>OX438970.1:20000000-22920000 GCA_949316085.1 Hypercompe scribonia
CTTTGACAATCAATTAATATGGGCTTCGTTACATTTTAAACACAATGAGCTACAAAATTAGACTGTAACATGATATCTCTTTTGATGACACTTATTAATACTTTAGAAGTTTACTGCTTGAAGGCATGCCACAAATATAGATGGCAAAAAATAATCACCATGCTGAGTTGTATTGAGAGTGGCTTACATAGAAGATAATTAGTGGCTAAGGTATTATTATTCAGAGGCTCTTTTACTAACTATTGCATAGAGATTTTGAATGTACACGTCTTTTAAAAGAAACACATGAATAAAGCTTAAACATTATTCAACAAATTTTGTACAAGGTAGGGAGCGTGAAAATTATGTTGTTAAAATCGTTTAACGAGTTTTTGGTGCAACGAGCAATGGAGACACGGAAATTCGTTTCCGTGTCAACAGTGATTGAACATAACATCCTTCTCACTGATCTTTAAGTAAGTTTTTTTGGGTCCAAAAAACCAAAGTGTATCTTTCATTTGGAATGAAAAGACTATGCCTGGATTCTGTGAATTGAAGACATCGAAACTTGCAGAATTTTAAAAATGTACCTGCGTGCTTAATTGGAATTGAATAGACTTACTTTGTCTATGTCTATGGATAGTTTTAACCATGGAGTATCCAGGGTTCAATAAAGCACGTACTACTCGATAAAATGGTATCAAAGTTTTTACATGTTTGATCGTAAACCTAAACTGCACGTCGTATGGTACTGTTTGTCCAGTGATTGTGGTAATGGTAATTATGGCTAACGCTTCTTCTATTTTACTAGAAATAGTAAAAAGCTGAGTGTGTCATAGATATTATTACAATTTTCATTGTGCCTTAAAGTTAGTTTAAAAAGTATCAAAGAAAGGACAAGTACATCAAAATATAGTAAAACCTTTACAATCAATTACTGTCAAAGGTATCAAGATCAAACAGGCTAAATATATCGTTGCTTTCACGTTAAGGCCTCATTAAAGATTCGAGCGTTTCCTTCAATTTATTATCTAACGAACCATTTTCTTGCTCGTGAAACAGATTAATACTCCCGTTTTACAGTCTTTGTCTGTAACTTTTGAAAGAAGAAAGTATAGTAAAGGAAAATAATAATATAGACATTTTTGATTAATCGGCTTCATAAAATTAAATGTTAAGAAATTATTTTGTCGTAATTACTTGGTTAATATTAATAATAGCTTTATTGTACACTAGGTAATTACAAAATGGACTAAAACTAGTTATGCAGGTACAAGTGGTAGCCTTATCGCTTGGAGGCAATCACTCACAGGTAAATATAGGATGAAGAGAAAATATGATTGGGAAAAAGTATGGGTAGTGTCTGGTGTATAAAAAAATAGACAAAGTGAAATTGAAGTAATATAATATATTACATAAAGTGATAGGTAGACATATGTGGACAATACAAATATTACTTACATAACTAGAAAAAAAGAAGAGTATGTTATGGGATAGTGATGTTTCTCAAATAATGCTCCTTCACCAGTCTCTTGAATGCAGTTGGTGTTAGTGCATGTCTTATTGCAACTAATTTTAACTAAATTTTAACCGTCGTTGCGAAAGAAAGTTCGATTTATATGTGTATAGAAACGGTAGCAGAGCTTGGGCACTGCCAAAGTACTTCTACTCCAAAGGTTGGTTCTACTTAAATTTGAAGAACTTGCAGAAACTCCAGGAGCAAAAAAAAAATTTTAACAATTGACTTAAGTCAATTTATTTTCAAAGTAAATTTCTAAACTACACTTTGTAATAACTGCAAACTAAGTATAACAAACACAAACTAAATAGATCATTCTTTCTTTTAATAGTGCTGTGCTTGACAGGCTTCAAAATGTTACTTATTTTTAGCCTATCACTTTTTTTCTTTAATTATTTAGGAGTTTTCATCCTTTCGGATATGACAATCCATTGTTAACCTTTTAATTTTTAAACAAAGAAATGTTACATTTAGCTCATAGAGGAGTCACTGCAGGCTTAATCACGTGACAGAGTATCTTTGCTCCATTGGATGTAGGCGAAGATAGAATCATTTGGGGAATTCCTACCATCTATAACTGTACATTATGAAACGCAATATGAGCATGGGGTAGTAATATGGATATCTACACCATTTGATTAGAAATGCTACAGGCAATTATATAAGAGTTCAAAGACTAGCTCTTAGCTATGCTATGTGTAGAATCTAACCTATTATACAAGTTGTATCATCATGCAGTAAAAGCACTTTCACCGGCAAAGTAGGTTTTGGTGTTATCGTAAGTCATTCCTACTATTATGTTTTGTATATAACTGAGCTTTAATGACGAAAAACTTGAAAAAATCTGTATAAATGATAAAAGAGTTTTTAACACGATATGAAACCAAGCGAAAATTATCTCTAGAATATAATTACGTACTTAAACCTATAAAATACAATGTTATTAAAATAAAGGTATCTAAACAAATTCATTTTACAACTTTATTGGTGTAATTATACACCTTTAACGATCTACTTTGCGTTGTGAAAGTAAAATGCCTATAAATATTTATTGTTCATTAGAGGACCGCACATTTTGTACTGCTGAACAAGGCGGTTAAGCACTTTGGCGTACAGCAATGAAATCTTACGACTATTGTCAATATTGTCACAAACGTGATGGTTATGTTAGGGAGCTTAAGCTATCCTGGCTCCATAACCAAGTTGACATTCTGCAAACGTTAACGTTATTAGAAAACTAACAAATGTATCGAAATGACGTCATCTCAACGTTAAGTCACCTGGTCATAATAAAATATTAGACAATAAAACAAAAGAATAGAGGCGTTAGCGATTGTAGAAAGAGAATTGATGCTAAAAAGTTACATCTTGGTTAAGGAGGCTTTTATGATGTTTCTAATGTCAGACCTGTGTAAGCTAAAATAATAGGCTAGATGACACCTTAGTCACATTGTGACTTTTATCATCTATCAAAACGACAATTTTGTATGAAAAATGTATTAAATATGAAATTATGACGTCACTGTTTTAGACTACTCAATTGAATAATATATTTCACTATGTATTTGATTGAAATTCGTAATAGTAGTAAAAAGCTATATTAATTGTATTTGCCGAGATGTTTCGCGATATTAGTCTTAATGACGTGGACATTGGTATTTATTTACGATACAGTCATCTACGCAATTGTCATAAGTTAATTCAATGTGCGATGGCGCACGTTTGGAAATACATTAGAATAACAATTAAACATTATTACTATATATTAACAATTACATTTTTTGTAAAGACAACACCTTTACTTGATATAAATCCTGTGTCGTGGGGAACACAAAGAACACCCAGACTTTGAACAACAATTAGTGGATCACACAAAGTGTTGTCCCATGTGGGGTTTGAACGCACAACACTCAGCGCAGTGGAGAACGGCGTGGTGACCGCTCAAACCACTAGGCCATCCGTGCAATCAATTATGATTACAATTACAATTGACTTAACCATTACATTTAGTACACGTTGGTAGCGTTTGCTCGTAATAAGTTTTAGACTCTAGAAATTAAAAAGAAATTCGGTCGAAAATCGCTGAATAAAGATTTACTACAATGGCAACAGAGAGGTAGTTAGGAGTCGACACTATATAAGATTAAATTGTTTGTATATGTACTGACTATTACCTGAGAAGAAGTCCCAACTGGATCAGTTAGTTCGTGGGATAGTAGCACTCTTATTGCATCAGTAATATAATAAGTAGGTATTATAGCAGACGTGATCGGTTTCTCGTACTATAAGAATATTTTGTCTGCTTCCTAGATTAGACAATACGCGAGGTGAAAAATATATATTTTTTTAAAACTTGCTTAGCACATCATCAACAGCCTTTAACAGTTTACTGCTGGACATAGGCCTCTCCTTAGCAAGGAGGTTTTGGTCTACCATACCACGCTGGCCAGACGGTCTTGGTATAGATAGGGTTTGTTTCAAGATTTCTTTCTGTTTGCAGTGATGTTGCCTTGCGTATTCTGTTTCCTTAGTCGCCTCTTACAACACTCATGGGAAGAATAAGGGTCTAGACACTGTATATCTGAATGTTTTTTTTTAAAAATACTGTTGAAATACAAAGGTTGAAATTTTTTGCTCTAAAAATAATTTACAAGTATAGCATCATCTAAATAACAATGTGGACCTTCGTGGACGTCTACCTACTCGATATTTTCTCAACATTTTTTTTTCTATATTAAGCACCTGCCAAAGTGACTCTACTCTGCCTGATGTATGTATAGAATCCAAAAGTTATGGTCATTACACATGCAAATAATGCAGTATGGTGATAAACATTCTGGCGGCCTAGTGAGATGCTTTTTCACGTCCCGCTTGGGGACGTAATGACAGTCATAGTGGCAGTGTAAGGCTCACACAGTTACCACGATAACTGTCACCCCTGCATCAATGGATCTCCGATCTAACACTCACCAACGAAACACGACAGCACTAATGCTATCGCTTTAGGTTGATCTTCTGTGAGAGGGTAGTACTGACTCGAGCCGGCCCGTTCGTGCTATTATTACTGTTCCATTTCTATTGAACATCACCCATAGCAAATACTTTCGGCAGTAATGTTTACAGTGATGTGGTGGTTGAGTAACAAGGCAATAACTGTAAAAGAATGAACTGATTGCTAACCGTTAGCGATGTACCAACTAATGAAATTGTGAAGTAAACGGCTTACTACTTTATGAAGGTAATATAATGAAAATTTACGGGGCTTCGCTACGTTTTAATAGTATTTTATTATATTGTTTTAGTAGCCATTAAGTATACCCAAACCAACCTATCGCCGTCTACTCTTGAATGAAGGTTTCCCCTAAGGGATAATGATTTGAGGTGTGCTCTGTATATTTTTTTTCTTTTTGACACGATTAATTAGTACTGAACTAAACTGAACAGTGACAATTTAATTAAATTTAAGAGAAACATACTTGGTTATCATAGGTTAATTCATATGCACTAGAAACCGATGATTCCCGTCACTTTAAAAATAATTACTGAAATAAAAATAAGTTAGTTTGAAATTAACGCTAGATTTGGAGTGCCATAATGTCTTCGAAGTCTAAATGAATGTAAAAGAATAACTGATTTGAGAATAAAGAAAAATTAAGTGTTAACGTGACCAAAGAACGAAGACTTGGAGGACGACTTTGTTCAGCAGTGGATGGCAACACGCTGAAGCAAACATTTACAAAGACGTTTACAGGAACATCTTCGTGTCATTTTCTAGCTTTCTGTGTTATAGATATTCAAAGGCAGCTTTTTATGTAGACCGTGAAAATTATAATTTGCATTTTATTCCACTTTCCTCTTAGCGATTGGCGTAGTACTGTTAGCAACAAAAGTGGTTGAGCACAAAATGCTGGCAAATAAGATACAAAAAAACTCAGATACATTATTCTGTTAATTATTAAAATAAAAAAAAATGAGAAATTTCCGTTCTTTGTTTGTCCCCGTTCGCATAGGAAATACAGCACCTCGCTCGGTATTGTTTTGGTACAATACTTTAGACGCGTTTCTGCATACTTAGTGCTACAAACTAATACTAATTATATTATATAATTACAATTATTAATTGTAATATTTTAACTCTGAACTTGAATAGAAGCCGCAGCTATTAATTATGATATAGATCAGTTTTGTTCAAAATGTATAATAATTTAATTAAGTTTTCAAGCTTCATCTTATTAGTATGCTGAAAAGTACTGAATTACTTAACATATGTTTATCTGTTCCTTCCACATTGCCGTCTTATCTCAAACATCATTTGGAGTTCCTACTCAATTCAAATTGCAGGCTCTTGGGGTCGTTTAGTTCTTTGAAATATAAATATGATGATAATAAAACATAATTGTTCACTCTTAGAGGGTGATATTTTAATTATACTAATCTTCCGAGGTCTCGTAATTTCAATAAGAGATTTCAGATTAGGCTTTTGGCTTTTAATGTTCATCTAATGTGCTAGTAATTTATCTACCATATGGTTCATATGTAGTTTTTATGAAAATTGTATCATGTACGCATTCTTATTTGGGAAAGTGATACAGGACACTTCAAAATTATAAAAAATTATATGGCTATGTCTGAATTTTTTTTCTCTAAAACCTATCAAGCGTTCCATAAATATTTTTCGTTACTTTAACATACACTTTACTCAGCTTTTTTTTTAATTATTACTTTTTTACATTGTTAACAACAGTTGCAACGAGTACTTTTTTTTTCAACAATGGATATATAAGAACAAACTGAAAAAGTAACATTTTCAAAATACAAATCCATAGCTACCCCTTTTACAACACACAGATGAAGTAAAGCTTAAACGGAAGTAGTAACCCTCGTAAAAGTTTTCAAGTCCCAACGGTCCATTAGCACAGGTGTAGACTCCCATTACGTGAGGTCGTGGACACGTACACTTGCAAGCTTTATGGTATTTCATTATAGTACCACATTGTTTTAAAACTAAGGGATGTTCGTATAGAACATAATAATTTATTGTTGTATTTGGACATCACTATTATACATCTATCATAACTGACATTAACTTTAATGTGGCATATGATAATAATATTAAAAGTGACGTTATTACTATATATTCTATATTAAGAGCCTGCCAAAGTGACTCTACTCTGCATGATGAAAAGCATGAATAGAACCCAAGAGTTGTGGTCACCATACTCATTGCAAATGCAGACAATGTAGAATGGTGACCCACACTATGGTGGCCTTGTGAGATGCTTTTTCACACCCCGCTTGGGGACGTAAAAGGCATGACAGTCATCGTGACAGTATGAGGTTTACACAGTTACCACAATAACTGTCACCCCTGCATCAATGGGCCTCGGGTCTCACACTCACCAACGAAACCCGACAACACGGATGCTGGCGCTTTAGGTTGGTCTTTTGTGGGAGGGTAGTACTGCCCCGGTCGAGCCGGCCCGTTCATGCTGAAATCAGCGTGGCTCTACTACCTAAAAATATATATATTTTCTAGATTAAAACGCTTGACATGGTTTGATGTAGTTATAGCAGAGAGTTTCTTTATATTTACATACTTTTATATTTTAATTTTACTTGGGTACCTTAATTCCTTTTGTTGGCAGTCGGCACCAAACGATCAGCGGCAAATTTTACGCCAGCTGAGTAATACTCGTAGTATTTGATAAAGAAGTTAGGCATGGATCTTGAATTCAAACTAACGTGGAATATAGAGCAGAGTTGTGATGTCGTTAAGCAAATATATGACGCTTTGTGTAGAGTAAAGGCGTGTATTGAATTTGCGTCTGGATAACGAACCTCAAAGCTCAGGCTTTGGTTTCATAACATGCAAATTCAGGTTACAGGAATTATCATCAGTTACTGAGTGGGCATTTAGTAAGTTACTATATATTAGCTAAGTTTATAAGAGTCATATTTGTGTCACATTTATCTTATTAGACAATTGAAGGTTAATAAAAATAATAAGTGGGTTTTCTGTAAGATGTAGAATAGATATATACCATCGAAGACTTTTTGTATATATGTTTAAGATATACTATTTCATAGTACATCAATTTGATATACTTTGCAAAGTTAAGTCAATATTCAGCACTATAAGTGTTTAAAAACTCTGCGTTTTTACGAAAAATAGACTATTTGCCATGTTTTATTAATATAACATGGGTGATACATTTAAACCTTCCTTGAAACATAACTAAATAGTGGAAACTGCATTAAAATCCGTTGCGTAGTTTAAAAAATCTAAGTCTATGTACGAAAAACGACTTCGTCTTATACCATGTAGATTTTAAAAACATACAAAATAATTCTGTATGGTGAATGTAAAATTAACTCGTTTTGTACTTTTATTGATTTTCGTTGTAGCGATTTTTTATGATATGCTATAAAAGTATATGTCATAGAACCATAAGAAGGTATGCCAATAGACAGAATAAACCAAAAAAAAACTTTTTGATATTATATTGACTACTATAACAGGAACCTGAGTGTATACAGACTCGCTGATTTATAGATAAAAGTAATATTTAATGAACAAAAAATTTATTTAAAAGACTTATATCGCAGCGACAAAGTTTCTACGAAACAAATCAAATACCAAGGTCCAGCATTTATAACACAAAAAACGTACCTATCTAATCAAACCAAAGCCGATGTGTGACTGTGAATAGTTTTTGTGATGGTTGAACGAACTTGAGATAAAATAACTAATGATTGATTGACAGCATACGATGGAATTAACTTTTAACAAAACATAACTATACAAAAAAAAATACTTTACCGTCAAAATCAAATGACAATACACCAATTTTCTTAGGTTTATTGTTTGTATATATACCTGAAGCAGCATGTCGTGTTTCGGTGGTGAGTTTGAGACCGGAGGCCCATTGACACAGGGCAGACAGGGTGACACTTATCGTGGTAAGGGTATGAGTATTACTGCCAAGATGACTGTTATGCGTTTTACCTCCCCTAACGGGGCATGAAGAAGCACTTCACTATGCCGCCATAGTGTGGGTCACCAAACTGCATTGTCTGCATTCGCAATGAGTATCACCATACTCATATCTTTTGGATTCTATTCATGTTTTCCATCAGACAGAGTAGAGTTACTTTGACAGGTTCTAAAAATTGAAAAAAAAGAAAGAGTAATCAATCATATAATATAGGCCCATTGATGCAGGGGTGACAGTTATCGTGGTAACTGTGTAAGCCTTACACTGTTACGATGACTGTCTTACCTTTTACGTCCCCAAGCGGGGTGTGAAAAAGCATCTCACAAGGCCGCCACAGTGTGGGTCACCAAACTGCATTGTCTGCATTCGCAATGAGTATGGTGACCATATCTCTTGGATTCTATTCATATTTTCTATCAGAAAGCGTAGCATTACTTTGGCAGGTTCCAAAAAATTAAAAAAAAAGAAATTAATCGTATAATATATAAACTTGTAAAAATGATATTAAAAATAAATACAAAAATGTTGTCAATAACTTACATCACTTCAATAGTGTACCATTCCACGGTGATTGCTTATTTACATGAAGTTTGTAAAAGCTGCAGCGATGAACAACTTACATGAAAATAGGCATTAACTTACCATACTTATTAATCTCTGCGATCTCAATAATAACTCATTTGTAAACTTAACAATAAATTTGAGTAGAACAACACATCAATTTTTTTGTTATCATATGTCATGATGGCAGATACATAGTGTAAAAAATATGAGCCAAACGTTTCTATATAAAAGAATAAATCGAGTTGCGTGTTCAGATTTTATCTCTTCTATCTATTATGCTGTATCAAGTAGTTTACACGCTCCTACCATACATAGTAGAAGCGTGTGGACTATAAAATATAACAATGGCATAGTAAAAATACACACCGAATGAGAGACAAAGATACTGCAAATTAGATACATCTAACTGTCACATACAAGTACATAATGTACAAAAAAGATATTTAATACTTTTGGCCAATTTGATATTTTGAGGGTCTAGTGTGAGTTTGTGTCACATTAACTCGATCTCGATAGTGAGCTTAGATGTTGCGATTGGTGTAAATTTCAATGCGGGCCGCTCACCGTGAAGACTCCGTGAAGACTAAGTATAAACTCACACTAGGCCCTTGGTTGTAAAGTTACATTGAGATTACTCTCTTTTCTTCTCTAAGCATGCTCATTTAGTCTGTATGTTTGCATGTTGATAGCCGCTGTGTAATAGCAATAGTGCATTATTATCCGAAAACGCTTAGGAATGGATTTGCTTGGTATTTGGTATCGATGAGAAAGCTAAGTTAATATTTTACGTAAATTTTATTACCTCCTTACTAAGGTTTGCTTTGCCAGTTTAGCTTCTATAATAAAACGAATATATTAAACCATGGTTAAATATTTCAATGTTTCACTACACATTTTTTAATATCTCAAACTGCTGCCTATATAGAAAAGAGAAGAATGTTGTTGAAGTGGTAGAAAAGTGTGTGTGTGTGATGTGGCATTACTAGCATTGGTTATTGGTCAGACTTTATGTCTTGATCGTAACAAATAACTTTTTATACTCTTTTTCATTTACATAAAAAATCATTTCATTGCTGCTATAAATGTTATTAATATAATTTGTCATTTCAAAGTTGCAAGGAAAGGTGAGGTAAAATTATATTACCAAAGTACAGGAAATGAGTGTTTAGAAATAATGTTACTTATAAATTAAATTATACCCAATTCCTAAAACAATTTGCATATATGTGTACGTATTTAGCATAACCATTCAATATATACAAGGTTATTTTTACTTATTACAAAGCCGAAATAGCCCAAATACACTATTATGTTACAAAAACAATAAATATAACAAAAAAAAACAGTAGCAGTCGTGGGACTGCCGATAGAAGTGAAAACGGAACTATTAAGTTGAGAGTAATTAAAACTATATGCAAAAATTATATGAAATTTTTTATGTTTCATATATAGCTATATATAATATATAATATCATATATAATATATAATAATAATAAATTTCATATATAATATATAATATCATATTCTCCATAGCTATAGATATACTATTATCATTAGCATGTCGGTGACGCGAACCGAGGATTTTACCCTCTACCAAAACGCTCAACGCGCCTAAAGAAGTTTTCACTTCAAAAAAAAGCTTCCATAACTTCTCAGTTGCATTAGTTGCATCGTTGTCTTCGCGAAAATATTGTCGGCAATAAGTCAATAACCTCTCGCTGCATGAGTCCGCTAGTTATCAAAAACATGACATTTCGGCTACCGCTGACCGTAGTTTCTTACATACAAAATAGTGTGTCAGTTTTAACAAACTTTGATGGATATTTGGAATGAAATATAACACCTTTTAAATACTATTGTAATCGATTCTATCGCTGGTTCTGAGCAAACAGTTTTCAGGTTTCCTATTAAGTAAGAATAACCTTGAATACCATTTTTTTTCAGAAAATGTTACTAATGCAAACGCTACGTTACATACCTTTAATTAAAATTTTACTGTGACATTTTTTTATAGACACTTAATAAGATTATAAAGATACGATTCGTATCTAATCCACTAAAACAAGATTCGTGTATATCTTATATATCAATAATTATTGAAATCATATAGCTAACACTTATGTAAGACAACATATTATTATTGAATTTATATTTTTCTTTTTATATTACATGCTATTTATGGATATAACGTACTTTTTAAATTTTCTTCCCTCCCTCAGCATTATG
Organism: Hypercompe scribonia; assembly: GCA_949316085.1. Taxonomy (NCBI): domain Eukaryota; kingdom Metazoa; phylum Arthropoda; class Insecta; order Lepidoptera; family Erebidae; genus Hypercompe; species Hypercompe scribonia. The sequence continues at coordinate 20,011,285 of OX438970.1, forward strand.
TAAGGGAAGTGGAAGTTTGGGGTCCCGTGACCATCGGGAGATAAATAGCGAAATAATTGCTTAACGTCGGTTTTCTGTGAGGTCACGGCATGAGTCTAATCGAACGGGTTCATTTGTGTAAGCTAAAGCATGACTCTCCCACTGTAAATCTCTGATACTACTGGTCTAATTTAAAAAATTATTTCAGCATCAGGTAGCCCATTTATCGGCGAAGGTTATAGGTTATATTATCAAGCTATGATCAATAAGAGCGGCATATCAATGAAAAATATTACAAAAACGTGACAAAATGTATTTACTTTCAGAGCTTCCATTTCGTGCGTTACGTAAACGGTAAGTTTCGCAATAATAATGTACAACAGAATTGTTTTTCCATAAAAGTTTTAAAAAGTGTAGCAGCATATGTCTATTTTTTAAGGTTAGCTCACTATAGCCTTTCTGTGAGAAATTTAAAAAAATCACGCTACGACCCACAGGAGATGCAGACGAAGTTGAGCGAGTCAGCTAATGTATGCATAAGTATATAGCTTTGTACCACCCAGGCAAAAGTACAAAGTAGAAGTTTCGTCTGATAACAACAGGGACTAATAAATAAACCATTTTTACATACTAAAACTTTCAGAGTACATCATATTAATATTTAAATCACAAACACATACCGCTCATCAAGGCTGACGAGTTTTGGCTAATCATTTTTTATTCTGTAATGGACCCTTGGTTACTTACCGACTTAATTGGTTTTTACTACTTCTTACTACCAACATCTAACAATGGTATAGTGATTTGAATGACTGGCAAAATGTATTCTTTTTTATGCAAAATAAAAATAGTGTTTCACCTGTGTAATAAAATCAGTCAACAACAACTGAATAACTAAATACTACCTTATTGTGTTACGATCTAGACTTCTTTTACAATAACAGATCAAACTACCACAGCATCTTATCTGTTTTTTCATAACTATTAACTATTTAACACTCACCTCTATGTACTTGCAATACATACTAAGTTTCCAAATATCATATTCTACTTTTATAAGCGTATTAACTACATAGATATGTAAATAAGTTTTTTCATTGCACAAACAATTAGAAATATATATTTTAAGATAGATTATTTTTGAGGTTATCATTTTTATGTTCTTTTTGAATTCGTAATCGGAATAAAATAAACGAGTAAGACTAGTTTCTGCTTTAATGAACCAACATCGACCCAATTCTGTTTGCGAATAATCAATTTATTCATTTGGTTTTCGCAACAGTCTACAGTAATCAAGAACTCCGTAATTTGAGCTTGAAACTTTTGTGTTGAAGCATTTCTTATGTCAATGTCATTCATCGGATTACTTTGGATGTTGAATGATTTTCTCATCAAGCGACTAGATTGGCAGGTTATTGAAACGGATTTTCTGTTAAGGTTCCACCTAGAGTTAGATTTATGATCTGCCGTATTTCTGGCAGCTTCAATAACTCTTCAAAATTATGTTTACGTGCTTAAGTTTAAATCAATTATTTTTATTCAGAGATTTTCGAAACGTAATTGAAACATTCGACTGAACGATGACTTAATCTCTAACATTGTTATCTTGAAATTCAACTACCTTGGGGGTTTTAAAAATAATACTGCCTTTTACAGGCAATCTGTGGAAGTTGTCGCCTGTGCTATTTTTAGGCCGATACGATCTTCAAACTTTCAAGAGAAATTGCCGCAAGAACAGCCACGCGTTTACAGCCCTTTATTTGCAAGCACTTACCATGAAGAGCCCTGTCAGCTTTTGTGCTCTATATGTTGTACAAAAAAAGTGGAGACTTAAAGTATCCCTGTATGTAATTCAGGGATACTTTAAGTCTTCAAATCAAATATAGCAAGCAGCTTGTTTTATTTTATAATATCTTATAACAAAAATTTACTAACATAAAACTGTAGTGATTCTATTGGCGTTTAGTTGGTTTTGTAAAATGAACCTAGCTTATCGTATTGGTATTCTAGCAAACTTAAATATTACGCTGCCGACATAGTCTCAATCGATCTTAGTAATGTCCGAATAACTCAATTTTATTCAGACATTACGAAGATCGCTTAATGTAAAAGTAACTTTATATGGCAGAAACATTTAAAGGTCTTAGCAACATTAACATCGAAAGTACCAACTTATTCCGCAACACATTGCGTAGGTGTCATAACAAGCAAGAAACTAAACTAATGACATGTCATGCGGACACTAATTCGCTTTGTCAAAAGTTGTTACGGCAGACTTATATAGCAACTTACCGGAATCGATTATTGTGACTCGATGTAAGGAGCTAATTTTAATGTTGTTATTTATAATCCAAGTTCAATCGTAATAAGTGTCACCTACGAGAAATATTCATACCTTATCATTGAATAAGCCTACATTCGTATGGTATTATTTGCATTGTTTTTTTGTGTGCTGTAGTTTTTCAATGCGTCAGTTTTGTTCATAGTGGACTCTGCGGAATGGAAGCTGTATTGCAATATTGGATTATTGTACACCAATTATTTGCTGTCAACGGGTGAAAACGAGAATCTTCTCTATAATAATTTCATATTTACATAGACTATTTAATCTGGTCAAGATGGGAAGGACACGTTATGTAGTGTGAGTAGCTTTAAATTCACTATGCTAACTAATTAAATAGCCTGTGTGTACATTTGAGGTGATAGTATATGCAATAATCTATTCTCAATCAGAGTAACTTCTACGTAGATTCTGGGGCGTGCTAAGAGTATGTTTTTTGCTGTCATTAATTCTTAGATACGTTCTGAAACCATGTAGATTAGTGTATAATTATATAATATTATCTAAGATTGACAAGGTCATAGCGTTCGCAATAATCGCAGTTTATCACAATGCACGGACATGGCTAACTACCGATCATTATTCTTGCGATGTGTAGTGTTTACTTTGCGATCAACTCAAAATTTGATGATTAAATTGGATTGTAGTACATGAAATTTTTGAAAAATCTTTTTCCTAAAAATGACCACCACATTGTATAATAATAATATTTCATTGTGATCATATTAATTTTGTATTCCAAACAATAAAATACTTTGATTTTCAGACTGTTAACAAGAATTGAATGTAGCCACTATAAAACCCCTTGTGGCCTGTAGTTATTTTTGTTTTCAGTACTTACTTTGGTTATTTCGTGTAATCAAGATACTAGTATATACTTAATTTTTCTTTATCTTTTTTGGTTTACACATACTTTTTCAAGATTTCTTTACTGCAATCAATTTTGAATTCAAGTACATTTATCGTTCCCTACAATATTCCAATACCCACTCTCTACTTTGTTATGTAAAGTCTATTACATTACCGGTAATAATATGAAACAATGAGAATAAATCAGTTCATTTATTAATTACCAAGTAGTAAATTTTCTAAGCGACAGAAACGTTACGAAATTACACGAGTGCCTTGGTATAACGTCTTAGTCGGCTATTTCGATGATTTGGTAGATTAATTTATATCAAGAGTAAGACAAATTGAGAGATTGCGTGTTTGTAAACAGTATTAAGCAATATTGCTTCAAATTCTATAGCTTTGGTCACACGGTTACTTTATTTTGATGTTAAACAAAGTGATTTATTCTTATACTTCTTTGTAAATAAAAACACGCCCGTTTTCCCGGAGCGGTAAGTAGAGGTATATTAAACGTCCACTTTTGGGCAGTGTTTTGGTCCCACGTAATATGTGACAAGCCTATTGCCGCTGATCGGGAGGTTTTGTTTGCAAGAGCCTCGTCCTCGTCGATCAGTAAGTGCACCACTTGTATGTAAAATTGACTTGGAGCACTAAGTTCTTGGTGGGAACCCTAAGCACTCATATGTCATATTTTTTGTTATATTGTTGGAATACATTTTCAAACTACATGCAGTTTGGTTATACCTTTTCTAAATAGTATTTTCCAAGTAATACAAAATATCTTTTTTAAGACAATATTGAATAGTCTAGTCATTTTCTTCGGTTAATTATTCAATATTAAATGAGTTAAAAAGTTTACAAGTTTATTAAATAAGTTAAAAAGTTTTATGTTAAAAAGTCATTACAATTATTTAAGTCAACTTTGAAAGTAGTTGACTGTTTCTCGTGATGGTAATTAACGATGTATTTAATCTTTGTTATCTTAGTAATTTAGTTTTAAGATCGTTAGTACTGAAAACTTCAAACATCTCAATCTGTCTCTCCGTCACGAATACTACAGACACGGCCATATTCTACGCAATGAAGAAATATGCGTACAGAAAATGCGACTTAATAACTCAATTATAAGCAATTGAGAACAGCAATAACAGATAAACAGTGTCTTAATCAAAAGTTGCACAATGAGACTCGTATGAAACTTTTGCTATTATGTAAAAGTTCGTAGCACCTGAGACCAGTGGGTCAGATAGCGTCAGTGTACTATGCAGACCACACACGTTCTCGTGTTTGATATCGCTAAACATTGTACAACTAATAATGAAAGTGTATTATGAATGAGAAATAATCAGTTACAAAGTGTATCTACGAGCATCTACGATTGGGTAATACTGAGGTCTGTGTATTTGAAAGCTGATGTTCGAATTGATATGATAGTGTAATCCATACGAGAGAAAGTTTATTCAGTTGTATCTTTTCGCCGCATAACAATAAAAAAACATTTTAATTATATTTAAACATAAGTTAATTTAATTGTTACCTTTGCAATGTACAACGGTCAATGTAAATTTTTTCATTGAAATCTATGTTACGTGAATGTGGAAGGAAAGGGTGGACATTTAGGCCTTAAGTAACGGAGTGAATATTTGATTCAATGTCAACGAACCTTCAATCATCAGATAAAAATCTATTAGTTTCATTCACATAATTTAAGGATACGCTTAATTGATCAAAACGGATCGCGTGTGCACCACGAACCGCAGAGAATGTAAGCGTGCACGCTACTCGAACCCAAGCCTTGATTGGCCGAGAAACTGTCGAGTTATGTGGGTTAGTATGTGATGGGGGACGGCTACTCTTATGGCGATATACTGTCATGCTTATTGCCGATTATAAACTGGTTGTAATTGGTACTTATGAGATTTTACGTCAGTGTTCAAAATGACTGTAGGTAACTTGGGATTGAGAGATTGTTGAGTTAGTACGTACTATTTAGTATATATCACATTTATAAATGTAAAAAGCAGAGAAAATACCGATTAAATGCATTACACTACACTAAATTAATTTGCAATTCCATTGATTTTTGGTTTTTGTTTATTTTATATGTTAATATGAAATAATTTATTCTTATTTATTTTTCATTACAACTGGTTACTACTGTGTACGTACTTTATCTCTTAATATTGTCTTAATCCCACATATAATAAATTTGGAGGGATGAGGGTCTCATGTCCCTCCGGCACAAAGGGAGGATCCTCCGACCAGGCGAGGTGATAATGCCTGGTGGGCCACGGCCCAACGGTTGATGTTGGGATGTTGTATATATGTTAATTGCCACGCGAATCTCTATTTCGCGATACAGGATTATGAGTTGCTTAGTAGTTCATCATACTACGTAGTTTAATGTATCTTCGCTAGATGGCGTTGTTACATATATTTTTGTTTGTGCTACAATGTGGAATTCGCCACAATAAACATCCCAATACTCAAATCAATATATATACCAATGAATATGCTTAGAAATCTAAATTAATAAATTAAATGAGTATAGGTTTTGACTATTAGTTTAATTTTCTACTAATAGTTTGGAAGGTGTAGTTTTTAGTTTTTCATTGTAGTTTAGTAATAAATCTCTTTGTTAATATAGATGTTTAAGCTTTAACTTCTATCGCCACTAATGCAAAATAATTCATTCGCAGAATGCCATTAGAGGTATCACGGCAGGATCAGTTGAAGTAATTGGTGGTTTAATAGATCGCTTTGGGGTAAGATATTTGTCATTGATATGTGTCGCTCGACAGCCACTAACTAGTACAGAGGTCTGGGAAATGGAGCTGATAGTAAGATAGGGTTACAATTAAACCGTTCTGTTGTTTTAATTACTTAAATAACTGTTTCCATTGTAGTTTAACCGTTAATTACTCGTATAGAGTACTTCGTATTTAAGTCGGCTTACTGTTAGCTACTCCCACATTCAGAGTATAGCTATTTACTAGTATATTTACGAAATAAATCGTTTAAATATATTATTACATTCAAATATTTGAAGCTTCAGATCGTTTTTCACATAGCAGGCCGCCACCTGCTTTCCAAGGAGAGGTTTTTGCTCAGAAATAGATTTTTAAAGACCGATTATAATGAAATCATTTATTTTTATTACTAAATCATGGGAGCGAGCAGTACGTTGCGTGAAACGAATAATATCTATAATATAATCTAAAATTGTCATATTTCGGACAAAATAAAATATTCTTATACATAAATAGTGCTATAGACCTTAAGAATGCATTAATTCAATTTCTACGTCAGGTTAATATGGATTTTCGTGTGGTGATGGATTAAGAATACAAAGTGTCACTACCCCTATTCATCCTATGGGTGTCCTAAGAGGCGACTAAGAGATTAAATTATAACAACAGCACTGTGAAGAGAAGGAAAACTTGATACAAACCCAATACCACAATCTGCCTCGGCAGCGTGGAATAGTGGGCTAAAACCTCTTTCTAAGGAGAGGTCTATTCCAGCAGTAGACTGTAAAAGGCTGTTGACGTGATGTACTGATACAGTGGTGTACTTTTCAAGTTTCAACAGCTGAGTGTTTTGTCTCTAAGGTTGGGTAGACTACATAAAAGCGTGATAGTTTTGACAATAGCGACAACAGTTGGTGTTACGAATGTGTAGGTAAGTGCCATAATTTGTCAAATGCTCTATTCCTAGATTGTACAGAAAAGGCAACATATATTAGCAGGTTATCGTGCAATTGTACACAAGTACAAGTTAAAACCACAATAGGGCCGGCACGTGCATCGTTGCGCAACAAACACCACTCGTGAATCACCTCACTCGGGCGCAGCCATCTGACCACCTGGCATCAAATAACTTAAGGAATAAGATATTTTATGGACTTACTTTCTATCCTTTAATTTGATTCATTGACTCGCACTCGACTAATGATAAATAAATTGTCATTGATGATTTTTACCCTTCAAACTTGTTTAGGCCTTTTTACCTTAGACAATTACATTGTTGTATTTATAAATTGCCAAAAAAACGTTCACAATTTCCTTTTAACCGAGTTCAAAAACTAGAAGATTCTGAATTCGGCTGGAGGTTTCTTTCATGTTTGTAAACCGATTTGGAATTTTTGTATTCAAATAATGCCCGTTCTTATTTGTAGGTAAGTGTATAAAAAAGCGAAACGTGTTGAAAACATATATCGCGATAATTCTTTTCAAGGATTTACAAAATTATTTTACTTATAGGTTAGTTATCGTCTGATATAGTTGGTAGAAATGTAAACGAATAAAAAAAGGAAACCAGAGGTTATTTTAAAAAATTTGTTAGTTGATAAGGAAGCAGCTAGTATACTGTTTATTTTATTCTGACAACATAATTAATAAGGAAGTAATAAAATTAAAACAAAAATGTTAATTTTACTCGACGTTTATAGGTAAAAATTACATTAGTATATAATATATTTATTTTATTTATCTATTTTTAAACGAGTATGCTGAAGTGGAAGTGGTCCGGCCATGTCTCCAGACGAACCCATGGTCGCTGGAGCCAAGTGTACTAGAGTGGATACCACGATTGGGCAAACGTAGTATAGTGTAGGGCGCCCTGCGCCGCGATGGACCGACGACTTGAAGAAGGTGGCTGGCAGCGGATGGATGCGAGTTGTCCAAGACCGGGATTGTTGGCGTTCCTTGGAGGAGACCTTCGTTCAGCAGTGGACGGCGATAGGTTGATTGATTGATATTTTAAAGAGTATAAGAGTACTTTAGTAATACATTTCGAATCAAAAATATATTATTAATTATTATATTTATTTTCCCATTAGCCAGGTTGTGTTTTTGGCAACCAGCTAATGTACTAAAGTCGAATTCAGTACTTTGACAGCACAACCGGAGTCACACCTAAATATTTTAAAACATTCGTGGAAAGTCCAACGCATTGTTTTTGTAAAGGGACACTAATCTTATGAATCTTTTGATGACGTCATATACACCACGACTATGTCATTTTCAGTTACTGCGTACAACAAAGATTAGCTAGATCTATTTGTCCACCGAATACTGTAAATATCAAAGGAATAACCTCGCACAGGGTTTTTAGTGAGAGTCGCCAAGATTTGGAACGATCTGCCCGAGTCTACTTTTTCTGAGAAGTTGAACTCTGGAGCCTTTAAGAGTAGAGTGAACAGGTTTCTTTTGGATGGGCGTGTACCACCTTCATCGTCATCTACACTTTCCATCAGGTGAGATGTAAGACTAACGTCTATTCCAACTATAAAAAAAAAAACACATCTCACACACGCTGTCTGATTTTAGACTAGGTAGAGTCTATTCCATGGCAACCAGGCTGCTGATAAACATACCAAAATATTTCTAAATATACACATAAACATTATAGACAAATTACACCCAGACAGAACAATTAATCGTGCTCAGCACATAAATATTTGCCCAGGGTAGGAATCGAGCCCACGACCTCCGGTAGTAGCTAGGGCCACTAACCACTAGACTAACAAATCCATCTACTGTTAGATGCCTGGATACTGTTTGGTTCCACCAGTTCTTTTATTTACTTTGTTAACATAGCAACCACTTTCACTATCAAATACTATATTTTCTTTAAATAGTTCAACCATACTTAAATTTGTTATATGTAACAAAAAATAATTAAATGAGCAAAAGGAAGCAATAATAGCAGACGATTTTACCATGAAAAAGTAATTAAAAAGAAGTAAGGCCTTATCATGTGTTTCCTTTGTCATAAATATATACTAAAAATAAAGTTATTTTAACTGTAAGTATTTTTTCAGTGTTTACCCAAATAGGAGTTAATAGGCAACTAAGAAGCATTACATTCACTCAAACACGTTCGAGCATAAAATTATTTTTTTATTCCTACAATTGTTCACCGTTAAGTTACCTTACTCGGTCATCGCGGAAATGTCTAAAGCAACAGAGATACGGTACGAAACATAGACAAAGATCATAACTTTTAATTAAGCCACAGAGTCTTACAAAAAATAATATTCATTATAATATTGTGTTTAAGAATTGTAAATATGATACAATTATCTAGGTATTTAAATCGCGTCTAATTTTTTTTAGACATAATTATCATCTAACCTTAGAGCTATTAACAAAGGATCACAAATCTACTTAATGTTTCGTCCATATCATCATACAGATTTACTAGTCTTTATTATAGCGGCTCTCAAGTCATCTGGTCACCAAATAGTGTTTTTTCATTATTTTGAAAATTAAATAATAATAATAATAATAATTCTTTATTAATCTAAAATCAAGAATACAATAGTACCTATCTTAAAACTAAGCCAATATTATGAAATAAAGCTACACATGACACCCTGAAGATAGTGTTAACGGCGATGTCTGTGCTAGTATAAACTGTGTGACAGACATCGACGCCTTCCTCCAAACTACAGAGAATACAATTTATGAACATTTAGAGGGTAATGTAGTACTCCATCTATACAAGCCTAGTAAGCAGTACCATAGCAGTTAACAAATGAGACAAGGTCTAGTGTGTAGTGTAATACTGTGTGCACGCCATTTTGAATGAATGTGTGCATGAGTGTTTTTGTGAGGTATGTGTTTGTGTGAGCATTGTAGTGTACACCAAGACAACCTTAGGTCACTGTCATGAGCAAGTTCTCCGTCTCCTCATACGTTACGTTTTTAAGGTATCCAATAATTTCGTTTTTACATTGCAATCTTGATAAATGATATAGGTTGCACAATTTATTTAGTCTGTTGTAGAGGCGACCACTCAGACTCTGGTAGTGTCTGCCAGCTAAGGCCGTCCTAACATGAAATCTTGGACAAATAAAATGTTTACGCCGGTTATCTATCCGCGGTTGAGGGTTTGAACCTAGCGAAGAATGTTTACGGAGAACTATATGCAGCACAAAGAGCTGTCTCACAGTTAATACGGGAAACTCTTTGTATAAATTCAAAGTTGAGTATCTGTAGGGCCTATTTAGCAGTACCTTCAGGACAGCTCTCTGTGCTCTCTCCAAACGCAAAAGCGAGGTCCTAAAAGTTCCACCCCACACAGATATACAGTAGGTTATCAAAGACTGAACTAAGGCTAAGTAGATAGTTCTAAGCAGTGCAGCATCGGCCACCTTTTGTAATTTTTTCATTGGAAAAATTAGTTTACGCACACGAGAAACTAGCGTATCAATATGATTATGCCAACTTAAGGTGCTATCAATGTCCACTCCCAAATATCTAATGCAAGATGATTTTTGAATGAAAAGACAATTGCAAGCAGCTCGATTGGATGGATTACAGGTATGAGCTTTAATGTTAGGGCCATTTGGTTGAGTTTTGTGATTAGCTGTAAAAGTGATGTAATAGGTTTTAGCAACATTAAGCGTGAGTAAACGAGAGCCTAGCCATTCTAACACCATCCGTAAAGCCCTCTCTGCAGAACGAAATGCAGTGTCCCAGGTATTACCGTTTATAATAAGTGCAGTGTCGTCTGCATAAACAAACATCCTACAGTTGGGTATCGAGAGCTGGCAGAGTCGATTCACATATATCAGAAAGAGGGTAGGGCCCAGTATGCTGCCCTGGGGCACTCCAAAAACAAGGTCTTCATCATCACTAACGTATGACTCGATCCTCACCCTCTGTGTTCTCCCCATGAGATAGTCTCGAAAAATGCCAAGTGCAATGTCCCTTACGCCGAGCACCTCCATTTCCTCTAGCAGGATGGGCACAGAAATCGTGTCGAAGGCCTTGGTAAGGTCCAAGAAAATACCTATAGCCTTTGTTTTGTTATCTAGATTTTGAACAACATGGTTAGTCAATTCTAAAACGGCGTCCTCTGCGGATTTAGCTTTCCTGAAACCATATTGGTTAGGGGAGAGTACATTGTTATGTTCTAAATAACTCAGTAGTCTAGTGTTTAGTACTTTTTCTAATATTTGAATTAAATGAATGATGTATTTCTTTAAAGGCCGTGTTAGCTTCCATGCCATATTGAAAATGTAACAGACTGGTTGGACAAAGATTTGTCTTAACCCTATAGTATAAAAAAAAAAAAAAAAAAAAAAAAAAAGTTACAAATTGTAGCATTTTTATAACGATCGACATCGGTCGATATATCGATAACGATCTGATATTTTTTTATGTTTAAATAGTTAAATTTAGGCATTTTAGTAGTCTCCTGCTTGTCTATATTTTGGTCGTAGTTTGGGCAAGATTGTTCTAGTCTGTACCTATATTACGTATGTTACCCCGATATTCAGTACATAGCTAACGCATCAATATGCGTAGCAGAGTTCAATAAATATGTTAAGTTTGATATGTAAACGACGAATATAATTTGTGCTCTCGTACAGCTCTAATCATGCTGACATAAATGGAAATGTTTCGTCGTATTTTATTATGAATCATAAATAAGAAACTAGGACTTCTCCTAGTTTTAATTTATTATACTTAGTCTGGCCATAAATACTGTTACACTTAATTATAAAAAAATATTACATTTGAATTTCGAATCTGTCATTTTTATACGATTGTTCATTGTGTTTTCTCATTTTGGCGCCAATACATTGTAAAATATTTTGCGATATTAAAATGGTGTGGGGTGATAAAGAGAACCGAATCGCTGTGATAGCATTACACAAAGTAGGTATGGAGCCAAATGCAATTTTTAAAACTCTCCATACACTTGGTATTAGTAAAATGTTTGTGTACCGGGCTATTAATAGGTACAATGAGACCTCCTCTGTTTGTGACAGAAAAAGATCTGGCCGTCCACGTAGTGTTCGTACGAAAAAGGTGGTCAAAGCAGTAAGGGAAAGAATTCGAAGAAATCCTGTCCGAAAGCAAAAGATTTTATCTCGGGAAATGAAGATAGCACCTAGAACCATGTCGCGTATTTTAAAAGATGACTTAGGACTTGCAGCCTATAAGAGACGCACTGGCCATTTCTTAACTGATAATTTAAAGAAGAATAGGGTGGTAAAATCGAAACAACTACTGAAGCGGTACGCAAAGGGAGGTCACAGAAAAATTTTGTTTACGGATGAGAAAATTTTTACAATTGAGCAACATTTTAACAAACAAAATGACCGTATTTATGCTCAAAGCTCTAAGGAAGCTTCCCAATTAGTCGACAGAGTGCAACGTGGACATTATCCGACTTCAGTGATGGTTTGGTGGGGTGTTAGCTATGAAGGAGTGACTGAGCCATATTTTTGTGAAAAAGGTATCAAAACATCGGCACAAGTGTATCAAGATACCATTCTTGAGAAGGTAGTTAAGCCCCTTAACATCACCATGTTCAATAACCAAGTATGGTCCTTCCAGCAAGACTCGGCGCCGGGTCATAAAGCTCGGTCCACGCAGTCTTGGTTGGAATCGAACGTTTCGGACTTCATCAGAGCTGAAGACTGGCCGTCGTCTAGTCCCGATCTTAATCCGCTGGATTATGATTTGTGGTCAGTTTTAGAGAGTACAGCTTGCTCTAAACGCCATGATAATTTGGAGTCCCTAAAACAATCTATACGATTGGCAGTGAAGAATTTTCCCATGGAAAGAGTGCGTGCTTCTATTGATAACTGGCCTCATCGTTTAAAGGACTGTATTGCAGCCAATGGAGACCACTTCGAATAAGCTTTTTATATTTTTAATTGTTTTATATTTATGTATTAAACTGACACACTGTAAAAGTAATAAATGTTATTTGCAGTTAACAATTTTCTTTTTTCTTTATTACAATATTTATGGCAAGACTAGGTACATTGGTATTGCGAGCACTTCAATTAAATCTCATTATTTATTATTTAAATTTACTACAAATACATATATAAATATGTGGAAAAATGGGTGTCATGCCCCTCCAAAACAAAGGGAGGATTTTTCACCCAGGTGAGGTGATCATGGATGGCACGCCGCGGCCCAACAGTTGATGTTGGCAAGCTGTGTATATTCTAATCGGTGTGAGAGCTTCTTTACTGCGATACAGGATTAGTTACTTCGTAATTCGGTGTGTATTCGATAGATGGCGCTGTCGTACGTCTTTGTTTTAGCTGTGTATGGCAAGTCGTCACAAATATATTACGGGACAACGCAAGAATAGAGTAATGATCTGAAGGAGTTGCCTTTTTTATGATTCAGGGGCCAACATGCAAATGATGGTAAGTAACAGACGAGAGACAAAAGAACTGCCGTTCATTGAGTGCAATTACGCGCTTAAACATGGCTCATTAACAGATCATGGTTCATTGTTATGGACTTATTCATCATGTTCATTGCGTCAAAATCGATTATTCCAGAATCGTTTCTTTTCAAATTAGAGATATGTGTAAATTACATAACGAGTTTAATTCAAAATTTACCTACCAATGCAATTTTTCAACTCTAATTAATGTTAGTCAAACAGTAGTAAAATATTTTCATTCCTTTGAACTGCAATCTGATTGTTATTATACCGAATGAGTTCTACTATATAAAAGCGCCCTGCTGGGTCTGACATCGAAGCAATTTAAAGCAGCCTTACTACTGCCTCAGGACTGATTACTTCTAAATTGTTTAGACAATTGAGTACTATTGGTATATTAACATGTGAATTCTTTATCAACCTCACCAATGAGTCTTTGTATCTGGCAGCATTTTTAATGTGTTGACAGTCTTACTACTATTTCACTGTCAACGGCAGAATAGTTAGTGTTGACTGTCGAACATCGATATATGTTTTTAAAACTGGTTGTTTGATTCGTCGTTATTCTGATCTTTTAAAATCTATTAAACTAGTTGCACCCATTGTGCTTGGTGCTAATTTACTAAAATATATAATTATTTAACGGGGATAATTATTATTTAATGAGGAAAAGGTGCAGAGAAGGCCTAAAATACATACCCTATTGGTCGATTATTTTGTGGTGTATAAGACTTAAATTTTTCTATTTCAGCAACTTACCTGTAAAATAAAATATTTATTTTAATAAAAAGTAAAAAAACATACACAACTGTTAGAAACAGTTAGCGATTCGTTTGTCAATTAATAGTAATTTGTATGTAATATTCGAGGAAATAGAGTTAAAATTCAGCATCCTGAGAATGTCGGGTATTTCTCAACTTAGTCATTAGTCAAATAATTGTTTTTATACTTTCGCAATTTTTACATACACACGTGCATTAATTTAGAGATAGGGAAAGTTTAAATAACAATAATGTTTTCTATTTATGCTTATTAATAATTTCTAATGTTCATGCTTGAACTATTGATTAGTCAAAGTTACGACATGGAAAGTTCTGATGGCCATAACATTATCAATTTTAGTCTAACAATATAAAGTCGCCACAGACAAGGTACCTGAGGTTAATCAAACTAAAAATAAGTAATTAAATGCAACTAATTGTCAATGGTCATGATGGTTTATCGTAAGAAAAATTTTGCTAGTTGTTACCACACACTAAAAATCCGTCCTGTCAGTCTTGATATTAAAAAATTAACGAGTCTGAGAGCTGATTACGTCGGATAAAGAAAAATATATTTCATATATTTTTTTTAAATGAATGTTGGCACGAGGAGTAAAAGAGTACGCTTGCTTCATAGGCTTCAAGCTAACCTTATTTGCAAGTGATGTACCTGCCGATCGACGGACGAGGCTCTGGTAAAGAAAACATTTCGATTAGTGGCAACATGCTGGCTACCTATTACGTGGCACAAAAATACTGGCGAAAAACGGACGTTTAATATGCCTCTGCCTACCCTTTTGGGGAAACTGTGTATGTCATTGATAGCGCAGAAATTTTAACAGTCAATTTATCTCATAGATACTGCAATTCGATTTTCTTTACATGAGAATTAGTAGCATAAAATAAAAATGTTAACAATTAATTCAAACAAAGTGTACATAATCCTCTTTTTCTGCACTAATTGGCAAAAAACTAAACAATGGCTTGTTTATGTGGGGACGACGTTTCCGTCCCTTCAATACACTTAAATAAGTCTAGTTGGGGCTTTTGTCTCTAATGAACCTAAGCTGTGGCAGGGTTACCGCCAGACTACTGCATACGTGTGATAAGCTGAAAATTTGGGTTCTTCAGTAGACTGATACTACGATATTTCAGTGTAAAATTTGTACTGATCGACAGATATAAAGTACTGATTTATAACCCGCTATTAAATTGGTCCCGCTTCGTCTGTATATAAAATAAAGAAATTCATTCAATCGGTTTAGAGAAGTAGTAAGGATTCGAACCACCTCATAAAGTTTTAATTTTCACAGGCAGTGTATATTAGTGAGTGCCAAGTGGTTTAACGAGTCAATATTGTTTACAACCTCTTATGTAGTTAAATGGCTTGATAAGAGAACCAGTTTTTATGTTTATACGTAATGCTGTTATGTTAAAAGTAATAGAAATGTGTGCAAACAGTGATATTTTATATATATTTCTAAGAATATAGGCATTCTCATATTTACGGGTCCTCTTCAGAGAATGATGCCTGAGATCGGTCGCCGGGGTGGTTTTTAGTGGAAAAACGACATACTCCTGGCTTCAGCGTCCCTGAGGAGCCGGAGATCCGAAGGGATTTTCCACCCCGACAACAAAAAAAAAAGGCGTTCTCATATTGTTCTGTTGTAAAACATTTGAACATGACTTCAAGGTTGAATAAAAGAAATTCGAGAACGCGTCAAACGGAAAAATTCACTAACCTAATAGTGCTAGTTATGAGTGTTAAGTGTAGCCGGAATGGAAGATAAAAATTTTTCGTAGAAACTAAATGAACAAAAAACTTCGAAAAATAATAATGGCACAAGTTCGTGGCTTCTTGGATTCCAGCTAAGAAAAGTTGTTTTTGAGATTTTCCGTAAAAGTAGTAGCAGAAACTTTGGAAACTTACCTAAAAACTTATTGTCACGGAAATATTTATGTTTAATAAAAAATAGATCGGGAAAAAAATGGACGAAAGGCAGGTGGCCATATATTATTGTAGTAATCTATAAATATAAAAGAAAAATAACGAGTGATATTTAGTTGAGCGACGAGAAAAATATTTCCTTAAAATACAATAGCGCTTCTAATCAATCACCATTCAATGACATTCTAACACCTACCATAAGATGATTATATATTTGTTTTATCATTCAGCTAAGTTTTGTAACCTGTTCATGTAAGATATACACATACATATATAACAGGTAATCTTACTTTAATACGGTTCTTCGTTCCTGTGGAAATCAGTCAAAACCTGAAACTCACTACTAGCGCACGTGTTTTCTTCCCACTATGATCCCAGGTCGTTTAAGCGAGGCGTGAAAAAGCATCTTACTAGGCCACCATAGTGTGGTTCAACTAACTGCATGGTCTGGATTCGCAATGAGTGTGGTGACCACCACTCTTGGATTCTTTTCATGCGTGAGTGGTCATTTTGGTAGGCTTTAAATAAAAAAAAGGATAAGTGCCTTATATATTTTTAATTGACTCTATGACTTTCTTTACAATCAAAACTGAAATGTGAGTATGATACAATCATGATGTCTTTGTTAAAGTAAATGACATGTAATATAGGCATACGTAGTTCATTTAACACATCTTAAAACATTCTTTTACATTCTATAATAACATTTACTTCCATACAACTAAAAGGCCAAGGACCCAAAAGGATATCAAAACTGCTGAACGATAGTAATTTAACACCTACTTGTTAATTTAAAATTATATGTTATTAACTAGCCAGCCAATTATTGTCCGACATTAAAACAGTCTAGTGTCTTATCGAACAAGATCGTAACCTTCAATCAAACACCCTCGAGGCGGTAAGTTCAAACATTTGCAATTGGTGATTTTGTTGCTCAAGCACTATGTAATAGCTGCGTAATTTTTAAATCCGACTTACCGTATGGCAAGCTTTCGTAGCAACTTTTGTTTGCTAAAAAAGTAAAGCTATATTAATGATTTTTATGAATGCAACACTAAACTATATAGTCCTGAATGAATTCAGAGATGTCATAGCACTTGAGCGAGACAGTAGCTTAAAAGAACGAATCTA
Organism: Hypercompe scribonia; assembly: GCA_949316085.1. Lineage (NCBI taxonomy): Eukaryota > Metazoa > Arthropoda > Insecta > Lepidoptera > Erebidae > Hypercompe > Hypercompe scribonia. The sequence goes on from OX438970.1 coordinate 20,028,506, forward strand.
ATTGGAATTTACATACGAGTAGTTTGGACACACTATTCTTGGTGACTAGGTATTTAGATTTCGTTAAGATATTTATGCAAACTATTGCATACATAATACTATGGCCTATACTATTCAGGTCGTGAAGACGATTATTATTAAAAAAATAAATAATAATTTTATAACATAGACATAATAATTACTATAAGAATAACGGTAACGTAACAAATAATAGAAAAAGAGGTAATACTGAGCGTTAAGAGCTTCGCCATTTCTGAAAACATAAAACTAGTAATAAAATTTTGTTATAATGTATTTGAATACGTTTAATAGTCATGGTAATGGATAAAGAAATAGTATTTGATACTAATAAAGTAATGTCACACATTACGTTACTTTAATAATAGTAAAATGTGATGAAATATAAAAATGATATGACAACTCCTTAACGTTGAAATATAAATCCAATTAAAAACAGAATTGTTTATGGTTTACAGTAGAAAATATTTTTTGACCTGTGATTTAACTCCAGGCCAAATCATCATTTCTTAAAAAAGTTATAACTTTTCAATTTTTTTGACATTTTAATGTATTTTCTTGTTTTTTCAAACATGTTTCGAAAAGAACGCTTCTGAAATATTTTAAAATTTATTTCAAAGGTTGGCAACCTAGGCTTGACTTTTGAGCAACAAGGGTCCACAGATTACGATAGTTTTTATAAGATGATCTGGTTCAAACAAAAACTCATAGGAACGGTACACAAATTTTCTAGATAAAAGATTTCTTAGTTCAAGTTCTCATAATCATATAAATTATTATTTAATGTACCCGTATCAAAGATAATTATCGCTTAAATAATTATTATTGACACGATGACGGATAATGACCTGACTGCAACTTGAAGAACCGAATAAATTTCCGGTGCTAAAAAAGTGTAGTTAATTATATGTATATATAATATAAAGAAAGCACACTGCCTTATGACTCAAGATACCATAATCATAATTTAATCTGGTTTCAAGTTTCCGGTACAAATTATTGAAAAGCTGACTCAATAACTTATGCAGAAAACTTTAAACCAGGTCATCCATAAAAATGTTCTACGGTCATTATCATTACAGTTCGATACAAAAATTCCACAACAATAGCCATAATTTTCCACGACATTACAAAGAGATCGTCACGTGCTACAAAAAACATCGTCACCTAATTGTCACCTATAATAGACGGAAGTTACAAACGAGTCTTGTAACAGGATGCTATTGTAAAGTTTAGTACAAAACAACTTTGTTGCACTTGCGTACCACAAATTGACGTTATCGTACTATCTGCACCTGATCGCAATTCAAGCTTTAATGTATGGGATGATGAGTGTACTACTAGTTACTTTGAAAGACTAGAAATATGAGAATATATAGACAATGGAGCTAAAAAGTTCTCGAGAGGCGACTGTGCAAGACTGTGGAAGACGGAGTGTGGGTAGGCCCTCCACAAGGTAATACGACGACTTGATGAAGGTTGGTGCGGACCGCATATTACCTTGGGGGAGACCTATGTCTAGTACTGGTTGTCGTAATAACAGCTGTCCCCGGATTTCTCCCGTCTCAGGCGCAGAGTGGCACACCGTGTGGTTTTAATCAGTCCGGTTCCGATACACCATCCCGCTGTAAACTTCGGTGGGGTGACGGCCCGACGTGGTTTCTATACGTTAAAGAAAAGGCCTATGCTCAGTAGAACATCCACTTTGAAATGATGACCATGATGAAAAGTAAAGTTCTAAAAGTTTGTATCGTCACTTTATAATTAAATTCAACGACATATTTAAAATAAATTATTATAAAACAGTTATCCCACCACTGGGCATGGAATTTTCATCGCAATGTAACATCTAAATACTTCCAGAAAAAGTAATTTTTCCGTCTTCATTCAACTCTTACACTTATTGGTTAGCATATCTACATTAAAATGAAAATGGCAATGTCTATTGTTCAGTTCAAACAACTCATATAAAATGAGAATCCATTATTAAGAAGAATTTTCCATTATGGTCGAGTCAAGTCAACAGTTTACGTATGAAGTCAATAGCAATATTAAATGTCGGTAATATTTCACTTATATTAATGACATTCTTGACTATTGACACCCTGTTTTGTGAAGAGAACGTAATACCAAATTAGTAATATCATATTCAAATCTTCATTTTCCGATGATCGTTATTAACTTCTTGCTTTGCTTTCTCTTTATCTTTTGGATCTCTCGAATTGGAGAAGCCTGATTAGTCATTGTTTAGGTCATAAAAAATGGCCGTCGTAATAAGTCGTATGCTTATTATATCTGCTCTGAATTCGACCGATAAAAAGAAGCTGATTCGTACCGTTTTTATAGAACAGTAATGTACCGTTAGTCAATGAGGTTCCGTGTACCGTAATGTTATGTGAGTAAATACTACTGTTCTACGAACACTAATTGAGGTATTACTCGTCTGTAAAAGCCTTTTGATTGATTTGCTAATGAAGACACTTGCATGGTCTATGTAAAGACTAGTAAAAGATTTGAATACAAAATGGCATGCGCGTGTACTCAGATCGCCAGTAACGTTACGAAAAATAATTATTCCGTTTGTTTACGAAGTTACCTTCAAATGCTTCTCTATGTCACAAATTACTTCTTCAAAACATTTAATTATAATAGGTGGAAAATTAACAAATAGACTTTGTTTTTTAAGGATATGAAATATTTCATCGGATATGCAACGCGTGTGGTGACAGATTCAGAATACGGAGTGTCACTACCCCTGTTCTTCCCCTGAGTTTCGTAAGAGGCGACTAAAGGAACAAAATATGCAGAGAACATAACTGAAAAGAGAAGGAAAACTTTTAGCAAATCCTATAGCAACCAGTCTGGCCAGCGTGGCATAGTAGGCCAAAACCTCTTTGCTAAAGAGAGTTCTATGATCAGTAGTAGACTGTTAAACTGTGATTGTACAACGCGATCTTCACCAATAAAGATCGACGTATACATACATTAACATGGAGGTAGAATAGAATAAACTTTACTGTACGCCAGTTAATACAAAATACATTAAAACATACAACAAATTAATGACCATGTATAAATGGCGGCCTTATCGCTGAAAAGCAATTTCTTCCAGGCAAGCTTTCGATAGACTAATCGATTGTAGAAAAACAAAATCATGGGTACTTTCCGGGTAAAAAGATGTAAAAGATTTTGTTTTATTCCGATACAAGTAAGTGAGGAAAAAAATATAGCTTACACAATATGTACATTTTGAATACAAAGGAATGCAACAGATAAAACGTGTTTAGTCGAATAATAAATTAAGGTTGCTGCTGCTCACAAATTTACTCTTAAATCCTCTCGAATCTAATTTTGACACAACCATGGCACTACCACTACTCTAGTTCACATTAAGGAGGACATCAGATCTGTCATGGAGAGCGGCAAGTTTAATATTTTTTTAGACTTCAGTAATGCTTTCAACACTGTCGCCTTTGACATACTGCTGCTATGTATAATATATTTCCGCTTTCTTAATATATTTCCAACTGTGATTGACTGGTTTCACAACTACCTACATATTTGGTCACCGACAGCGCATAAGCACTGATTGCACTGATTCTTCTTCATCATTTTGAAGTGTTGCTTTGGTGTAGTACTAAAGTTATCTCAGGTATCTGCTGCAAGATTTTTGCGCAGACTACGCAGTTTTCTACCTATTTCTACCAAGATTGCTCTTACACAATCGTTTCATTTCCCCATCCTTGAGTATGCTGATGCCAGTTATTTAGATCTCACTATAGATATAGATTCCAAAATCTTTGTATAAAATTTATATGCAGGATTATGCAAATATGATAATGTCTCTGACTATCGTAAAGGGTTTAAGTCGTTACCCATCCGCTTTTGTCAGAATGTACATACTCTTTCTTTTCTATATAAAACTTTTTTATCCTTTTACCTCACGTTACCACACGACTCACTTTCTCACGACACTCATACCAAATTGCCGATATCGTCTGACAATCTGAAATTGAAAATACCTGGACACTACCAAATTTGTCTACCATTTCTTTTTAGTCCAACTAGTTCGGTCGTGGAACGCCCCACCAGTCGCAATAAGACATGCACAAACACTAACTGCATTCAATTGATTGGTAAAGAAGCAATACCTGGAAGACATCAATGTCGCTTAGCCAACTTTTCCTTTTCTTTTTTTAGTCAATTAGGCACATTACTTCATTTCAGTATGCCATTAGTACTGGCAAACTATTTATTTAATAATTCCTACTATATATTACTATCACTTTATACAGTACATAAGACTACTTTCCCCCACTTCTCCCCTTCTTATCTGCTTTTAATAAATCAGTCACCCTACACTTTCTTCCAATCATGGTTCTCGTTGTCTTTAAGAAATTACCTCCGAGCGATAAGACCGCTACTTCTACCCACATACCTAATTTTAAAACCCTTTTGTAAATACCTGTTGTGCATTAAAGCTATTATTATTCTCTTTATTTCATTAAAGTATATATAAATTACATGTTATTATTATTATTTTCTATATTACATTTATATATAATACATACTGATCCAGCATTCTAACGTGAGCCTCTTAAGGTGCTGGTCGAGGCTCTTTGCTATCAATCGGAACAAAGATCGCCTAATCCACATTCCACATTTCGACAACATTGTGAGTTAAATTCATTCATTCATTCATTCACTCATTTTATTTGTTTTTCTATTTCAACTTTAATGAGATTCTCGTTATGAAGAACGGTGATATCAGCAATTATTGCGCGGCACGCTAATCAATCTATCACCACAATATTTTACTTATTGGCGACTTATAATAGGTCGAACTCAATATAATGGAGCACGACCATTCTCGAAAACTGGGTCGGGCACGTACCTGTAGTATGGCATCTCTAAATTGACAAGTTAGTATTTAAGAGTAAGTTGTTGGTGTACGATCTTGGTTACTTGGTTGTGCCTGTGTAAATATTCACAAGAGGAGGGCTACCAAAAATAATATGCCTGATAGATTTCCCAGACAGATGTCAACCGTATCATCTTTCAGGATAAACTTGCGATAATTATTCTCCGTAGATATGACCATATCGTAGCCAAGACGTAGAAGCTTTGAAGTCTATATTAGACCCATTTAAGGTCCGATAAAGCTGACCATGAAGTACTTTGTCCTTCCATATTTCCCTGCGATCGTTAATACTAAGTACTACAGGTTTGCTCCAATTCTTTTTAACCAGAGCGAGCGGGGTAGAACCGGTATTCTTAAGATAATGTTTATTGGCCATTTTCTTAAAGAACTTCAAAGGTTTGACACGTTTTACAGAAATTGACAAAGTATTCTACAGTCAGATAGTCTGCACAGTAAATAACTTATTGTAGAACCTGGTACAGTGAGTTGGTACTGTCAGTTTTAGTGACGGTATGTTATTGAGGAATCCAAAACGTGCCTTTAAAAAAAAAGAAATAGAATACTATGAAGTGTGAAAAGATTATGAGTTGAAGGTGAATTCAAAGCTACTTAAGCAGATTATCAAATTCAGATAGATATACATGATCATATTTACATAATTCAAATATGAATCTTGTGCAAAAGTTTTGAAGGTGCTCAAGTTTATCGAGTTGCTCCTTCGTGATATCAAGATAACTCACAACTAGAGTAGAGAAAAGAGGTATTGTGCCGTGCAATTTTAGTGACTGATGGGAGAAAATTGCAATCTTCGGAAAGATCCTTACGTTTCAAACAAATTTCGTCTGTCTTCTCGTAATTGGGAGGCCTAGGTTAAAGTATACTTACGAATACTTCAAATAAACATACATTAACATTTATCGAGCCTTAAATAGGTAGTAAAAGTTATGTTGTCTGAAAAGCAAAGATAAGAGCGGTCAAGTGCCTATGACATAGAGGTTTATCAAGAAACTAGTTTGTACTGGCATTTTTTTTATGTGCTATAAACTTTTATGTTAAGCCTAAGTAAATAAATAAAGTTCTGGCAGCAAATGTCTTTAACCCCATAAGCTCATATAGAAGTTTTGGTTGATATGAGAAACGCTCTCCCTTTATTAATGAAAGTAAGAAATAGTATATTATAACAATTGTTTTCGTCGAAACTTTCATCCATTAAGAGTGAGTAATTTGTGAAGTTTCCATTTCATTAATTGAAATATCAAATACGAACTTTACTAATAATGACACTAAAATACGAAAAAAAGAAAGTAGATGCTAACACAGAGTTCGCGTAAAATAACACAATTCTGCAAAGTTATCAAGCAAATATTAGCCAACTGTGGTATCATGAGCGATCGTGTCGTTGAATATATTTTACCAATATTGAATAGAACCTATAATAATATCATGGGTACATTGGTTAGGTAAAGACAATATTCGGCAAAGTTTTGTCATAAAGTTCTGTCTATCCTTCCGTTCTGCCTTTCAATCGTAAGATCAATTTATTTATGTGGTCATGTTTATTTGATTTTGTTACTAAAATTACTAAAATGGTCAGTAACTTTGTATTAGTATCACGTGGGTTTATAAACATTTCATAACATTTACTGCCGAATATTTGATAGCATAGTTACAACTTCGTCTGGTTGTTGTAACAATTTAAGGTAAGTACTAGAAAGGATTAAAAAAGTTACTTTGGTTTGACAGACAATTCATTATGAAAGTACTTTTAATTTAGAGTAAGCGATATAAACAATTACTTTTATGTTTCCTTGGGCTATATTTACAGTTGTTATTGTTTGTAGTCTGGTGATAAATGTTATACAGTTCTTACGTTTGTCGTTCGTATTTTATATTTAAGAAGCCGCCAAAGTGACTCTACTCTGCTTGATAGAAAGCACAAATAGAATCCAAGAGTTATGGTCACCAAACTTATTGCAAATGCAGACAATGTAGTATGGTGACTCACACTATGGCGGTCTAGTGAGATACTTTTTCACGCCCCGTTTGTGAACGTAAAAGGTATGAGAGTCAGCGTGGCAGTGTAAGATTCACACACTTACCACGGCAACTGTCACCCTTTCAGCAATGGGTTTTCGGTCTCGCACTCACCAGCGAAACAATTACAACTTAGTACGGAAATGGCCAAAGTAATAATGCTGTTCAGAATTCAAGGACACAGTTTCAAATAATTTAATTTTATTTCTTAACAAATTTATGGAACTCATTTTTTTTGAAGTGGATATGCTTGCTATACAGAAACCCTAAGTTTAACCAGTTCGAGCTTGGTATAGTAACGCTGGGTGGTAACTATAAAGTATGTTATAGAACCTTATACTGATCCACAGCATATTTTAATCTCGTTTGCTTCTGAGCCACGATTTGGGATGGACGATCTCCACGTCAAAGAAACAAAATCTGTAACTATAATTTGTCAAAGATATATTTAATAGCCAATCTCTATATGGCACAGAAAAAACAGCTAGCAAAATAACAACGAACTCAAAGTTTTTACAATACAAACTAATGTTTGGCAACTCTTTTTAAACGAGCAGATTCTAGGAACGTCCATCAAAAAGAACCTTGGTGTAATGTAGGTTCTAATACCGTGTATGTTGAATTGTATAGTCCATTTTAGTTCTTAACTATAGAAGGGTAAAGGTTGTAATTGCCTTTGCATGGTAATGGTAGACGTAATTTGTGGTATAGAATGTACCCACGCTTTAGATTTGAAGTTTTACGAGCAGGTGCGCCGCTGTGTTTGATTTCAATTTGTAAGAAGTCGCAAAAGTTCCATTTTCTCGCTAGGATTATTAAATTCAAGCCGTGAATCAAGTCCCGATTTACAACTTTAACAAATAAAATATTAATAAATCTTATTACGCCTGTGTTTTGTCTACTTCATTTTACTTAACTATTTCAAATCACAATATAATTGCAATGTTTTTTGCCACTGTCATCTTTTATGAGACTTCTCTGTAAAACAACCTCATAATTCTTCAATTACTTTGATTACGAAAGGAATATTTAAAAAAAAATGATGAGAACTACAATTGTAATAATGTCTCTAGTAGGATCTAGAAAGTAAGGTTGGTAAAAAAGATATTTATAGAGCCAAGCTGTCTTCATTGTGGAAATAATCTCTATCAGTCACACTTTAACACTTTTATTTGTATTTTATTCCAATATTTTGTTAGATTGTGACAGTTAATTTTGCGTTATATAAAATGTATGCCAGCTCTCGTATTTTCCCTTTCGATACTTATTCATGAGCACGCGTATGTTTGTTTATTGTTGGAATAAGTTATAAGAATACGGGGTCCGGTGAGTGTTCAATATGATGACGAAATTGGGCCTTTGTAATATGTTTAAACGTGGGTATGATGAAGGAAATCTGCCCAATAAAATAAAGGTTTTTATAAACAAATTTGAAAGATAACAATTTTAAAAAAGGTCAGTCTTCAATGTGTTACAGAAAAAGACAGCTTATACAGATTTTATTGGGTTCTATTTTATCAAATTAAATCAAAACAACTTTCCCAAACATCGGTATGAAGTCCCAATACCTGTATTCCGGATATTTCACTGTAAACTTAATATAAATATCTTATTACGTCATTTACTATAAACCTTTGAATCTCTCTAAATTACACAATCCTTATAAACACACATTTCAGATAGTCGAAAATTTGTTACACGAAAATTTTAAATTGAATTAATTTATGCCTGCTGTCGTAAGAGACTTAAGAATTATTATGCAGTTGTAAAATTCACTGGACCTTTTGCATTTGTCAGTCAAATATTTGTCACAGTAGTCAATATTCATTCAATTTAGTTCAATGTACTATACTCTTAAAATGAATTAGGTGTTTTTCTTATTCACTAAATGAGTTTAGCGCTTTATTGATTTCGAACTTCAATTTATGTATATAGAAATATTATTCTACATATAAAGTTTGTGAGCCAAGTAAGAAAGGGTCTATTTGTAAGACTTGTCGAAATCCATTTCGTGGCAGATTGTAGTCCACAATTTCACAATGATAAGAAAAACATTGGAGTGTGGTAAATCTCGAACATTTTAGTTTACTTTTTGTGGTGTGCGTATTGTGAGAGTAAATATTCGCTGCCAATCAAATAAAACTTTCGTGAAATTATATATTTATTATACGTTCCAATCCCAATCTTCTTTCTCTCTTCTCAGCCAAAAGACGTCCACTGCTGGACATAGGAATCCCCCCAAGGCTCTCCACAACAGCCGGTCTCGTGTCGCAAGCATCCAGCAGCTACCCGCGGCCTACCAACGCATTCCGATTACATCTTTAAAAAGTACACGCACGACTCATAAGTATTCCATGTATTTCTACAATTTTTTTTCACATTTCCTTTACAATTTCCATTTCATTCAGCATTAAAGAGCTATAAATACATGTTAATGAGAGGCAACTTTGGTCTACATGTAGAAAATTAAGCATTTGTCATTTAGTTAGTGTTGAGAACGCTTTCTCACTTTTGTGGAAATGCAGATACTCGAGTTGAATGTAAGTCAAGGTTGTGAAGTATTTTTATGCTGTGGTTTAATCTCGTGCTGTTAATTGCGTTTTAAACTTACATAAAACAACTGAAATGAAAATTATCTAGTGAAACTTGGGTGAAGAGGCTCGGTGTATTGACGAAGTTTAAAACAATTGTAATAAACTTAGACTTTTATTGGAGAGAGGTTTAAGGAAGAATATTTTGTGTTTTATCCGTTATGAGGCTTAATCCTTGCCTGGTTTTAATCTCATCTGCTTTACAGCAGTCTTCTTTCTCTTTCTATCAGTTAAAAGTGCTGACGTGCCGCATTTCTTATAGCGTGGTGTAATATATTTTGTCTCTTAAATTAATGACTTTTCCTGTTAAATATTTTTTTTACAAAAATAGTGCCTTAGCATTTAAATTGGGTTTCTAGGTTTTTGGCATTGTCATCATATCCTAGTAGCCTGAATGAGTTTAAATTGGAGAAGCTAATTTCTGTTTTAGCGATCGGGAATAAGTGTTTAAATTGATGGTATGCAATAGAAAACTACTTTGACAGTTCAGTCTGTTATTTAGGTTTTTTGACATCAATATTGTTAATAATTATAAAATACTTTTAGGAACAGAAAAGGTGTTGTCTTACAAGCTCCTAGTTTTGAGTATTATCGATAGCAAACCGATTCTTGTGAGGTACATTGATATTAACGGATAGAGTCATAAACGAACAATGACCGTTAAAAAGCCCATAATGGCTTAATGGATCGTCGCAGTGACGTAAAACTAGACACAGGCCATACTTATTCAGCTTCAGTTAAGCGATACACAGCAATTGTGGGCGAGATGCCAAACTGAACCGTCCAAATTCTCGTAGTTCAATTTTTACCGAGTCAGTCATTTTACAAAAAATATTTAGTAGTATTATTTTCTCTTTGTTTTCTACTGTCAATTATTAAATAAGCCGATATGAAATACGAGACCAATTATAAAGGTCTAGAAACGAGCTCGAAGGTCACGTAACAAGGGCAAAGAAAATTATGACGCAAACAGCAGGCCAGTTATCATAGCAGACCAATAAATTTTGGTGGGCTCAGTGTACTGTACAAATATTGCTCGCAGTATGTTTGCACAGTCACCTTGATGACGTAAGCTGGAGAAAAAGGTTTCATCAGTAAAAATGTTGTTGAACTCTATTCATGGGGCCCCGTGTGAATACCAATGAATATGAATAAAGTGTTTTGAATGTTTAGTTAGTGTAGGTTGTAAACACCTACGTGTCTGAAGCCAAGAAAGACACGTTATATGTCACAGAGTAATTAGTATGAATAAACAACTAAGTAGTGTTATGTACAATACGACAAGTGTGATATTTTTAGAGTAAGTAATCTACGACATAATCGACATACCATAAAATTAAAAAAAATGATAATTAAGTCTGTGGTACCATACTAAAAAAGACAATAAAATGAAAACATGCAAAATCCGGATAAGGACTGTAATGCATACGTATCGAATGTGATTGTGGCGACTTTTAGAGTGTTGTGTGTGTTTGTTTGGACTAATTACCGTTAGTTATTACTGACCTTACTACACGCACGGTCTTATGGTGATGACCGTAACTTACACCGATCCTTGTTTATAGAATACGGGTATTAAACGTATACAACATAGCTTTACCAATACAAATAACAAATATTTAGAGAAAAATAGTATAGTTGCGACTACTATGCTTGAGGTATCGGGTTCGATTCCCGGGTCGGACCAAATATTTGTTTAGGAGTTCGGGTGTTTTCTATGTATAATATTTATGTATTTATATCAGTTGTCTAGTGTCCATAGTACAAGCTCTGTTTAGTTTGGGGATTAGTTGGGGAATATTATTATTACTATATGTTTAAATGACTAAATTACTGTAAAATAATTCGCTTATTTAGTTGGGATTCTTTTCTATTTATATTAAATCCGAGTACCAATTTTTCTATAATAGAAACACCATTTTCAACAGCTTATGAAGAAAACCTCTGTTTTTGTAGTTCATGCGAGATAAAAATTTTGCATTGATTTTATCACTACTGTTATAATAAATAAACAAAATAAATTAATATAAATGGGTGTGTATTTGTGTATGAATACACAGCTCTACAAAAAAAAAATTTTTTGGTGTTGCCTTGGATATTTTTGCAAATTTTTATGTTTTCGAGTACCTAAATTACGAATATATTCATGAAAATACTGAATGTGCTCTTTTTTTTATGATTTTTACGTATCTTATATTTTGAACAATTATCAGCTTGTTAGTACTAAAATTTGTTTTCCCAGTCCTGATTAAGCTTCTGCGCAACTTTTTTGCGCATACAAACATCACGTGATCTCCACTCTCAGACTCCTTGCTCCGCAAAACAGCTGATAACTCAGTTATTTGATAATATTGAAGTACTTACACGTGAATCTGGATAAGTTGTCATATGTTAATATTTTGATTCAATTGCTGAGTGTTCATTCTAATATATTTGTCTTGTCTTTTTAAACATGAGTTCGTCACGAAGAAAGTGTAAATATAGTAGTGATTTATTTTGTTATATTTGTGGTATTTATATATTAAAAAAACAAAAACGAAATATCACAGACTTTGTTAAGGAGACTTATGCTGAATATTTCGGTTTTAAAATGGACAAATTAGATAAATCATGGGTTCCGAATAAAGTTTGTAAGTCCTGTGTTGAGTCTTTGCGGTTGTGGAAAAAAGGAGAACGTTCTGGATTAGACTTTGGTATTCCTATGATCTGGATGGAGCCTAAGAATCATGTCGATGATTGTTACTTTTGCGTAGTAGATGCTAAAGGTTTTAATCGAAACCAAACGTGGAGATATCCAGACTTACAGTCTACAAAATGTTCTGTTTTACACAGTGAAACTCTCCCTCGGCCTGTTTACGTTTCAAAAGTGATTCGCATGCCCTCAGAAACAATGATGTTGCCGAATTCACAGAAATCGAAACAGTCTACCAGTGGAAGTGAATGGGAGGGTGAAACATCTACGCCAAAGTTATTTTCTCAAAATGAACTCAGTGATTTGATACGGGATCTAAATTTATCAAAACAGGAATCAGAACTGTTAGCCTCAAGATTAAAAGAAAAAAAATTATTGGCATCAACAGTAACAATTACAACATACAGAACGCGAGAAAGTGAGCTATTACAATTTTTTGATGAAAATGAAGGACTGGTATACTGTACTGATATTGCGAAGCTGCTTTTAGACATGGGTTTGAAAGAATACAAACCTACTGAGTGGCGTCTTTTTATTGACAGCTGTAAAAGAAGTTTAAAATGCGTCTTACTGCACAATGGAAATAAATTTGCATCAATTCCAATTGCCCATTCAACAAAACTCAAAGAAGAATATGAAAATGTAAAATTAGTTTTAGAAAAAATTAAATACTCGGAGCATCAATGGCCGATCTGTGTAGATTTGAAAATGGTTAATTTTTTACTTGGTCAACAAAGTGGATACACGAAATACCCTTGCTTCCTTTGTATGTGGGACAGTAGAGCAAAGCAACTTCATTGGGAACAAGATGTTTGGCCTGCAAGAAATTCTCTAACTGTCGGTAAAGCCAATGTAATAAGGGAACCGTTGGTGAACAGAGACAAAATCATACTTCCACCATTACATATTAAGTTAGGAATGATAAAGCAATTCGTTAAAGCTTTGGACAAGGAAGGGGATTGTTTTAAATACATTTGTCGAAAATTTCCGAAGCTTAGTATGGAAAAGTTGAAAGGTGGTATATTTGATGGTCCTCAAATACGGCAATTGATAAAAGACGCAGATTTTATTAAAGTTATGACTGTTCCGGAAAGTGAAGCTTGGGAAAGTTTTGTGTTGGTAGTCGAAAATTTCCTAGGTAACCATAAAGCACCAAATTATGAAGAAATTGTACAAAATATGCTGACAAACTTTCAGACTCTAGGAGCAAATATGAGTATCAAGTTACACTATCTCCGCAATCATTTGGATAAATTTCCAGATAATTTAGGAAATTATAGTGAGGAACAAGGAGAGCGGTTCCACCAGGATCTGAAAGTAATGGAAGAAAGATATCAGGGTCGATGGGACTGTCATATGATGGCAGATTACTGCTGGTCTTTAAAAAGAGATTGTCCCCGGAAAAATTATAAAAGAAAAGCTCTTAAAAGGCGTTTTATGGAAATATAACATGTTTTCCAAATTTTCCTCTCTATTTACTTCGATATATCATATTTTTATCCAAATAAAACTGACATTATAAATATATCTGTTATTTTGTTTCTCGTTTTCCGATTTTTGTAATGTAAAATAAAAATAAGTATTTAAAAAAAACGAAAGCAAATCTTACAAAATCATTCATAATTTCATGAATTGTGAGTATAAATATATCCAAAATCAATCTTATATCTAGGGCAACAAAACCACTGTAGACCAGTGATATCTATTGATATTTTAAGTATTGTCGTTATAAAGTGCTCATCATCAGCCTACCACAGTCCATTGCTGAACATAGGCCTCTCCCATTGCACGTCAAACTGGTCTATTTTGAGCTTCTCGTATCAGACTCTTGTCAGCCATCCTCCGGAAATCGTCACTCCACCTGGCCTATGGGCATCCTTGTGTGTAAACTACCCTAAGATATTTAAACACCCGATATCCGTGTTAAGGTTGTCGGGAAGAAATCACCATGACATCACCAAGACCGCCGATTGTTATACTTACATATTTTGTAACTCGCCTTATCTTCTGTTTTGTTTTGTGTATACAGTAAAGAGAAATAAATAAATAAAAAACCTTAATGTGTTTGTAGGTGTGCTGAGTATATCTGATAGTAGGTAAAGTTTGTAGCTATTGGGAGTAGCTAAACGAACTTTCTGGCTAATTATCACCCGTAAAGTTAGTCATGGTAACAATACTAAGGTATTTACACGTTCGTAAAACAGAATATTACTTGGTATATTTACTAGGTACTTACTTAACGTCAAATTAACGAGAGTTCTGTGTAACTTCAGCAATAAAAACACTATTAATGTTATCTGAACTTTATTTACAATCTGGCGACTAAACCTGCCTAGTATTGAGAAATTAGAGTTTGTATATAACTAAGATAAAATACACACAAAAAAACCAGTCAAGTGTAAGTCGGACTCGTGTACCGAGAGTACCGTACAAAATACTTTGACATAGAAGTTTGAATTCGTTACAGCTTAGTGGTATTATAGATCTGAGTATTTGACAGGAATTTCAATTTAATACCTCTACGCGTCCATGAGGAAAGGAGTAGTAACTTTGAAATTATTAAAAATATTTTTATGATATGGTGTAACTAAAAATTTACGATTTTCGCAATTTTTCCTTTATCTGTGCCATTAGACGTTGTTTTGTACCAAATTTCGAGATTTTGAGTTCACGGGTGGTAGGTTTTGATTTCCGCTCGAATTTCGAAAATTTGCGGCAAGTTGCGGCACAAACGGCTGTATCTTTTGATAACGTTGGCTTAAAAGTTTCATTTTTTTACAGTTTCAAAGGACTATAGACCTGAGTATTTGATATAAATTTTAGTTTGATATCTCCACGCATTCTTGAAAAAAAAGGGTCTTGACAGACGGACGGATGAACAAAAAAGTGATTCTATAAGGGTTGCGATTTTACCTTTCCGTACGGAATCCTAAAAACAGTCGAATTGAGAATCTCCTTTTTGAAATTGGTTAAAAATTTAATCAAACACAATTCAAATTTATTTCATAAAATAAATAAAAATGTATGTAAATTAACATACTCAGTAGTAAGTAGGTTAGCATTATGAAATTTTTATGAGGTTCTCACGGAATGTTAAGTTATTGCTTTCATTAATTTTGATAAAGATTTGAAAGACGACCGATGATTACCTAATTGAATACTGTTTCCAGAGTAAGGCTTCCGTGCGTCGTCACACCGACGACGAATATACAATAAATTCTTAAGTCTTTTTTTTTTGTTTTTACTGCCTGCCGAAGTGACTCTACTCCGTCTGATGGAAAGCATGAATAGAATCCAAGAGTTGTGGTCACCATACTCATTACGAATGCAGACCCAAACTATGGCGACCTAGTAAACCGCTTTTTCATACCTCGCTTACGGGACGTAAAAGGCATGACAGTCTTCGTGGCATTGTATTGCACCCGCTTACCACGACAACTGTCACCCCCGCATCAATGAGTCTTCGGTCTCGCACTCACCAACAAAATACGACAGCACGGATGCTGTCCCTTTAGGTTGATTTTCTGCAAGAGGGTAGTACTGCCCCGGTCGAACCGGCCCGTTCGTGCTGAAATCAGCGTGGCTTTACTACCTATCAAATACCACTACCTATGTAACCGATAGTGTTTTAAATGCATCACGAAGAGCTTGATGATGCAATGGAGCATTTCTGTATAGGTATCATTAATAATTCACCAAGGACGTTGTAAGATATAAACGCAATACAAATGCAAGTGATTGGTCAGATCAATATGGTTGATTAATTGATTTCATTCGAGTTGGTATAGTGTCTTACTTAAGTTGTTTGTGTAAACTTGGACCGATTTTTGTCTTATTTATATTTGGTTTAAAACGTCTTAAATATAATAATAGTAGAATTATTTATTGTTATTTCCTGATTCTCTATATCGTAAATGAAAGTTGCGTGACTGCTTCTCAATGTTCAATATATATTGTATGTATGACGTGGAGTTTACCTTCAGATCCAGATTAAAATATCGATTTAGAGTGTATTAAAGCATCTTGCTAGGCCGCTACAATGTCAGCCGGCAACCCGTCCGGCAGAGGAGGTAATGGAGTCTTAAAATTCATGCCTCCCCAGAAAGTTTTGCAGGGTAACCTCAATCATTGCCGCGCAGCGCAAGATCTGCTGATGCAGATACTCGCTGAGCGGTCGGTTGCCCTAGCGGTGATGGCGGAGCCGTACTGTGTCCCGGATCACCCTCGGTGGTTCGGGTCGTTTGACGGCACTGCCGCTATCTTCTGGGCAGGGGTCGAAAATGGCCTCCACTGTACCCTCCTTCAGCGAGGACTGGGGTTTGTGGCAGTTGAATGGGGCCCCATGGTCATTGTGGGCTGCTACATATCGCCGAATTGCGGCCTCCCCGTATTTGAGGCGTACCTGGACGGCCTCAGGAGCTGCATTTGCACGTACCTGTATCGTCCGGTACTTGTCCTGGGCGATTTCAACGCCCGCTCCACACAGTGGGGAGATCGTCTGGACAACGTGAGAGGAGATACACTCGTTGAGTGGGCGGCGGGACTGAACCTCGGTATTGTGAACCGCGGCTCAGTGAGCACCTGCGTGCGATGGCAAGGGGAGTCAATTGTCGACCTGACGTGGGCGACTCCCCTTGGTATCGAGCAAGTGTCAGGATGGAGGGTGGCAGAAGAGGTGGTCACTTTGTCGGACCACCGCCACATCGTCTTCGATGTGGTCATCTGCCGCCCGGCCGCAGGCCTAGACCACCGCTGTAGCTACCCTCCGCGACGATGGTCCCTCAAGCGGATGAACCGAGATATGCTCGTCGCCGCAGCCATCGTCGCAGATTGGCCAGGGGAAGAAGAACGGGTCTCGTCTGATCCAGAAGCGCAGGCGGCCTGGTTCCGTGGCGTTATGACTGACGTCTGTGACGCGTCGATGCCACGGGTCAGACCGGGAGGCAGGAGGGGTTCTGTGTACTGGTGGACAGCGGAACTCGAGCAACTTCGCACAGCGTGCTCGAGAGCCCGTCGCCGGTTTCAAAGAACCCGAAGAAGACGGCGAGCCACAGCCGAGGAGATTGCCGAAGTGAGGCGGGAGTATGGCGCCGCAGCAAAAGCTGTAAGCCTTGCAATCGCGGAAGCCAAGGCTCGGTCTTGGAAGGAGCTCATACAGGGACTAGACAGGGACCCATGGGGGCGCCCTTATAAACTTGTATTGGGCAAGCTCAGACCGTGGGTCCCACCACTGACTCAGACCCTGGATCCTGTATTCGTGGGCAGAGTCGTAGATACTCTCTTCCCCAGGGACCAGGGTAGTCCCTCGTGGCCTCCATTGCTGTCGGATTCCACTATGTGGTCCGACGACTTTGAGGTGACGGAGGATGAGCTGGACCGAGCCATGAAGCGACTCGCCGCCCGCAACACCGCTCCTGGCCCGGATGGGATTCCGGGTCGAGCATGGGTGTGCGCTTCGGTGATCCTAGGGAATAGGTTGAGGCAACTGTTTACCAGCTGCCTCCGTAACAGCGTATTCCCTTCCGGCTGGAAGGAAGCCAGGCTGGTACTCATCCAGAAACCTGGCAGGGCTGCAGATACTCCCTCGGCGTTCCGACCTATATGCCTGTTGGACGAGGCGGCGAAACTCTTTGAAAGAGTTATCGCCGCCCGTATCAGCCGACACCTGTCGCTAGTGGGCCCTGACTTATCAGACAACCAATTTGGCTTTCGAGAGGGACGTTCAACGCTCGACGCGATCGACCGCGTCCGCTCCTTATCGGAAGAGGTTGTCTGTCGGGGGGGAGTGACGTTGGCCGTCAGTCTTGATATAGTCAACGCCTTTAACTCCCTGCCGTGGTGGGTAATTAGAGAGGCACTGGTATATCACCAATTGCCCCTCTACTTGCAGCACATCATCGGGGCCTATCTTCGCGATAGGTCCATATCCTATGTAGGTCGGGACGGTGAAGTACTTCAAAGGGAGGTCACATGTGGGGTTCCCCAGGGGTCGGTCTTAGGACCCCTTTTGTGGAACCTCGCGTATGATGCGGTCCTGAGGACCAGTCTACCCCTTGGAGTGAGTGTCGTCTACTACGCGGACGACACTCTAGTACTAGCTAGGGGGTATGGCTTCCAAGAAGTCCTGGAGCTCACCGAGTTAGGGGTGACCTGTGTCGTCCAAAAGATCAGCGATTTGGGTCTACGGGTTGCACCTCATAAGACGGAAGCCCTGTGGTTCCACAGGAAACGCGGAGGTGTCGTTCCTACCAGCTCGTTTATAAGAGTGGAAGGAGCGGAGGTCGAGGTCGGTCGACACATTAAGTACCTCGGCCTAACCTTGGACAGTCGCTGGAGCTTCGAGGAGCATTTCGAGCGGATGATCCCACGAGTTCGGGGGGTGGCGGGCTCCCTACAAAGGCTGTTGCCTAACATAGGGGGCCCGCGAGAAGAAGTGCGCCGCCTCTACTGTGCGGTGCTACGATCCATGGCTCTCTACGGAGCGCCGATATGGGCCAAGCGCATATCGGCCTCCTCCCGCTGCAGAGCTAAGCTCAATCGAGCGCAGCGGGTAGCGGCCATTCGGATCGTACGAGGATACCGCACCATCTCGTCTGAGGCGGCAACAGTCCTGGCACGTTTTCTGCCCTTTGATATCCTGGCCGATATGGAGGCGAGGATCTATGACCGTATTCGCGCTATCCGCCGGGATGAGAGTGGGGAAGACCAGGACGAGCTCGAAATGCGGCAGAGCGCCCACCGACAGGCATTGACACAATGGCGCGCGCGGCTAGAACAGCCACAAAATGCGCGCCAACGCGCTGTCGGTGCCGTTCTGCCCAACCTCGAAGCTTGGGTAGGTAGGGAGGGAGGTCGCGTCACCTACCGACTGACGCAGATACTCACCGGGCATGGTTGCTTCGGTGAGTATCTGAATAAGATCGGACGCGAGGAGACGGCACACTGTCACCACTGCGCAGCCGACTGGGACTCCGCCCAGCATACGCTGGAAGACTGCCCCGCGTGGGCATCTGAACGCGGAGCCCTAGTCGATAAAATAGGACGAGACCTATCGCCGCCAGCAATCGTTGCTGCCATGCTGGCGGGTGAGGAAAGCTGGGCCGCAGTGGTCTCTTTCTGCGAAACTGTTATGCTCCAGAAAGAGACCGCTGAACGGGATCGAGAGAGGGCCGATCCCGAACGAAGAAGACGCCGGCGGCGTTATGAGCCGCCGACGGGACCGCGAGTCGCCAGAGAGTGGGGTCCTCTGGTGGCGGATTAGTTGCTGCGGTCTGCGATGGAATGATTTGTTTCGGCCTGGTAGCAAAAATGCGATCGGGTCGCAACAAATTATAACAACCGGACTGATAGGTGGGGTTGCCTTTATGGCGTCCCCAGGATAGGGTCTGACTAGGCGCGGCGTTGATTCTGGAGGGGACCTGAAATAACATGGTCCGGGTCCCCTTCAGAGAAGGACGCCTGAGACCGGCCGCCGGGGTGGTTTTTAGTGGAAACACCACATACTCCTGGCTCCTGCGTCCCCAAGGAGTCGGAGATCCGAAGGGATTTTCCACCCCGACAACAAAAAAAAAAAAAAAAAAAAAAAAAAAAAAGGCCGCTACAATGTGGGTCACCATACTGCATTGTCTGCATTTGCAATGAGTGTGGTGACCATAACTTTTGGGTTCTATTCATGCTTTCCATCAGGCAGAGTAGAGTCACTTTGGTAGGCTGTCAAAATAGAAAATAATGATTGAATACTTTTCAACACTCTTTCTTTTTAGACTGATATTCCTAATATTATCATATAGGGCATAGACAATTCCGATACAATTCTAACAATAGAGAAATTCTTAATTCACATTATTCATTCCTAACCATATATACAATAAGCATTGTCATATCATTACTACAAGCACTAACTATTTCCTCATTTATAAATATCTTAGACGATATTTCATAGTAAAACAATCAACAGTTGGTACAGTAGAGAAATAATCCTATGAGTTTACTTCAAATAACTCAGTTCGCAGTTTCTAGGTCGGAGTAATAAATATATTATATTGTCGCCTTAATTAATGTTACTTTTTGGTTATCTGCGTAACCCCGGTAATTAAATTTGTAGGGATGTGAAATACGTCACTGTTACTTTAAGCCCTAGCGGTAGCTGTAGGCATGATAATCGTTATATAACATTTTAAGCTTATTTAGAACTAAACTCTACTTAAACCTTTGATATTTCAAAGTTAGTTTACGTTTAGATTTGTACAATGTTTAGATATGACATAAAAATGCTTTTATAACGTATAAAAAGACTTGTAGGTATTCTCTTTAAGCTTAGTTTGAGATAAGGAGAAAGAAAATGGTTTGGATTTCTCATAGTGAGTTAGTACGTTGTGTTATTGCTTAAATTTTACTTGCTTAATGCAACTGACTATTGTTGTAGAGTCAATAATTTTGTACATTATTTAGAATTTTTTAATGAATTACACCATATATATATTAAGCTAAGAGGAAGCTGTTGCACAACAGTGTAGTAGTAAAATAAGCTCTTACATATGTTTTGTAAAAGATGCAACAGTCTCATATGCATGACAGACTGATATGTTTCTTAAGTTACTTCCTATAGTCGACAAGGTACAATTAAAAAGAACTCAATTGCAGAAGTTTTTGGAATATAAGCACAGACAATTCAATAGAAATTTACACAGCATAGAGTTTACCGTACGAAGAGAAACAAACATTATTCTTAAAAAGAAATACTATCGTTTAGGCAAATAGCTTAGATATCAGCGAATTGCTTTTACATGAATTACCCGAACGAGATACGTTTTCATAGTCAAATAATCAGTAAAAAAAAACGTAATAAGCACCCTATGGCTTCAAACATTTCGATTTACAAGTGATTGACTTCTACTAACTGTAACACGCAAATTTGGTACAATCCAGTAATGATGCTAGTTATACAGATTTGAACAAAAATACACTTTCCGCATTGCGGTTAGCTGAACGACTAGCATGGCCGCGAGGCAGCTCTGACATTAGTATTCCAGAGATAATCCTATTTTCATTATCGGTACATACAACTTGTATGGGTTGGTAGGCCGCTATAAATGTCTAATAATAGTATAAGAAGATACCGCTTTTAAACTTTTAATATAATTATTTGTTTAATATTCAGTCCCCATACAAAATGTTAATAGATTTTTCAAGAAAAACAGCTTACAAATAAGCTGTTGTTGCACAACCGTTTACCTTAGAGCGCAAATGAGTTTGTTCGTACCTTCTTTGGTGTGTTAAGAGCTAAGTTTTATCAATAGGTCACACGAACCACGAGATTTTTTATCACGGGTGGGTTATTTATACAGCCAACCGCTGAGATGACTAAGTTATCATAACAATTTGAAAAAAAAAGATCAGAAAGGACCTCTTGTTTTGATAAGAACATGGTGTAGATATAAGAAGACAATTGGGTATTTGCATGAAAATGATTTTTCAAATAAAGTTCAGTTAATAAATTCTTTGATACACATAAAATACCTACGTAAGATTAAAATTTAATTTTTACAAATAATTTTTAAATAAATAAATAAATAAAAGTGGTCAAATATGATGTAAAAATCACGTGATGTGAAACGTGATGTGATTGGTCTGACGTCATTGTGCATATTATTGGTGCGTCATTTGAATGCATGATAAACGACGAATGATAAATTATTGAAAAAAAATTTAAGTTGGTTTTTATTTAAAGTGAGTTTAATTATATTTTATCATTAAGATTAAAATTTACTGAAAGTAGCGTAAATAACAAATAACAAATTTAAATGGAATATGCACAATGACGTCACATACGCAAGAGGGAGCTACCTGTACGTTTAAATTTTAACAATTTTTTTATTGTTAAACAGTTTAAATGTTTATAAATAAAAAAAAAAATATTTTTTGTTCAAAAATTTTAAAAAAATTTTAAAAATAATAAGACATAATTATTTAATGGATTGGAAAATCATGCAAATACCTAATTGTTTTTTTTTCAAAAGTAATTAAATGCCATTTAATAGAACCAACACAACACTACAGGTGAAGCGAAGCTGGACGGGAGGCTACGGCATAATGCCACCACTGCGAGTCCGAGTGGGACTCCGCCGAGCACGCGCTGGAGGACTGCCCTGAATGGAAGTTTGAGCGTCGAGTCCTGGTCGGACGGATCGGACGAAATCTGTCACCCATAACATTGATCGCGGCAATGCTAGTGAGTGGTGAGGGATGGGAAGCCGTGGTCTCCTTTTGTGAGGATGTTATGCTTCAGAAGAAGATCGCAGAGCAAGATCGGGTAAGGGCCGATCCTGCTCGAAGGAGGCGGCAAACGGGACGTGGTAGAGGTCGCTGATTCCCTAATTGCCGTCTAAGGGTCGCTGCGGCTACATCTTGGGGCTACGTGACCGCTAGAAACGACCCGAGACAGGTGACACTAAGGTGCACTAATCGCTAATCACTAATCGCACTAAAGACTATAGTCTGGGGCGGGGCGATTTTCTGCCTCCTTTCTGTGTAAAACAGTGAGAGGTGCGACAGCGTGTTGCTCTAGAGCATGAGATGCCCGGGATGTATCTCAATTGTGAGGTACGGCAGGGAAGCGCCGCTAATGTGTTCCTGGAGCTCCTCCTGACTGCCGAGGTAGACTGCCGCGGAGTTAAGTAGGTTTTCCGGGCCCATAGGCCCTTCGTCCCGCCGGAGGGTATGGTGCGAAAAGTATTCCCCGCTTAAACCAAAAAAAAAGGTGAGGCGAAGCTACTATATAATATATTGCACAGTAACTACTCGTATTCATCTAAGAGTAATGAAAGAATGGAACTCAAGATGATATCTACATATTTCTGAAATATAACAAAAGTAATATAAAGGAACAATGTTTATGCCTGGAATATTTAGACGTTTGCAGAATTTCTAATCAGAAATGGCTTTTCCTATAACATTATGTACTAAAAATGAAACCGAATAAGAATTTTTGCTTGGCATGGTATGTCTATGTTAGGAGTAACGGTTGAGCAGACTAAACATTATTTTTTTTGCAGTTTGAACTTTAATATCATATAAAGTAGGATTGAAATTGAGAAAAATGATGTATAGTTGAAGTTTTGAAACACTTGAACAATTCAAATATTGATAATGTGTGGACGTGTACATAGTACATCATATCATACGGTAGAACTTATTTGTCTTGTTATAAACTTGAATGTTTTGTTAATATTGTGTAAAGTTCAATAACCTTACTTATTTCAACCATTATTCAAGTTCAACAATCGCGAACTTGAATAATTTGTGGAAGAGTCGTTCAAAGACAGCAGATTGAGGATTAGAGTAATTTAAGTTTGCAAAAGTCAATTTCGAGACAAAATATGTGCACCATGCTTAAAGTTTATAATGCCTACTTAACATTTCTGCCTAAAGGCTTAAAAGTAGATGCGTTAAATTTTCTCAGGGTGACAATATTCTTAAAAAAATCCATGTAGGCATTATCTGCACAGTGTACATTTTGACACTGAACTCGTATTCAAGTCAATGACTTCATTAGTCAAGGTCATCGTCAAACACCTTTTTATTGTTCGCGTTAGGGACGATTGATTTTTTTTAACATACAAAGATTTATATTTTTTAAGATGTGTGTTGTTTTTTTCGGCGAAGTCAGATAGAAAGGAAATCATTTTGGCAGCGCCTAAACTGCTAAACCGATTTTAATGAATCAGAAGTTAATAGGTTTGTAACAAAGGCTCATGTGAGATAGGCTATATAAATTTTCTAATGTTGTTACGTAGTTGAATTATAGTTTTTTTTTTTAATATTTCTTTTATGGTAGTGACAAACGTACAGACGAGTCATCTGATATACACCCTCAACTCAGAAATCAGAAGTATATTGCCGCCCTTTAATATCAAAGTACATAGGTACATTTACCTCAACAGAAAATGTGGTGCTTAAAATTTTAAACCTTTCTACTTGCAGTCAGCTTTAAATATCCTCACACCAGTCATTTGAAGGATAATAAGACTGCAGCTGTATTAGGTGAGGATTTACGATCTTTTCATTGAACTCCGTACATAAATTCTGTTTTTACAATGAAAACGCTATTACTAATTCTCAATTAACGACACTCTTTCGATTGGTAATCTATTTCAGAACATCCAACCTTCAAGCAATACTGTGAGCATCTATCTAGATTTTCACAACTAGTCTTCCTGAGCAATTGGAAAACAAAGACTCAATGTGCATATCTTATAAAACTTCAAAGAGAAAAATCATAACAGCAACATTAGCGGTTAGCGTATGCAACTGACAATCAACAGGTCTCAGGTTCGATTCTCGGATCAGGTCGGAATAAGTATAGTTAGTTCTTTCTTACAAGAAATTACTAATATCGGCCCGGAGTATGGAAATTGGCGACGTTTCACGCCCGTGCCTCGAAGAGCACATTAAACCATCATGGCAATCACTACGGGCGAGTCACTCACCTTCGAAATCAGTTCAGTTCAGCCAGTCGCTCTGTGGAAAATTTGATATTTAAGTAAAACCGGTTGTACTAATAACCGACCCCAAATAATCTTGGAAATAACAAAGACTAGGAAAATAACGATGAGCAGCGTACTGTTGGTCAAGTTAAAGCAATACATTTCTCCTATGATTATTGTCAAATGGTATGTAGTAGCCAACATGATCGTGCCATAAGATAAATTGAGATTTCCGACTATACTTGACACCCACATTAAGCTGATTTACATTTGATAGTTATTCATAGTTTGCTTGCCCTCCTTCGTAGATGTGTTGCGCAAAATGGCAGTATACATTTTGGAGCTTTAAATTTTACATACACATACATAGAAATATGTAGGATATAAATGTCAGCAACGACAAAATTATCAGTTATTATCATTATTTTATATATCTATCATCATACATAATTTGTAGACAATGTAAAAATAACTATCCTGTTGATAGCCTGTTAATTTATATTGGCCTAACCAAAATCTGAGCTTTGGATAGTTGTATGCCTGAATGACTGAACACAAACACGCGTCTTCGAGTATTTATCTTTAAAAATTTACTTTTAAATCTGTAACGATCGGTACTGGAAGTTCTCACCATTAGCGTTCGTCGACCATTAACTTAATGTGTCAATAAAAAGGAAACACGTGAGTCTGTAAATTTTAATTGGTTTACGTAAAGGAAATAACGCGTAAGTAAAGGTACTTTGAACGTTTGATCAAAAACTGTAATGAGGGCAAATTTGACCATATAGTCTAGTTATTGGTTAAGGTTTCAACAAGTAAGATGGAAGTATTTTTCCAATATGCTGTAACAAATAATTTTAAAC
The DNA here is from genome assembly GCA_949316085.1 of Hypercompe scribonia. Lineage (NCBI taxonomy): Eukaryota > Metazoa > Arthropoda > Insecta > Lepidoptera > Erebidae > Hypercompe > Hypercompe scribonia. Next base: position 20,054,110 of record OX438970.1, read on the forward strand.
CTAAAATGTTTAGAAAATACACAGTTTACAATAACTGAAAACAAGTTTAGATTGAAATGAAAATTAGACGACTTGTAGACACTATTACCATATTATCTCTGTATGTATCGAAAGGTATTGTCTACTGCAGTCAACTAGTTTAATGCTAACAATGAGGACAGTTAGGGCTGCCTATCACATGATACGGGTAATGGATCAAACCAACGCAGTTGTACTGCTATGAATCGCAAACTTTATGCAACACCTACCCTATTTTGAGAAACACCTACAACCTGAGACGGTTGGATCTCTGTCTGTTGGACAAGAAGTAGTTTTCATATAACCTGCATGGTGAGGTTGTTTTAAGAGCACTAAATAACCGGTATCCTGTCCTCTGTAATTCATGTTGGCAGTATACTATTTTTCACATTTTCAAACATTAAACTTGTGCTACAAAAAAAAATCCACGTAAATATGTTAATTTTATCTCTCCTCAACGACTTTTAATGTTTTTTTTGGTCACGTTACAGATAGGTTAAAGTTTAACAATCAAGTAGCCAAGCGGGCCAGGTGTAAATTCGACTCTGTTGAAAATCCTGGGAAAACATTACGAATACGCAAATGAAATTGAAGTCAAACTGATGTCAGTATTAATTTTTTAAAAAGAATAAATCATTAGTTCAAAAGTACTTTTATTTCAATATATACGCTGAACAAATGAACCTGCTTGATCATACGTTCGGCCTAAGAGTTGTCATATTTTTAATATATTTATGATACAAAAAGTCCTTTAAAGATAACAATAAATAAAGATATATTAAATTGTTTACAGGATACATTAATTAATGTACTTTATATAACTATATTATAATTGTACTATGCTGTATTAATATTTTACTTTAAATGTGTAAATTGTACGGACACAAAAATATTTATTTATTTATCAACAATCTTTAATAGTCCACTAATAAACATTTGCCTCTTCTTAGAAAGGAAACTTTGGTTCACTATGCCATGAGGGCCAGATAAGTTTGTACAGTATTTGTTCCAAGTTTTCGTTTTCCAACACGAAAAATCTATTCAGGATGTCTAAAGATTTGATATACAGAGCACAAAATTTATCCAGCTTGCTTGTTTGTATCGTGTCTGGTGTTTCTTGATTTTGTGTTGAATTGCCTTTTCGTTTGTAACCGACACACGTAGTTAGAACTCTTTGTTCAATAAAATCTCTTCAGACGTCCAAAGGTCATCAGATCTTTTCTAATTTAGGTAAAGGGATATTTGTAAATGCTAGAACAAATAAAATGTTAGTAGTTGACAGCCCTGAGTAGGTGAACCAACTTGAGACTGTTGTAGAATAAAACGGGAATTTCACTTTTATTTGTAATTCGATCGCTGTTCGTTGCTTAATGCCAGGTTTGACACAGATCTAAAAATGTTATATTATTATTGTGTATTTTGGTATTTATTAAATTCTAATCGAATATTGTTATTGCCAAATATTAAATAAATATTGTTTAATAAAATCAATATAGCAGGGTTCTTAGTTGTATAAAAATATTTTTTTTTAATATGAACAGTTTATATAATGTTTCTGTTCCATTCGTGGGAAAATCCTTGTGAATTTTTAAACAAATACATTAAGATGTATATTCATATATTTTAAATACAAATTAATTACATTGTTGCATATGTATAGGTTTAAATTATATCGTGTTTTAATTAAAGACACGGTTCTAGTTGTAAATAATTTACATTGATTTGATGCTAATTTTCACAAGGGTATCGAATCTGATATATGTTTAAAACAAAGATAAACAATACTCATATATTATTTTATTCCAGTATTACAGAATATATCTGTACAAAATTTTATTTATTTCACAACGCATTATAGGGTAATAGTAGGTAGTTAGTATGTAGTGTGTAGTACAAATAGCATTTACTTACTAAAAGCTAAAAACCATCAAAACCTGGACCCAACCCAAGTCATGCCTATAGGCATATTGCAGGGATAAACCTAGACCCACTATATTATATTTCGTGATATCCCAAGGGCATACAGATACAAGCAATACTTCCAACAGTAAATGAACCAGCAATAACATCAGAATGCACAATGCCATCAGAACGAGTTCCGTCGCCTACAGCATCCATATAATCCTCTAATTGAAACGTCAAGATGATTGCCAGTGGATATGTGATTATAATTTGCTACTGGTTTTGCCTTAAAGAGGTTTTTATAGAATCTGTTTCAGAGAATTAGAATTAATCTAGAGTCTATCTTTAGATCGGAATATCTAAAGGAACTTAATGAAGTTTTAAGTAGTTTTATAGCGCCAGATACATGTTTGCGTTTTTTTTTTTATTTTATTTTAAGAGTCTGCCACAGTGACTCTACTCTGCCTGATACAAAGCATGAATAGAATCCAAGAGTTGTGTTCACCATACTCGTTGCGAATGCGACAATGCAATATGGGTGACACACACTATGGCGCCCGAGTGAGATGCTTCCTCACGTAAAAGGCATGACAGTCATCGTGGCATTGTAATGCTCACACATTTACCACGACAACTGTCACCCCTGCGTAAAATTTTTGTGAAAATAAATTGAAGAAACTGTCAAAAGTCAATTTTGATAGGTTCGATAAATCGGAGCTTAAGCGTATCGTTAACGAAACTCTAAACTTATAGAAGTTGGGTTTGATTTGACTATGGGTTTTAGTTGATCTTATAACCATTAATCTATAATAAAAAGGTATGCACACACACATAAAACATAAACTTTAAAAACTACAGTCTGTAAACTATAAACTTAAAAAAGGGGTGTTAAAAGGACGAAACAAGAAAATAATTCAGATAGAAATCTAGAAATGCATGGTCAAGGTAGAACTATGGTCGCACCCACTGTATAGTGTTTAATGGAGGTGTTGCTAGCACTCACATAAACATAATAGGTGTACAGTAAGTACGACCACGGCTCTTGACCATTTTTGTATCTACGCATTTCTGCATTTCTTTCTTGTTTCGTCTATTTTAGACTCGTTTTACGTCATACTTTTTTTTAAACTTTTTTAAATATTTTTCTTTTTCCGGACCGGGCGTAGATACTAGTTGTGCAATATCTACATCGTTGCATATACATATGTCACCTTTATAATCTAATGTTCTTACGTAATGCTGTTTGTTATTTACTTAAACGAGCAAATATGTAATTGAAATAACGGGACCGCGCGGTTTGTACGACAGCATTTTAGACATATATTTTGACTTAAGCAGTATGATATATACACATCTTTATAATAGGCATGAGCTCTCTTATAATATTAATAATGTGATGACTATTTCAGTTTAATTTTTTTCGAGATTAGACTCTAAAATTTAAATAGTCATATATTTTTTTTTATAAAATTTATATAGCCTTATTCACCCGGGACGTTATTGCTATTCTATTGACATTTCATTTATTAAAATCGGTTGTGCAGTTTAGGCGCTATAGTGGAATATATAAGCAAACATACATAGACATAGCCAAAATCATTAACATTTCTTCTCGCTTCGCAATCTATTTGAACACTAAGTTGCTAAGTTTAAAATTAATCTAAAAAAAATCTATTCGCCTTCGAATACTAATATACTGTTTCATCATTGTTTACTTGGTAAAATCACCTTTAAAGAATCCTAAATTGAGTCATCTATTAGCAACCTCTATATAGGACAGGAATGACACGTTTTTAGCCAATGATTAATGAACCATGACTTATCTTCTTTTCCACGAAATTGTGTACCTATAATCCAACTTATACGGATGTAAAGATAGCGACATAACATAAGGTCTGATTCATTAAATACCCACTTGGGAGCACCTTTTATCAAATCGTAAAACATTCATATTCTCTTTACAAAAAAGAAATACATGACCGATCCTGCACAAGAGATAATTAACGCTTTGATACTAAATCTCCAATATTATATAAAGCCAATTAACATGAAGTCAAGTATCGATTTCAGTAGAATACAGTTATAAATATAAATATTTCGGACATTTGACACACAACATCATCTAGTTTCAAACTAAGCAGAGCTTGTGCTATGATAACTAGACTGACTGATAGAATACTCCAACCGACCCGGGAATCGAACCCGCGATCTCAAGCACAGCAGAGGCATTCACTACAACAGCACCACCGAGGCAGTTACAGGCACAATTGGAGAGGTCTGTTTTACTTTTTAGTTCATCAGTATGTTCAGCAGTGAACTGTGACAGGCTGATGATGATCTCAAAACTAATATTTAACATTGTAATATATTTTTGATGATTAACTATTATATATGAAGAGATAGTTGTTTTCAAGGAAACTTAAGACTAACAGTTCAACCATAAATTATTTGACATTATGACATGGTATACAGCACTATAATGTCATAAAGTTTACTATGGGGAGTATAAAACCATGAAAGAACGAGATAACAATGTAATAATATGTTCGTTTAAGTGTTATAACCTGTTAAAATGATAGGTTTACCATTACAAGATGTTGAATATGTAAATGTTTAATATTATTTAATGCGAAAGATGGCAGTGTGATTAAAATACAACTTTAAGATATTATATAATGTTAAATAAAGGCATTATTAAGCTAACATTTTATTAACATATGTACATTAAAATTCATTCTCACATATTATTTACATATTGAATGTCTAAACAGGTATTTAAAGGACAATACATCATTTATTTATTATACCTGATTGTAGACGTTTGTATATTGGAGTTTGACAAGCAATATAAAATACGAAGTGTTTATATTTACGGCAAAATATTAAGTGATATTATTGCGTATACTATAAGTAACATTTGAGTCTTTGAGTAATATTAAAACTTAAATTAGTATAAATTTACACCTATAAAAAACATAAGCACGAATATGACTTGCGTCAGATTACCGGGTAGACGGTCAGTTCGGATTCGGGTCGGATCGGATTCGGTAAGTAGTAGAGCCACGCTGATTTAAGCACGAACGGGCCGGTACGACCAGGGCAGTATTACCCTCTCACAGATCAATCTAAAGCGATAGTATAGGATTTTGTTGGAGGCCCATTGATACCCATGGTTACCAAGCGGGGCGTGAAAAAGCATCTCACTAGGCCGCCATAGTGTGTGTCACCACACTGCATTGTCTGTATTTATAATGAGTATGGTGACCACAACTCTTGGATTCTATTCATGCTTTCCATCAGACAGAGTAGAGTCACTTTGGCAGGCTCTTAATATAAAAAAAAATATAGAGTGCGAGACCGAGCCCATTGATGCAGGGGTGACAGTTGTCGTGGTAAGTGTGTGCAATACAATGCCACGATGACTATCATGTTTTTTACGTACTCAAGCGAGACGTAAAAAAACGTTTTACTAAGCCGCCAAAGTGTGGGTCATCATACTACATTGTTTGTATTCGCAATGAGCGTGGAGACCATAACTCTTGGATTTTATTCAGGCTTTCTATCAAGCAGAGTTGATCACTTTGGCAGACTCTTAAAAAAAGATAGATAGACATACATCGATCAATAGCACCATGGAATCTGGCAACATACCCAATGATATGAGTAACTGATAGGTATCTGTCCTCTTCCTGACCTGAAACCTGACTCGACCGAAGATTCTCGTTCGTTCATCTTCTTCAGCTTTATAAGATACTTGCCATTTTTTTCAGCTGTCAAATAAAATTTAGCCGTTTTAGAATTTTAATATGATAATCAGACACAAAACATAAATATATATTATACGAAACATTCTAAGTGTGATTTACCTCCAAAATATAAAAAAGTATTTATTTATACTTTGAACTGCGGTGACTTAGAAGTTTGTTTTTTTTTAGTTTAAAGGCACCGCAAAACAGATGATGTTTATTGTAACTAACTAACTATACCTACCCGTTCATGAGTAAAAGGATCTTGACAAATAGAGAGAGAGATACTGATGGACAGCATAATACGTAAGTTATGAACTTATACGGAATATTTTTCCTTCTAAGGATTGGAATTCTAAAATTTTTTTTCTAAGTAGGTCTTTTTGATCGTTAAGCCCTAACGAACGAATTTAAAACGTATCTTTACGAAAACATTGTTTCTAATTTTAATTCTATTTAATTAATTGGGATCGTTAACGTCAATAAGTGACATATTTGAGTATCACCTATAATTTGATTATTTGATGTAATTAACTTCCTGTATTTGTACTACGATTCTCGCATAACTTCGATTATATAATTAGACCAGGTATATTAAATTACGGTTTTGAAACTCTTCTCAAGTGTCAGAAGTTTATTTTTATCTACATAACATGGAAATTAGATTAGAGAAATTCTGAGAACTACTTTCTTTTATAATTATTTATTACAATCACCGTACACCTATGTACATAGAAGATACACGAAAAATTGCATTAGTGCCGTAAGTAAACTTTGAAGAGTTAAAGGAAACTAAATTGCCCTTTAATACATGAATTATTACAATTCCCCTGTATATAATGGTTGATGCTTTTTACGGGCGATCTTGGTTCAACAGTGTGCGTGGACGGCAAGAAGAAGTATACCATGGAACAAAAAGAAAGGCATGTACAAAAAATAACATGGTCAGGAAGGAAGCGTATACGGAGATCGCGACTGACAAATGTGTGTAGAGTCAAAATATACGGCGACCCTAGGCAGCCGATACATATAAGGCTAAAGATTATAGTGTAGTGATAAGAAACTTGTTTGGCACATACTTGGTATAGTAATAAAAAACTTGTTTTAGTCAGTGACGCATTTTGAGGAAAATAACAGTATTAGATAGTCTATACTACTCGAGTATTGGCGAGTTTTTACTACCTATCTTGTCATTCCCAAGGTCGTTTCTTGAGACATTGCTAGTTTGAGTAGAATTAACTTATTGACAACCCTATTGGGTTAAGAGTAAAATGTTATGCTATGAAATCTTGATAAGTTAACAACTTAAATTTAACTCCATGTACCCTTCTTTTCTTGTACTGTGCGGAAATCCCCACGGATACCGCCGAAGGCTGGTTAAGTCGGACTCGGACCGACCAAAAACCGCACGCCGTCTCAGGTACCAATAGCCAAGGGATCAGGTGAATCCTAGTAAGGAAATCCCCGAAACAACTCTATGTACCCTAGAAAAATAAAAGAGTACTCAGGGCTTTGCTCTACCGGTTATTAAAAGTCTTTTCTTAAAGCTTCACAAAATATTGTGGCCACATTGTTTTATTATAAGGGCATGGTGACTTCGTACTTTACAGAAATGGGACTTTAAGATACAAGTGGAAGTTACAAGTAGTATCGAGTCAAACGTTGATGATGTAAGGCCATATGTTGGTATATACCACCTCTTGTCTATATAGCAATCTCAAGGATAATATATTATAAGAAGCACCCGCATAGCCATCGTATTCCGCAAACTATCTATGATGTTCAATAAATAAATTTTACTAAAACAATCGATTTTACTGTACATCCTTATAAAGGTCTTACGGTATGATTATTATTTTTATTTCTTATTGATACTTGATTACTTACGATATAATATATGTAATATGTCGAATATTATTATACAGTATTAACCCGACTGTGAAAACTCGTAATGTTATCGGTGTATGTGCCTACGTATATTTTTGTACTGCTCGTTTTCTAAAAGTTTGACGGCTTTTGTCTTAATAGATGTCATGATACTTTCTTAAGCGTGGAAGTGACATTGGCTGTCTCAAAATTAAAATGGCTGGCTTCTTTTGCCATTTAATACGTTTCCATCCTTTTTTTTTAGAAAACCTATGGAGTATCAAAGCAAAGGATGGAATGAATGTTTAAAAATCATTAAGACCAGTAACAATTTTCAAGCAATAAGGTTTTATTTTGTTTTTGTATAATTATTTGTTTGTCTGATATTGTTTGATACTATTAGGTTGTGACAAAGTACTATAAAGTCATAATGTCAACAATAGTATATAGAAAGTTGTTAATCATGTCCAATTCCTGCTTATTACTACAGTACGATTTGCGTAACATTTGTGTGATCAGCTTCTTCGAGTAGATTCGAGAAAAACTACACTATCAAGTTGATAGCGTCATTAAAACATGCATTTATTGAGTGGTTTGGTTTGTAAATTGTATAAACGATTCGTTTTCTTTCTATAATTTACAAGATATTACTTTGAGATTATTACTGTTTTTTTATTGCTTAAGATACTAAAACAGATCGTACAATTTATGTACGATAATATAAAGTGGGCCACGAATTAGTTAACATTTGAAAAATCGTATAAAAACAATAATTTGATAAAAAATCTTTATTTACAAGGACACTAATTAGTTGGTTAGTTACTTTTTAATAACTTAATCACCAAAATGACCACCGTTATGACGTTTGCACTCTTTTAAGCGAGGCACCGAAATTTTCGAATACTCGACGGCAAATAGACAGCGAGATCGTCGACATCTCTTCGCTTATTTTTTCTTTTAGTTGACGTAGTGTATTTGGTTTATTGATGTAGACACGATTTTTCAAATAATCCCATAAAGAGAAATCTACTGGGGATAAATTTGGACTTCTGGGTGGCCATGGAATGTCGCCTCGTCCAGAAAACAGCTTTTCCGGGAAAATGTCTTGGACCAACGGCAGGGACTCATTGAATGTGTGACAAGTGGCTCCTTGTTGATACCACGTGTTACGATTGTAGCCAACAAATGCTAGTAGCATCGGTCTCAAGAACTCCCGTAATATGTTTGCACGGAATGTTAGATTCAAATGTTAACGAATTCTTGGTCCACCCTATATCTAACTTTTAGTGATTAATCTTCTGTTGTTGTTTAACTGATATGAAGAAATCTGAGGAAGCCTACACATGTATCGAAAGAAAATATTAATGAGTTCACAGTTACATCCTTGGGCCACGACATTACCATATAAAGAGCTTAAACTCGACCATGTGATACACTAAATATGCGAGTATGTATAGTACTTCCAGTTTAAAGTATGTAGGTGTTGACTTGACAATGGGACGTGTATATTAAATCAGTAAAAAGTTGTAAAACACCTACCTATTACAAACAGTCCTCATTAAATATGGAGAAATAATTAATTCTTATAGCATTCGCTTTTAATAGTACCAATGTGCTTAAGAAAGATGTTATTGTTTCTAGCTAATTTTAAAGAAAGAGAGTGTCTCACTAAAGTTGTATTTTTTATGTTGGTTACCTCCGTCATTAATTGCAATTAGTTTAAGTTAGTCATATTAGTTTCTTGTCCCAAAGAAAATTAATTAATTTTAATTGCTTTTTAAATGACTGCACGATTGGCCTAGTGGTTAAGCGGTTGCCACGCCGCTCTCCACTTTGCTGAATGTTGTGGGTTCAAATCCTACATTGGACAACACTTTGTGTGATCCACAAAATGTTGTTCTGAGTCTGAGTGTTCTTTATGTCCGTTTCTTGTATGTTTGTAAAGTCCCCCGCGACACAGGATTTATTCCTAATGCGGGCGTTGTCTTTTTAAATGTTATATAAATGAACTAGCTAGACCGGTGAACGTTTTGTCATCTCATTTTTTTTAAATGGGAATCGGTGGCAGATGGATAAAAATTAAGGGTTATATGTATTTTTAATATCGAGCAAGAAAACATTATAATTTACGACCTATTGTTAGACCTACTGAATATACACAGGAAATAATATAAAAATCAGTTTACAACACTGTGACACGAGAATTTAGTTTATATAAATACGTATTAGCACTTGCTCGCAATCGTAAAATTAGGGTAAGCTTGCCTGAACTGTTCAATGTTTCAATATAAATCTGACATTGCTGGTTTGGAGCAGTTTTTTTTAAACACAGCTTATGAAAATATATTGTTTTTGTGTCTTTGTTTTAAGCTATGGCACACACTTATCAAGTACTCTTGAGTCAGTGTAGGGAAATAAGGCGGTGATGTTTTTCCGAAATGATGTCATTTTACAAACATATCCGGTTACATTTGGTGCAAATGATGTCACTGATGAATCGTAGGGTATTTATAATTATGTATGTTATAAATTTTCCGTTTAACTATCTATTTATCAATAAGTATATGTATCTTCAACCAATTATATTTTTTTACCATACCGTTTGATCTTTTTATTTGTATAATCAGGTAACATAAACAATGCATGTAAAACAATAACACGATAAGATGGACGAAATAGTTGTTTGTTTAATTATGTCATAGTGATATAGCCACACGTGTTTGTTTGTATTGTTTGAACGTTGTTTTGTTGCTAGTGTTAAAGGCAAAGTGTCTTGCATTAGTTATTTTTTTGTCCTTTGCCCTAAGTTTCTACAGATTCTTAGCTACTGTATCAAAACTGCCCACAAGTAGAATGAATTTTGGATTTAATATAAAAATAATGCAATCTTTATAATTCTATTTCGGAATACAGAGCACTTAAGGACTGTAGATAGTAGAGCCACGCTGATTTCAGCACGAACAGACCGGCCGGGGCAGTTCTACCCTCTTGCGGAAAACCAACCTAAAGCGACAGCATCCGTGTTGTCGTCTTCTGTGAGTAAGTGTGAAACCGGAGGCCTATCGATGCAAGAGTGACAGTTATCGTGGCGAGTGCGTGGGCTTTGCGATGTCACGATGACTGTCTGGTCTTTTACGTGTCCAAGCGCGTGTGAGAAAGCATCTCACTAGGCCACCGTAGTGTGGTTCACTCTGCATTATCTGCATTCGCAATGAGTATGATGAGCTCAACTCATATATTCTATTGTTGTTTTCCCGCACTTTGGCAGGCCTAAAAAAAAGCGTCGTGTCCACACTACGAGTATTATGTATCAAGAAATTAGAAAAAAAAACTTATGAAGATAAGGACGGAAATCTTGAATAAGTAAAATATCGAGACAATAGCGAAAACAAAAATTAATTTCATGTTATAAAGGAATGTTATGCGAAACGAGGAACAAATCACTACCAATTAATTGTGACTATTGAAACATGATGACTTAGGTACTAAATATTAACAAAACAATTAAAATAAAAATCACTAATTTGTAGTACCACTAAACTCAGTTATATTACACAATACCATTTGTCTGCAAATTGTTTAACAAGCAGTCGTTAAAATTTTTTAGTTGTTATTATGTCTTTATTAGCAATACAACGTAAAACACTAATATCATTGTAGCAAGATGAGTCCAGCGACACTTGGATCAACCAAACACGTCTGCAAAATTCCACAGCGATCATTCTCATACATCTTGTATGAGCTGCTGTCTCGTGTTTAAACAAAACACCTCAGTACCTTATAGACTAGAATAGGTTGGTAGGCACTTTTACACGATATGTTTTTACTTTAGGTTCGCTGTTTATCGAAAATAAGTTCGTTGGGGAATAGTACGGTATCGTAATAGTAGTAAATTTACATTTTGTGGAGGTCGTATACCTAAATTCAAATGAAAGGAAAGGACATTTGGTTATAAAGTGGCGGGTGAATTCGATATTTTTGTGGACAGTTGGAACGTAGCTCGTATCAAGGTTAAAAGGTTAAATACATACTACATACCGTAGTACAATTAGGTTTTTCAAAGACAGAAAGTAGAATGTATCGAAGAATCATTATCGATGTAAAAAATTACGTAACGGATTACAAAAATCTCAAATCAAATAATAAAATAAATTTTAAGACTTGGATCTGGAGAGGATAAATAAAATATGATGACTATGTTGAATCAAATGTTGTATGTTTCTGTGTAGTATTATTGAAAAAAAACTTATTGTGTAAATCAAAGCATAGCATTATTCAGACATTTTTAGTTTTTTCATTAAACACCACAAAAACATATCACAAAAAAACAATTAATTTAAATTTAAAAACTCACAACAAGGCTTGTCCGATCTCAGCAGTAGGGTACTGTTTATTACGGTCTTCCATTAAACCCGTAGTAGCAGTGATTTAACACACATCTTTGTGACTGCACAAGAGTCCTTCACTGTCCGTACAAGGGAACTCGTCGATTTATCGTTAAGGTGAAATAAAGGACAGTATTCATACGAAACTTAGTAGACTATAAACCTTTCTTTATAAGTTGGTTGCAGTTACAAAGGAGCCGTATATTTTTTTTATCGATCTCCATATTTCTTGTGAGTAATTTTTGGTATTTCGAAGTACTACAAGTAGTCGTTTACCTTGTGTCACTTGTATATTTTGCATTACTATCGTAATATACATTCTCATTCTACTTTTTCTTGACATGTTTAATGTTACGTCCTTAAGGTGTGGTACGAAGGAACGTTGTGGAACAGAATAATTTCAATAAAGACGAATAATATCTCTTTGTGACAATGGAATAACAGTTTTTTTACTAATTGCAGCTGAACGTTTAGTTATTTCTTATTTAAATATTTGTCTACTCGTCCATCTTTCTGTTCTCACTAATTACCGAAAAGATCGGACCGATAAGCAAATTATTGAATATGCAAAAATATATATTTACATAATCATCAGTTATACGTGTCGTTTTACACAATTTCAAGGCTTTTATAAAGATAGAATTCGTGTGGCATCTAGTTTTGAATCTATTTTTGTGCACGTGGAAAAATACTGTAGTATCTATTTAAATAATCCTCGTACCTACTCTTGTATCAAAGAAAGAACGCCAAAGTTCACTTGTACGTTTCTCCACTGCAAAACTTGCGGGTTCATCAGTCTAAGCGGTGTAAATTTTACTAGAGTCGAGTTTCGAGCACGACGCACCTGAGTTGACAGTTTCCAAGTAAAATTAAAAATAACAACCTGCTAACACCTCGCCGCCGTCTCCCTCCAAACGCTGTTGAACTGGGTCTTTAGAGTACATGACATAACAGTACTCACCTTCTATTCCAAACAATTTTCAATGAGTTAAGCGATATTGTTATTTTTTTGCAATAGATACCATCGCATTGACTATTGAAGCGTTTTGAGCGACGTTACGTGTTGCTCTGAATTCACTGGGTCTGTGTAAGTGATTTGATCTAAGTTTGCAGTATTTATTTATCCATGTTGTAATCTCATTGTTCAATAATGTGTTTACATACAAATAAACTAAACGACTCCGCTATAATTTTGACATAAAGATTGTGTATCTATAGAACACATTCTGGACATAGTTGCTTCGGGAAGTATCTGCACTCGGTCGCTAGGTGGGAATTGAGTCCCGTCTGTCACCACTGCGACTGCAGTGAAGAATCAGCTCAGCAAACGCTGGTGGTTTGTTTCGGCTGAGCTGTCCCTGCAATTGTCAGAGGAGATTTTTCGCTACGGGCCTTCATACATTCCATGGCCGCTGGCGATAGCTGTTTTACCGCGGTCACAACCTTCTGCGAAGATGTAATTTCGTAGAGGGAGGCGGCGAAGAAAGTTCGGGAGGATGATCTCCACTCGGACCAAATTCGTCGGCAGCAAAACGGGCGGTGGAGGAGCGCTTACCTTATGCGGTCCTGAGTGTGGCCGTGAATGGATGGGAGGGGTTTTCCCCTCCATCCGCTACAGTGGCCAACCGCGGGGAGGCGACGTCCACGTGTGCCGTACGTTGCTTAAATGGAGAATTCACCCGAAGGTGGTGCCCGCATTTGCGGGCAAGCGTTGGAAGAGGTCCGGATGGCTTAACAACAGCAGTTTCCGTATATCCCTATTCCAGATGTAGAGTGGCACAACGTATGGTTTTAGTCGGTCCGATCCAGATACACCACCCCGCAGCAAACTCCGGTGGGCGGAGGGCCCGTGGGAGATTTCAGAGGCCAAAAAAAAAGCTGTAAACACATTCCCATGACAAACAAACAATTACTTTAAAAGTTTCATTTACACCTTGTAGATCATTAAAATATAACACAATAAAAGTTAAAGAAGTAATCAATGTTTCTATTATTTATAGCATTTTTTTTAATTTTTGATCTGAAATGTTGATATCAAATTTAATATTAATCAATACATACTAAATATATAAGATTCAAAACCTATGCGGACGAAGTCGTGGGCACAGATAATATAAAAAAATTACATAAATTTTGTTGTCAGAAGGAATAAATAGTCAGCATTTTACATAACTATTAAAGTAAAATCATCCTTGTGAACAGAAGTATTACTTTATTGTATTGAATCGCAGACTCCCTCGCTGCTTTGGTGACATTTTCTATATTAGGAGAGAATAATGGTTTACCTTCTCAGGAGATAGTAATTAAAAGATAGTTTTATTTTTCAATCATTAGAATTACTTAGCTTAGAATTTATTTAATTGACTTTAACGGTAGTATCTTAACCAGCGGTGAAAATGACGGTAAAAATGGTGAAAACAGTTAACAAGACAGCGTAATGATAGGATATTTACGCATAAGGAAAAGCATGAGTGCTCACAATTACAAGTATGTGTTATGTATGTACTTCTTTTTCTTTACTCGAACTATTTAAAAAAAGATTTAGGTTGTAAATATTTATTTAATTCTCTTTATACAATATACATAAACAAAACAAAATAATAAATGAGTTATAAAATATATTCTTTCTTTGATTTCTTCCAGACAACTTTAACACATACATCAGATGTTTGAATATTTTAGGGTAGTTTACACACAAGTAACATATTATAATAGACTACAGGCCCATGTCGATGCGGCATGTTAAAACAGCCTTTTGTTGTCATTTGCTATTTTAGTAGAAGGCATTTGTATTGTAATAACAATCATAACACGATTACTAGAGATATATAGAGATGTCAATATACGCCGCAGTATAGATTACTAATATAACGACTTGTACTTAAATGTTCTAATTAACATTAATTTAATATGGATAGACATAAATAAGTGAATATAAATGCCTTATAATGAGATTTGAAATCTATATTAAGATCAGAAATCTAGAACACTTTTAGAAACATACTAATGATTCAGGCAACTTGCCGATATACTCAATCTGTATGTATGTGTATATACATATGTAAAAAAACTAATTCTTTACAAGACTAACATCATACGACAACAAAATACTTACATGTTAGCATAATGCATGTCCCTTTTAGGAACCCTTTCAAGTGTCTACGAAAATAGGCCATCCTGGAGTACAATGTTGCAAATGTATGGAAAAAATCCGGAGTAATACAGCAACAAAGACAAGGGTTGTGTTAGTAGAGTGTCCGGTGCGGAGGCGAAGGCTATTTGCATAAGTAGGACACCCGTAATTGTAGCGTCACGAAAACTACTCTTGACTTGACAATATACCCGTTGGCTTGTGGTAATAATGTACTGCGCTTTCTTTATTATGTTATCTTTTTGTTATGTTCTTATATGTTTTAGTACTTGTATTTTTTTTTTATATTAAGAGTCTACCAAAGTGACTCTACTCTGCCTGATGGAAAGCATGAATAGAATCCAAGAGTTGTGATCACCATACTCATTGCAAATGCAGACAATGCAGTATGGTGACCCACACTATGGCGGCCTTGTGAGATGCTTTTTCACACCCCGCTTGGGGACGTAAAAGGCATGACAGTCATTGTGACAGTGTAAGGCTTACACGGTTACCACGATAACTATCACCCCTGCATCAATGGGCATTTATGATCATAGTTACTAATAGTTTGTATAAGTTTTCGTCAACTTAATTTAATTACAACATAATTCTAGAATAGCGTATTATATTTTAGAAGCTTAATTTATCTTATGTTAATGATGTCATTAAATATAAAATGCAAGTAATTATAGCAGAGAGACAGATTTATTTTGTCAAATTATCAACATGTTTGACATCTGGATCTATTAATTTCGTAGCAAAAAATGTTAATTTTGCGACTCGAGCTTGTAAAGTTCTAAAAACAAAATAAAGTATTTTGTACTGTTTCTCAGACAATGAGATTTAAAAACGATTATTACAAATATTTTTCTTTTTTCTCTTCCAACTACATTTACTTAATTGTTTCGCCGAGTTTAAAGAATTGCAAGCTGTTTTACATTTTTTGTTTTGTTTTGTTTTACATTATATATTCTTCAACAGCTTTTCATAGTCCACTGCTGGACATAAGCCTCTTTTTCGAAAGTAAGTTTTGGCCAACTATACCACGCTGGCCAAACGGGTTGGTCTAGAGTTTTTTTCAAGTTTTCTTATTCTTTCCTTGTCTCTTACGACATCCACGGGATGAATGGGAGTGGTGACACTTTGTATTCTTAATCGGTCACAAAGATTTTTATATTAATTAAACAGATTTGGGTAGGCAGACATAGCCTCTAAATCTGTTTTGTACCACAGATCGCTAGAGTAGATACTAAATAAGCAAATTAAATATAGCTAATGCACATGCGATATATTTATATAACCTACAACACCGGAAGATATTTCTAATCTAGGCCTAGAGGCTGACATTATGATTTACTTATTGTACTACAAACTTTCGATAACTACCGACTAATCGATTTGTTGTTGGTTTACGAGATTTCGTTTTATTATGATGTTGTATTTTCACGTGCGTTCTTGGATATATTTGTAATGTAAATTAAATTTATACTTTATTATTTAAATTTACTTATTAATGCCGTCTACACGCAATCTCTTAGAAACATAATTGGCATTGAGGCAATTCCTGTGTTTTAACGACTGTGTTTACGTTCTGCGTCTATTGTTTATGTTAAATGTAATCTTTTTTAATTAAAATTTGAACAACATCATAATGATCAGTACTCACAATCATGCACTTTTTCTTTTTTATTTTATATTAAGAGGCTGCCATACTCTGCTTGACGGGAAGCCTTAGAGTAGAATCTAACAGTTCTGGTCACCATGCTAATCGTGAATGCAGACAATGCAGTGCGGTGTACCACACTATGGTGGTCAAGGGAGATGCTTTATCACGCCTTGCTTGGGGATGTAAAATGTATGACAGTCATTGTGTCAGTAAGGCTCACACACTTACCATTATAACTGTCACCCCTGGTTAATTCGTCTACGGTCTCGCACTCATCGACGAAACACGAAAGGAAGGATGCTGTCGCTTTAGATTACCATAGTCTTCTGTGAGAGTACCTAGTATTAATCCTCTCGAAAGAAACACAGAAATTATCATTCTTCGGTCTTATTTAATCACGGTCAAACTATAAAATACATAGGTGTCATATAGGTCAATCATGCAGTATTCATTCGTTGTTAATATACATGCATACAGACAATTTCCCTATCGGATATTGAATCATAATCATGATTCATGCATCGTTACATTGGAGATGCACAGGCATATTATTGTATGCAGGCTGTTTCTTAAATTCACATACCCTGTACCAAGTGGCCACCTGTGGTCCACGGAGACGCCACCGAAAACAATATACGATGTGTTAATACAACTGTAATAAAGCTTATAATGCATTTTGGTTATTTGCAGGTGAATATTTTGAAGGGGCAAAGCTACATTGGCTGTGTATATAATATCAAATTTTCATATTGGAGAAAGTGTTAAAGATATCCTTAGGTGTATAATATTCGAGACCAGGGCATATTTGATAGTAATATAAGTTTTACGATATAATATTACATCTTGAATCATAAAATTTACACTGAATAATTCATTTTACAACAAATAATTTAAAATTTATTATACAAAAAAATATAATAAATGTATTATTCTACAAATTCTAAAATAATATAATTTTTTTTTTTAAATATTTTAATTATTTTGATTCAAGAAAGGCAAGTAAAGTGGTTAAAAAATAATAGTAAAAATAAAATATAAAACTTAAGATAAATTTAAAAAAAAATGAATAAGATTAGAAATTGCATTTACATAATAATAAAATGTAAAAATAATGTGTTAGTATCTTTGCGATTATGTGTTTTCCTGTATACCATAAGATGGTCCCTATTACGATAATGTCAGCTGAAGAGTGCGTATCGTTCGATGCGATTGGCGTGACCATCGGTTACGCGTTTAACAAATTACTTCCATGTAACGGTGTTTGAAAACTGGTTTGTAAGTGCTAGTGTGGATTTCTGACGGCCTCTGACGGCTAGCGATTTTTCAAGATACGCGCCATTTAGTACATGTACGTACATGTACGCGGTATGCGTAATAACATCTGCATATTCTTGCGATTTTGGATCGTCTTGATAGCATTTTTGAATTTATCAAGACTTGTTCTTGTGTAATAAATAAGGAATTCATGTTATTATACATGATCTTTATGTAATAAAAATTTTGACGGTCAATCAAGGTCAAAACAACTACGTATGAAGACAAAACCATAGCGGTTTAATGTACATGCAGACTAGTTTGAAAGTATTTTTTCCAAGTAGAAACTACTTCCACTATTAATTTCAGTGAAGTTCAAATAAAAGTTAATCCTTGAATGATACAACTAAGAAATATGATGGCGAATATAAGCTCATAAAACGTTTACCATCGATTGAAAGTGTGATGTTTTAATGCAACGTTTATTACGATTTACGACGGTCTTCAGACTTGTTCCACCCACTGCAGCCCACGGGTTACTTGCACTTTTGTGCATTGCTAGGCAGAAGTGAATTATTGCTACTTACTGTCAGTTGTCGTATCTAATACCTTATAATATTTCATGTTATATACAATTTTTGGTTTTACAAGCTAATGTGAGATTAAATTTTAGTGATTTTAAATTTAATATATTTCGCCAGGCTTCAACGATATCCTTAAAGGGGTTAGTTTATTGGTGTTAAAACACATCATTGTAAAATTTTCGTATAGTGATGTACTGTTTTTTAAACTAGTAAAAAATAGGATAGCGCGTATTCTATTTCTTCAACATTTGTTGAACACTATAATTCAGTTTCAGGTCCTCAATATTTCTTAAATGTATTCTTATTTTCTTTTACGATTCGAAGTCAATCGAGCGGCAATATTTATTTTTCACAGGCGCTTTAGATTTGTCCAACCAAAAACTGATTTTTATCTTTTGCTGTGAATGTCAATTTTTCCACTTCTTTGCAGAAATATTACCTACTTGAATAAAATAAAACGTTCTTAAAAATAGT
Organism: Hypercompe scribonia; assembly: GCA_949316085.1. NCBI lineage: Eukaryota > Metazoa > Arthropoda > Insecta > Lepidoptera > Erebidae > Hypercompe > Hypercompe scribonia. The sequence continues at coordinate 20,073,138 of OX438970.1, forward strand.
CACGCAATGTTAGTTATGGAAATAGCGTTCAAAATTGATTAGCGACACGATAGTACCGATAACTTGAATTTTTTTAGGTAGCAATTTATTTAATAAAAATACAAAACTATTATTATCGATATAATCAAACCTAGTTACCTTGATGTATATTTTCAATCATAATAATTTTGGAAGTAATAAAATATATTGTACTGTTAAACCAATTAAAAACAGTAATAATTACTCGTAATCACTGCATGATTTCCTAGTATTTTAATAAAATGGAACTATAAGTAAACACATGCTAAGGCCATCCATCACACGATTCCACTTCTCTCGATATTTAAATTATATTTTTGTAATCGATTTGAAGTGAAACTCGATTACTTTCGCTGAATTGTTATTGAGACGTTTAATATTTGTTTATTGAACACTCAAAGGTACTAAGGTTAAGTTTGAAGCCTTTTGAAATATATTAATTTATCGTTAAAGGATAATGAATAAAGTAGGAAAGTAATTCAAACGATAACAATAAAATATACTTTAAGTACAAGCGTATTCCATTACCAACATCTTGATGTTTGATTTATCAAATTTAAAAATCATATTTGTACTAAAATGATAAAAAAGAATAATATTGTTTTAATTTTTTCCTTTGAATTTAGGATTAGAAAGTACTTTATAACTGATTATTATAAATTAATTCACAAATTTTCTGACAAATGTAAAATAAGAATAATAAAAATCATATCATACAATCTTCTACGCACTTTCAAGAGTAGAAGAATTGTTGCCACATAAAAAAACTCACATTGAAACTTCACTTATACAGGGTGTTTAACCATTTGCGTGCGTTTATAATCTTAAATCTGACCTTATTTATAGGAGTAACCTTGAAAAAAAACACGCTTTGATAACGAATTAGTTCAAATAAGCTACATTAATCAATATTTAAAAAGGCTGAGCTATTCGTATGTGGGTAATTAGAGTAAATACACAATTGTGTTCTAAGTAGGTTAAATTTGGAATTACCATGATATGTTTGATAAGACACCATTTTTTCACAGGTGCTACAGTATTTCAGAGTCTTTTTTCTGCTGTTATAAATGTGTTAAGGTTTTTCATCAATCATCAACAGCCTTTAACAGTCCACTGCTGGACACAGGCCTCTCCTTAAAAAGGAGGTTTCGGCCTACTATACCCCGCTGGCTAGATGAGTTGTTATAGGGTTTGTATCAAGTTTTCTTTCTCTTTGATGAACGATGATGTTGTTCTGAATAAATTGTTCCTTGAGTCGCCTCTTATGATACCCATGGGACGAATCGAGGTGGTGACACTCAGTATGCTTAATTTTTGTGGTGACGGATTAAGAGTTTAATTGTAACATATTTAATCAAGGAAACTTATCGACGGCGTATCGATATTACACATGAATGTTGCAAATTTAAATGAACAACATGAGAATCAACATTACTTATTATACTTGACCTTTTTCGCATTCCTTGTGTCTGGCATTTAAAAGCTGATTGACAAGTTATAACTTTTTAATATCACCATACTTTTCAAAAATTATACGAGTAATGAAAAATTGCGATATAGTTTCATTGTATAAACGTTGATCGCGTATTTAACTACAATTGTGTCAGCAAAATAAAACGTAGTTTGGTAGTAGGTATAAGATAGATATAGGACTTAAGATCCTAAAATCAATTGCTATATAACCTGCTTGTATAACAAATTTTTCTTACGTGGTGACCAAATGTTGTCATATTTTCTAACATTTTGCAAGTGACCTTCGTCTTATTACCCAGTACAAGAAAGGTCACATAGATATAGCCAAGAAATTGACAAAAAGAAGCACACGTTGTAAGGTAGTATTATGTGGAAATAAAACTTAACACACCTTAGGCAAGGCGGCGAGACATTGCTGCTTGACATCCCAAATGAGCTGGTCTCTCGGGAATTGTAGGCTCTTCTGCACGTTTAGCTCGGGAACGTGCACCCGTACGAGGAGCCAGCCCTCCGCACCCTCCGAGCACTCCCCCTCCATTACGCTACGCCATCTGAAGCAAAAAGAAAAACAAGTAAACCATGACGCCAGAATCTCTATCTCTTAAGATTTAATGTCTTGTATCGATTTATCGTCTCTTAAAATGAGATTTATTTATTTTTTATCAAATAATGATGTTTTAGTTTCAGTGATAGCATTAGTAATAAGATGATAATCAGAGAGTATAATGCAATCATTTTTTTATCCATAACGTTTTTGCCTTTAGGACGTTTGCCTATCAGTCTCCGATGTACGCATAAACTTCCACGTCTTTCGCTTTAACCTGAGTATTCAAAATCAATGCATTCATCATAGCATGGCTATATTAAATTTACAACATTGCCAAGATAACAATAAAACTTGCAAAAAAAGATCATACTCGAATTCTGAAGTCTAGATGGATGAATTTATATCAGATTAATCTTAAATTATCTGTGGTGGCCACTCATTTAGAAGTAGACAAAACTATGAAATAAGAAAAAAATCGAAGCTGTTCTGCTTACACAATAGACAAATAATCCTTGTGCCCTCTAGACAACCGTCTCGTCCCTTATCGAAGTATTTATCCAATCACTTTATCTGAATTTAGGTTCACAATATATAAATGTAGTACTTTAGATTTACTGCGACGATTTTCCTTACTGAACTATAGCCTAACTACGCAGTAAAATATATTTAGGCAAGGATTTATCTTACATTTGGAAGATGATGATGTAAGCTTTATTAATTGGTACTCTATAAAATACCACGTACATACAAATAAGTACTTTAAATATATGTGAATAAAATTGTATTCGTTATATGATTTGTCTATTGGTGTATTTCTAGAATTCTTTCGATGTATTTTCACAACACTTCTGAGAACTGTAGGGTATCTTATATTATTCTGTAACTATTCAAAGCGTTCCACACTAACAGGAAATTTTTAATAGAAGGTAATGCACAAATATACTAAATACAGTGTATTGTACCGTAACATAAAGCGCTACAAGCGGACTTTTTAAATGGAACTTGTTGTTCAACTATATTAGGTATTTTTCTCAATAGCTGAGAAGTTTTTTATGTCGAGTCGTATGATAACTAACTATCTAAGTAAACAGTTTAATACTTTTATGCATTTTTAATGCTCTCAATTTACTTATATTTTCTATGTAAGTAAATTGAGAGTATTAAAAACGTTTGCCGTGTGGTGACGGATTAAGAATACATAGTGTTACCACCCCTATTCTTTCCGTGGGTGTCGTAAGAGTCGACTAAGGGAATAAAGTATACAAGACAACATCATTACAAAGAAAGGAAAACTTGGAACATACCCTATTCCAAACCGTCTGGCCAGCGTGATATAGTAGACCAAAGCCTCCTTGCTAAGGAGAGGCCTATGTCCAGCAGTGGATTGTAAAAGGTTATTGATGAAAAATGTTTAAGGACTTGAAGACTTTATTTATCTTTATTTAAAGCAAGTAGGAAACAAGAACTTTATGCAAAAAGGGATAGGATTGGTAAGTAGGCAGACACTATAACCATCAAATAGGTCATGTTCTTCTTTAACTTGATTTGAGATTTATATGCTAAGAAAAAAATTATCGGTCTCCAGCAATGTTAATAAAACAATAGCAGTTAATAAAAAAATAAATATCTTTATTTTTTAGCTTTTTGTCAATTTCTTTGATATACTTTTGAAGTCGGAGACTATTGTTTTCCAGTAAAAAAGCTTTGTAATTTAAAAATGTTGGAATCAAATAATATAAAAGAACTCACTAATTCTCAGAACCATTGAATTTAATATTGGAAAGGAATGAAATTAGTAACTAAATTCACTTAGTAGAGTCAACCTCGCTAAATATGTTAGATCGTTTGCCATCTCTGAGAGGTGGGTCCCAATCTGTTGGACGTACAATTAAGTTTTCGTCCGGGGCGTTCGACCGTCGACGCCGTATTGCGCCTGAGGTCTGTGACTGTAGCGGTGGTGAGCTGTGGTAGTGCGCAGTTGGTTCTTGGACATCATTAAAGCATTTAATAGTCTGCCATTTTACTGTATCAGAGAATACCACACTATCACCGGCACCTGAGACAGCTAGTGGCAGATTATTTAGAGGAGTGTATCGTCATGCACGAGGACAGAGATAGCATGTTAATGAGTCGGCTCTGTCGTGTGGTATTCTGCCGGGTTCTCAGACCATTCCTCTGGAACATGGAATACGGCCAGCCGTATTCCATGTTCCAGAGGAATGGTCTGGTGCGGTCCGGGAGGGACACGACCTCGAAAGACCCAGGTCTTTCGAGGTCGTGTCCCTCCCGGACTAGGTGTAATTTCTTACGCCGATAACACGTTGGATACAGCCCTGGAGGTGTACTTACAAGAAACGGCTCGCTGGACCACCAGGGAGGTCTCTCCGAGTCACTAAATTACTGATGTAAATTAATTTAACCTCATTTCCTATCAAATTACACTTATACGTAACTTACAAAGAGAGAGTCATTGCACCTGATTTATTAATGTGATATATACGTCTAAAAATGAATTATTTCTCATGGTCACGGTATCACGCATAAACGGTTGGATGATTTTTTTTTAATAGATAGTAGTTGCGGCTTGAATTACTATACAGATAAATGTTAATTGTTGTGTTTAACATGTCATAAGCACCTTCTGTCCGGTTTCGTTTCTGTGAAATCTTAGGTATGCTGTGCCAACGCCTTTTGTACGTTCTAGGAATAATATCAACTTAAATGTCCATTTTTACTAGAATTTTATTAAGGATATTGTATTAGGGGATTTTTTTAACCTATAGTGATGATCTGCATCGATTCGGGCAAGTTTTAAAGTATAGAATGCGATGATGTGACAGTAATAGACGTATGCGTGCAAAGCCAGACTAGATCGTGATAACATTCACGAGATTTTGTAACTATTTGGATTTAGCCATATGCTGATGTTTACTACTTTAGAGGTAAATATTTAAAAAAATACTAGTTTCACTTGTTTGGTCTCATAAAGTCTCATAGTCTCATAAAATATTGAACCACTAGATATTAAGAATCTTTCCATTAACAACCTTTTTAACAACATTCCACTGCTAGACATAGGTCCTTCTTAGCAAGGAGGTGTTGGCCTACCATACCACGCTAGCCACACGGGTTGGTATAGAGTTTGTTTCAACTTTTTATTCTCTTTGCAGGTATGTGGTCCTGTGTAGTTTTCTCCCCTAGTCGCCTCTTATGTCATCCATGAGATGAAAAGGGGTAGTACAGAAATATAAAAGTGTGCAAACTATGAAATATACGTGCCCAATGCCTATATGACACTAACGTGATGAATAGGGGTATCATCGTATTCTTGATCCGTTACCACACGGAAAGGAATAATAAGTATTCTTTCCACCACAATGGTGATTAGTTTCTACGCAGTTAATTACAACTTCAAATTACGTATTAGATGACGTCATCCAGCTAAGTAATTGAGCCATCGGCACTGATAAGCTACTTAATTGCCCAAGTGATTGATGAACAAACCTGGTAAGGTCATACTTATATATCTTTTAGAAGCGTTTAGAACTTGTAGTTTTTTATTTACTTCTTCCATTCAGCCTTTACACTCCAACGTTGGACATAGGCCTCAGAAGGGAAGTTTTAGCCTACTTTACGACTTACTATACTGTAGGTACTTAGATATTAACTTATTTTCAGTATTTTCTTACACCGCCATCTAAATTGTTTACACTACGTATAACTATTTTTTTTTTTGTTATTTTAATATTTTGAAGTTATAGAGTGTACCTAACGTCCCTACAATCTAGAATATAGCTTGATCTCAGTGACATACGGACGAAACCGATGAAGTAATTTTGTGCAAACGATTTAATTTTGTATCATCTATATTTTCAATTCCGACGTGCCAGTTTTATCACAAATAAAGTGCAACACATTATAAATATAAAAATTCATACCCAAAATGTATCTCGGAAGTTCTAAAATGACACTAGTGACAACTAACACAGAGGTCAAAATAAAATTTAAGAACTATAGACGAACTTAAGAAACGATTTATTTGTTGTGTTACAATTGATTCAACTACAATTTTGAACATTTTATATAAATGTCCTTCGCTTTTTAACATGCTGTTAAAACTCTAACAATTGAAATATTTTTGATAAATGCTATTAGATATTGCCATTCAACATTTTTAGGCCTTTCGTGTCAGTAAAAAGCACCGGAAAAATATATTTCCAGTGCGTGTCTGTTATCATTAAAATTTAACGCATTATTTCTTATCCCTTAAATGTATTACAATGTTATTTATGTTCCTATAACTGTTAGTCGTTTATAATTCCAATCGTATTATGGGAGTGCCCGTCACCCTAGAGCTGTAGAAATAGGGCGAATTAAAAGCACTGTTTACGATGATTTTACTGAAACGGACGCCTCTAAGTAGATAAGTACTCGCAAATATTCAATGAATAAACAGTCCAATGTCGAGTGAGAGTGTTTTTAAGCCATTGTCTTTGTCTCAGTTGTAATATAAAAAGTTTAATAAGTGTGACACCTCATCCGCTAGTATTTTTTTTTAATTACCTTTTTTCTTAGCGCTCCGTTTCTCAAAGAAAACAAGAATACTTTATACCATAACTTCGTTACGTTTTTCTGTCTATTATGACCTATTATACCTATTTTCTCAGAATCGATGTAGAGGTGTCAAAAGCAATTGACATTAAATTATTTTTTTCATAATTTTTTAATATTGTAGCAAAAAGTACCTTTACCGAACAAGTTTTTTAACTTTGTTTTAAAAAAAATCTTGCAAGGCTAGTTGGGTACTTGTCGTTGTAAGCGCCGGTGATATGAATATCACAGAGTTATCACTCAACAACGCGATAACATACTTATTATTTGATAAGCTGGCCACTTACAGCATACGATTGAATGATGTAAACAACAATTCCTTTTTATCGAGAACTACCCAACCCTTAGCTAAGGTAGTTAGTAAACACTTCAAATTAAACTAGTATGGAGTCTAACAATGCCACTTTCGAATCGAAATTTTATTCTAATCTTCTCAGAAAGATAAATCTTCAAAGAGAAGTATAAGAGTTGATTCAAAGGTCCCTCGTGCTGTAATCTTTAAAATAATGAGTGTCGTTAGTGCAGTTAGAGAGGCATATTATTGTGAATGTGATTGAATTTCAAAGTATTGTTTTTAGAGAAAATATCTTTATGGAAAATGTTTACGCATCATTAATCAGGGGTATTATTTCTTTTCGATATAAAAAAAATACGTAGACACTTCACAACAGTACTAAAAATATGAGTTTTAAAACACGAATAAGGTTATGAAAACATACGTTTTCAGTTATTTCTAAAATACGAGAGAATTTATTAAAAGGTTTAAGGTAATGTGGAGTACACACTGGAAATGGCATTTACAGTAATCATAACGCAAGAAATGAGGCATTTGATAAGCGAGTATTAACGTGATCACGAAATATGTTTTTAACACGGTTTTTTTACAGCGTAAATATGACTAGACATAATAACTTTATCACAGACAATAAGACTTAAAACGATCTTGTATTAAGATAATTATAATAATATTATTATACGTTTTACGTTGCTTTCTATATTTGTATGCTACTGAAATCCACCAGTGTCTTCTTGTTTGGTGGTGAACGCTAAATTCACAGAAACAATTGTCATCGATCTTATTAAAGTGGCTACAGCCACGGCTTACATGCTGGCCATCTTACAGTGGTGCAATGTACAAATATAGGTTATCAGTAGTTCACGTTTGTATGATAAAACATGATTAGATTAAGGAAAGCATCAGATAGTTTCGAAACATGACATGTGCACCGATATGACACGAAAGACATCAGTATTAACATATACAAGTATATGCCGTCCGTATCGCATTCCTTTCGCGTTATTCTTGAGTTAACTCCCGTGTTCTAGATAAGACTTACATAAAAATATTCCAATATTAAAGTCAACATTTAAGTAGTCTTCATTTGAAAAAGGAAAAAGAAAAACTCTGATATAAATCTTGAGACAGAGTTAATAGGAAATTGGGGCATAAATGAGATAAAACGATTCTAAATAAGTAGAATATATTAACGTCTCAACAGTCGTATTCAAATTTACTGAATCCGTATTCTCTTAATTTAAAGAAACCTTATTTTAATCTGAGGCTCGATTAAAAAACCATTATTGTCTCCAAAGTTTCAGTTACTTTATTAGGGCATTACTTTTTTTTCATTACAGAAAAAAGCTAATGAAAAAAAAACCATTCATCAGTTTTACACTGAGTACATCAACATCGTCATCAACAGCCTTTAACTGTCCATTGCTTGAAATTGACCTCTCTTTAGAAAGGAGTTTTTGGCCTACTATACCAAACTGGCCAGACATGTTGATTTAGAGTTTATTTTAAGTTTTTCCATTTAAGTGATGTTGTCCTGCCGTACAATACTCACGGAATGAATAGGAGTGGTCACACTCCGTATTCTTAACTCGTCACCACACGAAGAAGTGAATGAGTTACTAAGCAATTCTTTCGTTGCCTTTCACAGGAAGGGCACTAAAAAGACGGTAACGCTCTCGTGTCTCATCAAATTTAGGTATCCATGGTCGATAGTAACTTACCTGTCAGGTGCCCCGCTTGTTACCTATCCCCCTATATCAAAAATAAAAACATTCGTGAATTGATTTGAAGTCATCAACATTAGGTTTCGTTCACGTTAATAGAATAACCTCGTTTACTTAGTACCGTGTACGGTAATTAGGTAAGAATGTCTAGATAACTCGTGTGGTTAATTGCAGCCGTTAAGATAGAATGTTGACCGCAGTGATGAAATGATGATAAATAGGTATGTTGTCTAAGTGATATTTAAATACTGCTTAAGTATAATTGTATGTTTATACCAACCATTGAAGCAGTACAGTTTGGTTTATGGGATACTTTCTTATGTCCGCATTTCGTGAGAAATGTTGTCGCCTATATAAATTTATGTTAATTGCGTTAAATGGCAACCGAGTTTTCTATGCTTATAAAGATAAATGTTTGATACTTTTTTATTCAAAACGGTTGAACACATTTGAATTAAATGTAGCAATCATAGAGATAGGATACACACAGTCAAAGCTGCGTTCAAAGACTGTTCTTTTCTTATGTCAATAATACGTATAGACAAAAGGTCTTTCTAAGTTCAAGTAAATAAATCTTTGCATGTTTTCATAATTGGTAGGTATTAACACATTATTTAGAACATTACAGATAACCTAAATCGGAAGGTTATCAACACGGTTTACATTTAAAACCCCAAGTCTGTTAATTTGTTTATTAGTTGTAACAAGTACCTAATCTAAACTGTAAGGGAAATGTTGCAGAATCAATACCATGTCATTCGAAGGCATGTTTTGTATATATTTGGTTTAAACCAACATTAAAGGGTAAAGACCGCAGCTCAATTTAGAATATATTTTGGTTTCAACACTATATATCAGGTTTATTATACTTGTAATCGGTTGGAAACAATTATTTTTTTAATTTAGTCGTGATCAGCATACAAATAATTTCAGTAATTAATTTTTATTTTTTGAGATGTCATGAGACTTTACTTTATGCCGTCCAATTATAACTCTTTAATAATTGTTGAGAAGTAAAGAAAAAAAATCGATAAAATATGAAACTAAGCTTAGGTTATTCAAAACACCTCTGTGGTTTGTTTTGGCATTTCTTCACAGAGTGAGTCTTACGAAATACCGGCGCCTTATTGCTATAAAGTCCGACTTGTAAAATTGTCAGTAAACTTACTAACAAAACAAATTTATTATATGATTGACTCAGTCTACTCAGACTTCTGTGTGGTTTCAAAAAAGATTATAACAGCGGTAGGTAATATTACCTCGCTTTGCGACGATTGCGTTTAATTTGGGGTGTGCATGTTTATTTGAGGTTTAAAAACAACGTGATCCCTTTCCCTAACAAGAGTCTGGGCAAGATTTTTCTCAACCCTTAACCTCACACGTAACTCAAAGCCGGAAAGGCTTACATAGTATTACTCTTGAAATAAATCTGATGAGCTTAATATTCTTTGGTCAGACAGTGTTTTGTGTTTGTGACTTTGATAACGCATGGTAAAAATAAAATGAAAATACATTTCACATACAGAATTAAAACCATGTAATGTTAGAACTAGATTTACTGTCATACTCACACGTTGGTACTTCGAATAGTTAACAGGCACCAACACCATTGTGGTGTAACGGTACTAGTTACCAACCGCGTCTGGTTCGTGTTTATCGCTTAACAGTGTAAATATTTGAACGCCCGCTCTGACGCGCAATGGGTACAGTACATCAACCTGGATGTACTACAAAAAGTACAGGGCTGAGGAAATTTTGTTTTTATATACAAAGCTATGGTGGCCTATAATTAGATTAGTAGCTGACCGTTATAAATAATACTGTTTTCCTTTTTCGAGCATTCTTAATTTAAAACTTTCATCAATTTAAAAGAAGCTGTTTTTTTATGTAAATAGCCTAATTTTCAATTGAAAGTAGTTATATGAAAGGCAAATACGCATGCCTTTCGTATTGCTTCTAAATCGCTGCTTAACTTCATTTCAATAGAAGGTTGCCCTTAATGCCGATATCCGTTTATGGCAAGTTCAGTAGTGGTTTGTAAAGACGAAAAAGGGTAATGCATTGCTTAGTATATAATAGACCATTTTAATGAACAGTAAACATTCACAGAATTACCATATCAACAATTAACTCTAAACCGCTAAAGTTTGGTAAATTAACGGCACTGTATATTTTACTTAATTATTGCCAATTTCTGACAACATTTGTAAAGTTTAGTGGGTAGGTGTGTTTACAGTTTTGTCTCTAGAGCCCCGTAACGACATTTTTTGGTTAAAAGTGGTTGTACCTAACATACATTTTGGTGCGAAGGGCCCGGGCGGAATGGATTGGCGCGTAAGTAAAGGATTTGTGCGGTTTTGAGACGCAATCATAATCTGTTTTTATGCAAATAATGTGAAATAATATGTAAATAATCCCATCTTGTAAACATTTCCCGTCAACTATAAATATTTACATTTAAATTTTGTGGCTTTGAATCTGTAAGTTTGATTTTGAACATTTTTGTACTTATTATTTAGACACCGTTTTTTCATCTCAAGGCTATACAACTGTTTTATCTTACAAAATAAATAAGCATATTATAAATGCGTAGCTTGCTTAATACTGTATGCTATTAAATACAATAAAATACTTTTCCCTTATAAAATAAACAAATAAATAACAATTCATATCAATTATCAATAAGGCAGAGCCTGTGCTGATGAATATCCTTAACTATTTCTACATACATACATATTATTGATAAGTTACACCCAGACACAGAACAAATAATCGTGTTCATCACACAAATATTTGCCCTGGCTGGGAAGCAAACTTAAGACCTTCAGTTTAGCAGTGCCACTAATCGTTACACCAACAGGTTCGTCAGTACTATCGTTGTTAATTATTATTAAAAGTAAAGTCTCAAAGATTTAGAACTACGAAGAAGGCATTAGAAACTAAACAATTCATTAGATAGTAGAGATACGTTGATTTCAGAACCAATGGGCCGGTTCGACCGGGGTAGTACTACCCTCCCATAGCAGATCTACCTAAAGTGACAGCGTCTGCGCTATCGTGTTTCGTTGGTGAGTGTTAGACCAGAGGCCCATTGATGCAGGGGTGACAGTTATCGTGGTAACTGTGTGCAATACAATGCCACGAGGACTGTTATGCCTTTTACATCCCCAACCGAGGCGTGAGAATGCGTCTCACTAGGCCACCATAGTATGGGTCACCACCATACCGCATTGTCTGTATTCGCAATGAGTATAGTGACCACAATTCTGGGAATCTGTTCATGCTTTCCATCAAGCAGAGTAAATCACTTCGGCAGGCTCTTAAAATGAAAAAAGAAATCAACGTCTAGCACACAATGGAATGATTGCAAGGTAGAATCAGTTATTTAAACGACTAATGTTTATCTACTGTCAATCTCACTTAATCGCTCAACGTCGCTGAATCAAGAAATAAACGTCTAGTATCACATAATTGGTCCATTAGGTGTACCGACTGCCTGTATAACACCTCAAGCAATAATAAGACTATCTTGGAGCCGCTGCTAATGAACTCAAGTTTTTATTATGTAAAACATCAGAGAGCTATGTTGTGCTAAGAATAATTTAACTAGATACGTGTGTATGGTTATTTAATGTTGAACGTATCGGAATACCTGATGGTTTGGGTTTGACCAGCTGTGTAATAACTTTTAGATTTTTGCAAGAATAATTACAACTATATTCTTTTAACACTCGATATTTTAATCGAATTGAACAGATCCCTTGACGTCGCCTCTCGATAATTCTCAACGGTAGTTTGGTGTGTCGAAGCACCGAGAGCACGTACATTCGCAACTTTGTCAGATAACCAAAAAAAGTACAATATTTTGTAACAAAAACATGATCGCCAAATTAATTCTGATTTTCATTTGCGTAATACAGATATTTTATTAAAAAGGCAAGTATTAAGTGTTACTAAGAATCTAATGAAGAAATCCTTTCCATAAATCCTTACTAATATTATAAAGGTGAAAGGTGTTTGTATGTTTGAATGTTTGTCTTTCTTTCACGTCGCAACGGAGTGATTTTATGGTATGATTTTTATATCTGGTGATAATTAGGAGGCTGAAGAGTGATATAGGCGATTTAAAAGTATTTTATCGTGATAAAGCCATCCATTATGAAGCGCATTTGAAACACTCATAATTTTATAAATTTCGAGAGATGGCGCTATTAGGTTTTTTTGCCCAATTACATACGGTGCAAATTTTTCATTGGATTTTAATAAAAAAACCTGCGGTTTTGAATAAATGACGCTATATTAAATAAGGTACCTAGACTCATCATCGATAAACTTTTTAACATTAAACATTACAAATGTGAAAGTTTCTAAGGATGTATGGGTGTTTGTTACTATTTCACGCAAAAAATACTGTACAGATTTAGATGAAACTATACAGTAACATAGCTTATACATCAAAATAACGCATAGGCTATTATTTACCGCGATAATCGACAAACACGCCGGCGAAGCCGTTAGCAAAAGCTTGTTAAGTACATATAAATTTACTTATTACCTCGCATTGCAATGGTATGACCAGCAAGTGTTCTCAAAAAAAGTACTCTGGTTTTATTTACAAGTGGCCTCGTTCAGGAGAATAAAATTTGAGTCTTTTGTCGAGTAACATCTGTATATACGACATAAATTGTCCATAAAATTTCGGTTGTAATATAACCAGACTTAGTCGAAAATGTTGTAAAATTAGAGTGAATTAGGCGTAGTTTTTTTTTGGTTTCTTCAATTGAGTAATTAGTCCTGATCATGTTTTACATTATAATATTTGTATTTTTTTTAATTCACCTTAAGTGTTCTTGCCAGATTTTTTTATTCTTCTTGGGGGTTTCCTTGTTTTTGTGTAAGTTTTAAAACAATTGACGGATGTCACTATATATCTGGTTAATGTGCTTTAAGGTTTAACTTAATTTTAAATTTTACTACAGTCGCCGCGCCGCTTTCTAATAGATGCTATATCTAACCCTTTTACTTTTACAGTATTTAATTAACACGAAACAAAATATTACAGACTCTTCCTGCTGAGTTTCTAGTGTTCTCAATTTTGTGGTAGGAAGTCTTGGTTACATCTAATTGTACAGAGACTGTAAAGCCGATGTGACGAAGCTGTATGCTTGCTTGTCTCTTTTATGATTGTGCGTTTAGATTTATAGGTTAACTCCTGCTTCCTCTGTTTACATGTAAGTGTGTATGTTTCATTTATCATCGCGTTTATCGCCGTCATATACGGAGGCAGTGTCGAAATTTAATACCGTGGGCGTACTCCCAGATGATTATTTACGGTTTTTGTTTACACCATTACGCTAATAAAACCATATACCGCGAGATTCAAAGATAAAGTTATGAAAAATTTGATTTTGTTTTATAATCCTTTCTCGACGATGCGGGTCAAGCACGTGTTGTAACAATATTGGCTTATATTACGTAATCTATTAAATGTCTAACTTATTGTTTGTGTGGATACTACATTTGAATAATTCTTCAATGGCATCTATATAACGAATTGAGGTTGAAGGAAAAAGTTCAATATCATAAATTGTTGTTAGTTATGATTTCAGAGAAAATTCCTCCGGCGAAAGCGATTTCTTTTACGTTGCTACCGATTCAACGATAGAACGTAACCTATTTCATTGCGTAAATCGATAACAATTTATTTTGAAGATCTAGCTACATGTGCGCTGTCATAATGTTTATGAACAACAATAAATCGTTTACGAACTCTCTCAGCAACGTTCTCTAGCAACTGTCAAAAAAAATAGACAGAGTATTGCAAAACAAAAGATTATTTTCAAACTTCTTTACTAAATATATTTCATAAGTAAGTAGATTCATCAAATGAAGATAACAGAAAGATTTACGATCACCAAATCGTTCTACCTGTCTTTTACCAACATTATAATACCTTTCTAGTACACGATTGCCATTACAGGCCCGTTCAAATTTCTGTATCTGATAGTCACAATTGATTTACACACCTACAATCGATTAGTTTTTCATTTGTTTTAAGTAAGAGCCGTTTTACTATTCGTTGTGTGAGAAACGATTTCACTTTTCAATAAAATTATGTTTACTCCAAAGCAACTCCAAATAGTACTAGTGTTTTCCTAATCTACGTGAGAAGATTACTTTTTTCTGGCAAAAGTTTTTCTATCTACATAACATGATAAGACTTTCAAAAACTGAAATTGTTTTCTCTATACCTTTTGAGCTTAAATTTTACACGATATAAAACTTGCTTCAAAGATCGTGTTTTCCTCGTGTCTGTTTTGTTTCTCATTTCTCATCTATCTTTTTTTTTAACATATGGAAACTCCGGTATGGTTTACGGCGGGGTGGTGTGTCGGAATCAGACCGACTAAAACCACACGGTGTGCCACTCTGCGCACGGGATAGGAGGGATCCGGGAACAGTTATTATTACATCAGGATCCCTTCTAGCATTTCTCATCTATCCTACTGCAACGTGCAGTCTCACAGCGAACAACTTGTATTTTAGAAATATAATATTCACATTATAATACTTGTTTTGTGTTGTATTTGCAACTGTCATAAATGATAATCCAACGTAAGCAGAATAAATCTATCTAAAATACATGACATCAAAAATAATTTTCACATCACAGTTATGTTGTCTTAGCCTTAAGTGTCTACGGTAAAATAAAGTTTAATCGAAATATTTTCTTGTGTAGTCAAGATAAGAATGGAATCCAGGATTTAAGTCTGGTCACCATCGGCATTGATCGCAGCATCTATCTCAATCGGTGCCCGAGATGTACCTCAATCGTGAGGCACGGCAGGGAGGACTCAAGACACCGTTTCTGAAGCTCCTCTCGTTTACTGAGGTAGGCTGCAGCTCAGTGGGTAGACCGGTTTGCCCACACACGCCCTTCGTCCCCCTACGGATTGCATGGTGCGTTTGCAGCATTAAAAGCATTCCCGGCGTAAAAAAAAGGGTTTGAGTTTAGAGTACATCCTATGTTTACTATTTATATATATAATATGCTAACATTTCTATCCACCACGATTGTAATTGTAATGTAGTAAACAGGATTCTGTCACCCACGCGGGTTCGCAGATTAAAGTACTTAAGACATTGAAGATTCAGAACAGTACGTGTCATTAAAACGGATTTAGTAAGACCACTAGAAATCTTAAGTGGGATATGATCACAGAGATTACATTAAGAGAGTGCGTGTAGATCGCGTATCTTGGCAAGTGTGCTTAACAACCTGAAATAATGTATCAACCGCTTCATATCAAAGTGATAATATTTATATTCATATATAATTTAAAGTAGAAACTTACTAACAAGATAAGAGGAATATTTTGCCTGTATATCATGTTAAACATCTATTTTTCTGTATGGGAAACCCTTATGGGTTCTCGCTGTAACACGGCGGAACGGTATGGTGTTGGACACGAACCGACTATGGCCATACACTGTGTCGTAATTAGGTCGTGTTTATCTTAGAAAAGAAATCATCCTATTCATGTGGTGACGGGTTAAGAATACGGAGTCTAACCATAACTATTCATTTTATGGGTGTCGCAAAAGGTGACTAAGGGACAAAAGTTTAAACAAACTATATCAACCCGTTTGGCCAGCGTGGTATAATAGGCCAAAACCTCGTTAGAGGCTGTTGATGATGATGATGATCATCATTCTACGGGCATTATTTTAATCCAACCAAAATAATTTTACGAGAACAACGATGGCCTGGTGTAAATCAGTTCAAAATACGTTTAATTTACAACATCTCCGTATCAAATATAATCTGCGTAGGTAGAACTTAATGTATAGTATCTAAAGCGAGGTGATCCAGCATACAAATTTAGAATCAAGTCAGCCTTATGTAGTAAACAACAATCTTACAACTTAATATACGACAGAAATTGATGAGCTACGTTGGCAACACATTTATTGATAGACTGTCCCAAAAATAATTTAAAAAAAACAGATGAAGTCGCGATATAAAAAACGCTTTAAAAGTTAGTGATTCCAGATTTTGATAAAAATGTTTGTTAAATCCGTAATTAAAATATGTATATTGATGTTAATAGTTGTTGATACACATCAACAACTACATTATCATAACTTTACTTTCTATTTAAATTGTAAATTTACGATATTAAATTCTAACCTGTTAGCCCGTGTTACCTACATAAGCTCAACAATTACATTCTATCTACTAGACATACATATATTCTTAGATCGAATTCGCATATATCTTCTATGTTTGAATTGTTTGTTATAAAACCTCTCGATGTACCCATAAGCATTCTATAAAAAATGTGTATTTCATTCAATCCAAACTATAAACAATGACAAATACACAAAAAAAAGTAGTTTTGCTTCACTATTCCACAGGAATGTGACACCAGTTCGCAGGGAAAGGTAAAGATTAAGAGTTCTCACGGTGAGTATAAATGAAATAATTGGTTTCCAACCTACTTAAAAATAAACCTTTTTACATTACATATCAATTGCAGATGATTGAATTTAGTAAATAATTGCAACTAACGTTTAGATAACTATTATAAGGTCGAGAGTTCTATTGTCTATTAAAAACTTTTCTCTGTGGAAAGAGGTTAACGTAACCTATTGACGTTTGAAGCACTAGGGATGTCACATATGATACGGATTGTTTAAAAAGATTTTTACGGCAATTTTGAGGAGTGTTTAACTATATGTATCACAGAAAAACCATGATAAAAAGGTCAAATTAATTTCGATAGCTACTAACGAGTGTAAGAGATATACATATAAAAGAAGCACTAGTTTTTTGAATAACGTAAAAAATACTTAAAACCTAACAGCTTACGTCAGTGTGAAGTCTATTCAAATTACACTGTTCATTGAAGTAAACCAAACCGACTATCGGCGATGAGATATCAGCTAGCAGGCGGTCTCTGTCAAAACATTTTATCAATATATTGTATTTATAAGCAATTGTATAACAATGCTTATAGTTAAGCATTTAATCTGATGCTCAACTGATATACCAGAAAGTTGCATCATCAATAAACTTTGATAAGTGTATCGGTTGTGTAGTTTTAATAAATTTTAATAACACACATAATTTAACTCGTAACTTTAATAAAAGTTAAGGGACACTTTATTCTACAATTGGTCAGTCTCATTTAACTTTACGACGAAATATGTTCGTATATAAACCAGTTTATAACTAAAAGATCAATATATAAGTGAAATCACGATATAATATGATAATAACAAAATTGTATAATAATGGCAAACAAATTTGATAAGGTACGACTGTTTTACGAAGAGCGATGTGGCTGCGATAATATGGTATTTGACCGATTAAATGCGCAAGTATACGGATGATTGCGTTCACATTAATTTTAAACTATCATATGTTCCGTGTGGTGATAGATTCGTGTCGTGGGTGTGTGACTACAGGAGCAAACTACACAAGACAGCGGCGCTGTAAGGAGAAGGAAAACAAAACTTAACCAAACCATCTAGCTAGCCTGATATAGTTGGCCAAAACATTCTTTGTAAGGAGAGATATGTATCCAATACTGCTCATTATTGATGATAATGATCATTAACAAATTTTTTTCCCAATAAATACATACTTAAAACGGTATGCAGAGACTCGTTGCCTGAAAATGGAGAATTCGAGAAAATAAATAAAAAGAATAAACTGATTACAGTTATAGACAAAAAAATGGTCGAAGTGTTCGTACGTTTCGAACGTGACGAGTCAATCTGAGGTCGATGGACCCGAATGTACTTATCTACATTTTCCTTACGCAGTATTGTCAATGTTATCTGTTTTCTTATTTGTCAAAATGTTTACAATTTTCAGATTGAGAGAAAGAGTGTCGGCGGTTAATCCTGCACTGACATTAAAAAATAAATCACAGGTTTATCAAATTATTTCTGTGTCCGAGTGAAACTCATCTGTCTGTGATGCGCATGTTTACAAAAATCAATTCAGTAACTATAAAATGGCAGGCATGAGTTGTTCTTGAAACCCTTGACTTTTTCGTGTTCTATCGATACATATCACGTTAAGAGAAAAATAATAGGATTCGTTCAAAACACTTTTCATTGCCAATTATAAACTACAGTTAAAATAATTAGTTTGGAGATATGTACAATTTACTTTAAACAATTGAAATTAAACTTTATGTAGACACGTATTTGAGGTATATTTTCAAACTACAGTATGTAAATTTATTTAAAGATTTAAACAAGATTATATTCTTTACTTTTTCATAGATATTTTCGCATACGTAACTATAGAAAGATTTTTCTGATAGCTATTCACTTCGCGACTGTACCTAACACACGATATAACGTGATTTCAAATAAAACTCTTCTTGTTAGACCTCAGTATCCATAAACTATTAACGAACTTGTCCATAACTTCATAATAGTTTATGAGGCAAGACTTCACAAGTAAGCACGTAGGCGGGTTACCAACACATGTAGGAAGTAAACTAGAATCGACTCAATTAGCGGCTAAGAGCGGACTGGACCAAACAACGCTAAGTTCACAAGTATCTAACCACAAGGGTGTAATTTGTTATTCGATGGGGGATTTATTTATTTAAGTTTCACTAAGACTGTTAAAACACTGTTCAAACTTATTTACAAAGTTAAAAAAGTTTTTCTCATTAACGTCTGTTAGGTGTCACTGTGGGTAGGCGAACAGAAAATTTCGCCGCTATCAAGGTTGTCACCGCTTAATGTTTATTTAAATTTGAGATTTGAAGGGATTCCAAAAATAACATATAAAGTTGTACACCCCAGTACATATTAATATAGTAGGTTTGTACCTTACTTTAGATGTTTTTTTTTGATTACTTCATGTTTAATGTGACATTCCTAAAACTCACTTCAGTGTAAATACAAAAGCTTACTGGTAGGCAAAGTTTATAACTTTGACCTAATCGTGCGACAACGGAGCCAGTTTCGATTAATGAATTGTGTGCATGTTATTTATATCCGATCACTTCATAGATAAACTATGTTCAAACTGTGTAGTAGAACAAGTTTTTCCTTCGAATACGTTGCTAATGTACATTTAAAGCTTACATTCTCGCTTAATTTAGATGAATAAAATGATATAAGTTATTGTTTAACTTGTAAGTGTAAGTTAATAGTTGTGTGATTTTAGCACAAGCTTGTAATTAAATAACAGTAAATCGTAAATCTGAGAACCATATATTGTATTCCATTGTTCTCATCCCTTGTTGGACGTCACAACCCTAATTCGTATCAACATGTTTAGGTTAAAATGACTCTCTCCCATATACTGTATTTGGAACACAATAGATTATTGCTAGAGATAGATGAATACATTAAGACTTGCATTGCATTGCGCATTAATTTCTACTCGCTCCTACTACAATCTCTATATCTGAAAGGCTAGAGAGAGTCGTATGAAACGGTCACACTTTACTGACTATAATTATAGTCCCACTTACGGAACAGGAAGCAACCCTATCCCACCAACTTTTTATTCTAGGAAAAACGAAATCTATATAAAAACGAAAAGTAAAACCCTCTGGGAAATAGGCGTGACTTTATGTTATGTTATGAAACGATAATAAGTAAGTACAAATTTTACATTTCTAGACATAGTTTCTCTGTGTAGTGACGGATTAAGAACACAGTATCACCCCCTATTCATCCCGTGCGTGTCGTTAGAGCCGACTAAGGCAGCAAACTACAACCGTCTGGCTAGTGTGGTATAGTATTCCACAACATCTTTTTCAAGGAGAAGCGTATTGATGTGATGTGAGATATGATTAAACATACAACGACACGCGATTTTCAGCTTTTATTCTGTAAAAGTATCAAGATATTTTATATGCGCCAGATAGTATATCAAGAAACCAAATCCTTCACCAAATCCACATATCCCTGACATTTATTGCTTTTATCGTAGATAATGTATCGTAAATTCCATTTGGTAAATTATGGTTATTGTTGGGTCAAGAGAAGTACTTAATTACATGAAAAAGTCTTACTATTAGGATAGTCGAAATTCACACATTTTACTACACATTTTTGTTATTATATTACATTTTGATTTTTCTTTTTTATTGAGATGATTTCTTTAACGTAAATTATTGTTATTGCGATTGTACCCTGTCCTACATTTGGATTTTCTAACAAAAGTACTCCTATAAGTTAAGCCTTAAATTCTGAAAATGCTAATTTCGTTTTTTAAACAATATCTATTATTTCTTATGTGAACAACTTTAAAAACATAGCATAGATTTTTTCTTTGTGAGAAGAATTACTATCTACTTATTATTTTTTTATTATGAGAGCCTGCCAAAGTGACTTTACTCTGCCTGATGATAAGCATGAATAGACTTCAAGAGTTGTGGTCACTACACATTGCGAATGTACATAGATAACGCAGTATGATGACCCACATTATGGTGGTCAAGTGAGATGCTTTGTTACGCCCCGCGTGGCACCGTAAAAGGCATGACAGTTTTCGTGGCAGTGTAAGGCTCACATGATTACCACGATAACTGTCACCCCTGTATCAATGGGCCTACGATCTCGCACTCACTAAAGAATGATGAAAGCACGGATGCTGTCGCTTTAGGTTGACCTTCTGTGAGAGGATAGTTCTGCCTCGGTCGAGCCGGCCTGTTCGTGCTGAAATCAGCATGTATCTTTCCAACCTTCTACTTCTGATGCTGTTAAGTTGATCCGAAATTCACATTTTGGTTTACACTTATCGAATATAAATGTAGAAAGCCCAAACGTGGTGCTTCGATGGATAATAACAATATATTAATACTGTATTGTCAAAAGATTGGTAGCAAAGTTGTTCTTATGACTCATTTTAAAAATAATTACGAATTCTATATTTTTTTCTATATTAAGAGCCCGCCAAAGTGACTCCACTCTGTGTGATGCAAAACATGAATAGAATCCAAGAGTTGTCACCATACTCATTGCAAATGTAGACAATGCAGTATGGTGACCCACACTACACACACCGCTTGGGGACGTAAAAGGCATGACAGTCATCGTGATAGTGTAAGGTTCATACAGTTACTACGATAACTGTCACCCTCGCATCATTCTGCTATAATTTATGCTGTTTAGCAGAGAAGTTAACATCAATTTAATAGTTGACCAACTTTTTATTGTAACGCGATCTCATAAGATTACAATACAATAATGTACACATTAGGATTCAAGAACACAACTGATTAGATATACTGGTTTTATTATTGGACGTCTGCTCAACATGGCCGACAAGTAAGGAAGTACATGTAGATTACGCATTATACATATTTAATACGATTGGTTAGCATAGATAAATGATATCATAAATTTGACTTTAAATTACTCAATTACATAAGAACTATTAAATGTAATTGGAACCGATTTCGACCCATTTAAGGCTACATTTTGAGGAAATATTTAATAGATATTCAATTAAGTAACTACAGTTCCTTATATGGAGAGAATGGTTTTCATCGAGGATTAAACAATGATATATATTTTAAAGCTCTGGAGTGCCGACCGCGTACTGCGGAAAGCAGCGTTGGTAGGCTTCTATAAGGCGGTCCGACGACCTTGTGAAGGTCGCGGGAAGCTGCTGGATGATGAATGATGATGATGATGATGATATATTTTAAATATCTAATAAATTTATTACGTAAAATTGAATGAGAGATTTATAAATTAATAAATAATAGTTGATGTTATTTAATGATTAACAAGCAATGCGAGTAGTTCTTATTACGCTACAGTAAGGGCAACCTGAAATAACATGGTCAGGGTTATCCTAGAGGAGGGCACCTGAGGGCGGCCGTCCAGGTGGTTTTTAATGAAGTCACCACACACTCCTGACTCCTTTATCTCCAAGCAATAGGACATTCGAAGAGATTTTTCATCCCGTCAACAAAAAATAAGTAAATGGCAAGTGCAATCAGTAACATTCAATCAGTAAAATTGGCCTCCAAAAAAGGAAAAATAGATTGTTATACAAAATCCGTGAGAGAGCAATGCTGTCGTTGTTTGTCACCAAGGGAGAGAGGACAGCATAATCTAAATTTCTCTTCTCTTATTCTGAAGGGAAGAGGGACTCAAAAGTCTGCAACGCGCTTGAGACTATAATTTCAAGTGTCCCTGGCAAATAGTAGTCATTTGCCTCCTATGTTATAAAAAAAAATCAATAAAAATTGACCAGTTGATGGCCCCGCCTTAATGACTTCTCCGACCACAAGACGGACATAAATGGACGAGACCTTGGTTTCTTCGCTCTCTCTTACATAGTTTGGCACTTTGCCGCAAGTGTCAATAATATACCTACTTAGATTACTTTTCAATTACCGAGAACAGTTATGAATGCCACACGCCTACCTGACGAGACAAAGTCAGAAGAGGGCTTAAAAGTTATGCAATATTAAAAAACAGCTAAGACATTTGTAAATAAACGAATGGATGCAGTTTTATAAGTCTTATTCTATATTATTATTAATATTGTTCTAAATATCAGTAAAAAATCTATCACCGTAAACAATAACGAATCAAAACAACATTATAAAAGGCGATGCGCAAGCGCGACAAATGACTATCAAGTTACAGTTAGTTTATGATTAAGTGTACAAGGTTTTCTATTTGCAATACAATAACATAGATTATCTTCTAATTATTTTCACGTCACGGTATACTGTGGCGGATGTACAAAGGGTCCTATTATAAGTTGCGCTTCGGTTGATCTTTTTCTTGAACGTCAGACTATCAAAAATAATACCGGTTCGGTTCCTACAAGGTTATTCTAACAAGTTTTTGTGGGTCAGAAAAAGATTTGATATAAAAAATCCAATGTGTTAGCTTACGTCATCGCTTGCCATGATCACTAGCATTGGAGTTATTACATTATTATAATGCACTTGCTGTGCCCGTCTTTGCTTTCGTATATTTTTGTATATTGATTTTATATAAATAGTCGAATTTATATTACTGTCTAACAACCTACCTAGTTTATCCAAACTTATTTGCCATAGCCAGAATTAGGGTTAATTGGACTTTTGGGTCTGAAACTAGTTTGGCATTACGGAAAAGTTGAGTAGTTGAGTAAATTGTTTAATTTTAAAAAAGGTACACTTGTCAAAGTTTTATAATATTATAAATTAATTATAATATTAAGAGTATACAATAAAAAGTGTTTTCAAATCGGCTATCTTTCAAATATTTCTTGCGTAACTCTAGACAATGTAACTAACATCAATCATATGAATTTTATTCTTATTTACGCACAATTAGGAGCTGTTTTTACATTTTTATAATTTTAAGTAAGTCTTTTTATTTATGAAATTGGATGTAATCCCAGTTTTATATTCAGTCGACTAAAATATAAATAAAATAGCACTGGGATACAAACTTGTGCATATTTAATCCTGGTACAAACGAACATGAATGTTTCCTCAAGTAAACATTTCTTGAAAAGTAAACATCGTGTCCTCCCTGCCTCGGAGCTACTCAATCTCTACTTGGCAAAGTTGGCTTTTGTACAGTAAAGTCGTAAAGCTGTAATGTGACATACACAAAATACATCTGTGTCGCCCCTATCGAGGAAACAAGCCCGTCTTAGGTCGTCGAATTTTATGTTTGTCAGTAAGTGTAAAAATAAAGGTAAATTAACCAACACATAAACAACATACTTATAGATGTATTTCCTAATTGTGCAATTTTAGCATTAAGAGCAGCGCTTTTCTTTACAATTTTATTTTTATTACGATTTTTAATTGTTTAAACTTAACCTAATTTTGTCATTTACCACGTCTTTCGATAATTTACCCGACTGTGATGGAAGGAGAATTATATTCTTTTTTTTTCTTTCTTTTTCTTTTTTAAAAAGACAACGGCCGCACTGGGAATAAATCCTGTGTCGCAGGGATTTTACAAACATACAAGAAACAGACACAAAGAAGAACACCCAGACATTTGTTATATAATATTCGTTTGACTATAATAATAAAATCAGTGGGTTGTAAATTTTAAGCATAGGTATCTTTTACGCAGTAAGGTTTTTGTTTTATTGTTTTTCAATATTTATTTTATTTACGCACCATGAACATTATCAATACACTCATATTCATTAAAGCATAATTTATTTTAGCTTTATGCGTTTTATTTGATTATAACTTATGAAACATATTGTAAATAAATAATCACTCGGTAAAATTCCTCTCTTGACAATATATTTCATCAACATAGTACTTAAGTGGTTACCACGACCGTACCACGTGTTCATTCGAGTTCAAGTGATAAATGATCGAGTACACTTCATTTCGCGATAACTTGCCTTCTGACTTGTAGGTCACTACTTTCTACTTGTATATTACTTGTAGTCTGCTCTCGTTATTCGATACAATGATATTGTATCGGCTACTTGAAATATTAAGTTCGGAACTTTTTGTTGGTTAATGAGCTCTAAATGGTAAAAAGGTTCACTATTTGCGGTATTTGTAACGTTCCCATTACAGCGCCACACGCTACTACAAGCTGTCAATAGCCGTCTTGGGAGTATTAGCGGTATAAATGCAAAATGAAAAAAAATAGGGCACATTTCGTAGGAATCATTAACATTTGTTAAGATTTCATTTTATTTATTGTTTATTTCTTCTTAGAGAGTAAAAAAATTAATACCATATCTGTTTAAGTTTTATAAGTCAAGATTAACAACAACGAATAGTCTTAGAGTTGATTAATGTTTTCTTTAAAATAGGTTAATTTAAAACAAAAACAATGTCTAAATGTGATGTAGATAATATTAAATTAAGCCTATTGTTAGCCAGGCGATGTAAATTGCCGTGTTTCTTGTTAAATTGCTTATTAGTGCAGTAACTATAATATCTTACTGTATATTAGTAACTATAAAATAGTATTTTATTATTGTACAGTTCAAAACGACATGTTTTATTTATAACAATGTTACCCATATTGATATAAAAAAGCTGAAATATTTTTTTTCATAATTTTATTTTTATATAAACCACCTTTAAACTTGGATGAGTAGAAATATTTTTGAGCGATTGTGTACCTACTTAATAGAAATCGGGCTTATTTAAAGAAAATATCTTTCAGTATTTTGCAAAGCATTCTATATTTATTAGTATTTGCATTATTAGAGAGCTTTTATTTAAACGTTTTTTTTTTCATTTAGAATCACAAAAAAAAAAATATTTTTTTCTTTCATTTTGAATCACAAAATAAAATGTTAAATTGTTTATTTTTTTGAAGTGAAAACTTCTTTAGGCGCGTTGAGCGCTTTGGTAGAGGGTGAAATCCTCGGTTCGCGTCACCGACATGCTAATGATAATAGTATATCTATAGCTATGGAGAATATGATATTATATATTATATATGAAATTTATTATTATTATATATTATATATGATACTATATATTTTATATAGCTATATATGAAACATAAAAAAATTCATATAATTTTTGCATATAGTTTTAATTACTCTCAACTTAATAGTTCCGTTTTCACTTCTATCGGCAGTCCCACGACTGCTACTGTTTTTTTTCATTTAAATAAAATGTCACTATGATTCCGAGGTACCAAATACATGAAACTGAACGCGGATCCGCTCGGCCGCGTATTAGCGTGACGGCCGTATTGTATTACCGCGTGTTACTACGGTAACTTAATTATACACCTCACACGGTATCTATTACTTTGTATATGGGGATAGAAATCAATAGGAAACTAGGTATATTGACATTATAAAATTGGCCGTTTGCCGTGGTACTACATAGCCTGTAAACTACCTGTAACTGATTAACAAATGTTTAACGCGTTTAAACAAGGAAATAATCAAAGAAAAACTCAACTGAGTTTGTTTAACACTGTGGCGATTCCACATTATAGCACAAACGAAAATATATAACAGCGCCATCTAGCGAAGATACATCTAACTACGAAGTATGAACGAAACGTATGAATGTAATGAACTACAATGCAACTACTAATCCTGTATCGCGATATAGAGATTCGCGTGGTAATTAGCATATTAACAACATCCCAATATCAACCGTTGGGCCGTGGCCCGCCAGGCATGATCACCTCGCCTGTTCGGAGGATCTTCCCTTTGTGTAGGAGGGATATGACACACGTTCCCTCCACAACACTATTCTGGTACTATTCGTTAAGTAACCTTTCATTCAAGATTTAAAATGTATCGAAATTCTGGTGCCCTCGGTCTGGTTAGTAAAGCTTTAGGACGAAGAATAAATCAAAATTAAAATTAATATCGTGTTTAGCTTATAAACTAATAATTTACGACTAATACTAGAGACCTAGATTTACTAAGAATCAATCGGACTTTACTCAAACATTAAAAAATACATTTCTAAGTTTCAACACATACGTTAGTTATTAATATCATTATTTAAATTAGTAGTTGCCTCGATAAACTTTGCTTTAAAAGGCGTTATCCACACTTTAGTTACAACACAATTCGGTTTTCTTCAAGTTTGTGCCCACACTTTCGGTATACAAACATGTAATAACAAATGAAATTTATTGAATGACCATAAAGAGTCAGGTTAAGTTGTGTACTTCAACCTGTTAACTTAAATCGATATTTCAATTTAAAGGTAATAATGAAATAGACCGTAACTTTTTAATTTCAATAAATAAGTAATAAAGTTTCAACACTGCTGTCCCACGCCATACCATAGATAAATGCTTGTTTGTCTCTTCAATACATATAAATAAAATTGAAGTGTCTGTCTGTGTTTAAAAGCAACTGTATTCTCACGTGCTTATTGCTCTTTACAGGATACTAAAAAATAAACTACCTGTTTTAAAATCTTTGTCTGTCTGTTTGTTTGCCCGGGTTAATCTTTGGAACCATTGAACCAACTTTAATGGACTTTCACCGTTAAATAGAGGAGGTTACTGGGTGACATATAGGCTACTTTTTATTTCGAATTTCTCACGGGATCGGGTTTTGCGCAGCAAAAACGACTTAAGGTACAACCTGAAATTAGTTGGCTACGTATTTTTAAATAATATATTACTAAGAATCTACGATAAAAATTTAAATCCTACGCGAACCAAATCGCGAGCCCATCTAGTATACAATAAAGAAATAATAGGTGTAAAAAATTCTTTAAAAATATCGTTTTTTCAAGAAAAGTAACCCACAGAAATATAGCATTATTTAGAAAATTGAATATCTAGATGTAAAAATGCACAAAATATGCAAAATATGCCATTTATATTAAAATACATGAAAAACGGCAATATAAACCTAGGGGTACATAGAGGTACATATTGACACGCTAAGAAAAAGAAGTTTATACAATTTCGGTTCCAATTGTTAGATTTAGATTGGTTTAGAAATAAAATAGGACACAAAATAGTCGAAATTCTATCACCACGTGATCTCTAATAATAATTACACACCCGGAAGCCCGTTGGTTGCGAACGTACGACACGAGGGCGTAGAGCTACGGAGTATTGATTACACGCACTTCCGACGTACTTCGAAGGGATAGTGCGTGAACGGTGAATGAGCACTGTCAGTGAAGGTGCAAATAAGTGTCAACGGTATTGATGTACGAGAGAACTGTTTACAAGAAGTCATACACACGAGTTCGTTGGTTCTTCTGAATCTATTGTATAAATAGAACAAGACAAAACAGTTGAGCATCTTCTTCTTCTCTGCTTTCTTGCTACTACGCTGCTTAAGTATTATTTATTAATACACTCTACTACAACACAGCAGCTTTTTTTACTAACATATCAACTTAAACTAGGGTTGAAGGTAAAACTCAGATGAAAATTCATTTTGTAATAAAATTCAATGAAACCGATTTACAGAGGGATTTAATACAATAAGAAGTTGTTTAAAATAGCACAAAAGGACAGTTTGTGACGTTATCTTCAATCGGTTAACCCCAGCAGGGTATCACCCATTCAAGTACACACACATACATACACAAGCGGAGGCAATCTGTGCTTCGCGAACAGTCGACACGTGAAACTATATTCACACAAACTGTCACGCTTTTATGGTACTCGTAAAAGCCGTGGAATGCCAAGAAAATTAATTGCCTTTGTGTTTCTAAAATGATTTAGCTGTAGTAAAATTATCCTATCGTTCAACAATTTATATACAAGAAAACTGTGTGGTATGCGGTACCAGCTATTACCATAGCTTTAAATGTTTATACAAGTGTGTCGAGTGTCCCGACATCGTAATGCATACTTAGAAAAGCTGAAAGTAACGCAACAACTTGAGGTGGTTGTTAAAGCCTGGAACATAAAGTAACAATCACTGTTTTTAATGGCAAAAGCGCTTATTTTCCACTTATTCATATTACACATTAGCAGTGTTTTAGGTTCTCTATGCAAGAGAATCTAACTCTTCAAGTCTTATAATTCTCGTAATCTTATATTTATGCACAGTCCATTGTTCGTACTACGTCCGTTTGGCGACACCAATTCTAAAGCAAGTCCGTGGAAACATGTGCTAATATGAACGCAGCCTTAACATCGTGGCATTATAAAAACCACAATTGTAAGCAAGGGTCAGGTGGCATTACACACCACAATGACCAACTTTGAATGAGCTGACAACAGTGTTTATTGAAGCGTTCGTAAGAAATCTTTGCCGACAGTAAACAGTTTTGTAACTAAGGCAGTACAATCAAGTTACATAATGACTGGTAGAGTATCTTTTGACTGATAGCGCGTCGTTGTAAAGGTTAAATGTGAAGTTACCGGGTTACGTACGTTACAGGGGTAAGATTGAGATATGTGCTTATCTCTTACAATTAAAGGTGTGCATGCCGTGAGAAACTCAGCTTGTAAGAAATAAAAATCTCGTTTTACTCGAAATAATATTATTGCATAGAAGTATTAAAAATTTTTTTTTTTAAATCAAAACTGAAAGGGTGTGAAGCAGGTTATACCTACTAAAGTTATATGGATTTCGTTCTTATTACCTATTTATTTCTATTAAGTTACGACCTATAAGTCTATCAGGTTGTTGTTAAAGTCAACAATGCTCTAGTACGGGTCTAAAACATTTACAAGAATAAAAAATATCTAAATTAAATGTTCCTCCATGGCAGATAATGTATAGTTCTCAACAAAAGATAATAAATTAGAATCGAATATATGATCCGATTGCCCTTGACCACAACAGGGAAAACAAACTAACAACTTCTTCCAACATATATTAGCATAAACTACTCACAACCATGAGAAATAGCAGATAATACTAATCAATTTGATTCTTTTTATGTATAATTATAAGTGGCCTTATCATCAAACCGCTATTTGTGGACTAAAACATCAGGTTATATTTAAAATTTAAATGATCGTCATTGCCCTTTATCATTAATATCTTCATGTAATCTTTTCAATTTATCATTGTGTAAAACTACTCATTCCTGAGGAGTTGTACGAAATATATTTGTATATTTTTATCTACGAGAAGTTTTTGACTGTTAAACGACAAATTTGAGCATAATATTCCTGTTAATTTCCCTTAAAGTACATAATAATATTTAGTGTATTTCGATATATGTATTCTTTTCTATACATACCTACCGAACTACTAGGCAACGTCCATCATGAAAATTTATAATGACTTTTTGAATAATTAAAAAGACTTGGAAGTTTTTGTATGATATACACTTTAATATCCAACGATGTCGATATATCGATCAGTTCTCTAAATACAATTGAAAACCAAGCGGAGGTTCGAGTTCCACACCTCTTTTTATATAAAATCACATAGACATCGGAGAATTACAAATTTTGAAGTCAACCTATCGAGTGGAGTGTGTATTAAAGGCATTGTGTTGTAAAAGTGACATCATCTTATGATCAAAGATATGTTACACATGTTCTTAACTTACACATTGACGTAACGCTAATAAGAAGATACTACATACAGATATATCTTACTTACAGGTACTTGCAGGTAGAAGATGCAGGTAGAATCGGACCCTACACTATAAATTTTATTTAGTATTAAGACCTGCAAGTTCTTGATCGTTTTATCACACTCAGTTCCAAAAGCCTTAACAGTAGACTTAGCAAGTTCTTGCTAAAACGATGTGATATAATTTATTTTATTCCGATGTAGAAAAGTCGCATTTTTACTGAAGTATTGCAAACAGTATATCGGTGTTTGTACGACAATTAGTTGAATGAGTTCTGCACTGTATTGTGAGCACGGTCGTAAAAATTTTTTATGAATGTGTTTAAAATGTTATTAAAACCTTATTTAAGACAAGTCGATGAATAAATTACAGGTAGTAAATATCACATAACTAATATATTTCATTACCATCATTTCAGCTGAAAGAAGTCCAATGCTGGACAAAGGTCACTATCAAGTTTCGTCACAACCAGCAGTCCTGTGGTCCCTCATCCAACAAGAAGTAACGAGACAATATTTACGAAGGAACAACTGTGCATAAGAAGCAGAAAAGGTTAACACGTGCTTACTCGGCGATTAGTTGGATGTTGGTTACGTACAAGCAAAACCAGAGCCGGTTCATTAGGGTTACGCCAAATACAAGTTCGACGACTGTCCAGAACCTGCGCTCGAATAAACATAACTAATATTTTATTAATTAACAAGCTCAATTTCGCTTTCTATAATTTACCGGTCGGATATTACTTATATCCACTGTATGTAACCTACAAACCCACATAAATATGGCTTAACCATCTACATGACCATAGACAGAATACAACTATAAAAAGGCAAAGGTGATTTAATCACATTTATCTCCAAAGTTTGAGAATCAAATTCCTTTTGAATTTTAGTATAGTTTGAACAACTAATGATATTGACTATCTTTAATGTTAGAAAAATGGAAAAAAACTTCTCTATTACTAATGAAAAGTTAATTTTAATAATAATTTAATTAATCATGGAGTAGTGGAAGTGTTTTGGCCGAGATGATGACGGTGAATCGATTGCGGTTGGAGAGTACTATGGTTATACAAATTATTGCATTCATTTTTGTTACAAGAACAGTACAGCCTTGTGGTTATCTTGTAAGAGTCGTTATGAAACAAATGTAAGATATTTTATGAAATTTTACTATATTATAGACCTGTTTCGAAAAAGTTTATGACAAAAATAACTACTATTTTATGCATCAAAATATATATCTATTAGATAGCTGAGAGCGAGTTCCGAGTACTTTTGACAAAATTTGTGATACGGAATGCTCATAAATATGCTTCTTCCGGTGGCATTTCCAAGACATTTTGTGTCAGGAAAGATAACAAGTTAATGTAAAAAATGTTACAATTTAATAGCCCGTGTTTGTTTACAAGCAGTTGGCGTAGATACGCATATGCATGTATACCGTTTGAATCGCATTACTGTTTTGGTTGCTCTTTTGGGACGAAATGTAGTAAAATAGAGCAATTAAAAAAATGACGCAATCGTAAAACACATGAACAATTTGCAGTATCTCTTACTAATGGTTGATTGACTAGTCTTTCTATAGGATATGGCTAGGTGTCTAGATCCTATTCATTTTGAACTGCTTCAATGTTAATAATTTACTTTTGAACGAGAAAAAACTAAATTTGTTACATTATTTACATTTATGGTCGCTGAAGCCGAAGTATACTAGAGTGGATACGACGATTGGGCAAACGTAGTGTAGGACGCCCTGCAGCGCGATGGACCGACGACTTAGAGAAGGTGGCTGGCAGCAGATGGATGCGAATTGCCCAAGACCGGGATGGTTGGCGTTCCTTGGGGGAGACCTTCGTTCAGCAGTGGATGGCGATAGGTTGAATTGAATTGAATTTACACTTAACGTCAAACAAACTGAACCTAATGTTCTAATGGATGGAAAAGAGTCTGTGGTATATCTCTAGACTCTAAATTGCAGGGAGCGCACAAATTGTCGAATAGACTCAGCTCTGCAGCATATGTGGTTTATAAATGTGTATAATGTGTGTGTAAAAGTGTATTTTAACTAATTTCATATCGTAACATCATTTGATATTTTACAGTGGAGAAATGCTGCTGGCATTCAAAGTATCTTTGTGTTGCAGAAGAGTTATTCGCGCAATTTATAATTTAAGTGATAGGCAGTAGCACTGAGGGATAAGTTTAAAGAAATTGCTATCATGACAGTCTTATCCCAATAAATTTATGAAACTTTATGAAAGAAAGTAAAAAAGTATGTTATGAACAATATTCGTTTATTCACAAAGTTTAGTGACATTGACGATATCAACACTAAAAATAAGGATAAACACGTGTTGCGAATGACTAGATTACGATCGATGTCAAGGTGTACAGTTATACTACAAAATTCCAAGCAAATTTCTTCTTGTTCATCATCATCATCATCATCATCATCATTATCATCATAATAATAATAATTATCATCAACATCATCATCATCATCATTATCATCATAATAATAATAATCATCATCAACATCATCATTTTGATAAAATCATGAAATTTCAAGAATGAAGTATAAACAAATTTGTCCTTAATAAAAAGTCGTACTACACAGTTTTGGATTGATGCTGTTTACTTCCACATTTTAGTTCGTTGTGTTTAAAAATGACTAATTCATTATTATATTTAACTTTTTGAATATAGTTTAGGCTTGTAATATTAGTTCATTTTTGGTATCTTTCTGGTGATTTTA
Organism: Hypercompe scribonia; assembly: GCA_949316085.1. Taxonomy (NCBI): domain Eukaryota; kingdom Metazoa; phylum Arthropoda; class Insecta; order Lepidoptera; family Erebidae; genus Hypercompe; species Hypercompe scribonia. Next base: position 20,106,543 of record OX438970.1, read on the forward strand.
AGCGTCTCTACGGCTTATCAAAATTTCTTACTAGCGGTAGTGTCGCACTTTGGGACGTTAATCTTGACTAATACTGGTTAGGTAACACGATGCCTAAGCTTCGTATGCGATCTGTTGCCTCAGGACAGGTCGACTCAAAACTATGCTCCTAAAGAGCACTCTGATTTAAGTCGTGTAAATCGTATTCAACGCAAAATAAGCGTCTTACAGTAATAAGCGAACTGTTGTTTGAATAAAATTGTTTCACACAGTAAGCACGCTGTGGCCCCGTGAAGTGATCCATTGCGTCAAAATTCAGACCCCTCCCCGCGTCCCGCGCAGCACTTCTTAACACGGGATGTTAGATTCAAACGTTAACAAATTCTTGGCCCACCCTGTATATTGTACTCGCATGGTTTTTATATAATCAATATTCTGTAAGGCTTAAGAAATGCCGGTGCCTTCTAAATATAAAGTCCGACATGTAAAAATATCTGTAAAAGAATTACTTGCAGAAACAAAACTCATTATTTAATTGGGGTAAAAAAATATATAGGTAGATATTTCGGTATCGCGCTTCGTCTTCGCGATTAGTCTCATTTGAAAACGTATTTCCGAAGACAGTGCGTGACAGCCAGGCGAATTAGAAACAAGCCCAAATCCTTTAGCTCAGAAAATGAATGATAATAATGAAGATTAGATTTGAATTAACAAGTCAGATCAGATTTTAGAAAACCGACAGATATAGGTATCGTTTCTTTTTCAGATTGCGATATAGGTCATAACACAAATCAACAATTACCGATAACGCTGTTCTTGTAAAATTTTAATCAGCGAATGAATACAGAATGACGTGAAAGTCTTTATCGTTGAAATAATAATTGCGTGCCTTGTACAGCATGCCATAGAATCAACTAGCTGCGGAACTGTATGCATTGATAAGCCAAGCCACGTGAAATGCTGTGAAATATTGATTTTTCACTGAAACCACCTACAAAATTATTATTATTGCGACTTCCATAAGCATTGTCTAACAACTGCTTATGCTTTCTTAGTCTATTAATAACTTGCTTAGTGTCACCTTCAATACATAACTTATGTGTATATTTTGTTTCTGGAGATTTTAGGTGGATTTGCCTTTATTTGATCATGCCTTCTCATTGTCATTGTGGTTGGGTCGATCCCAAGGGGTTGTCTCTTGTATAGTATGTACTACAAAAATATATTGTACGTGTATGTCATGATTTTCCAGAAGTTATCAATAGCGTTAATGATTCAGGAAGCTTCAGTACTCCGTAAGACCAAGAAATTAGTTGTCGTACGTGTGCCTCTGATAATTGATATCAACCAATGTGAATGTATAATAAGTTAAGGCGGCACTTTATTTTTTGTTTTACTATAATTCCAGAGGAAACAGAAATAAGATCTAAATACAGTGTACTAACTTTTGTCCACTCCATTCTCTTGAAATAAATATTTACTGTCGTTGTTATTATGACACGTGCTTGATTTAATTGATTAAGTAGGTAATACCGAAGACTTACCAACTATGAAGAATAGTTCTACAATAAAAAAATAACGTAGAAAAATAAAGAATTAAAAAGAATGAATAGTCACGCTTGTTTCGCAACTAAGAGCTGTAGTGTGGTGTTTCATAGCCTCTAATACCTTCCGGAATATTCTACTTCACACACACACACACGCACACACTGCAATAAGAATTATTCAAATCTTATAATATTGCCAGTGATAAGTGTGTTTATACAAACAAATAAAGAAAAAAACTACCGCTTCATTATATATTATGTAGGTAGGTAGTTTTTTTAACAAGCTAATTATCTGTTCTCTACTCCACAACTTGTTTAGTACTTTAAGTTAAAAAATATTTGTTTTGTCATGTTAAGTAAATGCTTGGTATGTTAAATCGTAGTAAAATTAAAATATAAGGCAGATTTTACTTAATAGATACTATTACCATAATCTATATTATCGTTAGGACTTTACCGTGGCTTTTCCGACACGTTTTATGTTTTGTTTCTATCTGCTGAGCTTTAAACCTATTTGCATGAACCTTACATTTGAGTCCCACTTTACAGCTCTGGGACTGACCCACGGCGGAGAGGTTAATAAATAGCGATACAACTACGTAGGTAAGTGCTTTGGTAGATTTTAGTTGAAGTTTTATAGTAATTACGGATATAAAACATTGTCAATAACATCTTTACGAACTGCTTATGTAAGGAGCTATTCTTTTTCCTTCTTTTAAAAAATCTTTTAATATCCGGACACATTGATCAAAATCACTTCAATTATCGTTTCCACCAGCCGTCCAATTATAAACGTACACGAGTTAAAATCTAAAAATCGAGGTACCTATTCAAATACCAACTTTCGTCAAGAAAAGTTGATAAGTACTTGCATAAAAGCTATCGGTAAATGTATACATACCTACAGATAGATCGACCAAATCGGAGAATTGACGGACCTTTAATGAAGGCGATCGCTCGATCAATAAAAGCTTTACAAATAAATTGATATGTTATGGACACTGGTTGACCTATTTATGCAAATATTGTTAATATAAACCTTAGGTTAGGCTTTTATAAACATATCTGTTTTATTTGGTGTTCATTTGTGATATTTGTTTGTACAAATAGGTACGAATTAATTCTATGATCAATTAGAGGTAGGTTATAAATCGAGGTCGGAAATGCTGTAAGTAGCTCTAAGTATGTGGGTAGATAAATATATGATCGTTTTATAACTATGTTCTATTTCCACGGTTACGATTGTAGATAAATACATAATGAAAATCATAGAAATAAAATGAGCTTTGAACCACAGACTTACCACAAAAAACTTCGATGGTTGAAAAATCCAAGTTATTCGGATGCACAAATAAAAAATAACTCGTTTGACACTCACATACAAATATTGATCGATAATCACAAATAATAATTCCACTAGACAGTAGCACAAACACAATACGCAACTTGTTTTTAACTCATTGAAAAATTTCGTTCGATTTCGCGGGAACCGTGGCAAAACACGGCACGTACACACGTCTTTTACCGCGCGGTTATCACTCACGACTGGAGAACGAGTGACTGAGAGCGAACAATTGGAATGTTGCCGTGACCGAATGGTGCGCAATACACGATATACGCGTTCGTTCCAGTATCATCTAGCAGAATGTTTTACCAAATATGATTTAATGATTTAGAATGTTTTTTTAAAGAACTCGTTGAAATATTTCGTATGCAAGTCGAGATATTTTATAGACCTGTATGTACTGAGCCACTTCCAGTAAGTTCTTATTTAGCTTGATATTAATGTCGATACTTATCTCTAAGAAATGTCAAAATAAGTAAATACCTAACGTGGTCCTAATACCTAATGTGACAGGTTTATACGTGCAAGTTTTTTATAAGAAAATAAAAATAGTATGATTATTTTATTGAAAATTTTAAAGACTATTAAATTATAAGAATAATTTTAAAATTATATTTTAGGTTTTTAAATGAAAAAAAAATTGAATTGAATTGAAAGGGTATTTACATGACTCTTCAAGTCAAATTAGATTTTCTTTATGAAACTTCACAACCACGAATTCTGATGAATTTTGGATAAAATATATAAATAAACTATCAGTATATCTAAATTTATTGTAATGTCAAATAGTTTGCAATCTTAATTTAAATTTAATTCTTATTGTAAAATTAATTCTTTTTATTTTTAATAGAGACAATTTTTGATAGAATAGTGTCGCGACGAACTTTACAAACATATCTGACACATAGAAAATATCATGACACAGACTCAGAACAACAATTGTCGCACATGGACATCGAATTCACAACACTGCGTAGTATAAGGAGTGAGGTGACTACTTTAGTTACTGCGCTATCCGTGCAGTCACCTATAATAAATAGTCATAACTCATTTATTCAGTATTCCTAAGGTATTATAAAAACCTATACAAAATCAAGAAGAAACATACAAAATAGATTGTGTACTAGTTTCGCTTTGTGGGCATTTAAGTCAAATTCATAAACACCAAAGCTTTGTTCCAAACAACCCACTTTCCTGCATGTTTGTTGAAATAATTGACATCTACGAGAAAGGCCTGCCTATTATAACACAATTTAATTATTACCGTTTACAGTAAGATTATAAGGTGCATATTGGCTTGCCGGTTGTTTTTCACATACAGTGTGTGGGTTCTCGTGTCCGGTGTGTTATCTGACTACCTGTTTCCTTCATACCTTCATTCACGTATGTACCTTCTTATTAAGTTTTACTGATAGTATTTATATTTAAAGCTCTTCTGTGTCGAATGTCGTTATTATCTTTATTCAGAATCAAAAGGTTTTCAACTCCTAAGATAGTACAACGGTTTATTGATGACATGTAGATTGCTTGTGTGCCAATTTGACAATAGAATAGTTTTCTAAAATTTCTAAGACGTGTTGTTATAAAATTCCGATTAGATTGTAAGTTGATTTTAAGTAGATATAGGAAGAAAATTGTAAGTTCGATATATGGTGAAACGGGTGTCTTGTCCCTCCAACACAAAGAGAGAACCCTCCACCCAGGTGAGCTGAACATGCCTGGCGGGCCGCGGCCTAACGATTGATGTTGGGAAGTTGTATATATGCTATTCGAAGCGAGAACTTCTATATCGCGATACAGGATTAATAGTTACTCCGTAATACGTCACTCCATATGTGTTTTCGGTAGATGGCGTTGTAGTATGTTCTTGTTTGCGCTGTATGTGAAAGTCACCATAGATGCAAAAGTAGTTTGCTTATACGCAGTTTTGCGTGAGAAGTGTTTTTTTCATAAGAGAGCGAGCGCGCAAACGTGGTCACATCCTGCTTAATAGGTATTAGATATTATTTTCTTAAGCATTATAAAATATTCCTTGTATCTAATCTCGTTAGATAGATTACATACTTTGTCAATCTATCTAATAAGACTACAAAGAAGACGCATTTAAATAATTGAATATGTGACTACACAAATATACAATAATAATAATAAATAAGGAGTTCAGATAATGTTTGCAGAGTTTTATAAGTTAATCTTGCATATTAGATGTTGAGAGCTACCTTCAGGCTTTTCTATTTTCAGAAAGGTCGACTTTGCAATATTAATAGTTAAGGGAGGAACCCATCTTATTAAAAGGGCTTTTCCTTTGAAAACGTTTAAATCGTTAAAGTGTTTTATTCTTAGAACATCCACTTTACATGTACTTACAGCTGTTAGGTACATAAGACCCGTGTTTTATCTTAAGTGAATTTTGTAAAACGTTCAGAAAAACTTCAAAAATTACGTGCTTCACTTCAGTTTACTTCAGGAAAGTAAAAAAGAATTGATTCACATTTTGTTCGTGAAAGTGTTAAATATCGTATGTACGTGTGAGATAGATATATGAATACGTTCTATGGCTACGGATCTTGATCTAAAAACATTGGAAAGCCGTGAAACGAAGCAAACGCGCGTGTCTCTAACACATACAACATTGTATTAAATCACTATGGGATGGGTTTTTGCTTTGTTTCTTGTGTTAGATGTTAAATGGTACGTAAATACCGGACATCAAGTTCTAAACTTACTTATAACAAGAATGTAACGTATCTGTTCATATGTTGTATATCAATGATGCATGGTAAATTACGAACCACGTCCGTGTGGCGACAGATTAAAAGTACGAAGTGACACCATCCAAATTCATGCTGTGAGTGTCTCTGACCAAGCAAACTATGCAGGATAATAGTACTGCGAAGGGAAGGTAAACTTGACAAAAACTTTATACCAACCTGTTTGGTTAGCGTGGTGTAATAGGTCCGAACCTCTTTGCTTTTAAAGGCTAATTGATGATTTACAAGACACTGGTTGGTTGGCAGGTATGGTACACTTAAAAAGAAAAATAAAGGTTCGAAGTCTTCCTAGATTAGTGCTAATCAATTATCGTTAAATACGCATTTACAATTAGTCGATTTCCCGCTAAAGTAATTGGTGCGTAAAGTTAAAAGAGTTTTTATTTGATTAAACTGCAACGGTGCGTGATCTCTAAATGAATGCGATAAAGTCAAGTTCAACAAATTAAGTATCAAAGCATTACTTAATATGTAGATAATAGATAGATAAGGTATTTATTATTCCGATCCAAAAAAAATTCAGGTCCTCAGCTATGAAGCAACTGGATTGTATCACTGTTCATACAAAAAAATTAAGGCTATAATTACACGTAGGTATTCAATACAGAAGAATATCGTAATCGTCGTAATTACACTGTTAAATGGTAATGTTAAAATAAATAATCAATGGTCGTATGACAAAGTAATCCAAGAGTAACCCACTTTAGTTATTGAGTTTAAATATCATCCACAGTTGTAATATATAAACGGAAAGTTAAATTCGAACAGCATCCGATCGAAACATTATAGAACGATACGCAAGCCATTTAAGTAAATAAATAATAATACCACAACCAGATGTCATTATAAAAACATATACTATCAGCTACACACCTATGTTAGAATGAGATTTACATAATGAAGTCTACTAATAAGAATTCAATATATTATTTCCTGTAATAAAAATAGGAGACTAGCGGCCAGAATACATTCCAAAGTTAAATAAGAAAAAAAAACAAGACAGAGACAGTAAAAAAGATATGGAACTTGTGTATTTAATGAAGATTGCAACCGATTATCTATCTTAAGAGCCTGCCAAAGTGACTCTACTCTGCCTGAGGCAAAGCTTGAATAGAATCCAAGAGTTGTGGTCACCATACTCATTGCAAATACTGACAACGCAATATGGTGACCCACACTATGGCGGCCTTGTGAGATGCTTATTCTCACCCCGCTTGGGGACGTAAAAGGCATGACAGTCATTGTGACAGTGTAAGGCTTACACAGTTACCACGATAACTGTCAACCCTGCATCAATGGGCATCGACTTATTCTAATAAAACTAGTTAAATCGTTAGAATAGAGTTTCCTAATCATTAGTTAAGCAATTTTCTTACATTTTCTTGTGAGCTGCTTATAACACAACCTATTAAAGATTACATAGCAGTCTATTTGCAGAACAGCTTGCACGTTACTTCAATATCCTTTTTGACGACGGACCATTTCCCTAAAATATACTCGATGAATAATGAATTGTAAATAACTAAACTTATACTGAAATATAACACATACGCATTAGGGAGACCAAACTGGCGGATTACTGTCCTCAATACGAACTTCATTATGAAGTTTTGTGACCCATCCGGGACCGCGACATCCTTTTGCCCTAGCACTGTCACACCATCTTACCCTAATTTACGTTTGCCCTTTGTCTGTAATGAAAATCATTGGAAACCTAGAGAGGACTGGCACCAGGTCATTTCATAGGCCATAAAAGTAATAAAAATGTTGGTGATGAGCTATGTAAGATTTCAGAGAAGGAGATATAAAGATGGTATTGTTTTATTTTCTTCTTAACAAATCAGCCTAGCGCCGTCCAGCCCTAACGATGGTCTTCCCCAAGCACCGCCAAGCGTCAACTATCCTGGTCTTGGACAACCTGTAACTATTTATTATTTGGTTCTTGTAAATCAGTACGTGTTTATGTTTAATTGAACGTGATTTTTGATTTTGTTTATGACACACATACATAAATCCTACATCATGTCGCATCTATAATATCATAATAAACTGTACAAATTAGGGAATAATTAGGGAGTAAATAAAAAAATATGTAATTTTTTTTTTTTTACAAAAGGAACGCCCACATTAGAAATAAATCCTGTGTCGCGGGATTAAAATCATAGAAATATAATTAAAGAAAAACTGTAATACTTACATAAGTATTTACTATGAACAGAATACAATTATTTTACAGTGCTAAATCTGGGTTTTTCGATCTCATTATCATATTGGCTCGTACTCAAATTTCAAAACAAATTTAAATAAATCAAAGTAGGGTGGTTTTCATCAAATAAATATTTTCTTGAAACAACGCCAACTTTGTTAATTCTACTTACAAAAGCCATTCCGATTCTAATTATACATTTATTCGCGAATTACTCCCAATTTGAATGTTATGAGCTTCAGTTCGGAACTTGATTCCACTGAATCCGGTTTGAGATTGAGAAATTTAATTATACAAAATACAGTGAGTTGTATGTTGAATTAAGGTATTCTCCGACTGAGGAGGACAAAGGAGAATAAAGGAGGTAATAACATGTATGTTCTGTATTGTTATTTTATACAAAATACTAAATCAATTTTTTTCAGGCATATTTAGTCCAAGGAAACAGTAATCTATTCTGGGCCTCTGGATATTTTTCTAACGTCACAATAGTGAATTTTTGTGTAGAACTATTTCCAATAGTCCTAACTTTAATATACCTAATTTAAAGCGCAATACACATAGATTGTAGTGAGTGGACAAACAAATGAATAGTTTTATTTAAGATGATATAATACTCATGTTTGAGTCGTGGGGGTTAATACCCCCAACAATAATTTGTTACGTGCTAAATCTGTTGTCATTTTTGCGTAATAGAGAGACTTAGAATTGCTCTGTTGATTGTTGTAAAAATAAGCTTTCGGCAGTATTCTGAAAGATTTTACTTTTAACGTTTCGCATTTCATGATATATCATCATCATTCAGCTTGTGATTACGGCCAGTGTAACCTGGTCGAACGGTCGGGCTTCACACTGAAAACTTTCATTCTCTTGTATAAATATAATTGTATATTATGAAAAATATTTTAAATAACAGTAATAATTCCACACAACTCACAAACGGCTTTCTGATTCCAAATTAGGCAGACCCGGTGCTGTGTTAACCAGACAGCTGATAAACATACTCAAATATTTCTAAATATGGAACTCACAACCAATCGAACTCACAACCTTCGGTTTAGCAATCAGGGTTAGTAACCATAAGACCAACAGGCCCAGGTATTGTTTAGTTTTTAAAATTAATAGAGAAATCCTTCCACGAAGGGAATCGACTCCCTAGGGAGAACAGGTGAATTTTCGGTAGAATGTTACTTTGGTAAGAGACGATTCATGACTATTTTTTTTTTCTTGAAACCAGTAACTTCTTTCGTGTATTATAAGGCCCTGGTCTTTTTAATAAATACAATGAAAAAAAATCCTTTAGACATGAGACCAAAAATATAAGGCCCATTGCACAACAGAAACAGTAAATTTTAATTAGGATAATATTCATTTAATCAACGTTATACTGTTTCAAATAAAGTTCTGACTAAGTAAATCACTTTCTTACTTGCCCAGACTTTAACAAGTGTCCAGCTTACAGTTGAGGCGTGGTCTTTTACGAGTGCTATCAAGTAACAGCCGTAACAGGCGTTAATCTGATTCGTAACACATCTTGGGCTAGTTCGGCTTATCACGCTCTGAGAGACATGACACTGCGTATCTAAAGCTATGCTCACAGTATCTATATTTCTTAGGTACATTTTAACGTTATAATAACCGTATAGTTTTAAGTTTATTCGCATCGATCAAGTATTTATTATTGATATTACTCTTGGAGTCCCATTTTAATCAATGATTGAGCTATATCCGAAAAGAAGTTGATAAGGAGAGATAAGAAAATGATAAATATGTGCAACCTCATTTATGTAAGCTAATAGTGCAAACTAAATGACACGACATGACAGGCAATATGTACATCTCCCAGAATGTTTTTATTATCATAATTTGACTGCACCGTTGGCTTAGTGCTTAAAGTGGTCGGCGCTGTATGGTGCGCCGGTGTGGGCGGCGGCTCTGACCGCCCAGAATAGAGCTCGCCTCTGGCGCCCTCAGAGGATATTGGCGGTTAGAGCCACACGCGGTTACCGCATCGTATCGACGGAGGCGGCGTGCGCCTTGGCCGGAACTCCGCCGTGGGATTTGGAGGCGGAAGTGCTCGCCGAAGTTTATCTCGGCGGACGGCTGATTTCCAGGCGGATACCCCCCGCCCGAAGAGATACGCGAGTGGCATGAGGCCGCTCGTCGAGCCACGATGGCTCGTTGGTCGTTCCGGTTGGAGACTCCTCGTGCTGGCTTTGCCCTCGTGGAGGCTCTCCAGCCGGTCATCGCCGAGTGCGCAGGGCGGCAGCACGGGATCCTTTCCTTCCAACTGACGCAGGTCCTTTCCGGGCACGGTTGCTTCGGAAAGTATCTGCACTCGGTTGCCAGGAGGGAATTGAGTCCCGCCTGTCACCACTGCGACTGCAGTGAGGACTCGGCTCAGCACACGCTAGCGGCTTGTTCCGCCTGGGCGGCGCAGCGTGGGGTCCTTACTGCAGTTATTGGAGGAGATCTCTCGCTATCGGCCGTCATACGCTCCATGGCCGGTAGCGAAAGTTGTTTTACCGCGGTCGCAACCTTCTGCGAAGACGTAATTTCGCGGAAGGAGGCGGCGGAGAAGGCCCGGGAGGACGATATCCACTCGGACCCAATTCGCCGCCGGCGAGCCGGGCGGCGGAGGCGCACATACTAGCGCCTCATGCCGCCTTGAGTGTGGCCGCGGGTGGACGGGACGGGTTTTCCCCTCCATCCGCTACAATGGCCAGCCGCGAGGAGGCGACGTCCGCGTGTGCCGTACGTCGCCTAAAATAGAGAGTTTATCCGCAGATGGTGCCCGAGGTAGAGGGCAGGCGCTAGGAGGGATCTGGATGTCGTAATAGCAGCGGTTCCCGGATCCTTCCTATCTCAGGCGCAGAGTGGCACACCGTGTGGTTTTAGTCGGTCCGATTGCGACACACCACCCCGCCGTAAACCCCGGTGGGGTGACGGCCCGTGGGGGTTTCCACACGTTAAAAGAAAAAAAGAAGTGGTTAAAGTGGTCGCCACGCCGCTCTCTGCTGCGCTGAGTGTTGTGGGGTTCAAACCTCCCATGAGACAACACTTTGCGTGATTCATAAATTATTGTTCTGAGTCTGGGTGTTCTTTGTGTCCGTTTCTTGTATGTTTGTCAAGTCCCCCGCGACACAGTATATACATATATTTCTAATGCGGGCGTTATCATTATATAAAAAAAATCCTTTAACAGTTAGCAAGCTAGATTTGAAGGTTTTATATGCTTTTTTATGAGCGTATTTTTAATGTTATTAATTATTAATTATAATTAATATTCTAGGTTTAGGCTTTATTCATAATTATCAATTAAGGATAAAATTTAACTGTAACTGTACTGGAATACAATTTCCTTTGTCAGTGTAGACGCGATCAAGGTGTTCTATTAGAACAGCAACGCGATTTCATTTGCGTGTTGTTCTATTATAAAAACACACAAATGAAGTCGCGTCTGCTTTTATATTAAATATAATACGTATCATCATAAGGTAGTAGGGTGACGCTGATTTCAGCACGATAGGGCCGGCTCGACCAGGGCAGTACTTGTACTACCCTCTCACATAAGAGGTTGGCCTAAAGCGACAGCGTCTATCACTGTATATGGTGTATACTTCTCCCCCAACCGGAGTTTGAACGACTTCGAGGTTTTCCTTAACAACTTGGAAACCTCGATGCGGCGTCTAACGTCTGGGCACGTCTTAGTGCTGGGGGACTTCAACGCAAAGTCCATTGCGTGGGGTTCCCCCAGGACGGACGCTAGGGGCGAGGCCGTAGAAGAGTGGGCGGCCTCGGTGGGCCTCTGTTTACTGAACAGAGGATCCACCAACACGTGCGTGCGACAGCAGGGAGGGTCGATAGTGGACCTTTCGTTCGCTACCCCTGCCCTCGCCGCACGAGTAAGGAACTGGCGCGTCCTGGAAGAGGTTGAGACGCTCTCGGATCACCTCTACATCCGATTTGAGCTCTCCCGGACCCAGGACCACAGTAGGGGTCACGCGGCGCGGCGTTCTTCTCGCTTTCCGCGGTGGGCTGTAGCCAAATTAAATAGGGACCTACTAGAGGAGGCGGCCATCGTTCACTCTTGGCTGTCTCCGCAGGCCCCGACCGAGGAGGTCGACATGAAGGCTGGTCGCTTCCGTGATGCCATTGCGCAGATCTGTGATGCGGCCATGCCCCGCATCCGAGATTGCCGGCCTCCACGGAAGGAGGTTTACTGGTGGTCCCAGGAGTTGGCGGACCTCCGCGCGGCCTGTACTCGTGCCCGGAGGTCCTACACCCGTAGTCGGCGGCGACACCGTGAAGAAGGCGAGGAGGACCGGCTTCATGAGGAGTACCGAGAGGCGCGGAAAACTCTGAAGCTGGCCATCAGCCGCGCCAAAGAAATTAAGAGAAAGGAAATGCTGGAGGGTCTCGATCGTGACCCCTGGGGTCGCCCTTATCGTGCGGCGCGACAAAAGCTCCGCGCGTCGGGCCCCCCCCTTACAGAGACCCTCCAGCCCAGCTTCCTGCGGGAAGTGGTCGAGGGCCTTTTCCCGCAGCGGGTGGATCACACACCCCCGTCGATGGTCTTCATGGCCGGAGACGACGGGGGAAACGAGGACAATGTTCCGCCCGTCAGGGAATCGGAGGTAGGGGCGGTTGTTCTACGGATCCGCTCCAAAAACACCGCCCCTGGGCCAGACGGGATACCTGCCCGTGTGCTGGCCCGTGCCCTCGAACACATGTCGGACCGCCTCAGGGAGATCTTGGACGCTAGCTTGTCGTCCGGACGCTTCCCTGAGTGCTGGAAAAGCGGGAAGCTGGTCCTATTAAGGAAGCCGGGACGGCCTGCCGATTCGGTGGCGGCCTATAGGCCCATTGTGCTGCTGGACGAGGCGAGTAAACTGTTTGAGAGGATACTCTCTGCCCGCATCGTCCGGCACCTCTGCGAGGTGGGCCCCGATCTGTCGGACGCCCAATTTGGTTTTCGGGCGGGGCGTTCGACGGTCGATGCTGTGCTGCGCCTGAGGGCCGTTACCGAAGAGGCAGTGAGCTGTGGCGGCGTGCTGTTGGCAGTGTCGTTGGACATCGCCAACGCATTTAATAGTCTGCCATTTAGCTGCATCAGGGAAGCACTCCACTACCACGGGGTGCCAGAGTACCTGAGGCGGCTTGTGGCAGACTATCTTGAGGAGCGTACCGTCGTGTACGAGGACCGAGATGGTATTCTAAGGCGGCGGCCCATGTCGTGCGGTGTTCCACAGGGGTCCGTCCTCGGACCACTCCTGTGGAATATGGGATACGACTGGGCCCTTCGAGGTCGTCTTCCCCCCGGGCTGGGCGTAATTTGTTACGCCGATGACACATTGGTCACGGCCAGGGGGGCGAACTTTCAAGAGGCGGCGCGCCTGGCCACCGTGGGGGTCTCCTTGGTGGTCGGGCGCATTGAGGCGCTGGGTTTACGGGTGGCCCTAGATAAGACGGAAGCCCTTTTGTTTCATGGGCCCCGTCGTGGTCCACCCCCCGGTGCCTCTATCGTAGTCAATTCGGTCCTCGTACCGATTAAGGCCCAGATGAAGTATCTGGGCCTGATCCTCGACGGCAGGTGGCTCTTCGACGAGCACTTCCGACAGCTTACTCCAAAGCTGGTCGGCGCTGCTTCTGCTCTTGGGCGACTTTTGCCCAATTTGGGTGGAGCCAGCGTCGCGACGAGACGGCTATACACGGGGGTTGTTCGGTCAATGGCACTGTATGGTGCACCGGTGTGGGCGGCGGCTCTGACCGCCCAGAATAGGGCTCGCCTCTGGCGCCCTCAGAGGATATTGGCGGTTAGAGCCATACGCGGTTACCGCACCGTATCGACGGAGGCGGCGTGCGCGTTGGCCGGAACTCCCCCGTGGGATTTGGAGGCGGAAGTGCTCGCTGAAGTTTATCGGCGAACGGCAGACTTTCGGGTGGGTAGTGGCATTCGGCCCCCGCCCGAAGAGATACGCGAGTGGCGAGAGGCCGCTCGTCGAGCCACGATGGCTCGTTGGTCGTCCCGGCTGGAGGCTCCACGTGCTGGCTTTGCCGCCGTGGAGGCTCTCCAGCCGGTCATCGCCGAATGGGCGGGGCGGCAGCACGGGACCCTTTCCTTCCGACTGACGCAGATTCTTTCCGGGCACGGTTGCTTCGGGAAGTATCTGCACTCGGTCGCCAGGAGGGAATTGAGTCCCGCCTGTCACCACTGCGACTGCAGTAAGGACTCGGCCCAGCACACGCTAGCGGTTTGTTCCGCCTGGGCGGCGCAGCGTGGGGTCCTCACTGCAGTTATTGGAGGAGATCTCTCGCTACCGGCCGTAATACGCTCCATGGTCGGTAGCGACAGTTGTTTTACCGCGGTCGCAACCTTCTGCGAAGACGTAATTTCGCGGAAAGAGGCGGCGGAGAAGGCCCGGGAGGACAATATCCACTCGGACCCAATTCGCCGCCGGCGAGCCGGGCGGCGGAGGCGCGCATACCAGCGCCTCATGCCGCCTTGAGTGTGGCCGCGGGTGGACGGGACGGGTTTTCCCCTCCATCCGCTACAATGGCCAGCCGCGAGGAGGCGACGTCCGCGTGTGCCGTACGTCGCCTATATAGAGAGTTTATCCGTAGATGGTGCCCGCTTTGGCGGGCAGGCGCTAGGAGGGATCTGGATGTCGTAATAGCAGCGGTTCCCGGATCCCTCCTATCTCAGGCGCAGAGTGGCACACCGTGTGGTTTTAGTCGGTCCGATTCCGACACACCACCCCGCCGTAAACCCCGGTGGGGTGACGGCCCGAGGGGGTTTCCACACGATAAAAAAAAAAAAAAAAAAAAAAAAAAAAAAAAAAAAAAAGCGACAGCGTCTGAGCTGTCGTGTTTCATTGGTGAGTGCGAAACCGGAGGCCCATTGCCGCAGGGGTGACAGGTATCGTGGTAACTGTGTGAACCTCACACTGCCACGATGACTGTCATGCCTTTTCACGTCCCCAAGTAGGGTGTGAAAAGCATTTCACTAGGTTGCCATAATTTTGGTCATCATACTGCATTGTCTGTATTTACAATGAATATCGTGACCGAACACTTGGATTCTATTCATGCTTTCTATCAGACAGGGTAGTCACTTTGGCAGGTTCTTAATATAGAAAAAAAAAACATAAAATGTCCTGCATAAGTTTTCAGACGTATGAAAGGTATATCGGTTGCAGGTTGCATGCACCCATGTATATACAAGCACTGGTCCTGCGGGGTACCCGGTTTAATTGAAAATTCTATACAAACGAGCGAAGACGCAAGTGCAATCAAAAATATTTACCACATCAATCTATGTTACAATTTACATTCTCGCGTTTCCCATAATTCATAGGACTTGCTTGTTGTTTAAATGATATGACATTGATACTGATGATGCTGCAAAGGAGATATTAAAACAAACGTTTTCTATACAAACGTCAGTGGTAGTTTTGATGTGTATTATTAAAAGTTTGTAATACTCAGCTTACGTCCTTGACCTAGTGGCCTCTCTGCAGGAGAGACATACGGATACGTGGCCTTGCCCTCATTGCCTCGGTCTTATTTTTCTATTCTATACATACATCCCTTATCTAGCTCCCTAACTCTATTAAGTATGCTTCCCTTTTTCAACTTATTTCTTTTCTTCTTTCCTTTTTCTTACAATAAGGTATGCTACAGTAGGTAAGTAAGCAGTGGATTATAGACTTACTGATTGTTAA
Source organism: Hypercompe scribonia (assembly GCA_949316085.1). Lineage (NCBI taxonomy): Eukaryota > Metazoa > Arthropoda > Insecta > Lepidoptera > Erebidae > Hypercompe > Hypercompe scribonia. The sequence continues at coordinate 20,122,115 of OX438970.1, forward strand.
AAATGTATTGATTGAATTATTATCATTCTTGACTATCAAGCAGAATGAGATTGTGGGGTAAATCAAAAAACAATTAAACATTTCATTTCACAGTTTAGCAGTGTTTTTTTGAAGAGAAAGTTAAAGATTTGTTTTATTCGGTGCGCGTTTATTTGAATGGAGGAGAGATTTGATGAGTGTTGTTTTTATCACAATGATTTATATCATCAAACTTTTTTTTGTATAATTATTTCAGTTGCCCGGATTTTCGTACAACATTTTTAACATTACTTTTGCGGCAGTTTTGCTTCTTAAGCACTTCATCGACTAAACCGCCAGTGTAAAGGCACTCTAAATATGTACAGTTATCCATCCAAGATGGTTCGACTACGCCCATGCTTTGTTAGTGAGTAGTCAATTATGAGCAGATACTCTACGGAAGTCAGTTTTCTACCTACATACAACTCAATATGTAAACAAAAATGAATATTTTTTTAATAAACTATTGTACTAATTTAATAAAATAATAAATAATTATTCGATTAGTACCTAAGCTTGAAATAGGACAAAAAGAAATCTCTCTCTTTTTCTTTAGATTTGATTTTATTTTGCTTTTTTAGTCGAGCAAAGGACAATCAATCACAAGATAACGACTTCAGTAACATCACTTTATATCTTAATGACCACTCTCGTAAAATAGAAAAAAAAATATGCAAACCCTAATCTCATCCGCTTATTGCTCACCAGCTCATCCATGAACAATACAACAAGTATCATAAAAGTGTTGTACTAAAATAACGCACTTATTCCGCAAATAGTCCCTTGTAGGCAATAAACTCAACGCTTGTTACCTCTGTTACATTGAAGTTCGTCCAACAAACCGTTAGAAGCGATCTCCGGACCGCAACACTACGATTGGTTATCTAATCCCACATCATGCAAGGCCGACGTCGGGTATTTGCGATAATAACCATTATTATTGGATATTTGCTTTGTCTTTCAACCGATTTTAATACCGGTGCGCCGTAATAGACAACTTGAACATACGGTATTGTAGAGGTAGTTACGTTTGTAGGTTAAGTAGTGTATGATGAATTAGGAATACTTTTGATTGAAGTCTGACTGTAAAATTGTTGACCGGAAATTCATTGATCGGTGTTAGATTTGCCGAAATGCATTACAATTCTGAATAGGATTTTCGAAGTAGTAATGGTATTGATCGAACTTGCGGTAAAAGCATATTTAGAATACGTAATTTTTTTAAAATACGTAATCCACTTATGTCAATTTACTGACACCGAAGGCCGGTTTATCAATCTACAGTTTACTATCCAATAACTTACATGTAAATTAATATATGTAGCTTTTTATGAAGCTAATAATCCTTTTGCGTCTTTCAATCAACTGTACATCGTCAAATAGTTACTGATGCCTTTAGCACGCGCCAAATGGTTCTTTGAGCTAATCGCTTGAGGCACTTTACCATGTACGATTTTGTTACCTAAAATGATAAAATCAGTATATTTGTATATTTATTTTGTGTTAGTTCGTAGGTCAAGTCTTATTAAGTGCAACCGTATTGCAAGTTGTCCAAAGACACTGGAATATTATACTACGGGCCTGTTACTCTAGTGGTCGAGACCCAGGACAAGTCTTTGTGTGAAGAGTAACATCATTTGTTCTGCGCCTGGGTATAATTTATCTACAATAAGTGTGTATTTAAAAATATATAAATATGTGTATCAGCAGTCTAATTGCCATAGTACAGACTCTGCCTAGTTCGCGATCAGACGACTGTGTGTAACCAAAAACAAAATATAAAAGTACACTGAATAATTAATTAAAGTGGTCGATGAAAACAGGAAGCGGGTGTGCAGCGTGCTTAATATTTAATATTAATGATATTTATGGATTACAAATTCAAGATTCACCAAAATATTTAAGTTAGAACAAAGGTGATTTTGACAGTGACCGATTTTCTTATACATATGGCGCTAATAGCTCAAATACAACTTGACATAGTTACTGGACTATTCCAGTCCAGCATAGCTCACTAAACATTAGTTGATGTATTACAATAACAAAAATGTAACTATTCAGAAACCTAATAGCGACATGGGGTCGGTATTAGTAATAAATTGTGATTATTGTTACCGCCATACTTTAATGTTGAATTTGATTCAAATTAAAGCTGTATCTCAAGGAAGTTAGATATTATGTGTTTATGAAAGTGTAAAGTAGACATCAAAATAATTAGAAGGTTGATTAGAATGTTTTACTATCATACTTTTTTACGTAATCGGGATCAGGTCGGCATCCAACAATGTATTGTCCAATTGTTCTTTAAACTATTGGTTAACATACTTTATCAAGTGACAAATATTTGTTCTACAAATACTTCTATATTTTCTTTAAAGCAAACATCTAATTTGTATACAATTCTTTTAAATAATCATTTTACGAAACGGACGGTAATTTTAAGGTGTCGTTATTAGATGTGTTTACATTACTATCCCTAACTGAGCTTTGAAATAACAGACAAGGTTATTCCTCCAGCTATCTAGCTATTGAAAAAATAAAATTACGCTAACTGTGTAATAAGTACTGTCTGATTGTTTACCTAACCATTGAAAAACCAACCCTTACAATAAGTGGATATTCTCTTATTTAAAATCTTCCAACGTGACTGCTCTATCTGATGGTAAGAATAAATAGAATTCAAGAGTTAGGGTCACTATACAGACAATGCAGTTTGGTGACTTACACTATGACTAGCGAGATGCTTTTTCACGCCGCGTTTGGGGACGTAAAAGACATGACAGTCGCCATGGTAGTGTAAGGCTCATACACTTATCGCGATAGCTGTCATCTCTGCATCAATGGGCTTCCTGTCTCGCACTCACCGACAAAAGACGATAGCACGGATGCTGTCGCTTTAGGTTGGTCTTCTGTGAGAGGGCAACACTGTCGGGTAGAGCCGACCCGTACATGCTGAAATCGGCTACTGTCTAGGCTCTCCGGCTTAATGGAAGCCCCTAGAGATGTCTCACCTTGTCACCTAAAAAAGGTAATTAATATATTGAGGGCGACAAGTCGGTTTTCTATTCCTATGTTTCCTATGTCCATTTGTCAGCTCCAATATCTTATAATTTCTTGTTTTAAATAAGCTCTTTTTATTATAGAATATCATCTGTGCATTCTTCAAAAGTAATCATAAATCAAATACTTTACTCCATCTAAAATCCTTCTCATCACGCTTCTGTATTGAGAACGACGATTTTAAATTCAAAAGTCTGTAAAACCCTATATAATATGCACATAAATCGTTGTAATCTCACACTCTTCTTTCTCACTCTTATAACACTATACACAACATCTAAACCGATTTCCGTCTGAGTTTATAGGAAATTGTATGTCACGAACATTACCCAAGACTTGAATTCCTCTACTGAAGTAGGAACCTATTGAGGAACGCTGCGATATAATTTTCACAATTTAAGCATCTTAGAATTTTTGCCACAAGAGCCATTAAGACTTCAAAAAGAAATAAAAGTATTCTCGAAGTATTATTGCTTCGTGTTCTATTGTAAGTATAGGGTCTTCGTGGTATAAATATTTAAAAACGACTCATAATTCCGCCTCGAGTTTTGTAAAACTTTTGGGTTTATTATACTTTAAGACTTGGGTAAATATCTACATAAATCTATACACGTGCATAGAAACCTTTTGCCTCACCAACCAACATGTAGACAAATTGTCATTTGCAGTATTACCGGACCGATGTAACCTCCAAATCTTCAAGGAAAGAGCGTACACCCACGTCAAAAGCTGGCAACACATATATGTGATTCACGAGTTACAGGTGTCCTCGGGTGGGTTGCCATTAGTTGTCCTACTCGCTCGTTTGCTCTTAATACCGTGAAAAAAAAATTAACTGTTATGCTGATAGAGTCTAAATTTAATAAAAATAGCATTAAATAACTTTACTATTCAAATCAAACTATCGCCATCCACTGCTGAAGGAAAGTCTGTTAATTGCTATTATTTATTTAAAATTAAAAAGCAAAGGTTAAGACATTGGATTTGTTATTACATGATAGCAGCTTCAAATATCATTCAGTACACAAACAATGTACACACACTACTAACAGTAGTTTTTATTTTGACTTGGGATTAACTATATACTAGTAATGTGTGACCCATATTATTCCAATATGCGTTATATTTTGAACAGCATATAGCCAAGTTAGCAGACATTGAGAAAAACGAGTGAAGCTTTTCACTGAGCTTGACTTGGTTCTAGCTCACATTTCTCAATGAGTTCATAAAAATCTGATCGAGGTCAGCACCAAGAAAATACAGGTGTGCGTGCTCTTTACCAAAAAATCTCCATTTCTTCCACTCTTACTTTCTAGAACACTCAGCTGCCACTGCAGGGTAAGCTCAGTTTCCTGGGTATGAATATTTGCCAGGATCTCAACCCGTAAGAGTACATTGAAAGTATCATGAATGCGGCCTTGCGGAAAATGGGATTACTGAATAAAGTGAGACGGTTCTTCACATCCAAGCATCTGTATCTTCTTTGTAAGACCCAGGTTCGCACTTGCGTGGTGTACTGTTCTCATTTTTGTGATGGGTCCACGCAATAATATCTGGACGCTCTAGACCGGTTGTAACGGTGAGCAATCCGCATTATCAACAGTACCGATGCCACTGAATCACTTCAGTCTCTGCAGTTGCGAAGAGATTTCGCCTCTATGCCACTCCTCTATCGTTTTTATCATGGAGATTGTTCTGACGAGCTCTTCCAACTGGTCCCACTTTCGCCCTTCCTCTACTGAACCACACGTGCTGGCCTTGGAACTGACCATTTTAGAATGGCAAAAACTTAAACTCCTAAATTAAACGGTTCGGCTCTTCCTTTCTACGCAAAATTAGTTAAAATCTGGATCTCACTACCAGCGTACATATTTCCCTCCCACTACGATCCTGGGTCTTTTAAATGGAGCGTAAAAAAGCAGCTCACTAGGTTACTATTGTTGGGGTCACCATATTGCATTGATTGCATTAGTAATCGGCATAGTGGGTTCAGGCACTAAATAAAAAGGTAAAAAACTCGAATAAATTTGAAAAAAAACGAGTTCGAAGTGAGTAGTCATCTTAAATAGATAAGAAATTTATATCAGAATAATGATATCAACTTGCTTGACTTCACGATTGCTAAGTAACAGCAACTACCATGACATTCTTTAATAAACATAGTAGGTGTAGTGTTTATCTTAGAATTTGTATATTCAATAAATTATACTAAATATTTATCAATTTAATATGCAAGTAAAGACATTATGTCAAATAGATTATCATCATAAGTTACACAGAAAATAAACCGAATACCATTATGAACCTATGCATTAAAAGTACCAGACTTCAAAACGGACTGAAACCGGTTTTATTAACGTCTCCCTGTTGCTACGGTATATACACGCTAAAAGCAAGGCCTAATCTCTAATTAATGATACTTTAACACTGATAATGAAGCCAAAAATAACGCTATCTGCCTAAAATATGGCTTCCAACTTTATAAACTCTACTCATTAATCGATCTTATTTATGTGAGGAGTGCTGTCTCATCGTCGAAAATCTTCAAGTGAGATTAAAATATCGCTCGAGATCCTTCACCGGCACTTTATCGTTGTGATGACGAAGATGCGCAAATTATGAGAATCACTCCACCTTTCAAGCACCCTTGAAGTTTGGGAAAATTCTTGGAGGTTGTTGCGAAGGAATCTTGTATAAGTATTATGTTGAAATTATAAAAGCTTTAAGTATCGAGCTGGTTTTTATTAAGCAGATGATAACATAGAACATTATTTCCAAATTTTTTTTATAGAATTTAAGTGGAAAAATGTGAGTTTTCAACATAGGGCTAGAGTAAAACTTGACACGACATTTGATGATTATTAAAGTAATAAATAAATATTATAAGTATAAGGTGCTTTTTACTATCAACATTTTAACTTAAATTCGAAATATACGAAACGAATTTTCGATCATAAGTAGGGTTATTATCGAGAATAGAGAGATCGGGGGTTTCTCCAAACCCTCAAGAAAAAACGTATTCATATCTCAGATGGGGGCTACGTAATTGTAATTCCTAAGTAACATGTGCAGTGTTGATCACCTTCCATAGGTGAACCTTATGCTTGTATGTATGTTGTTAAAGATGTCGTAGAAAGAAGTAAACTGAAATCTACAGATAAAAGGAAAGAAAATTGTTGGTTAAAAAACAACTTGACTATTCTGTTAGAATTACTAAGTCGATTCTGGAGTGTGAGCGTGGACGTAATACAATAATATCAATGTAAAAATCTAATCCACCATCAAATAAGCAAACAGGGGAACGGAAACGGGGAACGAGCGATGCAATCAGTGCTCAGGAAGCGACAATTTGGCGATAATTTCTCACTCGCCTCTCGCTTGCTGCCGCCCTAGCGTTCGAATTAGTGCTTTTAGTGTGGGAGGCGACGCGGACGTACAGTTAGAGTTAATCTGATAAGGTTCTGTAGTATAGGTAGCATGTATTTACGTGATTTTTATTAGGTACAGTCGTGTGGTCTAGCAATCTAATGAGTTTCTAAGGCTAACCACATTATGTAACTGGTTCTAACCGAATATTTACTTTTTTATATTTTCATGCCCGCATTTAATTGGATAACCTTAAACTTAAAAGGTTTTCTTACTACGTCTTCAGACGGACATTACTTAGAGTATATATTATAGAAATATTTTCTTACTCTCTCTTTATTTTGAAAAAGACAACGCCCGCACTCAGAATAAATCCTGTGTCGCGGGAAACTTTACAAATATACATGAAACGGACATTAAGAATAACCAGACTCAGAACAACAATTTGTGGATCACACAAAGTGTTGTCCCATGTGGGGTCGAACCCACAACACTCGGCACAGGGGAGAGCGGCGTGGCGACAGCTTAAACCACTAGGCCAACCGTGCAGTCAAAATGTACCGTGCAGTCATATATTATAAGAGCGCTGTAAGCGAGTGTTAAACAAAATTTATCGAAGTAAATGTATAAATTTAACGCCACAGTATGACCTCATTCAAGCGTATTGATTTTACCAAAAATAAATGAACTTCGTAATTTCAGTTTTCGTTTGAATAATAAGCTAGCTATTGCCTGCGGTTTTGCTCGCGTATATGCCGGTTATTGCGGCACTATATATTTATAATATTGAAAGTTAAGGAAATGTTTAAAAGTTTGTCGTATTTACCTAAACTCTATGTTTAGGTACGTTTTTTACTATAGCTCAGTTTATCAGAAACTGCATGTATTTTTTATGAAGTCTAATGACAGATTTTTCACCATATGCAATCGAGCGAAAAAATCTATTAACGCCAACTATGTTAAATCACAAAGTTCGTAGTGAATCAAATACGTATCATAATGGATCTTCTCATGGGAACGAGTTGTTTTACAGTGGTAAAAAGTAGCCTATATCACTCTCCATCCTCTTAACTATCTCCAAACACAAAAATCATACGATAGAATCGCTCCGTTGCAGTGTGAAAGCAAGACAAACATACCAAACAAACTTTCGCATTTATAATATTTATTAGGATTTCATAGATTTAAGAGTATATTTATAACGTTTATGGTTGTTAATTTGATAATCATGAGGCTTAATATCGTTATATAAGAGGCTTACGCCTATTTTTTTAAAACTCCTTATGTTCGGCGTCTAGAGTAAGTGATATTTAAACAACACTCGACTCATTATCAAATCTAGCACATCCTTTTTCAATTTAATTGTAATGGTGGACAAATACAGATGTCAAAAATATTTGTTATTAGTAGGAGTTCAATGTATCCACTTTACATAATTACCATGTACCTACGAAGATACGCAAATATCTCCATTACATGAAGAGACTAAGAAAACTTAGTATTTTATTTTATTTAGATAATTATATCACCGGAACAAATAAGATGTTGGCTTCTAAAACCGCCAATGATCCCGGTCTTGGGCAATTCGCATCCATCCGCTGCCAGCTACCTTCTTCAAGTCGTCAGTCCATCGTGCCGCAGGGCGTCCAACACTACGTTTGCCGAATCGTGGTATCCACTCTAGTACACTTCGGCTCCAGCAACCATCAGTTCGTCTGGAGACATGGCCGGCCCACTTTCACTTTAGCATACTGATTCTCTGTGCGATGTCAGTTACTCTAGTTCTCTGTCGAATAACTTCGATACGAATTTATGTAAATTTATGATTAATTCAATACCATGATCATTTGAATTATCAACACAGCCTAAATCGTGAGAAGTTTGTTAAATTCCAATTTTGACAGTTGATACTTTTATGTTGTTACACCCACTAAGAAAAGAGTTTTGAAAATTTCAACCAAACGGACAAAACTTAAGTTCATCTTTAAAGTTAAAAACGCGAAATAAGCAATCACGACTCTTGTAAAGCCGTCGCGAAAAAAAAAAAAAAAACAGTAGCAGTCGTGGGACTGCCGATAGAAGTGAAAACGGAACTATTAAGTTGAGAGTAATTAAAACTATATGCAAAAATTATATGAAATTTTTTATGTTTCATATATAGCTATATATAATATATAATATTATATATAATATATAATAATAATAAATTTCATATATAATATCATATTCTCCATAGCTATAGATATACTATTATCATTAGCATGTCGGTGACGCGAACCGAGGATTTTACCCTCTACCAAAACGCTCAACGCGCCTAAAGAAGTTTTCACTTCAAAAATACACAGAGCTCAATTAAATTCCTTCTGCCAACTGAGTAGTTCAGAGGTATTTACTGCGCCGGTTCTTTAAGTTAACTCAAAATTGCTCCATGACGTAAAATGGAACGCGCCAAGTGGGATGTAGAGCGTAAGTGCTGCGTGATTTGTACCGTACACAGAGTAGAAGAATGAGACTTGCAACACTGCAAATAGTATCCTATAACCTATCTTTACTAATATATACTATACACAGCTCCGACTGTCTCGCTCGCACAGTGGTAGCGTACACGACTGCTGTGCTTCAGGTATCGGGTTCGAGTTTGTACCAAATGTTTGCATGATCTGCAAATATTTGTTTCGGATTTGGGTGTTTTCTAGTACTAGCAGTTGTCTAGTACCTACAATATAAGCTCTACTCAGTTTGGGACAAGATGGGGTTGTTTGTCAAATGTCCGAAATATTTATTTATATATTATTATAATTTATATTACAAAACTGAAGTATTAGTTAAGGCTAAAAAACCTAACGCCACCATTATTAGAAAGCGAGCATCTAAAATTTATTTTTGTTAAGAGACAACTGAAATTGCACGGGTCACCTTACGAGAAGTATTTAGTAACGTATATTTTGAACAAATGAGTCAATTCAGTCTGCGCAGTGTACCAAATTAATTCAAATTGTTTTATATAGAGCTGTATAGTGTCAATTCTATAAAATACAATAAAATTTTAAGATAGCTTAGACCTGAATGAAACAAAACGTCTTTTAAATATCTGCCTCTGACTGCATTATTGGATCATTGCAACTTCGTTACTAACTTGTCAAAGCGAATTATATGAGCCCGTATCAAAGGGTTGACTAGTGACCGCTATAGGATTAAAAACCAGGCTCACTATCAAAATACTTCCCAGTGTGTTCTCGCCTAAACCACATGTACAAAAAAGGTTACCCTGCATCGTCAAACCTTAATGACGCAGTTTATAGATACGCCTTGATGGTGTTTTACTTGTCGAGCGTACGTTTAATAAACGAGTAAATAAGCTTGTATAATAATTTACTATTTTTTTTGACGTGTGGGGACCCCCTCGGGCTGTCACCCCACCGGGGTTTACGGCGGGAAGGTGTGTCGGAATCGGACCGACTAAAACCACACGGTGTGCCACTCTGCGCCTGACATAGGAGGGATTCGGGATAGCTGTTGCTATTACGACATACGATTATAATAATTTACTATATACTAACCGTGTGGTGATGGATTAAGAATACAGAATATCACCACCCGTACTCTTCCCATGGGTGTTGCAAAAGGCGACTGAGGGAACAAAATATGTGAGAGAACATCACTGCAATGAGAAGGCAAACTTGAAACAAACCGTAAACCCGTCTGGCCAGCGTTCTATAGAAGGCCAAAATCTCCTTACTAAGGAGAGGCCTATGTCTAGCAGTGGACTATCAAAGGCTGTTTTTTTTTCTATAGTAAGAGTCTGCCAAAGTGACTCTACTCTGCCTGACGGAAAGCATGAATATAATCCAAGAGTTGTGGTCACCATACTCATTGCAAATGTAGACAATGCAGTATGGTGACCCACCCTATGGCGGCCTTGTGAGATGCTTTTTCACACCCCGCTTGGGAACGTAAAAGGCATGACAGTCATCATGACAGTGTAGAGCTTACACAGTTACCACAATAACTGCCACCCCTGCATCAATGGGCCTCCGGTCTCACACACACGAACGAAACACGACAACACGGATGCTGGCGCTATAGGTTGGTCTTCTGTGGGAGGGTAGTACGGCTCTACTACCTAGCAAAGCATGTTGATGATGATCATGATGATGTCGATGATAACTTACTTAGATTCTAAGTATAATCTATAAATTAGAATGCAAAGTGTTAAGATAAAATTTTGTGCATTACGCGTTGATGATCACGAATCTTGTTGACATTTTTCAAATAAAGGTGACTTTTTAAATGAAAGCACCATTTCTTACTTTCCTCCAGCGCTAAATGAAATTTTTCTCTTTTACCTGCAACATAGAAAATCGTGAAGTTAGAAAAGTATTTAATAAGAGTGTCCTGGTAGACAGAAGTCAGAAAATTAAATTCATTAGTTCTTTGTAACGACGAAATTAGTTAAGTTTAATGAAAAAACGTGGAAAAATAAAAATTGGGTTTTAAAATTTGTCTGCAAAATGAATGTAAGTATCTGGCCAACGTGGTATAATAAGCTAAACCTCCATGTTAAGGAGAACCCTATGTCCAGCAGTGGACTGTTGAAGGCTGTTAATAATGACGTGTAGGTATGTGAAGGTATATTATGTACCTTACAAGAAACATCATATTTTTTTCCGTTAATAATAAAGCAAATTGGATTAATCAAAGATACATATTTTAAAAGCTAAACTCAGTTTATCGTATATATCAGCGGTTCTCAATCTTTTTTGGTGACGGAACCCTTTTGGAAAGCGAAATACTTGACGGAACCCTATAATAAAACAATAGTTTTTAAAAGTGTATTCTTTATTAATAAGCATAATAAAAGTACAATGTAACAGTTAGTTATTACTTACTTACATAACAAGTATAATAATAGAAGTTATTAAAAAAGAAAAAAAATCTAATGGGAGGTATGAAACTGTTTTTTATTTTTCATCAATTGGTTGATATCAGGTTTGATAGAGGACAGTTGAAGTCTCATATCAGGTTCGGCGTCCAGTCTATTGCGGTATTTTGTTTTCGTAGCTGCATAGGTTGAGAATCCTGTTTCGCACAAATATGTTGTTGGGAACGGGAGAAGAATATTCAGAGCCATTTTGGCAAGCATTGGAGATTCATCACGAATTCTGCACCAAAAATCGTTGAGAGGCGTCGTTTTGAACAGTACCTCCATACTTGTGTCTGATGACATATCTAAAAGAGATTCATATATCTCGTTTGACATACTTTCGGGCTTTTGTAAGTTGGGTAAAAAAGGATTATGAATCCATGAATTCAGTTTCATTTTTGTATTTTGTTCTTCGGGAAAATACTTCTCAAAAGATGCGCGCATCGAAGTGAGATATTTGACCAATTCCTCAAATACATCATCTTGAAACATTTCTGAATCGTTATCGTTAACAAACTCATTGAGTGAGGTAAAGCTTTCTATTTCTCTCTTTCCAACGCAAATAATCCAAAAATCTAATTTTCTTTTGAAGGCAGTTATTTTATCACAGGCCTGGAACACTGTTGTCTGTTTACCTTGCAATGATACATTTAATTCGTTCAGTTTTTGAAAGATATCCGCCATAAAAGACAGTCGGAACAACCAAGTTTTATCATACAAACGGTCTTTCAAATTAAAAGCAGTATCTGAAAGAAACATTTGTAACTCGGCTCTAAGTTCAAATAGCCTTGTTAAAGTTTTACCCCTAGACAGCCATCGCACTTCTGTATGGAGCAGCAGTGTTTTATGTTTGCTGCCATAATCTTCACACAATAATGAGAACAATCGGGATTGTAGTGGTCGTGTTTTGATAAAATTAATTATTTTTACCGCTTCTTCCATAACTAATTTTAGATTTGACGGCATTTGCTTCATCGCAAGTGCTTGTCTATGCAGGATACAATGGCTGGAACTACAATTAGGCGCTTTATTTTTTATTCGTGACACTAGTCCTGCTGTAATACCCGTCATCGCCTTGGCCCCATCTGTACAAATGTCAATGCAATTGTTCCAACTGAGATTATTTTCCCCAAAAAATATATTTATTTTATTAAAAATTTCTTCTCCGGTAGTTTTTGTGGGCAGCGGTGAACACATAAGCATATCTTCTTCCAAAGAACTTTCATATGGATATCTCACGATAACCAGCAAGATAGCCAGACCAGCGACATCAGTAGACTCATCTATTTGCAAGACGAATCGTGTTTCTTGTAGACGTGTAACTAATTCTTGTTTGACGTAGCTTGCCAGATCATGAATTCGCCGTGAAACAGTATCGTTTGATAGCGGCACAGTAGAAACATGCTTTGCAGATTTTTCATCGAGCATACATTTTGTTATGTCTAACACACATGGTTTTATTAAATTCTCAGCGATAGTGTGCGCTTCACCTGCTTGTGCAATGCGATAGCTAACTAAATATGATGCCTCTGTGGCCTTTTCATTGATAGTTTGGGTTACATGCATCATAGTTTTTTGACTTTCCAATAACTGTTCTTTTTTACGTACAAAAAATTCTTTATTTTTGTCTTTAGACTCGGGGTGTACAGTTTCTAAATGTCGGCGCAACTTGGCAGGTGCCATGGAACTATTAGGAAGCAGTTTACTACATAACATGCAGAGAGGTGAGCCGTTGGAATCAACAAATCCGAAATTGATATATGATTCATCATACTTCCTTTTTTTCGCCTTTGAAACCGTGGAACTTGACGTCGTTGCATAATCGTCTGGATCGGTAATTGCTGTATACTCCGCGCGATCTGATTTTGAACATTCGGCTTCGTTAGAAGATGTTGTTGCAACACGTTTAACGCCTGTAAGCCAACGTTCCATTCTTCTTTATTAATAATGTTACATGTCAGGATGGTGGGGTCAAAATAACGCACGATCGTTACTGCGTAAAAGAGTTTAGTCCAAAGAAGAAATGTACAATCAGAATACAGCAGTAGAACACTAAACACTTTGTTTCTAGCAAGTAGGTACTAATCACTCCGAACACTAATCGTCGACTAACTAAGCGTCGATTTTTTTTTTTTTTTTTTTTTTTTTTTTGATTTGATTTTTAGCTGTTGGCCTCAGACGGCCTCTACAACTTTACCCGGTTTGGTTACGGTGAGCGCTGAGGGCTCTCAACCGGCCTTTATTAAACAACATTGCCCAAGGGCACCCCCTGCGGGGTACGAACCTCGGCTTGGGGTGTTGCTGAAACACTGGGGCGGCCTACTCCCATGTTTTGTTGACGGTTTACGCGGCCCGTGTTCCGCCCCCGCCGGCGGGGACGAAAACGCGGACGGTTCGCACCTAGTGTGTTCGCTCTGCGTTGAGCGCGTGTAATGTCGTCGTCTAGCTCCCCTAACGCGTGTTTGGGTCGACGTATTTTAGATATTTTACTCGGTGTGTAATTTACAGCCGCAACCACTAGAGGGTTGGGGTGAGTCGGAGCAGAGTCAAAGTAGCTAAGGGAGCACTGTTTAATGAATTGCTTGATGGTCGGCAATCTGAGGTCGATGTGAAGATCGACGTTGCGTACATACCACGGTGCTCCCGTAGCTGTGCGCATGAACCTATTCTGTAGTGTTTGAAGCCTATGGATCCTGTGTGGCCTTACATGTGCGAATACTACACTACCGTACGTCATTATAGGACGTATGCATGCAGTGTATAATCGGACTTTGTTTTTTAAGTTTAATTTCGAACGCGCGTTAATTAAACTGTGTAAACGTCCTAGCACGAAGGCAGCCCGGTTGCGGACTGCCTTGATGTGGGGGCCGAAGGATAGACGGTCGTCAAGGGTTATGCCTAGGTATTTGGCCTGCCTAGTCCAAGGGATAGACTTGCCGAACATCCTAATCTGAGGGGTCTTCTCCAAAGGATACAAGCTTAGCTGTCTTCTGTGAAACAGCACCGCCTGGCTTTTCTCGGGGTTGACCTCTATCCTCCATTTCCGGAACCAGACGCCCAGTGCGTTGGCTGCGGTCTGGAGTTTCTTGGCTACTGTCGAGGGGTTCATTCCTGAGCAGTAGATAGCCGTATCGTCTGCGAATAGAGCCGTCTGCACATACCGATGCTTCGGAATGTCGCTAGTGTACAGCGTGAAGAGCAGGGGGGAGAGCACGGACCCTTGTGGGACACCGGCTCGTATGGGGTGAGTGGAGGACAATGACCCTTCTACTCGGTAGCGGAAGCTTCGATTCGACAAGTAGTCTCGTATGATGAGTACGAGTCCGTGTGGCACTCCCATGGTAAGTAGCTTAAATAATAAGCCGTTGTGCCACACTTTGTCGAAAGCTTTCGCTACGTCGAAGAAGAGGATTCCTGTGAACAGGTTGCGTTGAAGCCGATCGCTGGTGTATTCAACGATGCGGTGAACTTGGTGGACGCACGAGTGTTCGGTTCGGAACCCGAATTGCTCGTGGGGGACGAGAAGATTAGCATCGGCATACGCTTTCAGCCTACTGTAGATTAGACGCTCGTATAGCTTGCCTAATCCGTTAAGCAGACTGATCGGTCTATAACTGGTCGGTTCGGACTTCGGTTTGCCAGGTTTGGGTATCCCAATAACAACGGCTTCTTTCCACTGTTGTGGAAAGATGTTGTTTTTGAGTGCTGCGTTGAAGATGAACGTCAGCAGGACCAGTAGCCTCTCCGGAAAGAGTTTTAACACCCTGTTTGTAATACCGTCCGAACCGGGCGCCTTGCGAGCGTGTAGGCCCTTGACGATCGTTTCGACTTCTTCGGGGGTGACCGTGTCTAGGTCATGTTCATCTGTCGTAAAAATAGAAATACAAAAAATGCTGTGTAAACAATTTCGACTTTACGTTTTAAAATTAGAGCCGAAAGTAGCTTGTTTACAATTATTGTTAATCTCAGGGGCGGCTTTTATCAAAGGGACTCGCGCGCTTTTATCAAAGGGACTCGCGCTCACAAGTAGATATCCGCGGTGGCGGCATAGTAAAATTGTACGAGGTGACTAAGGTCGGCTGCGCCTCGTGAATCGTGATACGCCGCGACAGAACGGTCGACCAGAGAGAGGTGTTTGGAATTTTTTCTAAATTCTTGCGGAACCCCTACAGGGATGTCGCGGAACCCTAGGGTTCCGCGGAACACACTTAGAGAATGGCGGGTATATATGATAAAGTCAAGTTACTGCCGCTATATTTTTTTAAAGAGACAGTTACGATACTTATTACCAAATTTGTAAAGACTAATTGAAATTTTTGATATTAAATACTGTCTGTTTTCCGTAGTTGTATTTGTATCCGTTCCGCTCCCAACAGTAGCGACTTGATGATGTTACATAGCTTAACACCTACCTAGGCGAACATTTTATCAAATTAAGTCTGACTCAAAATGTTAGCACATTATCAGCAACAGTTTTCAGTAGTATGTTGACTAGACGTAGGAGTTTTTGTAAGGAGATTTTGGCCTACTATAGCACATTAGTAAGACGGATTGGTATAGGTTTTGTTTCAAGTTTTGTTTCTCACTGCCGTGCTGATTTATTGCATATTAACTGTGCATACTGGAGATTTTCTTTGAAAATTTATTCATTCACAATTGTTTTTTTTAAAATCTACTCGTATTAGTTGAGTGACAATATACTTAGTCTGGCCATAAATACTGTTACACTTAATTATAAAAAAATATTACATTTGAATTTCGAATCTGTCATTTTTATACGATTGTTCATTGTGTTTTCTCATTTTGGCGCCAATACATTGTAAAATATTTTGCGATATTAAAATGGTGTGGGGTGATAAAGAGAACCGAATCGCTGTGATAGCATTACACAAAGTAGGTATGGAGCCAAATGCAATTTTTAAAACTCTCCATACACTTGGTATTAGTAAAATGTTTGTGTACCGGGCTATTAATAGGTACAATGAGACCTCCTCTGTTTGTGACAGAAAAAGATCTGGCCGTCCACGTAGTGTTCGTACGAAAAAGGTGGTCAAAGCAGTAAGGGAAAGAATTCGAAGAAATCCTGTCCGAAAGCAAAAGATTTTATCTCGGGAAATGAAGATAGCACCTAGAACCATGTCGCGTATTTTAAAAGATGACTTAGGACTTGCAGCCTATAAGAGACGCACTGGCCATTTCTTAACTGATAATTTAAAGAAGAATAGGGTGGTAAAATCGAAACAACTACTGAAGCGGTACGCAAAGGGAGGTCACAGAAAAATTTTGTTTACGGATGAGAAAATTTTTACAATTGAGCAACATTTTAACAAACAAAATGACCGTATTTATGCTCAAAGCTCTAAGGAAGCTTCCCAATTAGTCGACAGAGTGCAACGTGGACATTATCCGACTTCAGTGATGGTTTGGTGGGGTGTTAGCTATGAAGGAGTGACTGAGCCATATTTTTGTGAAAAAGGTATCAAAACATCGGCACAAGTGTATCAAGATACCATTCTTGAGAAGGTAGTTAAGCCCCTTAACATCACCATGTTCAATAACCAAGTATGGTCCTTCCAGCAAGACTCGGCGCCGGGTCATAAAGCTCGGTCCACGCAGTCTTGGTTGGAATCGAACGTTTCGGACTTCATCAGAGCTGAAGACTGGCCGTCGTCTAGTCCCGATCTTAATCCGCTGGATTATGATTTGTGGTCAGTTTTAGAGAGTACAGCTTGCTCTAAACGCCATGATAATTTGGAGTCCCTAAAACAATCTATACGATTGGCAGTGAAGAATTTTCCCATGGAAAGAGTGCGTGCTTCTATTGATAACTGGCCTCATCGTTTAAAGGACTGTATTGCAGCCAATGGAGACCACTTCGAATAAGCTTTTTATATTTTTAATTGTTTTATATTTATGTATTAAACTGACACACTGTAAAAGTAATAAATGTTATTTGCAGTTAACAATTTTCTTTTTTCTTTATTACAATATTTATGGCAAGACTAGGTACATATACGAGTATTTTTAGATATCCATCGCGATAAATCACAAATAAACATATCAATAAATTAATTATCCATATGTCATTCATAATGCTATAATCAAATATTTTTAGCTAAGCACTTTATCTAAGGATATAATTTTATCAAAATTAGTTTTGTTTTCATGTGAATAACATCAAAATAATAATAACTTTAAACACCTCACACACGGCCATCTCAACTTAAAACTAGGCACTCTGTACGATGCTAAACAGACTGCTGATAAACACACTTGTATATTACTAAATACATACACGAATTACTCCTAGACATAGAACCAACAATAGTATTCATCACACAATTATTCCTAGGTGGGAATCGAGCCCCACTAGACCAACACTCGCAGTCACTGTTGACACTTCTGTTTGGGGACACGTGTTTTGGCTATCAGGTATAGTACAGTACAGTACAATATAGTATTTTTTATTTTAACTTTTAACTTGGATGGACAATCATTTATTTTGTTTCTGGATATAATTTATCTTAAATTTATACATATAGAAACTTGTGAGACTGGTTAACAGCAATAAGCTTACTATCTATTAAGAAAATAAAAATTACAGTCTGCTAAATGAAGGCATTTAATACGCCTCTGTCTAATCCTTCAAAGACGTGAAGACGAAAGTGTATGTATACATATATATAGTACAATAGCATGTGATTTCTTCTGCGTATCTCGCGATCTGCGTTTCATTTTACATATGTTTCTGATAACGTACGTAATTACGAATTAATGTATTAAGATAAATGTAAGGAATTTATAATCATGGCAAACACGCAACTGAAAATGACTTTTAATTAGGCAAATCTCTTTACTGATATTAGGATTTATATTTATGAATGAAATAATGCGATAGTGGTGTTCCTCATTTCTTTATCAAACAAGCGAACACTGGAGGACTTTGATGTAGTCTCAAAATCAACGTTTTTGACGTGCTTTTATTAGCTTCACCTGTTTGCTTGTTTGTTTGTAACCATTTTTTGTAAGCGTGTTTTTTAGTTTCTGTCGAAATAAGAGGTAAATGAGCAGGTGACCGCCATCACTCCAAAAATTCTTAGGAGTCCTTCTCATCACAGAAGCAATAGACAGAGTAAAGTTACATTTCTACGCAATCATAAGCGGTCAAACCGCTCTGAATTATTCTTGAAATCGACGGTTTCAATCGCCTGGATGACGATAAACAAAAAACATGTAACTAATCGATGAATTCGGTCCAATTACATTGGATTTTTCTTTTGGTAGGTTTGTTTCACGTGTTAATAAAGCGAGGAAGGAGGAGAAGTTTCTTGATAATCTTTTTTCTTAATTTTTGATCATTATTATTATTATTGGAATAATGAAAGTTTTGTCGAGTTAAAAATGGTGGAAAACTGCAGCCAATATTTGTCTGAGCAATTTCTCAAAGCACTACCCGTAATGCGGAGTGAAACGACTTCTCCACTTCTTTTTAAACGTCAACGAATATGCTATAGCGAAACGGTTATAAATAGGTTCACATCTACTTAGTACATATCTAATGAAAAAATTATCAAGCATTAGATCAAGGTGATCTATAAAATAATTTATTCGTATTGAAATTCCAATTAAAATAGTATATATTCGTCACTGATAAAGATTAAAGATGGCGTCAAATAAATTTATGTTAAGGCTCTTGAGGTTCATTTTTCTTCGTCATATATGCATTAGTTATAGTCTAGAATGTGAACTTTATTCACAATGGTATCCGCTACTACACCCTAAACTTACAGGATTTTATTCTTGCACTAAATTGCCACAAGGACCTAACCTCTTACTGCACTTTATCTCACTCGCTCCAGTAAATTATAGCGTAGTGTGAAAAGGATGAAAGAGGCGATGGAATTTCGGTCGCAAGTTTCAGAACGGGTGCTGTCAGTGGACGTTTTAACTACGTTTCATTTTACGATCATACTATAACTGACGTGCTTATTACGAATTAGTTTTTGTTTTACAGTTTCATAACTGCAATTATATGGGGTTCTAGACACTATCTTAGTTTACATAATTGGGATAGAGTCGTAAAACATTTAAATAGTTAAAATATTAAAACAGACAATAATATACATTTTTTAATTGTGTAGTCTGTCTATATTTTTATCACATAATTATATTCTTGATAACTCTTTGAACAACTGAGTATTTAGAATAATGTACATCTTTGTTTATTTGAAGAAATATTTTGGATTTTCAGAATACATATCAAATGAAGTTGCCAACGCAATCAACAGAGGTCTGTTTTATATCCTCTTTGCTGTCAAATTTTTAATATTTTCTTTTTTTTGGGACCTATAGTCAGCGTTACTTTATATGTAATCATACTTGTCTCTGTGTCTTTACTTAAAACTTAAGTTACTTTAAAAATAGAACAGTGTGTGCATTAAGTTATATACAGTACATAGGAACCGTTATAAGTACAATGCTAAGATTTTATTCTTTGCCTGCGCTATCAGTAAGTCGATAGTAATTTATAAGATGGATTTACTGAGGATAGGTTATTGTAAATCGCAAAGTTTAAAAAATTAGAGTGCTATACAAAGAAATTGCAAATCAATTACGACTTTGTTGCAAATTTCACTCTTTATACTATTGCCTTAAGTGACTACTAGATTCTTTACTATTATACTCGTAAGCAATCTAATCTCTTCCGAGCTTAGATTGCTTATAATAGTATAGAAATAGGTAGTTCAAAAGAGCTTTACATTCTCTGAAGAGGAAACATTTCCTAAAGCAAGTTGTCTTTTATTTAAGTTTATCGTGGTTCCAAAATTGTGTCAAACAACTGTAAAGCCTTGCCGTCGGTCTTACATCATTTTGAACGTCTCTACTGTTGTGACGTAACACGGGCCTTATTAATAATTTTCCAGCTAAAGTGCTAAGAAATAATGACATTAAACAGTTTGACGTTCGCGTGCCCCGAAGCCGTTAGCAGGGTTGCTACTTAAAAGTTTTGAAATATTCAGTCAGTTTCGTTGAAGTAATCGTATTACAAGTATTAATTGATTTTGATGGCAATTCAATTTTAAATATTGACCGAAAATATACACCATTTTATAATTCTGTCTGCCTAAAAATAATTCATTTTGATGTAAAGCATCTCATGCAAGGTGTTATGCTGGTTGTTAGGCATGTCGCTACCACTTCACGTGAGCGTATTTGTGTTATAACAATAAGGCAGTGTGGCGACGCGTCACCTTGGTATTTCATCCTCTATCCTTTAGTACTTATTACTTATTTATAAATGTCTTTATCCATATAGTGATGAATTAAGAACACAGAGTTTCATCACCCCTATTCATTTCGTGGAAGTCATAAGAGGCGACTAAAGCAGCAAATTACGAAAGACAACATCAGTGCAAACAGAAGGAAAACTTGAAACAAACCCTATACCAATATGTTTAGCCAGTGTGGTATAGTAGACCAAACCTCCTTTTCAAGGGGAGGCTTATATCCTGCAACGATGATAATGACGTCTTTTTCGTGGTATGGAAAAAAGTCAAGAGGCACAGCAAGCTAGCGCTCTGTTTATATCAGGAAAAGGAAGGGACTAGTTGGACCTGCAGTAATCTCGCTCATTCTGTGAGGAGTAACTGAAAAATGAATTACTTAACATCGTTTCTTAACAAAAAGATCATGACATCACTTCCGGCGGATTTGGGACGCGGAAGTGTCTCACTAGACCGCCATAGCATGGATCACCATACAGTATTGTCTGCATTCGCAATAAGTATGACCACTCTTAGTTTCTACTCATGCTTTCTATGAGGCAAAGTAGAGTCACGTCGGCAGGCTACATAGTAAAAAAAAACTTTATCAAACTATACATAACTTTTGATATGGAAACTTTTCAGAGGCAAGCTTGATTAAAATGCTTTAAACATGAAACTTTTACATTTACGATTTCTTTCTTATTCCTGAATAAAGTAAATATTCTGATACCACCTGTTCCCTGCCTACCCTATCGTTAACGAGCGATGACTGAGCACGATTAAATGACACGCCATATTATCCTAATGCGATAATATTACCTTTTATAAATAAGCCCATAGTGATTTAAGGCACTTATACATTACATAACAATAAATTTACTTGACGTTGTCATAAAGAAGTCAATGTGTAACTAAATTGTCATTGTACGAGTTCATATGCAATAAGCTTATTAAATAATAATATTGAAATAATTGTAGCTTAACGAGTTCAGTTATAAGAACCGGCAAGAACCACAGGACTACTGTCCGCTAAGACCTTTAAGACAGAACTGACTTTATTTAATATAACTTTACAGAGGCTTATTTTATATTTTACCCTTATTACATGGAATCTATGGCGCGATTCATTGGGCTATGCTAACTATGACTATGATCTCTGGATGTCGTAATAGCAGCTGTTCCCGGATCCCTTCTATGTCAGGCGCAGAGTGTCACACCGTGTGGTTTTAGTCGGTCCGATTCCGACACACCGCCCCGCCGTAAACCCCGGTGGGGTGACGGCCCGAGGGGGTTCCCACACGTTAAAAAAAATGCTCACACAACTATCGTCTTAACTTTTTTCTTTGATACCAAATTGAATGCTAAACCTTGGGATAAAAATACTAAACCGAGTAAAGTAAGAAATTAACACGAACATGTAAGTATTAATTTTATAGTTTAATGTAAATGCTTTCATAGAATGTCTCTCTGTTGTTATCTTAGTAATTTGTTTGAAAGTATCCCCAATCAGTCCACTCCCATAGAAAATGAATGTCATATCGCATACGTGTCTACGTATATGCAGATAGTAAATACTAATTTTTAAGCTAATATCAATTACAAAATCTCGTTAAATCCCGTACATTTACATAATCAGATAAGAATTAGTCACATTACCTCTAACATTATTAGTCTACTTCATGCACTGTGAACGCTGTATCCCAGTCTTGTCGGTTAGGCGTAACAGCGGGGCGTGTAATTAGTTATCCCCTTTGACATGCACCCAGGAAATACACAACTAGTTTCCTCGTTGGCTTTGACTTATAAAAGGCCTCTGCCCAATATGTATCCTATTACTTTGTATGTTAACTTGATCAACTGGGCTTAGGCAGTCTTGTCGCAAGTTTCTTGTATTAGAAATACAAAGTTCAAAGGTCTTTAGAGGCCTCTTAAGGTGTTGAATAGACTGTTATTGTTTTAGCTTGAATATATTGTACTCGTATGTCACTTAAACCACTTATTTAATATTTTCTAATATTCTGATTTTGTCTGACTGTAAATGGTTTTCGCTTGTGCTTAATTAGGTCTTTGATTGCATATAGTCATGGCTAAAGGATTTGTAGCAATGCAATACTACAATAATATGCGAACTTTTTTGTTGGAACACACTCGCTCCATGAACAAAATATTTTCTTTCATTCTCGTTTTACGTTCTTCACACACAGATTAAGCGACGCGTCTTTTTTGAAATCTAGTGTTCTAACAGAATTCCTTTAGAACTTCTGTAAGTTCTGTTGTGTTCTCTTCTGTACTGTTACAGCACATGACACAGACGCTGACTCTGACCTCGTGATCTTCTATTCATGTATTACGAAAACCTGAAACTAGAGGAGTATCGCTAGAATACATTCATCCTTTACATTGGCAGCAGGTCTTACTGCAACATAACAGGTTTAAATACATATAGAGATAGTGTTATGTACGTACATATTGTGTTGATGAATCTACCTAGTTTGATGCCGAGATTCTTGTAACAACATCAACTGGTAAATTGTGTACGCGCGCTCCGCGGCGCGTAACAGAGGCAGCTGGCAATTAGTTTACACCAATGATGGATATAATTTGATGCCACGTATACTCCGTAATAGAAAACATGGATGAGCGAGGATCTAATTGGCGTGTAAAGGTGTTTTATTTTTAACCGACTCCAAAAAAAGAAGATTCTCAATTCGACTGTTTTTTGTGTTTGTTATCTCATAACTTGTTAGTGGGTACGCCTATTTCTATTTTTATTTTTATATTCCAAAGGTGGTACTTTTCATATGTATGTATGAACGTTCGTTAATAATATGTATTTAATAGAAAACATCATCAATGTAGTTGACATTGAATCAATGACATAAATACACGAATGTGCAGCCCCCCCACCGTCTGCGTACTATGTTTGCGTGCATAATTGTGTTGTATCTATTGTAATGGTTATATGGTAATGGTTTATTGTTATGGTACCTACGTTGGCTGACACCGACTCCAAAAATTGTAAACCCAAAAACATATAATATTTATTTTCGTTTCAGTACATTATTTGCTTCAGAATATTTTCTGTTTGAAGTCGGTATATTTTTGTTAAAACTTTGTTTTTGTATTTGTATATTGACATTCCTTCTATCAACAGTCAGTCAGTACAAGTTAGATTAATAAATTAATTTAGTGGGTTTTTTTTTTTCAGTTTTTTTGTTAGATTTCACTACTATCACCTCGCTAAAGAAGTATGATGTCCCAGACTTCAATCTTTTTTTCAAAGTACCTACTTCGTAGATATGTACTTGTTTTTTGCACCTTATATTCATCCATTTTTTTCGTTTCTTGTAAGATTAATTTGACAAAATATTTATTAAATCATTTAAAAAAGGCAGCATCATGAAACAATAAATAAAATTTAAATACAAGAGTTTCAAGCTTAAGCTATTTTATCTTAGTATAAGGGAGCCAGAAAGTGCATATCTCCGTCAAAGTGCCTTAAGCAAAACAATCACTAGACAACGAGCCGGAACACAAAACGCGTTAGATATCTACTGTGCGTGTGTGTCAGCCCCCTTTTGACAGCACCTATAGCATACAAAGGTTGGGGCGATGAGTGCTTATAAATTGTTCAAGACAAACAATCTGTAGGTGGACAGCTTTACTCTATAGATTGGATTCTTGGTCAACGTACAACACTAAATGTTGATTTAAAGTCACAATGAAGTTTGCCGATCAATATCAGTTTTCATACCTTCACGTTCTAATTACTTACCCGATCATTAAGAAATTTTGTTCTTATTTTGTTTTAGTAATAAAAAAGGGTACAGGGTATGCCTTTTCTTCGGAATAGGTACTGTTTTTGAGATCTAAATTAATCGACAAAATCTGTTAACGGTAAAATCTACAAAAATACAGTATAATGTAAAAGTTAATATAATATAGTAATATATGGCTTATTGATGCGAGGGTGACAGATATCGTGGTAACCGTGTGAGCCTTACACTGCCACGATGACTGTCATGCCTTTTGGGTCCCCAAAAACATCTCACTAGGTCACTATGGTTTTGGTCATCATACTGCATTGTTTGCATTTGCAATGGGTATGGTGACCACAACTCTTGGATTCTATTCATGCTTTTCATCGAGTAGAGTCAGTTTGGAGGTTCTTAATATCGAAAAAAAAAAAAATTAAAGGACACCGACCGATCGACCGATTTAAGGCGTATTGCTTAGTAATGTAAGTTATAAATGGATCCACAATCCAGTAATATCAAAATGACATATATTAATAATGATTTTTATAAGATCTTTATTTGATTTACGGTCGTAGTAATCGTTCGTGTTGTCACGTATATATAATCAAATGCAGTAGGAGATACTAATCAACGGCAAAAAACTAAATAACTTATGAAAACGTTTTCAAAAACTTTTATAATAGCTTTATAATATTAATATATATTAGGTTGGATTAATGGTAAGCGCAAAACTAATATAAGAGCAACCTATCAATTAAAAATTACAGATAGTGGTCACTTTGTACATTGTCAATTAAGTTTCTAACATTGACAATACAACAGGCACGGTTTAAAAGGAAGAAACAAAACAAGTGAGACTTACGGATAGTAAGAACTCAAAAATTCAACAGTAGTTAAATGAGATTCTTTACGAAACAGTATAAAACAATAATCTATTCTCATAATAACAATATAGTTAAACAACTACAGATAAACACGATTATTAAAGAGAACTACAATCCTTATTATGGTCGTAAAGATAACGATGTATCTCATTTGGTCTGGGGTCAACCTCATGATCCTGACTCGTATGCAAATCACATAAATTACAGTTCATTTGCATCCATAATATTATGGAAAACACTCAATTTAAGTACCTTGCAGTATTTGACCTATAATTACAGATGAGGATGTTGTCGTGATACAAAAAAATTCGTGCCTGGTTCACTATCAGTCTTACTGATACAGTTCCATATGTTCTGTTCTGTTTCATTTCGTCAATCACACTCACTATCATCATGGTCCTTAACATCATGTATGTTAAAAAGAAAAAAAAAATTGCACCGACCTCAAATGAATTTTTGAGGTTGGTGCAAAATTTTTTCTTCTTGCACTCTCCTCGATCACTCGACATCCTTTTTCACGTACTTTTTCCTTTCCTTCATCATATTGTCCCTATGTATATCAAAATCATTTTACATACCTCCAAGATACGTATACCAAATATCAGTTAAATAAAAAGACATGAATGTTTAGACCAAATATAGTCCATCTAGTTATTCTCTAATTTATAGATTCTCTGTGTGGTGATGGATTAAGAATACGGAGTAGCACCACCCCTACTCATCCCAGGATCCCATCCAAGAGAAGGAAAACTTGAAATAAATCCTATTTCAACTCACCTGGCCAGCGCGGTATAGTAGGCCAAAACTTTCTTGCTAAGGAGAAGCTATATTCAGCAGTGGATTGTTAAATGCTGTTGGTTATGATGATGATTATGATGATGCATTTATAAAGAGATAGGTAGAAAACTCTTTATTTGTACACCGTATTAAAGAGTATATGCCTTATTGCCAAAAGCAATCTCTTTTAGGCAACCTTAGAAAAAATCAAACAGTTTCGGAAAGATATTGGTAGTTGACTGTGCAATGAGTTTTGACGTAATGTTTGCTAATAAATATGATTAGAAACCTATGTATATATATATATAAAACCTAAAACTTATACGTTCCGATAGATATGTATAATTATTACTTAAATTGCTTATGATAAAAAGAAAAGCGTTCACATAATATCCTAATTCGTGACTAACACAAATAAGTTGAATAAAATTCCTGAACCATTTTCTTAAAGCTATTTATTGTTAACGCTTGCCTTATGTTCATCGACAGTGCATTCCACAATTGTACAGCTCTAACAGTAAAGGATTGGTCATAAAATTTTGTGGAATGTAGAGGCATCTCTACTCTTAAAACTTCTGATAATCTTAGACATTTTTCATATGTGTCATCAAAGAACTCGAATAATTATATGACGCGGAAAAGAGTTCTAGGATTGAACAAACTGTTAAAGAGAAAATGAGAACATGAGTAGTCCGGCGACGGTGAATCGGCAGAGACAGAGACGTGATCATATTTTCTCTACTATGAAAAAATCATAGCGTTTGTACTTAATTTACTACGTAAATGCCAGAATATTTTACATGGCAGTCAGCGTGTGTTAAGTATATTTTCGTGACACATTGCATTTAATCCTGCCTTGCCTAAACTTAAGTAATAAAAATAAAATTTTGGGAAAACAATCTTCTTCTAAAGTGAAACACGCTTATGTTTATTTCTGACGTTTTTTAACAGTGAAATAATCAGTAAATAAATTAAGAAAGTCGTAATGTTGTGCGTTTCTTAATTAGTTAATTATTACTACTCCCATAATTTAAAGGAAACATAACTCTTCAGTGTGGACCAATTAAAACAGTAAAGGCCTGAATTAGTCGATAAAACTATTTCCCTATTTCTAATAAATTATGAGTCTATATATTTGACTCAACATAGGGATTAGACATTACCAGACTCAGAATTAAACGTGTTTTTTAGATTTTTCCATCTAAATTATTTTCATACTTGCTGGACATAGGCCTCCTCCAAGATTCTCCACAAGAACTGGTCCTAGGCCACCCGCATCCAAAGGCTTCCTACGATCCTCACTTTGGATACCCTACTTAAAGTATGAGAGAAAAATAAATATCAGAGCCGAATCCCTTGCCAACAGGGTAGGGTAATGTCCCTGGTGGTTAACGTATACCTACATTTAACTCATATTAAATCTACAACGACTTACATGAAGCAAGAGTCGAATTGTTTTAACATAGAACCAGTTCACACAATTTTAAGTTGTACTCTTTCTATTATAAAGTAATACGTTTTGGAAGTATGAAGTTGAGGAGCAACGAAATCGTCGATTTCCATTTGACGAAGATCGTGAGTTCGCTGTTGTGTATTATTACCTACGATATATTTAAATGCAAATTTATTCTTGACATGTTTTTGCATAGCTATAATATGCAAATATATTCTGGATAATCTTACATGAAAATGTGAGAACAAAAAAGTCTTGCGTGAAACGTCTACTCACAAGTGATGATATTATTAAGACCAGTGTTCACAGTTGCTGATTTAATCAGATCTTTGTGCTCTCTCTGTGTTCGTACTGTATTCTCATTTTTCTTTCTTCTATTTTAACTTCTATCTTTTTTTTTAACGTGTGGAAATTCCCTCGGACCGTCACCCCGCCGGGGCTTACGGCGGCGTGGTGTGTCGGAATCGGACCGACTAAAACCACACGGTGTGCCACTCTGCGCCTGACATAGGAGGGATCCGGGAACAGCTGTTATTACGACATCCAGATCTCTCCTAGCGCCTGCCTGCTAACGCGGGCACCATCTGCGGATAAACTCTCCATTTAAACGACGTATGGCACACGCGGACGTCGCCTCCTTGCGGCTGGCCACTATAGTGGATGGAGGGGAAAACCTGTGCCGTCCACCCACAGCCACTCTCAAGGCGGCATAGGCGCTGGTACGTGCGCCTCCGCCGCCCGCCGCCGCTGGCG
The DNA here is from genome assembly GCA_949316085.1 of Hypercompe scribonia. Taxonomy (NCBI): domain Eukaryota; kingdom Metazoa; phylum Arthropoda; class Insecta; order Lepidoptera; family Erebidae; genus Hypercompe; species Hypercompe scribonia. Next base: position 20,150,374 of record OX438970.1, read on the forward strand.
GCGAATTAGGTCCGAGTGGAGGTCATCCTCGCGGGGCTTCTCCGCCGCCTCCTTCCGCGAAATTACGTCTTCGCAGAAGGTTGCGACCGCGGTAAAACAACTGTCGCTACCGACCATGGAGCGTATAACGGCCGGTAGCGAGAGACTTCCTTCAATAACTGCAGTGAGGACCCCACGCTGCGCCGCCCTGGCGAAACAAACCGCTAGCGTGTGCTGAGCCGAGTCCTCACTGCCGTCGGTTTTTCTTCTTCTCACTTCTATCTGCTCTAGCCTTAGCCTGTCTATTGATACTTTAGAATGAAAAGTTTAAATTATGAAAGGAGAAACATGCCTTCAAGGCAAGCTTAACAGTATGAGATTACATAGATACTTAAAAATCTTTCGATGTCAATAGACTGACGAAGCATAACCTGACGCAATTTCTCAACTAGCTTGCGTCTCGTGTACTGATCGTTACGAAAATGATACTGAAAAAAAAATACACTTATGCGTGATAAGGTCAGTTGATATATTTACTTTATTTCGTATTATTGCATTCCAATAAGTATATTAAAACTCGGGTGACTGAACTTTGATACCATTGGTGCAAAATTAAAATTGATACGATAATGCGTGCTATCACATAGAGGTCGAGAGTTACATTCACACCCAAGGCGATTGTGTGACGAGTACGAACATTTGTTCTGTCGGGCTATAATTTCTCTGCAATATGTATGTATTTGAAAATATATAAGTATGTTTATCAGCAGTATAGTTAACACAGGCCCTGCCTAGTTTAGAATCGGACGGGTGTGTGAAATGTTTTAAAAAAGAAACTTCTATTTACTACTATATGTTAAATGACCTGGCTTGAATATGGAGATCCCGACTTCAGGTGTGTGCTTCAAAATACATTCAATCACATCTGTTTCCCCTACCTCTACCTACCCCTGTAGGTAGAGGCATGTTAAACACCTACTTGTGGCCAATGTTCTGATCCTACTTAATAGGTGTAGAACCTATTGCCGATAATCAGGATGCTTTGTTTGCCAGAACCTCAGCAGGAATCAGCAGGTGCACCGGTTGCAGGTGAGATTGGCTTGGAGCCCTAAGTTCTTGGTGGGAACCCTATGCACCTCACTTATTATATAATATGTCCAATACTATAGAGTGTTAATCCAACTTTTCACTGCCCATTATTTTTACAACGTGTGTACCTATGTATGTATATTTTTGTCATGCTCGGATATTGAACGGTTGAATGGATTTTCATTTAATAGATGTCATTATATTTCCTTAATTATGGTAGTAACACTGGGTTTATCAAAACTAAAATAAATAAATAAATATTTCGGACATTTGACACAACGGCATCTAGTTTCAAACTAAACAGAGCTTGTAGTATGATAACTAGACTGACTGATAGAATACTATATACTTTTTTATTGTAAATACATACATATTGTACACAGAAAACACTCAAACTTCGAAACAAATATTTGCAGATCATACAAACATTTGGTCAGATCCGGAAATCGAATCCAAGACAGCATTCACTACCGCTGCATCACCGAGGCAGTAAAATGGTTAGTTTCTTTTGCTATTTCATAATAATATGTCTCCTTATACTTTCCTCTTTCCATACTTCTGGTAACTGAATAAGTTATTCTGTGTGACAAGATAAAACAATCATTTTATAAAATAATATATGTATAGCAATGGGTACTATTTAATAAAACAAAGAACACAATACAAATTACATACAAACCCACGTACATTTATATCTGCCAGTAAATGTCTATAAATTACTGGAAAGTGTACGTAGCTCGTATACGTACTCGATTAGATCGGGTAGGTAAGTATCGCTGGAAGGTGCGTTTACATATATCGAGTCCATCATTTCGTAGTAAACGCACCATTCGAGAGACTTATTCTCAAAGAACATAACCTTTTTGTGTGTGTTCGGTTTGTGCCCTTATAGTAAATTTACAAAACGAAGTCTTATGACAGAAGACGAAGATAATATGACAAAGAAACTTACTCTAATCAAATTTGTCCTACTATGAAAGTTAACCCAATGAAAAAATTTAAAAATGATATTGAAATTACATTCATTTTCTTTGTAAAGTAAGCTCACACATTCAAGTTGTGTGTGTGTAAAAATCTTAGAACATTTTACATTTTTTTTTCTATATTAAGAGCCTGCCAAAGTGACTCTACTCTGCGTGATGGAAAGCATGAATAGAATCCAAGAGGTGTGGTCACCATACTCATTGCAAATGCAGACAATACAGTATGGTGACCCACACTATGGTGGCCTAGTGAGATGCTGTTTCACACCCCGCTTGGGAACGTAAAAGGCATGACAGTCATCGTGACAGTGTAAGGCTAACCCAGTTACCACGGTAACTGTCAGCCCTGCATCAATGGGCCTCCGGTCTACATACGGACATACAACGAAATGTAATCGATTTTGGAACTAGTTAAAGAATGCCAAAAAAATATTTATACCTAATTAGAGATGGCAAACACTTCTAAATTAAATTATAATTATACTACGTAGTTCCCTTTGTAACTGCATCATTACATCGACAACCTTTAATAGTCCACTGTTGGACATAGGTCTCTCCTTAGCAAGAAGGTTTTGGCCTACTATACCACACTAGTCAAACTGTTTGGTACAGGTTTGTTTCAAGTTTACCCTTCGCTATACTGTGATGTTGTATGGGGTAGTTTGGTCCCTTATTCGCCTTTTACGACGGCCACGGGACAAAAAGAGCTGATGACACTCCGTGTTCTTACTCCATCACCGCATGCATATTACGTAATAGTTTTCTCATACGTTTGATATTTACATTTACATAGTTCCAAAGGTAATGCAGAGGTGTACTGAACAGTTACACTAGCCATTGGTAATTTGAAATAGAACATTATTAATTGTTTTTGTTTATTAAAAGAAAAATCATCTTGGGATACTTGTGGAGAGTTCTCCGTGTGGTTATAGATTCATCCCGTGGGTGTCATAAGAGTCCATTAAGGGAGCAAATTCTGCAGTACAATGGTACTGCAAAAAAATAAAAAAAATGCACACACGCACGTATTTAGTTCTGTGCAAGAACCGGTCTGCAGGTACAACACTCCAAAGATGACTGACATTCTTAGGTAAGGCTACTTTAATTTAGTTGACACAGTCGGTACTACAAGTAAAGGTAAAAATAATCACATTATATACAAATGTTTTATATACAAACATTCAAAATTAAAAAACATCAGACCGTATTGCAGTTCTACATACATAAATATATGAGTTTTCTTGAAGAGTAATAAAAAGCATCTAGAGCGACCCGCTACGTCATAACCCTTCAGTTCCGCTCTTATTTGATAGCTTGCTCTGCATCAGCCCTCACTTATTGACCATACTCCTATCTAGATAAAAACTATATTTGTAAACAGTAAATATTTTGTTAGAAAATTGCAGATGAAAATTATTATTCCATTTATTTAAATGAAAGCGTGGTAACCTTTGTTTCATTTCAATTCTTTAGATTCGATGTAATTCTTGGGTTTAAGTTATCCTGTTGTTTGTTATTTGACACGTGTTCATATAATTATACTCATTACTACATAAATAAAACATAGCGTAGATTACAAATTGTTTAATGATTGTACAGTTACATTAATTTTTACAATATAAGTGTTTATCTACACATCAATGCACGCAAAGGTTGATTTTTCTTATTATGTATATTAATTTTACAGAACACAGACAATGTATCGTAAAATAATATCTTAAGAAGTAATACAATTAAATATACAGTGGACCCCCGGTAATTCGACTAACGTTTTGCAGGGCAGTGTCGGACTATCGAATTTGTCGGATTATAAAGTACTGCCTTAGACCCCCTATAGCCCGGATTTTTTTACAAAAGAGTACCTTGTAATCCGACAAATTATAGACAAATGATAAAATTCTATATGTTGTCTTCTGGGCTTGTGACGACATTACTAGGTAAGTATACGTAATGCACAATGAATAAACGCTGAACTGCAACGCTATCACATCACACGTAGTCAAATTCAAACTAAGCAATCTGAATTGAAACAATATCTACACGTCGAGAACAAGTTGTAACCTGTTTAATCTTGCACTATCCACATTAGCGAAAATTGTTTGATTGATATCGGATTACAGGGGGGTCCGGATTAGACAGAGGCCGAATTATCAATTACCGTTAATATTTTGATCTAGTACATACTAGTGATGTAACGAATGTCATTTTTTATACATTCGCGGATGCGAATGCGAATGCAAATATCTATTACCGACATTCGCGAATGCGAATGCGAATGCGAATGTTCAGTTTTTATTATATGGCAAAGTAAGTCAGAAAATACTCGAATTGATGAAATCCTTCGAAAAATTGTCATTTACTAGCGATATTTGGTCTGATACTTGTTCTGGAGTTTCACTGCTGAGTTTAACTTGTCACGGGATTACAGAAGAATTTGAAAGGAAAATGATAGTGTTAAAAGCAGAAGTGTTCAATGAGGCCCGCCACACCGGCGAAAATATTGCTTATAAACTTGAAGAAATCCTATCATTATGGAAGATACCCAAAGAAAAAGTGAAATGTGTAGTTCACGATGCCGGTACTAACATGAAAAAAGGTGTTAACTTATTAAATGTCAAACATATTGACTGTGCTTCACATAAGATTCAAAATGTGTTAAAAGAAGGGATGAAAGCTCAAGAAACTGTAAACGCTGTAATATCAAAATGCAAAAGCTAGCAACTCACTTTCATCATTCGACTTCTGCCCAAGACGAGCTTGCTAATATACAGAAAAGGCTAAGTCATAAATCCCTTAAGATTAAACAAAAATGTGCAACTAGATGGAACAGCACTTTTTATATGCTGGGACGTATTTTGCAAATCAAAGAGTCTTTATGTATTTATGCGTCGACAAATAATAAAATTCCCCTATTAACGTCTGAAGAGTGGATGATTATTGAGAGGCTTATCGATGCACTGAGGACATTTGAAGAACTGACTAGAGAGTTAAGTGCTGCCGATGTTTCCATATCTTCTGTGATTCCTCTAATCACCACTCTACAAAAAATTGTTAGTGACCTTGATGCGTCTGATGAATACATTGGTGATACGATTACCGTTTTAAAAGACGAGCTGATTCGCAAGTTCTCGGGTTTAGAGGATGAACTTCTGTTCGCCACGGCAACATTCATTGATCCAAGATACAAACACAAGTTCTTTAAAAATACAACCACTAAAGAACGTGTCATAGAACATATTTTGAATTTGGTTGGAGACAGTCAAACTGATGTATCAGATACTAATTCACGTTGTCCGAATGCAAAGCGTGACAGGTTAAATGAAACCGAAGACACTCTAACAAATAAACGTTTATCTTTGACAATGAATTTACTTATGGGTCCGAGCGAAAGTGAAGAAGACGATGTAAATGTACTACTTAATATTTATCAAAACCCAGTTCATCTTTTAATCCTTAAAACTGTCACAGAATACTCAACGGGGAGACGCGTGGCAAAAGATTTCGACCCTTTAACTTGGTGGAAAGTGAACAAGGAAAAGTACGGTCTCCTATTTCCTGTAGTTCGGCATTATTTAGTTACACCACCAACGAGTGTCCCGAGTGAGCGCATGTTTAGTGGCGCTGGACTTATTTACACATCACATCGAAACCGACTTGAAGGAGACAAGGCATCTAAGCTTTTATTTTTAAAGTTTAATATGCCTTTACTGAAGTTTAATTATTAGCTTGAAAAATATGTTATAAAATATGATAATTAATTAAGAGGTAAATGTTTTTGTTTCAGAGTCAATATTTTTGTTTAGACTATATTAATTTATTGTTTATTGAAGAAAAATAATAGTTTTAGTTTGATTTTATAACCTTTTTTTTTAGTTTTATTAAGGATAATGATTATCTAAATATTACAAAGTTATGTAGGTAAAAGACTGATAAAATTTTCATAGAAAAATAATTCAAATTCTAATAAATATTCAATTTTTAAGCTTTCATTAAAGTAAAAGCAATAATTTTATTTTTATTTGTTTACAGTGTTTATTTATGAGAAAAATTGCTGTATCTGATTATTATTTTTAGTTTTGTTCAAGAAAAACATTTTAATGTTATATAATCATCTTCTTGAATTATCATAAAATGTTATATAATAGTAATAACTGATAAAAAGTTCTTAGAAGAATTTGTTTTTGTATGTTTACTTGCATTGCATTATATATTTTGATTTATAAGTTCCAGAGAAAATTTAATTGTTAAGCTTCATTGCCCAAAGTAAAATATGTAAACAAATAATACCAAGGCAAATGATAAAGTGAAGTGAAGACTGATAATGTGATTGATTTCTAGGTTGATCGACTTTTTCTTGTATTAAAAACCATAAAAAATGAATGGATTTCAATTTTATTAACCTACTATCATCTTCAACTTGTTTTCTTTTCTGATTTTCATATTCGCAAAACATTCGTAGAAATTTACGAATGCGAATGTGCAAAAATATGCGAATATCCGCGAATGCGGATGCGAATGCGAATATTCGTTACATCACTAGTACATACATAAATAATGTTTGTCCACAGCTTCTGTCATTTTGTGTTAACTACCTTATTACAAAATAGCAGCTCGAACTGTAGTGTAAAGGAACTTCAATCTAATGAAATGGTTCAGAGACTTCCTTGAGGATTTAATTTGTACGGAAGCAAGGATCTTTCACGTCTGTTCATTTCATTTTGAATTAAATTTTAGAATAAATTCGTCTGGAACACAATTTGAAATGGAACAGACTGAAAGTTTTAATCACGTAATCCATATTTGAGATCAAAATTGATCTTTAGCTAATACCCGACGTCGACTAAAAATCGACTTAAAACTGAGTATTATGTAGGCATTGAACTTTGCAAAAAATTTAATAATGAAATGAAATGAATGAAATGGTATAAAATTTCCCTGACATCTAAACCAATATGAGCTGTATTTTGGAAAACTTTATGCGCCAATAATCAGTCCATAAACATTCAATAACATTTTTCGCGATTCAGACTGTGGCCAAACAGTTCGCCTACTTTTCAGGCATAACGAAACTAGGGACAAAATCTCAAGTGGATTTAAAATGCATGGACTGGATGTTTCTTAATTAAATTTATTTGTGCTCATATTAATAGAATACTCCATTTAGATTAAAAGTGACTTCAAATAAATGTGTGTACTTCAGTGAACTTTACTTATTTCACTTACATTCTTCATGTTATTTTCATTATAGTTTTTATTTGAAATGCACTGGATGTTCGGTGCTTATTAATTGTAGAGCATTTATATGATTTTTTTGTATATTTTCTGGTGCTGTAAAAAAATAACACTTAACTGTTACAACCCTTGAATTAGACTTAGTTTAAAGTTTATTACTAAATTGATATGTTAAGTAATTTACATCTTATATATTATTTGAAGGGACGATATATTTCTTGTCAATTTTTTTCTAACGTACTCATAGTATTACATACAATGAACGAAGCAACAGTTAACAGCTATAGCTTCTAAATATACAACAGAACACATGCAATATACGCAAATATGGTGCGCAGGTCTGGTTTCCATTTTCACGCCTTTCGTGTACACAGAAACTTAATTCAGATTTGATGTGTACCAACGATACGCTGTAAACCATAGTGCAAACACACGTTCTGATAAATTAGGGTAACCATATAAGTCTCAGAGACAAACACAATCCATTTAAAAAACAGGAAGCGGCAAAAGTTTAACAAAAACATTTTTTGCGTGTAATTTTTCTTTAATTGGGGATTTTAATTGGCTTGCGGTTCTTGATTGTGTTCTTTTTTTGTGATTTACTGCGACGTGTAAAATTAGGTTATAGTGTCCAGTCATTTTTGTTGATTATTTTATTTTTTTGGGAAGTTTTAGAGAATAAATATATTAATATACTCTGTAATGCTGTTTGCCTTGTCAATTCTCTTAGCAAAACCTGATGCGTGCAGATTTATTTAGTATTAAATACGTGGGGGTATAGTATGTTTCTAATGAGTTGTAGAATAAAAAAAGAACAACTCGATCGTAGAAGTATCTCTCCTCTGTGGATGTCTGTAATCGTATTTTTTGATATATAGTTTTGTAAGTAATTCTGTCATTTTTTTTCTGACGTTTATCGTTACTTATTGTCTAAACGATATCGTACACTTTAACTTTTGTTGATACCTACTGATTCTTTCTAATTAAAAAATATATATAAATATGTTATACATTTAAATATGTACATAAGGAAAAAAAACTAATTTTTACCCCGAGCTATTTGATTTGTAAGACGCGTGGATTGTACTCACTAAATACAACAAGAAAGATATTGACCTGAACGTCGGCACTTAATGGCACTTCGAACCTCGATTAAGTCAATTTCATTCATTTTCTTTTTCTACATTATTTAAATTTTTTTTCCTTTAATCATAAAATGTATTTCTGATTTCATTCACTTTTGATGTTTTATTTTCCTCAGTCTTGATTAGAGTAATTCTTTTTGGGAATTTGAATTAAGAAAATATAAAATGTTAATTTGCTGATTTTTTACATTGGTCACTCCTAAGTACGAAAGTAGGTAGAAGAATTTTATGTCACTTGTCATTTTATAAAATCGTAAAATTTACGATTTTATAAAATCTAGCTACATAGACTAATTGGATTTGAGTTTTAAAAATCATACTGTATTACGATACATACATTGTCGCTTTATTAATTTTAACATTAAATTGGGCGATATCATTTTTACTTTCATGATGTATTAACTAAGCACTATTTAATAAGTTATATTAATACTTTTAAGAATATTCTAAATGTGAAGCTTTTGTAAAACGAAGCATACAATTAAATTAGACAAAAAGTTTTTTTTGTTGCCCCTACCTAAACCTTAGAGATAACGATGTGTTATAATAACCTTGACCTTATAAACTCTCTGAAGGTTACTCGTATCAAACGTTACTTTCTTTACCATAATAACGTGTCAGGCAGGCATGAAGTGTACTTATGTGCGCGCTAACTGTCGTCTGTCCCCTTGACCGATACTTGGACCGTCGCTCGTCGGGCGTTTCTTGCAAACTACTGTTTTTGTATCCAGTTGCGAGTTTCAGCGGAAGTTTTGGCCCTTTTACTACGTTATTCAAATATCTATTATAATATTGTATTTTAATATTGGTTGAACTTGGTGACATGAACAGAAGATTTCTTTTGTGACTACATACAATACTACTACTAATAAATTATTACTAATACTTTGTATGTGCGAATGGAGTATTTACACTAATGGAAAAAATTAAGGGATCAAAAAAAAATTCCAAATTTTTAGGCAGTTTTCAACAGGCCGTAACTTCGAGAAAAATGGTCGTACAGGAAATAAAATAAAAGAAAATTATAGCTCCAAGAGTCTAGTTTTGGATTCGAACTTGAAAACTTTATAGCCTCCGCGGTTTTTGAGTAATCGTAGAAAAACCAGCAACAAAAAGATTTTTAAAATTTTTTTAGTTTTTTTTTTTGGTCTACGGACGTCGAAAAAATTGTTTTAGCTTAACCACTATAAGGATCAGATACCTTGTTTATTTAGCTTTAATTTGCTTTTTTATACACCCTGATTTGCCCACTTCTCGCTGAGATATCGGTTTTCAAATGGAAAAGGATCCTTTTGTCTTTGATTATCGATATTTCAGCAACCAATGATTCCAAAGAAATTTAAAGGTGGGTTTCAAGAATTTGAATAAATTTTCCCTAATGACTGGCTATAGTTTTTCCGAAAAAGAAATTTTTCATTCTGTCACATGAATTTGAAAATGCAACAAAAAAAGGGCTTTTGGTGGTTTTTTGGAAAATCAAGCACTGGATCGAAAATATTGAGGAAACCACTAATGTTAAGTGTGCCTTTTACAGTTCAATATATCCACAAAAAATCCTACAAAAAATCAAATAAATCCAACCAGCCGTTTTTTTGTTTCACTCCATCGAATTTTTGAAAAATTAAAGGATCACGTTTTTTGCTCTGAAAAGCACATAATTTTTGATCCCTTAATTTTTTCCATTAGTGTATATATATTTGCGTATAGTATGTATAGGGAAACATTTCTATTTGCCCATATATTGTGAATGGTAAAATTAACATTCACAATGTATAACTAGTTAAGTTTCATGTTAAACTTGTGGCTAATATTTTTTTATAACAAAAGCATAAATTCGAACTCTTACGCCAGCTTGAGACAAGATAAATTATATTATATTAAAACACGCTGTCCGCTTCTTCTTTGCAGTAAGCATCATTACGGTGCTATTTTTTGCCGTCCATTGCCGCGTACGGTAATTCAGTTATGCCTGTGACTTCATTGATTGAAGCCTCTGCGTTTAGCGGTCGCTGGGTCCAATTATTAATGAAATTGTGGTAATCGATTGACTACCGCTGGCTGATACTCCATCAAATAGCATCCATCAAATTACATTCCATAATACAATAACGGGTTATAGAATGAAAATGTGCTATATTTAGACCATATTTTTGTTACTTAAATTTCATGTAGGAGTAATGTTACTAGCTTATTAGAGTAAAATATTTCAAAACTTGTCAATACATTTTTTTTCTTTTAAACAAAGTATAAATTTTACAATTTTCTCTTAACCACCTCATATTTATATTACGTTTACTTGAAAACGTTTAACTGGATTAAGTAAACAAAACAAGACACAATTAATTCTTTCAAATAAAAAGTGTCAATTAATTTAAAAGTAAAATTAAATTACACTGCAAATTCTACCCAATAAGCTGACAAAAAAAAACTTAAGCGAAAGTAGAAAAATACATAGGTTTTTTTGGCTTCAAAAGCACTAACATAGAGTGGTGTATTGTACAGTGGTTTCCTTGCACAGGATAACACGTATGTGGCTTAGAAACACGTCTTGCTAAGGACCTTTGACAAAGTAATGACGGCAAGCAGACAAAGGGCTTGGATGCCTTCCCCTCCTGACACAGGTACTCGACTCTCTCCTCTTTAGGGTGGTAAAGTCTACGGGCGAGGGTATCTTTACATTTAGAGGATAACTTTTATTTGAAATATGAGGTTTTTCATTAAAATTATTAAGTAACTGACAAAATGAAAATAAAATTGTCTTGTTTAAACTTATCTCAAGAAAAGTCAAGTAGTTTACAACTATGAATAAAATCATTGAATTCATTACAAACAATTCTCTTAGCCAGTATGTCTACTTAGTAGCTTTTATTAATTCTGATCACAAATTTTTCTTTTGTCTTGATTTTGTTATACCTAATAATAATTAAGAATTATAAATATATTTTAATTTTACTAAAAGGGAAAAGAGCACAATTTAAAACACTTGATGTGAAATGTGATGCAAAAAAAGTAAGTCCTATGATAGTCACATTTAATGTGTTATATAATGTGTAATAATAAACAAATAAATAAATAAATATGTCATTTCAACTTGATAGTAAGCCAGCACGCTCATTGGTCAATTCCACTTCCACGGTACTACGGTTCCTTTTCAAGTAATTTAAAAGCTGTATCGATTTTTTTATGTGAAAGTAGTGACCCTACTACAAAGGCAAGTGCCACCCGCCATTACCGATCACACGTTATGATTCGACCGTGTTCTCGACGTGACGAGACTGGCTCAAGTGCGGCCGTCGGCGTGGTTACCCTACTCTTAGCTGTGGCTTACGTTACGTTGTTTGTGTGAATAATGTCGCAATTATCTAAGCCAATGCTTAGTGGATTGTGAGCTTATGAAATGTACTGTAAACAGAATTTATTGAAATTGAGAAAATATTCTTTCAATATAAGTATTGATTAATGAATGAATATCTGGGTCATCAATTTTACGTGAATCGGATGCAATCGATTTTATCAGCGGAAGCTTTTTATAACTTTAACCTGTTTACTAACAGTTATACTTACGTAACTCGGTTTTTGACTGTCAAGTCAAACACGTCTTTATCTCTATTGAATCTTTAGCAAGTTATTGAACGTGAAAATGATACGCTTCTGTAGGAATATAAGTGGTCGCCACGCCGCTCTCTACTGCAGAGAGTTGTAAGTTCAAACCCCACATGGGACAACACTTCGTGTCATCCACAAATTGTTGTTCTGAGGTCTGGGTGTTCTTTGTGTCCGTTTCTTGTATGTTTGTAAAGTCCCCCGCGACACAGAATTTATTTCTAGTACGGGCGTTGTGTTTTACAAAAAAGAAAGAAATGGTAGTCATTGGCTCCGGAAGGGGATGCACTTTTATCCCTCTGGTAGAAAAGAAAATACATAAAAAAATATATTTTTCAAGATATTTCCTAAGAGTAGATTACATAGTTAAAGGCCTAGTAACAAGTGTATATTTTATATCGGTAAATAATATATGTGGATGTAGGTGCGCTCACCTGGAAATAATTCTGGTGACGCCCAGCGCCGTGTTTGTTCGTATTTGAAACGATGAAAATTTAAAATAATTCTTCAGAACCGGACGCGGCAACGCCCTCGGCTAAATCTGAGCTCAAATACCCATACCCGTTTCATATGTTATACGAACATAATTCACATTTTGCTTATGAAGTTCAATAAATTTGAAATAACATTCAATTTTATTACAAACTCGACAGTGAATAAATATATGCAGAATGGATTTGCTATGCAATCAAAATTAATGGGTCCTAGCTGTCTGAGGTATTAGAAAATGCCTCTGGCATTTGGAAAGTTAATATCATGGCTTCTGGAGTTGGTGTGGATTGAGAAGAAGGGAAAGGAAGAGCAATATACTGAAATATTTATTTACATTGTATAACGTAATTGGCTCGGTTTTTTCTAAAGATCTGTAAGTAATTGGAATGATGATCATAGGCTGATGTAGTTAGACAGATGACACTCTGGTGCGGCCGGGGTTTGTCATCTTAGGCGGAGTACTGTTGCGACTCTTACTGTATATAATAGTGAGAGATGCGATAGCGTCCAACTGCGGAGATTATTACGTCCTGGGATTTATCTTTCATGAGGTACGGCAGACAGGACCCCAGAAGCCGCCGATGTGTTCCTGGTGTTCTTCCCGACTGCCGCGGTAGGCCACCGTAGAGTTTAACGCTATAACTGGTTCCCCAGGAGACCCACACACACCCTCTGTCTCTCAAACCGAGGGTGTGGTGTGAAAAGCACTCACAGGGGAAAAAAATGGTGATGTACATAGTTATATTGCTTCTTTTAGAAATTTTATTCATTACATTTACAGAAATCTATGTTTTTTTAACTTCATACAGTTCACACACTGCCCTCTGGTCCCAAGCTAAGCAAAGCCTGTACTATTATAAACAGACTGCTGATAAACATATTTATATATTTCTAAATACGTACATATTATAGATAAATTACATTCACATTTATAATAAATGGTCATATTCATCACCCAAAGATTTATCCTGGATGGGATTCGAATCCACGACCTCTACGCAGGAGATATTACAGTGCACAAATGAGTGCGCAAACACAGATGCACTCTCTTTGACCTCACTCTCACAATACGATGGGACTTTTACCCGACACGATCAGAGAGAGGTCAGACGCAGGAGTCGGCCCCTTTAGATGTTCTCTGGGGCACTTGGGTTAAGAGCCCAACTTTCAAATTTCAGGTTGTTTTTAAGTATTTGTATTAAGGTTTAAATGATATCGAAGATGATCTCAATGGAGCGTTAATCCAAATATATGCACACTGCTTGCACTTCCAATGACAAATAAATTGAATGACAGGAGTAGATTTGTTACTCCAACTTGGTTTACGTACAACAAGAATACTATTACCCTGTTATCAGCAGTAGTCTTTTATCTGACTGCATAATAAGGAAGGTAATGTTGTTCAATGAAGTGTTACGACAATGTACTGTAGGTATTCGGTACTCTGATTTCTTCAGCCGTACCTTTAACAAGAGGCTCGATTGTTCCGATGCAACCGGCCGAGATGTTATCTCAAGTTATTTAACTGTGAGTTTCGTCAGCGACCGTTATATTAACTGGTTATGTAACTACTTGTGTGAACGCTTGATAACTGTAACTCAATGAAATGTCGAGAAAGTGTAACGGAGTAACGTTTAGAAGTACATTCAAGTGTAATGTGTCATGTTAATTAATGTTTCTACTTGGAAAATGTGCAGATCGGGCTGATGAATAACCGTGAGTTGTTGTGGGTTGAAAAGTTGTCTTCATACAAAACTCATATTCTAAGTAACTGGACTTTTCTTGTATAGATACGATTCAAGTTCATAAATCTTGACCAAGTATGAGTTAAACTCGAGAGTTCCGTACGATGAATTGCACGCAATGTTGAGAAACCGTAGTATTCTTGAAGCGTTGAAAACCTAATCTTAATATAAAAGGAAAGAATTTGTTCTTTCTTTCTTATTTATATATAAAACTTTCTTTCGATTTGTCGAAAGAAAGTTTTATATATTTTTTTTCAATTTTGCAATTGGTAAGTTAAGTTTCACTCATTAGTTACTATTTATAGTACACTATATAGCTCATGTTCACTCTTAGTTTTCTCTCTAAAAGCAATGTTCACGATTAACATTTATGCCATAAAATCAGTTGTCCGTAAACTGTAATTGTAAATTTAACGACTTTTCTCATTTTACAGTTTCCAAGTCAGATATTGTAGCAACATAATTTAATGATGATGCTTTGTGTGCTAATGAATACTGTTTCGTTTACCATAACACTGCATCGATGCCGAGATTCTTATTAATATTCACCGTGATTGTAAACTCCAAGAAGATTGCATTCGTTGTGGCTTAAAGTAACATTTGAAATGTTGACACATTACCGTCACCGATATTAATTACTCCTCGATGTGAGTATTGCATTAAATCTATTCAAACATAATACAGTAGCATACTCAGAGCAAGAATTAAACCCACGACTGATATTTACAACTAAACATACAATAGTGGGTTTTCATACAAAACCAAACATATGCTAGTCGTTTCATCAAGAATCGTTTGTAAAATAACAAAACGATGTTTACTCGAAAAGACTTCCATAGCGAATTATTCTAACTAAACGTATAGGACCTTATATGACAAGAAATTTTATCTTGAATTTTTACTCGACACCATAGCTACGACGCCAGAAATTCTGAAAACTCAATCGCTTTACCTATGTACATAGATATTAACATGTATTTCGCACTCGTTAGTTCGTACAGGCAAAGCGATTAAGCTATCAGAATTTCTCTTGCTATAGCTATGGTGACGAATAGAAATTTAAAATAAAATTTCTAATTATAAGGTCTTTCACAGCGAGTTAGAATCATTAGTTATTGAAGTTTTTGCTCGTTTTATGTTGCATACGTTAATTCTTTAAAAATATTTTTAATATTTGAAAATGGAATCCTTTTCTCTGATTTTATTTTTAGAAAATGAAGAATTTTGAAGATTGTGTCATGGAACGAAAATCCAGAGTGAACGCTACATATAGCGATTTATCATCAGTATTTTTTTCTAAAAAGTTTTCCATGAAAGACTGCAGAATCAATTTGTTGTGTACTACTTAATACCATTCAATCATGTATTCTTAATAATCGATAGTAAAATGAGAAATAATTGATCAGTTGAATAGGGCGTTAGAGTGAATGGGTCGATATGTCGCGGGAACGGTGTCAACTGTCAGACGTTGTGTGCACATCACTGAACCGACTTTGACGCGATGAAATATTGATGTTGGTAGCCCGCTTGTCTGTATCTCTTGCGGCTATACCTACGTTGTAACGTCGGTAGAGATTTCTCTAAATTATTTTGCAGTGTTAATTTTACAAGAGAGTCTAGCTTTCAAAATTTAGAAGATTAGAAAAATAATAAAATGTTGTTAAAGCTCGCTCTTAAAACGACAACAACGAAACGACACAATATTGAAATCTTCAAAATATGTTGTTAAAACAACACTACCTTACTCTATCACAAAGCGTGATAGAGAAAGGAAGAATTATGCTTCAGCACAAATGTACCAATTCGACCACAGTGACACCACGGCCTCACAGAGATCGTTAAGAAATTTTTGGTAGGTTGAATCCTTCTCCCCTTCTCTAATACTACGAGGAGTACTAGAAAGGAAACAATGTACTAGTTACTTTTGAGTTGAAGGTATCCATTGACAACTTCAGGTAGCTACAGACTTACGGTACTAGTAGGTTAAAAAGAGATGACAATTCATGCTGTCACGTATCGCTATTTGTAACTAAATTCAACCAACCTATCACCGTTCTATGCTGAAAAAAGGTCCAACCTGGAGGTACCCCGGTCTTGAGTTTAAAGCACTCTGGAGGAACAGTTATTATGTCTCTTCAACACAGAGAAAGGATTCTCCGACTAGGTGAGGTGATCATGCCTGACAGGCGGCCGTCCTTTTTTGACGAGAATGTTATGTAAATTAATATTACTATGTAATATGTATTTTACTAGTTTTGGTATCTGTACAACTAAGTCTAAATCTTAATAGTCTAGAACTATCGAGAAACATGTTTAGTGTAATGACATTTTAGGACTTTGTTGATGGCTTTTGAGTGATTAAATAAAATGTCATAATCGTTGTCATAATAGGTAATAACCTATATTTCAATTGCAACATAAAGTAAACTGATAATAATGGTAATGAATTTAATGTAAACTGTATTCGAATCATCATGTAATAAATTGATGACATGAGTATTGCAATAAACTGTTCAAATAAGGACAAAATGTGTTGATGTCTAGTTTGTTGTATGAAGTTGTTAGCAATTTATTTGTAACTTGTTATTTGAAAAGTCACACACGTAAGTGATTGCAGATTGGTTTTTACCTTACGAGTACTTAACGCCTACATTTTGCAGTTTTTACCTTGATTTTTGTTTGTATCAAATCTTATAATTGTTCCGTCAAATCCTTAGTCGATTTTACTGAAATTTTGGTTATAATGAATGAGAATAAAAGATAATAAAAATCTCTATATTTTTGATAGTTTGCACTAGGTTTTCAATTTAACTTTTTTTTTTATCTAAATACTGTTTTTTATTGTATATTTATGTCTGTATCAAAAAGAAGTAAGCAGCTATTTACATTTTTGGTCCCACATTACAGAACAGTATCTGTTCTGTGTCCCACACAGTTACAAGCTTTTTACCACTTTACATAACTTTGTCTTTTTTTTATCATAACCTTGTCTAAAAAAATACCAATTTTAGGAATGTGGTAACAGGACCTTTATGTCAAGAACATTGTAAATAGCATACCTAACACCCTGCGAAAAAGTAAGGACTTGTAGTGCATACATGAAAATATATGTAATGCGCTCTACAGTAAATTTACTATGCACAATGATAAGCGACCACATAAGACGTAAAAATCTCAATAAATGAAAGAAATTTCTAAAACATTTTAAATTATGTCTGCTTTTGAAGCCTAATCACTTCTCACATTCACTAACATTAAGCTGATTCGCTCCCAGCTAAAATAATGGGATAGATGCACATAAAACTATTTCATACCCGGAAGGAGTGTTGCCAAGCCAATTTGAAACGATTCGCGCAAGTGATGTGGTTTCTGCATCATTACCACGTGCTTGGGATGAGAACTACCGACGTCCAAGTGTTTATACAAAATTGCCTGTTAATACGTGAAAACATTAAAGCAGGAGTTCTACAATAGACGTATAGAAGTATGTAAAAGGATCTATGATGCACCATATTAAAAATTTACCATTCAATTAACGTAATCAGCTTACCCAATTGTAAGCAGTTATTAATGGCTATGAATGTTCAGTTCACGCGCCATCACTGTTAATATTACATTGACATTTATTGGCTAAGTTTAGCTAGAAATCGTGTGTTTAATTCTCACCACTCAAAACAAGTGTTTGTGTGATGAACACGATCATTTGTTCTGTATTTGCTATGTATTTAGAAATATTTTTATTTTATTTATTTATTTATACTTTCTGCAAATAAAGTACATTGCATAAGGCGGACTTAATGCCGTAGGCATTTTCTTCCAGTCGACCTTTGGGTGATGCAGAGATGCGTGTAGCAGGTGTAACAATAGATTTAGTAGTGTTGATTTTTAAATTGCGTAAAAAATTTTATGTAATACATAATGATATAAATACATATATACATACATATACATATATAAAAGGGAACACATACCTATATATATATATATACACACACAAATACATACATATTCATACAATGATGAATAGGCAAGTAATTATTTCTGATGACTCCGTCAACAAGTCTCCGTAAAGCTTGCGTTTTTTTTTTTTTTTAACGTGTGGATACCCCCTCGGGCGTCACCCCACCGGGGTTTACGGCGGGGTGGATCCCTCCTAGCGCCTGCCCGCTACCTCGGGCACCATCTGTGGATAAACTCTCTATTTTAGGCGACGTACGGCACACACGGACGTCGCCTCCTCGCGGCTGACCATTGTAGCGGATGGAGGGGAAAACCCGTCCCGTCCACCCGCGGCCACACTCAAGGCGGCATGAGGCGCTGGTATGCGCGCCTCCGCCGCCCGGCTCGCCGGCGGCGAATTGGGTCCGAGTGGATATTGTCCTCCCGGGCCTTCTCCGCCGCCTCCTTCCGCGAAATTACGTCTTCGCAGAAGGTTGCGACCGCGGTAAAACAACTGTCGCTACCGACCATGGAGCGTATTATGGCCGGTAGCGAGAGATCTCCTCTAATAACTGCAGTGAGGACCCCACGCTGCGCCGCCCAGGCGGAACAAACCGCCAGCGTGTGCTGAGCCGAGTCCTCACTGCAGTCGCAGTGGTGACAGGCGGGACTCAATTCCCTCCTGGCGACCGAGTGCAAATACTTCCCGAAGCAACCGTGCCCGGAAAGAATCTGCGTCAGTCGGAAGGAAAGGGTCCCGTGCTGCCGCCCTGTCCACTCGGCGATGACCGGCTGGAGAGCCTCCACGGCGGCAAAGCCAGCACGTGGAGCCTCCAACCGGGACGACCAACGAGCCATCGTGGCTCGACGAGCGGCCTCTCGCCACTCGCGTATCTCTTCGGGCGGGGGCCGAATGCCGCTACCCACCCGAAAGTCTGCCGTTCGCCGATAAACTTCAGCGAGCACTTCCGCCTCCAAATCCCACGGGGGAGTTCTGGCTAACGCGCACGCCGCCTCCGTCGATACGGTGCGGTAACCGCGTATGGCTCTAACCGCCAATATCCTCTGAGGGCGCCAGAGGCGCGCCCTATTCTGGGCGGTCAGAGCCACCACCCACACCGGTGCACCATACAGTGCCATTGACCGAACAACCCCCGTGTATAGCTGTCTCGTCGCAACGCTGGCTCCACCCAAATTGGGCAAAAGTCGCCCAAGAGCAGAAGCAGCGCCGACCAGCTTTGGAGTAAGCTGTCGGAAGTGCTCGTCGAAGAGCCACCTGCCGTCGAGGATCAGGCCCAGATACTTCATCTGGGCCTTAATCGGTACGAGGACCGAATTGACTACGATAGAGGCACCAGGGGGTGGACCACGACGGGGCCCATGAAACAAAAGGGCTTCCGTCTTATCTAGGGCCACCCGTAAACCCAGCGCCTCAATGCGCCCGACCACCAAAGAGACTCCCACGGTGGCCAGGCGCGCCGCCTCTTGAAAGTTCGCCCCCCGGGCCGTGACCAATGTGTCATCGGCGTAACAAATTACGCCCAGCCCGGGGGGAAGACGACCTCGAAGGGCCCAGTCGTATCCCATACCGTAAAGCTTGCGTACTCTAACCTTAAAGGTTAGTGGGTTAACAGACCTTCTTATATCTAGGGGGAGAGCGTTCCAGAGGTTTACAGCTTGGACAGTAAAGGACGAATGGACAATACGGGAATTATGTGATGGACAGAGAAGGAGGAGATTATCGGAGGAAAGAAGATTTATGTCATGGTTAGAGTTAGAGGGTGGTTAGTGGATAAGGGAGTGTAACATAATCAACGC
The DNA here is from genome assembly GCA_949316085.1 of Hypercompe scribonia. Lineage (NCBI taxonomy): Eukaryota > Metazoa > Arthropoda > Insecta > Lepidoptera > Erebidae > Hypercompe > Hypercompe scribonia. The sequence goes on from OX438970.1 coordinate 20,170,399, forward strand.
CCGCAAGCTCCGGCGCTGTCTAATAGGTAACCATGACAGTTGCCTCCGATAAGCGGATACATGATCATACTTACGTAAGGTGAATATGAACCAAATGCAATTGTTGAAAAGACGGTCTAATTTGTTGAGCAGATCTGCATTCAGGTCGAGGTAACACACATCACCAGAGTCGATGATTGGCAAAATTAAGGCATAAACTAACGTAATCTTGGTTTTTATGGGGAGAAAGTTTTTTAGTCTATAGAGGCCACGTAAAATATTCGTGACCTTTTGACTGACACTGGTTACCTGAACCTGCCAATTCAAAGTTGTATCTATGTGTAAGCCGAGGTCCTTAACCGATTGGTTAATGGGCAATACTGTACCGTCATAAATGATACCAGCGACAGCGTCAGGATCAATTCTACCCATCATTCTGGGACTTCCTGAGAAAATCGCTTGACATTTACCCGGATTCACGTTTAAGCCGAAACTGCTGGACCAGTTTTTTATGGTGTCTAGGGCATGGTTAATGTTGGCTATAGCTTCATTTAAGTTTTCAACTCTCGCATGTGAGTAGATCTGCAAGTCGTCTGCATACAGATGATACGAACACCGAAGTTTGTGAGTTATGAGGTCGATAAATAGCGAAAAGAGAAGAGGGGAAGCCTTGTGGCACGCCAGAGTCTAGTTCGGCCCACAGCGATGACGAATTATCAGTTCGGACAGACTGCTGGCGTCCACGAAGATAGGATGAAAACCATTCCAGTGCATCGTCGGAAATCATGAAGTGGGCAAGTATTGCTAGTAGGATCTCGTGGTTCACAGCATTGAAGGCGTTTGAGAAGTCAATTAAAGCGAGAACAGTAATTTTGCCTTCCTCCATTGCCGCCTTAATGTCAAGCGTTACCTTGAGCAAAGCTGTCCCTGTACTATGTCCAGGTCGGAATCCTGATTGATACTTACTGCGTAAATTATTCCGATAAATGATGTGAGTCAGTTGCTCATGTACACAGGCTGCCAGTACTTTGGACAGGAAAGGGAGAATGGATATTGGACGAAAATGGGAAAGGAGGGAGGGAATAGGTACTTTAGCCAATGGGCGTACATAAGCCTTGCCTCGGAGGGAAAGACGTTGGAATCAAGGGAATAGTTAATTATGTGGGTGATGGCGGGTAAGAGCTGGTTCAGGATAGTAGTCACCATAAAACGGCTAATGTTATCATTACCAGTGGCTTTGGATTTGATAGAAACAAGAAACCGCCGGACATCCTCTGATGCAACTGGAGAAAAGTCGAAGGGGTTTATAGTAGGTTTAGGCAGGCGGGCCACGGAATCGATAGTTTGGGATTTGCTTTGATGATCCAAGGTAATAGAAGTGGTGAAATGACGATTGATATCATCTACAGCAATGCCCACTGGAAGATCCGCGTGGCGCCTGCTACCGATGCCGAGAGTCCTCAGGAACTGCCAGATGTCGGCAGAAGAAGATGTAGAATGTTATCGAGAATATAACGGCGTTTGGCATTACGTGTCATCTGATTGCACTTGTTTCTAGCAATTTTGTAGGCAAGCCAGGCATCATCACTTCGAGTTCTTTTAAAACGCCGAAAAGCGCCATCCCTGCTCCGCATTGCACTACGGATGCTATTTGTCAACCAAGATGCGGGGGATGTTTAAGTTTGATATTCCTCAATGGCACATGAGTGTTGTATAGGTGTAATATATTTTCGTTCAGTATAAAATATACAAGTATTTTAACCAGTAGTTTTGTTATCATACTACAGGCTCTGTCTAATTTGCGACCAGGCGGCCAGTGTGAGAATATTATTATTTTTGTCTTCCTATAAGTATTACACTATTGATCTCATTATCTTCCTTATTCATTTCTTTCTTTTACGATCTGGCTTGCCACAAAAGTTTGTGGCAAATGAGCTCGTTTGTCTTTTTGCTGACGAAAATTGTCTGTATTAGATATCTATAACTACTCCTACCTTGATAAAAGTTTTATAAAAAAGTAAACTTTCATACAAAGCATTCATGACACAAACAAGTGACTTAGTCGAATGGGTGCTTTCGAACAAAAGGAAAGTGCCTAAATTAGTTCAGGAGTCGATCCCGAACATCTCAATATTGTACACATTACCATATTATTGGAGATTACTGAGTTTACACGGGGCACAGGTTCACGTAATACCGCCAGTGGTTGTGACTGGAATAGGGTTTTCAATAATATTTGTCATTAATAGGCAAACCGATGCAGTACTTAAATTGTTTCTAAAGGAAACTTTACCATAAATGCAGTATTGAAAACTAAGAAACACGTTTACAAACAAACAAATATAGGTAGAAAGAAGCTTAAAGTTTTTACTTCTGGATTACTAAAGACTCGGTTTTGTTTCCAACTTTTATTAAAAAACGTCATGTATAATTTTGGTAAACATAACCTAACTCTGTACCTCACAATCCTCACAATTGTGACAGATTTATAACAAAATAAATAAGAGGTAAGCTGAATTGTCATTATAAAACAAAAGTAATTATTTGAATATTCGAAATGTTATTAATTTATTTATAAAATGAATTTTAAAATTAATAACCTAACAAATGATTTTAGTTACTATCAAATTTAAGTTAAACAAAAATTTGATCGAAGCTATTAACTTGTGCTATATTTCCTCCAACCATATCAGACGATTAAAAAGACGTTTAAAATACGTATTATCTTTATTATAGTTAAACGACCAGTTTCCATAAGTACTAAAATGAGACTCTTAATTGCGTTTTCGTTTTGATAATGATTTTAACCACAGAAGGATTTGTATTATAACTACACACGATATGTTAGAAACGGATTTATGGTGATGTTCAATTCATATAATTATTTGATGCTCTTGTCATAGAAAAGAGTGGTCAGAAAGATCTGTACCCAATACATCAGTTGACCCGACAGACGCTGTCCTGTCAAATCCTGTCTAACTGTGTCTAATATCGCCTTAGGCATAGTAGGCAAGAAATAAAAAAAAATTGACAACCATATAAATTTTACTAGGTTCTGTGAATATTTTTTTTTTTTTTCATAAGAATCTTCTCCTGTCCATAACAAATACAACAAAAAAGGAAAAGCGAAATTGGTCTAACTGTTCAAGCGTGATACCGCGACAAAAGGAAACAGGGATTCATTTTAAAAAATCATAAACAGAAATTTTACTAACCGATAAGCAACGAACGAAATAGTTAATACACATTCCCAATGGAGTAGGTAAAAAGATATTAAAGACCTAGATTTTCAAACTATCTAGTAACTATGGTTCAGGTAACGTACTAATTAACGGGTTTAATGTCTTCCATCGGGCACCCTGGGAATCAAAGACAAGATAATTAAGAATGTACTGACAGAAAATTGTTATTTATGTAAGTATTTCTTTTACGGTTTGTCCATATATATTACGGTCATCTTTTTTTTTCTATATTAAGAGCCTGCCAAAATAACTTTACTCTGCCTGATGGAAAGCATGAATAGAATTCAAGAGTTGAGGTCACCATACATTCCACCACTCATGGCAAATGCAGATAATGCAATATGGTGACCTACACTATGGTGGCCTTGTGAGATGATTTTTCACACCCCGCTTGGGGACGTAAAAGGCATGACAGTCATCGTGACAGTGTAAGGCTTACACAGTTACCAGGGTAACTGTGACCCCTGCATCAATGGGCATCTGATGTACAGGGACTAACCACAGGATGAACCTTAGGGTGGATAAATTGGACTCGGACTAAAGCTGTACACCTGCTGTTGAGCAATCAGGTATAATCCACAAAAGAAATCCCTTATACTCCGACGAACTCTAAACGGTCGTTAGTCATTTAAAACAACAGCAGCTGAGAAGGGATGTCGCCTCTGAGGTAGTCTTCTATCAATTTTATCATAAAGGCTTTGGAAGTCACCGTTTCAGAGTGATAGACATACACTCTCAAACTAAATGGTTCGGCTCTAGTTAAAACTGGAACTCACTACTGGCGCTCGTATTTACCACCCACTATTACCCCGGATTCTTTAAGCGGGGCGTGAAAAAACAACTCATTAGTGTTAAATACAGTATAGTGTAGGTCACTATACTGTATTGTCTGTATTCGCAATGAGTGTAGCAACCACTACATTATTATTCTATTCATATTTTCCATTAGGCAGAGTAAGGTCACTTCGGCAGGTACTGAATGAATAAAAAAAACATCATGGATGTTTTCTTACAGATATTATAAAAATACCAACTTAAATTTCTTGTAAATTAGACTTATTTTATTAGGACAGCTATAACGGGACCCTGAAATGTAGTTACACTCTTTTTCATTCTCATAACTACTAATTTATTCACTACATCTACTACGAGTGATACTATTAGATAATAAATTAAAATCAATGTATATGCACAAATTAAAATGAATCTAGGACGCACTCATTTGACTTTTACAATCGCGGGACACAAATTTTCTACTTTTTCAACTTGCCGTACTAAAATTCCGCATTTTTGTAAAACATCCGCCCTTTAGAGAGAAAATCTCCAAGATTGAAATTAATCCAAGATTTAATTTACCATGTTCAAGAGACAATCGATTGTTATTAGTTTTTTATTATTAGACTATAAAGTCTTAATCTTTTATTCAACATAATAAAGTAAAAATATCTTGATAACTGATTTGCCTCGTGCTTTTCGATTTTAAGGTAAAAACAACTCTACAATCTCAGTACTATAGTACATTCACGTTAAGAAAATAATTAATTTCACCATGACCAATCAGGTTACAGGCTTTCGTATGAAATGGAAATTTCTTGGTCTCTGATTGGTCAGGGGATGGATTTGACTGTTGCATCTAAATTTTCTTATCGCTGGCATAGACTGTAGCATCCGATTACCTGTAATCTTTAATAGTGAAGATGTGTGTGTGATCAGAAAACAAGAAAACATGTAGAGCTTTTTGAACTCTCCTATTAAAGCGTCACAGCATCTGTTTTACTGGTTAACCAGTACCAGTTACTACATTTTGATAGTAGCTGCATCTAGTCGATTATCTGTCAGAACTAAATTAGTCAGCGTAAAAGTAATTTATTGTTTTATGATTTTATCGAGAAAATGTCTACAATGGTATTTGATTCGACATTTGCATGGGCTAATGGAATAATTTGTGGGTCCAAAGTCGTAAATTATTTCGACACCTTTTAGTGAAACAGTATTCATAGTTGAACAGTAACAATTATGTTGTAATTCTGAAGGGCGATTTGGCAGACAACCTTGGTTTCGCAATTAAATAGGCATGTAGATCGAATATTTTTTTCTTAAAAGAAATACTGAGCTGCTGGTTATCTATGCTAATAAAGATAAATAAAAATCGCTTGCAACCATAGAGAAACTTATTCTGAAATCAAACACAGGTTGACTATGACGTAAATGAACAGTACAAAAGAGAAAAAGAAGTTTGTTTTTTTTTTCATATTTAACAAACAACTGTCAAAGTGTTTAAGCCTATATGTTGTATCATAAATTAGACTGTATCCTATACTGCGTTAGATACATTTTCTTTAAACTTAACTTTTTAAACATAAATTACGTCAATTTTCAAAGAAGTAATCTGTTAATTAAAAAGGTATGAAGGTTAAATAACCTATAAGTATAGTACAATTTATCAGTAAGTCGAAATAATAGCTATAACAAAGTTTAATAAACAATTGAAGACGGTTAATTACAGTTCTAATGATGCGTAAGAACCGGTACTAAACTCAATCGTTCACTCGAACAACCTAATCGAATGCTATTAATCGAATAACTTAAGTAAAGAATTTATTTACTTAGGTATAAAGAGCTCGAATCTAAATAATGAAAATGTCAAGTCAGATAATTAGCTACATTTATTTTTAATATACAATAAAGGTTTTTTTAAGAGCCTGCCAAAATGTAACTACTCTACCTGATGGAAAATATAAATAGCATTCAAGAGTTATGGTCACCATACTCATTGTGAATGCAGGCAACGCAGAATGGTGAACCAAACTATGGTGGTCTAGTGAGATAATTTTTCAGGTTCCGTTTGGGGACTTAAAATAAATATATCGGACATTTGACACACAACAGCATCTAGTTTCAAACTAAGAAAAGGCTTGTACTATGATTATTAGACTGACAGATAGAATACTTGTATACTTTTTTTTTTGTAAATACATACGTATTATACATAAAAAACACCCAAATTTCGAAATAAATGATACAAGCATTTGATCTGACCCGGAATCGAACCCCAAACCTCATGCACAGCAGTCACATTTAAAGGTCGAGGCGTGGCAGTCATCATGGCAGTGTAAGACTCCAACACTTACCACGATAACTGTCACCCCTACGTGAATGGGAATCCGTTCTCGCACTCTCCAACGAAACACTACAGCACGGATGCCGTTGCTTTAAATTGGCCTTCTGTGAGAGAGTAGTGCGGCCCCGGCCGAGCCAGCTTATACACGATGATTTCAGCGTGGCTCTACCTTGTGACTTAATACCGTTACAGTATTCGGGTAATTTATTTAAACCGCTAAACCGGTATTCAGTCAGATTTAAGTTTTATTTTCTTAACTAAGTAAAATCATTTAATAGGTTTTTGCACTACTTGTGTTAACAATTGTGAGAACTAGTAAAAAGACACCAAAGTATGAAGAACAAAAAAAATCAGTATCGTAGCACGATCTGCTAAAACCTAAAATAAATTAAGAAAAAAAATAAATGAAGCATCACGTCACTTGGAGCTATTCTTACTTTAATTGTGTTCAACCAAATTCATGGTTCATTGATTATATTTTTGATAAAAGAAATCTTCGTTTGCTTTTGTTGGACGTAATCCTCACGGTTCACCAATCTTTTTATGTCGTGACAACCATTTAGACAATATATAAAGGGGCAAAATATGTTAAAACCGAGGTGTACACTGTAAAAGCTCGGCCTGCTATTAAAATTTCAAGTAGAAGTAGAAGTTAATAGACCTCTGCAACTGTCTATTGAACACCGTAACTCAGTGTTGGACGTGAATACTCGTAATTCTCATTTGAGTGACCTATTGGTCTTGTCAATGCCGAATACAAGATTGTTTATTCTGTAGACAAGTAAAACTATTTTTATCAACTGTTAGGTAACCAGGAAGCTTATAAGCATATTTTATAAGCAAGGACAGTAAAGGGTCTACCTAGTTTTAACCATCAGACGGTGCCCGACTGTCTGATCTCAAACTAAGCAGCCATGCGTGATAACCCTTTTCTTACCCTTGTAGGTAATTACTTGTCTTTGTAGTAGTTATATTGTTTTAAGTTCCTCTTACCAAACTACATATAGGTTATTTCTTTCAACCTTTGAATTTATATTTACATATATGTTATTTCAACCGTGCAGTATAAGACGTAGACTGCTTAGTTGGTCTTGCAAATAGTTTATGCGATTGACAGCAATCAGGAGGTCTCGGGTTCGATTCCCAGGTCGAGCCAAGAATTTCTTGATTTTTCCTAATTATAGAATTGATAGGCAGTTAGGGTAATAACCCCTGTGCTTCGGAGATTACGTATAACCGTAGGTACTGCGCCTGATCTCTCCCCATCCCATCGGATTGAGAGGGAGGGAGCAGAGAGGTTTTTGCACTCCTACGTAGTTGCTGGTCTTCGTCGAAACACGAAGCTAGAGGTTTTTAGGCGCACTGTATCATTCTTCTGTCCTGTTGCGCAGAGAAAAAATATTACACGTGGAAAATGAAGACAGTAACTCATTTACTCCAGTTCAACTTATTAGTAACTAGGAGCGATTACAAGCGAGCAAAGTCGCGATCTGCCGCAAGTATTGAATAAAATATCAGTCTAAAGTTATTCGCATTGAGAAAGACATACCGGACCTTGTAAGGGACCGCAAAGTGCCTACTGTTGGCGATAAGGATCAACATAACTCTGTTAAAGTGGTAGAAACGCGAGAATAAGGCGGGGTGTACAACGGTTAAGTATCTTTTTGACACGAGTATTTTTTTCTTTAAACGCGGTCCTTGAGACATGCTTAAGTATCTGTGTAAATGGTATTACGTATAGCCGGCACACACTACTTATAACAAGTGTACTCTTACATGAAGTTATTAATACGATCTCGAAAATTTTATGCTACACAGATCATACGAGCTACCTGATGGTAAGTTGAACTGTCTTTGAAAATCTGCAACCTAAATGTCAATGTACGTTGTCGTTTGTTTGAAGAGTTTGAAGACTAAAAAGCCAAGACGTCAGACCTGAGATGGTTAAAGGCTTTTATCATCTAACGTGTAGATATTATCGATTTGAAACTATCTTAATAGAGTGTCAAACTTAAATGGATTAAAAGTATAGTAATAATCATGAGCCTCGCCAGAATTATTTTAGGAGGTTTGGGTGATAGGGATAGGGGAGTGCATCTATGTCCATACATACTATTAATTAATATAAAATATAGAATTATACTAGGTCTTTACTAATTAAACCGCCTTTTTAAAAAATAAGTTAAAAATATATGTTTTTTTATGTATTTTTTTTTCTGCCAGGAGGGTGCAAATACACCCCCTTACACTCTCTCTCCCAGAGCCCTTGGTAGTAATGTATAATCGTTATTGCTAGCATTTCTTTTAAAAAGGAAGTACAGAAAACTCAAAAATATGAAAATTGAGTTAAACATTACGTCTACTTATACACAGAGGCGGCTCGTATTAAAGAGCGCTGGTGCAGTGCACTCCCACTACAATTAACTTAAATAACATAGATAGTCATGTATATTTTGAATAAGTAACTAAAAATTATCCTTACATTACTTTCTCTGTATTCTACTCTGCATATATACAATAGTCTAAAAAAATGTATTACCGCACCTTACCTAGACGTACATTTGGCATCAAGTTGTAGCTAGTGGAGCGCCAGCGATTGCGCTCCTATGTAGCGAAGTTTTATACGCTAAATTCAATAAGTGCGAAAGAGAAACATTGACACGGGCCGACGCGTGAAACAAAAGATTTGTATGAGGAATTAGCCTAAATTGGAGCGCTGCTCCGCGCGACGTTGCTGTTCAAGTATTGTAAACAAATAAATAGCAACGTGTAGCGTCGTCAGATAGCTCTCGCTCGCAGTTTTACATAAAATACTTATTTAAAACTTTGTGTGAATATTGTGGATCACATCTTAATTATTGTGTGCACTATTCCGATGACATCTGTAGAAAGTGAACGTTGTTTTTCAACATTAAATAAAGTAAAAACGTTTACGCGGAACACTATGACGCAAGACCGTTTGAATGCTTTGTGCATGATAAGTATTGAAAAGCGCCTTATAAACTCAATAGTGGATTTTCAAAAAAAAGTGATAGATGTCTTCGCTCGTCAAAAAGATCGGCGAATGGCTTTTATTTATAAATAAAGGTAAGTTTTTGTGAACCTCCATCCAAAAATGTCACGGGCCGCCTCTGCTTATACATATATACATATAGATATAGATACATACAACAATTCATGGTATGATATGAAATGTATAGCTACTTATGAAATATATTAAATAAGCAGAGAAGAATGCAGAAATGAAAATTTTCTTTTGAATATTTAATACAGTCCTAGAAGCATATTTTTTACTGAGGGGAGGCGCCGTCACCGCCCGCGCCTCTCCAAACAGGAAATATTTATTTATTGAGGAAGCGTTGCGAGGTTCATCACTATCTATGTATATTGTTTAATTAAATAAAGTGATGGTCTGTTTGCATCTAAGAACTTTAATTATTTGACCGAGGGTTGTCGGTGTCAAATTGTTAATTGTTTTCTATTTTTACACGGATAAATATAGGTCGTTATAAACAAAATGTCTGAATTATTTTTAAACTTACACGATTTGCAATTAGATTATGTGTAATATCAATAAAATCTTAAAGGTCATAGTTAATAAATACTACACTTTTAGATTTTAGGTATTTAATCAATAAAAATATTGTCAAATATTGTATTAATGCTAATTAATAATCACATACGGCCACCGATCCAAACTAGGCATAGCCTGTGCTGTGATAATCAGTCGGATATTAAAAATACTATCTTACATATATATATATTTTAAGTTAGTTCATGTACGCTTAAAAAACTCAAAAGTTCTGCACTAATTTAACTCAAATTAAGGCACAACACACAGTAAGAAATAATCAAGCGAGAGTAGTGGATAATAGTTTCTAATAAGTGTCTTAACATCGCGCGTGTGCACTTGACTCAACTCGCTAAGAGCGGGTATGTTTATTACATACCTAGTCAATAAAAGAAGATTTTAAGTAACTCTAAGCACCCTTACTCTTCTCTATATGGCCCTTAGACTTTTAAGAACTTGTTTAATTAAGCGCCGGTACTATCTTATGCACGCGGCACGAGAATATGTGGTTTCTATTTATGTACTACGATAATAAAAAAACTTAGTGGATCATTTAGAGCACATAAGGAAGTTCTACCCTGTACGGGATCGAAGCAGTAATGATGTCAGAGAGTTGTTATTTATAGTATGTGCGATGTAGAGTATGCGAAGATCTCTAAGGATCCCTCCTCATACGTACGTATATACTCGTACGTACCTCGTTATGGTGGTTTCAACGGTGACAAGTATTGGTTTAAGTTGCCCACAGATGACTTAGAAACTAAATAATTGATTGCGTAGTGGAGTAACATGCCTAGCTCTTATATGTTACATAATAAAATACACACACATGTATAAAACACATACATACATACATAAAATCACGCATGTTTCTCCATAGGGGTAAGTAGAGGCATATTAAACGCCCACTTTTCGTCAGTCTTTTGGTCCCACGTAAAAGGTGCGAGCCAGTTGCCGCTAATCGGAATGTTTTTTTTTGCCAGTGACTCGTCCGTGGATCAGCAGGTACACCACTTTCAGGTGAGGTTGGCTTGGGGCCCTAAGTTCTTGGTGGAAACTCTATGCACCCAAAATAAACACAATGAACACACATAACTCTTTACCGCAATAAAGCGACTTAATAGGTAAAATATTTATGTTAGATAGATTTATATATCGAAATAGATGTGTGGAGGGAACCGGTGTCACCTCCCTCTGACACAAAAGGCCTCCGACCAGGCGAGGTGATCATGCCTGTCGGGCCATGGCCCAACGGTTTATGTAGGAATGTTGTATGCTAATTACCACGCGAATCTCTATTTCGCGATACAGAATTAGTAGTTGCTTCGTAGTTCATTATTATACTTCGTAGTTCGACGTATCTTCGCTAGATGGCGCGCTGTTGTATATTTTTGTTTGTTTGTGGAAGTCGGCACAGATGTAATATAGGCAAGTTATTTAAAAGTATAAGTAAAAAAATAAAAAAGTAGTTAAAAACAGGCAGAATAAATAAAAATATCCTAAATAGTCCACATCAAAAGACAGTTACTAGTAGACATTAAATAGAACTCAGAAGAAGATACAAGACCGCTGACGTACTTAATGTTCGTCGCCTAGCTATATTGCGTGTATGTTGTCACTTTTTTTGTTTCTGTATGTATAAGAAATATTTAGAGATGAAGTCAGAAAGTCACTCTGACCGTCTCGTCGCTCGTATCTGTAATTAATGTTCCAATCATGCCGATGACGTCTTATTACAATAGGTTCATTTATTGTTATTAATGCCTATAAAAATTTCAAAATAAGAATATTTTTTGGAAATTTTGAAAATTATCGCTACTACTCGTATTATATTTTGCGACTCAACGATAAAATATATTTTTATCCCATTAACCTCGCAAAAAGAAGGTCGGAAGTAAACAAGAGCCATTACCTCAACACATTTCGCCCAGCTCACCCGCACCAACAATACTGGATTCTGTAAAAAATAAAGATTCAGATTAAGTAAAAAAATGTCGTAACAAATTACATTTTACTTTGTCGACACTTACTATATATTCGAATACATCAGGAGTGTTAGCATTTTGAACTTTATTGCTATGAGGAAAACACGTAATACTAATTCAATTCATTTTGTTCACAAAAATATTTGTTATACAGTAAGTATGCACCAGTATTAGATATGTTGGAAACAGATACGGCGAATTTTCTCTACTACCTAAACTGAATGTTGCCGCATGCAAAAAATTACAAAAATGATAAACAAAAAGAAAACCTGATTGTTACATTGTTCTATATCAGCGGTTCTCAATCTTTTTTGGTGACGGAACCCTTTTGGAAAGCGAAATACTTGACGGAACCCTATAATAAAACAATAGTTTTTAAAAGTGTATTCTTTATTAATAAGCATAATAAAAGTACAATGTAACAGTTAGTTATTACTTACTTACATAACAAGTATAATAATAGAAGTTATTAAAAAAGAAAAAAAATCTAATGGGAGGTATGAAACTGTTTTTTATTTTTCATCAATTGGTTGATATCAGGTTTGATAGAGGACAGTTGAAGTCTCATATCAGGTTCGGCGTCCAGTCTATTGCGGTATTTTGTTTTCGTAGCTGCATAGGTTGAGAATCCTGTTTCGCACAAATATGTTGTTGGGAACGGGAGAAGAATATTCAGAGCCATTTTGGCAAGCATTGGAGATTCATCACGAATTCTGCACCAAAAATCGTTGAGAGGCGTCGTTTTGAACAGTACCTCCATACTTGTGTCTGATGACATATCTAAAAGAGATTCATATATCTCGTTTGACATACTTTCGGGCTTTTGTAAGTTGGGTAAAAAAGGATTATGAATCCATGAATTCAGTTTCATTTTTGTATTTTGTTCTTCGGGAAAATACTTCTCAAAAGATGCGCGCATCGAAGTGAGATATTTGACCAATTCCTCAAATACATCATCTTGAAACATTTCTGAATCGTTATCGCTAACAAACTCATTGAGTGAGGTAAAGCTTTCTATTTCTCTCTTTCCAACGCAAATAATCCAAAAATCTAATTTTCTTTTGAAGGCAGTTATTTTATCACAGGCCTGGAACACTGTTGTCTGTTTACCTTGCAATGATACATTTAATTCGTTCAGTTTTTGAAAGATATCCGCCATAAAAGACAGTCGGAACAACCAAGTTTTATCATACAAACGGTCTTTCAAATTAAAAGCAGTATCTGAAAGAAACATTTGTAACTCGGCTCTAAGTTCAAATAGCCTTGTTAAAGTTTTACCCCTAGACAGCCATCGCACTTCTGTATGGAGCAGCAGTGTTTTATGTTTGCTGCCATAATCTTCACACAATAATGAGAACAATCGGGATTGTAGTGGTCGTGTTTTGATAAAATTAATTATTTTTACCGCTTCTTCCATAACTAATTTTAGATTTGACGGCATTTGCTTCATCGCAAGTGCTTGTCTATGCAGGATACAATGGCTGGAACTACAATTAGGCGCTTTATTTTTTATTCGTGACACTAGTCCTGCTGTAATACCCGTCATCGCCTTGGCCCCATCTGTACAAATGTCAATGCAATTGTTCCAACTGAGATTATTTTCCCCAAAAAATATATTTATTTTATTAAAAATTTCTTCTCCGGTAGTTTTTGTGGGCAGCAGTGAACACATAAGCATATCTTCTTCCAAAGAACTTTCATATGGATATCTCACGATAACCAGCAAGATAGCCAGACCAGCGACATCAGTAGACTCATCTATTTGCAAGACGAATCGTGTTTCTTGTAGACGTGTAACTAATTCTTGTTTGACGTAGCTTGCCAGATCATGAATTCGCCGTGAAACAGTATCGTTTGATAGCGGCACAGTAGAAACATGCTTTGCAGATTTTTCATCGAGCATACATTTTGTTATGTCTAACACACATGGTTTTATTAAATTCTCAGCGATAGTGTGCGCTTCACCTGCTTGTGCAATGCGATAGCTAACTAAATATGATGCCTCTGTGGCCTTTTCATTGATAGTTTGGGTTACATGCATCATAGTTTTTTGACTTTCCAATAACTGTTCTTTTTTACGTACAAAAAATTCTTTATTTTTGTCTTTAGACTCGGGGTGTACAGTTTCTAAATGCCGGCGCAACTTGGCAGGTGCCATGGAACTATTAGGAAGCAGTTTACTACATAACATGCAGAGAGGTGAGCCGTTGGAATCAACAAATCCGAAATTGATATATGATTCATCATACTTCCTTTTTTTCGCCTTTGAAACCGTGGAACTTGACGTCGTTGCATAATCGTCTGGATCGGTAATTGCTGTATACTCCGCGCGATCTGATTTTGAACATTCGGCTTCGTTAGAAGATGTTGTTGCAACACGTTTAACGCCTGTAAGCCAACGTTCCATTCTTCTTTATTAATAATGTTACATGTCAGGATGGTGGGGTCAAAATAACGCACGATCGTAAAAGAGTTTAGTCCAAAGAAGAAATGTACAATCAGAATACAGCAGTAGAACACTAAACACTTTGTTTCTAGCAAGTAGGTACTAATCACTCCGAACACTAATCGTCGACTAACTAAGCGTCGAGGCGCGATCGCCGCTTTTATAGTCCTAGCCAGATCTCGAACATTCTCAAAAATACTCGAGTCGGCGCCTTTGATAAATAACAAGCCGAAATAAAAATAGAAATACAAAAAATGCTGTGTAAACAATTTCGACTTTACGTTTTAAAATTAGAGCCGAAAGTAGCTTGTTTACAATTATTGTTAATCTCAGGGGCGGCTTTTATCAAAGGGACTCGCGCGCTTTTATCAAAGGGACTCGCGCTCACAAGTAGATATCCGCGGTGGCGGCATAGTAAAATTGTACGAGGTGACTAAGGTCGGCTGCGCCTCGTGAATCGTGATACGCCGCGTCAGAACGGTCGACCAGAGAGAGGTGTTTGGAATTTTTTCTAAATTCTTGCGGAACCCCTACAGGGATGTCGCGGAACCCTAGGGTTCCGCGGAACACACTTAGAGAATGGCGGTTCTATATAATAATACAATTTAAAATTTAATAATAATAATAATAATAGAGTTCCTCATAACAAAAGTCTCGTAGAAGTTGAAAAAGAAAATCAAATAAAATATTTGGATTTATTTCATGAGATTGTCGATGGCATGTGGATTCGGTGATCATTGTTCAGATAGTCGTATCTGCTCACGGATTGATAACCTAGAGCTTGTACCAACATCATAAGAGGCTCATGTTAGAAGGCTGGATCAAGATGCTGATGCAGAAGTTCTCCTTGACACCGCTCGTACAGTGAAGAGTTTCCCGTCTTTGGAGCCCTAACAACCGGTGTCTTAGTCCCTGTAGCCGATGTCGATGGTCTACATGTTTTTTATATTTTGAAATATGTACTTTTGTTTTAGTTTTTTATGTATTTAAAAATGTAATAAAAATGGTTGCTAGTAAAGTAAAGAAAATAATAATAGTATATTATGTCAAAATTATATGTCAGATGTCTAATTCTTTACATCATTCTACAGATTGTATATTATATGTGTTCTTTTCTTAAATTATATGTTACTAAGTTGATGACAATTAAGTTTAGTAAGTCAAAGTGCAACTAAGTTGAGGAACAACCACACTATGCGTCGCGTCGTAAGCTCTACCGTCTTGGTTGTAAACGCTTGCAACGTCAGTAGATATAATTCGTACTATGCACGTCACATTCCACTCCTATTTACACTCAGTGAATATAATACTACTTTGGTGGATAACGTTCCTTTACCGTAGGGGTGTCGTACCGTACCGTACATTAAAATTCAAGTAACAATCCTTCCTCTCAGTAGCTTTAGCTCTTTCTACCTCTCTACCTCTCTCTTCCTTTATGTTACAAAACACTATTGAAACACTACTGTTTAGCTTCGTATTTATTTTTACTTAATTCATATTACTGCAAGAAAAAATAATAATATTTATATATATATATAAAACGTATAATGCACTGAAAGGTACCTAGCTTTAGAAACTTCAATTTACGCAAAACCTGTAAACATTTAACGTCCCATAAACAGATTGTTGACAACCCTACATATTGTGCCTTAAAAGATCAAAGTTGTATTGTAAACAACTATATCACTCTTATGTCGTTTGTCACAAGGTCGAGTTTCATTTGTCACAGTTGATTACATGCAAAAGGTCCTTAGAGTGTTTCAGTGTTTATTGTTCGATAACAGCTCCTCCCATGGGTACGTTTGAACGCACCCTACTGCTCCCTGTTTTGCCCTTATTTATTTATTTGTTTATGGAATTTTGTGGACAGTTTTATTATGCTGTGGTGATGTACGATGTGCTTCTTAGCAGGAGGGTAAAGTCAGGAACCGAGGGAGGCTGAGGACTAGAAGGAAACGGAGGGAATAAAAGTGGTTGTTGAATTCTTTGATGTGCTTTATGTGAAAAGGTTTTATTACCTTTATATTTTCCTATACATTGAATATTAGAGATCGGTTGATGGTTAAACATCGTTTTGAATGTTTTGTTTTATTTCACTAACCAGTAAAACTTGAACTACTATTGTATATTTTTTTTTATATAATGACAGGTCAAAATATACATACTCTATTAACATTATATAATTTGTTTATTGTTTTAAACGCTCTGATATCTGGAACTACTGATTCCAATTCATACCTTTTTAGTGCTGGGTAATCAGTTTATCGAGGAAGGCTAGTGACTATGAAACATCACGCTATAAACAATAGAAGTGAATCATCAATGAAAAATGTAGAAAACCTATTTTGAGAGAAGCAGACGCAGCTGTTTGGGTCAGTTACAAACGATATATGTACCTAAGATAAATTTGTCAACTCTTTAGTCTGTTTAAAAATTGACATAGAAATGAATTCAAATCGCGTTGCAAATATTTTATTATCAAGTCAACAAATCCTTTACATTTATCTAATCTAAAAATAAAATAAACCTCTAGATACTCAATTTCCAGTTCACGTCACTGTCAATCAAAGTATTCCCAAAATGGCCGTCACTTTGGTGCCATCTTTTTCAATTATACTTGTCATGTCCTCTGGAAAAGCACTCTGATTTACATTTTCAAGCTTCTCTGGATTGTAAAAGATATTTTCTTTATTTAATAAGTATAGATATCTTACAAGTTATCTATGATATTAATAAGACGTCTTCTCACAGATTTTTGCTTAAAGCTATGGGATAAAATGAATCCTATGTAATAAACACATTTTTCAAGTACATGAAAAATTTTTATTTTTATTTTTTTGAACAATTATTATAATACAACAGTAGCTTTGAAAAACCCGTCTAAAAATGTTATGGTCGTGGCTTGTTGATGGTATCTCCGAGACGGGTCATTTGAAACAAAAAAATACAACTGTTTTAGATTCAGTATGTCAGTGGCTGTAGTGCATATCATCAGATATCAGATTTTTGAAATTCGCGAAAATAACAAAACGGCGCACGTTATTCGAAAAAAAAAAAATCCCGTTTCTTTTGCAGGTTTTTTTAAAAAAAAGCTTCTTAAAATCGAAACTTCAAAAATGTGATGGTATACGCTATAGCCATATTTATGAAGAATATAATATATTATAATAAATTTCATGACAATCGGCCGGATAGTTTCCGAAATTTCATCAACAAGGCACCGAAAAATCTTGTTCTGAGATTAACGCGTTTAAAGTTTTGGTTGCAGAAAAATCATGAAAAAACCTTACTTCGGGTTAATCAGCGATGCCTGCTTAATACAATGGACCTTCCGATTTTTAAAAATTAAATTTATTTTAAATTTAATTAAAAAAAATAAAAATCGACATTTTTAAATTTCCGAAGTGAGTAGATGCCTTAATTTTTTGGAGTAAATACTATTGAAGAAGGTGTAGGATAGTAGACTTATTATTGATGTATTGTAGACATGATTTATGTAACCAAATACAACATAACCTACCTAATGTGTAAAAAAAAATATACAACGGCGTGTATTTAGAGGAATAAATGGAGTTTATCTCTATTTATTACAATATTGTAATAAATAGAGCTTAAATATTTACGTGATAAAAATAAGCTCCATGCGTATTCCACTAGCAATGCCCTGTCAAAGTTTAAGTAGATTTCTGTTTTGATTGTCTGCGCGTTTTTCTTGTCTCTGGGTTAACTGAGTTTTATCTTCGTATTATATTATATATCTCCGTGTGGGGACGGATTACGAATACAGTATCACTACCCCTAATGTGCCCATAGGTGTCTTAAAAGGCAACTAAGAGAACAAAATTTACAAAACAACATCACTGTTAAGAGAATGAAAACCAATCAGTCTGGCCTGCGTGGTATAGTAGGCTAAAACATCCTTTCTAAGGAGAGGATTATGTCCCGCAGTGGATTGTTAAAGGCTGTTGATAACGAGGATGATGATGATTACATTATAATATGGATGCTTTTAGGCAAAAGCGATACCTTCAGCGCCACCTATCGAAGAATAGTTGAAATCTATCGCCAGCTATGACACGAGTTGTATGCTTTTAAAATGCAGCGTAAACAATTTACATAATAAATCCTAGAAATAAATAAAGGAATATGTTTCAAAAAATCTTTTAGGAGAATTTATACGCAAAATTTAAATGGTATTAAACATTTAATATTACAAACCTTGACCCTTATAAAAACTATATTAGTGTCCTACAGAGTACCAGCTAAAAGTAGCACACATATTACATATATATGTACTTACGGAATGTTTTATATATATATATATTCAGTGGCAATTACCAAAGCTTCCTCATTAGAAGTACTTACAAGTAACCGTCTGGTTTATTGTTATGGTACTAAATGCAATGAACCCAACGAGAATATGGTACAATGAAGGATGTAATAAACCATTGCAGTGACACTAATTGAGACAAGTCTGCCATCTTAATGCCGTAATCACTTGAAATTGAGTTGCCCAGATTAAGATGGACTTACTGTCACCTAGTGGAGGGAACAGCAAGTGGCTTTTTTAATAAGAGTAACATTATTTTGATACGGATCTAATTATCCTATTTTAGGTTCTACTCTCTTAATTTATAGTGTTATTTTAAGTAGATAGTTTTTGAAAACAAAATATTAATTTTAACGAGCAGACAAATAAAGACCTAAATAATCGTACGTTACTTTATTGTGTGATAGATATATCATGAAACAAATTGATGCGCAAGCGGTACACAGATGGAGGTTGTACACTGGTAAGTCTGTTCTTTGACTACGGCCAGTGCAAACTGGTCGAAACGTCAGGTAATTCAAAGGTGTTTAAGACCTATTAATTGCATTAATGTCCATTCATTTATAATTATACACATCATTTAAGAACAAAATTTCCAAAGTAAACCTGTCAAATAAGTTACGAAGTTTAACTTACGGTTAAATAATCACCATTATTTGTAAATTGTTCCAAAATAAAATAAGGAGAAGGAAACCTATGGTCTCATTTACAGTACTGTTTTCTCTTAATATTAAACTACATACCTTAGTAAGTTTTAGGTTCTGTAAATACTCATAAACACGAGCCTGGGTGAGACAGGTGTGGCTATCGGTTATCCCCAAGTCACCTACAAGCTGTAGATGACTCTAAGTCCGTTGGGGTACCAGACATTTGCCTTTCTAGAGTACTCCTGGTTCCACGACTAACTGATACCTGAGACGGCCTGCAGTATAGAATCAGTTCAAGTCTGACTTAACCATAGATACATCAACGGATTACACAGAAAACTAAGGTTATATAAAATGACTGTCACACTACACAAATATACGCAAAATATACGCGTGTTCTTAACGACATGCCTACTTGTATATCAGCTTTTTTGACAAGAATATCCCATAGGTATTTACAAACGTTTCTTTTATACATAGCCGACGACACGGACGATACGGTTCACAATACTACCAGAAACATTATCACAAGGAGGTTTGATAACAAATATCAATGTAAATGTCCCTAACGAGACGAAACGAATTCCTCCACATAAATATTTGACGAAGAAAAATAATCATTATTCACAAGTACATGGTATATATATTGCCTACATACAGCTACGATTGTAGTGTAGGATTAGTTCGTAAGGCTTCGGGAGGTCATGTTATTAGATCTAAATAATACGCATTGATTACAAGGATATACTGTAATGGACTTAGTAGATGTCAATGTTAACCGTTGACATTTTGTTCTTTGAAAGACTTAGCCATTTTCTTACTTTATAATCTCTTAAGTAAATTAATATGCTTTTTAAATAGACATAGATTGAGATACACAAGTAGTCGCCGACATAGACTCAGATGCCTTGTCGTTTGGTTGGTATTCGAATGGAACTCTGTTGATCCTTGTCCCTTTGTTCTAATGTTCTAAAGATTACTAAAGTTAAAAAAAAAAAATATATCTACATTGGCATTCCATCTTCATTTGGTTCCTTTTTACTGAGTCACGAAATGATAGTAGAACACAAACAAATTCTTGTCCACAGATAAATAATGTGTCTACATTCCACTGGCAATCATCATCACTACCATTAAAAGTCTGCTATTAGATGTAGGCCTCTCCACAGAAAGGAGGTTCTGGTCTTCTACACCACGTTGGACAACAGACGGTTTTTTTTTAAAAAAAGACAACCCCCGCGTTAGGAATAAATCCTGTGTCGCGGGGGACTTTACAAACATACAAGAAATGGACACAAAGAACACCCAGACTCAGAACAATAATTAGTGGATCACACAAAGTGTTGGCCCATGTGGGATTTGAACCCACAACACTCAGCGAAATGTAGAGCGGCGAGGCGACCGCTTAAACTTAGTGAAGGTTGCTTTTATTTAAGTTGTAATTTATGTATGTGTGTGTAACTATGTTTCTTTGAACAGAATCTAACTCGATTTTAAAGCAGATACCTTGAACCAATTGAGCTGATATTTTTAATGCATACGTATATCATGTGATAATGTATTTTCCTGACAACATGAACTTGATTTGATGATGGAACTGGAATGTGGTTATACGAACTCTGTAATGAAACGACATAACCCCATCGAGTTTGGTCTCGTATGATTCGTCTTAATTTGTGCTTTGTTTCTAAATGGTAACTAGGGTCTGATAGTGGAACTGAAGGTGGCCATATAAAGTCTGAATTGAAAAGACTTAATACCATCGAGTTTCCTAAATGGTAACAAAAATTTTGGTTATATAGGATCTCAGTAATAAAATGATGTTACCGCCTCGGTTTTGGGCGTTTATGATTTGTGTTCCTGAGTACTTTAATCCTAAATACTCCTACAATAACCCATCAGATTTGAGAAATTAAATTCGTTCTATTTGTTACGAATGTCAATTCTATGATGAACAGATAGAGGATACTGAACTGCGATAGTAAAAAATAAAAAATAAAATAAAAGTAAAAAAAAACTCCTTTAAAATAAGCTTTTATTTGAAAACACTAAAAAGTAATAAAACTAACTTATCTTTGAAAACTTTTACAATCAACTAATAACGTCATTACATATTTAATTAGTTAAACAAGTACCTAAACAATATTCAAACTAAGCAAATACGAGTGCTTAAATCTCGTGACAAGCATTTGTATCATGCAAACTATGTAATGACATTATAAGCTGATAGTAAAAGATTTGAAAGAAAAGTTTAATTAAAATTTTTAGCGCGTTTAAAAAAGTTTTTTTTTAATTTCTTTTCTATTTATAGTGCTGTCTTGTGCGTAATTTGCTCTCTTAGGCGATTCTTACGATTCCCATGGGATGACTATGAATAACAACACTTCGTGTTCTTATTCCGTCACGACACGGATGACAGTGACGTAAATATAAATGTTAATTCTAAAAGTATAACCAGTTTGGTTACGAATATAGAAAACCTGATAATTCCATACTTAGTTACCTACTTATTACACCAATTTTATTGTGCATAATCATAGTTTACATTTTAACGTAATCACTGAAAATGATCGAACACTTGGACGACCCACATTATTTCAAGTTTTTTTACACTTTATTCACATCTTGGATGTCAGATGTCTCGAAGTGCACATAATAAGCTATTTTTTAAAAACATACTCGTTATACAATGATTGTCGCGGTTAAGATCAAAATAAATTTATCGTTCAATATTGTAGGGATGATTCTTTGTAGTTTGGCTTTCGAACGCTATTGTCTTAGTCAAATTTTAATGTCAGGTTCAACTAATATCGTTTTAACCGACTTCAAAAAGGACAGAATATTTCTTTGAGACTATGACACGCAATATTAAATATGTTTTTTCTTAATTTATATTTGGCACTCAACTTGCGTGTCATTTGATAAAAATCTAACTTATTGTAATTTGTAAGTTTGTGACAGTATAAACGAAATTAACAACTTAAATATTTTAATATACATTACAATAACTTGCTTTAGTATATGGATAGATAAAGAACCCTTAATTTGCTATCGTATTAAGGTATTATTGTATAATTAGAGAGGTTTCAACCAAATCATTACATAGACAAAAGTGATTTATAGAAAAAAAAATCTCATTTTTGCATTCCGCACATCCCTAGTCTATTGTAATAAAATTACTTTAAACGGCGACTCTATAAAATACCTTTCTTTGTTCAATCAGTCTCAACCTCTAAAGTCCTTTAAATACAGTTGAAATTTAAATAACAAGAGCTATCGATGAGTATGCGACGACACGGAGGTTGTAGACGTGTATTTTTCTTTTTTTATGTCGTATAATATCTTCGAACATGTCCTGTGCTCTATGCGGCCAGTGTGACAAAGTCGTATCGATATTGTCAATAATTGAATGTGAATCTTACTGTTTATGTAATTAGGTTTACTTCAGATTATTCAAAAGCGGGGTCAACGATTTCAGCGGCTCTAAGCCTTTTTTTCTAGATTATAGTTGACTGATTCTTGAATGCAATTCAATAAAAAAAGAAACTGCAAAGCTCGTTTGGATAATGATTTACTATTTTTATGGAGCTCTTTGAACAAATTGCGGTTAAAGATTCTTGGTTTCATCTTTATCGAAATAATTTAAGTTTCATGGCGGTGTGATCACACGTTGTAAGTCATTTTGGCAAAAAGTACCAAGTCACTTATTTGTTGACGTAAAATACTAGTAGAGTATGTATATGCTACGAGTACTTTTTTGCGTTATTCTAAACTTCGTTCAACATCTCCTACCGTCTTCAATGATAATGAAACTGAAGGTGGTCATAGAAAGTCTGGATTGAAGCGTCACAATCCTAACAAATTGCCTAAATAATAACCAGGCTTTGATGATGAAACTAAGGGGTGGTCATAGGATCTCAGTAATAAAAAAATATCATTTTGTAAGTGTAATTTACCTATAATATGTATGTATATAGAAGTATATAAGTATGTTTATCAACAGTCTGGTTACCATAGTATAGGCTCTTAAATATTTGGAATCAGACAGCCATGCGTGAGATGTGTAAGGTTATTTATTTATTTATAAATGTTTCTAGGTACTCTCACTTATTTCTACGTTACTTAAGATAGACTAGAAGAAATTACTTTTGCTTTAATTCTGTCTATACATATGTATTCTGTAAATATTATGAAGTCTGTTCCACACAATTGTAAAGAATAGAGTCTGAATGTGAATACAGTGGACCCTCTGTAATCCGGCCCCTGTCTAATCCAGCCCCTGTCTGATCCGGACCCCCCGTAATCCGACATCAATCAAACAATTTTCTAATGTAGATCGTTTATGATTGAACAGGTTACAACTTGTGCTCGATGCGTAGGTATTGTTTCAATGCCGATTGCTTAGTTTGAATTTGACTACGTGTAATAGCGGTGCAGCTTAGCCTTTGTGCTTTGCGTATACATACCTAGTAATGTCGTCACAAGCCCAGAAGTCAACATATAGAATTTTATCAATTGTCTGTAATTTGTCGGATTACAAGGTACCCTTTTAATAAAAAAAATCCAGACTATAGGGGGTCTTAGGCAGTACTCTATAATCCGACAAATTCGATAGTCTGACACTGCCCTGCAAAACGTTTGTCGAATTACCGGAGGTCCACTGTAAGTATTCTTTTACTAAGATTTCATCATTACCGATAAAAGCACTAGTATGTATCTATTATAAAATTCTTATTTCCGTATCCGCGAGAGGTAAGATTTGAGAGGGGAATTGCACCCAATCTCTCGTAGGGGAGAAGAGTATTGAAACACGTATCACGTAACCTTATTCTTCCAATAATAACGCCCTCTTTTACTTTTGAAACAATCAAATATAATTAATCATTATTTTGTTGCACCACACCATTCTCTTTATAATTTTTTGTATGATGAAAAAAAAATAAAACAAACCAGTCACGGAATTCAACCTGTACCTACCGCATCAATACATACTAACATTAAAGAACTACGTGAGCTTGTAATACTAAAAGGGTTGTCACACCTACAATAAAATGGTGAAATAGTATCAACTTGACCTTCCTGCTTGTGTATAAAATAAATGTGACCCGTAATAAAATGTCTTTGAAATATATTTCTAGACGTATTGGTTTGTGATACCAGTTTATTTATTTTTGACATTCAACATAAACAGATTTATGTACAAAGAGAATTGTCAGATTATTTACATGTGAAATACATTTCTTATTAATTTATAAACTGTTTCTAGATGTTCACATAGTTTCTGTTGTACAGCGAAAATAAACATGTGTGATTGCTATAAGTACACTGCACAAATGACATTCATACACTTTATTTACCTCTATTCTAACATAATTGTCTGTGATAAAAGATTTTTAAGTACTTTTTTGAGGTGGTCAAAGAAGTGTTCCTATAACATTTGTTTCACGCCAGGTTCTGGTATTCCCAAGGACTGTAAAAAACCTAGATACTTTTAAGTTTCGGTGGCAGACAGAGATCTGAGTTTTGATAAATCTGAAGGATACATATATTCCTTCAGATTCTACAATCACACCCTTCTTTATATACATCACTGAACACTTGTCTACACCAAATTCCATCTTGATAGGATTACTAAAGTTTTCAGAGACACTTAACAACGCCGACAATGGTAACATTGTGGAGGCCAGTAATATCAAATCATCCATATAAAGCAGGTGAGATATAATTTGATAATCTTCCTGCAACCGATAGCCTAACCCTGAACCCTCTAACAGAATGCTGAGAGGGTTCAAAGCTAGACAACACCACAAGGGACTCAGCTGTCACCTTGAAATATACTCGTACCTCGCTCGATCTTTATTAGTATATCGTTTATGGCAGTCTGGTGAGATCCCGGATAGCGAAGCGTTGTTCTCCATTGACTCATACACGTACACTCATATTACCCATTTAAAAACCACACGGTGTGCCACTCTGCGCCTGACATAGAAGGGATCCGGGAACAGCTGTTATTACGACATCCAGATCACTCCTAGCTCTTGCCCGCTCGAAAACCGAATTGGGCGTCCGACAGATCGGGGCCCACCTCGCGGAGGTGCTGAACGATGCGGGCAGAGAGTATCCTTTCAAACAGTTTACCCGCCTCGTCCAGCAACACAATGGGCCTATAGGCCGCTACCGAATCGGCAGGCCGTCCCGGCTTCATTAATAGGACCAGCTTCCCGCTTTTTTAGCATTTAAGAAAGCGTCCGGACGCCAAGTTAGGACCTTCCTGAGGCGGTCCGACATGTGTTCGAAGGCTCGGGCCAGCACTCGGGCAGGTATCCCGTCTGGCCCGGGGGCGGTGTTCTTAGAGCGGATCCGTAGAACAACCGCCCCTATCTCCGATTCCCTGACGGGCGGAACATTATCCTCGTACCCCCCGTCGTCTCCGACCATGAAAGCCATCGACGGGGGTGTGTGCTGAACCCGCTGCGGGAAAAAGCCCTCGACCACTTCCTGCAGGAAGCTTGGCTGGATGGTCTCTGTAAGGAGGTTCCGACGTGCGGAGTTTTTGTCGCGCTGCACAATAAGGGCGACCCCAGGGGTCACGATCGAGGCCCTCCAGCATCTCTTTTCTCTTAATTTCTTTGGCGCGGCTGATGGCCAGCTTCAGAGTTTTCCGCGCCTCTCGGTACTCCTCATGAAGCTGGTTCTCCACGCCTTCTTCGCGATGTCGCCGCCGACTACGTGTGTAGGACCTCCGGGCACGAGTACAGGCCGCACGGAAGTCCACCAACTCCTGGGACCACCAGTAAACGTCCTTCCGTGGAGGCCGATAACCTCGGATGCGGGGCATGGTCGCATCGCAGACCTGCGTAATCGCATCGTGGAAACCAGCCCCCATGTTGACCTCCTCAGTCGGAGCCTGCGGAGACAACCAGGAGTTAATAATGGCTGCCTCCTCTAGAAGGTCCCCATTCAGTTTGGCTATGGCCCACCGCGGAAAGTGAGAAGAACGCCGTGCCGCATGACCCCTACTGGGGTCATAGGTCCGGAGTTACCTATTACCCACAGTACAAGCTCTGCTCAATTTTAGACTGGATGGCGTTGTGTGTCAGATGTACGAATATTGTAAAATTTTTTACATGTATATATTTATTTATTTATATTTGTATTTTATAGTTAAATTCCTTTATATTCGTGACCGAGTCATGACGAGAAAGGATTCTTAGTTGCGATTTAATGTTAGTACAAAATATTATTTACGTAATTAATAAGACCTCAAGATATCTACTTTATATTCTATATTATGAGCCTGCCAAAGTGACTCTACTATGCCTGATAAAAAGCATGAATAGAATCCAAGAGTTGTGGTCACCATGTTCATTGCAAATGCAGACAATGCAGTATGGTGACTTACACTATGGCTGCCTTGTGAGATACTTTTTCACACCACGCTTGGGGACGTAAAAGGCATGACAGTCATCGCGACAGTGTAAGGCTTACAGAGTTACCACGATAAATGTCACCCCTGCATCAATGGGCCTCCGGTCTCACACTCACCAACGAAACACGATAAAACGGATGCTGACGCTGTAGGTTGGTCTGCTGTGGGAGAGTAGTACTGCCCCGGTCGAGCCGACTCACTCGTGCTGAAATCAGCGTGGCTCTGCTCCCTAGCGAGTACTACCTACTCTACCTTCATTCTCTACTTGGTTTGTATTTTCATTGTAATTGTGTTTTTCACGGTGTTTTATTTGAATGGTGTACTAATATGAGGAGCTTACTGGTTGTTTTCCAGACGACGTGACATTCCATAGCCACCCAGAAGTCCACTTCTATACCCAGCAGACTTCTTTTTATGGGGTTTTTTGAAGCATCATGTCTAAATCAATAGACCAAATACATTAATAATAAACCAAAAGAAAAATTAGCGAAGATATCGGCTATTTTACGATCTGTTTGCCGACGAGTATTCGAAAATTTCGGTGCTCGCTTAGAAGAGTGGAAACGTAGAAACGGTGGTCATTTCGACGATGTAATTTTTAAAAAATAAATTACAACTAATTAGCTTTCTTGTAAACAAACAATTTTTATAATATATCAAATGGTTTTTTTGAAGGCTTTTAACAAATGTTAACTAATTGGTGGCCCACTTTATATTATATTGATTATCTATTGATTAGCGTGATAATGTAATTTTAACTTTTTAATCACGACTTGTTTCTTTCTTTTCGTTCTTAATTACACTCTTAAGATATTACAATATAAAATAAGTCCACACTAGATGGGCATATTTATACAAAAATCATAAATGCCATGGGATCCATCGTTTCTTGTAAGAATAGGAAACACAGCAAAAAACTTTATTGACTTCGATAGAAAGTCAATTCCCATGGGACACCGCGGTCACGGTGAGATGGGAAATGGAAATTTGCAAACAATAACCTTTGCACTACTGCACTTTGACTTAGTAATCGTGTTTACGAGTAATATGTACAACTAAGGTATGTATTACATGTTTCAATCATTTGGTATGTCTACGATATACGCGAAACTTCAAAAAAGGAGGAAGGTCTGTATTCTATTTTTATTTTTATTACAATCAGTTCCCAACTGAATATTCGATTATAGATACTATTAAAATTGAAAAGAAAATGTTACTTTTAAAGCATAATAGAGTAAGCACTGTTTTCACTGATATCTCAAAACTATCCTTAGCTTTTTAGTAATGTAAGAGTAAGTAAAAAAAAAAATTCTTTAGTCTGTCACCAAATAATTAGCTGTGGCTGATGTCTATACAAAGTCAATGTCTGTAAAACTAATGTCCATTTATCATCATAAACAGCCTTTAAAAGCCCATTTTTTTTTTAAACGTGTTGAAACCCTCTCGGGCCGTCACCTCACCGGGGTTTACGGCGGGGTGGTGTGTCGGAATCGGACCGACTAAAACCACACGGTGTGCTACTCTGCGCCTGACATAGGAGGGATCCGAGAACAGCTGTTATTACACATCCAGAGCCTTTAACAACGTACTGCTGGACATAAACCTCTTTTTAGCTGGAAGCTGATCTTACTACAGAACGCTGACCAGACGAGTTGGTATAAGATTTATTCTTCTCTTTGTAGTGCAATTGTCCTGCATATTTTGATCCTTGAGTCACTTTTTACGACACCCATGGGATGAATAGGGGCAGTGACATTCTATACAAGAGTACTATATATCTTTTTTTTTGAGGGTAGGTGTCAAAAAGTGCACACAGAAAATTATTTGCTCTTAATTGTATTTAATTTAAAATATTTACATTTCCTAAAAACTATTACAAGTTCTTGCTTAATACACCATAATATTGGACTGCACTTGTTTGTAGGAGTTTATGTGTGGATCTTAACTAATTTGTAGCCACCACCTACCAGCACTACACTACACAACAATATGTCACAGTTGGTGAACATTGAAGCTGCTCAAAAATCTCTGGAGGAGTCCTTCACTAGAAGAATGGCGGAACTGGAGTCACAGCTTCAATGCACAAGTACCTCAAAGGACACGGTTGCAAAAATTTCTGAGGAGTTCCGAACCTTTCGGGAACTAATATACAGCATGTTGGGACTGTTACGGAAGCAGATTAAAGAATGCACTCAAGCTGTTGATGCCATAGAGACAAGGCATCGTCGTAAAGCACTTCTACTCATGGGGGTTGCGGAGTCTGACGGTGAAGACTGTGGCAGAGTGGCACTTGACATAGTCAACAACAAGCTGCAACTGAAAACGTGCACTGCGGAGTCCTTCACTGTCTGTCACAAGCTAGGGACACCGGATACAGATCATCACCGGCCCATCTTGGTGAGATTTCGTAGCTTGCAACTCCGGTCGGCGGCCTGGAGGGCTAAATCTGCACTTAAAGGTTCCGCCGTTTTTGTTCGTAAATTTCTCACCAAAACAAGACAGACAGTATTTGCCAAGGCCCGGAATCACTTCGGCACCCGTGCATGTTGGACTAATGACGGCACAATTGTTGTTATGTCGCTGCCAGCATCCGCTGTAAGATCACTACCGTTGAGGAGCTGTCGGACCTGATTTCAAAGCACCCAAAAGCTCTTCATGCAGTGGCATTATATACTGGCAGTAAACAATATAGTCTTATTTTATTTGTGTCTACTTGGCCTTGTCTAATTGTTTATTTAACATCAACAACATATTTAACACTATCATATTTGACATTCGTAAAGTGACATATGCATGACGGGTTGCGTTCGGAAATGCGTTGGTGGACAACGTAATGTGTTAATGTTACTGTTTACACTATCACTATTTGATATGTTTTATTGCACTTGTATTTTTATTTTTCTTTTTAGTTGTTATTATCAAATTTTGTGTGGTGTTAGCTGGTGGGTGGTGCAGAGGAGTAATTTTGTGCCAACATAGTAAGGTATTGCATATTTTGAGATATCGTATAAATAATTCTATTTTTTTTTTATATTTATATTTATTTACTATTTTGTAGTATATTTTTATTGCTTATATTTAATACATATGATAACTGATGATCATGATTCTGACAACACTGCTCACGAGTCTACTTTATCCTCTGTAGATGATAGTTCTGCCTCTATAACTGAGACATTAGGTGAACGCTTACAATTCACACACACACACACAAACGCTTTACATTCAACTGTCAGTCAGAGCACCTGCTTAATGTATGTCACCTTAATGCACAGAGCATACAAAGTCATTATAGTGATTGGACTGAGGCTTTTAGTAACACCAACGTTCATGCCATCCTGATATCCGAGAGTTGGCTCAAACCTAATCTTCTTTCTGCTGTCTATCCTCTCACTGGCTATATCCTTGTTCGAAATGATCGAGTCACCAGGAGGGGAGGTGGAGTTGCCATTTACATACACAGTTCTCTTTCTTTTAAAATTCTGGCTTCTTCTCCTTCTTCTTCTTCGGTTGCCGTAGAATATTTATTTCTTGAGGTCCTTGTGAGAGGAATCAAGGTGGTCCTGGGGGCAGTGTATTCTCCTCCCTCGATAGATTACTTCTCCAGTCTGGAAACAGTGCTGGAATCTTTGGGGTCTGTATACACTCATCACATCATCATGTGAGATTTCAATACAGACCTAACCCGCCCTACCTCACGTGGCTGCAAACTCCTTCAGATTGTTGAGTCGACGGGTATCCATGTTTTACCTCTACAGCCAACTCATCATAACAGCCTGGGGGTGGACACTTGGTTAGATTTAATACTAGTGTCGGCCCCTATGCTTGTCCGTAACCATGGTCAGCTTGAAGCACCGGCATTCTCCAATCACGATCTAATCTTCCTCTCCTATGCCCTTAAACCACCTAAACCCCAACCAAGAGTTTTGCGCATGCGTTGTTTTGCTCGTATGGATGTGGATAAGCTACTTAGGGATGCTGCCTATCTGAATTGGCATGCAGTAACGTCAGTTATAAGCATAGATGAGAAGCTTCATAACTTTAATCACATACTTCTCGCTCTATATGATAACCATGCACCCATCAAAAGTATTAAAGTAAAGAGGCATCCTGCTCCCTGGATGACGAAAGACGTACTTACTACTTTAGCTATGCGACGAAGAGATAGAGCTTTTTTCAAATTCAGAAGGGACCGTACCGAGGCAAAGCACACTTTATACAAAATCGCCAGGAATCGCTGCAACCAGATGATACGCAACGCTGAACGCTGACACATTTTTGACTACATCTCCCATTCTTCTCCCGCCAATATTTGGAGGTTCCTTGGAACTCTGGGTATTGGTAAGCAGCAGTTGGGTGGTCTGCAGGGGACGGTTGGTTTGGAGGATTTGCACCACCATTTTTCTCTATCTGCTCATTTGGATTCCCAAACCGAGTATCGCACTGTTGACTACCTGACAAGTTTAAATAGCCCTAACATAAATCCCTTCCGATTTTCTCCGGTTGCGTCGGGTGAGATCAAAAAGATCATATTCTCTATCAAATCCAACGCTGTTGGTTGTGATAAAATCAGCCGACGTATGATCGTGACAATTATTGACCACATTTTACCTATAATCACCCATATCATAAACTACTCATTATATTCTGGAATTTTCCCATCACTGTGGCGCAAAGCTTGTGTCATCCCTTTACCTAAAATTCCAAATCCCACACACCCCAACCATTTCAGACCAATATCCGTTCTCCTTTTCCTTTCAAAGGTCCTAGAATCCTGTATGCACAAACAGTTTTCTGAATTTGTCTACAAAAACAACCTATTGAGCCCGTTTCAATCGAGTTTCAGGCCTGGTCATAGCACTACTTCTGCTCTTCTTAAAGTGGTTGGCGATATCAAGGCAGGTATGCAAGACACTGAAGTTACTGTTTTGGTACTAATTGACTTTTCTAATGCCTTCAACACAGTCAATCACAATATACTCCTGTCTATCCTTTCCTATCTTGCGGTCTCACCTGAAGCACTGGATTGGTTCTCATCATATCTTCGGGGACGCCAGCAATCTGTTCATGTCGATGGATCTTCCTCGAGCTGGTGTGATCTTGATTCTGGTGTTCCTCAAGGCGGTATTCTTTCTCCTATATTATTTTCTGTGTATATTAACCTCCTGTCCCTGGAACTTCTTTGTGCGTATCATCTGTATACCGACGACCTACAGCTCTATTCACAGAGTAAAGTGGAAGATATTTCGATAGCAATACAAATGATCAACCACGATCTGGAAACAATCAACACGTGGTCTCAAAGGTTTGGTTTATCTGTGAACCCCACAAAATGTCAAGCTATCGTAGTGGGAAGTCACC
Source organism: Hypercompe scribonia (assembly GCA_949316085.1). Lineage (NCBI taxonomy): Eukaryota > Metazoa > Arthropoda > Insecta > Lepidoptera > Erebidae > Hypercompe > Hypercompe scribonia. Next base: position 20,202,510 of record OX438970.1, read on the forward strand.
GGTCGATGAGCAGAGTAGACACTAAGACTCTCCCTGCTATTACTTTTGATGGGACTATCATACCTGTGAGTGTATCGGTGAAAGATTTAGGTTTACACCTCTATTGCACACTAACCTGGCGTGAACAAGTTGCAAAACAGTGTCGGAGGGTTACTGGGACCCTTCGGGCTCTAAATCGTCTGAGAAATTTCCTGCCCGTAAAAACCAAGACTATGCTTGTGCAAACTCTTATCTTCCCCTTAATCGACTATGGTGATGTGTGCTGCTACGACCTGAATGCAGAGCTTCTCGATAAATTAGACCGTCTTCTTAATAACTGCATTTGATTTGTTTATAATCTCCGTAAATATGACCATGTATCCTCTTTCCGTTCGCAGCTCAATTGGCTACCAATTCGTCTATGCCGAAAATAACGCGCGCTCACTGTTCTATTCTCTATACTTAATAACCCATCTTCGCCAACATATTTAAACTCTTATTTCCAACTCTTATGTAGCAATCACGACAGAAAGCTTCGGTCCTCTAAGAATCTTCTCCTTCGTTGCCGCTCCCATACATCTGAGTTTGTTGGCTCATCTTTCTTTGTGCAGTCCGTTCTTCTCTGGAATGAGCTTCCCCTCGAAGTCAGGATGGCTATCAACGCTTTTTCTTTTAAGAAAAAAGTGAAGCAGTATTGACTGAAACAGCTGGTAGAATCAACCAATACATGATTATCATCTTATACTTGTTATGATATTTATTTGTGTATGTATGTATGTATATAGACTTACATCAACTTAAGTATGTATATGTATGTATTTATATATTATTATTAATTTTAGTATATGAAAGTTTGTATATGTCTACTTCTTCTATTCAACACCTGAAACGCACCTACTTCCTATTTTCTCTGCATGACCCAAAGGTTGACTTCTAGAGAATGCCTTAGGCATTAAGTCCGCCTATGTACATAAAGTGCATGATGTATGATTATTAAATAAATAAATAAATATACTCTTAATCCGGTACTACGCGTCAGTCAATTTTGCGTAATCAACTATAGGTATTTCTTTCCCATTTCTAGGTAGTATAACGGCACTTAATAGTAAAAAATCAATATTACGAAGTAACTCTAATTATGTAACTGTAATTTTTGATAGAATGCAGATGCCAACCAGTCGGCAGTTCAATAAAACTTCCCCAGCGATAGTACTTAGTTTAATCAACTTTGACAGACACGGGTCGTGACGGCCTTTACTTACACAAATACAACCACGACTATATCATAGAGTGACTAGACAGTGACGTATATACGCCCACAATTTGGTAACACGAGTTAATCTATGAAGTTATTATTATTATACTATCTTATAGGGTGCATAGGGTTCCCACTAAGTACTAGGGCCGCTTTTTATTTTATTTAATGTGACGCTGGTATGCGCGCCTCTGCTGCCGGTTCGCCGGCAGCGATTTTGGTCCGAGTGTAGGTCGTCCTCCCGGACCTTCTCCGCCGCCTCCTTCCGCGAAATTACGGCTTTGCAGAAGGTTGCGATCGCGGTAAACAACTGTCGCTACAGACCATGAAGCGTATAATGGCCGGTAGCGAGAGATCTTCTCCAATAACTGCAGTGAGGACCCCACGCTGCGCCACCCAGACGGAACAAATCGCTAGCGTGTGCTGAGCCGAGTCCTCACTACAGCCGCAGTGGTGACAGCCTGGACTCAATTCGCTCCTTGCGACCGAGTACAGATACTTCCCGAACCAACCATGAAGAACTAGGGCCCCGAGTCAACCTCACCTGCAAGTGGTTCCGATAAACAAAGCATCCCAATTAGCGGCAATAGGCCCGCTATCTGTTAAGGTAGGATCAAAAAAAATACTGGCGAAAAGTGTGCGTTTAATATGCCTTTGTCTACCCCTTCGGGGAAACAGGCATATGTATGTATGTACTATCTTATAATTCTTCGCATGTTCTATACGTCAATATTAAAGATATTATAGATGCGGCGTACACTCAACTCACGTAACCAATTCATTCACAATATCACAGATGAAAGCACTTTATCGTCTTCCTCACGAAGCATTGTGGGGTAATACATCTTTGTGGCATTTTTATGATCGATGGGGCTTGAATATATCATGTTTAGTATTATTAGAATTAGGTTACGGGTCCTATCACTCGACCACATTCAAAATAATATCAACTAAGCGAACAAAGTTCCAAGTAAGAAGTATATTAAAATATGTCTTTATTAAATCAACTGTGAGTATAGCTACGATTAGGGGTTAAGTTTTTTTTGTTTCAATAGTATACTAGCGCTTTAAACCACTTTCAAACATTAGCACTTTAAAATGCAAGTTTTGTTTTATGTCGACTTAAATTGAGAAGGTTTTTTGTAATGAACAGTTTCTTTATCCTTTTCTTTTTTTGGAAAAGAAGGTTTAGCTTTGGGTTTAAACCCTTTCAAATTTGAATGGGGGTAAAATTAAGGGATAATGAATATAGGTTATTGTAATTTATTATGATGTTAGAGTATTAAAATCAGTTACACTTTTTTTAAAGTAAGTTATATGAATTCAGGTGTTTAAAACTAAATTGAAACACCTTGGCAATAATGTTCTGATAAGTTGATCTTTTTTATTTATCTGTGAGTTCTTAATTTAACTTTTAACACCGCAAAGGGTTCACTATAAATTGACAAGTGACGTAATAACTGCAAACCGACAACTTCAATATGGCAATGTTAACGTAATATCTTCCGTTATAGAGTGTAAATTTGTTTGTCGTAAATAAATAAGTATTCTGTGGTCAAATGAAGATTCCGTACAAACAGACAACCGCAAATATCCTTCTTCCGTGGTCGTGAGAGAGTTCTTTGTGTGGAGTGATTGCTTGCGGAATCAAAATGCGTAAAAACGTTACTACAGTTAACATTCCGCGTCATTATGAGTTTTGCATTTCTTCAATGAGCGTGTGATAAACTGATTACTCAGTTTTTTATAACTTCCTTGTACAAATAATCGTTTATTTCTTTTTATTTTAGTCTGTAAATGTTACATTTTACAAATCAAATTTATAAAATCGCTTAAGTATTTTAATATAACATCTTTTTTTATTTTTTAAAAACAAAAGAATATGATGAAAATTCAAAATCGTAATGATAAACTAAGATGCACTCGTCTAAAGTAAAAGATATGTTGAAAATAAAATATGCAATTTTATCTAAGAAAGAGCAATTTCAAAGTGTATTGGTTTAAACGATCATCTCGTCTCTTCTTACTGCGCTTAGTGTTGAGGGATCGGTCCCCATATGTGATAAAAGTTGCTGTGAACCAAAATTTTCATGTGAATCTGGGTCTTTGTGTAAATAGCATAAATGTGTATTAATCATACATACATAGTAATCCCATATCATATCATACATAGTAATCCCGTGGCACATAATACATATATATATAATATATTCCTGTTATGTTTTACAAAATATAAAACGACAAACAATGCTGCATAAAATTCCAAAATATCCAGTCCAGGCCAGGTTCGGTATTCGATCTATAAAACAGTCTGTATGTATTCACAATAAATCATTTGAGCAAATTTATCTATTGTAAAATATTGCCTCTTTTTAGGGTGCAATATTTTGCACCATTTATATACAGTGAAATGTATGCACATGGGATCAAATCAATGGCTTTTATGTCACCTTCAATTTTCTTGATGCGGATAAAATTTTTAGTTACTTTGGTCAGTCAGCCCTCCCAGAGTAATAAAGGACTCTTTGAACGGAATCGTGGTAAAACATATGTCAGCATATATGGATCAACTTTACGAAAGAAACAACACTACCTGACAGATAACCTTTCAACGCTTTTCTACGAATGAGTCACGTTGTCAGAGCTGAAACTCATATCCAAGATAGAAGATATTCGAAAGATTCATTCACAAACAATATAAATAAGGGTAATGAAACAGATAGTATACGGTAACTAGGGTAAAAAATACAACAAACCTCTTTTGGAAAATGGGACCGACATTGCAGTATCTCAAAAAGGCTTGGGTCGCGTTCGTATATTCACACGGGTATCTAAATATCTGGTCAGACTAACATTTATGTATATTTTTATAGGTTTTTGAGTCGCCTCATGGTAAATACCGCTGTTTATTTACACCTGTATCTCGAGGGGTACCGTCTGAGTAACCTTGGGCTTCCAATAACCTCACATGGCCAAACCTTGAATTTGATTAGATCGCCATAGAGTAAGTCACCGTACTACATGGTCAGCATTCGCAATGAGTATGGTGTCTAACACTCTTGGATTCTATTCATACTTACCAAAAGTCAGAATGGAAAAACTTTGCAGTCACAAAAATAAATGTCACGGTTAGTGGCAGCTAAGACGATTTATAGAATCAGTAATACAGTTCCCTAAACTTGTGATATTAGTAATTTAATTTCTTATATGTAATAAAAATTGCTTTAAGTACGCCTTTGTACAAGTGCAATAAGTTTAAATAAATAAATAAAAAATATCTGTTATGTTTGGGTAAGTAAATTACTTTTTGGTTTACATTAAACCGAGCAGCGTTTCTGTATTGCTGTGTAGCTGCATTCTGACACCGTGTGGGGCGGTACAGCTGATATGTTTACTAACCTGCATTATGCACGGGCATGCTTTGTATTCCAACGTGTTATGTGGCAACAATTACAGCAGAGTTGATAAAGGAGATTGGATTGTGTGAGCTTAACTAATGTTTGTTTCTATCACAGCTAACTATGTTGGTACATACGTATATTTACAAGCTTTACGTGTAGCCGTGATTTTAGGTTGATTTTCTTGATAAAGGTTGACTACTGGTTTTTATTTATTTGTTGTGTCGTCACTAACAGTTACAATAACCTACCTTCCACGGGCATTTCTTATCTCTTATTCGTCGGAAAAAAATATTCAGTATTTCATTGTTCTCTACCGTTAAAAAAGCTAAACTAGGAAGACAGTTAGACAAAGTAGAAGATCATCATCAACAGCCTATAATAGTCCATTACTGGACATAGGCCTCTCCTTAGAAAGAAGATTTTGGCCTAATATACCAAGCTGCCGAAAAGGCTTGGACGTCGATGGCTATATCGGTCGGTTTTGGGTTGTAAGCCCTTTTGAAAGGTCGTTGCAACGAGTAGTCCCCTTAGAAGGTCGTTATAACCGTCATTAAGGTCCCCGCACTTAGGTGGACACAGCTGCCCATTATCTTTTATCCCTTAATAGTTTTTAACTTTACCTCAGAGGACGAGGTTGGATTTGTAACCGTAATACTTGCCACAAACAAATAAAAGATTTAGCTTTAAGCAGATTTTTTTTTAGGAGTAACACTAAAGAAGAATTATTCTGGCAGTTTTTCAATTGATTTCATAACTTTTTATATTTTATGGTAGTTGCTAGTGAACGTAAGTCATAGTGATTAATTTTAATCTACTTAAATTAAATATTATCTTTTTAAATCATGTGAAAACGACGAAATCATCACTTATAATAAGAAGGTGCAGTAGATAGTATGAGCGGTAAGTTTTTCAAATGAGTTCAAGTTATATATAAGTGGTACTGATGAAAAATTTAGTAAATACATTTAAACTTACATCATATATTTTCATGGTACAAGATGACGAATAAGTAATTGGGTAAGGTGATGATATGTAAAAACCACCACTCATCTTTTGAGTCGTCCACAATCATGATTAAGAAAAGTTTTGGGTTCCGGGTACCTCAGTCACTTGCTAAAATACTGAACTAAAATTAAACATAGTTAAAAAAAAAACAGTAGCAGTCGTGGGACTGCCGATAGAAGTGAAAACGGAACTATTAAGTTAAGAGTAATTAAAACTATATGCAAAAATTATTTGAAATTTTTTATGTTTCATATATAGCTATATATAATATCATATATAATATATAATAATAATAAATTTCATATATAATATATAATATCATATTCTCCATAGCTATAGATATACTATTATCATTAGCATGTCGGTGACGCGAACCGAGGATTTTACCCTCTACCAAAACGCTCAACGCGCCTAAAGAAGTTTTCACTTCAAAAATTGCAAAACACATTTACAAAAGTCGCTTATAAACAAACAAACATACAACAAAAATACTGAACCTGTGAGCCTGTTTGAGACTGCACTCTCAAATATGTTTTTTATTAATTTGTCACTGCTTTTACATCAGCTATTTATATCGGTTCACTCTATTGGAGCAAAAAAAAATACATTTGCTTCCCTCTAATAGCGGTCCTCCATTAAAGTCCGGTGCAATGGTTCGAACATATGCATTGTTGTGGCATATCACATTTTTGTCACCATAGACACGGTGCGACCCCCTTGCATCTCGATCGATCGATTTACCATTTATATTGTTAATGGCAAGCGATGTTTTAGGGGAGATAAATATGATTTTTGTTATGAAGTGTATTTGTTTCTGAAAATGTCGCCAACGAAGTCCGTTAACCTACCTACTGACTTTAGTGACTCCTGGATTGTACGAGTACGTATTCATGGGCGTAGGAAGCCATTTTTTATGAGGTGCTCGTTTGGACCCCATATCAGTAAAGAATTAAATTTAGCATGACATTAGCTTATGTTACTAAACTTTTCTAGACTGCCCCTGTGGCGTAGTGGTAGCGTATGCGACTGCTGTGCTTGAGGTCTCAGATTCGATTTCCAGGTCGAACTAAATGTTTGTTTGTTCTGCAAATATTGTTTAAAAATTTGAGTGTTTTCTATGTGTAAAATGTATTTATATCAGTTGTCTAATATCCATAATACAAGCTCTGTAGTTTGGGACTAGATGGCATTGTGTGTCACATCTGACACACATATTAATATTATTATTTTCTATAACGATTCAGTTACTTCATTAATAATTCGTTATCTGCCTGGTGGTGTTGGACTAAAGCGTTGTTGAATTTTTCTGGTTACAGAAACCCTTAAAAATAGCTTGAAGCTTGGTAGTTGAGTTCTTGAACCCCGTGCATCGGAGAGCACGTAAAGCCGTCAGCCCTACACCTGATCTCTTCCCGGTGGTGTCGTATGACCGTCCCATCGGATTGTGAGAATGAGAGAACAGAGAGTGCACCTGTGTTAGTGCACACACCGGTGCATTATAATATCCCTTGCGAAGTAGGCTGGTCTCCGTTGAGACTGGTCGCAGTGGCCGAAATTGGCCATTAGTACATCATTAATCCGTTGTAAGTCTTGAATAAATTTAAACATTATTTATACCTACACACCTAATATTTTGTTTATTTATCAACTTTCGCCATTATATATATTACATGTGTAAATAGGGATTTACTTATGAAGTCATGACAGTTACTACTAAATTATAAAACTTCACATGTTCAAAATGATTATATAAAGTGTCTTATTCTATAATACTACAAGTTCATTTGAAACCAAGTATAGCACACGAAATTTAATAAACAGATGCGATTTTAGTAGCTATTTAACTTAAAATTAAAGTATAAATTTCAAAACAGCACTCTAGTGCACAACCTGACAACAGTTCAAAACAGTAAACACGGCCATGTTTTCAGAATTGCATTGAGTTCAAGTTTCAATAACAACAACATTGGTGCCGGTCGTGGTATCATAACAACACAAAATCATTGTTGTTTTACCGGGAAGTGTTCGGTTCAAATTCAAATAATCTTAAAGTATCGTTACAATCGCTGAGATTCATGTTTTCTTTATAGTTATAATACGACACTCTCTTTGTGAACTGAGTCATTACTTAGGCCGTTTGGTATGAGTCCGCTTACATGCTTGGGACTTAAGTTTAATACCAATAAAGTCAAGAATATCACATTAAGCTTGTTCAATATAGTTTCATCATCAATATAGTTATAAATCTTAATATTGTGATAATTAGGCCGCCATAATGTGGGTGTTTGATACCAAGCGTGGTATCGTTGGACTGGGTGTGTGACACTAGTGGGGATTTAAATAAAACCACTGTGCATTATACTATGGGTTCATAAGACTCCACGGTTTAATTGGCTGTAGTCTTGAACTAGACTACAGTTTTTTCTTATCATACAAAATGCTTGTAGGCCTTATACACTAACGCGTGTAACACAACGATAGCGCGATCTAAGTTTGTAACAGCACCCTCTAGGGAACGTAACGGTAACTAATATTTTGGTTTTGACTTTGATCGCACTATGTTCTTATTGGTCTCGAACAGTGGGTCATCATACAGCATTTTCTGCATTCGTAATGACCACAGCCCTAGAATTATATTCATGGTTTCCATCAGGCAGAGTAGAGTCACAATGGTAGACGCTTAAAAAATACAGCTAAAATAAAACGAAATAAGTAAAGTTTGACTGGTCACTTTGCCCGAACATCATTCTTGCCTTTTGCTTTAAATTTAACTTTCATTCGACTAAATTCAGGCCCTGATCACAGTGTAAAATCGTTGCCCGCATCTTTCTTTTGTAGCGATAAAACTTTCATCCCTATCATTAGGACAGTCAGTGCTCTATGACTGAGTGTTTTTCAAGGCAGTTTTTGCCTCTCAAAACAAATCTGTGGTACAAATTGTCAACTTTCAAAACCATGGGAAAATAAATTTATAGCAACCGTTGCATATGTTGGCACCTTTGTTAGTGAATTCTAGTATAATGAAATTCTTATTACCCATGGGTAATAAGAATTTCATTATACGATGTTAATAAAGACACAACGCCTCTTAATTTCAAACTATACAGAACTTGTACTATGATATCTAAGATTGACTGATATGATACTTAAAATACATATGTATCATATATAGAAAACACTCAAACTTCGAAACAAATATTTGTAGATCATACAAATATTTGCTCCTCAAGCACAGCAGTCGCATTCAGTACCGCTGCGCTACCAAAGTACCCACAAAAATAAATATTAATTAACTCCTGTTAACAAACTACTGACAGTGCCACACTATGCACACGAAGTTGAATTAATTTATTTACCGGGTATGGCCACTACTGTAAAATGTATACACCTTTCCTACATCGCTAAAAGTGTTCACTATGAGATTCTGGCGCAATATATTTGCGGCTTTCAGCAAAAAAAGGACTTGTAAAGACTTCAAATAATATACATAATATACCTCTAATCAACCTATTGCCGACCACTGTTGAACGAAGGTCTCCAACAAGGAGTGCCAACCTCCTCGGTTTTGGACAATCCGTGATAGAAAAAGTAATTTAAACAAGTGAAATTAAGGTGAAATAAATTGAAACATAATTATCAGCTCCTCGGTAAATTCAATGAGGCTAACAAAATCAAACAAAATCTCATGAACTTTTTTACTCACAAAGGTTTTAAAATTTAAATACTTTGATATATATGTAAATAGTTAATTTATACACTTGAGATTTTACAACTATTGTTGAACATAAAATGTACAGCAGAAATAATGTTCAAAGAGCGGTTACATCTTTAGTAAATGTGGCCGGGCACTTGTATTTCTTCCTATCTCATATAGGGTTGATCAATATTCCACTAGCGTTCTAGTGAACTAATCAGACGGGTGCATCCATGCCTCCTTGGAGGGCTATTGTGAGGAGGGCTTTGTCGCATACTAACGGGTTGCACGCCGCGGCATGCAATGGGCGGAAGCGGGATTCAAGATGTGAATGGTTAATAAACGGTGTAGATCTCTGCATTCGTTTCATAAAGTGTGATATTTTATAATCATCTCGGTGCAGACTTCTTCCTCGCGAGTAAACTTATGAGCAAAATTCGTATTAACTTTTTTTCTTATGGACTTATATTAGTTTCTTGCTTAAACTACTTAAAAGATATTTGCCAACGCTTCACTCTATCTATCAATATAATCTTTTTTGCATGATGAGGATATAAGGCACTCTATATTATTTCCTGTACCCCGTGTACGCAAAATTTCTTGAGGACTAACAGATTTATTACACTCTCTTTGATTTATATCAGTTAAAAATACATTTGATTTTAATTATTACAACTAACTGTAATAAAGTACTACAAGAAAGTGAAGAACAAAAGTATATTTTTTTTATTTCTTTAGATTCTTTAGCTGAATTTGACGGGAAATGTGAGTTGTGTGTAAATAAAGTGACAATCCATCCGATTCGACTGTGATATATCATGGGTACCCGCACAATGTAATAATTGCAAGCAATTGTGACTTATTGCCAATTTATCAATGATACTGCTACTCTTCAAGTGTGATTAGTATACACTATCAATACTTTTCTACGAACTAATACCACAAGGTATTATCTACCAGTCAGCATTTAGAAAGTACAGTGCGAGAAATGGCAGACATTTCAAAGTAAAACTATTATAAGATAGGTATATTTTACGAAAATTCAACATGATTATTCCTATTTTCATCATTATTACCCAAAAACTTTAGTGTTCCTATCACTTATACGCTGATGACTTGCAGTAGTACTACCAAATAGATTTGCGAAATGTATCCTCCTTAGTTTCGGTTGTAAATAAAGACCTACCAACCAAACGTGGTCCGATATATTCGATTTATCGGTGAATCCGAATAAATGTTAGGCTGTGATCATCGGAAGTAACCATAGTATGAACCAGCTCTACGTCGATTCACTTCACATACGATGACATGGTTAGTCTATACTGTGTAAGTTTAAAAGACCTAGGATTGTACATTACTACGACTCTTAGTTGGTGAAAACAATGTATATGTGTGTATCTGTGTGCCAGAAAGTCACAGGCTTCTTGCAAGCCTTCCACAGGTTTAAAAACTTTCTTCTATCAAAAACTAATGTAACACTTGTGCAGACCCTAATATTTTCATTATTTGACTAATGTGATCGGTGCTACTTTGTGCTGAATGCAGATTTGCTCAATAAACTTGACTCAACAATTGCATTCGATTCATTTTCTGTATGCATAGAGCGTTGTGTATTAGAGTAAATGGTGTAGACATATATTTATACATAACATACATAAATATATGTGTATTAAGTATACATTATACTTGTAGTACCTGTATTAGTATTATTATATTTAATGACACTTTGTATATCTATACTACATTTAAAAAATAACATTTTATGTTTCTGTGCATCTACCATGTTTGGTTCTGCATCGCCATGAGGTCGACTGCCAGAAAACGCCTATGGCATTAAGTTCACCTTTGCAACATTGGTGCATAAAGTTAAAATAAATATATTTATATTTATATATACAAATAAATACAGTACAAAGTCGATTATAAAACTATTGAAACAGTTTAAAACTCAGTGTACGTTACGCTTTTCTAACCGGCACCACCGACATACTTGTAGAGCATCTCTCAAGGCCTTTGAACTGATGATATTAGTAAAAAGGGAAATACGTAGCACTCTCTAAATTTCAGAAACTAACGACCTTGTACGTAAACTTGTTATTCCATATTATACACACACATATGTATTTAAATAAAAATTCTTAGTTAACGTTATGGTGTCCTGTTGCTTTCTGAATTGTTTTTCCCTTGAACAAATAATAAATTATATACGAATCTATGAACATATCGTTGTAGATCTAAAAAATATCAAAATCACTATCAACAGCCTTCAATAGTCCATTGCTGCCTCTCCTTAGTAAATTACTACCAATTAAATATAATTGTCACCGATTTTTCAAGCGCAAATAAAAAAGGTATGAAGAACTGTTTTACTTAATTTGTCATCTCACGTCTCATAGCTTATTGTTACTTCTTATCTTACCATCACTCTGTACATTATTGATTTAACTAAATAATGAAGCTATTTTCGTCAACAAAGGAGTGTTATTTCAGCGAATTGCTTTATTCGACGTGGTATCATTGGTCGGATATTATAGTTTGACATTAACCAATAACTCCGTCTAACACCCACACGATTGAAGGATGGCTAGGGGTGATTCTATTTTCAGCTGAACCTCGAAACTAGTTTCAAAGAGATTATTTAATACTAAAGCTTAATACAGTTACAGTATATAAAACAGCAGAATTTCACACTTTGGTTAGCTGTACAAAATGTTCTCTTACTATACAATATTGAATTCGCAATATTATTATAGAGATATATAGACAATGTACTAATGACGAATGCAGGAAAATATGAATCTAATTTGATACCCAACGAACAGTACTACAGCTTGCTTTGAATTGCCGTATAAATCGATACATTTATGTCCCAAGATAAATCCGGTGGTAGACGAGAGTATCAAACGCTAGATAAATCTTCGGATAAGTGGGTAGAGGCGCAATCCAAATTCAAGCGTGACGGCTATCTAAACCACCTGGGGCAAGACCTGTTTATAGTCTATGTTTGGTTTTATTTTCTAACGATGATTTTAAAGGGATGCTTTAGAAATTTTAGAAAGATCGTCTCTACTAGGGTTATACGGTCTACATTCATAGCGATTTTCGACAACACACAGATTTGATTATGGTTATGTTTAGTCGTGTACCGTTGAATATTCATAGTGTCACAACATATTAAAAACAATCCGACAATGACGGGTGTTTTTGGCGCTGTTCACAAAAAACCTGCAATTTTTGTTCTAGTATATGATCGCGTTGAAATCGTATTTTTTTTTTAATTATATGTTAACTCGCAGGAATTGCAAGCTTTCGAGAAATTTGTGTTTATTTAACTTATTTCAAAATAACGACATATTATATTCAGACACCTGTTTCAATGCTTATTAATATAAGTATATATAATATATACAAAAAATCTCAACTCATTCAACCATATTCATAGTTGCCTTATCAACTACAGGATGGACAGGGACAAGTGATCGGCCCCTACGACGTACTAGGGTCTCAGTCTCGTTTTAAGTACGGGACTTGTCCTTATTCTATCTCCCTCGGCCTATTATTTTTCTTACCCCAATTATTAAATATCCAACTAGGGTTTACGTCAGGCCGAGCATTGTGTGTAAAATACAGCAATCAAACTCTTTGCTATAAAAATTAGAAAAGGGAAAACGAAGCAACATTTTAAAATGTGAATTTGATGTTGTGTGAATGTGAGTATAAAAGTAAAGTTTAGAATGTTATTATTAATAAAAATATAGATTTTTTAATTTGATATTAATAAATTAAAAAAACGACTGACCTGAGAAAGATATGAACACTCTTTCACCAAAACTAGGTTTGGAAACCATTGGACTTTCTTCATTTGACGGTTTGCTTAGTGACTGTGCTTTTTTGCTTAGTGATTTTGACTGCTAAGCTAAAGGTCGTCGGGTTCGATTCCCACACAGGACAGATTTTTGTGTGATGAACACGATCGTTTGTTCTGTATCTGGGTATAATTTATCTATAATTAATCTATAATATGTGTTTAAAAATATTTAAGTACGTTGATTAACAGCCTGGTTACCATAATACAGGCTTTGCCTAATTTGGGATCAGACGACCGGGTGTGAGATGTTTGAAGATTATTATTATTTGCCAGCGTAAACTAGATACAGAGACGTCCACATCATAAGCGAAAATCAAATGCACGATAAATCTTAAGATAAGAGCTCGTAACATAAATCGAAACTGTGTGCTAGCGTTGTTTTATGTGTATGCAATACGCCCTAAGGGTCGATTTATACTAGCGCAGAGTCGAAGCGCATCGAAGCATCAAATTTTTTACAACTGAAGCGAAGCCGCACGAATGCGCGCGCATTCGCACGAATACGCGCGCACTCTCACGTGTAGTAATGGGCATCAACAGCTTTTTCCCAAGCATTATTCTTGGAATGTTTGTCACTATAATTTTTAGCTTTTGTATTAAATAGGCATTCATATTTTTGCACCAGGTAAATTAATTTTTCGTCCGAGTCCATTGTGATTAACACCGACGCAGGCCAATTTCCGACTGATGACGCGTTGGTTCGCTAGTGGGCGCGGATACACGAGAATGCGCGCGTAAGCGCGCGAACGCGCGCGCACGCGCGCGCTTCAATCAACGTTGTTCGCGCGCAGACGCGCGAATTCCGACGAATGCGCGCGTCTGCGCGCGTCTTTTTAAAATCTCCGAAGTAATGTGTGTGTTACGCTGTGGAGTTAAGGTTGAATTTGTTATGTTAAGTTTTGGATAGACGCTTCGATGCGCTTCGACTCTGCGCTAGTATAAATCGACCCTAAGCTGCCTGCTGGTTTATAATTCCCGTTTGCGCCTTCAATGCAAATTTACTTAAATGCTGCCTAATTTTAAACTGAAGAATCAACTTTAGCTTGTCATTTTGTGATTCATATTCAGAGCAAGAGAAAGGGAGAAAACGATGGCATTAAATTTTTTATTTTCATGGTGTTACACAATTATAATAAAATATTTTTAAATGGCAATAAATACATTTTATGCAGAACAAATCAAAATTTGAGTTCTATTTTTATTCTGTAACGTAACGTAATATAATATTCTACTCTGTTTTTCGATAAAGAATCCTTAAAAACTCGTTAGTAACTATTGTACTTGTATTTCTACAGACCATTTTTCATATTAACCTAATAACGTATTTTGGTTGAAACTTAGGCTATAAATTTCTTTGGCACGTTTTTAAAAATAAATACTTTTCACCACATTATTCACAATACACTGCCTCCAAGACAAAATCAATCATTGAGTTAGTATACGTCAAGTAGGTTTTTAAAACATACTTGTTTTAAATACATATATATATAAATAAATTATCTCCGTCCTCCATAAGCGCAGGCCTGGTCGTGGCTGATGAGGCCATCTGTCACCCTAGCAGAAGCAGGCCGGGGTGGCGATGCGAGCGCTACGGACTGCGCGCACCCTTTTGGGAGCAGTAAAGGAACCACGAGGTACTCACACAGGAGGGGTCCATTTACAGCTCTAGGTGGCCCGAGTTACGTCGGGGTTCCAAGTATTACCTTACTAGAGTGCACCTGGTTCCCCGGTTATTGGTACCTGAGACGGTGTGTGGTTTTTGGTCAGTTCGAGTACGACATAACCACTGGTGGTATCCGTGCGCATTTCTGCACAGGGGAAAAAAGGCTAATGCGAATAATATGATGATTCACTTTAATTTCAACACCCTCATCTATTCAGGACCCGTCTATCCCATAAATAACAAAGAATATGAAACAAAGGTTTCTATATATAGACATTTCTGATCAGAAAAATCCATTTAACATGGAAACCCCAAAAGCAACAATTAGCCCTTCGTACGTTCGTCCCGAGGGTACAACAGTGATTCGGTTCGTAATCGATATTCGAAACGTGATACAAAGCAATAAAAAACATTTTTACTAAAATTTACAAAATAAAATTACCAAAAATTACCAAAATGTTATGAGGCCTGAATTACTTTGTGTTTTTTTAACACCCAATTGTTAATTTAAATGTATAATAAGTAATTTAAACAGCATATCGTCATCAGCTCTGTAGGACATAAGCCTCTCCCATTCAACATCACCTTGATCAATTTTAGACTTCTCCGTCCATATAAATAGCATATAGCAAACCTAAAATAATGAGAAAAAATAAAATAAAACTACATCCTGAATATCAATTCAGGCGAGGTGATCTTGCCTGGCGGGCACCGGCCAAACGGTTGATGTTGGGATGCTGTATATTTGCTAATTGCCACGCGAATCTCTATTTCGCGATACAGGATTAGTAGTTGCTTTGTAGTTCATTACATTCACACGTTTCGTTCATACTTCGTAGTTCGATGTATCTTCGCTAGATGGCGCTGTTGTATATATTTGTTTGTGCTATAATGTGGAAGTCATCATCATCATCTCAGTAAAAAAAACGTCCACTGCTGGACATAGGCTTCCCCGAAAGTTCTCCACGACAACCAGACCCGCGCAGCCCGCATGCAACGGTTTACCGCGACCCTCCCACAACGACCTAGTGGTCGTTGGGCCACCTCAACTCGTAAAATATTAATAATTTATATTACTAAACTATTTTTTTTGCGTACTTTAAAGGCTGCTATTAAAAAATGTTATTTTTGTAACGAGTAGAATAATATTTTTTTATTACTTTCACAACTATCTTTTATCTTTTCTTTTGTTTATCAAATTCTATACACATGTAATGACGTTCAAGGGCTAAGATTTACAATGATATAGTTGATCATATAATTAGGCAATTGTATTATGATACACTCTGTGCTACAACTCTATAAGTAACGTTCACTCTAATAAAGTTTTAACAGAAACTGTTTCATTATGAGTGGATTAAAGCACTACCTTGGCTTCGCTCCGAGCACGAAGCACGAAGCTACTTTGCAAATACAAGTATATGGCTTGAACGTTAGTGCTGTCGTTGTGATTCACATATAGTTTAATAGTCAGCATGTCGTTTAACAGAATTTCAATAAGGAATTTGTCTATACTATACTAATATTATAAAGACGAAATTTTTTTTTGTTTGTTTGTTTGTTTGTTTGTACCCTAAAGGCTCTAAAACTACTGTATCGATTTTAACCGTTCTTTTACTAATAGAAAGCTACATTATCAAGAAGTAACATAAGTTATAATTTATTTAAAAAAATAGAGATCCGTATTATAAATCGAAGTTTGTAAGCCAAGGTATAAAAAAACTTCACAAAAGAAACATAATTCGACGTGCGCTACTAAAATAGATGATTATAGACAAATAAAATGTACTACACTTTTAATGTACTCATCAAAACCTACAAAAAATTCAGAGATACTATATATCTATCTATTATAAATAACTTAGTATAAGGTTTTCTATCTACACTAATATTATAAAGAGTGAAAAAAGTACCAAAAGAATCCTTATATCGCGTATGCTGTGGAAATTATTGATGATAGAGCAAAGTGATGTACTACCAATCGTGATATCTATAAAAATGTCCACGATCCCATATGTCTAACTATTACAGTTATATCACAGTAACTCCATTTTTGTCCACTCGTGTGAAACCGGGACGGGCCGCTAGTGTGTTATATAATGGATATTTTGGCTATAGAATAGTGGACAAATCTACTATTTGTCCACTATTCTATAGCCAGTAACAGTAAAAGATTTGTGCTGGTGTGTTCGTTCGAAATGCTAGTGACTCCTAAGTTGCTGGCGTTCATAAGCGGCGCCAGTTACTTTCTATCAAATGACTCTCTCGTCAACTGAGTCACTTTCAGTTTTTAAAAAAAAAAAAATCTAAGCTATCATTTTGTGTGACACTTGCCTTATTAATTAATAATCGTGCCTTATGAATTTAATTATATCTTTAGACACGTGTAGTGACTATAACTGTGTTACTAATTATGAATATTTATCGCTCTATTACTAAGTAAGCCTTCATTGTATGATAGTAGGTATATTCTGAAATTGAAGAGATTATAGTCAGAGGTTGTCTATAGGGCAAAAATTCTTCTGGAGGGTCTCGATCGTGACCCCTGGGGTCGCCCCTATCGTGCGGCGCGACAAAAGCTCCGCACGTCGGGCACCCACCTTACAGAGACACTCCAGCCCAGCTTCCTGCGGGAAGTGGTCGAGGGCCTTTTCCCGCAGCGGGCGGAGCACACACCCCCCGTCGATGGCCTTCATGGTCGAAGACGACGGGGTGAACGGAGACAATGTTCCGCCCGTCAGGGAATCGGAGGTAGGGGCGGTTGTTCCACGGATCCGCTCTAAGAACACCGCCCCCGGGCCGGACGGGATACCTGCCCGAGTGCTAGCCCGAGCCCTCGAATACATGTCGGACCACCTCGGGGAGGTCCTGGACGCTAGCTTGGCGTCCGGACGCTTCCCTGA
The DNA here is from genome assembly GCA_949316085.1 of Hypercompe scribonia. Lineage (NCBI taxonomy): Eukaryota > Metazoa > Arthropoda > Insecta > Lepidoptera > Erebidae > Hypercompe > Hypercompe scribonia. Next base: position 20,220,278 of record OX438970.1, read on the forward strand.
GTGCTGGAAAAGCGGGAAGCTGGTCCTATTAAGGAAGCCGGGACGGCCAGCCGAATCGGTAGCGGCCTATAGGCCTATCGTGTTGCTGGATGAGGCGGGTAAACTGTTTGAGAGGATACTCTCTGCCCGCATCGTCCGGCACCTCTGCGAGGTGGGCCCCGATCTGTCGGACGCCCAATTTAGATTTCGGGCGGGGCGTTCGACGGTCGATGCCGTGCTGCGCCTGAGGGCCGTTACCGAAGAGGCGATGAGCTGTGGTGGCGTGCTGTTGGTGGTGTCGTTGGACATCGCCAACACATTTAATAGTCTGCCATTTAGCTGCATCAGGGAAGCACTCCACTACCACGGGGTGCCAGAGTACCTGAGGCGGCTTGTGGCAGACTATCTTGAGGAGCGTACCGTCGTGTACGAGGACCGAGATGGTATTCTGAGGCGGCGGCCCATGTCATGCGGTGTTCCACAGGGGTCCGTCCTCGGACCACTCCTGTGGAATATGGGATATGACTGGGCCCTTCGAGGTCGTCTGCCCCCCGGCCTGGGCGTAATTTGTTACGCCGATGACACATTGGTCACGGCCCGGGGGGGCGAACTTTCAAGAGGCGGCGCGCCTGGCCACCGTGGGAATCTCTTTGGTGGTCGGGCGCATTGAGGCGCTGGGTTTACGGGTGGCCCTAGATAAGACGGAAGCCATTTTGTTCCATGGGCCCCGTCGTGGTCCACCCCCCGGCGCCTCTATCGTAGTCAATTCGGTCCTCGTACCGACTCAGGCCCAGATGAAGTATCTGGGCCTGATCCTCGACGGCAGGTGGCTCTTCAACGTGCACTTCCGACAGCTTACTTCAAAGCTGGTCGGCGCTGCTTCTGCTCTTGGGCGACTTTTGCCCAATTTGGGTGGAGCCAGCGTCGCAACGAGACGGCTATACACGGGGGTTGTTCGGTCAATGGCGCTGTATGGTGCACCGGTGTGGGCGGCGGCTCTGACCGCCCAGAATAGGGCTTGCCTCTGGCGCCCTCAGAGGATATTGGCGGTTAGAGCCATACGCGGTTACCGCACCGTATCGACGGAGGCGGCGTGCGCCTTGGCCGGAACTCCCCCGTAGGATTTGGAGGCGGAAGTGCTCGTCGAAGTTTATCGGCGGACGGCTGACTTCCGGGTGGATAGCGGCATACGGCCCCCGCCCGAGGAGATACGCGAGTGGCGTGAGGCCGCTCGTCGAGCCACGATGGCTCGTTGGTCGTTCCGGTTGGAGACTCCACGTGCTGGCTTTGCCCTCGTGGAGGCTCTCCAGCTGGTCATCGCCGAGTGGACGGGGCGGCAGCACGGGACCCTTTCCTTCTGACTGACGCAGGTCCTTTCTGGGCATGGTTGCTTCGGGAAGTATCTGCACTCGGTCGCCAGGAGGGAACCGTGTGCTGAGCCGAGTCACCACTGCGACTGCAATGAGGACTCGGCTCAGCACACGCTAGCGGTTTGTTCCGCCTGGGCGGCGCAGCGTGGGGCCCTCACTGCAGTTATTGGAGGAGATCTCTCGCTACCGGCCGTCATACGCTCCATGGCCGGTAGCGACAGTTGTTTTACCGCGGTCGCAACCTTCTGCGAAGACGTAATTTCGCGGAAGGAGGCGGCGGAGAAGGCCCGGGAGGACGATCTCCACTCGGACCCAATTCGCCGCCGGCGAACCAGGCGGCGGAGGCGCGCATACCAGCGCCTCATGCCGCCTTGAGTGTGGCCGCGGGTGGACGGGACGGGTTTTCCCCTCCACCCGCTATAAGGGCCAGCCGCGAGGAGGCGACGTTCGCGTGTGCCGTACGTTGCCTAAAATAGAGAGTTTACCCATAGATGGTGCCCGCGGGAGCGGGCAGGTGCTAGGAGGGATCTGGATGTCGTAATAGCAGCGGTTCCCGGATCCCTCCTATCTCAGGCGCAGAGTGGCACAAACCAAAAAAAAATAAAAAATAGGGCGAAAATTCTTGACAAAATTGATATGAATACACAAAATACACAAAGCCACCTTTTATTTATAGAGGCCTACCAAAGTTATTCTACTCTGTCTGATGGAAAGCATGACTAGAATCCAAGAGTGGTGGGCGCCATACTCATTGCGAATGCCGACAATACAGTATGGCGATCCACGCTATGGTGGCCTTAAAGTATTTTTATTCGATTACTACCTACGTTGACTTATATATTACTTGTCTTCTATATTTCTATAGTTATTAGAATCTCTATCATGAAGTTTATTTTAACTATACGATAATGATTTTTTCTACACAGCATTTGCGTACTCGTGGTATTTTCAAGCCTATGGTCACCAATTTCAAACATTAACTAAACAATACTTCAGCGCGTATTTCTGCCTCTGCACAAGACATACCATAAACAGGAATATTGTAGCAAGAGGCTATACAGAGCACCATAATTTGAGCTACTTCGTTTTTTTTTTTGTTATAACTATCGCTGAGCTATCTATGAGCTGTAGGTCGTTTGGGTGTTATCGGTAACGACACAGAACGCAGTACTTCCCTGAAATCTTCAAAAAGAACCGGCAATTTGTAGACTCTCCTACCACGCAACAATTTTAAGGTGGAAATACACTGTCATCGATCAGTCAAATACGTAATATTAACGCAGTTAGTAAGACAGTATTTCAATTGTTGTTTCATCATAACATACGAGTACTTACAAAACATGCGTAAAACAAAACATGTAAGTGTATTTATTTGTACCCTTCTACCGGTTAGGATGTAAAAAGATGGCAAAAGCTATCTAAAAATTCTTTTATATAAATGATTTATGTAGTTTCTCGGGTTCGTTTCCTGGGTAGGACGAAAAGTGTTGAATTTATCTTACAAGGTATTCTTAATAACAGTCCACAGTATGGAAGTTGGGTAGTATTTCACGCTCGTGCCTCGGTAATCACGTTAAGATGTCGGTCCTTGTTCTCATGAACATCTATGGCAATCGTTTTTGAGAAGTTAGTTCTCTCAAATATACTGACAAGTAGTTAAACTTTCCAATTCAATTCACCCTTTCAGAAAACCTTATATTCAAGTAAAACAGGTTGAACTGGTAACCGAACCCAAATAATCTTGGGAATAATAAAGCCTTGGAAGATGGTTTATGTAGTCTAGAATTTGATATAGATATCAATTTTCATTAATCGTATCAAATATTGAGTTGTCAATTTACAAGTGGAATATAAACGTAGCGACTGACTAATACTCCAAGTATGTACATATATTACGCAGTAAATGTAAGAGTAAGAGTAAGAATACAATATGTAAATGAAATTCTACTCGTTGAGTGATTCACATTACTGTATCGTATTTGGCACGTGTAAATGATACCTAATGGGTAACTCTCCTGATTGTAATGTCTCTTGATTCCGTGTGATAAAACACTATGAAGAGTTCTATCATACTTTGGGTGTCGTAAGAGGACTAAGAAACAGCACTACAAAGAGAAGAAAAATTTAACACAAAGTCTATACCAAACCGTCTGACCAACGTTGTATACTAGGACAAAATCTTCCTTCCAAGGAGAGTCTGATGAAAGAGGATGATGATCTTTTAAATGTTAAATAGTCTCTCTTTCACTGTACCTTCTCTTAGTCATCTCCGTATCATCAACAGCCTTTAACAGTCCACTGCTGGATATAAGCCTCTCCTTAGCATGGAGGTGTTAGCCTACTAGACCACGCTGGCTAGACGGGTTGTTTCAAGGGTTTGAGTTTCAAATTTTTCTTCTCTTTTCAGTAATGTTATCTTGTATATTTTGTTCCCTTAGTCGCCTCTTATGACACCCATGGGGAAAATAGGGGTGGTAACTCTTTGTGTTTTTAATCCGTCACCACACGGAGAGCATACACTTAAATAGTAAAAAGTTATGGAAAGTGTGCACCTCATCTGGAGGTGGGTGTTATTGATTGCGTCACAGTGTTTTACCAACGTATTCGTGACCTCATTATTTTGAACACAATATACGGTAGTTTTCATTAAAAACAATCTAATTCACACAGTAACAAGAATAAAACACGTATGTTTTGTGATGCTGATCTAGTTGAATTTTATCTATGAGGGAGGAATGGACCATACGTGATTAATCATCTGTTTAAATTCAATTAGCACTGGTCTCTTGCTTGGCGAATATTGCTACAAAGATCTGCAATATTAGAAGTATCATCATCATCATCATCATCATTAACAGCCTTTTACAGTCCACTGCTGGACATAGGCCTCTCCTCAGCAAGGAGGTTTTGGTCTACTATACTACGCTAGCCAGACGGGTTGGAATAGGGTTTGTTTCAAGTTTTCCTTCTCTTACTAGAAGTATAGTTTCTGCTATTCTATTTATATGAAAGCACAGAGCATAAAGTCTTTTTACAGTGCTAAACCAGCACACAAACATACGGTTTGTAGCATGATGAGCAATTCCAGATTCTTATGAAATATCTCTATTGGAATTAACAAAAACATTTTAAGTGTTAAGGCAGAAGGCACACACAACCAGCCCAGCGGCAAAGCTGGTGTGTAATTGAGCCGCTGGCCTTGCCGCGAAAACTAGCAGATTATGCTAGACCACCGCCATAGTGTGTAGGAGCCTTTAGTTTACCGTGGGAAAATTATTCGTCAAGTGGAGTGATACCACAGCCTCACAAAAAATCGGTGTTCAGCAATTCTTCCGTTGCTTTTTAACAAGAGTCTAAGGTTACTAAATATCCAATCTCCCCTCCCTTTACCCTCCTTTTGCTCAGGTGCCTAAAAGCTGGCAATGTGCTTGCATCTCTTCAACCGTAGTTGTCAGGTGATTCAGTCTACTTGTTTACCCCCTAAACTACAAAAAAATAACATTCTGTACTATATTGAGAAAGTAGTGGTAAGAAATAACCTAATAATAGAATTAGGAGTTTGGGAAAAATTTTGAAACCGAACCTTTTTATCCTCGCCTTATTCTTACAAAATTTATTCAATCAATTCCATCACATTAAATTGACTTCATTGCCTCAATAAATCTCTCCAGTCTTTGAACATCTTAGAGCTGTGATCTTGAACTAGACCTTGACCTCCCCTAAACGACTTCCACACGACACAATTTGTGCGCCGTTTGACTAGATTTTCAATTGTTTTGTCGAAGATATATAGAGTCAGTTGGCGCAATTTAATGAAGTAGCGCTCAAAGGACAGCAACACCTTTGTAACTTCTAAAGCTGTCTGTGGGAGGTGATTGTCACTTGCCGTCAAGTGACCACCTCGTTTATCATCTCTACCAAAAAAATTACGATAAGTTGGACTTTTTTTTTACTTTTTTTGGTAGATTAGAGATTATTATTGAAAAAAACAAGTTCCCTAAGAAATGATAAATTATTTGTTAACCCATAAGAACCAAAAGAAATCTTTTTTGTTCCTAGCTTACACCCTGCGGGGGTTTGATTGCTTTTAGTATCTTATTCGCAGATTCCAAGTAGTGTCTGACGAGTTTTATTTTTAAGATAGATGATTTTAGCAGCCCCAATTTATAAGACATGTTGCTTAAGTGTTTGACCTCAGATTCCATAAAATGATTTTGAAAAATTTATCTTCAAATTGTTATTCCTAGTTAACGGTAATCACATTTACAATTTTAATCCTTAACAAATAGAGAAACAGTATTCTTCTCAATAATCATCAATAACCATCAATAGTCCACTGCTGGACAGAAGGCTCTCCTTTGAAATAAGGTTTTGGCCTACTATACCACGCTGCCCAGACGAGAAGATATAGGGTTTGTTCCAAGATTTCCTTCTTCTTGCAACGGTGTTGTCCTGCATAGTTTATTTACTTAGTCGGTTATTACACTCATGAGAATGTAGGTGGTGACACTCTATATTACACTTATGAGATGAATATAGGTGGTGAGACTTCGTATTCTCGATACATCGAAGTAATACCACTCACAGAACCCCTGTGTAAAGTACTTCCTTCGTTGCTTTTCTATATTTCTTCCTCTTTTTTATTGGAGAGTGTTAAACCTCGCTCTCCTTAATTCTAGAATTCAAGAAACAACGACAACACCTAAGAAGAGATGGGATAGTAAAATTGAATGCAATATTATATTGTTAAGTGACCTGGTTTGTTAATCCTATATTTTTTATCGATTTACGTTTAAATTCACCAAACATTTGTATCTAAATCAAATTTAAAATCCTTATTTTAATACGATTTACAGATTTCTCTACCGGCTGTACTTATTTCTTTAAATAGCTATTGCGAAGGCACAAGGCACACGCAATAAATGTTAGGTAATATGTCACTAGAGCCGGTCGACAAGTGGGAACATTGGTCGATGTCACACGCTAGAAGGCTCCGCTACATTTTACATGTCTCGATAATCCCAAGTCTTAGTAATAACTCTTGCAATCGCACGATTCCGCAGCGTCTGTCAAATGACAGCTTAACTTGTTTGTAGAACTTATTTTTGTTCAGTTTTCTTTAGACTGACATGAATCACTATTTTTAAAACTGGATTTATCTATTGATTTTATCTGTTGCATTGTGAGGTTTTATAATAACAAGATAAAGAGGATAAGCAAAGTCGGGCAAAAGTACAAGAGGTGAGATATAAACATTATTACTACTGGCATAGTTTTAAATTTTGATAAAAGCTTGATTGAACTTCTTTGCAACTTATCACATATATTCATGTATAAAAACTTGCAAAAATCCAACGAGATTTATATGAAATCAAAACAACCTATCACCGTCTACTGCTGAACGAAGATTCCCCAAAGAAGCACCATCCATCCACTGCTAGCCACCTTCTCCAAGTCGTTGGTCCATCTTTCCGCAAGGTGCCCTACCCTACGTTTGCCCAATCGTGGTCTTCACTCTAGCACACTTTGGCTGCAGCGATCATCAGTTTGTCAGGAGACGACCGGCTCACTTCCACTTCCACGTCATAACTATGAAATATAATGCAAAATATACAATGAATCTCTTGGCAACAATACTATAAATTTTGATTTATTGAGTAAATCTGGCACAAAATCTTTATGTGAGATGTTCTATGTACTGACAGTCAGAAATAGCGATCCCGAAGAACAAACTCTCGTACATAATATTGTTATAATCGTTTTACGTCTTTCACTGTTCATACGAATTTTAATTTATGTTTCTTTACTAATTCAAGAATAGACTGTTTATTGTTTGACTGTTTGATTTATGCAAAATCATGCAGAGTATATTTAGTAAGAATTATGTGATCATTTAGTCGATTTTTTGATCCAGAAAATCAGTAAATAAGAAAAGGTAAAACAAAAACCGTGTTAGGCGTATTCGTTTTTTAACTTATGAGGTTACTAAAAGACAGCGCCTACGCGATAAAATAAGTTTTATTTGAGTTGTTGTTTAAGTCAAAGCTGGTGTCACGTGTCACGAAAAGTTAGTTGCCATATGTTGGTTTTTTTTTAAGATAAACTTAAAAAAAAACATTTGCTTTCGAATGGGTAATAGTATCGCTGACTATAGTTCTAGTAAGTAAATTAATATCCGCAATGTTGATCTTTTTATTTTGTTGATTAATTGATGAGTTTTTTTTATTATTAATTCCTGTTGACCTTTTTTCTCATAATAATTCTCGTTACCCCTTAATATAAGATATACAATAAAATTAACCAAATCCTATGTAACATCATTATTCAATAGGACGGGATTAATAAAAATTGGAATATAGCTCCACTCATTTCCATAAAACAGTCGCTCCTTCCCGCAGCACAAAATAACAGTCCTCTAATATTCCTAATGGATTTATAATGAGATTTTTTCCAGTTCCAAGGAATAGGACTCCTCTGTCGGCTCCCAAATCATAAAGCTGTGTGCTTACTCCCTATTTTTATTTTGTTTTGAGGGTTATGAGAAATGAAGTGCCGTGAACTCGTTTGTATTAGATTTCACAAAAAAATGTTTTAGCAAAAATAAAACGTAGAATTATGATTATATTAATTTTGTAAAAAAAAGACTTCAAGTCACTTCATAGTATTTAATCCATTTTTTTAGACTTTTTATGTACCATATTCTTGTATTTATTATATAAAAACGTTATAGTCCATATGTGACTACGATCAATGATCAGTCTCCAAATAACCCATGTAATATGTACACAATTTATTAAAATTTAAAAACAGGTAGGTATTAAACAATAATTATATCAGCTTGTCTAAAATCGTTAAACAGTGTAAATAAATATAAATATCTTTATCTTGTCCCAAAATATCATTCACGGAGTATTTTCGTCTTGTTCACGACCCAATTGTAAAGAATTTAATCATCCCCAACAGCAGAGGCAATATAAAGTATAGATAAATCAACTTTTGTAATAAAGTTCTTTGAGTCCGGGAAAAAACAATTTTAAAATACTATAGATAGTCTGTTTTTTATACCAACGTCCTAAGCGCAAAACGTGACGTGACGAATTAAGATTTAGAGTGTCCCCATCCATACTCTTCACAAAGATGCTGTAGGGGGTGACTAAGTAAACAAAATATGCAAGACAAAACCATTGCAAAGAGAAGGAAAACTTGAAACAAACTCTATAAAAACCCGTTTGACCAGCGTGGTATAGCCAAAACTTCCTCGCTAAGGAGAGGCCTATGTCCAGGAGTGGACTGATAAAAGCTGTTGATGACGATGTCTACACTAGCTAAGTATTATTATGTCAATACATGCGGTGAATCTATCTTCGAAGTACATGAGTAGTCATATCTAATGACGATGGGTACTTATTCATGAAATTTCGCCTGAATCTAGAATTTTGACATTTTTGACATTAATGCGATCAAACCTAAATTCTGCTATTATAATCTAAATGATAAAAATTTGATTATTTTCCTTATCAGTTTACGTTTAATTCTATAATATTCAAATAAACGTATACAATGATATACGAGTACATACTTGCATTGAAAAAATACCCCACCGATGTGATAACAAACCCAACTTATTTTTAATGATTTATCGTGACCATAACGATTTTACTCCTGTATAATACGAATATAATTCTTAAATTGGATATACTTCAGAACAAAAACAAACGATCATGTTGTATTCGTCGAAACCTCAGCTTATTTGGGGATTTCCTTCGCTCATTTATAAATCCTAATCACATACTACACACATATATTTTTGAAAGGTATCCTTTTAATTAATTTTAGAGCTTTTTTTTGTTCTTATGTGTATCATAGCAGACTGTCTCGGAATATAAAACCACTTTGTTTTGTCAGAGTCTAATTAATTTGTTTTTTAATGATATAAAATGGTTTCAACTATTGTGTCATAGCTCTCATCACTCTATGAGAGTCGGTTGTTGAGACTGGTAATGTCACATTTATTTAACCTCATACGCTTTTGTTGTGATAAAGTGCTGCTCCAACATGTATGTGAGTAATTAAGACTCTCTATCTCAAAAGATACCCTCTAAAAATTAATAACAAAACAAAATTAAACGTAAATCTTGAATCATTTTGACATTTATGAACGCCTATATCGTAAAAGAATTATTTGTTAGACTTCTATTATACTATTTTATGATGAAAATCATCTTAGTGTTCTAATTTTGGTACAATCACCAACATCTACTGAAAATACACTACAGAAAACTAAAATGGGACACTGAGACCATTAAAATCTTACCCTAAACCGAAACCAACACATTAGCTCCAACGCATACGTCCGTTAATTAGTTAAAACATAAAAAGGCTATGAACAGAAATCCTTTAAATCCAATACAGCCTTAAGTATCCGACCTTTAAAACTTTATATGTCATTGTTAGATCAGATGTGTGTAATGTTGCGTCACCGAAAATAGTGGCAGTATATTTAGGTAGGAGAGTAGTGATATCTCAAGGAGATGGGGCAGCCAAAATAGTGAAACACGCATGCGCGAAACCTCCCCTAGCTTGTCTGTTCGTTAACCTCGGTTAGGGTCGTCCCCGGAAATTAAATACTATTAATATAACTTAATATTAATATATAAATAAAGTTATAATTGTTAATCAATTATTCATATACCGAAAATTTATTATACATTATATTTATTAATGAAATCATTTATAACCTCTCTGTAGACATTAGCTTACTAAGTTTTTACAGCGATGTTCAGAAATTAAACTATACATATTTTGAAAAATTAAGTAAGTGATTCTTAAATATGCTTTTAATCTGAAGTACACGAAGTGTATAATTTTGAAAAAAACTAAATCAAATAGAATCCTAAAAACAGAACATTAAAATAATGTACATAGCATACAATTAAAAGATCCGATACTGTGCTATCACTAGCCTCACATACTCGTATATTACATGCGGTTGTCTGATTCCAAATTAGGCAGAAACTATGCTTTGTTAACCAAACTGCTGATAAATAGACTTAAATATTTCTGAATACATACATATTGTAGATAAATTACACCCAGACGGAGCAAATAATTATGCTCGTCACACAAATATTTGTCCTGGGTGGGAATCGAACCTATGACCTCCAGTTTAGCATCCATGGCCACTAACCACTGGAGTAGCAGGCCTTTCAATAAGTTATAAAAATAAATGAATAAATATATAAGGCATTTAATTAATTGAAGCATAAAACCACTGACAAATGGTTTCTTCTCGAAAAATATGCACACTTTTTGAAAAATAGCCCCTTTTTGAGCTTTTAAAATATGCACACTTTTTGAGTGTGTATTATAAGAAAATATCAACATATATTATTTCTGTAGCTTTTGACATCCTTAGCTGAAGATGTATATATGCAGAAGCGAGGGAAGCGGATTTGTCTCGAGCTGCAAGGTCGTAGGCAAGAAGGGCGGGGAAGGAACGTACCTTGATTTTTCTTTACAATTTATGCAAAAGAATTGGGGTACGAACGCTTTGATCTGCTATGATTAGGGTGGCTATTGTGAGTTTTATTCCACGGCTCAGATTAACAATTAATTTCTATTCTTTGAAGGTGGTGTTTTGATACGGTGTTTAGTCTGAAGCTATATTACATTTAATAGCCATGAAGGTAAGTGATTTATTTATCAAGTAAGTATAATTAAATATCAGATAGTAAACTAAATGCACGTGGTACAGGTTGAATTTCTTGAAAAAAGGGTTTCAATAATTTTATCTTTTTGTTTTCAACCGCAAAATGTTTTTGATTTAAAATCCTAAATGATAAATTGAAAGACTTTGGTTCTTATAAATAGGTACGTAAAATTAACTAGATACACGATGACGTAAATGATAATGAATGATATGAATACGATGAACGTTGTTAAATATTGGAGGATTTATCAGACCTACTGTTATTCATAAAATAAAGGTTGGCCTAGTAGTTTGAGTGGTCGGTCGGAGCCTGCGGAGACAGCCAGGAGTAAATAATGGCTGCCTCCTCTAGTAGGTCCCTATTCAGTTTGGCTACAGCCCACCGCGGCAAGCGAGAAGAACGCCGCGCCGCGTGACCCCTACTGGGGTCCTGGGTCCGGGAGAGCTCAAATCGAATGTAGAGGTGATCCGAGAGCGTCTCAACCTCTTCCAGGACACACCAGTTCCTTACTCGTGCGGCGAGGGCAGGGGTAGCGAACGAAAGGTCCACTATCGACCCTCCCTGCTGTCGCACGCACGTGTTGGTGGAGCCCCTGTTAAGTAAACAGAGGCCCACCGAGGCCGCCCACTCCTCTACGGCCTCGCCCCTAGCGTCCGTCCTGGGGGAACCCCACGCAATGGACTTTGCGTTGAAGTCCCCCAGCACTAAGACGTGCCCAGACGTTAGACGCCGCATCGAGGTTTCCAAGTTGTTAAGGAAAACCTCGAAGTCGTTCAAACTCCGGTTGGGGGAGAAGTATACACCATATACAGTGATCCCCCCCCACTCGGCAGCAACATATCCAGTGCCCTTGTCTCTTAGCGACAAGGGCGGGGAATGAGCCGCCGTGGAGCCGACGACTGCCACGGAACCGTCCCGGTCACCCAACCAGTTTGGACGGGGAGGAACGTAATAGGGCTCCGCGGCTACGGCAACACCGATCGACCACTGTGCCATGGTTTGCAGGAAGAGGTCCTGCGCCGCAGCACAGTGGTTCAGGTTCGTCTGGACTAGGAGGCTGGAGACTTGGGCCATTACTGGACCGTCTCTACAGCCTCCTCCATGGGCGACGATGTCGACGTGCGAACGGCATCGGAGGCAGCCTGGGTCGACTGGCTAGCCCCCAACGCTTGCCGAGAATCACGGGGAGGTTTGCAGCCCCCCTGCCCAATCTGATGATTGGCGGGCTTGTTACCCGCCGCACAAACCGGACAGTGAGGGGCGGCAGAGCACTCTGCCGCCTTGTGCCCCGGTCGACCGCAGCGGAAGCATAGTCCGCTGCAGTCAAAACAACTCACGCACTTGGCGCGTGTGTGTCCGGATGCTAGGCATTTAAAGCACCTCATCGGTCTTGCCGCCAGAACAGTGACTCTGGCGTTCACAAAACCGACGAGGATTCTGCCTGCATCGCCCAAAGCTTTTGCCGACGCTACCGGACAGCTGATCCACACTGCGCCAAGGCCTCCCGGACCGGGGCGGATGGTGCCGACCCTAATGTTGTCCGCGTTGCAGCCCGTCTTCTCGCTGATTGCAACGCGGACATCCTCTGTCGTTACGGAGTCATCCAGGCCCGAAATGCGCAACTCTGCGCATTTGGTAGGCCTGGCGATCTTCACACCATCCGTGGCCGCGAAGATTCCCCGCAGTTTCTCGGCGAATCTATCCGCCGTCTTTGCACCTTCAGCCCCAGGGAACTCGAGGACTCGAGCTCCCGTCTGGGCAAGGCGCAACCTGACCCCTTCAGTCCCGAAATCGGTGGCGAGACTATCACGGGCCTTTTTAAATAAGGCCGCATAGGATAGTCCGCCACTAGCCGCCTCTGGGGTTACAGTGACCACCACAGCCGCGCTTTTAGGCACCTGCAATCTGCGCGGCTTCTTCGCGGTAGTCACCGCCACCGATGGCGACTGCGGGGTAGAAGCTGCTTTTTGGGCAGCCTTTTTACCCCGCTTTCGGGATTTCTTAGCCCCCCCGACTACCTGCCAACCATCCGTGGACGGGGCAGATGTAGAGGGAGCAGATGTGGAGGTGCCAGGTACAGCGGCTGGAGTGGAGAGCGGAGGGAATTCCGCTCTAGACTTAGCCGCCGCTTTGGGCCCTGACCTCTGTGCACCCGTCTTAGCTACTGCTTTAGCCGCCTGTCGTGTCCTCGGAGTAGCGGCAGGAACAGCAGATACTGACGCCGCAGGAACAGCAGACACTGACGCCGCCGCCGCATAAGACACACGACCGCCTACAACGGGAAGCGACGTCAGCGCCGATGCGGCCTTTGGTCTATGTGACGCGAGTGGCGGCCGGACGACAGGGGCTGGAGGTAGTCTCGCCTCCAGGCCAGCGAGACGTCCGTCCATCATGCGCCACACTGCGTCTGTGATTTGCCGCAAGTGGGCATCAGCGATGGTACCGGGAGTGACAGAGGCAAGCGATGGAGACGAGCCTTCTTGCTCAGGGCGAACCGCCCGGAATTGGGCAAACTGTGCGCTCAGTTCAGCTACCTCCCGTGTAAGATGGTCGTTGGCCGCTTGGAGACGAGCCACGTCCCCAATAAGGCTCTCAACAACCCCCGCAACTGCAGAAGAGGAGTCCTTAAGGGCCTTTACAAAAGCACCCTTAAGGTTACTCGACTTGGTGGCTACCTTATGGATGATAGCCACCGCTGCTTTCGCTCTCTCTTGCATGGATGATGTCGTTTGGGGAACAGAATCCCCTACCATCGGCTCCTTAATCTTATGCAAGAGATCTGCGATCTCCTCCTCTGCAAGTGCTTCGCCGTCCGCCCTAACCCGCCTATAGGCTTCCGCCTTACAGAAGACGGAGCCTGACGGGATCGAGATCGAAGTTCGCGACCTTCCTCTACGGTTACTGGCGACTTTAGGAGGTAACATCTCCTGGGACGTGTCGCTTTCCTCGTCCCTGGAGCGCCCGCGTTTTCGGGAGTCGCACAGCTCCGTTTCCATCAGGCCACCTCCCGTGCCATCCGACGAACACGTAGACCTGGAACGCAGTCGTTCCGATGTTCTGCGGCTCCCAGCAGTCATAATGACTTCTGGGAGCCTCATCGGCATAGGCGTCCCAACCGATGCGTCCTTTAATTTGGACGAGAAGTCGTCCACTCTTACGTTTTTCTCTTTCTTTTCCTTCTTCTCCTTCTCTCCTTCTAAATTTATGTTTTTGTTTTTATTTTCAGTTTCCATATTAGACCCACGAGTGGGGGAGAACTATAGGTCGACCCGGGCAGAGATCCCCCAATACCCGGGCAAGCGTACATTTATGCCCAACCGAGGGGTCCGCAGGTGCCTCGGCTGGGGGTGCGCTTGCGGCTGAACAACCCATCAGCCATGCATCCCCTGGTCACGCACCAGAACACGGGATTCGGGGTAATTTTTTATAGAGGTTTTCTTCCTCGCAGTCCGGGCGGCTAAGCCAAGACCCTCGCCCCCGATTGGTGTCGCGAGACATAACCACGACACTCCTTTCGGGATTACGATGTGACAACGGTGGCAGGAAGATTAAATCTTCCAATGCCTGCTCGGTGGCAGTGTGAGTACACACCGAGCCCGTTCTCCTTTCTCCACCATTGACAGTGGAGAAACGCCGACCCATGAAAGGGTCCCACCCTAATGATTTTTTATCGAGGTTTTCCTCCTCATTGCTCCAAAGAGCGAAGAGCCAACAGAGGAATCGACAAAAATGCCCGCTCTGTTGGACCAAGCCTCAGCCGAATGACCGAAGAAAATGGCCTCCTCTTCTTCGTGCTAGAATATTAGCCGTTGGCGTGATGTCCTCTTCCAAATGGCACAGGAAGAAACAGTGCCGTCGCCAACGTTACCAGGGTGCACCACGTGGAGGTTTTCTAGCCCAGCACCCCTGGTCTGGTCGTTTCCGCGATGCGATTACGCAGATCTGCGATGCGGCCATGCCCCGCATCCGAGGTTGTCGGCCTCCACGGAAGGAGGTTTACTGGTGGTCCCAGGAGTTGGCGGACCTCCGCGCGGCCTGTACTCGTGCCCGGAGGTCCTACACCCGTAGTCGGCGGCGACACCGCGTAGACGGCGAGGGGGACCAGCTTCATGAGGAGTACCGAGAGGCGCGGAAAACTCTGAAGCTGGCCATTAGCCGCGCCAAAGATGTGAAGAAGAAGGAGATGCTGGAGGGTCTCGATCGTGACCCCTGGGGTCGCCCTTATCGTGCGGTGCGACAAAAGCTCCGCACGTCGGGCCCCCCCCTTACAGAGACACTCCAGCCCAGCTTCCTGCGGGAAGTGGTCGAGGGTCTTTTCCCGCAGCGGGCGGAGCACACACCCCCGTCGATGGCCTTCATGGTCGAAGACGACGGGGTACGGAACGAGGATAATGTTCCGCCCGTCAGGGAATCGGAGATAGGGGCGGTTGTTCTACGGATTCGCTCTAAGAACACCGCCCCTGGGCCAGATGGGGTACCTGCCCGAGTGTTGGCGCGCACCCTCGACTACATGTCGGATCGCCTCGGGGAAGTCCTAAACGCCAGCTTGGTGTCTGGGCGCTTTCCTGAGGGTTGGAAGAGCGGGAAGCTGGTCCTACTACGGAAGCCGGGACGGCCGGCCGATTCGGTCGCGGCCTATAGGCCCATCGTGTTGCTGGACGAGGCGGGTAAATTGTTTGAGAGGATACTCTCTGCCCGCATCGTCCGGCACCTCTGCGAGGTGGGCCCCGATCTGTCGGACGCCCAATACGGGTTTCGAGCCGGGCGTTCGACAGTCGATGCTGTGTTGCGCCTGAGGGCCGTGACTGAAGAGGCGGTGAGCTGTGGCGGCGTGCTGTTGGCGGTGTCGTTGGACATCGCCAACGCATTTAATAGTCTGCCATTTAGCTGCATCAGGGAAGCACTCCACTACCACGGGGTGCCAGAGTACCTGAGGCGGCTTGTGGCAGACTATCTTGAGGAGCGTACCGTCATGTACGAGGACCGAGACGGCATTCTGAGGCGGCGGCCCATGTCGTGCGGTGTTCCACAGGGGTCTGTCCTCGGACCACTCCTGTGGAATATGGGATACGACTGGGCCCTTCGAGGTCGTCTTCCCGCCGGGCTGGGCGTAATTTGTTACGCCGATGACACATTGGTCACGGCCCGGGGGGCGAACTTTCAAGAGGCGGCGCGCCTGGCCACCGTGGGAGTCTCTTTGGTGGTCGGGCGCTTTGAGGCGCTGGGTTTACGAGTGGCCCTAGATAAGACGGAGGCCCTTTTGTTCCGTGGGCCTCGTCGTGGTCCACCACCCGGCGCCTCTATCGTAGTCAATTCGGTCCTCGTACCGGTTCAGGCCCAGATGAAATATCTGGGCCTGATCCTCGACGGCAGGTGGCTCTTCGACGAGCACTTCCGACAGCTTTCTCCAAAGCTAGTCGGCGCTGCTTCTGCCCTTGGGCGACTTTTGCCGAATTTGGGTGGAGCCAGCGTCGCGACGAGACGGCTGTACACGGGGGTTGTCCGGTCAATGGCGCTGTATGGTGCACCGGTGTGGGCGGCGGCTCTGACCGCCCAGAATAGGGCTCGCCTCTGGCGCCCTCAGAGGATATTGGCGGTTAGAGCCATACGCGGTTACCGCACCGTATCGACGGAGGCGGCATGTGCCTTGGCCGGAACTGCCCCGTGGGATTTGGAGGCGGAAGTGCTCGCCGAAGTTTATCGGCGGACGGCTGACTTCCGGGCGGGTAGCGGCATACGGCCCCCGCCCGAAGAGGTACGCGAGTGGCGTGAGGCCGCTCGTCGAGCCATTATGGTTCGTTGGTCGTCCCGGTTGGAGACTCCACGTGCTGGCGTTGCACTCGTGGAGGCTCTCCAGCCGGTCATCGCCGAGTGGGCGGGGCGGCAGCACGGGACCCTTTCCTTCCGACTGACGCAGGTCCTTTCCGGGCACGGTTGCTTCGGGAAGTATCTGCACTCGGTCGCCAGGAGGGAATTGAGTCCCGCCTGTCACCACTGCGACTGCAGTGAGGACTCGGCTCAGCACACGCTAGCGGTTTGTTCCGCCTGGGCGGCGCAGCGTGGGGTCCTCACTGCAGTTATTGGAGGAGATCTCTCGCTACCGGCTGTAATACGCTCCATGGTCGGTAGCGACAGTTGTTTTACCGCGGTCGCAACCTTCTGCGAAGACGTAATTTCGCGGAAGGAGGCGGCGGAGAAGGCCCGGGAGGACAATATCCACTCGGACCCAATTCGCCGCCGGCGAGCCGGGCGGCGGAGGCGCGCATACCAGCGCCTCATGCCGCCTTGAGTGTGGCCGCGGGTGGACGGGACGGGTTATCCCCTCCATCCGCTATAGTGGCCAGCCG
Source organism: Hypercompe scribonia (assembly GCA_949316085.1). Lineage (NCBI taxonomy): Eukaryota > Metazoa > Arthropoda > Insecta > Lepidoptera > Erebidae > Hypercompe > Hypercompe scribonia. The sequence continues at coordinate 20,237,684 of OX438970.1, forward strand.
CGAGGAGGCGACGTCCGCGTGTGCCGTACGTCGCCTAAAATAGAGAGTTTACCCATAGATGGTGCCCGCATTAGCGGGCAGGCGCTGGGAGGGATCTGGATGTCGTAATAGCAGCGGTTCCCGGATCCCTCCTATCTCAGGCGCAGAGTGGCACACCGTGTGGTTTTAGTCGGTCCGATTCCGACACACCACCCCGCCGTAAACCCCGGTGGGGTGACGGCCCGAGGGGGTTTCCACACGTAAAAAAAAAAAAAAAAAAAAAAAAAGTAGTTTGAGTGGTCGCCACGCCGCCCTCTACTGTGCTGAGTGTTGTGGGTTCAAACCCCACATGTGACAACACTTTGTGTGATCCATAAATTGTTGTTCTGGGTCTGAGTGTTCTTTGTGTCCTGTGTGTGTTTCTTGTATGTTTGTAAAGTCCCCCACGACACAGGATTTATTCTCAGTGCAAACGCTGTCTTTTTTAAAAAAAATATACAGTAGCTTTTCTGATTTGGCAATCGAGTGTTCGTATGTCACTCACATATACGATCTGCAGCTTATGCAATACAAAGAGAGAATCAGAGATGTGAAAGAATCCACATCCCCTTTGCCCGTGATAGTCAGACTTTCCTATACTAAGTTCAACAATACATGAAACATACGACAAAGGATAACTTTACGCAAGTTATCAAGAAGTTTGACCACAGAGGTTTTACTTTTGCTCTTAACCTCTTACGTAATGAAACGAAAACCCTTTCCTAAGATAGTTTAAGCCTTACTTTAATAAAAAATAATTTCATATCTAATTTTTTTCACCAGTTTACAAAAGATCTTAACTACAACACATTGTGAAGTGGGTACCATAATAATAGTTCACTGTACATATATGCTTTTGCATGTTCTCAGAAAAATGTGCACACAAATGAGCACACACCCCCGTCGATGGCCTTCATGGTCGAAGACGACGGGGGACGGAACGAAGATAATGTTCCGCCCGTCAGGGAATCGGAGATAGGGGCGGTCGTTCTACGGATTCGCTCTAAGAACACCGCCCCTGGGCCAGATGGGATACCTGCCCGAGTGTTGGCGCGAACCCTCGACTACATGTCAGATCACCTCAGGGTAGTCCTAAACGCCAGCTTGGCGTCCGGGCGCTTCCCTGAGGACTGGAAGACCGGGAAGCAGGTCCTACTACGGAAGCCGGGACGGCCGGCCAATTCGGTCGCGGCTTATAGGCCCATCGTGTTGCTGGACGAGGCGGGTAAATTGTTTGAGAGGATAATCTCTGCCCGGATCGTCCGGCACCTCTGCGAGGTGGGCCCCGATCTGTCGGACGCCCAATACGGATTTCGAGCCGGGGGTTCGACAGTCGATGCTGTGTTGCGCCTGAGGGCCGTGACCGAAGAGGCGGTGAGCTGTGGCGGCGTGCTGCTGGCGGTGTCGTTGGACATCGCCAACGCATTTAATAGTCTGCCATTTAGCTGCATCAGGGAAGCACTCCACTACCACGGGGTGCCAGAGTACCTGAGGCGGCTTGTGGCAGACTATCTTGAGGAGCGTACCGTCATGTACGAGGACCGAGATGGTATTTTGAGGCGGCGGCCCATGTCGTGCGGTGTTCCACAGGGGTCTGTCCTCGGACCACTCCTGTGGAATATGGGATACGACTGGGCCCTTCGAGGTCGTCTTCCCCCCGGGCTGGGCGTAATTTGTTACGCCGATGACACATTGGTCACGGCCCGGGGGGCGAACTTTCAAGAGGCGGCGCGCCTGGCCACCGTGGGAGTCTCTTTGGTGGTCGGGCGCATTGAGGCGCTGGGTTTACGGGTGGCCCTAGATAAGACGGAGGCCCTTTTGTTTCATGGGCCCCGTCGTGGTCCACCCCCCGGCGCCTCTATCGTTGTCAATTCCGTCCTCGTACCGATTAAGGCCCAGATGAAGTATCTGGGCCTGATCCTAGACGGCAGGTGGCTCTTCGACGAGCACTTCCGACAGCTTACTCCAAAGCTGGTCGGCGCTGCTTCTGCCCTTGGGCGACTTTTGCCCAATTTGGGTGGAGCCAGCGTCGCGACGAGACGGCTATACACGGGGGTTGTCCGGTCAATGGCGCTGTATGGTGCACCGGTGTGGGCGGCGGCTCTGACCGCCCAGAATAGGGCTCGCCTCTGGCGCCCTCAGAGGATATTGGCGGTTAGAGCCATACGTGGTTACCGCACCGTATCGACAGAGGCGGCGTGCGCCTTGGCCGGAACTCCCCCGTGGGATTTGGAGGCGGAAGTGCTCGCCGAAGTTTATCGGCGGACGGCTGACTTCTGGGCGAGTACCGGCATACGGCCCCCACCTGAAGAGATACACGAGTGGCGAGAGGCCGCTCGTCGAGCCACGATGGCTCGTTGGTCGTCCCGGCTGGAGGCTCCACGTGCTGGCTTTGCCGCCGTGGAGGCTCTCCAGCCGGTCATCGCCGAGTGGGCAGGGCGGCAGCACGGGACCCTTTCCTTCCGACTGACGCAGATCCTTTCCGGGCACGGTTGCTTCGGGAAGTATCTGCACTCGGTCGTCAGGAGGGAATTGAGTCCCGCCTGTCACCACTGCGACTGCAGTGAGGACTCGGCTCAGCACACGCTAGCAGTTTGTTCCGCTTGGGCGGTGCAGCGTGGGGTCCTCACTGCAGTTATTGGAGGTGATCTCTCGCTACCAGCCGTCATACGCTCCATGGCCGGTAGCGACAGTTGTTTTACCGCGGTCGCAACCTTCTGCGAAGACGTAATTTCGCGGAAGGAGGCGGCGGAGAGGGCCCGGGAGGACGATATCCACTCGGACCCAATTCGCCGCCGGCGAGCCGGGCGGCGGAGGTGCGCATACCAGCGCCTCATGCCGCCTTGAGTGTGGCCGCGGGTGGACGGGACGGGTTTTCCCCTCCATCCGCTATAGTGGCCAGCCGCGAGGAGGCGACGTCCGCGTGTGCCGTACGTCGCCTAAAATAGAGAGTTTACCCATAGATGGTGCCCGCATTAGCGGGCAGGCGCTAGGAGGGATCTGGATGTCGTAATAGCAGCGGTTCCCGGATCTCTCCTATCTCAGGCGCAGAGTGGCACACCGTGTGGTTTTAGTCGGTCCGATTCCGACACACCACCCCGCCGTAAACCCCGGTGGGGTGACGGCTCGAGGGGGTTTCCACACGTTAAAAAAAAAAAAAAAAAAAAAAAAAACTTTCCTTCTCATGATTCGAAGACACTTGTCACACTTCAGTTCCAATTGTCCAATAGGCAGCAATAATCACTTCTGTTTTTTAATTAGTACCTACCATCACAAGATATTGAAGTTTTTACATCTAACACATAGTTACATGCGTTATTTACTTTTATTAATATGTTTTGCCATGATCTTACATTCCTTACTACTAACTAACTACCACACTAACTAGCTACTACTAGTACTAACTACTAAACTTACACAAAATTTTTGTTTTACATGTAAATTTATATCCTATCTTATCTGATTCACACATTGACACTTATTTTTTAATCTTATACAGGTAGTTCTCGTTTTATTTTTCTACTTCTGTTCACTCACAGTTACAATTTTTGTAATACATCTTATTTACTTATATTTGATTTTCTACGTACATTGTTTTCTTATGATTAACACTATTTTACTTTAAATTGTGCTGTAATCGTAACATGTAATTCGTTTTCTTCCGTTTGTTTACTATTTTGACTATTGCCGAACAGTAACGTAACTGCCGTATAGTTTCGTATAGTACAGTTAAAAATCTATCTCCGTGTTTAATTTCGTTATTGAATGTAGACCTCGATCTTAATGTCTAACGTTTGTTCGATGTCATTTTTAATTATTGAGAAAAAAATCTACTTTAATATGGGAAACGTTTTCCTTTACTTCTGTTATTTATCAGCCGTAGTCGTTTATCACCAGCCGACTTGCTTTCTGTATACTTGTTTGCCACCTATATACATGAAAAAGACTAAAGGTCTTTTTAAATCTGGCAGATTAGATATAAAAAATAATCTCGTGTTACGTTAATGTTTACAAACATTCGCAAGGGATATTTTTAAAATACAAACGAGTTTCTCCAATATCCAGTTTAATAAAAGGGAAGTCAACTAAGACCGATTACATTATCACGACAAAGGTTCTCGCTGACAAGGGACGGAAGGCTGCCTCGAACGTTTCAAGGGTCAACGTTAATTAGACGTGGGTCAGTGTTTGAATACGTTACTATTTAGATTAAAAAGTTTTTGTTTGTAAACAGACCTTTTTGGAAAAACAATTTTTTTAACAACTTCCGCGTTAGAAATATTGCATGTGTCACGGGGGACAAAGAACAGGCAAACTCAGAACAATAATTCGTGGATTAAGTAAAGAAAGTATAAGCCAAGTAGAAGTTTTATTATACCTAGGGAACAGGATTCTTGCCGAACTATATATTTTTTATATTATTAAACTTTACGCACATATGTATGCTTTCAAAATTTGGATGAAATATATTCAATATTTCATGTAAAGGATTATTTATTGGCAATATCTTTTGTCTGTCAGATGACGATATATGAAGGAACCATCACCGTCCATAGAAACTGCGGCTCAAAAATTACGAGTGTGTTGCTACCTTTTGAATTATTGTTTTCTGTTTTTGTTTTGTAACACTTTTGAAGTGAAAATTTCTATAGCGACGTTAGATAGAGAAAAATTCTATGGTTTCGTGTAAGCATTATACTAATGCGCGCGCAGCGGCCTATGTACAACACTTTCTATGTACCCGATTGTATGTGTGTGTTTATTTTCATTAATTTGTATTTATATTTCGTATTGTGTTTACGAAAACATAACATATTTTAACTAATACTTGTTGCCCGAAGTGTCAATAGGTGTAAAATTAGATTTATTTTGTTAATTTTCATAAAAAATTACGTATTTAGAATTTTTAATGTCACAATCAGTTTCTTTTTACAATGGTAATCACATAATTTATACATGTACATATATTTCCTTCATAACATACCGATACTTACATATATGACTGCAGAGTATATTTGTATTTGCATACAACTTTGCTTGTAACCAAACAGTGAGATCGTGTACAAACATATCCATTTACTGACAAAGCATTTAATAATATCGTCTGTCAGTCCGAGTCGATAAAAAGTTAGCAGAGTTAATTAAACACTATTCTACCGTGGAAGCGTCATACTTCGGCACATTTGGTCAGACCCGGACTCGCAGAAAACTAGCGTTTAGCATTTCTCTCGTTGGTTTTCATCGATAGAGTGAGATTAAGAATTATTGTCAAAGAGGGACCCAATGAGTGACATTCCACTCGTGGACTATTGAGCTATAGGTGACCAAAGGCGAGGGTTGTAGGTGACCAAGGGCGGTGGTTGTAAGTGTACAAGGGCGACGGTTGTAGGTGACTAAAGGCGGTGGTTGTAAGTGCACAAGGGCGACGGTTGTAGGTGACCAAGGGTGATGGTTGAAGGTGTGCAAGGGTGACGGTTCTAGACGACCAATTGTGGTGGTTGTAAGTGTACAAGGCGACGGTTGTAGGTGACCAAGGACGGTGGTTGTGAGCACATAAAGGCGACAGTTGTAGGTGACCAAGGGTGATGGTTTTAGGTGTCCAAGGGTGAAAATTGTAGGTGACCTAGAGCGACGGTCGTAGGTGACCAAAAGCGACGAATGTAGGTGACCAAGAGCGACGAATGTAAGTGACCAAGAGCGACGGTTGTAGGTGACCAAGAGCGACGGTTGTAGGTGACCAAGAGCGACGGTTGTAGGTGACCAACGGTGATGGTTGTAACTGACAAAGGGCAGCGGTTGTCGGTATCCAAAGACAGTAATAATCGCTCACTATAAAAGAATATTATGATAATAATAACAGCAGAATAAAACGTCACATCAATAAGCGATCCTCTAACAGAAACATCAATAAACAATCCTCCATCTCTTACAGACAAGGAAGGGTTTATACTGCATGTTTTAATGTAAATATCGTTATAGAAATCATCAATCAATCAAGTAAAAGAACAAATAGGCACAAATACATTTTGACAATAAAAAATAGACGCTATATAAATACAAGTATGTTAGGCAGCAACTATTATTGTCGACAGCAAACAAACTCAAACAGAAAATAGTAAAGTTAGATATTTTCTAAAAAACACTGATAACACGAAAATACATATAATTATTAGTCATAGATCCTTACTTCCCTTTCACGAACGTAATTTTTTCTTACATTCCTGGAGCACTGACAGATATCGTATGCACGTACTATTTAGATGCAGTGACTAATAACTTCGGTCACGAGAACGCTCGCTCGTGACATCTACCGGACCCGATTCGCATTAACAATGACCTTAAGAAATGTGCAGCACTTGTGAATGAAAGGTCGGTGACCTCCGTATCCACATACATTATATCTATAGCTTCTATATATCTAGTTTATTGTTACTTCTATTCAGTACTTAATCTAAAGCGTGTTTTAACTTACGCAGGAGGTAATACCGTTTAACATTTTTCATTGGTCAGACTCTATGTTTTCTTTAAATATTAAAGTATAAACTATATAAATATATCCACATCGTGACAAATTGTTCTTAACTGTACATTGTGTAAGCCTTACACTGTCACAATGACGGTCATGCCTTGTACGTCCCCAAGCGGGACGTGAAAAAGCATCTCGCAAGGTCGCCATAGTGTGGTTTACCATACTCCATTGTCTGCATTTGCAATGAATACGGTGACCACAACTCTTGGATTCTATTCATGCTTTTCATCAGGCAGAGTAGAGTCATTTTGGCAGGCTCTTAATGTAGAAAAAAAAACATGTAATGTACTTAATTTACCACCCTTAGGTACGATATTTTTTACCGGATCGAATAAAAAAATAAAGTGTATTTCAAATAAAACAAAAATCTCCTAATCTGTTTCTGAATAACCGAGTTCTGTAGTAATAAAAATTAAAAAAAAACTGCTGAATATATAACTTCTTCCTTTTTTAGAAGAGTCTGATAAAAATGGAATATCTAAAAGTCGATTGAAATAGCAACAACAAAAAATGTATCTTTTCTTAGAGTGCCGTTTTACAATCTTTGTTTTATTATCCGACTTCAAAAAAGAAGGAGTTACACATTCGACTGTTTTTTTTTGGGTATACATAGTAACTGCCTCGCTGTAAGTTATAGTATATGATTATGCAGTAGTAATGATTTTAAAATTGCCTCAGTTATTAATGAGTAACTTCTTGTTTTGTCAAGTTTTATTTGTAAATTCTATATATATATAAATATTGTATTACAAAAAAAAATAATTAAATCGCTAACACCTACTAAGTGTGACGATGCAAAGAAGGACAGGTCTCAAATAATTATATTTAACGTTATAATATAACGATCGGTTCTATATATACATATTAATATATTTAATATTTAGTTATTTGCCGTTAACTTTAACTTTAACGTTATCGTTAACTTATATCCTTCAGCGATTAAACGTCACTTCTTTTATTGCGAGAAATTGAATAATCTGTTGCTACAGGTCATTACAGGTCACATCCAACCGCCTTTATGGCAAACTCAAATAATCCGAGAATTTTAAGGTATATTTGCCATGGAATACAACAGTCATACCAAAAGTCTCAGTGGATTGAGACGTAACTCGAGTCCATAAACTAACTAAACTAACTACAGGAGTATTCAAATACCTCTCGTAAACCATAGCGTGCAGAAATTCAAGAAATATCTACTTTTTAAGAGTTTTGACTCCACGGATGACATAGTGGTTTAAGCGGTCGTCACACCGTTCTCTACTGCTCTAAGTATTGTGGGTTCAAACCCCACGTGCGACACTACTTTGTGTGATCCATAAATATTTGTTCTGAGTCTGGGAGATCTTTGTTTTTTGTACGTTAGTAAAGTCTCTCGCAACACAGGATATGTTACTAATATGGGCGTTGTCATTTAGAAAAGAAAAGAAGTTGCCTGAAACAAAAAGACAACCCGAATATCCACCACCAATCAAAGCAAAACTCTGCATGGGTGGGCGTAGTGATTTAAGCAATCGCCATGCCTCTTACTGAGGCTACACTGAGTGTTATGGATTCGATACCCACAATGACAATTTCGACTTTGTATGATCTACTAATTGCTGGTCCGAGTCTGGGTATTCTTTGTTTGCGTTTCACGCATTTTTGTAAAATATCACGCAACACAGGACTTTTTCAATGGACCTAATTTAGAGGTTGTCATTATAAAAAAACAGTTCAGTACTTTTAAAGTGCTATTAACTTGTCTAATCTCCGTAATTTTCTAAATATTTAAATATCTAATTCTTCTGCGATTCTTCAAATATTCTTGAATTCCTGCCAGTCATTAAATTTGTCAATCCTATAGAACTCTTAAAAATCTTATGAAAGCTACTTAATTTAATTAACATGCCTTCACAAGAAAATGATCGAAAACTTTTTAATGTAAATTATGACATTTGTCACTTTTCTTCATTTTCATCTATAATTATTTTTGGTATTATAAATCAACCTCTACGTTTACCACCCTAGCTCTCTCTACCCCACAAATTTCTCCCTAAGTTAAGAGAGTAAAGTGTAAAACTGGTGACCCGTCCTAATAATATCAGAAGCTTTGTATTATTTTGGAACGAATATCTTTAAGTAAACATAGAGTTAAAAAAAACGACCCTTGTTTAAATATTCATACACTAACAGATAAATCCTACACGTAAAACATATAATAATATTCTTAAAATTCACATACCAATTAAAATTACTAAAGCCACTTTTAATCAGTCGGTAATATTCGTTAATATCAGTGTTCGGAAATTACTGGTTTACATACATACACATATTTTTTTCTCGTAGTCTAATTCCGAAAACGGACTCCCTTCTATTCAGATATTATTCCAGTTAGTCGTAAAAACTGCAGCAACTCGATTCCATCCGCATTTTCATCAAACAAATATACCGTAGCCTATCGTTTTAACAGGCTACGGGATACATCCATTTCAGGTCCGCTGTAACGTATCCACCGTATTTGCACAAAATGCACCTATCAAACATCGCAGCTACGAAATTCAAAACACTAGCCCTATATGAAAAAACTCGTTGCAATCGTATCATATTTTGCACATGACATGCACGTAATAGCCGTAGCAATTAGGCAAGCTTGCTCTACGACATCAGACCTAAATGTTTATCAGATTTTATCCACTTACCTCTTCTAATAAAAATTCTGGTGAACTAAAACAGCTTACAATCCAACATGTCAATATAACACTCACAAATGAACATGTTCACAACACTAGGCGCCAACTTAAGATGCACTATTGAGGTTTATTTTTATTTATTTTTCGATTCGATAGCGGATGCGATAGCGAAGCGAACTCGCTCGGTTCTATCTCACGACTGGCCGGTATCGAGCGGGCGACCGGCGACTCCCCGCGCCGCTCTAAACCAATTTATAATACATACAGAGGCGCAGCATCCCCTGAAACCTGTGCAAAGGAAATTCATCCCCATCTGCTACACAATAAGATTGGGTTTCAAGTGTAACCAAGATGCCGCAGAGGTAAAAACGTCGCCAGTCGCAGAAAAGCCAAGGGTGCGAATGTGAACGTTTCCTTCATTTCTAATTGAAACCAACGAACGAGGAAGGCCTTCGATCTTGAATATTCATAACATGGCCTAAATTAATTATCATTGTAGTTTTGTGTGGTCTTATGAATTTCAATAATACCTAAAGTACATTCAAACGGACATTGTCCAAGGGGTTGTAACCTATGTCCTCGAGTCCTTGACTCGCAGAAGTATCTATAAATTTAACACGACCGTATATTTTGAGGTCGGCATCACAAAAGTAATAGTTGCTGAATGCTTTTATCGAGCCACTTGCGTAAAACTATTGTATGGGACGCCAAGTGTGGAGATAAGATTATAATTTCTTCAATTCCTAATATGATAAGTAAGCACTAAGTAACAGCTGTCAATAACTCGGTGGGAACTGTAAACACTAGAGAAATTCAGATGTTTTAAGTCCTCTCAGTTTTCTCAAAAGATCGCAATACTACGTTAGCTATGTTAGCAATAATCAATTGCAAAGTTGCAGTACTTTCAGCCTCACGTAGCTTTTTTTAATTGGGACCTAAACGTTATAATGTTTCTAATGATACTGTAATTTTTTAGGAGGGGTTGTTTAGGGGTTATTTGACGGATCTTGATCGCGGAATGACAGATGAGAACGGAGACGCTTACGTAACGTGCAATTTTAAGCAATCTAGAAAGCTTAGAAGATTGACTTCTTGGAAAATTAGAGACAAACTCTCTTCAAAAAAAACGTACCATATCTTAGGAGTAATGCAATGTTCACAAAAGGCGTTGGGGATTAAAAAAATAACAATGTTATATTGTTATGATCAACACATTTGCAATGTTGTAATACTGCAGTCACATAAAGAAGTCATACAATTCCTTCAGGTTACTGAACATCAAAGCAACGTAAAGGATTGTTTTCAAGCAATTGTATGGAAGCAATTCGTGAAAGTAAAATGGGACATTAAACAGATCACACTTCGCACTGCATATTCACTTTATTTAAGGGTGAGGGTATTTGCTGAGGGGATGCGTTCTTTATTTCATTTCTCTTTTAAATTTATTTGAATTTGAACAACAAATCACAGACTCACAGGCTTTAAAACATCTATGTTCGGATGAATTTAGATGAATCATATTCTTCAATTCTAAATTTTCTCCTTTAAGGATAACAGGTCTCCTGGAATGTGAAGTTCAGAGACGTGCTGTGAGAATAGTCAACGATCCTGATCTCACAGACGATATCGAGCCACTAAGTCTTAGGAGAGACTTTGCCTCCTTGTGTGTGCTCTACCGTCTCTACAATGGGCTGTGTTCTGAAGAATTGTTTGATATGATGCCCACAGCCACTTTCTACCATCGCACTGCTCGCCATCGTCAGGGAGCTCATCCACATATATTGGAACCTAAATGGTCGCGCACAGTGCGGTTTCAGAGTAATTTTCTCCCACGAACAATCCCGTTATGGAATGAGCTCCCTGCCGAGGCTTTCCCTGGGAACTACAGTATGGGGTTCTTCAAGAAGGGGGTAAATAGGTTTTTCAAGGGTCGGCAACGCGCACGTGATGCGCCTGGTGCCGCAGGCGGTCATAGGCTGCGGTAACCGCTTACCATCAGGCGGGCCGTATGCTTGTTTGCCACCGTCGTGGTAGTATTAAAAAAAAGTAAAAATCATAAAACAGAACTAGTTATGTATGTATATACGTTTCTCCACTGCTTCCTAACTACGTACACTATGCTCTTACGTTTCTCTACTCTTCCCTATCACTCGGGTTTCGGTCACAAAAAAACAAAGTTTTAGGTCGCCTTTACATAATATTTTCTTGTTACTTGTATATACACTTTTTGTCTAGTGTGCACAATAAAGAATAAATAAATAATATGATGGCATATTAGCTAATCTACACACAAAATGTTTGTTCTCCCGTCCTGTATTATAGCCACGAATACTTTTATACAAAAACGATGACACGAAACTTCTGCTGAGATTCATGGGATATTCGCCATGCCATTCTTCCATTTGGAGAGGGGAGTGGGGGAGACTTTACCATTGTCTTCATACGATGGCAATGAGCCAAAAGTACACACTTATTTATTTTTCAGAGTGTTTTGGTATATGTAGGTTATAATGTATTTGTGTTGTATATTGTGTACGTGGGCCCATGAGAGAAAACCCATTTATTTTAATAAATAAATATCGTTGTAGGTTGTTAGGTTTTACAGGGGTACAACAAACAAGCATTATAAATATGTGTGTGGGTAACTTTTCACACCTTAACTGCTCAACAAATCATGCTAATATTTACATATACGTAAACATTTTTAATTTAAGCCAACAAAAGTAAGGTTATCGGTGGACAAAAAATAGCTGTAAGGCTAGCAACATTGTGGCTGTTATAGTACAAGCTTTTGTCAATTTCAGGCTATATGGCGTTGCGTGTTAGATATCCGAAAGATTTATTTACATATTAAACGTATCTAGTGATTAACAGTATAGCTGTTGGTCGTCTAGTTGCGCCTGTATGTATAGGATGCTTATGGTTTAAGCCCTGGGTGTAGTAATTATTTATTTAATTAAAATTATTAGTTTAAGTATGTAATTATTTTCTACAAAGGCTGACTTGATACGCAGGGCCTCTTTCTTCTGCGTTAGGAAAATTCTTTTGCGTCGTCCACGATCGGTAGTTGACCATTGAGCAGACACGTTCACTAATAACACCCTAATTATTAATCACATTGAGACACACTTAACTAGAACCTGCCAAAGTGACTCTACTCTGCCTGATGAAAAGCATGAATGGAATCCAAGAGTTGTGGTCACCATACTCATTGCAAATGCAGACAGTGCAGTATGGTAATCCACACTATGGCGGCCTATTGAGATGCTTTTTCACACCCTACTCTGGGACGTGAAAGGCATGACAGTCATTGCGGTAGTGTAAGGCTCATACGGTTACCACGATAACTGTCACCCCTGTATCAATGGGCCGCCGGTCTCGTACTCACTAACGAAATACATATTACACAGTAAAAGCAATAGATATTATAAAAGCAAAAATAAATAGATTCCTGTTTTACTGTTTACTAATAAAGAGGCAAGGCTATGAGGTGATAATCAAACCTGATACTCTGTATGGACCTGAAAGTTGGCCTGAAAATAAAACGAATGAGAGACACCTACACATACCTTGAAGTGAATAGTGCGATAGTTAAGTATAGTGACCAGGATGAATTGAGTGTGAAAGAAATTTGTGCAAAGTGAGAATATGAAAAAACGTCGAACTGTGTGAACAAAAAACGAACGCTAAACATGACATGAGACTTCTTACTTAATATGCCATTAAGTCTCTAACCATTTTTGGAACGATTAGAACAAAAAAAAAAGTAATCAAGATATTGGCACGTGATACGTCAATATAATAGGTATCAACATAGCTATTCGGGGTCAGTAAAATTCTTATCAATTTAGCTTGAAACTTAAGCCCACCTGTAAGAAAATACAATCAAGTAGACATCTCCATTCTCCATCCAATATTAAATATCTAATTCAGACGAACATTAACAAGATTTTTGTTGTCAAAGCCCTCCTTCAGCTCTCTTAACGCTCTCTCAGACCGTAATACCTTAACAGCGACATGATATATTACTTCCGCAGGTAAAACAAAAATACGTCACACATCTGCTCAAATAATAACATTAGTCGGGTATAAGTTAAGTGTAAACAAAAATAAAATATTGCAACATTACTCCATTCTCTACGCACTCTACCTGCTCTACATTTTTCAATTCCGTCAATCAATTGACTGACTTTTCTACTGCTCAATGATACTGACGGTTAAGATAGACATTGTGTGGAGTCCCACCTAAGATAAACACTTGTGGGATGAGGTAATCTGCGCCTGAGTATAATGTATAAATTTTATGTGTGTAGGTATAGTATAGCTATCAGCAGACAGGAACATATTGTTTGAAAATTGCACCTACAAAGAGTAAAAGCGAAAATTTCAAAATTTACCTACACCCTCCGAAAAATAAAAAATCATTCACACTCCTATGTGTGTCTTACATACAATGGATTTTGTAGGCTAATAGTACAGATGCACATAAACTTATCGCCTTGCAGAAAAACTTAATTAGAATTTTAGTAGAAATAATTTTAGGTTTTAGTAGTTTTTTTATTGTTTAATTATAGAAAAACCAGGGAGTTGCCAGCCTATGCCCTGTGACTATACGTATTTATATACATAAAACTTAGAGTTCTATAGCAATAAGGAAGACATGATATCAAAATGACACTCAGACACACTTGACCTACCAGCTTCGCCGCTCACAATACATTTGCCAGGTACACTAGTAACATCTAAAACACTAAATAATAAACTACCCGAAATTGCTAAACAAGAAGATAAATATAACTATTTCACAAGAAAATTAAACTATATCTATTAAATAAAAGCTACTACAGTGTAAATTTCTTTTTAAAGTAGAGGTATATTGGTACTGTTACCAAACTAAGTTGATTATGTATGAGTATATATAGATATTGAAAAATTTATAATATTTATATACCGGACGCCCATTGATTCAGGGGTGACAGTTATCGTAGTAAATGTGTGCAATACAATGCTACAATGACTGTCATGTCTTTTACGTCCCCAAGTGAGGCGTAAAAACCTAACAGGCCGCCATAGTGTGGATCACTATACTGCATTGTCAGCATTCGCAATGAGTATGGTGACGACAACTTTTGATTTCTATTCATGCTTTCCATCAAGCAGAGTAGAGCCACTTTGGCAGACTATTAAAATTATTTATATATATATATATATATAAATATGAATACGAAAATCCATTAAATAGGTATTACATTTTTAAAATATGAAAATGCTAAAAATATGTGTCTAACAAAAGAATATAAGATATTAATATTTAAATAACAAATTTGAAAATATAAATTAGAAATATGTAGGTCCTTTTACATAATTAGGTTTTCTTCCTTTTTCCTGCCAAACTAATTTGCTGTGCGCGACAGGATTCACAATTTTATTGTTACTATTAATATATTTAAATCCTTTTTTACTGTGCGGGCATCCCCCCGGATACCGACTGGTATGTCAGACTCGAACCGACCAAAAACCGCACGCCGTCTCAGGTATAACCATAGCATAGCTATAACCAGGTGTACCCTAGAAAGGAAATCCCTGGAACCCCGACGTACCTCGAGCCATCTACCTACGACTTGCAGATGATCCCTTTTCTGTCCCAAAAGAGCGCGCGTGCTCCGTAGAACGTCGTGTTACCATCCTGACCTGCTTCTGCAAGGGTAACAGATGGCCTCACCTGCCACTCCCCGGCTTGCGCTATTGGAGGACGGAGATCGTTCATATATATAACTCTTATATACTTTATGAAATATAATAAATAATTGAGAATGTAGAAACCGTAGCATATGCTTTGCCTGATTTGGGATCAGACGGCCATGTGCGAGATGGACAAGTTATGAAAAAAAAATACTTGTGGCAAAACGAGATATTAACTTTAGTTATATAGTCAAAAATTAACAAAATTTTCTACCCGAAGTTTCTGTTAATGGGAGTTATCGCACTGTTCGTACTTGCATTTACACGAGTATGTAGGTGTGTGTCTCTATGTTACTTTTCCAAAATATAAGCCCGTTTCTACGTGATCACTCATTTTCCGGGAAAGTTGACTCATTATGTTATATATATGTACGGTGCAGCTACACCACGTCTCCTAAATTACTTTCTTAATAAGATTAACTCCGCGAATGTTACTTGCTGCTTCGTGTTACGAGTATATTCTGTGGACTTATTCTCTTAGATAAGCATATGCAAGTGAAAAATACGAGTAAAATAAAAGATTTTCTTGTTTATCCTGTTTTAATTCATTTTGTGTGAACAAATTAAGTATATTTAACTTACAATATTTCCTGATAACTAATTTTTAACGACACAACTATATATATTATACTTTGTGTATAAAAAAGTTTTATTGATTTTGATGTACAGTGAAAAATATTTTTATGTATTTATCAAGTCAGTAAAAGATTCTGCAAGTAATATTAGAACGATTAATTCTACACAGTGTATATCAACTAATTTTTGCAGTTTACTCCTTAAGAATCGGTTTTTTGATATAAGGTGCTCGGTATGAGAAAAATGTGAGGAGTAAAATCTACTGAACGAATGACCTCGTTACGTTTTTGGAACGGCTGCACTGGTTTTAGTTCGGCTGCACTGTTTGTGAGTGTATTAAGACGTGTATAGAGTATGCTGCAAAGCGACTATATCTATATGTTACTTTCATTACTTTGTTAATTTACCCTTTCATACGGTATCAATCTTTTTTCAGTTAATTTCAGTTAAATAAGCTTCTTTTGCGTCTGTTATAACAATCGTACTTAAGGAGTAAACTCTAGTCGTGCGTCAGAGCTGACACACACAATTTGTTTTGTTTGCATGTTACCCTTTAACTCCTTAAAAAGTTTAAACGAGAGATAAGCATGCAAATGTACATAAATATGTGACGAGCCTGTTTGTTTTGTGGTTAGTGACACTGACTGCTAAGCCAAAGGTCGTGAGTTCGATTCCCACTGAAGAAATATCTTTGTATGATGAACATGATCATTTGTTCTATGTCTGGGCTTCATTTACCCATAACATGTATGAGTTTACAAATATATCAGTATGTTTATTAGCAATTTGATTAACGTAGACTTTGCCTAGTTTGGAACTAGATGGCAATGTGTGAGATGTGTCAGGATATTTATTTTATTTTTATTTTGACCAGCTAACTGATACTAGTAGTGGTGGCGGTAGTCACCCTTTGGAGATCCGACTACTCTTTTATCTTCTGTGCCATAAACAACACACATACGAGTATATCTAAAGATAGTAGAGTCATGCCGATTTCAGCACGAACGGGCCGACTTGTCCGGGGCAATACTACCCTCCCACAGAAGACCAACCTAAAGCGCCATCATCCGTGCTGTCGTGTTTCCTTGGTGAGTGTGAGACCGGAGGCCCATTGATGCAGGGGTGACAGTTATCGTGATAACTATATGAGCCTTACACTGCCACGATGACTGTCATGCCTTTTACGTCCCCAAGCGTGGCATGAAAAAGCAAGCGTGACACTGCATTGTCTGCATTTGCAATGAATATGGTGACCACAACTCTTTGGATTCTATTCATGCTTTCCATCAGGCAGAGTAGAGTCACTTTGGCAGGCTCTTCATACAGAAAAATAAAATACTTCTTTGCCGTTGGCAACACGTATATATACAGATAAACAAAACATTAACAAAGCCACACACCAAAGCCTAGGTCATAATGATGGTGTGATAGAGACAACATATGTATGTAAGAAATCCTTAACAGAAATATTAATATATACACAAACTGTTACAATTAGAATAGAAATACTGCTCACAGTCCCAGAGATAATTTAAATTCATTTTCATATGCCCAAGTTTAACATTAACCTAGAAATGAAATAAGGACGTGATATAAACGATAAGAAACTAAAGGGTTTGTTTGCCTGCGACTCCAATTTGAAATGTCAAAGGGTTAACTCTATAATTATATTAATACCTTAAATTCAGTTTGTTGTCATAAATTGTCTATGTTGATGAAGGTCTGATTTGTTTATCTCTAATTCATATTCAGTGTCTGCATTTGATAAAGTTGATTCATGAAATAATAGTGCGAATTTATCATCATGAAATAACCACGAAAATTTTGTGATTCCTTGTGATGAAAATTAATTAGGCTAAAATAGAGAAAAAAAAATTAAATAATAGGAAATAGTGGTGCTGGGTAGAAATACAGAGTGTCACCATTTCTATTCGTCACGAAGATAAAATGAAAAAAATAAAAAAAAAATCGGACATTAAATACACAGTAAACTAGGCAGGGCTTGTATTATGATAACTAGACTGACTCATATACTTTTTTTTGTAAGGACATACATATTATTCATAGAAAACACCCAAACTCCGAGACAAGTATTTGCAGATCATACAAACATTTGCGCCGACCCGGGAATCGAACCCGAGACCTCAGGCACAGCAGGCGCTTTCGTTACTGCTACGCCGTCGTGATGATGGAAAAGCTGATAAAGGCAGCAAACTGCGGATAAAAACGTATGTAAGGCTCAGTTAGCAATCCAAAGAAAAAGAAGACTAGACGTTTGTCCAGCGTGATATGGAATGTTTTCACAAAATTTTCTTTGAAGCAGTAATCTGTTAAAGACTGTTGATTACCATGAAAAAGAAACAAATTAGTTCACATGGCCTTTCTATTACTCCTAAATGATTTACATTTATATCAAATACTTGTATACTATTATCAAAATCCCAACACCTAAAGTATCACTCGTCTCTTCACTTATCAGTTATTCTTGATGAAAAACCTTTTCACTAATACTGAAACTTGCAAGTACAACTTATCTTTTTTCGGAACGCCAACCTTAACAGCAGTATTGCACGTTCTATTTTCTGCGCTGTTGCACCTCCATCACGCTGCAAGGATCAGAATAGTCTCGTGTGCCATCATCATTCAAGACCAATAGTATATCGCTAGTCGAAAGGAAAAGTCTTGTGATAAAAATGTGATACAGCAGAAAATCCTTTGTTGGTAGCAGGTAAAGATAATAAACGACCTTCTGCTGGTCTGCAACAGCTGTGGATTTCCCAATGTCACCACCAAATACTTTTCTTGCAATTAATCTTAAGACATAGAGTGACTACGTGTGATCCGTGTGTGTGATAGGTACACACGATTTTTGCTCTATTAGTTGAACTAATAAATTCAGTAGATTGATGGGTTTTTGAGCGTTTTCCATAAAAAAAATGATTTAAAGCTAAATCTCCAAAACCAGCTTTGTGCAGATAGTCCGATAGTAAATTACTAAATGTAAAATCGTCTCTTGAACGGTGTTGAATCCAGGACGATATTGACTCAATGGTCGTCTAGATTATCTCTCCAAGATAGACATGAACGTTGGGGTTCTCCTCCACGCCTATTGAAGGAGAAATATAAAATGTAGCCCTGTATCTGTGGTATTTTATCTTCCCCTATTAATGATAAGGGTTATAGGGATTTGTTATATTTTATACACGCTACAAAGCCACACTTCATCATATAAATGTTTAAAATATTTTACTTATAACATTCATTTATAGAGATGTCGTCATAACAATTGAAAGAAAGATATGTAGAGAGTTATTTTTTCTATTCCAAAGTGGACAGGTTCTCAAAAAAGTATGAGAATTAAATAAGTAAATAATTTTTATTTCAAATTCTCTAATTCAATATTTATTGGACTACTAAATTCTTGGGCGATTTATCAACAAGAATTTTCCAAATGCAACAGTTTAGTAATTTATAGTTACGAATAAAATAAAACAAATGATTGAAATTTAAAGTAGACGAGTTTTTTAACAGAGTGCCAAGTATACTTTATATGTATATGTGTGTATGTGTATTTTGTTACTAGTGTTTTAAACTTCTAGTCTTTATGTTTTATTAAAAATACGGTTTGATTTATTCGGTTTTTTATAAAGACGTCAGTACGTAAAGGAACGGTTTATTTGCCAAAGATTATAAACGAACACATATTTTAGAAGCACGCAGAGACATCATTTTTGACCTATGTAAAACTCACTCATTTTCTTTTTATTTTATTATTATTTTTCTTTTTTCTGTAGACATTCTCCAAAAGAAATGGTATGTTTCATCAAGAACAACCATATTTTATACTTTATTGGAATCGAATTCGTTGTTCTTAATAATTTTATCCTAATTGCTTACTACATCACCCAAAAATATGATCACACTTTTCTGTAACAGCCTGTAAATAATTCGTATAATAAAACTAAAGATAAAGATGAAAGTAGCAAAGTATATTAAAATGTAACGTCTCATGTTTGATACCTAAGGTCACCTTAACGTCATCACACGTCTGGAACTCTAATTGTAACAAAAGCATAATATTTTACCTCATTTCAACCTACCTCACTAACAATGAGGTGACATGACATAGTCTCATCTTGTGGTTCTAAGAATTAAGATCATTTACTAAAGCGAGTACACATCATTTATATTTATTACAGG
The DNA here is from genome assembly GCA_949316085.1 of Hypercompe scribonia. Lineage (NCBI taxonomy): Eukaryota > Metazoa > Arthropoda > Insecta > Lepidoptera > Erebidae > Hypercompe > Hypercompe scribonia. Next base: position 20,257,418 of record OX438970.1, read on the forward strand.
TGTTTAAGAGCAGCTTTGTCAACTCGGGAGACTCTTTGGTTGATATTGTTATAATTGCTGTTTATTTTAATTAATATTTATGGTTCATTTCAAAGCTGTCTGCGGCGTTTCATCATTATCATCATCATCAACAGTCTTTTACAGTCCAGTGTTGGACATAGGCCTCTCCTTAGCAAGAAGATTTTGTCCTACTATACCACGCTGGCCAGACGGGTTGGAGTAGGGTTTGTTTCAAGTTTTCCTTCTCTTTGTAATGATGTTGTCTTGCATACTTTGTTCCCGTAGTCGTCTTGTACGACATCCACGGGGTGAATAGGGGTGGTAACACTATGTATTCTTAATTCGTCACCACACGGACCATATTGCGGCATTTATATAACCAGTAATAATTTTGTGTAAACTTAAAAAGGCGAATGAATTTGCTTTCCGTGTATGCCAATAAGATATGTTTGGGAACTCCTCTAGTAGTTCAGGTGGGAATCAAATCAAATAAAATGAAGGCACTGTACTACGATAACCTAATCTAAAATAAACGGGATCTGCGAACTGCACGTTTACCATCTTTGGAAATCAGTTGACGACTTTTGGGCACTGTTGAGGTGCCATTATTACTGATTAGCTGAATGGATGAATGAAAACTGTTTCCTAAAAAAAATATGATATATATTTCGTTTACAATAAATGTTATTTTAATTAAACTTTAATTTTATTAAGTAAAATATATAGCTATTGTGTCTAGAAATAAAACGTTTGAATAAGTTATTAATTTCTTACAAGTCTGTGTCTGTATCGGTGCAATATGATCGATGCTCTTTCACTCGCTTCAAGGCGCAAACACATGAATAATTAAGATGGTGCATCCCTTGTAGCACATTACTTCAATGGCGTGTATGTTTGTGTTTGTACTTACGTTGATAGTGTGTATCTACAAAATATTTAACTCATGGTGATATTTATTACACGCTCGTCTTTGGAGAGAAAACGACGGAGCATTATTTTGCACTTTTGTGAAAGAAAAACCATTATTTTACTAGTAAACCCTTTGTTTTAGACTAAATATTATCGAAAACAGTTTTATAGAACAGAAAATCAAATAATTTCAAACTAATTTGGAAACTTCTTTTTTATCATATCATTAATTGCTGACTCTCTTTGTCTAAATATTACAAAAATGATGAATTCAAATGTTTTAATAACTTATCTAACGTACGATATAGCTCCTTAGCCCAACAGTTCTGTAAGCCTTATTCAATTAATCTAACCAATGGGATCTTCCAGTGCCTATAAACCCCGGCTAAGCTGGTGTTAAGGTACAATTTGCGACCCGTTTGTACTTTGCGTGCTCCTCCAATTTGAGTGGCAGTTTGCAGGCTTAGAATCGTGTCACATCTAGCAAAGTTCCATTAGAAAGTTTTTACAGAACCCACCACATACAAACATGGAGAATCCTTTTAATCATTAATTCTCACGTCAAGCACTGATTACTGCGGCCCCGCCCGGGGACTAGAGAATAAATCTTACTTAACCCTTAAATGCAAGACGATTTGTTAACAAAATTAGCAGTCGGGGAATTCTTACCTTTTTAAAGGCCCATATATTGTGGGTGTTGTTTGATCCTAATGGGTCTAGTTAAAGGTAGTGATACAACGAGTTATTATTGTTGCATAGGGATACTATATTGTATTGAACCATTTGTAATTGGACATATAATAATTAAAGTATATAAACAAGTTACAATGGTTCCAATTTAGTAGCTAAATATCTTAATCGGTCGTCAGAGATGTCGGACTCCAAGGTCGAAAATAAAAGCCCTGGATGTATGTAATAACTGTTCTTTAGTAAAACTAAAACTATGTCCTTCAAAGTTTCACTATCTATTGGCTGGTTTCACACCATGCTGTCATTACCAATTCATAATTATTTCTTTCGTGAAAATGAGGATGAGAAGATAAAAACATCATTGTCCAACATTATTCCTGTCGAGTGTCGAACCCACGACCTCTGACTCTGCGTCGAATGCCGTGTGATGACTTTAGACCATCGCTCTCTTATTCAACCCTAAGTAATATATCAATGAAATACCTACAATACGAAATTCAATTTCAAATAATGTAAAAATTTAAAATAACAATATAAAAACAGTCATTGACCACAGTACATATATAACTGCGTGTACCAGTCGCAGTAGGTACTTTAAGATCTCTGTCGAGATAATTTAGTATTTCATCAGGTCTATTTTATCACCAACATTTGTGAGGACGACCGCCACACACACTCAGTTTTGTCTGTACAGTTTTGTACTGTTCCCGTACTGACAGTCCTGTCTGAGAAAACACACAGCTGTTCCTACTCTCTTGTTAAAAAGAAATAAAAAATATATCTTACTTAATGCGTCCTGTAGAACTACCTTGGCAGACGTTATATATACGACGACACATATATACTATACACACGCTCTATAATGTTTGTTTATTTTTATTTTTATTAGTAAAACATTTAAACATATCTAATAAATTCTCAAATTACATATTCACAGCAACACTACACATCTCAGTTTTCTTTTACAGTAGCATTATGAAAAAGTGACGTAATACTGTATCCCAAGACACAGACTTTAGCCTAGTCTGGAATACAGTTTCTGTACCTTTTATCTAACACATTCTTTATAATTTTCAGGAAATTTAAAAAAGGAAATGACTACATCTGTCAATACAATGGGTCTATGGTATAAGTTAAACTACAAAGGTATACCAACTCCAACCAAGGTTGTCTGAACAGGTGTGCAAACGTACACAATTGTGCAACATACGCCCCAGTTTACCTGTAAAATTCAACTGTACTAAGTTATTTATTCTAAATTATACATTAAATACATTAAATCTAAGTCGAAAGCACTAACTAATTACTTTACAAATTCTAAATTCAATTCGGTTGAGCTTCCTGAACGGCGAATATCCAAGTGCGGCGATCGTGACTTACTATCAAGTAACTAGTCTTTTCGTTAACCTTATTATACTATTAAATTTCTCACGATCCACGTTCGATACATGCTAAAAGTATCATATGTATTTGCACTCGTATTTAATAATAAACACATAAAATCTCGACACATATGTACGTAACAATTCTTGTGTACAATATTTTATACTTTCAACTGTTAAATTTGTATCATTCTGACTTTATAACGTCTGTTTATGTACCCAAATATTTACTGAAAAATAAACCCTATTGACACAAGAAAACGGTAAATCTTGATTGTCGTTTCCCGCTCAAATGACTCGCTGCCTTAAGGCGATGAACATTTCATGAACAAATTTTGCTCCCTAAAAATTAGACATCGTATATCTATAGAGGGGTAGCTACCTCCTGCTTCCTCGGAGGTAGCCCGAGGGTGGTGTCAATATTGGCGCCGAGGGTCTGCAGCCAAGTGGAAACGCGCAGATGATAAGAGCATGTCTGGCATCTCAATCATTTGTGTTCGAGCTATGCCTATACGTAAATACAATCTATTTCATACATACATCTCGATACATTTTTATTTAAGGATCTTAAACATTAAATTTAAGATAATTCACAACAGTCCCGACTAAAAAAGTAGTCAGAGTATGACTATCAGTAACCGGGTTAGGCTACCATGAACTAAAATAAATAAATAATAAGTGATGTGATGTACCTACTCCTAGCCGATTTCGGCCTATGCGACCAGTCTCAACGGATACCAGCCAACCACACAAAAGATATTAGTGCACAAATGTGTGTGCAAACACAGGTACACTTTCTGTTCCTCACTGTCACAATCCGGTGGAACCATTATCCGATACGACTGGAGTTGAAATCAAGCGTAGAGACAACGGTTTTACGAGCTTAAGATCCCAACTTCCAAATACTGGGCTGTTTGTTGTTAAAAACTCAATAACACCTTTTGACCCGACCCGGGAATGGAATCCTTTTGATGGGCAGTCGCATACGCTAACCACTAGACCGACGAGGCAGGTAAAAAATAATAAGTACATGAATATAAGCACTTATACATATTCGAAGGAGTCGCGTTTAGAGGTCTTACAAAGAAGTATTCTACTCTACACAAAATAGATAGAACACACTGATAGTCTCATTATGTCCACTATAACCATATAAAGAAAAAAGAAAAGAAAGAAAAAAAAAAAGATATTAGGACGTGTGTACACTCATCAATTTTGTTTTCTTGATAGCGTAAGTATAGGATAATAACCCACACATTTTATCAGTTAAAATTTAAGATCTAAGGAGATTTGTTTTGGTAATTTGAAGTACGTATATGTAAGGCAAGAAATTTATAATGACAGACAATGGTAAGCAAAGAATATAGCTTATACAGATGGATTGTGAAACGACAGAAATAGATCAAGCACGAATTGGTTATTACCGGCAAATTTGAATTTATTTGGGGGAAATAGTTATAGTCACCACGCTTGGTAGGTGGGTTGGTGACCGCAGTGGCGAGACTCATTGTCTAGTAATGCTGTTGCCCGTCATCAGTACCAAAATTTAGTGATTTTCGCAGTTGTTTGGTTGAGTGAGTGAGTGAGTGACCTCCATGAGTCACCAGAGCCTGCAGGTGTTGTTAATGTAACGAGGTCTAAGGTGGTAGGTAGCCCAACTTACATCCTCTGAATGTTTGAAACCGCTAACCGAATTAGATATATACAAAATGGCATGCTTCACAGCGCGACTGGAGCGTCACTGCACAGAAAACCGATGTTAATCAATTCTTTGTTGCTTTTTACCGAATGAGGTTACCATCGAAGCCTAATCTCTTCCCCCCTGTAGTTACTTGCTACAAGGGAAACAGTCTGGTCATTTGCAAAAATATTTCGTTGGAACACTAACGATGAGTATGCAAATGGAAACAACTGCGGCTTTAAGGTTGAATCAGTCTGTTGTCCGATGAGCTCGGTGCATCGATAGCGTTGTTTTTTGCACAACTCCGGACCCGTTGACACAACCGTAATTGAATACACACCGACTTATGAGCCATAAAACCAGTGGGTTTATGATAGAATCAGATAGTAAACAAATAAATCTACTCAAGATTTCTATCCCAATTTGTTGTGTTGGTGGTATGAGTGATTTGGTACATCAAGTAATGAGCAAGAATTTCTGCATAAATTACACTAACATAGGCTACTAATACGCTTTTAATACTAACAACATTATTGCATGTATGAACGTCTTCATTTTGATTTAAAGCAAATAATGATTAAAGTACCTTTTAAGCCTCGAGTTAAAGCATTATCTGAAAATTATTCTTGCATGTTTAAAACACAAATAATTTTTTATAAATTACAGAAATTATTGCTTATGACAAATGGGATAATGATTAAATCGTTCAATCAAATCGTTAAATCAATTATCGTGACTTGTCTAATTGTATTTGTGTAACTTTACATTAAACTAAAATAACTTGACACATCCCACAAACCGTTGGATCTCAAACTGGGCAGAGCCTTTATTATATTATGTTACTATTAATAACCAAACTACTGATAAACATACTTGTGTATTTCAAAATACATGCAAGTCATAGACAAGTTACACCCAGACTGTATTTCTACTACCATCTGTAATATGGCTAGGGAACTTTGACAAACAGTGAAAAAATATATTGAGTGCCATTTCTTGAAGATACACCAACCGTATGAAATTACTATAAACTACACTATGAAAAAATTGTCGTTTAAAAATTAAAAAAAAATCGCTTTTGTAACTACTCAATCTGAAATAGTGAAAAATAATTTCGTGTAGGTTCAAAAAAAAAAATCATTTTATCGTCAAAATGTGTGGAGTTGTTCTTAATATTTTTAAAAAATATTTGGAAAAGTAAAGCTATTAAAGTATAAATTATTTTGAAAAACATACCAAGCTAATAAAAGCGTAAAAAAATTGTCACGCTGCACCGATAAGCATATACCTACACAATTTCCCAGCATTAACCGTCCAGTCCGCCAGGCATGATCACATCGTCTGATTGGAGTATCCTCCGTTTGTGTTGGAGATACGTGACACGAGTTCCCTCTCACTATATTCTGACCTAAGCATTCTATCAGGAATCACTAAATCAAACAGCACAATAGCTATCTACGACAAATTTAATTTTGTATAAATAAACATAGAGCAACAACATATAATTATAATACAAACATACATTCGGAATAATCCACTCAAAAGCTAATTAGGTACAAGTAATTCAAGAGAAATCTCGTCGAAATTACACGTTCTATCCTCAGACTGGGAACAAACAGATTTATGCCTTGAACAGTAATTAGTAATTAGTTGCGAGAGCCTGATTTAAACTAGGCACTCGTAGGTGATCACCATTTGTTTTAATAAGCAGTAAACTCAATGTACGCCGCCGTTTGTGTGGCCGCAATTTAACACCTAATAGTAACTCAAGCCATTTCGTTTTCAACCCTACTACGTTTTGAATAAAGTTTATAATGAATTATAAGAACCAATTTAACTTTGAAAATTGATAAATAATCCAATCTGACAGCTGAAGATTTCAACTAAGACACTTACAATGAATCGGTTTTTGCGAAACGATGGATTGTGTATGTAGTAGTTTAAATGGCTAAAATTCAAATAAACTGGACAGTCGTCACATACATTCAGGCGACATACTAGGTAAGAGTGACGTTCAGCCTTTCTTACGCTGAATTGACATATTTGCACGAGTACTACCGTTGATCAAAAGCACTGTTAGGGTTTCTGTGTGGAATTCTTACTGTGTCAAATAGACATGGGTGTAATACATTATACTATAGCACCAGAGTATTGTTTCACGATAAATATTTAACTGAATATTCATACGTATTGTGGACATACTGTTTGGTACTCACATGTAAATTTCGAAAATCATCAACAATCTTTAACAGTCCACTGCTGGACATAGGCCCTTTACAAGGAGACTTTAGCTTACTATACCACGCTGGCCAGACAAACTGATATAGGGTTTGTTTCAAGTTTTCTTTCTCTTTGTAGTGATATATTCTTGAATAGTTCGCTCCCTTAGTCGCCTGTTACAACACCCACGGGATGAATAAGGATGGTAACGCTACATAATCTTAATCCGTCACCACACGGTAGAAAAAAAAAAATATTAATATTTAAATTTCTATAATAAAAGCTATTCTATTCTTTTATTATGTTCTTACACCGACAACCTAAAAGATAATCAATAATCATCTTTACATAGTATATTACAATGAAGTCACATTACGACAGGGACGTCACGTGCACGATTGGACCTTTCAAAATACGCGACTAATTTTAATGGGGTTGCCTTCAATAGAGAGTATTTATAATATTTAATTTTGTTAATCTTTGGAACTTATAACAGTATACTTTGCATAAATTAAAAAAATAGCAACAATACATCATTAACAAGTCTTCACAGATAGAAACTAAATACTTTAAAAAAAAGCATTAAAAAAAAATATACACTATATAATTCAGTTCATTTTAAAAATGGTACTTGCCACTCAACGTGCTATAGTTGGTTACAGACTATATTTAAATTTAATTCTTAATTTTAAAATGACATCGAGAGCAGTCTCTTTTTCATGGACGATATACTCACGACAAAAAGGTCAAGGTCATACTTGTGGACTAAATTATTGTACTTCTATATAATACATTGATAAATACCTTACGAAATAAGTAGGTCTTTGGGAGCAATTTGTGTAAATAATGAACAATCTCTTACTTGGTAACGCATTAGTAATTTAAAAACGATAAATAATTCATTTAATTATTATTTTCAAGGATGAATGAAACAATAGTGACCTAAATACGTAAGTTGAGCCCCTTTTAACATAATATTGAATAACTTGAGCAATACAAACACTGAACGGTAGCGATAAGCGTTTGACGATTAACAAACAAACGATTAAAGCTCTTTTAACGGTAGCATACGTTTTGTAAAAAAGGTACAGAAGATAAAGGTACAAATGTTTTACCAGGTATAATTCAATAGCCTCGTGCTCGAATATCCCCAACGTGTATAGTTTAATAGTAATAACTACACATATCCCACACATCCACCACAGTTGTATATTTCTAAATATGTACAATCGCGTTTAGAAATTGTATAGATAGCTTAAAACTTAAAATAGCGTGAATACTTGAATTCAATTGAATAAAAAATATAGTTACAATATTATCCGTGTGGTGACGACTTAAGAATACGGAGTGTTGCCATTCCTCCTCACCCCATGGGTATCGTACGAGTAAAGACAACGTCACTGCACTAGGGAAGGTAAACTTGATACAAATCCTATAGCAATCCGTCTGGCCAGCGTTATTTGTCAGGCCAAAACCTTCTTTCTAAGGAGAGACCTATGCTCAGCAGTGGACTGTTAAGAGCTTCTGATGTGATGTGATTTGAAAAAATAAGTTGGTATAATGTAAAATGTCCGCAAATAAAATTTCGATGGTCTTTTTGTTGAAATTTCAAATTACCACAACACTATCTATCAGGAGAAAGATACTGCATTTAATTTGTAGGAAAAAAGAAATCTGAAAAATAAAAAGATTGATTGTCAATTTTCTCTATTTTTGTTTCGTAATATCATGAATATTTCTGCAACACAAACACTTACCAATAAATCGTACCCAGAACACAATCCTATGTCTTGAGATGGAATCGAACCCACGTCCTCTCACTTTTGCAGTCAGAATCACTATTAGACCAACAGGCGTGTGGTTACAGATTACCAGCAAAAAAAAGTAAAACTTGACACAAATCGACCTACATGCCTAGACATGCCTAGCTACCATTTTAAGGTGGGCAAAAAAACCTCTTTTCAAAGGAGTGATCCTTCTTATATCCAGCAGTGGACCTTTTTTTTCGTGTTCTACTATTGATTTTAGTTCATTCAGATACATCTAGATGTTGGATGCTATATTTTACTGTGGGTTATGGTGGTTTGAGTTCAATCGGTTCAGAATTGTTTGAATTTTTAAAACGAACACAAATCAACTTAGTTAAAGTAGTCAAAGATGCGCAAAAACCATAAATAGAATAGGTAAAACCTAGTACTGATAATTTATCGTTCGCTGTGCATTCAACAATGCAAAAAGCAGACAGAACTTTTTGGAAATATTCCCCGAAAAATGTGAGTTGATGCTAACCCAACAATGACGCTACATTATTGGATTAACATCAAAAATTGATCGCGGAAAAGGATAACAATGGTAACGAACCATGTAACTGAATTATGAGGAGGACGCATACGGTCGACGCTCGTCCTATTGCGCGATTTTTGAGTAAAATACTCGACGCCATTATTCGATTTACAGAATTATATTTAAGCAAAGATAAAACTTATGTTGATATTATTTTTGTCATAACGAAGATAAAATATTACAATGCCTTTGTATCTCTTCATCCTCTTTAATTTATCAGAGATTGTCTCAAGTAGAAAACTTCTGTGTCAATAAAAAAATACAATTAAGCGTATGAAAGAAAGTGCTCTGTTCCCTCTCTCTGTTGATCAAGTTTTGACTTTTGTAGTTTAGGAGTTTGTCGTATTTCAATAAAAAACTAAACTTTTCTTTATAAAAAGCGAAAAACAAAACCATTTAGTAGCTTTTTTATTAATTGTTTTATGAAAATAATGTAAAAATACGGGTAAATATTACCGGGACTTTTCAGCCTAATCGTTAAGTAAATAATTACACTCAAAAACGTATTAACTTTGTTGGTAATTAAATCTCTGTTGTGCTGACAAATATTCCACTTTTAACAAATATTTAACTAGTTATAGACAAAAATATCTTTTCTGTGGACTTTATGAAAAATGTCATTCCGCTTAAAACACTTATTTTTTAATCGATTACTATAAATGGCAGTGTGAAGCTTCAAATGCAGTTCAGGGTTGCGGAGGTCCGATGCTAGTAACTTCGTGAAAAATTGATATTTGGGTAAAACTAATTGATATTTGGGTAAAATTGATTGTACTGGTAGTCGACCATAAATAATCTAGGGAATAATAAAGTTTAAGAAGGTGATGGTAAGTAGACAGTGGAATTTCAAAACAAATAACAAAAACTAAAATTGTGTGGCAGTTTCTAAAGTGAATTTAATGTTGTAGTTCAAAATGCTAGTAAGCTACTGAAACAGTATATTTTACTGTGCAATGTAATATTTTTAGCTGAAACTTACTTTTAAAGTGTCAAATTAAGTTGTGAGAATGGTACTTGTTGTTACGGCGCTAGTAGTTTAAAGTGTTGTGGTTATAAGAAATGTTGTGATGAGCAAGTTGAAAGTCCATGTTTATTCTAATGTAATGAACAATTTTTCATAATATAATCTGAGTTTTAATGTATATGGGAGGCATATAAGCAGACAGGTCAACTCTGGAGTCACAAGCGTGTTGCCAACTGTAGGAACAAAGTCGAGAGTCACAAGCGTATTGACAGCTATAGGGACAAACACTGGAGCCACAAGTGTGTTGCCAACTATAGGAACAAACTCTGGAGTCGGAAGCGTGTTGTCAGCTTTAGGGACACGAATTGTCAAATAAACAAATATTCTTAGCAAGTAGTGTCAGCCAGTCAGTCACTATAGCGCTCGTTCTGCGCTTACATGTGTGTAGCGATTAAACGACATTCATGATTATGAACTTCTTTTATTCAAGAACATAACGTTGTATGGACAAGCCTCACAATAACATTTCTATAAACGTAATACCAATAGCAATACATATAACACCAGCCTTTGATATACGCTATTTTATTGAAGGATTTTGGGATTATATCGGTTCAGAAATACCGCAGGCGATAATTTCTTTCATAGAACAAATGTGGAATTGCACTGTTATAAAAGTGACTGGATTAAATATTTTGTCGCTGTTTGTGTTGTAACCGTCCACTAAGTAAGAATTATTGGCAATTTAACACGTAAAAAATTAAAATATGTACATTAAGTCGAATATAAAACCTCCCCTTTTTTTGAAGTCGTTTAGTAAAGGATGAACGGTTGTATGGAAGTGTGAAACCTTAAAAGTCGGAATCACAAATAAGAAATTCTTACACAAGCAAAACCAAGGGCAATAGAACATAATATTAGATTATTTAATATTTAACATCCAAAGGTTACAACAGTAGAACGTATTCATACAATTTTTGTTATTTGAAGGTCTATTGTTCTATTTAATGTTGATAGCTCTTCAATTATACGTCTTGCTGTAATCTAAATGAAAAGGAAATCAATTTAACTCAAGTGCCCGCTGACAACAAGTTTATTATTCGGGTTAATAACAACTTTGTTGATAATTCTAACTTTTGAAATGATTCAAACTAAGAATCTTAAAGTTAGCTTTGATAAGTGAAAGTTAGCTTTGATAAGTGAAATTTCTTGAATTTTGTGGTGAATTGAATATACAAAGAAATACATTTTTATTTCTTATTTGGCAAAATAATTTATTTCAAGTAACGAAGCGACCGCGTACTGGGAGACGCAGCGTTGGTAGGCCTCCCATAGGGTGGTCCGACGACCTGGCGAAGGTCGCGGGAAACTGCTGGATACTGGCGGCAGGGGACCGTCTGTTGTGGAGAACCTTTGGGGGTTGAGACGTCCACTGCTGGCCTATGTCCAGCAGTGGACGTCTTTTGGCTGAGATGATGATGATAATGAATGAATATACACTGAATTAAAGATTAATTGACTGTCTCAACCCAGTATCAATCACTATATCAAACCAATACATACACCATTACCCAAAATCAACCATTGATCCAGAACCCGCTGGATATGATCACCTCACCAAGATTCTTACTTTTTAGTGGGTGACGTAACTCTTCAAATATTAAACACAACACTTGTAAATTACAAATAAAATTTGTCAATTAGGGCAAAAATAATTAATAATTCGCTTATAGCTCGTAACCTAAGCACTTCCTTCCAAACATAATGCTAATTTACCATTAAGTTATAATTACCAGAGATAAAAATACCCTGCAAGAATATACCTGACGATTAATCTTTTAGAACCTCTATCTGAATAGAGCCGTATAAATAGTGCAACGAGCATGACTCGCTCACGTGACGTCGTGCTTTACAACGGAAGTGAGCACGAGTGTGTCACTGCACGTCACTTGTAACTTCCGTTTCACGGAAGTTTGAATGAAAAATTGTTCATTGTCTGTTAGCGCAGCTAATGAAAAGTTTATTTATTGTTGTGATGTGTCCATTTAAAAAATCAATGATATTGGATTAGATTTAAAATAAAGAAAAGTATGTAGTTATTTTTAATAATTTATTAAAAACATTACTAACATGTATTTTTTTTCAGATATATCAATATCACCGTATAGAAATTACCCTAAGACTGGCCTTAACATAACACTTCACAATGAATAATAACGCACCAGGAAAACACCAAACAGGACACTCGAGCTCCAGGGAAATTTAAATAATTTTGGGACTAACAAAGAATTTAATCAGAGAGCATATTAGAGGAATAGAAAATATTACAAACGTTCTGCCTTCAACATATATAATATAATTTATTTATAGATATATTACATACATAATATAATGATTTAGAATTCGAAAAACTAAAAATACCCTTTCAAAATTTGGTTACGGATATACAAACATACAAGTGAAGCTAATAAAAGCGTGTTAAAGAAGTATTTACGTTCTGTTTTTGCTTCGAAAAATTATAACGTGTCACTCAAAATGACGTAAGAATAAGATCCAATATATATAAATCTGTTTTGTCATTAAACAGTTACGGTAGAATAAAAATTCATATTCACTCATTATCTTTTTTTTGGTAGTCATATAAAATGAAAATATTCACGAAACGAAGGCATGCAGACATATTTTTAAACAAAGACACTTCTTGATAAAAAATATTCAATTATCCGTCTCGAGCAAGTTTATCAAATCAGTCGCCAATCAGTCGAGTGTTCCTGCTCCAGAACCAATAACAGCACCTACTTGGAGTTTCGCCGACGCGGGAATTTATCATTTGATATCCGCCGTGCATTTGGCTGCAATTTCCGTGGAGCCCGCCTCACACGAGAAACGACGCCATTCGGGAAATTATATTCATTTCCTACAATGTTACTTCTCAAAGACAGGTGAAGATGGATATTTTATATCTTTAGCTGGCATTTATAAGTACATGTGTCAAAATTTTGTTTTTCCTATGCATTTCATTTTTATTAGCTACTAGTCGTTCCTTATCTATCTTTCGTTTTTTTACCGTAGTAGGCGTAAATGAGCAGACAGTTCACACATGCAACTCAAGAAATACAAGTATGAAAATGATTCGAAGGAACTTTGGGCCTGAGGCGCCGTGATTTACAACAAAGCATATGAATTTCGATATTTTAAACTTCTAAAATTAAAGGTCAAGTCAATTGTTGAATAGATTTTAAATTATCGAGAATTTAGTACAGTCTACTTCCCAATTTTTACCGGTTTAATGGAGATATTAATTTCCCTAGAGAAGCAGTGTTAATGCTTAACTTGGGTACGTTGTACCTACGTAATGTTGGCGCCACACGAATAGGAGGGCTGGGATTCAAAATTACCTCAAGGATAGGAATTGTATTACTAAGATTTGGGACGTTGGGACAAAATTATGCATTAAAAGTCTTTATCGAGAAACTACAAGGCTTCTAGTCATATATTAAGCTCTTGGGGTGACCATAGAGCTTAATTTATGACTAGAAATCTTGAATTAAAAACAAACTAGAGACAAATGTGGATTTACTTTATCACAACAGTGACAAGTTGCTATCAATCTTCATCACTTAAGTGCGTATTTACCCTTTCACCGAACGTCAATCCGATTTAAAAGCAATCACCAACGCCGAAAATTCTCCAAGCCCTAAAACCAATATCAGCCTTTCTACTGAACTTCCATATCGAATAGAACTTGGCTTGAAAAGGACCGATGGCTATCGCTCCACCGACGCAAACAATTTAAGGAAAAAAATCTCGACGGAGAATAGTGTATTATTCGACATCGTTAATTATTTAAATTAGATTCGCAATTCAGTTTTAAGTTTATATCGCCACATTTTGATATTAATAAAACGTTGCATCACTAGTGGTATTGTATAACATTGGACAAATGTAGTACAGTGTGCTCACTATTGTAAGCGCACTATTCAAGTATCACCTTTTTAGAAGCTATTCTTATTAATATCCCCTATTTTTATGAACAAAGCTGAGGACACTCGTTTCTATACAATATTCGATAGGTGTCACTACAAGAATGACGTCATTTTCTACATAGCGGTGTTAAGACTCTCCACTATTGGGTTAGGTTCGTACGGTTACATAGAGAAGCTAACTCTGGTTTCCCTTCATAACGTATAAATCTTTCGCCTTTTACTAAAGATTTCCGTGGAGGGGAACACTTAAATGAGTCTTATGTATTTTTGTATGTCTCACTCCAGTGAGGCTAATTATATTAAAATAGAAAGGTCGGCTGATATTCGCTTTGCCTTATGTCTTGTGATTTGATTTTATTCAAATATTGAAATCATGATGACCGATAAAATAACTTCATCGACGTTCGATTGTTCACTGCTTAAATAATGTACATGATAGTCATCTAAATTTATTCCTAATTTCATCTAAGTGAATTGATTAATTCCAAAGCTCTATGGAACTAACCTATGTATATAATTAATCAATTTTGAATTCCAATCCCGATTTGACAAAGATTTTACACATATTTTAAGACTGCTTACTAGTTTCTGCGCATAATGCTTGTGAATCTAATCTTTGTTCATTTATTTATTTTTATACTTTATGCACATAAATCGCTATTATAAATTCTCACGGCGTTAAGTCCACCTTTGTCGCTACAGAGGTGGACGTAACTTAATCGACCTTAGGGAGACACAGAGGTACAATGTAGATACACAGAAACTAAAAATGAGACTATAAAAAATATAATTTGATTTTTTTATAAGAAATCATGAATTTTATTTTTGTAAGACAATCTCCACACACATTTTTCTTTGGCGGACTTTACAGTTAGAAGGCTTTGGTTTTTCCTAAGGAAAGAATTCCGTAACAAGCTCTTATGCTTGATGTCTTTTTTTTTAAGTTCGTGAACAATGTTACATAAAAAATTAATTATACGAGTACAGTGCAGAATCCAGTTTGACCTTTTGAAGAAAGGACTATAACTTTGAGTTGGTCTGTCCATACCGATGGTATACGAACCCCAGTCATCTAAGCCGTCAGTAGTCAAGATTAACGACCCGAAGCGTGACACTACCGCCAGCAGGACATACGGATGGGTTACTGTACAATTTAAAATGCAACGAAAAAATAAGCAGATCGAAAGTAAATGAAATACAAAATACTACAATATATTACTAGAAATACTTAAACCATAAGTAAGAAAAATATAAATAAATTCCGGAAATTAAATTCACATTCAATGAAATTATTGAAAATTCACTTATAAGTTTAGATTTACAAATACATAATTATTTTGTATCAATTTCTTACTTATCTGTAGCAAGCAGTTTACACTTTCTTTAAATTATATCTACTCTGTAAAGTTCCTATTCAAAGACAGATTAAGACCATTGTCCTTTTTAAACCTTTTTTAAAATAGTATTAGTATATTAAAATTATTTTATATCTTATATTTAAATATTTCTTACGTAAGTGTTTCATTTGCATTTAAATAAATATGTACGTCATCATCATTATCATCAACAGCCTTTTACAGTCCACTGCTGGACCTAGGCCTTTCCTTAGCAAGAAGTTTTTGGCCTACTATAGCAGGCTGGCCAAACGGATTGGAATAGGGTTTGTTTCAAGTTTTCCTTCTCTTAGTAATAATGTTGTCTTGCATACTTTGTTCCCTTAGTCGCCTTTTACGACATCCACGGGGTGAATAGAGGTGGTAACACTATGTATCCTTAATCCATTACCACACAGACAAAATATGTACATATAATTAAATAAAATAAATGTAACTATCAATAATTTCCCACACTAATAGCACATTTCATAGATAATGTGACACGGTTCATAACACAATTAATTTATACAACGTTATCGGCACCTATCTATTTGACTGATAACCTTGTTTGTAATTGCTGCATAATTATGATGTTTGTATTTTATTATTTATGTAAATTATTGATTTTGGTAGTGATTAGTGACATTAACCGCGTCGTGGGTTCCATTTCACAATAAATAATTGTGTGATAAGCACGATTATTGGTTCTGCGTAATTTATCTAAATGTTTATTAGAAGTCTGATTTCCATAGTACATGCTCTACCTAGTGTGTTATCAGACTGTCTTGTGTGAGATTTAATGTCTAAATTATATATCCATAATCCAAAAAACTGTATGTACTTCGCTCGTAGTTAAGTTGCTCAAAAATCACTGTCAGCATTTACTGTCAAATATGTAATATGCGATTGCTTTTGGTCGATGAGAGCATAATCTACACTTGAAATTGTCGCATTTTTTTTATAGCAAAGTGACTCTATTCTGCCTATTGGAAAGCATGAATAGAATCCAAGAGCGGTGGTCGCCGTACTTACTGCGAATGAAGACAGTGCAGTATGGTAACACACGCTATGGCGGCCTAGTGAGATGCTTTTTCACACCCTGCTTAAAGGAACCGGGATCCTAGTGGAAGGGAAACACGTGCACTGGTAATGAATTCAGGTTTTAACCGATTTGCACGTGCAAAATGTAAGTCAAACGATTTTTCCTTGTAATCTGTCGAGTGATTTTTCATTTAAAATCGAAGATATTATATTTCTTTATCGTCAAATTTACTCGTCATCTTAATAGTTAAGACTTCAAATGGCAATGTGATACATTTTATAATGTTTTAAATTTAAAACTTACCTAAGTCATCAAACAAATACTTATGGATTGAGCTACCCATAGATGACATTTTTATCATCTGTGAAATCTAGTTACGAACAAGAAAGAATTTAAAGCGCTAAAATCGGTCGCTTAAATCGTAGTTCAGTCATTCGTTTGCTCCAAACGAAAACCATTTCCTCTTCTATCCAACTTAAAGAAAATTCCATCTGCAAGAGTCAACAAAGACGCAGAATGAATTCCAACATTCGTTTAAGAGCAGTTTTAGATAGGTTAGTCTGCTCTCTGCACTAAGAGCTCGGCACGTTGCGATCATGTATAAATCTATGTACACAAGTTTACATTTTCAGTAGCAATTTAGTTGGTGTTAAACCCTAAGTACGGGTATTTGTTTTATTTTTAAAGGAGGTTATATTATACCTAAAATATGTTTGATTTAACACGTAGATACAACGACATACTTTTTCTTGAATAAATAAATAATTAAGGCTAGTGTTGTTGTTAACATAATTTTGATAAGGTTATATTAACAATTTTAAATTATTACGTGTTCTGTACTTGTAAAGAATATTTTAAACATTAAAATGAGCGAACAATGTATTAAATATTATGTTCTCAGAAAGGTCTAGTCTTGTAAGTCTCTGAACATTGTAGTGTGTCCCTAAAAGTGGCCACTGTCCGCCCACAAGTCTCCTTGTCTTGTTAATTCATTCATTAGCATTGAATAGTCGTTTGGCGCCACTTTCGCTGCGAAGCCAGCCCTCGCAACACTCGCCGAAAGCCGACAGTCGGCACAATGTGACGTATGTCGGCAAAACTGTTGACAGTTGAATTACACCTTCACTGATTCAGTCTCATTCATTATTGAATGTCGGAATAAGATATTGATGTTGCAATCGATATTGAAGGGTTGACTTCGATTTAGACGGTTGGAATTTATAAAGGTAGTCCACACTGTATTTATGGCATCTGCCAGTGTTACTATATATAAAACTACCTCGTTTTAACTATTATACTACTGATATTTAGCTGTCCGAAATCCTCAGAATAAGGTTTTCAATATTGAGTGCATTAAATCATTTTACTCATTTTTTATCCGACTGCACTGCGTTTATGGTTTACCCATGTAACGTTGCTCTACGTGTTAGTAACGAGACGTGACTTAATATAGTAAAAAAAATATAATAAAAGTTTAGATCTCTCAAACTCTTTTTTTTTATTTTAACTATTAGATAAATAATATTATAAAGAATTCTTCTGTTATGTTTAATTATACTTTGACAATATAACAAATAAATAACACCTATCGTTCGGATATTGAGGATATAGATCGCTGTGTGAACTTTACCATTGCTACTGGTCTTATACTTCATAAGACTTATTCCTGGATAGCCCAATGTCCCCAAGTTTTCAGTGAAGTCATGGTATTATACACTCTTAAAAAAAAAGCGAATATAATTGAGTTAACACCTGGGCTCAGGTAGCTACGGAGTCGTATCTTTCTCCTTTCTCACATTCCGAAGATTTTTCTACACCTTTTATACCTAAAAATCTGTTACATCGATAAGATATACTATAAGTGCTTATATGTAACCGAGTTGACAAGAGTTTCGCTAAAGGGATTACGTTAATGCAATTACTTCGTCCATGAACGGATCATAATAACGGACACCATCGCGCTGGCCACAGGATGTCGTAATACTAAAGGCTAGTTAATTGACACCATCTCATATTTCTGTGAATGAAAATTCCTATAGATTAAATGGAGTCAAATCGAGGCTGCCGTCTATAACTGAAGAGAAACAAGTCCATTGCCAAACTTTGTGCATTAAGCTCATCCAGAGTGACGAGCCTGTAGGTCTAGCGGTTAGTGATCCTGACTGCTAAGCCAGAAGTCGTGGGCTAATTTCCCGAACTCCACCCCCCACCCAAGACAAATCTTTGAGGAGTATACTTAACATATTTACGGTATATTATGTATATATTTAGAAATATATGAGTACGTTTGTCAGCAGTCACCATCGACCTTGTCTAGTTTGTGATCAGACGTATTTGAGTGTGAGGATATTATTGTTAATTAGGGGAGAAGGAGTCACCTCACTAATTCAGTAAGAAACAACGAAAGAAATCCTTAATACCGATTGCTTGTGAGGTCGTGGTTGTATTGTCGTCCACATGTGCCCAAGCATGACTCTCCCTCAGTAAATACGTAGATTTGGACGTCAGGTAATTACGCCTGAACATCTAAATAAATCTGGATTACGCTTAGGACACACATAATCATAGTCTAGAATAGCACAGAGGTTACTTTTCACAACGGAACATTGTTTAAAAAACTAAAAAAACCCACTTATAAAAGTCACATCAAACAAATATACATGTGAAGCCGTGGGTATCACCTAAATTATTTTCAGGAGAATGCATCTACATCCACTATCAATATAAAATATAGATATGAAATACTATTAACCAATATGAAATGTGGAATTATACTAGGTATTTACTTATTAAATCGATTTTTTTTTATGAAAAAAGTTAAAAATATTTGTTTTTTCTAAGTATTTTCTATTTCGCCAGGAGAATACAAATGCACCCCGTTGTATGCCCTTCCCGGTGCCCATGTGTGAAGCTGATAAAAGCGTGTTAAAAACAAGAAGTCAGTAAGAAACATTTGAATTAAATTAATGTTATAAGTACGATATATTCTTCTTTCAACAAAAAATATAGGCAAAAATGGAAGTTTTAATTAAACAATAACACTTAGTTAAGTATATTTCAGTAAGTATACACTTAAAGTCATCGAAACTTAAGCACTTCTGAAGTTCGGTAAGTTAATACACTTATGCGATACGTTGTTTCAAATCACTTAGCTTACTTAACATTATTCGTCAGCGGAACACAAACATAACTTACGTAAAACTTAGTAAAATATTATCTAGTTAAGTAAGATGACTGCGAAAAAACTTTGTTGACTTTAGTGGACATAAAGCTACTTTTACACAGAAAACACAACATGAAAAGAATGCAGGACTGTTTCTATAAGGAGGGGAAAATAAAGAAATGGGTCACCTATTTTTAAAAAATTACCGCTGCCTATAAACACATCCACTCTAGACGCAAGTGCCTTAAAACCTTGCTTCCCCTCTCCTTAAATTTTTGAAGGGAAGAAGCTATTTGAGGCCACCGGTAACCTCACTTATTGCTAACAGCGGTTTTCTGTGAGGCTGTGTTAATACTTTGGTGGAGTAGACCTATAGCTGCGTGGCTCTTCCATAATACTGAAACCGCGCCATTGTTTTCCTAAACGCTCTACGTCGTACGAGTAGTACTGATAGCCTAACAATTTATACTTGTAATTAATTTAAAAAAAAAAATGTAGATTGTGTAACTATAACAATAATTAGATATAATTTTAAAGTATTTTAACCTCACTTTCACATTTATGTGTTAACACAAAAGCTCTCATCCCTCGTGATCCGTCACTCCGATAGAATCTAACCTCTCTAGCAAAGCTGAACAAAAAACAAATTGGATAAGTTCGTAGTTGTTATTTCAACGGCAAGTCTGCCACGGCTCCGCTTGCGGTGACGTGTCGGCTCTTCGATCGTAATCTGAGAAACAAAATATTGTAGTCATAAAAACTTCTTGGAAGTTTCTTCGTTGAAAAGTGCGATAAGGTTAAAGGGGCTGGTGCTAAAGTTATACATTTTGGTAGTTTCTACATTAAAGTGTGACCCACTCGAGTCAACTAACTTCTAATTATGACAGAGTTCTTTCACTAAACTTTATAGCCTCAAGAATATGGTCTACTTTTACGTGCTAGTTTTTTAAACTACATTTTTTTTGCGAAAAGGGTCATAAAAATAAAGAAAGGAAAAAATTTGTATGTGTAACATTGATTTGAATATAACAATTTAAAAATGTGTTATATTTTATTAGGAAAATGAATTGAAAAATGCCAAGTTGGACACCTACAATTGTAAAGCAAAAGGTAGTGCGTTCTTCACTGAGAAGACCGCTGCTCACTTAATTTCGGTTTTTAATCATCAGAGAAACTGTCAGATAGCATTTATTCCACAGATTTTTAAGGACCAGACATTTGTTATTGGAAGAGTAAAGCTTAATCTGAAGAATATATTTGTCTGTTGTTTCAAGCTTCAGTTAGTGATAGTATCTGTAGAATAGTGATTTTGATGTTTGGCACGTTAGGGATAATTGATATGAGGAAATTTTTTAACTCGTGTTAAGGAAAGACGACACAACATTAATTATGTATATAAATATATTTTATGATATTTAAATAAAATTTATTGAACTAGATAATATATTATAATAAAACTTTCTTTCAAGGTATTAAATACCTTTTTTTTCTATTATTATTGTCGTTATCTCTAGGAAGATAGGATAACGCCAAGGATAAAATTTTTAGAAAGATTTTTATCTTCGCAACTTCTTACGTGCGTACGTAAGTACACACACACACTTTTTTCTTGTTGTAGCTATGGTAAAGTCTATGTACGCTGTCGTTATTGAGTATTTAATTTTGTCTAACTGAATATTTAGTTATTATATAGTTATTTAGAATAATTTTCGACTCGATCGACGATTTAAGTGTTAAAGAAAATCATCTGGTACTAAATTTTTGTATTAGACGATAGAAATAGTTTTTAGAGAAAGATATTACTGTGTAAATGAAAAATTGAAATTCTCTTAAAAGATAACCAAATAGGAATGGTCAATAGCAAATATAAAGAAGCATTCAAAACTTTCAGGACTGATAAAAGAAAAAATATCAACGACTGACTAAAAACTGACTACTAATCAGGTCAGGTCAGAGGTCGTGGGTTCGATTCTCAGCCGGAACTAATAATTCTGTAATGCACAAAATCATTTGTTTTGTCTATATGTATTTAGAATTATGTTAGTATGTTTCTTCTTTTTTCTTTTAAAAAGGCACTAGGAATAAATCCTGTGTCGCGGGGACTTTACAAATATACAAGAACACCCAGAATCAGAACAACAATTTGTGGATCACACAAAGTGTTGTGCCATGTGCCCACAAAACTCAGCGCAGTAGAGAGCGGTATGGCGACCGCTTAAACCGTAGGTCAACCGTTAGGTCAACCGTACAGTCAAGTTTAGCAGCAGTCTGGACAGCACAGAACAGGGTCAGCTTTATTTGGTATTAGACGGGTACGTGTGCAATGTCTGTTTTTAAGATTATTTACGACATCATTAGAGTAATTTTCCGATCTACCGTTTCATCTACACTAATGGAAAAAATTAAGGGATCAAAAAATAATTCCAAATTTTTGGGCAGTTTTCAACAGGCCGTAACTTCGAGAGAAATGGTCGTACAGGAAATCAAAAAAAAGAAAATTATAGCTCCAAGTGTCTAGTTTTTGGATTTGAACTTGAAAACTTTATAGCCTTTGCGGTTCTTGAGTAATCGTAGAAAAACCAGCAACAAAAAAATTTTTAAAATTTTTTTAGTTTTTTTTTTTGGTCTACGGACGTCGAAAAAATTGTTTTAGCTAAACCACTATAAGGATCAGATACCTTGTTTATTTAGTTTTAGTTTGCTTTTTTATACACCCTGATTTGCCCACTTCTCGCTGAGATATCGGTTTTCAAATGGAAAAGGATCCTTTTGTCTTTGATTATCGATATTTCAGCAACCAATGATTCCAAAGAAATTTAAAGTTGGGTTTCAAGAATTTGAATAAATTTTCCCTAATGACTGGCTATAGTTTTTCCGAAAAAAAAATGTTTCTTTCTGTCACATGAATTTGAAAATGCAACAAAAAAAGGGCTTTTGGTGGTTTTTTGGAAAATCAAGCACTGGATCGAAAATATTGAGGAAACCACTAATGTTAAGTGTGCCTTTTACAGTTCAATATATCCACAAAAACTCAACAAATAATCAAATTAATCCAACCAGCCGTTTTTTTGTTTCACACCATCGACTTTTTGTAAAATTAAAGGATCACGTTTTTTGCTCTGAATAGCTCATAATTTTTAAAAATGAGAAAAATAAATGTTTTTTCCGAGCTTTCCCACAATTTTGTTCCAGAAAGTGCTTAAATTAAAAAAAAGAAGGATTCAAAAAAAAAAAAAGAAAATTTCTCAACAATTCAAGGAAATTCAAAAAACCATCACCTAATAATTTTTATCGCGTTTTCGCCGCTGCATTCCTTGATTATTTTGATTTCCTTTTAATTTAATTAAAAAAAAAAGTTAATACTCCTAATCGAATTTCAATCTTTTTCATACGCTTTTCGGTGATTGTTTCGTGAATCCTTATCTTTTAACTCAAAGTTTTTCCGTTTTAAAAATTATGTGCTTTTCAGAGCAAGAAACGTGATCTTTTAATTTTTTCAAAAATTCGATGGAGTGAAACGAAAAAACGGCTGGTTGGATTAATTTGGTTATTTGTAGAGTTTTTGTAGATATATTGAACTGTAAAAGGCACACTTAACATTAGTGGTTTCCTCAATATTTTCGAACCAGTGCTTGATTTTCCAAAAAACCACCAAAAGCCCTTTTTTTGTTGCATTTTCAAATTCATGTGACAGAAAGAAACATTTTTTTTTCGGAAAAACTATAGCCAGTCATTAGGGAAAATTTATTCAAATTCTTGAAACCCACCTTTAAATTTCTTTGGAATCATTGGTTGCTGAAATATCGATAATCAAAGACAAAAGGATCCTTTTCCATTTGAAAACCGATATCTCAGCGAGAAGTGGGCAAATCAGGGTGTATAAAAAAGCAAATTAAAACTAAATAAACAAGGTATCTGATCCTTATAGTGGTTTAGCTAAAACAATTTTTTCGACGTCCGTAGACCAAAAAAAAAAACTAAAAAAATTTTAAAAATTTTTTTGTTGCTGGTTTTTCTACGATTACTCAAGAACCGCGAAGGCTATAAAGTTTTCAAGTTCAAATCCAAAAACTAGACACTTGGAGCTATAATTTTCTTTTTTTTGATTTCCTGTACGACCATTTCTCTCGAAGTTACGGCCTGTTGAAAACTGCCTAAAAATTTGGAATTTTTTTTTGATCCCTTAATTTTTTCCATTAGTGTATATTTTCAATTTCAAGTTGTAATATTTTTGTATTTCCAAGAATAACTAAAAGCAGACAAATAACGTAAATAAGACCCTTAGTGATTACCTGCTACCTACACAATCATGGCTAATTGGACGCCATGGGTATTGAGAAACACTCTTCGATAGGAATTTTCCTCTTTTATTCATATTTTATAAATAGAAAATATAGACGACACGTGTCGACTTGATTTCTATACAGTTAAGATGTGTGTGGGTTTTATAATACAAGGAGTGTCTGTCTGTAAATTATACACGTGGACACGAAAATTTTTATGTTTTATAAACATACAGTAAAGAGCAGTGTGTTGTTTTTTAACCAACCAACTAGGTTTTCTAGCTATACACGACAAATAAATGCATATGTAGTCAACACGAAAGAAATAGAAATAAAGATTTTTTTTCTAGAACAATATACTTCAAATGTGATTTAGGTTTAATAATAAAAAGTGAGTAAACTAATTAAACCAAAAGTAAACTATTTTGATTATAACTGGGGTGATGCTTACAAGACGCCAAAAAACAGCTCTGATCTTGATGAAACGAGGCGGAGTATATGCAAACGCAAATAGCCTTACTTGCTTGCGACTTAGACTTTTACTTGTTTACTGGACTATTAGAATTTATTTGAGATTAACATACGTAAGTTAAAGGACTTTGAGTTAAAATAGCACAATAAATAATGGAAACAAGACACCGATGTGTTGTGTCCGTAAAATTGAACAAACTGACATGCACCCCATATCTGTTGAAGGGGAAGGACGGTGTTTGTACAAAATCCTGGATTGCTCTTCTTAAATAAACATTACAAGTTAGGTTCATGTTGTTGTTATCGTAGGAGAGCGATGCATCAGCACATATTAGGTGGCTCGAACGTAGTGATACCATCGTATCATCACCGGGATTTAGGTGATGTCTTAGTTGGTATTTATTCCACGACAAGACACAAAATTCGTGTTAAACAGTTCTCTCGTTGCTCTTAGCCAAGCAAATAGAATTAGCTTATAAGGACTGATTTCAGGAGTGAGAGTTCGAGTAGTTCAAAGTCGCATGCTTTGTTTTATATCGTTGACCGGCATAACTCGAGCTGTCATTACAGCTCGATATAATGGATATATAGTCTTTCTGGGATGTTTTCGTTATCATTTTTGCTGTTTTTTTTTTGCTTATAGCATCTATGAATTACGTTTTTATCTCACGCTCTACTACATTTAAATTTTAAGTTTTACAAACGTCACTAATACAAAAGCGATCGTTGCTATCATATACTACCAAGAATCGACTCCTCTTATAAAGAATTCAAGAATTATAATAGTATTCTGGATATGCTAAACTAACTGCCTTACTTTTAATTATATGGTAATTGTAGTGTGAAATATTAATGAATTCCTGTTAAGTATTGTATAGGGATCATCCCTAGATAAACTAAATGCGAAATTGGCAAGGGCAATGAACCTTCCAACAACATTTTTAGAGGTCACTGTCCGAGAACCTCAGCCATAAACAACACACTCGCGACACCCCTAGTGCGATTATAATGAGTGCGTATGAATGGCAGTTAGGGCCCGTATCGATTGGCTGCTGCGTTGCCTAGCAACGGGAAAGACGCCGTGACACGACATCCCCCGCCGACATGACGCTGACACGAGTGTGAGGGGACTCTACAGTTATTGTTAGTTCAGCAAAATCTTATACAATGTGAATTTGCCAAATGCATCGTAATTTATCATTCCTGATTTCGAGAGCACACTGTTACTACGGTGGTTCTACCTCATTTGCCATCTTTTTATAATAAAGTTCACATTCGATGCCTATACTTTATAAGACATTCTTTATGAATTGCCAATTTAAAAATGTTAAATGAATAAATTTGATCAATTGTAGGACTTCTATTCATTTGATACAGCAACCAACACCACCAGGAGGTAGGATCGAAAACAATCAAAGCGAAAATGCTATACACTTAATAATAAAGAAGTCTGTGTACTTAACAATTGTCATAATTCAAAAAATCTAACCAATTAAATTAAACTGTTACTCAGAACAAAACGTCATCTATAGAGCCTTGCTCTTCTTCTAATTCTACAATAATCTTCGCAGTCACGGTGTCAGTAGAAACACAGTAACTAAAAAGATAATGAAAGCCAAGCCCTCAGGAACATAATATCAGAAATAAAATATGTTTCAAATCATCTCCATATATAAGTGTTCAATCGTGTATTGCTCAGTAAGCCGACCGGAGAATCATAAATAATCTGATGTACATGACCAATCGATGTTACAATACATCTGTAAGCAGTTTTACATAGGTACAGGGTTCGGATGTGGTTGGTACAAGAGAAAGACTGATTGTCTGATAAATGATCTGTCAAAACCTCGTAACGTTTAACTTCTTAATAACATTTTTAGATTGTAACGCTACGTTGAGAAGAAATTAAACAACGCTTTACTTATTTACTTGTATTTTTAATGTTCCAATTACACACGACACAAAACTTATAGTTTAGAGGGCACAATACTGTATTTAAAATAACATAGAACACAGCAGAAAGAATACATACACACGTTAAATATACAGTGCATGTATATAAGTATGTCATCTATAAAACTACCGAGACATAACGTTACAAAGTTACATTACTCTTCAATTAAATGTCTCTTAGTTTATAATTCCACCCATATGTGTGGTCCTTCCTAAGGGGCGTAACGCGATGATAAGTCTGTAGATATGTAGAGTTGAGCGATGAATTTCAAAAAGAAATTTTAACGTCACGAGTATTACTAGAGAATAACGCGATTAATCCAATACAAACAACTAATACTTTAGATTTATTGTAAATTACAGATAACTTAAATAAATCAAGAATCTTCTTTACAGAAGTATGATAAGATACAAATGTTATTAAAGAGAGTGATAGAGTTGACAAAGTACGAAATGACGAATGTTGTCGCCGTAATAGCATTTCACTCGCCATCACATGCATCCTAAAATTTTGTGGTTAATATTAAAAGTAAATAGATTGTTGTATCGTATAGATGTGTAGATATTTACAATTATTTAAATAGAGCATATTTATTAAATCTGCACCCACATACGAGTATTTCAGTATTCAAAAATGATTTCTATGGCGTGAAATCTTCTAGGCATTTTCAGTTTTTGTTTAACAACCTGTTATATAATTGAGTGTAGTTCCTATTTAAATGTTCATAGATCTCAGAGATTGCTCTGCACTCTCCAGCACCTGATGCCACTTATGTAGAACAGAACAGTCTTACAGAATTCCTCTTATTTTGTCACACCTTTAGCGCTTATCATCTATTCGCGAAATGAATCATACTCGTATTGCTCACATATACCAAAACATTCTCGCTCACCGCTTATGATAGGATGACAGGACAGCCTAGTATATTTGCGACGAATGATGCCCAGGGCATCGTATATAGCAATTGATGACTCCAATCAGAGGCCAATAATTAAACTCATAGAGCTTTTGCTAAGTTATTCATTATCTACAGGACGAAAGACTAATGTGTGTTGTGAACGACGGCTGTGTATAATCTATTCTAGTGGTTTAATGGCTGTTTGATTACTTGATTGTAAGGAATAGAAAATATTATCTAAATACCTGCTTATTAAAGCAGTAGTAGAAGCAGTTAATATCTTAAATGAAGACCTAATTTAAGCTTTGAAGATCATGGAGAATGTTCGAACACAGCTGTCATTAATATCCAATAATTGATGTAGAACAATTAGGCTCATAAGCGTTTATATTATGTGACACTTTGCTCTGTTTACTTTGAAAGGGTTACGAAGTCAGTACAAAAGGAACTTCACCAGCCTTCTAGTAACACTATGAAAATTAAATACAGTAAAAGTGTTAACATTATGCGAGTAATAAATGTCTGACAACCGATTTTCATAAGTTTGATCAAATTGGGTTTTAATGGCCAATGTTTTCTTTAAAAAGAAAATAATGAATAAATGTAACATATAGTTACAATTAATTATATCAACACATGAATACATACATTTAACTATAAGTGTTAAAAAAATACAAAAAACAGAATTGATTTAAATTATCCTTTTAGTTTTTGTTTTGTAATAAATACTTTTTAGTATTTCCGAACAATCCTTTAAGCTTTAGGCTTTAAGCCCAGTGTGGATTCAGAGAATTAAAAAGACGTAAAGCGATGTTTGTAAAACGTTATTCACACTTTATACTGCTATATAAGTTGCCAAAAATATAATGTTCGAATTAAGCAAAGGATTTTCAAATTA
The DNA here is from genome assembly GCA_949316085.1 of Hypercompe scribonia. Taxonomy (NCBI): domain Eukaryota; kingdom Metazoa; phylum Arthropoda; class Insecta; order Lepidoptera; family Erebidae; genus Hypercompe; species Hypercompe scribonia. The sequence continues at coordinate 20,285,678 of OX438970.1, forward strand.
ATAACTACAAAATACAATTCTAATTATTAAATATCTAAAAGTCTGGTACCCAGCGATAAGGTACACACATAACCGCGAACCTCAATAAATTATCCCAGACCCTTAGACCTACCGGAGGGATCCAAATAGACAGCAGAAAATATTATTGTCCGACAGATCTTTAATATTTAAATTAGCCATTAGCTTATAGTATTCATTAGGGACTTACAGAAAGGGATGTTATGGGTTATGAGCTTTAGCGTTTAGTTATTGTAACACATTGCCATTAGCAGATATAAATATTCATGATAGTTATTATTGGGATAACTACGTTACTCGTTTTTATAGAAGCAAATTCAATTATAGAATCAAAAGGGACCAAAAAGAAAATAGTGATACTACTGTTTTTGCTAACATTATCATTTTTCAACTTTGATTTGTCTCCCTGTTTAGAGGGGATATATGATATACGAGTCATGCGGGCCTAAACCAAGCATGATACGTTACATAGAGTAGATAGATGATATAGATGAAGATGTTAGAAATTTACGAGTAATTCGTCAATTATCATTATTATTGTTATTTTCTATTTTAAGAGCCTGCCAAAGTGAGTCTACTCTGCCAGATGGAAGGCGTGAATAGAATTTAAGTGCTCTGGTCACCATACTTACTGCAAATTCAGGCAATACAGTATGGTGACCCACACTGTGACGGCATAGAGAGATGATTTTAGGTATAGGTAACTCTTTTGGCACGTAGGTCATTTAGATAGGTTAGACAAAGAGATCTATTCTTCGTTACAAACAATACAATAGCACAATATATTTCTCGTTGTGATATAATAGTACAATTTCCTCTATAACTTGCTGGCTAACGTTGGACTCAATTCACGATCAGTTTCATGAAACTATTAGGTTTAAAGGAACACATACAAAATTAGATAGGGTACTACAATAATAGGGTTATACGATAAATAACCTAAATGACGATATAAAAGGTGGACCAAGAATTCGTTAACATTTAAAACTAACATCGCGCGCAAACATGTTACGGGAGTTCTTGGGACCGATGCTACTGGAATTTGCTGGTCACAATCGTAACACATAGTTTCAACAAGATGGAGCCACTTGTCACACATCCAATAAGCCCCTACCGGCATGTTTTCGGGAAAGCTGATTTCCACCCGGCAGTACAGATCTATTCCCAGTAGACTTCTTTTTATGGAGTTATTTGAAGAATCGTGTCTACATCAATAAATTAAATACACTACTCGTATCGCAACTAAAAGAAAAATAGCGAAGAGATGTCGGCAATTTCGCGGTCTCCTTACCGACTAGTATTCGAAAATTTCGGTGCTCACTTGAGAAGAGTGAAGAGAGCAAACGTCGAAACGGTGGTCATTCAGCCGACGTAATTTTTAAAAGATAAATTCCAAATAATTCACTATCTTGTAAATAAACAATTTTTATAATATATCAAACCATTTTTTAAAGATTTTTTAAAATGTTAACTAATTCGTGGACCCACCCTATACAAACTTTATTGTATATACCTTTCTACAATCTTACTTTGTCTAGTACTTTGTCAATAAGTCGGCATTCTACAACTATTGTGATTGTTCCCTACCCCTAATTATTTCAAAACACTCCATTTCTGTCTGTCGCTCACTTAATTAGTTGTCAAAAGTAACGCAAGATCTGTGGCGAAATCGCCTCAGTACCAGCTCTTATCGACAGCAAATGTTTGATAAGAAGTCGTAAGTTTAGATAAAGGTATAAAGTTACTACATTGCTCTAATTTCAGGAGATAACGCTTTGTCAACGTCCAAGAATGATTTAGGATGAAAATCTATTAGGTATAGTCGGTATTTAAATCAAGGCGAAGCTTACAATATTAATCAGAAAAATAAAAGAACACGGCACAAAATGAAGACGCTTCCAGTTTTCTGTACGCTGAAACCTTTCAAACTATTTAAAGAATATTAATGTAGTATTCATCAATTAAGAGTGATACAAGAGGAAAGTTTATACTGTTGTACATATATGTTATAGTAGAGATATACTGAATTTTTTCAAAATTTGTATTAACGAGCTAAAACCCATTACAAGATGGATCAAAATAGACCAACCTAAAGCGCCAGCATCCGCGTTGTCGTGTTTCGTTGGTGAGTGTGAGACCGAAGGCCCATTGATGCAGGGGTAACAGTTATGGCGGTAACTGTGTAAGCCTTACACTGTCACGATGGTTGTCATGCCTTTTACGTCCCCAAGCGGGGTGTGAAAAAGCATCTCACAAGACCGCCATAGTGTGGGTCACCATACTGCATTGTCTGCATTTGCAATAAGTATGGCGACCACAACTCTTGGATTCTATTCATGCTTTCCATCAGGCAGAGTAGAGTCTTCTTGGCAGGCTCTTAATATAGAAAAAAAATGAAGTAAGTTCTGTTGTTTTAGTGTCTAGTTACTTTTAAGGAAATATTGGTGTAATAAAGTTTTTCGATAAAAACTGTAGACATGTAACTTTAAATATATAAAAAGAGAGACAATTTTTACTTGATATACTCAAATAAAGGCAAAACTCACGTACTAAAGTAAGTGAGTCGTAGTCTCGAGAAGTCTTAAGTTTAGGGTTTGAAAAATCAAACACATGCCTCTCTTCGTATACATATATTTATCTTTATATCACCTTTATACACTACTGACACCCTATTGGTCTAATCAACCCCAGACGTCGATAATAAAGGTCCTAGAGAGCGAGAAGAAAAAAAATAGGGGTCCGTATGATATCAAGGCAGTTCACGTTTGGTTCCCCGTTATGTGAATAACTCGAGAGACAGATTAATAGGTTTTTATTTGCTATCAAATCAGTATATAAGTATCCGAGTGGTGACGGATTAAGAATACAGAGTGTCAACACTCCAATTCATCCAGCAGGTGTGGTAAGAGATGACCAAGGAAACAAACTACACAAAAGAACGTCTAACCTCTCTAGTCAACGTAATATAGTAGGCCTAAACCTCCTTGCTACTCCTTACAGAACACGTTTAAATAGGGAAATCAAATTTTGATTTACGGTTCGATTATATAAATACTCGTATGTAGTTTTGCTTCTTCAATTTTTTCGATTGATGAGTACCTTGCTAAAAGTTTAGAAAAAATATGATATTCTAACTTATTCGGACGTAGATACTGGACACGTTTGTCTTAAAACTTGTAACTTAACTCCGGAAGCTCTGGTATAAACTAATACCAAAGTCTCTTCACTAATCTTGAAATCAATTCCGTTCGAATTTGCACTCTGCAAACCAATTCTCTCCATCTTATTGGGGACAGAGCGTTGCGCCAAAAGCCTTAAAGCGCAATTCGATTGATAAAGTTTTACACCAGAAAATCTTATAAAATAAGTTTTGAATTGACATTAGTATATCTATGCATTATTATTATGAAATCACGATGCCCAGGTTTTTGTTATATTTAAATTAAAATTAAACTTGATAAGTTATTTGATATTATACGTGAAAGAAAAACTTTTACAATCTTTATTTGCTTTTATTTTTTCCATATTGATGTGAGACTACTGTAAGTGCTGACCCAAACAATGAACCGGTGGTCATTACACAATTATTTATCCACAATTAAGACCAAATCCTTGACTTCTAGTGTCCATTACATAAAGTCCTCATCGTGTGTATCAATCTCTGGATGTTACTGTTTAATATTTCAAGAGGGTCTTAAAGGGTTGAGGAGGTCCGATGCCAGTCGCTTCGTGAAAAAATCGGATATCTAGTATAACCGTTTTTTTCAGCTGACTTTAAATAATATTGGTCAAAATAAGGGCAAGGAAGAAGTTTCAAGAGGGTCCTTAAGTCTCCGTGTTACGTAATACTTTATATATATATTTCAATACCAAATATGGTGTTGCTAAAGAGGAAGTTTAGCGACAGAAGCTGCCCTGTTCTACGAGTCGTGAGAGGAGGCGCGTGCGCAGTCCGGCACCTACTTATGTGACGTCAGTTACACTAATGATGGAGAAATTTTACTTATGATTACTATGTGTAAACCACTTTCATAAATAATTCAAACTGTGATCTACTTTTTTAAATTCAATAACTTAAATCAGGAGTTGACATCACTAAAAATACAAAAAAAAGTTATCATAGATTACTATAGTCGTAATATACATATTATATCAATTACCTTCTTAATGGCGGACGACAGAGTGCCCTTTCGCAATTTGTAACTTGCAATGACTGTCAAACAACTTCTAGGGTGACTATAACTTCAGAAAATTAGATTGTTCATATTCTAAAAGTTTACACCAAAAAGCGAGAGTTTAAAAAGCTCGTAAAAATTTGAAGTTCCTGAAGTTTGTCGCGCTTCTCATGAATATTATTGTCATTAATATTGTAAGGGTTAATCATATTTTAATACAACAAAAAAGAAATAAAGATTAATTTCAAAATCACGTTACACTTCACTTACAAAATCTCGTAATTATGCAAGTTCCGGTCCTGCTCCCAGGAAATACAGTAATTTCCCATCACTAGTCACGAGCACCGGTCGTACGATAGCATCTCGACACACTTAATTATTTCGTACGCTTTATTAAATAAAGCTTGTCATACGTGAAGTTTGCCATTTTATGAGACTAATGACTACTTAAGCGTATGGTTTCGTGGCAAAGAAAAACGAAAAAAGAAAAAAGAAATGACATTTCTGTTAGGCAATTGTTAAATGTTTGTTTCATTTAATTTTATTTACAAAATTAGTCTAATCTGGTCATCTGGTGCAAAACTTGTCAAAACTATTAACTGAGATTGTTTCTGTTCTGTTCTGTTATACTTTAAATCTTAAAAATAAACTGCTTCGTTGGTCTAGCGGTTAGCGTTTGCAACTGTCAATGACGAGGTCTTGGGTTCGAATACCAGGTCGGGTCAAAAAGTGTTATTGAGCTTTTCTGATTATGGAAATGCTTAATAACATCCCGCAGTTAGGAAATTGAGATCTCAACCCTTGTACCTCGGAGAGAGTGTAAAGCTGGTCTCTATTCAGACTGGCCGCTGTGGACGAGATCGGCTAGGAGTACATGAAAACTTAAAGTGGTATTCTCCATGTCAAAATACTCTTTCTTATTTTTCTTCAGAGTATTTTTAAGTTTTGTAAAAACAAAATATTATTTAGGTTGATTACTAAATTCTGCTACCACCCTTATATTAAAAAAAAAAACAGTAGCAATCGTGGGACTGCCGATAGAAGTGAAAACGGAACTATTAAGTTGAGAGTAATTAAAACTATATGCAAAAATTATATGAAATTTTTTATGTTTCATATATAGCTATATATAATATATAATATATAATAATAAATTTCATATATAATATATAATATCATATTCTCCATAGCTATAGATATACTATTATCATTAGCATGTCGGTGACGCGAACCGAGGATTTTACCCTCTACCAAAACGCTCAACGCGCCTAAAGAAGTTTTCACTTCAAAAAATAGAAAATATGTTAACATGATTAGCTGTTTCGTTAATTTCTTTATTATTGATTGAGGACAGCAAATATGCTTTGACAAAAAGAATACATCGTTTCAAGTCAACTTCAAAATTCAAGTAATATTTTTCTGTTCACTGTGACTTCAGAACTTCAGGAATCAGTCAGTCACGTCACGTCAGTCACGTGAGTTAATTTCAACTAGCATAGCTTGAAAACATGTTTCTAAGTTTTCAACAGGCTCTACACAGGAGTGTGTGTGTGTTCTGTGTGTCTTTTATACCTGTATATGTGCCCTGATACTTCTGTCATGAGACTGAGAAGTGTCTGAGGGAAACAAGAGAAGTCAAGGGCACATGTAATATATAAAGTGTTGAGTATTATTGTTTTTAAAGGACATTAATAAAAAATAAGGAAATTTTATGTTTGATTGCAGGTATCATTTTTATTTATTTGTTTAATTAAGTAGGAATCGGACTTGAGTTATCTAAGGCACTTAAAGAAAGGGGGCGTACCTTTTCTAACCGTGGACACAATATTCCTTTACTACAACCATTACCTTCCCTTCTTACCTATAAGTACCTTTCATTACACTTTCAATTTCCCATCTAATTCTTAAAGTACCCGGTTAACGTCAATGGACTGCCCCCTATTATGTTATCATCATCATCATCATCAACAGCCTTTTACAGTCCACTACTGGACATAGGCCTCTCCTTAACATGGAAGTTTTGGCCTACTATACCATTAGTCGCCTTTTACGACACTCACGGAATGAATAGGGATGGTAACGCTATGTGTTCTTAATCCGTCACCCCACAGACAATTATATTTATTACTGACCCTAATTTTAAAGCCTTTTCTCTTGAGCTTCATGAGACATTAAGATTAAAATGTGTGATATTCAAAATGTGAGCATTTTGTAAGCCTGTCTACCTCATTGGTTGTATAAGCGTGATTGTATTTTTGTTCATATTTCTAAAGAACTAAATACAAGAATTATTTATTACATTTCTGTTCTTAACTAAGTAAATAAAAACACAATCATAACTTGTTTTCTATTTTAGTGCTAATCATATTTATGAGAGAAATATTGGGAACTGTTTATGGCGTCCACGTAACGAGGCATAAGAATTTCATGTGGCAACTCACTAGACCAAAATACAATAAAAACGGATATATCTCAGCATTGTAATATAAACGTCTTATATGGTAAGATATTTCCAACAATGTTAGAATGGAGGAAACAATATTGTAAGAATGCCTTTAGTACTTTCACGCTTCGTTTCAGATATTGTAATTGTATTATAATTAGTAAGTTGCTTTATTTTGATTAACCTGTTGGTCTAGTAGTTAATGATCCTAATTTCCAGAAATTGTGGTTTCGATTCCCAACCACGACAAGTACACACAACGATCGTTTGTTCAGTGTCTAGGATTATTAGAGTTTCTTTTCTTTAAACGACAATTTCATTCTTTAATAGGCAAACCCTACATTAAATATTTATCCTGTGTTATGTAGGACTTTACAAAAATACATGAAACGGAGACAAAGAATACCAAGAACAATTTATGAATCACACAGTGTTGTTCCATGTGGGGCTTGAACCCATAACACTCAGTACAGTAGAAAACGCCATCCGTACAGTCAATTTTATTTACTTAAGTTCTATAAAAAATAATAGGCACATACCACTTTGACACAAATCGATAGACAATCTGTGTTACAACCTACGTGGTATACAGTGGTAAACTATGGCATAAACTTTGTATGACAGAAGATAGAAAGTAGTTTCTTCACTTGAGTAACTCAGTTTGATTCTCGAAATGAAAAAGTTGATTGCATTTAACCAAATAACAAACCAACTAAAAATATATTATATCTACAGAGATATCAAATTATACTTATATATAATAGGTAGTACTGAAACTACTAAGTAACTAACTGATTCGGATTCGGTCGTTTGAATGTAATTTTTTAATCAAATCAAAAGTAATCTAGTTAAGAGTAACTGTTATAGTAATAACTAGCTTACCCCGTGAAAACTGTTCCGCCTTAGAGGCAATAAATAAGCAAATTTTTGGACTGAAACGCGGTCGAACGGGATAAAAAGTATCCTATGTCCGTCTCCTGGTTCTAAGCTACCTCCCCACCAATTTTCAGCTAAATCCGTTCACCCGTTCTTGAGTTATAAGTGGTGTAACTAACACCACTTTCTTATATGTATATAGATTACACGGAAATAATGTTACATATCACCTCGCCTAGGTACCTACTTTATTTTCAGAAACTCTATGACACTGCTGTCAAACCTTGTGAACTAAAGGTACAAAATTTTGCACATAATACTAATTATAATTACAATGGCTCGACGCTAAAATATTATGAGTATCGAATGTCGTATAAGTATACGAATAGGTATACGTAATGTGGGTGATAAGTTGCGCGTCGGCGTAATACAAGCTCGGCCCCGAGTCACGTACTGCTACCGTGTTGTAATCAGAAAACACCGCTGGTGGTAAGTATGCGTTCATAATTCGTGATAAATATGCTACCAAACAAATGTAATTCGCTTATAAAAATTAAGTATTAGTAGCTAGAACCAGTACAGAATTTTGGATGGTTATTTTGTGTACACCTTTGTTTTCTTTTCATAAAAATACAGAAAGGCTAATTTACAACAAAATAAATAAAATTATTTCAATTGCGTATTAGAGCACCATTGATTACACGGGTCACTCACCTGTAGACGACAGCAGCGCGAGCAGCTCAAAAATGGCGGCGAAATCAAACACGAAAGCCAAGCGTCGCGTCACGTCGCGAATATTACGTTCTTATCACTGATCAGTTTTAACACGATTCTCTTTTTTTTCTAATCCGGTCAATATTTGCTGAAAATTTAATTCATTTAAGTTAAATTTTTAAATTTTCAGTGTCTACCGCTCACTTCAATGCATCGACATCTTCGCAACATGTTTTCGCGTATTCTAAGACATAAATTTTCGCTTTTATTTTATCGAATGCACTAATGATCCTCAATCTCAGTTCTTCTACTAAATTAACGTCTCTTGAGTACACTTTATTTTTCACACATCCCCACAAAAAAAGTCTAGAGATGTTAAATTTTGTGATCTAGGTAGCCATCAAAGTCTAATAATGTTACAATTTTTAATTATTAACATAATTTGTTTAATTAATCAATAGATAAAAAGCCGCGTAATTACGATGTACAAAGTCAGCAATGATGCCTGTGACGTGTTAGCCAATTACATGCTTCTATTTTATATTCGCCGACACAGTGACACCACAAAGCAAATAAAGTTTATGAACCTCTTTGTCATACACAGTATTATTTTTCGTATGCTCTTTGAAATATGTTTGATTTTGCTTTAAAAACATATTTGTTTTTTAAATTTTATTAATTATTATATTGTATGTGTGAAAGGTCATTGACCATTACGTCATTGTCTATTATACGACACATGATGTGGTAAATTGCGAAACAGAAAAAAGTGTCCTGTGTCTAAAACACTGAATATATTTCGTTCAAATTTTGCAAATCGTCTCAAAATAACTAAATGAATGTCTGGTATAAATCAAAGTGAAACCGATACATGCACCCTGTATATAAATAAAATTAAAACGTTTATCTGTGATTTAAAAAAAACTGTGTTTTCTCAAGTACTTAAAGCTCTTTTCACGATACTATAAGATAAACTACTTATTTCAATATTTTTGTGTGTCTATTTCTTTGGCCGGGCTTATCTCTGGAACCACTGAACCGATTTTAATGCTACTTTAATCTACTTATTAATGATGCTACTGACTAATGCTACTTATTATCCCGAATTTCTCACGGGATCGGAATTTACGTGGCAAAAATTAAGTCTACGTAAGTCGGTGATACAGCTACTTAATCAATAAAACGAGATATGATCAACAGTAATTTATTGTTTTGTAAAGAAATAGTAATAAATCATAAATGGATTATTTATAAACATGAAAGACAAGTCTAAATCGCGTTCAATTAAGTTCAACTTAAAAAAAGTACATTAATATATTTTATTAAAAAATAAACAAATTATTAAAACAACGGACTGCAAAATTCAATTGATTTATCATAAGTGTTTCAACTAAATGTATAGTTTATTTGCTTCTTGTAATAAATCGAAGTTCAGGCGTGTCACAGCAGACTGAAAAACGACACCGAGGTCGAGAAATGGCTCCGAGGACACACGTACAGTTTATTACTGAATTGTCAAAGTGCTATATCATCTTAATAGCTCGGTGCCTGCCTCGGTGGCGCATCGGTAGCGAATGTGCCTGCTGTTTGAGGCCTCGGGTTCGATAAATATTAACAGTCTGGACGTTTTCTATATGTAACACTATTTACAAAAGAAAGCATATATGTATTTATAACAGTCAGTCTAGTTATGATAGTACAAGATATGCTTAGTTTGAAACTAGATAAATATTTGAAATATTTATTTATTTTTCAATTTAAGTATTTAAATCTCCACTGAAATATAATCTAATTAGACACCGCTAAAAAAGAATAGGATAAACAAAAGGATTCGAGAGACATGGTTTCGAGATGTATCAAGCTAAAATAGATAATACAAATTACTTAAGAATCTGTAAATAATCCAATCAGTAATACTTTCATCAGAAGAGGATGACATGTTTGTTATTGTCTCTGAATGCATTTTTAAAGTAGAAATCTTGAAAGAAAAGAAAATAATTAAAGATCAGAAAAAAAACATTGAGTCGAATTAACTAAAACTTAATCAAAAACATTAAAAATTGAAAAGAAATATATCAAAACTTCATTGTTCCGTACACGAGTTGATTAACATTTAAACAAATATTGTTTTACTTTCATTTGTAAATAAAACACTCACACTGTAATAATAATAAGAACGCCTATCAATAAGTGTCACAAAAAAAACACAAATACCTACTTCAAACTTCACATTTATGGAAAAAGAGCGTTAGTAAGAAATGAACCAATTGAAAAATGCAATAATTAAAAAAAATAGTTTTCTTTTACAATCATTGAGGTTTAGATATCAGCTCCATGCGGCCTTAAACGGGTTGTAGCATATTCGTTGTCTGTCTGGTGCACGCCAGCAAATCTTCGTTCGTAGTATAGTCCAGGTCGAGACTTCCACTACGTCACATCACACGTTGTACCGTGATGACCACGTGACTGTGAGGTAATGGCCATTTCAACCCTGAACCGCTTCTTTCTTCTTACATACAGAAAGAAAGCTTCTGCATAAATTCTTGGGTCTTCTGTTCTTCTAAATGTTATCATTTACGAGAAAATTAGCGAAATATAGTTGACATACGGATCAAAACTCGTAGAATTACAACGCTTTACGTAATATAGTGTCGAAGGATCTGCAAAAACGAGTAAGAGCAGTTGGCAATACCGTATTTACAAAAGTTACATTCAGAAATATATTTAGCAGAACTACTGGTAATGTATGCCGAAAATTGTGTTCCATTTAACATAACCAAGTATTTCTTCCTTCAATTAAAATCTACTCTTACGCGCCTTTGCATTCTCACACCAGCAATATCCTGGTAAAAGTTTAAGCTTAATAAACCACTTCTTAAAAAACAGGTCGCTTAGATTCTTAAGTACAATATGGCTTTCACTTGTTTAGTCTGTAGTAAAGTTAACTTATGTTCACATAGTGTGTTAAACATTGGTCAAGTAAAAAATGTACCTAATCACAAAATTGTCTTCACTTACCTCAGTCTGCGCCTGCGTGTCCATTTAACGTTGGTTAACAGCACTACTCTGAAATGATACATATGAAAACACATTCAATAGTATGCCATCGGTTTTTAAGGTTCCTTACGTCAAAATAAAATTGTGAAACCTTTATAGGATTATAGATACTCATAGGTCTCCGTCACTGTTAATTTAAGTAATTTATGTTGATGCTTGAACCTCAAAGGTGCAGAAGAAAAGGATTTTTGAATACGAGGTCATTTTTGTGGACCAAATTAAAAAAAAGTGTTACAAACTGCAGCTTCACAGGACAAATTACTATACGACGATTTCTGTAGCACTGAATCAACGATTTTAAAAAAGAAAACAGTTTGTTACATATCATCACATCAGTCATTTTTGATAGTCCACTGTTGTGCTCGTATGTCCGCCTCTCCTTAGAAAGGAGGTTTTGACCTACTTGGAGTGTCAGACGGGTCGGTACAGGTTTGTATCAAGCTTTTTTTCTCATTGCAGCGCTGTTGTCCTACTTAGTTAGGTCCCTTAGTCGCCTCTTACAACACCCACGGGATGCATAGAGACAACTCCGTATTCTGAATCCGTCACCACAAAAAAAACCAGCAAGTGGCAGTACCGTCAGTGTCAGAATTGCAATTGTTGGTTGATGAATTTTTAAATAGTATAGATTTTGCTTATTAATTGTCCCACAATTGTCCCATAATTAAACAAAATAAAAATTACAACATTTGTATTTAAATATATTCATAATTTTGAATAAACCTAAAATATATTTAATTGGAAGGTCAAATTAGATTTAGGTACTCACATGGTGCATCGGTGGCAGGTTGCGCAGGAGTGGGCCGAGTGCGGGGTGTGAACGGCTACCGACACTGTTCTGTAGAATTGCTGACACATCAGTCTGCTGCCTTTGCCAGGGGTACTGTATCTTTTGTGAGTTATATTTTATAATGTAATTTTGATTGTTTCAAGATATAATTTAAATGGATATGTAAATAAGTATCCGAATATAGCTGATATGTATATTTTAAACAGTCATAGCACCTATAAGAGTAGGGAGATGAATTAATAGACATATTAACGAAAATGATGAAACTTTTGAAAAACAAAATTAAAACTATAAAAAAACATCTTCAAGTAAAAAATCAACTGTCAGAATCCACCAATACATGATTATCATCTTATACTTGTTATGATATTTATTTATGTATGTATGTATGTATATAGATTTATATCCACTTAAGTATGTATATGTATCTATTTATGTATTTATATAAATTTTAGTATATGATAAGTTTGTACATACATGTTTATTTCTGTTATTCAACATCACCTGAAACGCACCTACTTCCTATTTTCTCTGCATCACCCAAAGGTCGACTGGTAGAGAATGCCTTAGGCATTAAGTCCGCCTATGTACATAAAGTGCATGATGTATAATAAATAAATAAATAAAATAAAAAATACTCTAAAAAATCATGCACTAAAAAATAAAAAAAAAATTGGAAAAAGTAAAAATTAAAAATAAAAATTCTTGGATCTGGCTGGCTGGCTCCAAAAATAATGTTATTATTTATTTTTGGAGCCAGTGTGAGCCAAATAAACACTTACTGAAAAAAAGGTGAGTGACGAAAGATGAATAAACGAGTAAGTCTGTTTCTCCTTCTACTAGAGTTGAGTTCAGTGTTTCTAAATATTGTAAATTGAATGTTGGAAGAGACAACTTTAATTTTTATATTTCTCGACCAAGACGACCCGACGGCGGCCTATAAAGACAACGTCGGATACTCAAAAGGTGAGTCAAAACTCATTTCGACTTGAATCTATAATAACATGATCTGATGTAAAAATAAAATTCTATTGTATACTCGCATACAGTGGTAATTTGACAAACGTTTTGCAGGGCAGTGTCGGACTATCGAATTTGCCGGATTATAGAGTACTGCCTAAGACCCCCTATAGCCCGGCTTTTTTTACAAAAGAGTACCTTGTAATCCGACAAATGACAGATAAATGATAAAATTCTATATGATGTCTTCTGGGCTTGTGACGACATTACTAGGTATATATGCGTAATGCACAATGAATAAACGCTGAGCTGCACGCTATCACACGTAGTCAAATTCAAACTAAACAATCGGAATTGAAACAATACCTACGCGTCGAGCACAAGTTGTAACCTGTTCAATCATGCACGATCTACGAAAATTGTTTGATTGATGCCGGATTACGAGGGGTCCAGATTAGACAGGGGCCGGATTACCGAGGGTCCACTGTATTTGATTAATTTAGTGACTGTGTGTGACCTTAGAGACGTTGTTACAAACTAACTTACTATCTGCAAACATGTAGCTGTGGATCGTGAAGCGAGATAGAATACACAATTGCTTACAATTGACACATTATAGCCACGCTGTGACTTTAATTCAGAGTTCTCAGATTGAAATTTAGATGAAAAAATGTATTAAAATGTTTCAAGATAGACTTAGCTTAAATTTTATCTAACCATTTTGGTTTTCTTTTCAAGTACAAACGTAGGTAGACACTGTGTTTTCGTTTTCACCAAAAATGTGTTCAAAGGACCAGTAGGTGGATTACAAGCACATGAGTGACACATTTCTTAATAGACAAACAATTTCTTTATGAAGAGCCTGCCAGAGTGACTCTACTCTGCCTGATGGAAAGCATGAATAGAATCCAAAGAATTGTAGTCACCACACTCATCGTAAATGCAGACAGTGCATTGTGGTGACCCACAGTATGACAGCCTAGTGAGATGCTTTTTCACACCACGCTTGGGGACGTAAAAGGCATGACAGTCATCGTGGCAGTGTAAGGCTCACACAGTTATCACGATAACTGTCCCACTTGCATCAATGGGCCTCCAGTCTCGCAGTCACCAACGAAACACGACAGCACGGCTGCTGGCGCTTTAGGTTGGTCTTCTGTGGGAGGGTAGTACTGTCCTGGTCGAGCCGGCCCGTCGTGCTAAAATCAGCGTGGCTCTAGTACCTAAAGCGATTTAAGTGAAGTATAATTTTAGTTTCAAATAATAAATTGAAACTCTTGCTCACTTGTCTTAACCTTTTTATAATACTAAAAAGTACTCTTCAGCTCAATCCTAGAAAGATTTGTGTCGTTTGAAAACACATATGTTATGATGTGAACATCATTTAGGTCCTTCAACGTGTGTAAGATAGTGTCAGTGAATTCTATATCATCCTACTCTCTTTGTTTCTTATATGTCACTTTCTCCCGAATTTGGACTGAAGCCAGGCATAGTCGAAAACAATCCAAGTTGCTTTAACCAAAAATTATAGATTTTTTCAAGATACATACAGGCAGCTTTTATTATTTAAGCGTCGTGAGGTTTACCATAGAAATGAAAGAAGCTGTAATCTTTTTTATTTAATTTAATACAACACAAATCAATTCTTATCGAGAAAAATATGAAAAACGATAAGTGTTAAATAAAATATGATACCGAGTGACATGTTAAATAAAAGAGATTGTTCTAAGGATCACACATTTGTACATGTTATTAAAACGAACGATTTTTGAAACAGTTCACCATCAATTTTTTTTTTTAAAGTACCACGCCCGCGTCAGGTATAAATCCTGTGTCGCGGGGGACTTTACAAACATACAAGAAACGGACACAAAGAACACCTAGACTGAGAACAACAATTTGTGGACCACACAAAGTGTTGTTCCATGTAGGATATGAACCCACAACACTCAGCGAAATGAAGAGCGGCATGGGGAACGCTTAAACCACTACACCAATCGTGCAGTCGATAATTTATGAAAGAAAATCAGAAAGAAACAGTCGACAATTGGACGGGGAGAAGGACGTGAGGGGTTAGTTACTGTGAGGGGATACTGCTATTAAATAGACACAGCTACTGTTAAATAATAAACATCAGAAGTTATACAAGTGCTTCTTTTTATAAAAAAAAGACTAATAAGAGATTAATAATTACGATTCCCTAAAACTACAGCTTACACACGCAATATAGTTCTAGAACTAGATAACTCTACTATATGACATATGGACTAAATAGTTCCATTACGAGTATATTGTGAATCTCACAATTTAACTCGTGTGAATTTAAATAATTCAGTTCTGAGCTAGTTTTCCAAAAACGTTTTCCTCGCCTGTTCCGTTCTGCAACACATCCATTAAGGTTACACAACAGTCTAGAAATTTCCGGAAAACATAAAGAATGGAAGCATTTGGTGACACCTGGCCCAGTATCGGATTGCCTTGTGAAACATTTGTCGCCAGCGTTCCCGGGCCAGAAATACCTACAAGTACCATGATCATATTATCAAAGGATTCACAACTGCACTGAAATTGGACACCTTTGCGCAGTTTACCTTGGTTTATGCATATATGCTTATGTTATAAGTTTGACACGAGGCTTATTCAATACCTACTTAACGTTTGTTTGTGTAAGCTAAAGGAATTTACAGATGTCATGGTGGAAATGATTTGTCAATTTCTACAAAACGTAAATGAAAACATAAATAACTAATTACCTATTTTTACGTTTCAATTAATTTCGTCACATCTGCATTCCTTTGAAGTCTAAAATTGTAAATAAGGATATGAGTAAAACAAGTGGGGGAGTTCGTATATTAAGGTTCTATGTTTACAAGAAATGGAGTACATGAAGATGAAATGGAAAAGAGAGTGTAAGTGGGCAATAAGGTGAACGGTGCTCTACACTCCTTTGTTGCCAACAAAAACGTGTCTAAAAAGGCACGCTAAGGCACAATGGTGTACTGGTCCCGACCCTTTGTGCATGATAGCGACTCTTAGATATGGCAGAAGAGGTACGAAAGTAGAATTAATAATGCTATAGACATATGTTTCCTACGAAGTATGTGTGATGTGAATGTTAGTAGCAGAGTCAGAAATGTAGTGATAAGAGAACGTTGCAGACTGAAAGAAGATACAGTGACAAGGATTAAAAAGGGGATGCTTCGATTGTTTGGCCACACAGAGAGGATGGATGACAGAAGACTCACAAAAGAAATTTACATAGTGAATGTGTGTGGAAGTATCGAAAGAGGTAGTAGGCGGCGAATATTTACAAACTAAATTAGTGATGTTGTGAAAAATGGCCGTGTGATAAACAATAGGAACCGACAAGCATGCATGCAGCAATTGATGAATGTGAACGAAACGACAGAGGTGTGTCAAGACTGTAGTAAGTGAATTAATTGTCTCTGCCTAACCCACTGGGCAATAGGCGTGATTTTATGTTATATGGGTATGAGTGAGTATGCTATAACTCCTTCGCGCTAAAATATTTAAATTCTGGATTAATGAGATTTAAAGTGTGAATAGAATCTTAATTACATGTTCCTTTTCTTTGTACCCAAGTATGCTATACAAGACACATAGGCCTTCATCATGTGACCAAAGTTAGTATTACTATTGTGAAAATATATGTACGAAAGTGAATAGTACGGTTATTGCTACGTAAATAGTCTCCTAGGGACAGGTTATAGGACAACATTATTATATGGCGGGTCTCTCGGTGTTGTGGTTAGTGACTCTTGTTGCTAAGCTGGAGGTCATGGGTTCGATTTAAATCCATGACAAATATTATAGGATGAGGACTATAAGTTGTTCTTTGTTGGAGCGTAAATTTTCTATAATCTATTTGTGTTTAGAAGTATACACTTATATATATATATATATATATATATATATATATATATATATATATAAGAGTATATAAGAGTACAAACTCTGCATAGGGCGAGTCCAAATTATAATTATTAATATTTGAAACTGGGTTTGTCCTGTTCCTAACTCTTTGGTTCTCTTTTTTTCAAAGATTAGTATAATATCATAAAATTATACGTAGCTATCACTATTAAATTACACTGAAATACATTACTTATTATTTTTTAAATTGTAAACGATACAATAGAATACAGTGCTTCAATAAAAAGTCAATTACAGTTACGACTGTAATTGACTTTTTGAGTGAATGGTACGAATTATAAGTCTGTTTATTATAAAGCTAGAACTTGCAAACTATCATTTAGCAATACAGCCCTGCTTAACATAACACAATTGGCAAATATGTTTTGTGATGTAAGCAACATTAAATTTTATTAATAATACAGTAACTGAAACAGAAGAACTCATTATTAGGCATTATGTTATTGACGAAAACTCGTTATGTTTTTTTTTTCTTCCATTTTTATTACTGTGTAAGGTAAGTAAAAATGATGGGTATATGATGAAAATAACTCAGATATAATGATATGCACATGTCAGTACTAAATTACAATAAACATATTTAACTTATTGTTTTTTCACCATTTTTAATTTAGAATAATGAGAATCCCGGACGTAATACTTTTTCTTTGAGCCGCCATTATTAAATTTTTAACATAAATTCTCTTGTAAAAATTACAGAATGCTACGAATGAGCTTGTAAATACAGTATATATAAATACAGTAGATTTGGAATTCAAATAACTCTTGCCATGTAAAATTAAGCATTCTTTGAGAATGGTAACTACGTAACATCACCCTCTGACCTTAGAAACTGTACAATAAATATAAGTTTACTACAGAAACTAGAAACAGAAACTATCCTTCTTATATTTGTCAAAAATTCTTGACTAAAAGCTTAGGTATCTACTTTGTAGAATTTTTCTCTTATTAAATTAAGTAAAGTAAAGGCATATAAATATATGTATTATAACATTTTTTTTTCTATATTAAGAGCCCGCCAAAGTGACTCTACTCTGCCTGATGGAGAGCATGAATAGAATCCAAGAGTTGTGGTCACCATACTCATTGCAAGCGCAGACAATGCAGTATGGTGACCCACACTATGGTGGCCTAGTGAGATGCTTTTTCACACCCTACTTGGGGACGTAAAAGGCATGACAGTCGTCTTGACAGTGTAAGTCTTACACAGTTACTACGAGTTATCGTAGTAACTGTTTAAGACATTGATGCAGGGGTGACAGTTATGTCATCCCTGCATCAATGGGCCTCCGGTCTCACACTTACCAACGAAACACGACAACACGGATGCTGGCGCTTTAGGTTGAAAATAATTAATGGCAAAGAATGGAATGAGAATGGAAGGAATGGAAAGCATAGGTCTGTCATTTTAATACATGAACAGACCTCTAATATAAGCTAAAATTTGACAAATACCCTGTTGTAAATTACACTTATTACACAAGTGAGTTGGCAAACGTAACGTGGATGGTTTACGTTACATTTCTTGTAACGTAAACCCTGTAGAATATATTAGAAGGTCTGTTCATATATTAAAATGATGACTCTGCACTTTCGACATTTTTAATGTTACGTCAATATTGCAATGTACTCGTATATTTTACTAACGTCCCGCCTCGACTTTCCATGAGTGCAATCGACGACTTTGGTCGCTCTGCTCATACATTTTTAGTTCTCTGATAACTTCTAAGATATTCATTTTAATGATGAGAATGACAATTTTGGTCTACATTATGCGCGCAACACCTTTAATGTATTTAATTGAATAAGGACTAGTATCATATTTGTCAAAATTACTTTGAAAGTATTACCCACAAAATAGTTAATGTGGGCTATCCGTAGAATATAGACATACTAGTGGTGGGCCAAGAATTCGTTAACACTTGAATCTAACATCCCACACAAACATGTAACGGGAGTTCTTGCGACCGATGTTACTGGAATTTGCTTGCTACAGGCGTAACACATAGTTTCAACAAGATGGAGCCACTTGTCACACATCCAATTTGTCCCTGCCGGTGGTCAAAGACATGTTTCCGGAAAAGCTGATTTCAAGACGAGGCGACATTCCATAGCCACTCAGAAGTCCAGATCTATCCCCAACAGACTTCTTTTTATGGGGTTGTTTGAAGAATCGTTCTATATCAATAAACCAAATACACTACGTCAACTAAAAGAAAAAAATCAGCGAAGAGATGTCGACGATCTCATTGTGTCTTTGCCGACGAGTATACGAAAGTTTCGGTGCTCGTTTAGAAGAGTGTAAACGACGAAACAGTGTCATTTAGACGATGTAATTTTTTGTAAAATAAAATAAACTAATTAGCTTTTTCTGTAAATAAATATTTTTTATAATATATCGATGTTTTCAACTGTAATTCGTAGCCCACCATATACAATTGTGTGTTTATTTGCAGATATACAATTCCGCAGTACGATTACTGAAGCGTTAATGTTGTAAATATGCTAATCGGTGCGAGAACGTCTATATCGCGATACAGGATTAATAGTTATTCCATAGTTATTTACTCCGCAGTTTGATGTATCTTCGGCACATGGCGCCGTTGTATATATATATATATATATATTTATAACTTTGTTAAAATAATTTGCATTTATCTCTAAAAATGATTACAACTGCGATAACAAAACGCATTCCTATGATTTTTAAATTTACCATGCCTAAAATCTGTTTAGCTAAAAACTAGATGGCGTTGTTTCAGATTTCCGAAAATATTTTTATATTATTATAAAATACATATTACAAAAAATCGATAAAATATTTAAATCGAATATAATGGATGACCTCAGTAGTGATTTAGCAGCAGAGAAACATTTTATTGCCTGATCAAGAAAAACGTAAATTTAAACGAATGACTTTGATTATTTAATATGTTACTACGCCATCTTGTTGACAACAACAACAATTCATTTGTCACAGTCAGCTGTCATGGTTATCGAGCTTAGTACGCCTCGGTGTTACATTGTAAACTGTAAATTGAAATTATTTTTTATGAGGTTCTAAAAATCTGGGAATTTAAGATGTTACCGTCGATGATATTGCCAGTCAAATAAATACTAAAATAATCTCTACCATGAGATACGCAAGGCGGTACGAAAGTCCAATACATGCCTGCCATTGTCTTTTCAATAACAGATAATATGGTTCAAAATAAGTCGGTTAAAAATACAAAATAATGGACAAAAATACAGGAACGTGAATTTAAACCAAATGCACGAGGGCAATGTCGTCACCCGGCAACCCCCAACCTGTATATCAACCTGTATCTCAACACACTCGAGGCACGCGTACACCCAATGTGGGATAGGCCAGCCAGAAGGAACAGACCTCGAAGTCATTCATTCATTAGACTCGTGTCTTGTAAAGGCAGCATTTCCAGAAGGTAGTAGAGCCTCGCTGATTTCAGCACGAGCGGGCCGGCTCGACCGGGGCGGTACTACCCTCCCACAGAAGATCATCCTAAAGCGCCAACACCCGTGAGGTCGTGTTTCGTTGGTGAGTGTGAGACCGGAGGCCCATTGATGCAGGGGTGACAGTTATCATGGTAAGCCTTACACTGTCACGATGACTGTCGTGCCTTTTACGTCCCCAAGCGGGGTGTGAAAAAACCATCTCACATGGCCGCCATAGTGTGGGTAACCATACTGCATTGTCTGCATTTGCAAGGAGTATGGTGACCACAACTCTTGGATTCTATTCATGCTTTCCATCAGGCAGAGTAGAGGCACTTTGGCAGGCTCTTAATATAGAAAAAAAATAAAGAAAAAAAAGCAACTTCTGCTTATTAAGTATTATAGGTGGCATTATAGAAGCGGTTGTAATGTAGTACAGAAAAGCATTGATGGTCCCTAACTAATGGATATTATTAGATCTTAGCATGTACTTCCAACAGGGAAAGGTTAGTTTCAAGTGAGACAATAAAAACACATAATTATCAATCATACAATATGTATTTAATATAAGATACAGTACTTGTGACAGGTGGACAAACCATTTTATTGAAAAAAAAATCTTAATAATCACTACATTGAACAAATTTCAAATTTAAATTAACATTCACTATTATTATGCCCAAATGTGTGATAAATTAATTGAGGTAGATTACCCATCAGCTCGCGGGCTCAAAATTATAATTATTTTACCGATTTCACCATAGGGTTATAAGCAAATAAGACAACGCATTAAACATTATACTATATATAATTAAATATCTACAAATCGAATAAGTAGTGAACACTATTCGGAATACGCAGGCTCCGTAATAGTACTATTGTATTCAAACATTTACAATAAAGGAGAACATTCATATAATAAACGCATCATATAGGAAACGTGTTGAAAGACAACTTGCGAATTACCACTACGCTACCCCGCGGCTCGGCGGGCCGCCCCGCCCCTACCGACCCGCCACGACCCACCACGACCCACCACGACCCACCCGGGGCCCGACCTGGCGCGAAGCAGATTACAGTACTATGCAGAATAATACTTAATAATAAATACTAAACTATTTACATTCCTTGAGTTTCTGGTACAACACCAACAGAAAAATAAGAACCGCTACTATTTAAAATAAATAGTGTTGTTATTCTCCTGTCAATAGTGACGTTACAACTTTCTAAGTGACATCGACGCGTCTGCATGTCAGCTGTAATATGTTTCACGCCTACATACATGACATTAGTGGACACACCCCGCTAAATGAACGTTGATAAACCTATATAGAGAATAAACACTGCACATAAAAACATAGATACCCAGTAGCCTAGGAAATGCTCGTTTAACTTGAGCTTCAGAAAGGAAAGAAGCCATGTTAGCAGTGGCCGGTGTAAACCTCAGATTAAGATCAACAATAAAAGGCGACATTACATAAAGATAGATAGATAGATCAAAACGTTTAATCAAGAATACGAAATCTCTATTCTGGAATTAAACAACGATAATTTTATTGTCTTGGAGTACAAAGTATGTGGGGTATCTAAAACGTGTTTAGTTGAACAACAAACGTTTAAATAAAACGGTCGATAACTACAATTGTTCCCCGTTGTAAACTCTGTCACGCAAACGATTTTGCATGCGGGCGAGCTCAAGGATTCGCTGAGCAACGTGTGAATGGTTGCGCGCTCCACAAACATGCAAAACCAAACAACACACATCGACACGACATCTATGACTATTGTGGCAGTGATAAAATATATTGTATTTTTCGCGCTTACTCCGTATCTATATTTATGAATTTTCGATATAATTTCATCACCCTCTCGACGAGGTATGCTTTCACAAAATATCATCTCCGTCTAACATTTCAAACAGCTAACACTAAGCTAATATTTAATTAATTTTAGTCCGAATATTTGCCAAATACTATAAATTCATCGCGTTAATATAGCGAAACAAAAATTTGTACTCAAGCATTTTGATAGGCCAAAATGTATGTTTGTTTGTGTTTCTAAGTTTGTTCTAGTTGTTAAAATAAAATGTTTAAATTGAGCGACACTCGGCACGTTCACTACGACGCAAGTAACATTCACGCAGCGCAACAATAAGGATTCTCTCATGCACTCCGCTCACCACACTGTTACACTGCCGATTCTGAGATCAAATAATCAAGTCCATTCTGTTACGGATAGAACAAAAACGAATTTTGTCTTTCTGATTTTGGTGTCGAATTTCACTACAAAAATAATTTATTAAAAAGCGAGCCAATAAAATATGGCACTACGATCAGTGCTGACGAAAAATAATTACGCTAATATCTTTAAATTTATTAAAAAAATAATCAGTACGTTGGAAACGATCCAACAGGAAGTCTAACTGTACGATCCCCTCAACACGCGAACGATCAGGCACCAACTCGACTACTAGAGAAATTGTCCTACAACGCTTCTTTGGGTCCGCGTCCCGCGCTGCAAGCCCGGCCCGACGGCAGGTCGCGTTCGGCCCGACGTCGGGTCGCGCTCGGCCCGACAGCGAGCCGCGCCCAGAGCGACGGGCCCCCTCTACAGTACATATTTACACATTCAAATTTCACAATATTAGTCTAGGGGTCGATTTACACTACTAAAAGAATCTAATAAAATCTCCGTTCTCGTTTACGATAAGCGATAGTTTGAAAAATACGTTATGGTGTATTATAATAATTAAGATTACACCACGTTCACACAATTCGTCCTAACTTAACGCTACAGGCACTAACTAAAACAATACTAGCGAGATCGTGTGAGCACAGAACACAATTTTTATTCACTTGTAAAAACCCTTACGGCTAAAAGGCCTTAATAATATATTCTGACAACTTCTGTATAGGGGCGTCCAAAAAGTTTTAATATCTAAACTCGTTTTATTATCTGCTATTGACGTTATATCATTGGCATGAATTTACTGCTCGAACCTACACTATCCACCGTTCAGAGTCGTCGCTTACAACTTGCCTAAGTCCGACCTAAAGTGATACAACTGAACAATACAACACAACGGTAATTGAGAAGACACAGGTGGCGCCATTGTTCAAAGCTAATAATCATATATTCTTCACGTCGGTATTAAGAATTAGTACGTTTGGGAGACTTAAATGTGATTAGATCATAGAAACTAACACTAACCATATAATTATGAACATTCGAACGATTGGTGTTTCTTACAATTAATGAACTCTCTATCCGATATAGGGTAATAGTTTTGGACTTCACAACATTGCTTGTCAGGTCATTACGTCTACAACCATAAGTAGCTTACATTATTATTGAACATCTCAAGGCTCCTTATTTCAATGATCTAAAAACATTCGCCATTACATTATAAGTTACACGCCACGAATGCATCGCTGCCAGGTACAGCGAGCACCGTTCGTACGACAACAGTTCTAATACAACAGCGACAAACCTACGAGCTGCAAGAACACATTCACCAACAGAAACACGCTTATGATAAAATATGGCGTAATTTAGAATCACATTCGATTAACTATGAGGATATAAATGTATGTATTGCTGATAAATGTGTACTCACATTACAATAACACTATTTAATTTCCAGCTAAGACAGTAACCCCTAGCTAACCAACCCATCCGACGATTCTATCGAACGTAAAGCTGCTGTCGTACAAACAGACAGCCTTCAGAACAAACTTTCAATTCACGTCTCGTCTCAAATCCAAATAGAAATCGTTCTATACTTTCAAAACCACAGCTATACTATTGTAAATGTATATTTATGTATCACACACAAAAATACGGCTAATCTTGTGCGTGAAAACGAACGTCAGTTAATATAGTCTTATCACAAAAGTTTTATTGCTAACGGTTTAGTCGAGGCTAACGTCGTAACACAACTTGTAATGGCAGTGACTCGTGTACAACGGACAGCTGTTGGTTCGCAACGTGCACGTGCACGTACGCGTACCCGCACGCGTACGTCCCGTACTAACGCTAGGAGCTCCGATACGAGTCGAGCGTATGTAAGTGAACACCGGTGTGCAGCTCTGCGCTTTACGATGCACTCGTCCCGCACTCGCGGCTCGGCCCCAATAGGGTACTTGACCGTTCTCAACCTCCACTACCTTCCCTATAAATACATCAACAGAGGAACCAAATTAAAATGAGTTTAACTACTTCTAGCTAGCGAGATAACGCGTTCGTCGTCATACTTCTATCTGGAAAAATTAAGAAACGCGAGTCAAATACCCTATCGTATCTAAAAGCGAAATCAATTGAACACTAAGCTAAACGAAATCGTCTACTATATCCTACTATGTACAGATTGGCAGTGATGCTTATCGCTGGTCGTATCCTTAAACCTAACTTAGCTATCGTCCCTCGTCTGTACACTAGCTCGCCTATGCTACATCGAATACCGGCTCGGCACTGTACACTTCTAACTAAGTATTTACACGCTTCGTTCGGGTCGTTCACCACGACGACTATGAACGTCCCTTAAGGCTCGACTCTTCGACCGTTCAATATCATTATAAAAAAGCATCAGTCTTGTGAATAAAATTTAACTTTCTGCTGTATAAGCAGTCTAAAACGTCGCGGACCTCGACGATCTTTGGCGAGAATTTACCTAAGTCGGATATCGTCGGCCGGCGGCCGGAATCGACGGCCGTCTCGCTCGGTGCCACGTTTACTTACGCTATTTACATTTACGCTTCGATCGCATTATACTAATCGTCGAGACATCGTTTTCATAAAATCACGAACACCGGCGCTGGAAAACCGTTAAAATAAAACGCATGCCCGTCGTAACTACAGTATAAATAAACCGATTCGTAACGTCCAAATCTTTCGATTTCGATAAACTTCAAACTCGTCAAAAATAAAATATGAATCGTCTTCAAACGCCGGTGTCGTTTCACAACGACGAAGAAATAAACGCTTGGAGCGACTGAAAATTTGGAAGATCACGCGACGCCGTCCCGGATGACTCGATTCCTCGTCGACTCGCAAAGGAAGCGCGGCTATCGGCCGCAGGGCCAGAAGCAGTCGCCGCCGTGCCTGCGGCCCATCTTGCGCTTGAGCGCGCCGGCGGGCGCGGGCGCGGCGTGCTCGCGGTAGGGCAGCGGCTCGGCGCGGCACTCCGGCTCGGCGCGGCGCCGCTTGGCCAGCAGCGCCGCCAGCACGCGCGACGACGCGCAGCGCCGCGGCTCCGCGCGCTTGGCCGGCTTCTTCCCGGCGGCCGGCGCGGCGGCGGCCACGTTGCGGTACGAGGCGCAGAACTGCGAGTACAGCCGCACCTTCACGCCGATCGACAGCGACGCGATCTCGACGCGCTTGATCCGCTTCACTTCGCTCTCCGGCACCCATTCGTCGTCCAACCTGTTGAAAGCGGAGGTTTTAAATTTTGTCGCTTATCGTGCCACGCAGACGGGACTGCAAACACGGATAGAGATATTGTTACGACTCCGTGTAATGACGATCCGCATCTGTAAGAAAAGTGTGAGACGTTCGCGCGAAATATTAACGATACGTATATTTCGTTCTCGCGATATCGAAGGTCGAACGTGTTTGCAGTTGTCACGGTTACCAATCTCGAAGTTTTCTCATGCGCATCTAAAAAGCACGATGTAATATGAAATAATATTCTATGGTATTACTGTATAATTGCATTAGTATAATTAGCTACGATAGTTGTTTGAAATAATGTCTATACGATAATTCTAAACACTAATACCGAGTTAACGACGACTAACAATAGTAATAGTTTAAGTAAATGCCGTACTATATTATATCAAACAACTTATAGCGATCTAAATAACGATAATAAATATTACACCAATTGAAGAAATAAATAATGAAATTTTGTTGTTAAAGTGGTTATCGGATACATTGTTTAAATAAAAAAATAAATATTGCCTAATTTAAACCATAAACAGGATTGGTAACCCGTGGAGTTGCTAGCAATAACCGATTAAAACTATGAAAATAAATAGCGAAACAAAACAGTTGTCAATGTTAATGAAAAAATTCGTAAATTTTGTCATTATAAATTTTAAATTTCGAAAATATGTAAATGCTAGCAGCTTTTTTCTACATAATCTTCGTGGCACTTAAATGGCAACATTGAGCATGCTAAGCCAAAGAAGCTGCTGGGGGATCGACAGCATATATTATCGACCAAGTTGTGAAAAATACCATAGACAACTAAACAGGCATTAAATGGTAAAATCAAATACTTGCACTTAAAGTATCATCTAAGAGGTACATATCACACCATAGTCGATAATAGAAGTATGACATTATGTATATATTAAATTGTAAGTCCGATGTTGCCAATATTATCAATGTTAGTGCCAAATTTTGATTTCAGAGTACCTTTCATGTGATCCCCTTGGCTGACGGATGAATTATCATGTTTAACATGCACTACATGACATTTGTGATAACTAAGATCCCAATTCAAAATGTCAATTAGGGACGTACGTATTGTTAGGGAAACCATGTTATAAGCTATGACATTTTTTTTATAGTGATATTTTGAATCAGGTTCTCATCATGATGGTAAATGGAGAAATTGCTACGTACGTCAAATGTCGAACAATCAATCTAGTTGTGAACACTGAGAGTGGGCGACTGGGTGATATTTTAAGCAAAGTAAAAATGTCTAATAAAACTGAAAGCGTTGAAGATGAACCAGAAAAACACCAAATTGAAGATTCAAATTATGATATGTAGTGGAAAGACTGCGACTCTATTAACTGCGATAGACCCACCTGTAATTACCTGAATACCTTACAAATATCTATTTAAACTCTGATCCCGAGCTGTGGACTGTAAATACTAAAATTAGTATTCAGTTATTACTGTGTCCTCCTAGCCCTTACGAATATAACCTAAACCTAGGAACAGCCCTATGTAAAATGAACCATGGTGAGCGTTGCTTAAAAGCATACCTTTCAACTCTGATATATGTGGGCACAGCTATTTTGAGAATGTGCTAATTGTTATATTTTAGCGTTATTTCATTCTCAATTCTAACAACAACATGATATTGTTTACGGGAAGTAAAGGCACCAGAAAACACCGGGACTAATGCATGTAAGATCCCATGTCGTGCCATATTATGGGAATGTCGTTGACTATCCATCTTGGCTCCAAGTCGGATGTTACTGTACGCTTACTGTGTAAGCTATGTGAGTATTACGTTTCGTTATATTATTCGTACCCTACAAGTAAATCAGTATTTCATCTTTACAGGTAGCAGAGCGTGGATCTAACAATAGTATTAGATCCCTATTCTTAGACGCCAATTAGTTTATTTTGTTACCAAAGACAAAACAAAAACAAAAATGAAAATTTTAATCACCTATATCATACCCACAAAGATAAATATTATTTAACATGTAGAGATATTATAAAGGCAAAAAATATGCTTGTCTTAAAAAGTCGGACAATTGTCGAGAATTCATGAAGATTACTCCATACAATAGCCGACTTCTGTAAACCTATCATGCTAATAAACAATTCAAGGTTTCTCAACTGGTGTTACTGAATTAATAGGACAACTTAGAATAAAAAAGGCCTCTTAAATATGGCAAACAAAAGATTTACAGCACGAAATTATTTAAATTATTTGTTTCTCCATTGCAAAGAAACTGTGAAGATGAATCCAGTTTCTGCTTCAACTGGAGCATTCTTACTAACAAGGATTAATGACTCGATTCCTGAGACATTTTTTTAAAATATTTAACTGGATCTTCTAAAACCAATTGTAAACAAATTGGCCTAGATAAAACGGCTGCAGGCTACCTATGTTTGGAATTACCAGAACCTAAGCTACAGAATATATCTACGAAAGAAAAGCTCACTGCGACCAAAACGAATGAACCGACCCAGAATGCCTAACCAAATAAAATAGATACTACCCAATGCGTGGTGCTGACGTTTTAAAACTCCAATGCTTACCTGAAAACACCATACATTGTCATATCGAAAATTATTAATATGACTTAACTAAGGTGTTCTCGTCTTAGATCGAATATACCACAGACACACTTTATTCAACTCAAATCGTGGCAACAGATGGCACCACATACTATGCGTGTACGCATTTAGTGGACCACTCTTTGGTAATATTTATTGCAATAGTTTAACACTTAATGAACTGTATATTACAGTTAAAATAGGAAGTCGAGTTCTGAAACAGTAAGCTGTAATAAACATAGTCTTATGTTATGGTTTTCATATGTCGCAAAGTTTCTAAAAGCAAAACTATGCACACTTTTACCACAGTTCCAACTGAACTGTTTTTAAAATCAATCATCTATGGTGTATACGATCGAAGGGTCTTCCCTATTTGATTACAAATATAATAATGTACTGATAAACTTCATTTTATACAATTCATTCAAATTTGTAATGTATTGTATAATCGTTACTGAAAAATTATTAATAAACACTTACTTACATTTTGTTGGGCAGTTTTGTTAGTCTGAGTATTTTATTGTTTGTTTTTACTATAAGGGTACTTCAAGATAAATTTTAGAAATAGAAATGGAAACAAAGTTAGGTGAGAATAGGAATTGAAAAACAAAATTTTAATTTAAATCGATAAATCTGGACTTATTTACTTATAAAAGTGGTAACTTCTACGATACTGGAGTCAGGTCAGATATGTGTTCATGTGTGTTAAACAGGTGTTATTGAAAGTTACTTACACATGCGGCGGATTGTATGTGACGAGCGCTTCCCGCCGCCCGTCGGCGAGGTTGACGCGCGTGGCTCGTAAGTGCGCGCGCAGAGTCAACGTGTGGCGAGTTGTGGGACTCTCGCGCAGCGGACACGCGCCGCCCAGTCGCCAGCGCGTCACGCGCGCCAAGCGCCACGCCAGACCCTCCATCATACCGGCATCGAAGAAGTCGAACATGCGAGCTGCAACACAAATATCAATATGTTATTGTCACATCTATGGTAGAGATTCATTCTGTGTATTAAAAACTTTTGCGTTTAATATCTCTCGTTGCAGAAATTATATCAGTCATTTTTTTTATTATTTAACCCTTTTTCTAATTACATTTTAGCAGACGTGGGTTTTTTAAAAATATTCAATTTTGCATGCTTTATACCGTGTTTAATGCAAAATACACTTATAACATTATCTATATTAATATGTGACGCAAAAACTTTGGACCCCTTTAAACGAAAATTGCGCGGACGGAGGAGTATGAAATTTAGCACACTTATAGTTTATATATAGGAGAAGTGCAGAATGCTAACATTTTTCAATAATAATGCTTATAAAGTACATTAAATCAATAAATAAAACATTACACACACTACCATGCCTTTGAAACACACAAACAAATATTTGTTACACACCTACATACTCTGTGGTCAAATTGTTTCTTTTGTTTATCATTTGTCTACAGACATTGAGTACTGACGTAGACATAGATTACTGTTTTATGTTTACTGTGGTCTTACTGAATGTAGAACAGAAAAGTTTTATTTGCTCCATTTAATATGAAATATACCACGTAAGTAAAATACCGCTCGCTTATATAAGTTTATGTAATGTAAGTTGTGTTTTATTATGGTCGAATTTCGACCAGTAGGCGACCACTAGTTATTATACAGATACGTATTCAGTCACTCTTCATCGATCGAAGCCGTGTGCAAAAGCTCAAATCATTTGTATTTAAACTCATAACGTTACCACCTTAAATAACAAACACCTAAAAAATTTAAATTACCCAAACATACAAAATTCATTCATAGATATAAATTTATAGGAATCAATTTACATATGTATATACAATAGTATTCATGCATGTATAATATCATAGCACTTAATAGTATCAAAACCTGCAAGACGAGCACGTCTTAAGATCGAGCAGTTGACGTGGCGTCAACGAAACCTGTATGACCTATATTTCTATAAGTTTAACTTATTAATTAGAATAATCACGATAACAGCCATTAAAATTTCACAAATATGCTTAACACACATGCACGTGTAACTCTCAATCACTTATCATTATAACTACAATGCTAATCAATTCTCAGAACAATCACAAATCACCATTAACACTTCCCTAGAAGTAAAAAGTACCTTTGTAGTTATGGGAAAATCGAGTACAAATTACAGAAAAAGCATGTAATATTAGCGTTTAGTTAATTACTTCTCAACTGTTATTTCTTTCCTATGGATCGCTTATACTTTGAAATAGATCCTAAGGAAGATGGGTGATAAGTCATATCATTTTAAATACACTTTCAATGTATGCAAATCTAATGTGGTATTGCATATGCTAAGCGATTCACTTCTTGGGTACGTAAGAAGTGAATTGCTTTATTATCGAACGATCTCATAATACTCTATCTCTGCTCATACAGGCCTTTAACTAACATACCAAAAGCACATTTACATTCGGAATATACTTTGCCAACGCACAAACATAATGTGACTGTTTTTTTTTTAAGAAAACACCCGCACTAGGAATAAATCCTGTGTCGCGCAGGACTACACAAGCATACAGGAAACGGACACAAAGAACACCCAGACTTACACAACAATTCATGGATCACACAAAGTGTTACGTAAAGTTTGAACCCACAACACTCAGGGTAGTAGAGAGCGGCGTAGCGACCGCCTAAACCACAACGGCAACCGTGCAGTCAAAATACGACAACAAGATTTTTTAATCACTGCACCATAAACGAGTAATTCTTCCCGAGCAAGGCACTCCTCTATATTTTTGTTATGCGGGTCTACGAGACTGGACTGCCAGTAAAATTAACTTACATTTTTTTTTACTGAAACTCACCAGACCATGGTTGCCGCCTATACCGCAGTTTCTTCCCATTCCTCCGGATAAGTTTAACGGCACTGTCGGCGGTCTTCTTGTTACTGCTGCCACTTGGTGGTGCTTCGTTGAAGTGGTGGTTCACGTGGCGTTCGAGTAATATCTGTAATTGTCATAACCAATATCAGTAAGGAGCATGAACACCGTTTGGCCATGGTTCGGAACATTTGTGAAAAAGTAACAAATAAGACATTTCTCAAATAAACATTCATAAAGAATGCATTTTCATATTTTTATCTCAAATTAGATACATGAATTTATATCAAATGTCGGTGTTTCGAAAGAAAATATCGGAGATCTTTATTTGTTTCTCTGTTAAATCTATTCGATAATTTCTGTATACTAGACAAGGCTGTATACAATAGCTATTTCACAGGTCATTTCATTCTAAATAAATTAATTGAAAATAATTCATTATTACGTTAAGAATAAATGAAGTCCTATTGCAGTAAAATACATTTAGTTTTGTATTAAAAGTTAAAATTAAACGAAGAGTTAATATGAATGCGTTCTTTAAGAACTACAAATATGTTAGGTGAGTTAAGTTTGGTTAGTAATTGCGGAAGATTAAATCGTGCAATTGTATATTTGATAGAGTTAGTAACTTTAATTGCGTTTTAGGCCCTAATTCACGTTTTTTTATTGCGTTAATTATTTCCGTTTGTAGTTGAATTATAATTATTACTTTGTTGATAACTGTTTTATTATTTTTAACGTATGAAGTTGAAAAATGTTTTTTTATTCGGTAAACTGTCAATTCCGCACAATTGTCAAAGCACTTAATGTTGTTGAAAGCAAATAGTTTCAAGTCCTTACGCACTAATTATATCTAACACAGTTTTAATCTCTACACAGTACTTGTTTTATAATCTACACTTATCCGGTCTCGGCGTGTCGTGTCGATAAAATAAATAATATTAATCTATTCGTCACATTTAGCACTTCGACTGCCAAACGTGTAGAAAAGAAACTTAAACTTCAAATATTATTACAAATCTGAATACAATACAAAACGATTCAATATTTTTAAATGTACTTGACTGATTCGTCGACATAGTTACAGCGGTCAAAGGGTTAAACCTAAAGAATCGATTGATCTACAAAATAAATATAAAATGTGAGAAGTGGTGCCAGTCGGGATGGTTCCCTCAGGCCTTGTCCTCGTCCTTAGGGAAAGAAAACATCACAAGTTTATCGTTCAATATATACAGAATGGTCGTAAATAAACGTCGATATGGCGACATCACGCGACTCGAACATTTACGGGCGCCAGTTACTGGCAACATAGTTCTTTGTGCGCGTTAGTGAATCGATTATAATTTTCTTGACTGTGATGTACCATATTAAATGTCTAGTGGTCACATCACTCAATAATAATATCGTAAAAGCCTTTTTTTAATATACAAGTACTGATCGTATTGATTAATTGGTGTCGATGTGTGGTTCTAGTATTTTTCTAGGACATGAAAGATTCCTTACATATGTAATTACTACTTCCGTATCGCGTTTTATAACTCAGGATCTCGATTGAACGTTCATTATGAAACTATTTTATAAATACACTTTAGATCAATAAAGCTAGTAAATTAACAATTTCAAAAAATAGTATACATATTATTATAATACATTTTGAAACCGTGGATTTACAGTTAATGGATCTATGTACCTATCTTATACGTAAGTGTTATTGTACAATAAATTAAATTATTCATACGTAACGTAGAATAGAAATTGATGAAATAACACACTGAATGTATTTTAAAAGAGAAAAGTTATTTAAGATATTGTACAAGTACAATTAGATTTAATAACATAGTCAGTTTCAGTATTAAATCAATTCGAACAATAATCTAGTCGCGGTAACGTGTGCCTCAACAGTAGTCTACATATGACACAGTAGAAATATTCAAAACATTCATTTTTCTTCAATGAAACAGGTGGAAGCGTCCATTACAATCTCGCCTGCATTTGCATTCACGATACAAATTATAAATATTTGTTACACTACGAGTATATTCGAAACATGGGGCAGATTTTATTGATACTTGAATATGGGAGCGCAATACTAAACCAATAAGTAGGTCACAAACAATTATTTTTTTTCAAGAAGTTAGACAACATGTTCATCTCACATACGACCTGATCACAAATTAGACAAATGCTGTGTACTAAGACTGCTGTGAAACATATATACCATAGATAAATTCTGAGATAGAATAAATCATCGTACTTATCTTGCCATTATTTGCCCTGGATGGGAATTGTACCTACGACCACTAGGGGTCGGTCAAAACTACAATTCTTTATGAACGTAGTATTTATGCTGATTTACTGTTTAATGCTAATGATAAACTGTCAATTTATAATTAATTTATGAATGGAGAAAGTAAAGTTATAGTCCGTAATTATACCTGAGTAGAAAACCGTCGATCGCAGCCGTCGAAGATGCACTTGAATGGTTTGTTTCCCCCGTGCGACAGTGTGTGACGTTCCAGCCAGAGCCGAGAACAGGAAGGCTTGCCTCGCACCTTGCATTGCTCCCATAAACATACGTAGTTCTCCTTGCCAGCTTGCGGTTCAACGTGGACTCTCTGGAATTGCGTTTTTATATTATGTTATTTCTCAGACTTTACTGACAAGACTGTATAGTTGGGCTAGTGGTTTAAACGGTCGCCACACCGTTGTCTACTGTGCTGAATGTTGTGGGTTCAAACCCCACATAGGACAACACTTTGTATGATCCACAAATTGTTGTTCTGAGGGTGTTCTGGGTGTTCTTTGTGTCCGTTGCTTGTAGGATTTGTTCCAAGTGCGGAGTTGTCTTTTAAAAACAAAACAAACTTTAGCTGATTAGAACACACTGCCTGAAAAATATAAAAAATAAATTTAATATGATAAAAATCGTTTAATTTGAAATTATATTCAGATAGTTGTCTGTCTGTTTTTTGTTGTCCAATCTGTTAAACATGATTAAAAAGTTAATATTGTTTAAAGAATCAAGTTTTCCTTCTTATTATTAGAATTATCAAGAAATTCAAGTTTATTGTTATGAATGCTCTTTATTTGTAGTTCTGTAGCAATTCACTAGATGGCAGTGAGTGTTCTAACCAAATCTTATTGTGTACTACTATAACGACATATATATCCTAGCTATGAAAGAAACACAAATATGTAGTAAGTTGTATTTCGATGGTTGTGTTGAATGTGATAAATATAAAAGTGTGCAGAACTTACCTGTAAATGATCTAAAAGGTCTGAATCGCCATCGAACTCTCTTTTGCAGTTTTCCCACAAACACACTGTCACAGTGGTAGTTGTATCTGTACTAGACGTCCGTTTATCACTATTAGGCTTGGTCAGGCTTCTAGGAGGAAACCGAAGCGTCTTCGGCTGCTTGAGTATAGGACTTTTCTGACTCGGCACTTCCACGGAAGACACACTAACACACAGAGACAACGAAGAATCTTCATCACACTCCTTGCTAGTTTGCGAGTCGCTAGGTGAATCAATCGACTTATCTGTTCCTATTCCCGATTCAGATTCAGTCGTGGTACTACAGAAATTTGTTTCTATCAGAGTATTGTGCACATCCGAAGATATGTCCTTCATAACAGTTATCTGCGTGAACAGCGTCTCCTCATGCTTCGTAACCTCTTCAACATTCCTCATTATACTCGGCTTTTGTCCCAAGTTCTTTTTCGTCTCTTCCCCTTTTTCTTTTTCACTCAATTTCTCCACTGCCAGCTCTCCAAGCCTTTCTGCTATACGACTCACGTGCGCAAAAGGTCTGGAGTTAATCTTCTCAGAGTCTATTGGAAAGATGTTATTATTTACCGTCTTTGATAACCAAGGTATATCACACTTCATTGGCATTACATCACTAATCTCCGGTTCCTTGACAGTACTGCTAGGTGGGTCTGTGCCTTGAATTGGATTGTCCGGAGGTTTCACTGGAGCGATGGGTATACTACTCGAGTGAACAGTCTGTGTTGTAAAGTTCGCTACCATAGGAGGCGGGTGATGTACTATAGGATTTGAACACGTCGTCTGTGATGAGGACGCTGAATTTGTATTCGAGTAACTCCACGTTTCTTTCACGTTTATATTTGGCACAGACGTTACAATATATCCAGGCTGTGGCATAAGGACGGGATGACTAAAATTGACAGCGTAATTCGGTTTCGATTGAACTGTCATTCCGACAGGTTGCATGCCTGTAACATTTTTGTTCATCATTGGAATAGATTGACTCGTTACCGGCGCAGGTTTGTTAACGGGCGGATACTGTGATGGCACCGGGTTGGTGATTTTTAATAGAGTACCATTTATAAGAATTGATGCCGCCTGTTGATTTTGTAGGTGTTCTTGCCCATGTGCCGTCAACTGAGAAGTTTGGGGAAGTACAAAGTTGGGCATTTTTGCCATTAAATTAGGAATTTGAACAACCGTTCCGTTTATATTTTGTACTAACGGAAAAACAAACTGACCATTTAGTTTTGTAGGACTCGAAACGTTAACATTTGGTCGATTGAAACTTGTCATATTATTGATATTGTTCTGTTGAGACGACATATTAGCGCCGTTAAACGTCTGTGGCGATAAACTGTTTTGTGGTATCCTTAAAGTTGTAAGCATAACATTTTGGGGAACAGCAACGAAAGATGCTAAATTATTTGGTGTAACAGAACCATTGCACGGTTGTGGGATATTGATCTGATGGCAGTTC
Source organism: Hypercompe scribonia (assembly GCA_949316085.1). Taxonomy (NCBI): domain Eukaryota; kingdom Metazoa; phylum Arthropoda; class Insecta; order Lepidoptera; family Erebidae; genus Hypercompe; species Hypercompe scribonia. Next base: position 20,321,751 of record OX438970.1, read on the forward strand.
TGTAAATTTGTTACAGGTACATTTAAATTACCTATACTTCCGTTCACACCCATAGAAACTTGGCGCATACCATTCGGGATATTTATCTTAGAGGCTGCATTTGCTTCGCTAGAAACCGCAGGTTTTATTGAAGTAGTTTGTAGTGAATTAGTGCAATTTTGCTGTTGAAGTTGCACTTGTTTAAGATTGTTAGCTTTAGACCATGTAAGATTTTTACTGTTGGCTATACAAGCGGATGATTTGCGATTGGTCCTTTTCGCGGGCTTGGCTGGTTTTTTCAGTAAATCCTTGTTTGTTGGAAGTGATTTAGTTATAGGATTTAAATTTAAGTTATTAGACCCACACGTGACTGCGTTCATTCTGCTGTCCAGTTTAGTTGTCGAACTTACTACGCAGTTTATTTTTAAGGTGTCAATTTTTTTGAGCTTTTTAGGAGAGTGACTTGCTGAAGTAGCAGGTGCTATTCTGAGGCCGACAAGATCGCTCGAAGCAGACATGGGAATTTTGGGTTTTGTCATTTCAAACGTTTTATTTATTATTTCACTGGCGGATGGGTCCGGTGGCGTTTTTATTTCGAGGTTCTGCTTTTTTCCATCTACCAATCCTTTGAGAAGTCCTCCGGCATGTTTTTCTTTAAAAAAAGCTTCTGTCGCTTGCCGAACTTCTACAAATCCATTTAAGTTCGTGTGAGTCTTCTCTTTCGTATCCTTAGATCTATTACAATCTGTCGTACCGTTTAACTTAGTAATCGACGTGACTTTACTGAGATCTGCCACCTTTGTAACGTCCACTTTACCGTTGGTGCCAGTGGAGGAAGACTTTCGTAAGGCAGCTTCTGTTTGCTTACTGACGTCCATCAATACTTTAGGACTGAGAGTCTGCGACAGATAGGATATATACTTTTCGAGGTCGTGCGTGACCCCGTTTTTGGGTAGGCACTTTTTCTTGGTGTCATCATTGACAGCGGCTGCACCGCGTTTGAGGCCGTTCTGCGGCTTCATCTTGTGGTTGAAGTATTCGGTGATGCGGCGGCGCACAGGCGCGGGGGGCGGTGCGAGGCGGCGGCGCGAGGTCGGCGCCGGTTCCTGCGCCCACGGCGGCATGCGCGCGCTCGCGCCTTCCGAGCACGCGCTGCACGACGACTCGGGGCTGCGCGGCGAGCGCGGCGACGCGGTGTCGCTACCGCTGTACCCGCCACTTTCCGTCGGACTCAGCACCGCCACGCCACTGAAACGAAACATTTTAAGTTTAGTTTTCTGGAGTACTTTGCTCCCCTTACAGATATGGACATCGATTTTCCATACCAACTGATATCACATCGACACTGTTGCAATTACGTATCCTTTAATGATAAACAGCTGTTGAATGGGTGGGATCGATCGTGAGAGGGTACATTCGCGTCGGCGTGAGTGAAATAGCGGGCGCGATGATCCCTCATTGGGGCCCGCAACGAGCGCTGCGCGGTGCAATGCCCCGGTGCGGCGGTCCAGTGCAGTGACGCAACGAGACTGCACTGACCGAACGACCGTCCGGAGCGAACGCACACATTATTTTTGGCCGCGTGACATTCACCGCACGTAGACTTGACGCGACTACACACTGTGACGAATTAGCTAACAATTTTACTTATTGTCCATGTATTTGAAAAGACCTTTTATTATTTAAGTACACTACAACATTATATTGTCTGCAAAGATGTCGACTGTGGTAGGTCTGATCATACGTCTCACAGCGACACTTACGTGACATGCAAATGTGCGGGACGTCTACCGTTTATCTATTTGTAATACTGTGACTTTCGTATCATGTGTGGAATGTACGCTCCCGTATAACCCGTTACAGAATCTTTTGTAGGCAAAATCCACAGGTAAAAGTCGAATAAAACAATTTTGACAAGCAACCCTCGCGGTAGTGTGCGCTATTATAAGCTTTGTGGTTTTACGGGCGGGTGTTATTTTTCCCTACACAGTTTCGCATAGGGTGGTTGGGGGCGGTGTCTCGCATCGAGTGTGCTCCCTCGCCCTTTGTGAAGCCACAACGTATACTCATAACTAGAGCCGTACGTTCCCCTCTTTTCTCGCACTTCGTAAGGAGCTTTGTTGCTAATTGACCCAATTTTTTAAGAAGTTTTTTGCACTGAATATTTTTAAAGTACCTATCTGTCTAAAAGGTAAAGAATGGGGAGTCCTTAATTCGATACCGAACATTGTTAATACCATATTTTTAATAAAAATACTTTTCATTTACTAAAATGAGAACATGATTAAGTCTATTGATTGTTCGAGTAAATTTTTTAGAGGTAAATTTCGTAGAACCTCATCAGAACACTATATTTCGGCATGAAACATAATTGAACTGCAACAAACATTCTCTATTTCCATAATTTTAAAATTGTATCTATCATTCTTAATAAAGGGTCTAAATAAACGTTCGTGTAACTTAACAACCTTAAAGAAAATTATAATATATTCGTATAGGGCCTAGGTATATGTTTGAATAGCGGCCGGAACAAAGATATTCGTTAAAGTTTTTTTGCGAATTGTCGAAAGCAAAAGTGTGCTGTCAGTGTGCCGTATGTAGGTGAGGCGCAGACGTCGCAAGGTCGCGTCCGCGCCGATTTCGGTCGTTCACCTGCGCTCCGAGCACTACAATGTAATCTCACTTCGATATTCGAATATAGACTACATACATCGTCCCCTTGTTTGTTTAAGTATTTGTTTTGTTTTTGAAGCCTTGTTTTCGGTTTACAGTAATTATTGTATCTTGGAAGCTTTTATTGTGTCACGAAAACTATTAAAGAGATCACTCTAAATGATTACTTATTAATTGTCAATACTCTAACAACAACTCTATTAAAAAAAAATTGTATTCCTATAAAGGCAAATCACACACAACATACAAAATAAAATACATCATGGAGGATGAGGTTGCCTGATCATACCTACAAAGAGAGAAAGAAACACGTGGATAAATTTGATAAAATATTAAATGTGTTAGTAACATTTTCAACTTCACTTGGATCATTAACTATTTGTTACAATAAACGGATTATGATTGTGTCATGGATGTTTTCTAAGAAACATCATAAGAATTCGGTAATTGGTTAATAAATCGTTTTGTTGCCGCCCAATATTTATAACATGTGTCAATAAATGACAATTAGGCTGTTAAGACTAAAGCTATTTTGTAGAATTATTTTAAATTTAGAATAACTAGCAGAAGAAAATATGTCGAATTCCGACTTGCCAGTGTTCAGTTTTATAAATGATGAATACGTAAAAATTAATAAAAAAAATTATAAAGCTTTATAAATATATTTTTTAAATAAAGATATAATTAATTAATTTATTATTACACTACGTAAAATAGGTAGGCAATAAAATTATTTATTACCATAGCGAATTGTAATATTAACATCATAATTTACATAAACAGTTCTGAAGTTAGCTAATTATACAGAATAAGTTGATATTATTATGCATACAATTAGATTGCAGTATATACGTCTAATAGTTATGTACGTCAGTTTCATATGTATACTTTTCATTTATATTATGATATACTATATTACTTTAACTTCTGCGTACTACTATGTAACTGCTTCGTTGGTCTAGCAGTTAGCGTGTGCGACTGCCGATCAAGAGATCTTACGTCAGACTACTGGATCGGGTCAAAAAGTGTTATAAGGTTTTCTGGTTACAAAAACAATAGCCCGGAGTTTGGATCCTTACTCCCGTGCCTCGGAGAGCACGTTAAGTCGTCGGTCTTGCGTCTTATCTCTCCTCAGATCGTCGGTCGCATAACCGTCCCATCGGATTGTGAGAGTGAGGGAACAGAGAGTGCACCTGTGTTTGTGCAGACACTTTTGCACTATAATATGTCCTGTGCAGTTGGTTGGTCTCCGTTAAGACCTGCCGTCGGCGCCAAAATCGGCTAAGAGTACATCATCAGTATCATCATAAACATACATTTCTATGTGAGAAAGGATGATGACTAGTCAAAAGGTGTACCGATATGTTCTAAGCAATTCCAAAATGGTTTATGCACTAAATTATATACATGGACTTACCTACTTTGAATCTACGTTTGTGACGGGAAAACACGTTAACAAGTAGAACACAGTAGAATTTAGTTCGGATTGGCATAAATGCTTGGAAAATGCTGTGAAGTCCGTAATTTTCGCTGAAAAAGTGTTTCGCTTGGCTGAAATCCAAGGTTTGGACTTTGCCCGCATCCAGGCCCTAACAATCAAGTTTTATAAGAATTTACGTGCAATCGTGCATATTACTCAGTCTTAATGGTTCAGGTCGAAGATATAGCCTAAAGCTCTCTAGGATTTTAAGGTTTGGTATACATCTTTATATGCACTGAAACACATATCGTCGTTTTTCTTTATTCCTACATTTACCATATACTTACATTGGAATAATGAGATTCGTCTACGTCATTAGGTATATATGACCGATTTTACATAGTTACATCGCTTAGTTTTGACTGCCTTTCAAGCTCAGCATGTAAAGGGAATAATTGAAGAACTTGAATTTAACTCATGTGAAGGTTCACGTAAATCTTTTACAATTGTGCGTAAAGTGTAATCTCTGACGACAAGGCAGCGATGCTATCGGCCCTGGCAAATTAACGCGATGACCCGCTCACCTAGCGTGTCGCCCTATCCTATGTCCCTTTATACATATACCAAACAAACGAGTCAATTAAAAATAATTGAACACTAATTTTTGTTTCAAGGTAGATGTTATAAGTTCGTAGTTGTATTTTTTGTGTGCCCCACCACAACTTCGGATAAACGATTCCATGAAATGGAATTAATCCACCACGATTATGTATGAAATATGTGTATAAGTGCGAGTGTTTAGACTAGGTACTTAAGAAGACACTCCCCGTTTTGAATGTGGGTTAAAAATTATCTAAGTGGTATTAGGCAGAGTAGTCATTTTGTTAGGCTCTTAAAAAAAAAAATTATAATAGGATTTGTTTTATAATTATAAAGTTGTGTAATATAACTTTCTGTATACCTCGACACGTTTCAGCAGCGGTCGTTCTCACGGGTGAACTCTATTTATTTTTGGTTTATTTTTAACTACTTTTTGCGGATTTGCTACTTATTTTAAAATGATATGTGTTTAGTAACACAATGTTTTACAGTAGGAGGGTGAAACTTCCAATTCTTTGACGTTGGTCTTTCAATGGGGTAATATTAATTAGGATATGAATGTAAGTAGTAAAATTTCACATCACATACACTCCTTTTCATGTTTCACTGCTGGACATAAGAAGAAATAGAAAGAAGAAGAAATAGAAATAGAAATAGTTTTCAATTCAGCAATTTTAGTTTTCGTGATTCCGACAGTGTTGCCAGTGAACGATCACAGATGAACTGATAAAGTGTGACTGGAAATCTTTTCTCACGAGCAGACAAATGCCCGGAAATAAACATGTTAAATACCTCGTTAACAATATATAATTATAATACTTTATGTTGAAAATTTGTAGTCTTGTAATATTTAAAAAAGTTCTAAATTTTTACGAAAGAAAACATTCTATAGATGTTCTCTTAATATTCATGAATGTTTATGCGGCTATATGCGCCTATTCACATTATGTTGTGTGCGGTTGCGCGCAGTATGTGGTCTTAATAACCGTTTAAGCTTCTAAGTGCTCTCTCAGCTTAGAGGCTTACTCAGTAATGTCAACCTGTCTCTAGATATAACAAGTTGATGGAAAGTACTGAATTCATGATGGACGTATCTATATGATCATCCTTTACAAATAACCCCTGTGCACCTCTTTTACAATATTTCTACACCAAACTAAGAGGGGCATTAATTCCGCCGATTCACAGAGTACCTAAAGTGTAAATAAATGAATAAATAAAAAAATGAATGGTGTCGTGGGACACCAGGTAGGAACGAAGTTCCTTCGGATAATGTGGAATCGACACAATTTGCAAAAAAATCGTGCTCAATTTTATGTAGGTTTTCTTGATTTTTCTCTTAAATTTTGCTGATTAGTTTTTATTTAAGTACAAGAAAGTATTTAGGAAATTCAGTATTTTAGGAAATAAAATAATAAATTCCTTAAAATAATAAAATAGCACACATGACGCGCTTTCGCGCCTGCGCACGTCTGATTTAACGGTTTTATTCCACGCACTTTTTTCCACAGATTTATTCCACGCACTTTTTCCACTTACGGTTTTACTATCACATTTTTTTCAGTTTGGTCCCGCAGCGAAATCCCTATCCCCTCCAAGCCTGCCGTAAGGAACTTCGTTCCAAAAATACGAGATGGTAACATACCTAGGCCGCTATAGAGTGGGTCACCATACTGCATTGTCTGCATTCACAACGAGTATGGCGAGAACCACTCTTGGATTCTATTCATTATTCTCATCAGGTAGAGTAGAATTATTTTTGTAGGCCCAGTTAAAAAAAATATCTAACGTATATTAAGAGATTTATTTTTAATAATCATCACTATGTACCACGTATATATACATTGCTGTGACTATACTTATAATGATAACCGAAAGTTACTAGTAAATGATAAAGTTCTATCAATAAGTTACTTTCATTGGAAGTAAAGTACAAAATAGAGTACAATAAATAATCTTTTCATGGTTACACAGGTTGATCACCTTACAACTTGAACGCGTGTGTATGCTTACTTCTCGGAAATGTCGCCCCCGTCCGCTGTGATAATAATAATTCTAAGAAATTACAACTAACCAATGTTACTACGAAAATTTACTATTATTACTATTGACTAATGTCCACATCAATAGTTGATATAGAGCTCAATACACGAGTATTCGGTTTTTGGTGTTTACTACATTAACAAGAGCGGTGGAGTGCTGGTTCAAATGCCAGACTTGCGATGTTGCAAAGGTGGTTGTGTTCGATCACGGATCGTAACGAGAATATTTGATTAACAGATGGAATTGTTTTACATTGTTCATAATTAATTGTAATTTGGTTTATTAAATTGTGATGAATCATCAGAACTTCTTAGAGTCATGTTGCCATATATGGCATATATATATATCCATTTGCATAAGGAACTGGTAACCATTAAACCGACTGTTTGTTTACCAACTTTGTTCTATGATTTAGTTATATTTAGGGAGCTTATTAATCGCTTTAGCGGTGAATGCATTCAAAAACAAAAAAAAAAAATTTTCTAATATAATATTCAATTGTTATTCGCCAAAACAGGTCACAGTCGTTTAAACCGATTTTTTAGTAATCACTGCTCCTCTTCCTGGGTCTATCATCAGATTCGTCTAAGATTTGAAATTATAAATCGCAAAATAAGAATGTCAATTAAAAGCATATTAATATTAATTTAATAAGGACTTGTAAATAAAGAGTAAGTTAAGTTCTTACAAATAAAGTTCGTAAAAGTATGTCAAAAGAAAGTTTAATTAACAATTTAGAGTTACGAACTTGGCAGAATTATACTGATTTTGTCATAACTAAAACCGTTGTCGTAGCTAAAACCAATTACATTTAATAAGTAGAAATTTATTGACTACAGATATCAGCACATCAGTGTTAAAACGTACCACGATGAACTTACACCTGTATCGACTTGCTAAACATAAACCTGTGCTAATAATCCTGTTTCGTAGGTTGCATCACAATTAGTGTTGGGTAATAGTTGACGGCATCGATTATATTATCGACTATAGTGAACATGGGATGTGTTCGATTCGCGTCGGCCGCGTGTGGGAGCGGCCATGACGTAACGAGTAGGCGCGTATAAAAACGCAAATGGTACACGTCAAACGCACATGGCTTTACCCCCGATAAAAGGGAGCTTTGTGCACACCCCCAGCTCGGATTTAGTGTAATAACTATGGCAGTTTAAGGGTGGACAACTTATTAGTTTTTTTGTTACACATGTCGTGATAGTTAAATTAAATGTTTAACTGATTTACAGCGATGAAATGCAACTTGAGTTTAAATACTAGGCACTAAAATACTTCTAAGATTTCCATCCTTAATGTTTATCATTCCGCCTCACCGTACCTACCACCGAATGTGACCGTTGGAGTGATTAGTAAAAACGATATCCTACCCGAAATAGAAACGTGACTAGGTAAAATCTGCTAATTTTTTTCAAGTTAAATTAAATAGAAAATAAATAAAAAATCAAAATTACACAGGATATTATTTCATACAGCTTTGAAAATTGATCATTGTGAAGGGGCCGGGCCTCAAGGGATTTAAGTTCTTGTCAAATTTCGCTCAGGGGTTCCCATGTGTTGTTGCGGAACCCTGCTGCGTGCATATGCGCCCCGCAAGGGCTGTCCACTGCCACTCTAGTGTCGTTAACGTACAGAAAATATACTCAAATTGATTACTTTTTAAATTAGTTAACAGTATGAGGGCTTAAATATAAAATTGAAACGCCGAATATTAATATTATAGTTTTAAATTTTCATAGAAAACTTTGTCAACTATTATGATAGTGGTTTAATTAATGACATTTTGGCTAATGAACGATGGAGCACCTATGTGCGTTTGAAACCAATATTTAAGGTTTTTCGCGATGGAGTCTGTTGTTGTTAAAGGCAATGTCAGTATAATCTAAAATGTCTTACCAAAACCACTAGCTAAAATTTAACAATAAGTACAGATTGTTAAATAAGTAGTGTTTGTAAAAACAAACATACGATGTATTTCAGGCGAGAGAACCTGTTCTGATATAATTTATTTGTAACGGTTTCTGTGGAGCTACTTGTTGCTACTACTAATAAAAACAGGTAATGTAGTAGTAAGAATCACAAGGCATAATAATTGCACCGATACAACAACAATAAATAAAAATAAATGGATGCTCGCGCCAATTCCCCGGTCAGTTCACTTTCCAACTGAGAACTGTCGCTATACTGGTTTTCAATGTCGTGTTGCAGAGATTATGTCATCGGCAATGTATTTACGTCGTTACTCATTCATTAAAACGTTGAAAGGAAGCGCGCCGTGCCGCCCGTGAGAATCGTGTCAGTGTAGGGGAGGCGAGCCGGCCACCCCGTCGGCGCGCTACTACGACTCCCCTTCGCTACCCCACCCGCGATTATTATGCTAAGTGTCTGTCTCCATCGGGGTGAGTTTTTCGCGCATCTGCTATTTATTTACGCGTTTTATATTCATAGGATTGTGTAAGTCGTTCGGTCGTGGCAAGACATCAAGCTTACAGTTCATTACGTCGCGTTACAACCTTACTGCGAACGTTGTGTCTGATCATTTGGGCTCTTGTGTCAGTGGCACAGCACAGTTCACGGGCTGCGTGTATATATAGGTTATCGGGCGCACCCACTGTGTCGCTCCCGTACGCTGTTCAGTTGATTTTGTTATAAAATGCTTTTTCAAACCACTTTCATCTATATTGGGGACGATGTTGGGGAAATAATATATCTATCGGCAATAATACAATTAAAAAAATTGAATTTGATTACTATTATTATCATTGATTTTATTTAAACATAACATTAAAGAGAATACAATCATTATTTTGAACAAAGATTTGGAAAGTTTTTATACCTAAATAAATTCTTAATTCACTATAAAGAGAATTTAAGCGAATATAGATAAACTTCGCTGTTATAAGTTTCAACAGATTTTAGATTTTAATTTCCTTCATTGTCCACTTCAGATCCGATAAAAGTAAGTTTATAGCGCCCCATAGGACCGCAAAATAGCAGCGCCAATCGAAATATCAAATCGCTTGCTATCTCTTTAAAACTATAGATGGAAATCGATAGACACTTGTTACGGTAAAAACAACATTGGATTTAAAGGATTTCTTCTCGTTATACTATGAAAATAGGATTTAGAATCGTCGAGCAAATTTATCCAAATGTTTCATTTGACGTTGCAACACACAAAGACGTTGCAGTTCCAGTTTCCGTAAATGTCTGGGCAGGAAATCAGCGGATGCACAGAGACAGCTTTGTCTAGTACTTTGGTTAATATCCTCGAAGGTAATGCGGTTTCGCAAATAGCGTTGGTGTGAAATTGTTTTTGCTTTGGTTCTTTATGCAATAACCATTACTTGGTAGACAGTTGATTGTGATTTTAATGTCTGGGTCTTTTTTAGGTATACATACCTAAGCAGTTATTATGCTAAGAAAATTTGTTAATATAAATTAAAGAAATAAATAAAGATACTATAGAGATTAATCGTCCGACTGTTATGTTTGTTATTACAATGCGGTAATCTTGAGTGAGTTTCATTTAGCTTTTAAAGTTATGAAAGACATTTTCTAACTATAATATCATCAGCCTTACATGTTTGTTACTTTTGCCCATCACAGTTAATTCTGAACCGCATACCTATGCGTTACGTTGCATTTTATGGTCTAATGACGTTTAGTTTATCGCCGATACGTATAAAACTACAAAACAACCGATCGAGCTTTCATTGTTACACCATAAAGCTGTCAATGCGTACAAGCAACCAAAAATACATATTCTAAATAAGCAACACGAAATCGCGTAGACTAAACAAACAGCCTAAAGAGTAGGTTTAAAATCAACACGTATCGCTTCTATTCTTTTCTTACCACCATACTTGTTTTTAGAATTAGTGACAATTATCAATCAATTGTAAATAAATGAATTTAAGGCTTACATGAAAGAAACGAATTGAAATGCTTTGCGTAAGCTTTAAGGACACTTAGAAAACGTCTTAAGTTAAAGAAAAAACCGAGCGCTAACAGCGATTGATGAGCTAGAGATTAGTTTCAGCCGTAAAACGTTCAAGTTCAAAGACTGCGATCATAATTGCAACCAAGGTCAGAACTTTAGAAAAAATCTTCTCGTATAACTGAAGCCTACTTGATACTTCCAATTTAGCAGTTTTTATAATATAGCGATTGGATACAGAGTTCTTTGTAAACTGGTTTCGTACAATGGATAAATCAAAGTCTCATTTTAAGTTACAATGAGAATTTTGTCAATGGAGGAAAGTTGTTTGAATAAAAAAAACCTTGGCAGTTCAACTTCCTTGTTAAGGTTTACAAATTAGAAAGGTAAACAATTAACACAAGGAAAAATATGAACAACACACCAAAATTCAAAGAAATTAGATATAAATGTTACATTACCATGTATTGCGTTAATATGTTCATGAGCTGCTGTGTCTGTCCTACCATACTCTTCTCGGACAAAGTAAAGGGGGTTTGAAACCTGACACGAGTTAGTTTAGCAGCTTGTACGCCAATTGTAGAGACCTACATTTTTCTTACTTTTAATCATACCTTATAAAAACATTGTCAGAATAAAAATTATGGCGTTAATAACAAAATTAATATCGAAATCACGGTTTAACACATAATATTGGAAATGTGTCGTTGTACAAACCGTCGCTTATCTGTTTGTAGCACAAACAATTTACGAAACGAACGGACATTGCACCGTGTTGGCCTGATAACTTTCATACTTCGAGTAGGCCTGAGATAATATCGATAATACGAATGCCTTTTATTGGTAACTGCTGCGAGAAGGGCAACCATAGTTATATAGTTGATTTATAATAAATGTTGTTTATAAAGTGTTATATACAATATAGGTATATTTAAACAAATTAAGAATTATCGGATCTTTGCAAACAAAAATTACAAGCACAGTATATTTTTGCGTAACGCAACACTTACCGACAGATGTCTAGAACTGAGTCTGAGAGACTACCAACAGACCTTTATTGTACTATAACGACTGTATTTGTGTACACACGTAGAGTAAGCAAGATTAATATGGCATTTGTGCACTTTATACTCGTACAAGCGATTTTGGAACTTTTTGATTTTAACCAATTTCAATAACATTTTTATACCTTCAAACATAGTCAAATGTTTCAACTGGATTCATATTCAAATAAGAATGTATAAGATTCGCAAACCTTTAATAAAATGCATCTTGTGATGATCACATTGCACATCTGGAGGCAAGAATATAAATTATATTTGAACTTTACACAGTTCAATCTAACCTTAGAGATCGTGACATAATGCAGTCATTACAAGTTCCTAGATGTCATTTCTTTGTGTAGTAAGTATGTCAAGTGCATAAACATTTATGCATGCATTCATCGTGGTGTATTTATATTGTAGATGCAGTTGCAGGCGTGTAGGTACGGACCCTTACTATGTTAAACTCGAAACGAAACTCATGAATTTGTAGCTGTTGTTCTAGCTCCGGGTCAGTGCGTACGGTATTTACACGGTGCGAGAATTTGTTATGTTAATTAATTTAAATCACTGTTTGAGATGCGTGAGAACGCGTATGTGACAGAAGTGGACTAATCTGTTTCCGGGAGCGAGGATCACATGAGCGCTCGGTAGAGATTTTTAATATTGTCACAGAGGATGTCACAGATATTGATTAATCGATCAAGTTTATTCTTACTGAAGGGCTCTTAATTTGATAATCTGCAGAAAAGAAGACATATATTATGTGTGACATGTGAAACGATAAACTATTCTAATAAATAAGTTCAATCATGTCAATAAATGTCACTAAGAAAGCATTTTTGCATCAGCATCTTTCTGATCATTTTCCAATTCATTTCTGCATAATGCTTAACTTGGAAAAGGTTTTAACTGGTTCTGTGCGGACGGCCATCTCCCGACACGAGCACATTAAATGGACATAGCAAAGAAGCTAGGCTAAGGGATACTGCAAAAATATCAAATGACTACTGTAATCCGTTGATGAACATTAGCGAAGTGCCAAATTCCACACCCAGCCTCTACAAGTTCTGCGGATTCAAATGAATGTAAAAGTATGAAAGTAAAATGATAACGGCAATTATTTAAGTAAATTCTACAAATGTAACGTATTAAGTAGGTATGTGACGCGTAAGTTGTAGCAACGGAACCATAATATTCGCCCGAACGCTGATCTAGACGCCGAGACGCCTACGCGTCGACATAGCATATTCAAACCTATCTCTTTTCTTGAGTAATATAAGATGTTTTTGTTAACATTTTGAATTAAATATTTACCATTTTGGCGGTTACGAAAAGATGAGTAATACGAGTATATTCTCAATAGTAAGCTCACAGACTTTAAACAATGTGTCGTACTCATTTCATAGTTTTCCCTTTTATCAAGACTGTGGATTTAGCTACCAACTTAAATTATGACTCAACGTTCTCAGTTCCTTGATAGATCTAATTTATCGTGCATGACGGTGAACGTGCTAAAATATTTTAATATTATCAAAGTAAGCACCTCATTAATGTATATTTTTATATTTGCTGTACATCAATTTTTTATATTATAAGTAACATTTCATAAAACCTAGAAATAAACTACTTTTCAATGAAGAATATTCAATATATTTTTGGACTGTTATATATTACTGACTCTATCCACTATTTTAAGTAACCGTGTTTTACTAGAAAAGAAAAAACTTTAACATCAGGATTGTTATTTCATTAACAATTAAGTTCCGTGTTCGTTTCTATAGTTTTTGAAAAAAATACAAATGAACATGAAAAACAAATAAATGTTTACCATCGTCCTTACCACTATCGTCTTTTCTCACTATAATTATTATCTATCATAGTAGTGGTTGCACAAAGGGCATTGCATATGTTCCGTAATTGCAGTGCAGCGACCTTGCGCGTTGATGACAGCCAGACCTCGCTGTCGACGCTTTTGTGCCGTGTCGTGATCGTAAAAAAACAAAGGATTACAGTACCGCACGACGCTAATAACTATTCTAAAGTCATTATCATACAACAGCTTGAATATAACACAGTAGCGGTCACGTCGCACTGTTCAAGTGATATAAATAACGCTAAAAGTTTTTATACCGAGCACACAAGATACGCCATTCCCTTGTCGTAGACCCCCGTACGCCCAGGACACTGGCCGATACTATTCAAATTCAGGAAAAGTCGTATATCTTGAATATCTTAAATTGGTTTTAATGAAAGACCACACCGGTCATACTCGTTTACCGCATATGTAAAGAGACTGTGGTCACAAATACACTGCCATATAACAAAGACACAATTTACCGATTGATGTCCTATCAGTCAAAGCCTGTACTAATCGAAGTGGATACAAGTTATAAGTAAAGTATATAAGGTTAGGTTGTACATTTTATTATTTAAAGCAATCGTCGTTAATAAATGTTGTTGAATTTACGGCTTGCCAATTATAAATTACATTACATACTCTATTGTCACACTGGTCTCTATCTAAAGTAATTTTAATTCATTTTTAGGTATTTGAACAGTCGTCCTTAATCAGGTTTCATAAAGAATCCTCTCGATGTTGCATGTTGAGGATTTCTCACGGTATTATTCTGCACTTCATAATAAGTAGTAATACAAATCTAATGATAAATAGCTATTTCAATAGTTACTGTCATGGTCAGGTAAAACCTACAATAACTATTTTAACAATGGCGCATAATGTAATTAATATGTGTTATCAATATAGGCACCGTTGGTTTAATAAAACAGAAAATTAAGTAATATGAGTTACATTTATCTGAAACTCAGAGATATCTGACGATTCTATTCATGCTTTCTACCAGGCAGAGTAGAGCCACTTTGGAAGGCCAAGAATAAAAAAATATCGAAGAGATATTTAAAATTATTTCATGTTTTTGTCGCTTTGTTTCAATTGCCATTTAAACACTGATATGCAAGGTACTTGCGGTTTTATTTTAAACTAATATTATTTGTTGCCAATTCCCATGACTGTGTGGTATTTTCTGACCTTGCCTCGTACGTATGTACCTGTATGTACATGTCTCGTACTACGTTTTAAATTAGACAAATGTGTAAATATTACAATTGTTAAAAAATAAAATGGTTAAATAAACTTTATATATATGTATAAGACGAGACATAAAAAAACTATTTATTCAATGAATAAATTTACTATTCAAATTAAAGATTTTCAATAATTCAAATGTACATGCGAAGATATGCAAATATTTATACTTAAATACGTAATAGTCACTTAAACTTCAATAGAAATTCATTCGAAGCACATACACTTTTAAATATATACATATATATACCTTTAATGAACTGAAGTTTATGAATATACAACGTTTATGTATAAAAACAGCACAATTTTGGGTGCTGTTAATCGCTCTGGGAGGAAGTGGAGTTCCGGTGGGGCTTAATTAATGGACGCGGTTCCCGCTAGAGGAAGAGAGAGTAACTAGCAAATGTGGCCTGAAATTAAGATGTCTGTCTATTTATAACTAAGTTTATTGATATAGTCTTTTGTTGAAATCTAATATTGATGTTTAATTCATAAAAATACATAAATTAAAAACTTAAATAACAAATTAATCATTATTTACGATATAAACGTGTTTCTATTGAGTTAGTATAAGTTAGAAAAAAAAATCTAATAGATAATACATAGATTAACAAAATCAGACACATGCTTGTATAGCACCCAGACTTCAAGCAGACAAGTGCTTCACCTATGCAGATTTACCGTATTACAACTAAAAACCATTCTGGCAACACCAGCGACATAAATTTTATACCTCTTTTTAAAAATTGTAAATAACACACTCTTGCACTCTCATAAACCTCGATTTTCTAAAAAAAAAAAGTCATTCCATGAAATGCCATAACACTTTGACCTTTAACAGAATGTTGACATTTATCAATACAATCATCACTTTATCACAATTTTTTATCGTAAAACATTAATCATTCCAGATTATATTTAAATAACAAAAATTACATCTATATCTACAAATCACCCTGATAAACTTATTTTAATTTTAGGTGTTTTAAAATCGCTTAAATTTATTATTTATGATTCTTTGGCTAAATAACCCAAAGAAACAGAACATTAAATAAATGATTTATGTAATTGAGACTTGAAATATCCATGTCTGTGTATTGACGGATTAAGAATACGGAGTATCACTACCAATATTCATTCCACGGGTGTCGTTAGAACCGTCCGAGAGAGCAAACTTCACAAGACAACAGCACAGCAAAGAGAAGAAAAACTTGAAACAAACCCTGTCCCGACCCGTCTGATCAGCGTGGTATAGCAACCAAAGCCTCCTTCTTAAGCTGAGGCCTATGTCCAGTAGTGGACTCTTAAAGGCTATCGATATGATGATGAGACTTCAAAATCATACTTAGGTAAATAAATTCTTCAATAAGAGTCTCTTTTATAACGCATGGAATGAAGTTTAGTACTTGACAGACTGCACATCTGTAATGGAAATCACAATAAGTGCAGTATACTGGTATCGAACGGTAGTAACATAAATAATAGTGGTGGCGAAAGTGAACGCGGTTGCGCTCCGAGGCCTGATAGGAATGACTTGCGCAATACGATGCGCCTACGCATTATCGTTTATTTGCAGACATGGAAATATGGACAAGGAAAGTCACTGAAAAATCTGAAGGGCACAGTAAGGTTATATTTCTTTTGAACTATCTGATTGGCAAATCATTGTTAGAAAAGATTTAAGCATTGTTCAAGTAAAACTATTTTTGTAACAAGAAGAGTATAAAGCAGCAGGTACGTTTAAACAAATATAATATTATAGACATACAAATATATAGCATCGAATGTCTCGAGTTGCATGATAGATTCGATGATTCTGATCAAGTTATTTTAAGGTATAACCCACGTATTACATATTCGGTAATATATATTATCTAATTAAATTAAACGGGTTCCAGGAAGAATAAACTACATTCCTTAGCAATATACTTAGGCCTACCAGTCTGCAATCCTTTGCCGGTTTTACGAGTATATGCAGTAACGGTAAGCTGAATAATAAGTTTAGTCACTATTAGTCATATATAATTCTCCTTTCTAATTAACTACTTCAAAAATAATAGAAGTAATTATATAGCTGTGATGAGTGTAAAGCAGTACTTGCATCATTATTATAAACAACATAAAATATTTATGATCATTAACAGTCATGTGAAAAAGGCTCGGCATGCATCGTTACAATCGTCATACATAAGAGTTGATAAATTACACGATGATTATTTCAATAATCTTAGATAGCATCAGTGTAACAGCGGCTATCATGGGGGTTATTTGTGGTGGGGCAGCGAACAGTGAACCCTGCCCGCATGCCCATTGTCCACGGAACAATGTCCACTTGCGGCCACATTTTGTTTTGCTTTCTACTTGCAACACGTTTCTTGTAAGATCTGATTTATACTGCAAAACTATAAAATGTGTCGTAAACTATATAGTGTACGGTTTACAATCAGAAATAAAAGCATACATTAGAATTGCTAAACTGAATAACTCTTAGTTTTATCAATATTTTGTTGTAATTTGATTACAGTCACGTCAGGGAATGCTATTTCATCCCAACTATGACACTGATAACTGAAGATAAGACCGTTTACTTTATTTCATAGCATTAGAATTTTATATGTAGGTATATTGATAACAAAAAAATAATCCATTGCTTCTATCAAGATATATGTACTAGATCATTTCGTTTTACATTTAAAACAAGCATCGTTGGTTAATATTTTAAGGTAACAAAAATTTAATACCTACTTCTATCTTTGTCCGCTACTGAATAATTTTGAAAGGAATGTACCTTTTTCTATAAAATGCCAAGCTATACCGAAACGTCACCTTAAGATACCATACCCTTAACTAAGGTACCTTCGTATACAAAAAGAAAATGGAGTCGCCTAAAATGGAGGACAGTCCTTATATTACTTGAAAAGGCCATGTCATTTTTATATCTTGGTTTTACCGGCAACTGAATCTCTATAAACCGCTAACGTGTTTGGAAAAATTGTCAGCGCGGATTTTCCTTGTTTGGGTGAAGAATTTCATTACGGCGGGGTATTCAATTTTCTCCACTAAGGAGGATTCTTTTGTGTGATTGACGCTTATGGCTTCAAGGTTATTAACGTACAAATTTGGTATATTTACTAATAATAAGGTGGTAAGTGTAAAGCTATCTTTCTATACACATTTTATATTTTAATAAATCTCAACTTAGCAATTTGTTGTATTGGGTTTTAGAGCTTATCACAATTATTGTTCTCATACTACATGGCAGATACATCATTCAAAGTACAATATACATATTATATTACAACTGTTTGTTTTTCAGCATTTTTCCTTATGTCGTAATTTTACTATGTCATTTAATGAAATGATGTAGCCAGTGATGATACAAGAGTACATATTTATTTCATTTTAAAGCAATAATAATACTTATATGCAGGAGAAAGGTTCCTATCTTATATTCAAACAAAAGAATTGTATAGCACTGTTGCAACGAAGAGAAGGAAAACTAGCAAAAACATAATTTTTGCGCATTCACATATATATATTAAATATGTGGGTAAAATATAACATTTTAAATAGACGTCGTTTTTTCTACTCACGGCCTACCAAAGTGGCTCTACCTGATGGGAAGCATGAATAGAATCCAAGAGTGATGGTCACCATACTCATTGCGAATGCAGACAAAGCGGTATGGCGACCCACACTATGGCGGCCTTTCTATCCCTAGTGTAAGAGTAAGAATTTTAATTTTGTAGATGATGAATGTAAGTGGAGGACGAAGAATGCATAACAAATTGTATGAATATTTCTTATGATTCGTCTTACATTGCTCGGTATTAAAGCGGTGACTGCTGACCCTAAATACATATGTGTATTTCTTACATGTATAGAACAAAATATACAGATCCGAAGATTAAAGACCGACTATGAGTTGCTTGTCTTTCTAATATAAAACTATCTTTCAACAATATTAATAACTCACGTATTTATGACAGTTTTTGAGCTGCTATCACCAACTACGACTAAAGTTTACATTGTGTAATCGCATAATTATTCAAATTAATTAATTTATTGAGCGTTTAAAATTGACAGTTTGAATATTTATGACCCACATTATCCGGCCGTATCAGGTATTTAGCAGTGTAAGTAATAAAACAATATAATTATTGCTTTAATGTGACAGCTAACACAAGTGGCGCTTTTTCTTGCACGCGATTGTAATTAATTGTAATAATTAAAACTATCATATAGTATCATCGCAAAGAGGGGACATTATACGGGTAAATTATATTTTTTTTTTTTCAATTTAAATGAGTACATTGGCAGCCGACGGCGCTTACGATATTCACATACTTATTAGTTCTAATCATTGTAACAATATTATAACTTGAGTCATTAGCCAGTAGCAGTTCACAGTTGAATGTAGGCCTCTCCTGATGTGTATACAATACTATCCTATTCAATGTACTAGTACAAAAACATTGAGGTCACATTTCGACAAGATAGGTTATCAAAAATCAACTAGCCGTATGCACAGGTGAATCTTAATATGCATATTAGCAGGTGTGCTGTTTTTACTATGATTTGAGGTTAACACACATGAGTAGACCATAGCTTTACGAGTTTTAAATATTAATTAACAATCTTCGGTGAGTTTTATAGCATTCATATTTTACATATATTATTTTGATAATGCAGTTCGGTATAACTTATTTATTTTATACTATACAAACATATTATCGAATCGGCTTAGTCATATTAAGACCAGATGTTTTAATAAACAGGGTTCATCACATCTATGATGTTATAACTACATACACTTATATTATGATATGAGTTGTTTATTAGACTGAAATTTGAATGATTTTAAAAATTTTTTGTAAAATATTTGTTATACTGGTCCATTAATCATCTTTCCTTAGTATGAAGTAGTTTTTCGTTCTCTTACGCCTCGATCTTTTAAACCACGCAACAAATTTCGATGCGGTTTTCACTACCATTTACTTTATTTACATTTTAAAGAAGGTTAATATTTATAATACGTCCATATTATTATAACATATAGAAAAGTTAATGTTTTGTAAAATCACAGTATTTTTAAACGCTTTTGCCCCTAGTACTGATTAAACTTGAAATATCAAAACGATGCATTACGGAATTGTATACCATAAAAATGTCTACAAAAAGTCCACGATGGTATTATGTCTTGACCTTACCTACCGATAAACCCCTGTAACTGTTGTTTTTTAAGACGAATCTATTTGTAGATTTTTTTTTATATAAAAAGACAACAAGAATAAATCCTGTGTCGCCGGGGACTTTATAAACATACAAGAAACGGACACAAAGAACACCCAGACTCAGAAGATCACACAAAGTGTTGTCGCCTGTAGGATTTGAACCCTTAACTCTGCTCAGGATTGGAGCTCTCACTCAGCTCAGCGGATTGGAGTGCGGCGTGGCGACGGCTTAAACCAATAGGCCAATCGTGCAGTCATTTTATTAATTTTTATCCAATTATCTTTTCTGTATAAAGCTTTATGCATGTTTAAAATAATTAATAGCTACTTTAAACTTATAAAAATATGTCTAAGATTTTTCAATGTAATTTTCATTGCACTTCTGGTCTGATATAAGTTGATGTACTTTTTTAACTAATCAGATATAGGGATTTCCAGTTTTTATATATATCAGCCTACATTAAGAAGATAGAAACATAAATGCAAGCTAGTAAATAAATAAATTCATAGAATGAGGCAATACTTAATACGTAAGTAGTAAAATTTAAACAATAAATAATAACAAGAGTAAGAATGTCTGTCACAAAGAGATGGTGGCAACTACTCAACTTTATAGCGGTATATTATCGCGACATATTAACATTAATTTACATTTCCGATGGTAGTAATAAACGAATAAACGCTCACTGTGGCTTGTTTGCTTCTAATAGGCCTGTACAACCATTAACAGATTGTCACCGTTTTAAAATTGCTCCATGTATTTTAGACAATCAGAAAGAAACACGAGTATAATCAAATTCTCTTGAATTATTTAAATCCTTGATTGTGAGTTACACAAACAATATCAATATAAAAGTATGTTGGGTTAATTGGTAAGAATGGCTTTGTTCTAGCGTTTTTTAACGTCTACATTAAGCTCAACATCAGTTTATAATGAATCGAATAACTTGAATTCAACGATCTCTTTCGTTATCTAGGTCAATTATTACAGTGATGATACGGTCGTTGACCTGCACCCCTACTGTCATGTTTATATTGATAAGCAAGTAAACAATGCGTTACTAATACATTTTAATCAGCATTTATAACGATGTAGTAACATTATATATCTTCTGGTATTCAGTCTGACAAGTCTGAAAAGGTTTTTGTTTGATTAAACGGAATGAAATCCGGAAGTACCTTCAGAACTAGAAAAATGATTAGTTTTATTGGATAGAGTATTCATTAAAAAAGGTTAAATGCCACGTTTATGGTCACTTAGGGAGTTTTAACGGGTTTTTTGTAAGGTCAGCTATTCTAATAATCATGTTGATAAAATCATGCTGGCTTGACTATACATAAATTATTACGGATAAGCTGAAAGAGCAGTCAGTACGTTAACTATTTTGATCTTTTAATTTATAAAGAACCAACTGATAAACCAAAAGATTATCATCTTTTTCTAAACCTTCATTGCTATCTTAAATGCAGAAGCCGTTCTATATATCTCATTTAGATTACCATTTTCTTTGATAAAACTTACATTCTTAAATCCGAACTAAATCGAAACTTATCAAATGATCATTTCCTCTGATAAAAATTTCATTTTTAACAAAGATTCAAATTGAAACTTATCAAATCATTTTCTCTGATAAAAGTTTTATTTTATTATAGAATCAAATCAAAAGTTATACAGATATAATATTACTATTTCAAATATAGTTTAGGATACATATTTATGTCAGAAACCGAGAATACAATCTCTTTGTCCACTCAGTGTATATTTTATGAACAGAAAGCACATACGAGTTACATTTCCTTCGTGCTTACACTATAAAAATTACATGTAATGTAAACATTTACACAACGCAACAAAGGCACAATGGTTTAGCCAATTATTTCTATCCAACCATACTATATCGTACGCTAATCGGCTGTCAGGTCGATATAATTGTTATGAATACTGGTTTGGACGCGTTAGATTACCGATTGCGTAGTTTGACATAACGGTTCACGGACATAATATATCCTGCGAAGAAAGCAAAGGTTTTCTCTAACCATAAACGTTTTACTCGTACATTACACAATGTAACTGTTACGGTAACCGGCAATAATAGTGTTGTAAGGGTCCTTTATCGTAGAGGTTCATAACACTCACACTTACACTTTCAGATCATTTCAGTTCTTTAACTCTAGTTAAGCACTATGGTATTCTCGGATTGAAGTTAAAATGAAAATCAATGATCTCCGGCTATTAAACAACAACAAATTAGGTTTCTTCAATGCATCTAAAAACAATGAAGTTAAAATAACAAATGAAAGAAACTGACCCAATAAACAAACAAGGATTTTTGATAACAATAAACCACCCAACACAACTTTCCAAGGATTTTCGATAACAATAAGCGACCCAACACAATTCTACAAGAATTTCATATTGATTTATATAAATAATAGAGGCGACTAATATCTTAGATTGAAATGAAATGAATGTTCGTTGTTTAGAGTCCAGACACCACAAGTCACCATCAATGAGAAAGTAATAACAATAATTAAACGATCGATACACGAATGAGGGTTGTCAGATCCTTGGGGAGCCGAACACAACTGCTTAACAAGATTATTTCGCTTTCGTTTTGCTGTTGAATTCCTGTCATTATTGATAGTCTTGTGATACTCCTTTATAATAAATAGCAGGGATATTTATATCCTTTTTTATAGATTCAATTTATTTAGTTTTCAACGCAATTTTTTGTCGTACTAAAGATATAACGTTATTTTCCAGACGTAAGCTTAACAAGTACAAAGATTCCACAATCTTAGATATTTGTAGAATATTTGATTTATCATCATGTAAAAAATAAAACTCACCATTTAAACATGCGTTAAAAAGATCCCGTAAAAACTTGATTACAAAGCGTATTTTAATTATAATCGTTATACCGAACGCATTTCCAAAGTGAGTTAAATCAATCGATCAATGCATTTTTGAACCCAAAGTTAAAAGGTTTCATCGAGCAATACAAACGGCTGCAATTACGAATAAATAATCGATGAAGTACTCACATGCATCATCCACTGACATCGGAATAAATCGATGTGTGAACTTGACCGGTGATCGTTCATTCATTCACCACTTACGGTTAGGACTAGTCCCGCATCCGCTCCGATACTTTAAAATACTATGAATACCAAAAATGATTATATTTATGGAAACCGGCTCTTCTGCCGCACCGTATATGAACGAGTGTAAATTGTGTAGGCTAATAGACTGACAGGCTATTTACCTACGTATCCTTACACAAAAAAGGTAGATATGAATGGAAATATAAAGTATTTCTTGAAGCCATTGACTTGTATTTTCTATTTCTAATTGGTTCTAAGTTTTCATGGTGACATCTTATTACTATTATCATACTAAGTATAATTTAAATAATATGATAATTCTATAGTACTACAAAGTAGTCATTTGAATATTTTACGTTTAATTAAACTCACTGCAACAAATTTGAAAAGAGCATTTTAGTGTTAAAAGTAAGATTTGTATGTATATGCATTTATTCAAAATGAGACGAAAAAAGATACTCTCAGAATTTTGATTAGTTAAAATTTGATAAGGACAATTAATCTTAAGCACTACTTAATTTAAGCATAAACGGTTTTATTAAAGCACAAAAGCACTAAACACGCACACGGTCAATAACCCCGTGTGGGCAGGAAACACGCTGAGATTTTTATTTTTATTACGCAACTACGTATAAGTTTTTCTCATATTAACATATGAATTTATTGTGCTATGCATGTCTATTAAATCAAGTCCGTGGAAGAAGATAAATATTCGAACGTAAATGATGAAGAACTAAGCGCGTTAACATTTCAATCTTATAAAATTTGATATCTAAGTTGTTCAGCACAAGTCCTGTAAATCTTTATGTTACTCTAAAGAATGGTCACTATTTTCTAAACGCTCTGATTCAGTGAACTAAAAAGTGTTCTTAAATAATACATACAAACATTGCAAGAATAAAGAAAGCAATTTAAAGTATATGCATCTTAAATACAATGTCTTTTATAAAAAAATCGACGTAATTTGGAATGATAACAAAAGAATTGTAGCAGACTTGTAATTTATAGCGAGTGATATTACGCAAAAGCGTGCGTCACATTGTATCTTATCATACAAGTTACCGACACTCATCTAGTATTATTGTACGCTCTCGACACGCGATTATTATGCCAGCCATGCGTCCCAACGCACGTATTTTTAGCGAATGTCGTGCGCGTAACGTTCCGACTTAAGCCCGGAATAGACGAGCAACGAGAACTCGGTAGTCACCGTCGGATGTTACACGCGGCACACATCGATAAGCCTAGTCCCTAATAAGAAAACTTTTAGATAGCGGCTTATCATAAAATACATAAAAAATATTTCATTGTGTAATTTTTATCAATGATAAGTGATATCGCTTCACCTGAGCGCTATTTGATGAGTAATTTTTATATGAAACATTACGCACTACTTACGTCAAACAGATAGTAATTATATAAGTCGTATGTGTTTAGGTTTAATGATATATGTTTTTTCTAAGATTTAGATAAAGAATCATCTATAAATGTTTTACCAAGTTAAGGAGTGAGAGTGAGGTGTCAATATTGTTACAGTATGTGACAAGGGTATATAAGCTTCGTGACGTCACATGTCAAACACTAACTATAAACAACATGTTACCATATTTTAATAAGAAATATATGTAAATATAACTTAAGAACTGCTGTTTTAATTATTTACTCTAAAATATGTAACGTTACATCAGAAGGGAGGGTTTTACGAATATGGCCACCCGTGACAAGCGCTGGGGGTCTAAAAATCATACATTTGTGTCATATAATTTATGGCTGCACTGTAATTTTGTAAAGAAATCGTATAAGTTTTCGCAGCAAATAAAACTGAGAGTGTGAACATTATGGTCGTGTATTCAGGTCTTTTGACTCAGTCGGGGTTAATGTACTGCGTTTATTTCGTTACGATTGTATTACGAGTCTCAAGAAACCTCTGAAGGGAATTGAGTGATATTTGGAAGGAAATAATATTAATATTATATATAGTAAAGTCGGTCAGTTAACCAATTGAAACATGAATGAAAGAGAATGAACAATAAAACGTGAATTATACAAAAATACTTTTTCACAAGTAACGGTATTCAAAGTCTAGACAGCTTTTAATTATTTCCTGTTGCGAAATTTAAATTTTTCATTAATTTTGACTTACAAAAACTATAAACTTTCGTAATAAACCAGTCTAGATAGCTAAGATATGAGAAAGATGAATTTATAAATGTATCGTTGCTAGAATTTACTTCGAAAGATCTTATAATATTTAGGGTCGAGTGACTATATGCTTGGGTTTTTTGTTCATCTATATCATACAGAATTTCTTACGCCACAAGCTTGATATACATCGACGCGAACATTTTACAACCGATAGAAATAATAATTCACGAACTAACAATACTTTTTATTGCTGTGCGGTTAACAAGCTCTTATATTGTTTACATACTGAATAATAAGGGTAACATTACATTATGCCTTGTTCTTAATAAAAGTTTTATGTGCTATGTTGCTAGGCTCACGATCGTGTTTGTTTCTTTTATTACTTTGATATTGTTTAAAGCAAATACATTTGAAACTAATGAAGTTGCAATATATGGAAAGAATTAACTAAAATCGCGATTATTCTGATTTAATACAAACTATTTTCTTTTAAAATTCTTATTCAATAATTCTGTTAGTAAGAAAAGGATAGAATATATATAAATATCTATATCATGTTCTATATGTTTTTTGCAGAGAATTTCTGTTCTCATAAGTTGTATTTTGAGTCAGGACCCTTGCATTTTAAGGGTACGAAATGTACCTTTAAAATGTTACGAGCAAAATAAAATTACGACAAAGGCGTGCACACACTACGGTGAAATCATTAATCTTGCTTTAACGGAGTTGATATTAATTATTAAAGCGTCACTCAGTGGAGAACCTGTCCCGAGATTAACCAGTTGACAGTTTGAGGACAAAGCATCGAAAGTTGAGCCGTAAACGTATGCAAAAAAAATATTAAAACAAATGATGGGATCATTAAATAAACTTTAACATTTATATAACTGATCCACTGTACAAGAATAATAGTAATATTTTAATCAAACTAAAGTGTAAAGATAATTTATACTCGAAACAGTTTATTCCATACTGTCATAAATGCAAGTAATAAAGGTCCAAAATTGCTAGTAAATTTTCATGGACTTTGAATAAACGAAATAAGAAAATAAACTCGTGCCAAAATTGTTTAAGATATGCATAAAACCAGACAATAAGTGCTAGTAATAAAGAAAATAAAAGGATCCCCCTTAGACTGCTATTTTAAAGCGGTAATCACGATTACAAAAGAACCTGTTATCTTAAGCCAACACTTTTTGTGCTGACTTTCTGATTATGCTACCAAATGTCAAAATTCCATGAAGAGCTTTATTCTATTCCTTCTTAGAAATGATGTACATTAAAGATAGTAAAGCAGGAGCTCGTTGAAGATGTTAATAGCTTGAGAACATCGCAAATGTTTGAAATGAAGAAGTAATGATGTAGTTTACAATGTATATGTTCAGTAATTTGAGGCAGTCGCAATTAAACGATAAGCTATTTTATGTGGTCCAGTCAAATAAAATTAATTTATACTATCTGGGCTGACATATTTATTTAAGGTTGTAATCGCAACTAGGGCTAGCGCAAGATATTACGAAATGTCGGCTCATTCGACATTTGGTACGGAAATTGAGCGTACGAGACTACGAGATTGCTTTTAAATCGCATTATGCGCCTGATGCACAGCCGATGCAACCAGCCATACATAAAGCGCAGAGACTACGTGACGGATCACTTGATAATTATAAAACCCATTTCTCTTCACATAATGAATCTTTAGACACACTTCAGTATTATACTAAAGTTTAATGCAACATTTATGAGCACAGTTGTTTATTGTTTCATGATTAAATTAATTTACAAACGTACTTTTGAAATTGCATGCTGTCCACAGTACATAGTTGTAATTAAACGAAATAATATAAAATGAAATAACGGTGACTAACTATAGAAATAGTAATTAACAAGAAACACCTCGAATTTGGGTATAACCCGTGGTAGTTTTCGAAGCAAATGCAGAGGAAGAATCAAATATAACAATAACACAATAACGAACCAGGGTTCACAGCAAATAAAAATTAAAACTGAAAAAGGGATCAGTCGTAAAACTGCGTCGGATGGCTAGAATGGGCAAAAAAGACAAACGGTCGCTACGAACGATAAAAAATGCCGACAAAAACATTTGCTTTAGTGTGTTTTCGAAAGGAAAGTCGATTTGAAAAAAATATCGCTTTACTAATAGACAAGGGATGTTAGTAAGCTATGAATATGGCTTTAAAGATGACACAGATAAACAAATAAAAATGTTTATGAATTATTTAGACGTGAAGACGTACATAATACATAACTGGCACATTCGGCGCTTGAGTTATAAAAATTAAGTTTGGATTTTATAGCGGTAAAACACGAATCGGAGTCATGATTGATGATTGATTAATATACGAGTCTGATAGGTGAATTACACGTGTATAATTGGAGTCGTCATTGATCAAATGGAACAAAAAGTCGGTGGCCGATGTCGACGGGGTCACCTTAACCCTCGCAACATCTGCTGAAACACATTGTTTATGACACGTGAGAATTTATAAAATAAATATCATTGTGAGACGTAGTTAGGAAAATAACATTATCCGGAAAAACGTAGCAACAAGTAAGTATATGGATTTGTTACTAGTGTTTTATCTTTGACGTTTTTACATATCATCTGATATAAAGATATGAAAATACGTAATATTGGTTCTGATTTTGATAAGGAAGTTCAAAGTCAATGTGACAAGCAATAAAACCGGGTATGTATAAGAGTAAAAGGAGCGAATCCAAGCAAGTTATCACTGTAAGTGTCAAGTTTAATGACTTATACATATAATGTATGGAAATTTGGAAAATTGTGCATAAGGCATAGTGAGTTAGCAAGCTGTCAGTTAAAATGACTCATTGCTATAGACCGAATATACCACGAAGATGCATCAAGAATTTCAATCACTTCCTTACGGCTTGGTTTATGTTTTACCATCGCCATATTGACGCCTGCTTCATACTTACAAAAAATGTAAAGGTTCAAAAATATTCTATTTTAACTCACTAGCGTAATACCTCACGAGGATTACTATACAATGAAACGGATGACGATGCGTACATGTAACAAAGAATGGCGCAGGATCTCTAGTAGGTTACATAAATATAAAACAAAGAGTAGATTATATATTCAAAGGATAAAGCCGGAAGGCTAAGCACAAGGTGCTAGGTACACCTGCCTTATACGTACACTTTAATGCGATGTTTATGTTGGCTCTAACGAGAAAGACTATCTGACGCTGTTTTTTTTTCTAACATATCTCGAACCTTATACGGGGAGCAGTCTTAAGAAACAATAGGATATATTTCAGACCACGTATTTGGTTTTTGCTTCAATTGTAAGAATTTAGCTTTAATTATGTTTTCTGTTGTCTTGTAAAGAAAATGCATTAATGAGTCATCATTATAACATCGCCATTCATCATTTGGCGACACCTGTTAAAATCTTGCTTAAAGTGTAAAATTGTGTATTACGGGCAAAGTAATAGGCAATTAGAGAAATGTCAAAAGATATATTAAAAATAAAAAATCAAAGAGTTATATTTCTCTTTTATATATCTGACCATTAATATTTTTGACCAGTGCTTAAACGTGTTTCATAAAACCACAAGTCATCTTACAACGAAAAATGTATTATATTAATTAGGCTTTTATACCTGTGGCATGAAACTAGTTCACTTGGTTTCTGCATATACCAGCAATTGATTTTCTTTTATTCTGCTGTCATTGTTTCGAATTATTTACTTTATCTCGTTGGTTTGTTTTCAGGTTTAAAAACATAAGACTAAATATTTCAATAAAATAGATGGCATAATTAACTGATTTTGATTCCGAGTTGCAAATGAACGCTAAAACATTCCGTGAAAAGTATTGTACAGAATGAGACATGAGAATTCATTTTTGGCAGAATCGTTGTCAAATTAAGTCGAATGTTTTGTAAGCAGGTCACAAGATCTCTGCCGAAAATAAGTATTCCTTACAAAGTCAAGCACTTTTTATGTTTTCGATAAAATGTTAATCAGCCGTTGTATAAACGTATGTGAGAACTGATCAAAACGACAAAAACTAAATATAACTGTTTTATATACTTTTTTAGGTATTTTAGTAAATAAGTTGGTAAATAATTATCAAGTACTAACTAAAGTCTGACCTGTTCATGCTTCTAGATTTTAATTTTTGTATTCTCTCGCTCTTGGGATTTACAATTATGTTGCTTTATGATTCACAGTAAACAATCGTGACGTTTATGGGAATAACACATTATTTCAAAGAATATTACCTCAAATACATATATGCACATATAAATTACAATAATCTATTGTAAAATTCTGTTTAAATATATGAGTAATACAATTTAATTTTACAGCACCGCAATTTATGTAAGTTATTTCAAAATATGGAATTACTATAAGTAATTTTTCAAAAATGTATTATTTTTGAAACCAGTATCACTGTATTTTTTTATATTCCTAGCGTATTTATAGCAAAATCCCTCAGTATCCACGAACAGAAAAAAGTAGTTATCCGTTACCGGTTTTCTTTTTACTGAGTGCTTAAAAAATTACGGTAGCTTTTGTGTATAAAAAGTACCAGCCGTGCCTTGACTTCAATGGATCCCCTCGATTGAAAGGGCGACAACCATTGTTAAAGCTAACAAAAAATATATAAGTTTTTTTTATAGGACCCGGCGTGGTATTTTTTATTCTTTCCAAAAAAAGCGCCAAAATATCGGCGTTGCTTACCAAAAGTTACGAGCTTGGCGGAACAAAACACTAAAATTCTCTTGTTGAGTAACAGAACTGTCTCCGTGACAGTCCCGCTTTGCCGTATGCATGCATGGTGTTATAGGACCGAGGTCGGGAATAATCACCTCGGTCGGTGGCGTAACATAACTTCTCATCTCCCAGCAACGCCACGGTCAGCTGGCCGCATTCAATACACTGCACATCCTGGACATGGTCACACACAACACAATATTATCACTAGAAGCAGGTCGATCCTGTCGTCACACACACACTATGTCACTGTCACAGAGCTGACCGAGTCGGGGTCGTGAGACGAGCGGCGTGCGCTATCAACGCCGATGCATTGGCGGTGTGCGCGGCGCGGTCCCGGGCGCGCAACAGCTGACGGGAGGCGCAGGCCCCGCACCCCGCGCCGTCCCCGTCCCGCGCCCGCGCGCGCAGCCGGTGCGTGCGCCACACCCCTCCCGTCTCCGCTCCCCACCTCTAATCCATTATTTACGGACGGCCGACCGGTTTCAGGCGCGTTCGTTCTGCCCGCCGCTTCACGACGATCGTTCAAATTTAATGCCCTTCCTATGTCCGGCCTCTAATGCGATAAGATTACGGTCAACGAGCGCTGGAAGCCCTTACAGCTCCTGAGTCGCCAATGCCGACGGTGACCCAATAATTAACGGCTGCGGAATAGTAGTAAAGCAGAATCATTGCGCCAACGACGTGCAAAGAGCCTCGTTAAGTATGATTCAAATGCGTGATTGATATGACAGGGAAAAGGTGAACGAACCTAAGGCAGGCATTGGCTGGTACTGCAAGCACTAAAATGCCTATAACCCAAAGTTATATTCTGTTGTAAGCAACAAATATACTTCTGAAGCCGTAAATCAACATAGAGATCATAAAAACGTTGTAAAATAAAATTGGAAAAGAAATGGGTAGCTATAACGTATTGGTAAGTTTGTATTTCCAACTATTTTAGACGAATTCGTAAGGACTTAAACTAAGCTATGAACGTTGAAATAAGCGTCAAGTAAAAAACTTTCACAGTTGACCCTTCTGTCAGGCTAAGTTTATCTTAACGTTTATCGTTTAATATTTCCGTGAACACAACTTAAAAATGTTACTTCTTATCTTCCAGTTCTGAGAATATTACCACGGGCACTGAATTTCAAGCATATGACTTTTTTAAACTTAGTTAAAGCTGAAATGTTAAATGAATGAAATACAAACTCATCCATGTTTAATAACACTCGTATACCCTTAAACAAATCACTCGATCTGAAAGAGCATGAAATGTAGCTTGCACCAATGTAAAAACTACATTCAAAATAAAATCCACAGCTATTAAGTCGATCAATTTTTGCGGACCATTTACTTACCGACCAATTGTCCAATCCCACAAATAAGTAAAATCACGAATTGCTTTACAGATTTTGAAATAAGGTTTATAGCTCTCCGGTACGGCCATAGTAATAAAATCGAAGCAGGGGGCTTATAAATTTAAAGTCACGTAATTAGAGCAACTAAATACGAAACAATATACCTACCTATCTGCTAAGAAGGACCACCGCGAGGTTTTATCGTCGCGTTGTCATTCATCCGAAGAACGTGTTCTTAATAAAATATCTAACATAAGATATTAGATATTATAAAATACAGAAAACAAACACCACGGACGGGGGTCTTTCACGTCCGGGGAGTAGAAGCCAGTGTTTCATTACACATTTCTTAGTAACATTAGCGCCGGCCGAGTGACTCTCGAGATACTCCAGGCTCCACTTTCGGCGGACAGCCATAGAAATCACGTAGTTCGCGGAACTTTGTTACCTGTGGTGCGCCGGCAGCGCAGCGCACCAAGGTGAACGTTCGGGCCAAGGACGGACCGGGCGGCGGGAGGGCCCCGCCCACGTCCCTCCACGCGCTTCTCCCCCGTACTCGAGTAAAAACGCTTCGAACCTTCGAACGCAGGCGGTGCAACCCAGCAAAAAAAGGGCCCGACGGAACAAATAGAAAATGTTCGGGTTTAACAAAAAAAAGAACAATACAAATAACAGGGGTCTTGGATAACTGACTAGTTAAGCTCTCTGGTGGAACGTCAAAATAATATAGAGTTCGCATGTCACCTGCGCCTACGCAGACGGGTCACGCACTAAGAACGCGCGTGTTCCTATGATGTAATAGGCGAACGATAAAAAACGCCTAACGGAAGAGGCGCGGAACCGGCCGTATCGACGACGACGACCCAGTAATCACCTGACACGATAGTCATTTTATAATTTCACAGCTATGGCTAACCGACGAGGACATTAATATTCTAGAGATGGCCATCTTTGCTTCAATTATTCATGTGTTTCTTCTTGCTTATTCGTGATGCGTAAGCGTTGAACTTTTTCCATGAGAATTAAAGGAAGACTAAGAACGCTAAAGTGCCAGGATCGCTTCCTAGATGTTGTGCTCTGACCGGTCTAACAGCGTATTATAATAACTTCCCCAACAAAAAAGTTGTGCTTGGTACTGAAACACGTCCTCAAGGATATACATTAACGACGTGCATTTGAAATACCCCTTCTATGAGATGAAGTTTTATTCCAGCATAGTGCAAAAACTAAGTACATTCCAAGCATACGAGGGCTTTGACATTCAAGGAAACATTTTTTGTGTGTAATAGAATGTTGACGTAATAGAACATGTTATTGTTAATGTATCGATGTATTTCTACTCTATCGAGGTGCACAGACAATAAATGTCTCCCTGTGAGCGGTCATGTGATCGGTCTATTGCTTAGGTTACATCACCGTTCGTAAATAGAATCTCCTGGAGCCGTTTGTACTTGCGTATAGCGCGTGCAGGGAGGCGTAACTCTCTGTGCTCCTCTAACGAACAGCATCGAACGAGAGAGAAAGGGACGAGGCAGTGTTACAGTTAAGCAGGAACTCTATTTATATGCAAATATAACCTCAGAGTCGACACCTGTTTGCGTATTCTCAGCGCTCGCTCTGCGTCGCTTTGTGGCAACACTGTCTCCGTAGTATCCTTTAGATTATGAAAACCAAAGCAACTTTGCGTTCATTCGAAGTCCAACCCCGAAAACAGATCGACGTTAATACCGAGTATTACAGCTTCAAACGAAACTGACTCTATCGCGTTGTGGACATTGTTATCCAATACCTGTGCCTTTGCTCCTTTTCTCTGGTTTTTTTCTGACCGCTTTTTAATTTTATTAGCTTAGGCGACATACTACGATTCGTTAAGAAAAATTAGCATATAAAATACATGTGTCACGTTTTATTCTTTGAAAGTTTTAAAGAATTAGGAGAGTACATTTTCAAAACGCTAGAATCTCAAAAAATTAAAAATGCTTGTAAGCTTTGTAGCGAATAATATTGATATACATAAAAGAATAAAACATAAAAATCAGTAGGATAACCCGGCAATGCATTTATTTACCACTAAGTACAGTATCACTAAACGAACACTATTTAGTAACTAGTAAACTTTGATGTTAAAGGTGTAAAAACTGTAAATAAATTGTTCAAACTCCTTGATAGATTATGATATTGTTTATTTTTTTTGCAATGTCCATCGTATTTCCCTTGTGATTTGTCACATGTTTCCATTACTGTCATATATCTCCCTTGTGCTCTATGGAATAAAGAGAAGAATTAGAGCAGGATTGGGGCGGACCATTTATCATACTCGGCCGAGTCGGGCGCTTGAGTGCGTTCCGATGTACGTCTGCTTTTCCAGACGCAACTTAGTGCTTACTTTATTATAGACTAGTTGTCTGATCTACTGTGAAGTCTGTACATATTTTTTTGTCTCACTTAAATGTTTTGAATAATTATGATTACGTTCAAAAGATCATTCTATTCGATAAGTTTGATTTCACCTTTCAGTTTCTCGGTTTCTTTATACGCATATAAGGTACTCTTTGTAGGTATACACAGTCCGTATGGTGGCGGATTAAAAATACATAGTTTTATCACCCCTATTCATCCTGTGGATGTCGTAAGAGGCGACTAAGACGAAAATATCATTACATAGAGTAGTTATTGTATTTATTTATTTCTCTTTATTCATTATTGTTTATTTATTTTATTAATGTTTATGAATGTATTGTCAAGGTCGGCGTGGGGTAGGGTCTGATAGGAATAATCCTTAACTCAATTTGTACCAAGTTTAAGACCTATATAACAAAATAACAATTGCGTAAGTCATTCACTTGTAGCGGTTCTTAATTATCATCATCAACAGCCTTGAATAGTCCAATGCTTGACATACGCCTCTTCTAAGAAGGACTTGGTCTGCTATATCACACGACTCTAATACCGAGTTTTAATTTATGTTGTCACTAATACAGCGCCGTCTAATGACATTAGGTTTCTTAAGAACATTTAATATTGTTTGATACTCCTTATCTTACATGGATTCCCTAATTATAACTTTACTCCTAATAATACGAAGTTAATTTTCTGTAAAACTGTGTAGCAATATTAACTAAATTTTTAAATGCAAATGTGCACATTAGCACCAGAGTTAGTAGAACGACGCAATCGTGTAACGCGTCGCATCGGCTCTCGGGTGCGACGCCCGAATTGTCCTTTCCTCGCCCTTTACAAGTAGTAAAAAGCCGTGTTAAATAAAATTGTGTATTAGTTACTCGACAGGTCATCCTTCTATAATTTACTTACTGATTAGTTTGAAGAACCTCATTTTGTAGTGTGCACATTAAAAGTCAACATCCTGTCCTGAACAGATTATTTGAATTCTAGTGTTGTTGTAGTACAGTATTGCAGAAGGCAGCAGAAAAAATAATCTGTGGCTTGCAATACCGCTGAAATTGTAAAAGTCAACTAAGGGTAATGAAGTAGGTAAAGGTAACGACTGTCTCATTGGTCTAGCGGTTAGCGTATGCGACTACGGCTCAAGAGGTCTTGGGTTTTAATTCCCACGAACGGGTCAACAAGTGTTATTGAGTTTTTTTGGTTATAGATTTCTATGCTTAATAACAGGGCTCAATTCCCGTGCCTTGGAGAGCATGTAAAGTCGTCTCATCGGATTGTAAGTGTGAGAACAGAGAGTGCAACTGTGTTTGCGCATACAATATACCCAATATCTGCATAAGAGAAATTTACAATATATTTTTTAACCTTTTAGAAGTTGCCAATTCGTAAGTGCTATGAAGTGAACATAATAAAGTCATATATATTCTCGACCTACCCACATTTTATAAACTTTAACTTAGGAAAAATAAATATTGTAAATCGTATGGAGCAGACGTGAAGCCTAACGACCTACGTTTTATGACTTGTAATTACATTTTAAAGTCACAATTATTTATGTTACAATGTTCACTATTTAAAAGCATTCAACACGCAGTGAGACTCGTTACAGTGTAAACTCAATAATTTGTGTTAGTGCACAAATTACCCGAGGTTTCTTTAATCAAATAGAGCTGGTGCTCCGACGAGCTTGTTAGACGAGGGAAATTAATCTATATACTCCAGTACAGGAGTGGCATGAAGCGCTTTCTGCCTCCGTTCGTCTCTAACGTAATAATAAAATGTTGCACTTTGATGTCTGCTGGTGAACGTTCGGGCGGTGACGGCGATACGGCGGCCGCAGTCTGTACAAGAGGGTGGAAAATCACCCGCGGCATTTCAGTTCTGACGTTGTCGAATTTCAAAGTAAGAGAGAGGAGTATCGCGATAGAGGCGGCATTAATCCAGAGAGCGAAGCCTCGCCTCTTTTTGACCTATAAACGCCGTTTCTACGACGCTTGTCTTCATACAGCCGTAAATATTTTGTTACTCACCCATTCTATATAATATTTATGGGGAAGGGAACTCCGTTGCGATTAGAATGCCATTTCTTTGCAATATTGAAAGCTTTACTAGCTTATTTCGCCCCTTTTCCATATGGATGTTTGCATAATTTACTTGGAAAAGTAAGATGCATCAGAAGAAATCTGTGTAGAGATGAATTATTTGAAGTTTAGTAACTTCAAATATTTTACAGGATTTTGCTCAGGAGAAGCCATATAGTCTTTACCATTTGCTTTCATGTTACAATTTCTCGTGATTTGGTGATATTTTTTTAATATCTGATTATATTTGGGCAGAA
Organism: Hypercompe scribonia; assembly: GCA_949316085.1. NCBI lineage: Eukaryota > Metazoa > Arthropoda > Insecta > Lepidoptera > Erebidae > Hypercompe > Hypercompe scribonia. The sequence goes on from OX438970.1 coordinate 20,357,910, forward strand.
GAGTGGCCTGGAAAAGGTGCCCCGGGAGCACTGCTTACCAATTTATTATACGTATTGAAAAGAGCGTCGGCAGGAAGGCGTCGTCTATGACGACATTGCGGCGTGTCGGAGACAATTTTTCAATCAATCGGTCACTGGTCCACCAGAGTTGATCGCCTAGTCTAGTTTATTGTAAGGCTATATTATTGCTATATTTCTTTATTATTATCACAAAGGGAAGTAGTATAATTTTTGACGCTGCTCTCTACTGCGCTGAGTATTGTTGGCTAAAACCTAAAAGACTTTGTGTGATCCACAAATTGTTGTTCTGAGTCTGGGTGTTCTTTGTGTCCGTTTTTTATATATTTGTAAAGTCCTCTACGACACAGAATATATTGCAAATGCGGGCGTTGTCTTAAAAATTAATAACACTTACCGATATAAAGTATATTTAAAAGTGAACCCCCATGTAGTGATAAATAATTATTTGACTTAACATGGTACTTGTACCTAACTTAATTAACTGGAAATACAATAACTGCCTCGGTGGCGCAGCGGTAGTGAATGCGACTGCTGTGCTTGAGGTCTCGGGTTCGATTCCCGGGTCGGACCAAATGTTTGTATGATCTACAAATATTTGTTTCGAAGTTTGGGTGTTTTCTATGTATAATATGTATGTATTTGCAAAAAAAAAGTATATAAGTATTCTATCAGTCAGTCTAGTTATCATAGCACAAGCTCAGCTTAGTTTGAAACTAGATGACGTTGTGTGTCAAATGTCCGACATATTTATTTATAATAAAATTGTTAATATTTATGCCCTGTTATGCAAATAAAGTGATGTTTGGCATGCAGACGGAGTGCGAAAAGTGAATTAAAACATTTTCTTCAAGTATAAAGAATAAATTTAACTTCAAAAGACATTAACGACCACCTACTTTTACAAAATAACACATACATATAACATTAGTTATAACAGCTTTATAAGAATCTTAACAAAAAGAAATTTAATTAGCGCCTTTGTAATGTAAATGTTACTCGCATGAGAAAAAGTCCGGTAGCATATGTTGAGAAACAACTTACAATTATAACGCAGATAATTGTATGTTAATCGTACAAATTTTTGAGTTAATTCAAACAAAATTTAAGCCTTTTAATTAGTGTAGAGTGTACTGTGCATACGAAGCTGAGTCTCGTTGAAAAGCATTAAGACAACTTGCATCTCAGTGTACATTGTATTTTTATGCCTTTTCTGTTAAATTGAAAAATGAATAAATCAGATGCTACTTAAAACCATAACATATTTTGTTAATTTAGTTAGAAATTGTTCGTTCAAAATGCTGCAATTCCTATTATCTTGCACCCTGCGTCAAACTAATGTTATCTAATGTGTTCCAGAACACAACAGAGTTGAGTATCCACAAGAAACGATCGTATATAAAACACAGCAACATGCGTAGCCGTTAAACTTTCATCAGCGGTAATTGCGTTGTATACTTGTATGTGTGGCGGCATCACTAAGACGTCCCGAAGCAGCGGCCGCGACTGTACTCCGGAAGTGTTCTCGCATCTCGCCCTATTTATAAGACGTCTAACCTATACGCATACGCACAGTTCGAAGGCAAACGAGAAAATTTAAAAAGAATAGACTGCATGTAAGTACGTCGTGTGTATTTTTGAACATAAAACGAACTAAAGTTCGTCAAAGTAAAAAATTAAATGCCAACATTTAGCCGGATATTTCGTCGTATTACATAGAATTGTTTAAAAAAAAATATCTGAAACTCTCACTCGTGAATTATTAAAGAATTTCTTTCATTTTTTATAGGAAATGGTTCAACAACAAAAGCTGGTTCTCGTGATCTATTAATCCACGAACGTAAAAATAAATAGAGACGAATTAATCTCGTTTTTTAACTGATTTCGAGGAATTATGTAAAGCGGATGTTATAACTGACATAATTTATTTTTTGTGTATCTCAGCAATATTATGTTTAATAGTTGTCTTTGTTGTGCTATATCTATAAATTATAGGACCGAAACTGAAACATGAGCTGAGAAGAGAATAACTGCCACAGTTAGATTTTTTTTTCATGCTGAGGAACCCTTTAGAAAGATATCCAATTATATATGTTTAATGTGTGTAAACGCATGCGTGGGGTTCTGTAACTTGATTCAAACGTGTTGTGTTTCTTATTGACAAATCCATTAGGTATTATTCGAGTTCTGGGGCATGCATAGTCGGAACAGATGCATTCAGAAGTTATGCTCACTGGCTTTTGACATCTGGTATAAAACATCAAAAGTTAGATTGTGTATCATATTGCGTTACGGTAATTCGTATATTCGAATGTGTTAAAATAATATGATCGATAAATATGTAAGATTAACATTAGTATTCTATTCGACAAGAAAATTATGAAACAATAATGTAGTTTGTTGATATTTCCTGAGGCTATATTGTGTATGCTTAAAATTCACTTCTCGTAAAGACGCTTCCGTTTTTCAATTTAGCGATCCACTGCGGACAAAGCGAAAGTTCAACACGTAACTCAAAACCGCACCCATGCGCTACCACATTATTCAGGTATTAACTAGCTTTAAATGTGGAGGTTAATAATGGTCTACCAAACCTATCAATGAAAGACGATGTGCAATCAATTAAATAAATTGGAAAAGAAATACATAACCAACGTAGGAGCAATAAAGACGAATTATGACAATTACAAATACGCTATTTCTGTAAACATACGTCACGACACTTAACTGACACGTGTAAAAATAATTTATATAAGTATGTGTTGTTGTGCTGTACTCTTACAGAAACCGAGATGAAAAGATATAACGTTCATCAAAAGCCAGTACAATATTCGTAAATGTATACTGCGACGACATTCATACACAGCGTTATTTATCGAAAATACAGGAAACTACTGAGTAACGAACTACTGAGTAACGAACTACTGAGTAATTACTTATCCTGTATCGCGATATAGAAGTTCTCGCGACGGTTCAAACATCACAACATCGATCGTAATGCCACAGCCCGAAAGGCATGATCAGCCAGGGTTATGCTTAATGACGTATGAAAATTCGAGAGTACCACGGTTAACTGTACTTTAGCATAAGAATTAGAAGTACAGAACAGTTATACAGCTAAACCAAATAACTATATTCTGTAAAAGAAACAAATATTACGTTTTCAATTTCAACTGATTGCTCGCGGCAAACTAATGGCAATAGTCAAAATTTCATTGTAAATCGAAATTGGTTAGAATATTTTGAAATGCTATAGAAAAAGTTTTAAAGCACACTCGACAATATAATAACCTTCATCAGTAGCTCGCTTAATAAATTCTGAGTGATTATCGTAAACCTTGGACGCGTATATACTTGAGGTCAAGGGAGAACCGAAAGTTTCTTTCTAAATATAGTGAGTAGAGTTTTCCATTTCACACCTAACAACAAAAATCGATAAATAGATAAATCACAACAAAGTTATTTAGGTTGACAGGTAGAAAAATATCTTAAAAGTAGATAAACTTAATAAAGTTTTGGTTAATTTTGGTTAAATACACGTATAGTACGTACGAGTATATATATATGGGTATAAGAGCCACGAAAGTACTTATCAATAATTTGAAAGTATAGTTTCTCTATCGTTTATCCGTGGCATCTACAAAGTTAAACGTTCGGTAGATATATCAGGTAAATGTTCAGAAATATAGCTACTTAGTGTTCGACTGCATAGGCTTAACGCTTTGATCTTAGGACGTTTGAAAGGACTACGTATTACGACTATTGCTTCGGGTTATATGGTCGTATTTGTTTGCTTTATAGTTCGAAGAACACGCAGTGTTACGTTACCATAGTATTGAAATACGAATGCTGTCTTTGTGACAGCTGATTTAAAGCTATTTTGATTTATTCTTCATTTATGGTCAATAGTAATACTTTGTTCTAGTGTTCACTATCTACTCTCTATGATAGTATTATAATGTAAGTCGTTGGTAGATACTAATGACCTTTTCTAGTTCTGCAAAGTGTGAACTCCGAAAAGTGCAACTTTGCTTTAATTTTCAAATGTAATATAAGTTTTATAAATTTACAAATTAATTAGCTATTTCCAAATTTGGTGATTTAGAAAAATAAATATTATAAAACAAATTAACGCTTTTTTAGATAGTTCCTTAAAAAACGGGTTTTCTTATTTATTGATCTATTACAGAAGCAATACAAATTATTTTAATGATGCTCAAATAACAGTAATTCCAAAGAACGTAATTAAACACAAACTTAATTATATGATGACCATTACTAATTTAATTTCATTAATAACATAATTTAAATGTCTGTATGTAGACAAACAGTATTGTGCGATATAACAAAATGTTGTCTACGCGAGCGTTATGAAACCGGTTCGGTAATATCGACAGGTTTTTGTGTGGAAGGGTTCATGTGTGAGGAAGCGTCAAGAAGGGGTAGATAGATATTATGACTAGGGATGCCAGCCATTCAACCTCAAAAAGCCATACAATGTACAAATCTCTTAAATGCCAAATTTAAATATTGTTGTTAATTGAGTCAATACTGTGTGTGTAAGAATGTGGTACAACCGATTATTGTTGTTCGTATGTATTTAACAAGTTCTAATTATCATATTATATTCCCTACGATTGTGCTATATTCATGTTCATATAAAATGTTTATTATTCAATTTGTTTTTGCCCTCTTACTCAATAGTCAATAGCCTATTACATCCACATATCTGTCTTACATTCCTTGAGTAAACGCTTCGCATTCGTTTAAAGAAACTTCATGAATAAGTGAAGAGATAGAGATGAAATGAAAAAAGGAAATACGGTTTTCCAGTAAGTGGATTTAGACTAAAAAATTAAATATGATATGCTGAAGTATTAGTAAACGTCCAACGGCACCAAAATCATAACATTAAATCATACTATTAACCGCTAGCTCCAAGACCAGTAGCAAGTATAACCCTCTGTTTGCAACCGGTCATGTAAGTCATGTAACCCGACCATGGTCGGTAAGGATTGGTTTAAGGAAGCGGGCAGTTTCCCACGGAGCTTGCGCTCTTGCGCCCAGCCACAGATAACGTACCTGTAAGCAAAAAGTACATATTAGCTCACTGATTTATTTATTAGAGTGTGCCTACATGGTGGTTTTCGTGTACTTAAAGTAAATAATTAATATAGGTATATGAGTTGCGTTAATGGACTAATAAGCCGCAAAATTATTCAAACAGTGAGCAGAAAAGTAGATTTTTTTAAGTGTAAAGTCAAGTTTAGAATAGAACATAAGCTACTCTTGTTTTTGTTTATAATTTTACCTTTTAATGAAAAATTTAAGGATAGGAAGAGATTTCCAGTTTCCCTTCCAGTTGGCAATAAAACAGTTTGGAAAAGAAAACATTGTTCTGGTAGGTAAATGACATTAGTTTCAATGATCATTGGTTAGATGCGGGCGGCATGGGATCAGCTGTTGTGATGAACCTTTTGGAGACCTATGTCCAACAGTGGACGTCTTTTGGCTGAGACGATAATGATGATTAGTCAGATCCCATAAATAAATAATAATTAATGATTATGTTATTAAAACATTCAATATTTTAAAGATACCCTTTGAATTGAACAAGAAAAGTGGGTTGTGAAGTGAGTTTTTCTATATACATATGTGTGCTAGTAGCCAACCCCCTAACATTTGTATAGTTCTTGTTTGCCATACTTATAATTTCGGATAAGGTTCTCTTCTAAAAAATGCCATTGTCACTTCGCAAGAATTCATTTTAAAATTCTTTCAAAGCATCGAACGATAGAAGACGACATTATGACCTCACCAATTCTAATGTTCGATTGGCAAAGTTTTATAGTTGCTTGATAATAATCAGTTCCGATAAAACGAGACAGGTTTCTCTAGTGTGAGTCGTCGACTTCCTACCCCGCATATCTGTCAGCTATAGGTGTACATCAAAGGCACCGTTAACATTGGGCCATTAAATACGCAGCATGGAAAATTAATGTGGAATTCAAATTATTCGGCGTTTCATTGGATTATTTAACTAACTCATTATTTATATATTTTTGTCTATAAAATTAAACAACCATTAAACTGTACATTTTTACATCAGTTTGAGACGCCAAGTTTTTTATTAAGATATAAACGTAAATATATTCATTTTTCTTTCATAAACATGCGCTTGCCTCTTCATAATGAAGAATAAATTGACATTGGCAGACATTATTCTCATTTCGAAATATGCTAATGTATTTAAACGAAATCATTGTCAAGAACGCGCGGGCACATTGCCATGAGTTGTTGATCTTAGTAAAACTGGTTATTTTATTGCATCACGGCTTTCAGATCATAACATACAGTATTTACGTGTATTAATATAGAAATGTTCATTCAAGTGGAAGAAAATTTCGTAGTTTTTGAAGGCGATTCACTTTTGTCTTTGTAAAACACATAAACTTAAAGACTTTTTTATGATTTTAACCTTGGACGTTGGGGAATCATTTTTCAGTAGAATAGACCAGCTCAACTGGAGTTATATCACACTTTCATAAAAACCCATTTGCCTAGCAGGTGACCACGGTCATGGTCACTTCCCATCACGCGACTCGTTTGCTTTGCAAGCTTAAATAAAAAACCTTTGCCAACTGCAACAGATATTTAAGAAAGTGTGTCAAATAATAAGAAATGACGCGTATTTAGTGGCCACGGTTATCGTATGCCGCGCGCAGGAAGTCACCGCGTAGGCGGACGTTTAATACGGGCGAGGAAGCGTCGTGTCCGGTGCTACGCTTGTACCGTGTATCGCTTGTCACCATGCTTGTCTTTATCGCATCTTATACTTTATGAGATTTTGGTCGTAGTAAGCTAAGAAAACTCACCCTGTATGTCTAATTACGTGTGTCGTGTATCCGGTTTGTTAATGTTAGAAAAAAATTTCATAGATTGTAATGTAAAAATCTTGTAAGCTTATGGGAATTATCGAATGATATATATATTATTTTTTAAAAACACAATTCAAGTGTCGGTGAATTACCTTTTTTTCTACATACATGGTAAAAAATCTTTGATTGAAATAGCTAAAATAAAAAGGAAACAAATGTAACATAAACGAGCAATTATTAAAGTAGTGATAATGTAGGTACAACATCTTACTTTTCAACTGACGGAAGTCTAGTATCACGCGCTCATTGATCGAATCAAATAGAGCGTTTCTCTAGCTGCCTGTTATTAATTTCCGTTCCTTTTCACTAAATCACTCTCACAGTTTGCAAGAAATCAAAAGGAAAGATAATTACACACACTAACAATGATAAATTACTCGATGACAAGTTAGAAATACTTCCTGTTATTGTTTTAATATGTTACAAATAAAATATGGGTTAAAACTTCTGCAGCTGAATATTTAAAACTGTTCCGATACACGTAAACTTTCGTTTTTATCGCATAGTAGGAATAACGTGGTTTATGTACACGTATTATTTACGTCGAATTACGATTGTTCTATTCCTAATTGTTCTCATATCCGGTCTATTCCCAAGACGACCGATAGCAAGAATGGTACAATAGCTACAATTCCCATAAGCATGTGTTCAGGTCGTTTGTTATTGTTGTGCACACTACGAAATACGTTGAAAGCCTTCATTGTACCTTTGTCGAGGTGTAAACATTGACGAACAGGCCATCTCGTAGACTTTGTTACCGTAATTAAAGCATTCGAAAACAATAAATGCTCCCTTTTAAAGGTTCCGTGGAACCCTTAATTACAAGCAGTGAAATGTAATCCTCCGTCTACGATCCCATTTTAGTAATATAGTCGCTGGAAGTCACTGGAATTAATATTAATTCCTCTTTGAAAATGGACATACACCTACATTATCTGGCCTGGACAACATTTAACACAGAGTAGTAACTATAATTATCAGCGTTGACTTTAAATATTTTATATGGTATGTTTATAAAGTATTTAGATGGTAATCAGAACTAAATTATTTATTTATAAAACAAATATGTTTTTATTATCATTCATGTTTTTTTTATCCGCGTGATACCCATTGTATATTATTATCGTATAATTCTACTTGTTAAAGCCAGAAGAGATCTTTTTTTCGTTAAATTGTGTTATATATATCATTAAAGGATAAAAATTTGATAATCTTGGAACAGCTGATCAATTTTTCTCGAATCATAGCAACGCATTGTCTCGCATTTACATTTTACATTCTCAAAAACGTATAGCATCGTCTTTTTTTGCTTCAATGATTAGAAATGAAACATATTTAGGTGTGGTATCTTAATGTAAATCTTTCGTCTTTATATCAAGAAAGAAAAAAGCTACAGGAAAAAAATGTTTGTTTACGAACATAGATATAAGTACAGGTAGATCCTAATTTTTTTGGTGTACTTTCGTCCTAACAAAGAAATTTGCCTCACTTCGCTTTCTTAAATCGGTTGAATCGCCTTCAATGCGCAGTATAACTACGACTGAACGTAATCAAACACGTTTCGATTACGGTGGCAATAGTGAATAGGTTCCCAGTATGGTTAAACCTGTCACACAGTTATCTGATTACGACATTTGTGTTATCAGATATTCTATACTTCTAGCGTTGGCGTAGCTAAATCCAATACATCTATGCGTCCATTATTATTCATTGGTTCGGTATTTCATGATTAGGTAAAATCGATGGTAATAATCTACTTACAATTGCTGATAAATAACCCAAATTATCGAACTAATTACATAATCGTTTGATTAAAAAGTCCAAGTATTTTGAATTTTTCGATGACCAACTATGTGTCACTATTGCATTTGAATGTCAAAAAAATGCAAGGATTCTGAACGCTGTTGCTGCGTGTGGTGCAGAGTAACGGCAGACTGCAGACCGCAGTCCCATTCGTTACCTTTGAACGCCTTGAAATTGTACTTAAATTATTTTAGTTTTTGAGGTTTTGATGCTTTTTATAATTTACCTATATATTTATTAGATTTATGACCTTTTACGACCTTGCTAAAGTGAACCACTTGGAGGTGTACAAGGCATGACAATCATCGTGGCAGTTTTTAGGCTCACACACTTATCACGATAGCTATCACCGTTGCAGAAATGGGCCTCCGGTCTTGCACTCACCAACGAAACACGACATATCCATCTATCATAGGACATTTTACGCTTCTCCAAACCTGTTTCTGCTAGAATTTACTACACATTATTTTTATATCTTTTTTTTTTTTGTTATATCGTTCTGATATAATAATACTCTAAAATAGAATTCTAAGAACATAACTGTAACTTAGTTTGACCGTTACTAATATTTGGTATTGGATTCATATGATATTATCACATAGACTAGTGTTTATATTGTATAGATAATATATCATGACTTGTAAAAGTGTTTGCGAAACCTATTTACAAAATAAAGATTTTCATTAACTATTCATGTCCATTGTATCGCATGTTCTCATTTAATAATGAACGCTCACAAAGTGTATGTAAATACATATTATTAAATGATAAAAATATCTATGGAAAATAATTAATTACATATCTCTAAATGTTCTTAATGAGTGATTATACCATAGTGGTATAATGTTACGAGACTATAAAATAGCAGCAGGGATTCCTCGTTGTCTTCAATATGTAAACCAGAATACAGCTGGTATTCATAAACCCAAACCTGATGGAGTGGTTTTAGAAAAAAATGACTAAGTAAATAAACATAAAGAGAATACTGCCTTGTCGTTCTGCACGCCACACAATAGTTCCGATGTTACCAGCTGGTTTGATGTTTATTCACTAGACGTGGCTTACCTTACGTCTAAAGTAATTTAATTATTTACAAAACGAATCTGCCTTAGATTTCGAAACTTTGATCTTTATCATTAATTGTTTAACATAATATATAACTAAGTATTATTTTAAATGAATAGTTGTTACATAAATAAATGAATAATTTAAAAAAAACTGATATTGAACATAAATAACACGTCTTGTCTTACATTTCCTCGAATAAACGATAAAATACATTGTAAACGTAAAAAATAATTGATCCAAATCACTTTTGTTAACTAACGCGTTCCGATAGTTATCAACACAAAGTTTGCAATTATGTCTAATTATCTAAATGGCTTCGCTAATGTCGATGGATGTTTTTCGACGACCGCATTGTTACTCATTGTAATAAACGCAGTGAATGTGTGTCCACAAAAACGATTCGTCGTGCATTAGACTAATTAGAGATTGGAGTAAACATTCAGTAAGAACAAGATAATGACATTTAGAAATCTGTGATTGCTTGTAGCTTTATAGACGTTATCACTTAATGACAAACAAACATAATTATATTTTATTGCTAAATAAAGAAAACTGAGTTCGCACCTATCATTAATTATATTGTAGAAATAGAGAAAGACAAAACTGTTTTCCAGGTATTGTTTTCTCTTCTGTTTGTCAACAATTCTCTTTATTAAAAATAAAAATTGAAAAACTACTAATATTCACAGACCATAAACAATTTAATGAATCGTTATTGATTTTTTAACCTCTATGAAACTATATACACATATTTTTCAAATATTCAAAAAATGCACGATTAGATCTTCACTATGTGTAGAATATAATCAAAAAAAGGAAATGATGACACACACAAGGAAATATACGGCTAGTGATCTGCATACGCTTAATTTGAATTCAGTACAACTGATAGCTGATAGGTACCTTGACACAGTCTACAAGCAAGGTCTAGTCATATACTACAGTCATAACCTAACATATACGCTCATAAAAGCATCCATAAATTGCACGTGTGTATTCATAAGTTGGATCTGTATGCTCACATGTGTGTGGTGTGCCAAGGACCTTTCCAACGACAAAGAGTAATCGATCCGCGTGAAATTGATCCCTCGATCCAAGAGAGCGCTCTGAGAGCACGCACTGCGAGCTACCATGCGTCAGGAATTGTGTATACATATTATGCGAAACTGGTTTGTTCACACTGATTTTTGTTCTGATATATTTGATCTTAATTAGTTTTCGTACAGAATACTTCACTTTTAAATTAACGTAGTGTAGATTTTTTTGCACACTGGTTAGTTATGGCAATCAATTAAAATTATAAGTGTTTTCGTGTAATTGCAAAGTCGTATGTCTACTAAATTGTTTTATTTGACTATAATATAATTATTTTTTCAGAATGATATTAACTTCACAATTATAAAATTCTAATTTTAGATTAATTAAAATTGTTCTGGTCTAAAATGCAATTTATAATCATTTTTATTTTATGCTATTATAAACATAATGGCAGAGATTTGTTGACGGGGTTTTACATATCCATGTTTCTTTACACGTACGCGCTACTTATAATTTCATAATTGAAATATAAATTAAAACATGATGGTAATTTAAAAAAATGTTTGATGATGATGTACTGCCAGTCCATTACGGTCACAGCGGCCAGTCTTAACGTAGACCAGCTAAATACACAGGAGATATTACAGTACAAAGTGTGTACACAAACACACGAGCACTCTCTGTCCCCTTACTCTTACAATCCGTTGGAACGGCTATCCGACACGACCAGAGAGGGATCAGGCGCGGGACCGACGGCTTTACGTAGTCTCCGAGACACGGGGGTTAAAATACCAACTTCCAAATTCTGGCTGTTATGAAACATTTCTATAGTTAGAAAAACTCAATAATACTTTTTAGTCCGACCCGGGAATCAAACCCTAGACCTTGTGATCGACAGTCGCATACACTAACCATTAGACCATAGAGGCAATTTAAAAAAGGTTAAAAGAAATAATAATTAAAAAAAATAACCTCACACATTTTACACACGGCTGTCTGCTCCTAAATTAGGCGCAGCCTGTACTACCGTAACCAGGCTGCTGATAAACATACTTAAATATTTCTAACTAAATAAATATTATAGATAAATTACATAAAGACACAGAAAAAAAAATCGTGCTCATCACACAAATATTTGTCCTGGATGGGTGTCCGGGTGGGAATGGAAAGGAAGAAATGTATAATTAACATATTAATAAAAATAATTGTAACAAGTTAAACTCATATTACAGTAACCTCATTTTCTTTGAGCTAAGAGTTCGAAATACTCGACGAGATACAGTACCAATGTGACGCAGCTAACCCTGCACATGTCGCACACATCGTGCCCTTCTACTAGGGGACACTTAATCCGCTGTCTATCTCAAACACGTTTCACCTCATTCGTTTCGCGTAGAAAAATCTCCTATTAGACCCACTAAGTCTCACCAATCGATGAGTTGTTTGTGACTTGACAGATTTTTTTACAACGGTGTTAGTATTATTAATTCTTTTCATTAGTGTTTGACACTTAAAGGTGTTGTTTAACATGAATAAGGATAATAATATATGCGAATACCATTAAAATAATGTCATAGCAACAATAAGTGTTCAAGAAATACATTAATTAAAAATTTACTAAATACTTTAATTTTATTTATTTTTCGTGTGAGGCAATTAAGGAGAGAGTACTGTATATTGTGGTTAATGTTGCATATTAATTAGATAACTAAAGGAAATTACCCATACCGTAATTAAATTTGAATAAAATCTTAGATAGTGATAGCGGCGCCATTCGTTATCAAGGAGACTTAATTCTTAGTCCGAAAGGTGAAGTTAATCTACCACGGATCACAACTGTGAGAAAGATTCTCGTTCACCTTCTATCCTTCTGAAAAAGTTATTTTTAGTGCAGATAAGGAAGTGCATTCACATATAATAATTTATTTGGCTCAGCTTCTGTTATCGGCGAGGAAACACTGGGTATCTTCCAGTGATAAATGAAAATAGTCGGCGAGGGGGGTGGACTCCCGCAGTGCCTGCACACATGGCCCCATCGACCGGACAATGTGGCTTATGACGTAAGAGATGGCGGTGATTACCCAAGAATTATACTTTTCTAATAAAAGGTATAATTAGGTAAGGAATTAAATTTAGAGGGAATGCACGGATGGCGAAGTGGTTTAAGCTCGTCGCGTTGCTTTCTTCTGCGTTAAGTATTGTGGATTCGGTCCCTGTCTTTGAATTTTTCTGAGCATCCATAATGTTACTGTAATGTTACTGTAACTGTAACATGTAAGTTTTGTTCTCCGGATAGCGCAAAGAATAAAAAAATGAGAATTTTTTAAAAAAAAACGACTCTGGTAGAGATTGACTTTTAAAGTTTAAATTATCCCCATTTTCTGCAGTATGTAATTGAAACTCGCCGTTCGCTTATCCCTCCAGCCTCCCAATCCTGACACACACGCTCTCCTGCGCTTACAATAATAAGTGAGCGCGCACGAGGCACGCGTCGCGTGTGACCGCCGACTGCCGAAATAATTGTCCATTAACATCGCACACTTGTGGGGGAAGATATGTATGTATGTATCAATTACGACAAGTGAAGACCCTTGTAGTCTTTCAATACCACGTTTGGAGAAATACTATTGAAGTTTATATATGTATAAACGTGAAACACAATATGAACATCGTCCGTGTGGTGACGGATTAAGGTCATGAAGTGTCACCATCCCTCTTCCTTCCATGTTTGTCGTAGAAGGCGAATAAGGACTCAAATTACGCAGGACATCACTGTAAAGAGAGCTGTGCCTACCCGTCTGGTCAGTATGGTCTAGTAGGCTATAACCTTTCTAAGGTGAGGCCGTGTCAAGCAGAGCAGTGTCAAAAGCTGTTAATGATGTTAATATATAAATGGAGAAATAGTCATTAAGGAGGAGTAACTTAGCAGTTCAATTGTAACAAGTTATTTTGTTAGCATTACTCTTCCAAAAAAAATTTAAGAAACAAGTTGTAAAAATGTGTATAAGATACTAATGAAACCTTTTATTTTCTCCAAATCGATTAAACCGTTTCGTCTGCAGAGCGTCACAAAAAGTATACATAGGCACAAACTCGAAAAACACAATCCCTCCGTCGCAGTCGGGTAAAAACAAGCAGGTGTTGCTTCACATTTTATGGGCCAAGTTAAATACACAGTTGACTGCAATAGAAACCTTACACTAACAGGAATACAAAAAGCACATTGACAATCTTCTCAACAAAAATAACTTTTTCATTCTCAGTTTACACACAACAAAATATAATAAAGAAACAATAAAGATTTGTGTACGTATAATGGCTTGCCTTTAATGTCCTTTGATGTTTGATTCTCTTTCACTTTTATTTCGAATTTAATAACCACGTACAGTGTATATTTGCTTTACACTGTCAACGTGCCAGATATGAAATTTAATTTACACATTTGAAACTCATCCTTACGTCAAATATGACTGGTTGATATTTCACCAATGTAGCGAGTCAATGAGTTAAATGATCACAGTAAATTTTAATTGAACAACGATAAATTGATAGTTGGTAATTGGTGAGCTTGTCGCGCGACAGGTAAATGACCGCAATGGAACTAGGATTAAAGGGTTGATAATGGCAAATTGGTATTGTAATGTTGGGGCTACCGTAAAGCTGACCACTCTCGTTACTCTAACAAAACTAACATATTTAGGTAGCCTAGAATTAACGAATTAATTTAATCAAGTAATTGATGTAACTTTGTGTATTCTTTTAGGGTTGTGTTTCTTCAAAATAAAGCTGTCAAAAGCTCATTACTTAGAAATTCGTGCAGGAGAGATATAATTTGAGATTTGTACGCTGTAGATATGCTATTCCTTGAAATTGTACAAAGTGACTCAACTAATTGAAACTTAATGCAGTCATTTACGACGAATTTTGTATAAAGGCCAAGTGCAAGCGCGTATGGGACTTTTGTACCGCCTTGCATATCTCATGGTAGTGATTGTTGTTGTATTTATTGGCTGGTAATATCATAGACAATAACAATTTTAATGCCCAGATTTTTAGGATTTTGCGTTAAAAAGTTTATTTCAGTTTGTAGTTTTCGTATGATTTGTATTAATTAAAGTCCTGATACTAGCCGTCACAAACGAGTTGACATTGCTGTCAATAAGATGGCGTAGTTCAATATTTTTAATATGAAACTCATTTGTTTATGGTTTTTTTGATCCGTCATTATAATACTGTTCTGTCAAAAAAAATACTTGAGTTACTTTTTTTACGTAACGTTCAAAAGAATCGATTGAATAAAAATGACTGATAAACCTTTCTTACATTAATTGATTTAAAATAATCCATTCTTTTTTTACTTCGCATAATTTGTACCGTCAACATTAAGAATAAAAAACTGATTTTTTTAACTGATAAATACACTAGTAAGTTTATTTTTAAATATCGATTAAAATATTATATCGTTTTTCATGTACACACAACACACAACGCCATTTAGTTTCTAACTAAGCACAGTTTAAGCAATTAAGTTCTAAAAATATGCTAATTATATAAGTATATTTGGATCCTTTATTTCAGAAACGGCATAAAACTCATAACCATCATATATAACCACCATATCATGCTAGTACATGTGTTACTAGTACATGTTTTGCTAATATATTTATTTCTAGTACATGTATTGCTAGTGGTACAGCGGATCTGTCAGAATCGTGTATCGAAATATAACAGCAAAGTCAAAAGAAGTTTAATTTTATGATATACGTACATATTGTACTTCCTTTTCAATTACCGTTCAAATTTTGTACAGAAATTCGCAAAAAATTCAGAGACGTATTTTGATGTATGAAAGAACACTTTAAAATGTTACAAAGTTTAATTTGACTCATCTGTGTGACTGATGAGTTTGTTCGATTATTGAAATCAACAAAGTATCGCTATACAAGGACATCGACCACTTTGTATGGGCTCCTGGCTTACATGGACAATTTATTACTGAAATGACAATATTATTTTTTAGTGGCCAACACCCAATAGAAAAGATTATTTTACGAAGCTTAGTTTCAATTAAGTTACATAATAAAATAGGTCGAAACAAAAAATTAACTTAAAGTCACATCCACAGTACGAGCGAACGCGAAAAAAGCGAATGAGTAAAGTGGCACACCCTGTGGTTTTAGTCGGTTCAATTCTGACACACCACCCTGTCATAAATCCCGGTGAGGTGACAGCCCGAGGGGGTTTCCACACATTAAAAAAAAACAAAGGTGACGCAGGTGGGAAACATAGGTTGACAATAGTCAAGTGTTGCTAGGATAGGAAAAAATACCTTATACTAAATTATTTCTGTATTATATATATACATATGATGTATTTTTGTGGTTTTTAGAAATATTTATAGAAGTTTTTTCGTTTTTGCCCTGGAATAGTTTTCTCTACTGCATTTGATTATGTACATACGTGACAACACAAACCATTGATACCACCGTAAATCATTTTTTTTTAACCTATGTTCTTTAGATACTATTGGATTTTAACCGTAATTTACTAAATATTTAAAAACAATTATTTATAATTTTAAATATCAACCAAACAATTTGTAGAGCACCTTTGGTGTGGCAGACAGACATATTTCTTTTAAACTATATGGTTTCTTTTGCAATGAAAAACAATAGTATTTAATTTCAATTATCTGTAGTAAAATACATGCACATTAATTAAAATAACTTCGCCTGTAGTACGAAACAATAGTTATGCGTTTACTGAATATTCCTTAATGTACGACGTAGATCATGCAACAATAGTTTTTTATGGATGCTGAGTTAATTTATCTCCAATCGGTCCTCTACCGCTCTGGTGTTCCCACATACCAACCAACTGACGTTTTTTATATTTTCGTGATTCGTTTATTTTTCTTCGTAACGAACGAAAGAGTTTTTGAGTACCATCATATATCAGTATCATAATCTAGTAAACGGTGAACTTATGAGCTGTCGATACACGTACTCGTGTATACATAAAATGTATTCAAGATTAAACATCGTCTTCTTAGTGGTTTTTATTTTTTGTTACGTCATTCTGTGCACATAAAGACGTCTATATGAGTAGAGCAGATTTGCATACTTATGTAAGTATTTTCGTCAGATGAGAACACAAAGTGGACTGCTAAAGGCTGATGGTGTGATTTGATATGAATTTTTAGCCCAACAACAACTACTAAGTATACTACTAGATGTGATTCACGAGAAAGAGGTGTTCCATACAGATTGCTTCAGATGAATTGCTCAGCTAGTGACGATAGCGTCTATTTGTACAAATTGTAAGTGAATTCATATGAAGAATTATTTAGGTAATAAATCAAAGAAAAAAGCTTTGAAAATTCACAGAGTAAGATCACCAGGTTCAAACTCTATAAAAGTATATTTATGAGCAAGAACAACTGAACGAATCAATTATCACCACAATGTTTGTCGTTTAATTTGAAAAGCGACTCAAAATCCTTTGACGAGTCCTCAACTTAAATTCCCAGCATTCCATGGACGCGTTATATCACACCGTGGTTTATCTGTCCCTTTCTGTTTTCCCATTTCATCCTTTGTATCGTTACAGTTGTAGGGTTGAACTGAAAAGATACGGCGTTTTTTACAATATCTGAAGTGGGGGTAAAAAGTTAAACTTTTGACTTTAAAGCAAAAGCATGTCAAAAAGCAAAAAGCTGTGCTGCAGAACGTGACAAATTTGTCTGTTAAGCGACAAAGAGCGTTTTAAGACGTTTAAAAAAACATTAGTTATTTTTTTTTTTTTTAAAAAGGTCAAACCTAAAACATATGTAGAGTGTCATTGATCGACCTCTATTTTGAGAAGGTATTACACCGCTACACGTCAGTGACTTGCCCCTTCGCACAATATGTACGGGGCCATTCCGCTCAATTAGCCACGCCGACCGGGTATGCTTACTCCACAGACGACGCTAGAGCTGTTGTCGGCCGCTTTGATTAAAGTTTGATTGGGAGCTGTCACTCATTCTACAGATTTAGCACGCTGTTCACGCATCGATGTCATATAAAAGCGGTGGCAAACTTTGATTGATGCGTATTTCTCTGGTAAACATGCACATTCTTCGTGTGTTCATTTTTTGTTAAGTTTTCTGCAAAGTGTAGAATAATCAATTGTATGTTATAAATTAAATTTAGTTGAAAAACGCAATATCGAAAAATAATTACAGTGATAAAGATTCAATCTTACGATTTATCTATCGCATGGGCTCTGACGTTTATTATCTTTTATTGGAATATCTTACCATTCGTTATCGTCAATCGGATTTTCTTGATTATTAAAGTACTGGATTAGAGCAGATTTTGGCTAAAAATATAAAAGAATCAAAATTTGGTTTAAAATTACTGTCGCAAGAAATGCTACAATTATTCCTCTGCTATAGTTACAGAAGCTGCTTGTCATTATCGTCGACTCATAAACTAACACAGCGATGTCTCCTCTTTGTCATAAAGTCTGTAAGATGAAAGTTTCTTTAGCCGTTCACACATTTTTATACAAGTGTGTGGGCGAGTCCCTCATCCAACTAATATGTGGGACTATTTATCATATCATTAGTATGGTATTATACCAATTCCGGATGTTGTATGACTATTAATGGTTCGATATGGAGATGGTGTATGTCGATATGCTTCATTATTAAAATAATTTAGCTGTTAATTGAAGGTAAGCTGTTAATTTTTTTTTCACCAAGCAGTAATTATAACAGTAAACTTTAAACATCGATTTACCAAACAGAAAAATAGTTACCGCAATCGTTTCAAAAGAACAAAGTTAAATAAATTATTACCTAATTCACGTAACAGGGCAAAGTTATAAAACTTGTTCCCCTTCGGCGGTCGTCGGGTGAGCTGAGGGTATTATGGCACAGCTTCCCGATAACTTTTTATAACTCGTAGTAACACTTGGAGTGACGCAGTGTTAGGTAATTTCTCCCTTCAAAAGTCTGTAACTGTTGCGTAACTGGAACTTATTCTACAAAACTTAGTATAACAGGTTATATAAGAGCGATTTTTATGGTTTCTGTATTGTAAAAAGTTGGTTAAACCTCAACTCGAGTAAGAGGTCAAATTTATTTCTTAAGACATTACTTAACTAATTTGTTTTGCACCTCAAAGTTGTAGACGAGTTATAGTGAGACTTGTTTAATCACACTGATGCCTTTATTTTCTTCAAACTAAGATTGAAGAGAGGTAAAGCTAAATATTATTAATGAATACCTACACACATACATGCAATACTGAACGCGTGATAAAAATTAATGTCTTGGAAATGATACATAGCTACTGTCGGCACCCTTAACAACCAAAATATTTAATTAAGCTTCTCATAATGACAGTCGGTGGCACTTCAAACTCGTTTGATTATCAAGATGTTTCCAACTACTGAATTTTTTAATTTATACTTCGTTTTTTACTCATTGTTGCAGATTAAGTTTCTTAGTAAGTCATTAAAAATTCTTACTTGAGTTAATATAATTTTAATTCATCTGAAAATTACAATATTTCAATTTCCAAGCCGTAGTACAGTTCAAAATGCTCTATCATGGAGTGTTTTCTAGGGTAGGCAGTCTAAAACATCCAATAAAGAAGGGAGTGGTGGACTGCATCAAGTTTTAAAGATTGTACGATACAGTAAGTATCTTGACAGAGGTGAGGTATTCCGTCAATATTGTTAGTACTCATACATAGAATGCCACAACACAAATAAAACATGTATTGAATTTTTTTTGTGATGTAGGTTAATCGATACTGGATATTATCTTGTATGAGTACTGATCCAAAATGCTAAACAATACTATTTGTTTTTACTCATGGTGATTATTAAACGATTACCCTATTAATTTTCAAATGCTGTTTACTACTACCTAACTTCATCGTATTTAAGTCCACTGTACAAATCTAAATAGTCATAAATTACATCCTGTGATTTAATTAATAAATAATTGTCTCTAACTTTTAATATTTTTAAAATATATTACATAAAAGTAGAATAGTTTATCGGTAATCGGATAAAAACTGGAACTCTACCGGCGCACGTGTTTGCCCCCCACTATGACGCCGGGTCCCTTAAGTGGGGCATTAAAAAGCATTTCACTAGGTCGCCATAGTGTGGGTCGCCATACTAAGTTATCTGCATTCGTAATGAGTATAGCGACCATCACTCTTGGATGCTATTCATTCTTTCCATCAGACAAACTAGAGTCACTTTGATCGGCCAAGAATAATGAAAAAAAGAAGAATTGCAAGGCCTTTTTGCGTAGAAACCCTTACAGAGTTGATTATATGTATTGAGTTTCACCTTATTTCAATTTCAGTTTGCTTTAAACCTGGTAATTAACGTTTATAGACGTGTTTTCATTAATCTACACAACACTGGAGATCCCCTAAAAATTGACTAGTCAAACAACTGTTTATTGTTTCCGGTGCATATTGTTTTGACAGATGCTGCCATTGGTAGGCCGCTGAAATGAATTACCAAAATTACCGTGCGCTCAGAGAATCTATTCAGATCAAAATACAAATAATTTTCGTCCTTGTTGCCCTTACTTAGTGTTGTAATCATATTACAGCGTGATAGTTGAACAGGACAACGTGCGTTGATTGTTGTGTATAGAAGGCGTGGTGTCGTCGTATCTATTTTTAGGTTTACGAGTTCAGTCCCCTTCTCCCCTGTGTCCCCTACATGTCGTGTTTCATCCCTAGTTGGGCAAATGTGATGGGTCTCACGTAAACGTCTTATTGACTAAATATACAAGCAGTTACAAATAGGTGTACTAAAAATTTAGGAACGTTACCTTAAACCGGTTTATAGTTGATAATGGTATTTTTTCCCGCCAAAGATAACAAATTCAAGTCAATTTTAATAAATGTGTTATTTTTATGCAGACTTTTCTTAAAATACAAATCGTGATGTTTTTGAGAAAGAAAGTAGAAAGTATGCATCTTTGGTAACATGTATTGGAAGCGTATAACTGATGTAGTTCCATCATCTAAATTCGCTCCCCTACGAAGTATTAGTTTTATTGGTCAATTATTAATTTCAATTTATAAGTTTAAAAAAATATATATTTCTTTTTTTTTGTAAAGCAACAGTTTTTAATATATCCAAAGTTCCAAGTAATATAATATAGACACACAATTTCTTTGCTTGTCAAAAAATTCGAATTGAGTAGACATTAAAAGGAAAATTTTGTTCTATAAATATTCATACCAAATATTGAATATTTATAGCATAATCGTAAGTAACATACCCCATAGCGTGTTCTATAAAGAATCCCGTCGAATGTAAGCAGTATAAATTGCGCGAGACACGAATCAGCTCGATCTTGACCAACATTTCGTAGACGTGACGTAATCGTCACAACTGTGAATTAACCCAGATAACATTCCACAGTTTGTAAACGTGTGGATGAGCATCACAAGCTTTTATCTCTACTCTTAACCGAGTCAACAGCGCTAGAGTGGTTTTAACTGATACATTTTTAGCCGAGTGTTATCGAAATGTGGTTTCTGTTAACGCGACGCATTATTGGGCAACAGTAATCAGATATCAACAGGCGCCAGATGCTATAACAGAAATAACAATCATACCGAAAGATAACTCAAACTCGTTCCCGACAGATATATATGTCACTTTACAGCTTCATGATAGTAGTTTTAACAAACTTATAGAAATGGTTTTAAGCCCAAGCTGTACTGCTCAACGATTTACGAGCGAATTTGTGAATCGCGGTTGAAGAACAGCTCATGGACGTCGCTTGGCATCGGTGACGTTCGGTGATGTCGCGCGATAGGCATTACTTTCAAGGCTTCAGGATATCATTTTTGTACACTCGATAAACTAGCGTTTTTATCTATTATGTAATTAAATTTACTTTCCAATGGTTAAAAAAGGGCTACGAACTTCGATTACACTTATTTAGTTGGTAAAATAGATGTAATAAAAATTAAAGCATATAACAAATAAAAAAAGCAATACAAAAGAATAGAAGAGAACAAGAATAGCTACAAATACAAATTGTTTACAGATTTTTTTTAGTGAATGTGCATTGACGTGGGTAATTATACCAAACACGATTTAGTGAATTTTTTTTTCTTCTTTGTGATTTAAATAGAAAATCCTCTTTGTAAATTGTACTGTAGTGTAGTGTATATGTGCAATACCTAAATATTGTTATTTTAAATATTATATGTAATTATTAAATTCAAAAACTGACTGAATTACTGTAAAAAAATATTGCAGTACTGCAGTAAAATGAAACGGTTCTATCAAACGTACGGACTGATGACCCTAATTACAATTATGCAGTTAAACGACGTGCACGGTGGTGTATCGCGTGGCGGACTGAACAGAGCGCTGTACCGGGAACAACACATGCAGAGCTTTCTCCGAAAACTCATTACCCCGCACGCGTCACGTAGGGACCATAACCGGTTTTATTAGGTTTCACTGTCGCGCCCTAAGTCGGCCGGAGCACGAGAACGCGCGGCTCGTTTGTGCCGAACTTTGTTTAACGCCCACTAACTCACGAACCAGATGTTGTAGTTTTTGAACTCATTTACTTAGATAGCTAATAATTAATTAATCTTCACGTTCTTGCTTAATGGTAAAATCAATACGAGTCCATATATACATTAATGTAATTAGCCTGAAGTGTTTCTGTCTGTTTGGTTGTTTTAACGTATATAGGGTATGTACTGTAGATTATATACCTATATTGGCTACAAAGTGTCATGCTACGACGCTTATGATACCACGACGAAATTGCGGGAAACTGCTAGTAATAACAATTAAAAGTAGAATATCTAGTTCAAGTTTGACACAGCTTTGATTTTAAAAGAAGATTAAAAGAAAAGTAAATCATAAATTTAAAAGAAAAATCATTAATAATAATACATACTCATAACACTAATAACATACATAAAAAAATATTGTAACCGTTAAAAAGGTAATGTCGTGTATTCCGCAATCGATATGATTGATTACATACTTGCACTAGCCTTTCCGTTTCGAGGTGCTATTTCCTGTCAATAACACATCAATTTTACTAAAAGGGGCTCGATTTTTTAAATGATTCTTTATTCTACTTATTGTATCGGTACGTCATCGTTACTACGTCACTGTTTTACATCTTATATATCGTCACTAAACTGTGCCAAAAATGTTTAATTTCATGACTCAACCATAAATAACTTTGGAACAACTAATCCATTACTGTCACTAAGGTTCATTACTATTGAAAATGTAATTCATTTATTTTATTACCTAACGATTTGAAGCTATTGAACATGACAAATTTAAGCACCTGGAGTAAATAATGGAATAGCAGTAATATTAAGAAAATTAGACGTTAACAAATTGTGGTGATAATTTGCGTGAAGTTGGCTGAACTAGTCTAGTTTAAATGATTTCTTTAAGGCAGACATCAAATGTTACAAATACTAAAGAATAGAAAAATATATATGTAAAGAATATGTTTGTCTTTACGTCCAATTCTAGGATGAATTACTAAGCTACATAACTAACTTAACGAGAATTACGTTTTGTTTTTTGTCTTCTAATTTAATTCCGATCGACGATATGATTAACTTGTTATACCAACAAAATATCTTTAATTTAGAATTATTTACAGACCAGTTACGTAATTCAGCTGGTTCAAGCTAAGATTGTGTGGCGTTAGTTAAAACAAGATTTGCGTTAAACAAGAATAGACGTGTGCCAAGACGGAAGCTCGAAGTGCCAACGACCACACATGCCGTAGTCAGTTCATAACTTAATACTTCACGCTCTAATGACTCATACCACACGCATTTCTAATAAGATAAAACATTTACCATATTTCAATATACACGTCGAGTATTTATTTTTGTAACACACTTTAGTACCTTTTCGGAACTGAATGGAGCTTTTTCTGATGAATAACTTTACAAAGGTTAGAATAAAGGATTATTTAACAGGTTAAACTTATAAATTCTACCTATTATGCTGGTTTGTAGTTTTAACATTAATCCTTTATGATTCGGTTCTTTGTTTTTTTTTTCATGGATGATAATGTATTATTACAAAGAGGTTTTATAGAAATGATTTTATTTTAACTGACTCGTTAATTTTGGTCTCTGATGTGGTTCCCGGGTCGGGACAAAAGTGTTGTTGGTATTTTCTTACAAGATTTTTTGTGGAGAAGTTTGGTGGAGAGTCGCGGAGAGCGCCCTTGTATTGACAATTAGTTAAATCTTCAAATGCCGTTCACCCTCAGGGTTGCAAAGTCTGATGTCAGTCGTTCCGTGGCAAAACTGATATTCAGTTAAAACCGGTTAAATAAGTGACCCCAAATTGTCTTGGAAATAATAAAGGCTAGGAAGATGTGTAGATGTATTTTTATTTTGACACTAAGAAGGAGTTTTAATGTGGTGTTGTATCTCTATTAAAATTGACCTCGTCTGGATCCATTCATCATATTAATTCAGTACCACTACATGGGATCAAAGAAAGTAAATTTAATTCATTCAAAACTTTAAACATTAAAGCTCTTTTTATTTTCAAAATTTCTTTATGAAATACCATTAACAATGTACTTAAGTTTTTTATAGTACCTAAAGTAAAGTTTCAACTCAAGACGCAAACAAGTTCCCTTACCCTAATAGTAAGTGATTTGATACGAACGATAGTTAAAATCAAAATACAGATCTACAACACTATTTCAATCGTACTAAAATTGAATATTCACAGGTCAGCATAGGTTTTACAAGAACTGTAATGTTCAGACATGCAAACCTGACATAAAACGAAAAACAACTACCAATTCTTTTTAAACTTCTACTGCATTTCGTGCAGGTTTCTGCAAGTCTGTGCACGTGATAATATCTGACAAGGGTTTCTTTTTTCTATAAATTTCGTTTTATTCTTCAACTATTTTATATTCTTTTATCAAAACCGGTGAATTATCAATACTATTATACCATGAGTACGCTATGTAACTTTGTGGTATAGTTATCAACAGCCTTTTACAGTCCACTGCTGCTCATAGGCCTCTCCTTAGCAAGAAGGTTTTGGCCTACAATACCACGCTGGACAGACGGGTTGGAATAGGGTTTGTTTCAAGTTTTCCTTCTCTTTGTAACGATGTTGTTTTGCATATTTGGTTCCCTTAGTCGCCTGTTACGACACCCACGGGATGAACAGGGGTGGTAACACTATGTGTTCATAATCTGTCACCACACGGACGCAGGTTTTTGCAAGTCTGTCAGTGATAATATCTGACAAGGGTTTCTTTTTCTATCAATTTCGTTTTATTCTTCAAGTATTTTACATTCTTTTATCAAAGCCAGTGTATTATCAATACTACCATGGATACGCTATGTAACTTTGTGGTATAGTTATCAACTGGTAAGTAGTATGATTAATGATTTTTTTGTTTGATGTTGTTTTCGTTACAAAGTTGACGTTTTATAATCGACTCTATCTGGAATCAATGTATCCAATCGTATGAACAATGCATATGACAACCCGGGAGCGTGCAAAGGGGCAGCCTTGTTGTTGTGGAGCATAGTTATATAGTCACCTGTAGGAGATAGGTACGTAGATAGAATTTAGCCATGGTGTATCATGCATGTTTTGGTGTAGACAGAACATTGGAAAGTGCATAGGTGGCACACTTATAATTCATACAAGTTCTTTTATGTAAGTAATTCGAAAACTTTTTTAATCTAAGAGTTTAGATCTACTTGCGATAAGTGACCGTAGAAATTATTAGAGTGACTTCAAAGATTAAACTTATTAACCTTGAATAATTTGACTTTAGGACCTAATAGCAATGAGGTCACAAGCTGACTAATGACTAAGGTTTAATTCGTTTACGTAATATAATTTAAATGCATTAATTTCAATTAAAATGTACGAAAATTCCCTTCATTGTGTGAAATAATCCCTAAAATTTATCAAATATTGGTTTACAATTTCAAATTGGCCGAGGATCGGTTTACGCAACTTGACACCCCAGGGGTATCGATAACTATTAGTGTTGGGATTAGCTCTCGCTATGCCATGTGAATCTGTTAATTGGTGTATAGGTAGGTTTTTGTAAGCTTTATGATCGCTGTAAGCAAGTAGGCTATTGAACACACATGACAAAAGTTTAATGATTTGCATGTAATAAGTATACACTTTATCATTTTTTGTTCAAAGAACAATTCGAAGAACAACCTACAGAATTTTCGTAAACCATTTATACCATCTATCAACAAAGAAGAAATTTTTTATTCAATATTAAAGTAGTGAACTCGAAAATAAATAAAAATCTTTTAAAGTAAAGTATTTGCCCAATACTTTGATCTCTTCCAGACAACTATTAGACAATTCATATGAATGCCATTAGGAATAAACTATGCTTATTGTATTTTTTCTCTAGTAATACGTACCAAGAACAATATAATGAAACGTAAACAATAAAAAATTACCCCAAATAAGCTAAAGCTAAACAAAATTCACTTCTGTGTAGAACAAATTTGGTATACATCGGATGATGGATGGTAATATTCAAATGCATTATGTATGTTCTTTTCTAACATTTCATATCCACCAAGACAGTTAACGATAACTTCTAAAGAAAACATTAGTCACACCAAAACACGTTTAAATTAAACTAAGTCATATCTAGGCATGCCTCATCAAAGGTGCTTCGAACACCACCAACGGCAACATGCTCGCGCCACACCGCAAACTAATTTCTAAAATGAATTTCAACACCATTGTGAGGGCCAACTGAACGCATTTGTGGCGTTTTAGAAAGCAAAAGTACTAGGTTTGCATAGAAGTGAAGGAACGTTAGCGATGCTCGCGTAGGCTCGGTGCGTCGGGCAGACGTCGTGCGGGGGTGGATCGATACCCTGGCCGCATTGTTGCCCCTGCTCACACCCCCCCTCGGGCCCCGCATACGTCGGTGCTGCGCCCCGCCCTCGGCTTGCACCCGAAAATTCGCCCCATTTGATCCTGAGAGCGCGAATCAATCGCTTTGTTGCAGTAACTTAATGCATCACTCTGAAGGGCGAAGTCGACTGTGTCATGCAATAACCTTTTTACACGACCGTCGATCTATGTCCTATATAAATACGGACGAAAATTGTTTACAAGGGTTTTGATTTTTTCTATAAACAGCTGTTTGCGACAACTGTTTAAGCAAGCATTGTACCATTTGGCGTAGAAGCAAATAAAAGAAGAAAGCGTAGCAAACAGTGAACGAAATGACGATCTGAAGTTTATTACAGAATGAAACTCTTAATTAGAGGAACAAGATATTGTTGGAGAATATTTTACAGCAGTCGCTACGCATAATTAATTTTCCGATGTAAAAATGTTATAAAAGTGTGCATGAGTAATGTATTGCACTTCGTATATACACAAAAAAATAAATTTCTACTTTGAAATTGATCTAAAACATAGAGTATATGTGTACAATAAGTTATAGTGCATAAAACAACCATGGTTTTCCCACTTTACTTATGAAGAACATGCATTGATGATGTTAACACATGCATTAATATGTAATATATTTTAAACTGGCCGACTCGCGCAACTTTGTCTGCATCTTTTACCCCTATTTGTGTGTTGTAGCATGATGTTATACAGCGAGAACAATTTGTTTACCATAAAAAAGGTTATAATGCGTCAACCTTAAAAGATAGGTTTTTTTTAAGAGGAACAATTCTGTGATATTTTACTTTTCTGAAATGTTAACTTTTTACGCCTCGCATGTAATTGAAGCTCTCAAAAGGAACCGTTTATGCAACATATTTCATTGATACTCCACCCCTATTGATCGTTGCGTGATGATATATAGCCTTCCTCGATAAATGGACTATCTATTATTGAAACATTTTTTTTTTCAAGTACACCAGTAGTTTCTACGATTAGTAGGTTCAAATAAACAAATTCTTTAGTTTTATAATATTAGTATAGACGTTTAGCTTGCTGGTCAAAATATACAAGTTTACAGTTACATTTTTTTTTTGCTTCTTACTACAAAAAAACAAGCAGTATTGCCATATTTCAGAGTTATATTTTCAAAGCTGTTAAATATATGTATAGTTAGTTCGTTTTAGATATAGTTAAGTTTCTATTAAATAAGTTGTATGAAGATTAAACCCTCATGAAGTTAAGCTTAAGTTACCAATCATGGTATCAAAACTCATATATGTAAGTGTGACATAACATTATATCTATTACATCGGCCATAGATAACAACCATTTACTTTTTTAAAAAGCTAATATAGTCACGTAGTCCTATTCAATCAATATATTTAAATGGCATACAGAATGTACTATATTCCTTTCTTTCTTTACGAGATCCAAAAAGTACGGTTTGAAGATACGACACGACTTCATATGCCACTCTGACACGTTATTATATTTACTATCGCCTAACACTTTGCTTGGCGCCGGATTTATATATTATACATGTGGAGCAAGTTTTAGTGTTATTAGTTTTTTAATATCGCCGGTGTAGTGTTTGCATACTCGGAATATCAGCGAGTACAGTTAGTTTGAGGACTAGCGATAAATGCACTCCGCCATTAGAGATAAGCCCACACCTAGCTAATAAACTAAAATAAGGTAACATTAAACCTCGGCTTTCAGTATAGGTGATTGTATGGTACGGGTGATTACCCATTACAGTTTAAGTGTCCTATACACTGGGAGGAAATGGTGAAAGGTATATAAAGATTATGTAAGTAAACAAAATAAATATATAGTTATTTATATAATATATACGTTTACACTTTCATAATAAATATCACTAGGAACCAATGATTTGCCAGTCTATTGTATGTTAATTACCTTAAATGTATTTCGAAGTAAACAAAAAAATATAAGTAAGAAACTAAAAGCACGAAGGAGTAGGTACGTAGTCCATTGTATTATTTTTTTAAGTATTGAAATAGTTGAAGGGTAGCTATTGTGTGGGTTGGATCGGTAGCATACCTGCTAATATTGTAATTATTCCTGAAGAGTGAGTGACAATACCATTGAAATGATATGTTTTAACTATATTACTCGTAGACTACATTCGTAGTATTTTTTTAAAGTTAAAATCTCCAACAGTGTTGGCATTATTGGCCCAGAGAGTGATGAAACACGTTCAGCTGTGCTGTTCAACAGTTAGATTTATTGTGTGCACGACCAATTGAGTTTTATTTTAAAGAACTCTTTATCAATTTCATTTCACTAAACACTCAACAGTCTAGTGTTATAACATTTAGTTATTTATGGAGGCTTGGGTTTTTTGTTACAATCAACAAACTCTAAAAGTTACAACTCTAAAACTATATGAATAATTATATATGGTAATTTAGTGCATAAAGATATTAGCCATGTATATGAATTATTCATGACATATAACAAATTGATCGAAATCGGGCTTCCTTTATAAAATATTTACGACTCGTCACTGATATTCATCCATATTTAATGTATACGTATTTAATTGAAATTAGGGTTAACAGTGCATCCTCCGGTATAAATTTATACAATGTGAAACAATGCACTTTGAAATTTAAAGGAGTAGAATTGTTTACGACCTATAAATAATTGTGCTCAAATAGTTCATACGTTTAGCTGAAGTCTTACTAAAAGCTCGATAGATGACGTGCACATCGATTTACATCGCGATGCAGTTTGCTTCAACACAGTAGGTTTTATTTAAAAAAAAATGTAAAACATGATTTCAATTAACAAAAGTTAAATCAGATTACTGATAGTGTTTTCGTTATCTAACAAACCCTGTAGGAAATCTCAATAGGGCAGGAGTTCGATATTAGCTTATTTGGGTAACAAAAATTTGACTATTGAAAAGGTTATTACATTTCTTACATTTTTTTTCAAATTGTTAACACCTATATTCAATCTCTTCGAAACCTTGTAGTTCATAGAAAATACCACTATATCGTATATCATTCGAATGTCTATTTACCCATAATAGGCTTCCTAAGAAAATATAATACAGCTGAAGGGGTTTGTTGAAAAGTGTTGATATCTCGAGAGTTTTAAGGAGTAACTCAAATTTCAAGAACTCCGAGAGGTACTTGTGTATTACTAGCGTAGATTGTAACTCAACCCTTAGGTTAAAATACACACTTAAATTCGAAAAGAGTCAACTAAGAAGTACGCATTTGCCGGGTCGTAATATTCCATTAGCCCCTTGGCCCTTCGCATCATAAATCATTCGAGTATCGAAGGCTCGCAATTAGTGCTATGTATTACTTAAACATGCAAAGTGATGCTCAGTCGTTAAGACCTATAAACTTATCACCGGTTTATATTTACGACTGTTCAAATCTTGAATGTTGCTTACATTTAGAAATCCAATTTAAACGAGAAGTGGTCTTGTACTTATATGGCGAACAGTATGTTATTGTAGCAAACAAAAATAAGTTTTAGAAATAGTAAAGTGGAAAATAAATACACAAGTTATCTTGTCATTATCAACAGCCTCTTGCAGTCCACTGCTGGACATAGGCCTCTTCTTAACAAGGAGGTTTTGGTCTACTGTACCGCGCTGGCCAGACGGGTTGGTTTAGGATTTGTTTCAAGTTTTCCTTCTCTTCGTTTTGATATTTTCCTGAATAGTTTTGCCCCTTAGTCGCCTCTTACGACACACACGGGATGAATAGGAGTGATAACACTATGTATTCTTAAGTTATATTTGTATTCTTAGTAATCTTATGATAGGTAATTATTATTGCTGTCAATTAGTTGAGTTAATATTCGTATTCAATCCTGAAATTGGTTTTAATTTTCTAAATAAATAAGAAACATTTCTACAATCTGATAAATAACCTTTTTTTTCTGAACTGAGCGTTTATAAGCTGTGATTGTGACCAGTTCAGTTTACGTTTCTATTGTTCACAATTTACTCTAACGACACCTTAATTTTTAAAAACTGTGAAGCCACATGACTACTAATGTATCAGAATTCTTATGTCATTAACCGATGAATAAGCTTGACAGCTGTCACTTAGTATCATTACTTTATCTGGCAATGTCATTTCATTGGTTAATAAGCTGACGTACTTAAAGTCACTAGGCAAGTACGAGTCGTTTTGATGGTGATTTTTTAATTGTTATTTCATTCAGCGTTTAATTTTTTGGTGATTGTGTATTTGTTTTGTTACACAAAAAGATAGCAAATGCAATGTGCCTTTACAAACAAAATATAGAACATTTAAATCGTTAAATGCATCTCGACATTAAATGCTTCATGAATATGGTTGGAATATCTACCAGTTGCATCTAATTATGGGATATTGGTTTATCAGTAAGCGATACATATGTACGCAAGCTGACACGAGATAATGTGGGCACCCGAACAGGGACGTCGCACTCCGATCCCTGATAGTTGTTCAGTTATCGGCCAGTGGGTATATAAATAAATCACATTCGGAGAGGGCCAGATAAAGCAAGGCTTATTGTTAAGCTCTGGTCCAAGTAACAAGAGAAAAAATGTATCAAAAATTTCAGAATACGTATATAGGTATGTGACTATTGTCTTAAATGTGCACACACAACACTAATTCAAAAGTAATATACGTTTGTACTCATTGTTTGGTGACACGTGTTTTTAGATTTTTTTTATATTATTAGGTATAAACAGTATAGTAGTAGACCGGGCTCTGTAGTGTGCCTTGGGAGAAGACTACGAGTATGTCCAGTGTGGACTGCAACGGGTCGATGTGATAATAATGATAAACAAAATAACATACATAATATATGTTTTTATGTTTCCAGTAAAACTATCCTAACTAACTGTGCCAAATTTCGTTGTAACACATTGTACTTGCGTTACTGAGAAACGAGCAACAAAAGTAACATGTAAGTATTATTGGCAGCCTTTAATAGTCCACTGCTGAACATAGGCCTCTCCTTTAACAATAACAATAATAATTCTTTATTGAAACAAAGGATACATACAATTAAAGCCAAGCCCTGGTTCCCAAACTAGCGTGAACTGTATGTTGGGAATCAGTTCCTTCCCAAAAAACAATGATACTATAATCTTTTACAATTATCAAATGAATGGATATAAAGAAGTGTTAAAATATACTTACATAATAGATTTTGTCAATTGTGTGCGTGCGTGCGTGCATGCGTGTGTGTGTGTTGAGTATTATTATGATTCTTGTGTCCTTTAGCCTATTCCAGTGTGTACAGTTATGAGCATTCATTCCTTTAAAATTTGAACTAAGCCATTACCAACAACAATCCTTTGGCGAAAAGCCTTTGATAGGAGGTTTTGGCCTACTATACGATTTTATGTGTAGACAAATAATATCACTAAGTAATTTGCTCATGCCTCACTTGATTTACGGATGTGAAAGACAATAAAACACGAGTAAGACTTGATATATACGATTTGGCAAACTGCCAAGTATCCGAAAGCGTGACCAGTTGACTAACAATATTATGTAATGGAACTATGAGATTTGTTTAATAAAAAATGTGTTTATCTACTTCATATACGAATATAGTAATTTATTTATAAATTCTTGTACTTATTTCTACCCTAATTTTACTATAATTCTAGTTACTGCATCTATAGTTTATGACAATCAAAAATCTACCAACATTTGACTTATATCCGATGACAATTTTGTTCTCCGATTTATGACTTGCGGAATGTGGTATTTAGCTTGTATAAAGCCTAGTATTTTCCTCGCATGATATTTTTATTATGCATAAAATACACGGTTAGATTTATTATGTATTTTTAAGAATTATTTATTAGTATTATTTGATGCTATGCATTGATCTTTCTTTTTTCCTTTTTTCTTCCGTAGTTATAAATTGGGCAATACCTATGTAATGTATATGTATGTATTACATGTTAAATTTATTGATGAACATTCAGTAAGTGATTAAAGAAAACATATAAAACATTTAATTCAAATTAACTCAATAACAGTAGTGTAATCATTAAAGTTGTATTAACATTAAATGGCCAAAGTTATAGCAATTATTAAAATTGTTTAAGGCACATATGTTTGTAACGTAAACATTTGTGTCATATTAAAAATGAGTCGTCATTGAGGAGATATTTATCACAGTACTTAAATTTATTCGATACATATGTGTGATGTATATATAAAACTATATTGCTGTATAGTAGACAGTGTAATCTGAATCGCCTACTTCAATATTGTGTTGCATTATTTGCCTACAATGTATGCACTATAAACCACGATACAAGAAAACCTGTTTAGTTACGACATTTACAGGTTTCCAACACTACTGAGGGTATTTGACTCGTTAGATTTCACCGTAGATAGGATTCTCAACTATATATTTTTAACAATTTGGTCGTTTTTCTCGTATAATATTGAAAATAAAAAGAGAACATTTGAATGTAAACCTGCTTATCTTTGAAATAGGTTAAAAATGATCACAACGAGGCTCAATAATATTTCTTTTGTTTTGATCAATTGCGATTACGGCCAACAGACTACTGTATAATGACTTACGGAAACTTGTATAGCGTGAGCTCTACCAATCGTACCTGAAACAAATAAAAGAGTTCTGTTAAGTTAACATTCGATAGTTGAACATAAATAAGTCCATTGACGGTAAATAGTTTCGTTTAAAACGAACACGAACAAAACTATCCGCGTATTTCCAACTTTAGGTACTCATGAAACCAATCATCTTTCAACCATTCAATGACGTGTCAACGGTACGTAACAATTTAACAATGTCTGTTGCAGACTTGCCAACAGTCGGCCGTGGGCCGTTCGACGGAGACATTCAACGATTCGCGATAACTGACCTATCGCAACACAGCTCAACTATTGGCCAAACGCGTCATTCTACGTAGATACCGCACGTGGATAGTCTTTCACTAGAATGGTTGTACGTAAATAACGAATTACGCTAAAAATCAATTGGAGATGCGTATGTCGAGTAGAGAACGGCGATATACTGAGGCTGATGAAACAGCAAGTCATATTAGGACGATTAGTTTCAGGGAATGGACGAATAAAAATATAAGCTCTAAAATATCAAATAAATTGATTACAAAGGGCGGATAACATCTAATATTTTATAAGCACGGATTAACGAATGACTACAATTTTATAAATACCAAACTGTGTATATGCAATTTATTTCAATTTAAAAATATACATTAAAAGTTGTATTACACAACGAAATTAATTATTACCAAAACAGCCATTTCTAACAAAAAAAAACATCAATTTACCACTAGCGTAAAGACAGTTTTTCTTTACTTCTTTAAAACTTTCCTTACAAATACAGTCGCATCTAGCTAGAAAACATTTAGGGTCAATTGCGAATGAACAGTTTCGTCATAATTCTTCGAATATCCGTAGAGATAATTTATAAACCTACGGTACTGGTTTAAGGGCCTCCGAGTTGTAAATAGTATAATACAGCTATTAATATAGACAACAGTCACATTTCTCACTACTTACAGAGATCATTGACCTAAACAATTCAATAAATCGCAAATTACTCTATTTTTATGGACCGTTTTCTCTTTGATGTTTATGTCATACGATCTTACATTTACGATAACAATCTATGTAATAATTTGTAAATGCTATAACAGTATAAATTACACATTATATTATGAAGATCCACACAGAAATTCCTTATAGCTTTTACAAAAACAAATACGCCATTGTTCACGCTGTTGGAAGTACGCCTTCCTCGAAGATCGACGATGCCCTCCACGTTTGGAACACGACACCGATTTCCTGTCGTAGGTCGATGTCGTTGTCGCATACGCGTCATTGTGTCGTCCATTTGCATAATTAAATAACATTATGCATTCATTCGTTCAGGTCACCCCTACAAGAACTGCCAAAACAAAGTTCGTGTCCACGTTTATAAGAAACAAAACGAAAAAGACATTTGGTATCGACATAATCGTGTCACCAGTTCAATTTTGAGGCGTACAGTTGTTTGTGAGCAAGAAGGGAACTGTTTAGAACCGGAATTAACGCTCGAGAAGTTCTAAATTAATCCTCTTGAGGTGGACGCCCGCATAGGAAGTGCTGAGAGTAAACATTTATTGCGAAGACTTTTCCTACTCAGTTTAGTTCGTGGAAAGACAGGGGTGTTTCGCGTAAACCGAACAGAGGCGGGTGTACCCGACATTGCCCGAGGAAAGCGAAACCTCCCCACGTTTTCCCCCTCACCGGGGGCTGAGGTCTTTGTCCCCGCGCGACCCAGTTAATGACCGCACCGCCCCCGCAGACGAGGCACATAGCCTCGTTCTGATATAAATACGCCTACTACACTTGACCTCCAAAGTTTTTATTGGAAAGCACGTGCCTTAGATCGCGTATTGTAAACAATATTACTCTGTGATTAATGTTGTATTTGGTATGTAAACATTAGTTGTACAACATCTTGAATGTTTTTCAATCTTCTAATGTAAAGCTCGACATTCCAAGTTGTATCGAGTCGTACGCTGTGTTGTTGTGTAAATAAAGGTTTGTAAATTGAAAGGGCTTGTCTGTCGGTCACATCGTGCGGTGAACTAGGAAGGGGAGAAGGGAGCTAAAGCAACAGGTCGCGAAACAACGTTTTAATTGTCGGCCGATAAGCATCGACGTCACCCGAGCGCGACACCTACACGAGGCCGACTGCACCAAGGTGCGATGACCGGACCCTAAATGCATTCACACCGCTCACTTCGTGAATCTTTTAAAAAATATTGCATAAATTTACAATGTAATCATAAACTTCAAGGGATTGGAATTTGAGAACTCATAGTACCTACATATTTTTTAAATAAACATTTTTATAACCAGGCCACACGTACTCATCTATCGGTTTGACATTTATGTCAAATAGTTTTGATTTATTGTAGAAGTTCTTAAATAAATTAAAGTACAATCCGTATTTCTTCACATGATAGTATACCAACCAACGCGAACATAAACCTTTTAGTATCTACCTTGGGCTACATATAGCTCGTTCATGTACGGACTTTCCTTACAGTGTCTTCTTAGGTAATTGCGAATTGTACCAGAAATAACCCGTTAAGTTATTCAATAATTAGTTAAAGACTTGCCGTTTTTGACCTCTCTTTCTCTAAAATTTATCTGGTTAGGAAACCTTTTTACACATTTTATATGTCAAAAAAAAATATTAAATCTTGACCTCCTTGATTTGGTCATAACATCTGTAAGTTTTATTAAGCACTAAACTAGTAAGTAGACATTTCAGTGGCAATTTATACATCAGATACCGGTTAGACTAGGGCCCGTAGCAGGCGAAATTTCGCCTTGGTAGAGATTGTGAGCTGTTGGATGGAGGTTTGGTACCTTCTATAGTGGACAGTCTATGGGTATTTATACTTCTAATGATAGTTAGATAAAGCACCAGTTTGAAAAATGTTAAGTTTAATTTTTCTTTGTCAAAAATGTATGTATATCAGTACGCCCGACATGGATGAAGATATGTATTATAATCGTAAATATTACAATTCCGGAACCATAGCTAAAGATGCTGAAAGCAAAACTGTTCGTAATTTAATCTCTGTTTGAAAGTTGGAAGACGTTTGAAATCCTTTCATATGATAAGCAGGTAGTTTAATAAAGCCTCGCCCACGGTTCGAAAACGTAAACGGCCCAAGTACTTCTAAACATTCGGTTTGTGGCTCATTGTTCAAGAAGCTTTGTGTCAGCTTATACCAGGAGTTTGTCCTCTACCTCTGCTCCATATAAAAGCTTCAAGTTACTAACGCATTAAGCCCAATATTTGCGTTTGTTTTCTTATCAGCTGGAATTAATATTTGTTTAGGATAGTTTGTGTTGGTACGTTTGCAGAGGCTGGGCAATCTTATCCGGGTAGTGTTTGTCAATTGAAGTAGTAATAAATTAACATCTTGATATTTTTAACCAACAATATACGAGTGTATATACAAATGTGTGTATATATGTGTGTATACAAATTATATGTATATTCAATAGTCTGCAGAATTATAATGGTTCCATAATGAAGTCTTATGTATGAAAATGAAACCTTATATAAACATCTGGTATTTTTTTAATTTGCTTACTTCCAACTTCGAACAACCGTAGATACCTGGAATTCTACTAACGTAAATGTTATTAGAAAACTAACAAATATGTGGGAGTGACGTCTCTCAACGCTTAAGTTATGTGATCAAAACCAAGAATTAGCCAACAATTAGAAAGGAAAAAAAAATAAAGAAATATTTTTTATTTAATTACATAAAATAAAAGCACAATAAAATAAAAAAAAATTGGTGGTATATAACAATTTTGCAGTGCCAAAAACAATAACGCCAAAGAATAGAGGAGTTAACGATTGCAGAAAGAGAATCGACGCGAAACACTTGCATCTTGGCTAAGGGGGCTGGACTAGCATTCAATCAATGAAAGAGAAAAACAAGTTTACCCAGTTGATAGATAGCCAGAAAGATATGGTAATGTTGTGTGGCCGCTGCACGTGATACCCAGCGAATTTGCACTTAGCGGTTTTGGATTTGTCCTAAACATTACTTTTTGCCCAGTAACATTAATAATATCCTCTGCGTAACCCATATGATCGTCTGATAAAAAACCGTACGTTTCCGCTGTTAACCAAACCAAATAAACGTACAAATACATTTCTCAATATATGTACATTATAGATAAATTACACCAACATACAGAAAAAAAAATAGTGCTTATCATACAATTACTTGTCCTGGATGGGACTCGAACTCTCGTTCTCGCTTATTAGTCAGGATCACAACGACTAAGTCAACAGGCTTATCTATAATAGTCAAATATAACAATGTTATTGTACAATATACATACAAATACACGTATATAATAGGTAAATAAATGAATGGTGTCGTGGGACACCAGGTAGGAACGAAGTTCCTTCGGATAATGTGGAATCGACACAATTTGCAAAAAAAATCGTGCTCAATTTTATGTAGGTTTTCTTGATTTTTCTCTTAAATTTTGCTGATTAGTTTTTATTTAAGTACAAGAAAGTATTTAGGAAATTCAGTATTTTAGGAAATAAAATAATAAATTCCTTAAAATAATAAAATAGCACACATGACGCGTTTTCGCGCCTGCGCACGTCTCATTTAACGGTTTTATTCCACGCACTTTTTCCACTTACGGTTTTACTATCACATTTTTTTCCGTTCGGTCCCGCAGCGAAATCCCTATCCCCACCAAGCCTTTTTTTTTTTTTTTTTTTTTTTTTTAACATGTGGAAACCCCCTCGGGCCGTCACCCCACCGGGGTTTACGGCGGGGTGGTGTGTCGGAATCGGACCGACTAAAACCACACGGTGTGCCACTCTGCGCCTGACATAGGAGGGATCCGGGAACAGCTGTTATTACGACATCCAGATCCCTCCTAGCGCCTGCCCGCTACCGTGGGCACCATCTGCGTATAAACTCTCCTTTTAGGCAACGTACGGCACACGCGGACGTCGCCTCCTCGCGGCTGGCCATTATAGCGGATGGAGGGGAAAACCCGTCCCGTCCACCCGCGGCCACACTCAAGGCGGCATGAGGCGCTGGTACGCGCGCCTCCGCCGCCCGGTTCGCCGGCGGCGAATTGGGTCCGAGTGGAGGTTGTCCTCCCGGGCCTTCTCCGCCGCCTCCTTCCGCGAAATTACGTCTTCGCAGAAGGTTGCGACCGCGGTAAAACAACTGTCGCTACCGACCATGGAGCGTATGACGGCCGGTAGCGAGAGATCTCCTCCAATAACTGCAGTGAGG
Source organism: Hypercompe scribonia (assembly GCA_949316085.1). Taxonomy (NCBI): domain Eukaryota; kingdom Metazoa; phylum Arthropoda; class Insecta; order Lepidoptera; family Erebidae; genus Hypercompe; species Hypercompe scribonia. The sequence continues at coordinate 20,396,598 of OX438970.1, forward strand.
ACCCCACGCTGCGCCGCCCAGGCGGAACAAACCGCCAGCGTGTGCTGAGCCGAGTCCTCACTGCAGTCGCAGTGGTGACAGGCGGGACTCAATTCCCTCCTGGCGACCGAGTGCAGATACTTCCCGAAGCAACCGTGCCCGGAAAGAATCTGCGTCAGTCGGAAGGAAAGGGTCCCGTGCTGCCGCCCTGCCCACTCGGCGATGACCGGCTGGAGAGCCTCTACGGCGGCAAAGCCAGCACGTGGAGCCTCCAGCCGGGACGACCAACGAACCATCGTGGCTCGACGAGCGGCCTCTCGCCACTCGCGTATCTCTTCGGGTGGGGGCCGAATGCCGGTACCCACCCGGAAGTCTGCCGTTCGCCGATAAACTTCGGCGAGCACTTCCGCCTCCAAATCCCACGGGGGAGTTCCGGCTAAGGCGCACGCCGCCTCCGTCGATACAGTGCGGTAACCGCGTATGGCTCTAACCGCCAATATCCTTTGAGGACGCCAGAGACGAGCCCTATTGTGGACGGTCAGAGCCGCCGCCCACACCGGTGCACCATACAGCGCCATTGACCGGATCCCCTCCAAGCCTGCCGTAAGGAACTTCGTTTCTAAAAATATAGACACAATACGTAGGTATAGTGTTATGTGGTCTACATTCAGTATATATAGTAGTTATTCAAATTGTATGATATTATTTTACGAGTGGACTTGTCAACCTATAACAAAAGCCATGGGAAATGTTATTATAGTACAGTAACATGAGAACGCGGTGCAGGTCGTTGGTGACTCGTAAATACCAATTTGGGGTACACTTGAAGGACTAACGAAACCCAGTTAAACGTAGACAAACGAGACCTTTGTTCAAATAACCGTTCATATTTCGTAATTGATTACATTTATATATAACACTATTCATTAAATGATTGTGGTGTTAATATAGTTATGTTTACGATCAAAGTAATGGTAACATAATAAATAAAAAGACGGGTACTGATTGCCGCCGCCGATTAACACCTGCACCTCAAGAGTTACAAGTGCGTAGTCACCTTTGAGATTCTCCCCCCCAACTTATATATATATAGTATATAACCAAACAAAACCATATATATAACTAAGTAAAACCAACTTATATATATAGAGTATAGGGAGGGAGACTTCAGGCCCTGGTAACCTCAGGAACTCTGTGAAAAGCAACGACTAATCCTAAAAGAAAAAAAAATCAGTGACACACATTAAAGATCCTTGAGGTCATGGACTGAAACTGGCAGTACCAACTCACTGTACCAGGTTGTATGATAAGTCGTTTATTGTACAGGTTTTCCGACTTTGCCAATGGTTATAAGGCGAACCAAATCTTAGCCAATATTAAAGATAATGTTAAAAGTGCATTACCTGTCATCTTAATATATTATTTACCTAAAACATATATTTATTTATTTTTTGTAATGAAAATGTGGAAATTGTGTATTTCTTTTCTTCTCGTATCAAATAGCCTAGGAATTCGTCTATTTACAGCTTATTTTTCCACCCAAAGAATCTTCTTCTTCTTCTTCTTCTCAGCCAAAAGACGTCCACTGCTGGACATTGGCCTCCCCTAAGGTTTCTCCACAACAGCCGGTCCTATGCCGCCCGTATTCAGTAACTTCCCGTGACCTTCACCAGGTCGTCGGACCACCTTTTGGGGGGCCTACCAACGCTGCGTTTCCCTATACGCGGTCGCCACTCCAGAACTTTATGGCTCCATCGGCCATCGTTTCTGCGTATAATATGCCCCGCCCACTGCCACTTCAGTTTAGCAATTTTACTGGCAATATCGGTGACCTTAGTTAGTCTGCGGATCTCCTCATTCCTGATTCGATCACACGAAGAAAGTCTGAGCATTGCCCTCCCCATTGCTCTTTGGGTGACTGAGCCTTCTTATCAAGCCCATAGTGACCAACCACGTCTCTGTGGTGTAAGTCATCACTGATAACACACACTGGCGAAAGACTTTTGTCTTGAGACACTGCGGTATTTGTGATGTGAAATCGTTACGTAGCTTCCCGAACGCTGCCCAACCTGTTTTCGAGGTTGGACCTACTGAATTGGATAGTTTGTCCTAGATACACGTAGTTGTGGGTATGACATGGGCATTCAACATAATTTTTGTCGTATCCATATTCATTTATTAAACCCACTCGTTTAGAGACTCTACTGTGGTCTTGAAGCATTGTGCTAAAGTCTGCCACGGTTTCATGTCCACTATATCATCAGCAAATCGAAGGTGAGTGATATACTCGCCATTGATGTTAATGCCATTCCAGTCCAAAAGCTTGAAGACGTCTTCCAGCACTGTGGTAAATAGTTTCGGAGATATTACATCTCCCTGCCTAAAGGATACCTGGCAGAAATTGCTTGTTAGTATTAAGGACGCCATTTATACATGGTCATTCAATTGATAGGCTCCTACATTATGTAAACTATATTAAATGGTATACATCATCATATATAACATCAACAGTCCTGCTTCTGGTCCTGCTGGCAATGCTGGATGTAGACCTCTACTTAGAATTGAAGTTTAGGGGTTTTCTTCTGTTTGTAATGATATTGCCCGGTGTTGTTTGCTCCCTTAGTCGGCCCTTACGACACCAAGGTATGAACAAGCGTGGTGAAACATCGTATTCGTAATCCGTCACGGACAATAAAGTATTCTACTATGTCATACTTGCTAAAACCGACGTCAAAGATAACGGCTTCTTTGAATACCTACATTTTAACAATATAACTAATGTTATTGCTGGTACATACATAACACTAGTAAAATATTATAAATATGAAATTTAAAGTGCTAAATTAACTGAATAACATATACCGCCTGCGGTTTTCACGATGTACGCACGTAAAGTACTAGTACTACGGCGAATGAATCATAAAATAATGAAGATTTGGGTCCGGTTACACTCATTAAATTTTCATTTATATAAAGTCGTCAAATTAATTAGTAATTAACAATCACCATTGTCGTGTACTGTTATATAATTATTCTATTACGACTTCCTCCGCCTCGTAAAGTTATTACCACTAATGGTAATGTAAAGCTTCCCTAACACTAGCAAAGAAAACTTCACATTCGTATGGTTGTTAAGAAATTGAAAAGGAAATGTTAAGCAAGCTATTTTAATAGGATGAAGTGTCAAGTAACAAACTGTAATAAATACAAACCAGAAGTCATCTGTATACTTTTATGTTTTAAGCAATTTTGTTGCTGACTGTATTATAAGAGAGGTTTAGAGAAAGATCTTCAGGCAAGAGGATGTTTGCTGATATTTTTTTATAATGTCCCAAAAACAGCATGATAGTTTCAAGACACACCATACTCTGCCTCGTTGGTCTAGCGGTTAGCGTATGCGACTGCCGATCTAGAGGTCTCGAGTTGGGTTTCCAGGTTAGGTCAAAAAGTGCTATAGTTTTTTTGGTTACAGAAATATTTAATAACAGCCTGTAGCCGTCGGTCCTGCGCTTAACGTCACCCAGGTCGTGTCGGATAACCGTCCCATCGGATTGTGAGAGTGACGGAACAGAAGGTGCACTTGTATTTGTGTACACACTTGTGCACTATAAATCTGCGTAGTTGGTTGGTCTCTGTTGAGACTGGCTGCCGATGCTCAAATCGGCTAGGAGTGCATCATCATCATATTATCTACTAAAATATCTAAAAGTTTTCACACATTTTCTATAAATAAGTTGGTTGCAATACCAATAATAGATTTTATTAGAACACAACGTGTATAAGCCTCTAGGGCTGGTTCAGTAATAAAAGTGAGCCGGGGATTTACAAAAGAATATCTTATTTATGTTACCTTTGCTTTTTTCATTATTAAAAACATAAGTTTTGTTTCTACCAAAGCAGTATTCATTCCGTAATACTATTGGTAAAATATATGAGAGACTGAATGAATGTCTATGCAAATGTGTGTGCAAATTAAGTGGCGGTATCTGTTGAATAAAACAAGTTGCAAATGTTATGACCACTTGTTGATCATACTTTACTTCACATTCTAATGTCAAGGTACGTCCCATAAAGTGTATATACATCCATTGTTTTATCTGTATTATTATAGAAAATAACATGTCTATAGATTACAATTACACGAGTCATGTCTTTGTAGAATGTTATGGTTTAGTTTTTAAAGTGGTTATTCATTTTGTTAAACAAAAGTTTATCTGGAGCCTTTGAGAGTAGAGTGAACAGGTTTGTTTTGGTTGGGCGTGTACCACCTTCGTCTTCATTTACACTTTCCATCAGGTGAGATGGAAGACAAACGCCTATACCATTCCAAATATATATATATATATATATTATACCTACTAGATATACTGAAGAGTAGACATATTTATATTGGTTACGTAGACCTTTGTGGCCTTACATATGAAGAATAATTCTCGTAAAATAACTCATCAAAATTCAGTTTCGAGTTTCAATCTATTCTCGATATCACTCCACATTCTCATGTTACAAAACGTATTTCCATGGTAAAGTACTAAACATCTAAAGTTAACTGTAACGCGACTATATCGTGTTATTACCGAAAGTTGAATCAGTAATCCGCTAGATAATAAATTCTCCAACTAGATAAGTTCTACAAAGTAGTATGGCATGTTTTTAGTTACTTAGTTATTTCAAGCTGTTATTTTAATGGGAGATCATTGATACTTACGCTATAGAAATCCTATTAAATTATTTTTTTTCTATATGAAGAGCCTGCCAAAATGACGAAAAATGCTTAATGGAAAGCATGAATAGAATCCAAAGAGTTGTGATCATCATACTCATTGCAAATACAGACAATGTAGTGTGGTGACCCACACTATGGCGGCCTAGTAAGATGTTTTTTCACGCCACGCTTTGGGGCGTAAAAGACATGACAGTCATCGTGGCAGTGTAAGGCTCACACAGTTATCACGATAATTGTCACCCCTGCATCAATGGGCCTCCTGTCTCCGGTCTGCTCTTTTACAGAGGACGTATTAATTCTACTTAAACATATGCTATGGCATATCTTTATTTGTCGCAGGTTATTTACGTAACCTTTGTATAAAACCCCAAGCTATCATCGCCTTATTAAATCTGCATGTTATCTGTCCAATAGTCAATTAAGTTGGTCTCGAGAGGCAATATTCAGCGTATTAGTCGGCCGCTAAACATGCAAATATACAAGGACCTAACACAAATCGTACGAATACCGGTTCGTGAATATACCTTCGTCAGTAGCAATAGTGCAGCTAACTGCATTTGTTGCAACAGTACGCAGAGGCCTTGCATTCGCCGGCCATGGACTGAAATACCCGCTTTCACGCAACCAGATTGTCTGTATTAGTCGACTGGTTTGTTAAGAATACGAATATTGATTAGATAGAACAAATATTTGTAAGTCATTATCAACTTGTCAATATTTATTCAAATGCAGTACAAACCGATCGATGGTGGTTACTGTTCTTACAATTTGTCACGATTTGATAATATTTCTAAGCCTGACATGTATAATAGTATAATTTTACAGCTTACTATGATCGCTAAGAGTGTTTTGAAGGCTGTCATGTTTTTACAGAGGAAAATTGAAATTGTTTTATACATATGTAGGTTACCGAAGTCATTTCCTAACAATTTAAACCTACGCTCTAGAGGTTTGATTACATTGTATACAAGCGTTATGAATGAATTAATGTCATTACTTCACAGTTCATTATGTACTGTGGGCGGTGATGGCACGGGTCAGTTTAACAATGAATGCTTCTCCCAGTAAGAATAGTGAAATGTTGATTTAGAACCGCTACCTTAGCTTCGTAACTGCGGCTAAATTGTGGGTTACAAAATGACTTGATCAGAGTATTCTTAGCTATAATTGAAGAACATTTTCTTAAAACAATATCGTTTTTTTTTTTTTAATTATACTAGCATAAACTACTTTACGATATACAAAACTATAGGTATTCATTCAAAATAAAATTTCTCGATTTACGTTTGATCTCGATATATGGTGTGATGTGAACTGTTTTACAGAAAAAGGCGTAGGTATTTCGGACATCTGACACACAATGTCATCTAGTTTCAAACTAAGCAGAGCTTGTACTATGATAACTAGACTGACTGATAGAATACTTATATACTTGTTTTTGTAAATACATACATATTATATATAGAAAATACCCAAACTTCGAAACAAATATTTGCAGATCACACAAACACTTGGACGGACCCGGGAATCGAACCCGAGACCTCAAACACATCAGTTGCATTCATTACCTCTGCGCCACTGAAGCAGTTAAAATGTTACTGTAAAACCCCGAACTACGGTAAAACCTAAAATTCCTAATGGTAAAAGTCTGAATCATTGTATGATAATAGTTCAGGATTTGGCTCAAGGCACGCAAATGTTGAAATAAACATGTCACAAGAACATTGTTATTGAATCATGTAGATTACGTTAGAACAGTGAAGTTTACACCAGAAAATCAATCATTTGTAAAATGTTGATTTTGGAAAGAAAATAATCCACTCAACTCATCTAATCCAAATGATTCAACAATAACAAAGTGGATCTAGAGCTTGGCAGCCGCTGCCGCGGCACGCACGCGCAAAACCGACCGAGCGGATCGCTCGCTTTTGAGCGTTAGTGGTCACTGTTTTAAGCTAACCTACATTACAATGCACTCATGTTATATGCTTGTGATAATTTCAAAATATACTATGTCTTGAGGCAAATTCTAAGATTTACCAGGTGAACGATAGAAAAGTTGGAAATTAGCGATTATCTTAGATTTTACTGAAAGTCTTAGGATTTACCGTAGTTCGGAGTTTTAAAGTAACAGGCACACTATACGTTTATCTGTAGGTTCTTTTGACAAGGAATCACTGGAAGCCGGATCATTATGAGGATTCTTACTAATTCATAATATTAGTAAGAATTTCCTGATAGTGGATCACAGTAACTTCTGCAAGACAAGGGCTGGTAACGCATTTTTGACAACACTGATATTGTGGATGTCAACAAGCGCCGATAACTGTTATATTATTTCGCTAACTTAGTTAATATAGTGTATTTATATATCAATGTGCATTACATTGATTATAAAATGCAAATATATAACACAATCAAAAAAAATTGCCTGACACGGTCTGGATAATGTAACTTTAACATACAATAATGGAACTATGTGAGGTGTCTCAAATAATTAATGTGGTATTTGTCAACGCAGCAGTACGAGCAATTTGCAAACAGACCGCTGCAGAATGTTAGCTGCAAATTATTTACATTTAGTTTACTCCAAGCTGTACTAGTTATACGTCTTGTGTACATTACGTTGTGTACAGATTTCTGTCGTCCAAGCATTCACTTGCTAATGTCCACACATTTTATACACTGGTACTCGAAGATTTTGATAATTGGACTGTATTTTCTTTCTCAAACTTAGGAAATAAGAGCCACATACCTAATATACATCAAGTAGTAGTAATTCTAATAATAAAAACATACCCTTATGAAGAATCATTTTTGTATTGTTAGTTGAAACATCGGTAACTTATGATCTAATAATTTCAATGTTGCGACACCGCTGTAACTCAGCGTTTGTTGTTGTTATGTCACGTAAACACGTGTGATCGGCTAGACGACCTCCCACGCGACGCGACACAAACCATTTACATTGCACGACTGAATCTCCAATACGATATTATAAATATGATATTTACATAAATCTTTTATCGAAAATTCAATCGTTTGTTGTAAATTTAAAAGAATCAGTTTATTGTGACAGACGCTATGAGGTCTATAACTGAATTCAAACTATATTACTTCAGGATGGTATGAAGTTCTGGATGTCGCAATAGCAGCTGTTCCCGGATCCCTCCTACGTCAGGCGCAGAGTGGCACACCGTGTGGTTTTGGTCGGTCCGATTCCGACACACCACCCCGCCGTAAAAATGTTACACAGATAAAGGCATCAAAGTGTATACACTCAAATATACGTCACTCCTTTGGTCATCTGTAATTTTAATGCTGTTTACGTAATTGGAAGCAATAGAAACCGTAGTAAACTTAGTTACCGAACCTATCATCATCATCCCATCGCGGTCTACATCTGAATACAAGCCTCTCTAGTTGCCCACCACTTGGTTCGGTATTTAGATTGAGTTTGACTTCGGCTAAATCGCATGTGTTTTGTTATACCATGTTTGTATCTACGAGAAACTGATCTAAAGTAAGAAAACAGCAAAAATTAAGCAAATAGGTGCTTTTTAAAACGAGCTGCAAAAATTCAACAAAGTTTTTTTATACGAGTATAATACAACAATTAATTTCATTTGCAATTTAAAATAATTTGCAAAAAATTACCTTAATATTTTACACCTATATGTAATTTGTAAACTTTTTCACTTCACACTTCACAATACAGTTTTTTTTCAAGGATAATATCGTTCCTGGTGTGATGGGTCTGCTGGGAGTAGACTTTAACGATTGCCTGCAATGGTTTTGCCTATTTCTTGTGTAAAACATTATAAGGTTAACATTTATCACATTTCTTATTCAAAAAATGTAAACATTTATGTTTGCGATACTCTATATTAGTAATGCGAGTACACGTTTCGTTGCGCGTGCGATAATGTTGATTCCTAACGAGTTAAAAGTGATAGCGCATGATGACACATAGCGTACATATAATATATCGTCGTTGCTACTTTAAAATCTCCTATGTGTAAAAATGTCAACTACGAGAAAATCAATAAAAAGAGTCTACTGAAAAAAAATCAAGGATATCACTCAAAACTAAGAACTTGACTTATAATGATATATAATTATTTATTTTATTATGTTGATTTGAAGAATAAATAAATAGGGATTGTTGTATAAAAAAATGATTTTAACTTTTATTGCTCACATAGGAGATTTTGATTGAGTATTTTATATTACATGAGAGATTTTGATTTAAGATAACCTATAAAATAAATGAAATAAAATGCATGGATTTTATCATTGTTTATTAAAAAAAAAGCTTTATAATCATAATTACAAGTTAAGAATATAGTACGAGTCAAATTTTCAAGGCGATTATCAAAAAAGAGCCTTATAAGTTATCCTTATTAAGTACCCGGATTGTATGTTAAAGAATCGTAAAATGGATGATAATCTCGATCAACAACCGTTTTCAATTCCTGTAAATGTTTAAATTTGCTTTCAGTAATCTTTAATGGAGTCACATACAATCGGCTTGGTACTAGTATGTTTTGGTTGCTTCTTCGCTGTGGAAGTACTGGTCGATATGTCTCAATCTATAAAATATAGACCCATCCGGCGAATATTTAAGACCTCTTATATCAACTACGACAGGGTCTCCCTTTCTTTTACCGGGCTGTATAGATTTCAGATTCGACTCCAACTGTTCATAATTCAGGAAAAAATCGAAATGAATTGATTTAACATCATAGGGCTGCTGTAGTCTAGCTTGTCTCATCCGGGCTATGTAGTCACTAGGTGAGTATATTGGGGGCTTAATGTATTTTTCAATGGTGGAATGAACACTATCAACCTCCATCATTGTATGCCCTTTTTCTAAATAAAGCTGTTCAATGTTAATATTCTTGTTTTGGGCCAAATCACTGAGGGCACTAGACAAAATTCGGTTTCGGTTTTTATGTGCGCATCCGTCAGAAATAATGATAATTCGTTTCGTCGAATTTGGTGAATTTTGGCAGTAATCTATTAAGCAAGATGTGAACTCGTTGGCGGTAACATTACCGTCTGCTTCATGCCAAAAATAAATTGTAACGTCTTTTGATATCGCATTAAAAATTGTGAAGTTATGGCACTGTAACTTCATTTTATAATACAATGAACTTGCTAACAGCTTCGGAGCAAGCAAAACGCTTTGCACGTCTACTGTTATAACAACAGTTTCCTCGTCTGCACTATCTATCGCATTTTTTTTCGCCTCCCGAGCTTCATCTTTCTTCTTAATATGATTTTCGTATTCTTGTAGTGAAATATTACCCGTTTCATAACTGCAGCAGGTATCGCATTGATCCTTACGCGGTTGGTGAATTCCAATTTTTTCTTGGGCAAGTACCCTCGAAAATATCATTCGTGAGGCTGCCCTGTAGTTATTTTCAATGCACCATTCTTTGAAAACTTGATGCATGTGGAGTACAGACCGAAATGTGGATTCAACGTAGATTTTTGTGGAGGTAGAACGACAGTAATCGCTAGGTACTTTAGGTAAAATATCGAGCCAAGTTTTAACGGTTTTCTTCAGCTCGAAATTCCGCCTTGGGCGTACTATACTTGAAGTTGCCTCAAGTTGAAGGTTGTCTTCGTTTGTATTTTCTTCAGTTATATTATCAGCATTTCTCGTCCAACGCCGAAAACAATCTTCTCCAATACAAAGAGTATTAAGAAAAAATTGTCGGCAAACTCTCACTCTTGTGCAGTTTGCATCAGATTTATTGAAGTAGATGTCATGACCGCTTTGTTTTTTAGTTAAAGAAGTTTGTTGAGATTTACGTCGTCGTCTTATGCATCTTCTCACAGCTGAAGCTTTAATAAAAGCAATCTTCTCAGCCCATGTTTTGAGCTCCCAAAACCGTTTGTGAATTATTTTTCGTTCATCATCCGACACTAGAGCACAAAGGAACGAATTTTTAGATTTAGAAGTCGTATTAGTGTGCAAGCAACGTGACTTTAAAATTCTTTCCAGCTTTTCAACACACAGTATCCACTTGTCTGACATTTTTTTGTAGCCAAGATATGGTTTACCAGCAACTCGAGCAGCTTTATTCCGTTTGACAGTGCACGGAAGTTCTCTTCGCATAGGAGCTACATTAGGTTCAGTATTTTCATCACTCTCTGAAAAATTAAAGATTCTACGTCGTCTTCTTAAAAACAAATGTTTGTTTCTGTGTAAATCTTGCACAGTAAATTGGGAAATTTCGGAACTCAGCGACCTTCGGAGAGGGTAAAGTAGTCTTCTCCGCTGTGAAATCTTGGGAGCCCAAACTGGATCATCGTCACTATCATCACTTAAATTTTCAAAGACAGGTAAGGGCGATAACACTTGCCTTGATCCGGGCATATCATCGATGCTTTCAGAAGGAACGAGAATGCTTACGATGTCACCGGAAGACACTACGTCATCTTCAATATTCAACTCCGAAGATATTATGCCTAAGTCTTCTGGACTAATAAGCGATATACACGGCGAATCATTATTCATGGTCTGTGTGTCTTCGGAGTATTGTAACATACCCAATTCAAAGTCCTCGGTATTTTTTTCATTAAGTAATGACTCAATCTCACTAAGATTTAGTGATTTACTCATATTGCACGTTTTAAAACTAAGAAATGTAATAAATATAGTCGAAAAAGCACGGAAATTCGTAAAAACAATCTTACGCAGGTCATGACCTGCAACGAACTAATTAAACAATAACAAACCCAATTCAGCGCATTGTAACTGCATCGATTGGCTAATAAAAATCACACGTCTAGCTGTCTCTTTCTTTCTGTGATGCTATTGGCAATAAAAGGACCAATAATTTTAAATAAAATAGGTACTTTCTCCCGCTTGTCCCGTTTGATGGAATAAACTAAAATCTCTTATGTGTTATTCAGTGTCGCACAAACACTAAGGTCTGAGACAGCAAAAACTCTTATGTGTAGCAATAGCACATGGGATATTTTGTATAGCTATTTTTATTGAGTTGTCACACAGGACATTTTGAAACTCGTAAATAATATACGATTTTAATACTCTAAGCACATGAGAGTTTTTGTGTACGGTGCATCTTCAAATTTCGAATCGATTGTTTCTTAAAAGTCCGTTTCATTAAAAGTGACACATAAGAGGTTTTAAAGTAGCAACGACGATATGTGATATGACGTGTGCAGAGACATGTGTCATATGTTAAAAAATTGGTCCAAACAATTCTAATTACCACGAGTTGATTGATGCACAGATTTGGCAACACGAAGTCTCCGAAACAAACCAGGTTTTTTACCATATTCTTTAGTACCTTAGATCATATTAACACTAAGAACTACAATTTCGTATCCTGCGTCAAAGACTAACAAAGGGCAGTTACCATAGGAACTGTCAGCGTTACCAAATTGATCCCATTGTGATATTTAGTTCAGTGTTGCAAACATTCATTCTTATAATATTAATGAAAAACTAATATAATTCATCTTTTATTAGCCATTTTTTTACTTTAGTGAAGTCTGGCAGAAACTTGTTGTTTTTAACTTTTTAGTTTCATGAAATAACACGAAATGTTTACCATTTCTTTTGCAGGCCATTATATAAATTCTACCTTAATTTCAGTAGTATTACTTTCAAAGTAAGGTCGTTAAAGGATGTCAGGATAGATAGATATTGTCTGAAAGGAACTGCGGTAGTGAAACGTGTTTGAAGATAAGAGTGAGGAAAAAGTAATGTTCCTCATCATTTCTTAGAAATGGCTTACTTAGTAGTGCCTCAACATGATATATGCATATAATTACTTAACTAAATAGTTTTTTAAATATGCATTTATGTTAATTGTATAACTAATACATTTATGGTGGTAATAATCGTAACATTTATATAGAATATATTACAAAAATTATGCATATGATCAAAGCTAATTAAAATAAACAGATTCAAACTTGAAACAAAAACTTGTCATGAATACAAATGAAATAAGGCAATATTATGGGTACTCTGCAGTTGAATGTCTTTCTTTTCGATTTCATGGTACTTGGTGATTCTTTAAAGATAGTAGCATAATATTAACTAAAGATCTATGAACATTTATTAAAATAACTAGTAAGTAATGAGATTGATTGCACTGTAAACAAGGAAAATAATGCTTATAGCGAAAAGCTCTGTAGACTTGGACTACAAATAGTTTAGGATACAAAATTTATAAAATTATATGACTTGCGTTACGTATGAGATGTCTAATATTTGAATATAAAAGTATGAAGGCGTATTATATTATAATAATGTAATTATCGTATATTAGCTGTTTAACAGCGGTCAAAATTCTCATAGTTCCAATTCCTCTAACTTCATGGCCTATTCGGTAGTCAACAAAGTTAGTCTTTATCAATAATCACAAGCAAGGCGCTCCCAATATGATGGATGAGTAAAGAGCACGCGTATCAGAAAATCGTGACGTGTAATACGTACGATACCGTATCAGTCACACCGTGTGTGCACGCCGCGCCGCCGGCACGACCGAACAATTGTACTAGTATTGCGTCACCGCTCATAGTAATCAGCTGATGTCGGTCGCGTAAATTGAAACCGTTTAATACCTACACACGTAGTATGTTGGTACGTACATTGTGCGAGCTAGCAACCACACACAATACAGTTCATATAACAATGTTGCAGATTAGAAAATGTGTTTTTCCTTATCTTTTCAAGTGAAGGATATAGGTTATCTTTAGGGTTGCGCGCTAGGTTTGTTTAATTAAACGAACTTTATCGTCAATTCCCTTTAATATTGTGAAACGTTAAAGATTTCTTTTAATAAAAGGTTATACTGCGTAGGGCACGATTATCAAATTCGAGTAAACCGCAACTTATTATGTGAATATTGAAAAATTTCTAAATAATGATTACACTTTGTATGAGGATTGAAATGTCATGATGACAGATTGGGCTAAATACGCTTTAGATGTATCACTAGAGATCGTTTCACTTGTTTCCTTTATATCATAGATCGCGTTACCCCTGATTCTGCAAACATTTAACTTCATGAAAAGGGTCTGAAATTAATAATAAAATGTGTGTGTAATAAAATTTCACATGTTTGGGTCGAAGTATGGATGCCGCTCTTTTTCCGGTGGGACACGGGTATAGACTGTTTGTGCGGTTGACCCAATTTATCGTTAAACAGGATGAGAGTAGAGCTAAGTCTTTCCTCTTAGCATTGAGTACTAGCTACCTAAAAAATTTGACCTGTTCTAGATATTTACGTTTCGACTAAAGCGGCTAACTTGGGCCAAAAAATGTTGTTTCAAATTTATTAGATGTCATTGCTTACGTCGTTTCGAGTTTTCTTTATTTCTTTAAGTAAGATTCACTTAAATAGATAAATAAAACTTTACTCAAATAAATGTTAAGCTAACATATACTCGTACAAGATATTTCTATAGGCTTGTTGATCTCTCTTATCGCCCGGTTCAGGTTTCTGACAAGGTTTTTCTATAAATATTCATATATATTTAATGATCCCTCTATAGTTTAGCGGTAGCGAAAGCGACTGCTGTGCTTGAGGTCTCGGGTTCGATTCTTTTGCATAATCTGCAAATGTATGTATTTACAAACAAAAGTATACATGTATTTATATCAGTTGTCTAGGATCCTTAGTTTAGGACTAGATGGGGTTGTGTGTCAAATGTGCGAAATATAAAAAAAAAGGGAAAAAAGATGATATACTCCTTGCGGATTTAGAGACCACTCAACTACGCAGGTGATATTATAGTGCACAAGTGTAGCAGTTGCATATTTTTTTTTTTTAACGTGTGGAAACCAGCTCGGACCGTCACCCTACCGGGGTTTACGGCGGGCTGGTGTGTCGGAATCGGACCGACTAAAACCACACGGTGTGCCACTCTGCGCCTGACATAGGAGGGATCCGGGAACCGCTGCTATTACGACATCCAGAAGTGTAGCAGTTGCATACACTAACCTTTAGACTAACGTGGCAGACCAATCATACTTATTGCACAAATAGTTATATGTATAAATAACCGCGGCGTATTAATACCATACTAACACTAAGAATACGCTTCGGTACGCTACCCTACATTCCATGCGTGTCTATTAGGTTCATATTTATAGTAAATAGAGGAAGGAGATGTTCTGAGCTGGATCTTAGGATGGATTAATTAGGTGGATAAAGATGATGGATGACCGTTTCAGATTCTGCTGAAGATAACTATATTAAAGCTATTGCAGATAATAATTCTCATGGCGCATACATACATGCTTAAAATAAATATTTGTGATCTTTACTTAAAGAATGTGTTTGATTTAGTATTTGCTTAAGTAAACCGAGACAGCAAATTAATGTTTAGAATTTTTCGCATTGGAGACAGTGTTTTTGTTAAGAATATTGTTAAAGAAATTCACCATTCACATTCACCATACTGCATTAGCTGCAATCGCATTGAGTATGGTAACTACAACTCTTGGATTCTATTCATGCTTTCCATCAGGCAGAGTTGAGTCATTTTGGCAGGGTTTTAAATAATTAATAAGACAAAACGACCCAGCTTAGTTAGCGAAATTTAGCAAACTTATTTTTTTTTACAGTACCATCGGTTACGAAAGAATATTGTTTCATTCTAATAAACAAAAACTTTTCTTTCTGTTTAAACTATTTTCGTTTACTATCATAACATGATTCTTGTTAGTGGCGAAACAAATTTTAAAACTGCCTAATAGATAACCCAAATTGTCGCAAAACAATGGAAACGTGGCCATAAACTCGAACAGTTTTAGTTTATAGTCAAATGTTGAACAGTGGAAATGTCAAGACAAAGCGGTTTTACAAAAACTTCGTCGTTCTGAACAAAAGGACGTTTTGTTGAAAGCGGAGACGTCGAGGTAGCTTTGTAAATCAATGTTGGCGAATAATAAAATGCTAATGCACAAGGACCTATTGTTTTAGCTGGAAAAGGTACCTGAAGAAACAGTAAGTGCAAAAGTATACGTTTTTAGAATTGACTGTTATACAACTCGCCATAAGATTTTTTTTAAAATATACGTGTAAAAAAAATCCTGTTCAAAATTTTAAACAATTTCATTGAACATAAGAATAGGACAGAGCGACGAGTGAGTCCACCTGCATATCGTTGAAAGTTCGACGACGCAGATGGATAATATCGTTTTGTGACCCACTTTGCAGCGTCGGCATTCTGTTTGGCATTTAGTCTTTCGAAATAGACACTTATTATTTAAATGTAAAAATCAATTTATTTCTATGTTAATATGAATTGTGTGTTTTAGTTACATCATATGTACATCACTAATGTTTTTTTAAGAACTAAAACACTTGTGATGTGTTATATAGCTATTAATTTGACATTGTGTTAGTGTTGAATAGAAAAATAATCGTGAAAATTGTTAAAGGGAACTTAATAGAGCATTCAGCATCCATTACAAGATGGTTAAGAGTAAAACAACTCAGGTGTGTAGTGTTCTACGGCTAATAATATATTATACTCGTATAATCAAATAATGTTACTCAGTAAAGTCTTTTAATCATAGCCTATTACGATGTACGAACAAGCAGTAATTCCACTCAATATCTAACGAGAAAAAGGATAAAGAACAAGAACAAAATAAAAAGAGAATTGTAGAACATTTAAGAATAAGTAGTAGCCAGTCTAAACAATTATCATAAGTTTAAAATTATATCTGAAAGTAGAATGAAATAACATATTTTTTTAATTTTCTCTTTTTTTTTAATACAACAGTCCCTCGCGACACAGGATTTATTCCTAGTGCGGGCTAGGAATAAATCCTGTGTCGCGAGGGACTTTACAAACATACAAGAAACGGACACGCAAAGAACACCCAGAATCAGAACAACAATTTGTGGATCACATATAGTGTTGTCCTATGTGGGGTTTGAACCTACAACACTCAGCCCAGGCGACCGCTTAAACCAACTAAACCAACCATGCAGTCAAAGTATTCTTTAAGAAAAATTATATGATGTGTAAAATTTCGGCAAAAATCTTTCCAAACAAAGCAATCACCATAAAAGTAAATAAACTGCAGGAAACGGCTGGTATACAATAACACTAAACTATGCAATAATATAAAAAAAAAAACTTTTATATATCTTCATAATAGTGTTGTAAACATTGGTACTTTTAAATATAGTCGTCGGTAACCTTCTGAAGACCCTTCCTACTAAATATTCAAGCTTATTACTTATAGCTATGTTGTAGGTATAATAAAAATCATTGCATTATATAGGGTGGGCCGAGAATTCGTTAACATTTAAATCGCCCGCGCAAACATGTTACGGGAGTTCTTGGGATCGATGTTACTGGAATTTGCTGGCTACAGTCGTAACAAATGGTTTCAACAAGATGGAGCAATTTGTCATACATTCAATGAGTCCCTGCCGGTGGTCAAAGACAAATTACTGGAAAAGTTGATTTCCAGATGAAGCGACATTCCATGGCCACCCAGAAGTCCAGATCTATCCCCAATAGACTTCTTTTTATGGGATTATTTGAAGAATCGTGCCTACATTAATAAACCAAATACACTAAGTAAACTAACAGAAAAAATCAGCGCAGAGATGTCGGCGATCTCTGGTCTCTTTGTCGACGAGTATTCTAAAATTTCGGTGCTTCTGGAAACGTCGAAACGGTGATCATTTGGACTATGTAATTTTTGAAAAATAATTTCAACTAATTAGCTGTCTTGTAAATAAACAATTTTTATAATATATCAAATGGTTCTTTATATGATTTTTTCAAATGTTAACTAACTTGTGACCCACCCTATATTTACCTTGCAACAATATAGATATTCTTTTCGCATACAATATTCAATACAATAAAAAAATTGTTTCATCTTTTTGTCAAGGTATATTTTCTAGTTACTAAATTGAAATTGGATCCTACCACGTTCACATTGTAAAATAACATGGCAATCGTGGTTAAACGACTTAAGTTTTTCTCATTGGACGTATTGATTGCAGCGTTATGTTTACACACCTATTGCATGTGTTATCAAAAAATGACAAAGAAATATGTAAAATAATTATTCTACATTCTCATTTTCGTATGTTTTTATGCCTTCATTCTCTTATGTAAATTAGGCACAAGAATTTGACTAGGCAAGATTGCGGGCAAACGGCAGACCACCTTAGAAGTTCATGTGATGTTTGAAGTAAAATAAACGTTAAGTCAAGGTATTGCTACTTCGTTAGCTCTTTGCTTAGCTGTTTACGGTAAGGAATTCTACGACCTAATTCAGCTGCTAACAACAAGCCACAAACTGTAAGCGAAGTAGAAACTGGCCCTTTGTGGTATCGTCATTGGTTGTTTTCAGGCATCCAATAGCGTTGCACTCAGTTCCAAGGTCGAGCGACGCAAGTACCATAAACCCTGGAGTTTACCGACGTTTACCACTCTGTATTTGACAGTGGAGGGGCGGTTTAAGTCATAAACTGTGTTTTTGTAACTAAAGCAGTCGTAAACCTTTAGGATTTAAAAAAAATAGGCATAACAAAAGTGAAATCGTTTTGGCAAACCAAGTAGACGATTATAAACGTAAAGATATTTTGTGTTTTTTTTTTTCTTAAGTATACAGTAACGAATTTGGAAAAAGAGTCATGACTTTGAAGGTTTTAAGTTGAAATTATATTGATGGGAAGTTTTAAAATGTTTTCTTTGAGTCAAACTAATCTATCACTTTCTAATCCGCTGTCATCTTAGAATTTGTGCCAGGTGCGCATACAAAATGTGACTTTAATAGCAACTGCATCGACCTACAATGATGGCCCTGGCGCAGTACCCGTCACCGCCCGCGGAAGGTTTATTACCAACGTAGGAGTACTTTAATATTCTATTTATCTCTGCACTTTATAGCTCTACCTACTTAACGGTTTTTATTGATACTTTCTTAAGTGTTGCATGCTATTAACATACCTGTATGAACATAGTGCACAATGTTGGCGATTTCACACTAATATTATAAAGTCAAGTTAATGAGTGTGTGTTTATACCTATGTTTGTTATTTTCCACGTTCAAATAGCTGCACCAATTTTGATAACATTTCGTATCGAGGTAGATAACACCCCGGATAGGCTACTTATTATCCGGCAAAGTGATTCCGTAGGATCAACAAAGAATTGAAATACATTTGAACAAGTACGGGTAACCCCGCGAGCTGCAACTTGGTTATAATATTCTATTAATCTTGGTTGTAATATAATACTATAGATCCTTTCATCTCATTCTGTCATGCACATACTCAACACGTTTACCAATGATTGAGAATTATGCAATTGTAATACGTTTTGTTTATTTTACTAGATTGTCCATATTCCCCTTTTATTCATGTTTCACTTTACACAACCCCACTTTGTCTGTCGATTTAACCTTTCATCGCTATAAAAGATTAATATCAACCATTTCCATTGGTGAAATCCGTCCGTACTACTACATGTGTATAGTAGTTAAGTTTGAGTAGATAATTGCAAAGCAATTCATCAGATGTCGTTAGAACCAATCTAGCGGCTACACATTTCAGTGATTAGTTCAACATCCCGCTACGGTCGGACAAGTTCGAGGCATAAATTTAAAGGTAGTGGAAAATTGGAAACGCGACATTTAACGATCAGTGAATGATAGTAATTATCTGTGGTGGCGAGACTCCCACTGAATTCCACGGTCATTCCCACTGTACCGTAACACCGAGTGGTGCTTCAGTCCCAGTTGTTTATTCTCTCACACAAGTTATGTTTTTGAGTGCGTGACTTGTCAAACGCCACGTCACTAATACTTGGGCTCAACACGCTAGCCTACCAGCCATTGTTATTTGTTATTACTACACAAATAAGTAACAAGCGTTCCGTAATATTCTTAACGAATCGAGCTTTGCTTTGGAAAAATAAACATAAAGAAAACATGTTGTTGAAGAGTAATAACTTGGTGTTCGTTATTCAGACTATGCTTCATCTTAAATGAAAAGATCGAGTCAACATGGAGTCTGTAAGTGCATAAAATTATCTATGAAAGTATGAAAATGAGTGTAGAATTGAAGTATCAATGTGTATATGAATGTAGGTGGGGCTAGTGTTTCAAAGAAATACAAAAAGAGATGCACAAGTCGGCGATGCAAGTAACGCACGGACGGTAAACAAAGTTAAGGTCAATGCCATCCGCTCTGCCCACGAGTCGACAACACAGAAAATATTACTTTTTACAAAATACTCTTTTTTTGTACAGTTCGATTTGGTTTTTCAACGTTCATTACGTATGACTAAGAAAATATAAGTTCTCTATAGTATAATGTTGATTCACTGAATTCTGTTAAGTCACACTTATTTTAATACATAGAATTATTAGCTGCATTGTATTATTTTATATTTATAAAAATAATAATACTGAGGCCTTGGAGTCCTAAGTGTATAGAGTTTTTAACCTAAATACTAGCACAAAAAACCCATGTAATTGAAAACTTCTTGCTTAGCATACAAAAGAGTTAAAGCTACATAAAATGTACAATTATATAAATACATTGTTCTATTCTGTGAAATATTACTGCCATTTCCACTAATATTTTTTACGCTGTCCCTCCCGAAAAAAGTACCTTCAATAGGGAATAACAAAAAACCCTTTTCTTGCACAGATAATATTCTAAATCATAGTATTGTCATCTAAACAACATATAATTGTACACTAAACACAATACGACATACAGCTGTAACTCTTACATCTCATATGTACACAACTAGCTAGTTATAGGAGAAGCTAATAAATAGGTGTTAACTAAGAATTCATAACTTCCTGTTTGGGTTTATGACGAAACAAGGCTTCTAAAGGTACACCTTAGTCATCATAAAGAAAATTATTTATCAAGACGGAATAAAAACTTTGGAACTGTGACTAAGTTGATTTCTCAAAGGCTATCGTCATCCCGGCGTGACATAGCAGAATCCAACAACTGAATACTGACCAATACATACCGTTGATTTAGTCCAGGTATATTTGGAGCATATCATTTAAAATATTTGGCGAACAATCAACGATAAAAACGACAAAGATGAACAAGCACTGACTTATTAAAGCTTTATAAATATTGAACTCGTACAAATTTAGAAATGTATATTTTTTACACACCGTTTTTGTATTTTTTCCTCTTTTAATACTCTTATATTCTTCAATGCTTCATAAATTAAAAAGTCATACTTCATATGTTTCCTGAAAACGTGTCAATAACTATTTAATGGAAGCAGAAACGCACCAAAATACTAATGTGTAGGTGTTTAGGTTCTCTAAAAAGGACAAACGGAAAGGCAACAACAACAAGTCTTTTAAATAATTAGAAAAAAATTAAATGTACCTACAAACATTGCTTTTTATTAGAAATAGTCTCTGTACGAGTACAAGTACGGGTCTAAGATTTTGACTGTCGTGAGTGTTTCAAGATGCTGTCAATATAGATTTAAATGTTCCATTGAAATGTTAACTGACACTAATAGCCGGCTTTAATGAATCACGTGTTTCGAGAATATGTGAAATCGATGATTTGAGGTTATTTACACGTAAGAATTGAAATCGTCGAACAAAAAATCATGACTAACAAAACCCTTTCACAAAAAACATTTCGGACATTACAGTGTAGCTAACAAAGCAGGAGTACGTCAGGTTTGGTAAATTCTAGTACTTTTGTTATCGGTACACGATAGAATTAGTTTTTTTTTTATATTACATTTAACCGTACCAAAGTGACTATATTCTGCCTGATGGAAAGCACGAATAGAATCCAAGAGCGGTAGACGCCATACTCACTGCGAATGAGTGCACTGTGAATGCAAAAAAAAAAAGAAAAAAAAAAAAAAAAAAAAAGAATGACGACAGTGCAATATGGCGACCCACGCTATGGTGGCCTAGTGAGATGCTTTTTCACGCCCCGCTTAAAGGACCCGGGATCGTAGTGTGAGGGAAACACGTGCGCTGGTAATGAATTCCAGGCTTTAACCGATCTGTTAATTTAGTTTGTAACATTTGATTAGTTATAAATTAAATTATTTAAGACATTATCCTTACTAGAAAGTTTATCACACCTATCACTACAGACAGTGTCGCTGATGTTATTTTAATGATTTGAAGTCCTTAAATCATAACTTAATTTCTGAGACAGATGGCTACGAAACTGATAAAGTAATTTTGAACAAGATTTTATTTTATATCACCTACATTTTCCTTCTTTACGTGTCAGTTTTTTCTTTTTTTTTATGACCCACCAAAAGTGATGATCTCTATTTGACATCTAATGCAAAAGTGGTGGTTACCATACTCATTGCTGATGCAAATAATGCAGTACCGCAAAGATGAAAAGCGAATATGGGTCTTATAAACATAACATATATAAGACAGATGCTCAGGAGAGAATAACCGTCTCACTTACATCAGTATAAGTAGCTTCCACGAGGACGCCTTATTGAGTCTCTTAATGTACTCTCCCGGATTGAGATCCTGACAAATATCCTTACTCAGGAGACAGAGTTTATCCTATAGTGGCAGTTGAGTGTCCTGAAAAGTAGGAGACACGCGCACACCTGACCAATGTTTTCGTAGCTTTGAACTCGACCAGTTTCTCATAACCCCATTGACAAATGCAACCTAGAATCAGGTCGAGCTCAGCGACAAGCGCTTATCGTTTTTTCTCTACGTTTACTAACTTGGCAGTAGGGTGTTCAAAATATCGTACATGACCTGTGCTATCGTCTTCATAGCAACGTTTCTTGCCGAGAGTTAACATACCATCAATATGCATAAATAACAATGTGGGCGACAGGACGGAGCCCTGAAGTTCAGATCAGCGTTAATCTATTGAAAATCGGAAGTCACGCCGCTGCAGAGGACTTTAATGTGGCGCTTGTATAGAAAGGCGGGTCTCTCGGGAAAAACTCTTTGTTTGGGGGCAGGCCGAGTATCGGCAGTTTGGAGAGAAGCGAACGGTGTCAAACCCTACCGAATATCTTGGCCCTGGAATGGTTTTATCACAAATGAACTGCAACACATTACAAATATAGTGACAACTGTCACAGAGATCAACCTATAAAAAAATTTTGATGCTTCCAAAATACAATCTTCCTATCTTGTTTTTTTTTAAATTTTTAAGCTTTTAAAAAGTGCTTTAGAAAAATTCAAACAGGATCACCTTTGTGTTATAAGAATTTGATGACCGTTTCGGATCCGGAAGGCGATGATCCTCAATTACAATGTTGAAAATGATAAGTGATCGAAACCAGTAATGAGTGTGGGTGTATTGTTACCATGTACGGATAAACGAATGTTATTGTACACAAAGCAGGTGGTTAAGTAGATACAATTTCAAGACAGTCAATGGAAAAAATCTATGAATGAATGACCGATAGCGTGAGTAATCGCTAGTGAATCGGCAATGAGCACTATTTCCGTTCACTGTGGGAACTCAGTTACCGACAGCGAGCTCTAGTTCTGTGACCTCTTTGCTTCAAGTGGTGCGATTTGTGACGGTTTTAACGCAGCAAAAACCTAGTTAGGACTATTTGTTGAGAATATGTTTTGTTTAATGTTTTTTGAATCTGCATTTTTAATGATATCTTATACTGATATGTATATATATATATGTTTACCATGTATAAGTACTGTTTCCTTCTACCATTCATAACAACTAATATAACTACTCTTTCATATTTAAAAAAAAATTACACTGGCACGTGTTAAGCTTCGAATATTCTTAAACGAACGAACGTATAAAGGTCATAATTACATTAAACTACCCACTTACACCATTTAACAGAAACATTGCTACGGTAACATATTGATATTTCGAAATTCTTTTGATCCTTATGCCGCAGAAACAAAGCATTCATTTTATCATCATCTCATCCAAAAGACGTCCGCTGCTAGATATGTTGCCCTCAAGGTTCGCAAAAACAGGCTCTGTAACATCGAGATCTAGCGGCTTATCGCGAGCATCATATACATTTTTGTTCTTCTCGGTTTTTATATAACCCATAAGAATTACACTAATACAAGAACCGTCGCCACAGAAATGAAACGTCAGTAACACTATAGAGTATGTACTCGTATATAATGGAGTTCTAAAACATTAGATAAAATATTGAACCTACTATATATTTATTTGTAATATTTTCAAGAGTCAACCGTATAACCCATCGCACTTAATTTATGAATGCCTAACCTTTACTTAAAGTACCCTTCCACCTGGAGAAAAAAAACTATTCTATTATTCCTTAACAATACAAGAAAAGTATTGTTAATATCGAAACGAGATAGAAACTACTTCGCGATAATCGTCGTACACGTGGGCGACGCATAGGTCATTATGAACTTTACATTGAAATTTGAACACGGAATACAATACCTCAAACATAGCTGTTATACTTATATGAGTCGTACATGGAGTTATGACATAAAAGCTGATTACTCGAAGACCTGAACATGACCGGAGTCGTATTTCACGTGTTGACTATAGCCATACTTACTGTACAAACTGCAATGTGAGACCGTTCTGTCTGATATTTAAATACGCCTACAAATCGGATCAGTTCATTAAATCTCAACATTCCTACACGCAGGAGTAATACTATTGAAATTCGATTTTAAACGTATTAGCATAAATTATATTATTTGGTTCGTGTTACGAAATATTGAAATACATTGAACTCGATGTTAATAGAAAGCTATTTTAGTCATCTTGAATTTTATATCGCGTCTCCATGAATTCGAATGTGGTCAATCCTATTAGAACGATTCTGTCAATCATTCTAGTGCAAAAAGTAGACGGGGTTAAACGATCTCCCTCACTCTGCACGTAATCACGCACGCTACGCATAGTTTTATCAAAAATTTTAATTAGAAAACTTCTGTTTATTTTTTTTCTTATAAAACTTAGCAACTAGACAGCTTAACATTTTGAGTCGATATTTGCATGTTATTTTTTTGCAGGTATGTACGTATATGGTATGGTACTCTTTTGTGGATTTTGCCACTGTTCGATGACATTACATCAAACACAAATTGCATTCTAAAAATAAAATTTAAAAGGCAACAGAGGTTATTTGCATTAAGTTTTTAAAGCTTACGATGATTGCATCAACAGTATTTTAAAGTTTCTTGATTAAGATTTTTACGTAATTATCCTAGTAATAGATTCCAAATGTACTTTCAAGGCAAAATTGGCAGATAATGAGACATTTGTTTCTAAACCGCCCAACTTTTCGTCCTTTTAGAAAATGAGGACATGTGTCTCAACTAAATCAATATAGAGAAAAGAATGACATTAAATTCGGTAGCCATGGGGTTAACAGGAATTCGTAGTGAGAAGGCACCGAGGGGACCCGACTAGAGGGGGCACAAAAAACGTCCCAGTACCTGCGCTGCCGTTGACCTCAAGCGATTAGAGCCGGTACGTAGTGCAGCGTCTAACGTACGCTCTTTTCGACTTAGGACTGCTTCGGAACAATCTGATCCATCCTAGACTTCAAATATTGTTCACGTAAATTTAATTACTTAGTTTACTGAATAATTAAACTTAAAAAATACTGTGTTATTAACAAGGCTTCTTAGAATATATCATAAATATTGAAAGGTGAAAAAAAAAATTAAAAAGTTTAAAGATGGTAAATTTCTCATTTTTTAAAAATTGCTTAAAAATTCAAGCGAAAATTAACTTTAAAAATTTACATCATCTATCAATACTAAAGTCGCTTAAATCTTTATTAAAACATTTGCTTTAATTCTAATAAAAATCTTACCGTTTAACACTGACGCATAATTAAATCGGTACACTGATAAATGGATTTCCACACAAACTACATATACGATAAACAAAAGCATTCGTCGAAACATTTCACTTCCAATTCGACACTATTTCATAGAGTGATAAATTATAAATTTCCATTATGGAACACATGTCAAACGTTTAAGAGGAATTCTCGTAAACAGTTTTGAAATTCAATTCGTAACCCCAACAGCGTCCCGATTGCGTTGCGTGCATTACCTGTAACAAACACAAACACTACGTTAGCTTTGTTCGCATCCTCTCTGATACAATTAACTGAATAACAGTTCATTAGTACCACAGTGAGTATCAATACTGTCGTAATTTGTACTGTATTCGATTTATCAGTATGCTATCACTCTCATTGCAATGTGTGGGAGCAGGATAGTACGACGATCGAAAGAAAATTAGTTGTCAAAGTTTCAGAAGTTGCGGGGACTGTTTAATATTCAGTTAGCGTATCGTATCCCCATGGTCCCTTTATAGTGACTTCCTGCTATCCTCGATCGGCGGTTACTTAGAATCTCTGATAACATTTGAAAGATGCATCTCGAGGTCTTATATCTCGTTCAGTCTATGTTAAATCAATACGGTCAAGACTATCAACTAGTAGAGAATGGCAACATAATATTCTTAAACAGTATAATGAAACTAGACACTCCGTTTTACGATCTCAAACACTTTAAATAATATACTAACCTAAAGTTTGTTGCTGTATGTTCAGTAAGCCTCTTAAAAGAATATTTTAAGTTTGATTCCGTCCATATCAAGTCAACGTACATATCATTATATTTATTTGGCATAAGAAATTATGAATTGATTTCCTTTTATGGGTAGAACTGAAAATATTAGTGTATTACGTTTATTTATAAGGTGTATGATTAGTAAGTTATGTCTAGAAATAGTAAATGCATCATTAACAACCTTTAACAGTCCACTGCTAGACATAGACTTCTCCTTAAAAAAGAGGTTTTGGCATACAATACCACACTAAATAAATTAAAAGACGTGTAAATGCTGCGTAAAGTTTTTTGAAGAGGACAATCAACGCGACAGATTAGTACAATTTCGCGTAAAATTAGTTTACCACGATGCTGATTCTCGGCGCGTACACGCTGCTTGGGGAGACCAATCACCGCGGGGAAACAATATCCAAACGAAAATAAAACAAAACGAACAATAAAATTTTAGTGGTCGTTCATTTTTTCTATCAATTCAAGTGATAGCAATTCAATATAGTTTGAAAATATCGATATAGAAGGTAAGTATACTCTTGAGGGCAGTGCTTTCCACAACTTGAACATAACAGGCAAGTGTAAACAAGTTTGTCTTAGGAAACTTGTCATTGAAGAGTTGTTTGAAAAGCCACAACACAATCGTGTCCCAGTGTCCGATTCTGCCGTTAGGCCACTTTATTTTAACCTGCAGCGGTGTCCAGATCGTGCTGAGATCGTTTCCTGTTCTATTTCCACTCAACAAGCCAGTTAGAACAGACCGCAAACTTACACCTCGTATTTGTCGTGTCCCGCGTCTTCGTAGGCAGAAATTTATAGCTTTTCCACTCGTGTTTGTGAGATTTCCTATAGGAATATACATAATATTGCATCGTGTATTCATGATATATGTTTGTAACGAGTTTATTACAACCTAATTTTGTTTATTAAAAAAACAGAAGTCATTTATTCTTTAACTATTCGCTCTTGAACGACGTTTTTCTTGGTTAATTTCTTTTCATAAATAATAGCAACAGTTGGTTGGGACAACAAATGTGAAAAGTAAATATTGGGCATAGAGTTTTCTATTTTTACTTGTAAACTAAAGGATATAACAAACGTTGGATCAAACGGAGAATGTTTATGGCACGAGACTAACGATCCCCTGATTCCAAAAGGGTGAATACAAGTTTTGTTTTCTTATAATTTATTGTATCCGGTTTTTGGGGCAGGTGGTCGTAACATATAGCGAGGTATTCAGTTTCATAAATCAAGTTTGTATGGAATCATTAAATAAAAAATATTCAGCGATGATATGTCATACACGCTTAGCACTCCGTTGCGTTTATGGTTACACTACTACGAGACACCATTACAAGGGTTATTTCCAAGTGTAATGTGAAGTACATAATTGCGGATTACAGTGCATGGTTTTTACAACGTTGAATAAATTAATGTTTCACATGCAAAAAGTGTGAAGAAGTGCTTCTTTGCTTGTGAGCTTTAGTACGTACTTACGTAAAAAATTAATCCATAGTTTACAATTTCAATGGCAGCTAAAAATATGATAACAATATGTGAAACAGTTAAGTAATTGACATAAAATAATATTAATAAAATACGCGGGAAAATCTCAGCAATACTCGTAAATGAAGCTGATTTTCAATAACCCGCCATCCTGACAAAAACGATTTTCGGTGCGATGCATTATTTCTATGTTCTAAAATCAAATTACAGCGCGGCGCGACCGTTGTGCGCCGGCGTGGTAATTACAGGCGCTCGTGATTAATGAGCAATCAGACCCTTGCGGATTAGGGTTGGCCTCTTGCTTCTTTTGTACCGAATATTCTAAGGCGTCCAAGTGCCGGAGATATCGTTCGGTGACCGTTGTTCTGCTTTTAATCTTTTTGGTGAGTTAAATTAGATTTATTATTTTGGGGAAATATTTTGTACCTGCCGCACCGGTTGAAACGTTTAGAGAATTTTCAGCCACCTTAATCACAGCCAACACGTCTTCGTTGTAAAGTACACAGTTTTTTAAAGTGTGCATACTTTCGAAATCACTTAGTGTGTAGAATATGATGGTTGACTAAGTATTATTGTAACTTACAATGTCGTATGCCAGCAATTTTTTGGTTTTTAAAATTAACTTTTTAGTTTTGCAAGTAGGTATTATGTTTCTTAACGAAATAGACCCGAAAACTAATATATAAACTAATACGAAACAATCAGAGAACGTGAACGTTAAAGTTATCCAAAAAAAGTATTAAAATATTCAAATAAGTATTTTTTGTATAAGTCTAGTTTATTTATTTATTTTATTTTTTATTCTTGGCCTACCAAAGCGACTCTACTCTGTCTGATTGAAAGCATGAATAGAATTCAAGAATGGTGGTCGCCATATTCATTGCGAATTTGTTTGTCGACCCACACTAAGGCGGTCTATTCAGATAGATAAATAGAATAAACACAACACAGTAGCATAGAAGTATATATCTGAATACTTTCTTTCTAACGTAATGATAAACGAAAGAATGCATATATCCGTTATTCAAATATGTGATATTGCATGCAGTATTAATTCACACTATCATCATTTAGTTACTCAAGACGAACATGCGCCTTGAGTAACTAGCAGTAGTAAAAATATTTATTATTGTTGCTTAGTTATATTGAACCTTATGTACTAATGCGTTGTAAAATAACGATATAAATACAAAAAACACACGCTTTAACAACGCTAAGAGCAAATTTAGATAGAACTTCTTCCGAGAAGAGTACGTAATACTGTACTACAGTTACAAGTTTGTATGCACCGGAACCCGCTTATACCATCATATGAGCTTTAAGCTTGTTTGTCAACATTGTTGTATCAAATGCTTATTAAGGATGGCAATATATCTATATTTAACAAAACTACTCATAGTTGGCAACCCTGTTTACCATGTAACAGTGTTTGATACTTCAAACACAATGAAGTAGACCAATTTCAACTTTATTTGCAGGTAATAGAGTCAAATATATGTTTTAAAAGGCTTTTGACTTAAGGGCTTGATAAGCTTTAGCTTGTCACCGAGCCCAAGGTTTTGAACAGCAAAAGAGTGCTTTTAAGAGATTTCGTGCAACAGCTGAGCCTTGCTCGATTTATTTCAGGGAACATTATAAAACATCTACTTTGGATTGTAAAATGGAGACGCAATTCAATAGAAATCTAATAAAATAAATAAAAAATGTAAATGTATAAATGTTTTGTTAAGTCTAGGGATTAGTGTTCTTTTTAATTATCAAATTTGAGTAATAAGAAAAAAATTAAAATTATATTGTTAAATGCTCACTGACAAATGATTTATTCCGCCGGTGTCTAGACACCATTTATTCTTATATAGGCAATAAATATTATCTAAATATGTTTTATCACATATCTGTCGTCGGTAAACCGACAGAGTATTATTTACAGAACATGATTATTTGAGTTTTGTATTAGGCAGATTTGAACTAGATTGCGTCAGAATTATGATAACTACTTGTATATATTGGGCTTAAAAAAACAGCAGTGTAAAGAATTACGTATTGTGGTATTTTTTCTTGTACATTGTAATGGAAGATGTGACGTACGCATCATGTAGATGTATGGCATGCTCGGTGATTCCCCTTTTATTTTCGAATATGATAGAAATTTTCTTAGAAAGTAAAGCCGATTGCTTTTGTAACAATATTTAACCAATATTTTTCAAAATGACATTCCTTGCTTAAAGGTTTTGTGTGAAAAATTAATATTGTAGCCGTGTTTTACAGAAATATAATTTTAATAGATGTGACAGTTATTTTTCAGCACGTCACTATAAATACTAAAAAATATACCAGCTTAAGCATTTAACGTGAAAGATTTATAATATAACTATATAAACAAACAAATATAAACTCAGTTTGTTTCTAACTTAAATATTAATGTCATTCAGAAAGTAGTGAGCTTTTGAGAGAAGGAATTTTTTTTTTAAATGGACCATACTTAACTAAGTAAAATATTACAAAACGTTAAGTGTTCAAGGCAAATTGAGAGTATGTATTTGAACCGGTCAATTTACGTATAAACTTAAGTCAATGGTTTCAAGTAACCAGTACACCACAATGGAAGTTATTAAAGTAATTGAAGCAGGAAACCTAACATGTTTGGCGGCTGTTATTATTCAGTGCCTGAGTATCTCGAGGGGCTCTGTGAGCGAGTGCCCCGTGGGTCGGTGGGGTGCTTCAGAAACAAAAGAGAATATTTGATAATGCTCGAATTGGTTTTAGGACTTAAGTCAAACGAGAGAGTATATTTTTACAGCTTTTTATGTTATTAACGCATGTATAATATAAAATTTTCTTCGTCTTTAACTAAAGAGTTTGGAGAAGAGTAAAAAGTATGTGGATTGCAACAATGAATTTTTAAGGACTTAGGTGAACGATTGCACGACGTAATATCACAAGAGTTACTGATTCGACAAACTATAAAATGTTTACAATTTACATAGCATTATTAAAATTTGTATGAATTAATTAAAGATAACCTGTGTGTTGTTGTTTTTTTAAATATGCCTGATTTTGCATCCCTTTTGCTGTTACATAATATATTTTATTAGAGATTGCATATAAATAATCTATATTCTATATTATTATTTGTGACTGTGTGTAGAGTTTGCGAGACAACTAGTACCGCATCTAAGACAATTTACATTATAAAATGCGAGTGTATTTATAGTTTTAAGTCACTTTTGATACGAAAATTTGTAAGAATAAAACAAGATATACAAAAAAATATTATGATATGGCAGGCCATGAACTTTATTCGTAGGTGTTAAAGAACTTTAAAGCAATTAGCAATTACGATCGTTTCAAATTTCGTTTAAGAAACGTGTTTTATTAAAGCCATCAATCGGCAACTAAATGATGAATTGAAGTAAAAACGACGATATTATCAGAGCTCCGCCCCCCAAGCTCGCCCCACCGACACTTGGGCCTCGTAACCCAATATGTGACAGGAGGGTTCTTTGCATAGATATCAATCTTCTAGATGTGAATATTTTATATCGATTACACGATTGACGTAATGACAAATATGATTTATTAATTACCAGTTCAGTGTTTGTTTTTAAGTTTAAGTTTTTAAGTCATCTGTAATTCCAATACCAATTACACAGGTTATCTAGTAGGTATTTCTGATATATCATAAATTTAAAAGTCAATCGTCGATAGATATGTTATTCCAGTAATGGTATCAGTAAAATATCTATCATTTCATGGTAACTAATATGAGATAAGACATCCGAATTATATACAGTTTATACGTGATTTATAGACATTATCGTAATTGTAGACTGCGAGAACAACGAAATTAGTCTTAACAGCAAGTTCCCATACCATAATGTTTATAGAGGAGTAATACTTTTACATGCTATTTTTTTTATTTATACTACTTAATTTATATCCACAGTACTATAATTGGTGATAGTGGAGTGGCTAAGGCATCTCACTTGTGATCACGTGATTTGCAGTGAACCTAATTTCAAAACAGGCATTCAGTACAGTTGGCAAAGAAAATAAGTATAAATAAGACCGCAATGTGTAGCTGAAAAGAAAATAAGTATAAATAAGACCGCAATGTGTAGCTGAGTTAAGATTTGCACCAATTTTGACTGCACGGATAGTATCGTGGTTTAAGTGGTCGCCGCGCCGCACTCTACCGCGCTGAGTGTAGTGGGTTCAAACCCCAAACGGGACAACACTTTGTGTGAACCATAAATTGTCGCTCTGAGTCTGGATGTTCGTGTGTCCGTTTCATCAACGTTTGTGAAGTCTCCCGCGAGACAGGGTATATTCCCAATGCGGGTGTTGTTTTACATAAAAGGAAAAAAAATCCCACTAGTTAAAGCTGTATGTATAAAAGTACTTAGATACTATGAAATCAAATCACGAAGGTGTAATTAAACAGGAGAGCACGGAAGCCTTATCTAGCAGCGTGTATCAAACGCTTATAAGTACACATAGAGAGTGTGTGAATACGTCGAGTGATCGAGTTCACCACGTCATAATCGCCTCGGGTTATTGCTAGCCAATATCACTGGGAATTTGTTGCACAGCAATCGTTTTATACGACCATGCCCGTACAGACTCTGGAAGCAATATTGTTATATTTACTATAAGACAATGAAGATTCTACAGTTACGAGTAACATATCGATAAAAGTTATTAGATATCTACATAGTTCAATAATAGTATAGAATTTCAAGTTGGTTTGTGAACATTTCAAAGTTCAATAAGTAATTTACAGTCTATTTCAAAGACTTTGATCTGACTGATTGTTCTGACTTTTTACGTCAGTTTGTAATCATAATGTGTCCTAGCGAAACGTGGCAAAGTACAGGTAGTTATAAATTTAGGCCTGTTAAACCGGAACTAGTTTTTTATGCAGTGGAAACGATAAGATGGATCAGCTGTTAGGTGAGACGTAGTCTTCTCCTTCCATTCGGCTCATCCAATTTTAATTGAAAATGATTTTGGCTTTTTCTTTTATTGGCGACCACCTGCCTAACGTCACTAGTTCTTGTGAACGTAGTAATGTATCGAAAAGAACGACGGCTTCCCGTGACCTTCAACAGGTCGTCAGTCTACTTTTTGGAGGCCAACTCACGCTCCGTCTCCCGATAAAACTCTTTAGCCTAATCGGCCATCTTTTCTGCGAGCAATGTGACCTTACACAAAAAACGTAATAACCGAACAAGTATGGTCAACTCGGTCACTATAACAGCCGATCGATATTCACCCTAACCCCCGCGATATTTACCAACAGCTCAACAAAAGTGGGGACGAATCAAATCAAATTCATTATATCACAGTACAATGCAGAACTAAAGGGTTGTGCTCAATGCTGAATGCGTTCGTCGCGTGCCGCATCTAACGCGTGCACAACTGCACACACATTACGGATTATGCTAATTTAGTATTCTCAACGGTCCACTGGTTTTACTTTGGTGTGTTAGGATATGTTACAGATGTGTTTGACAGTTAAAAAAGCTTATAGAGGTGTACTGAAGTGGATACTGATGTATTCATGTTTAATTATTCAGAGTAATGGAGAGTATGTACGTATGTAATCAATGTCACAAAATTGTTCTGGTTTAAAAATATAAGAAATGAACAAATTGTTTAATATTAATTATTCATCTTGTAGTAATATCAAGAAAATTGTATAAAAGTTGATTACTCGCAAACGGCACACATTTTGTAATAATGTTTGTAACCTCATTTCCAATAAGTTATTAAACTTCATTCTAACATGGCGGTTTGTTTAAACATGCAGATTCGATTCCATATTCTGCGGACCATTCAAATTTGCAATTTTTTTTAAAAACTCTTCATTTAGAAAGGGTACGATTTATGATATTCAAGTATTTTTAGGTGATGCAAGTGAATTTTCAGGGTATATATACCCTTTTATTTGTGTCAAAGATTTTTTAAATGTTCAGATTTTACATAATATTTATATTTAATAATTACGTAAATACATTTTTACACACTAACTCTTACTTCTAACAAATGCGATGTTATTTATCTATTTCTAAAACAATTTTGCTTCATCGCAAAAGACGAATGTAATATAAAGTATCTTAAATACCTTGTTATGACGATTAGCGGTTTTCCTTCCTCACAATACCTTCTTTATGGAAATCTTCAGTCAACGAGACAGATGGGCTCCACTCCTATCGGCTTAGGAATTAATAAGAAAAACAAATTCGTGAGAACCAACATAAACAGAACTGAGTATAATGTACTATTTATTTAGGTAATACGCAAAATGCGCGTGCACGTGCCGACAGGCCACCCTCGACTTGCGAACCCTAGGCAATTCATAACTACTACAAAACATAATATTTTGAATCTTATTGTAAAGGGCATAGGAGTGTTGTGATCTGTATTTAAACTTGCCGAAGACGGCGACTCTTTCAGTCAGCGCAGAATTAAATATCATTGTTAGAGACCCTCATTAATGCAATATTGAATTCGCGAGCGAGGGAGGGATGGTTTTATTGTGTGCAAAATTGACTAAGTAAGTTTTTTGAATCATGAGTGGTGTAGTTTTATGGGAATTACTTTTTGTATAACACGCTGTAGTTAATGAACGGTACTACAGTGTATAATGTGTGTGATAAATAGATGGAGCAGTAGATGCAATCTCAGAATCTGATAAACTAGACCAGTTTGTCGTAAGTTCCAAGCGAAAGAATTTCCTAACAGGAAAACTCATTAATGTGTTATTTGATCTTGAGAAACTCATGGTTGCCTGCAAAGCAATCTTATATAGATTGGACACATGTGTATAAGTTGACACGTAAACTTATGGCAAGGTGTCTAATCTGAAGACCGTCATCAAGCCCTCGACCTTAAAGAAATGATGGTATCGCATCGCAAAGTCCATTTAATCAAATTAATTATTGAGCCATTAATGCAAATATATTCAATCATTATATTAATTGACGAGTTGAATTAGCAATTATACAGCCCATTAGGTTTAAAATGTGTAGCGTTTATATATAGATGATACAAATTTTATTGCTACTTACAAATATCGCACTTCATTAATTTATATATAACATGGATTACAAAACAATGTTATCAGATGACAACGAATATGATTATACATTCTGGGAGATGTGTGGTAAACGCTTAATATAAGATTTATGTGAGTTTTGGCTTTGTATGCATGCAAAAGTTATGTGTTTTCCTCGATGAAATGCTGTAAGCAGTGTTTTATAATGTGTTTTTACTCTTTTATATTATGAACAAGAACTACAGTCGAAAGGTTTTAGACAAGTCCAGTGGTTGAACGAAGCTTCAGATTTGACTGTGTTTTAAAGCATTGTTTTTCGAGTACATTCAAGTCAATACACTTAAATATATAGGTAGTTTAAATACTTTGCCATCCTCGAAGACCCCGAGGTCCTCGAGCTCATCCAGAGGAAATTCCTCTTAAAATTGACCGAGGAAAGGACTCAGGACATGGAGACGGAAACGTCTCCAGAGTCCGAGGCAAACTCGGGCGACGAAGGAGCGGACCAAGCTGGGGGCTCCGACGCCAGCGAGGACGAGTCCTCGTCCTCCACGTCCTCGGCCTCTTCTAAAGAGTCCGGTTTTACAGTCGTTTCCTCACGGAAACGCAGCCGTAAGGCCAAAGGAGGCCCAAACAAGGCCTCAAAGCTGTCAGAGGACAAAGATACCTCGGCAGCACCCGCCCCCGTTCGCGCCTCTCCGAGGCCTAAGGGCAGCAACTCCCCCTCAGGGAGGTCCACGCCCGCTATCGCCGACGCCTCGGCGGCCGCGCCAAGGATCCCCGCCCCTCCTCCGATATTCATACAAGAGAAATCGAGATGGACGGCGATCTCCACCTGGTGCAACGAGCGCCGCATCCGCTACCACTCTGCCCGTAGCACCCAACAGGGCATCAAAGTTGCCCTAGCCACCGCGAGCGACCACAGGGCGCTCTCGAAGCTCCTTCGGGAGAGGGACGTGAGTTACCACACGTACACTCTGCCGGAGGACAAAAAGCTCCGTGTCGTTGTTCGCAACGTGCCCAAGGAGATCTCCCCCGAGGAGATCAAACAAGCCTTGACACCCAACTACCCGGTGCATGAGGTACACCGAATGGTTAAAGGCCGCACCAACGTCGTATACGACATGGTGTTGGTTACTCTCGACGACACCCCCGCCGGCAAGGACATCTTTAAGATGTCGTCCATCTGCGGGCTGTCGGGCATAACCATAGAGCCACCTCACCGTAGAAGTGGCATCTCACAATGCCACCGCTGCCAGCTCTATGGGCATTCGGCGCGTAACTGTTTCGCGCGCCCCAGGTGCGTCAAGTGCCTGGAAGACCACGCGACGGACCAGTGCAAAAGGCCCAAAGACAGGGCCCAATGCACTGAGCCAGTCGCGTGCGTACTGTGTGGCGAAACAGGCCACCCCGCCAACTATCGAGGTTGCCCGAGGGCGCCTAAAACCCCCAAGGCGAAAGGACCTCAGCGTCCCCGCCCAGTCGTCCCTGCTGCTGCTGCTGCTGCTGCTGGGACTGGGGGGAGCTTTAAAGCCGCTCCTCTGCCAAAAACGAACGCCTGGGCCACTCCCAGGACGACCGGGGAGACCTTCCCACCTCTGCCCGTGCGGAAGACGATGCAGGCCCCCATACTTGCCCCAGTACCCGCAGAGGCAGCCCCTGTCGAGCGGCCCACAAAGCCTCTCCAGGGAGGGCCCAAGCCGCTCGTGGTTGACTACAGGAGCCAACTACCGCAAACGATCGACCCGGACCTATCCCTAGTGGCAAGGTTCGCGAGTGCGATCGACTTTAGCGAGCTACGTCATCTCGCTAGTCTAATCCGGCAAAACGAGGGCAATCCGTTGGCCCTCCTCAGTGTTAGTGTCAGGTACTCGAGCGTACTCGAGAAGCTAGGCGCGTTTAAATGTAACCCATAATGGATTGCACACCAACACGCAGAGTCAAACCCCGATCACTCAAGCTAGGGTACATCAACGCCAACGGCATCGGTAGGCAACGAGATGAAGTTGGCGTTTTTCTTAGGGCACACCAACTCGACATATTACTAGTGCAAGAGACCTTTCTGAAACCCTCGCAGAGAAACCCAAACGTTGCGAACTACTCTGTGGTCCGCAACGATAGGATTGACTCTGCGCTAGGGGGAACTCTCATATATTACAAAAGGTCCCTTCACTGCGTACCTATGGATCCGCCTGCGCTGACTAGCATCGAGGCTTCGGTCTGTCGAATAGGCATGACCGGACACCAACCGATCACGCTAGTATCAGCCTATCTGTCACCCAATCGGCAACTACTCGAGAGCGACCTCCGAGCGCTGCTAGAACTGAGCGACGCCGTGATAATCGGCGGCGACCTTAACGCCAAGAACACCATTTGGAACTGTCACCAGTCCAACGCCAAAGGCAGAGCCCTGGAGTCGCTCTCGAATAGACTAGCGTTCGACATCATCGCCCCGCTCGAACCGACCCACTATCCGCACAACGTGTCTCACCGACCCGACATTCTGGACGTGGCACTCCTGAAGAACATAAACCTACGTTTGTGTTCAGTAGAGGTGCTTCACGAGTTAACTTCAGACCACAGACCTGTGGTCGTGGAGTTCGCACCCAGACTGGGTCCCATCGACACAGGTCATCGTACCCCCACTAGACGAACCACGGACTGGAGGCGCCTCGGGACAAAACTCGAGGCAACCTCGTCCGTGCATCTAGATAGGATACCCGACCACATAAATAGCCAAGAGGACACCACGATGGCGATCGATAACCTCACAGCTCACGTGCAATCGTTAATTAACGAATGCACTCGGGAGGCACCGGCGACGAACGATCGCCGCTGGGACCTACCCGATGACGTACGTGAGCTGCTGAGGCGGAAGAACGCCGCCGTACGAGCCTACGACAGATATCCATGCGACGCCAACAGGATCAGGTTACGACGCTTAGAAAGAGCGGTCAAGTCACGCATCGACCAAATGCGCCAAGACAGGTGGGATAGGACACTACAAGATCTCGAACCTACCCACCTTGCCTTCTGGCAACTATCCCGCTCGCTTAAGAGAGACATTGTCACCGTTATGCCTCCTCTAAGCAGACCTAACCTTCCACCGGCATTCGACGATATCGAAAAGGCAGAGTGCCTGGCCGAGAGTCTAGAGAATCAGTGCACGCCCAGCGTAATACACTGCGACTCGGACCAAATAGCCGAAGTTGATTCGGAAGTAGAGCGCCTAATAACCTCACTTCCTACATCAACATCAACATCAACGCCGACGGGGATGACAGATACACATACACAACAACAAGACCTAGACACGGTCACCCCCGAAGAAGTCGAAACGATCGTCAAGGGCCTACACGCTCGCAAGGCGCCCGGTTCGGACGGTATCACAAACAGGGTGTTAAAACTCTTTCCGGAGAGGCTACTGGTCCTGCTGACGTTCATTTTCAACGCAGCACTCAAAAACAACATCTTTCCACAACAGTGGAAAGAAGCCGTTGTTATTGGGATACCCAAACCTGGCAAACCGAAGTCCGAACCGACCAGTTATAGACCGATCAGTCTGCTTAACGGATTAGGCAAGCTATACGAGCGTCTAATCTACAGTAGGCTGAAAGCGTATGCCGATGCTAATCTTCTCGTCCCCCACGAGCAATTCGGGTTCCGAACCGAACACTCGTGCGTCCACCAAGTTCACCGCATCGTTGAATACACCAGCGATCGGCTTCAACGCAACCTGTTCACAGGAATCCTCTTCTTCGACGTAGCGAAAGCTTTCGACAAAGTGTGGCACAACGGCTTATTATTTAAGCTACTCACCATGGGAGTGCCACACGGACTCGTGCTCATCATACGAGACTACTTGTCGAATCGAAGCTTCCGCTACCGAGTAGAAGGGTCATTGTCCTCCACTCACTCCATACGAGCCGGTGTCCCACAAGGGTCCGTGCTCTCCCCCCTGCTTTTCACGCTGTACACTAGCGACATTCCGAAGCATCGGTATGTGCAGACGGCACTATTCGCAGACGATACGGCTATCTACTGCTCAGGAATGAACCCCTCGACAGTAGCCAAGAAACTCCAGACCGCAGCCAACGCACTGGGCGTTTGGTTCCGGAAATGGAGGATAGAGGTCAACCCCGAGAAAAGCCAGGCGGTGCTGTTTCACAGAAGACAGCTAAGCTTGTATCCTTTGGAGAAGACCCCTCAGATTAGGATGTTCGGCAAGTCTATCCCTTGGACTAGGCAGGCCAAATACCTAGGCATAACCCTTGACGACCGTCTATCCTTCGGCCCCCACATCAAGGCAGTCCGCAGCCGGGCTGCCTTCGTGCTAGGACGTCTACACTGTCTAGTTAACTCGCGTTCGAAATTAAATTTAAAAAACAAAGTACGATTATACACTGCATGTATACGTCCTATAATGACGTACGGCAGTGTAGTATTCGCACACGTTAGGCCACACAGGATCCATAGGCTTCAAACACTACAGAATAGGTTCATGCGCACAGCTACGGGAGCACCGTGGTATGTACGCAACGTCGATCTTCACATCGACCTCAGATTGCCGACCATCAAGCAATTCATTAAACAGTGCTCCCTTAGCTACTTTGACTCTGCTCCGACTCACCCCAACCCTCTAGTAGTTGCGGCCGTAAACTATACACCGAGCAAAATTTCAAAAATACGTCGACCCAAACACGCGTTAGGGGAGCTAGACGACGACATTACACGCGCTCAACGCAGAGCGAACACACTAGGTGCGAACCGTCCGCGTTTTCGTCCCCGCCGGCGGGGGCGGAACACGGGCCGCGTAAACCGTCAACAAAACATGGGAGTAGGCCGCCCCAGTGTTTCAGCAACACCCCAAGCCGAGGTTCGTACCCCGCAGGGGGTGCCCTTGGGCAATGTTGTTTAATAAAGGCCGGTTGAGAGCCCTCAGCGCTCACCGTAACCAAACCGGGTAAAGTTGTAGAGGCCGTCTGAGGCCAACAGCATAAACTAATTAAAAAAAAAAAAAAAAAAAAAAAAAAAAAAAACTTTTGTTAAGAACCAAACATCAGCAACGTATCCACGAGAACCGGCCAGATGGTATGATAGGTATCGATCGTCGGCGAAGTGTGCACGGACGACCGGCCCTATTATTGTTTAATCGTAATCTCAGAGCTCGATTAGCATATCCATTGTGCACTACGCGCTATACACATGTTATCGCGATGAATGGATGACGTCAACATATAAAAACTGACGTATTATTAAATTGTCGTAAAGCAAACTCATATATTTTTTTCAGATTTCGGTAAAGATAATATTTGCATAATTTACATGTGATCTTATTTTGAGTAACGAAAAACTTTGTGATCACTTGGACAAAACAGCACAGTTATCTTGGACTGAATCTGGACTTAACGTGAATTGATGTAAGTGGATTTTTTTTATGAGGTATACTCTAAAACATTTATGCCTTGCTTTCTCTGTAAGTGGTTACACAACACTGCAATATCAATTATGAACGTATCTATAAGGTTAAAATTACACTATATACCACGCAATGCAACACGAAAATTAGTATGTCTGCTTTAAATGCTAATCGTTTGTGACAGGAAAATTCAGGAATGATTACGATTACAACCCTTTATTCTGGAATGCCTCAACTGACCTACACTTGGTATTAGGACCAGAATTTGTAGGCACAACTATCAATAAGGAATCGGTTGAAATAAAAATGTAATAGATTACGGTTATTTTATTATCCACAATCCCGCGTCCCATGATCACCGACAAAGTGCAAGGATAATCTCATAATCCACCGCAGTGGCCAGCAAATAAACGAACTAAAAGGATATAATAAGAAAATAAACGAATTAAAAACTGGCCGCGCCGTTCCCACGAGGCGACATTTAGCTTTTCATGTTCCAATTTAGGGGGTTGTGTTTGTATGGTGCTTTTATTTTTAAGAGATCAAGTGTACATTACGCATGGGTAACCGCGTATTGTTCATATCAAAAACTTTTTGGTCCGATCGAGGAGGAAGTTCGTAGGAGTGTGTGTTATCTTAACATTTACTGTATTGATTCTACAATTACAAATGTAAATATGTTCGAATAGCCCTATTTAGTAAGCTAATTAATACTTAACTACCAAGTTTAATTAGTGTAGTAATAGATAGGTAATTAAACTAAATTCTACAGTCATAATTACATGGACAGTTGGTTTCCACTGATTTATAAATTTGATCAAACTTTATTAGAAACATGCAAGAAATAAGTGGATAATTCTAAGATGTCCTTAAAAAAATATCCTATAGCACTATACGTTTCAGAACGTTATTGTATAAATTCACCAGTGATGCAAGTAGCGTTGCGTAAAACTCCCCACGGGGGGAGGTTGATCAAAGTTAAATTGTTTTTCACGTTCAGTGCTCTATGGATTTAAATATAATACTTTAATGTGGTGGTTTTGGTTTCCAAAAGTGGTTTTGCAAGAATAAATTAACGACAATGATATTTTATTATGAACGAATAAAAATACTAAATTATTAAATATACCAACACGCAGCGTAAGGAACCATCAATATCGATTTCCCTATTAAGGTCAAGAAGATTTTTTAATTGTTACTTATAAAATATCTATGAAGTGAAAAGCAGGCCTAAGCGATAAGCCTCGAAAATTCAGAAGGGCAAGTTATGTTGGACTTAGCGACTACTAATTGCCAAGTCTTGGGGGCTGATAATCCGTTCACAGCAGGCGGGCCCCAAATTAAAAACTCCCGGTTGTGTCCAGCCCGGGTCGGGATTACCGCTCGAATAGCGGCGAAGTTTAGCCCCAAGCGAAAAAATATTAGGAGTCAGCGTTATGGGTTCTGCCTTCGTAATGATAATAACAAGATTTATGCTACTCAGATTCGTTACATTTTTCGTTCTTCATCATTTTTCTTAAACTTCGTACTGTACTGTACTGTTGATTTAGACAGTGATGATATAATAATCATTTTACGTCCGATCCATTCATAAACGGGAATTAATTTTGTTTAGCCACTAAAGTTTGTTTTTGTTAATTCACGTGACGTTAAAGAGTTATAACCTCGATCCAGTTTCATTATTCAAATCGTTATGAATATTTTAGAACGAAATATAAGATATTATTTAACTGCAGAGACAATAAAACACAAAACTTGTATTTATTCTAACAGTGCACAAGAGTAGATCTTTTCATTTTAAATGGGAGTCCACGAAAATGAAGGGTTCAAAAAGTTTGTCGAAATACGAAAATCCCGAGATGAAATAGTAATTTATCAAAAGATTTTGGGTCTCAAGGAGCGGAAGCGAAGGGTTGACAGATACATTTATCGTAAATTGCAGCAGTGTGTTTTATTAGAAAATCTGAGTAATACCACCGTTATGAGAGAAAAAATACATTAAAAATGTATCTAAATAATGCCTATCTTGTGACCTGAAACCGGAAAACAATCAAAATGTATTACCACGCGTCAACGGTTTATATCGGTTCAAAGTCATTCGCCACAGCTTTACAAATTACTAATGCGTAAGGCGATAGTGCAACTGTACAAGGCATCGTAACGCATTTGCTAGAAAGGTGAGATAGTAAAGATAATAGTGATTTATTTCTTGTCCTCAAGTCGACTTCACACATAAAGCCTAACGCCATTACAAAGTCAGATTATTTATAATCCCATAACGAAATAATGTATGCACGGTGCGATGTACGCATAAACGAATACGCCGCCGCGTATTAATATTCAAATAGCCTTTGGGCGAACAGTGTATGAGATCCCATGGTATTAGTACCATTAACATTGCGGTGCGTCGGTCCGACTTGTTATGTAAACATAACGAACACACTGCAGGTTCCCTTTATAAATAATAATAATTTCGCTATACCACACGCAGACAGCTGCTCATTGGATACTAATTTTATAATCGACTTAAAGGTCACACACGTCGAAGATAGGATACTATTACAGTCTAAGCACACTAACACATGACATACAACACTTACTACACATGTTAAAGCTTAGAAGCTCGGCAATGTCTTTGTTCACTAAGACCTTTCTTATTTTTATTTAGGGAAGACATTTTGCAGGCTTTCTACTCGCTATTGCACTTGACCGTTTTACAGAGAATAGAATCTGTGCTTACGCATAAAAAGTGTTAGGCGGTCACCATAGTACTGAGAAGATCTGTCATCTTCCCAAAATATACAGTGCACAACCAACAGTGTACGCAACCTCAACTCTACATTTTTAAAAGATATATCGTGTAAAATAAAGTTACTATCTATGATAGTAATTGTATAGTCAAGGATAATCGCCTTGTAACTAAAAAATTGAACAAAATGAACAATTGGTAACAACATCTGCACCTATAAATTGTTTACAACTTAGAAATAGATTAACGAGTGGCGCTCCTCTTATTTTTCATCAGCTCCATCGTAGTCATTTCCTTGATAATACTAAACAGCTGTTGTAAAGGTTACGCCCGTATCCTTGCACCTGCGCTCCCCACCGCCTCACCCCCTTTCGGTTTAATTACAATCCTATTAACCAAATCGTCTCGTCGCCTCCATCGCCCAAGCGACATTGCGG
Source organism: Hypercompe scribonia (assembly GCA_949316085.1). NCBI lineage: Eukaryota > Metazoa > Arthropoda > Insecta > Lepidoptera > Erebidae > Hypercompe > Hypercompe scribonia. The sequence goes on from OX438970.1 coordinate 20,440,066, forward strand.
GGTTACAACTGTAAATATTTGACGATCTAAGCTTTCTTTGTATTTTTTGGCATGTTTTTATTATTCAACGCCCTGATCGAACGATAACATCGAATGATTCCCAACTTTGCAGGCACTGATGGAGATCTAAGATAACGTATAACAACAAATGCAATTCACAGCCTCGAATTCGTGTTTGCAATTGGTTTGGAGAGATTCGTCGGTGCACGTGCGAGGGTACAAATCGATAAAGGGTTCGTTTTTCTTTCATAGCGCAAAAAAATCTACCGACAATTACCGGATTAACGATGAAAGCGAGGGGGCAAAGTTATTTTTTCATTCAATCCGTAATCATTGGTCTTTTTCTTTCTTCGCTTTCCTGCCAGAGAATGTTTTAATTAAAAAACCTGGGTAACGTGACTCCTGTCAGCTCAGTAACGGTAGATGCTATTTGTAATGTATATGAAGAGAGACTCGACTCACAACTTTTGTGTGTTAATCAAGCTTTCAAATCCAATCAACCTATCACCGTCCACTGCTGAACGAAGGTCTCCCCCAAGGAGCGCCAATCAAGGTTTAGTTAGTGAAATTTACGAGTAGTGTAGTGAAAAACATATCAAAGATTTTCGTTTTATTTCATATTTCTAGTTCGAAATTAATCGCTGCGGCTGGTTAAATAATACAAAAACAGTTGTTGTTCATGCAATATTTATAATTTAACAAGAGGGCCCGGAACAGCCAAACGAAGTCGCGAGCGTGCATGACAAGGTACGCGAAACAACCTAACAGTCGGTCGGTAGATAAGTGCACATAATTTCACCGCGTCCGCTTAGCTTACGGCGCACACGCAAGCGACTTGCGCGTCAGACGGGAGCTGACCACTTTTATCACAACCATGTATATTAAGCGGAGAAGGTAATAAACCTTAGCACTCTCATACTAAAGATGTTGGAACTGCACAGAAAATCTTGTGATATCACAATGACGGACAGGTACTTTTCTTTGTGTTCACTAATTTCTTTACAGTTATGTTATGGAAACCGTTTCCGAGTACACTATTGTCGATCTGGGACTGTTTGGATATTTGAAAAGACAATTAGCTAAGTATAATTCTTATGAAAGACAATTTGTAACTGTATACGGCACGGCCGTTAAAATGAAATGTGCATTATGCAGCAATTAAAGCAGTTAAGACATGACAATAACAATATTTAATGGATTCTTGTAAATATTCTAGTAAATACTCCATGAAAATTTGTACGTTGACCTAGATAAATAAAGGACTAATATTTGACTGTATCAGCGTTAAATCACAGTCGAAATATGTGTGTAACTTAGATAAAAAGTGACAGCAGTGAAAAAAATTGTTTAAGATGGTATTTAATCGCTTAGATCGAATTTTGATTAGTATACCTTCTTAAGACTAGGAAAGTTACTGTTTTGCGTTGGCCCGATCGTAGATTACAAATTAAAATTTGTGAAATATAATGAAATAGGTACACATGAATATAGCTATATTAATTTTGGTATAGTATACTACTTTATGGTATTTATTAAATACATTAACAATTATATAAAATACAAACATATCCCCCTTTTCGCCGGATAAAAGTGAATTTGTTTATATTTCTAAAGATATCATGATCTTGACCGATGACAACAACGTGGAGATCTTGGTATTTAAAGGTAGGAAATATGATTATTGTGCGTTACATAGAAGCTTATCGGCGCTACGAACATTTTGAAATCGACTGAACGACGCTAGTAATGCAATAGAGACCAGCTGTTGAGAGCCTGTGTCACTAGTTCTTCAGATGGTACACAAAAGAAGCGAAGCATCGATCGGTGGTCGACATTCGTGACTATTGTTCGTCGAACGAATGCACCACCACCGTACATCTGTTTCGTTCCATTTTCACTCGCCCTGCATAATGAAACCGACCCATTGTGAGGAAAAACATCCACAAAAGAACACGCACTTTGGCGCTGGCTCAGTATTTTATAAGAAAAAATAACAGCCTCGGGGCCTAAAAGGTGGGCGTAAACGTTGTCGGAAATGAGAAAGTCGATGCAACTGTTATGACATACGCGCATTATTGAAAATATTATTTAATGTTATTGAAAATAAACAACGTTATGAGCTATTATGAACTTTGCCGTTTAACGTTTATTTAGTATATTCGTTACTTGGTTTGCTAAGTAGAATTGAGTCATGGAATTGCATAGATAAATAGTTATAAATAGTTTTATTAGTTTGTAGATTACTGAAAATTCTTTTATTCCATTGGTATAACAAACTTGAACAGTAATTGTACACGGTCACATCGTAGGACCAGCGACGGCTAGTCATAAAAATAGTATCTCTTTAGTTGTTGGTGTCGTTCGCTAAAGAATTCGTAGATTAAATTTTATAGATTTTTATTTTTATAGGTGTTTATAATTAGAATAGATAAGGAAGTATCAACTAATGTGAACTGAAGCACGCATTTAAAATCTTGGAATAGATTTCAAACGACTTTCTTTTTGAATAAACTAATGTCTATTTTGCTGTCTTTAAAATAGGTTACATTGTAAGCCCACACAAGAGTACGAGAACATCTTATCGACATGACATTTTGTAATGTTATAGGTGTACCATAAGACGTAAATGTTAGTATCTACAAGTACAGCGTAATTACAATCTACATTATACATATTTTACAGTCAGCAGATGTTGCGGTCTACAACAGCTGTTGTACAATTTACTTTAAATACCGCAAAATTATTTGCAATATCAGACAAAGAGAAACTTTTATTGTTTACTTGTCATAATGTGTGTATTACAAAACGTAATTTCGTAATTAATATCATTTATTGACGAACAATTACTATTTGAATGTGTCTATATAATATCCAATAGTTCAAAATATACTAGTAAAGTACTCTTAAGAAGACGTCGCCGACGTACCCGCTACATTGCACTTCAGTAAGCTCACAGGAGTTACAGTAGCACACCAAATACAGAACCATATTATTCGTTAGAAGTTGTGAAAAGTACTAACTGATTTTTAGGAAGCAGACATCATAAAAAGCGTACATTATAAATGCGGGTTCAATTTGTGTTCCCCCAGGCAGAGCGCCTGCGTCGACGATTAAGTGCACTTAATTCCCGTCTAAATATTGCCCTATGGGGAATTGTGGCGTTGCTGATGACTCTTCCGCTTTAAGATACACAGACCTGAAGGATTTCAATCAGAACTTGTCTCAAGTGAATTGCAGAATATCAAGTATTTCAAAGGTCAAATATTGTACGAAATTTGTACCTAAAAAAATATTTTATGTTACCCGCGATATGGGAGGGTAGTAAAGCCATAAATGTCGTTTTTCAACAAGATTTGACTCTTTACGTGCGACTCAAAGCTAAACCACCGTCAACAAAAATCGCTTGAACAAAAAACTTACGGTATTCAGATGAATATCGCTATAAATTATAGGCGCTTAAGCGACGTTTAGCAACGATTATTATACGTTAATAGTTTTTCTTATGACAAACGAAAGTAGTACCTAATCTGTAATGAAAAGAAATGCTAAGGTTAAAACACCTTACTATAGGTTTATTGAAAATATGGGGTGCTGGGCTAGAAAACCTCCACGTGGTGCACCCTGGTAACGTTGGCGATGGTGTTGTTCATCACTGCCAACGGCTAATATTCTAGCACGAAGAGGAAGCCATTTTCTTCGGCAATTCGGCCGAGACTTGGTCCAACAGAGCGGGCGTGTCTGTCGGATCCTCTGTTGGTTCTTCGCTCTTCGGAGCATTGAGGAGGAAAACCTCGGTAAAAAATCACGATGGTGGGACCCTCTCTAGGGTCGGAGTTCCTCCGTTCAGCGGTTGAAAAGGTAGGACGGGCTCGGTGTGCACTTACACTGCCACCGAGCAGGCATCAGGAGACGTAGTCTCCCTGCCGCCGTCGGCATATCGTAATCCCGAGTTGGAGTCTCGCGACTCCAATCGGGGGCAAGGGTCTTGGCTTAACCGCCCGGACTGCGAGGAAGAAAACCTCTCTAAAAAATTACCCCGAATCCCGTGTTCTGGTGCGTGACCAGGGGATGCATGGCTGATGGGTAGTTCAGTCGTAAGCGCACTCCCAGCCGGGGCACCTGCGGACCCCTCGGTTGGGCACAAATTTACGCTTGCCCGGGTATTGGGGATCTCTGCCCGGGTCGACCTTTCTTCTCCCCATCTCGTGGGTTCAATTATGGAAATTCAAATTAAAAAAAATATTAAAACTAAGGAAGGAAAGAAGGAGATAGATGGTGGGATGCAGAAAAGTGCAAGGGCGGACTTCTGTTCCAACGACGAGGAAGCATTGGTTGAGATGCCTACCTCGGCGGGGCTCCCAGAAGTTATTATGACTGCTGGGAGCCGAAGAACATCGGAGCGATTACGCTCCAGATCTACCGCGGGCGGAAGCTCCAATGCGAGGACGGACATGCTGGACTACATGGAGACGGAGCCGAGTGACAGCCGAAAACGCGGACGCTCCAGGGATGAGGAGAGCGATACATCCCAGGAGATGCTACCTCCTAAGGTAGCAAGCAGCCGCAGAGGGAGGTCGCGAACCCCGATCTCGGCCCCGTCAGGCTCCGTCTTCTGTAAGGCGGAAGCCTATAGACGGGTCAGGGCGGACGGCGAAGTTTTAGCGGAGGAGGAGATCGCTGATCTCCTGCTAAAAATAAAGGAACCGATGGTGGGGGATTCAGTTCCTCAAACACCCTCGTTCATACAGGAGAGAGCGAATGCGGCGGTGGCCATTATTCACAAAGTGGCCACCAAGTCGAGTAACCTTAAGGGCTCTTTTGTGAAAGCCCTTAAGGACTCCTCTTCCGCTATCGCGGGGGTCGTGGATACCCTCATCGGGGACGTGGCTCGTCTCCAAGCCGCCAACGATCGTCTGACGGGGCAAGTGGCTGAGCTCAGCGCTCAGTTCGCCCAATTCCGGGCGCATCGCCCGACAGAGGATCCGGTCACGTCCCCGTCTCAGCCTGCCCCCTCTTCCAACCTCGGTGGCATTCCTGATGTCCATCTGCGCCAAATAACAGATGCAGTATGGCGCATGATGGACGGGCGTCTGGCTGGTCTGGAGGCAAGGCTGCCACCAGCCCCTGTTGTCCGGCCGCCGCTCGCGGCCCATAAAGCGAAGGTTGCATCGGTATCAGCATCGCTTCCCGTTGCGACCGGTCGCGTGTCCTACGCGGCGGCGGCGGCGGTCTCTGCTGCTCCTGCAACTGCTACGAGGGCACGGCAGGCGGCCAGGGCAACAGCCCGGACGCCTGCACTGAGGTCAGTGACCAAAGCAGCAGCAAAGGCTGGGGCGGAGTTCCCTCCGCTCCCCACTCCAACCGCTGTATCTGGCACCTCCACAAGTGCTCCCTCCACATCTGCCCCTTCCACGGATGGTTGGCAGGTAGTCGGGGGGGCTAAAAAGTCCCGAAAACGGGGTAAGAAGTCTGCACAAAAAGCAGCCTCTACCCCGCAGGCGCCATCGGCTGCGGTGGCTGCCACAAAGACGCCGCGCAAACTACAGGCGCCTAAAAGCGCGGCTGTGGTAGTCACCGTTTCGCCGGAGGCAGCTAGCGGCGGGCTGTCCTACGCGGCCATTTTCAAAAGGGCCCGGGACAGTCTCGCACGCGATTTCGGGACAGTAGGTGTCAGAATGCGTCTCGCCCAAACGGGAGCTCGAGTCCTCGAGTTCCCTGGGGCTGAAGGTGCTAAGACGGCGGACACAATTGCCGAGAAGTTGCGAAGAATGTTTACGGCTACGGATGGTGTCAAGATCGCCAGGCCCACCAAGTGCGCAGAATTGCGCATTTCGGGCCTGGACGACTCCATAACGGCCGAGGATGTCCGTGTTGCAGTAAGAGAGAAGACGGGTTGCAACGTGGACAACATTAGGGTCGGCACCATCCGCCCCGGTCCAGGAGGACTTGGCGCAGTGTGGGTCAGCTGTCCCGTAGCGTCGGCCAAAATGTTGGGCGACGCCGGCAGGCTGCTCATCGGTTTCGTGAGCGCTAGGATCACAGTCCTGGCGGCGAGACCGATGAGGTGTTACAAATGCCTGGCATCGGGGCACACACGCGCCAAGTGCGTCAGTTGTTTCGACTGCAGCGGATTATGTTTCCGCTGCGGTCGACCGGGGCACAAGGCGGCAGATTGTTCTGCTGCCCCTCACTGCCCCGCGTGTGCGGCGGGTAACAAACCCGCCAATCACCAGATTGGGCAGGGGGGTTGCAAACCTCCCCGCAGTTCTCGGCAGGCGTCAGGGGCTAGCCAGTCGGCCCAGGCTGCTTCTGACGTCGTTCGTGCGTCTATACCGTCGCCCATGGAGGAGGCTGTAGAGACGGTCGAGTAATGGCCCAAGTCTCCAACCTCCTTGTCCAGACTAACCTGAACCACTGTGCCGCGGCGCAGGACCTTTTTCTGCAAACCATGGCACAGTGGTCGATCGGTGTTGCCGTAGCCGCGGAACCCTATTATGTTCCTCCCCGTCCAAACTGGTTGGGTGACCGGGACGGTTCCGTGGCAGTCGTCGGCTCCACGGCGGCTCATTCCCCGCCCTTGTCGCTAAGAGACAAGGGCACTGGATATGTTGCTGCCGAGTGGGGGGGGATCACTGTATATGGTGTATACTTCTCCCCCAACCGGAGTTTGAACGACTTCGAGGTTTTCCTTAACAACTTGGAAACCTCGATGCGGCGTCTAACGTCTGGGCACGTCTTAGTGCTGGGGGACTTCAACGCAAAGTCCATTGCGTGGGGTTCCCCCAGGACGGACGCTAGGGGCGAGGCCGTAGAGGAGTGGGCGGCCTCGGTGGGCCTCTGTTTACTAAACAGGGGCTCCACCAACACGTGTGTGCGACAGCAGGGAGGGTCGATAGTGGACCTTTCGTTCGCTACCCCTGCCCTCGCCGCACGAGTAAGGAACTGGCGTGTCCTGGAAGAGGTTGAGACGCTCTCGGATCATCTCTATATCCGATTTGAGCTCTCCCGCTCCCAGGACCCCAGTAGGGGTCACGCGGCGCGGCGTTCTTCTCGCTTTCCGCGGTGGGCTATAGCCAAACTGAATAGGGACCTACTGGAGGAGGCAGCCATTATTCACTCTTGGCTGTCTCCGCAGGCTCCGACATGGGGGCTGGTCGTTTCCGCGATGCGATTACGCAAATCTGCGATGCGGCCATGCCCCGCATCCGAGGTTGTCGGCCTCCACGGAAGGAGGTTTACTGGTGGTCCCAGGAGTTGGCGGACCTCCGCGCGGCCTGTACTCGTGCCCGGAGGTCCTACACCCGTGGTCGGCGGCGACACCGCGAAGAAGGCGGGGAAGACCAGCTTCATGAGGAGTACTGAGAGGCGCGGAAAACTCTGAAGCTGGAAATCAGCCGCGCCAAGGAAATTAAGCGTAAGGAGATGCTGGAGGGTCTCGATCGTGACCCCTGGGGTCGCCCTTATCGTGCGGCGCGACAAAAGCTCCGCACGTCGGGCCCCCCCCTTACAGAGACACTCCAGCCCAGCTTCCTGCGGGATGTGGTCGAGGGCCTTTTCCCGCAGCGGGTGGATCACACACCCCCGTCGATGGTCTTCATGGCCAGAGACGACGGGGGGAACGAGGACAATGTTCCGCCCGTTAGGGAATCGGAGGTGGGGGCGGTTGTTCTACGGATTCGCTCTAAGAACACCGCCCCTGGGCCAGATGGGATACCTGCCCGAGTATTGGCACGATCCCTCGACCACATGTCGGACCGCCTCAGGGAGGTCTTGGACGCTAGCTTGTCGTCCGGACGCTTCCCTGAGTGCTGGAAAAGCGGGAAGCTGGTCCTATTAAGGAAGCCGGGACGGCCTACCGATTCGGTGGCGGCCTATAGGCCCATTGTGTTGCTGGACGAGGCGGGTAAACTGTTTGAGAGGATACTCTCTGCCCGCATCGTCCGGCACCTCTGCGAGGTGGGCCCCGACCTGTCGGACGCCCAATTTGGTTTTCGGGCGGGGCGTTTGACGGTCGATGCTGTGCTGCGCCTGAGGGCCGTTACCGAAGAGGCGGTGAGCTGTGGCGGCGTGCTGTTGGCGGTGTCGTTGGACATCGCCAACGCATTTAATAGTCTGCCATTTAGCTGCATCAGGGAAGCACTCCACTACCACGGGGTGCCCGAGTACCTGAGGCGGCTTGTGGCAGACTATCTTGAGGAGCGTACCGTCGTGTACGAGGACCGAGATGGTATTCTGAGGCGGCGGCCCATGTCGTGCGGTGTTCCACAGGGGTCCGTCCTCGGACCACTCCTGTGGAATATGGGATACGACTGGGCCCTTCGAGGTCGTCTTCCCCCCGGGCTGGGCGTAATTTGTTACGCAGATGACACATTGGTCACGGCCCGGGGGGCGAACTTTCAAGAGGCGGCGCGTCTGGCCACCGTGGGAGTCTCTTTGGTGGTCGGGCGCATTGAGGCGCTGGGTTTACGGGTGGCCCTAGATAAGACGGAAGCCCTTTTGTTTCATGGGCCCCGTCGTGGTCCACCCCCCGGTGCCTCCATCGTTGTCAATTCGGTCCTCGTACCGATTAAGGCCCAGATGAAGTATCTGGGCCTAATCCTCGACGGCAGGTGGCTCTTCGACGAGCACTTCCGACAGCTTACTCCAAAGCTGGTCGGCGCTGCTTCTGCTCTTGGGCGACTTTTGCCCAATTTGGGTGGAGCCAGCGTCGCGACGAGACGGTTATACACGGGGGTTGTTCGGTCAATGGCGCTGTATGGTGCACCGGTGTGGGCGGCGGCTCTGACCGCCCAGAATAGGGCTCGCCTCTGGCGCCCTCATAGGATATTGGCGGTTAGAGCCATACGCGGTTACCGCACCGTATCGACGGAGGCGGCGTGCGCCCTGGCCGGAACTCCCCCGTGGGATTTGGAGGCGGAAGTGCTCGCCGAAGTTTATCGGCGGACGGCTGACTTCCGGGCGGGTAGCGGCATACGGCCCCCGCCCGAGGAGATGCGCGAGTGGCGTGAGGCCGCTCGTCGAGCCACGATGGCTCGTTGGTCGTTCCGGTTGGAGACTCCACGTGCTGGCTTTGCCCTCGTGGAGGCTCTCCAGCCGGTCATCACCGAGTGGGCAGGGCGGCAGCACGGGACCCTTTCCTTCCGACTGACGCAGGTCCTTTCCGGGCATGGTTGCGTCGGGAAGTATCTGCACTCGGTCGCCAGGAGGGAATTGAGTCCCGCCTATTACCACTGCGACTGCAGTGAGGACTCGGCTCAGCACACGCTAGCGGTTTGTTCCGCCTGGGCGGCGCAGCGTGGGGTCCTCACTGCAGTTATTGGAGGAGATCTCTCGCTACCGGCCGTCATACGCTCCATGGCCGGTAGCGACAGTTGTTTTACCGCGGTCGCAACCTTCTGCGAAGACGTAATTTCGCGGAAGGAGGCGGCGGAGAAGGCCCGGGAGGACGATATCCACTCGGACCCAATTCGCCGCCGGCGAGCCGGGTGGCGGAGGCGCGCATACCAGCGCCTCATGCCGCCTTGAGTGTGGCCGCGGGTGGACGGGACGGGTTTTCCCCTCCACCCGCTATAATGGCCAGCCGCGAGGAGGCGACGTCCGCGTGTGCCGTACGTCGCCTATATAGAGAGTTTATCCGCAGATGGTGCCCGCTTTGGCGGGCAGGCGCTAGGAGGGATCTGGATGTCGTAATAGCAGCGTTTCCCGGATTCCTCCTGTCTCAGGCGCAGAGTGGCACACCGTGTGGTTTTAGTCGGTCCGATTCCGACACACTACCCTGCCGTAAACCCCGGTGGGGTGACGGCCCGAGGGGGTTTCCACACGTTAAAAAAAAAAAAAAAAAAAAAAAAAAAGTTTATTGAAAATATACTTGAATGTTTCAAACGAACAAACTTATATATACAATAAATGTTGGGTTAATTTCTAGCTAATAAATCACTAGTACCACAAAATAGCTGGGAAAGTTCTTAAGTTGAGTATTTATAGCAGAAAAAAAAGGTTTTTTATTTACTATTGCACAAAATATTAAACGTCCGTCGCCACCCGTATTCATTTCATGTGTGTCGTGGTGTCTAGGTGATTAAGGTAGTTAACTATGTAGGATAACTTCACTGTAAAGAGAAGGAAAAACAAACCCTATGCCACCCTGTCTGGTCAGTGTGGTACAATAGGCCACAACCTCCTTTTTAACGAGAGGCCTATATCCAGCAGTGGGCTGTTAAGGGCTGTTGATGATTGATGATGATAAAAATATTACATACATTTTAGGTCATAAGCGCGTTTATTGACTGACCTTTGATTAAATAATTGTTTTCTTAACAAATATAACTTAAAGCAATAAAATTTTGTACACTTAGTTTTAATCAACAAATTTTGAAGCAAAGGCTTACATTATTGCCAATACAATAACAAACCATGTAACGTTTCCGCTAATCTTCCCACGGTCTTACACCGAATCATTTTTTCTGGCCTATAGCAGCAATCGCGTGATAATATGTGACGACTGTTCAGTTCTATTCCACGATGTGTCTGTACGAACAGTGACTCTATGTTAGTGTTAATAAAGATGGTCCAATTGCTATATTGAACGCACGAAAATGACGTTCACGTGATTCCCAACATCCGACGGAGCTTCAAATAGCAGTCTGTTAATTTTCTGATAATTAATCTACACTCATTGGGGAGTATGTGGGACTTTCTGCAGCTGTTGGTACAAAAATAAATATTGATTTTGCTCCTTTACATTATGGAAATAAGTCCCAATTTGGAGTGGTTATAATATTTTGCATGATTGATTATTTTACCGACAAAGCTCACGAGACCGCTTGGATTTTGAGCGATACCGTCAAGAGCAGGTGTTGCAAATTAAACCATGACTTGTTGAATTCGTTCTTGTAAAAGGTATGTTTAGAGTATTTAAACTAAGTACTAGAAGTAAAACTAAATAATGTGATAGTGATAAAATTAAATGATGATAACATAAAATGGCGAGGAGTAAAAAAAGAAGTATGTAAAAGCGTGGTATGTAGCCCAACGATGCATTAGTGATCATGGCGTAGGGCGATGAAGGACGATGACAGCAGTCATTTCCACTAATGATCGAGGATTTTTGTTCGGAATAATGAATGTCGTGTGAGTTTGAATGTAATTGCTGTGGTTGTTTAAAGCAAAATGTAGGATGATATTTAACAGAAAAGGTGTGGACTTAATGCTATGTAGATTATTTTGTAACTATAAAGAGTTTAAAACAAAAGAATAAGTCACATTATAAAAACATGTTCTTGGGATATACATAACATACCTTTTTAGCACTAAGCCGTTTAGAGTTGAAATATCTGCGAGGCATTTTGGTTTTTATTTACATTCAATTAAACTGTCGCTTTCTATGATATAGAAATATGTGTATGTAAGGAAATAAATATAATTGCGTAACAAATATCATTGATTTGTCTGACATTTCGATCAGATTGCACTGTGACGGTGAATGTGCGGTAATCCCCTAACATTTAAAAACATATACAAATCCCATAATATATTTATTGAAAGGAATGAAAAGGTCTAGGAATATTTAACATCGGACTTTATGAAATAACAACCGTTACTCAATATAGCCAGTGCTTAATAAAAATGACCATAACGGTATCGTTACACGAATGCAGTGGCCGTGTCCCGTAGTTATACAAATGTAAGATAAGTAACTTCATACGTGCTGCACTCCATTCCTAAACAGACATGTTCTCGACAGTTGAAATTGCATGCGGAGGTATCATAATTTTTTGTAAACTTTTGTAGTAAGAATAATAATGATCTTTGTAGGAAAAAGTTTCTCTAGAAATTGTAATTGCATAGCTACACAAAGTGTTGCTAAAAAAATTTTGTAGTATCGATTTTACCTTTAAATCAAACCACTTGCTCTTTCTCTAATATTTTAAATATAATCTCCTTTGTTGTGAGTTTATGTTGAATGGTAAACCACCCGCAGTGGCGGTCGGCGCCTTGGGCAAATCTTGTGATGCGGCGAGACGTCTCGAGTGTCGAAGCTACCTGTATTCTCCAAATATCGCTACATAATTAATGATAAAACTCGACCCCAACTTAGCTTGTGAACAAGCAGACTATAATTATTCGGTTCGATGGTTTTCTTCGGGCTATATCGTGTTCATCAGTCCAGCATTCATTTAAAAACAATACCTATTACTGTGATATAACTTTACTTATAATTACTAAATACTTGGCATATAGTTGCCCTTTGAATTCATGAAAGTATCGTTTCATTTCGCAAACGTTACAGTGCTTTTAATTCCAACTGTAAAAAAGAAAGATTGAAATTAAGAACGAACGTTTGTCGTATGTACGATTCAACGCATCTGCATGTCCCGTTTAAAAATTGTATAGAGATAAGATCTTCACTAAAGTTTCTATATAAACGTGCAACGAATGTTTCAGGTCCTTGTACGGTTTTACAATAAAATTTCCTTATTATGTATGTGTTGTAGCACCTTGACTTTCATTATCCAAATACGTCACGTTCTGCGTCTAGAGTTATCGCGATACTATCTTAATTTGAGTGACGTATAGACAATGAATCAATTACTGTCAGTTTTGTAGAATTATCAACTAACTATGCATCAAACTACATTGGAAAGTAAATACATAGTTGATTTTATTTGTAGTCCAAAGTATAGGTTTCTAACCTTCACTATCTAATATCCTGATATTTATTAACTTTATTAGTCTTTAAGTTATAATTATTGAAGAAAATCAAAGATGTCTGAGGAGCCAAAGCCATCTGTGCAGTGTAGCTCGAGGTGGTGATAGTAAAAACTTCAAGCCCGCATCATTGAATGCCATCTGCGAAGCTCGTCAAGACGTTTGGCTTGAGCGATAAAAACGTTCGCACAGCGAATGCGAATATCATGTTACGTTACGATGCGCCCATACCAATGCCGATGATTGCAGCAAACACGAATTCGCGTATTTTACGTCTACTAAAACGTTCATGCCGGTGCTAAACGTGCTAATGACCCTTCCCAGGTAATCTCTGACGCATGTTTACGCATTACATTGCGAGAACAGCTTGTTCAATGCCAATGGAACGCCGAAAAAGATTACATAAGGCTCGCGCGGCAAGGTCAATGTCGCGCGGAACAAAGATCGCGAAAGTGCTCCAAAGTTACGTAGGCAGCTCTCGGCTACGGATAATTGCGATGTAATCGGCGTAATCCATCCACAGGCCTTGTTTCCTTTTACGTCGCGCGCAGCTTGCGGCCGCATAGAAGAAACAGCTGACCACGGCACGCGCTTCGAATGCATATTAATGTCGCACCCGCTGCAAAAAAACACGTATAAAATCGAAATGCTACTATGAAATGACAAACCAGTTTGCAATGCAGGCGCCTCAATTATACAATCGTCAGCGGACAATTGAAGAACTACTCCTTACTTTTTGATTGTGTAATCAATTTCAGTTTTTCTCTGTCATACAGGCCAATTGTCTGCCCGCCAAGGTGTGTGCATGGGTGTCAACTGTCAGTTTTAAATTCAAACTATGTACGATGGTCATAATTGACCGCTGTTGGTCGGGTCTGTTAGAGAGTAATGCATATCCGGTTTAGAAACACAGACATAAAATATTTTAACACTCGCTAAGGGAACAAAATAATGGTTCATATATGTCATAAAATTTTAAGACTAACTAAGGAGCACAATTTTTTTGGTACAAAAGAAAACTTTGTTGACAGATAGTCGGTCGATATTTGGCAAAGGGCTCCCTTAAAATCGGATGAGTAAATAACAAAATGAGTTCGTCGCGGGGATTCTCATTGTTCTGTCCGTGAGTGAAACTGTGACATTTCGCCCCTGTAGTACCGCAGCTGGCAGTCATTATTGCTTGATAGACACTAATACAATACAACGCAGTGACAGGTTAACCGAAAATGTTTTCGATAAAGTTGATATGTGCAAACATTTCTTTGTCGTTTTATCGTGAAAACAATAATAACAATTTATCAGGTTGTTAGTATTAAACAGCTGTACACGGTCAGGGCACGTAGGTAGCGCTAATGGTCACTAATGCTATAACTTTAAATGTCGGGTTTACTGCGTAAGGTACTCAACAAAAGGACGTTTTACACTGGTATTGTTGATGGCAAATAATTAGATTGCTTCCCCTTACGTGAGATTATCAACAGATGATGAATCAGGTTATATGCTTCAATCAAGATACATACTGTGTCACATCTGTTGTATTTTGCTTTAAATTTTATTTTCTTTTGGTTGAATTCATAGTTTTTGTTTACTTTCTTTTTATTAAGTATTATACGTTTATCGGGGACTAGTTCTCATCTCAGCCGTTTGCTTCTGCTCATTTCTATTGTGCAGTTTAATTTTCTAGTCTATGAGTTCTAATAAGACTTGTGTGTCAAAATATTAGCAATGTTTAGGGATTTGGGGTTTGTCGTCAACGTTACTATTTGTTTTAACCGTAATTATCGTTCTGTTGTTAAGTAAAATGTGACTATCTAGTATAGAATAAAGTATTGAAATGATAATTCTATGTCATATGTTGTTTCTTGTAATTTTACTTGCTTATAATTCTGTACAAATGAACAAACTATGTTAATATCTTTTTAAACCACTACTGCTGGCGTTCATGCTCAACAGATGTATTAAAAATTATGATTATGATAATAAGTTAATTTATAGATTAATTTATAATGACATTGAGTAAAAAAAATGTAAAAACTGATGATATTTGATTAGGTATGAATAGAGCACCAGACTGTTCACGTGCTGTTCAGAGAGCCAGAAATAATCATATAATTATACAATCACATACACCTTGTACTTGCGTCATAGACAGTGATCTTTTTGCACCTTGTAAACTTGATATTTCTAGCAAGCTGTAGGTGTGTAAAGCAGCAGATGTTTCAGGTCGATGACGTTGGACCTTTCTAAGCTGTCGCGTGCCATGCACATGCTGTTGTTATTAATGTGCGCAAGGGCATCAGTCTTTCAGCGCTTGTCTTTTTATAAACTATATAAATACTGATCAAAAAAGCCACTAACCTTTTATTTAGTTCTTTATTATCTCATACTGAAGTTTAAATGTACATTTTTACATTTAAATTAAATGTTATCTGTCATCTTTTATGGTGCTTATAAAAATAAATTACAAAAGGTAAAGGATAATGATATTTTAAGACACAACTTTTCTTCCATTTAGTAAATTTTGTATTTGATGTTCAAGTGCTAATACATATACATACTACACAGTTTTGACGTAATATAGTATACTATAAATTAACTGCCACTAATATCATCATCATCATTAACAGCCTTTAATAGTCCACTGCTGGACATAGGCCTCTCCTTAGAAAGGTTTTGGTCTACTATACCACTATTATACCATTATTTATAGATGCAATTGTGGAATTATTTGCGTAGGTTTATGTAACGCTTTCACGTCTTAACAACATTTCGTATTGAGTACATCCAGAAAGAGTACTGTTCCCAAAGGAAAAAAGAAAAACTTTATTTTACTATGCTTATATTTCAAGTTTTCCCCTAGTTTACAACACAAATAAATCCCGTAGATTTCTAAAGAAAAGAAAATCGTATGACGTCACGGAAATGTAAATAAGCATATTTGGAAGTCTGGTGACCCGCTTTTAAGACTAAGGACGGCTAATTGTTTACATATTTAAATGATCAGCTGTCGGGTACACTATTTTTGTTGAAGGTTAGCTGAGGGACATGGATCGCTTTTATGTAATTTATTACAAGAGAACTTATTGGCTACAAAACACCTGTGATTCCTATTAGCCAGACACATACTAAATAATGATACCATCAACAACTTTAATATATACACTTATTTATACATAACTACAAATTCTTACAGGTTTTATATTTTATAGCATAGTTAATTGAATAACTAATAAACTTATTGATGTTATAATCGTATATTATTGAGCCCTCATTCACTTAGTGTTGTGACGCTAATGACGCCATTAAAAGCTTACATACGTCCATTCCAAGACCACATTACTGCCAAGTAGAATAACATAAATATACGCAAATAATGGACCACTCTTTGTTGTGACAATTTAAAAGTAAAGATGAGCTTTTCAAAGCTTTAGAAATGTACTTATTTGGAATTTAATAAATCAAGACAAGAGACTAGAGACACATCTATATTACCGTCTATTGGGCACTTTATAAACTGCTACTGAAACGTCCCGGTTTCGCACGGATGCAATAGGCGACGTTATCTTCTAAGATGTTCATTTTAATGATATGCTGTTCAAAGTAATTTTAGACTACACTAAGTGCATGACATGTCTAACGTATTTGATTCGATAAGGATGGATATTACATTGGTCAAAATAAGTTTGAAAGTATAACCCAAAAATAAATAAAAATATTATAACATTATCCATAGGCTGTAACCGTGGTAGAATTTTTGGTAGATATTTTGATATATCTAGTAAAGTTTCGTCAGTATTAGCAATCATCGTCAGTCTCCAATAGTCTACTGCTGGACATAAGTCTCTTTTTAGGAGGTTTTGGCCTACTATACCTCGCCGGCCAGATGGATTGCTATCAAGTTTTCCTTCTCTTTGAAGTCATGTGCTCCATGGTTTGTTCCCTAAATCGCCTCTTACAAGACCCTATGGGCGAATCGGATTTGTGACACTATGTTTTCTTAATACATCACGGTATTGGAAACAAAGCGTTCAAAAATTCTGTAGTTTAACGAAAAATTGACTATTTACGTACTTTTTATTTATATAACACCGATGTATTATATATATAAGCCTTCCTTGAAACATAACCTAAATGATGTAAAACACTGCATTTAAATCCATTTGGAAGATCTAAGCGCACAAGAAAAAAACAACTTGGTAAGATGATGATGGGTATACTTGGTTCAATATATGTTATAAAAAAATGTTGCCTATACATTGGCTAAACGTTACACTTGCAAGTGTAAATATATTATTGTAAAACTAATGTATTACTATACGGCCGGCAAAACAGTCATTGTTGCACCAACGTGAGATCTGAGCAATATGTTATTTGAAATCATACACGAAGAAATAAAGTCATTTTTTTACTTTGTTTTCGTCGTACATTTTTCAGTACTACTTTTGCCGTCTGTTAAATCTGAGGTGGCATCCAGACTTTTTTTATGTATTAGCTTCCTTTGCTTCCCTTTAACTTTCTTTTTCCAGTACGTTTTTATTTTTGATAAATTTTGCCTCAGTTGGCATGTGTCGCAATAAATGTTAGAACGTTTTCATTTTAGAACGATTTAATTTTTTTACTTAGGATAATATAATAACATCGTATTTTTAAGCATTAATGATTAAAGTCAGCGATTACTACTTTAGTGTTTTGTGACAGGAGGAAATTTCGAAATTGAAACGATTAAAACAGTGTTCCATAAAAAGGGGTCTATTACAAAGAACTTCTCAAAAGCTTCCAAGACCTTGACCGCTTTTTGAACGCTCGTTAGTCCTTAGGTTAAATCGCTTTTATTAATAAATTTCATAAATATATATGTAAGCAGAAATATTTCTATTAAATTATGCCCTCATTACGGAGTATCGTGACTCTAAAACAATCGATGAGCTGCCGTCTCCGATAGCCGTGTTCACGGGTACGTTTGTTCTTCACACTCAGTCACGACAACATGAAGTACTGTTAATATTTTGACCTGACCATAAGTTTAATCTTAGCGTAGATGTTGTTTCATTTTTGTTACCTTAACTTCTATGATACATTAATTACAATTTAGCATTTTTTTATCGAGTTTGTAGACTGATAGAGCAGCATTTTTTACCAAAATTTTAATGAAATCAAACGCAAAATCTACCTTCTTAACTATATATGTATTAATAATTTTCCAAATCGGTTCATAAACATTGAATTTCTTCTCCCTCTTTTTAAGTTGATTTAAAATAGAAGAATTAATAGTTGTAATCATGCTTTAATGTTAATTAAAGAAGAAGCACAACATGTATTAAATGTCCCGAAGCAAATTTGATTTATAAAGATACTCTATACAGTATACTATATATACTACTGCTTCCCACCAGAGTGAAAAAGAGGTCACCGACAGGGTAGAAGGTTAGAAAGAGATAGAGGATACACAATACAAGGGTGGTTTTCAAGTAGAGCAATACTGTGAATACCCGTATCAATATCCCTCGGCAATATTTGTGAAAATCCCTTTCCAGGTGTTATTTAATTCCATGAGCATTTTGTGAATGTAGTTAATAAATAAACTGTATGCAACAAGCTCCGTGAATGGGAAGGTGTTTCACCCGTATACGCCAATGTTGGTGTTGTGAATGATTTTCTACTTTTTTCACGAAATTGATAAAGTATTAGATATTTTCTTTTATTTAATACCTTTAGATTGAATTAGGTGTCAATATAGAATCAATAGTTATAGTGTGGTAGGCCAAAACCTCCCTGGTAAGGACCTATGTCCAGCAGTGGACTGTTAACGGCT
The DNA here is from genome assembly GCA_949316085.1 of Hypercompe scribonia. NCBI lineage: Eukaryota > Metazoa > Arthropoda > Insecta > Lepidoptera > Erebidae > Hypercompe > Hypercompe scribonia. Next base: position 20,458,586 of record OX438970.1, read on the forward strand.
GTTGTTATTAACTTTATTAACTTTAAATTTAACTTTAAGATAATATATTATCTAAGAATCTGCTAATCAGAAACAAGAGTCACGAAATTTATTTCGATGATGTGATGATGTTAAAATGACTGACTGATGTTTGGAAAAAAATGTTTTAATTAAATTAAATAATTTAATAATTAGCGATAGATACCATCATACAAAAACAGTTTTTTTTGAAGCACTTATTGTCTGAATATTTAACATGGTAGATTCAAAGGAAGGAAGGAAAGGAAAATACTGTCATTGTGAAATAAATATTATATTATATAAAAATTTAAAAAAATCATTAATTCAATTTTAGAAAATTACTTAAAATATAAATGTTACTTGAGAAACAGCAAACAAACAAACAAAAAAACAATAAGAATTTTCCTCTACAACTGACTAGAGCAATAATCAATAATTCAAGTTACTTAACGTGTCTTTTTACCCAAATTAAATAACTTTGTACGCATCCATATTTTTGCAGGAATTAAAAAAGTTGTTTCTTATATTCTGATGATTAACATTAGCTGAACAGTGAACAGGTCCCGTGAGTTTCCACGTTAGGTGGGGCTCCTAAACCGGCTGTCACACCTGCTTGGAGACGGTAACGAAGGGGAACCGAATTCCTTTTGAAGGGTAACAGGGATAAGTTTGCTTGGTAACATATCACTTCGTAATGATTGACATCGTGACCAAATAACAATAATAATAAATATGCAGTGTTATAAAAACATATTAAAGAAAAAGTTACGGCACTTGTTTACTATGTACTTGTCTGCCACCTCAGCAAGTATCTGATGGATAAAATGGTTTTGTTTAAAATCACCGGTAAATGCAGTTTTATACAATAGAATATTTCAACTAGAATCTTATACATTCCTTGCACTGTAACTGTTTGTTTTAAAGAGAATGTAATGAAAAAAGTTGTGATAAGAAACGGAATATCACAGTTTAATTTTGTTAATTTCATGAAGAGACCCAGTCAATTTATATCTAATTACTATTGACGAGATCTTAATACTCAATTTACTATCGCATATCTTTTACGAGTTTTTGCCCACGGTTTCACTAATGCATATATCGGTTAACGCGGTAAATGGTAGCGTATGTGATATTCTGATGTATAAGCTATATTAATGTAAAGTTTCATCTAAATCCGTAAAGTAGCTTTCACGTGAAAGAGTAACACAGATTCATACATCCTCACAAACGTTCGCATTGATAATATTAGCAGATATTTTTGACTGATTTTTCTTACATTTTGAATTTGCTATCCATCCCAATAATTTATGATTACAATAAAACAATTAGCATAATAAACAGCTACCTAATTTACGACAAAACAATCGTATCGTCCACCTCGGGCATTCGGTTGAATCGAGAGGGAAGTACGGTCGGTAAGTGAGAATTCGCTTGCAATGTTACCCCTGCATAACGAAGGGGACTATCGGCAAGTCGTAATTATAAACAGGGCGAGGTGAGTAGAGGTGTCGAGATATCACGATAATATCGAAACGTTTTGGTTTAACGTTGCTGGCGGGTATTTAATCGGAGAATTTAATAAAATGGTCAAGCCGGCCGCGAGGAACGCTGATTTATTGCGGCGGGGTATATCGATATGTGGAATTCTACTCAAGAATATCGGTCGGTATGTATTTTTAGAAGATTGTCGATGCTTCATGTTTGTGTTGGGAACAAGGTGTGCATTTATTTTAGTGTATGGTCAAGGATACTTTTGTCCAGAAGTGTTTCTAGCTATAAAATTATAATACACAAACTTCAGTAGGTAATCAAGTTCAGTGATCACGTAGAATGTAATCTAGAGAATAATCGAAATAACAAGTTACGATAAAATCTTAATGTGTATAGTGGTGGAGTCTGTTTTTATGGCAGTAACGCATTCATTACAGTAGCGCCGACACGAGGCTTGTAGGCGGCCTGGGAGCGCTTAAGAACTCGGTTACATAAAATATTGGTGTGATCACAGCAGATTGCTTACTGTTTATTGAAATTCATTTTCATCGTTATAAATTACTCGAATCTGAAGCTAGAAGTGGCAGCTAGAAATTTAATACGGGGATTTTGGTTTTTAAACAATTACATTAAGAGAACAAGAAATATCTACATATATATATATATATTTATATATTTACAAGTGACATAAAAGATAAGCGTGCTTTACAAAAACATTCCTTAAACAGGCATCACGGTGCGTTTTTTAACGAATATGACAGATGAGAACGTCATTTTTGGAGTACATAATGAAAGAAATAATAATTTTAATATTTTTAAATGTAAACATGTATTTTTGTTTTTCTTTTTTATGTGTTTAAAATGTAATCAATATGTACATAAATGTAATAAAGAGAATAATAATATTTTCGGACATCTGACACACATTATCATCTATAACTAAGCAAAGATTTTACTATGAGTAGTAGACAAGTGAAATAAATATATATATATATTTTAAATAAATACATATTAAACATAGAAAACACCACAGAAATATTTGCAGATTACACAGACCTGGGGACCTAACCCAAGACCTCGAACACAACAGTCGTATACACAACCACTGCGCCATCGAGCCAGAATACAGTAAGAAAAATATGATCTATAAAAAAAAACTAGTTATACTGTTCAATAAAATAAAACAAGAGATTGTGCGATCTCAAGTTAGAGCCTGTAAGAGTAGAAACTGCAATCAACACACTTAAAATAGTTTAATGAGCACTAACGAACATCGCAGGGGATTTTACGTTTATTACTGTAATCCATTTCGACGGTCGCGGTAATTACTAGTCATTATTTATTTCAATAAAATATTCATTAAGTTGATGTCGAGATATCGAAAACGATAACACAAAGTGTATTGGCGGAAAAGGTCATTTAAAAAGGGGTACATAAACCCTTTTAAGATGAGATAATACTTTGCTGTATTTTTTGTTTTACAGAGTTTACATTTTAATTGCTTTAGTCACTGTACCTCTTTCTCTACAATTCGTAGAACATCCGTGATTTTTTTTATTCTCGATATAGTTTATTATTACGTACTTACGTACCTCCCAAATCTTTACAAGACGGTTGAGCTTAATGCTTCAAGATTATAAAGGTTTCTTAAAAAAATCCGTCCTATTGAATCTAAAGCAGAAATCACGTAAATAAAAAAGAACATAAAAGATAAGCTCAAGTTTTCACACGGTTCCGCTAACACATAGTGTAAAAAATTGGACAGTACGAGTCTGTGGCTTGCGGAGAGGGCTCCGTACAATTGGTGCGCTCTTTCCAGGAATCGATTTTCGAATATTTGTATTCGTTTTCAGTGAAAGACATACGATATGCGGATATTCGTCTTAGTTTAATTTCCAAATGTAGTATAAAACTTTGTAACGGTGTAGTGTATGAATATCTTCTATTTGCGTTTACTTAGAAGCTATTTTACATGTCAAATTTTGATTTTTAACTTCGAGAGACGCAAGCAGATAAGTATCGAATGTTAATTTCAACGGAATACCGAAAATTACTTGACGCAGATAGACAGATAATGAAATACTATTTATTTTTCCGTCTGTCTATATATATTGAAAGGGTTAATCTTTTGTACCAAACGAAACCCTAAGAAAATATTATTTTATACAATAATGAATTCTGGTTTATAAATTTGTTATATTTGTAGGAGCGTTCACTAATTGTATGCGAAAACTGTCGGCTGCGTATATTATTTAACTATTCTGTGTGAAGATATGAGATAAGAAATAGATTTATTTAGTAGTTTCATGTTCGTCTAATGACGTTGTTTCGAGGTAATTAACAAATAACTCTAATGTTACTCTCGCAGAGGGGGAGTAGGTAAAAGTAAAGTTCAAACGCAGTACTTCCATGGCTGTCTAGTAAACGTGACTGAATGTTTAAAGTTTAAGCAGTCGATATTAATTGTTCGTGCACAAAAGTATTTTCTTAATGAGTATTTGAGAAACGTCTAGTCAGCCTGACAAATGACAATGACAATGAAGTCAAATTAAATTAGGTGAAAATATTTTTTGGGAGGGTTGACGGGGCGTTATAGTCGACTTTTCTGTTATACAGGGCTTTTTTTAAACATCTTTTAGATAGTCGTAAATTATTCGAAATACTTGTTAAATTTACGTCAAAGAGCAATTATTAAATCGAAGGTTTCATTTCAAATTTAATCCATTCTCTGACAAACAATGACGTAAAGAAAAATATTAGCTTCTGTGATGGCCATTGCGCGATCCCCATTTACAAACGCCCTTTTGGCCGATTGCATCGGAAGCAGTAGAAATGCAGCGGGATAATGCAGCAATCTGCCATCAGAGGGCGCCCCTTCTCCCTTGAAATGTATCGTGTTGCCTGGATTAATTGGTGTTTACCCCCGGCCTCGGGGCAAATATTCTTGTATTATATATCACGCAAAATTAGACCGATGTAATGCCAAATTAATAATACACCGCAATATTGAGGCGTACAATTTCGTAATTCAAATTGAGGACTCCAAATTTTAAGGTTTGCTGATTAAACCAAATTGATATTCGAGAATACAAGTTGCGATATAAAATGTGAAGCTCGGTTGCTATCTTTTCTCCTTATTAAAAGTGTACTCTAAAAATGCTCATGAGAATGCAAACTTAAAGTTGGTGTAGCGTATAACGTAATTGCATGAATGTTTTAATCGTTTTAATTAAGTCTTCAAGTTGATTGCAGAATACATTACTCGATGAGATTGCTTTATTAATTGCACTTCAACTTATTAATTAGACTGGGAGTATTGTTGAATTATCTTGGTTTTATCAAAATTATTCTATAAGGTAAGGTTATAAAGAATTGCAATAGCTATACATATAGTTTGTATATAAGCTATCAGCTCTCATGCCCTTCTGAAACATATTTCGTAGTAGAGTTTGCAATCTCTCAATTCAATCATATCCTGCAGTTATCAGATCGTTGACCGTAGAATTGTGACTTGTTTTCTCCCTAGGCGCATTTGATCACGAACATAGAAAATTAAGCAATTTAGTTTTTTTACTCCCACGGTAAGTAATAAATGCGGTGTTCAATAGATAGACTGAAGAAACGGGATTTTGGGAAGGGACGCGTTTTATCATAAAACTGTTTGAGGACAGTTATTAAGTGTTAATATCTTATATTAAATTCAACATACTTACGAAACCACAGCTCAGTAAACGGTTTGTTTTTCTGTTAGCAGGATATCAAATTACCTGTTAAACACAGAAAATTGAATATTCATTATATATATGACAAAACTGACGACTATACACTATATGGAAGTTTCATAGTGAAGAATTTACGGCGTCGACAATTGGTCGCTCACAAATTCCCAGTTCAAGTACGCGCGAGGAATGCAATTGGACAATACGACGTCGTCCGTCTTGATAGATGGGTTCCAATAAATTGTTGACTTAGGTGGTGCCTCATGCGAAGGGCCCTCGAATGCCTTCACGCTACAGATACGTGTGGTATATTAGACCTGTACACGTATAGGGAGGTATTTTTTGCTTCCAAATTCTTGTTTAGAAGCTATTTAAGGACATGAAAAATGCTTTGCTTAACTTATCGCTAACAATGCAGACGAGTTTGATTACAAATATAACTCGAATTTTAAAAAGATTGAATATAATTTGAATTCCTGTGTATGGAGAAAACGAGGGTGTAAAGGGGAAGATTTGTTTTAATTCAAAAAGCTTCTATGGATAATGTTTTTGAACGAAATGATAGTTTGTCACGATTAACAAGGCATGTATTAATGCTTTTTAAATAGAACATAACTTGAGAGAAAACTTGTCAATAATTTTAACGCTTAAGGTGACGTTTAACATTGTGAGATATATTTTCGGTTCGGTAACAATTTTTCACTTACTGACACTACATTGCATACTTTTCTAATTAATCTGTACTTTTATAACTACAATTTTTCTTAGAAAATTTTCAAGCGTACATATCAATTTACAGTGGATCGAACTTAAGAGAGTAAAATACTTAAGATTCGATGATTTGATTACGTCGGCATTAGCTTCATATACAAGAATTACAAACTAGAAAACAGCATTGCAGTATTACTTTCGCCAATACATTACGTAATGACAATCAAAGTACACGAATTGTCCAATCGCAGTCTAAGAACAGATCCTTAGCTGGTATAATAGAAATAGGTTTCGTTGTACAAGTCTGAGAGTCGCATGCACCGTCTAACTGCAATTTCCCGACGGTATTCTACAACGGAATTCGGAAGACGTTTCGCTTTGTCTGTTCCGAAGCTATAACTTCAGCTGTAGGTATTGTATTGTGGTAGGTAAAGTCTATTATCGAAACCATTCATTCGATTGCTAATTCGTAAAGGTCAATGACATAATCTTATATTAAGCGAACATAAATATAACGTTATTGTACGACAAAAAGTTGTTTTGACTGATTTCGAAGGTAGTCCTTGTCCGTCCTTCACAGCAAACTAGACAAAAACGGTCACGAAATAGCAGTTTAAAAATGCAAGGATGACGTAGTGGCGCACGCGTCGCCTTAGGCACCGTATTTGGTAGACTAATCGTTTATAATTTGAATAATAACGAAGGGATTCTCCGGGACGCCCATTCGTTCACTAATTATAGAAGATGTTTAGCTTAACCCTAACATTTTGTAATCGGTATTTAAGTTTTTAATATAAGGTGCATGCAACGTATATTTTTTGTTAAAAAGTATGGGTTAGATGATAAAAAAAATTTAGTCAAATAGTTACGATTTCACGTACTTTTAAAGAATGAAGTGTCTGTATTTTAGTTTGAGAATTGAGAAAATTCTGTTATAGTCCTTTTGTGTAATCCTTACATTGTAACATTTCAGACAAATTTTAATATTTCGGACATTTGACACCCAACGCCTTCTAGTCTCAAACTAAGCAGAACTTGTACAATGGGTTCTAGACAACTGATATACTCGTAAATACATTTTTTTTATTTGTAACTATACATAAAGACCTTCGTTCAGCAGTAGACGGCGATCGGTTGATTAATTAAATATACATAGAAAATATATTATACAACCAAACTTCGATACAAATATTTGCAGATCATACAAACATTTGTTCCGACCCGGAAATCGAATCCGCGACCTCAACATAGTAGTCGCATACGCTGCCACTGCGCCACGGAGGCAGTCGTTGTCATTCATTATTAATATTATTACAAATTATCGATCTATTTTAGTAATAAATAAAAAACATAAACAAAAAGAAACTTACATTTCACTAAGATAGTGCTTATCTTTTTATTATAATTTTGAAACAAAGTGAAATCCAACCTTTAAAGTAGTAAGTAACATATCACAAGTAAATTACAGAACGCGTAGTTAGTGCACGTGTCCCGTAATATGGCAGAAACCTTCAACACACAACTACTACACTATCTATTACCCTATTAGAGGTATTTTAAGGGTATTAAATATATTTATGGTATTTATACAAAGTGCAAACTGTACGGTTATAAAAAATGTCAAATGTCGAAGGTGAAAGAGACTGGAAGTTAAAAGCAGGTGCGTTCTGACCCTGCTAGGACAGCTGCAACGTGTTTTCAAAAGCAAATATATCATCAGAATTGCAACCGAGTATCGGTATTTGATCAGAAATAATTGCAACAATAATAGAAGGTGCAAAATACGTAATGATGTTTTTTATCGTCCTTACAGAACAAAGGATACAGATTCTCAGAATGCGTGCGAATAGTACCTACATAAATTTGATGTGCTCACAAAAAAACCTAAGAACTTCAATTCTGCAAAGGCGGACCGTTTCGAATTGTCGACTATTAAACTCTTTAGTACCCAAATCAAAAACAATTGATGTTTTATTAATATAGCCCACGCACGCTCGTTTGACATATAATCAAATTCAGTCTTAGATTGCAAGAAAATACTAAAGATGTCAGATCACGCATTAAAATAATTAAAACAGCATGCTGTTAGTTCAAGCTAGTATCACAATGACCAATAAAGAAAACATTATTGTTGTTAATAGCGTTAAAGATAATGATCACACCTACGATTTTTTTTATAAACATTGCATATTTTATGATCTGTTCTTAACATTATTAATGTTACTGGTGTAAAGTAAACTATCAAAAAACTTTTAATTTATCTACTTCACTGGAAACAGCTTATAGAGAGTAAAAACAATACATGACTACCACCCGATTCGAATGCATTGTTTACAACAGCATCATAAAAAGATCCTGTAATGAAAACTCGTGTTATACCCTTCTATAGACATAATAATTACTGTTAATACATTATTTTGCACTACATAGTACACATAGAATGTTTTTATCTACATATACACACGTACGCAACACACCTTTTAATAAGGGCGTTTTTCAATAAGGGCAACTACCCGATGTTGAAAAAAAACGAGCTGTGTGTGACGTACTAGTAAAATGATTTTTTTTAAGGTCCATTATCGGCTCGGCTTGTTACAGTAGCACGGATTCGAGTGTTCCAATTTTCAATGAATCTTCCTCCAGAATCCAGTTCAATTTGAGCGATAACCTGTGTTATTTTCACCTTTAGGGCATCAGTCGATTGTGGTTTATTTATGTAGACCTATGATTTCAACAAAACCCACAAGAAAAAGTATAGCCGTAGCCAAATCACATCACCCCTGCGATGTGATAACCCTCTAATCGCTCATACAGAATGTCAATCGTGGTGTCCGCTGTGTATTGCGTAGCGCGGTTCTACTGGAACTACATGTCCATACGGTTTAATTTAGGGCATAAAAAATTAGTTATCATTATTTTGTAGCCCTCGCCGTTGACGGTGATCGCCTCACCAACGTCGTATTGAAAAGAGTACGGACCAATGATGTTGCGTGCCCAAAACCCACACCAAACGGTAACCTTCAAAGCGGTTCACCTGATGAAGCTAGTCTAGGTTGGTGTCGTAATTTTGTTTGTTAACACAGCCGTTCATCCAAAAATGCATTCGATCTCTTTGGTAACAAACTTCAAAGTGTAGGTTCAATTTTATCTCAAACAAAGTAGTGGAAAGGTTTACTTAGACGGGAGCAAACTATCACAAACAAAGTGTTTTCTCATTTAAGCGTTTCACAGTTCCGACTACATCTTCACGTATGGGTTCGGTCACTTAGAGCGGTCCGACGAGCCAACCGATAATTGCATTAGCGGGAACCAGTTTGTACATCACATGCCCTTTGACTGAACTGATTCCCTCTGACGTGTAACATGAGAAATGCTCTGTGTGGGTGTAAAACTGATAACTTGCGCTCATAGCTCCATGCTTCTAATCATTGCTCTAAATAAGGTCTATGCGCTAACAGTACGTTTCGAAATTTCAACATAATTTATTATGGAGCACAGGTCAATTTATAAAGACTAAACATACATCATTAAAATATTTTATTTCATAAATACAAATAGACATGTTTTTTTTATTACTTATTTTATTTTATGTTTTTCCTATTTATAAAATATATTCAATAAATAGGTTTCATATAATTAACTAGCTGACTCCCCAGGGCTTGGCACGGATGCAATCGGCGGCGCTGTGCCCATACAATTTAATCCTCCGATATCTTCGAAGTTATTCCTTTATGCCGTAAAAGGCAATTTTTGTCTACACGTAGTGCACAATATATCTAACGTATTTAATTTGATAAGGATTAAGGTTACTTTAGCCAAAGTTACTGTGAAATTATAACCTACAAATAATTTAAATATTAAAACATAAAAAATATTACTATGGGTTATCCCTAGGATATAGGATACCATGGGTTTTTGTAGATATTTTATGATATGCAATTCCACAGTACATCATTTGTTATATCTATTAAAGTTTCGTGGGTATTAGTATTAAAGTGTACAAAAATTCTGTAGATTTACGAAACATTGACTTTCTTATATATTCTTTTTATATAACACCAGTGTATTATATATATAAGCCTCCCTGAAAACATAATCGCAATGATGATGATAACCGCATTCAAATCCCTTTGGTACTTTCGAAGATCTAAGCGCACAAGAAAAAAGCAACTTCATTTTACATAATAATATGTAAAGATATGTCTTTTATGTATTCTGCAGACTTGTTGTTTATCGAAATGTTGCATTATAAGCCCTAATAACATCAAACTAGGTACTAATGGGTATTTGCTTACGAAGGATGTGGTCTCCAGAGCTGATAACAGTCATTAAATACAAATGCAAAACATCATTATATGGTTCATTTGTTTGCATGTATTTTATATTTTTATCCAATTAAATGTAGAGTCTGGATCCCAGACCTTCCTAGAAATAAGACCGATAAATTATATCTCCATATATGTTTGAACAAGACTAGGCTAAGACAGTAAGTTATTCGTTTACATAACTACACGAACACTTCTTTGAAAAGGTGGCAAAATGGCAAAAACACTCTGTACTTTAAAGGAATTGTAAGTGGTTATCAATATTTCACTGGTAACCATATAGATGTAAACTCCAAGGATGGGATTGCCAAGGTTGTTCACATTGTACGTTCACCAACAGACTTGCATGAGTAGACTACGGTGAAACTATAAACTGGGTTTTAAAATGTCTTAGAATGGTGTACACCGTTGGGAAATAGGCCGGTTGAAAATAATATTTGACATTAACCACCATGAGGAATAGAATAGAAAATAAATGAAGCGTACAATAATTAATCAAAACAATACAAGAAGTGTAACTTAGATGTACTAAAAACATCTATTCATATGATTACCTCGCAGTGACTGATTTACCATCGTAGAGTCTAAACTCAAACTTTAAATTTTAGCAGCTGACACTTTTTATGTTATGAATGCCCATTAAGAAAAGATTTCTGGTAATTTTACCCCGAAGGGATAAACGGATGTATGGAAGATCGTAATGCCCAAAGTCAAAAACATCAAGTTAAAAATATTCACGAGATTTACATAAATACCATACAGAATAAATATGGCGATTACAACTACCCTACTGGCACGGGTTTTTTTTTTATCTATACGACACGGTCTCCTCCAGTTCAATAAACATATTTACAGCTTTATTAATTTTTCTGATTCATTTACAAGTAATCGTTAACAGGAATGTCTATGTCCAGCAGTGGACTGTTAAAAACTGATGTTTGAACTTAATTGTACACCGGAATTTTTACAGATTATATACAAGAGGCAGGTAACCTAAACCTAAAATACAGTTTAGGTGAGAAAAAAAAAATTAAATTGTAAAATAATTCTAATGACTCAAACAAAAATAAATAACAAAAGAATAATTGAATAGAATACACATTAATACAAATGATATACACATTAGGAACACAGATTATACAAATGTTATCCAACTAAATGAAACTAACACTTCAAATTATAACCTAATAAACTAAATAACATAATTACAACTCGCTAGAGAGTCACTTGATGTAAGTTCGTTCCAGAATATCTCATAACATGGTACGTTGCTCACACGTCATGTGAAGGCCAACTGAGTGTCATAAAGTCACAATCAAAGTTCGTACGTGCTTCGGAACATATTAATTTTGATTCAAAGTGTGATAATATATTAAATTACCGAGTATTCTTAAAAACTTCTGCTGTTTTATTCAGTTATTATTAAGCTACTAACTGACGCTACTAATGTTAAAAATGCGGCAGTGTGTGAGTATGGATGTTTGTTACCCTTTCACGAAAAAACTACTGGACGGATTTGGATGAAACTTTACAGTAATATAGGTACATCGGAAAAACATATAGGCAACAATTTGTAATGAATTTATGTAAGTTTGGTAGTAATAACGATACATGTCAATTATGTCGAAAAAAAATGGCGTCTGAAGTTATCTTGGCGTACGCTGCCTAAACCATTGAAATTACACAAAGATGATGGTACATCAGGACTGTTTGTATGTTAAAAAAATGTATAATTATTTAAAATGATCTGTTACGAAACTTAATGTGGTAGACTAAAAGCCACGCGAACGGCGCCGCGGGTAAAAGTTAGTAATTTATAAAGTAATGTTGAGTAAAAATAAAGATTGTTATCCTCAAAGTTTAAAAATCAGTAATAGACGGCTAATGCGCCAGCCTTGAGGTTGTGACTTCGATACCCGCCTTTGTATTATCATTCTCAACCTAACAGAAGTTACGCTGGTAAAATTAATAAGAAAATAACCACAACACCGGTATTGTTTAAAACATATTATTATGTATATAACATGTACCATGAACTCTGATGATATCTTTTTTTCACGGTCCACATTGCAGTCTAAGGCCCGGGATCACCGAATCATTTTCTTTTAACGAGACGAAAATTAATCCAAGTTTTGTTGAATGTGTGACTTAATGTAATGAAAACATAATTATTGGAGACCGACAGAAAAAAGAGCTTTCAGTGCGAAAATTTCACGGTGTTACTAACAACTCTTTGTCCTGTCACTTAAACATTTCCACATGCTTTACGACTACAAGTGGTGGTAAAACTCCTTCGAACATTGAAAAATATAAATAAACAATAATGAAAGTTGAATGACCAGGGCATTGATGACTCAGTTCCTACCTGCTCTTTGGAGCTTGTTAAAAAAATAACACGTCTGCGATGATCACAGAGAGAGGTATTTCGTATCATCTCCGGTTCTACTTTTCTTCTCAGCGGTTGTTGGAGTTTATGACTAGCGTAATTCTGTGTTCGACAATGGTATTGTAATACACTGTAAAGGTATTGTGGCTCAGGTATTCCAGTGTTTATATTATGTAAATACAATGTTACATGTAGTAAAATCTCAGTTTTAATCAATCGGTAAACGAGATGAGCTTCGTTTTATTTCAAAAATAAATAATGTAGTATATATGTATAATATTATATAATAAAATAATCGAATAATAATAAAAGATTTCAAAGCTTATTCTCTTAAAATTCAGTCAGTTTTTTTAAACTCTATTACATGAATTTAACCCTAATTTACTTATTTAAGCTGAAGTTGTTCCAAATGCGATATATCTGGCATCAGTAAGTTTTAACTTACACTATAAAATATCTTAAATTAAAAAGTGAACTGATCCGAAATTCAAATCAAATCATATCCACTGTTCCTGAGCCCATAAGTAGAGGCAAACGCAGCGGCCGAGGGCCAATGCGCCCGCGCACGCTTCTAATGACAGGGGGGTAAAGGGAACGAGGGGAGGGCACGACCGGTCGCGAGCTGCATTCAGGTAAGTAGTTGTGAGCCAGTCTTGTACTCAGCTGATTTCATGTTGCATATCAGCTGATTTCTAAGATTGAATGAGTTTACGTATTTGTTGTTCAACTGAGAAGAGGACATTTTCTTTGAAGTAATGCCTTGAGCAAATATAATACGCACTACAAAAGAACAATAAAAATACAATTAACGGCATTCACTATTTATCGGTTTACTTCGTCACATAATAAAAAAAATGATGAAGAAATTTCGTAGTACTCAACTATCCTATTAGTCTTGTCGGGGTTTCATTACGAATAATAATAACTTTACTAAACGATACAAAAGAAATGCAAAATAAAACAATCACAAAGCGACCGCATTGGTAATATTTGTATCATAAACAGCAACATACCGCAATACGTCCGGGAACCCGTTCGCTGTCCCCCGGCACGCCCGGTTAGAACTCCTAACTTTTTATTTTACTGCTCACCCTTTGTGGCTTAGGCTCGCGTGAATGCCCTACTACCTACCGATCCGGCAACAAACTTTGTTACTCTTCTAAATTCCACGTCACTGTTAAAACTTTCGCGCCAACTTGCAAATTACATAAAATTTAAAAAAATGATGTCCACACTTCGTTTGACATTTTTTTTTTTTTTTTACAGAGCTTACGTAAGCAAGATGAATAGAATGTAAATGGTAGAAATAGTAGATATATTTTTTGCAATGAATGTAAATAATAAGTTACTACGTTGTAGATATTATATGTAATAAAAAGAAGGAATTTATGTTACATTTATCTTAGGCTATTTTATAACAAACGCTGGATATGTATGAATATAGTTCTAGTAGCGATTGCGTTTAGATCGTTCTTTGTGAGACATTATTGTCAAAATTAAACTAACAGTGAACAAAATGTTTTGTTTGATTAACGTTTGCAACTATTACTCGCAATGTAGTACGCTTATAACTCTTTAGAATTGGGTAGATGACTGTATCGTAAATAAATACCAATGTCCATTTCATTAAAACTAACATCGTGAAACATCTCGGAAATAACAATTAACATAACTTTTTATTATTATCACGAGTTTCAATCAAATATACAGTGAAATATATTGTTCAATTGAATAGTCTAAAACAGTGACGTCACAATTTGGTATTTAGTACATTTTGCATTTGTATGCAAAATGTACTAAATACAAGTACAATTTTGTAATTGTCGTTTTGACAGATGATAAAAAGTAACTAATTTGATTAAGGTGTCACCTAGCCTATTGTAATGAGATGTTTATGACACCTAAAGTGATCACTGATTAGGTACTTATCTGCTACAAAAACAATTAAAAACTTTTAGTCACATTATTTTAAGAAGTGTGAAATTATTGGTGTAGTTTATTTTTTTTTTATAATAATAATAACAGAGGGCAATGTATTACACCAGTAGTATGACACGATAAAAGCTCGAGTTTCGAGTGCTTTAATATTGATTTTACTGAATCCTATATCTGTCGATCGAGGACTTTATCTACCGATACCTACTAACACCGGTCCAATGAGGGTCGGACCACACATACAGTGTGTGAATCTGTAATTTATTGCTTATAAAAGTACCCATAACAATTCTTTGAAGAAAATATTCATAAGCAAAGCTGCGGTTCGTTTAGCTACGAGTATATTAGTACGTCATTGAGTGTTGACAGACGGATAACGAATGATTCCTTATTAGGACTACGGAACGGAAACCTATAAACGAACTTCGCATGTTTATAACATAAATATTAATAATAAGTATGTTTTTCCTATTTTAGATATTTTATTTTAGAGTGTATCTCTAATCATTAGACTGGCTTGAATATGGATTTTACTCCACTTAGATAACTTATATGAGTAAATTGTAATTTAAAGCATACATTTAGATAAGTGAGACTCCTATACGAACAGCACTAATGTACTAAAACCTAGTTTTTATGCTTCTGAAAACAGTTAATCTCTGGAACTGAATCTCATTTATAAGATTCAAATGATTATTTTAATATTAGATAGCGAATTTATAGAAAAAAAAAGAATAATACAAGCTATGAAACATCACGCTGCTTACCTCAGGAGTAGAGTAGTGATTATTAGCGCAGTTAAATCTGCGACGGGTATTTAGCATTACCAAGAGGTGTATCACTAAAAATATCTTATTTCTTTAGTTAATACAGTAACTGAAGCAAAGTGGATTGGTGGATAATAGGATTGGTACAGGCAGGTATTTTTAATCCGAAAACCATTCAAAACTCAGTGGAATTAGCCATAATTAGCACATAACGTTACATTTTTATTTAATTATTAATGGTTTATCGTACTAAGTCACCTGGAAATTAATCACTTTAGACGTATTGTAATTGAATTGATTTTTACTGTTAAAGCTATACTACTACACTTTTGATTTAAATTGAAAGAGAAGAAACAAAGAAAAGAAGGAAAGCGAGAACTAAAATGTATTGACCACTGTCATTTTAGCAACCAAGATTTTAATTGCCGGAAACTCGTCCACGTAAACAGAAAGAAGTAGCAAGATTTAAGACCGGGGCTGACAGCGTCTTGGACGGGAAGACTACGTGAACAGGTTGTTGTTTTTCATATACTATTTGATGTAGATGTCACACAGATGGCGTTGGTATTTTGTGATTGCTGTGGTCTACTTCAACTTGAAGTGATGTATGTCATCGCCTGCCCAGCTGGCTTTCTGTCTCTACCTTTAGTCTTTCAATCTTTTATATTTCACCGTAGAATCAGACCTTAACCAAAGAAGAGTAAACACTAAGAGACGTATCTCTGTGTGGTGAGCTAATTAATAAAATATGATAAATTTTTTAATTGAGTTATCAATGTGGATATTATACAACTGGCTGCATCTCAGTTCAGTAACCTTAGATAGTAAAATGTCAACAAATATTAACCGTGTTGATTACAACATATATATTTATTCGGTGGTGAAAGTAGACATTATAAACTTAATATTAAATATTATTAATATACGCGCTTCTGACTTTTGAGGTGTCTGCTCGTCTACCTGTCTTTCAACATAAAAAAAACATCATTTTTATGCTAAAAGTCTTTACGGTACTTCATTGAACTGTTGTAATTTTATTTATGAAAGTTTTTTAACATTAATAGCGTCATTAAATGCGATATTTTTTAATTTGTATTATGAAAAACGTTTAATGTAATTTTAACGATCACCTTATCACACCTGTAGCAGACTTGAACATTTGCGGGCTTGAAATATAAACATTTTAAATACTTATTATTAATTATATCATAAAGTTTTAAATATATTAATGGTCATATAAATGGTTTGCAAATTACATGGACGCATGCTTCGCGTGTTTATCTTACATCTATGTACTAGTAGCACCGTTTTTTTAAAGTTCAACAAGTTTACATATCGACAGGTATGAGGGAAAAGGGAAAAAGCAGTTATAATTAATAAACATCTATCTTTTTCATTGCTGGTTTTTAAAAAGAGAAAAAAGAGATGAAATGACAATAAATAATCATCATCATCATTTCAGGGGAAAGATGTCCACTGCTGGACATAATCCCCAAGTCTTCCACAACAACCGGTCATTCAACGAAACAGTATAAATTTCAAAAAGATTTATTTATGTTGGTGTTTTTTGTCCTTTTCTTACAACTCGTGATTTTGATTTCTTCTAAAAGGGCGGACAGGTGACTTTCTGATTTGACCATTGAGTACGCGGGTGCTAGATGTTATATGTTAAACATCTTATGTAACTACGGTATGGAACTTTCATTTTTTTTTTATTTTAATTATTAAACGGCCAAACTAAAGGATATAATGCTTTAAACAACGACAAACTGCTTATAAATTGTATGAAGGGTTTGAACTAACTAGGGCACTAGTTAGCCTTTTTTATGGTCGTGAACCTGCTTATAATCCAAACATTTAGCTTAAGCTAGAGGGGTTCACAAGAATACTTGTAATGTCTGACAGACGTAGCTATAATTTTTGCTCACGTAAAAAAAGTGTGGCGACTTTCATATACAGAAGTGTATGTGGAAGTCACACACAAAAAACATAATAATGAAATCCACTCGAGTTAAATGTACCTACTTCTAAAGTAATAATATTATTTTTATATTTATCTCAATTATCCCAATAGAAACACTTCCCAAATATAAGAAACAACACGAAACAATTATAAAACAATCATAGTATGAAGACTTGCGTCCCAATTGTACCGCACCCAACCACACCTAAATTCGTCGTACAGCTAACACGTAGTTCGCCTTATCACGCAGTAATGGGTGACCCACATATCACCACTTAGCTGACATTATCTAACCGCGGTATCACAACGACTAAATCGTTCGTAACAAAGTAAATTAACCAACATACATAGTTTAGCGTATAGTGTACATATGATAGAAATTGCACACACAAAAGATATCGACCAATACACAAACTGACAGATTGCATCCTGAATTATGTACACACAAGGGAACCGAGACCCACGCAAGCGACATATGACTTTTTATTTAAAAATGCAATGCAATAAAACCAAGCAGGTACGACCACTGAAGTAAAATGAAAGACTGCGTGCATCAAAATCTCAAGTTCATTTAAAAAACTCATGTGTCATGAAATAGCCCTTTATTGATTATCTGTCACCATCGTTCGATTTTAAAAAGCAGGTCAATTTTGATAAGCGCTTTTTGCAACATGTTTTACGATTACATAAACATGTCTGTATCTCAATTAATACGAAATAGCATCTTAAATTTACTTATGTGACAGCACTGTATATTTATTATTCAAGGCAACGATTGTTATAAAATTTGGCAAAAAAGTAGAATATGACCTTTTTTGTTATATGGAATAATTTATATGTTATTCCTGAGATACAAAAACTGCATTATTTGAGTGCAAAGATTTTCTTAAAAACTTTATTTAATTGAGTTAAAAACTGATCTATACATTTTTTAATAGGTTTCTCTTGACACTTTATTTTGAATGAGCAATAATAGGTAATTTGTAACATATAACTCTATAGCCAAAAAAAAAATGTTTTTAACCTAGTAAGCTGATGTATTTAGTGAAAGTTTTTCTTTATGTTCTTTTTCTCAAAAAACCTCAATGTAGTCACATTATTATTTGGACAATAAAAGATTACACAACCCACTTAGTCACAAGACATGATCAATGTTGTTTAAAGTCTTGTGAAACCCTAAAGGTTGACAAATTATTGTGACTTGAGCCCTAAATATTGGAAAATGACCAATATTTTCTTTTAACTGAATATCTAAAATGTAGGTAACAATATATGTTTGGTAGTAGATAAGATATCAATTATGTATTTACCAGTTTTCGTGCAATTGACTTTGGTAAAAATATTTTATGTCAATTTAATACATATGTTTAAATTGACATAAAATAATATAACACCAAAAGACAAGTACATTTTGGTTATCTATTTTTGCACCAATGGTACTTGTTTTGCACTCTTTCTATCCCATAATTTAGTGTCACGGTATAAATATATAATTAGAGGCTGTTTATTTGACTGTTATTTAATAAACATACTATTTAAGAAGTATGTTTCATTAATGAATTCTATTTCTTTTTTTTATAAATAGGTAAATTGATAAATAAATGTTTGCCATATTACATTGGTAATGCGTGAAAGTCAAAAATTCGACTTTTGAAGAGAGTGAAAGAAATGTATAAAATGAGGGGGGTAATCTATGCTTAAGGTAATTTGTTTTTAATTATCACACACATTACCAATCACATTTGTATATGATAATTAAAAAAGGTTGCCTTAAACATAGATTAACCTGCTTCTAATTCTACAGTTTTTTCACTCTCTTAAAAATTTATAGTTTTGAATTATGCATTGCTAGAACCTCACCGGTGATTAGCATTGTTTACTTTTATAAAATTTTCTTTTTAACTTGCAAAGCACAATCATTAATATTATGAAAAAACATACAATATTTGTAATAGTATAATAAGCATAGATGTGATTTTATTATTAGATGTCAAAGGCAGTTTAAAGTTTAGACTATTAAGAATTTATCAACTATGTTGCATTATTTGTATACAAATGCACTTAAAAAAAAACGTGATTTTTATTAATTTTGTTATTAGTTATTACATAAGTATGATTACAAAATTTCACCACTTCACACATTTTCATTATAGTATTAATCATAACTCTTTGTTCTATCTATCCCTTTGTTCTTATCATGAAATCACAAGGAAGATAGTTTATTCAATATTATACTAAGTTTCCATAATAGTACTTATATAACATTAGTAAGACCAGGCAAAATATTTTAAAATAGCAACACCAATTTACATTAAAAGAAAGTAGTTTTTATCAACATTGCCATAACAAATAATACCTGAAACACTAATAGTGTCAATAAAATTAAAATGTGTCTAATGTTAACTGTTGTCACTATTTGTTGTTGAAGAAACTTATAAGAATGTTAATAAATTATAAAAATAATAGAATCATTACATTATGTTTTAATATCAAAAATAGAACACACAATTGAAAATAGAACACTATGTGTAATCACTAAGTAGGCCTTACAGCAATGAGATAATAAGACTACACACTTGATATAAACTTTAGAACAAAGACAAAAGAGATTATATTTTTTATCATATCTTGTGACAAATAAAATTACATCACAGAGTGATAATGACCAAAATTTACCTTGATGCTATAACGAAGTCAAGTTCAATATGTTTTGTTGTACATGTGATTATTTTTGGTGTAAACATTACACATCATGCTAGGATATTCCAAAAATATATTTTATACAATTGACTAACAATTGGTTTCTCAGTAAACTTAACCTATTGTAAGACAACTTTTAAGAAGAACTTATATGTTGTCTTGAAATGTGTAAACATAAATCAATGTAATATCTAAATTGAAAGTAGATGAAATAATCAATAGGTGCACTAAGCATTTCAAAACTTATTTAGTGAAGTTCTAAAAGAAAAAAGTTAATGTTTCTATAATTTTACTGTTAGCCAACAGCTAATTAAAAGCCAAGGTTAATACATTTGGCACCTATCTCAGTACGAAGGATGTAACTATCCAAACTGTTTACTGGCAATTAGGTAATACTACACTGACAGTCTGTAAGAGATGTTATCTGTTACTTTATTATCACGCTTGTACTTAATGGAATCATTATAATTTTAAGTATCTTATGGGCCGTACTATGACGCTTTAAATTATTATAATAAGTAATAGTCTTACTAACGAAGTGAAGTTTTTTATTAGTCTAGAATTCAAATGGTATAAAATGCTTCGCGGCATCGTGGCCTAGCATTATTCCGAGGGCATTCAACCGACATTAGGCGACTTAGCAACACCAGAAGTCTTTCACAATGGCCATGACATCGAAATCAAACAGCCTTCGGTCACTGGAGCATTGACTCTTTGAATACATCACAGCCACAAACAAAGTTACGAAACAAACGCGGGCGCATGTTTTCCTAACATAAATCGACACCGACTCACCTGTCAGATGACTCGGAGCTGTCGTATCTGTCTAAACATCTCTTTTTCCTTTCGTCTCCATCCACTGAGCTCGCACTAGAAGATTTTTGGGAATATGTTTCGACGACCGCCGCGCGATCAGCGGCCACGCTGCGCGTATCACTATTCTCACACGATTCACTCGTTTTAAGTTTTTTGTAGAACGATAACTTTACACTATCGTCGTCAAATGTTTCGCCACTGCACTTTTTTGTGTCACCAAGTCCTTTATCGGGCTCGGAAAAAGTTAAATCGTTCGTTTGTTTCGGGCCGGCACGGTCCTCGGGCGACCCATCCGCCATCTTTGAGCGCACGAGTGTTTTGTCGCAAGTTTCCGTGCGACGCCACACTCGAAGTTGGCGCTGCAGTCGCGTGCTGCAGGCGCGGAACGCGGCGAGGGGCGGTGTGACGTCACGGCGGCTGCGCGGCCGCGGGGGCAGACCACGGTGACGTAAGGACTCCGCCCCGTGCATGTGCAGGGACGCTGTCATTGGCCGCGCGTTACGCAACGCGCGAGCCTATTCAAATACCCGCGCGAGAAGGGAGCGTAGGACTCGGCGGCGATAGGGACAGGCCCATCCCAACCCTAGCGTTACGAATAATGCAGCGTAATGACGGTGCACGATGCACACACTCGCGACGAACGCCGCGAACCGATCACATCGTCTCTTCATTGGGAGGCCTTTGTCCTGCATCATTAACTGCATTCAAATTAAAGATACGTTTTTTAAATTTTATGACATTGATTAATACGTTTATTTGTTCGCCTGAAGCTCGTAGATAGGTAGGAAATTAAGTAGTTCTTGAATAGTTGTAAGTACGCGTGTAGGCAAGCAGGTAGGTAGGTAGGACTTATAGCAGGCATTTAAGATTCGTGAAAAATATTACATAATGCATTTTAACAACTTGCAGCTAGCTGCATAGTCTCAAAATATAACTTGATCTCTGTGACAACTGTCACTAGTGTCATTTTAAAACTTACGAGATACATTTTAGGTGTGTAGGTATATTAGGCATGTCATTTGTGATAAAACTGACACGTAAAAAATGAAAATATACCTAGGTGATACAAAATAAAATAGCTAGTTAAATTTACTTCGTCGGCTTCGTAGCTATCCGTCACAGAGATTAAGCTATACGTACTTTAAATAACCTAGATGCCGGACGAAGTTGTCAAAACAAAAATCATGTAAAAATATATCAATAAGAAGTTAGATATGGACTGATTAAATTACATAGATATTTAGATAACATAAAAAAACATTAAATATTTTTTTTACAAGGTGAGGTTCAATCTTAACCTATCATTGTACAATGTTTTTAAAACTCGCAACACTGCTGTCAAACTCTAACTCAATAGATTTAGTTAATTATGAAACTATCACAAGTCAACTGCCAATTAAGTAAATATAAAATCTACTAACAGTCATTTAGGATTCCTACCATTTTTCATCATCAGATCACTATCCATTTATTAAGAAAATTTACCTTGTTCATAAATAGTTTCACATAAATACGTACCTACGTAAATCGACTAAGAATTTTTTGAGCAAGAATCTGGGTGACTAGGTACCTTATCTTTACTATTCTCAAGTACTTGGATATCTGTTTTACTTATTGATAAATATTACCGACGTCAACACAGTTACTTCGTGATGAAATATTAAGTATAAACTGTATTCTTTATTACCTAATTAACACCTAGGGATGGTTGATATTCCATAAAATTTGAATAGAACTGTTAGATAGGCGAAACGTAGGTACTATCGACGCATCCATTAAAAAAAAACTTTCAAACCCGTCCATAAATTACTGAGTTCTGAAGTGACTAGCACAAAGGTAAACTTAGAATTTGATTTTGAGAATTTTCTTCGTATTTTGAAGTAGTTTACCACCTAATTTTTAAATACTTATAAAAATTGGATACGTTTTGCATGTACAGAAACTTACACATACGCAGACACATAAGTACACTCACACTTGCGTAGGTAGCCTTGAAATAGTTTGGTCTTTATCAGACGCGCTATACTAAATGCCTACTCATATTTCCTAAACAATAGAGCCCGACTCACGTGGGCACGGCTGTTGCATGCCAGACCAACGGAGTTTATTGAAACGGAAATATAAGCAGGAGAGGGAGGGACAGAATATTGTTAATATAGATGTGTCACTAAGCGTAGTTCCTGGCGGTCAAGGTCGTATAACAGTAGTTTATCCGAATTAACTGTTGACAAGAAGTACAAGTTCCCTAAATTTACCTTAATAATTATTTAATAATAATGAAAACACTGTTAATAATTTGTATACCCAATTAAAACAATGCCCCAGTGTTAGTCATTAAATAAAAAACCTTACCAAATCAAAACTTAAACGAATATTGTGTGATTGGCAATCATTAATGTAAGTGAGTGCATGTGTGCGGGTGCGAGCATGAGTGTATATTTGTGTGGGTAGTGTGGTGCAGTTCGTGAATAATTGGTATTTTGATCATACTGTTTCTGTAGATACCAAAATGTTTCAAAACAGTAAGTCACCAAAAAGTCAAAGTCATGACTATTGTTAGGTAATGGGTCAAAGACATATTTTTTTAATATGTTTTAAGATTGGTATACATATAGACCTACGCAAACCTGCACTTAATATAATAAAGCTAAAGAATATGTTTGTTTGGTTAAACGCGCTAATCTCAAGAGTTACGGATCCGATTTAAAAAATTCTTTTAGTGACAGATAACCCAGCTGTTGAGGAAGGCAATATATCATCACGGTGCGATCAATAAAGGCTGAGTATCAGTGAAAAACGTTACAAAAAGGGGACAATTATTCCTTGTGAGAGCTTCCACTGCGTGTTTCAATAGTTAAAGTTTTGCAAAAATAACGTATGTATGATAGAATTGTTCTCCTTTAAAAAACTAAAAAAAAATGGACGACAGCATATGTTGCCAAGCTATAACCTTATTTATGGTAAACAAATTTGTTCACGCTTCATAACATCACGCTACTGTCATGCTGCACGCTGCTGCTGTCATCTGGTAGTCCTATATAAAATCTAGGTGTAGAATAACTAGTGTGTTACCTACAAGGTTAGTTTCATTACGGCTACAATAAACGACTCTATTTTTTCCTTCACATTCCCCACTAATGATAGGTGTAGTGCAATGCATCTAATTAACGAAGTGCAGCACCCTAGAGCGACTTGCGATCTAGCGTAAGTAAGTAGTGAGTAGAGCGAGCGAGTCGGCAATATTTCTATGTCTACCGACCACAATTAGGGTCAAGTCAGACTCGGCGAACATACGGCCGAGGATGCGGCCGCACTTCGTTTGCCGCGACTCACGCCTTGCGTAAAACACGCTCTTCTGCTCGAACAGCTCGTATGCCTAATCAGGTATGTCATTATCATCAAAGTTATAATCTGGATAATCGTGAAGAATTTGCTCAATAGCACAATGTATTCTTCTGTACTACATGCAGATAAATTTCAGCTCTATTGTAATGGCATAAAGTTAATATTCACGTTTTAAAATCATTGGAGAATTTAACGATTAATCTGAAGTAGTCCTTAATGCACAGTCTTTTACTAAAATTGCCTTGATGGCGAGGGGTTTTACAACAAGACAAAGCTAAGGACTTCGATCACACTTAGCAGTTTGTAAAAACGTTATCTTGTAAATTCCATAAGAAAAACAAAAACTGGTACCTGCTGTTTTATCTTAACATATTCAGAGGTCCTTTCATGAGAACTTTTAAACAAAGACAAAATTATAATGTTTACAGTACTAATTATTAGGTTTTAATAATTGTCAACTATCTACCTAGTAGGTACACTAGCATAGGCCCAGCCGGAATTATTTTTGGGGGGGTATATCTACATTAACACAACATAGAACCAATATAAAAATGTACTAGGTCTTTGTCTATGAAATAGACTTTTTTTATAAAATAAATTAATGTAGTTTTTTTCTATGCATGTTTTATATTTATTAATAAAGTAATACTCCAAATAATGCATCTTTGCCAACTCAGTGACAGTATATTGATATACTCCTCGAAGAAATCAGTTGGCCTAGAGGCAAGTGCACCCTCTTGCATTTCCGGCGCCCATGTATACCAGATTTATTTTTTAGTAACTATATTATGACCTCTTTTTAGCACCGTAAAAACATTGTAAAAGAAAATTAGAGGTGTCAAGGGATACCCTGATGGAACGAATTTCCTTTCGATTAATTAGTGAAGTAATTTAAATAAAGAAGTAAGAAATTACATTTTCTATTATTTTATTATTTATTGTGTACAAAAAACCCTGTATAAACATAACAAAACAAAAATAATCGTCGCGACACTACACTGTTCAAAGCAAAATAGAAAGACGAAACGAAAATAATTGGCTTGCTTTCTATGAGAAACAGAGAGAGACAGACAGAGAAACATGCGCACGCCGCACGGCTTACTACACTATAGCAAAAAGTGTCGTGACAACTTTTCATCTGAATTTTTTCCGTCTAGCCACCTTCGCAGCGCGCGAAAAGGAACTTCGTTCCTAAATTAAATATTTAGACATCGTCGTATACCTTGTTTATTAATAGGTAGGTATTGTTACATTTCATTATATTACCTTCTCAGCGTGTATTCACAATAAAAGTCAATACAGCAATAACAATTGAATGAATATATTAACATATCAAGAATTTTATTCCATCATTGTACGACCAAAAATATTTAGAGTTGGTCTTATCAACGGACATTTTTTGGATTCATTATCAACGGATCTCATGGTATGACCCGGTCGAATACAAATTGCTAGAGATTTTGCGTTGGACCCCAGCGGGGTCAGGAATCATGGGATCCGTTGATAAATAACTTTTTTGTGTCCGTCTAGTAGAAGTCCTGTGCCATTGCAGATGGGTCAGAACTGGAATCAGATCGGTAATTGTAAGGTAAGCCACCAACCCCCCGCCCCCCTCTGGAGGACTGGAAACTGTGTTCGCTACTTTATGATCAAACGACTAGCCTATCCCATTGGTTATAAAAAAGGTCGTTTCTTCCAAAAACATGCTTTTGTTGTTGCATCAAAAGACGTTTTTTGTAGCTATTTCAAAATGAGGGAGTTACCTGCAGTAACGATCGCTGCATGTGGAAATAATTATAGTGTTGGTTAAATTATTTAAAAACAGTAATTCTAAACCATATTATTCACAACTTTGTTCATATGTTTATGTAGATTTAGTGGTCGTATACAAAATGCATGATCACGTGAGAAACTAGGTAATTTCTTTTAAATATTGCCAGCAAAATTAAGTCAATTAATGTTAGTATTGCGAAATATTCTAGTAGGTACTTACTTCCCATTTCGTTTATCTACTCCATTGCGTAATAGTTTGACAGGTCAGATGACGTAGTGGTTTGTGTAACGGACTGCTACGTCAAAGGGTTTGATGTCCACTCGAGTTAAACATTTGTGTGCATATATTGTTGTCACACATATACGTATTTTTTGCTTATATGTGTGTATTTATGACAGTTGTTTAGTTGGAGGATTGATGGTATTGTGTGAATGTGATGCAATATTTTATTATTATTTTAATTTTAAATCTAGAAATTTTTGTCGTTTAATGTAAGTATAACCCTATGTCGGACAAGATTTTCATGTTAGATTACTGCGTACCTCTCTACGAACCACGTGTACTGCATTATATATACTTAATTATAACGTACTTGCGTTACAACTGATCGTGATATATCGATATGTAGGTAATCGATAAATCTAATAGATTATAACTGCACATAAAAATAACTTATTACTTTTATAATAAAAATAACATTCTAAAAATCTTTGTCAGAAATCGTCAGTCACAGATAGCCTTTTCTTCATAAGGTTCCGTAGACAATAAACTATTTATTTATTTCGTTTTATTTTAAGAGCCTGCCGAAGTGACTCTACCTAGCCTGATCGAAAACATGAACGGAATCTATGTTGTATTCATCATATTCACTGTGAATGCAGACAATGCAGTATGGTTACCCCACACTACGGCACACCTAAACTCTCATAGTTTCACCTCGAGGATGCATCAGTTTACAGTTTCGTCAAGAAACTGTTATTTTGACAATAGAAAGCTGTAATTTAGTGTGTTTTACATATTATACATAAGTTTAAAGTGGTAAAATAAAATGTTAAAAGAAATAGCTTTATGTTTTATTTATTTGAATTTCATTTAAAGAACATAATATATGGTCATTAGCATTACATGCTATCTAACTAATATGAGAGATAAAACAGTTGACCAATATAATTTCAATCATTGATAACTTTTAACATCTTCTAAAAATGTCATAGACGAGAAATCTAGTGATATTCCGGTATTATGGGATAGATCACTTGACACCAGGATGTCGTAAAATGTGATTTTAAGATAATGCTGACGAGTTAAAACGAGTTTCCTCTATAATTTCGTTTGTAAAATATTCAACTTCAAAGTGGTCATTTTAGTCCCTTGCTCCCGCTGCCAGCTATAGTTGTTTTTAGATGTGTCGAAAACTTCACGGTGGTAATGAAGTTTAGAGGAAAACGATCACAGCTCAAGGCTATCCTACAAACAGTACTTGAAACAGTACAAAGGTATAAATCTCATTGAAAACTGCTTGGGTGAATTTACCAAATATTTACGGGACCCTGTTGTGGGTAGGACTTGCACCTTTTTATAAATGTTTGTAGCATATGTTGTCTCACTGCCCTTAATTGCTTTTGAACAGATAAAATAATGTTACTGAAAAAAATATGAGAGAAAATGCAAGCCTAACTTCTTTTTACTTTTCCTAGCTTTTTATTACACCAAGCAAATAATAATTGATGTATTGAAGTTCAAATTTTCCCCTGAAGGTCAAATTTTGTAAAAAAAAACCTATCAACATTTTTTGCCCATTTATTTTCAACCTCAAAAATGTCATAAAAGTGTTATCTATGTAAAATATAAAATATCCAACGTTGTCTATAATATGATTATGTATATCGGTTTATAGCCGAAAGTTGAATCGGTGTTCTACTAGTCATAACAATACTTTATGGTATTTATGAGATCGTGGGCCATCATCATCATCTCAACCAAAAGACGTCCACTGCTGGACATAGGCCTTATTTTAGACGTGTGGGAACCCCTTCCGGCCGTCACTCCACCGGGATTTACGGCGGGGTGGTGGTCGGAATCGAACCGACTAAAACCACACGGTGTGTCACTTTGCGCCTGGTATAGGAGGGATCCGGGAACAGCTGCTATTACGACATCCAGGCTGGACATTGGCCTCCCCCAAGGTTCTCCACAACAGCCGGTCCCGTACCGCCCGCACCCAGCAGGTTCCCACGACCTTCACTAGCTCGTCAGACCACCTTGTGGGGGTCGTGGGTAGATCGGTACTAAATTTAGGACAATTTTTTGTTAAAAAATCGATCTTTTGGATGTATTTTGTCTGGAAACGCAGTATTTAGGTGTTGTTCACTTATCTATATTATTACCTACATTTGGGTGCTGCTCACCAGATCTCTTGAACTTGGCTTGACATACTCCCGCGTATCTTGTTATTCGCCAATTTGGGTCAGTCTTCTTTAATTAAATGGATTTTTATAAGGTACTTACTTGCCAATAAAATACGTAGATTTTTACTGCGTGTAATATTGACATGAATTGTATATATTTATCTAGAGTTGGCATTTTTGTTCCTTGTTGGCTTGTTATAGTCAAAACAATGTGTTGACAGAGAAAACTATTATAAATGCGAGTAATTATTTTTCTGCCACTGCCATCTAGTTCTACTAATAAAACTATTACCGCGCTTTGTAAATGGGTTCGGTTCAAATTCATTTTGTTTTCCCATAGCTGTAACAGATGGCGTTAATAAACACACTGTGTTCTACTAACGCTATTGGTCCGTATTTAGTTTTACTGCTAAAAATGGCTGAACTTTATTGATACATTTTTGCCTCTGAAATGAGTTTTGTAATGAGTGTATATTCTAAATTACGAATTATCTTATCTCAAAATTGGTAACACTATACGTAATTCATCACACTAGATACAACCACACACAACACACCAGATAAAAAAACATCTTTCTGTAACAAAATCTATATATGAATACAGTGGACCCGCGGTAATCCGGCCCCGACGCGTAGGTATTGTTTCAATTCCGATTGCTTAGTTTGAATTTGACTACGTGTGATAGCGGTGCAGCTTAGCATGCGTTCATTGTTTGCTGTTTATTCATTGCGTGTTACATATACGTACGTCGTCACAAGCCCAGAAGACAACAACATATAGAATCTTATCATTTGTCTGTAATTTGTCGGATTACAAGGTACTCTTTTATAAAAAAAAAAACCAGACTACAGGGGGTCTTAGGCAGTACTCTATAATCTGACAAATTCGATAGTCCGACACTGCCCTGCAAAACGTTTGTCGAATTACCAGGGGTCCACTGTACCTAAGTACTTAAGCAAGTAAATACTTATAGTACCTAAATAGTCTCAATAGCTTTTAAAAAGGTCATCACTAAAAAATCTCTAATTGTCCACTCCAAAGGACGTTTTGGCCTACTATACTACGCTGTCCAGACAAGTTGGTATTGTTTCAAGTGCTGTGTTGTGGTCCAGCGTACTCGGCTCTTATGACACCCATAGAATGAATACCGGTGACAACCCTTCGTTTTCTTAACCCCTCACAATACGAACAGTTTAAAAAGTTAACTCAAATAAATAAAACAAGTAAATTTTATACAAAATAACATATTTTTATTACCAGACAGCACAACACATATGATTCATATTTCATCACAAGCGTTAGTAAATTTAAATTAACAATCTGTATTAAAAATAATAATTACAATACAACTTTGAATATAAAAAAATAAATAAGTTAATATTATGCAACAAGGTATCTTGATTTCTTTTTATATTACAATTGTGTGTGTATTTTTATTCAACAGTGATTTCACTTTAAAAGAAAGCATTTATATACGAAACATATTGAAGTTTGTAGTTTAAGATGGAAGAATTCTTTTATTCATTTTTATACACGTCATTATGAGGTCTAAAAATTATCGATTATTGGCAAGCGGGTACCGTTACATGCTTAACCTTTAGAAAAGAGGTAGACAAGGGAGTTTTTCTCCGTAACATAGTACTACTTTGATACACGTGGTTGAGACATTTGTCAATAGAGCAACAGAAGAAATATTTCTTTAAAAATTAAGTACTTTTATCGACAATTTTGTTTTTTAATTCTAATATGTATTTTAAAAATCGTTTTTTTTATTTATTTTACTAAAAAAAAGACATCGTCTTAGTTTACTCGGGTAGCGGTAACCCATGCCTGGTTTAAAACTGTTAGATATATTCGGTGGTTTGTTGGAATGATAAGATTGTATATTGGAATGAAATAAAAAAAGACAGTCGGCACTTATACTAGAAATAAGAGTAGATGAAGAAAAGAAAGAAGAAATGTTTCCTGTACATAAATCGCTCTTTTGTTACATAATTTTTTACAAATTTTCAAAACATTGAACAACATATAGACACAGTTTCACAAACAATATAAATTACTACACTCTACACACAAGTAAATAATTTATAATACTTTATTAATTAGTCATTACTGGATAATATATTTTTCAGGTAATAAATGAGGTATACAAGAGTGGTTTTGTTAGACATCTCTCTTCACAAAGTATATAATGACATCAATTCTTGGTAGGATTTGTTTCAGTCGAAAACAATCATGTGTTTATTAATCAAAATGTTAAAATTACACAAATTTGTCTGCTATTTACGTATTAACATCTTAATTAATAGCAAAATTACTTATTTCATTACTTTATGTTAATAGCGCCATCTATTGAAGAACTAATAGCACTACAAACAGCGCCACTTAGTATTAGTACCACAAAATCATTTAAATAAATATATTAGTTTATACATAGATATTTTTTTAGGAATAAACTTTGAAATTAATAGACACGTCTTAAAAGTGTCTGTATCTCACAGTTACGTTTCGTCTATAATATAATACAGTATTAAATATGACAATTGTTATATTATTTATACGGGGTTCAAAAAGCCCGACGTTTCGTACAGGCTGCTTCAAAGTTAGCTTAAATTAAGTACTACTATTTTTCTAGAGAAAAAAATAAAACCAGTCGTTGTGTATGTAAATCACTGGAATGTGTGTATTTTATCATCAGATTATTATTAATTGGTATGACTATTTCTTAAGAAACAAAATTTTTCTAAAAACTCATTTATTTTGATATTTAATATCAATTGAAACTTACCGTGAACTCCCTTTCAGGGTAAAGCAAAGGAGTTTAACATTGGAGTGCTTTTGTTAGTTTAGTTATAACTGTTTTGTCTCATAAATATTACAAGAAAATAAAAATTAGAAAATGGTGAAAACAACATTGAAATTATTAATTTCTTTACCATTAAAGGCAGAAGACAGCAAATGCGACTTGATCTAAAAGTTTTCTAGTTCGGCAAAAGTGTTAATAATAAGAATGTATAGATAGAATCATGGGCGCCGGGCAGAAAAGAAGACATAGACAAAATACATATTTTTTACTCGACTACACCAGCGATTGCTTTATTTAATAGATAAAAGCATAAATAGAAAAAAAAATACGTTAAATTATTTAAAAAAAGACAATTTCATAGATAAAGACCTAATATAATTCTATATTTTATATTAGTTAATAGTATGTGTAGATACACCCCCTTGAAAATGATTCTGGCGGCACCCATGGGTGGAATAGCATTGTTAACTTACTTTAAAACTGGAATAATGTAT
Organism: Hypercompe scribonia; assembly: GCA_949316085.1. NCBI lineage: Eukaryota > Metazoa > Arthropoda > Insecta > Lepidoptera > Erebidae > Hypercompe > Hypercompe scribonia. Next base: position 20,490,227 of record OX438970.1, read on the forward strand.
CAAGGCAAGAAATATAATTAAATTATATTTAGAACACATAAGAAAAAGGTATTATTTTGTTTCTAAATTATTGTGTTAGATATCTTTTTTCAAATAACTTCCAGTTTCAAAAAGTGAAGTCCTAATAACTGGAACCGGTCACTGAGTTCTAGACTAGAAGACTTGTGATGATAAAAAATCTGTCATTTTACTTATATATATACGTATGTAATAATGTAACTGGTAATATTAATATAAATTAAAAAAAAAACTTACTATTCATCATATCATCTCACTCAACTTTGAACTAAAAAGGATAAAACAAAAATAACAAAATAAATACTCTACTTAAAATACCTATTCAACCATTTATATCGTATTCACTGTACACGAGCTTTACATAATTTAATTAAGAAAAACATGCAAGCGTTATACTAGGTCTATATGACATCGATCTGGATGTCGTAATAGCAGCTGTTCCCGGATCCCTCCTATGTGAGGCGCAGAGTGGCACACCGTGTGGTTTTAGTCGTTCCGATTCCGACACACCACCCCGCCGCAAACCCCGGGGGGGTGACGGCCCGAGGGGGTTTCCACACGTTAAAAAAAAAGGTCTATATGACATCTCACTTGCCAAGTGACGGATAATTCTAGCAACGCGCGCGCTCATTGGTCAATTCCAATATTGCGCTTCTTTGCTCCTCTTACACACTTCCGTCCCTTTTTGAAGTTATACTTTGTTTAGCGTGTTAAGGAAATATAATGATAGTAAATTATTAGGATGTGCGCGCTCACCGTCACAAAAAACCGACACCATGAAATTAGCTAGTCAATATTTTAGTTTTAAAGTTATACCTCTTTTGGCACGAAATTTATTTAACTAGATAATATGTCATTATAAAATTTTCTGTCAATTTATTAAATACCTTTTTTTCAACTATTAGTGTCTCTTTCTCTCAGCGGGATGTGCTACGGAGCACGCGCTCTTTTGGAGCAGAAAAGGGGTCATCTGCAAGCCGTAGGTAGATGGCCCGAGGTGCGTCAGGGTTTCAGGGATTTCCTTTCTAGGGTACACCTGATTCCCTGGCTACTGGTACCTAGACGGCGTGCGGTTTTTGATCGGTTCGAGTCCGACATAACCACCAGTAGGTGGTATCAGGGGGGATTTCGCACAGAAAAAAAAAGTGTCTCTTTCTCTACAAACATAAGATAGCACGAAGGATAATTTTTATAGAAAGATTTTCATCTTGTTACGCCAAAGAAGCACAACACAAACACACGTTTTTTTAATTACTTCCACAAATTGCAAGTAAGGAAGCAAGAAAGACGATACACATTAAAAAGAATTTCTAGTCGTTTGTGTACGTTTCCTCGACATAAAGTACATAAGTATTAGGGAATTAGCAAACCCAGATTTATTTACAAGAATTAGATACAAGAAAAATATTTGAAATTCGTTAAATATGTATTTCGAGCAGAGTTAGTATAATCTCTGTAGGTAACGTACTACTCACACAGCACTATAATTGTCATCTATATACTATCAGATTTCTACCGTTCGCTAAATAAGAGGCCATCAACGTAATATCATTAAAATATATTAAGAGACGTACACACAGCATCCAGGCTACTAAATAAGTAAATTACAATTCTCAAGCAATGTCAAAGCAAATAAATATATCAATTTCTAATCTTTTAGTTAGCGAACGTCAGATTTGTACACTTACAGTTAACCTGACATATACTAATTCACTATAAATAATAAATTTTCATACTTAACACCAAAGAACAGCACACTACTTTCTATAAGGAATCAATCCGATATGCCCCAGCACTTTTAAAAAAAAAAATCTAAACACCTCATAAATATGGCAACACCCAATATAACATTTTTTAATGGCAAAATTATTCCCAGTAATGTTTTCCATTTCTGAGAATCACGTCCAAAGTGAAGTGGGCATCATACCTTCCTTAGTAACAGTTCTGGGCGTCAGTACCTCGTTGCATAAGAATTCTAGCGGCATATCAACTAGGTAGCCTAGTATGAGGTCTATTTTTCGATTGGCTAACGCCGGGTCTGAGTGAAAGAGAGATTCACGATGCTCTTCTTGATACTTCTTCAGTTCGGCAAATGTGTGGACTCGGTCAGTTGGTATTGTGTGGAACACCTAGAAACAAAAATAATATACCAGACATCTGATAGACAAAGCTCACAAAACCATTTAGTTTCAAACTAAGCAGAAAGCTAGATTGACTGAGAGAATATCCATTTACTTTTTATAAAACTTATTTTTTACAAAATTATGTATATATATAAATATTTGCAGTTTATACAAACATTTGGTCCAACCCAGGAATCGTACTCAAGTGCTCAACACAATTTAAAAAAATAATAGTATTGTTGATACACTATAATATTTTTTGCACTTTTGGACATAAACTTTTAATTTTGGCTCTATACCGGTTTTACGTACCCTTCACGAGGATTCTTACCCCTGGTACATCGATAAGCCGAGGCATTGTTTTCTATTAATTTTGTGAGGCTGTGAAGTTCTTCCAGTCAAGGTACTCTATTTAGAAGAGTCGTAGCTAAGGTTACGGGTTATTAAATTATTGTACATAAATACTGTTAATTATCATCAAATATATACTGTTATGCTTACATCTTCATATAAATCCGTGTTCCTTTTTGATATAGCTTTCCACATGTCTGTATAGAATTCTTTGCTACAAGGATCGTCGAGTGATATGCCGAGTCTGTCCAAGTCTTGCCCCATCAGACCGAGGTGTTCTCGGAATAAGCGCTTGCGCAACCCTCCAGCGAATTTGCCGCACGGGAACGTCTCTCCGTTCATTGTACCGTCTGTGAATTGCTCATCCTAAAAAGAAAAATATCTCTTCAGCGAGATGTTAAAAGTAACAATAGCACAGGAAAAGTATAGTATTAAACTTTTTTGTTTTTCATACTAATTCAAATTTATGTAATAATTAATGCGATATGTCATGATAGAATATGCTACAAAATTTAGTTAAAAATTTAGATTCATTCGTTAGTTTTAAATAACTCTTATGGTTTTGGAAAGAGTATACATTGAAAGATTGTTACGTAATGTTACGTCACGACCCTTAGGAGTAAAATAAACCAAAAAGAATATGGTAAGAGAACTATCATAAAAACAAGACGTCTAGGCCAGAACATGGCGTACATCGTTCCGGTCACTATAGCTCCACATTATGTTTGAGGATACAGGTACTGACCTGCAATATAACGGCGATCTCCGAGTCCCTCTTGCCGACCATGGAGCGGTCGTTGATGTTGGCGCTGCCGCAGATGACGGTCTTGTCGTCGGCGATGAGCAGCTTGGAGTGCACGTACACGAGCTCGGTCACGGGCTCGCCGCCCAGGCGCGCGTGCGTGCGCAGCCCGTGGAACGTGATGTACTCCGACGGGTCGGCCACGCCCGCCTCGTACAGCCGGGTCAGTATCGCTTCTCGACTTCTGCATCGCAAACATAAATAGTCTTAAGTATGTTTTAATTAAGTTACTTTTAAATCTTCTTATATTCTAATAAAAAGAAAAAAAATGTAGAGTATATATTTAGTCTGCGGTTTGAAATAGCTTTATACACATTTGAAATAGTATGTACTGTTATTTGGAATATTAGTTATTTGGTTAGGTATACATTACTTTTAGCAATGGTAACTAGGAAAATACAAGACAAAGTTTATTGTTTAAGAGGCGCAATTTATATATTAAACACTATAGCTTATTTTTTACAGACAATTGCCGCCTTAGGTATATTTTTTATCTCACAGGGTCGTTCAGAAACATTTGCATTTTTTGAATCACATCAAGTGTTGTACCATGTGGGGTTCGGACTCACAACATCCAGTGCAGTAAAAAGTGGTGTGGCGACTGCTTAAATCACTACGAAATCCATACAATTATTATATTCGGTATCTTCTTTGTTTCTATGACACATGAAATATTCATAATTTAAAAAATCATCATATATGCAAATGTGTTAAAGTGGACGATAAATCATTTATGACATTTATTTTTGACACGTATTGTATTTATTATGTGTTGTTATTTTTGTAAATGTTTTGTAGATACATATTTTTACAAGTCGTATTTTACAGTTAGAAAACGCTGGCGTTTCCTAAAACTCACTCTGAGGAGAAATGCCTGCAGATGAACGCAAGTACAGTATAGGTAAGTGTAGGGAGGCTGGTCAAATCCAGCGGATGATTCGCCGAACACCTCTCCATAAAGCACCCAGCCCCGACTGCGTGACCAATGAAGCCTTGCGTCACCTACCTCCGCGAGCGATCGCGACGCTGGCGCTCGCTTTGTGCGGAACAGGATGATCTACAGGGATCTGTGTATAGAGCCTGGATGACTTCGTAAGATGCCTGAGTTCAAACCTAGTCGTGCATGTCGATGGCTCGCAAGCCCGCCACCTGCGCGAGCTCGCGCCTTACCATCGGCGACCGCCGGACAGGCATGGCCTACCGCGAGACCTCGTCTCCGTACCAATCCCTACCGGACTATCCTCAACACCCTGCCTGGTGCTGGCTGACGGGCGCTCCTCGGAGTCCCCACCCCCTGGAGCTTGACCTCGCTAAGCACAGGAGGGAACACAGAACGAGATCCGGGCGCAGCTAACATGCTGGTCATGGACTGACTGCATCTGACTGAGCGGCATCACCACGAACGCGAGTACAGTGTAGGTGAGTGTGGGTGAGTGTAGGGAGGTGGCTCACCGACAGATGCTCTGGTAGTTCCAGTGCGTGACGGCGTGCAGCGACGTGCCCGAGGGCGCGCCCACCTCGCCCTCGAAGCCGGGCAGCAGCGGCATCACCACGAACACGCGGAAGCGACTGCGCGCCACGTGCGCGCGCATGATGCGGTTGAACAGCGCCTCGCCTATCTGCCCACGAAAAGACGCTTCAAGATATTAAGCTCTCCAACTACTTCTTCCGGCGTCGACGTCCTATGATAATGCACTCCTAACCGATGTGAGCCTCGGCGGTCAGTCTCGACGGAGACCGGCCGCCTACGCTATACTGAGCAAGTTTGTGTGTAAACACAGATGCACTTTCTGTTCTCTCACTTTTAAAATCCGATGCAAAGTCTATCCGACACGACCGGGAAGAGAACTAGCGCAGGAACGATGGCTTTACGTACTTTCCGTGGCACGAGAGTTAAGAGTTTCTAATTTTGGACTGTTATTAGGTATGTCTATAATCATAAAAACTCAATACCACTTTTTGACCAAACCCGGAAACCGAGGCCAGCTCAATCACACCAATCGCATACGCTTACTCACTTAATCCACTCTTTGTTTTAGAAAGGAGATATTAGTCTACTACACCACGGTACCCAAACGAGTTGATACAGAATTTATTTCGAATTTTTCTTTTCTTTGCAAAGGTGCTGTCCTGCATAACTTGCTTTCTTAGTCCGCTCTTACGAGGCTCAGGGGATGATTGAGTCTGGTAATTCTTAATCCGTCACCATATAGACATATTTCTGTCATGGAACCTTATGTTCGATAAATTAATCACTCAGTTTAACAACAAAATACTCTTCACAGCAAGTTTGCAAGGACAAAAATGAGTTAAGACTCTTACCTGATTCCTCACAGTGACACTGGTCCTCGACAGCGTGATGAAGAACTGGTTCTCGATGTACACGTAGTGTTGTGCTTTTGTTATGGTATCGACGTACGCCTCGTGGATGCTCTGTTCCACTGTGTCTGGATCTAGGAAACCGGTTGACCAACTTGACACGCTGCGGATCACCTGGATATATGATGTAATGAGATGTAAAAAGAATTTATTTCAAATTTAAAGATGCTAATAATATTTTAGAGATAGATTAAAGCGAATGCTTACAGATTCATGGACCAGCTCTAGAGATTCTGGTAACTCTCACCGGATTCTCTTGAGAACATTGAGATATCAATATACCAAAACGAAACACAATTTTCCTCTGCAGGTTTCACAGGTTTAAGTCAGGGTAGAAACGAAATAGATGTTTTCATTTCTGACTGACAAACTGATTTTATTTGAATTTTCTTTATTTAAACCTGGAAAATTCTTTTCACACCATACCCTCCGTAGGGAGATGAAGGGTGTGTGTGAGACTTCCAGACAACTTACTTTATGAAGATCAGTTGGGTGACTGAGTTGTGAAATAAAATCGCATTCGCCTTTTTTCAAGAATAATTACCTGGCAAGACACATCGGTTATATCGCAGTCGAGGAGTTTGTCCAGATCATGTAAAGGTTTGATGTCAGTGTACGATTTCGGAAGTAAGTATGGATAGTTCAAATTTTGTCTGAAAAAAAAACAATTAGAGAGTTAGTAGTAGTTAGTAGTGGGTCTCAGAGCAAGTCTCTGTGAATTTATTAGTATTCGTAACTCCTCGAGTTAGCTTCATTTTTAAAGCAGTCATAAACATCAAATGGTGGCTCTATCAAGGTACAATAAGCCTCAGTACTATTCATTACCATTAACAGCCTTTAATAGCCCACTGCTGGGCATAGGCCGCTCCAGAGAAAGGTTTTGGCTTACTATACCAGGCTGGCCGGACGGATTGGTATAGAGTTTGTTTCAAGTTTTTCGTCTTCTTGCAGTGATGTTGTTCTATTCAGATTATTCCTTAGTCGCCTCTTACGACCCCTATGGAAAGGGTAGGGGTGGTGACATTTCATATTCTTAACCCATCACCACATGGATTCATCCACCAGGACTATTAATATTTTTTGAAGGAAAAACATTGTCTTCATTAAAAACTAGCTTACCCCGCGAACTCTGTTCCGCCTTAGAGACAATAAATAAGCACATTTTGGATTTTGGACTGAAATGCGGTCGAACGGGATAAAAAGTATCCTGTGTCCGTCTCCTGGTTCTAAGCTACCTCCACACCAATTTTCAGCTAAATCCGTTCAGCCGTTTTTGAGTTATAAGTGGTGTAACTAACACCACTTTCTTTTATATATATAGATGAGTATTAATGTATCAAGGACGCTTCATAATCTAATGTACAAAAAATATTGTATTATCTTCAGTTTTATAGACAACAAAGCAGAAGGTGACTCTCACACTTCACACAGGTCTTTATTTACCTGGCCTTCTCCAGTTTGATAGCATTCCACCTCTGGATGAAGTGCCTGGCGACGTCTCTGGCGCAAGCTCCCTGCACGACCACTCCGACGTCGTGCCACGGCATGCGAGGAGTCGACTTCCTGTCCACTAAGTCTGAAATGTTCTTTTAGTTTAGTCGAAAGTACTAGCTTTGAAAAAAATTGATACGATCAGTTCCAGCTTGAAAAAGTAATCAAAATGTAAGAAAATTAAAAGGAATGTAAAACTAATCACACGATAGCTTTACTTTCCGTAACAATTCTACACATATCTATCTGTACTAACCATTTCTTACAGTTCCATATGTGTTTATGGGTCACTGTTCCGCCCATAAAGACCGTAGCGAGATGGTATTCGTAGTCTAAGACCTTTATTAATAAATACTCTTAAATCTTATAGTTCTGGAGATGAATATAAAAAACACATAAAAATAATATTCATATCAACCCAGAAACCTTCGTAAGCTCATGCACAGCAACTTTCAATCAAATGTATAGTTTACGATTCTATAAAGTACATAGAAAGTAAATAGAAAATTTATACACAGTTTATTTGCTTACCTACAAACGGCAGATCTAAATAACTGAAATCCTTAACAATAAAATTAGTGTAGTCCTTCCCAATCCACAGCTTAGAGTTCCCTGCAACACCATCTACTTCTTCTAGAGTGGAGGCAGTTATCACCCTCCCTTCCACCACTTGCGCTAAGGGCGTGGGTTGACTGACTTTCTTATCCCTCAAGACGTCTGTCCTCAGAACTTCTACTGTCGATAAAGCATACTTTTCTGCTTTCTTTCTTTCTGAGTCGTCTAATTTCTTTTCAATTCTTTCTTCTTCGTAAGGGGGGTATAATATACTAATAATATCCTTCCCCCGGTCTGTTATTTTGTTTAATACATTTCGCTTTTGCACCTCGTGTGTGTCGAATTTGGACATGTCTTCGCTTGTCCCATTGGCATTCATGAGCAATTGGTCTCCAGGTTCCAGGACAGGGAGATTTTGGGGTGGTTCTTCCGGTGGGGTTGGTTCAGGTACTTCGGGTGTGTCTTTTTTGACATTACTGTTTAACGTTAGTCTGAGAAGTGACAAAAAAAATTCTGTAATTCATTGTAATGACTAACAAACCCTTCTCTAACTCCTGTAACTTCATTAATTCTGTGGAAAGTAATGTGTATTTCTTTCAGTTACGCCGGCCGTATGCGTACAGTACAGACTCTGTTTAGCATTTAATAGATTTGATGGCGGTGTGTGAAATTAGTCTAGTCACTATTATTGTTTAAATAAATATGCTAACAGTGATATATAAAATTAGCATGCTAATTTTATCGAAGTCAATTTAATTGCCAAGTAAATTAACAGTCTTTAGTAAATGTAATTCTACAAGTATTCAATCATATAATTGGTACAGAACTTACTCATTAAGACCAATGACTAAGTTTTTGGAACTTTTCGCAAGTTCTATGGCAGCATCGAGCCCGTTCGTCTGCGGCATATAGAGACCTCCGCCGGGAGAACTGGAGGTCTTCATTTTCGTTCTCACGGAGGACTTCGTGTCGGATATATTGCCGAGGTCTGTGAGTCTGTAAACAACGAAATATTGTTATGGATTTTATATAAGTAATATTAATGTTATATGACTGTCCTCTATGAATGAGATGCCTAACGTTGAAAAACTTTTTTCATTAAAACCTATAGTTGCCGAGATTAAGCCATTCAAGAAATTTTATTTTAGCTTTCATACACCTTTGTAGTTTGTCCTTTAGTTGCCACTCTCCAGGTAGCAGAGCCACGCTGATTTCAGCATGAACCGGCCGGCTCGGCCGGGGCAGTACTACCCTCCCACAGAAGACAAACCTAAAGTGACAGAATCCGTGCTGTCGTGTTTCGTTTGTGAGTGTGAGAGGCCCATTGATGCAGGGGTGACAGTTGTCGTGGTAAGTGTATGCAACACAGCTACGATGACTGACATGTCTTTGACGTGCCCAAGTGAGGTGTAAAAAAACATCGTTATAGGCCGCCATAGTGTGGGTCACCATAGTGCATTGTCAGCATTCGCAACGACTATGGTGACTGCAACTTTTGGATTGTATTCATGCTTTCTATCAGGCAGAGTAGAGTCACTTTGGCAGGCTATTAAAAGAAAAAATGTACTACACCCAAGGAATGAATAGGAGTTGTAACAAAGGTACCTGTGTTTATGGTCGTCCCAGCGTCCGTAGCACAGATCAATGCCACCGAGGAACGCGACCGTTTGGTCTATGCACACTATTTTCTCGTGGTGAGCCCAAAGTAACACGCCTCCCTTAGCATGGTCTGGATGACGGAACACCTATAATTATTTTAATTTTAAAAGACAACTCTCGCTCTAGGAATAAATCCTGTTTCGCAGGGGACTTTACAAACATACAAGAAACGGACACAAAGAACACCCAGACTGAGAACAACAGTTTATGGATCACACAAAGTGTTGTCCCATATAGGGTTTGAACCCACGACACTCAGCGCAGTAGAGAGCGGCGATTATATACAAAAGATTAAGTTTGTTTCTTCAAAATGTACTTAAAAAAGAAAACCCCTATAGGGGTAGTCGTCTGGAATCAACGTTAGGTACAATGTTATATTGACTGCCTTGGTAGCATAGTGGTAGCGTATACGACTGCAGTCTGCGCTTTCGGGTTCGATTCCCAGATGTGACCGAAAATTTGTATGATCTGCAAATGTTTACTTCAATTCTTGTTTTTACGAAAAAAAATAATTTCAGTTATCTATTACCCACAGCACAAGCTCTGCTTTGTGTGAATATGATAAAATATGTTATTATTTAGAATTATAATTGTGCTTCCATACAAAGTTATTCTTACTTAATGTGAAACCTGAAAATAGTTTGTCCAGAATCGGCAATAGAATCGATTTCAATAGCTTTTAAGCAATGTTATATTTTAAGTCAAATATCCATCAAAGTCTGTTACCATAGACACACTAGTTAATACGTAAGAACCGGCAGCGGTGACCAAAGTACTAGATGTTTTTGGTACCAACCGGGCGCGTGTAACGAGATGTCATTCACACATTTGGTGATAATATTTCCGCAAGGACAATGATGGAACTGAATCAGCTGATAGCTTATTTAGAGGTTTTTTATTTCTATTTATTTTTTTGTGTTTGAGGTGTTTCGACTTTAGTACTAAGTAAGAATAACCTTGTATAGATACATCATTATTCGTATTATATTATATTATTGTAATCAATCAATTCTCCTTTGTGTAATTCAGAGACATATATATAATTATAAACATTACATCAATTTTTTTTATTAAATAAGAAACAGGTCCCAATAGGTTTTGGACCCTTTTATTTTTTGTAAAAGTTCTAGAATAGAATAGAACACAAAACTTACCTTAATATTTTCGCTAGCCAATTTACTTTTGCTGTAGAAGCTGTTAATTCCGAGCGCCATCTCAACCTCTTTGTACAGCATTATGAATATTTTGACTCCTTGAGCCTGTAACGTTGTTCAATGCTGAATTATTGTTACTACCAAAACGAATCTTTTATATTAGACTGCTGTGAAAAACAAACTGCTGTGAACATCAATAGTATTATAGTATTTATTTTAATCTAATTGAGTATCCAATTGAGTAGTCTGTGGAGGGAACGGGTGTCATGTCCCTCCGACACAAAGGCCTCGACCATGCGAGGTGGTAATGCCTGGTGGACCGCGACCCAACGGTTGATGTTAGGATATTGCGTATATGCTAATCGCCGCGAGAATATCTCTATCGCGATTCAGGATTAGTAGTTGCTCCGCAGTTCACTACTCTATAGTTCGGCGTTTCTTCGTCAGATGGCACTTTAGTAAGTATTTTTGTTTGCGTTGTATGTGGAAGTCGCCACAAGGAATTGAACTATTGGAACATCTTTATTGTATGGGGTGTGACAGTCGAGTAGACGGGTGACGTCATGGTAAGCTACTACCACTACCCACTGACACTGGCATTAAATAAATGACTATGAATCTGTAGTAGAATAAAATGCTATGGTAGTGGTAAAAAGAAGAGGGGTGGCAATGTTTATGTCATATTTATCATCAGCCTTTAGTGGTCCACTATTAGCCATAGACCTCTCCTTGGCAAGTTAAGGATGCTATACCACGCTGGTCAGACGGGTTTTGAGTTTGTTCAAATTTTTTCCTTTCCCTTGCAGTGTTGTGTTCTTGCCTAATTTGTTGTTTAGTCGCCTCTTACAACACCCACGAGTTAAAATGGAGATGATGACACTTTGTATATTATTTACGTATATTTTCTTAACTTTAAATATTATAAATGCTGAAGTTTGTTGATGTGAAAATATATGTATGTTTGTGTTACTCTTTCATGCAAAAACTTCTATACAGATTTAGATGAAACTTCTCTTTCTGAATTTGAAAAACGTATAGACTACTATTTACCGCAATAATTGACATACACGCAGTTAGAGCCGTGGGCAAAAATTAGTAATATATGATAATAAAAAAGTATCCAATTTGTGTTACTAATCTGTTTCACTCACAGAATTTAGATGTCCTCTACTGCCTCGTTTTAACTTTCCAACCACTTTATAGCGAAACACCAAGACCTATAAAATAGAAAAAAGAGCAAAAAAGCAATCATCACCAACCGCCTTCCTCTTCAAGATCATATCGAGCCGCCAGTAGTTCCCGTTGAGCGCGGGTCGCTTCATGTAGATCTCGGGGCTGAGCCACCAGTCGGCGATGAAGATCTCCTCGCGGGCCAGCTCCATGGCGTCGGCCACCGCCTTGAGGTAGGCCGAGCCGTCCACCAGCGCGCCCGCCGGCGCCGCCGCCCGGCACGGCGCGAACGAGTGGTGCAGGTTCACTCCCGTGAAGTCTCGCGCTGAATATTATAAAACATCTTATAAGTATATTTCTACTCACATACATAATGTGGTTGAATTTACACACTTTATTCGAAATATGGCCACCCTGTTAAATTTTTGGTGGTTAAGTGTTTCGTATTGATAAACACACGGGGACGTGGTATTCAGACTGCACGATTGACCTAGTGGTCTAGGCGGTCGCCACGCCGCTCTCCACTTCGCTGAGTGTTGTGGGTTCAAATCCTACATGGGACAACGCTTTGTGTGATCCATAAATTGTTGTTCTGAGTCTAGATGTTCTTTGTTGTCCGTTTCTTGTATGTTTGTAAAGTTCCTCGCGACTCAGGATTTATTCCTAGTGCGGGCGTTGTCTTTTAATAAAAAAAAATAAATGAAAAAATGTTTCATTTTTTTAAGTCACGTTACGCGTTCATAAAACATATGTAAAATGTAGCAACTGCAAACCTAATTCACTTTCTAAGCAGGATTTTATATGTATTATGTTTGTTAAGTTTTAAGTGACTCCAACTGCCCGTGGATACTTGCAACTCATGAGTTACAAATGTGTTACCGTTATTTGCGTCTCTGTAGAATCAACCCCTAGCCAAGATGACACTCTACAAATGTGAATGTTATTACAAAACTATTAAACGTTGTCCGTGTGGTGACGAATTAAGAATACAGTGTTACCACCCCTATTCATCACGTGAGTGTCGTAAAAGGTGACTAAGGAAACAAAGTATGCAAGACAACCTCATTACAAAGAGAAGGAAGACTTGAAACAAACCCTATTCCAACCCGTCTGGCCAGCGTGGTATAGTAGGCCAAAACCTCCCTGCTAAGAAGAGGCCTATGTCCAGTAGTGGACTGTAAAAGGTGGTTGATGATGAACAAATGTATTTGAATGACGTCTCTCAACACTATATCGTATGGTTAAAACAAAATATTGGCCAATAATATAAAAGAATAGAGGCGTTAGTGATAATAGAAAGAGAATTGACGTGAAACTTTCGCATCTAGGCGAAGGAGTAGATCTCCGATAAGCTTACTCAACTGCTTAAGGAAAGAACGAACTCGTGTTAACTAGAATGCACCTTATCGCGCTTGTCATTAGGTCAATATTTGTTAGTATTTCAAGTGAGCTTTCTATAGGCACGTATTCTGTGCAACTAGTGAGAGATCTAAATATTTGAAGTAATATTTGGAATAAATGATTTTGAATTAGTTTATTGTAAAGACTTTAGTATGGACTTCACTTCTAAAATGCTAGGACGATATTCCTGACGTGCGCTATAAATACCTCTATGATTATCATTTAAAAAATGAGAAAAAGTTTCATGTGTTTGATTCGATTATTGATACAAAATAAATCACTTACAACTCTGGTTGGCCACAGTTTTGAGGTATTGCATCCACTCTTTACTCTTGCGTTTAGTCCAACATTTGATCACCATCTGTCTGCTTAGGTTAAGTATTTGTAGTCCATGATTCAAACCCGTCGAATACATGCCACTGGACACTTCAAACCTAGAATATATACGTTATATTGGAGAATCATTCGAAATCTAATATAAAATTATGAATGGATTTAACTCATGTATATGCCTTCGTAGATGTATTTACATCAGTTGTACAGATGATGAAGGAAAAGGCGTCACCCCAGAAGTTAAAGTTCATAATCGCATGTGATGTTCTTTTTGCGTGCGACCGACTACTCGTTTTGTGACAACACGTACAGTAAAAAATACATAATTTAGTGCCATCTAACCAAGACACACTGAACTACGAAGTACCTATTCATTCTTTCATTCGCGTTATGAAAAGTTCTAAGCATAAATGTAACTAGTTTTTGTCTAAAGCCAGTGCCGTATTATTCTGAGTTATAAGCTATATTACTATAAAGTTTCATCTAAATCTGTTCAGTAGTTTTTGCGCGAAAAAATAACAAAATCACGTGCGTTTCCTCGGAGGACTAGGCAGAGGCAAGTTAAACGCCAACTTTTCGCTGGTATTTTGGTCTTATGTAAAAGGTGGCGAGCCTATTGTTGAAAGAAATGCTGCACGAAATGTTTTGTTCCTCACTCCTCGTCCGTCGTTCAGAAGGAGCACCACATGCAGGTGAGGTTATCTTGAGGCCTTAGGTTTTTGAGGAAATTTCAATTTGCCAACATTAACCGGTAGGAGGACCCTTCCTTTATAAATTATATAAAACCAGTTTCACCGCAGTTGCATTTTCAGTATAACTGTTTTAATTTATTCTATCGGCAGTGATTTGTAAGCACAAATGATCATACTCTACAGTTACAAGGTTCATGACGTAATTTACATGAGACATGGGATAACAAATGAATTAAGCTGAATCCTGTACCTCATGAGGCTTAATTTTGTTACAAATATAATTATTATTACTTTGATGTAATGTTATGGTGGGACTTCACTTGAGTATTCGTATATCATATTTTTTATAGGTAGGTAGCGCGTTTACACAATAATAGTGCACAGCAGTAACAATTGAAAAGAATAGATATATAAAAAAATATATATTTTATTTTCATTTTAAGAACCCGTCAAAGCGACTCCACTCTGCCTGAAGTAACGCATGAATAGAATTCAAGAGTTGTGGTCACCATACTCATTGTGAATGCAGACAATGCAGTATGGTGATTCACACTATGGCGGCTTAGTAAAATGCTTTTTACGCCTCGCTTGGGGGTCATCGTAGCATTGTACACACCATGACAACAGTCACCCCTGCATTAATGGGCCTCTGGTCTCGCACTCACGTAAAGCTCTGTTCTATGTCTATATATGTTGGTTAAAAGTAAGATTGTAATGAACGATTATGCTATATGCTAGCTATGCTGTTTATCGATTGTGATGAAAAATAAGACAAATACGAACAGCCAAATGAAATCCTACCTACGAGTAGGTAATGTGTGTTTATGAAACATATATCACTAGTAGACAAAGATCTTTCTCTAGTAATGTGAAATTGATGCCTATTCTGCAGTAGTAACTAGATATTATTTAGATGGCCAGGTCTAAAATATCTCATTTTTTAATATTTTTTTTCGAAAAATGTACTTTCATAAACTGTCATCTAGTTAAAACTATTCTAGTAGTTGTAATAGATTTCGTTTTTACTAAAATGCTTGAAGTACAAAATATTTTAAAATGACGGTAGGCGGCAAAATGAGTGACGTCACATATCATTTTATGTCGGGCAACAAATAAGCTGACGGTGTACATGCACGCATTTGCTTTTATTTATTAAAGTTTCTCATATCTGATTACTCACAGTATTTATTCTATATTACAACATTACTACCATTATTATATTACTCTGCATGTGTGATATATTTTTGTACATTTTATGATCTTTGTAGAAACTCTCTGAACAAATACAATTTTGTCCGACAATCTCTTTAGTAATTTTGAATAATATAAAAACTCGCTATCAATAGGGTTGGCACTAATATTCATACATATTTGCATAACCATATATCCAGATAGTTTTGTGTTTAGAACAAGTACACACAACAAACAAGTATCAAAGTAAACTTAAGCTTTTAAAGCTATTATGAAATATATATAAATCACGTGACACGGTGTTTGTCTGCGATGGACTCCTAAACTAGTTCACCGATTTTAATCAAACTTTGCACACTGTGTGCAGTTTGATCCAACTTGAAAGACAGGATAGCTTACATCTCAATTTAATAGTTTACTACAGTATGAAAATTAAAAAAAAATTAGGCTCAGCAACGCGTGGCCGGGTCTGCTAGTAAGATATATAAAGAAATGAATTATAAGGTTTCCTATCGACCTCCTATTTGTTATTCATGTTAAAAAAATGAAAAGTCATGCTCAGACATTTACCGCAACTCAATTCCCAAGTGTTTTAAAATGATAGAGAAATCTAAAATACTGAATGCGACTGAACCGGCTTCCCTTTAAGAGATTAGACCCGGTAGTATCACACAACTAATCGGATTGTGAATCATAATGACTCATAATTCGATTACTATAGATAATTATATTATCGATAAGATAACCTTGTTAAGTATACATCGTTGATAAATTTTAGATAATACTGTTGATAGTAACTACACTATTATTGTTAGAAAATTTGAAATCTGTATTTGTAGCGTAACAAAAGGTTATATGTTTAATATTACATCGATGGCATGAACTAGAATGAGTGTTTTAATACAGAATCGATTATAATCGATTTAAAAACCAAACTCTTAGCTAATACAGAGTTATTACAGTTAAGCACAATGACCTTTATCTAGATACTTACACATTTAACTTTTAAGCTGCGTGGAATAAAAAAGAAATATTAATTATTTTTAAATATTATTTTTAAAAAGTATTCTAAAAAAAAATAAACTGAGTGCTCACCCCTGGTCGAATAGCATGATGGTCTTAATGACCCCGTCCCTTGGTCGTATGTATCCGAAGAAGGTGTCCTTCACGAAGAACCATCTCTCCTGCCACTTGGCACACACCAGACCCGTACAGAAATAGTTACACCTGAAATACAGTACGTATATAAAATGATGGTCTAATAATGAATATAGAAATATTTTGGTTTTTTATTCCATCGTTAACTGACCCTCGCAACTTCATTAGCGTCTCTTGAAAAGAATAGTTTTTTTTTCACGGCATTTTTTAGCTAATCTCCAGTTCTAGTAAGACTATCGAACATCAATTATTTATTTATCCATTTTTCAACAGGTGACTATTGACTACATCATCATCATCATCTCAGCCAAAAGACGTCCACTGCTGGACCTAGGCTTCCCCCAAGGTTCTCCACAACATCCGGACCCGTGCCACCCGCATCCAGCAGCTTCATGCGACCTTCACCAGGTCGTCGGACTATCTTGTGGTGGCCTACCAACGCTGCGTTTCCCATTGACATACTAGGCATGAACTCCGACTTTCCCGAAGATATTACGAAAGCTCATAACTGTTTTAAGCGAAATTTTGCAGAATATCCCACAATATTGTGTAAGAATAAAACATCTCAAATCGCATAACTGCATTAATGACAGCAAGAAATACTAAAACTTGAGAAAATTTTCAGTACATGCGTCACTTAACTGCCTAAAATCCAACAACCATTTACTCTGACAAGTGTTCTCAGAATTACCAGGAGACAGAGTATCTTGTGATTTATATTCTAACCTCACACAGACCATGTTCCCGAGTAGTCCGAAGCAGTTGCAGCCGGCCTGGCCGGGCTGCGTGGATCCTGTTCGCTTCAAGATCATGCCTTCCTTGCCCTTGCTGCCTAGTTCCGATATAAACGATAGCGTCGACACTTCTAGAAATTTCACCTGGAAAGAACATGAATTTGTTGGGTCAGTAAGGTCAGAACAATGTATGTTATTTTATCGTATTGATAACGGTTATTTATCAGATGTGTGAATTATTAAAACTGTTGGTCTAGTGATCAGTGATTGTAATTGTTATGTTGTGGGTTTGATTCCTACTGAAATAAATAAATATGTCGGACATTTGATATACAACGTCATCTAGTTTCGTACCAAGCAGAGCATGTGCTATGATAACTATACTGACTGATAGAATACATTTATACTTATTTTTGTAAATACGTTTATATTATAAATAGGAAACACCCAAACTTCGACATAAATATTTGCAGATCATACCAACATTTGGTCCAACCTGGGAATCGAATCCGAGACCTCAAGCACAGCAGTCGCATCCACTACCTCTGTGCCACCGAGGCAGTTGAAAGACTACTAAAGACTCAGGTCAAACGTAGTGTAATAATCATTTGTTGTGTCTGGAAATAATGTAACTATAATATGTATGTACTATATATGGGAGAGGCCTAAGACCAACAGTGCACCGCGATTAACTGGTGATGATGATTATTTTTGGTGTGTGGTTTGGAGAGTTTTTGAATGATGGAATTAGCACCTTAAATGAACAATGTAAAATCTCATTTTGGTTGCCGCGACACAAGCCACGAGGTTAGTGTGGAAGCTGTCGTTAAATTCAGACTTCTAATTTATTTTTAAGTATAAACAAAGAAGTAAATAAATAAATGATGATGAATGTATTTAAAACAAAGAGATAGTAGATGGTAGGTATGCGAAATAGTATGTCGAAGTACTATGAAGATTTGTCACCTGCATTTTTGAAGTGATAACTTTTATAACCACGCTAGACGACTATTGGTTAAGGAAAATCCTATGAATTCGCGTCAGCAACATGCTAATTTTTTTTTTTTTTTTTTTTTTTTTTTTTCTTAAAAAAGACAACGCCCGCATTAGGAATAAATCCTGTGTCGCGGGGGACTTTACAAACATACAAGAAACGGACACAAAGAACACCCAGACTCAAAACAACAATTTATGGATCACACAAAGTGCTGTCCCATGTAGGATTTGAACCCACAACACTCAGCGAAGTGGAAAGTGGCGTGGCGACCGCTTAAACCACTAGACCAATCGTGCAGTGCTAATGTTTAAGGTCTGACCATAGCTATAGATAGATATACTTTACGTGTGTACTTACATTACTGTACGTGCATACACCCTAGCACATTGTATGTACCTGATTGTATGCGCGGGTGTGTGCGTGTGTGTGTGCGGGTATGTGCGTGTGTGTGCGCGTGTGTTTGTGTGTGTGTGTTTATTTTAATAAATTGTGTTTTGCACTGTGCTTACGAAACCATAATACGTATTAACTAATAAGTAAAAAGTTTAGACATATATATTTATATTTGTTGCTCGGAATGCCGATAGGTTTGAAAATCAGATTAAGGTTAATAAATTTAATTTTAAAAAAATATGAAATTTTATTTTTTTGAAATAACAATCAGTTTAAAATTTATTAATACAGTTATTAGTTTTCATTGTTGCCGGTAGTCCATGAGAACTGTCGAAAAAAACACGGATAGGCACGAGACTGTCTCCGGTTTTTTTATAGATTTCACAAGGAAGATTTTTTCATCTTTTACGGGTAGAAGAGTACATGAGTCACACAAAACCAGTCACAGAATTGCCTAAATCCGATTTCTTCGTAAGTTTCTGGTACCAATGCCGTCGAGCTGATCAATTTATGCCGAAGTTCTGCTCATTAAATAAAAATCTCAAAACACGTAATAAATATAACTTACAGTTTCGTGATGATTTCTATATATTGTGATGTTAAGTAGATTGTATAAATATTCCTCTAGTTGCTTCATTCTTAGCTGGATACCCTCGTATGTAACCATCACCTCTGGTCTCTTCGGAAATCTGTAAATTAAATAGGTATTTTTTTAGTGTAGTGATATTGCTGCATAAAAATGGTAAACAGTGCGTAGTTCGTTTTCTATGTAAAATAAATGTAATTTGTCAAGACTTTAATTTTGCAAATTGTAGATAAAATTTGAAAAGACTAATCTCTCTATTTTATTCGGTTCGTTCGTCAGAACCCAGGGTTTTTTAAAAAAGACAGTCAGACACATTAGGATTTATAAAACGACTTGGTGTTTAGAAAAAATTAAGGCACTTTACGTTGGACATTAAAGGCAAGGTTTCATATTTGATTTCTGTTTTAAAATATTAACAACTTTTATATTTATATATTATACATAATCATTTCTTTGCCAAACATTTTGTACTTTAGACAATATTTTCTAAATAAATTTAAATAATAAGAAAATGAAAAGGGTTTTTTGTTATGACTACGGAACCCTAAAGAAACTTCTCAAAAATCATTTCGTTATACATCATTTATGACCTCGTTCATTAGCTTGCCTACGTCTAACCCTCACAAATGAATTAACCCTCACAAAAAAATGTATTAAGTACCTCGGCAGAGCACCTTTTCTTTTCCTAGGCCTTCCATCTCTCCTTCTAGAGTTACTCCTTGGAACTGCTTGTAAAGCTATCCGTTCCGCCTTCTCCTCGGTGTGAACGGTATTCTTGAAGCTGGCTCGTCGTGTCTTATGGGTTTTTGTGGGGAAAGGGATGTCGAGTGAGGCTCTATAGAGAGTGAGTTGTTGGTGGAGATACAGTATGTGCTTGTAGCGTTTCTTGATGGTCCAATTAAAATCGCCATGTTGGAGGGATATTGTGTATCTGAAACATATATGAGAATACTTTTGATGTGTTACATATTTTCTGTCGCTTTCTTGCTCTACTGGAGTCAACTCGTGCAAAGTGTCAGAAATATATGGCACTGTTTGACTAATGGTGCTAGATTTCAGATGTTACATAAAGGCGGTAAAGTATTAATAATAATAATAAAATAATAAAATACGTGTGGCACTCGAGGTCTGCCGCGGTAGAGCTATTGCATAGCATTTTTATCAACTTATGGAATTATAATATTTCGCAGCAACTCGTCTCGATCCGTGCGAGCTTCGTACAGTAGTCGCACGCACACAAACAGTGTCAAAGTCTGCCGAACTGAAACGACGTTAAACGGCTTTCAACGCCGCACCACTGTGCCTGTCGGAGTTGGGGGTGTTAGGTTTATTTTCGTTACGGAATTTCTTGATTTAAAAACTTCGAACTAAACTAGGTGGAGTCTGTGTTATGCACCTAACTGCTGATAATCATACTTATATACGTATATAACTCTGTCTCCTATTGGTCGTAACGTGTTGCCATAAGAAAGGTTATAAGGAACCAACCTTAAAAGATAAACATACGCTGTCGCGAACTTTTCAAGAAGTTTTATAGGGTAACAATTCTGTTATACATGATGTTTGGGCAATTTTAATCGTTTACGCAGCGCACACAAGGAAGCACTCAAAACAAAAATGATTCTCCTTTTTTGCAATATTATTAATACTCCTCCTTCTGCTCCTGCGTGATCGCGTGATGATATATAGACTATAGCCAGCCTGCATATCTTTCTAACATTGAAATCGAACCAGTAATTCCTGAGATTAGCGTGTCGAACGAAATAAACAAAGATACAAACAAACTATTAGTATAGATTATACCCAGACACAGAGCCATAATCGTGCACATCACACAACTATGTATATAGGAAGTCGGATGACATGTGATTTCATAACCACGAATACTTGAGTATTATTAGATTTGGTGTGGTGTTTTAATTATCTAATCTATAAGATAAAAATACTGATTTCAGATCATAAAAACTGTATGTCACATAACGTCAAAATACTTTATTCAAAACTCTAAACATGATTGGGTAACAATGCTTTTGTTTGTGATTAATATTTCATAAAAAACTTGTGTATTTCAGTGCATACAGTTTAAAAAAAATTCTTTGAGTTTTAAGAGTTGAATTTTATTAACTTTAATATATACGGTTATACTACATCGCTCTGTAGTAACGAGGACTTTCTAGGCCGCCATAGCGTGGCTCGGCATTGTTTTCATTCGCAATGAGTATTGCGACCACCACTCTTGTTTTCTATTAATGCTTTCCATCAGGCAGAGTAGAGTCACTTTGGTAGGCTACTATAAAAAAAGGACCTATACCTACATCAAGAAATAGGCTCCATGAAGCAGCAATTTACTTATTTAAAGCAAGATATTCTACGTTAAGAATAGCGTGTGCGAAGAAAATCTTTCGCGTTATTTTATATAATTTTTTCCTTGTTCATTCCTTGTAAGACCTACACGTTCTTTGATAGATTACGATTCCACTTATCACAGATAAGGATGCGACTCAGATTACTTATTATTATCGATTTACATAATATCATGCATAAAGTGCAAACAAGAAATCTCTACATCTGTCAAAATTATTTCATTATCATAAATAGTGAGCTCTGTTAAAGATAATTCTAAATTATCATCATCATCAACAGCCTTTTACAGTCCACTGCTGGACATAGACCTCTCCTTAGCAAGGAGGTTTTGGCCTACTATACCACGCTGGCCAGACGGGTTTCAAGTTTTCCTTCTCTTTGTAGTGATATTTGCCTGAATAGTTTTTTCAATTAGTCGCCTCTTACAACACCCACGGGATGAATAGGGGTGGTTACACTATGTATTCTTACTCCGTTATCACAAGGCTTCTAAATTATAACACCATTTAAAAGAGTTTGAATTTTAAATATTGTTGAAAAGTATATGTCGTTTTGCAGTTTCAATTAAGTTTTAGTAGTTTTAAGTTTGAATAAAGAAAAAGCTAAACGCAACGTAGTCAAATTTTCTAAAAAATCGACGATGAAAATTTTATCTTAATAAAAAAAAAATTCTAGCAAGCAACTAATTTCAAAAAACTTAAGAATTTATTATTAACTTCATTTTAAATTTTTTGTTTTTTTTTTATTTTGAATATATCAAAAAAACTCTTATCGGGCCTACTTCCTATCTGGTCATATTGAAACTCGATGTATAAATATCACCTCTTTATTACGAATTTTTAAGTCGTAAACTGATAATATAGTCGTATTAAATGGAATTAATGCAGAATCAAATATTTGTCTTACTCATCTTATAAAAGACACTATTTACTGTATTTCAGATTACTGTATTATTTGCGTATATAGTCATATTATCTGTTACTTATGTTCTAAGTAGATAATTTAATATTTTTGATTTTTATCGGACGCGATAACCGAGGTATTAATTACAGCCTAAATTGTTTACGGAACGACATGGACAGATGAACGTTTTAGTGTGAAAAATGATCTTTTTGCCTTTGTTTCTTTTTGATTAAATATTTTTCTAGCTGATGATATAATCCTAGCCGATTTTAGACACTACGTTCAATCTTAACGGAGACCAGCTACCTGCGCAAGAGATATTTTAGTGCATAGGTGTGTGCGCTAACACACGTACACTCTTTGTTATCACTCTGACAGTCCGATTAAACCGGCTGTCCGACACGACCAGGACCACGAGATCAGGAGCTGGACCGACGGCTTTACGTGCTCTATCCAAGACAACGTATGTAAATTGGTATTAAGACCCCAACTCCCACACTCCGGGCGGTTATTAAGCACTTCTAACATCAGAAAAAACTCAAAACACTTTTTGGCCCGACCCGGGAATCGAATCGAAGACCAGCGAGGCATTTTTCTAAGTAAGTAATAATTAAACCGGTATCGAAATTTTACCAACGTCATTGTTTGAGATTATAAACTTTCGTGTTTCACGATATCACGATGTGCATGGCGATTTTGTTATCGCGTGTGCAACATTTAATTTGAAATTGTTGGATATAATAAAAACATTTTTTTTCTGATTTGAAATTATAATTTATATTTGTTTATAAGAATGAAATCATAACGTTCGGAGAAAGAACCAAAGTGACCAAAAAAATTGACCGTGTCTTTCTGGATCACAAGACAAAAACAAACTTGCTCGCGTTTTTCTGTATCATAAGAATCAAGTTCATTATGTTACGCCTTATTATTTTGTAAGACGATAGACTAATTAATTAAAAAACAAAATATTAAAATTAACATAAATAAAAATGAATCGTCAATTTTATTGCTAAGCGCAAGAGAAGAGAACGGCTCAACCAATTCGGTTACTTTTTTTGATATTATCGGTAAGGTACAAGCAAGGTGTTTAATGAGAGAAAAACCGTAAGATTTTGAGAAAATTAGTAGGGTATTAAAATAATCATTGAATTATTCACTTTTGATGCAATGGCGGGTGCAAAATCATAGCGAGTGCAACATCAAACAATAGCAGGTGCAAGAACAACGAGGTTCCTACAAGGGGTCATGTACAAGCTTTAGGTGGCCCGAGGTACGTCGGGGTTTCAAGGATTTCCTTACTAGGGTGCACCTAGTTGACCGACTACTGGTACCCGAGACGGCGTGCGGTTTTTGGTCGGTTCAAGTTCGACATAACCACTTGCCGGTGGTATCTGTGCTGATTTCCGTACAGAAAAAAAGAGGTGAAAGATCAAATCTCTTTTATGTCAAAATCGGCAAATGTGCAGTCGGGTTGATCAGAAGCGCGTTGGTGGACTTTCAAAAAGGAGTACGCTCGTTTGTTGATGTCAGGATTATCTGATATCTGGTCCGTTTGCTGTCACATAATTCTATTACATTCCTATTCACATTAAATTAGTTTGTAAACAAACTATAAAGACATGCTAAATTGATATCGTTGTGCACGAAAATAGCGGGTTTCATATTACGTTACAAATTAATCTGATAATGACCGACATCAAACGAAGCACAGTCGCGCTCCTAGTAATAATTAGTTAGATTCATGACTCGCATTCATAAATCACTGTGTAACATATTCTGGTACATGAATTACAACCTTAGCCGCAGACAATTAAGTTCATATTTGAATATCAAATATAATACGCCAATGTGTTACAAGTAAGTGGTTTACGAAATATACAAAAATTATGAGTTTTGTAATAATATTGGATATTCTTTTGTGACGCAGGTGATACATCAGAAATGTAATTGTAGTTTTTGTATGGTATAGGAGACAAATGAGCTGATGGTTTACTTAATGGTAAGCGGCAACAGCCGCCGATGGACACCACTCTCAAAATTAAGGTAAGGGGAGGATTGGAGTTACTGTAACTTCATTTACTCGGGCTTTTGTGCATTTCTATAGATTTTTTTAGTCACTTGTACTTATGACAACGCATATGCATTTTAATTTATACCTCTGACAATGTGTACGTAAATCCTTTGTATTTCCGACGTGGATACAAGTTCACTTGTACGAAAATGTAAGAAAGAATTGCCTAAAAGCTCGAAAGCTGTAAAATTAGGGCTAAGTAAAGAAATTTAGCTTTTGACAATTTATTATCATTTAGGCGCAGTAAAATTGCTAAATTTAAGTGGCAGTGGGTGGGGCATATTACATGCAGAAACGATGGCCGATGGCGCCTAAAGTTCTGGAGTAGCGACCGCGTACTGGGAAATGCAGCGTGGCTAGGCCCCCCACAAGGTGATCCGACGACCTAGTGAAGGTCGCGGGAAACTGCAGGATGCGGGTGGCACGGGACTGGCTGTTGTGGAGAACCTTAGGGGAGGCCTATGTCCAGCGGTGGACGTCTTTTGGCTGAGATGATGATGATATATACGCATTATAAGTAGCGACATTTTGTGTACTATTACACTTTCATAATATTCCACTATATACATGTAATATGACTTTTTATTGTGGTTGTTTAAATTGCGATATTTGCCGGTTTGTGGCACCCATTGTTTATTTAAATATTTTGAGTATGTGAATTACTTGAAATTTTATATTCTTTATAGCATATGATATTTTATTTCTTTATGCTTTATCTAATAAGATAAGATTACTTAAAGTATTATGAAAAATGCTTGTTCTTTATAACCCATGAATAAAAGTAGTTGTACATTAAAATAACTGCAGGATGAACCAAGCATTCAGGTAATGTACGTAAACAACTACATTTTACCCGTGGCTTTGTGTGCTTTTATTAGGCGTTTGTAATCTTGACAACGCATATGCAAATTAAGTCATACTTCTGACAACATGTATGCAAATTATTTGCATTTCTGACAACGTGTATGCAGTTCACTTGTACCTTTGAACCAATGTTTATTAAAATAATCAAAATTGGGTACTTTCGTATTTGTAATATTTATAGATAGATAAGTTTTATAGAAGTAAAAGAGAAACTATTAAATTGACGTATTTATTGAGTTCTAAATTTATATACATATAACATAAATAGACATATCATTACAATACCAATGTTTATACACGAAGCTTGACTCATATTGTACTCCGACTTTACTATTATTCATTTCATAATATTATAAATATATCCTGTTTTATTAAAACCTCTTTTAAGTACAAAGGTTAGTAACCTTAATATAAGCGCAAGCGCAACTATCACATTTGTGTTAACAAAGTTTGATTTATTTTTCGGTTTTATATAAAATCTCTTATTTTCTTATTGGATATTTATAAATTATTTAATCAGTAACACAAGGAAACACTTTGCCACAATAGGTGTTGCAGATAATCTATCGAGCACAGTATCGTGGAGGCCGAAGAAACAACGACCTCTTTACTGATGGATTCTCTTTTTGATTGAGGGGAAGGGTAGCAAAACTACTAAGTACCTTGGCTGGCTAGGGTCACTCTCTGAGATCGCAAGTGTTACTGGGATGTTGAATTAAGTAACGATGGTTCGAATCCATTACTTTATACGCATTTTATTTACTTATTCAAAATAGTGTCTATACGAGATTCGTATTCCAATACGATATTGTAAGTAAAAACGGTAGGTTACAATTATAATATGAGGATAATTAATCAGTTAATCATGCCCTTACCTTTGCAATAGCATTTGTGTAAAATTGGATTCCAGAAATGATTAATATTTGAGGGTATTCCTCTTTGTAACTAAGTTGTAAGCTTTGCTCAATATATTATAGTTATAATCCAAAGAATTTATCAAATTAATTAGTGCAAATAGGATTAAGTGAAAAAGTTATTACAGTGACTAACTACGGTACTACAGTGACTAACTACAGTACTACAGTGACTAACTACAGTACTACAGTAAGTAAGTGAGTTTTGATGTTCAGAAAATGTTTAGAGAGTGTCATAAATAATTATTACCATACATCATACATATAAATAAAATTAAGCGTTTATCTATGATTAAAAAATATTGTGTTTTCTCAAGTGCTTATAGATCATCTTAAAAGCTGGAGCGTCAAGTGATAGATATGTCTAAAATTCATAAAATTATTTCATTGGATAAGGAGAGGCCTATGTCCAGCAGTGGTCTATTAAAAGCTATTAATGATGATGATGATGATACAGGGTTCATTATTTATTTCATTTATTATTTTATTTACGTGATACTAAAATTTAAACTATTTTTGGAACGAAGTTCCTTACGGCAGGCTTGGAGGGGATAGGGATTTCGCTGCGGGACCGAAATGAAAAAAATGTGATAGTAAAACCGTAAGTGGAAAAAGTGCGTGGAATAAATCTGTGGAAAAAAGTGCGTGGAATAAAACCGTTAAATGAGACGTGCGCAGGCGCGAAAGCGTGTCATGTGTGCTATTTTATTATTTTAAGGAATTTATTATTTTATTTCCTAAAATACTGAATTTCCTAAATACTTTCTTGTACTTAAATAAAAACTAATCAGCAAAATTTAAGAGAAAAATCAAGAAAACCTACGTAAAATTGAGCACGATTTTTTTTGCAAATTGTGTCGATTCCACATTATCCGAAGGAACTTCGTTCCTACCTGGTGTCCCACGACACCATTCATATATTATTTTTTACATTTTTGTCTGTCTGTTTGTTTACCGGGGCTAATCTCTGGAATCGCTGAACCGATTTTAATATAGTTGTCACTTGGCGATAGAGAAGGTTACCAAGCAATATTAGGGTATTTTTTATCCTAGGTTTATTACGTGATCGGGATTTGCGTAGCTAAAACCACGGCTCTAAGGTGAAAATTCAAAAATTAAATATGCGAGCACAGCTAGTATTGAATAAGTTCGAGCATTGACGCTAAAATTCTTGAAAAGATCAGTTTAAGTGACTTCTCGATATGCTTATTGAAAAATAATTTAGCTTCCAAACAAAATGGGGTTAAATATTGATCCCATAAGCCTTTATGATGATCGTTAACTAAATGGGCTTACTACTGGTTTATCAAGGCAAGTGGAAGGTACCTGCAGTTTATCTCTAAAAACATATCTTACTTTGTTCATAATTTACAAAAACAATATGGCCTTCGCAAGAATATTACATACGCCGTTGAAAAATGTAATTATAAAATGTTCTAGTCAGTATATTAGTCAAACAATTTGGACGTATTATCGAAGAGCGTGCACTTAGACGAAGTTAAGTAACGGGTCGTTTTGCTTGACCTGTCGCCTCTGTTGACCCCGAACTTTGTAGTTAGCCGTGGGAGAGGTTCTCACAGAACTCCAGGTCTCACAAAAGCCCAATGTTGGCAGACAACGCACTTGAATTTCTTAAATTGCTTGTCCATGAGCAAACGTAGCACTTTTTATCAGATTGCCCATCAGACATATGTATTTATGACAATTCTGATTATATTCTAAATACGAACGTGTTTGTTTGTAATGCTTCCATGTCTACTCTATTAAACTGATTTAAAAATTCAGTCATCAATGGAAAGTTATATTATTAGCGAGTAGTATATGCTTATCGCCATAACCGATATACTAGGGCGGAGCCGCAGGCAAAAGCAAGTGATAAATATAACAATTTTAAGTTATTTATACTTACAGATTAGGATTTAGGAGATGTGTGGTCACGCTTCTCTCATTTTCAATAAACCTGACCTTTATTTCCACACCAGGAATGAATACTTTCCTGTGAACCGAGTTGAACTTTATTGGAGGGTTGTGGATCGCATTGAATGGAACTGATTTTTCTTGTGATACTGGAAAACAAAACAATTAATGAATAATTATTGCTCTTTGTTCTATGTTCTACGCTGTTCTAAAGGAAATCAGCATATCAAGTACGCTGATTTCCTTTAAGAAAAAAGAACTTCGCATAAAATTAAGATATTTATACAATTAACAGTATTAGAATGATCTACATTTATTATGATATTAGTCGTGACCCTCATACATTCTCTACTAGGCATTACTCTTAAAGAGATGTATAAATATAATCTTTTATCCATATTAATATTATAAATTAGACAGTAACTCTGTCTGTCGGTTACACTTTCACGCCTAAACTACTGCACAGAATTTAATGAAATTTGACATGGAGATTCTTGAAAAAGGATTTAAGCTTCTTTTTAACGTGATAATTGACATATACGCAGGCAAAGCCGCCGAGCTAGTCACAGTAGTGTCTGCCTATGTGTATATGTAAGTCGGTCACAGATATGGAATACTTGGTTCGCTCTGAAACAGTTTCACCAAGTCACTTGAATACTGCGTGTAATTAAATGTTTTAGCAAATTGGTATTTATTTAATTATCTAATGTATAAAAAATTACCTTAACGTAATGCATTACATAGTTTTTATCTTTTATTACGAATTATATACAACGGAATAGTCCCCTCGTATCGTTTTAACAGATTTTTGTACTCGTGTTAAGTATCAATTCTACTTTTACTATCATTAGAACTAATATGGTATAATCCTGATCAACTACCTCAGTGGTGCAATGATAGCATGTGACTTGAGCTTGAGGTTTCGGCCTCGATTCCCGGATTGGACCAAATTTCGGTATGGTCTGCAAATATTTGTTTGGGATTAGGGTGTTTTCTGCGCGTAATATGTATGTATTTACAAAAAAAAAAGTAATCATATATTCATATCAGTTGCCTCGTACTTATAGTATGAGCTCTGCTTAGTTTCTAACTAGATGGCGTTGTGTGAATCTGGTAGAATATAATTGTTATAAGTTGTATACAGAGTGACTGGTAAGATACCTTCAATACTTATGGAGAGTACTCGGTACTCGATTCTCGTTAACTTGATATAAAAAAAATAGGTGCTTATTTTTTATCGAAATGTCTTTAAAAAATAAGTGAAATTTGGATATTATACTCCCTAAGTTCGCCGCACTGTATAAGTTGATCTAGTCAGGAGCGGCGCGGCGGCACCCACCCCCGCCCTCCATCCCGCTACAAAGGCAACAGCTGTACAGTGTAGGTACCTATGTATTCTGTGTTGATAGCGCGCTGCGCGATACGTGCGGCCGCGCGGTGTCCAAGTATTCCGCAGTTAAATACTGGGCTCTCGGTGTATTGTGTACGAAGTTTACTAAGAAGTTATTTAATATTTCGTTTTTATGTCATTTTATTTCATGATATATGTTCGCATACTATCACGTCCTCAAATATTGACGGTATCTCACCAGTCACTCTGTATATTGGTACCATTCGTGTCCATTAGGAATGTTTCTTTTATTACCTACTTCTGTTTTTAAATATATAAGAGTATGTTTATGACTACTAATTGAACCGATAAAATTATTTAAGCGTATCGATGAATTATTTTTTTGGTGATAAGTAATTGGATATTCCAAATTCTTTGTTCCAAAAGGTATTACATATTTTTATTAGTTGTGGAAAAATTTTGGCTGCTAGACATAGGCGGGAGGCGTATGTCTAGCAAGTGGACGTATTTTGGCTGAGATGATGATCATTTTTATTAGTCACTGTTTGTGTCCTGAAGATTGTAGCGTGATGTTATATGTGTATCTATTATTCCTCAGTAAAATTAACCAATAAATAAGGATCGTTAAAATATGACAGGAAGTTGTCAAGGTTATTGTGTTTAAAACGTTCAAGAAAAAGAACCCGCTATTTATTTATTAGAAATAAATTAATGAGTTATTACATGTTTTTTTTTACATATTTAAATTAGTTTACAGATAATGTAAACAAAAAAAATGATTGACTAGTTAAAAATTTCAAATATGACGCCGAATTGCAGATTAAAATTCCACAATATTAGTAAACTGTAATTTTGTTTGGAATTATCCTCATGTGGCAGGGACTTTATATATAACATTACGTAGTACACTCAAACCTGGCATAACTCTCCGTGAAATACCCAAAAGAGTCATCTTGTTTATTTGTTGTTTGTTGCTTTTTCACGGTTTAATTTCCGAACCGATTAATATGTTTGCATACATGTTTTCAGGGGTATTTACAGTAGAGAACATCGTGTCTTTTATTGAGAAATAAGTAGATGTGTACTGTGTACGCGTGAGGTAAGGTTATTGATTTTTTTTTAATAAGAGCCTGCCAAAGTGACTCTACTCTGCCTGATGGAAAGCATGAATAGAATCCAAGAGTTGTGGTCACCATACTCATTACAAATGCATACAAATGCAGTATGGTGACCCACACTATGGTTGCCTTGTGAGATGCTTTTTCACACGCCGCTTGGGGACGTAAAAGGCATGACAGTCATCGTGACAGTGTAAGGCTTACACAGTTACCACGATAACTGTCACCCCTGCATCAATGGGCCTCCAGTCTCACACTCACCAACGAAACACGACAACACGGATGCTGGCGCTTTAGGTTGGTCTTCTGTCGGAGGGTACTGCCCCGGTCGAGCCGCTCGTGCTGAAATCTGTGTGGCTCTACTACCTAATGTATGTGTGTGTGTGTTAAAGGCAAAAAATAAATATGACAAGGTGGATTTGAGGCAGATGAATTTTTATGTTTTTGATCTGTAGCAACAAAATTTGTTATACCCCTTTTTATATAAATATGGCATATGGAAGCATATTATACGAGGAATACTTAATGTTAATATATAGAAGAGCATAAAATTTTGAGATCTTACATTTTTGTGTACAATACAATTTCGGATCGAATATAATGGTATCGTTCTACCATGGTACATAAGTCTTTACAATGCCAGTTCATGTTATCCTGGTCATTATGCCAGTGCTGACCCTGACCTAGTTGCCTCTCCAATCATAGGACAGATGTAGGGTTCGCGACCCCGGCCTCTTCGATTCACTAGTCTTGCGGTATTCTATAAAATCGTGAATTGTGGTTTTCCTTTGACCTATCTAGGAATGATTACATTTCTAAGGAGGATTGATATCAGGCCATTACAAAAGGCCCAAATCCAAAATCCAACCAGTCCAAAATTAAAACTATTTATTACGCTTTCCAAAGGTTGAAATTGGGAAAAGGT
Organism: Hypercompe scribonia; assembly: GCA_949316085.1. NCBI lineage: Eukaryota > Metazoa > Arthropoda > Insecta > Lepidoptera > Erebidae > Hypercompe > Hypercompe scribonia. Next base: position 20,521,844 of record OX438970.1, read on the forward strand.
AAAAAAATTATGATGATAAATTGTCCAGGGTTGAATATATCTAGGAAAATGTAATCAAACCTATTTTTTGGACTCGCAATCATTTTCATCTTAGCTGAAGACCGACTGCTGCGGCACATAGGCGCCCTCTAAGGTTTCTCTCAACAACTACTGCTGCCCACGATGCTGGCTTCCCGCTATAAAAAAATGTATGAGCGAATTGTGTGCAGAAGTTCATCGGTTGTGACGTCATAAATTTACGTATCGAAAATGATACGTTATCATTACGATAATAAAACGTTATTCATAGGTGGTGTAGGAAACGTTACCAATGAAGTAATCAGCGGTAAAAATAAACGGTGATAAATATGATTAGTGAAGACCGAAGTTTAATTTATTAAATTAACTATTTTCCTCCCTAAAATTATGACTATGTTCTAATTTAATCTAATAATCCTAAATTAAATTGATTACAAAGCTAATACATTTCACTGTTATCTTTCAATTACGTCAGCAAAGTACATACCTAGTTAAATTAATTTATTAATTAATTACATTCTTAGCATTTTTTCATATTTGGTTCCGTATCTGTATCCAACGTATGTGAACTGATTTTGACGTAAATCTGACAGAAGTGCGTTTCGGACCTTGGGGTAGTTCCCGCTCCCGGGAGTCAGTTTACAGAGGCGGGGATTGTTTTTACGTGCCAAACTGTTAAACACTAGTTTTCAGTGCGCCATAACATTGTTTCTAGCCAATCTATGTTGCATTTCTCTACCACTACGGCCAAATGACTGTCGTAGATCAAGTCTCAGGAGATTCTTTACTTAAAAGAAAAACAACACCTCGCCCATATAACACTCATGATTTTGGAAACGACGACATACCACGGGTAATTTACAATCATTAATCACATCGCATAGAGTTAAACGTCACTAGAGGGAAAACCATACGTCTAGGGAAGCTCTGAGGACATTTTGATGAAACATAGAATCGTTTTTAGTGATTTCATCTCTGACGGTACGTTATGTTCGGTATACAATGGAGTACGATCATTGTAAATAATGAGTTATGGCGTATTTTGAAAAATATTTTATTCTTATGGGAATTGTAAATAACTAATATTAGGAATGCGAAAGAGTTTGTTTGTTTAAAGTATCTCATGCCTTCGAGGTATCAGGAATGAGGAGATCCGTAGACGAACCAAGGTCACATATTGCCAGTAAAATTGCTAAACTTAAGTGGCAGTGGGCGGGGCACATTGCACGCGATGGTCGATGAAACTATAAAGTTCTAGAGTGGCGACCGCGTACTGGGAAACCCAGCGTTGGTAGGCCCCCCACAAGGTGGTCCGACGACCTGACGAAGGTCGCGGGAAACTGCTGGTTACGGGCGGCACGAGACCGGCTGTTGTGCAGAGCCTTGGAGGAGGCCTATGTCCAGCAGTGGACGTCTTTTGGCTGAGAAGAAGAAGAAGAACAAGATCTCATGCCTTATGTGACAATGTATTCAAATACTTCGACACGTAGAGGAAATGTAAGTCAACGATAGAAATGGATCTGATATGTAAAACATATTTGTTTGAAAAGAGAACTCGAATTTGAACGAAACGAAACTTGAGAAGATATTGAAATGAATGGAAACACATAAGGGAAAAAGATTGGGGTTGCTAGTTCAAAATATATATTTTTTTTTATATGTTCATAAATCATTTCAGCCTACTTTGGTGATAGTTGTCCTTGTCGAGTCTAACGAAACGTAAGCATCTTACCGGCAGAATTCTGTAATACCTAGTCATACTTCTGTCGTACTGATTTTCTGTTTGATTACTAATTGTTTCATTGAGTTTTACAATTGATTACAATACCTAAAACATTATAGTTTTATAGGCCACGTAATATTTTATTACCTACTATCGACTCTATCGTAAAGAAAGATATGATGTTAGATGTAGAAAAAGTTAACAAATAAGTCAGAAGTTTAATGTCGAAAATATTAATTAAATAACATATTTTTTTTAAAAATGATCTTACTATCAAGAAAAAAATCGAGAGGTCCACGATTTACGAGACCTACGCTGAAGGAAGCTCTCAGGATAAGAATATTCTCGGTTACCTCAAAAGAATAAATTTAGATAACTGCATTAAATAGAGACTTCTATGTAGCTCATCTACTCCGAGAATCGATTCTCGTATATTTCTGGCCTTTTTTTTTCTCCAGACAGACGGAAAGTGAAAACGGTTTATTTTTCCTTTTAAGGCACAGAATCCTAAAACTTTTTTATAAACATCCAGTACAGTATTCATTTTTTTTCCTTACCACCAGCTCCACTTTCTCTGTTGTCAACTTTGTCAGCCTCTATCATCGACAGTGATTCCGGTACAGCGAGACTTTCATCGAACTCGGAGTCTAGCGTTGGGTTCAAGGAGTCTAACTGTTGAAATAGTCCTGGTATGCAGTCACCGGGGGCCGTGGTCGGTGTTGGGCTGTCCATCCCGTAATTTGTGTAACCGTAGAGCTGCTCATCTGTCAATTTACACAACATTATTTTATATATATTTATAAATAAAAAAAGTAAGAAACGGAAAAGAAACGTGAAGTCACAGATTAATAATACAGTGTTACCATCCCTCTTTATGTCATTAGTGTCAATGTAACTTCAAAGAGAATTCGATTTCCAAAATAATAATTGTGTGGTAAAAATAATCGTGAGAGCCGGGACGAGAGTGCAAGGGGTTGCACTTGCACCCCTCTGTCAAATACATATTTTTATCTTTTCCCATTAAAAAAAAGTCGATTTCATAGGTATTGCTTAATAGTACGTGCACGCCCTTAAAAAAATTCTGGAGATGCACAACAATAATTTCTTATGCTTCTAGGCGTAAATTATCTGTAATATTTAAGACTACATAGGAGACATAGATACTTCTGACAGTACAGGCCCTACTTAATTTTGGATTTGAAGGCCATGTATGTGAAGTGTTAGTAGTGGTAGTGTTAGTTATTTTTCGACACATTATTAATATCAAATTAAATTAAAACTAAGAAAGTTATTAGTGTGGTGGTGGATCAAGAACGCAGAGTGTGACCAACTCGCCTGGAAAATGAAACCACCCGAACGATAAGAGAAGTTTCATTGATGGCATCGGTATACGCTTAGACCAAATGTTTTTAAAAATAAAATGTTTTGTTAATTTTTTTTTTTATAGCATCGTAACTGTACTTATTTATTATATTTACTTAAAACTTTTTGTAACATGACTACTAATGCTCACACACAGACGACTGTGTGACTATGACCAGTGCAACCTGGTTGAAGTGTTAGATACTGTAAAGGTATTTAATACCTAACAAAATTCTTGCATTTTACCCTATTATTTAGTACTCATTGAATTTCCTCTGGTAAACAAATATAATAATTATTTTGAGATAATAAATGTCTAAGAACTCTTATTACCTTTATTTATAACATATTTGAAGTTAAGCAGATTAATTTACAAAAAAAAAATATATTATTCAATTTTATTTTTTAACTTTTAAATGGTGTTTTTCAAGATTATAAATGTGATAAATGGTTTGAATACATATTATTAATAATAATAAATAAACAACCCTACACATATCATACAGCTGTCTGGTTCCAAATTAAGCACAGCCTGTGCTATGGTAACCAAATTGTTGATACACATACTTAAACATATCTAAATATATATATATTGTAGATAAAATACACCCCGATACAGAACAAATAATCAGACTCATCACACAAAGTTGGCCTAGTAGTTTAACCGGTCGTCACACCACACTCTACTGCGCTGAGTGTTGTGGGTTCAAACCCCATGTGGGACAACACTTTGTGAGATCCACAATGTTGTTCTGAGTCTGGGTGTTCTTTGTGTCCATTTCTTGTATGTTTGTAAAGTCCACGATACACGATTTATTCCTAGTGTGGGAGTATTTGTCCTGGGTGGGAATTGAATCTACAACCGCCAGTTTAGCAGTGAGGGTCAATAACTACTAAACCAACAGACCCACGAAATTCTTAACACCCTATTCAGGCCATTTATCACATTTACACGAAACAACTAAAGGCTTATCGTTGTTTGATGGTAAACAGGGCAGAATCAGTACTAAATACATTTCATATATTATTGTGATCAATAAATTGAGAATAGGTCCTTTTTTTGTCTATATTAAGAACCTGCCAAAGTTATTCTACTCTGCCTATTGGAAAGTAAATACAATCCAAGAGTTATAGTCACCATACTCATTGCAAATGCAAGCAATGTAGTATGGTGACCAATACTATGGCGGCCTAGTAAGATGCTTTTTCGCACCCCCCTGGGGGCAAAAAAAGGCATATCAGTCATCGTGACAGTGTAAGACTTATGCACCCCTGCATCAAGAGGCCTCATGTCTCGCACTCACCAACAAAATGACAGCATGAAGCATGAATGCTGTCGCTTTAGGTTGGTCTTCTGTGAGAGGGTAATACTGCCCCGGTCGAACCGATCCGTTCGTGCTGAAATTAGCATGGCTCCACTACCGATTATATCCTTAATTTGTCTACTGTACTAATAACTTAATATACCTTACACAATGAGTGTGTGAATTAAACACCTGATAAAGATGCCTACATAGCCACTAATTACAAAGATATTTTACATAAATGAGAACCCGATTGAAAATGCATAATCATGCTTGTCACACTTGTTTTGAATGAGTTTATTAAACCTGTCTAAATTGTTGTAACCATTAGTAATAAATTGGTCCATATTTCTAAGGTTTGGTAAGCATGGAAAACTGTGTTAGGAGACCTGGCTCTTCTATTAATATAAAAAAAATTACATATAACAGAATATTTAGCTAAGCAATGGGCGCATGTGTTTGATTGCCACTTAAAACAAATAATTATCTAGTAAACTTACTAATATTATCAATGTTATAAGTATAGTAATAAAATTACTTTAAACACATTAGCGAACTCATTTTCTTCACAATTTATTTTTAATATTTAACAGATTAAATTAAATTTTGCTGAACCTTTTTAAATTGTTATCTAATGAGACTGCTTGTGTAGATACCTCATTATTAAGTATTTTGTTCAATATTGTATCCATTTTGTTTGTACTACGTACAAAGAGTATTTTTACTAGTAAGGACCACTCTATGACAAATAAATTGTCACGTGTACAGTTTCTTTTTGATTTTCACATTACTTTGCTGATTTCCTGTAAATAATCTAACAAAGCTATGTTCAAGAATGTTTTTATTTTCTTGTGACACAATAGCTGCAATCAGTCAGATTTGAAAAGATTATCTTGTATTTTGATAAGTAAATTTTGCAGGAAAGTTATAAGCAGTTTAGAAGCAGAATAGTGTCCATAAAAGTATGCAGACAGGATAATAAACAAATAATAAACTATTGTTAGTAAAAGGGCCTCCTTGTTACAAGATTAAGTTTTTCATATAAAAGACATGTATTGTTTTATTTTCTTTACATATTTGCACTAATAAGTGTTTTCATAAACTATATATTCTCACAAATACTTTATTGTACACTTTAGTGCAAGCTTCATTAAATATTTAACGGTTAATTAATTCCTTATATTGTACATTGTGTAATGTTTACGTAGAGATCAAAAGATAAAGATTAGTCATGATTTAATACAAGTTTCCGCAAGAACTATTTTAAAAAAAAATCTATTGGTGAAGGAATAATAACAATAAATTATTATTTATTATCATCTTTGTCTTATCTAGTGAATGTTCTTTAGAAGACCAAGTAACCAGGTTGTTACTTGGTCTTCTAAAGGTACGAGTATATATTAGATAGATAATAAATAAAGTTTGATTGTTTTCGTTTAGTACATTGTTTGTTATTCCGTTATTTTAAAACATTTAATTTATATTCAGAAAAGTATCTAATTTAGCATCCGATTGGACAACAAACCTCAAATAGCATTAAAAATTCAGAGATTATACATGAAACTTAATATCTCAATTTACTATAAAAAAACAAAGGCAACAATATAAAAATTACAAATTATTTTCAAATAAAGAACAGACACTTTACCTCGTTTGATTAAGTTATGGAAACTCAATGTCAACTCCCTACGTTCCATACGTTTGTTGGTTATATTATTTTCTGTATTTTCACTGTTAATCGCACGGTACCCAGCTGGGCGTTGAAAACTAATGTGTTGTCCATTACACGGTACAAAAACGGCACTTGTGTACATAATCTATGACGATAAGATAATAAAATATCGCGATTAAAATAGTACTGTTTTGACACTTGCGGAAAGAAGTTGTTGCATTGTGAAAATACACTGTTTTCATGGCAATAGTAGTACCGACGACAGCGACTCGTCGTTCACGACTGAGTGAGCAAGACCTTTAAAGTTTTTGCGGTTAGATTAGTAAAAACCATTACTTACTAAAACTGTTTCACTTAGGAAATGATCTTCGCCGAGTGTATGGTGGAGAGACTATGGCGGCTATGAAGGCGCCTAAAGCCCGGATGTACTAATGTCAGAGTCATTCGAGTAATCAACTAGGCAGTTCAAGGATTTTCTCAGTTAACTAAACTCCCAGTAAAAATGACGTAATAATAATCGTTGTTCTTTGTTGTGTTGTGATGACCGCAGTGGCTGTAAACATTTCAATATATTTTAATTTGTTAAAGCCAACATTTCGGAAGGTGTTGCGAGGTTATTTAGAATCACTATAAGCTTATCTTAGTTAGATATCAGTTAACTAATTTGGGCATTTTACAATAAGCTACAGTGTTGTATACGTTACAGAGTTATTAGATAAATAATAGTCTGGTCAGCATTTTAAATACTGCCACATACCAAATACTCCTTTATCATTTATTCACTGTTCTTACATTTACAATGCTCTACAAAACAATTGAAAATACAATTACATAATATTTCATGTATGTTTTCGTAATTTCCTAATATTATTCTCTTGCCTCACAAAATGTTTATGACTACTGATACATGCACGGTGTGACGTGAACTGTTGACGCAATGAGCTACGTCGTCATTAGCATAAACGTCAAAGTTGTCAATTGTTAACTGTCAAAATAATAACGTTCTGAAAATTGACTCTGCATCTGTATTGAATAGCTAAATGCGAAGAGATTGTTGAAACAGACTAACCTGATTTTATTCTGCATGAAAATAGAGTACAAGATAGGTTTTTTGAGGAAATTCTTTAAACTAAATCTATATTATTATAAGATAATATCATGATATTATTAAATCAACATGAACACTGCAACCATAGCTTAGGTACATTTTCTTTTGCTTAGTTGGGAATGGACATTAATATCGACGGTTTACTACAAGAACTAGTTAAGTGCAGTCAAGTTACTTTTGAATTATTGGGTTTTGAAAGTTCATACTTATAAAAATACTGTATTTTTAGTATCTTTTAAATACTTTAGGTACTAGCTACAAGTTAAAATTTACATTAAATGGTTTCATTATTATTTAGTTCAGGTAAATATGTAAATTTGAAGAATGCGAAATAAGAAAATTTATCAGTAAAGTTAGACACTTAGTCGGTTTTGCAAGGAAGTTGTGAAAATGTAATTGACTGATGTTTAGTTGATCATGATGAAAATAAATACCCTTTATTTATTCTCATCATGATCAACTGTATATGTATATATATACGTATTTATGTCTATATGTATAAATATATATGTATTTATGTAAATATATTTAAGTAGGTATTTATATATATATATGTATGTATAACACATAAACATTCTATTTTTGGGTGGTTTTGTCGGACTTCAATCGAGCAAAAATCGTACGTCGTCTTGGGTACTAGTAGCCGGAATCTAGGTGCACTCAAACAAGAAAATCCCTGGAACCCCGACGTACCTCGAGCCACTTACGACTTATAGATGTCCCTTGCCCGTCTAGGAACCCTCATGTTTCCTTTTCAGCTCCCAAAGGAGCGTACGCAATCCGTAGCGCTCGTACCACCACCTCGGCCTGCTTTTGCTAGGGTGACAGATGACTTCATCTGCTATCCCCAGGCCTGCGCTTATGGAGGACAGAGATCGTTTAGTGATCGCCGGCACCTGAGTCTTCTGCGGTACCTTGCCCGTTCTCGGGCTTGGTGGCTCGTATAATGATGAATAAGCAGTGAACTTCGATAGGCTTATAATGAAAATAAGTGAAAATAAATAGTAAATCCAAACACAGTATCCATTAAAGATTATAATAAATTATTTTATGTATATAAGAAATAATTTAAACGCCCAAAACATGTTTAACGCCTTCTTAAGAAGTATAAGCAATTATACACTCAATCACTACTATGTATGCTTTAGTTGCGAGGTACTTCCTACTTGTACAATATTATTTAACTAGCTTTTGTTGGCGGCACCACTCACACATATATCGACTGTCATGGTTCTACTTTCAATTGTTATATTTTTTTTTATTTGTCAACCGATTGAAATAAAACAAACACTAAACGTTGAGTGAAGTTTATTACAATACAAAAGTCACTCTTAAAGATTCACTCCAAAGAGTCACTCCAAAAGCTTTTTTCATTCTGTTAGTTTAATAAAGCCTAGTTCAATAGTTTTGCTTCAATATCTTAAATGTACAGATATCGACCTCTTACACTCTTCATTCTCAGCTTATCACAGTCCACTGAAGGACATTGTTCTTTCTTCTTTACGTAGTATAAAATGAATTCGCTTCTCATTCAAACTACGAAACAGATTTTAATCTGGTTTTTATCAATATGCAGAGATTCCAGAGGCAAGCGATAATGTTGACGAAGATTATATAATACATGCGTAGCATTAATATATTGTACCGGTACGAAGTCTGGGCGAATCACTAGTTTATTTATACAAAAGCAATATTTTAACCTCGCCTTCGATATTCACTAGATGGCGTTGCCAGACACTTGTTACAGTCCAAAAGAATCAGTTGTACGATGATTTACAGTAAGAAAATCATGTTAGAAAATACAAAATTGGTATTTGTGAAAGGTTCATTTAAGTATTATTATTGAAATTAAAGCATTTTTTTGCAATGTCCCACAATAACATCACCAGTTGCAATATAGGGCTATTCACAGGTAAAATTATGCTAGTATATAATTACTTTCTAAGAAGTGGACCTTATCTGCGAGGAAGCTACTTAATGGTTCAGCTAGAAGAAATAGTGGTACAAGGACGTACAAATAAAAAGTTAAAGGTATTTAAAAACAAGTTTTTCATGCTGCATTTCTCATAAAATCACATTTGTGTTTAAACAAAGTCGTCAGAACAGATTAATAATTATTAATAAATCCAGAAAAGTTTACATTTCACTTCCATAGATGGCGGGGACGTCGAATTAATCGCCGTCTAATTTTGTACACTTCAATATTTTATACTTCATTGTATTTTAAGGTCATGTTCGGTTCGACACTAAAGGTCAAAACGAACGGACTGGTCACCTAATGGTCAGTAACCAATGTTTATTGTCACCTAGAATGACACGTGTACCTTTCCTCCCGTCTTTTCCGTTCAAGTACGGAAAGGGGTACAGTTTGTTTCTTAAGTAATTTTACTTACTCACCGAAAAGCAACAAAAGATTTGGCACTGTATTACTGTGAAATCGTGGCATTCAAGCGGCAGAGCCGAAACATGGCTCTACCATATTTTTCGGGCTCGTCACTTTACCAGGGTTCGCGGTAGGATGGGATATCAGAATCGTATCGACTAAAATCATAAGTTACGGTGTGCACCTATGCGTCTGTAATAGGAGGAACTGCTGTTATTAAGACATCTGGACCCCTCCCAGTGCCTGCCACATTGATGCGGGTACCACCAATAGGTGAACTCTCTATTTATGTTGTTCGTGTCTAGGTAACGTCCGTGTGTGCCGTACGTCGCCTCCTCGCGGCTGGTCACTATAACAGATGGAAAAGAAAACCCGTCTCGTTTATACGCGGCGTCACTCAGGGTGGCATGAGGCGTTGGTGAGTGCGTCTCCATTGCCCGGTTAGTCGACGGTGATTTGGATCCGTGTGGAGGTTGTCCTGTTGGTCCTTTTCGGTTCATGACATCTTAGCAAAATGACATGAACACGGTAAAATAGCAGTTGCTATCGGCCATGGAACGTATGACTGTCGGTAGTTTCAAAGTAGAAGAACCACACTGATTTCAGCACGAACGGGCCGGTTCGACCGGGGTAGTACTACCCTCCCATAGAAGATCAACCTAAAGCGACAGCATCCATGCTGTCGTGTTTCGTTGGTGAGTGCGAGACTTGTCGCCTATTGATGCAGGGGTGACAGTTGTCGTGGTAAGTCTGTGCAATATAATGCTACGATGACTGTCATACCTTTTACGTCCCGAGGCGAAGCGAGGCGTGAAGAAACATCTTACTAGGCCGCCATAGTGTGGGTTACCATACTGCATGGTCTGCACTCGCAACGGATATGGTGACCACAACTCTTGGATTTTATTCATGCTTTTCATCAGGTAGAGTAGAGTCACTTTGGCAGCCTTTTAAATAAAAAAAATGTGAGAGATCTTCTACGATGACGCTGCGACGTTCAGGCGGTAAAAGTTACCTGCGTGGTGTGTGGTGGCAGGTGGGATTCAATTTCGTTCTAACGACCGAGTACAAGTACTTCCCGAAGCAACTGTGCTACAGCTATTAACTCAAGCTTCTTATCATCACCATCATCATCATCACCTAAATATCTTGTTAATAAGATTAATCAAAATTAATTGGCTATTCTGTGACAGGAATTTTGATGGAAATTATTGTCAAAACAAGTAAACGATTGCACTTTCTAAGGAATTATGCAGCCTAAAGTTATTTGTGTTTGCAGTTCTGTCAAGTTTGAACAATAAACCCTTCTTATGTCAAGTTGAACTAGTTTTATGGTTTTCAACTGTCGCTATACGACAGCAAGTTGACCGAGTGAGGTCTTTGATTCCACAAGAACGTGCCAACGTTTGACATATAATTATTAATATGTTGTTATAGAATGCGGTTGGTTGAATGCGGAAGAATGTACTTGTATTATCTTAATAAACACTAAATGTCAATTTATTTTCTTGGAATGTTCAGTTAAAATGTTTATAAATAATTAACTCTTAAAAAAGTGCGACTTCAATGCACCTTCATGATGAATATAAACAGGGATTTTTTTTCCACCTTTAATTATGTTACATTTTTTTATTAATTTTAAAAAATTAAAAAAGACGCTCACAAACATCTGTTGCCAACAAACAAACGAACAGATAAAGCTTATAAAAGCGAGTTAAAAATCAACCAAGAGCATGTCGAGTCACGCCCAATGTAGGGATCAATGGTAATGGTGTTTTCTTATTTCATAATACAAACATTTCACATTACGATTTCGCAGCCTTTAACATCAAACTATTTAGTGAACTGTTACTCGTAGACTAAGAAAGCCTACTTAACTGTAATTTTTCTTTTTAAATTAATTATATATGCTACTACCGTAAGTTTTTTCAGTTCTCCAAAAATAGTTAAAGAGCCAGTAGACGGCAGATCACACATAATTTAGGAAAGCCTAAAATTTTTCAATGAGTCTGTTGTACCTACTAATCATGAAATGGAGGCTAGCTAAGCGCAGTTGCGGTGGCTCTAGCTTACACTCAGGTGCGACAGGTGTGATAATTTCATGAACTAAAAAAGTATTTTAGGAAGGCTGCCATTTGGATATGTTAAAACATACTTTTATAGCTATTTAAAAAAGAAACGGACAGGACTGTACTATAGTGAATTATTCAATACGGTTAAATAGGACCGCAGATGACATTGGAAAAGGAATATCCGTTATAATAATTTAGGCGTCTTCTCACTTTAGGTGCCTCGAAAATAGGCTATTTTCACGATTTTTGTTCAAGGATTTTTGTTAAAATTATGGGATGAAATGGATCCTATGTAATAAACACATCTTTCAAGTACATGAAAAAATTTCATTTTTATTTTTTGAACAATTATTATAATACAACAGTAGCATCGAAAAACCCGTCTAAAAATGTTATAGTCGTGGCTTGTTGATGGTATCTCCGAGATGGGTCATCTCAAACAAAGAAATAAAACTGTTTTAGATTCAATATGTCAGTGGCTATAGCGCATATCATCAGATTTTTGATAATCGCGAATATAACAAAATGGCGCATGTTTTTCGAAAAAGTAAAAAAAAGCGGTATTTTTCAGTTTTTTGTAAAAAAAAATTTTAAAATCGAAATTTCAAAAATCTGATGATATGCACTTTAACCATAACTATGAAGAATTTGTCATTTAAATTCATAACAATCGGCCGAATAGTTTCCGAAATTTCATCAACAAGGCACCGAAAAATCTTGTTTTGAGATAAACGCGTTTAAAGTTTTGGATGCAGAAATATCATGATAAAACCTTACTTCGGGTTAATCAGCGATGTCTGCTCCATACAATGGACCTTCCGATTCTTAAAAATTAAGTTTAATAAAAAATTAATTAAAAAAAAATGAAAATCGATTTTTTTAAATTTCCAAAGTGAGAAGACGCCTTAATGAACTTTTATTCAAGATGTCATATTTTCTTTTTAAGCAGAGGTGTGTCCACAGACAATAAAAATATAGGGACCTAAGCGGACTCTAGTGAGTTGACGCTGCGATGGATTACGATTATAACTTTAGCCATACATTACAACAGAAACATTCAATAAGAAATTGAAGAAGATACGGCCCCATTTGTCTAAGAAAAAGGTGTTGGTTCACCATGACAATGCATTAACCTCTGATTGTCGTACCAAAATTGCAGCACTTGTGCTATGAATTACTTCTGCACCCAACTTACACCCCTGACTTCGCACCTTGTGACTTTTTTAAATTGTACAGTATGAAAAACTGGTTAGACAAAAAAATGAAGAAGTTATCGCGGAAAGGGGGTCTCCCGTTCCAGAGATTTTGCAGAGTTTAAAAATATTTTTTTTTTTAAGGGATTGAAGAAGAAGGAGAAAAGTCTTCAAAAGTGTATAAGTGCTTTGAGCACCTCCTCCTTTTTTTCTAGTGAAGACAGTGGTAGACCATAATGGTATTATTTTGATTTAGTTACCACTTTCTTTAAAATTCTCTAATGACTGGTCCTCTTAAATAACTGCTACAAAATTTGAATCAGTGAAATAATTGAAAAAATCTTGAAATTTAAAATGTTTTTTTATTTTTTAATTTTAATTAAAATAAGTCTCTGTTTTGATCTCAGTTACTAGTAGACCGGGTTGGTCCGTAAATGATAAAAGTCTTTCACGAATTTTCCGTTCAATCATTTCAAAAAATCTGGAATAAAAACAAAGATATATTAGTTTTTTGACTAAATTAGGTTCAAGTTACTTCACTCAATCGTTTAAAAGTAATAAAAAAATTGTTTACCATCGTTTTTAAAATGACAGTTCAAGCCGGACATTCATTTAGAAGCATATTTGACACGTGATATTAAGATGATATTCGTTTCATCGCATGACTACAATATTACGGGTGTAACGCCTCTACGTAATTCGTAGGTTAAATATTGTTCTGAGTATTTGAAAATAATAGAAAGAACACAAATTGTTGTTGTGCTTTCTTACATCTAACTGTATAATAAGAATAGTGTCCGAAAATTTTCTTGTTCAGAATTAAACTGAAGAAGTGTGAACAGAGGGGCTCACTCACGGAAGGTTTGTGTACAAACTTGTTAACAATGCCTTTATATGATTATTCAGTAATAATACTTTTTTTAAACATTTAATCTGATCTGATGTGATCAGCAAACTGATATAAATATACTGATATTTATACTTTTTTATAAATATTCACATATTGTATAAAATACAAAACAAAATTGAACGGATCATACAAACATTTGGATCGAACCCGAAATTGAACCTAAGACCTCAAGCACAGCAGTTACACATGCTATCACTTCACTACCGAGGCAGTAAAATATTGACGTACATCAGGTCATAATTTTTGCCCAACTTCAGATGGTTACTCAAAAATAACTGTCACCTCTGCATCAATTATGAATATGTGAAAAAAGCTTCAATAGAATAATCACGATTTCCTCTTACTCTTTGTTTATTATGCAGCTCTTGGGAGAAAGACACTTATTTTATTTTTTTTAATTTTCAGTCTCCGTAATTACCTTTTTGTCTATTCATAACTGCTGACTGTCGCAACACTACAAGTGTTAGTATAATAACAGTCATTTCTCAAATTTAGGTTAAAAGCAAGTTGTCCATAGTAAATGTTTTGTTATTCTTATTAAGTTTTCATGTTTAACAGTTGTTACTAAATGTCAACTATTCTTGCATAACTAAGGACACGGATAACATGTTTAAATATTGTAGAACAAATTATGTTAGTTTAAACTAGCTTTCGTTTTTTAACTAGACTGAAAAATCGTCACTGAAAGCAGCCATTGTGTGGACAAATGCGACTGGCCTATCTCGTTTTAGAACGACCAGAATCATAAGATCTTTTTAAGGTGTAATTGTATAACACAATATGTACGGTAGTGGCTTGTTGCATAGAATGTAGCGGCTCAACGTATATCGGTTAAACTAAATAATATCACGGATTAACATTTACACATGCGGCCAGCGGTGGGTAGAGAGTCGCGAGAGCAGCAGTGACCGCAGTCGCTTTTCGCGCACCGTCTGGCCTCCGCGTCCGCACATTTCCGAACGCACGCTCACAACGTAACACACACTTCCCGCCACAAATTCAAACATCGAAGAACCTTACGTTCAAATAATAGAAATAATTATTTTTGTTCGAATTGCGATTGAAGTGCATTGGCGCGTAAAGTCCGAACCAACGGCAACACTTGCCGCCAGTGTCCGGATTGTGTTGAGGACGTTGACATCGATATTGTGATACGGAAAACGATCTATTTCGATTTTTGAATTTTTAAATATGGAGAATTTTTGGCGGGAGGTTCGTGTTTTTTTCAATTAGTTTTTTTTCGTTTGTAGTGAAGGTGAATTCGGTGTTTTTTTAAAGTGATGGAATAATGGTGAACTCGACTTAAAAATTCATAAGTGTTCTTTTTTACTACAATTTGAAGTTGACGACCATTTAAGTACATAAAGGTAAGTTTCTTGTTATATCTAGAGTAATAATTTTGCGGTAACTCAATGATAAATCTATCGCTTTCTAAAGTGTCGACCATGAGTGTGGCTGCAGTAGCGACAGAGTTGTAATTGACCAAATTATACTGATATAAATTAATTCTTATTTATACAAGAATCTTGTAAGATGCAGTCAAGAAAACTTCGTAACTATAAAGGTTTATTAATTATGAGTTTGTGTAACATTCAGTTAAGTGGTGCGACTTGTGCAAAAACTTGTTTTATGAAAGTAAACGGTGGTACCCTATATCACCCGCTGCGTTGCATCATTTCACTTCGGGATAAAATAATGTAAAACAAACCAAACAACCATTTTCTTTAAATGTTTGCTTGATGGAGTATATATTGTAATTAAAACTGTACTAAATTGCTAAAGTTACAGCCCATAAGTCCTTGAAAAGGTCGTAATTATAAATTAATTAGTAAATACGTCTATTTTTATGCCCATTGTTCGTAATGTTTTCATTTGGTAATTATAACTGAAAGAAAAATTCAATCCAACTATTGAAATATATATTAAATAAAATATTATTGTACTTAATATCTAGCAAACAAAAGGCTACAAAACAAAATATAGAGAAGAACAAAAAACAGTAAAAATAAAAAATAGCTTTTATATAAAAAGAATTATTGTTTCACTCGTTTTATAGCTATTTTTGTATTGAACTACGTTTTACAAATAAATCTATGTATACCTGAGGTGTACTTTCTTCATCAACACCTTTTAGTAATTCATTGCTGGACATAAGTCTCCCCTTGGCCTGCTATACCACGCTAGCACAACGGATTGATAAAGGATTTGTTTCAAGTTTTCGAGTGATATTATTCTGCATAATTTGTTCCCTTAATCGTTTTTCACGACACTCATGATATAAATAAGGATGGTGACACTCTGTATTCTTAACCCGTCAACACACGGATACATTTCTAGGTTTCATTTTAATTTGACATTAATAATGTGTAGAAAAATATGTAGAGAATTTATTAACACTAATAGTAAACTTAACAAATCACAGACACGGCCTTCTAATCTAAAATGAAGCAGAGTTGTCAGAACTAGGCTGCTGATAAAAGTACCTACGTATTCTTAAATACTGCAGATAATTTACAACTAAAGGCAGAAAAAAATGTACTGTTCATCGTAAAATTATTTATTTTGGAAATCGAACTCATGACCTCTGATTCGGAAATAAAGATCACTAACCACTGGACTAACAGGCTAGTCTATATAACGAAGATTTTAGTCGTAGGAAAATAGATGCTTGTCCATATAGTTTTTTTATTGGTAGAAAAATATCAGAGATGTTAAAGAACTAATGAAGTTTGTAAAAAGAGTCTTATTGACAAAGCAATAAACCCAACTTCTTTTTTCTGTTTGTGTCTTAAGATCCATTCTGTAATACTAAACTGCATTGACAACTAAGAACTAAGAAAAATTTGAAATAAAAAGAAAACTATTTCAACCGTATCTTAAGCCGATATTGGAACGAAATGTTTCATTGGTCAATGTTGAGATCTAATCGCCTAACAATTTACAAAAGCGTATCTATTACAAGTACGTACTAAATTAAACTATTGATGCTACTAATACTAAATAACTGAATCGATTTTTGTCTTATTAATCAGGGATTTTATCATGAAATTTAGCTGGATTTGTTGGATTTGAGTTTGATACTAAGCAGGTAAGACACCGACTCTAGAACCTCGTACGGTTGTTCAAATAGCAAATGAGGAAAGATTGTGAAAATTTCTTGTCTATTCCTCGGTTAGATACAGGAAAAAATGTATGATAAAACAGGCTGTAATAAATTATATTTTGATTTAATATTTAAGCTGAATTGTAAATGTGTTAATGAAAATATTCGTTAGTAATCACAAGTGTTCGTTTATTGCTAAAATAATTCACGTTTCATTAAGCATTCTGCTATGCAGACTTAGAGTTATGTTCACAGATTACATTCTCTATACAAAAAAACAAAATCTTATTTAAATAAATTAAACTACGTAGAACTTTCTTAATAAACTCAAATATTTCTTCATTCTTGCTTGGTTGAATTTAAGACATAATCAATATTAAAAAAACAAGTAATAATTGCAGTAGCATAAATATAAGTATAAAAAGTATAAAGTATATGAAAATAAAACAAAACATAAATAAGACTAACTCAACTTATTTCTCTGTGATATCTGTCAAATTTTGATTCTTATTTCGAATGCCAATTTCAAATTAAAAAACATATCACGTCAAATTAAGTCACTCTTTGCTTTAACTATTTAAGAAAAAATAGTTTGAATTTAGAAAGAATGCAGTGACCTAATCTAAAGTAATATTTATTAGAAACACGATGGATGTAATAACGAAATGAAAATCGATAAAAAAGTGGACATTCGTGTATCGAGTTTAATATCGATTGATATAGAAAGTGAATGTGTGTGCTTGGCTACCGGCTGCCATTTCACTCGAATGTTTGTAGGAACAATCCATGTTTTGCATGTAAATTGAATGTTTAATGATAAATATTTATTAACGATTCGTTATTATTGTTTAAATTATACTGACGATAACTTTAAAATGCCGAGTTTAAAGATCGCGTGTTCAATTTGTTATAGACTACTGTTAGTGTTGCAAAAGTTCTACTTACAAACTGAATGGGTTCAAAATATTTCTTTAATATTTGGAGTATGATATATTGTCTTTGCGTTTATTATCACAAACACATAAATTGATTTATAATACAAAAAACTGTACTGTTGCATAGAGAATATTACGAATGAAAAAAAAAAAATTCAAAAAAAAAATAAAATTCGATCCTTAACTTTCATTTGTTATTTTTTAGTTTTTATTCTTTTAATCGTTCTAAAATACATAAGACAAGTAGTTTAATTTTATAGGTTCACATTTATGCTTAATACTCTACCAAGTATATATATATATATATTATCATACCTAATACAAGATGAGTGTGGATATCACCCCACAACCTTTAAACTTGCTTGTTTTTGAGCCATAGATACTGAAACAACCATTTATTGTAAGTATCACGTTTTAGAACGATACAATCAAACGGTAGACCATGCACAAATCAGATATGCAAAGATTTTAATAGTGTGAGTGTGTGCGTGTAAACTTCTTCATCTGGTACGACCTTGTTTCGAAAATACCATACTTTTTTCGAATTCTTTAAAAAGTTTAAATATGGAATCCGTTTTTTAATTATGTATGTAGCACAACATTAAATTTCCAGAATTGAGAGCAATAATGTTAATGTTTTTGTTCGGTCCAAGTTCAAATTGTCCGTCAGAATTATTGAGAATAGCTATTGTCCCTAACATATACACAAGCAGGACTAAGTTATAATTAGCAAAAAGAGGTTGCTTTATGGTGCCCTGCCATCTTTCTAGCGGATATAGTTTAGAATGTCATCAGTAACAATTCTTGGTTACATTTCTAGCTAAGCTGTTTGTATTAGAAGTTGGTATACATGAAATTATGAGTTTTGTGTGCGCAGTTTGTACATCCGCTTTCTGAATTGAATATTCCATAAAAGATTCAATATATCTTATTTCTCACAGTAATGGCAAAGAGTATTCTTAGCCTGCTGGTATGTTATTTAATAAGGTATTAAAGAAATGAAAGTGGTTCGGTCACTTGCTCGTGTCGAGAGCTCTCCGACCCAAGGTATTTGCAACATATCCGTCAGATTCACGAGCCAAGTTTTAATATATTACTTTGTATCTTGTTTCTGTGACCTGAGAACAAGATGAATTTGTTTAGATCACGTTATCAGATATATAGGTATCCGGGGAGATTTCTGCACAGATCAAAAAGTGGTCACGTTAGTCTGTCGGGTAGTCTGTAGAAACTAAGGAATTTTGAGATCATTGGTACCCGAAACGTTTTGTGGTTCTTAGCGGTTTTAAGTCCAGTTTAACCAGCTCATCGTTCATCAGGTAGGTGGTATCCGAGGAGACTTTCTCACTAAGAACAAAAAAGGCTATGTAAGTCCACAATGATGTTGTACTAAATAAATATATTATCTGTAACTTCATAGACGACCGTTGCATGGCGGTACATATTAAAAGACAGACTTGTCTATGGAATATGATTTCATTTCTAACTTTGTAATCAGGGTACATTGGACTGACAGTCACAGCAGGACGCAAGACATACCTATCATCGTAAAATGTGCTCTCTCTTATAAAATTTGCGAATGACTATAATTAGGACTTATATATTTGGATAGTATAGTTTTTAAATTCCTGCAGCGATATGTAAAATACATTCTTTTGACAGTTTGTTTAAAATAACAAGTTCTTCTGAAAAAAATAATAGCCTTATCATGTCATGTGTTCCAACGATAAAGTGTATCTAATTAAGTAATAATCCGTACGGATAGCAATAGTAAATACTTTTTTTATTAACCAGAATCACGCTAATATTATCTTGCCATGTCTTAACAATCTTGAAATAATGACCTACAGCCGCGTGGTAGGTAATCGTACGGTAGGGTTGAGCGCCTACAGTATTTTAAATTTGTCTACCCACTACTTGAGCTCATTTCTAATATTTTGAATGTAAATATTACATTTTTAATTGATAACGTTAAATCTGTTGTAATATTTTTTGATACGTACATTTAATAAAAAAATATAACACCTTTATGGTGACTTCCACATAAAGCGCAACCAAAAGTTAAGCTACAGCACCATTTACCAAAGACATACTGAACTACGGAGTAACAAAATACAGAGTAATCCTGCATCAGAATATAGAAATTCTTGCAGAAATCAGCATGTATATAACAACCTAACTTCAACAGTTAGTCGTGGTCGTGGTCCTTTCTTACTGAAGCTAATATTCTTAAATCGTATGCTTACTGCTTAGAAAACCATCGCACCGTCGCTACTGTTTGTGTACCGAATGTATACCGAATTGACCGAATAGGCAAGACTCCTGTTCTATGAAGATTATGAAGTTTCTATGAAGATGGAATACTGTTAGATAATATTATCGTGACAGAATATATCAGTTCTACTTTGAGGTAATAGACAGAAACAGAAACCTACGTTAAGAAGCAATCTCAAGACTTCGACCTTCAACCACTTCAAGATATTAGTCTCAGTTCAGTTCAGGATCGCCAATGAGATGACATAGTTTGAGTAAGAGATACCCGTAATCAAGGCTGCTGAAAACAATAGCATTGTGCACCTTATTACTGCTACGATTAGTTCCAACTCATGTAAATATAATAATATATTATATAATAAGTATATTAAACAAATATCCGGAGTCGTGAGTTCACTAGTTTGTCTGTTACGCTTTCATGTCTTAATTACTCAATCGATTATGGTGAAATTTTGCGTACACATTGTCAGGGGTACAAAGAAGAATATATATTACGAAACGTAGAATATATGCATTAAAGGTTTGCCTTTTATCCATGTGTTATGTAGAAAATAAAATAATTCTATTTAGGCAAGATACAAAAATAACTAATTTTAAAGTTTCTAGCAATTAAATAAAAAAAAAATTAACAATATAAATCATTTATAACGAAGAATAAGATAGTTTTTGCAATTTTTTATGGAGTAAACGAACAAGCGAGCTGTTTCTGTTGGATTATAAAACTGTAAGACATAAAGCTAGTATGTTAGAAGGACGATATTGCTTAGCTATGTAACTAATTGCAGCTGTACTGGTTATTAAACCAACAACAGTTTACTTCTTCGGAAGTGCCCTCTTTACTTAAACGCCTGGAAGCGTTTACGGTAAGTAGCAATTTCCAATACACACTTTCTATTTGCGTCTTTTTTCAAGAATCAGAATGTTATTAGACGAAACACTGGAGCGTGGGCTTGTAAACATCGCCATACTTATATTGCAGAGGCCTTGCTGACCGACATCAGAAAAGGATAAGACTTAATTTGGTACTTTACTAAACGGGAATGAGTTCATAATTTTTAACAATTTAGAATGAAAGTATTATATGAAGCGTGACGTATATAAATAATAATTGTTATCAAATAACTATGTGTGTTCCTTTCCCTTGTGTAGTACGATTCGCACAGTGACGTCACTCTTGGGACAAATAATAATGATATCAGTATGCATATGTCATTGTTACCATTTAGTAAAATAGTAAATAATCATCTAATAAAAGCCTATCATTGACTTCAATAGGTCGACATGAAGTTAAGTTTATGTAAACTGTGTTCCTCATTCTTTGATTTTCCACCTTTTAAGGTGATATTTAAATAAAAAAGTATCCAAATCATTTCATAAATAAAAACAATCAAATTTAGAACCTTCTCTTTTTTTTTAATGGAGGAAAAAATAAAATAATGGTTAATAATAAGCCTGTCATCATTTTAAACCAAATTACAGGTAAAGAAAGGTTATGTTCGCTTGTCAGCGAAGTGAAATATTTTCACCATTCACCAGTTTCCTTACGTACAATGAAGCTTAATGTTACAATTACACATTACGTAACAATAAGTCTGTCACAGTTTGCAACAATGCAAGTGATTAGATAACAAGAATTAGGCAGAAAGCGAACACAAGTATTTAATTCCGTAGTAACGACTACAGCCAAAGAAATGCATTGTTTAAGTTTCGCTGTTTGAACATAAATGAAACAAAACACTGCGAATTGCTTTCTAATAGGTACGTTTTTAATTCTTTCATAAATTTACAAAAATGAGCTCAGTTTTTGTTTTCAATAAATAGTTGGGAACGAAGGAAGTCTCTCAGCTGAAGAGAATAACAATAATTGTTACTTATCCTAACTTTACACACACATTAAATATAAATGTGTTTTTTTTTAACTTTAAACATTTTTAATACAATAATGAAACTAAATCATTTGTGTTAAATTAGTTTTTAGATATAAATTAATTAATATTTTTAAAAGAATAATATCTGGCAATATACTTTTTCCTCTCAGTGCAATTAGTTTAAAACATCGATTTAATATATTGCGGTTCTATCCACAATCAGCGGAGCACCAAACTGACCCACTTCACAAAATCACTTTAACTTACCTTACATAAATATTAGAAATTTGTTACCCATGTTAGTCTAGTCTTTTTACCTATCATCTTATTTACAAAGCTGTGCGAACCTAAAATAAATAGTTGTAATTTTTTTAATAAATATACTCGTAACTTCATATGTGCCGCTTACTTTCTTAATTCACGAACGATGTAGTCATTGGCGCACCAAGGCCATTTGGTTTTTTTTTTCACCAACGAAGCCTTAATGTCAGTCATAGAATCAAACTGTAAGTAGTGAAAGTTTTTACATCCTTATTCAGTTGTCCACATTCAGAAGCTATCGGAGGCTGTAAAAAAGATTCTTTTGTTCGGATGTCCCACGCTTTAAGTAGATTACTATCTGAGAGAAAATTTTGTGTAAATTGGTATTTAATCAAAGAAAATGATGTTGTTTTATCTTCAAAAATATTTTTAGTGTTACTCCTAAACTGTAACATTCTCAGGGCTGTCAATTTATTTTCAATGAAAAAACATAACAAAATGTACATATAATACACAATTCTCAGCCGTATTCTACTGCTGCTCTCCACTTTAGGGTGTTTCTAAGCTGCTTATAACAATCATCAAAAATAAATCATTTTTCAACTTTTTTTACAATTATTATAAATTATGGGATCTTTGAATGATTTTATTTGTCTATAAGATTATCAAAATCAAGTAAATTACTTATTTTAATCTTATAGTACATCAATAATGCTGTTCTTTTAATTGCCATATAAAAGACATCAACGCGCGCTGGTCATTCAAGATCAGTTTCGATTAGTTTCGGTTTATATAAATTTCACCGCTTTCATCGTTTGCATAGCAATCAAGCTAAATATTAACGTGTCTTATTAGAATATATGTTTGTATATGAGTTTAGCATTAAAATTCTACTGCACTGTGGTTGATAAATAGCTCCTGTAGTCATTAAAGAGATAAATGAGAATGAGCAAGAAATGAATATTGCGTTTCCCAATTCCATTGATATTTAAAAATATTTAAGAAATTTAATAAAGTAAGTATTGCAAAGTTCACATTGTGCGTCAAAATATTTTTGAAAAAAAACTTTATTAATATAGTTTACTTGATTTAATGACGACATTAATTCAAACAAACAACTAAATGCGTCATAAGCGGCGGTATTTCTCACCGAACTGCAATAAACTGGTATGTCTCTTTAGAATACAATTTTGCATTCAAACTCCTTTTGTTAAAACAAGTTATCGTAATCCACTTTCTACAATATCGCAACGTTCAACTTGACCCACTAACTATCTAAATTATTATCTGTTCTTTGACATAATCACGTATCAAAATCATGAATTTTAAAACCTCAACACTCTACTGCACCAGGTGGTCTTAATGTCAAATGGTATTTATTATCTACTGTGGAGGGAACGAGTGTCATGTCCCTCCGACACAAAAGGAGGATCCTCCGACCAGGCGAGGTGATCATGCCTGGCGGGCCACAGCCCAACGGTTGATGTTGGGATGTTGTACATATGCTAATTGCCACGCGAATCTCTATATCGCGATGCAGGATTAGTAGTAGCATTGTAGTTCATTACATTCATACGTTTTCGTTCATACTTCGTAGTTCGATGTATCCTCGCTAGATGGCGCCGTTGTACATTTACTTTTTGAGTTTATAATGTAGAAGCCGCCACATCTACTAATCAATCTTTGAGCGACTCAGAGATGTCTCTTGTGAAAAAAAAAACAGTTTATTATGTTACACTATGATATAAATATGACATAACAATAACAAAAATATAAATATAAAACAATATTCTATATTTAAAAACTCTTTCTTATAATTTTTATTATAAAATATGTGTTTTTTTTTCAAAAAAATTAAATTAGTTTCAAAATTGGCTTCCACTAATTTTTAAATAACATTATCCAAAAGTAAAAACTTTCAAGTTATTCTAGAGGTTTCTTATCCTAATTGTTAAATTCAAATTTCGTGGATTCGATTCCCACCGAGTACAAATAGTTATGAGAATACAAAGGCGTATGATGATTATGATCATTGTTTCTGTATCTAGATTTATGCTATTTACAATATGTGAGTATTTAGAAATTTTTAAGGGTATTTATCAGTTATCTGGTTAGTGTAGTAAATTCACTGTTCATTATGGGATTTAGCGACCGCGTTTAATATTAATAGTAATAGTCAAGAATAAAATGTAGGATTTTGATGGGTACTCTTAATTGATCATAGTGGCTTAAAATATTCGGAAATTGCTACCATTAACATGCTCTTTTATTTAATAGCTTAATATTTACATGTCTACTGAACAGTTTAACACGAGATGAAGATTATCTTTATGAGATAATTATTATTGGAACTTTTCATTTCCGGTATTTTTTTACCCTATACTGAGAAATAAAACTAGTAAAAAAAATGTATGTCTCTCAGTATGTTCTATTAAAACTACTAAATTACTGAACTGGTTTAGATGAACAATATGTCGGTAAATTCCTGTTTGCTGTGTGAGTTTTAATAGGTATTACTCTTTCAATCGGCAATATTAATGAATTAGAAGGCAATTGAAAAAAAAATTTTTGGACAATATATAAGAATTCAAATTAAAAACATCGAATACGTAATCAAATCAAAAAGGTTCCAACTGTTTATTTACAATTTCATGTAACATATAACTCAACTATTATTTATTAGCATTTTTCACTACGCAATTATGTGTATTTTTTACAAATACAAATGTGAGAATTGTTTCTATCTTACACTTTCACACCTAAACCACTTAACAGACAATCATGAAATTTTGCCTACACGTTTTTAGGACTGTTGAAGAGGAGATTTGGTATATTTTATCGAGAGAAAAAATGCAGTTTGAAGTAGACACGAATTGAACGATAAAATATATAATTCAACGTGACTGAAGCCGCGACGACAAGACAAATATTTTTAAAGTTTTAATTAACGAGACTGACTGACTGACGACTTTAAAGTGTTAACTTGTGGGATAAAAATATATCTAGTATGTTTTAATTAATGTGATTGAAGCAAGTTTTAGTAAAGAGAATTAAACATAAGATTGCCTGTAATAATGTAGTTTTGAGTATAACTGATGTAATTTATGAATAAATTTAATTTTAACTTCGTTATTAAACTTAAGATATGCAATATAGTACATACTAATAACTTCAACAAAAACTTGAGACTCATTACTAGACGAGTTGCAAGATTTATGATGCTTTGTTTTATTAGTTTGTGATAAATATAGATTGCAAAAAAATATATAATAATAATATTCATATTATTTATTTAGTAATTATTTAATTAAATCTTAGTGAATAGAGAAACTTCAGATTTGCATTTGAGTACCGACAATAATAATTGACATGTCCACTAAACTTTTTATTTAAAACATGAATCATAATAGATATTTTTGTATCAGTTTCTCAGTAGATACATCCTCCTCCTTGTCTTTGTTCATCTTATATTTATTCTACTATGTATACACTCACATATCAAGTTCAAACAATAATTTACATCTCTGTTTTTTTAAAGGAAATCCTCTTTATGCAAATAAAAGGTAAACTAAATGCAACTGTAGAGTTTTAAAATTAACCTTGAGTTATACAAGGCCAAGTTCTATAAATACAGATACAAACTCTAGAACATTGTTTTAAAGAGCAGTTAATTATTTAGGTCATCTGTAAATAAAAAAGGTTTACGTTGTGTCATTCGTTTTTTTTTTAAAAGTAGTCTTATGATGCTTTAGTAACTTAGCACCGAGTGAGTGCGATACCAAACACCCAATACCATTATACCCTCTATTTCGTTGAGGCATACTGAAAAACAAAGAATATTATATGTATATAATATAATTTTACCCTCTACTGTAACAAAACTCTTTTCTTTAACTTATCGATAACAAGTTACTTGTCCACTTAGCCTTAAAACGGAATTCAACCACATCCTTTTTCAAATAATGAAATTTATCATTAAAAAAAAAACGTACCCTTAATGTCAAATAGTGTTCGTTTTCTAAATAAATCAAAATATATTGTAGTAAGTTCTATCAGCATAAATCTACGTAAAAGTCTGAATAGATACAACAATGCACAACTAACAGCAACAATTCAAAAAAGAAATAAAAAAAATCCTAACAAAAGTCACCTCTTTCAAAAAATGTATTCACAACAAACTATAAATTCCACAGACACGAGCTCACGAAAGAAAGAAGTGTGATCGTGAGAAATCGCCTTTATGGCTATGTTGTTGAGTTGTCATTAGTCATTAGTTCATTACTCAGTTTTACGTGTACGATGTGACCGTAAAATTCATATTACGTTACAATTACGTTAAGGGAAAGTGTCATTGATATTATGTTAAAAGAGTGAACTAAAACGGGATACGATATGCACTGGTTGACTGGGTCTGTCACAGTATATAATATAGGAGTATAATAATATATTTTCTGTCATGATTTTGCACTTTTTTTTAGTAGTCTCTTTTTACTATTAACGACTTGTATAGTGCATAATCGTGATTATTTATTATATTATTATACAAAAAATATTTTGCTATTTGAATAAAATACATGAAAGATGAATAAATACATTTATATTTTCACTATTTACATATATTTCATTACTTTTTAAGGTTATGGGTCCACAAGATCAATAGGCCAGTTAAATATACCTACGTACATAACAATTGAAACTCTCAACTAATTTTGCAATAGATTTATATTTTTTACTATACTACAATCACTTTCTTTAGGTTTTATTTTTTTACATTCAGATGTAATGAATAAAAAGTAAATTATGTCGTTTCAGTCTAGTTTTTGATTAATGACTTGAGAAACAAATTGAATTTTTTTTCAATAATCTAATGTCATTTATTGTATTACTGTTATATTTTACACTGTGTCACTTGCGCCCGCGTCGCTCTGGTTTAGAAAGTGAACTCTTTACGCAGACTTCCTACGGTAACGTTTACGTTATAGAGCACGATACTGATCTCGTTAGGTTTACATTACATTCCATTACTTAATTGGTAATAACTTATTTTATAATACTTTACATACTTGTGTATTTCAGGAATTTAAATACGTGGGTAATTTTACAGAAAATGTACTTATGTAACACTATTGCACATTTGCATTAAATCTTAGTTCATCTAAACTTGTGTCTGTTAATTTTTACTAATTTATTTATTATAGTTCCTTCAGAAACATTGTATAAGACTAACTTAAAATTTATTGAAAATAAACCTTTCAATTATTATCGCTAGGAACGCCTTATGTTTAAGTTAAAAAAAAATACAAGCCTCTAGGGGATTTAATTCTGAAACAGAAACTGAAAATTAAAAGCAACTGCTATATCCTACTAGTCTGTAACCGGTACAATTCAAATGAAACGACACCGTTAAAAAGGTTTTCACACCTTCTTCTTAAAATCAGGAGTAAGTTTGATAATGAATTTATATTGCCGATAATTTCTTTAACTCAACTTGTAAGTACGTGTATGATTCTAGTTCTAGTCAAAGGACAGTACATAAAATCTAAAGCTTCCAAAGTAAAACAGGATCAACTTAAGAAAAATATTTCCGGAGTTATTAGCGAAACAATTATGACTATGAAAGGTCATAATTCCTAGACTGTAACAATGATTGGTCTGGCTTTGTACCGGTACATTTGCATACAAAGGCATGTTGCTTTGCTTTGTTACGTCGCTTCATGTAATTGAAGTGTCAAATTGCTTATCATCATTGCAGTGTTTAGAGATGGTAGATCACAAGTCATATCCGTGATAGTCAAGGTCGTATTCTGAATAGAACTATTTTTATTAATAATATGATTTATAACTTGATACGCAAAAATACATATACAGCAACAGAAAACACATAATATAAGTAGCATTTACGATAAACTCTTGGAAACCAGAATAAAATTCAACTTGTGTTTAACATACCAGCGTTTTCATGCACACTATTGATGTTTGTTTTGACGTATGACGTGCATGGAAACGCTGACGTTTGTCAGCAAACTGACGTATGTCAGTAGTATATGTAAGACGAACACACTGTTATTAAAAATAGGCGGCGTCTCTGGGAGTCACTTGTTTGTAAATTTTATACTAATTTTAAACTAAGTTTAAAGATTTTGTAGTAATTTAAAATTTTTGAAGCAGCTTATTTAATGCATTGTACTTTTTGTTCAAATTAATAAAAACGCATTCCATTATGATTAACAGAATTATATTTTTCGTATTTTTCACATTTTAAATTTATTTTGCAGTTTTTTTTATGAATTGTCGAACTAGAAATACAATTCAATGTGGTAGCAAATGAGCGTTAATAGTTACTAATTCTGACCTTCAGTGAAAATACTGACTAATTTAACAACTGAAGTCCTTCCTTCATTATCTTCTGCTATTAGAGAGTGGGCCAAGAATTCGTTAACATCTCGTGTAAACATTTTACAGAAGTTTTTGGGACTGATGCTATTGGAATTTGCTGACCACTATTGTAATACATGGTTTCAATAAGATGGAGCTACTTGTCACACATCTAATGAGTCCCTGCCGGTGGTCAAAGGCATATTATTCAGACAAGGTGACGATGCATGGCCACCCCGATGTCCAGATCTATCCCCAGCAGACTTCTTTTTATGACTTATTTAGAGAATCGTGTCTACATCAATAAACCAAACACACTACGTCAACTAAAAGAAAAATCAGCAAGGAGATGTCGGCGATCTCGCGGTCTCCTTGCCGATGAGTATTCGAAAATTTCGGTGCTCGCTTAGAAGAGCGCAAACGTCAAAACGGTGGTCATTTAGACGATGTAATTTTTAAATAATTAATTCTAACTAATTACCTTTCTTGTAACTAAACATTTTTTATAATATATCAAATGATTTTTATATGATTTTTTCAAATGTTACCTAATTCGTGGCCCATTCTATACTACAATGACTTCCAAGTGCATTTATGGTGACTTCCTTATGCATTTAGTGTCGAAAAATGACAATGAGGAGCCCATTTACCAATTCAATTGTTTTAAATCTTAATTTACTAGTAATTCTGTCTTATTTAATAGAACTTTGTGTATTGATGTCTATAGTGAGCTTTTAAATACTCTTTATTACCAGCGTGGTGTTTTAAAGTTAAATTAAAAAAATATAATATGATATGTTATCTAAAAGATCTCAGCATTCAAATAATTACTTGAAAGTGTGTAGAGTTATATGTCTAAAGTTAAATGTTAAAATAATTCTTTTTAATTCTGAGTTCCGGGAAGTTGGGCAGACTTATCGAGTATTAGATAACTTAAAGTGAAAACGTGAAACAATGTTAGGATGAAAGGAAGGTAAAGAAAGATGGTGACTGGTATATCACGATGCTTATTTTTAAAAGGCATTGATCGTGCTAAATACCACAGCCTAGGTTATGAAATCTGTAAAAGTGTAATGAACATTATTATAGTCTTACTCACTTGATAATCGGAGTGATGTTTCATGTAAATCAATTATACGACATTGTTTTTCTCAGAGTGACTTTGATTACTGGAGTCTCAAATATGCCTGAATTAAGAGGGGAGGGAGGTTACAAGGGCACCGCATTTATAGTCACAAGTACTAAGTTGCAGGTGTTTAAAAACCTGAAATCTGACATACTTATGTAGTCCATAACTTCAGCCGTAAAAATTAAATATTGCATTCATTTTATATACCTACCTTATTAGCTTTTTTTTATAAAAACCCTTCCAAATTGACTCTACTCTACCTAATGGAAAGAGTGGTGGTTACCATACTCATTGTGAATACAGACAATACAGTATGGCGACCCATGCTATAATTTTATTTTTTATTTTTTTTAACGTGTGGAAACCCCCTCGGGCCGTCACCCCACCGGGGTTTACGGCGGGGTGGTGTGTCGGAATCGGACCGACTAAAACCACACGGTGTACCACTCTGCGCCTGAGATAGGAGGGAGACCCATACTATAATGACCTGGCCTTTTAAGTAAACAATATACATTATCTGATAGTTTTTGTTAGGTGGTTCGGTTGTAGCATCAAAGTTACCCCTTTAATAGTTAAGCAAATTGTTTTAAATATCTATTGTATTTTCAAGGCATCAGGATGTCGATAACGATATTAATTTCACAGTATATTGTATTTGATAGGTGTTGTATTATCGGCGAACATCTTAAGAAGCAGATTTTACGCAAGCTGCACACTGATTTCGGCCAGGATATAAGTTATTTACTTGGCTGATAAATCTCTTATGAATAACTTATGTTATCAAAGGTTTCTTACAATAATATATAGTACTTCAGACTGGTATTCCCGAAACACAGTATATAAACAGATACTTCTAGTACCGTATACACATTTTTTTTTTTATATTAAGAGCCTGCCAAAGTGACTCTACTCTGCTTGATGGAAAGCATGAATAGAATCCGAGAGTTGTGGTCACCATACTCATTTTAAATGCAGACAATGCAGTATGGCGACCCATACTATGGCGGCCTTGTGAGATGCTTTTTTACACCCCGCTTGGGGATGTAAAAGGCATGACAGTCATCGTGAACACATCAACAACACTCATCAACGAAACACGACAACACGGATGTTGTCGCTTTAGGTTGGTCTTCTGTGGGAGGGTAGTACTGTCCCAGTCGAGCCGGCCCGCTCGTGCTGAAATCAGCGTGGCTCGACTACCTAAAACACATGTGATAAGCAAGACCCTGTTTAGGAAGTATACATACTTGTTGTTGTTCAAACAGGTATCCAACTACCACAACTTCAGAATCGATACTCAACTTAATTCTTATGACCAACTAATTACGCAAACCAGGCGGTTACTTCCAATTTATTTAGTTAGCCGCAAAAAAACGTACAGTAATTACTATACCCAACTTCTTAAGGAATAACTTTGATTGTAAAAGTTCAATGAAACATCTTTATTATCGATTGTTTCGATGTATCGATAATCTATAAAAGAAGCTCCATAAATATGTTCACTCGTTACATAATAGTAAAAGTAATAGTGTAAACAATGAATAAATGAAGCAGTAACCCTGTAATGTGCTGTTATTGTCAAGTTTGTTCTCACTGCACTTGCTAATTACGCTGTTACGATGGTTACGTCCACCAACATATGTGAACTGGAAGATTTGCTAACACGAGTTTTCGGGTAACACAAGTGTACTTGTATATGTATATATGTATGTTCTTCGGTAGCGCAGCGGTGGTGAATGCGACTGCTCTGTTTGAGGTCTCGGGTTCGATACCCGGGTCGGACCAAATGTTTGTATGATCTGCAAAGTTTGGGTGTTTTCTATGTGTAATATGTATGTTTTACAAAAAAAAGTATATCAGTCAGTCTATTTATCGTAGCACAAGCTCTGCTTAGTTTTAAAGTGGATGACGTTGTGTGTCAAATTTCCGAAATATTTATTTATTTATTTATTAAAGTCGTTAAAAGAGAGGGTCAAGGTCGTAGTAAAGATTTGTTTTCAGTTTCGATCTACTCTCAATCTTACAGATATGATAAGACAAATGTCGTAAAGTTATTTGAACGTTTTGCAATTTCTTAACCTTTTGAGCCTTTTAAATATGATATAATATTTCTTGTCATTAATGTGTTTGGTAATAAATACCTTTGCATCACGACACGTATGTGTACTATGTCAAAATAATAATATAATAATTATTAATATTATAATTTTATTACAAGATACATAATACATTAGAACAGTAACAGTAAAAACTGTGTTGCAACTATTTACGCCCACTTCCAGATATGTGTAAACATTATATTACAGCATTTTTTTGTTAGATTTCATTTAAAAAAAAATTGAACATAAGAACAATTAAAACAAACAAAACGACACTAATCAGGAGTAGCAAAAAAAATATAGTAGAGAATATAATTATTTTAGGATATTTGGTCATTCGTGTGCGTGTGTGTGTGTGTGTGTGTGTGTATGTGTGTGTATGTGTGTGTTGAATGAAACAAACAACCTTTTAAAAACTTTTCTAATATCACAAAAATAATTTACAAACAAAAACATAACAGCCTACACAACACATTAAAATGTATTCTAATTAGCTAAATTAAAAATGTATAGTTGTAAATAACATAACGCTATGTTCAAATTTTTCCAAATGTTATTCAACAATTATTAAGATTTATTTAAAATAAAATTTACCGAATGCACTTTAAATGAGTTTATTTAATAATATTACAAATCTACTTTTAAATTATTTTGGAAACCACAATGCTAAATATATTACGATTAGCAAAGCATAAATTGTTTTTATTACGAAAAAATATGATTGCATTATATTTATTGTATAACAATAACTAATTTTAACAAAGGAACTGAAAACGACGTAACTTAATGTATGATAAGAATTGAGAATGCACATATGTGTAAATCTGTTTAGTTTCTGTACATACGACTAAAGATATTTGAGAAGTGACTGCCCACTTCCGCTAAGTTCTTATACTGTGTTTAATACTTTCTTTAGTAAATATTTTTTTGTGACACTTCTTCAGATTTATATTTCTGTATAAAGAATTGCTATCAAAGATATCTGTGTTGAGCTGTGCTAGCGCTAAATCTGTTGTGGCTGTTTAATGAAGCCAGGTCGTGGGAGATTGCTTCAGCCATCAGAGGCAATTGCGTCAAAATTGGAAGTGAATCTGTACATCCGACGGAGTCCCCATCGAGGCATAGAAGGCAATGAGTCCTTGTGATGTGGAAATCTTATCCAATGTTTTTAACTGCGTACTTTTCAATGTGTAAATCTCAAGCCAATGGAGGATGAGTATCATTGCGCCAGTCTTCAAAGGCTGAGGATTGATTGAAGAGTGTAGTGATTACCGTTATATAAAGGTCGTGTACTACAGCATGAAAATGTTTAAACGCATAATTGACTCCAGAATCATTTCCGAGTGCCAATTTAGGTTCTGTCCGAGTCGGAGTGCCATGAACCCAGTTTTTGCCCTCAGAATCGTGATGGAGATATACAGGGCAAAGAATACATCTCTGCACCGCCTATTTTTGGACATCCAGAATATCTTTGACTATGTTCCTCGTGTAGTGGTCCGGTGGACGCTACACTCCAAAGGAGTTTCGGAGGCTATTGTTGACGTCATCCGGGACATGTACGACGATCCTGATTTGTAACCTTCTTTCAGATCGGTCTTGGCGATACGAAACCCTGTCTCCATCACCTTTAGGGTTCACCAAAGATTGATCCTCAGTCTCTTCTTGTTCAGCATTATACACACAGTATTAGACGTCTTATTAGACAGCATTGTATTCAAAACATGTAAGAATTGGTATCTGATATGAAGCCAATTACAAAGGCATATTTGATACTGAAAGGCGAGGTCGTCGTTTGTTCTTCGTACTTCTGGTCTCGTCGCTTGTACAGGGAAACTACCACTATTTTCGAAAGAATCAATCCACAGTGGTGTGATACTACTCACCGCCACACCATTGTGAATCATTCATGCGTGTTTTTTCGTCAATTACGAGCCTTTACCACTGGGAATACCTCTGAAGAGCGACCCGGTTAAACGTCTGTGAGTAATCGATAATAGTTTAACTAGAAGGCAGGTGATTACATTGCTCTGTTAAGTACTAATGTACGATAGAAATTATCATTACATATGAAAGACAATACTTACGTTTCTTGCAGATACTGAGCGATTGTTGCATTCTAGTCTTACGTTAGAATTGTTCTTGATCCCACTATCTCGTCAAATTGTAAGCGGAAGATGATGCTAGTGATGGGGCGGGATAGATAGAGCTATGATCACTGTACGTACACGAACCACTTGTGTATCTGCAAGATTGCTTATGTGTATTCAATATAACTTTTACGCGCTTTGAAAACTTAGGTTGTTATATTTTTTAGTAATCAAATAAATAATAAGAAATGCGATCACACCATAAACAACTAATTTTTGTTGCATTGGCTGTTGACCACTCTGCTTGCTGTCTGTCCCAACGTAAATGTTGAAAACTATTCAATCATGATCGTGAGATACTTGTACAGGTGGATAAATAATGCTATTCATTCATCATCATCATCACCTCAGCCAAAAAACCTCCACTGCTCCAGCAGTGGATTGGCCTAAGTCCACATAGGCCTCCCCAAGCTTCTGCTATTCATTGGAATAAATATACCACCACCACACTTTAAACTTTGAAATTATAATTGACAGATTGACTGTAGACCACGCTACCTGCTGGGTACCCCAACGCAAATGTTGAGAGTCGTAGGGTACTCGTATAGACGAATAAACAGTATTATTCTTTGGAATTAGTTATATTAATTCATGAGAGTGCCGTATTTTGGCACAAGTGATCCGGTTCGACCAGAGAGACACTACGGCAACACCTTTCTTTACTTTTTACCAATTTTCACTTATGATTAATTGTTTTCGATTTTGTCTCATTTCCTCCATTTCGTTGGCCATTGCTACATCTCCTCTTTTTTTCACAAGAAGCTTTTTCAAAAAGGAAAGGGTCTGAACATCAAGATAATCATCACTGATTTTAGCGACATTCATTTTTCTATAGCAATTATTTTTTTACATAAAAAATGTTATAAAAACCCGTTATTGAACCTTGAATCTGGATAATGAATCTTCTTAGAACGAACTAATGAATTAAGTCGCCGGAGCCCAAAGCCTCTGATTCTTAGGTGGTAGAGGACTAAAAGAGCGGCGACATTCAGGTGACTCTTGAGTTGATGGGCGTATACTGTCAGGTAAACCACTTGCTTGTTTTTTTACCTATGTATATGTTATAACAAATAAAAAATTGCATGATATTTTGAGGTCTAAGGACCATTATTGTTAATTGAATAAACAGCAATACAATCACCATCCAAAATCTAGAACCAAAAAATTTAAGAATACGGTTAGACGTCATATCAAACATCTCTATCCGTCAGTAGATGCTTATAATAATAATGTCGCGTAATATTGTTATAAGTACCCAATAATTATAACCATTATAATTTCTTTGCATAATTTTTAAAAACGTTGCTTGCGTTCGTTAAGCTTGCGTTTGACACGAAATATCTTGATGACGTACCTTCCCCATAATAACAGCGTTAGTGTTATTGTCTGTTTGTTCATTTTTTTCTTTCTGCCATCGATTATGCATTTTAAAATTGATAGAACACGCTATAGACATATTAAAATACTGATGCAACTAAAAGGCTAACACATTAAATGGATTGATAGTTATTGGAATAAAAAATATTATTGTATCAATTTTTATGATACGTCTTTGTCAACTAACCAAAAACAAAAAATCATTTCTAGGTGGTGAAGAAACGATTCCTGTCAAAAAACGTTCAAGGTTGTATGTAGGAAGAGTAAAAAAGATTATTTTATGTACTGGTTAACTCGAAAAACATAACTTTGATAAGAATAAAAAAAAATATAACTGTCTTAATCTACACATACGAGTATACTCGTGCGTATCTAAAAGCATTCAGTTGAAAACTAAAATAATATATAACAGCAGTTAAATTTCCTTTTCTTTGACCTTATTGCTTGGATTCGCAGGTTATTTCTCATCCTAATTCTTAAAAAAGAAACTATTGGCACACACCCCTCCACGTACCACGTAGGTACTTGTATTCGTAAATTAAAAAAGTCAATTATAAAACAAAAAATGCACTAAATTGGGCGCTTCAATCAAATAGTTTAAGTAACAATATTATTCTTTATTGGCGATAAATTTTAAATTTCGAACAACAGAAAGTAGGCCTAAAAACTTGGCAAGTATTGACCGGAACGTTATTTAATGCAAATCTGGGACAATGCACATTTGTTCTGCAATAAGTTGCATCATCGATCGAGCCGTTATACTTTTCACACATAAACGAACGCGTTCCGTTTTAAGGAAGTACACCGTATTGATACGATTTTATTCGATATTCGTATTGATTGAGTGAATAGTGGCTTCACTAATCGGAGGATGAATATTTAAGCACCGAGTCCTGGGCTTTATGAGCTCCTACTGATTCAGAGTTGTCAACCTACGCATTTCAATTATCATTTAATATGTCCTGTTTGTAAACGATTACATTTCCAAAGAGAGTTGGCGGCTAATTATTAATGAAACCAGTGAGAATTCTTTGAAATGTAGACCAGATATAAATCGGGGAAAACATTGTGATGATGATGTGGAGTGCTTCTAACTTCCTCTTAAATAGTAATGCCTTAAATGCAAAACTCTAGACCGCCTAAGTGTGGGTCGCCATTTTGAATTGTCTGCATTCGCGATGAGTATGGTAACCATCACTCTTAGGTTCTATTCCTGCCTTGCATCAGGCAGAGTAGAGTCACTATGGTAGGCCCAGAATAAGAAGAAAATATAAGTCTTTGTCATTGAAATTCACTCACAACTTTTAGACACCAAATGCGTCCATATTCGTTAAATTTACACACGGCTGCACTTTATAATTTTATTTCCGACTGTACAGTTGGAAAAATAACTGGATTTATTATATATTACATTTATAAATTGTCGTAGAATTAAATGTTTAAATACTTTGTTCGAAGGTGACCAGATGCGTAAAAAACTAATCCAAGGTGAATCTCTTGTTAAACACAACTGATATTTAATTTAATGCTTAGGCACGGCATCGTTACACGTAATATTTCAATTAATTTTACTAATAAAATATTAATTAGTTAATGTCAATTTATTGGCATTTAGATACTTGTTATGTCATTAAATTTATACTATCAGAAGTGCTGAAAAGTTTTTATGACGGCAGTTTAGGTATATTTACCATGATCAATAAATTTCTTTCTGACTGTACCTACCTCGTTAAAGTATCGTCGCGGTGAAAGTGTTAAGAAGTCTGTTACTGTCAAATTGAGACAATTATGTACATGATATTTGATTAGTCACTTTTGTAGTTATGTGAGGCATGAAACTTTGTTGATTGATAAGCTTTAAATGATGATAAATATTGAACTTAAATGATATCAAATGAGAAACTGTTCTGTTTTCATATTTTATACATGTAAGGGTCTGTTTAGCAAAAAGTTACTTTAATAGAATATCGCATACACGTCATACATACCACGTCATCGCGCTGTAGGAGTAGACAGAGGTATTTTAAAATCGTTTACAATTTGAACCCAAAATACATCAAAATGATTTAATGCTTTAATGATAACGTTTCTAAATTTATTGGAACGAAGTTCCTTACGGCAGGCTTGGAGGGGATAGGGATTTCGCTGCGGGACCGAACTGAAAAAAATGTGATAGTAAAACCGTAAGTGGAAAAAGTGCGTGGAATAAATCTGTGGAATAAATCTGTGGAAAAAAGTGCGTGGAATAAAACCGTTAAATGAGACGTGCGCAGGCGCGAAAGCGCGTCATGTGTGCTATTTTATTATTTTAAGGAATTTATTATTTTATTTCCTAAAATACTGAATTTCCTAAATACTTTCTTGTACTTAAATAAAAACTAATCAGCAAAATTTAAGAGAAAAATCAAGAAAACCTACATAAAATTGAGCACGATTTTTTTTGCAAATTGTGTCGATTCCACATTATCCGAAGGAACTTCGTTCCTACCTGGTGTCCCACGACACCATTCATTTTTTTAATAAATTTTAATAGACACAATATTTTTAATAATTATTCTAAAATTTTTATCAGTAAATTAAATTCACGGTAAATTTTCTTTGCAATTGGTTATTTTTACCCGTACGTAATCGTGAGGTTTGACAATTTTTTACGCTTCGTTGTCACTTTCATTTATTTTCAATAACTATCGAAAGACATTGACCAAAATTAAAGTTTTGAAACTATATAAAAATGTCGATAACACCAGAATTGATGGTGTTTTAAGGCTCTTAAAACTTCGGTAACCGCTTACCATCTGTGTATCAGAGTTACAATTTGAAAAGTGATACAAAATTTGCGTTTAAAACTTAAAAACAATGAGTGGAATAAAAAAAATGTCGGTTTATAAATGGTGAACATCGCGTCACATATCGGAAGTAGGTTTTTACTTTTGTTCATCGAAAACTATATTTGAAGTGAAGTATAAATTACAAATTGCCTCATCGTTCTAATGGTTAGCGTATGCGACTGCCGATCAAGGGCGTTCGGGTTCGATCCCCAGGTTGGTCCAACCTACATGATCTACAAATGTTTGTTTCGAAGTTTAAGTGTTTTCTATATATACTATTTTACTTTTTTAATCTTAACTGCCAAAATAACTACTCTGCCTGATGAAAGCTTAGTAGAATCCAAGAGTGATGGTCACCATCCTTGAAGATTTCAAGAGCTCGTTAGAACACTCCATGATGAAGGCAATAGAGGACTGTCGTAGAGGCGACATCTCTTCGTAACTGCAGAGGCTCAAGGAAATGACGTCTTCGGTACAGTCGATAATGCGGACTACTCGCTTCTGCAATCAATCTAAAGAGTCAAGCAAATACTGCATGGATCCATCGTAAGAGGAAGAATAGTACTCTACGCAGAAGCGGACCTGGGTATAACACAGAAGACACAGGCGATAAGAACCGTCTCACTTTGTTTAATACACCTATCTTCCACACGGCCGCCGTAGTGACGCTCTCGATGTACTCACGTGGGTTGAGATTTCGGTAATTATCCATACTCAGGACACCGAGTTTATCTTGTAGTGGCAGTTGTGTGTTCTAAATAGTAGGGTGGGGAAGGAAAGATTTTTTTTTTGGTAGAGAACGTGCACATCTGTGTTTTCTTGGTATTGAGCTCAACCAGAATCTCATAACGTCATAGTGAGATGCGATTCAAAACCAAGTTGTTGATTAATTGCTTGTTGATGATTCGTTCAAGCACCTTGCAGAGAACGGAAGTAGCGGCTGCATATCTGTTTAATGAGTTGAACATCCACCTCTCTCCAGGTCTGTGGAACAATTCCTGAGGAGTATTTTGAAACTAGATGGCGTTGTGTCAGATGTTCGAAGTATTTATTTACTAAAAAAGGTGGCAATGACTTCCAGGAAAGTCCAAATTACTATCAATACCATCTCGATTAAACATTATACAGATCCGGGTACAACCAACGTTTTGATTGGTTAATAAATGATGACCAATCATTTTATGAAAGGGTACAGTATGGTATGAGGACAAGGTCTGTCTGTACATTTACTTCAATAATAACTAGATATTTATGATGATTAATTTGTAATAAATGGCTAATGTGGTAGTACAGTTTACAGTTTACTTTAATGATTATGCCGTTCATATTTGTAAAATTATTTTCATACGTTGTGCAACATAATGCGTATCTAAACTTTTTTAAGTTGAAGCAGTATATAAAACTCTTTTGAACACGAATTTCTAACCACAAAAAATGAGAATGCTATTGTGTGATGTGCTTACATGTAAGAAATTGGTACATTAATCTTTGGAACTATTTTAAAAAACTCATATCAATAAAATGCAGAAAGGTGTACAAATAAAAATCATAGATATTAATAAGTTTCAGTTGCCTCATCTATAGAGGATATGAAAAATATTGGTAGTGTGTTGAGCAATGCCTTTAAGATCAAAGCTTTCATGGATTACAATGACGAAACATCAAACCATCAACTGCTCGAGGTTTCATGTGGAGCCAAAATCAGGTTGAGTCTGCGAAGTCCAGCAAGCTTATCTGCAAAAGTAAAGAATATTTATTGCGTGATTGTTTTTTTTTTCTATACTAAGAGCCTGCCAAAGTGACTCTACTCTGCCTGATGGAAAGCATGAATAGAATCCAAGAGTTGTGGTCATCATACTCATTGCAAATGCAGACAATGCAGTATGGTGACCCACACTATGGTGGCCTTGTGAGATGCTTTTTCACACCCCGCTTGGGGAGGTAAAAGGCATGACAGTCACCGTGGTAGTGTAAGGCTTACACAGTTACCACGATAACTGTCACCCCTGCATCAATGGGCCTCCGGTCTCACACTCACCAACGAAACACGACAATACGAATGCTGGCGCTTTAGGTTGGTCTTCTGTGGGAGGGTAGTACTGCCCCGGTCGAGCCGGCTCGCTCGTGCTAAAATCAACGTGACTCTACTACCTACTAAACTTCTTTTCTATTCACTGCAACTGAAAAAAAACTATGCTTCACGAACTACATACATATATTAATTAAATATTAAAACGTTAACCCGCCAAAACGCACAACAAAACAACATGTCATTTACTAGCTAATTTACTTTACCTAGATCAGTAAAATAAATGCCGTGTAGGTAAATTAAAACACGCCTTACATCACTGCCCGCTCCACATGGCAAGTGGCGCGATGTTGTCATACAACCGTTGCTGCATAGTGCATGCATGCATCATCACCTGGTAATTGATCAATTGATTATTAGTGCGTAGGTTAATTTGAAACGTTATTTCAAAATAATGATTATTTTAGATTTGAAGTAAAAGGACTCTGACATTCCAATCATTAGACTATTCGAGTTCTCTGTCGCTGATCTGATCGTTATGGAACGTAAGTAACGCTCCCTAATTCATCTGTATAAAATAAATAGATAGAAGCAACTATGTAGACATAACACAATGCCAATTCAAATTAAGTATAGTTAACCATGGGAAGAATTATACTCTATTAAAAACATGTATTGTTGAAAACTGAACTTATTCACCCATCGTCATCATCAGCCTATCGCATAGGACATAAGCCTCTAAAGAACATGTGAATTCATGCTTACACATATTTGCTCTGCACGATGATAGAGCTAAACGTCATCAATTTTCTTTAGTCTCGAATTCAAATATTTTAAGTGTATTATTTTACATATTCCTACGTGTACAGTGATTTACCACGACTGGCTGACTGCCTGATTCATCACAGCATAACCTAAAATGCATGAGCTCCTCCAAACTTGCAATTTGGTCAGCTGATACTTTTTATCACCCACTAAAAGAAGATGTTGTAGGTGGTAACGTAAGAGATCATGTGTGGTATGGTATTTTGCTAATTTTAAAGTTATAGAAACGATAGATATCACAAATAATTAGGTGAACGAAGCCCTGACAACAACGAAATCTACAAATAATGAAAAATACTATATGGTATTCTTTGTGATTAAATGAGACACTTTGTATAAATGAAGTGAACCGGTTAAAACTTTATGAACTTATATACTTTTTGTGTCACGACGTTTTGTCGCCATTGTACCGAAACACTGAATCTGTCCACCCGTGACCACTACCGGTGTAAATCGACCAAAACGACAAGTTATTGCATATATATACATACATATATATATTAATAAACGAAGATGTAAATAATTGACGTTAAACAAAAATGATTATTATTTGTGATATTTAAAACTATCAAAAAATAATCTATCATCTGTCTAGCCTTCCTCTATTTACGAGTATTTCTTGTTGGTATAATGAGTTTTCTTCTTCGGCTCTCCTTGGTCGCTCGACATCTTCTTTCGCACACTTCAGTTCACCGTAAAATGGTTTTGGCGTTTTCCTTAATATCCAACTGTTTTTTTTTTTTTTTAACGTGTGGAAACCCCCTCGGGCCGTCACCCCCCCGGGGTTTACGGCGGGGTGGTGTGTCGGAATCGGACCGACTAAAACCACACGGTGTGCCACTCTGCGCCTGAGATAGGAGGGATCCGGGAACCGCTGCTATTACGACATCCAGGAACCGTTTGCTTCATGCCAACCCCTTTTCGGGAATGTAATCGTTCTTGCTAAGGAGAGGTCTATGTCAAGCGGTGGACTGTTAAAGGCCATTGATGAAGAGTTGTTCTTGGTACATATTATGAAGGGAAAGATATTTAAGAATTCCAAACATCAAGGTTCTGTTGTAACAATGAAAAGTTTCACAACCTTTTTTCTACAGGATTAGTTTTGATTTTTTAAAGTATACGTGTATTTTAAATAAACAAAAAGCAAAAAAACTTCCTTAAAAATAAACTTTCATTTGAAAGAGCTAAAAATAATAAAATAAACTTTTCTTTGATAAAGGTAAATGTATTTGAAATAAATTAAAAGTAAAAAAACTAAACGCACTGAAAGACTTAAATATATTTTTCCTTGAAAACTTTTACTATCTATCAATTATACGAGTAATGTTACTACACAATTCATATGATGCAAAAGTTTATCGTGAGATTAAATACTCATATTTACTCAAGACGAATTAAATTAATCCCAACTCGATATGATTGTGTTATTTCATTACAGTGTTCCTATGGCTACGTTACAGCTCCATTATCAGATCAGGTTCACGTCATCATAATATTGCATTGTCACGCGATATACATATGCGTGCAATATTTTATCTCAATTGGTTAAATATACGAGTATGTGCTTCAAAATGGAGATTATAGAGTTGCAGATTCGATTCTAACAAACATAGTAACATACATACATTGCAAGTTAACTAAAAGCAGCAAGTAGGACCGGAGGCCCATTGATGCAGGGGTGACAGTTATCGTGATGACTGTGTAAGCCTTACACTGTCATGATGACTGTCATACCTTTTACGTCCCCAAGCGGGGTGTGAAAAAGCATCTCACTAGACCGGAACAGTGTGGGTCACCATACTGCATTGTCTGCATTTGCAATGAGTATGGTGACCACAACTCTTGGATTCTATTCGTGCTTTCCACCAGGCAGAGTAGAGTCACTTTGGCAGGCTTTTATATAGAAAAAAAAATTAAAGTTTACAAAAAAGTAGCAATATAATACTATTTCATTATTACTGAAATGAATCTGATATATAGCCTCATTCATTTCCATTCATTCATCTCAATTAAAAGACGTCCATTGCTGGACATAGGCCGCCCCCAAGGTTGTCTGCACTAGCCGATCCCGTGCTGACCCTATCTAACGGCTTCCAACGACCCTCACCACGTCTCTGGACCACTTGAAAGCTTATGTATATCGCGTAACAAGGTAATACTTGGATGACATAAACCTGATCTAATGATGGAGTTGGAAGGTGGCTATAAGAATTCTGTAATGTAACAACGTAACCACATCGAGTTTGGGTTCATTTGACCACACATACTTATTTTAACTCAACTGAACTCAAAAACATAAAAAGGATCGTGTTTTTATACTTTTAGTTTCAATTACGTGATAGAACCAAGCTGAGCAGGTTAGAATATAGTATGAATTGACTTTTGCACCACAAGCAAAGCAAAACTGGAACACAATAGTCCGTTGTTGGATATACTTAAAAAGTAATTTTAAGCGATATCACTCTAGCCGGACGAGTTGGTATAGGATTTTTTACAAGTTTTCATTCTCTTTTCAGTGATATTATCCTGTGTAATTTGCTCTTTTGGCCGACCCTTACGATGCCCACGGCAACAGTAGCGGCGATGATTTCTTGATCCTCCAACACACGGGTAATATTGAATTTTAAATAAGCGATGAGAATGCAAAATGTTACAGCCAGTTAAAAGTATGATTACATCTGTGGTCTAATAAAGAAGGTACTTACACCTGTCTAATAATACGGTGGGTAAGCTGTAAAATGGCGTCGAAAGTTTTGATAGTGAAAGTGCGCTTGCGCAGACAGATTTATTGATATAAACGTACTAGCTTTACGAGTGTGTTGACATTCACTTGAAGATTTAGTGACAAAGGATGAGTTGACGCATTTTCTAGACAATTTATGAGAAGGTAACAGAATAGTTTACTGCTCAATAATTTACTGGCCTTTTATTCTGTTTCCTTTTTGAGTGTCACCTATCCAAGTGGTGAGAATGTGGAGTATCGTCACCCCTATGTAGTGGGTTTAGTAGGAATCGACTAAGGGAACAAACTACACAGGAGAACAGCATGGTAAAGGGAAAAAAAAGTTGACAAATTCTGCACTGGCCCGTTTGACCAGTTTTGGTATGGTAAGCCAAAACCTCCTTTCTAAGAAGAGGTTTACGTCTACAGTGGACTAAAAAATCAATACGTACAGATGGTCTAATTAATAATCGTGTTACACAGGCACAGATACCGACCCAGACGGCATTGTATTAGGTGTTTACAAAAACTGTATATTTAGTCTACATTTCTGGTTAAATTTAACGGTTGGAATGATTTATTATTGTTTTAGAACGGCTTCATTTTGAAATCCAACTGAATTATAAATTTTTCTAACTAATCCATGTAGGTTACAAGGTTATTAATGTCAGAATTTTTATACATTCAATTTTTATACTACAATAAAAATCTTGTGTTTTAGTTAAGATATTTTGGTTAAAATTACTTTAGGAATATTTCTATAGAATAACTAAATACCAAAATCCTTTGTACGAAGAGGTGTATGTCCAGCAGTGGACTGTTAAAGGCCGTTGATGATGATTGATGAACCAAGTACTTATAAAATGTGGTTCTTCTGTCACTAAATACTGTGTGGTTACAATGAAGAAAGTAAGTTACCTGCATAGGTTATTTTAGAAAATGTTAGAAGTTTAAACTCAACGATAACAAATATAAATTGTATCAGAATTATTCTTACGTTTCAAGTAGCACTTTTTTGTAACAACAGAATATAATTTTCTTAAATGCATTTCTTTGCAAAAGTAGGTTACTATATAACCAGTTATATACTTAATCTGTAAATAATTTATATACAATACAGCAAGGATATA
Source organism: Hypercompe scribonia (assembly GCA_949316085.1). Lineage (NCBI taxonomy): Eukaryota > Metazoa > Arthropoda > Insecta > Lepidoptera > Erebidae > Hypercompe > Hypercompe scribonia. The sequence goes on from OX438970.1 coordinate 20,566,691, forward strand.
AAAGATTATATTAATTATTTTATCAACAGTTTCTAGTCACTTTGACCGAAAACGTGTCCTTGTCTTGCAGGAAATTGTTCATAAAAAGAGCAAAAAGTGAATCATACTCGACTGTAGAATGGAAATAAAATTGTAATGCAGCATTATGTAAATCTAGTAATTTTTCAAATATATTTATAATTTTTCATTTTAAAGATAACTGAATCATTTTCGGTATTATCAGACACGATATACTTCTTATATCTTATATTTCTCTATTTGTAATGTATATTTTTGTTTGACAGTATGATTTAATATGTTATTTCTTTCTATCTGATCCTCGAAGGGGTTATCGGAGGTGATTTTTTTTAACTTTTAATCCATCTTACGCCCTTACACTACAACACACACATATCTTTAATATTACAATCAAAATGTTATTTATTGAGTTTATATTTCAACAGTAACCATAAATTAGGCTGTAACTACATATATATCAAGTTGTCAATGGGTATGTTAACTTGTGTAAGTATGTTTGATAACATATGTATCTGTATATTTGTTCCAGTGAATGAGGATGCGAGCCGGCGTGTTGTGGAGCGCGGTGGCATTGGCACTTATCGCCATCACCAGCGCACTTCGAACTACTCAGGTGAGTTACTATTTTTTAAAGGAACTCTATACTTTACTAAGTAACAGTGAGCCTCATATTTTGTCGTTGGACTTTCAACTTCGAGTACTTTGTTAATCTATCTACATGATCTATCGGTACTACAGTTATCGCCTATGTTAGAGCAATGGTTCGTTGCCTGTGTTAGTACATGTGGCCAGACATCATACAGCTAAAGCAAGCATAAAAATTAAATTTAAGTATTTTTTTTTAGTTTTCCACCGAATCGGTGAAGTTACCACTTCAGGATTCTAGGAGAAAGGGAATCCAAGGATGGCAACGGTGAATCTTGAGTTGCAGATTTTCATAAGTCGCAGTAGGCACTTAGCATCGGGTTATACGTATGCCCTTCTATAAAATAATAAAAATCTGTTTCAGTTATAATCTAATATACTTTTACCATCCCTTCTCAACTACTTTTATGTTTCAAAATTTGTTTTGTGCCTGGGTCTAAATAATATGTATGTACTTTGTAATATATAAGTATGTTTATGAGCAGTCCGGTCACCATGGCACAGGCTCTGCCTACTTGGAAATCAGACGGCCGTATGTGAGATATGTAAACTTACAGTGCAAATTTCAATCACACTCAATATTCAATAAGTGTGTATTTTACCTCAGATTTCAACGTAATTCTGTTTGAATTACAAATAATCTGCGGTACTGCACGCAATTTACCTTTTATAGCCGAAACTTCAAATAAACTATTTCGTCCGTGTGGTTTATTTTACGACTTGTGCGAACGTAAAGCTTTTTGAAAGTGAGAAGCATGTTGCTTTAAGAAAAGTTGTAAATCATATTTTCTTAAGAAGTTATCCGCTTAAAGTTCATACTGTAAGTCTTCGTATAAGTTTAGTTTTAAGTCATTTTAAAATTGGTGAATTTACATTTTGGGCAGAAGTTATTTTTGAATGTTATCCATTTCCGTTCGAGCTTTAAGTATGATAATCAGACTACTCATAAACACATCTACATAATTGTAAATATATTGAAACATATCAGTTGAATTCACTCTGGTGAGCAGGATTATTTATTTGTCCTGAAAAAATGATAACCTGTCTAGCCAACGTGGTGTTGTATGCCAAACCTTGCTAAAGAGATATTTTTTTTTTATATTAAGAGCCTACCAAAGTGACTCTACTCTGCCTGATGGAAAGCATGAATAGAATCTAAGAGTTGTGGTCATCATACTCAGTGCAAATGCAGGCAATGCAGTATGGTGACCCACACTATGACGGCCTTTTAAGATGCTTTTTCACACCCCGCTTGGGGACGTATAAGGCATGACAGTCATCGTGACAGTGTAAGGCTTACACAGTTACCACGATAACTGTCACTCCTGCATCAATGGGTCTCCGGTGTCACACTCACCAAAGAAACACGACGTTGCTTTTCTGCTGGAGGGTAGTACTGCTCCGGTCGAGCTGGTCCGCTCGTGCTGAAATCAGCGTGGCTCTAATAGCTACCTAGAGATGCAGCGATGGACTACTAAGTCCAGCAATGGACTGTTAAGGACTATTGATATTGATACAATTATTTGTCTTGATTGAGAATCAAATCTATGACCTCTAACTGAATAAGACTTACTAACTGTTAGACCAATAGCCAAATCAATTAAGTTAAAACAATACGACACGTCGTACGTTACGACATACAACGTGCGTTGTAATTTTAAGTGTCTAGTTGTCAATGTCTGATAAAAGAAAGTACTTTTCTAAGTACCGATGCTCTCTCTACTGTTAAATTACAACTCTCGTGTTTATTTTGTGGATTTACTTCTGTGTAATTTATATTTTTATGGTGTGGACTTGCATTTGATATGAAAAGTAGTGACTACATAAAATTGGAAGATATTTTAAACTCCTATTTCTCATATGGCGAAACAGTGTTTAGATGTTTGTACGTATGAGTATATATATATATATTCGAGTTACATAAAACCATATATGATGATGATGAAGCTTTATTAGAATCTTCTTAAGCAGGTACATGGATAAATTATTTAAGCTCCTGCCAAAATATCACTAGGTAATACAAATTTTACTAGCAAAGGTGATGCTTATATACACTATACATAAAAATTTTGAAACAACTGTAAAATTATTTTCTTAAATGGGTACATAGCGTTCCCACCAAGATCTTAGGGTCCCTGTAAGCGGTGTTTCTGCTGATCGACAGACGATATAGTGGCAAACAAAACATCCCGATTAGCGGCAATAAACTCGCCACATATTGCATGAGACTAAAACACTGGCGATAAGTGAGCATTTAATGTCTGCCTACCTCTGCAATAAAACAGGTGTAAATTTTATGTATTATTTTCTTATCTCAACTGCTAGAAAATACTTTAATAGTAAGTCTACATCTACGGTTTTTGATTGTGGAACTGCGACAAACAATGACAGTAAGCATATATTTTTCGTTCTTATTTAGATTTTATTATCTTATTTTTTTGTAATTTTACTAAGTTACTTTATAGGAAACGTTTCTTCGGAGACTGTGGGTTCGTATTTCTGTCAGAGAAATTACTACAGCACTGCAACAGATTAGATACAATCTTTTTTACACTTCAGTCACTATAAAAAAACTATTTACGCCTCGTATTTCAGTAGCATCTTCAAAGAGATATAAAGAATACCCAGACACGAAACAACTATTTGTGGATAACAAATTATTATGTCCAGTATAAGTCGAAGTTTTCGTACTCTCCATGGCAAAATAATTACAATATTTGGTCTTTCACATTTTTTCCTTCACTATGGTAAGAATTTCCGTTGCACTACATGCCTGTAAGAACAATTAACCTCTATTGCGCCACGACGCGACGCCCAACACCGCGTCGGCAACACCAAGGTTAAACATATAGTATTTCATATCGTTTATTTGCGCCACTTGGTACACTTTAAGCTAATGATATTGATAATTTTGTTGACTTGCTTCGCTGAAGAATTGTGTAGTTAGAATTATTTTGACAAAGAGCTGTGTACTCAAGCAAAACGAGTCGAATCTGATCACTGTTAAGTAGGAATTGATTCTGTGATATTAACTATTATGTAGTTTATTTCCAGGTTTTATAACAAAAACTGGTTTGTATAAATAGCGTAGTTTGATCACGATTAGGGTGTACTTAATTAGAATAGCATTTTTTATGATAAATGTGTTTTGTTATTACGAATTTTGCTTTAAATTAAGTATTACTGGATCAATACGACCTTCAATCCTAAAGAATATATCAACAAGAAAAGAGCGGACTCTTTTTTCAAATGATGATAATATTCTTTTGACTCCTGAATTGTAGACCGTTGCTTCTGCTATCATAAAAATACCTTGAATCGAGTACGTCATTGCACTTCGCTTTATACTATGTACTCAGAAGGATTATAGTTCCACGAAAGTTTCATGTTAAGCAGATCGCCACACGTTGTGCACAAAAGTAGACATTATTTTACATGCTAAATGCAAATATTTATTTTCGCTACAAGCTATTGTAGTTATTCTATAATGTTTGACTTCTACTTAATGTAATAAGTACTAGTTTAAAATAGATCAGTTTATTGAGTCGGCCTACTTATTGTGCTTGAGTAAATGAAATCTAAACGAACCGGTTGACACGTAACTGTGTAAATGGTTACAGAATCTCAGTTATTATATAGCAATAAACTAGAGCGGTGACTTGTAGTTTCTTTAATAAGCGCTTTGGATTCGTTTGCTTTGTGGTTAGAATAGAATATATTACACATCAGTTAAAGTATTGTAGTTGAATGTCACAATAAGATATATACAATACCTTATTCCTAAAATCAATCAAACTTTGGATGGTCAACGATTTGTCCGAACGGGGATGAAGAGTTCTAAGGTATTAAAATAAGCCAAGATCTTTATGATACGTATTACGTCACAATGTAGTTATAAGTGTTATTTTGATTTGGCAACTTCAATGGACTTCAAACGTATAAACAGAGTCTTAAACGGGCAAAATAATACGCTGAAAAAGATACCCTCTTGAGTTTTGATTTGATTCTTTAATATTAAAGAATAAATAAGGAAAGATTAGGATTACATATGGATACAAGCATTCAGTGAAATGCTTAATATGAGTCATTGTAGATATTTTAATTAGTAGTCGTTCAAGAGTTCCATTTTTCACTGAAAAGTTTCACTCGGTGTGTCAGTTGTGTCTAATTAACAAATTAACTACTTTACTAATAACAAGTAGACCTGATAATAGAGTATATGTCTATTGAATATACTTTTACTTGTACTCCTATATATCCTTACTTGTGTATATCCCTGGGTGATTACGTACTAATATTTTTATTTTGACGCCGGAAATTAAGAGTTTATACTGTCAATCAAGAGTCTTGGGTTCGATTCTTGAGACAGATGAACAGCCCGAAGTATTGAAGTTTGGTGGTTTCACACCCGTTCCACGGAGAGCACGTTAACTCGTCGGTTCTGATTGTCATGAACATGTATTGCAATCGTTATTAGGAAATCTCTATCCTCACATACACTCAACCTTCAAATCTAAGTTCAAGCTTCGAATTCAGTTTACCCTTTAGGTTTAGGAGGTCTGATGCCATTCGTTTCGTGGAAAAACCTATATTCAAGTTTTTACCGGCCCTAAAGAATAAAAGTTACGAAAATAGATAATAATTTAGAATTTCTTTTAAAGTTCTTAGTAAGTCAAGTAGTAGAGCCACGTTAAACTCAGCATGAACTGGTCAGCTCTACCCTCCCACAGAAGGCCAACCTAAAGTGACAGCATACGTGATGTCGTTTCGTTGGTGAGTGCGAGATCAGAGGCCCATTGAAGCAGGGGTGACAGTTATCATGGTAACTGTGTGAGCCTTACACTGCCACGATGACTGTCATGCATTTTACGTACCCAAATGGGGCGTGAAAAAGTATCTTACTAGCCAGCCATGGTGTTCGTTACCATACTGCATTGTCTGCATTTGCAATGAGTATGGCGACCACAACTCTTAGATTCTATTCTTGCTTTCCATCAGGCAGAGTAGAGTCACTTTGGCAGGTTCTTAATATAGATAACAGTACAGAGTTTGGACAAACGCTCAGTAGAAATTACTAGGGTCACTTTATAAATTAACGAGGTAAATTATGATTTCCCTTGAAATTACATAATAATAACACCGATTAGTATCGACTACACGCGTTAATAACATTGCGAATGAATTATTCAGAGATCGGTCACCTCGCTTTCGCTTGTAAGCATCATCTCGCTTAACGCATTTCGCTTATAATTACCTCATTAAATACACACGCGAATTTTACGGTCTACTGGTTATTGTAATGAACAATAAAGTGTATTTGGTTTTTCTTTTTCATAAAATATGTTAAATACGTGAGAGATCGGTGTTAAAGTGTCTATCCACACGGCCTGCCGATCCCAAAATAGGCAGAGCTATACTATGGTGACCAGACTGCTGATAAACGCTCCTAGATATTTTTTTGTACGTATATATGACACCCAAACACAGAACAAATATGTTCGTACTTATCATACAATTATTAGTTCTAGGTAAAAAAAAAAACTTTCTCCTAATTAGGTCTGAACTCTGAGCTTTTACTTATATAAAGTTTTTATGTGCTCTATATAATTTACTCTGCGCATCTGTCGTTCCAAAAACTCAAAAAGTCAATGTTAAGTACTTACAATTAACATCATCTGGAAGGTGAACTTCAAAATAGCAATTCGATGAGACTGTTTTGCATAAAAAAAAAGTAATGAATAAACTCCCTATAAGCCTCTCAATATCAAAACAACCTAACGCTGTCTTACTAACAAAATTGTCGTTGTAATTCTGAATTACATATATGTCACTTTCCATTGAGTGACCTCTTTATTCATCCTCTAAAAAAGCATCTAAAAACCTCAAAATTTTAGTCGTTCGTAATGTCACGTACTCAAAATATTATGTACATTACTTTAGAATTAAACTAATTTGAAATATGAAGGCCATTTTTTTCAAACCGCTCATTAAACGCTCTGAGAAAGTGTGAACTGTGTAAGAATGTATAATTGTAATAAAATGAATTAAATAACACAGTGAAATGAGTAACAGTTATGTCATAGTCACGGCATCTTAGACAAGCGTCCGATATCTTCGCGAGTTATTTTAACAATTCAAAAATAGATGTTAGACAGAATAATTTCTATTTAATACATTTATTTCAATACGTAATAAATTGTTAACAATATTAAAATTCACTTAAAAGGAATCAGTGTTTTGGTAAAAAGTTGTGTAATTTTCATAACTATGAGTATATGTAATTGACGTAAATATCACACGAGCGATTGACATAAATCAAGACGAATAATAAAAGTCACGAACGTGTAATGTGTTCGGAGTCGAGAGTCTCACATCCACTCAAGTGCACACACGATACTTTTACGAGTTTTAACAGTTTTAAAATATCCTTGACTTCACTTATTTAATTTTACAAGAAATATAATCTTACTAATGTGTTTATGATTGGTTTAAAAGTAACGCATTGGTAGATAAAATGAAATAAACCTTCAATTAATAATACCTATGTGGTGTTACGGTCCGATGATTTTTAAACGAAACTGTTCACTATAGAACTTCACGTTGTTATAATAAGTTTTTGAAGATTCGGTTTATGGTCACGCCTTGCATTATTAGTAGCTGTGGCTACAAATAACTCCAGCTATGTCTACTCCTATAGACAAAAGAAGTCACTTCAGAGTTTTCAATGATTTAACCTCATTTGAATTCTTTTATTGATTTCTTAAGCATATCAATGTTTATTAACTTAACAAACGTTGCTATTTTCAACCAATTCATGCTCAACAATGAAATGTTCAAACCATCACAACATAGCTCTTCAAACAATTATTACCATTAAAACTACTATACTTTTATACCATTAAATAATTCGCAAATGTGCGGTCTATGGCTAATCGACTGTCAAATGATCCATTTGACAGTCGATTAGCCATCTTCTTTATTCAAATACATACAACTTTATTTTATCAGTTTGCATGTGCGCTGTATGCATGGTACTGAACTTTCAATAATAGCATGTCTATAGTGTGTTCTGATTGGTTAAATCTCTGCTGTACTAAGCTACGTTTTTTTGTTATTACTATAAAAGTAAGATAGTATTTTGCACAGTGCTAAGACACTTTGTTGTGGACGCCTGGCTAAATGTAATGTCTTGTAAAAATAAAAAAAATAACGTTCTTCTGTTTTTTATTGTTTTGAAATTATGCGTAATAAATTATTTTATAATTACATAATTTGTCTGAGTTTTTTTACTTGAACTTCAAGCATACTTATACATTAGTATGTATGTACATATAGAAGTAGTAGAAAGAATTTGTGTGCCTAGGAAAGCACGTAAAGCCGTCGGCCCTGTGCCTGATCTCTCTGTCCCGTCAGATTGTTAAAATGAGGCAACAAAGAGTGCATCTGTATTTGCGCACACACTTTGCGCTATAATATCTTCTTCGTAGTGGCTGGTCTCCGTTGAGACTATTCCCGGAGCCGAAATTAGTTAGGAGAACATCAGTAGTGTTAATGAATTAACTGCTCGAATTTCGTAGTGGTTTAAGTAGTTACCTCATCGATTTCTACTCCATTGAGTGTTGTGGGTCTGATCCAATGGGACAACCCGTTGAGTGATCCACTAATTGTTGATCTAGGTCTGGGTTTTCTATGTATCCGTTTTCTGTATGTTTGTTAAGTCTCTCGAGAGACAGGATTTATTTTAGGGCGGGAGAAGTCTTTATGACAAAAAAAGGCTTTAATCGAGATGAATTTAGAAAAACAAGTCTTAAAAACCATAAATTTTTTAACATACACAAATGCACATACAAATCATGGGTATATTAAAAGTTTGTATCTTACCAGAATATATAGTATCCCATGTCCTTCTAGCCGCTCTATGTAACCATTTTGCATTTATATATAACGTGTGTAATTATGTCTATAGAACTTGGAGACATACTACTAATACCTCCGTCGTCAATAGAAGAAGAATCGTATTATGAAACCATTCTAAGCTAATTTGATGGTTGTTCAGTTCAATCATCGATTCAAAATTCAATTAGTAAAAACATTATGAATGAGGTGTATTATAAAGGAAGTATGTATGTAAGGTATATTACAAGGAGTGCTGAAATGTTATGGGCGTTTAAATTAACATTATTAAATGTGAGTAAAGTTATTACTGCAATGTCTGTTGGCTCATCACGTCGTCTGAACTTAAAACCAGTAATACGAGAATATGACCCTATACATCACTTTATTTTAACATGTAATTCTTATCTCTATATAATGTTCTTAAGATCAGTTTTCAGATTTTTTAGAAATGTAGAAAGGGAGTTACTTCTTTTTCTATAAGGTAGTGAACAGTAAATTAAGACCGTAGAGCGATAACATTTAAAAGAAATTTATTTAGATTTGTTCTGATGCTGACGCGTGATGATTAGTAGATCATCTTCCTTTTTGATTGATAATGATTAAACCTCAATCACAATTGTGGCCAGACAGAACAAAATTAGAAAGAAAAACGGAATAGAAAACGGATAAAACGAGGAACCTGTGATACCGCATATCTCGGCAAAAGAGACAGAAATCTAAAAGAGAAAGAAACAGATAGAAAATTTAAAAGAGACGGGGACACATTCCTGTACTCGACCTTCCTGTGACTGGAAATATTACGTCATCAACTGAACAACTAATCTCTTCGGATCATTAGCTGATTTTTTTTTCTTTGCGACAATCCACCAGATACCAACCACTGGTGATTATGTCGGACTCGAACTGACAAAAAACCACAACCCGTCTTAGGTTCCAGTAGCCGGGGAACTAAGCGTATCTTAGAAAGAAAATCCCTGGAACCCCGATGTACCTCGGGCCATCTACCTACGACTTGCAGATGATCCCTTCCTGAGTGAGATCACTCGTTTCTTGGGGACACAGAGGTCAAGATTATTATATTTCATATTCTAACAATATTTAAGTGTTTGAGTAATATATAATTAAAGTTATTTTCGTTAAGTGTTGTGGTGGAATTTTGTCATTAGTTTTAAATGTTTCGAAGATTATTCTGTGACCTGATTCTAGTAATTATATAGCATGTTGGAAAGTGTCTAGTTAGATCCGTCGTTTAGGTTGGTTTTCAAACTAGACGTGAGCAATATTGGGTAACATTTTAAAAATTAGCTGCCAGCTACTATTTTGAAACAGGTAGTTCGCCATGTATTTTATATTTAAAGTTGTGTGGCAATTTCTATGCAACTTTTCCTTATTTAAAATATTTGCTATTAAGCAAATCTTTACTAATAACTAATCAGATTATAAAAACAACTTTGTTGGCGCCCTGTTGAATGTGTAAAGTATTCAAGTCTAAAACGCCTACAAAGTTAAAATAAGAGATTGTGTGTTTTGTTTTTTTCCTCTGATATTTTTCCAATAATGGGCACTGCAATGCATGCTGGGTTTAACTAAATATTTCATTCTATTCCTTTATGAAGTAAGTAGTAAACGAGCAGAGTCACTTGATGAAAAGCGAGTATCTCTGTCCAAGAACGCCTCGGGAGTCACAAACACGTTCCCAGCGTTCGATGTTAAAATGTTCTATGAAATTAAAAATAAACAAATATAAAATGATATATAACATTATAATTATATTTATAAATATAAAATAAATTCAGTAACATGTTCGATATATTTATGAACGCATCAGTGACAACTTTAATGCTCATTTTATCTCTATTATATCAATGTACACACACACAGATAAAATCATAATTTACAACGTCAACAGCAAGGTGTATTAGTGTCAAGTCGTTCATCATTTCCATGTGTTTAACACGGTTCACACGCTTCTTCAAGGTTTCCGCGAGTATCGTCTTATTGTTCCCCATATCATAAATACATCGCCGTGATCTTGTGGGTCACGGCAGTTCATAGTGTAACGAACTCCATGTAATAGATTTTTTTTTGTTTTTACTTTCGTCTGGCGATTATTGACTATTTTGAAAGTCTTGTTTATATTTTTTATGTTTATCTTTGTATAGAATTTCTTATGATGACATGTCAAGATAGTATCAAGCCCGGCAAAACAATTATTTTCATTTTTGAAGTTCAAGCAATGATAGTTTGAGTTATACAACAATATACATATAATGACTTCTTCGTTGGTCTAACGGTTAGTGTACACAATTACCTATCAAGAAGCCTCGGATTCGATTTTCAGGTCGGGTCAAAATGTGTTATTGAGTTTTTCTAGTTACTTAATAACAGCTCGGACTTTTAAAATTGGAAGCTTAACCCCCGTGTCTTTGAGAGCACATAAAGCTATCTATTCTGTGCCTATCATGTCGGATAACCGTCGGGAACAGAGAGTGCACTTGTATTTGAACACATATTTGTGCACTATGGCTGGTCTCCGTTGAGACTGGCTGTCGTGGCAACAATCGGCTATAGTCATAAACACACAAAAATAATAAAAATGTAATGACAAGTATATCTTTACTAATATTAATAAACAATGACTCTAAGACCTTTGTTCAAAGTCTGTCAGAAATATTTAGAGAGTAAGCTCAAATCTCTATTACTATAAAACCACTAAAAAGTATTAAAAAATACAGTTAATTATGATTACTTCTCTCTCTCCCTCTTAAATAATCGCTTAATGTGTTTCTATCATTTTTTTATCAATATTTTGATGTTAATAAACATCACGATGGTCAACGACTACTCGATCGACCATCTTCAAGTATGGTATTTAAAAAATTATCATTATACTCTCTTTGTTCTGATTAACTAAAAAAAAGGACGAAATTATTGTGTATTTAACTTTAGAAATTACTGGATAAAACCAGTAAAGAATAACCTAATAAAAAATACAAATGAATTATAAACCTACATAAATACTTTTTCGGTAGGTTTATAAAACACTAAACAACTGCCTTTAAGTTAGTATTTTATTAGAATTCACAAGAAACAGCCACATCCTTATATATATTTCTTTTCATAATGAATGGGGAAGGCCTATAGTCAGCATAGGCCTCTCCTTAGCAAGGAGGTTTTGGCCTACTATACCACTCTGGCCAGACGGGTTGGAATAGGGTTTATTCCAAGTTTTCACTCTCTTTGTAATGATGTTGTCTTACATACTTTGTTCCCTTAGTCGCCCTTTACGACACCCACGGTATGAATAGGGGTGGTAACACTACGTATTCTTAATTCGTCACCACACGGACTATCACACTATTCTTATAAAACTATATTGATTCAAAACTTTAGTGTTTAGGTGATGATGATGAATGATCATTATCTTTTCAGTTTAAGAACTGCTGGAAGATTACCGATGGGAATTAGAATTCTATACAACGTTACCCGTCATTTATAAGGTTCGTTGGAATAGGCGTTCCGTGGGGCTATGTTTGTGATCATTGCATGTATGTCGGTGGTCTGTGCCTCTGAGTCTATCCTGCTTTCTGATTCAATCATGTAAAGAAGTGCTTAGCGAAGTTCTCTGAACATTTCTGAGCTTTTCTATCAAATTCTCAGAAAAAAAATACATTTCAATAGAGTTTGTTTTTCCTTATTATTGCAGCGATACTGTTCTGTGTTGTTTGTTTCCTGAGTAGACTTTTATGAACATGGGTGGTGACATTTCTTCACTCACATTTCATATTTGTGTCACAACATACTTAATAACACCGTATTGGTCCAAAAGTTTAATGCGTAGGTAAATAGATACATAGAATGAAAATATTTTTCTTCAGTTTGGCAATACTCTATTGAGTGTGGTCGTGTTGCGGTACAATAATCCTCCATTGTATCAATACCTATGAATCTCGGGTAGGTGGGCTGTGGTGTATGTCGTAGGAGCATAAATTCATACCACATATGACAGGTTTCTTCATGGTAAGATACTATAACTAAGTTGTGAATTGCAACAGAAACCGCATTTACCTGTTAATCGTCTTCGTAGATTACTTTTGCAGTCGTTAAATCTTCTCCTGGTAGTAAAAAGAACCCTAGATAGTATTTGATCTAATGTATTATTAAATAAGTAGAATCTTATGATAACTCAAAGCAATTGCTCAAGTTTTTGCGTCAATGTAGATTTGGTTAAATCGGACTCATGTCGGATGGATATCTTAAAATTCATTTCCTCATCCTCATACATTAATTTTGTTCCTATTTGAAAGTTAAAGTTAGGTGAATAAAATTATTTACATTCTTTTATTATGAATTAAAAATAAGTAATAAAATATAATAAAAATATTTACATACAAGCCTCCAAAAATTAAGGGAAGAAACTGTTTAAGCAAATATCATTACAAAGAGAAGGAAAACTTGAAACAAATCCTATTTCAACCCGTCTGGCCAGTGTAGTATAGTATTCCAAAATCTCCTTGCTAAGGAGAGACCTATGTCCAGCAGTGGACTGTAAAAGGCTGTTGATGATGATCCAAAAATTTCTGCGGATCATTGCCTACTGGTAGTATTCCCAGAAGACGACGTTCCTCTCCAGGAATATTATTACTCTTGTATTTTCGCGATAAATGACAATGCTATATCTCCGTGTTAGAATAAGACCGATAGTAGTACTATATACTACTATAGTAGTACTTCTATACTGATAGTATACCTATATTAACTATCATTTTCCGTTTTGCCCTCTAAAAAGTTTTCCTGTGAGCATTGACGATGTTCAGTAAAATCCAATTAAAGAAACGAAGATTTATCAAATTTGATACAGCACTCAGGCATTCATTCCAGAAAGATACTTATCGTTATTTTTTCGTTTATAATATTATTATTTGGATAGTGTAGTTCAATTCATGAAGCGATTGAAGTAAATGGCTAAAGTTCAGTGAAGAAATACAAGTTACAAGGATATGCATTGATTAGAATTAAGAAAATAATTGTCACCCAAATCTTATAGACCTTGTGAAAAAGCTAACAAAATCAGTCTACCATGTGATAATTTATTATAAAATTCTGTATGTTTACCCGAAACATTACATCGCAAATGTAAATCGTATCTTTTATCTGACTATGACTCTCATGTTCACTGTAAATGTCGCAAGGACATAATCTCGTTCTAAGCCTTTCGTTTCGAGAAGGTCATGCAGCGACACTAGAAAAATAATAGTTGCTTATAGACTTAAGCACCTTATATATGCAGCAGTGTGGGTTAACGACAGATGACTTAAACTTATTGATAAACATTAACATAATACATACATATTTAAATTTAACGATTGTGTTTTATAGATGAGTAATATTTATTTCAATTTTGGTCTTACAGTAATATAGATATTTTGTATTTATATGCGTGGTTTTGTCGTTCAGAGTTGGTCAGAAATTAAAAAAACAACATTTTCATATCTACTATTGGTCTACTTTTACTACTAAAATTAATTGAAAAATAATGAAATTATTTGACGTATGACGAAGACTGACTATGCAAGGGTATGTATAATATAATAAAATTTAATAAAATAAAAATAAAATAAATATGATAAAAATAAATAAGTCAGACATTTGACACACAAAGTTATCTAGTTTCAAACTAAGCAGAGCTTGTGCTATGATAAGTAGACTGACTGATAGAATACTTTTATACTTTTTCTTTTAAATGCCTACATATTATACGTAGAAAACACCCAAACTTCGAAACAAATATTTGCAGATCATACCAAAATTTGGTTCGACCCGGGAATCGAACTCGGGACCTCAAGCACATCAGTCGCATTCACTACCGCTGCGCCACCGAAGTAAGGGTAGTAATCTTCACTGGATTTGCTGGTTTCTAAAAATTCTATTATCGAGAAATATATCTTGAAAGAAATAACAATAATGTTATTGTCTATTCGACGTCTAAAAATATTATTTATGCTTTATCTACACTGTAGATATGGCCTTTTAATAATGAGATACATCGCATTGTTACTATTTTAATAAACGATAACACATTGATCTGATAACAAAGTATTAATACCGAAGGTTATTGCTTGAAAAACGAATGCGGTAAGATGGCGTAAGAACTCCTATTTTGTTAAAAGTGCCTAGTGTAGGTGTAGGTCAATCAGCTGTATTTGTGTACCTAATATATAAAAATGTAAACATGGAAAATAGTGAGACACTCATAATTACTTGTTTATTGGTAATCAGGCCGCTGATAAACATAATTATTATACAATTAGGACGTAATAGAGCAAGAGCCCGTGAGTGCCAGACCTTCGTCATTTTATAAAAGCTGAAAGTTCTTCTATGTGTGTCCCTAGTACAGGTAAGAATGATCCCCAAACATGAAGCTGAGGCAGTGGTGGCTTTGGCAGATAACAGGCAACAAAGGTATGTAAAATTCCATCTCAAATTCGTCATAATATAAAACTTGATTTTTTTATATTTGATTCATAATAATATCAAAACTCGCGTTGCTTATTGCCAGACAGTTAGTATGGTTCCAACCCTCTGCCGGACACCCCTAAACTATTATAATTTATAATTATACTTACGTTATATTATAAAACCTAAATTTAATATATAATTTTTTGGGAGCCTATTAAACTATGTTTATATAGTAGCCGGACAGTTTCGAAGGTTCTATAATCTTGCCAGACGCATTCAAAGTAAACAATAATCGGGAGAGCAAGGAACGAATACAGTAACTAAACGTTATATTATAAAACCTAAGTTTTATATATAATTTTTTGGGAGCCTATTAAACTATGTTTACATAGTAGCTGGACAGTTTCGAAGGTTCTATCATCTTGCCAGGCGCATTCAAAGTGAGCAGTAATCAGGAGAGCAAGGAGCGTATACAGTAACTAGTGCGAATGAAACAGAGCGCTTAGTCTATTGCGGGATTTCACTGCGCACCCATTGTTATTAATTTCAAATTTTGCAGTTTATTTTTTTCTTAATCCAGAAATTTCATTAATTAATTTTTACAATTTCAATAACAAATATTTAAAATAATACTGAGTAAAATGTTTCTCATACAATGTCAATCATATCGAAAATCTAATAATTTAATTGATATTATTTTTCATTTTTAAGAAGTTTATTATTGTCAATGCTATTAAAATTATAAAGCCAATGAAACAAAGTAAATCAAATATTAGTGTTTATTATACCAAAGGACACATTTTTTTAAGATAAGAAATTTACAGAGAAATTAATTTATTTTAATTGAATCTAAATATTTTCATCATTTTCATCGTTATCGCGCGCTCACTAAATCGGTCCACACGTTAGCAGTTTAAACGTCGTAAGTGCTGCGAGTACAATTCGGACCGCCTTTGAATGCGTCTGGCAAGATGATAGAACCTTCGAAACTGTCCGGCTACTATGTAAACATGGTTTAATAGGCTCCCAAAAAATTATATATGAAACTTAGGTTTTATAATATAACGTTTAGTTACTGTATTCGCTCCTTGCTCTCCCGATTATTGCTCACTTTGAATGCGTCTGGCAAGATGATAGAACCTTCGAAACTGTCCGGTTACTATATAAACATAGTTTAAAAGGCTCCCAAAAAATTACATATTAAATTTAGGTTTTATAATATAACGTAAGTATAATTATAAATTATAATAGTTTAGGGGTGTCCGGCAGAGGGTTGGAACCATACTAACTGTCTGGCAATGAGCAACGCGAGTTTTGATATTATTATGAATCAAATATAAAAAAATCAAGTTTTATATTATGACGAATTTGAGATGGAATTTTACATACCTTTGTTGCCTGTTATCTGTCAAAGCCACCGCTGCCTCAGCTTCATGTTTGGGGATCATTCTTACCTGTACTAGGGACACACATAGAAGAACTTTCAGCTTTTATAAAATGACGAAGGTCTGGCACTCACGGGCTCTTGGACCATAAGAGTTTTACTTAGAGATCTCACCTCAAAGGCCGGTAACACGCGTGTGTCTCGTTTCCGACTTCGTGAAGGTGCTAAATTTTAAATCCAATTTCTCATCCGAATGTCCTAGATCCTAAATTACGAATAAGATGAGAACATGATTATATAGAAAGATAAACTCACCGAGGAAATAAAATTATTTGTTGAGGGTAGAATTCGAGGTTAAAACTACACGTTTGGATTTATAGTAACTAACCGCAAGACAACTTGCAAAATTTTAAATACACATTTATACATCACAAGCACTGTACAGTATAATTATAGCGTGATACGATTTCTTTGTAAATGAAGTTATTTACAGGTAATAACATTCCGTCCTCTCACTCATCTGACGATTTCGTCGTCAGCCGCCACTGCGTGACGGGCCTTTTCGTGTTGTTGACACCGGTCGTAACTAATTTATCGATAGCGGCAAATCTTAGTGAAATAATAGTTTTAATTCTATGTCAATGTTATCCTAATTGAGTTTCAACATTCATTAACAGTTTTTTGCCACTTGTAAACAAAATGTCGACAGTGTAAAATTATCGTATTATCAACCGCGTTCGTTTCGATTCGCAACTGATCAAATGTTGGTCATTTTTCTAAGGTTGACCTTTTAAAACTAACGTTATTAGATACACATGAGTATATACTAATAAAATATTAAAATAACTAAGAGATTTATGTTCAAGTAATGCGAAGTAATAAACAAACAAATAAAAATACAAAGTGATACGACTTTCTATTTGTAAAAACTTACTAGGGATACGTAAGTCGTATAATAACAGAGTGGTTCTTAAGACACCATATTAGTGTTACAGGAAAAAGGTGATAATTCTGTACGTGGTATTACGACATTAATAGACTAGTAGCAGATAGACACGACAATGTGAATTGTAAAACATTTAAATTGTATTCGTAAAAATGTCTTGCTTGCCAGAATAGGTTATAATTCTAGAAAGCAAGACATTTTTACCATACAACCAATCATCTTAATAAAGGTTAAATAAAGTACATAAATTGAGGTATACGATTTTTCAAAAATATAGTTTTAATATAGGGTAGGCCAAGAATTCTTCAACATTGAGCTCGCTTAGAAGAATGCGAACGCGAAAACGGTGGTCATTTAGACGATGTAATTTTAAAAAAAATAATTCAAACTAATTAGCTTTCTTGTTAATAAACAATTTTTATAATATATCAAATGGTGTTTATATACTTTTTTCAAATGTTAACTAATTCGTAGCCCACCCTATACAATGAGGCAGTAATTATTTATAATTTTTATACCAGAAACTACGAAAGTTTATTATAAAACCGAAAGTTGTATACGATTAATTTAAAACTAAGTATTTAAAATTTATTTCATATTCGTACGAATAAATGAATCAAATATAACGTTTGTATTAAACTACATGGGGGAAAAACAGTACAGAGAAAGTAAATCAGGAAAAAAATATACATACCATTTTAAACCTACACTGTACAGAATACACCTGAAAATTGATTGATGATTTCATTAGTAGAGAAATAATGTTACCAGGCAAATTAAAAACGTAGTTCATATGTCTCCTAACAAAGTAGCTTCTGAGAAATATATAACAGTAGTAAAAATACTCGTATTTAAAATCAGACAGAAAATTAACACTGGTCAAACATAAAAAAAAATACAAAAGGCAACCTCATAGTCAAAAATTCAGTAACAACGACAAAAAAATTACTACTTTATTCTTTAGACCCACGTGTTTATAAAATAAGTTAAATAATTCATTTTTAGTTCAATTTTAATTGCCATTGCATGTTTATACATTCACAAGTATACTTAAAAATCTCAGCGTCATCAACAACTTTTAACAGTATACTGCTGGACATAAGCCTCTCCTTAGAAAGGAGATTCTAGCCAAACATATTAATACATACTAACATACTTAAAACTGGTTTCATTAAATTCTCTTTATAAGTTAATATTTTAATATAAATATCAAGGAAATGAATAAAACAGTTTGAATCTTACAAATATTTTTGCATCAAATTTTAACTTTCATAAAAAGTATTGCAAAGGTTTCATTCAAACTGTGGAAGGTACTACAGTATATTTAATACATTTTTATTGTGTACGTGTCAAGGTAAGCGTCGAGGGCCAAAGATATGGTCTTTATCGTTATGAGGTTATTAAAGGAGAGTTCATACTGATATCTTAGATTGGTGGATATCGTATATTTCCTTTTTGTTACTTCTAGTCAATTTCCGTTATATAGTTGAGTATGAATGTATAACAAATTGCCCAGCAATTCATTTTAGTTTCGGAACGAATCTAAATATCTGTACCAATGTGACTTAATTTAAAAAAAAAATGAGGATACTTTTCTAAGAGTAAAAAATTGTGACTATTGAGTAGCAAGTGCCCATGTACCAAAGTAGTAACTTATCGTAAGGTAGCCCCGTTAGTCATGAATCTGTCTGTCAGATCCATACAAGGCAGAAATTGGTCAATTAGTTTTTGCAAAGTTCTAATATAAAGTTCGTTTGTGTGACTTCAAACTGCTGAATGTCGACTTGATTGTTGGCAAATTGTAAGATTTTATTTTTTATTTTTTGAAGGTTCCCTCTGTTCCCTAATCGCTGATAGAATTCTGAAATAGGCGATTATAAATTTATACTTATTACCATGACTTTAACATACATTAATGTGTCTTTATTTTGTTCACAGGTAAATATAAATTTTTTTGGCGACTAGTTGCTGATTGTGGTATGTTTAACAGTATATTTATACAGTAGTTCACCTAAAAATCTGTAAACTATCATTTGATTTTCAAAGGTCTATAAACATAGACCTAGATTTACATTTACACAATATTATTAATAAATAAATAGCCTTGTACGATTTCTGAAGTTCAAGGTTAACTCAATGAATAATAACTTTCAAAAAAGTAATTGCGAAAATTGTTGTTTTAACGTTTTTGTCAAGTAAATAATTTTATTAATTACGAGTGGGATTAAGTATGTTAACTATACTAACATAATAATCGCTAACGTATTTCACTAAAGCGTAAACTACTGTTATTAAATAGATTGTGATTATTATTAAATAACAATAATTCATAACAATATAGCAAGTCGCAGTACAACATAATTATAAAACTTACAAGGTACGCATAGATTCTGTGAACGTTCGCGTGACGCAAAATATAAAATCGAGATTATTTTAACGATAGTTTAAACAATATAAAAATTAGATCATTATCTAAATAATTGTTGCATTAAACTCCGTAATTCTCTATAAATCGCTGTAGTAGATTGACTTTCTAATGAATTTGACTTGTATTGGTGTTGGTTTTAACTGACTAGTGGGTGTATAATTATAGATATAAGCAAAATTATGTAAAACCAAGGAGTTTGTAACTAATTTCAAGAAATATGCTTCAAGTATTTCATTTAGGTTGTAATGTTGTGAATTGATGACAGTAAGAACGAAAAGAGTTCCGTTCTTAAGGAAGGCCCATGTCTAGTAGTGGGCTATTCAAATTTTGTGTCGGAGATCTCTCTTTTAGTAATTATATTTCTTTCACAATTATACTCTATATCACTTAAACAATAATTTACAAGCGAATATGCAACGCTGTGAACATTTTTGACTGTTTTTTTAGTTACTTGTTTGTATAGATAGTGTTTGTATCCGTCTGTATAATATTTTGTTGTTATAATGAACTGTATTTCTTTGTCGGTTTTGTGCAACATTTTTTATTACTTTTCAAAGAATGCTCATTTCCTTTGACTTACATTTACATAATGTTTGAATACAAATTTTGTTGTTTTTTCACTATAGCGCGTATTTGTAAAGATTTTACCGAAACAGTTACACATTAACTTACGAATACTTCAAGTGTTTTATGAAAGAAATAAATTCTACTGATGTTTACACGTTCTTGATACTTGACAGAAAGTATTAAAAATAATTTAGTTGCTAATCTCATTGCTTTTCAAAGTTTTTAACTTATGGGTAAATAAGTAAAAGCGTTACCTTCAAATTGGTAATTTAATGACTTGTAACCCATTTAAAGTCCATTTACAAATGACAATCGCAGTTATTATACGTAGTATCCGGTTAGTCGAGAAATACAAGGTCAGAAGTTCAAGTCTGATTGTTTAATTTAACATTTGTATTACACTCACTACTAATTATTATAAAGCTTTAGTTTGTTAAAAAAAATGAACGTATTGCGGGACACGTGTTTGTAACGTAGTCCCTTTCGTATACAGGGTGGCATAATTAATCACTACCGTGTCAGGTCTTCATTCCTGTCTCCACCCTTCTTCTTAAAATTACAATATATTAATGAAATGTACCAACAACAGCCTCATTTTTCCCTATTATGCTATATACTTTTCTAAGATGGTTAACAAACATATATCAATGATAACATAGTAGTTAAGTCGTGGTGTCACGTAAGGATAATGTTAGAGTAAACAAATATTCGTGTGTGTATATTATACGCACACACATATAAATGTAAATGTGAGAGACTAGTATCTGTCTCCTTCATTTTCTTTTTCTCTTGCGGTATTTCGTAACACGTTGCATATTTTCACGGCTAGGTCTTTTCGCTAGTCCGCGATAAAAACTTTGTTCAAATATACCTTTAGAGGTATGTTGTAACAATTTTTAAATATTTTATTTTACCCTTTTTATCCCTTTTAAAGAATAAACTGTAAAGCTAGAAGTTTTATGTACACTTTTTTTCCTGATTCAAAAACACATTTCACAGACGGCTATCGGATTCTAACCTTTGCACCTTTCAAACTAGATCAGTGTAACCTGATCGAAACTTTAGGCAATTCATATTCATTTATTATGAAATTCATGAATTTTAAAAGTTGAGTATTGTGGTACTAAAGAAAAAAATAAATGAATGCATCATTTATTTCAGGTACTACTCATTACTGATATGTGTAAACAAAAATTATGTAAAAAATACTCTTGTAATTTGGTAAAAACAGTCAATAAAAAATGTCCTATTCTTAGCAGACAACAATGATCTTACTCTTGTTTAACAGAGTTATACAAAAATTAAAAAAGTTTCAAAACTTTTGCTTTTAAATAAAGTCACAAACAGAAACTAAAATCAGAATGAGAACTAGACTTAACAATAGATTATGTTCATTATTGAGTGCAAAACACGTTACAACACATCAGAAGTGAGATATTCATACCAAGATGCTTTGATAATGGCGTTGAAAGTAAAAACGAATAATAAGTCTTTAGCCATTCAAACCACGAGCGAATGTCCAAATGTTTGGGCACTAGTCCATCTGTTACAAGATAAGCAAGTCGAGGTCAAGTATTCAGGGCTTGTTATAATTCATTGCACAGTGGAGTATATTTTATTTTGAAACATTTAATTTGTATGTGGCTTTAGTTTCACCCTTATATTAAAATTTGGTGTATATTTTTTGACCTTTTCGAAAGTACTTCTTTGGCGTGAAAGTAATACATTCTACTGCTACGTCACATGAACTGATGTGTTTTTTTACCGCCATATGTATATATTTCCAATAGGCTCAGTTGTTTCGGTTATTAACCTTCACATGTACATGAACATCAATTCTTACTCTTGTTTGATCAAAAGTAATAAAGTTTCTTCTGAAATATGAACATGTTAATATGATTATCGAAAAAAGTAAAAAAAAATTGCTTTAAACTAAAGCTCAGATCATATTATTTTTATGAGTGTTATAGTATCTTATGTCACAACATGTTAAATAGTACTATGTAAATACATATAGTGCTCAAAGCAAGTTTCACATAATCTATAGGTTCTACTTGCATTTAATTTAAGGTTGTTAGTCTCATAATCAGATCGACAGTAAACTACTGTAAGAAGTTGATCTAGTCCGACCTACTTTTCATTTTTGCGTAAATGATTGGATATTAGCAATGATTGGCGTTAATATTCACTTGAATGTGTGATTAATCTGTGTATAATATATGGATCGGAAATACAGTGAAATAAGCATATCAAGTGTCTAATATCATAATTTACCAGCTAATAAGTTAAGGCAAGCACGCTTTATTGAATTTAAAATTTAGCAGTTAACTTGAATTTAATAATTTGTATGTTATTTGAATGATGGTAATTAATATCAGTAGTTAAATGGTATTTAATTATCAATAAAATTCAACATTATTAAAGTAAGGTTGCCCTACCAAGGTAATTTTTTTAATTAACACATTTATTCGTTTCATAAATATTGAGAAGTGTCTATTAGAAACGTCAAAATCGATTTATTTTAAATATCAGATTAAAACACAACTTAACTGTTCTAGATTAGCAACTTGTATTTAAAATATGTACTTTGTAGTACTTATTTATGGCAACTATACTTCATCAATATGAGTCATAAAGTACAAGCGATATTTAAATAGGAGAATGTTAACTGAAGGGCTCATGGTGGCCTCTGAGGTTTCATAGCGGAGCAATTACTAAATCTTTTTCCTACCATTGTTTTCTCTATTTCAATACAATTTAAACTTCATTCTTGTTAAAAATACTAAGTTGATGCTTAAATTTACCTTTTTTTTTTGAAATATTATAAGGTTAAAATATAGAGGTTTCATAAACTTCTATCTATCACTTCAGTGTCTTGCAACTTATAAATATATATATCTAGTAGGCTTCAAATCATTTTTTATTCAAATGGTATCTAAGTAAGTAAATAATATATTTTCTTTGTTTAACGTATTGGTAGCTTTTAAGAAGGTGAGAAAATTAGTACTTAGTCGAAAACTTTGAATACACTATGATTGTTTACAAGTAAAGCAGTACGTATTCGTAAATTCAAAAAAAAAAAAGTTTCAACAAATGGTCCTCCATATTTCTTTTATTTAAAAAAAAGTTGTGCGTCCGTAAATCTTAGGATTATCAAATTGAACCTATTGGATGGGTCGAAAGGAATCATAATCAAATGTCAGACCTAAAGTTTGGGCGTTCATTAGTGAAATGAAATGTTCCACTATCTCTTTTCTAACCTCATCAGATGAGCTTCAAGATTTCAATGATAATATTACTAGCCAAACTACGCGTATGACAAGCATCCCTATTAGTGACAGCTAGGCTCACCATGAGACTCAAACATTAGCAAAAGTTTGCGTTTAATATACGTCTGTCAGCCACTCCTAGAAAATAGGCGTACTTGTACTATGTATGGCGTGTATGGATGCTCTATGTTTTCATCAAATCAACTTAACTTATCGCCGTTAACGGCTTAAATCTCCCCTAAGGAGCACCAATCATCCCGATCTTGGACAGTGCGCATCCATCCGCTGCCGGCCACCTCCTTCAAGTCATTGGTCCATCGTGTCGCAGGGCACCCTACACTACGTATGCCCACTCGAGCACATTTCGGCTCCAGTGACCATCGGTTCATCTGGAGACGTGACCAGCCTACTTCCACTATGTTTTAATGTAGTAAAATAAAAGTAACTTAAAGTTAATTTGCTAGATTTACTTAGGTAACTAGTCACAGAAGTAGTTTAAAAATAATTCAAAGTAAAATTGACTTATTATACTTTTGTGTTACGTTGACAACGAAATACAGTAATTTTCCTTTCAACTTGCCCAACGACATGTCTGTAATACTACCAATTACTGCCATGATCTTATGTGGTAGTTATGCGTAACTTGCCTGGTGAAATTAACTGCAAAGGTCGTGGACCCTCGTGTCGGATGACTGCTGATGGTAACAATGATTTAGACATTTATATAAATTACTTGTTTGTTTATTAAAAAAGATAGTTATTAAATCGGTATTTATTTTAAAATTGGTGAGTTATTTTTACCTTGCTTCCATACAGTAAGGTTGAAATGTAATGTTTAGTTCGTTGATCAAAGTTTATAGTCCATCTAATATGTGATAAAACTGGCGCGACAACTACAAATTCAATAAAAAAAAACTTGAATTTAAGTAAACGCAAAGTTCGGGTAACCCAAAAAAATATTACCCTTTTTAATTCCGTGATTAAGTCCAGATTTACTGCCTCGGTGGCGCAACGGTAGTGAATGCGACTGCTGTGCTGAGGTCTCGGGTTCGATTCCCGGGTCGGACCAAATGTTTTTATGATCTGCAAGTATTTGTTTCGAAGTTTGTGTGTTTTCTATGTATAATATGTATGTATTTACAAAAAAAAAGTATATAAGTATTCTATCAGTCAGTCTAGTTATCATAGCACAAGCTCTGCTTAGTTTGAAACTAGATGACGTTATGTCAAATGTCAAATGTCCGAAATATTTATTTATTTATTATTTATTTCAGATCCGAATAACTAATAATTTTAATTTTATGCTTTCACGCCTTAATTTAAATGATTATTGTGAAATTTTGCTTACCAGATATAAGAAATATAACAAAAATATAAGAATCTTCGAAGATAAAGTTTCCTTATTAATGTTATAAAGATAAAAGATTGTTTGTTCGGTTAAACGCACTAATCTCAGGCACTACTGGTTCACATTGAAAAACGTATTTAGGATTTAGGTTATATGACCTCTTTAACGATAACTATAACATCGTATAACCATAATTAATATGGGAAAATTTGTTTAGAGCGCCTTCGGCAAAATCTCTGCAACCATTAAATTCAAATGAACATAGTCGTAATTATCATGATACTTAAGTAAAATTTATTCTTAATTCAATAGGTGTGGAGTTTAAATCGCTTGTTAGGTGATAATAGGAGGTTTGAAGGGTTACAGCGACCATTTGTGGTAAGGTCAATTATGGCTTTAAGCGTGAAATGAATAAGAGTAATAAAATTTTGATGGTAATGATGTTTCAATAATAACACACAGGTGTAAAATTCTGTAATTAACCTTTAAGAAAGAGGTTAAATTAAATTCTTTAAATACCATCTAAAATTTTAATTCTATTATGTGTACACTCGTTAAAGTATGTCTTACACTATCTGCATGTCGTAATAGCAGCTGTTCCCGAATCCCTCCTATGTCAGGCACAGAGTGGCACACCGTGTGGTTTTAGTTGGTCTGATTCTGACACACCACCCCGCCGTAAACCTCGGTGGGGTGACGACCCGAGGGGGTTTCCACACGTTAAAAAAAAATGTCTTACACTCTTCGACGAATACTTCCGACAGCTTGCTCCTAAACTGATCAGCGTTGCTTCTGCTCTTTGATGACTTTTACCTAATTTGAGCCAGCGTCGCGACGAGACGGCTGTACACGGGGATTGTCCGGTCAATGGCACTGTATGGTGCACCGGTGATAATATAATCTGATAATAAATGGTCACATGAAAACAATTCTATTAAAAAAGTGTAAAACACTTCCATTAAAGTAAGATCACATTTACTATAAAAAATTCTTTAAAGTACTGTGTTCTTTTTCCCCTTTTATGTTTAATGCCTTTCATTCTTGATTTAAAGTAAAAGCCACAAGTGACTCATAGGTAGAAACATTAAAAAGAAACGAGCAATACGTCTACGTTCGTATGAAACTGATATATTTTCATTTCTTATTATGACTCTTTCGTACCAATAACGTTCATTAGAGCTAAGTTGAGCTAAGATATTTTAATTTTACTTGCTATAACTTCAAGTTGAAGTGAGTCAAGTGATGTAAATTATTATAATTCCGCCTAGCTGTGCGATCTCGATTCATGACGTCACCGTGACGCAGCTGCTTACAGACTACAGTGAAAGTGAATTCAACCTGCATTGAGATCACTTTTAATTAAATATGCACATGTTTACGGTATAAAACTATCTGTATCACGATGTAATAAGGTATATTATAGATAACTACGGGCTGTTAACTGTCATTGTATGATGACGGAATTGTAACTTACATATTATTCAAATGAAAAGAACTTTCTTTTACTTACTCATGAGTGAACAGGTAGTTACGTTTAATTGAAGGTGTTAGGAAAATTACTTAAATGTTAGTACTCCATATTTTTCTTTTTTTTTTATTAAGAGCCTGCCAAAGTGACTCTACTCTACCTGATAGAAAGCATGAATAGAATCCAAGAGTTGTGGCCACCACACTCACTGCAAATGCAGACAATGCAGTATGGTGACCCACACTATGGTGGCCTTGTGAGATGCTTTTTCACACCCTGCTTGAGGACGTAAAAGCCATGATAGTCACCGTGACAGCGTAAGGCTTACACAGTTGCCACGATAACTGTCACCCCTGCATCAATGGGCCTCCGGTCTCACACTCACCAACGAAACACGACAACACAGATGCTGGCGCTTTTTTTTTTCTCCCTTTTTATCGTTTAATGATAGACGGAGTAGATACTTACTCGTACGTAGCTGCTATAGTAACGAAACTGCTAAAAAACACTTTTATATTACTAAACACTTACATACGTACATATATGTACGGGTACACTTATGTCTTTTATCCCAAAGGGGTAGATATAATAATATTTGAACATCGGAGACAACGCCATCTTGTTTCGAACTAAGCCGAGCTTGTACCATGGGTACTAGGACAACTGATATAAATACATATATCCTTTTTTTTGTAAATACATTATAAACGGGAAACACCCAAACTCTGAAACAAAAATTTTGCAGGTTGCAGGCAGGCAAACATTTGATTATTAAGTTATTAAAACAGCAATAGTTAGTTATTATCATCATCTCTACCAAGAGATGCCTACGTCCAGGCCTTCCCTAAGGTTCTCCACAACAGGTCCCGTTCTACCCGCAACCGCTAGTACTTTTAGTAAATTTATTTCAAACAGTTTATGTCATGTTAAATCGAAATGCCAGCGAAAGGTGTCAACGAGTTTGTACAATTCATTATAAAGTTAAATTCAAAGCATGAATCAAGTCGTTTGTATCGGCATGCAGTTTCGTGCTAACAATAGCATGTAACGGCGCCTTCACTGTCGCTATTAATTTCTTTATAACCGTAGGCTACTTACAATAGCTCTGTAATTCGGTTGTTTGAAATAGTTATCGCTGAGGAAAGATGTATAGAATAATAACCATAATAAGCTTAGTAATAGTTATTAACCGTTTCATAATGTATTTGAACATTTTATTACAAAAGCCTTCATAGGTAATATGCATTAGAACTGCAATCAGTCAGTGATCATGTAGGATTTCTTTGATAGCAAGTACTCTTACTTTACAATATTATACAACGAATGTAAGTAAATTATAATAATGGTTACTCTTTCCCAATAGCTTTAACAATATTAAACATTGTATTACAACTATCCCGGACAAAGGGCATCCGGGCAAAAATGTGTTATTTTCTACTTTTTTTTTCATTTTGATTTTGTCAAAGTGACACTTCTCGGCCTGATGGAAAGCATGAATACAATCAAGAGTTGTAGTCACTATACTCGTTGCGAATGCAGATAATGCAGTATTGGTGTACCACGGTATGGTGACCTAGTGAGATATGTTTTCACACCCCGTTTGGGGACTTACAAGGTGTGATAGTGATGTCAGTGTTACAGTTTTCTTAGATGCGTATTGCATATTCGATACATACACCTATTAGACTTAAAACAAAGAGTACTATATCAAGCAGAAAAATAATTATGATACGTAAATACTTTTTCAAAAACAGAAGTAAAGCAAAAGATAAAAATCTTTGCGTCAGATTTTTTTTCTTTACATTACATTATACTTCTTTGGAATAATTTAACAACCAAACCGCTTGTCTATGATACAAGAAAGAAAAAATAACTCATATATTTAAACTGCACTGTAATTTAAGTTCCGTGCTCCGAATACTGTAAGATTAAGGCCACGATACCTAGACTTTTATTGTTGTATGAAAGTGTGACATTTACACTTCACGTCAGCTGTGCATGACAATCAGTTAGCACACGCTCTGATCCTTGAAATGAAACGACAAGTCATCTACATGTTAAATTTAACTATAGAACTTGCATATTATCTTTTTGTTTAAGGTCGTTGTCTATGCAGATACAGCCAGGTTTTTAGATACAGTACATTTCAAGTTCGGTCCGCATTACTTTTATTCGAAATTCATTCGTTGTGGTTGAAATTTAAATGTATTTATATTCAATTAAAGTAGTTTATTCCAATTTGAATTATGGATATACTCGTATGTAAACTCCTGTGACTCAAACGTTCAAGTGAAAAGCGTTAAAACTGGTAATATGCAGTGCAAGTAGGAAAATTAAAAAAACAAGTGAAATTGGTAACCTAATGGATAAAAACTGATTATTACCTTATCGTTAAGAGCAATTTCTAATTTTTAGAGTAAATTTTCACATTTGCAATCTATCGTATGCAACCTTCTCCATTCCAGTTCTACCCGAACTAAACCGGTTTTTTTTTACTCTAACAATAATCTTAATAATTTATTCGGTGATCATATAATTAGATAATTTAACGTTACTAGCATTCTGTTCTTTGTTTAAAGCGTAAATCGTAAAAATAGTAATATTTTACGCAATTTAGTTTAAATTATTATAATTTTGACAATGACACTTGAAACGTGTGAACATCGTACTTACTTATAACACACACAGACAGTACTTTAAATACCTTGTGTAAATATTTTTACGTATGATAATTAATTGCTGTTCGTTTGTCTTACTAAAACTCAGTAATGGCTGGACCGATTTCATTTATATTGGGGAAAGTTTGAATGTTGTGTGTTACAGATATGGGGAAAATTTATTTCTTTCGACAGACGTAGATGACATTGTGCGGCTCAGCTAGTTACCTTTAACTTGAAATTAATTATAATAATAATATTCTCACAACTCTTACACACAGCCGTCTGATCGTAAACTAGGTGCAGCCTAGTCAACATACTATATATTTCTAAATACATACAAATTATAGATAAATTACACCCAGGCACAGAACCAATGATTGTGTTCATCACGCAATGAAGCGGACAAAACAAAACAAACGTAGTAACTCACATAACGTTACCGATATTCAAAAAACTTAAGACTCCTTCGAAATTCAAATTAAAAAACAAAGTATCGTCACGATGAAATTATTCTCGTACATTCCGGCGAGTATGTGAACAAAGGATGTACAAATGAAAGAACCAGGTCATCGTTTGTTTTGAACTGAAATACTCTTTGAATGCTAATATTTATAGTCTTGCTTTCACGATAGTTCAGTGGATGATCTGTCGCTTAGTAATATGGTTAAGACTGAGTCATAAAGCTACAATGTTTTTTTTTCTATTTAAAATTATAATCGTGCCATTACTTAATTAATTACGGTATCAAAAAACTACCTGTTATGAAAGTGTCACCCACTTTCATCCTCTTATATCACGATAAACTGTACTGAACTCTTTTATAAGTCGACTAAAATATAAGCTTATTATAATCATAATATTTTGGACATCTGACACACAACACTAGTCCCAAACTAAGCAGAGCTTGTACTATCGGAACTAGATAATCGACTTAAGAATATAAAAAAAACAATTAAACATAGAAAACATAGTCCGACTCAGAAATCGAACCTGAGACTTCAAACACAGCAGACGCATTCGCTACCACTGTGTAGCCGAGGCAGTCAAAGCAAAAAATAAAATATTTTGTATGCTAATGGTATGCTTAAGTTACTAATTACTTAAGTAGCGATGCTAATCACTTTGGGTATGTGGAGTACATTGCCTGACCGCCAGAAGGAATGTATTTACCATAATTCTAATAATGATTATGACTTTTTTATCATCAATTAAGTCTGTTATTTTTGTTATTTTAAACCTAACTTAACTTGTTTCGAATCTTCAAACGCCACGGCTATTATGTCAGCGTGTAATTTGTAAATATTAGGTTTAAAGTAACATTTGTCAAAGACACACGTGGTTTTTGACACATAGGTGCTAAGATTTTTTTAAGTATGCATCCACTGTGTTAAGTAGCGTTACAGTAACGATTGCAAACATATTTAGGTATGATGATGTTCTAGTAACCAATTTCGGTCACCGCGGCCAGACTCAATAGAAACTAACCAGCCAGGAGATATTATAGCGCACAGGTGTGTGCGTACATATAGGACACCCTCTGTTCTCTCACTCCCACAATCCGATAGAACGGCTATCCGACATGATCGAGTAGAGATCAGGCGCATTATCGACGGCTTTACATGCTCTACGAGACACGGGGTTTAAGACCTTAATTTTCAAACTCCGGGTTAAGTATTTTTATAATCAGAATAACTCAGTAAAATAAACGACTTGGGAGTCGAACCTGAGACCTTTTGACCGGCAGTTACGTACGCTAACTACTAGACCAACGAGGCAGTCAGTATTTAGGTATAAGGCTAGTACTGTCACATTTTGCTGTGGCACATTATGGTATTATTAGATATGAGAGAAAGAACTGTAACTGTAGAGCAAAAAATCATTGAATCTGGATGATTATCGAGTCAAAATATGAGCTACATCGGTGTAGAGCTTTCTAAGACTATCTGACGTATTCAAAACAACTTATCATAACCATATTTATAGACTATTATTTTAGATTAGCGAGTTCACCAACGTATGTATTTCGAGGATTGTATCGAACTCAAAGCGGACCTTTTCAATGAACCAAGTCGATTTAAAAAGGTTAATAAATAAATTTAAAGGTTGATTATTTTCATTTATAGGCACATTAAAGTCGTATACTCTAAAAAAATTAATTATGACATACTAATTGTAGAGTCTACAACTACCTCGATACTTCCTGAAATTAACATCGATATTTATGCAATGATAGTATAGAGAAATCACTAATCGAACATAAAAACTCGGCGGTATGTGAGGCAATTTGTGTATGACCAGTTTTTTTGATTTAAAGTATGTGACTAGTATAATAAGGTAACATAATATGGTAACTAGGAAGGCATAAATTTGTATTGTGGTTTATAGATATTTTTTTTTCCAGCATATCTTCGAGACTACATAATTTTTTAACAATAATCTATGGTCTTTGAATTAAAAATAAAAGATTTAAAAATACAATGTTCTTCTTTAAAGGTCTGAATTCACAAAAAAAAATACCCTAGGGAATAATAGAATGAGTTTTTATCTATGCTACTTATTTTACATTAATTTTTTGCTTAGAATTAATTATACAGTTTTATTTTGAGTAAGGTTAGTGTAACTATTTCAAGTAACATCTTTTTTTTTAAAAAAGTCAACGCCCGCATCAGCCATAAATCCTGTGTCGCGGGGAACTTTACAAACACACACAGATGTGGATCACACAAAATATTGTCCCATGTGGGGTTTGAACCTACAACACTCGGCGCACTAGAGAGCGGCGTGGTGACCGCTTACACCACTAGGCCTACCGTGCAGCTAATCTTTATACATACCTCGCAAATTGTGAATAAATCTTTTTTATGACATTATCTGTCAATGTTTGAACCATACTTTTACCACTATTCGCTTACATAGTCTTGTAAATGTGAAATGAATTTGTTTAAAACATACATTTTTGTAATAGTGTTTAGTATCAGTTTTTCCCATCCCATTGCGAGAAACCAAAACATCAATCGTAGTGACGTGCAATAAGAGAGGCCTATGTCCAACACTGGACTGAGATAGGCCGAAGATGATGATTGTGAATAAGATCTTAAAGTGAAACCTCCTTGCATAACTAGATTTTATTTAAAAAGCTTCTAACCTATATTCTAGACGCCAGACAATTAGAAATGTGTTCACAATTATTTTTGCTGACTTCTTACGTTTTAAGTAACATGTTGCCAAACATTTGCGAAACTTTTAGCTGATAAACAAGTAGAGATTAAGCTGAGAATTTTAAAC
Organism: Hypercompe scribonia; assembly: GCA_949316085.1. Taxonomy (NCBI): domain Eukaryota; kingdom Metazoa; phylum Arthropoda; class Insecta; order Lepidoptera; family Erebidae; genus Hypercompe; species Hypercompe scribonia. Next base: position 20,599,064 of record OX438970.1, read on the forward strand.
TGAAGAATACAAAACATGCTTTGTAATGTTAAAATGTTACAATGCAACAAATAACTGCATTTGAAATTTGAAAGTAAAGCTCACTCTAAAACACTCACAGTAAGTCTGCAACTATACACAATCGCTACATTGATCAGTTTCCTTGATTTCACACGATTGCTTAACAACACCAATAAATGGGAAGACTCACACAACGAAGTCTATAACAGATATTAATTGTACGTCTGAAATGACCACATCAATATGTGCAACTATACAGGCTGTTTGAAAAAAGTTAGAGCAAATTTCAAGCGTGTATTGCAGTAAAATAATTCTTGAACCGATACTTTTGTCGCTTTTAAATATCAAAGATTTAATTTTGAGTTATAAAAATTAGATATTCTCCTTTGACATGAAGTAATGTCAGTTTAATCCATCTTGAAATAAGGAAATAAGATATTCTACATAAAAAATATGAATTACATTGAAGTTGTTAACGTTTAAGTTAGTTATAATTCATTATACGAGTCTAAAACATGACCACACCTTATGGTTACACTCTGTATATGAGATACGTGCCATAATTCAGCTAACCGCATACAATCACTTCTTTGGGTTGAATAGATAACTGCATTAAGAGATATTGCAGTATTCTACAAACGCCCATTGGCACACTTAGAAGACAAATTAAATTGTAACATTTGTGAATGTGTTATGCATTCTTTATTATGTAATGATGATCTAATAGGTCAAAATGTAAGTTAAATCATCACTTACTTTCGTTAACTTCATGTTAAGATAAGATGAGCGGTAAGCGATAAGCAGAGCGATTATACTACAATATTACATGGTCTGACTAAAATGGTCTCAATCTTGAATAGAACACTAAACAAGTTCTTGAATTCTTGTTGGATTGAAGTAATACTTGCTTACTCATATTACTTAATTTTAATTTATTCGTCACAAACGTTTTGAAGAATGGTGGTACGAAATAAAGTGAACATAAAAAGAAATTGTGGGGACGGATTAAGAATACAAAGTGTCCCTACCCTTTTTCTTCTTATAGGTGTTATAACAGGCGACTAAGGTAATAAAAATATTTTGTTTATATGTCACAGAGAAGGAAAACTTAAAGCAAACCCTATACCAACGTGTCGGGCCAGCGTGTTATAGTAGGCTAAAACCTCCTTGCTAGGAGAGGCCTACATACAGCAGGATGTTAAAGACTGTTCATGATAATGATGAAAAAAATATAAATTAACCACGATCCCGGCATATTATTTAAGAAAGACGTCGCTATCTATGTTTAGTAGTATTTACGCAAATACAGGATACCCGATAGTTTCTGCACAGACTGTTCTACTCGGCTGCTGCAAAAAAAAACTGTACCTTAGGGTATGATAGGTCCTTGTTGACGGGGTGGAAAATCCCTTCCCCCCGAGGAAGGGATTTTCCACCCCGTCAACAAGAAAAAAGGTATGCTATGTCAGAAGCTCTCCTAGTAGAGTGCGAATATATGATACTTTTTATTTTTGGCAGAAAAGTATCTGTATTGGGCATAAATTTCTCATGATTCAGACGTATTTAGTATTTATTCGTATTTTTTTTTCTATATTAAGAGCCTACCAAAGTGACTCTACTCTGCCCGATGGAAAGCATGAATAGAATCCAAGAGTTGTGGTCACCATACTCATTGCAAGTGCAGACAATGAGATATGGTGACCCACACTATGGCGGCCCTGTGAGATGCTTTTTCACACCCCGCTTGGGGACGTAAAAGGCATGGCAGTCATCGTGACACTGTAAGTCTTACACTGTTACCACGATAACTGTCACCCTTGCATTAATGGGCCTCCGGTCTCACACTCACCAACGAAACATGGTAAATACAGCTTCACAATTCAATTTTAATTTTTTTCGTTCTATTTTATCGCTCGCAATACGCTTTTGCATCTCTCGCTCGCATTACAGTTCTGCTTACATTATACATATAATTCAATGGATTAATAGATTTTATCTTTGGAAGATGACTTTTAAGTCTATTTTATAGTTGCTGCTATTCCCATCATGTCTTATAAGTGGTACTCAAATGTAATGTAATGTCATTTCCCGTTAAGTAATAGGTAAGTATCTGATAAAAAATTATCATCTTAAATCAAATATACATATTGAATGCAATTTCATTAAATATTTCATAACTATTTATAATGTATTTTATTTTTTATTGCTTATAAAATCTAGGATTTAAGATGTTTTTGCTGATCGATGGACTAAGTGCTAGACCAAGTGGCGCAATAAGTGTATACGATCAAGCTAACGGTACTGTAATTATTTTGCAATAATGACTCCATTAATTTTTTATTTACTAAGTTGTAATTCTTTATTATTTCTTTTCAGGGCCAGATCATAGCATATCTATACATATCACTCTCTGACTTTAACGGCATGATGTAACCGTTTTCACTTTTCCGTTCTGCGTTTCATCAAAGCATAAACTTTAGGAATTTACAATTCAAAGCTTGTAAAGGAATTCTGCCTATAAATATATCTTGTTATAAACTAGCCCTTTCCTGTGGTTTTATCTGTGTTTATATCCTGCTACTCATGGTGTTCAAACCTTTAGTGTCATTGTCGATAAAACAATACGTACGCTGAAAATAGTGTTATATAAAGTTTGTTAGATCGTGATATGTGATTGTGATATGTCCCAGAGACGTGACTTAGCTTTCGAATGACTAATCATAATAAAAGGTTTGTAGTCTAGACAGCCTTCAGGGTTCGTAGAAAGAATTTATAATTAGAATTGCCTAGGGTTATAAGTATTTATCCTCAACACTTTTAATTGTTGATAAATTCAATAATAAGATTGACTAATCATATGTTCAGACGGATTACATTATAGGATAGTATTGAAGCTATCATACAAAGCTTGAAAATAACAAAAGCTGTTGTTTTGTTTCTGATTGCTAAATTTAATTATTTTCTAAATGAAACATCTGTAGGAATTTGTGACTTCATACTTTGTCGTTTAATTATTCTTGCCGTATTGAGTATTTGCAAAAATGGTTATAAAATAACAAAAATTTTTAAAAAGCTCGTAAATATTTTTGTCGTTCCATATATTATGGTACATTAGTTACTGTTGTTGCTGGCTGAAAACAGAAAAATTACTCTGTTTAGAAAATAGCCACTCCCCTAAAATATAAAAAAAAAATCAATTAAAAATATTCATAATGTAATGCCGTCACTTTCAAACAATAAAAACGTTTAAATAACGAACAAAGTCGGACAATCACTTGAACGCTTGACCCCCGCATCACTGAAATGTCTATTTCATAATAGATGTTATCGATCGTTGTCCATTTATCGCTTTATTAGTCTGCAGACGCCTTTTATATTTCCGCCATTTAAAACATTCGAATCCTAACCTTTATTCAAGGAAGCAATTAGTTTTAATGTAGTAATATCACTTGTCAATTATGTAATATATGTGTATATCTGTGAACACTATCAATACATTAATTTTGATAGTTGTGGCCTAAAAGTAATTAAACTTTAGGATCATTTCAGAATCTAGCGTTGTGTTTTTTCATGTAGGTATACTAACTTACTTTTTTTTTGTAAAAATTGTACTACTAATTGTTTTCAAAAAATGAAATTTTCTATATCCGTTTTTTTTTATTTATTAGATTAGAACTTTTTTGTTTATGAACCGATTTTTTTTTCATTTGATATAGATATATATTTTCAGTTCTGCCCGTTTAAAGTAAAAAAGAAACACTCCTGCGATAAAACAATCAAAAATTATTAAAAATGTTTACTCATCGATCTTACCCAAAATCAAACAAGGTTGTTCAATTTAGTAGCAGATTATAACACTTTGAAGTGTTAACGCTCATCCTGCATTGTATAATCATTCTTGCGTCTTGACCGATCCAGTTATCGATCGTGCAACTTCCGAATGACTTGACCGATTAACACCACAATTACATAATACGTTTTGCACAGACATTTGTTTTTAACTAGATATATGATGCCACGCTACAGTCATTTATGTTTTTATTTTACTGCCTGTATACCTACGTGTCATCTAAAACTACGAATCAAAAATACAATGATTATTGACTCTTTTTCGCCACACGTTTGTGGTCGCCAATTCCTGGTAAGATGTCATATACAGTACAGAATTGAATTAAACTGAATGAAAATAGAACTATTGAAAACGTTACTGTGTAAAAGCAAGAAAAACTAAAATTGGGTTTATGAGAATTGGTATTGATTATATTCTTAATGCCTAAATTCGTATTTTAATTATTTATAATGTCTATCTAAATATTTAGTATGCAAGTAAAAGGATACTCATTTATTCATGTAATGAATATCGTAAATTCTCATAAACTATTTAACCTACAAACATGAAAATAGTATGAATTTGTTGCTTTATTTGCTAAACTTTGAACGACCGAAATAAAATTAGCTTACTATTAAACTCGTATACATTAAATCTCGTTGGATACAACTTTTAGTAAAAATAAATATTTGAATTATGAAAATTTTGCGAAAAATGTATATAATATTTTATAGTCACTTACAATATACTCGCACAAGTAAAATTGCACGAACAATTTGCAAAAAATTTTGTAGTCACTTACAATATATTCGTACAAGTACAATAGAAAGGATTTTTTTCTTTGTGAGAACTATTTTGAATATATCGCCAAATCTTTACTAATTATCTTATAGATACTGATTAAAATCTTTTTTAGAACTTTATGTTCGTTAACAATGTTGAAGATTGCATAATTCAATATTGCGTTCTTAACATGGATTAATTAATGGTTTCTCCAAACCTTTAAGAAAACAGTATGTACAAATCCTTTTTAAATATTATGCTGGGCCGGTTTTTTCATTTTATACTCAATTCACTGCAATGATAATATATATACGTATAAGCTTACAAACAGTTGCAGACATCTTACGAATAGATTTATTAATCGTGTTTCGATGAAATATATCTGAAGATATTAATTTAGATAATGACAATTCACCTTGGCCAGGTTCTTGTGACATATCCTTCGTTTAGAGAGGACCATCAAAATAAATTGGTAGCCAATTGGCTCGCAATTATCCTATCTTTACTGCAATCTCGATAAACAGTAGAGTATTGCACCGATTAACAAAAATTACTTTTGTTACTCTTTACCTAGTTGATATACCATCGAAATAAGTGCAGTTTATAACAAGCATTATTATTATCTATAATTATTTTAAGAAGGGTATCACAAATTGATCGATCATCAGATTATCCTTCAAAAGTATCAAATATAAATCTTAGTGAAAGGGAGTACAAAACAGAAATGTATGAGATTTATGAGATAACAATATAATAGTAGTTGCGAAATTTGAATCATTATGTGCCACTTCTCGTTCGGTGTCGTTGAAATAAACGCTGGTTTCTTAAACATTCGTTTAGTGATGTGTTGAGAAATTCTACTCTACGTACGTGTAGCTTATGTTTAAATAGGTGTACCAGGAATGTAGACTGGCTATGCTGTTTCCGGCCAAAAATGAACTAGGTCAGATGGTCCTTTGTTTGATAGATACATTTGAATTGATATCATTCATTCGATGCATTCATTATTCAGCATCAATTAGCTAGATATAGAAGTTTGTTTCTTGGACTCTTTGTACCTTTGATCAGTGTATAAGTTGAGTTTTTTTAGAGATAGGTTTATGGGCTTCTTTTGGGTCATCTTGTTTTTAAATATTCGGTATTTTAATGTCCATGTGAGAGACATGTCTATTAAAATTCGATCCATGTACTTCCTGTAACTAAAGGTTAACAATTAAAGTAATGATTTTAAGAAATAATTAACATTGAGTACATACATCGTTAATTAAATTTATTGCTTTGATTAAAAAAAAATACATAAATATTAAGTGTGTCGCGATATTTGTGTTTATACATTTATGAAAGACGTTAATTTTTATGTCAGAATTTTTTTTTTTTTAACGTCTTAAAAGCATATGTTATAATTATGCAATAGTAATAAAATCTAGACTTTATTTTGAAATAGTCTTCGTATGAACACTCCACTATGTGCGCTAGAATAACTCAGTATGTAACTTAGAATATATAAATAAATTAGCAAGAAATCAACACATTGTTTCTTCGTTCCGTGTTCTATGAAACACATAGTAATTAATGTCGAACCTATTATGAAAAAAAAACTACCTAAAATGATTTACAGTGCAATAAAAGTAAACATTTATGTCTCAATATGAGACCACAATATCTGGCTTCTTACGTAATGTTAAGATCCATATTACTATCAGTGGAATGTATTTTTGTTTTCATTGATTTATTGGCACACACTCAGGACAGGAAATACGTTTAGGTTACTAAAATTATAAGTAAATAATGTTATTTACACATAATTCTTAAAACTTTAATTAGATACGCGATGTATGTTCTCTTTGATGCATGAAGTTATATATGTATAATTATAATATTTTTTACTTATTTTATTACGCTCTACGTAAAAACTCGAAGCTCCACTGTGTCGTAGTAGACTCAAATCCAACCACAACCGCCTTTTAGAAAAGACTCAGAGGATGGTGAAGATAGTTGAGAATATTGTTCATGCTATTTAGCTATTAAATCTAACTAAAAATATTGTTGTCTGGGTGATCCTCACCAATTAGACTATGATAGATAGGACAAGCATAACCTCCTGGGCACAATGTGTATTATCAATTTGAAGAATCATATAGTAACAAACAAGGAAAAGAAAAGCTGCTTACTGCCAAACAGAGGAGAAAAGGTTCTGATCTAAGACGTGTTTATCTAGAGCTCCAAATAGATACTAAAAAATATTTTGGTCATCTGAAACATGACACCAACTAGTTTCAAACTAAGCATAGCTTGTACTATAAAAACTAAATTAACTGATATAATAAAAAAAATGCCCATGCTCTGAAATTAATATTTGCAGATCGTACAAACATTTAGTCTGACTGGGATATCAAACCTCAGACCTCAGCGCAGCAGTCACAAACGCTCTCACTCCAACTAGGCCGTCATAAATTAATGCACTGTCCTAATAAAGTAACCATTAAATCATATGTTAAGAGAAAACTCACACCGTACGTTAGATAACATACAATTGTATATTTGGAGACCACAATTTTAAATCTATTGTCAAACGCACCGTGTTTTCTCAACCGGACTAAATCGTCGCGCGCGCAATCCACGCGTGACAATACTGAAATATTGGAACTGTTTTATGATTGCGATTGTGTAATCGGTATTTCGTTATTTCCCTTGACGATTTACTTTGTGGATGATTTAATGTGTTTCTTTTCCACTTAACGCGAAATTGACAGTTCATGGTCGACGGGGCGATAGTACACTTCGTTGTCGTTTTATGCCCTTTAGTATTCGATTTTCTATGGTAAATGTGCATTGGCGATCGATCGGCGGGCTTTTGTTTACATTTTGGTACTTCTCACTAGAGGCAAAGGAACAGAAGAGTTGCTCAATAATTGTAAATTAATATAATATAACATTATGTGGAAAATTTATTTTCTTTTGATATCACTGTACTAGTCGACTTGACTTCAGCCTGTTTAAGCTCTACAGATCCAGCTCCATTCGAGGCTTGTGGTGTCCATTACCATTTTAAAAGGTATTATATTATAAAGAAAGTAATTTTATTATCTTATGAAAAGGAGACACTCGAACAAAACCAAAAAATCAGACACCCTTGCATTCTTACAAATTGCACTGATTTTTAATAAAATTAGCAAAAAAACGCAGAAAGATGATGGTAAGCTCTTAACTAACTTTAACAATAATAGTCGAAGAAAAATTTCACCAATAACTTTTATGTTACCTTGAGAACTTTAGGTAAACATGTACACTAAAGGTATAATCGATGTACATAAATCATGTTATTATCGAGGCACATAAACGCAAGTACATGTTAATATTAGATAAGAGACAGGCGCTCGTTTGCCTTGCCCTTTTCTGACGTAAGAGATACAGTTTTATTAAGCTGTTTTGTTCTAGGTGTAAGGTATAACTCAGATTCAAGTGTCAATTGTCATTCAAGTCAGTTCTCTGAGTATTTAGGCTTCATATACTCTTATTACTATTTAGCGAACACTTTTACAGGCAAACGGAAAAACTAAATCATTATTTATTCGATCTTAAAGTTGGAAGTACCGTCGTGTGTGGATTAATTAGTGGCCTTGCAGTTCTGATTCGAATACATTTGAATCTGATTCACCAAACCTCTTAAAGTTTTGTGACGAACGCTTTTACGGAAGTTAATATTTGTTTGCTTATAATTAGTATGTACTCTGCGAGCACTTGTTAAAATTAAAGTCCACATGCAAATTATATTATGGCTATATAATTTTAATGGGTATGTAATTTATTTTTGGCCTGTAAATACTCTTAAATACGCTTTGAGCGTTGCATAATAAATAGATCGACATTGATAATTTGTCTTTTATTGAAGTGAAAACTTCTTAAGAGCCGCTGAGCACTTTTTGAGTGAACAAAAATCATGGAACTCGCATCATCAACGCATCACTAAACATTTTCCATAAGCTAAATGTTTAGTGTGTTTATTTAACAAAGTACTGTATACATGGCGTTCTCTGTATAGACACTTAGCTGAGAGGCGTGTGCCTACGTATGTGATGTAAGACATTACGCTCTCGGAGGAATCAAAACCTTTACAGGGGCGAGGTAGAGTTGTGCATGCAAATACAGTTTTAAGTTTTCACTTCTGTCGGCAGCCCTCGCTACTACCTCCAATTTTTTCTATACTAATTGAGACAACATATAAGGTATTATATTCTTTGTCTTAGTCTATTATAAATTTAGTTTTAAGGAACTCAACGATTACTTGCAGCGTTGAGTTTCCGTAAAGCGTTCAAATTATTTTTAACTATGAATGTCACGAATAAAGTCGTGCTGCTATTAACTTACAGTTGTTAATTTATAAAATTTAAAAATGTACGTTTTAATCAGTTTCGTTTACCATTCTGTACACCCGACGGAAGGGAATCGAATCAAAGACTCAGTCGTCAGGATTACCACATACTAATTATGTCTCTTAATTAAGTAACTAACTAGCTAAGCTCTGTGTTTAATTCTCTCATGTAAAGTATTACACTTAATTACGTTAATTAATTCAAGTTTTGCAGCATCAAGCCTTATTATAAGTAGTAAGAAGCAACTTTTACTCTAGATAGTATCGTGTAATAGAGTTACAACTTGTGTGAAATGCATTTCTGTTAATATATTCATTTATCGTCTTGTCTTAATTTGCAATTGATACTCTGGTTGATTTATTAAGATCTTGATGGCCTTTCTATACACTATGATCACCTTGGTAATCCTACTCAGAAATTCAATATTTACATAACATTAATTGGCAGAGTGCACAATGAAGGAATTCCTTTTTAGATCATATGTATTGAGTTTAATGCAGAAGGCAATCATTCTTGATAGAACGCGCTATTCAAGGTGTGTGATTTTGTTCTTGTCACATATCGATGGCACATCGGTTTTAATTAAAACAAAAATCAGTGTCACAGTTTGAATGTCTTGTGAATGTTTATCTTAAATATTAACATTTACCTATGAATCTACAAAGACGGAACTCGTTACTAGGAAAGAACATCGATTAGGTTTGAATCTATATTATTTCTTATAACACAGTTTAAATCGGTATTATGTGTGCAATAATGCACTCCTAACTGATTTCGGCTACGGCGGCCAGTCTCGACGAAGACAAGCCCACTATGCAAGAGACATTATTAGTGCACGAGAGTGTACGTAAACAGAGAGGAAACGTGAAGTACACTTGATTTTCTGTGTCTGAAATCATGACTCCTAAATGGATGAACCGATTTTTAGCTAATTTTTTTGATGGACAGCAAGTATTGTTATCTATAAATTAAGAAAATTAGTTCACATATTTGAAGACCCGTCTTATATAACTTAAGGGAACTTAAAGACAAATCGAAAGAATGAATCAGGAGGATATTTATTAGGTAGTAGAGGCACGCTGATTGCAGCACAAACCGGCCGCCTTGACCGAGGTAGTACTACCCTTTCACAAAAGACCAACCTAAAGCGACAACGTCCGTGCTGTCGTGTTTCGTTGGTGAGTGCGAGATCGGAGGCCAATTGATGCAGGGGTGACAGTTATCGTAGTAACTGTATCAGTCTTACACTGCCACGATGAATGCCGTGCCTTTTACGTCACCAAGCGGGGTGTGAAAAAGCATCTCACTAGGCTGCCATAGTGTCACCATACTGCATTGTTTACACTTGCAGTGAGTATGGTAACCGTAATTGTATGATTCTATTCATGTTCTCCGTCAGGCTGAGTAGTGTCACCTTGGCAGGTTCTTAATATAAAAAAAAAGAAAAAAAAAACGTCATCAACAATAGCCTTTAGTAATCCACTGCTGGATTTAGACTTTTCTTTAGCAAGGAGGTAGTGGCGTACTATGCCACAGTCTCCAGACGAGTTGGTGTAAGGTGTATTTTAAGTTTTGCTTCTCCTTACAGTGATGTTGTCCTGTGTAGTTTGTTTTTTGGTCAGGTCTTACGACAACCCACAGGATGAATAGTGGTGGTAGCACTCTGTTATTTTAAACCGTTAGCGCACGGAGAATAATGTTGCACTAATTTGAACAATAATGGAATAATCAAATGCAAACTACTTAGTTAAAAGATGTAATTCGTCTGTTGTTATTAGCTTCGTTTTCTCAAGATTTAGATTACATTTGGCTATAAGTAATAATTTGTTTTCTTTATTTCCAGGTAAATTAATATCATCATTCAACAGCTGATTTTTGCTGTCAGAAGAGTTTTGGGGTATGTTTTGAAGCTATCTGATGCAGTTCATAACGATATTTAAATTTTAAATTTCTTTCTTTGAAAATTAAGGTTTGGTATTCTTAATCAGTATCCCAGTGACGTATTAATAACATGATTTTATTTTAAAATATTTTATATACTTCTTGTAAAGATTGGAGTTCAACCAAACACTGTCTCTCATATGCGGCCGTCTGTTTCACAATACGTTATACGTTCTAGATAAATTACTACTATATACGGACCAATCGTGGTCTATATTCAGTATTTATTCTGGGTGAGAATCGAACCCACTATCTCTCGCTTAGCAGTCTGGATTACCAACATGCACCAACATATACTATTAATTTTATTTATAACATCTATGAACAAATATTTGACATGCAATTATTTCCATTTGGATCAATTATTCAATTAAATGTTTGATTCGAACGTTGCAATAGGAATAATTTTTTGAACTTTGCCATTAATTATCATCGGTCTATAAGCACATTAATTGCAATGAGGAAGTGACAGTTGAATAACATATTAAAAATATATTTCGAAGTCGAGTTCGAGTTTTTACAAAATCATATTGAATTGAAGTACATATATTATATTTATGTAACAATATTACCAAACCCTTAATATTTTGTGAATGATTGTTTGTACAAAGTTATTATTAGAAAATATAAACAAAACAAATAAGCAACAGAAATATCCCTATATCATCCTTATCATCATCATCATTATCACGGCGTTGCAGTCCGCTGCTGGACATAGACCTCTCTTAAGACCCATCACAGAGCCCGGTTTGCTGCTTTTGCAGCCAGTCGTTGACAGTAAGTCATCCCGCCATTTAGCCGGAGGATGTCCTACACTACGTATTATATTCCAATATAATTACTATCCTTGTCGTATCTTTGCCCTCGTGCAAATATTTTCACCCAATGCAATCATAACAGATTCTTAACAAAGTATTTACAGGTTTCGTATTAAATAACAATAATGTTACATATTTAGAAAAGGATTGTGAACAAACATTTTTAAAATAACTTTTATATCATAATATCTTTTTTTAACAATGATTATTTAAACGATTTATTTTTATTTGATCCCTGTTTTGAATATCGGTTAAATATTTTTGCATTGGATCCCACAAAACATACATAGACATTTCCGTTGAATCCCAAATTAAAAAAAATGTAAAACAATAGCTTTTTATTGTCAAAAATAGTTCATATGTTATATGAACGCACGTCGGTATTCCCCTTTTTTGTCTGTGAGGAAATTCCCTCTGATACTACTTACTGATTTAAATCTGACTCAAACCAACCAAAACCTACATAGACTAGGAGCCTGTGAACCAGGTGTACCTTAAAAAAGAAATTCCTGAAACTCCAACGTAGCTTGGGATATCTACATCCGAACTCCGGCATTTTGTTCATCTACGGTATCGGGCCCGTTTCTGGGTTTGGGACGGTCAAACTTCCGGACCGGGAGAGTTCTTAACCTCTTCTGGTCCCGCTCTGCCAACTCCTTTGCAAGCATAACTTGCTCGTCAAAGGAGACGGTGGAGTTCTACGCACTCTTATTTCGTACCATGGACGCAAGCATGGTACCTAGCAATACATTTCCCATTCCAAATGTCTACATTCCCTAAGGGAGAAACAGAGGTGTTGAACTTCCACATTTTGCCGACTTTAGTCCTACTTACGTTATATTGGGCATTCGCATACACTTCGTCTATCAACGTACCTACCTCACAATCTTATGTAGTCAATGACAAGTTAAACCATGTATTGATTTAATATATTAGATTGGAACGGAAATGGAATAAGGAAGTGGTAATTTACGGTACTATTTTACACATACTTGTCATATACATAATTAGCTTAAAAGCAATTGCCGATTTTAATTAGATTTCATTCTTCATTCTGGGGTACGGGCTTGTTGGTTTTGTGGTAGTTGGTGGATACCTGAATGCTAAGCTAGAGATTGTTGATTCGATTTCCAGTCAGAATAAATAATTATATGTAAGTATGATCTAGCCTATCACAGCACAAACCTATCTAGCTTGTATGTCTAGGTCATGAGTGAGATGTGTGAAGTTATTTTGTTCTTGATATTGTGTTCTTCACCACCAATTTATTAACGGTTGGCAATGTACACTTCAACAAAGTTGTAATAGATCAGAAATTTTTTAGTCTCAAAAAATTCTAATTATGTTTAATTTAAGAAAAGTCTAAATAATTGCGCACGTACATAAGTACAATGTACCATACTTTATGTCACGTCGGTAAGAGTGGTTTGGTTTCTATCACCAACTTATGGAGCGAGATGAAAGTTTAATGGAAATGAAAGTGTGCCTAGAAGACAAATATTGAATAATATACCATGAGATGTATAATCAGTATAAACCAATTATTTTGTTGTTTTTCGCTGTGTAAGTGAGACTAATGGAATCAAATTCCTAACCCCACTTTGATTCAGAGAGGAGTGGACTGAAAGGTGACAAGTGACTCTTGAGTTTTTAAATGTCCTTTAGCGGCGATAGTCACTTATTATCTATTCACCACAACATTACAATATTATAAAAAACCAATAAGGCCAAAACATTTTTGAGTGGCGACGACGTACCGGTAGACGGAGTGGCGGTAGCCCCTACAAGTTGGTCTGGCGACCTGGTGAAGTACGCGGGAAGCCGTTGGATGCAGGCAGCACACAGGATAGGTTATGTTTAGAGTCTTCGGATATATCTAGCAGTAGACGTCCTTCGATTAAGATGATGATGATGATAATTTAAATTAAAACTAATCTCTAGGTTTTCAAATTATTTTATTCATAAAATGATTATAGATCCTCCCTGATTTCTAGCTAATCTCTAATTAAACTCACTTAGCCGAAAAACTTACTGTGTTTAATGTTTTTTACCAACAGTTACAACTAACTCGAGTCACTAAATTTATTTTAAGGTTATCTAGCAGAGATCGCATTTAGAGATTAGACCAACAATTACGCCTGACATTATTAATAGTACTTTTCAGATTTGCATACATAAGGCATGCTATATAGAATAATACATTATATGGCGCTAAATTATAAGTTATTCAACAACTAACAAATGGTGTATGAGTAAATTATTTCTAAATAAATTGTAAAATAAAGGTACACCTTAGAAAATATAAAATGTTTCTTTAAAGAACCTTCATGGTATTAATTTTGTAGATTAAACAAAATGTACCTACTCCGGATGCAATCGCTTGCATAAACATGCAGTCTTTTATAGTTGACAATAGATTGAAATACTCATATATATTGAATGACTTATGATCTTTTATTGTTAGATATTTTAATTTGGAATTGTATTAGCTACTTTTTGTTTATTCTTATATCAACAAAGCAAGTTATTGTACCTAACTAGCTACTGAAGAATTTTTTAAAAACTAATGAAATTAAGATGCCAAATCTTACAACTGGTCATTCAGCAAGAAATTAGGCAAAGCCTGGCCTATGGTAACTTAACTGCATATACACATATTTTGGATACATATATGTTCTCTACAGCGCTGAGTGGGTTTAAGCCTCACACGGAACAACACTTTGTGTCATCCACAAACTGTTGTTCTGATTCTAGCTGTTCTTTGTGTCCGTTTCTTGTATATTTCTAAAGTCCCCCGCGACACAGGATTTCTTCCTAGTGCGGGCGTAGTCCTTTTAAAAAGAAAAAGAAAAAAAACACAGTAAATAATTGTGCTCTCTTCACAATTCTTTGTCGTGTGTGGCAATATAGAGCCTGGATTAACAGTTAGAATAAATAATCATTGGACTAACAGATACGTCAATCTGTTAATTTACTGTCCACTATCTTCACAGATTATCAGCAATTAGATATAGCCATGACGACCGCCGGGCGAATCATTATATTATTAGATAAAATTATTTGTTCTAAGAAATGTTATTGACTTTGGTCAATTTACCAATTATTTGTATCGACAATCGAAACTGAACTATCTTTTTTGCACTATTAAGTGCATTGATTATTAATTTAGATTGGTTTCGCTAAAATGGTTTAAGGTTTAATTTTGTTGTATTTATTTATTATTAATATTTGTATATGGTCACAATACGGAAATAAATTATTATTGATAACTATGAAATAGTAATTGAAGCGTTATTAAAAATGATATTCGAATATAGTTGCACATGAAATTGCTCATTGGAAAAGGTTATTATGTCTTTTTTTAGATATGTGCAGAATAATTAATAAAAATTGATGTGCTAATAAACATATATAGTTATGAAGACAATTTTTTTTTAATAATACCAATTTTAGTATTTTATGTTATGATAATTATGTATGTATATGTCAAGTGACTCTACTCGGCCTGATGGAAAGCATGAATAGAATCCAAGAGTATTAGC
Organism: Hypercompe scribonia; assembly: GCA_949316085.1. Classification (NCBI taxonomy): domain Eukaryota; kingdom Metazoa; phylum Arthropoda; class Insecta; order Lepidoptera; family Erebidae; genus Hypercompe; species Hypercompe scribonia. Next base: position 20,614,350 of record OX438970.1, read on the forward strand.
GACCTAGTAAGATGTTTTTTCACACCTCGTTTGAGGACGTAAAAGGTATAACCCCTACATCAATGGGCTTCCAGTCTCACACTCACCAACAAAAGACGACAGCACGGATGCAGTTACTTTAGTTTGATCTTATGTGGGAGGGTAGTACTGCCCCGGTCGAGCAGGCCCGTTCTGGCTGAAATCAGCGTGGCACTACTACCTATGACGTATGAATTCGTTTTATAATACTTATTAGCATTTAAATATGTTAAATGGCTGATGATTTTAATCTGTGAAGTAAAAAATAACCTGGCGAGCCTCTGAGGTGTTCCATTAAAGTTTGATTAATATATATTAATAAACGATTAAAATGGTTCATTTTAAATCAAATATAAGTATATTTTTGAACATAACTTATTTGGAATTGACTATTTATTTTCCTCACGGAATTATTACAATATGAGATACATTTATTTTCAAATAGTTTGACACCAGGAAATTATAAATGGTAATAGGAGCTGACGGGTCTGAACTTTGGTGTTAACATTCAATCAAGGAAAAGCAACGTACATAAGAGTTGCTTAATACCGGAATACCGTGAGTCCCTGATGACATTCTGGTCCAACCTGACCTATAAGCAATCTATTTCTTCACTGTTCCACTCATTACTTTGACTTTCTACATTCTACTTTCCGGGATCAAGCAGTCCTGTTATGGAACACGCTACATCACAAGATCAGAACGGCAAAAACTTGGCAAGTTTTCAAATTTCTATTGCGGAAATATTTTGTACCATCAGATCCCCCTGAATGTCATATTCGCCGTTTCTAGAATTTATATTAAGTGTTTTTATGTATGTAAACGTATAAATGTTTATAATGTTTTCATTGTATATATGCTATATTTAAAAAACTATTTTTTCTAATTTCTGTGCATCTATCACGTTTGGCTCTGCACCACCTTAAAGTCAACTAGTAAAAAATCCCTACAGCAGTAATAATTGGCACTCTTCAGCAGTATTACTATAATATTTCCATCGCTTCCTTCGACTGATTGAACTCGCCATTAACACATACATTACTATGGAAAATGCCGCTATACTAAACACTTGCCGCGCTGTACGAAAGTTCTTATAGAAAGACATAATATCTCATATTAACACTTTGGTCCAAAACCCTCTAAATGAACTACGCTTTTTCTAGGTCTGTGGCTATCATTGTAATACCGAAATTCTGATTGCGAAAAAAAAAATGTAAAATAACAATAACAATAACTTATTCAATGACATCTAAGGGCATTAAATCCACCTTTGTTTATTTGTGCCTAAAGTCTAAATAAATAAAAAATATATGACGAAGCATGGTCCTTCCACGGGTGTTGTCGTAAAAGTACCAAAGGTACCTCTATTAGTAACTCATACAGTTGAACTTTCGGCAAACCAAATTGACACTTAAAAGATAAGTGAAAAAGATTATAATCATCCAATCACAAACATTACAGCCTTCGTAATAAAGGTCGAGTATTGTGAACAGTAAACTTTTATTATTTAAACTAAAAAGGACTTTCAAATTGAAATTAGTAGAGGTCACAATATACCTAAATGATTAAGTTGTATAACTGCTTATCGTTCTAACCCTGATCAGGCGGAAATTGGTAAAAATATGAACAAACATGTTATAAAGTGTGTAGCTATACGTCAATTGGATATTTATGTCTTGTGTCTACCGCAAGAAGTTAACCGGTAGTCAAAAGAAGAGTTGGTGTCCTCGCCCAAATACCACTTGTACTGGACTGTCTGCTAATGGCATGAACCAATTGAGATCTTTATGCGTTCATGGTCGTACTTTTATGCAACACATTTCGGTGATAAAAGAAACTGCATATTTTGAAGAATGTCTTAATTTGTTAAATTAACATACTTGTTATTTTGTAATATTTCAGAGTCAGCGAATGTTTTTTTTAAAATTTGATTGATTGTTTTATAGTTTAAAATTAGTTTTGTGTTTAATTTCCCGTTACTACACTTTCAAACCGGCTTAACTTGAGACATCCTCACAGAATCCTGATACTAAGCAAGCTTCTTATTTTCTCGCACTCATTGAGAGAGGTTATCGGGAGGCCTATGCCCCTCTCTCCTAGTTTATGGGGAGAGAAGTAAAAAGGCGGCAACTTACTGGAGATCACTTGAGTCGCAACTATCCTTAGTCCTTACACTACCATCGAGCGACACGTCTGTTTCTTGGCAAAAAATATGGAATTCTTTAATTCTGAGGCCATCCACTTTTTACTATTAAAAGCTATAACTTACTTCAGTACACTGCAAAAAATAGACAGATTATATCTAAAATACCATACGTACTAGTTTCTGTCGATAAGGAAATAAAATGTGTAACACTTTTTGCCGACCTACGTCAACGCTTCAGTGTAAACTTAATAACTTGCCAATCAAAAAACTATTCGAAACGAATTTAACTTTGCCAGAGTTACAAAATAAGGAAAAAAGTGTTAAAACCGATGTAAAAAAGGCAAATGTACCTCCTGTATTTTATTTCTCGTACCAACATTTTACCGACCATAATTTTAGTCCTATTTGTTCGAAAAAACCCACCAGTGACAACAAGAAAATGTGGGGGTGGGGGGAGGGGCAAGACTTACATTCGCACCAATTGTTATTTTGTTAGAGAAGTAATTAAAAAGTATAGTTTTTTGGTTGTAAAAAGGAGCTAAAAACATTGAAACGGTATGTCGTGAACAATATGTCACTTCCAGACAATATTCCTTATTGCTTTGGTTTAAGATAATTAAAACCTGTTAGTCTCTCATGTGTAAGGTTGGTAACAGATGAATTATATCGGCTTACCGCACATCATGTCCGGGTTTATCTAAAAGTTCACGTGTAATAATAATGTATTGTGGTTGACAATTTAAATGTGGTAGTTGTTTTTGCTCTATAATTACATTTGTACTCGAAAGGGCAAGTAGCTATATTAAACAAAGAAAATTTTTGTTTCGTAAAATATATTTTATGACTCTTTGTTTACAAAGTATTAATTAAATAGGGTAAACTCTCAAGTTCAATAATATTTAACACGAGTTAATAATTCAATAGCAACCTGAATAGTCTGTCATCATCCCGCTATTGATTTTAAATGAGTATTAACTTATTTAACTACTAACTTAATAGTTGTTTTAGATCGGTTCGAGAGATTTCGATATCCAAAAAAATATAAAACGCACCAACGTATCTGCTCCACTGTATCACGTAACTGTGTTGCCTGTTAAAAAAAAACAAAATGGTAGTAATAACAAGCTGTTTACCTTTGAATTCTTTTAAAAAAATGATTGGTATCCTTTTTAAGCTACACAAAGAATGCATTGGTAAACTTATACTCATGAATAACAGAAAGACTTTTATCATTTACCCTATTAGGTAAACACTTAATTTCGTGCTACTTTTTTAATTATACATCGGATTGAAGAGGAAAGGTGGTCTTCAATACAACTGGTTGCGTACGAATTTTCCCTTTACATGTTTTTGACATTTAAAAATAAATATGTCAGTATGTTGTAATTGATTCAGTCCTTATTGCACTGCCCTTTGTTCGAGTACCTATTCGAAATTAATTCTTCTTGATAATTTGAGGTAAAACCCAATGAAAGGAGGGACTCGAGTGATTTTATAGGTTATCTATAACTGCATTCTAAAAAATGTAAATACTGAACAAAGTTTTTTCAATGTTCTACCATGCTACTTATTTTAAATGTGTCTAGAACAAAGCACGAATGTTTCAGGATATTGTAATAGATGTGGCTATTGTAAGTTGAATATTTATTGTCAAAAAATACTTACACAAAAGTATTTTGACTAACAATAACAAGTTGTCAAGAAAGTATGCTTTCATAAAACTTGTGTCATAAATACTTACACAGATTTTTGGGAAGACATTTAAGTAAGAAAATAAATACTGAGTAAAAGAAACTGTGAAATTACTGTGGCTGTGGGTGTTTTATTTTTTGAAGTAATATATTAGAGGACATGACATCAACATACCACACTGGTCAGACGGATTAGTATAGGGTTTGTTTCAGTTTTCTTTTTTTTTGCAGTGAAGTTGTCCTGCAGTTTGTTTCTTTTAGTCACCTCTTACGACACCCAGGGGATGAATAGGGGTGGTGCCATTTTATATTCTTAGTCTGTCACCATGAGAAGGATCGGAATATATGTGAACGATCTTAAAAAATCTAGGTTATAACCACTAGGTAAATGTCTGACAGCCTCGGTGGCGCAGCGGTAGCAAATGCGACTGCTGAGCCTGACGCCTCGGGTTCGATTCCTGGGTTGGACCAAATGTTTCAATGATCTGCAAATATTTGTTTCAGTGCTCGGGTGTTTCCTATGTATAATATGTATGTATTTACAAAAAAAAAGTATATATGTATTTATACCAGTTGTTTAGTACTCGTAGTACAAGCTCTGCTTAGTTTGGGACTAGATGGCGTTGTGTAAGATGTGTGATGATTATTATATTATATTATTATTATATTATATTATTATATAAATACAAAGGTTGCAAGTAAATTGCCGGAACATTGAATTGTCACATCATATAAATGTCACTAATTATATAAACTGTATCAACATTTTTTATGTTTAATTGAATGTCCAATGGTTGACGCAAATGTCGAGCAACTAGGGTCTATAAATGTCAATGATTTGAAAAGTCACCAGTCTACACTTCCTATGTATTGTCTTACTAACGTGACGTGTAACTTATGGAGATTTTAAATAAGATGCGATTGTGTTGTTTTTTCCTTTGAGTGCTATATACACTTGAATAGGTGTATAACGAGTTGATTATTAGAAAATACTAAAACCTGACTGAGAAAATAGTATATTATATTATATATATATTTCGAATATTTGACACACAACGTCATCCAAGTAGTTTCAAACTAAGCAGAGCTGCTTGTGCTATGATAACTAGACTGACTGATAGAATACTTATGAACTTTTTTTTCGTAAATACATACATTTTATACATAGAAAACACCCAAACTTCGAAACAAATATTTGTAGATCATACAAGCATTTGGTCCGACTTGGGAATCGAAGCCGAGACCTCAAGCACAGCAGTCGCATTCACTATCGCTGCGCCACCTAGGCAGTTAGTATAAGTTGCTTTAATGTCTTTTTCTCAGATTACATTAGAAAATAATAGCTATAAATATTTTTGTAAGACATTTGCAAAACCCGTTTCGTGGAACCTCATTCTAAAGATTTTGAACATTTTTTTTTAAATTGAGGTAATTTGGTGCCAAAATTTCGTCATTTTATTTTTTTATAATTTTAATATAACCTTCACAGTAAAGAAAAAGCTAACGACACTCGTCTACTAAAACCAATCTATTCATTTAAACTACTGAGTGTGCTAACGAAATATACCTACGTACATACACTCGAAAAACAGAACCATTTTGGTGCATTCTGGTAAGTGCTTAATAAATAATATTGAATTAATGAATTTATTTTGACAAGAAAGACTTTACAGATATTTTTATACATTGGACTTTACAGCTAGGAGGCGCCGACATTGCCTGAAACTCACTCTAGGAAAGAACGTCGAAACAAACCACAGAGATGTCTTTTTTTAAGTTCGTGAACACTGTTTTAATAAAAATAGGTTCAAATACTTTCAAGACTGCTTAACGTAATTGACGAATTAGTTTTGTGTCACAAAAATAGTATACTAGGTAACTTAGGTAACTTGGTAGAACATTGAAAAAACTTTGTTCAGTATTTACATTTTTTAGAATGCAGTTATAGATAACCTATAAAATCACTCGAGTCCCTCCTTTCATTGAGTTTTACCTCAAATTATCAAGAAGAATTAATTTTGAATAGGTACTCGAACAAAGGGCAGTGCAATAAGGACTGAATCAATTACAACATACTGACATATTTATTTTTAAATGTCAAAAACATGTAAAGGGAAAATTCATACGCAACCAGTTGTATTGAAGACCACCTTTCCTCTTCAATCCGATGTATAATTAAAAAAGTAGCACGAAATTAAGTGTTCACCTAATAGGGTAAATGATAAAAGTCTACGAAGCTTATCAACAGCCTTTTACAGTCCACTGCTGGTAAAAGGCCTGTCTTTAGCAAGTTTGTTCTTTGCTATGTAGCTTAGATTGTTATAAATCGCGTACAAAGTTTTATGATAATCAGTTGAATGATTAAAATTTAAAAGTGTGACAAACAAACAAATTGACATTCACATTTACAAGTGACATTACAAGCATTACAAATGACTTGCAATATTCGTTATCATTTGAACGAAAACACTTTTAATATTGTAATGTAACAAAATTAATGTGTTCGTTATTGTATTTTGCACAAATGTCAATACTCAAAAGTGTATGTTAAAGGTCCCTTGATGGATTGGTTTATATGCTATCAAGTGCCCATGACTTGAATTTAATTCGCGGACCGTGATATTTACGTTTTTTAGAGCCAATTGCAATTAACATACAGATAAAGTGCTCGACATGACGTGCAATAGAAGCGCCGTGTAATTGCTTTTCATTTAATCTGGACATCAATTTTGAAGGTTGTAATTCAGTAGGAGAATTTTAATTGTAATTATACATGTTTATTTAAGAAATAAAATTTTACGATGGAATATTTAATGATTTGGTAGTATATTTAATTATAATTTGTGAGATAGTTTATAAGTTATTAGCAGGTTGGTTGTAAAATTTAATCAGTTTTGGATATTACCTTCGGTTGAACACAGTATTAAAAACTCTTGTATTTTATAAAAAATATTTTTATTGTATAGCGTGGGTCAAGAATTCGTTAACATTTGAATCTAACATTCCGCGCAAACATGTTACGAGAGTTCTTGAGACCGACACTAATGGAATTTGGCTTTATTAAAAAATAAATTAATTTCAAATCGTTTTAGCAACATAATATAGGATGGGTCAAGAATTGGTTAATATTTGAATCTAACATCCCGCGCAAACACGTTACGGGTGTTCTTGAGATTCGATTTGATGCTACTGGAATTTGCTGGCTACAATCGTAACACATGGTTTCAACAAGATGGAGCCACTTGTCACACATATAATGAGTCCCCGCCGGATGTCAAATACATTCTTTTTATGGGGTTATTTAAAGAATCGTGTCTACATCAATAAACCAAATACACTACTTCAACTAAAATAAATAGTCAGCGAAGAAATGTCGACGATCTCACGATCTCTTTTCCGACGAGTATTCGAAAAATTTCGGTGATCGCTTAGAAGAGTGCAACCGTCAAAACGGTGGTCATTAAGACGATGTAATTTTTAAAATATAAGTGCCAACTAATTGCCTTTCTTGTAAATAAACAATTTTTGTAATGATTGAAATGATTTTTACATGATTTTTTCAAATTTTAACTAATTCGTGGCCCATCCTGTATATCTATATTATTTTTAATTGCTTCTGAAACAGACTTTCAAAAAAAACATTTCAGTATTACTTACTGTATTTAGTAACAATTTTAATGTGGATGTAAAGTTAAGTTATTTTTGGACCTTTGTTCAGCAATGACTTGTTAATTACAATATATTCTAAGGAGAGAATTTCACTTTTTTACAGACAGAATTGCCATAAGATTAACTCCAAAGAAACTTACATTCTATTCTCCGTACCTTAGGCATTCTACAGTTTACAGGTCAACTCTTGAATAACACTTCAGATTTCGACAAACATTTCAAAACATACATGTAATATTCAATAAAACTGAGATTTGAATTTTAATTTCATAATTTTGAGTTATGAATTTTTGATTTTAAGTTTAAGAAATTAGCTTATTAGTATAGAAAGACGGAGACCTAGTTAAGTAAGTTTGTATCTGACCTCGAAGCGATTATATAATATTAATATTTGATATTTCTAAAAATTTTGTATAGAGTCAGGTGTTTTGAGAATGTTATATATTTTTGATACACAGTCATTTTTCTTTTCATATGATTTTATTTATCCAAGTTTCTTCGTCTACTCTCTCGAAGTGTATTTTATTGTACGTCATACTGATACTTTAAATTTGAATTCTTTAATTACGCTTGTAGCAGGGCAGCGCAGAGCAGTGCAGCAGCAACAGATTAACACAAAATCGTACCGATAGTACAAACAATCAACACACAGTGCGCATCGCAAAGGTATCGCTAAGCTCACGCTAGTCTACCCGTGACCACGAGAGATACAACCCACCCGCTCTAAACGTAGGGCAATAGAAGTGTAGAACCTTCTAAATAATTTTATCACGTTTAGCGTTCAATATTATAATTTAATATCATAAATCGTACACTTGTATAATAAATTAATTTTATCACCGGTAGTAGTAACCTTGATGATACATTTTATATATGTTATAAGTTTATCCATGTGGCGATGGATTAAAAATATAGATTATCACCACCTTTTTTCATCCCATGGGTGGTGTAAGAGGCGACTAAGAGACTAAACTACGCAGGAAAACATCATCATCATCAGGCAAACATGAAAAGAGAAGGAAAACTAGAAATAAACCTTATGCCAATCTGTGCAGCTAGCGTGTTATAGTAGGTCAAAACCCCCTTTCTAAGTAGCAGCCTATTTTTAGTAGTGGACTGTCAAAGGTTGCTGACAATGATGTAAAATACATGAATTGAAAATCTTCTCTATTCTCAAGTGCTTATTATCATATAAACCGCTTGAATTAATGTTCATGACTTATGAGTAGTGTGACATGCATTAAATTATGAATATTGTTTGAAATTCACGAAGCGTGAAGTAATTTTATTACTGAACGTACTTTTTCTTACACGAGGTGAACAGACTTGTAGAGATGAGTTCAAGTTTGATAATGAGACTTTCGAATCAGTTTTGTTGGCATCATGGCATCTCAACCAAAAAACGCCCTCTGCTGGATATAGGCCTCCCCCAAGGCTTTCCAAAACAACCGGTTCTATCTAATTTTCATTTGATGCTGATTGAAATTTAAACTACTTTAAATTCTGTGTTTACTATTATTTACACACACCAGGGAATTACAGAAGTTATAAATTTATAATGTCTATCTGTGTGTCTATGGCATCATAACTCCTAAAGGGGTGAACTAAATGGTGCTTTCATCTTTAGTGTTATTACTTCGAGAAAATTTCTCGTCAGATTATAAAGCTTCTTCCGATCATAAATTCTGGTTGTTGAGTGAAGTTATTTTTTCAATTCTGTAAGTAGTAAAAAAATTATATAATCAATCAATATATTAGATATGTAATTGTAACTGCATAATTAAATAATTTATAGTTTCACATATATCACTCAATGTCGTTGCATTTTAAGGTCAGCTACAGGCTACGTCAGGTACAGTAATGTTAGGGTTATAAAACCAATTACTGCATTTGAACTAGTTACGATTATCGAAAATTAATAGTTTATGCTGTAGTATGGTAGGTACACAAGGGCAAAGTAGTTAATGGGTTACCCGAAAATAAGTAACATGAACACCTCTAACTTAGAAAACACAAGTGTGTTACGTCCCTTTGATTTCTTACAAAATCGGGGAGTAATCTCACTTACTCGGAGAAAAGCATCGAACACTACATCGGTTTTTCGTTAACCGGTTAACCGTCTATTAAGACCTCTTATTCTGGAACGGCACTTATTCGGCTCTAATCTGGCAACACCAGTAACAGTTCTGTGCTACAGCACTGGTTAAGCTAGTTTACGATTGGTTTATTGTAGGATTCAATTTGAGGAATTTATTATTGATTGTTACGTAATTTTAAATGTTAGATAGCTTACATTTAAAATATTGCAACAGATGAAATACCGACGTGGAGGAAGGCTAGCACATATTTTTATATTACATAAGCGCATAGCATCTAAGTCGAATAATAACCTAACATTTTCCCACGATTTTAAATGTCAGGATAAACTAATGAATATACATGTTAATTATTAAGGTAAGTAATTACATATGTGTATCAAAGATATTGTATATTAAATCATTTGTGTAGAGAGTTTCTATTATGTTCATCAAATGTGCGTTATGGTTGTTTTAGCATTGAAATTAAGGTTTCCAATTAATATTAATGTCGAGATAAATATTAAGGTGGATATTTTTTATTCACTTGTCATCGTTTTTGTTATTTATGAAGATTAAAAGAAAGTTATTATATTCTCAGTAACGTATTTGTATTAATACGTGTATATATATATATATATATATATATATATATACGTATTAATCATAAAAATATTTTTTTTGTATAAAAATAATTTGAGACAGATTTCTCTGAAAACTGTATTATGTATCGTTTATTAGATAACGGTAGTGTACTGAATAAATTCTGAAAGTTAGAGGACTGAAAGGTGACAACTCGTTTTTGTGATTTTTGAGTTGCAGATATCTTTTGATGGCGGTAGCCATTATTGGCAATACAATAAGGATAATCAACACCTAAACTATAAAAGAAGATGGTTAACATTTCACAAATGTGGGACCAACTGATTACAGGTTCCAATCTTAATACATTCTCTACTATTAACATGAATCCATGTGTAACACTAAGTTTAGAAGGGTAAAAATCCTTCTGTTTGTTACCATGTTTTCGTCAAACTACAATCAACTGAAATAGGAAATACACGAGGTTTTATTAGTTCCGGTTAGATTGCTTCGTATGCATTTACGATAGTTTTGCAATTTAAATGTTAATAACTTGTTGCTGAAATGGATATCGAGTTTCTGTTAGTCCGTTACTAATTACCTTTTAATGTCATAATCTGTTTGTACACTTTTTATTTATGCATATAATTCTTCTGCTTATGTGAATAGCACTATGTAACAATTTATATTTTGTATGGTTTATTTATACGTTGAAAAGCTTACGGATTTCAGTATTAACTGAAGCTTCGTTTCGTCCTCAGTGTCATATGGTGTTTTGTTGTGGGGCAATTCGGTGGATATCATAAAAGCATTTAAAGTACAAAAAAATGTGTAAAAATTTTTTTTAGAACGGATAGTTGTAAGCTCCTATTTCAGAAGTTCAGTATTTTACCACTGCCGCTCACGTGCGTAAAAGAATTAATCTTATTTGAGCACCAACACCCAGAGTTTTCTAGGCAGGAAAATGTTTTTAAGTAAAATGTAGCATCTAGAGATAGGCACAAGTTGCATTCACCTCACTGTAGGTTTCAAACGTATGAAAGGGACTCTTATATAAACGCAATAAAGGTCTATAATAAATTACAAAATACCTTGAGAGAGACACCTCTACTTAAATTTAGGCAGAACTTGACACAATGGTAGAGAGAAATGTTTTTATGAGTTAAATCAATGTATGTCATTTCGTGAGGAGATAAAGTAATATTATAGAATATTGGTTATCTTGTAATTATTTTTATTCAATTAATATTGACAATAACCATTGATATTGTGTGATTATTGCACTGTTATTTAGTGAGCACACATTTTTTAATCTAATTTCGTCAAATTAGATTAAAAAATGTTTTGAATAAATTTATTGACATTGTTAATATTTTTGACATTGCATGTGATATTTTAATTTCGTTTATAAATATACAATTGTAATGCAGTAATTTTGACAAATAAGTAATTATAATTATGGTGTGTATAATAATAATCGCTGTGGTGATCAGACGTGTATTTCGTTGCGTATCGTAATCCTTATTTTATTGAATTGATTAATTTAAGAATGTGACAAAATTGATTGCATGTAATAGGCGTACAGTGAGCGCAAGAAGCTCAACTTTATTCGAAACCCACACACACATATGCGCGGGCGCTTTTCGCATAATCAAAAAAGTGCCTGAGTGTATAAACATCGTCCATCAGTCCATTGATTTACACTGTGTTGTTTTAGTAGTAATCTCTTGTTATTTTGTTTCAGGTAATAATTAACATCAGTGACAGTGAAACTCCAATCGCTGTAAGTTATTGTTTTCTTTTTTTTTAAAGACAACGCCCGCACTAGGAATAAATCCTGTGTCGCGGGGGACTTTTCAAACATACAAGAAACCGACACAAAGAACATCCAGACACAGGACAACAATTTGTGGATCACACAAAGTGTTGTCCCATGTGAGGTTTGAACCCACAACACTTAGTGCAGTAGAGAGTGGTGTGGCGACCGTTTAAACCACTTTTTTTTTTTTTTTTTTTTTTTAACGTGTGGAAACCCCCTCGGGCCGTCACCCCACCGGGGTTTACGGCGGGGTGGTGTGTCGGAATCGGACCGACTAAAACCACACGGTGTGCCACTCTGCGCCTGAGATAGGAGGGATCCGGGAACCGCTGCTATTACGACATCCAGATCCCTCCCAGCGCCTGCCCGCTAATGCAGGCACCATCAATGGGTAAACTCTCTATTTTAGGCGACGTACGGCACACGCGGACGTCGCCTCCTCGCGGCTGGCCATTGTAGCGGATGGAGGGGAAAACCCGTCCCGTCCACCCGCGGCCACACTCAAGGCGGCATGAGGCGCTGGTATGCGCGCCTCCGCCGCCCGGCTCGCCGGCGACGAATTGGGTCCGAGTGGATATTGTCCTCCCGGACCTTCTCCGCCGCCTCCTTCCGCGAAATTACGTCTTCGCAGAAGGTTGCGACCGCGGTAAAATAACTGTCGCTACCGACCATGGAGCGTATTACGGCCGGTAGCGAGAGATCTCCTCCAATAACTGCAGTGAGGACCCCACGCTGCGCCGCCCAGGCGGAACAACCCGCCAGCGTGTGCTGAGCCGAGTCCTCACTGCAGTCGCAGTGGTGACAGGCGGGACTCAATTCCCTCCTGGCGACCGAGTGCAGATACTTCCCGAAGCAACCGTGCCCGGAAAGAATCTGCGTCAGTCGGAAGGAAAGGGTCCCGTGCTGCCGCCCTGCCCACTCGGCGATGACCGGCTGGAGAGCCTCCACGGCGGCAAAGCCAGCACGTGGAGCCTCCAGCCGGGACGACCAACGAGCCATCGTGGCTCGACGAGCGGCCTCTCGCCACTCGCGTATCTCTTCGGGCGGGGGCCGAATGCCGCTACCCACCCGAAAGTCTGCCGTTCGCCGATAAACTTCAGCGAGCACTTCCGCCTCCAAATCCCACGGGGGGGTTCCGGCCAACGCGCACGCCGCCTCCGTCGATACGGTGCGGTAACCGCGTATGGCTCTAACCGCCAATATCCTCTGAGGGCGCCAGAGGCGAGCCCTATTCTGGGCGGTCAGAGCCGCCGCCCACACCGGTGCACCATACAGTGCCATTGACCGAACAACCCCCGTGTATAGCCGTCTCGTCGCGACGCTGGCTCCACCCAAATTGGGCAAAAGTCGCCCAAGAGCAGAAGCAGCGCCGACCAGCTTTGGAGTAAGCTGTCGGAAGTGCTCGTCGAAGAGCCACCTGCCGTCGAGGATCAGGCCCAGATACTTCATCTGGGCCTTAATCGGTACGAGGACCGAATTGACTACGATGGAGGCGCCGGGGGGTGGACCACGACGGGGCCCATGAAACAAAAGGGCTTCCGTCTTATCTAGGGCCACCCGTAAACCCAGCGCCTCAATGCGCCCGACCACCAAAGAGACTCCCACGGTGGCCAGGCGCGCCGCCTCTTGAAAGTTGGCCCCCCGGGCCGTGACCAATGTGTCATCGGCGTAACAAATTACGCCCAACCCGGGGAGAAGACGACCTCGAAGGGCCCAGTCGTATCCCATATTCCACAGGAGTGGTCCGAGGACGGACCCCTGTGGAACACCGCACGACATGGGCCGCCGCGTCAGAGTACCATCTCGGTCCTCGTACACGACGGTACGCTCCTCAAGATAGTCTGCCACAAGCCGCCTCAGGTACTCTGGCACCCCGTGGTAGTGGAGTGCTTCCCTGATGCAGCTAAATGGCAGACTATTAAATGCGTTGGCGATATCCAACGACACCGCCAACAGCACGCCGCCACAGCTCACTGCCTCTTCGGTAACGGCCCTCAGGCGCAGCACAGCATCGACCGTCGAACGCCCCGCTCGAAAACCAAATTGGGCGTCCGACAGATCGGGGCCCACCTCGCAGAGGTGCCGGACGATGCGGGCAGAGAGTATCCTCTCAAACAGTTTACCCGCCTCGTCCAGCAATACGATGGGCCTATAGGCCGCTACCGAATCGGCAGGCCGTCCCGGCTTCCTTAAAAGGACCAGCTTCCCGCTTTTCCAGCACTCAGGGAAGCGTCCGGACGCCATGCTGGAATCCAGGACCTCCCTGAGGCGGTCCGACATGTGTTCGAGGGCTCGGGCCAGTGCTCGGGCAGGTATCCCGTCTGGCCCAGGGGCGGTGTTCTTAGAGCGGATCCGTAGAACAACCGCCCCTATCTCCGATTCCCTGACGGGCGGCACACCGCCTTCGTCGTCCCCGACCAAAAAGACCATCGATGGCGGCGTGTGCTCCGCCCGCTGTGGGAAAAGGCCCTCGACCACTTCTTGCAGGAAGCTGGGCTGGAGGGTCTCTGTAAGGGGGGGGCCCGACGTGCGGAGCTTTTGTCGCGCCGCACGATAAGGGCGACCCCAGGGGTCACGATCGAGACCCTCCAGCATCTCCTTACGCTTAATTTCTTTGGCGCAGCTGATGGCCAGCTTCAGAGTTTTCCGCGCCTCTCGGTACTCCTCATAAAGCTGGCCCTCCTCGCCGTTTACGCGGTGTCGCCGCCGACTACGGGTGTAGGACCTCCGGGCACGAGTACAGGCCGCACGGAGGTCCGCCAACTCCTGGGACCACCAGTAAACCTCCTTCCGTGGAGGCCGACAACCTCGGATGCGGGGCATGGCCGCATCACAGATCTCCGTAATCGCATCGAGGAAGCGACCAGCCCCCATATCGACCTCCTCGGTCGGGGCCTGCGGAGACAGCCAAGAGTGAATTATGGCTGCCTCCTCTAGTAGGTCCCTATTCAGCTTCGAAACAGCCCACCGCGGAAAGCGAGAAGAAGGCCGCGCCGCGTGACCCCTACTGGGGTCCTGGGTCCGGGAGAGCTCAAATCGGATGTAGAGGTGATCCGAGAGCGTCTCAACCTCTTCCAGGACACGCCAGTTCCTTACTCGTGCGGCGAGGGCAGGGGTAGCGAATGAAAGGTCCACTATCGACCCACCCTGCTGTCGCACGCACGTGTTGGTGGAGCCTCTGTTTAATAAACAGAGGCCCACTGAAGCCGCCCACTCCTCTACGGCCTCACCCCTTGCGTCCGTCCTGGGGGAACCCCAAGCAATGGACTTTGCGTTGAAGTCCCCCAGCACAAGGACGTGCCCAGACGTTAGTCGCCGCATCGAGGTCTCCAAGCTGTTAAGGAAAACCTCGAAGTCGCTCAAACTCCGGTTGGGGGAGAAGTATACACCGTATATGGTGATCCCCCCCCACTCAGCAGCAACATATCCAGTGCCCTTGTCTCTTAGCGACAAGGGCGGGGAATGAGCCGCCGTGGAGCCGACGACTGCCACGGAGCCGTCCCGGTCACTCAACCAGTTTGGACGGGGAGGAACATAATAGGGCTCCGCGGCTACGGCAACACCAATCGACCACTGTGCCATGGTTTGCAGGAAAAGGTCTTGCGCTGCAGCACAGTAGTTCAGGTTCGTCTGGACTAGGAGGCTGGAGATTCGATCCATTACTGGATCGTTTCTACAGCCCCCTCCATAGGCGATGACGTTGACGCACGAACTACATCGGAGGCAGCCTGGGCCGACTGGCTAGCCTCCGACGTTTGCCGAAAACTGCGGAAAGACTTGCAGCTCCCCTGTCCCATCTGATGATTGGCAGGCCTATTGCCCGCCGCACACTTTGGGCAGTGAGGGACGGCAGAGCACTCTGCTGCGTTGTGTCCTGATTGACCGCAGCGGAAACACAATCCACTGCAGTCGAAACAACTGTCGCACTTGATGCGAGTGTGTCCTGTGGCCAGGCATTTGAAGCACCTCATCGGTCTCGCCGCCAGAACTGTGACTCTGGCGTTTACAAAACCGACGAGGATCTTGCCAGCATCGCCTATAATCTTAGCTGACGCCACAGGACAACTGATCCACGTCGCACCAAGGCCTCCCGGACCGGGACGGATGGTGCCAACTCTTATGTTGTCCGCGTTGCACCCAGTTTTCTCTTGAATCGCAACGCGGACATCCTCAACCGTCACGGAGTCGTCCAGGCCTGAGATACGCAATTCCGCACATTTGGTAGGCCTGGCGATCTTTACACCATCCGTAACAGAAAAAATACTCCGCAGCTTTTCGGCAAAAGCATCCGCCGTCTTTGAACCTTCAGCCCCAGGGAACTCCAGTACTCTTGCTCCCGTTTGGGCGAGGCGCATTTTGACACCTACAGTCCCAAACTGATTGGCGAGACTATCCCGGGCCTTCTTGAATACGGCCGCATAGGATAGCCCGCCGTTTGCCGCCTCCGGTAATACAGTGATCACTACAGCCGCGGTCTTTGGCATCTGTAGCTTACGCGGCTTCTTTTGGGTAGCCACTGCCACTAACGGCGACTGAGGAGTAGAGGCTACTTGTTGGGTAGCCTTCTTACCCTTTCGAGACTTCTTGACCGACCCAACTACCCGCCACCCATCGTTTGAGGGAGCAGAAGTAGCGGGGTCAGATGTAGGTGTCGGAGTGGGAAGCGGAGGGAACTCAGCCCTCGTCTTTGCTATCACCTTAAGGGCAGGTTTGGAAGCAGCCGACTTTGCCACAGTCTTATTTGCCGCCACCTTTGCTGCTCTAGCTGTTTTCACAGCAGCCACAGGGGCGGACGTAAGTGTTGCCGCCGCATACGACACACGACCACCTGCAACGGGAAGCGGAGCCGGTGGCGACGTCTTTGATCGGTTGATCTTCGCC
The DNA here is from genome assembly GCA_949316085.1 of Hypercompe scribonia. NCBI lineage: Eukaryota > Metazoa > Arthropoda > Insecta > Lepidoptera > Erebidae > Hypercompe > Hypercompe scribonia. Next base: position 20,631,231 of record OX438970.1, read on the forward strand.
CCATCCGCTGCGAGTGGCGGCCGAATTACGGGGGCTGGAGGTAGCCTCGCCTCAAGGCCTGCGAGACGTCCGTCCAACATACGCCCCACTACGTCAAGTATTTGGCGCAGATGGGCATCAGAGACGTCGCCGGAACCGTGACTGGGGATAGAATGATCTTTAACCCGGCCCTGTTGTTCAGGGTGGTGGGCCCGAAAGTGAGCAAATTGATTGCTCAGCTCAGCCACCTGGCCCGTCAAACGGTCATTAGCCGTCTGCAGGCGAGCTACATCCCCAATGAGGGTGGTAACAACCTCTGCGATGGCAGAGGAGGAGTCCTTAAGGGCCCTAACAAACGGACCCTTAAGGTTTGTAGATTTTGTGGCCACCTTGTTAATGACGGCCACAGCTACATTCGCTCTCTCCTGTAGGGACACCGGTGCCTGGGTTGCCAAATTATCCACTGTTGGCGCCCGAATTTTTTCTAGGAGATCCGCAATTTCCTCCTCCACCACAGATTCGCCCTCCGCTCTAACGCGCCTGTAGGCTGCCGCTTTAGTGAACACGGAGCCTGAGGGAACCGAAACTCGAGTGCGTGACCTCCCTCTGTGGCTACTAGCCACTTTAGGAGGCAGCCACTCCTGTGAAGTTTCTCCTTCGTCGTCTGTGGAGCGTCCGCGTTTCCGATTGTCGCGAATCTCTACCTCCATTACTTCCAGCGCCTCAATTGATGCGGTAGAGTCACCTCTATCTGTTGGAATAACGGATTTCGAACGTAGTCGATCCGATCTTCTTCGGCTCCCTGAAGTAAGATTAACTTCTGAGAGCGAGATAGGCGTCATACGTTCCTCCTCATTGGTTGAGAAGTCGTCCGTCTTCCTAGGCTTACCTTTCTGATTCTTGTCCTTCTTTTCTTCATCTTTTTTCTTGTAATTTTTGTTTGTTTCAATTTCCATAATTATTCCCACGCGTTGGGGGAGAAATAAAAGTCGACCCGGGCAGAGATCCCCCAATACCCGGGCAAGCGTAAATTTGTGCCCAACCGAGGGGTCCGCAGGTGCCTCGGCTGGGAGTGCGCTTGCGACTGAACTACCCATCAGCCATGCATCCCCTGGCCACGCACCAGAACACGGGATTCGGGGTAATTTTTTATAGAGGTTTTCTTCCTCGCAGTCCGGGCGGTTAAGCCAAGACCCTCGCCCCCGATTGGAGTCGCGAGACTCCAACTCGGGACTACGATATGTCGACGGCGGCAGGGAGATGATGTCCCCTGATGCCTGCTCGGTGGCAGTGTAAGTGCACACCGAGCCCGTCCTACTTTTTCCACCGTTGAGCGGAAGAACTCCGACCCTAGAAAGGGTCCCACCATCGTGATTTTTTACCGAGGTTTTCCTCCTCATTGCTCCGAAGAGCGAAGAACCAACAGAGGATCCGACAGACACGCCCGCTCTGTTGGACCAAGTCTCGGCCGAATTGCCGAAGAAAATGGCTTCCTCTTCGTGCTAGAATATTAGCCGCTGGCAGTGATGAACACCATCGCCAACGTTACCAGGGTGCACCACGTGGAGGTTTTCTAGCGCTTGGCTACCCCGACCGTTTAAACCACTAGGCCAACCGTGCAGTTTATTTCTACATCATGGGTAAAATAATTTGGGTAAATAAGATGTTAGTTTGTGAAAAAACTTGCTGAACTCATAAATAAAATGGAGGAAGTGTAGATAATTAAGGAAAACTATTAAATCAACATATAAAATATTATCTGGAATAAATAAACGTGTTGAAGCTTTGACCTTAATAAAACACGTAAGTTTTATTTAAGTTTTATTCGTTTTAAGAAAAAACAATATGTTTCCAATTTGATTGTGTCATAAAACGGTTGGTATATTTTCTTTACGGTCTTTTTTTTTTCATTATTAAGAGCCTGCCAAAGCGATTCTACTCTGCCTGATGGAAAGCATGAATAGAATCCAAGAGTTGTGGTCACCATACTCATTGCAAATGTAGACAATGCAGTATGGTGATCCACACTATGGCAGCCTTGTGAGATGCTTTTTACACCCCGCTTGGGGACGCAAAACGTATGACAGTTATTGTAACAGTGTAAGGCTTACACAGTTACCACGATAACTGTCACTCCTGCATCAATGGGCCTCCGATCTCACACTCACCAACGAAACACGACAACACGGATGCTGACGCTTTAGGTTGGTCTTCTGTGGGAGGGTAGTACTGCCTCGAGCCGGCCCGTTCGTGCTGAAATCAGCGTGGCTCTACTACCTAGAGATTTCATTATTAGATCTCATTATTAAAGACAATACCACACCTATAGTGGAATATTAAGAAATAAAGAATACAGTTTCCAACAATTTCTCGTAATTGATTACCCTTTTCTAAAAATTCAATATGTGTTTCAAAATCAATTTTTCTTCAGGACGTTACTTATTTATATAAAAATTTTAAATAAATATAATTCGTGAAACATTCCATTGACCTCTGTCTGAGTAGGCTACAGATGTGCAACCTCTATGTAAAAGGTTAAACACAACGATTGCCGTTACAGATGACAGGTTTTACTTATCATTAATGTTTTAAATCGAATATAGGCTAAGGCAGCATTAACTATAAATGTTGTTGAATATGTTTTAAACAACTGTTGCCTTCACTATTACATCAACTGTCTAGATACCCTTATATGTATATATTTATGCCGGGGAGTTGTGTAATCGATCCATTCCGGGCAAATTAATATATAATGGTCGGTTAATTGATTTGTGTCTGGATATAATTTAATCATAATATATGCATTTAGATTTGTGTAACTATGTTAAATATTTCAGACATTTAACACACAACATCATTTAGTTCCAAACTAAGCAGAGTTTGTACTCTGATAATTAGACTGGCTGATAGAATACTTGTACATTTTTTTTTGTAAATACATACATACCATATTTAGAAAATACTCAACCTCTGAAACAAATATATGCAGATCATAGTCACATTTGATCCGACCCCAGAATATAACCCGAGAACAAATATAGTGGTCTTATTTGCTACCGCTGCGCCACTGAGACAGTTTTTTATGTATATTAATTAAGTTATTATATATATGAAGGTATGCATATGTATATAAATATATACGTTGCTGAGTGTATATTTATAAATGTATTACCTATCAATAATAAATGACAAGTATTTCAAATAATCCCGCCACGTCAACGAGTTAGAAATGCAGTGTTCTTATCTCCATACTTCCCATGGGTGTTGTAAGAGACGATTAAAGGAACATAATATATAAGACAACGTTAATGTAAACAGAAGAAATCTTGAAACAAATCCTATACTAAATCGTCTGGCCAGGCTGGTACAGTAGACAAAAATCTCCTTGCTAAGGAGAGGCCTATGTCCAGCACTGGACTGTTGATGAGAATGAATTTAAAATATATAAAAAAAACAAAACCTAAAAAAGTAACTTTAAAAGCAATCATTACTCAAGTTAAAAGGACGAATTTTCTACAAAATAGTAGTTGCAGTTGTAACTTGTTTAAAACAAGCAGCTAAAGCAACAACAAGCAGCTTGTGTAGGGTTCTACACAATACACGTAGTTGATCGTTTTCTTAATGCTTTAAATTGCTGTTATATTCAATTTTAATTATAAAAACGGTGTTGTATCACAATGAACAAAAAACCTGTTGCATCAAGAAGAACACTTAAGCGTTAATTATCTGACCACGAGCTGTACAGCCTCGAGCGATAGAAAGGAACCGGTCATCTTCACAAAGGGAACAAGGTCTGGTGGATTAAACTAATCGCTGTTTTATAGATCTGACGTAGCAGAAATAAAACTATTTTAAGAATGTCAAAGCTTAATTTTTCAACTCGTGGATGTCGTAAGAAATTATTAAGAGAGCAAAGAAATGGGTAAAGAGAATGAAAACTTTAAACAAACTCAATAAGTCTAGGCAGTGTAGTAGGCAAAAACCTAGTCTCTAGACCTAAAAAGAGGCCTATGTCCAGCTGTAGCCTATTAAAGGCTATAAATGATGATGATGATGATGATGTGCACGTATATTTCTACACACATACATATTATTGATAATTACACCCGTACACTGAATACGTATTTGTGCTTGTCATACAATACTTGTCCTGTATTCTATTCGAACTCACGACCTGTGATTTGGTGGTCAGGATCCTGCTAGTCATTATATAGGGTGGGCCACCAATTAGTAATCATTTAAAAAATCTTATAAAAAAAATCAATTGACATATTATAAAAATGGTTAATTTACAGGAAAGTTAATTAGCTGGATTTCATTTTTTAAAAATTGCATCGTCTAAATGACCACCGTTTTAACGTTTGCACTGTTCTAAGCGAGCGCCGAAATTTTCGAATACTCATCGGCGAAGAGACCGCGAGATCGCCGACATTTCTTCGCTGTTTTTGTTCTAGTTAACCTAGTGTATTTGGTTTATTGATACGATTCTTCAGATAACCTCAAAAAAGAAATCTGCTGGGGATAGATATGGATTTTTGGCCATGGAATATCGTCTCGTCTGGAAATCAGCTTTTCCGGAATCACGTCTGACCACCGGTAGGGACTCATTGGATGTGTGACAAGTAACTCCATAATGTTTAAACCATGTGTTACGATTGTAGCCATAAATGCTAGTAGCATCGGTCTCAAGAACTCCCGTAACATATTTGCGCGGGATGTCAGATTTAAATGTTAACGAATTCTTGGCTCATCTTGTACTACCAAGGTTTTTAGATCCACATAAAAGAGCTTACAGTGCCTTCTATGGAGCAGAATAAGATTGTTATTGAGAAATGAAAAATAACTTTAAAAAACTCCTTAAGATTTTTAGAGCTTGTATTTTGTTTAAAGTGCTGAGATATACAAAGTACAATTGAAAGTAGAAAAATAACTTTCATAAAATATTATTTTAACAATATGGATGAGTAACTGAATCTGAGCAACTATGTCGAAATAAATAACGTGGATGGTTATTTAATTAGTGAGATTATTATTACAATATACATTATATTGCATGTCATTCGTTCTAATGTGGCATTTAACCTGATTATGTTGCATGAATGTGAAGTTTGTTTGCGGAAACTTACTAACAAGATATTTATTTTCATTGAAAGACTTCTGTTATTATAAACAAATAAGAACCCTGTTAAATTAATGTTTAGGTAACCTTTTTTAAAATAAATGGGTGCAAACTCTTTTCTGCTATGTTTATGAACTAATTTTCTTTATCCTGAAATGTAAAGAAATAAATAAATACTTCTTAAAAAAAAGTATTTAAGTATTCTATCAGTCAACCTAGCTATCATGGTATAAGCTCTGCTTACTTTGAATCTAGATGGCGTTGTGTGTCAAATGTCCGAAATATTCATTATTTACTATTATTATTTCGAACATTTGACACACAATGCCATCTAGTTCCAAACTAAGTAGAACTTGTACTATGATAACTAGACTAACTGATAGAATACTTACATACAATGTTTTTTGCAAATACATACATATATATCATACATAGAAAACACCCAAACTCCGAATCAAATATTTACAGATCATACCAACCTTTGGTCCAACCCGGAAGTAGAAATAAAGTTACTTTTTTGTTATCAGGTGTTTTTTTAAAGAATATGTTAAATTATTTTACACAAAAAATTGCTTCTTGTACCTGAAAATGGACACATTCCAAATGATTAAATTCAACTGTTATAACACACATATTGAAAGTATTCAATTGGTTACACTCGACATTAGTTTATCGGCGTTTCATATCTATAGACAGTCAGAGACAGACCTGACAGTCTTATGAAATAAGGCTAGTGATACACTCGTCCGAAAGTGTTAAGGAAGTGACATGATGCCTATTGTTATAGGTTAGTGCTACAGACTTGTGAAAGGACCTATTACGTTATAACTTGATGATATAAGTCCCGTCACTGTAGACGATCATAACCATCGAGTCATAATCATAACTGCCAAACATTCAAAATAATATTTTGAAATCCGAACATCGTTTATTCATTTTGTTTTCTTTATGTTAATTATTATTATTAGCAATAATAATAACAATAGTAGTAATAATTGATTCTCTTTTGTTAATGTTTATAGTATTTAGTGGTTATTTTAATTATTATACATTAAAAAAACAATTGATAGGTCAGTTTAAACAGGTCAGTAAATAGAATTAGAGCTACCAGATTTATGATAGAATGGTCTAATTCATCATTCATTCACAACTTTTAATAGTCCACTGTTATGTTCTCTTTCGAAAGAATATTTTAGTTTACTATATCATGCTAGCCAGACGGGTTGACAAAGGGTTTGTTTTCCTTCTAAGTGTTGTTGTTCTGCTTGCTTGTTTCTCCATAGAGGTATCGATACTCATTTTTCTTGAGCTACGTAGACAATATAATGTCACGTGAATAGTGAATGCTGTTCTTGAGGTCTCTGCTTTGATTCCCGGGTCTGACCAAATGTTTGTATGATCTGTAAATATTCGTTTCGAACTTTGGGTGTTTTCTATGTACAATATGTCTGTATTTACAAAAAAAAAACTATTTAAGTATTCTATCAGTCAGTCTAGTTATCATAGCACAAGCTCTGCTTAGTTTGAAACTAGATGACGTTGTGTGTTAAATGTCCGAAATATTTATTTACTTTTTATTTATATTACCTTCATCAAATGATGATAATAAATAAGTTAAATACAAAATCATTATTTTTAAAGAGAAAATTCAAAAGCAATTGAATTCAATTCTGATTGAAAGTTTTTTGATACCGAATTAACATTTACTGTTTACCGTACTGTGCCATACTGTCTTGAATAGAAAAGTACTTAACGATAAAATAACAGAACACTTAACCTGTAGGGTAAGGAATAAACATATTTTTAATGAGGTTTCTATAATTCGATTAAACAACTCTTGGATTCTATTCATGCTTTCCATCAGCTAGAGTAGAGACAATTTGGCAGGCTCTTAAAAAAATCGGTAATAGAATTACCGATTTAAAAAAAAAATCAATTTTCAAAAGATTTCAAAACAAAAATCGCGGTCATCAAAAAAAAAATCGGTAATCGTACACCTGCCCGCTGAGCTTTTTAAAATATTTTAGTGAATTTTGATTGCATCAGAATATGTATTATAATTCATTGTTCATTCATTTATTACGTCTGGCTAGTGTGGTAAAGTAGTTTCAAAATATCTTTTCTAAGGAGTGGGTCTACGTCCAGCAGTAGACTATTAAAGATTGTTGATAAAAATAATTCGATGTTTGTACAATATATAGGAGGTTTATGAAAAACGACACTATTTTGATTCTGAGTTATAAAAATCATTGATTGCGAGATGCAGGATCTGTTGCAATTAGAATGTTTATTCCAGTTTCTACTTTCTAGTTCTAAATTAGCCAATACTTACCCGTAATAAGCGTAGTCTACATAATAAGAGAGGTGAGTGACAGATGAGACTACTTAATACAATTTTATTCAGAAATTATTGGATCTGACGGGACGACACCTCACCGAATATTGAACCACGGCAGATTTTTTTAACCCTTTATCAAAGGGAAGGACTTTCGTGTCAGCCGTTATACCATAATATATGATTAAAGCTATATACTTATTCTTCTTATACATATATAAACACTACTCACAAATGTAATTATCGGCAACCAAAATTTTCCATAAAATAAACAGATATTTTACAATAAAAAATTAAAAAATATATAAAATGATCATTGTTGTCGCTGATTAGCGTTTAATCAGTTACCGCTTATAACATTAACCCTGTTATCGTATACTAATCAAACGGATTAATCAATCGGATAAAATCAAACGCTCACATTACAATCGTGCACGGGTGCAAGTTCGTGACCCGTTCGTACTCATTCGTGTGTGATATGTACGGAAAGTGAATGCAAAAACACATGCGTACTGTCTGCGTCCTTTTATGAGTGATAGATGGTTAGATGTAATTTAAAATAATTAAAAACGTATATTACCAAGTAACGAGTTCGTAATTAATCTCACGAAACTCTTTGGTAACAAAATATTGAAACAGTTACGCCTTTAACCTCGTTGAGAATTTTCTAAAACGTATATGTTTAATATTAATTTCGAAAATTTAAAATGTGTTTCGGTAATTTTTATGAAAAAAAAGGTTATTTAAAATGTCAAGATTTGTGATGAAAGGTGAATTTTCAAAAATTTATGTAATAATATATTTCATAATAATTTCGAAAATTCTAAACGTATGTAACTTTATAGAACACAGGTTGCGTCATAAAAAGCTGCCTCTCGAAAATCATCTAAGAATTTTGTATAATTTTGACTAAGATACACTCTTAATCTGCAAACTATACTTTTATTATTACATAAATGTCTGTTGGAAATGAACCATATTAAGTATGACATTTTCAATTTTTGATCATAAATATCATAATTTGTGAAATATGATTATAGATTTTTAAAATATTTTGAAACTATCAAACGTAACTCTAGATGACAAAGTTTCCGTTCATAATTTGCAGTATTAAATTGTTGATGGTAGACTCATATACTCGTAATATCATTGTGATCATTTACTGTTCAAAAATCGATTTAATTCCTTCCTGGTTTGGTAGTTAGTTCTATACCAAAATGGCCGAGCAATTCGCTTTGGATCACGACCACTCGACTGTCCACTACAACCCAGTTTCTGATGCAATACGCTTGCACTGTGCCAACGTAATTATGAATGTCTGGTACTATTACTTTTGCATACACGGTATTTACTAGATACCAACATTATGAACGCCAGAATGGTACTTGACGTGGTCTACAGTAATTTAAAGCATGAGCTGTAATCTTATATCGCAAAAAGTAATGTTTCAACGACAACTTCTAAGTTATGTGATTTTTTCTGTCTGTCATCTTGTCAACTGTCATCCTTGCATCAATATGCCTCCGATTTCGAACTCAAACACAGCATGGCGTTGTCACTTTGGGTTGGTCTTCTGTGGAAGGGTAGTGCTGCCGCGGTCAAGCCGGCCCGTTCCTGCTAGTCTTAACGTATTCCTAGGATACTTCTTTTCTTAATGTAAGGTATTTAGTTCTTTTTTTGTGTCCTTGTTAACATGTACACGTCATGATGATTGGTTATGAGAACCTTATGAAATAAGAAATTCAAATACAGTTCCATGGCAATATTTAGAAGAAATACATAACCATATAGCTACATATTCTCACAGATATATAGGCATACTTTGTAACTTGAGGACCTAAATAAATAACATTCTGAGTATTGGGTTAAACCGTAAAACTTCGTGTTAACAGTTTTTTATTTGAACAAAACATTGTTTCTTTATGACTATATACAATAATGATATAATCTTATCCACAGCTTAGTAGGTGAGCTACTGTTACATCAGTGGTCTAGATAGAATCTACGCTGCGATGAAAACACACATAATACAGATGATAATCCTCTTTGTTCAATTGATTATGAGTTAAAAAAACTCTATATACATAACTGCTGTGGCCAAGTGTAAATTAAATTGTTACAAATAAATAAATAAATATTTTTTTTGCTTTTTCATCACTGGAGGAAAAACAAGAAAAGTGCGGAGAGTTTTACTTTATTGCTATTTGTTTTTCTTAATTAAGAGCCTGTCAAAGTGACACTACTCTGCCTGATGGAAAGCATGAATAGAATCCAAGAGTTGTAGTCATCATACTTATTACAAATACAGACAGTTTGGAAGTAAATAGTTTGAGTTAAAGTACATATATAAAGCTGTATAAACTATTGTAAGGTAAAGTAAAGATTTGTATGAGGAAATTTCTATCCTGACAAAATCACCATCAAGTTTGAGTTGACTGCGTTTTCAAAAGCAGCACTTATTATTATTTGAATAAGAGGTTTATTTAAGTACCTATACCAAATGTCGTTTTTTTTAAATGAAATCGCAACCACTTTACAGAGTTTATTTCTAAACATTTGAATTAAACTGTTAACGATCTCAGTTGTAACCTTTTCCTAATGGAAGGTCAGGTGGCTAGTGGCACTTTGTCTGAAAGGTCTATAAGGTCGTAAGCTTATATGGTTGGGTATTAGTCAAATACTAATTAGTTTGCGTTTAAGTCGTGTGGCTTTAATAGAAGACTTAGTAATTACTAATGAAATTAATTATTACCTAAATGCTTTTAACAATCATACATCCATATTTATAAATTCAAAATTGTAATATCGTCCTTACTAATATTATAAATGTAAGTAAGCGCTTGTTTGCTTGTCCGTTATGTTTTTACTTCTTAACTACAAAACTTCTTTTTTCTTTTAAAAAGACAATGCTCGCTTTAGAAATAAATCCTGTGTCGCGGGAGACATTACAAACATACGAGGAACGGATACAAAGAACACGCAGATCACACCAATTGAAATAATTTAATTTGTAAAATTGTATACCACACGGATATCCTACATTCTTCCGTATTCGACCCACATTTTAAACCTACGACACTGTATGAAATGTATTAATAATGAGCAAGAAAAAAAAAGCGAACCTATAGTAGTGGCATATGAGATCTCACGTCAAAACTGACGGCCAACTATATATCTATGTATAAATACAGCAACGAACACGTTTTTTTTTAAATAGGAAGGCAAACGAGCAGGCGAGTCATCTACTCGCAAGTGATTATCAGTGTTTTTCAATACTTATGAGGAGGAGGGTGGACTGGTAATCTTGCTTACTCAGTGAAAACCAACGAAAGAATAGCACAGATTGTAGGAAAGCGTGAACATAAATTGCAACCTTTGCGTCCCTATATAACGTTGTCCAATTTAGTCAAAGTATCTGGCAATGTAATAAATGGTACTCGATTTACTAGGTAATCTGAACCCACTCACTATAAAATATCTAAAAATATGTTATGGAATACCCCATGCTAGCTGGTAGCAGTTATTTTTTTTTATATTTTAAGAGCCTGCCAAGGTGATTCTAATCTGCCTGATGGAAAGCACAAATAGAATCCAATGAGTTGTGATCACCATACTCATTGCAAATGCAGACAATGTAGCGTGGTGACCCACTCTATGGCAGCCTTGTGTGATGCTTTTTCACACTCCGCTTGGGGACGTAAAAGGCATCACAGTCATCGTGACAGTGTAAGGCTTACACTGTTACCACGATAACTGTCACCCCTGCATCAATGGGCCTCCGGTCTCACACTCACCAACGAAACACGACAACACGGATCTTGGCGCTTTAGGTTGGTCTTCTGTGGGAGGGTAGTCCGGATGAGCCGGCCCGCTCGTGCTGAAATCAGCGTGGCTCTATTACCTAATTATGTTGATTTATTATGATGTTTCAATTACTGTTTAATTTACTTCTAGTACTTTATAAATAAACGTTATCAGGAACAGGTATTGCTTCAAAAATATTTATAAAGTTCTTTATTGTATTTTATATTGTGTATATCCAGATTGATATTGCGAATAACGCAACCTTATTTTCCTTTGGTAACTACCGCTGTGAGTCATAAAGTGAACGTAGACTAAAAGTACCTTAACTCTTACTTTGTTCGTGAGATTGAAACGTAAATTGTGTCATATCTATAGTGAAATAGCAATAAAAAATATGAATTTTATAAAAAAAAAACAAAAATATCAAAATATTTAAAAAGAGAACAGAAATGAAATATGTTAAAAAGATATTAGTCATTATTATCATTTTTATGCCCCCCTTTTTTTCTCATTATATTTCATCAAGTTCTTATATACTTCTTATTTCTTTTATGACTGGTTCAGGCGACTGATTATAAAAGAATTCATTCTAATACGAACTCTTAGAAGAAACGTGATAGTTTTCAGGCCGAACAAGCATTGAGGTAAATTGGGGCAAGCCGAAATCATAACGCAAGCCCTGTTTGGAAACATAATCGTTTAAAGACAAAAAAGAATTAAGATAAATTGGGGCAAGCAGAAATAATAGAAGAAGTAACTCGAAGAGGCCACAGTCGTGGATTTATATGGATATACTTAGTCTGGCCATAAATACTGTTACACTTAATTATAAAAAAATATTACATTTGAATTTCGAATCTGTCATTTTTATACGATTGTTCATTGTGTTTTCTCATTTTGGCGCCAATACATTGTAAAATATTTTGCGATATTAAAATGGTGTGGGGTGATAAAGAGAACCGAATCGCGGTGATAGCATTACACAAAGTAGGTATGGAGCCAAATGCAATTTTTAAAACTCTCCATACACTTGGTATTAGTAAAATGTTTGTGTACCGGGCTATTAATAGGTACAATGAGACCTCCTCTGTTTGTGACAGAAAAAGATCTGGCCGTCCACGTAGTGTTCGTACGAAAAAGGTGGTCAAAGCAGTAAGGGAAAGAATTCGAAGAAATCCTGTCCGAAAGCAAAAGATTTTATCTCGGGAAATGAAGATAGCACCTAGAACCATGTCGCGTATTTTAAAAGATGACTTAGGACTTGCAGCCTATAAGAGACGCACTGGCCATTTCTTAACTGATAATTTAAAGAAGAATAGGGTGGTAAAATCGAAACAACTACTGAAGCGGTACGCAAAGGGAGGTCACAGAAAAATTTTGTTTACGGATGAGAAAATTTTTACAATTGAGCAACATTTTAACAAACAAAATGACCGTATTTATGCTCAAAGCTCTAAGGAAGCTTCCCAATTAGTCGACAGAGTGCAACGTGGACATTATCCGACTTCAGTGATGGTTTGGTGGGGTGTTAGCTATGAAGGAGTGACTGAGCCATATTTTTGTGAAAAAGGTATCAAAACATCGGCACAAGTGTATCAAGATACCATTCTTGAGAAGGTAGTTAAGCCCCTTAACATCACCATGTTCAATAACCAAGTATGGTCCTTCCAGCAAGACTCGGCGCCGGGTCATAAAGCTCGGTCCACGCAGTCTTGGTTGGAATCGAACGTTTCGGACTTCATCAGAGCTGAAGACTGGCCGTCGTCTAGTCCCGATCTTAATCCGCTGGATTATGATTTGTGGTCAGTTTTAGAGAGTACAGCTTGCTCTAAACGCCATGATAATTTGGAGTCCCTAAAACAATCTATACGATTGGCAGTGAAGAATTTTCCCATGGAAAGAGTGCGTGCTTCTATTGATAACTGGCCTCATCGTTTAAAGGACTGTATTGCAGCCAATGGAGACCACTTCGAATAAGCTTTTTATATTTTTAATTGTTTTATATTTATGTATTAAACTGACACACTGTAAAAGTAATAAATGTTATTTGCAGTTAACAATTTTCTTTTTTCTTTATTACAATATTTATGGCAAGACTAGGTATTGTTATTAGGCTAGGAAAAAACACCAACTGGCCATTAACATTTTTGTAAATCAGTTTTTTTTTCTTTTAAACCTATTTGGTTGGGCTAGTGACTCATCTTCAGAAGTGAACGGGTCTCCAAAACTTCATTATAATTAATACTTCATTTAATGATACTGGTGTAAATAAATATGGGAAAATATGTAGGAAGCTTGTTTCTAGAATTTCCATTTATAAATAAAGGTCTGTATTTGAAACAATCATATTATTTTGTTACATAAGTTTTAATAACATCACTTATGCTTTTAGACTGTTATTGATTGCACTTTATGATTACAGTTGTGGGTCATTATTTTAATGAATTCAATTTTAATTTCTAAGACTCATATTTTAAAAGGTATCTCAGTCGTGAATCTAATCTTAAAACTGATATTAAGTAGAGATTTTATTACTGAATTTCGCATAAAATAAGATTTACAGATTCATACTCCAGTAAGTGATAATTTATTAGAGAACTATGTTTATATCGAAATCTTCACTTAGGTATAGATTTGACAAATGTGATCTTTTTGTGAGACAAGCTAAAGTTAGTCTCAAGCAGTGATCCCTAAGGCCTTTTAAGGGAATCGAACGTGTTTCACGATGATTTGTTTCGGAATAATTACGAAAAATTTACTTTACCTACTTTCTTTGTGTATTACTTATTTCTTTACATATTTTAATTCACTTCAATTAAACTTAATTCATCCTCATTTCACTTAAGTACGTATTCAAGTATTTGTTTAAATGAAAATCACCACAACCTTTTGTTTTTTGATCAAAGTATAACATTATTATAATACTATAAAAAACATAATTTTACAATTAAACGTGACGAGTGTTGATACCAATTTAAGCGTTCTGTTGTAAATAGGAGGTAGCCTTTTCTATTTTAATATTTAATTTACTATTAACTACACATACTACACACACTAGCCAATAGTGTATTATATACGAATTCTTAAAAATTATGTTTGTGAAGTATATATTTTAAAATAGTTTGTTCGCAATAATATATGTATAAGGCGGAAACGTAATTGAGAACAGACTGTAAGTTAAAATCAATTATTGAGACGAGTTTCAGTTGAGTAACAGTTAAAACACATTCCATAATAGAAATAACATTAAAGTTTTAACGTGAACTTACATCTGATTTTAGTTGATCAGAGTTCGACGGATACTTAAAACACCTGACAAATTGCATTAATATCGGCAATTATACATCCCATTTTAGATCATTTATTTGTTTATTTATTTATTTATATGTTACACAGTGTTTAGAACTCGTGGAGCAGTTTGTTTTGTATACTAAATAGTTAAAACAATGTTTTTGTTCAGCTGGTACCTAAAATAGGAAGACCTGTGCTATAAGTACACGCAATCTATCAATGACACATTTTCTTTTTACAGTGTACAATTAAAGTCATAATTTGGCAAAAATTACTATACAATGTTTTAACATTAGATGATTAAGCTAGTAATTAATTTCATAAAAAGCATAACATGTACATACTTCAAAATACATGATTTTATATATAATATATATATATAATTTTTAAATGATATACAATAATTGTATTCTATTACTCAGATCAAAACTAAGTAAAAAACTGTGGCCACTATTCGAAATAGATCTCTAATTGCGATTATATTCTCAACCATTTAGCTAACAAGTTCGTCGACTTATTTATGTTACATAAACAAGTGTATGTTTAATGTTTATTTACCGATTCTCCGGTAGCATTGCCGTATATCCGGATTTCCAAGGTTGTTAAATTATTTTAGTGAGTTTTGTTCGCCGCAAACGTTTAGATTTCTGTAATATATAAATTACCGACTTCAAAAAGGAAGTTTTAAATTGAATGTTTTTTTTTATGTATATTCGAGCACAACTCAGTCACATATAGAAAAAATTTCTGAGAAGAAAAAAGAGATTCATTCTGAAATAGTCACATTAAAAAAATTCAATGCTAAAAAGATCTGTAAACAGCATTTCAGGTCAACATTATGCCATTTTACACAATAATGTAGATGACTTGACTCACGTATATCGCAAAAGTTTCTTATATATTTGCTTACATTTTCGTTACATTACATGTTACATCTTACAGTTACATCTTACTAGATCAGTTGATCAAGCATCAGTAGGTAAGGTTACAACATGCGGTAGAGCAAAACATGACCCAGTCTTACGAGATGCAGACGACTTCTGAGTTTAGCAATTTTAAATGCAGGTAAACAGTTTACTTATGATCGATACACGATTCACATAAAGGCTAATTTCGAAAATACTCGATTAGTTTTGGACTCGACAGTTACTTAGGGGCCGTTCAAGTATTACGTAAGCAGATTTATTGCAATTATTTACCCCCCCATCCCCCTTGTCAGCAAAAGTAAGCAAAGCTCTTACCCCCTCCCCCCATGCTTACGTAAACATTTGTCAATTAATGTATTGTTTTTTTAATTTTATAATGTTATAATTATAATTTGAAAAATAAGAAAATAGATTTAGGATAGAGATTATATTTTACTGAAACGGTATTCAACATAGAGTAAAGGACAAAAATATTATATCTTACTAACATAACAAACTTATTTTAAATTTTTGGTACATATATTAAATTCAAATTAACAGTCTTCAGTCCATGAAACCCGAATCCATGATTCTAAGTTTTCGATGACATTGGATTGCTTTGATTGCTGCTCAGTGTTGTGAGTCTGCTCGCTTTCATCCGATTTTGGAATGTCTACGTCATTCTCATCGAGCCATTCAACATCATGGTGCTCTAAATTTTGAATAATGCACATCAGTTCATTAGCACGACGAGCAGCGACTCTTACAGGTCTAACTTTCCTATCAGTGTGCGTGTTTACTTTCTTATGGATCTTTTCGATGTGACGATTTAGTGACTTGACGGAAGCATGATAAAGACCACACGTTTTGCATGTTCGACTTGATAGCCTCAATTGTACCGTCGGACAAAAATAATCGTATGGCATTTGCAGGAAATCTTTGAGTGAAGCACTTAAGCGTAGAGCTAAAGTGACTGGAAGATTAAGAAATTGCCCTCCTTCATCTAAAACCAAGTCATCAACTGTTTGTTTTACTTTTACAGGTGGTGGAAGAAACCTGTTGTCTAGTAATCTAAATAGTCCACTTCTTGGACGACAGCATTCTGTATTTCTACATTTTACAATTTGGAGCAAGTATTGGCTTTCACGCACATGTTCTGAATACCATTTAATGTCTGGAAAATCAGGAAGATCTTGTTCACCTGCCCCAACATATTTTGCATTAACATTATAGCCATCAATTTCCATTGAACTCCATACTTCAGCTAATACTTTTCCTGCAAATTCGAAATTAGATCTTTCTAAATGTTCATCAATTGTAACGCCACGTTCATCCAAATGAGACCCAAAATGGTCATGAGGCAATATTAAACCAGCCAGTTCCCGACTAAGAGGAGCCATTCTGCGCTCTACTCTGTTATACGCACTTCTTCCGGGAGCATTGGTAGCTAAAAACAATGCATCGAGATCATGTCGCTTAAAGTGTTGTATAGCAAACCCTATGACTTTTTGATAACGCGGATTTTCATCTGGCCCTCCATCAACCGTCATGATTACCACTGGTTTTACTAGTCCATGGTCAGTTTTAGCTAATGGTCGAAACTCTTCAAGTTCGAGAAGCGTCTCGAAATCCTGAGTATGAGTATTAGCAGTAGATGAACTATGCTTTCCACTTCGAATAGCGATGTATGTTGGTCCAGAATATCCAACGGCTTGCGGTTGTCCTAGCATATTGTAAGTGATTTTGATACCAGCATAAACAGATGGTATTAATTTATGACGCTCAGCGATTACCCAATCGTGATCAGGCAATTTGATTCTATATTCCATGTGCATTAGAAGAGGTGCTTGCTTATTTGCCGCAGTTACGCCAATAGGGACTCGAGCTTTATCATCTTGAGATATGAAAAATACTTGATCTGGTCCTAGTATGGATGCTATGTTCTCTAAATAATGGATTGATGTTTCAGCGAACTTGCTATCTAAGTGGCTCTTGTGGTGATCAGTTTGAGCCCGAATGAGCTTAACAGGGACTGTCGATACATGTCTTCGTCCCTCTGCAGAATTAGATTTTCTGGGAATCAAACGAAGATATGTCCCACTGCGACTAATGTCAAATCCCATTTTACGTAATTCTTGTGTGAGTTCATCAAGAGTTTTTACGCTGCGAATTGATTCCGTTCGTCTTCTATCATCTGCTGCACTTCCAAATAAAGCTATATCCGCGATTGTTTTCAATAGTAAAGGTTGATTGCTTTCAAGATTAGGACGTCCCACTGAATCCCTCAGAGATAGTCTTTTTTTCATTTCTGGATTTTCATGACAAATATCTTCTAACTTTCTTTTCATACCATCCCTGTGTTTCTTCTGGGCAACTGCGTTTTGAACTTTCCGGTTTAAAGACTGTTTCGCTGTTTTTATTTCCTCGCGCAACTTAATGATCTGTTTATCAACTTCAGCACGGATTGACATAGTATCTCTGGCAGAATACAAAGCATTCAAATTTTTTTCGAGTAGAGCAATCTTATTTTTCATAGCCTCCTGAGAAGCTTTTGGTCTCTGTTTATCTGTATTTTTATTAATTTCGCATTGCTGTTGTGATTCATTACCGGTTTTTATTTTATCTTCTTCCTGTTTTTTTAATATTTGAAGCTAGCTGTGTAATTTGTGTTTTTTCTGCAGGTTTACAGGTTGCCTAAAAATAAAAACTTTCTATGGGTTCTGCTAAAGATTCTCTTATTAAGCTACATAAATACAAAGTATGGCAATAAATATGGTAAATACAAAACCCTATGGCTTTAAATCTAATATCTTTAAACGAGCAAATCGTTCCGGTCACAAAATACAGGGGTACACAAAATACAGAATATAAACAATCTTGATATGTCTTTTTATTGAAATATGCAATTATAAAATCAGATATCTGTAAAGGTGCGTACAGACATCGCGAGGCTTGCGCCGCGAATGGTTCGTCTCGAATACATCAACCTGAGGCATGCTACGGCACATGTATACGTGCGAACCATTCGCGGCACACGCCTCACGATGTTTGTACGCACCTTTATGTACTTACAGAAAAGCAATTTTTTAATATTGGTTGAGTTTTTAAATGAATCACAACAGATTTTACACAGTTTACAATTTTAAACCACATATTTCAATAAAAAGACATATAAAGATTGTTTACATTCTGTTAAATACCTATTTGAATAGAGTATAGTTTTCTGTAGGTATATATATATATATATGTATAAAACTGGCATCCTGTATTTTGTGACCAATTGACGGAATCAATTATAAGAAATAAATCTATATAATGAATATTACCTCTATACTTTAAGATAGGCCATAATATTTTCTAATTAGCAAAGAGAAACTTTTTGGCGATTTCTAATATTTCTAGTAGGTACTCATAGGTACCTAAAATGATTTCGTCACTCACCTTAGAAAAAAAATGTAGTAAATTGGATTTATTCTTAGTCGCTGCTTGCAATTCTTCTTCGAATGTCTTAGATACAATAATATCTAGTTCCTTGTCGGATTTTGCTTGTAATTTATAATTTCGCCACACTTCGTTAACTAACTTTTGTACATTTTGTACTTTCGTACTTGTATGAGATTTTTTAAAACTTTCAAACAATTTTTGGTATAACTTAGATTTGTCTATTTGAAATGACATCTTATTTAAACATTAAACTTTGGATAATGGAATGAATGGTAACACAAATGTTAACTTGCTTTACTATGCTTACAATACGTCTACTCGCTATAGCAGCCAAACGAAACAATACACTGATAGAGGAAATTTAGACAAGTGAACAGCGCACGGTAATTCCCTTACTCGGTTCTAAAGCGAGTAGGGGAATTACCGCGCACTGTTCACTAAATGTATGTATTACTTGCGGGAATCCCCGAAAATGCTTTTCGTTTTCAAGCAAAGACAATGTGTGGGTTGCCATTCGTGTAAAGAAGAAAATAACTACCGATGACGTAATCATCATCTAGACTCCCCTACCCCCCATGTCATCCAAAATAAGCAAAGCAAAGAAATAGTGCTTACGTAATAATTGAACGGCCCCTTATTTATCGTATGTCTTTTGAAAATCGAATTCTAAATCCGTAAATGGCGAGAACGTCATTCAGCCAAAATCATTAAGACAAGGCTTTACCAAAACGCCTATAAAATTCAGTTGATGAAATATTTATTCGTAAAACAACCAGACTTCGTATATCTCAGTTTAGGTCGTAGTTAACTTTGATTATAATTGATTATAATCAGTTCAATCCAGTCCAAGTCCAATTTTGAAAATTCTATTGCTACGAGTATCGTTATTACATCCGCCTAATATATGTCTTCTGGGTATAATATATGTTGTAGCAATTTGAATAAAATCATAATACTAATTAGTAAGAGCTATAAATATTCATCATAAAACCGTATTTGAAATGTCAAATTTAGTATACACGTCGACAAACATGATTTAGTAGTATTGGATATGTTTTTTACTTTTTAAAGTTATGAGACACAAATGACAACAATTTGTCGTATCGATACATTTTCTGGTTTCATTTGAACATGTAATTTTTTTTATATACAATAAGTTTACGTTATCTATGTAACATTATATACATCATCATTAACAGCCTTTCATAGTCCACTGTTGGACATAGGCCTCTTGTTTGAAACGAGGTTTGAGCCTACTATAATATATATATAACACGCTGGCCACACGGGTCGCTATAGAATTTGTATCAAGTTTTCCTTCTCTTTATATACATTAATCAATCAATCAACCTATCGCCACACATTGCTGAACAAACGTTTCCCCCAAGGAACGCCAACCATCCCGGTCTTGGGCAAATCGCATCCATCCGCTGCCAGCCACCTTCTTCAAGTCGTCAGTCCATCGCGCCGCAGGGCGCCCTACATTACGTTTGCCAAATCGTGGTATCCACTCTAGTACATTTCAGCTCCAGTGACCATTGGTTCGTCTGGAGACATGGTCGGCCCACTTCCACTTCAGCATACTGATTTTCCGTGCTATGTCAGTTACTCTAGTCCTCTCTCGAATAACCTCGTTACGAAAATATTTATATACATACTAATCGTAAAATATGAATTAACCTTCTGATTTTGGATTTCCAAAAATCAAAAACAATTTGCGTAGACGTAGGAATCACAGCCCTAGTATTTTTTCTCTCTGGTCTCTCTTTTGAAGTACACACTATACTAGTAGCCCTATCATAGAAGAGATTATTAAATATTGTTAACGATGTAAGGAACTATTTTCGCAATCTCGTGGTCCTCCATCGTTTGGGAGAGTAGAAGTTATGATTTTCAAAATAACTACTGTCACTTAGACTGTATTTTAGTCCGTCACATTCTATTTCAATTACACTCAATTAGTTGCAAGCTATTTGTAACTGACAGGTTTAAAGGTGTCTATGTCATTGTACATCATAAGTATGTAGGTATTCCATCATTCGGTCGAACAAAACGCTAAATAACAGCCAGATTTGAGTCGTTAGTATAACAATATACGGGACGTGGGTTTCACTCCGATTCTATGCCACTTATGTACTTGTGGTGTTAAAACCTACGCATACAATTAGCACACTTCTATCGACAAAAGGATAAGTGATGTAAAACTTTTTGGCATTTACTGTGTTCTTAACTTGGGCAATCGATTGCAGAATGCGCCCAGAGAGAAATGAGTAGAATACGTTATTTGTTATTAGCTAAGTGTTTTAGTTTTAACCTTAAGCTGTCAAACCAATAAATGTTGGTATAGTGCTCTCAATGATACTCTAGAAACTTCACCCACATTCTCAGTTACTTTAAGATTCCCGCAAGATTAGTTAAATTTTCCATTCTACGCTTACGTTATCCTGGCCTAACTGCCTCACCTTATCAGTTTAAATTTCCCTTTCCAATTATTTTGCCCGTTTTACAGTTTCAATAGAATGTTTCGTTTTGCCCGCGCAATGAATAAGTCCTTTGTCACGCGGGAGACTTTACAAACACACATGAAATGGGCTCAAAGAATACCTAGACTCAGAACAACAGTTTGTGGATTACATAAAGTGTTGTTCAGTTTGGGATTTAAACCCACAACACTCAGCGTAGTAGAGAACGGTGTGACGACCGCTTAAACCGCTAGGCCAACTGTGCAGTCAAAAGTGTTGGTGTCGAGATGGCGACCTACAATAGTAGTATTTATTGAAATACAAACTTTATTAATATTATAACTACATTATGCCAGTTAAAATGGAGAAAAAGGGAGAATGTTAACTTTGATCCTTTGTAAATTATGAGTATTTCTGTAGACTTGTACAGCACGTTAAATTAACTTACTTATTTGTTAATATGGTGGTTGAATATTAAATGCAAGTTATGATCAGATTAAATAAATAATAATAATAAATATTTAGGACATTTGACACACAACGTCATCTAGTTTCAAACTAAGCAGAGTTTGTGCTATGATAACTAGATTGACTGATAGAATACATATATATATATTTTTTTGTAAATACATGCATATTATACATAGAAAACACTTAAACTCCGAAACAAATATTTGCTGATCATACAAATATTTGTTTCGGAGTGTTGCAGGACCTCGAGCATAACAGTCACATTCGCTACCGCTACGCTACCAATATATGAAGACGTTCACAAATGGTTGTAGCTATTAATTTTCAATTATCTTATAGTAATCATGATTCTTACTTAACATATGCAACTTAAAATTGTTACAATGCCTTACAGCAACGCATCACACAAAGACGAATAATTCTCATAATCAATGGCAATTCCACAAGAATGAATACACCGAGGCCAGCGAAATATCATAATTTATTATTAAACATCAAATACGATATTGGCAAGAACCTCTCACGTTTGTAATTAGATAATGATCCAATCAACTTCCAGAGATTATCGACAATTGCAAGCGGAACGTTTGGTCTAAGCCAATCGTTGTTTTGCAATGACAACATACATACACAGTATACAACATGCATAAAATAATACTAAACTCATAGTGTACGTTGCAAGTACTTACAAAATGAATATTCGTACTTAAGTGTGTATTAAGAAAATATTTTTATACTGCATTGAAGGTCTATTCTTACCAAAGTATGTCTAATTGGAGTTTTTTACGGACTTGTGCTTGCAAAACACTGTTGGATGGATTCTAAGGCTTTATGTTTAAGTAATTGGACGTCTTTTGTGTACAAAAAAAAGCTATCAACAATATTTTTGATTTTCTCGGTCCTAGACTACAAAATTCTACGACGTTCAGTAAAACAGATCAATCGGATAGGACATTCGATTCTTTTAGATATATGAATTAAGTCTTACTAATATCGTAACAGGTAAGGTTTAGCCCCGGTGGCGCAGCGGTAGTGAATGCGACTGCTGTGCTTGAAGTCTCGGGTTCGATTCCCGGGTCAGACCCATTGTTTTTATGATTTAGGTGTTTTCTATGTGTAATATGCATTATTTTACAAAAAAAGTATTTAAGTTTTCTACCAGTCGGTCAAGTTATCATAGCACAAGCTCTGCTTAGTTTGAAACTAGATGACATTGTGTGTCAAAAGTTTGACATATTGATTTGTTTATTTATTTTATTTACCTGCTAATTACGTAATAAAACAAAATTTTAGAAATTTTCATACCTAACATTTATGTAAGTCACAATAAAATATTGTAATGATGTGCAGATTTCAAACTGCTAATGAATACGAAATCGCAAGAGTTGTCTCGTCGATAAATAAAATCAAGTTTCTATAGAGAAATTTTAGAGCAATCGTGTTAACTTTTAGAGTATCGTAACAGAAATCTCGACAACGTAATTTTACAGTTCTAGTCATTTTGTTAGCATCTACTTCTACATCCTATATGTGAATGGAACCGTCGTACAGATAATCTTGTTAACAGGCGTGAGATAAGATCCGTGATCCACAAGATAGCGATAAAAAAATCGTGATAGTCTAATCTTTTTATTTAACGAAAGTACCTACATTAGAAAATCAACCCCGTGCTGTACAACAATACAAATACAGACTGAAATAACTAGTTGCTTAATTTTTTTGTGAGATGTAAGATGATGGTTATCTGGATATTTATAATTGTAAAGATATCATATCTTGTAATAAAAAAAATATAAATGAAGAGCCTGCCGAAGTGACTTTACTCTGCCTGATGGAAAGCATGAATAGAATCCAAAGAGTTGTGCAAATGCAGACAATGCAGTGTGGTGACATTGGTGACGGTGGTGCAAATGCACACTATGGCGGCTTAGTGAGATACTTTTTCATGCCACGCTTGGGGACGTAACAGGCAAAGATTAACAAAGATAAAGATTAATAGGAAAGTTGACATCACAAAACAGAGAGTTAGACATTCTGTTCTGTGGCATTTATTCTGTTTCCTTTCGAGTGTGCAAAAGATTGCAAGTTAATAATGAACAAAGATAATAAAAATAACAATGACCTCAGACACGCATATCTGATTCTAAATTAGGCAGAGCCTGTGCTATGGTAATCAAACTGTTTATGCTTAAATATTTTTAGACACATACATGTTATAGATAAATTAAACCCAAACAAAACAAATAATCGTGCTCATCATACAAATAATTGTACCGGGTGAGAATCAAACCCACGACCTTCGGTTTAGCAGCCAGGACCGCTAACCACTAGCACAACAGGCCCAGGACGTAAGACCTAGTCTAAATCTGTACAATGGTAACCAAGCTCATGATAAACATACCTCATATTACAACACAGAAAGAAAAATCGTGCTCATGTACTCTAACGTCAATCGGTTCAACTGTCAATAAAGTCTGTATGTCTATATGTCTATATGTAATGTATTAAAGTTACTCATGTACATTATACTTATATCATAAAGTAATAAATAGCAAATATATAATTGAACGGCTATTAGCTACGGGTCGAGAGGCAGTACCAAGACCCTTTCATTAGTTCATTATAAAACCTTGGACGCACAAACTTACATTTTCATATCCTGTTTTGTTTACTGTTATCTTACTGAAACTGTTACAAAGAAAAATGAAAACAGAAAGTTCATCACGATAGAGTGTTGGATAAAGAATAGAAATTGAACTAAAGTAATGTTTTCATAAAACGAGTAGACAGTTCACTGTCTGATAAGTGATTAGACCACCTCTGGACACGTTTAACTTACTAGTTAGACGTGCATTACGACCCTTTGAGTCCTTAGAATCAGGAGGACTGGGATTAGAAGCCCGGTAACGCTACTTACTCCTTAAGTGTAAGAGGTTTGGTGTAATTTGGGCAGACTGCACGATTGGCCTAGTGGTTTACGTCGCCACGCCGCTCTCTACTACGCCGAGTGTTGTGGTTTCAAACCCCACATGGGACAACACTTTGTGTGATCCATAATTTGTTGTTCTGAGTTTGGGTTACCTTCGTGTCCGTTTCTTGTATGTTTGTAAAGTTCCCTCTGACACAGGATGCATTCATGGTACGGGCGTTGTTTTTTAAAAAAAAAAATTTGATATCGCTCAGTCACACCGGTGTACTTGTGCCGAAATATATTTATGTAACTCTCTCACACGCAAGGGCACTATCTTAACCAAATTAGAAGCAATGGTATAGTTATTTAAACCATTTTTTTACTTATTAATCAGAATGTAATAACTTCAATATAAAATATGAGTTCCCACAATGTTATTAAATTTTATATAAACTTTAAATAAACTTCGGTATCAGATATCTGCAGTGTTGGCACTGTTACCCGAATGCTTCGTCCCGGAAAGTCTCACAGCTGTAACAGTAGCAAGGTTTGACACTTTCGGCTTCGCAACCTTGAACGTTTTAAGATTATTGGTACAAGTGTCAAACTGCAGCGGTCTTATTAATTATTTTTTTGCAATATTTTTTTTTGTGCATAACATAGAAGACGCCAATTTATCTATTCATATAATCGGTTGATCAGGTAGCAAGCGGGGTAATCCCTTTTAATTTTTTTTTTGTTGCTTGAAAGATCCTGATTGATGTCCCCCTCGATGTAGAGATCTGTTGGCTTTTTATCAACTGAAAATCACCCTTGTATTCATGCAAATCACCATTGCATATTTTCCGCTACGCTGGTAGATATTGAATAGTATATATCCTGTCCCGGGGGACTTTACAAACATACAAGAAACGGACACAAAGAACATCCAGACTCAGAACAACAATTTGTGGATCACACAAAGTGTTGTCCCATATGGGGTTTGAACTCACAACATAGCGCAGTAGAGAGTGGCGTGGGAACCGCTTAAACCACTAGGCTAATCGTGCAGCCGCATGATAAATCGACTCATGTCAGTAAAGATTCACAAATACTCTTGAACCTTGCGATGAAACTCCAAGGTTAGCAACCTATAATACTATTCGTAAGTTATTTAACAAATATATACCATTAGACTAATTAATATATTTTTTTTGTAATAAATTCATACCAGTCGACTTATTTGCCGTAAATTCTGCTTATTCTCATCCTTTACGTCAAAAATACCAGTAACATTACATTATATTGAAGAAAGCCAACTGGTTTAGCAAGAAAGCGATCATAATTCGAACGACTTTAGCTCAAATATTAATGAAATAAGCCTTTTAATATTAAGATGTAAAACATTAATATTAAATAAGTCTATTCACCACTCAAGGTAATCGTTTATGCTATGCTAGAGAGCAACTTTGACTGCGATTCTAAAAAAAGAATAAATTGATCCGTTTTTGCAATATTTTCCATTGATGCTCGGCTCCTGTTTTTTGTATTTGAATCAGTAGTTCCTGAGGCGTTGAACCAAACAAACTCTTCAGTTTTATAATATTAGCATAGATGAATATTTATATTACGAATTACCGTTAAGGGCGTAATAAGTAAATCACGTAGTGGATGTAATTACGAGATTGTAAATGAACTAAATATAGAGTACATAAACTGAAAATGTCACGGGCACTGAGTCAGAGAATGAATTAGTTTTAAATTGATTTATTTTCTGCAAATCACTGTCTGCGACAATTTATAAAAATTATCTTTTCTTAGTGTAGGTTTGGTACCAACTTATGTTCTACGGTTGGGTAGCAAAAAGTTTTAACATTAATTTTAATATTAAAATGCTAATTATCAATATTTTACAAAATCAATACTAATTTACATTCGTTGTTAGGTAGTCGAACTGTCGTTGTATTGCCTTGCATGTTAAGACAATTTTATCGTTTTTCACGTATTTTATTTGGGCAAGAAATATTATGCTACTGATTGTTTGTTCTTAGCACGTTTCACATAAACTTTAAGGATTGTAAAGTGCATATTCCTGCATTCAACATTGTTTTCTTATATATTTATACAAAGATTAATTTTTATTATTCTTTATAATTTTATTTTATTGTGTTATAAAACTACGCCTGCTTCCCCAAAGAGGTGGGCAGAGGCATATTAAACGCTCCTGTTTCGTCAGCGTTTTGGTCCCACATAATAGACGAAGCTATTGCCACTAACCAGGATATTTTATTTATAATAGCGTCGTCTGTCGATTAGTAAGCGCACCACTTGCAGGTGAGGTTGACTTGGTTAAGCCCTAATTTCTTACTGGGTACTCTATGCACCATTATTTTATTTAATATGTACATCAGGCCTGTATTAAAGAAGAATGAAAAACGTCGAACGTTTATTATTAAGATAAATAGATAGTCGTGACTGCCACACACAAGAGTAATTTATTTTGTGTGCCTTAGCAGGAATGTTTGGAAACAAATATATCGTAAGTTAACGAAGTTTTCTTTACCGGATCCTAATTTCTCAGGAGTTTCATAATTATGTGCTGGATATACCCTTCGATTTAGAGTGTGAGGAAGTTTTGGCCTCCTATACCATGTTGGTCAGACGGGTTAGTATAGAGATTGTTTCTAATTTTCCGAGATCGTCGACCTCCTCGGAAGGAGGTTAACTAGTGGTTACAGGAGTTGGTTGAGCTCAGCCTCACACGACCTGTACTCGTACTCGGAGGTCATATACCTGCAGCCGTAGGTGTCACCATCGAGTTGGCAAAAAGAAGTACTGAAAGGCGCAGAAAACGCTGAAGCTGGCCATTAACTGTGTAAAAAAAATTAAGGGAAAGGAGTTACTGAAGAGTGTCAAAACATGCAGTGAGACAAAAGCTCCGAGTGAGAAAAAGTATTTTTCTTATTAGATAGTAGAGCCACGCAGATTTTAGCACGAACAGGCTGGCTCGACCGGGGCAGTACTATCCTCTCATAGAAGACCAACTGAAAGTGATAGTATCCATGCAGTTATCTTTATTTGGTGAATAGGAGACAGTTAACGTGATGAGGCTGAGAGCCTTACACTGCCACAATGGCTATCATGCCTTTTACGTCCCAAAGCGGGGTTTGAAAAAACGTCTTACTAGGACGCCATAGTGTGGGTCATCATACTACGAGTACATTATTTACATTCCCAATGAATATGGAGACCACGAATCTTGGATTTTATTCATGGTTTCTATCAAGCAGAATAGAGTAAATTTTGCAAGTTCGTAAAAAAATAAATGTTTACCTAACATAACTAATTACAAGCAGATAGCCTGGTTGGTCTTTATACAAAGTATGCCAGTGCCTGTATAATAGATTTTAATAGCCATATCCTAATGTCAGTTCCGCCTTTTGTTATAATAAGCTTCCCTTTATTATTAGACTTTCTAATTGTAAGACAATAGACCAATTTATTGTAAATTGGTTAATTCGATTTATATCTAAAGTCGACTGGTAATTTTCTAAGTACACATTAAGAAGTCACAGTAGCTGTTCGAAAATAGAAATTCTTAAAGAAGTTTAACATAATTTAAACCTGTTGATATGATTGAATATAAAAACATGAATGAGAGTGATCTGGTTCAATAACTACTTTTACAGGATATCGTATTTAAGTTAAGGGCATGTTGTTATTATAAGTAAATATTTTATTATATAACTTATATGACTTAGTAAATATAGACCCGTATTTTAAAACGTTAGTCAGTCGTGAATCTAGTCTTGAAACTGATTTTGGTAGAGATTTTAGTATTGATCGTCACCTAAAACAAGATTCACCGATTCATATTCAAATAAGTGATAGCTTATTACAGAACGATCTTTGCATTGAAAACTTTACTCAAGTATAGATTTTGACACATATGATCTTTGTTTACGTAAAACAAGCTGAAGTGGTGATTTCTAATGTATTTTAGAGGAAACGGATGTGTTTTACGATTATTTGTTTTTGAAAAATAACAAAAGATATCCTTTACTTTATTTACGAAAGAGTTACTTAAAGTGCATACTAAAATTTAGTTTATTATCAACAGCCTTTTACAGTCCACTGCTGGACATAGACCTCTCCTCAGCAAGGAGCTTTTGGCCTACTATACCACGCTGGTCAGACGGGTTGGTATAGTTTTCCTTCTCTTTGTAACGATATTTTCCTGAATAGTTTGTTCCCTTAGTCGCCTCTTACGACACCTACGGGATAAATAGGGGTGGTAACACTATTTCTTCTTAATCTATCACCACACGGACAATTACTTAAATTAACCACAATTGATATTCGTTCACTTAAATATACGTTCAAGTATTTGTTTAATTAAAAACCACTGCAAACAATATAACACTATTACCAGTCACAAGTATAACACTATCATTTAATCTTAAGCATAACTTTTGCACAGTACCTTCGTGAATTTGTTAGTAAAATTCCTTTTATTTTCACGTTCAGTTATATGTTTGTTGTGGTTGCAAATAAATGCAAAACGCAGCTAAGACAACACAAAAAGCTTTGAAAATTATTTTGGAACTACCATACTTCTGCAAAGAGAAGGAAAACTTGAAACAAACGCCATACCAACTCGTCTGGTCAGCGTATTATAGTAGGCTAATATCTCCTGGCTCAGGAGAGATCAATGTCCTGTTATGACTGTTAAAAGCTGTTCATGACGATGGTGATACTTCTTGTTAAGTTAAGTCCAAATAAAGTTTCTTCTTATTGATGGTAGTAAAGAATGAGAAATGACTCTATTACGTGACGTAATGTCGTGGTCATAAAGCATCTGCCTAATACTTAACCTCAATCCTTAACAACCTAAGAGCGTGTACAAGTAATACGTGACAATACAATGGAGCCAATGAGAAATAGTGTCTTGTCTAATAACCTTGGTGTGTTCAATGTTAATAGATTTGTTGCTATTTCTTTTATAACGAACATATTTTGTATTATATTTTGATGATTGTTTTCAACACTGTAACTGTGATTTCTCTTTGACTGACGGATTAAGAATACGGAGTGTTATCATCTCTATTCATTCCGTGGGTCTGGTAAGAGGCGACTAGGTAAGTAAACCAGGCAGGACAACATCAGTCAGAAGAGAATTAAAACTTGAAACAAATCCTATACTAACCCGTCTGACCAGCGTCGCACAGAAGGCCGAAATCTCTTTTCGCAAAAGTCGTGATGATGATTGATGAATTGAGATTTCTTGTTATGTTTTTCTGTTGATTACAGAAAATCAGAATACAGACAGATTTTTTTTTATTGGTTTGTTGAAGTAGATCTCTAAAAGATAAATCTAACAACACATAAAGGAAAGTGACTATAACGATTAGATGGTATGGATACCTTTTCATTTATTTAAACATTTTAGGTAGGAAGGTAAGAGGCTAATGGTGTCAACGGCTATATCTGAAAAAATTAAGTAAGATACACGAAAACTTTTTGATTTATCAGAGCTAGTCTCTGGCGACTTGCACCAAAAAGGTTCTATCGAAGCATTTAATACGACTTGTTAATGATTTCGTTACCTTAAAAATATTATTTAATAGAATTATAATATTTGTAAATATTTCTGTAAAAAATACTTTAATTTGTGCTTTAATTATATCTATTATCGGTTTGTAGCTAAAAAATAAAAAAATCTATTTCTATTTGGCAACACATATTACAAATATAAACAATACTAATAATATATCACATACAGAGGTTAAGTTTTTAACTTTCAAAGATGTTGATCTCATTTTTATTAATTTTAATTGATTACACAATAAAAGTTTAATTTACTTATGTGTCAGTCACGGATTAGAATGTTGAATTTTTGTAGTATCATTGAACATCATATTGATCTGTATGTAATGGATATAATTATATATTACCTAACTCCGTTTATACTCCGACCTCGATCATGCGATGAGCACTTGTGTAATAGGTTGCAAGTGTAAAATGTAGACACATTTCAATAAAGTCCATTACAGCGTCTTAGACATTGAGCACAAAGCTCACTCCAACACTATTTATACTTTATTGAATAAACTTTTATTTTATTAATGTATTGGTATAAATTGAAATGGTATTACTTAAGCGTAAAGAGAAGTGAGACGTGCATGATCTATTTCTGATTTTATGATTTAATGAAATTTATTGCAAACAGTGCTATACAATATATCTACCCCTTTTTTTTTTGTTAACGCGTGGAACCCCCCTCTGGGCATTACCCCACCGGGGCTTACGGTGGGCTGGTGTGTCGGTAGAGGACCGACTAAAACCACCCGGCGTGCCACTCTGCGCCTGAGATAGGAGGGATCCGGGAACCGTTGCTATTATGACATCCAGATTCCTCCTAGCGCCTGCCGGCTACTGCGGGCACCATCTATGGGTAAACTCTCTATTTTAGGCGACGTACAGCACACGTGGACGTGACCAAAGTGTTAACTGCGTAACAAATTACGGTCAGCCCGGGGGGAATACGACCTCGAAGGACCCAGTCGTATCCCATGTTCCACAGGAGTGGTTCGAGGACAGACGCCTGTGGAATACCGCACGACATGAGCCGTCGCCCCAGAACATCGTCTCGGTCCTGACACATCCTGTCCTCGGTCCTCTGTACATGACGGTACGCTCCTCAAGATACTCTGCCACAAATCGGCTCAGGTACTCTGGCACTCCATGATAGTGGAGTGCTTCCCTGATGCAGTTAAATGGCAGACTATTAAATGCGTTGGCGATGTCCAACGACACCGCCAACAGCACGCCGTCACAGCTCACCGCCTCTTCGGTAACGGCCCTTAGTATATATATATACCCACCCCTGTGCCAAGGGTTTCACGTCGATACTCTTTTTAAAATAGCCTCTATTCTCTTGTATTATTGACTAATACTTTGTTTTGACCACCTAATTTGGCGTTGAGAGACTTCATTCCCGAGTTATTCCAGTGTGTTTCATAGTTTTCTTATATCGTTTACGTCTGAATGTGAACTTGGCTAGGGGGCTGGTTTTAGCTTGAATAATTTTCTTTTTTTTTTCTGGTAGACCATTTTAAAAGTAATCTCTCAAAAGTTTTCATATTTTTCTGTGTTTTTAAATGCGCTGATTATTAAATAAAAAGAAACGTATTTCTGCAATTTATGCTGATAAAATAACACCAATTGTTATCACCCAATATGGTTTTGTAATTAATGAAGCCTAAATTAATTACTCATTCAATATATAACTTGTATCGTATGAGAATGTGGTAACTTATTGCTAAACCCTCACCTGTTCACACACATATCACACAGAAACTGGTTGTAGGCTTTGAGTTCTACAATCACTTAAAAGTGACTCATATGTTGGGTTTAACCTAAGTTAAGTAAGTAAGGTCTAAGATTAAGTTCAGTAACCTGTTTCTACAAACTACATTAAGTATAAAGTCTAGATGTGTAACATTGAGTTTAGTAACCTATTGGCATCCTGTTTATCTGCTACTAAAATCCATAATGGTAACTTATTCTTACCTCTTTGGTCGTTGGAAAACCATGTTACGGCATAGCAAAAGAAGGAATTATTTTTATGATTTTTGGTGGGGAATTTAACGTGTTTATGACTCTTCAGTTACAGGTATCTGTTCAATATGGTTACAGTAGTTACTTACCACCAAGTGACCTCAATATAGTTTAAAAAAAACAAAAATATTTATTTATAAAAGTCGGTAACAAATAAATATACATGAAGAAATATGAAGCTAATAAAAACGTAAAATAAAGAAAATATATGAATCGACTCTACCGGTCTGATACTTAGCTTACAGAAAATTATTGTTAAACAATTCTTTTATTACATTACACCGTGATTGAGTAAGGCTACCGAAGACCCCCCTACCCATGGGGTCGGCCGTAGTCATTAGGTGTCTCTTCTATTTGTTGGTTACCTTTACCGTCTAAAAGATTTATTTTTTAGTTTTAGAGCCTGACAAACTGATTACTCTGCCTGATGGAAAGCATGAATAGAATCCAAAAGTTGTGGTCACAAGCTTAGCCTAGCTCGCTTGGGAACGTAAAAGGCATGACAGCCATCGTGGCAGTATAAGGTTTACCCACCACGATACCTGTCACCCTTGCATCAATGAACATCATTTTTTCAATTGTCAGTAGTAAATATTTATAATAAGTCAGACGTGAAGCTAATTTAAACATGAAAATTGGAGTTATTCATCATGCAGCATGCATACAGCTAACGTATTGAATATCTAGGTGGACTAGGAGTAAATGTGAATGAGTAAGTTCGCATTTCGAATGAAGTTTCATATTCTCTGAATAG
Organism: Hypercompe scribonia; assembly: GCA_949316085.1. Lineage (NCBI taxonomy): Eukaryota > Metazoa > Arthropoda > Insecta > Lepidoptera > Erebidae > Hypercompe > Hypercompe scribonia. The sequence goes on from OX438970.1 coordinate 20,664,305, forward strand.
ACAACATCTAATTATTTCTTCGCTTAGGATGTTATAAAAAACTGCACTTCCTTGAGCTGCAGTTACCATTAGCCTACTTAAAAAACGCGTCACGATTTCCTTGAAATGTTATTATTGATTTGAGACTATTAGAGACCTGTTATACGCAGGAAGAGTAAATCTAAGCCATCATAAATATTTGATACATATATACAAATCCAATTAAATTCAATGAAAACAAGCTGATCACTTGTTCAACAACATGTTGTTAAAAGGATTTGCAGTAGTCATAGTCAATATTATGTAGATTTTGAAATATTAATATCATAATATACATAAATTAAGAGCAGTGGTAGTATAATGACTAAGCCGAAATAATTCTCTTTAAACATTCAAAATAGGGATTATCAATAACATCTTATTCTTATTGTAGCATTTTAGACTAATTCTAAGAAACGGCTGCAAAATTAGCTCCATTTAAAAAAAAACAGACAAATTATATCGCATACTAGTTACGCATACAACACACTTAATAACACACACATACATAAATAAAGTAACACACACAACACTTACATACAAGACACACACACTCATTTTCACAACCTATGCATTTACCGATGAGTATCTTTAAATCCTGAAATACACGATTTTTCGAGTTTAAGCTCCAGATTTTGCGAAACAGAACAAAAGTAATGCCACATAATTGATATGTAAATTACAGAACTTTAAGAAAAACATTTCTTTGGTGGCAAGAAAATAAAATAATTATTTTATGTTCCGATACATATTTCTCGACTTAACCTCCAAAAGCTGTAAAACGAAAGCTTTTGTTTGTTAACTCACAAACCTTGACACCAGTTAAAACTTGCACTCTATCATGTATAATACATATATGTACATTTGTGGTCTGTTCCTATATGTAGAGCACATTTCAATTCGGTTGTGTAATAGGGTTTAACGTACTGTAAGAAAGACCTCGGCCTATGGAATTTTACCTGTTCAATTGAAACTGGCCAAAACTGAATGCCTACAATTTTGGATAATATGTATAATTGATTGTAGAGCATATTGGACAAGCTACTAAGCATTACCCTCGATTTTTGGGAGCTTATGCTAAATTTGGACTGATATAATATATAGGACAGATAAAATATAATATATTGGCCAAGGATTCGTTGACATTTGAATCTAACATCCGTGCAAACATACGTGTTCTTGGGACTGACGGTACTGTAATTTGCTGGCTACAATCGTAATAAGGTTCCAACAAGATTAAGCCACTTGTTACACATCCAATGAGTCCCTACCGGTTAAAGACATGTCTTCGGAAAAGCTGATTTCCGAACGAGGCGAATTTCCATGTCCACCCAGCAATCCAGATCTATCTCCAGCAGACTTTTTTTATGGGGTTATTTGAAGAATCGTGTCTACATCAATAAACCAAACACTACGTCATCTAAAACAAAAAATTGCTCGCTTAAAAGAGTGCAAACGTCGAAACGGTGGTCCCTTAAACGATGTAATTTTTAAAAGTAAATTCAATCTAATAAGCTTTCTTGTAAATATATAATGGTTTCTTTATACGATTTTTTCAAATGTTAACTAATTCGTGGCCCACCCTATATAAAGTCCACCACGAACTTAACTCAAGAAATAGCAGCGACAATATCTAAATGAGGCATGAAATAAGATACTAAATAAGATAGGGTATATAAACTAAGACACTAAACAAAGGTAGTACTGATTAAAAAAATTAAGATAATCAATGTATACTGAATGGTGTTCTTTTTTAATTTCATACAATACTTACTTACAAATGCCCTGTATACAAAAAGGACATTTAATTGCTCGCTTGCATCTCTTGTTCACGATATATGGCCACATTAAATAATAAAAACAATGCTAACATAGGTTTCAAAGATTGACTACTACTTATAAGATATTTCCTATAAGTAAATTCAGAATTAGAACCCAGTTTGTGGATTCGTTTAATCAAAGAAAGGCATGGCGTGTGATCATGAATAATGAAAGCTACGAATGAACTTTTAATTTTCCGGCATGACTTTCTAGAGACTTGTCTCCACATCCTCAAGTACCTGTTTTGCAACTACTTGCATCAACTACATACTATTAATGTGATAGAATTTGACTGCACGGTTGTATTAGTGGTTTAAGTGGTCGCCACGACGCTCTCTACTGCGCTGAGTATTGTGGGTTCAAACCCTATATGAGACAACACTTTGTGTGATCCACAAATTGTTGTTCTGAGGTCTGGGTGTTCTTTGTGTTCGTTTTTTGTATGTAAAGTCAATTGAAACTTTTAAAGAAATAGTGTCATTGTTACAAAAATTACTTGTTTCTTATGAAAGCAGCTGTTTTCAGAGTTCAAGGACACATTAAAAATGATTGATAACACATACATCACAATATCTGTTGTCCCCCATGTCTAATTAAAACAATTGTTCTCATAATCTAGATATACAACAAATAAATTCTAATGTATACAAAATCTAGTTCCATAATTACTTTCTTAACCTCGCTGTAGGCTATAATTAGAATATTGCGAATTCAATGTAATGCAACAATGTAAACAAAAAACAACTTTGAAACTGTAAGTAAAATAATGATTAATCTCGTGTGAGTTAGAACAAAAGACGGCGCGTGCGCAGTATGCGTTAGATTGTTGGACAGTGAGCGGGCTATTTGACATTCATCTATGATTCAGTTTACTTCGTTACTGTTTTTTTAAAATAAATTACTATTTTTTTATTTTACTTTATTTTAACAGTATTTACTGTTATTCATACGAAAACTTACAATTAATTACTTATGTAATTTGTATTTGACTTTGACAATAATGACTTCATACATTTTTTCACTTTAAACATTTTTTGTCAAACAAATTTATACCTACAACTTCAGACACAGATGGCATTAGCAGAAATCTAATGTGGGAAGTTAAAAAGAAAAAGGGCATATCTGCTTATTGGGAAAATATTATGTGCCAGACTCTGGTGCATGTTTTCTATAACGCGTATACATGACATCATGATACAATCGTCTCATGTATGCTTGCTTGTTTGATTCTTACATCTGTTGAATATTATTACTTTATGTATTTTGAAATTAATTTATTTAAAAAATAATTTGTTGTCTGTAGTTATTTAATGTAAAAGATGGAAGTTGCAACGATTTGTTCTGTAAAGTTGTAAGAAGAATTATATAAGCTGTTAATATATAACTATGACACAGTTTAATTTTTAACAACTAGATACGATTGTCCTACTGTTATGTCCAGCATACTGACATGAATTATTATAATCAAGTGTGTTCTGCGCCGATCAACAGACTTTGTAACATAAGACCTTTAAAAAAACTAAAATGCTACTTAAATGGCGGACAAATCCGTAACTTAATATTGTCCAACGTTGTTTCTTTTATTTTAAGAACCTGTCAAAGTGACTCTATTATGCCTGAAGGAAAGTATGAATAGAATTCAAGAGTTGCGGCCACAATACCCATTGCGAATGTAGACAATGCAGTATATTGGCTCAGTGAGATGCTTTTTCACGCCCCGTCTGGGGACATAGAAGGTGTGAAGTCATCATGGCATCGTAGGATTAATAAGTTATCGCGATAACTGTCACCCCTGCATCAATGGGCGTCCGGGCTCACACTAACCAACGTAATACGACAGCACGGATGCTGCCGCTTTTGGTTGGTCTTCTGTGAGAGGGTAGTAGGCCAATTCGTGCTGAAATCAGTGTCGCTCTACTGCCTCATATAGTGTTATTTAATTTTTGATTGATGATTTTGGGCAGCCCACCCGTATCATGAATGTCTGTGCATCTGTACTAAATTATACAGCTTTTATTTTGATGAAAAGGAGTATTGCAATTTACCTTTATTATTGGTATATTTAATCGTATATTTTGTTCGAAAGATTACAGTACAATTTTTCAAAAAAAAATTAGAGAATAATAAGTTAATTAATTACTCTTTAAGAAATCAATACACATTTCGAGTAAAATCATTATACGAAAATAATAAAACAATGCGTCAAGATAATTATGCTTCCAACTTAATTAGGTAACTAAAATCATGCAATAATATGCTTTTTATATCAGTGATATAAATTAAATTACTACTTCTCAACATTCGCTATCTGATCTAATTTAAGTCAAATTACTTAAAATCCGATTGCTAGTCGCGCCCCACAGGTATTGTTCGCGTACAGTAATCAAATCTAGTCGCCAATACGCCTGCTTACAGATAGAGTGACCTTGTTTGCATAAAGAGGTGTACACACTATACAATTTTTTGCAGAGAGGTTTTATTTATTTATTATTTATTTATTTATTTATTTATTATACATCATGCACTTTATGTACATAGGCGGATTTAATGCCTAAGGCATTCTCTACCAGTCGACCTTTGGGTAATGCAGAGAAAATAGGAAGTAGGTGTGTTTCAGGTGATGTTGAATAACAGAAGTAAACATATATGTACAAACTTATCATATACTAAAATTTATATAAATACATAAATACACATACTTAAGTTATATATACATCTAATTTTAGGGTTTAGAGGTTTTTCTGACGCTTTCTTTCAGGTTCTTATAGTTATTAATAATATAGTTATAATTGAGTAAAATCAAAAGCAGACACGTTTTTATAGTAAAGTAGTTTAAAAATAAAAAGTGTAAACATGTTAAAAAAATATTATAAATGCCAATAAGATCACGATTAAGATTACATTTTTTATTGTGAATAATTTGATTTGATTAAAATTAATCAACTAAAATAAATTATTGATACATGCCAATACTTGTGCAATCCAACATTCAAACTTTTCATAAAATCATTTTAAGAAAGTAAAAGTAAAAATATAAAAAAATAATTAATTCTTTATAAAACAAATGTGCATGTTTCATAACAGCTAAACTGTCACACTGACGTATTGTTGAATCGTGTCGTGGAGTAACGCTAAATATTTGGTCGTGAGTTACCGACCAGCACCTGAGCGGTAGCCCAAGGCTATCGATAGAAACATTGGCAAATTTTTAAGTTGATAATTGTGACATTAGTGAAATGAAAAAAAAGAATTGCGTAACAGCTGTATTTGAGAGAGCATCATCGATCATGAGAACAACATCGTATTGGCAGACTAATATAATAAATTTGTACATCATCTTCTTATCTTTTGTTATTCCCAAGTTTATTTGGAGACAGCTACTAGTTCATGCAGTTTTACCTGAATATCAGTTACAAAAACAAAAACTACTGTACGAATTTCGATGAAATTTTACAGTAATATAACTTACACATTAGAATAACACATGGGTACTTAAATTACATAAATGTTTAAATTTATCCCACATTTACTTTTTTTCGAGTATAGTTAGATATTAAAAATATATAAATAACTAGTAATTACTAAAATTAAAATATCGATTAACTGATGAATTTTTGCTTAAAATCTTTCTTATGAAAAATATCATTGCCTTTTTAAATTTATTTAGACAAATAGTCTTCCAATACAAAAAATACAAAAGTTCTTTAGGCGTAACAGATGTCTACTTACTGTAATGTATTTAACGATACCTTATTATAGTTAAATGAGGATCAACTTTGGTTGTTATCCAACTTAGACAAGCCGTAAACATTTCTTTATTTTTTTATATATTTCGGACATTTGACACACAACGTCATCTAGTTTCAAACTAAGTAAAGCTTGTGTTTTGATAACTAGACTGACTGATAGAATATTGATAGGATATTCATTGTAAATTATTGCTTCCAACTTCCAACTCATTGCTTCTCTTAAGGACACACGTGCACTTGCCATGTCAGTTACTGAACCACCTAAAGGTTGACTGGTAGAGAATGCCATATGGCATTAGTCCACCTTATGCAAATGTAATGCAGTAAGTGTTAAAAATAAAAATAAAATAAAATAAATAAATATTTGCAGATCATACCAACATTTGGTTCGACCTGTGAATCGAATCTGAGACCTCAAGCAGAGCTGTTGTATTCACTACCACTGCAACACCGAGGCAGTTGACTAAATAATTTATTAATAATTGATTAAATAACTAAATTACTCTAAGATATGTCTCAAATTTAAATTCTTTTTCAATTTCTTCAAAATTCTTAATATTTTAATCCATAAATATGTGTAGTTCGAGATTACTATTGCATAAAAATTACTTCTCTAAATGCCAAGAATCAATTTCACGGCATAAAAGATAAATTTATGGTATACCGTAAATTTAATACCCTATAGGGTGGTCCACGAATTACTTAACATTTGAAAAAATCGTATAAAAAAAACATTTGATATATTATAAAAATTGTTTACTTAAAAGAAAGCTATTTAGTTAGAATTTATTTTCTAAAAATTACATCATCTAAATGATCACTGTTTCGACGTTTGCGAGTCCGCGAGAGCACCGACATTTCTTCGCTGATTTTTTCGTTAAATTGAAGTAGTGTTTGGTTTTTTTATTAGTGGTTAGTTTTGGTTTATTGATGTAGACATGATTCTTTAAATAATTCCATAAAAGAAGTTTACTGGGGATAGATCTGGACTTCTGGGTGGCCATGGAACATCACCTCGTCTGGAAATCAGCTTTTATAGAAACATTTCTTTGGCCACCGGCAGGGACTCATTGGATGTATGACAAATGGCTTCATCTTATTGAAAACATGTGTTACGATTGTAACCAGTAAACTCCAGTAGCATCGGTCCAAGAGCTCCCATAACATGGTAGATTCAAATCTTAACGAATTTTTAGCCCACCCTATACAATAATAACTAAAACAACATACTAAATTAAAAATACTACTAATAGCTACGAGAAAATACTATCAAAATACATCTAGTAATTACTACAAATTGTTTAAAATCTATTGTCTTTTAACGATGAAAACTGAAAGTAACTCAACAAAATAACATGCTAATATCGAACCCGTAATCAAATGATTACGAGGCCGATAGCTGACGCATAGCCACTTAAGTTATTAGTATTAAAATTTATAACCTTATCTATTATTACATTAAACTGCGGCCTCTATATGTGATACGTGTTCACCTGGCTCTAAATAATGTCACACGGATCAAGCCACATGTTGCCTCTCACTTCAGGTGCGTTTTGCCGATAAAGGAGGTTAATTTGTTACCTTTATCTGGAACCATTTATATGTGAGACATGTCTACATTGTGTATGGTTTAGGAGTACCTAGTTACATTTGTCTATTTTGTACTATAGGGGTGTTACAGTTTATATTATTATTGAATGTCAAAAAACAATTAATTTTAATTTATTAAAATAAAAAAACTGTTAGAGTTGATGTAGATAGATAATAAAAAGCACCTGGCGAGTTTTTCTAGATGTAACATCAGTCAACAATTGGAGTTTGTATATGTGTCGGTATTCTGGCTGCTATGGCAATGAATCTCATTATTTAAAAAAAATATGTTGAATTTTATTTTTAACAGAAGGTCAGGGCGAATATTTTAGAAGAAACGGATTTTTTTACATAAATATCTATTTAGTTAAACCTGAATGATTGATTGAAGTGTTTCTAACGAACCAATCCTATCCAATCGCGAGGTCAATATAATCGTCGTCTTTAATCGTTTTTATTGTTTGACAATGTTTTAGTGTGAATTCCCTAAGAGAACTCTAGAGTTTCGTATCTCCAGTGTAACTAAAGGATAAGTTATGTCCTATGAAGTAACTGATTTATGTGTTCCAATGACCGCACTGCAGTCATCCAGTATTATTCTAACTACGCTTTCTTTGTTCAAGATTTCATAATGCATTGTTGCAGATGGCACTTTCCATTACAGCGCCACTCATTAAACGTTACGCGTTAGTAATTGATCACTTTACTTTCATTAATTATATTTGTTAAGTGGTCATCTTCGTGTGAAAAGTAGCTTACTTATCTTACCCCAGGTGCAAATATGCGTAACCTGAAATTTTATTTACAAAGAATAAGGTTATAAATACATTCACATATAACGTTTTTAAATTTTATAATGTATACTCAGGACAACTTTTTCAATTCACAGGTTGAAGGTGTTACGAGAACAAGTAGGAGATTGGCAGTACCCTCACCTTCTGACAATAACATCGTATCCAGTGTTGCTCAAGATGCGGCCCAGCCAACGTTCAAATCGAGGGGTACTAGGAGACATGAAGAAACTAGTTCACAAAGTGATATCGTAAGAACGAGGACAAGAACTAGAGTTGGAATTCCTCCTACTGCACAAGCTCAAATTCAGTCAACGCCAAGAAATGAACGATTTGATTCAAGAAGAAGTCGCACACGGAGTCAACCTGCTCCTGCTGACTTAGAATCTAAAAAAGATTCTACACTAACAAAGGAAACTGTCAACCGTAGTAGGTCTAGGGGAAATAGTAGACGACCTACTTCAACATCTACTACTACTACTACTACTGCACCTGTGGAACTTACTTCCCCTGTTGTTGACGAAAGCAAACTCGAAATTATTAATTCTAACTTAGATGACATAACTAAAATTCCTACAGAAGCACCTACTGCTGCAACGGTCGCAACTCAAGCAAGACGTCGAAATACACCTTCAACTACAGAAAGCGTTACACCACAAAGATCGCGAGGTCGCATTAACACTCGCCCAAATGCAAGATCACACGATCTCGCTGTCTCAGGAACTACCAATACTTTAACAAAAGCAGAAAAAACACCAACTACAGCTAGATCTGCTACTGATTCAAGAAACTCAAAAAAATTGAGGTATAGATCTCGGTCTTCAGAAACTGATACAAATTTAACAGGTGAAGGACTCCAATCAGCTAACGAAGTAGTTAAATCTAGTCAAAATAGAAAGAGTGCTACTAGTCAACAAGTAACACCAAATACTGCTCCGGTTGTTGTTGAAACAATTGTCCAACGAAGCACAGAGACCAGTAAACCGAACACAACTACTAAAAAAGTAACAAAAGTGATAAAACGTCCAGTGCCCAGTAGACGAAATGTGAACTTTCGCCCATCTGCATCCTTGGCTCCAGTTTCAAAGGTTTCCGATGAAATAAGTGAAGATGATAATTATCCAGCTAGTTTCAAGGCTTTGATACAAGCTAAGAATGCGTCGGTGAGCATTTTTTAGCATATTTTATAATCAACACCTTTCTGTGAACTTATGATAAAAATATAATGCAGTAATGAAAGTTTATTTTATTGAAATTATTTAATATGTATTGTTCAGTATAACATCAATCTATATTAATAATCAATGATCAATAATCCTCTTTTTTTAGACTCACTGAATTTTTAAACATTTTAAATTATTTATTTATCATCAAAATTACACTTTATCTTTCTTTTTCACATACTCAATCTGATATATGTTATTAGAAACCACAAAAAAATTCAAAACAAATTAATACTAGGTTTATATATTTAACTAAAGAGAATAATAAGATAATACAGTTACTGATCAAATTATATGCTTCAATTATTTTTGATTTTAAAACGATTTTCAGACACAGGTGAGCTCTCCTACTAGCGAGAGTTTATCATTGAAGGGATCACAAAAAGTTTATAAAACGTATTCGACAACAACATCAAAATCAACACTAACGGGCCCAGGCACAAACAGTTTTTCAAGGGTAAACACTTTTTAGGTATCATATAAAACATAAAACAACTTCATTTGTTACTCTTAAAAAACTTTACACACTTAATCTTCATAAATCAGAGTTATAAATATTTGTATACACTTGTTTATTCTACTTAGAATGACAATTTGCGACATACATATTACGATTAAGTAAAAACGTGTATGTTCCTCTATAGCCGCTAAATAACAATTACCCATATATTCACAGTGGCGTAATAAGCAAGCAGCAGAAGAGACAAAAATAGATAATGTAGTAGAAAGTAAAATAGTGGAGACTACATCAGTTCCTGAAGTGTCAAAACCTCAAACGTCAGAGTACAAGCCACGAGGCACCTATGCTCCAAGAAATAGAAAGTCTACCTTCACTCCGTCTTCCACACAAACTAGCCCTTCTGGTGGATCTAGCTCAGAAAAATCTAGTTTTAAATACAATAGAAAATTTAAAACGTCTACGACAGAATCACCAAAACTTGAGTCCGTCAAGAGTAAATCAGCTGAATCTAACCAAGTGTTAAAGAAACCTTTTGTTAGACCTCCATTTTATTCTAGAAAATCTAAAGGTAAAACCGAACCGAAGTTTGTTAGTAGCACTGAAACTATTATATCAGGTAATAGAATAAGAAAAGAGTCTGAGAAATCTTTTCAAAGACCCACTTTACCCAGAACATCTTTTTATACAAAGGCAAGAAATTTGAAAACTAAAAACGAAATTTCATCAACAATAGATCCTTTTAAAGAAGAAACGACTGAAGCGATTATAAAAAAGTCTGAAGAAGTGGTGGAAACCCCATTTATTTTTGCTTTACTAAATAATTCTGAAACTGTAAGAGTTGATACCCAGCCTGAAAATAAAGAAAACCAAATGTTTTTGATAGCAGTAACAAGCAAGGAGTCCCTAGGAAACACTACTAGTAACGAAGTTACAAATACTGCTGAAGAATCAGAAAATTTGCCTGTTGTCAAAGTTTTACCTGTAGTTTCAACAAAGAAGGATTCTGATAGATATAAATATCACTCAAATTATAAAGATCACAATTTCACAAATAGCAACAATAAACAAAAATCTTCATCAACTGCTATTCCATTGGTCAGAAACCTTCAAACGAGAAAGTATGGGCGAAATCGTGCCAAGTCTATTATCAATGAAGATGTAGTTGTAACTAGTCCTAAAACATTTACTACTGTCAAAAAATTCAGTGAATCCTTCTCTAAAACGACTGAGGCCTCAAATAATGGGGTAAGTACACAATATTCACAGAATATTTATTTTAATGAGATGTTACAGATATTCTCACTGTCATAACAAAATTTTACAGATTACACCTGAACCAGAAAAAACTAAGAGTAGGTTCAGTTCTAAGTACAGAGCCTCGTATTTAGATAAGCCATTTTACAAACCCACTGTACCTACCATAACACCGTCAACTGTAAGTAATATATCACAATTAACAAAGCATCTACTCAGTTATTTAAAATTTACACCTTCTCCTGTTCCCTGATTAATAACAATTGTTAACAGCTCATACATCAAAGCCCCTTTATTGAATTGGCATTAAGGTATTACTTTCCACATTATATACTTGTATGGATATGAATGCAAGAATGAAGTTGTGTCGTTAATTTGTCCATTTACAGTAAGAAAAGATTAAGCTGAAGAATAACAAAATTATCTTGATTTAGAAACGCTTTAAGAATTTTACTTGTAAAAATAAAAAAAGTTAAATATTTAAAGAAAAGTTTAAATATCTTGTTAATGCACAATATGCATTAGTGTTTATGCATTTTACGTTCATTTTATTTGAGGAAAAGTATTTATGAAAGCGTTATAATGTTTTATATCACATTATTGAATTGTTTATGGAGTGTGTAATTTTGACTCACCTCTTCTGTTACTGTAAACCACATGTAATCTGTATGGAATGTCAAATTCGTTGTGTTTTTATTAAAGCGGCAGAGAGTTATCTGTACAAGTATATCTTCAAAAATTATCAGTGTCACAATTGTCATTTCTTGTTTTTGTGAAAATAAGTAAACATTACTGATATGTTTCATAAAAACAAGAAATACGTCACTATGTGAAACTTGAATTAACAATATTCATTCACGCACATTAATGTCACTTGCATTTAACTATTCTCATTGCTATAAATTCAAGTATGTCATTTCAGCATTAATAATAAGATATTTCTTAAAGGCTTGGCTGAAATTCTACGTCACTGATCAACTGTTGACAAAGTCTGTAGAAGGGCCAAACTGGTTCGGAGGAGACATTTACACTACAGAGTCGATGTCAAGACTGAATACAACGCCATACATTCATGAATCATCCATAGAACCGGTTAATGGAATCATTTAGTTAACATTATCATCGTCACGTTCATTGCTCATTTTATTCACCCTGTTGTAAAATAATTAGATTTAGTTTTAAAGAGATGTAGAACTTAAGAGCATTTATTTTTCTTAGAGTTATAAATAGAATATAATTTTTGTTAAATTCTTTATTTATTGGATCTCTTTAAAACAAAAGTCTTTACTTACACCTTTAATGATAACTGTTACGTTGAATGTATTTCTCAAATTCTCATTCAACGCATTGGTTACCGTAAGTACATGTAGATTAGTATAAACTAACATAAAATTTAAGATATTAAAATTGTATACATATTACATCTTGTTTTAATGCCTAATATATATTATCATCTGAAACTAATTTTCACCTTAACATTATCATCTGAATGTACCTTACTACCACTATCTTAATACCAAATATTATAAAGAGGCTTTGGTCTTGGCACAAAATCTTACTTTAGATTTCCATTTTATATAGAAATTACTTTTAAAAATGATTTTTTTAAACACAAAAACTTATTCTTTTTTCTGTTTATATGGGTGAGATTACTTCTTATTTCAGGTAGAGGGAGAAGAAATACAATTAGGGCCAGACTTGAACGCTATTTCCTTTACTCAAACACGAAGGACACTAGACTCGGCAGATTTAAGATTGTCCGAGAGTCTAGTAAAGCCATCACATGTGATGAACGTTGAGGCATCACATCACTCACCATCCGTTACAATTTCTATATTTGATGCTTTAGCTGAAATACTTACGTCAACACCACGACCACGACTATCATCAACAACAGAAATGACGACAATAAAATCACTTAATACAGATGTAAAACAAGTACTCAACGGCGTGAGTAACAACGTTAATGTAAATAGTGTCCGGGGCTTAGTGAGTCAGGATACATTGACAAACGCCGATGTAAGCACTACTACTAAAACTGTACAGCCCACTGTTCAGACACCAAATGTGATTAACAGTATTTCGGTCGAGGGAACTGCTACACAGTCTCTAAACACAGAAGATGGAAGCTCGATCCCTGTGAATACATTACAAACTCCTGTACCCTCTCCTACACCTACTCCTACAACTCCAGTTTCTGCACGGAAACCATTTGCCATTAGAATTCTGTATTCAGATACAGAATCACCCACCGACAAACTCACGACTGCATCTCAACCTCCTCAGGGATCGACTGACAACCCAAAAATGGTATATAACTCAGTGTCTGATCTTTTGTTGTCTAATAATAATTTAGTGTCGTCTGAACTAACTAGCATGTTGTCTAATAATATTAAAGATATTATTGAAAATATGGATGAAAATAGTCGGTCAAAGTTGAATACTGTAGATATGTATAAATTTATAAGAACCTTGATTCCACGAGCTTTAGATGGACTTGCAACTGCACTTGATAATGCTGATACGATTCCCAATACAACACCTTACAGTTTGGATGACATTAAAGACACAGAAAATATAGTTATTGAAGGAATTGAGTCCAATAATGTTGTTCAAAATGTAGTTCCTGACAGTAGTGTAAATATCACAATTGTAGATAGAAATGTTGTAGTTACACCAATCCCTGCTGATGTAAATAGTCCTGTTACCACAGGGACCACAGAAATCCCTATATTTGATTCTAACAGGCAAGTGACTATAGCGACTGCTACAACTACAGTAAATGTATTGGCTAGTTCTCAACGGCCTAGTTCGGAAACGACAAGAACTACATTAAACTTTGAAACAGCTACGTCACCTGCCTCCTTAGAAACAGACACTTTTAAGACAGACATAATTAATGACAAAATATCTAGTAATTCTACTAACAAGTTCGTCCCTATACCTTTTCTGACAAAATTCCGCGGTGGAGATTTCACTGACGATGATGATGCAGCAAATACTTCAAGTATAGTTGCTAATCCCAACAAAATATCCCCATTACAATTATGGGTGTTGTCTAAAAAGGCTCAAGTTCTAAAAATGATAGAAGATTTAATAAAACAACACAATACAGAATTAGCAACTGCACCGCCATTATCTGACTTAGTTAACTCATCTGATACTGTTAATTTGTCCGATCGTTTGAGTGATATAGTGAATACAATTATTTCCTCGACATCGACTGAAACTGTTACGACTCGTGATGTTGAATCTACGTCACCTATGACTCTTGAAAACTTTACAATTAACCCCCTTACGACTATTTCAATTGAAACTACTACGAGTGGTAAGTCAGAGATCGGTCTTACAACAAACCCTACCCAAACGACAGGTACAGTAGTAAATGTTGATATATCTACAACAACTGAACCCTACACTTCCTTATCCTCTCGTTCTGAAACTTTTGAAAACAACAGTGGCTCAACTACCATGTCTTCTGGTACCACAGTAACCAGTACAGCATCAAATGACATATCCACTTCTACTTCCATACCTACAACAGATAATAAGGTAGTTGAAATATTAAATCGACTCCAAGATGTCACAGTTACTACTACACCTACTACAAGTGCAGAAATAACAACTACCTCAACAGCTGCTACAACCACGGAGATAACAACACAAGCAATTACTGAAATAAGTACTACAAACGTAGATATTACCACTACTGAAGCTTCTGATAGTAACACCATACCGACGACAATTAATAATTTGAATATCGGATCGCCTATAATTCCGAAAAAAGATTACGTTATATTCGGAATCTTACCTAACAACACTGTGGTACGTAAAGATCCTAATCAGGATATATTGGAAACATTAACAGAAGCAAGCCCATATATCATCTATGGTATACTACCCAATAACACAGTAATACGTAAATTCCCGAATGGGACTAGAGTGCCACGAGTCCTGCAAAAAATTGACATACTACCAATCAGCCCATGGAGTTTAAGAAATCCATACAGCCCCATCCATAATAATCCGGCCATAGTCAGACCACAGTCTAACCCCATCCGAGTATCCACTAATACTGTGACATCCACAGACACATCAAATAACGGAACGGAAAGATTAACCAACGGCACTGTAAATAACCAACAAACGATGGTATTGACTTTAAGTTGTTTAGCTTGAACGTTGCGCTTTATGCTTTCCCACTTCCTTTTAAGCAACTGTATTATATTTTGGGGCGATTGGGGCATGCGGATATATCGTAAGCTCTGCATGCATGTAATATAACTGCTTTTTTTGACCCCGCCAGGCGGTAACAGTTTATTTCATAATTGCAGATATCTTCATCAGCACTTAATATTAAAAGCAGTAACGGTATAATTACCACAAATATGCCAGAAAAAAGCACTGCCTCGCATGTACTGAGTTTACGCACAACAACAATGCTACCTTCTATTGATGAGATTCTGCTTAATAGTATATCTTCGGCCGCTAAACAGGATATGGTCATATCAGAAATGACAAGCTCTACTCGCGAACCAAGAATATTAACACTGGATATTGATCCGGAGGTATAATTATAATATTATTTATATACTCATTTCCTTATTTATATATTACTTCTTTTCTAATAAGCACGGGAACTAATGTTCACGATAATTGGTTCACACATTTTTCATACGCAATTATAACAACACTCGGAATTGGTTTTATAACGCAGTATAACATGACTCTTGATACTCAGAAAAGGTAAGTAGTGGTGAAGGTTTACAGTAGAGTATTGATGTATAATAAGTAAATAGATTCTGACAAGAAAAGTTTTATAAACACTGCTACAACTATTAACATAAATCAAAATAAATTACAGACAAAACAAATACGAACCGAAAAACCAGGAGAAGGTGACACAAGCGCAGTGTTTAAATTTATACCAATAGATGAAATCATGATTCAAACACAAGATTCAAATGTACTGAAACTATCTTCAACTAAAGCTCCTCCAACAAAATCTGGGCAATCTGAAGTACAAATAGCAGTTAGAACATCAGTGACCGAAATGAATACTGAATCACCACAGATTCAAACTCAAGAAACAACAGCTGAAGCAACAAAATTTTCAATAACAACAAGTATTGTGCCAGAAACAACAATGGTATCTTCAGTATTCACGAATACTCCTGCAACTCCGGAGACTACAACTGTACCACCTACCA
Source organism: Hypercompe scribonia (assembly GCA_949316085.1). Taxonomy (NCBI): domain Eukaryota; kingdom Metazoa; phylum Arthropoda; class Insecta; order Lepidoptera; family Erebidae; genus Hypercompe; species Hypercompe scribonia. The sequence goes on from OX438970.1 coordinate 20,680,421, forward strand.
CCACAACAACTTCAGAACCTACAACAACAACAACAACGACTACTACTACAACTACGACTACTCCAGCGCCGACAACAACAACACCGGTGCCAACAACTACGACAACCACTCTTGCACCGGTGATAACAACAACAGTGCCAACGACAACAACAACGGTGCCAATGACAACAACAACGATTCCAGCAACAACAACGACTCAAACACCTGTCAACAGTCAAACACCAATAACAACACAGCTTCCAACAACCATGCTTCCATTAAGTACTTTAAGTATTGAAGAAGAGTTAAGACGATATAAAGAAGATGTTCAACTACTCAAAACGTTGCTTCAAGCAACTGGTAGAGATCCTAAATCTTTAAATTTGAACCAAAATCTGTTTCCGTTTGGTGACATCGCGTCCACCAATGCTCCAACAACTACTACTCAACAAATAACTACAACAATGGCATCTACTACTACTCAACAAAATGAAGCAGCTAATTTATTGCAAGCATTACTTACTAATTTAAATAATCCAACAAAATTATCTGTGCCGAGAGCAACAGCAAAACAAGAAGTGACAACGACAACGAGATCTATAGAGGAGGATATCAAACAATTTGAAGAAGATACAAAATTTTTACAGGCTCTATTGCAAGCAACTGGACAAAATCCTGCTAACCTGAACATACCGTCATTAGATAGTTTAACAACAACACGAACTTTTACCACAAATACACAAACCATACCGACAACTACATTTAGGCCAACTACAACAACTGCTAGACCTACTACTACAACTAGATCGACTACAACGGATAGACCAACAACAACGACACAATCAATTGAAGACGATCTCAGACAGTTTCAAGAAGATACAAAATTGTTACAGGCCCTCTTGCAGGCCACAGGCCAAAATCCACAAAACTTAAATATTCCAATTGTATCCGGAGTAACGTCAAATGTAAGAATAGCTTCAAATCCTCAAACAACTTCATTAGGGTCGAATCCAACTACTCCCTTGAACATTAGGCCTGTGTACACAACAACGAATGGCCCTATATTTGAAACATTTGCTCCTAGAACAATTGTACCTACTTTACAGCCTACAACCGAAAATGTGAAAATTTCCACGACTTTCCAACCGTTTAACCAACGACGGCAGCCAACAACAACAGCTAGGGGTGCACCGGCAACATTCACTGGCCGTCGTGCTCCTGGATTTACATCTACAACTGAAATACCCAGTACCTCAACATTTTCGGTACAAGAAGACTTGGCTTTCCTTAATAATCTGGTACGTATGGAGTGGTTTTGAGTATTATTAACAGAATAGAATTTAGTGTATGTAACCAATAGATATAGCTTACATTAATTTAAGTCACAACTGGTAATTATTACACAAACAGTCAGTTTGTTGTTTATTTAAGAAATATAAAATAAATCTGGTGAACATACATTTTTTCTTTAACACAAAACTCATAGTAATTGTCCACCATTTAAAATATCTACCTTATACTTTTTATTTGAGAATTATCCTGCTTCTAAACCTTTATAACAGAAAACTTTATATTTTTTGATAACATTATTTTTGCGTAAAACTGCTTTTTTCTACTTCTCTTAAAAAATTATCCAATATGTTATTCATTGGTGTCGCAAAGTCACAAACTGTATTTTAATTTTTGAAATGCGGAACTGAAAATCAAATATTTTAATACTTTAGTATTTGATTTTTAGTCTCCCGATCTGTGTTTTAGAGCTTGTAGTGTTGAAAAGTATTATTAGAGCATCAATTAATTAATATTAATATCTTATATATTTTTTTCACAGAAAACTGTCTTGAACACAAATCCCAACAATGCTGATCCTGAAGCTGCACTTGCTAATAGAATAATAGCTTTAGCTGTCGAGAAAAGTCTCAATGAAATACAGACTGGAAAATCTGAATCTACACGTACAGGGAAAAATATAGCAGTCAGTCCAAATAATTTGATACGTCTAACTACAAATAGACCAACAACAACTACCAGACCAACAACAACTACCAGACCAACAACAACTACTAGGCCAACTACAACTACTACGACCTCAACGACAACACCGAGACCCACGACAACACAACGAATCACAACAACTATTAACAGTCCATCGCTTGATGATGATATAAGACAGTTTCAAGAAGACACTAAACTTCTCCAAGCATTACTAAAAGCCACAGGACAAGACCCGTCTACATTAAATTTACCGACATTACCACCAAATATAAACGTGAGTCCAAAACAGCTAAACACAGTAAATGAGGATTTGAAACTACTTTCAAATCTATTAGCTTCGCCATCGCCACTGAATGAGCCATTTGATCCACTAACGCCGAGGCCTTTAACGAACTTTAATAATGAGAATGTTAAGTCTACTGTTCCAGCTACAGCGTTGCCTTATGGTGCAAAAATTGCTGTTATAGATAATCTGAAAAGCGTGCAAGACGATAAGAAATTGTTACAAACTTTGATCAAATTACAGGACGTACAGGAGACGACGACTCAAAAGAGTAAACTTACTATAACAGGTAAGGTTTAAAATTTAAAGTAACTCAAGCTAGTTAAGAGTTAAATTAAGTTAAGTTTCAGAGCTCTTCACCGGTTAAAAGTATTTCAACCGGAATTGGGTAATTATATAATAATCCTTTGAAGTGCTACGTCAGATTTCCTTCTATTGTTGGTGGATCTTTATGTTAGATGAGTATGAAGTTGAGGTCAAAGTTTTATTGACTGATTTTATCAGTTAAAAATACTTTCGACCGGCTGAGAATTCTGACTGTAACATATGCGTGTTGCTATGTTGTATACCGTCGCTATAATTACACACACATAATTTAAGTAGTTGAGTTACATATATGTAATTCAACTACTTAAATTAAAAGTAAATATAATTTGGATATAGCACACGACAAACATTATCATGATTTAAACTTAAATATCTCAAAAACAAAAAAACAAATATCTATTAACATTTATCTAATTTAACTAAAGAAAAGGTCTTGTATCCTCAGGGTATCCCCATTTAAACTAGTTAGGTCCGCAAAATCTCAATCGAATTATTTTGAATAATCAGCAAAATATCACACAAGTATAAAGAAATACGGACCTACATCCTGGTAAAATTATTCCCTGAAATTGTCGAAATTGTTAAAAAACGAAAAACGACACATCTGTAAAGACACATTAACAAAACACATTAATTTCTTTGCTACAAGTGTACTATGTTTCTACTTTGTACAAAAGATGTTGTTTCAGGGCAATCTGCTGATGAAGCTCTGAACAAGTTGGTTCGGCAACAAAAAGCAGCGGGTATGGTGTCTGAAGCTACTCAAGCGCCTATCTCCTTAAGTACCGAGTACGGAAAGAGCAACGACGCGTTGCTAGCTGCGTTACTGAAGGAGCAAGGCTTTGGCCCAACCACGGCAAGTTCCTTGGACGAGCAACTTCGACTCTCTGTTAGTCTTACTTTTAATTTGACATCTACTAAACATTTAGGTTGTACTTCATCCAAAATAACGATTACATATCATATATTTTTGAACCTTTAACACATAATTTTTTACTAATAAAGCCAATCCACAACTTCACTCTGCTTACTGCACCATTCGTTTATCTATCATCTATCCTTTTATTCTTTATTTATTTTGAAAACTATCTTTAGTATGTAATAGGAAGTCTATAGCTAAATATAACCTTTAGGCTTTACTGAACCAAGTGGTAGTGACACCGAAAGCAAGGCGGACGACGACACCTCCGCCACCACCACCGCCGCCAGCGCCCCGGAGGCCAATCTTGGATGGCTTAGCTTGGCTCTGGCAACAATGGCGAGAAACGGCTCCTGGAAGCGGGCCACCAAGGCCAAGCCGAGGGCCAACATCTGCGCCTGCACCAGCGGCCAGGCCATCTATGTCATCAACAGCGACGAGCAATAGAGCCAGTTGGCTAGGCTCTGGGCCGTTCGTTGGCAACGCTGACGACAGACCAGCGAATAGAGTGGGTTTTTCATCGTTATTACTAAGATTATGTGATTGGGGATGAGGTGTTGGTAACAGACTTTAGATTAAATATTGCAAATAACATTCAGAAGTACTTTGAGATTCTTAATTATAACTTGTTCCTATTTAATCTAAGTCTGGTGTTGTATAGTTTGTATAGAACTGGCGATTGGGTCGGATGTAAATAGTGAGAAATTATTAAGATAATTTCAATTTCAATATAGATTTTTTATTATTTTAAAATATTTCTGTTTTCATAGTTAAATTATTTATTACATTATCGGCTTCATTGGCTTGTAAATAAACTTTGTGCTGTAAACAGCGCGTTTTTTTTTGTATAATAAAGTGTTTTTAATTTATTTATTTGTGTCTGTCTTGTGTTAATGTTATCCAACCCGTCCCATCTTTCTTTGCATTTATTTAATATTGAACTGTTTAATCGACACCAACTTTCAGTCCTTATTCCTTGATGTCATTCACATTTAACATATTATGCCCCATTACTTTCCCAAGGAATTAGATAGTAGTTAGTGTGTGTAACATAATTGTGTAATATCTAGTTATTAGTTATCACTTAGTGTATCTAGGATGCACCCAATTGGGAATAATATAGAGTAGTTAATTTTATTGTGTATGAAATGTAAATAAAAGTGAATGTGCAGTGTATCATAAAAATTGGTGAGTAAATTACATGTATACTGAACAAATGGCTTAAGAAAACAACTAAAATATTAAATACTCTAAATTGCAATGTCTAATTCTAGCTAAATGCGTGCCTATTAAAAATACTTATGATTCTAATACCCCACTAAAGAATATTTGTGTGTACTAGACTTAAGGATTTGTAAATTACAGTGTAAAATATGTAAAACATATTTTAATAATTACTAAAAATATTTTTAACTTGTCAGTTGAAAATATTACACGTACATAATTTCATAGCACTCTTTTGTATCATAATGTATATATCTATGTGTATATATGTATATACCTATGTATATTATTATCTAACACGTAATTATGTACAGCCTGATTTTATTCGTTTCTTTGTATATCTTTCTATTTTCACTATTTTTCGGTCATTATTTTTCACTAAATTCATTCACAATAAAAATTGCACAAAAAAATATGTTTTGTGGAAAGAGTTTGGTTGACTTGTTTTATTGATCTAATGAGATGAAATACTTCTTTTTAATATTATTAAAAAAAATATCACTTCTTGCCATGAAATAAATCTCTTTCCACAAAATATGAAAATGCCTCACAGCTCACTGCCTTAGCAAACACATCACCATCTCTATGTTGCATTTTGTATTGTGTGATGACTAACAACGCGGCTTAAATGTAGATCCCTCTGGAGCCTCCGAGATCTGTGGCATCCGAACAGACACCCGGTAGGGGGCAGCTTGTGTCTGCAGCCATTAATGTAAGCCGAGCCTTCTCGCAGTTCTTAGGAGCTGCGATACAGGTAATTTCTATTTAATATAGTTTTCTACTGAGGTATTGTTACAAGCTGTTAACGAAAACGCTGTTCAGTTGGAATCGAAACAGAAAAAGTGGATGAAGCTCATGAGGATAGAAGTAAGTAACTTTGTCTGAAAAGAGTGAGTGAAAGTATATGTGTGTGAACAAAGGCATTTTTTATATCTTTTTCGTTTTTCTTTTTTTATATTTATACATAAATACATTTTTATCAATGTTTTTTTAAGAAAATAAAGGGCGATTGTCAAGGAGATGTCTTAGTCGTAAGTTGTGTCATTTTAACACAACCATAATAATTAACTTATTATAATTATAATCACCAACATCTGCAGCCATATTATAATTTTATCAATAGTAACACAAAATTAATTATAAAACTGATTCACGACTAATATCATGTATTTTTATAAATTGTCGGATTTTGACTTTTAAGTCACTGTTTTTAAATTTATTTTTATAGACTTGTACACATAATTTTTCTACTTTCTTTATTGCATTGTTTCATTTTATTGAATTTTCACTATTTTTGTTAATTATTAATATAAGCTTTTTTCTGCGAGCAGTACCTATTTCTTCTTTTATTTACTTAAAATGTAACCCCCCCTTAGTAAATCAGTAACTCCAGTAAATAATTTTTAATTTTTATTTTAATGCCCATTACTATTATACGTTTTAAAGTATTCCTGTAATTCTGTCAAATTTAAAAGAAAAATAATATAATTCTTTTCACATTACAGGGTGCTGCCCAAACCGTCCAGAGCGTGATTCGAGCCGGTCAACGAGCGGCCAACGATGTCTACGTCAACGGTTCTGGCGGCTCAGGATAGTCACGATAAAAGACTCCGATTCGCAGGACTCGAAACTTTTCCGAAAGTGTCATAGTACGCACAATGTGTTGAAGTGCTCAAATGTAAATAGTCGCTTGTAAAATGTTATTCATAGTGTTGATTCGAAAATGTAGTTAAGTTCAAAGTCCTCTAGGGATTAAACACGTTGGGTAACTCAATACAAATGATAATTAAATCGATTTTTTCTTTAAAAAATCTCCCTTCATTTTTGTTTTAACTGAAAAACAATACTTCTGTACATAAGTACATAAGAATGAATATTAGGCATCTTGTATATTATGTATATACCTAAGCTTGGTTACCCATGTTGTTTTGATAGAACTTGATTCTTTTAAAGTTCCTAGGCAGAGATGTAAAACGTTTTCAATCAATACGAATGAATCTAAAATCTATTTTTGTGAAATATAATTTTTACAATATTGGGCAGTATCATCTCTAGGTTTGCGACCTACATGTCTGAATCTAGACTTAGGCAAACAATGTGATGTTAGCACTATCTTAGTTTGTATTATTTAAAAGCTTAATAATTATCTATCTTATAATTCTAGAACAATATTACCGTATATAAAATGTAAAATTATTATTAAGAATGGGTTTATTCAATATTGCGTCGTCACTTATCATGTATTTCAATTAATATTTTTTCACAATTTGTACGCTTAGTATTCATGTAATCCGTGTGGTGACGAATGAAAAATACGGAGTTTCACCATATCTTCTCATACATGTCATAAGAGGTGACTAAGGGATAACTTACGCAGGAAAACTTGAAACAAACACTATGCCAATCTGTGTGGGCTATGTGGTATAGTAGGCTGAAATTTCCTTGCTAAAAAGAGGCCTATGTCCAGCAGTGGACCGTTAAAGGCTGTTGACGATGATGATGATACGCGTGGCATTTATGGGGGATAAAGATGATACAATAAACTTACGTTACTTTAATAAAGTAAATAATCTTATTTCTCCACTTTTATATATATATTACACGTAATATTTTCTCGTTATAAAATTTTCGCAAAAATCTTATTGAAGTTTCAATTGTATTTAGTCGATCGTGATCATGGGTTGATCAAAAATTGATTACTTTAGAAGTGATCAACTATGAAAAAATATTAATAAAAATAATTATTAATAAAAGCTTTGTAATAAAATAGTTTCTTGTGCTAATAGGACATTAAGTTTTTTGCAAAATGTTTATTTTTAACCCTACGAATGAGTTAGTTGTAAGTCTCTCTATAATCTTAAGCCTTACATGTGCCATTTGCACGTGCTTGTTTTCGCTCCTGCAGTCTTCAGCTATTATTTATTTAAAGTGATATATTGTACACTTAATTTGGAATGTTGCAGGTTGGGATTTCTGTGGTCAGGTTAGTTAGTCAGTTCATCAAAGGTGAATTTCTTAGTGGCGAAATATTTAATCACGTCAAGCGAATTTAACGACTGAGTAAAATGTTTTAACGATCGAATTATGCGATTTGTAATTAATTATTTAACTAAATTAAATTGTATTGTTTAATGAGATGAGTTTTTTATTTTTGTAAAACAAATTTTGTAAATATTATAAATGAGCTTAAGTATGAAATTTTCTAAATAGTTAATATTACTAACGGACCTGACTGATATCGAAATGGGGATTGTTTAGATTTGCGATAATCAAGCCGTTTAGCTTCTCACTGCCTTTAGCTATAATATTATTAATTAGAATAATTTATATAAGGATTGGGTACTGTAGTTATAATGAATTAAAGTGACAGATTTTATAATTGTTTAATTTATGAAAGTGCGTATATCATCTTAAATACTAGTTTTGAACTAACTACACAATTTAGTGTATAATTAAACGGTTATAAAATTTGTCAAGCATTGCTTATGATCAATAATTTTTGTGAATTGTTCACTGCCAACATTTAGTTTGTATGTTTTTTTATTATTTAGTATTAGTTATATTTTGTAAATATTGTAACATAAATGTGACAAATATGCCTATATTTTAAATATAACGAATTAAAAATTCGTATGATTTTGACTAAGTAAATCCTTGCTTTGCTCGGTAATAAATATGATTAACATAAGATTAACTCGCATGTATCAATGTAACTCAAAGTGAAAATATATAGTAAAAATCCTATATCATTTATTTATATACTGGGAAGAAAGACAGGTAAATAAATTATTTCTAAAATATTTTTTATTTTATTTCAACCTTTAAACAGGGCTTTTTATTAGGTACTAATGCATCTCTTCTATTTTTGATACCAAAAAAGTTTTTTAATAGAGAGATTCTGAGAATGTACGAATTACAACCCAAGAGATTATTACATCACATCAATAGTTTTGAACAGTCCACTGCTGGATTCTTAAACCTTTCTTTCGAAAGGAGGTTTTGATTTAATACAGGGTATACTATAGGGCTTGTTTCAAGTTTCAAGAGATAAAAGGGTATTATCACAATTTTCTTGATGACTACACTTAGTATATATACATATAATATACAAGTATATCCATACATTTTTTTTGTAGAAGCTTACCAAAATGACTCCACTCTTCCTAATCGACAGCATGAATAGAATTCAAGAGTGGTGGTCGCTATACTCATTGCAAATGCCGACAATGCAATATGTCGACCCATATTATGATGGTCTAGTTAGATGCTTCTTCGCACCCCACTTAAAGGACCCGGGATGATTTTACTTTGATTTTACTTTAAGACACATTATTTTTGATTTTTTTAACTTTCTGCTCTTGATTTATAATTTCAAATACGATATTTATTGAAAAACGAGTACAGACCACTTACTATATATCGTGTATGAATTCTTCTTTTTCTGAAGTTTAAGCGATTTTTCCTAAATTGCCACGGTGCGACTGGAATCGGACGTCTGCAGGGTAGGTCGTCTCCTCCTGGGTTGAGCGTAATTTGTTACGCCGATGACACAGTGGTCACCGCCCGCGTCAGAGCAGCGTGAGGTCCTCACTGCAGTTATTGGAGGAGATCTCTCGCTACCGGCTGTCATATGCTCTATGGTCGATAGTGACAGCTGTTTAAATAACGTGTTCTGCGAAGACGTTATCTCGCGGAAGGAGGTGGCGGAGAAGGCCCGGAAGAACGATCTCCACTCCGCCTCATTTCGCGCCGGTAAACCGGGCGGTGCAGATGTGCTTACCAGCGCCTCATGCCACCCTGAGTGTAGCCGCGGATGGTCGGGAAGGGTTTTCCCCTCCATTTGCTACAGTGGCCAGTTGTGAGGAGATGAGTTCCACGTGTACTGTATGTTGCCTAAATAGAGAGTTTACCGGTAGATGATACTCACGCTAGCGGACAGGCGCTAGAAGGGGTCTGAATGTCGTAATAACAGCTGTGCCCGGATCCCTCTTATCTCAGGCGCTGAGTGGCACACCATGTGGTTTTAGTCGGTCCGATTCCGACATACCAATCCGCCGCAAACTCCGGTGGGGTGACGGTCCGAGGGGTTTTCCACACGTTAAAAAAAAAGAAACAAAAATTATTAGCATACTTGAGAACACTGGAGAGCTTAATGTGAAAAACTCAACAACACTTTTTTTGGCCCGAATTGGGAATCGAACCTAAGACCTGATGATCGGCAGTCACCAGATGCCAGATGTATTGGAGACATTATGATAGTAAATATCATTAAATACTGTATTGTGACGTATTTTCTTTCCTACATTGTGACCAAAGTATTATATTCAATGACAAAGACATAAATACTCCATCTGAAATGTTATAATGAGCAGTGGGCAAAACTTATTTTTTTTCACTTCACTTTTTTATTTACCGAACGCCTGCTCTTATTTTCTGAGTGAACAAGTGTAAAGACGAGAAGTAACATACGCCTTCAAATCATATGATACTGACTTGATAACAAAATAAACATCATCATCATCGACAGTCTGTAACAGTCCACTGCTGGACATATGCCTCTTCTTAGAAAATTCAATTAGGTTAATTTTAAAAAATAATAACACATTTATAACATACGACATTAGAAATGATTGCACGGATGGTACGGTGGTTTAAACGGCCCCTTCCCTTCTTCCTACTGCGTTGAGTGTTTTAGGTTGTTGATGGATCACACAAATCACACAAAGTGTTGGACAACACTTTGTGTGATTCTTAAATTTTTGTTCTTAGTCTGTGTTATCTTTGTATACGTTTTTAATAAATAAATAACACTTAGCTCATAGAACATTGACGTTTATTTTACCGACCAATATAATATAACAATATAGTGTGTAAGTACAATAAAAGTATTTGTAAATTGTTTATGGCTTCTACAAATTGTACACCCAATGGATAAGTATAATTACAAAGGCCAATATCTAAAAATTGTGAAATCTATTTGTTAATCAGATAATATAATCGACTCCGACCGATCGTGATCATGGGTGATCGAAAGAGTACACCTGTGACAACGATCAATAATTAAATAATTACTTAATAAACATTACTTTGATTTAATCAATTTTATATCTAAATCGATAATGTCGGCCTCGCTCACGTGATTATTTCTAATTTTGTAAATATTTCTGGCCTTGTAAATTTTTTATTTCTAGCTTTGTAAAGGACGATTTTTCACGCATCCGTTTTTTTATCCCTCTATAGGTGAAACTCCCATTAATCTAGTCTCAGTGGGTGCTTACAACATTAAATTAGGCTGTACAAATATCGAGTTTTTAGCATCAGTGGTTCACATTTTATGTCTATGATTCAGTCAGTTAAGGTAAGTAATTTAATGTACATATATAAGTACTTACATAAAAAGTTGTATACATATCTAATACATGTTTATCTAGATATACGATATTCAATATCTGTTACTACGCTGACCCAACAATTACTTTGTTGACTAGCTAACACATTTTTATCATAACGATAATAGATATGCTGTTATCTATATTTATTCATTCGGTTTTTTATAGTTATGATTTGTATTTATTTGTTAATAATTATTAGAGATCACTTGGTAGTCGAATTTCGAACTTATGAGTTTTCTTTTATAAAACCGACTAGACTTAACTTGTAGAAATTACGCACTTTTAATCACTTTAATTTATGCCGAAGCATGGCAATATCATGATACTTTGTGGCACTTGAAGGTTAAAACAATGGACCTTACCAAAAAAAATTACGAAAAAAAATGTCGTCATTTGTAGATATTCTAAAGTTATGATTTATTATGAAGGTTTTTTTTATTAATTACTTCGTTTCGGCTATTGCGGACATCCTTGGGGTGAGACCTATGTCCAGTCGTGGACATCTTTTGCTTAAGTTGATGATGTTGATGATTTTAAAGTTTAATTTTTTACACTATTGATTTAATTATAAAGTGAGTCAGAAAATGCAATTAGAAGTCATTGCTTATATTTGAATTACAAATTATATAATAATGTTTTACTAGAATAAAGTATAATTGTTGATCGTTTCAGAATTAGTACAAAATGTGTGGTGGCTGGGACATTACGTTTACAGCATGAATCATAACAGCTTGTAAATCAAATTGAACAATAGCATGTGCTAGTTATCTATGCCAAATGACGTAGAATTTGTCACTCGCTCAACCTATTTATTCCAAAGCATGTTCAGCATTAAACAAGTCGACGGTGGGGTGATACCATAAAAGTAATATGTTTCTGTAGAAAATAAAACGCAATCATAATAACATAAACAAGATTTCGCAATTTATTTTCTACACATCACATGTTTATAGAATTTTCACGAAAACTTGAGGACCGACTAAAGGAGCAAACTACACAGGACAACAGATCTGCAGAGAGAAGGAAAATTTAAAACAAATTGTATAAAAGCTTGGTGTAGTAGGCCAAAACCTCCTTTCGAAGATGAAGCCTGTGGCGACTTCCACATTTAGCACAAACAAAAACATACAACAACGTCATCTAGCGAAGATACATCGAACTACAAAGTATAATAATGAACTATGAAGCAACTACTAATCCTGTATTGCGAAATAGAGATTCGATATATACAACATCGTAACATTAACTGTTGGGCCGTGGCCCACCAGGCATGATCACCTCGCCTGGTCGGAGAGTCCTCCCTTGGTGTCGTAGGGACATGAGACCCTCGTCCCTCCACAAAGCCTATGTCCAGCAGTGGAATGTTAAAGGCTATTGTCGATGAAACAAAATAATACATTTTTTTACACGTTAAATGTAATTCTAATGTAACTTTAATGTAACTTTTTCTTAAAGTAATAGTATATTTTAGTTTTGTAGTGCGAACCTGCTTACGGTTTGAATGAGCCTGAGGCTTCATCTGACTGATACTTGGTGCCTATGAGAGCCCTTAGAGGTTCTGCTCCTAATATCTCCCCAGTTGTGTCGGATGGCCATCCCACCGAATTGTGAGAGTGCGGGAACAGAGAGTGCACTTGTTTTGCACACACTTGTGCACTATAATATCACCTGCCTAATTGGCTGGTCTCCGATGAGACTGGTTGAGTCATCATCACTACGGGCTCGCAGAAAATCCGTGTTTAGCAACTTTTTTACCAACTGAAAACTTACCTTCACTTCACCTTCTTCAAGAGGGAGTGAGACTCTAAAGGCGACAACACACGTGTGGCTCTTGAGTAGAAGGTATCCATGGGTATTTTATGTTCATGATATTCGCTTACTGTCTGGCAACCTGGCTATTTGTGTGCTACTTGCACTAAAATGTATGTATAACAAACTCACTAATGCTTCAAATATCTCAGCAATTCAAAGATCACCAAACCGTTTATTTCTAAAATTGGATAATTACTTGTTCTTTTAGTTGTTAAAAACCACTTCACGTTTTATATATGCTATAAATAGTAGTTCTAATCTCGTCTATCTTTATATCAATTATAAAGTAATCAAAATTCATCAAAATTGGTTTCACCAGTTTACGCGTGAAAGCGTAACAGACAGACAGACAGCCAGAATTACTTTCGTATTTATCATATGAGTAGACGTAGATAATTAAATGACGTAAGTGCTTAAATTCTTCGCTTATAATAAAATATGAACAACACGTCTGTGCTATGAATAAAATTAACTTATTTTTAATAAAAGGATTTAATACACCTGAATCATTAAAAAATTAATAAACTACGGTCTTGATGCCTTCATTAGAGGAGATATTTTTTTCGAATTAGGATGGAAGGAAACGCAAAGTGTAACCAAATAGCACGAAGGAAAATAAGAAAAATAAGAGCCTCATTTTCACATTAAAGTTTTAAAAATACGTATCTATCTATTGAATGTACCCACATTAGGAGATATGGTAATATTTTTAGATAAGATCATGAGTATAAAGTATACTACGCCTTAGGATCCATAAAAATGCCTTTGTCATCAAGTCAGATAGCACAGGCATTAGTCGAACAAGGTTTCACCCATCGTGAAGTGGCTATTGTCCTAAACGTGCCGCGTTCTTCGATGCAATATGCACTAAAATGGTATCAAGAGGCTGGCCGCTACACCCGAAGACCAGGTAGTGGCGGTGTAAGATGCACATCAGCTCGTGACGACCGCTTTATTGTGTTAGAGATTTTAAGAAATCGCTTCCTGACCGCTGTTGAGATCCGTCAGCGGCTTCAAATCTCCAGAAGTGTGAATGTTAGCGTACGGTGAGAAGACGTATGGAGGAAGTTAATTTGAGAACAAGAAGATCAGCCCGTGGTCCACAGCTCCTCCCACAGCACAGAGTAGCTCGACTTCACTTCGCCCGCGAACACGCTATCTGGACTTTTGAGCAAAGGGCAAGGGTTTTGTTTACAGACGAGTGCAGGATCGCTTTAAATGCACCTGATGGTCGACAACGTGTCTAGAGAAGGAAAGGGGAACGCTATTTGGCGATGACAACCACACCGACGGTCAGTTTTGGCGGAGGTTCTATAATGGTATGGGGTGGCGTGAGTTCTGATGCTCGTACGGAATTAGTCATCGTCAATAACGCCTTAAATACAACTCGATACGTCGAAGAAATTCTTCAAGATCATGTTGTGCCCTTCGGAGGGTTTATTGGTTATGACCAACTCATTTTAATGCATGATAATGCCCGTCCACATGTCGCTCACATCGTGAATGATTACCTTCAAGAGGTTGTTGTTCAAAAATTGCAGTGGCCAGCTCGCAGCCCGGACTTAAATCCGATAGAACACGTATGGGACAAACTGAAATGAGCAATAAAGTTATCATCGAACCCACCACAAACCCTTAACCAGCTTCGAGATGCTGCACTTACTGCCTGGCGCGACTTATCACAAGTCAACATCAAGAACGTCATCCAAAGCCTGCCAGACCGAATGCAGGCGGTCATTAGGGCTAGAGGAGGCAACACACGCTATTAAAAAGGACAGAAAGCGACAAAAAATCAAACAATTTTAAATTCGTAGTGCTTTTAACTCTAGTGTAAAATTTTGTGAAAACGTGATTTTTTGCATAAACTTCATTATGAACCCGAAAAACCTTTTAATGTCAAAAGAAGTGATCAGGAACGTTAACTGGATAGACTCCGATCACAACTAGCCAAAATTTGTAGAGCTAAGTAAAAAAAAAGGAAGTAGTCATACGTTTTGTACTTGGCCAACTTTCCGTGCCGGTGAGTGTAGCACAGTTTGCATCGTTGACAAGAGTATTTGGTATCCACAATGTGATAACAAAATAAAGTGACTTTCAATTTTTATCCTATCCGGGTGGTGACGGATTAAGAATACATAGTGTTACCACCCCTATTCATACCATGGGTGTCGTAAAAGGCAACTAAGGAAACAAAGTATGCAAGACAACATCATTACAAAGAGAAGGAAAACTTGGAACAAACCCTATTCCAACCAGTCTGGCCAGCGTGGTATAGTAGGCCAAAACCTCCTGGCTAAAGAGAGGCCTTTGTCCAGCAATGGACTGTAAAGGCTGTTGATGAAGGTATATATAGATATATTTTATCAAAACTTGATAGTTCCTTCAATATAAACCTGTTCTGTTATAATGTACTTGTGTGAGCGCTTTTCTAATCATCAAAACACTTCAGAAACGCTCTTTTGGGTACTGCCTGGAATTCCTCCAGCGCATAGCTGCATAACTTAATTCTCCTCAATTCACTTTTACCTTCGTTCTTACATGGGTCTTTCACTTTTAAGAAGACGAAAAGTCGTAAGTAAGTCAAACCTGGTATGTAGTGGCCGAGACGTGGTGGTAGTAATATTTTGGGATAAAAAACTACTCGCTGGTAACGATATCTGCGCATCATGGTGTGAAATCCATAAATATTCGTGCCACACTACCGACCTTTTTTGTACTTATTGATTTTTAATGTTACGTTTAACGTACGACCTTGTGGTAGAAATTTTTGATGCAAAGCGCCATGGTAACCAAAGAAACTGTGAGTATACAAAATCTTCACGTTCGAACAAACATGGCGAGCCTTTTTCGGTTTTTGCTTTTCTGACCTCTTCCATTGTGATGGTTGCTTTGGTTTCGATGTCATAATCATATACACATGATTTGTCACCCTCAGTTATAGCCCTTTTGAGCAGATCAGCATCATCTTTGATGTCAACATATTTAGGAACTAAGATCATCAGCTACTTCTCTTCAACCACAATGTGATCATTTTACATTAAAATTTTACTTTCTGAACATTTTCAACGGTTTTGGCGTGCTGTGGCATCCGAAGCGAGGTTGATCGTTAACATTTTCTTGGTCCCATTGGTATAAACCAGAGTGGACTCACCGCACGACATTGTCAACATTTCAAGAGTTTTTGACTACATAATACAATTTCTACGCCAAAAATAACACAAACTCTGCTCTAATAAATTCAACAGTAAAAAATCGCTGAACATGCTAACATGAGTCTAACCTTTATGTCTCTAACAGAAAAACAACATATGTACAGCCAAAACTGTGAATCTATAATCGTGATGAGTCTACTATTGGAAAAACATAATTTTCGAAATTGGATTACAAAGCGTGTGAAATTTAAAGTCAGCTTACTTTTTGATCACACGATTTCGTAGATATCACATATATAAATTAAGTAAATACTTACTTCCTTTTGGTAGCGACTGTACTAAGTGTAGTTTGTTCATCAGTGAACACATCAGTATTACCCCCAATAACATGGAGCGTTCTGATTTGTTGACGTCATTAAAACACGCATGCGACATACTTAATATGACATTGCTTGAAATGACACAGGCTGAATGATGTTGCTGCTGAACAACACATATTTATAGTTTAAATTGACTTTGAGCGTTGGTAAACATCATAATACATAAAGAACATAGATTAAGATATTGTTTTTATGTGTAACATTGTTAACGTTGAATATACCTTCTGGAATGTTGTTCTACTCACGAGTGAATAATATTTTTGGTACTTTTCTATAGTGGAGACAGAAAAAAATCGAAAAATTTGAAGAACTTAAGTTAACAAAGTAGAAAGAACTGCTTATCTAATTTCTAATCAGGAGCTGGATACCACTGGTTGAGATCATTCCTCGTCATCAGGTAATGACAACACCACATCTTGAAAATAGATTCTTAGTATTCCGCAGGGCTAACGTCTGAGGTCTGTCAATAGCAAGTCTAGAAAGGAACGTTCCCTTTCTTCAGGGTAACCATAAAACATGTATATTTCTGCGGATTTATTTCTCATTCAACACATAACAACATTATAATCTATTGCTTGAATAGCAATATTTATAACAGGTTATATTAAAAGTTGATAGATAAAAGCAATCATATATTTTAATGTTGCAAAAATAAAGATATGTAAAAGCTGTCCAACTAGTTTCAAGTCTGGTTTATTGCCATTTATTTTTTTTAGTACCAAATGCCTTTGATACGCTAATAAATGTTTAATAACTGAGTTTCGTTATCGGAAATGATTAAAGAGCTGTCTGAATTTGAATTACACGTAGAGCAAAACTGATTATAATATATATCGAATATTAAAGCGATGTTAATAATACGAAACAGATGTTTGTATCTTAATATTAACAGTATATAAATCGGTTTTTGTGACACAAATTCACTCCTATAGAAAATTGTCGCCATAGTGTGGGTCACTATAGTGCATTGTCTGCATTCGCAATGAGTATGGTGAACACCACTCATGTTTTGTATTCATACTTTCCATCAGGCAGAGTGAAGTCACTTTGGTATGGTATGCATAGTTCCTTAGTTGTCTGTCAAAATAACCATAAATGTGGTTTGTTTCCAAAAACAAACTTCTTGTTAAAACAAGTATTGTTTGATATTTTTAGTAGCTTACCTGATTATCCTTGTCCAAGGTCGACGTTTATAAAGTGGTGCTATTATTTTTGCTAAATTTAAATATATGTAAGTATTTGGAAGGATGAGCTAAATACGATGATTGAGCCGGGATTAATTTCTCAGGTCCCTCAATATCTCGAATAGTGTAAAACGTCTTGCTGTTTTAAGCTGAACGACACCGGCCGGTAGCATAGCGGTGCTGTTCCCTAATACGCGCGAACGGTTGACAATCAGTTCAAGATTACTGAACTATTATTATTATAAAAGGAACTGTCCGTTAAAAAATCATAGTCTATTTTATTAACTTTTAAACAGTTTTACTGGGATAAGGTAAATATTCTAACGATTTTTCATGCACCCGATACTATGGAAACATTTAATGTTTAAAATGGGACCAATAAATTGATATATAATTTATACATACAATTAGGAATCCTGGTAACATTATAAAAACATTTTTTAAGGCATCTAATGTACATAATACGAAGCATTAACTGTGCTAAATTTATCTAAAATAAGCATACAGAAGTTAAAATATCCTAAAAGTAGGCCATGTATTTTTTTATATAATATAAAGTTATCTGCAAAGTGAATAGCTATTAAATAAAGTCATTCCAAGACTGACTGCCATCAGAGCTTCACAAGCCATGTACTACGCTATATCGAAGCTCTGTAGAAAGGTATTTGTCGGTTTTTTTACGGCTTCGTAACGATTGCCAAGTATACTCGTTCAGCAACTGGGATCGAAGGCTTAACCGAAATACGGAGGGTTCTCAATATGTTAGAAATGGTCACCCATCATAGACTGATCTGGTTAGGAATGCTTAAATTTGCAACGTGTTAACATACTCGTATATTACTTAACCACGAGTCCTATTTAAAGGTATGTAAGTATATTTTTTATTTTATATATTAAGAGCCTGCCAAAATAACTCTACTCTGCTTGATGGAAAGCATGAATAGAATCCAAGAGTTGTGGTCACCATACTTATTGCAAATGCAGACAATGCAGTATGGTGACCCACACTATGGCAGCCTTGTGAGATGCTTTTTCACACCCCGCTTGGGGGCGTAAAAGGCATGACAGTCATCGTGACAGTATTAGGCTTACACAGTTACCACGATAACTGTCACCCCTGCATCAATGGGCCTCCGGTCTCACACTCACCAACGAAACACGACAACACGGATGCTGGCGTTTTAGGTTGGTCTTCTGTGGGAGGGTAGTACTGACCCGGTCGAGCCGGCCCGCTCGTGCTGAAATCAGCGTGGCTCTACTACCTGCTACTAAATGGATATTTATGAATAAGAACAAAAATATTTGTCATTCAGGAAAGTTATACCTACCAGAGATTAGTCACACGACCTCGCTAAGATATTACGTATTGATAATCTGTAGGTGAAAGTTAAGATGTCCTTAACCTTGTCACAGGTATTGGACAATTCGTTGGACTTATTTACTTCATTGCCAAATTCTGTGTTCTTAGTAGTGAAGACTTAGTAGAAAAATAAAGATATGAATAATTAATTGTATTCGTCATACCTCATAACAGTACGTACTTATTTACAATTTTAACTTTTTTACAGATAATCTGCTGCCTATGACAAATGGGCCTTTAAGTTTCTGGTAGTAAAACAACTCAGTGGTGAATTACTAATTTTTCACGTGATGAGATGGAAATTTTATCGATTATTTGCTGCAAAATCGATTTCACAAGCTCGAATCAAACAAACAGTAAATATTTATGCACATATACATAAGTCATATGTTAACGATATAGCTTGTTCAATTTTAAGATATCCATTAAAGTTTAATTTTGCTTGTCGTCGTTTTAAGGCTTTTGCTGTAAAAGCATAGTCTTTGTCTTTGGTAACAGTAAAATTCTGTAGCATTAACAATATCAATCAAAAGTTTAAGTTTTTAATCAGTGTATTTGTAATTCTAGGATGACGCGACATACTTAAGGCTGCCTTCATATTTCACCTATTCCTTTAAGAGGAAATAATTTCTCTACTGTCATCAAAAATAAAAAGAGAGTGAGTAAAAGCTTCAGAAATCTATTTAATGTATAATTTTATTAAAGTAGGTAGCAGATTTTCTCAGATTCTACTTACAGTCGAGTATTTATTTTTTATTACAGCATTGATATTGGTTCTCGTCTTATCGTTATCGCTAAACCTTCACAGTCTGCCTTTACTAACTTCTGAGAATAACTTCAAAATATATGATATATTAGACCACGGTTTCGAGCTCGCACGTTTACAGTACGTTGTAGCACGGTTATCGTCTCGTGGGAACATAAATGTGAAAATGTTGAGTGTGTGAGTGTGCGTTCGAGCCCGTCCTCCTTCATATTTTCGTGCTCTATTTAGAAGGCCGCGGAGGGCAATTTGCTGCCTCTCCTATGCGGTGCCACGATTCATTGCTCTCTTCGGAGCAGTGTTATGGCCTAAGCGTTTATCGGCCTCTTCCCACCGCCGAGCTAAGCTCAATCAAGCTCAGCAGGTAGCGATCAATCGGTTCTTACGAGGATACCGCACCTAGACGGTAACTGCACTGGCAAATTGTCCGCATTTTGATATCTGTCCAGTGCAGTCCAAACGCAGAACTCATACCAGCGCACCTGTTTTCCATCCGCCATGAACCTGGGTCCATTAAACGGGTCGTCATCACGCTGCATTGTCCACATTCACAATGAGGACGGCGACGACTACTCTTGGATTCTAATCATGTCTTCCGTCAGGTAGAGTCATTTTGACAGTTATTATATAAAAAAGAAAAAAATCAGGGCAGATATGGACACAAGCGGCTTTGAATGGGCCCGTGCTGCCCACTGGGGTGAAAGCAGAGAGTATTAGGAAGAGCTTGAATGTTAATTGATAGGCATTGGTACAGTGACGAGCGCAGCTGAAACAGCCATACAATATGCATTAACGTGCTCTCATTGTCGTTCTGCCTAACCTCGAAAATTTGATAGGTAGAGAGGGAGCTCACATTACCTACACATAGTTACTCAGTGGGTTTGCTTTGGTGAGTATCTAAATAAGATCGGACGCAAGAAGACAGAACAATACCACCACTGCGCAACCGACTGAGACTCCACCCAGCACACGCTGGTACACTGTCCCATGTCTGAATGCAAACTCATAGTTAACCAAATCGGACGAGATCTTTTCCCGTCAGCAGTTGTTGCTGCCATGCAGGCAGGTGAATAGGAATGAGGGCACAGTGTTCTTTCTATGAAGCTGTAATGCTTTAGAAAGAGACTGCTAAAGGGGATCGGGAGCGGAAAGATTGTTTTCAAGAATAAAAAAAATGCGTACATGAGAACGTGCCACTATCTGCACCACCTCCGCCGTCGCCCCGCTCCCGTTGACTTTGTGTCCGTGGCCTTACGGATTACCAGAATTTACTTCATATTTGATACGAAGTTCGAAGTTATCAGTATGGATTATGATAATGATTAGATGGAATAGGTGTGGTTCCATTAGACATGTATGAGATAACTAAGCAGTGAAAAAAAGTTATGAAACTAGCAACGTGTATCCTTCAGAGATTTGCTGTGACGATATGTGATATAACCTATGTATGGTGAACAAGTTTTGCGTACTGACTAAATACTTGACTTTGCAAGTTATGCTCCGTCGAAAAGCTAAATTACTCGAGAAACCATAGCCCAAATACCTAGTCAATAAACCTTAGTTTTTATGCATAGTTTCTTTTGCCATAGTGAACTTACCAGTAGAACAAGGTTATAGTTTTGAAATAGAACAATCCTATTGGTGGTTAATATTAACACCTATAGTTATATCGCTTATCACTCACTTAGTGGAACCGTACTGTAAAGTGTTATTAATAATCATATTTATATTTAAAGTCGTCTCTCTATATATAGATGTTTTTCATACATAAGTATATTGTTTTTCTTTATATGCTTAAATATCGTATTGTAGACCAAAACCTTCTTGCCAAGCAGTGGTCTATGTCCTATGTCGAGTAGTTGATCATAAAAGGCTGTTCATGATAATGATGAAGATGGCAAACGAGCAGACAAAGATCTGTTGGTAAGGAGCTACTGTCACCCTACTGACACTTGCAACTCGAAAGTCACAAGAGCGTTGTATGCAAGCTTAAACGTGTTATTCTATATCTTATGCAGTCTTTGAGCTCCGAGGTGTCGAACATTATTCTGCTCCTCTGGTTAAAGGATGATTCTCTAAATATCATGTGCAAGTATAAGCCTAAGTTGCATTTTTCCGAATTTTGAAATGTTCTGACAGGTAAAGTTACATCTCCTAGATGATGATCCGGAACTCGTAATAATAAGTGTTCTTGGGTACCTCGTGTCTCAAGCGCAGAGTGCCACACCGTATGGTTTTAGTCGGTCCAATTCCAATACACGACCCCGCCGCAAGCCCTGGTAAGGTAATCGAAGATGATCAGTTTAGGGTAGTACCTTGAGGGCCTTGTGTGAATTTATTGACGTCAGATCGTCATGGTGACCGCATGTGGCGTAGTGATAAGTGAAACGTCGAACGCGGTCACCGTAACGATTGATTAGACATGAAATAAAGTCACACTAGCCCCCTCCGGAGTTTATGCACCGTAACCATCCAACTAAAGAGTATCGGTTGAATTATCCGTTCCACATCCTCATAGTATTCAAATACCTGATAGGTTGTTTACAAAGGCGCTATGAAAACTAACCTTTTAATGACTTTTGTCTTTTCATCAATATTTTTAAAGACTGAATGAGGTAATATTCTCGATTCCATTTGATTACATACACGATCCTTATTGCCCCGTGGATCAGGATCTCATTAATATAACTTTTGTGTTTACATAATTCTGGATCATACATTCAATTTCAAAATGTGTTTCAAACCACGGAAGGAGGTCGTTTGCTGTATGTTGCTGCCTCTCGCAACTTATTTTGCAAAAAAAATGAAAAAAAAACAATTTAACTGACTTCTAATAAGATCAAACGGGATCTCCGTAATAAGAAACACTAAAACGCGAAAAGTCATTGACTTACTTGTTCGAAAAGGTACGATTTTTTCTATTTCAACCAAACTGTACTTCGATCAAAAGCATACTTAGTTACTATTATTTAGATATGTTCAATAAACCCCTAAGTAAACATAAATATAAAATTATTGTACTTAACAATCAAATTAAATGTGTACACAATTTTTTTCACTTGTTTACAAAATTACTATGTTTCAATTTTTGTCTAAACCTATTAATTTCAATAAAATTCTATTACAATATGTGCTAGGGACCGAAAATCTGTTTGAAGTTGGTGTCAAACCAATTTATTTTATTTATTTTATTTATTTATTTATAACTTTATGCACAAATACATGCATCGGCGGACTTAATGCCTAAGGCATTTTCTGCCAGTCAACCGATTGGGTGATGCAGAGAAGATATGAGATAGGTGCACTTAAGGATAAGAAGGAAATGCCAGAGAAGTATATATAGACCAGATAGACCATAAATAAGTAAATATACTTTCATAAACACATAAATATATAACACATACATACATACATATATAATACACATACACACAACTCATATACATACGTGCATACATATTACCATTATTATTATATTTTATTTTCTCTTTTTAATGTATCTAGGTAGGAAGTTTTTGAAGTTTAATGTGAATAACTTTTCTATAGCATTGTAAATGTTATCTACGAAAATATATTTTTTTATAATATTCTCAGTTCAAAGCAAAACAATAAAAATATACTTGATTATATAGTATTACCAGTTTTTGTTTTCACGTAAAACTGTTAGGTGCAAGTATATAAATAAAGCAAACCAAACCAGCTTTAGATAGATTCTTTACTTTGTTATCAAATTTAAATATTTCTAGAAAGAAGATACGATTAAGATATACACTTATGAATGCTATAAATAACGCAAAGAGCTGCACCAAAGATAAGATAAAGATAATAATCTTAAACATCTCAAGAATGTCCATGTGATTCAAAACTAGGTAGCTTGTACGATTTTAATGTATAATCATCAATCATCATTGACATAGGTCTCTCCTTAAAAATAAAACGTAATAACAGCTGTTCCCAGATCCCTCCTACGTCAGGCACAGAGTGGCACACCGTGTGGTTTTAGTCGGTCCGATTCCGACACACCACCCCGCCGTAAAACCCCGGTGGGGTGACGACCCGAGAGAGTTTCCACACGTTAAAAAAAAAGGATCTCTCCTCTCTCCTACTGTACTTTACTCCCTTAGCCGGTTCTTCAGCACTGATTTAGAGTGGTAGTGACACTCTGTATGCTTAATTCGTTACCACACGGATTGAAATACACGGTAGATGTAGAGTAACGCTGATTTCAACATGCACGGGCTGGTTAGACCGGCAGTACTACCCTCCCACAGAAGATCAACCTCAAATGACAGTATCAGTGCTGTCGTGTTTCGTTGGTGAGTGCGAGAACGGAGGCCCAATTAATGCAGGGGTGACAGTTATCGCAGTAAGTGTGTAAGCATTATATTACCATGATGACTGTCATGCATTTTATGTCCCCAAGCGGGGTGTGAAGAAGCACCTTACTAGGGCACCGTTGTGTGTCGCCGTATTGCATTGTCTGCATTCGCAATGAGTATGATGACCACAACTCTTGTATTCTATTAATGCTTTTCATCAGGCAGAGTAGAGTTACTTTGGCAGACTCTTACAATAAAAAAAATTTTCAATTAAAAATTTAATGGATCAGTATTATCTAATATGACAATAAAATACTATAAATGCATAAATAACACAGATAAATGATCGAGCACACGATAGTGCTAGCCATTATTTGTCGTGGGTGGGCAATCAATCTACGACTTAGCTATCATTATTCCGTATCAGACCGGTAGAATTAGACTGTGATATCAACTACATTGGTCAAAATATCTGATATTTAAGGCACAGAATATTTGTATTTGTATTAACCGGTTTTCTTGGAAATTTTTGCGTTATTTTTTTTTTACAATTGCCATATCTAATCAACAGTTACTAAAACGGTATACAAAGGTGTTTCTTTATACCTAAAGACTGTTCACTGATTGAATTACCGATAACTATAGCCGTTAATCTCATGTACGTTATGAACCAGAATTTAGTAAGGAAATGATAAGTTTTTTTTTATTTTGCATGGATATTCGCCACTTAATTACTTCGGACCGTTTCAATAAATTGAGATAAAACTTTGTACTACTATATATTGAAGTCTTGATTTTAATAAATCGATATTTACGGTTGGTTATTTAATCAACAAGTTAGTTTTAACTTATAACTAAATCTTGCCTAGGTTCCCACATCACAATATAAAGACACAAAACTCCATCACACGTTTAATGTTGTAGCGTGTACGATATGTTATTTCACGTCGTTTAAGTGATTGTGAATTTTGTCCCTTAATTTTACATGTGTCTCCTAAATATATTTGTAAAATTAAGGGTATGATTTTTTTGTGTCTCTATGATTTTTTTGGATATCACTGACAACAAATACATACACATGGCTGTGATATTTTCCTATTTGACAAATTTAATCGTTTGTCTTGAAGAAATAGAAAATATTTAATACATTATTCATTTTTATGTGACAATATGTTTCACTAAAACTTCATTGCAAATATAAAGTTTATTTGGGCTTATGTGTATATTGATAAGGTATGGGCTAGTCAATGAATACTGGCACAGTGGATACGGAAGCAAAAATCCAGCGTTCATTATCATATACGATTACATTTATTATTCTGTATCATGATCGTGGATATAATCCAATCAATTGGGTTTATACGCAACAACGACAACGACAACGACGCATAATATTAAAAATCGATTCAGTAATCAATTTAAAGTGTATTATAATTGCAGGAGTATGTTACAAATATTTTTAAAAGCATTGTTGAAAGCAGTAATAAGTGTCAGAAAAAACAAATCTAATTTGTTAAGTATATTTAGTAGTTAACCACAGTATTTAGTGGTTTGTTGGAATTTGAGAATTTTCCACGAGGAAACAGTAAATTATCAACAGCCTTTTACAGTCTATTGCTGTACATAGGCCTCTCCTTAACAAGGAGGTTTTGGCCTACTATACCACGCTGGCCAGACGGGTTGGAATAGTATTTGTTTCAAGTTTTCCTTCTCTTTGTAATGATGTTGTCTTGTAAACTTGGTCTCTTAGTTACCTTTTACGACAACCACGGGATGAATAGGGGTGGTAACACTATGTATTCTTAATCCATCCCCACACGGACAGTAAATGAACGGCAATAGTAAATATAATCGTATTTTAAAAGATATCTCTAGTCGTGAATCTAATCTTAAAACTGATTTTAAGTTGAGATTTTATTATTGAAGATTACTCGAAACAAGGTTCAGCGATCCAAACTCAAACGAGTGATAGTTTATTTTAAAACGATGTTTAAATTTAAAAATATAAACATTATAACGTGATTTGACAATACAACATGACAAGTGTGAAAACAATTTGCACATTCCGTTATAGCTAATGGCTAGTATTTTTTGTTCTTGGTGGTATATTTTTTTACATTGATACACTTGTCAATAGTATATATAAACTAATATATATAATAATATAATTTCTATATTAATCTATCACCGTCCACGGCTGAACGAAGATCCCTAAGGAGCACCAACAATCCCGGTCTTGAGCACTCCGCATCTATCCGCTACTAGCCACTTTTTTAAATCGTCGCTCCATCGTGTCGTTAAGTCCTGCGTAAATTCTAACACAGTGAGCTGGTTTTGAAGCTCCAACTAGAGTTTTCACACTCAGGCTTGACTTACTGCAAAGTTAGTCTAAGAGTTGACTTGATCAAGTAATCCCATTCTGTTTTGACGCGTAGGTTTAGAATACCTCTTACTAGTCTGTGATCACTTTACCTGTCGATCACAGAGACATTTTTGAATATTCAGCGTTTTCTTGTGGTGATGAAGTCGACCTCGTTTTTTGCCATATTATCAGGGTTTAGCCAGGTTTACTCCCTTTGAAGTTTCTTCTGATGGAAGGAACTCATCAGATGGAGCCTCTGGGCATCAAGGAAGTTTACTATCATTTGTCTCGGTGATTTCTACGGCCATAGCCGAACGGTCCTAACCCAGTAGTCTAATACTCCAACTTTCAAATTGAAATCGCCCATGACAACCGTGAAAGAAGTCTTGGTAAGAGACAGCCTTAGTTACATCTTCACACATGGTCTCAACCTCATCATCAGGATGTGTGAACTTTGATGAACCTTGTAAAACCTTCAAGGAATCATCATCATCACCATCATCATCTCAGTCGAAAGAAATCCCTTGTCGGACATAGGCCTCCCCTCAGGCTCTACAACAATCGGTTCTGTGCTGCCCACATTCAACAGTTTTCCGTGATCATTACTAGTTTATCATGCCACCTTACAAGGAGACTACCCTGGCTTCATTTTCCAGGAATATTTTTCGGTTATTCTTTTAAGACGAGATACGTTACCTTTGACAAAATACTGCCAACTTCCTCCATGTTGCGTTAGAGTAATTAGGGATCATAAATAATAATGAAGATAACGTGAAACCCTAATTAAGAATAGGCTGTTGCTAAAAATTAATTCTTGAAACGATTTACAAATGAGTAAAACTTAAAACACATTTTATAACCAACCGGTGTTTAAGTTTTAATGTCGACTTAAAACTAATTTCAGGTAATCAGAGCTCAATGAAAACTTGAGACGTCTTTTAAAATACAAGCCTAAAAGCTAATTTTCGTCCAACACATTGAAGTTTTTTCGTGAAACCAGTTATAAAAATATAGTAACCCAAAACGACATATAATAACATAATTGATTTCACGGCAAACTGTTTACACGGATAATTTTACCAGGAAAATGGAAATTTTGCATACGAGGCTGTTAAGCAATATAGTTGCTAACCAAGTCAAAAAAAGATATTAGTTGTTTAAAAAAAATATATATCAATTTAAACATTCAACGAAACGCATCAAACGTGTGTTTTTCTTTTGAAAGTGCTTTTTGCTCAAATTGCCATGATTGTTCTAACTTCGTCATTGGTCTTATTTATTTATTCTATATATTTTTAGACACTAGACAGCGCTAAGTGATTGACAATCTGACCATACATTAAGTTGGCTTTAAATTAAGTTACTAATATTTTATATCACTTACTAATTTAACTTAAACTATGATTGAGTGTAGGTTCGTATCATGATAGGTTAATTTACACTATGTAAACTGATTTTTTTCACATAATTTAACATGTATCGTTATTAAAAATAAGTTTCTCTTTATTCAATTTTTAAGTATTACAATTCCTGTGACGATAGATTTTTCTAAAAAAATGCTCAATGCATTTTTTTTCATAAAACAACAGTGCTGAATTAAACAATCCGGGGATTCCCAAATGCGTTCGCAAACTTATTTCACGAAGGTTCTTGCACATAAAATGTCGTCAGACTAGTATTATTTCCTTACGTAGGTACGTATTTAGCTCGATACCTTTATTTTTAAATACCATTTCGGTTTATTTGTGTCCTGTTAGTTGCATAAATGGATGTAAATGTTTTTATTTTAGAACAATTTTAATTAACTTTAGAAGCGGTTACCAACCCTATGCATCTGCGATACAAGTAGTGTTTCTTAAAAATTCCTTCCCCTCCCCACTTTTCAGAACACTCAACTGCCACTGCAGGACAATCTCAGTATCCTGGGTACATTGGCCGGGACCTCAATCCGCAAGAATATATTGAAAGCGTTACTAAGGCGGCCTCGCGGAAACTGGGTATACTAAACAGAGTGAGACGGTTCTTTGCGCCTGAGCATCTGTGTCTTCTTTATAAGACCCAGGTACGGTCCTGCGTGGAGTACTGTTCTCATCTTTACGATGTTACAGCGGCGAGCAGTCCGGAATATCAATAACCCAAAAGTCACTGAATCCCTTGAGTCTCTGCAGTTGCGAAGAGATGTCGCTTCTATGGCAGTCCTCTATCGTCTTTATCATGGAGAGTGTTCTGATGAGCTCTTCTAACTGATCCCATCCTCTCCGTTCCTCTATAAGACAACTCGTGCTGGCCTTGGAAGTCACCGTTTCAGAATGGTAGACATATGTTCCCGAACTAAACGGTTCAGCTCTTCCTTCCTGTGTAGATCGGTTAAAGCCTAGAATTCATTACCAGCGCACGTGTTTCCGTTCCACTACGAACCTAGGTCCTTTAAGCGGGGCGTGAAAAAGCATCTCATTAGGCCGCCATAGCGTGGGTGGCCATATTACACTGTCGTCATTCGCAGTGAGTATGGCGACCACTGCTCTTGGATTCTGTTCATGCTTTCCATAAGGCAGAATAGAGTCACTTTGATAGGTTAAATAAAAAAAAAACCACCATTAATTGTGAAAGTATGTGTATATTTTTAGTGTTGACAATAACTGTCCATTTCACCTTGTGCATAGCCTACTCTTTCTGTTTCATGCAAACATAGGCTAAAAATCGGCACAGATTTGTAATATATCTGTTGTTTTATTGTTATTATTTCGTCACTCATTAAATTGTAGAATAATATCTATGGACAGATAGACATAGATATAAAATGTCTTTAAAAGATTTTTTTTTGGAAAATGCTTAAAAGCCTATCGCATATATTACAAGCCTTCTCGTTCACGTAGAGAGATTATGAAACAATCCAAACTTCAAACATATCGTATTTTGCCGTGAGCTTCGTTGTATTCATTTTCCTTTATCAAAAATTTGTTTCCATTCTTAGAATCGTTTGAGGTCTATCAATATCCTTATCATATCTTACTAATATTGAGCTAATCACTGGAAATTCATTTTATAAAATATTGCAAATTGCGTTTTTTTATTTAATTTGGAGGGTTTTCCGCTAATCTCACTAGTTTTTTGTCTTCGTTCAATCCAAGGTAACTCGTCTAAACAGCTTAAGGACGTCATTGAGAAAACGAAGATTTAAAAGCAAACTTACGTCATTAAAAACTGGAAACAAAAAGAATTCTCTTTGAAAGAGGTATTAACCTTTTTTTATACACATCGGATTTTTTTCAGTATTTATATTGTTGAAATCTTCTTTTTAGTTTTTTAATTTAAATGTTTTGGTTTTCTTGTCTACCGTACCATTTAAATAGTAGTTTCTCTAAAATAACTAGTTTTAAACGTAGTGTAAGGCGCCCTGCGGCGCGATGGACCGACGACTTGAAGAAGGTGGTTGATGTATGCGAATTGCCCAAGACTGGGATGGTTGGCGCTCCTTGGGGGAGATCTTCGTTCAGCAGTGGACGGCGATATGATATAAGGGAGGTAATATAATCGGAGAAATAAAGATTGTTTTTTTTACATTTGTCCTAAGGTTTTTAATTTCTTTTCATTGTTATGATGGCTTTGTTTCAAAATAAACTTGATAAGCCATGTTTATCAGTACACACGTAAAATATATCAATCAGTCATCATTGCCTCTACTTCGACATAGAATCAGAAGAACCGTTTATGTAGTAATTTGGGAAAAATAAAAGTTTCAAAAGTCTAATAACAGCTAGTATTTAATTTTTTTCATAGACAAAAGGATGAACAATAAGTGTACTTGATTACAACCGACTAAGCCCAAGAAAGGTAGGCAGCAGATGATTTCGCATTTCGTATAATCTTCTACTACACATATAAGTAAACCAGCTCATTAAACTGGTATACCACTTGAAATGAGATAACCAAGAAGAAAAGCTTTTAAGTAGATAAAAAAACTTTCAGACTTTCGTATCGCGTAATAAATAGATAGTTATGTATGTGACGGCAGTTACACTAAATGTGAAGTGTTTTAAAAGAGATGTACTCCTAGCCGATTTCGTCATGGCGGCCAATGTCAACAAGTATGTGGGTAAACACAGATGCACTCCCTGATACCTCACTATCACAGTCCAATGGAACGGTTATCCGACACGACCGGAGAGAGATCATACGCATCTAATGCGCTCTCCGAGGCACGGGAGTTGAGACCCCAATTTCCAAAGTACGGAAGCATCCTAGACTTTGGAAGTTAAGTAAGTATTTCTGTAACCAGAAAAAGTCAATAACACTTATTGACCCGACCCAGGAATCAAAAACATGCCCTCTTGATTGGCAGTCACATACGCTAACTGATAGACCAACGAGGCGATTTCAAAGTACGTAATACTAACATGTGATCGTTTTTAATCCTCAATACGTTTATATAAGATAAATTGCATGCATACATTTAGAATTTTTGACTACGCGGAGTAATGAACAGCTCAGAGGACCTTATTTCTACTTAAAAAAAACATTTATACCTATTATGCAGTTACATACATCTATCTACAAGTATGATATGTACCTATGTGCTAAAAGCCTGTATTATTCTTGCTGAGAGGTGAAGGCGTCCCTGCATAATATTTAAAAACTTAAGCACACGACTTTAGGCGTCGTAATGATTACAGAGTGCCACAATTAAAATTTAATTATTATTTTTAACGGATAATGAAGATCCGTATGTTTCAATAAATGTCTTAGAAATCGTATAAAATAATAAAAGGTACATTGAAATAATAAATATTCAACGTGGGCTTTTCCTATGAAGTATGTATTTGTTTTTTAAATTCAAGGATCAAGTAACGGATGCTTGAGGTTTGATTTCGATTAATAACTAATGTAACTCGATTACATATCGATTTATAAATAAACTCACTAATGAACAATTAAAAACAAAATCCCTATACAGCACATCTGCCATCCCAGATTAGGGTTATTTGTTTCATAAAAGAGCCATGCTTTAGCACACAGGCCGACTGGGGTGATACCATAGTCTCACAGAAAATCAATGCTAAGTAAATCTGTTTGGTACCGATAATTCTCATTTTTCTTATTTCTGGGGAGAGGTGGAGTTCAAAGACTGGTAATGCTTTGTAACTCTAAAGTCGTAGATGATTATGTATGGCAGAATTTCTGTTATTATAGAGGTCATCAAAATAATACAGCATTGTCAAATCGGTAAGTTACACCCAAACCGTGAGCGTAATGTCGTGGGTGGCTTGGGTGTAACCTATCAATGTTGCCCTTGCTAATACGTAATATCTGACTCACTGCTCGGACCTAGTTTAGTTTGAATCATACTCCTGAAGGCTTTTAAATAAGGCTTTTTATAAAATTTGTGAGTTATATTCTAAGAATTTAGTGTCTGTTCATACTCTTAAGTTATTTACTGAAATAGTTAAATAAACATTGTTATATATACTTGAACTCGCGACTTCTCTACCCAACGAGATAGACAGAGGTGACTCAATACGTCCACTTTAATAGCTACTAGCTTTTGCCCGTGGTTCCACCCGTATGTCGGTTATCGTTGTAAATAGTAGCCTATGTTTTATTATAATGCAAAGCTATATTACTGTAAAGTTTCAACTAAATCCGTTCCTACGTAACAGAACGATTGTGGAGGGGACGGGCGATCATATCCTCCTACACAAAGGGAGGATCCTCCGACCAAGCGAGGTGATCATGCCTGGTGGGCCACGGCCCAACGGTTGATGTTGGGATGTTGTATATACGCTAATTGCCACGCGAATCTCTATATTGCGATACAGGATTAGTAGCTAAATTGTAGTTCATTACATTCATACGTTTCGTTCATACTTCGTAGTTCGATGTATCTTCGCTAGATGGCGCTGTTGTATATTTTTCTTTGTGCTATAATGTGGAAGTCGCCACAACGAACTTTTTGCGTGAAAGAGAAACAAACAGCCATACAAACTTTCACACTTATAATATTAGTAGGATTTCCTTCTACCGGGCTCATATATATCAAACTGAACTTACTTATGTATTTCCAAATGTATACCACAACACTAGTCCGGTTGTTGTCTAGAGCCTTGGGGGAATCTATGTAAAACATTGGAGATTTTGCGGCTATGATGATAATGATGAAACATATACATAGAATACCATATAAAGACCAAATAATCGAACTCATCACACAATCCGACAAGCTACCTTGCCTGTTTTTGAAAAGGTATTAAAGGATTACTATTTGTCATTGTGATTATTTTTGATTTCAGTATGTATAGTATAAATATTAGTCTGTATATGTGTATATGTATCTATATAGATGTTTGTATGTGTATTAGTAATATAAATGGATGTGTATTTGTGTATGAATCTCCATCGATATTTGAATATTGCCGTTGTAATGTGTTCTACCCTAAGATAGTTAAACACCGGATGTCCATGTTGGGGTTGTCTGGCAGAAATCACGGAGAGCGATAAGACCCTCGATTGTTACATTTACATCTTTCCTTTTTGTTTTGTTTTGAGTGTATACAATAAAAAACAATAAATAAAATAGAAAAATATTTTTTTAACTAGAAATCACATTCACGATAGCTTAGCAGTCAGGTCAGTCACTGGACCAATATGCTTGTTTAGTAGAAGTAACGTAAAGTCACTGCGCTGTTGAGATTGGTGCGTATCAATTTCTGAACCAATGTGTTTTTGCACTGTCAATACCAGATGGTATAAGGTTGAAACGCAGACAATTCTTTAAAAGCGATATTTACATATCGAAATGATGTGAAACAGATCTTCGTCAAGATAAAGCCGTTACGGTGTTCAGAAACTAACGACTTATTATTTTGTTAAAATTTAAGTAATGTTTGGAACAATTTGTATATATTATAGCTTCTGTACTTTACCAGACTTTAATATTATAGCTTCTGTACTTTACCAATTTTGTTAACTGTGTACAGTTGATTAATTTCAAGCAAAGTAAATCAAAAATGTACACGTAAATAAATCATGAAAATTGATTTAACCTATTTTTAATCGGCATATTGAAACGGATTTTTATATGTAGATACATGTACTTTGTATGATTGTGCAGTGATTAAGAATCTTATTATAGTTGCCACGATGGCAAGTCTTGCACTGTCATGATGACTGTCATGCCTTTTACGTCCCCAAACCGGGGTGTGAAAAAGCATCTCATAAGGCCGCCATCTTGTGGGTCATCATACTGCATTCTCTGCATTTGCAATGAGTATGATGACCACAACTCTTGGATTCTATTCATGCTTTCCATCAGGCAGAGTAAAGTCACTTTGGCAGGCTCTTAATACAGAAAAAAATATAGAATCTTGACACTGATCTGATGATGAAGCTAGAAAATAGGTAATAGATCTATTTAGTGGCTACTAGGAATCGTAGAGAATTTGACTAGTCCATCTGATTTTGTGTAACAACAAATATCAAATAATAAAGCCAATAACTACGTGAACAGTAGATTTGTTTTCTAGTTTTTTGATTTAGTACAGATAGAGTACTCATAGTAATGTAATTCAGTCGCTGATCAATGTTGTCTCGATCGATCACAGATTTGACGTGCAGGGACCCTCGCATTTCCTAGAACCGAATTCGTTACGTACGATCAAATGTTCCGTGAACTTATTCATTCGTGCGCAATGTTATTTTGAAATCTGTTACGTGATTAAAGTGGGTTATTTTGATCTTGCTAGACTTGTTCCAGCATTTTTTTATTTCGGTTGTGACGTAGAAGCAGTGATGCTGACAAAGAGTAAAGATTTTTACTTATACCTGTATAAAGATAACGCGTCAATTTTTGTCAGCAGGAGGTCTGGCATCTGCCTATGCCAATCTGAATAAATATCTTATTTGAGATTTATACTATTCACATTAATTTATTTATTACTATGGTCATAAAACTGACTTTTAGTCTAGTGCAGGCATGGGCAAACTACTGTCCACGCGAAAATCTTTTGACCTTATATGGTGATAATGATGATGATGTATTCCTAGCCAATTTCAGTTACGACGGCTAGTCTCAGCTGAGACCAGCCGACTGTGCTGGACATTGCTGGACAATAAACGGTTTGGTGATCTTTTAATTTCTGAGATATTTTAAGCATTAGTGAGTTCTTATACATATATTTTAGTGCAAGTAGCACACAAATAGCTGGCTTGCCAGACGGTAAGTGAATATCATGAACATAAAATACCCATGGATATCTGCTATTCAAGAGCCACATGCGTGTTGTCGCCTTTAGAGCCTCACTTCCTCTTGAAGAAGGTGAAGTGAAGGTAAGTTTTCACTTGGTAAAAAAATTGCTAAACATGGATTTTCTGTAAGCCCATAGTGATAATGACTCAACCACTCTCAACGGAGACCAGCTAACTAGGCAGGTGATATTAAAGTG
Source organism: Hypercompe scribonia (assembly GCA_949316085.1). Taxonomy (NCBI): domain Eukaryota; kingdom Metazoa; phylum Arthropoda; class Insecta; order Lepidoptera; family Erebidae; genus Hypercompe; species Hypercompe scribonia. Next base: position 20,715,310 of record OX438970.1, read on the forward strand.
CACAAGTCTGTACACAAACACAGATACACTCTCTATTCCCTTACTCTTACAAGAAGGGACGGTTATCCGACACGACCGGAGAGAGATAAGGCGCAGACCTGCCAGCTTTATGTACTTTACGGGTCACAGTAGCTAAGACCCCAACTTTCAAACTTCAGGCTATTATTAAGTATTTCTGTGACCAGAAAAACTCATTGATACTTTTTGACCCGACCCGGAAATCGAAACCGAGACCTCTTGATCGGTAATCGAATACGATGATAACACATAGGGTGGGCCACGAATTATTTAACATTTGAAAAATCGAATAAAATAACGATTTGATATGATATAAAATTGTTTATTTACAAGAAAGCTAATTAGTTGGTATTCATTTTTTACAAATTACATCGTCTAAAGACCACCGTTTCGACGTTTGCACTCTTCTCAGCGAGCACCGAAATTTTCGAATACTCGTCGACGAAGAGACCGCGAAATCGCCGACATCTCTTCACTGATTTTTCTTTTAGGTGACGTAGTGTATTTTGTTTATTGATGTAGACACAATTCTCTAAATAATCCCATAAAAAGAAGTCTCTTGGGAAGATCTGGACTTCTGGGTGGTCATGAAATATCGCCTCGTCTACGAATCAACCTTTCCGGTAACATGTCTTTGACCACCGGCAGGAAGTCACTGGATGTGTTATAAGTGGCTCCATTTTGTTAAAGCCATGTGTTACAATTGTAGCCAGCAAATTCCAGTTGCATCGGTTCCAAAAACTTCCTTAACATGTTTGCGTGGGATGTCAGATTCAGATGTTAACAAACTCTTGGCCCACTTAATATATATAAATACTCATCAATTGCAGCGTCGCGACGCATAATGTATTTTGTTTTTTCGTTCTATGATACTATCTATCAATTGCACGAGAAGAAAACCCTAATCATAAGGGTGCGTAATTTTGTAAATAGTTTTCGTGGACTCTATGTCTAGAACTACCAAAAACAAATCAAAAACACTAAATTTTACTTACTTTACATTTTACACCAATGTTAGCATAACATTGAGCAAAACAAACGTTCACCTCTACTTAATAATGCATGCTTAAACTTGTAGATAGGAAAACATTAGCAGCACATACCTACGTTTTATGTCATTTACACTGTTCCAAAATCTATTAAATAAATACTTACATTTAGGATTCACAAACAAATTAATATTTTGTTTTTTGAGAATAAATAACACTGTTATAAGCACAACATTACAGTAAGCATGCATTTTACAACAACTGGCCTGGTTTTTCAAGACTTTAAAGATCTTCTCACCCGACTATCTTTGTCTTCTTTACAAGACACAGCTTTACTCTTGGGTGAAATATTGTTCTCACAGGTCAGTCCACATTATCGACGGTCTCGAAGCCATTGAGTCCTTTGATTCTCTGTGAAGTGCGAAGAGATGTCACCTCTATGGCCGTCCTCTATCGCCTTTATCATGGAGAGTGTTCTAACAAATTCTTCTAATTGGTCCAACCTTCACCTTGCCTCTACACAACATCGTTTTAGAGTGGAAGACATGTACTCTCGAATTAACATTCTTCTCTTCCTTCCTCTGCCGAGCAGTCAAAACCTGAAACTCACTCATAGTAGAGCTTCCTGCCCACTATGATCCCGGATTGTTTAAACGGGGTGTGCAACAGTACCTCACTATGCCGTCAGAGTATGGGTCAACATGCTGCGTTATACAAATCGCATCGTAATGAGAATTCATGATCACTACTCTCTATTCTACTCAATCAGACAGAACAGAGTCATTTTGGTAGTATTATAAAAAAAAAACATAATCAATGGCCTTTAATACTACACTACTGGTTATATGATTTTTTTTAGAAAGGAGGTTCTGCCTATACACCACGCTGCCTAAACGGATTCTTATAAATTTTGTGTCAAATTTTCCTTCTCTTTGCAGCGTTTTGGTCTTCATAGTTTGTTTCCTTAGTCAGATATTACGACACTGATTGGGGTAGTTACACTCCGTACTCCAGCACCACACAGACTGTATTACCCGACTACACCGGAAATGGAAAATTTTATTTACGAGTGTATGTACCAATGTATATTGTTTTGACACACTCGGAGGGCTACACGGCTTTATATATTTTTGACCTGGGAGGTGTCGTGAGATTTGTCTTGATTGTGAGAGCTACACACTGTATATATGAAAATTAATGCAATTAAAGTAGAAAGTCTCTAATTTAAACATTTTTTACTATTGAACTGGTTAAATTTACTTGTGGCTACAAAAAAGAGTCACAATATCCACCGTCTGTCATTACTATCTGATCATTGTCGCAGCGTTCATTGTGTTGAACTCGTTAAATTTACTCGTGGCTACTAAAAAGAGTCACAATATCCACCGTCTGTCGTTACTATCTGACCATTGTCGCAGCGTCCAATGTGTTGAACTCGTTAAATTTACTTGTGGCTACTTAAAAGAGTCACAATATCCACCGTCTGTCGTTACTATCTGATCTTTGTCATTAAATACCAATACTGGTTAGATTTTCTTGTAGTCGCTGAAATTTCTATCTCCAGGTATATCCACCACCTCACTAGTAAATGTACCAAGTAGTTTGGTATTACCTCGGATACTTTAGTGAGTACACATTTACATTATATTAGTCAATTTACCATTTATTATGTGAACTAGTGTAAATATAGTATTTTATCTCGTTAATCTAATTACGTAACCTCATATATGAGTATATACTCGTATATGTTCGTTAACATTTAAGTAATTCTCATTTTTTTTACTAACGACAGAAATAACTATTAAAACCATGTTTTAAATAAGTGTATTAAAATATATTCATGGATAACATTGTTAAATGAATGTTTAAATTACCTTACATGTATACTAAGTGGATATATTATAATATATAATTATGCATATTGTTTGAGATTATTTATTGACACCTTGTAACCTTTTTTAAGCTTTTCAACTAACCAATACAAAGAATCTACAAGTATTTATATATATGCATACTTTATTCAAGGTAAATTTAAAAAAAATGTAGTGTAGCGAGTAAAAAATTGGTTTTATAACTATAATTCTATAATTTCAGATATCTGATGCATGTATCCATCTAGTACTAAACTAAGCAGACCTTATACAGGGATACTAGACAATTTATATATATTTTTTGTAAATATATACGTGTTTTGTAAATATATGACTGCACGATTAGCCTAGTGGTTTAAACGGTCGCCATGCCGCTCTCTATTTTTTTAAGTGTTATGGGTTCAAATCCTACATGGGACAACACTGTGTGTGATCCATAAATTGTTGTTCTGAGTCTGGATGTTCTTTGTGTCCGTTTCTTGCATGTTTGTTAAGTCCCCCGCGACACAGGATTTATTCCTAATGCGGACGTTGTCTTGTTTAGAAATATACGTATTATACATAGAAAAGACCCAAACTCCGAAACAAATATATAAATATTTGTAGATCATTTGGTCCGACCCCGAAATCGAACCCAAGACTTCAAGTACAGCAGTCACAAATGCTACCACGGCACCACCGAGGCATTTAAATGGTACTTACTATACGAAATTTTACCGTCGTTGAGTGTAGCTAATTCTTGAAGGAAAGTGTCCAGAAAGTGCTACCACTCGCTCCATTTGTCAACGATGGACTGGAAAGTCTCCACAGTAGCAAAACCAGCACCTGGAAGCTCTAGCCGGAATGACTAACAAATCGTCGTGGCCTCACGTCACTCGCGTACCTCTTCGTGTAGTAGGTACCTTTAGTAATGTTTACCTATGTTGGCTGACACCGACTCCAGAAATAACAAGAATTGGAGACACAAGAGTATGTCACTTTTTTTTTACTTTTGCCGAGGCTTAACGTTTCAGAATATTTTCTGTTTGAAATCTTTTTTTCCTTAAAATTTTGTATCATATTATATAGAAGTCATTAAAAAAATGAAGAAAGTAACCACTATTCATTTTATAAAAAGAATATTAAAGAAGAATATTAACGATTTCTCTGTATTAATATGAATAAGATTCATTTATATTGTTAAGCAAATGCGTGAAAAATGTTTAAATCAATTAAATTAAACAATTTCAATTCTCACCCAATTATTAAAAACAAATGTTGAATATATTCAGATTAAACTTGTTTTTTATTACATAGGGGGCAAAGGAGCAAGCGATCCTAATCACCTATGAACACCTGCGTGTCAAGAGTCACGTGTATATTGCCTTTAAGGTGACAGGTGACACATCTTTTCTTGATGTCATGAAGATTGTATCTTTCTTGCATGTTTCTTGCTGGTTGGTCACTTTTCTCGCTTCCATATTTTAACGTCTTCTAGCAATTCAAACTCTGCTGTACATTACAATAGAATCTTTTTCTGTTAATAACTAGCTGAGCCGTGCAACATCTTCTGCGTCTCCTATTGCCTGTAGCGTAAATAAATTTGTTTATTATAAAAATGTAACAGTGAGCCAATATTTAAAGATAGATATAAATCAAAACTTTTTTTAGAACCTTTGTAGCGCAATAATTCTTTTATGAATTATATTTGCAAAACTTTAACCGTTTACGTAGCACACGCAATGGAAGCTCTCTAAAGAAATATTTTTTCCCCCGTTTTTGCAATGTTTTTGATTGATACTCTGCAGCTTTTGATCTTAGTTATTTAACACTGAAACAATTTTGAAATCAGATCATCGGTTCCTAAGATTAACGCGTCTAACCAAACAAACAAATATTCAAACAAGTGAACAAGCTTTATAATATTAGTATAAATAATAATAGGCCACCATAGCGTGGGCCACCACACTAAATTGTCTGTATTCGCAATGAGTATGGTGACCACCATTCTTGGCTTCTACTCATGCTTTTCATCAGGCAGAGTAGAATCACTTTGGTAAGCTACTGAAAAAAAAAAGGAAAATACTTTACACGAATCCCAGTCGGACGAAGCCAACTGCTGATAAACTTCGTTATACATTTCTTTATACATATATACATATTATAGATAAATTACACCCAGACACGGAAAAGTAATCGTGCTCATCTGGATTGCAATCAAACCCACGATTTCTGGTGCCACAGTTAGGGTCACTAGCCACTAGACCAATCAGCCTAGCGATATTATTTATACAGGTATTTAACTAATTTATCTATACATTGGAAACTGGTTCTGACTCAACAATGATGATACACAATAAACTATCGTATATATGGTTTTTTGACAAACACTTAACAAATTAAGGAGATTGGTACGGGCTTGTTATTGCTCGCTCGGCGATGGGGACCTGATACGAGCTGGTACAGCGTGGGTGTCACACACCTCTAACTACTCCTTTGGGGAAAAAAGACGTCATTATTAAGTTAAAAAAGCAATAAGTAGAATTCAGTTTCCTCATAGTTAATTGAGATTAAAATTCAATTGTAAGTATAATTCCACAGCCAAGTTTTTATACTTCAGTCTGCTCACAGCGTAAAAAAGTATTGTTTCAAAATATTTACTTTTATTAATATTTATAAAAGAAGTTAAAGTGACTCTAATGCACTTTCATGAAATGCTTGAAATTTTCATTATTTAAGTATTTCGATGTTTCTTTTTCTAATAACCACTAGACACAATATATTTTATACATGCACAAAAAAGTTCAGCCGTTCAAATGTTACAAAGTCACTAAGAAGCGAACTAAAATCAGTTATATATAAAAATAACAATATAATGTAACACTGAAAGTGTCTTATCGGCTGTTTGACCTCTGATTGTTCAACATTATAAAGTTTAGTGTCACATCCCATAGATAAGAAAGAATTTTAAAGGCAAATAGAACAAAATTCGCATTAATGAATACAAAAAGCCTTAAGTTTTTTACTAACTTAACCAGATCAACTGAGTACATAGTCGTAACAACCACTACTCAGGCAGCATTTCATCGGAAAATGCGAAAAAAATCGCCGTTCGACCGCAGCGTTTCGAAGTAGAACAAAGTAGGTCGGTTAACTTCGCCATTGGTCGGGGGGCTTCGTACGTCCTCGGAGATCGACGCTAGCGCATACAGCTTCGAGACACCGCCCCGGTCGCAGTCGTGCTCGTGCTTTAGAAAAGTTTTCCTAACAATTACGTCACGGGATGCAAGTTTCCTCTTTAATAATACATTGTGTCCACGCGGACTAATATTTTAAAGCTGAACTTTGTTTTGTTGCTGAACATTTTCTACGTATTATATTTTTTGTGTCTCGTGTTTGAACTGTTTGTACAAAAACATGTTGTGGGAGACTGGTTTTATCGAGGAGTCAGATACGGTACGTTTCTTAATATTATTTTTATTATAAATTTAATATTATTTTAACGAGTAATTATATTTTTAAATTATGAAACTGAGCTTGTTACACGCCAACAGCGGCAAGCACGTACGTGCGGCGTGTTTGTGTATGTGTGTGTTAACTTTCTAGTTTTCGCTCGACGCTCGAATGTATTTACATAAACGTGAACAGTTTTTCATAATATAATCCACATGGAAGCATTTAAGGCGCATTTTATTCATGGAGCAACGCTCAGTTGTGACGGGAGTAGGAATAGCTTTATTTAATGCTAATCAAATGTTGATTTTGATGTTTTGCTATGTAAGCACTAAGCTGACGTTTCTTAGAAATTATGTGGCAATTCGGCATGCCGACAACTCTTAAACAGGCTTTGTTCAGTTTTGGAACGAATGTTTTTTTGTTTTGTTTGGTGTGAATGTTGATTGTTACGTGTGGTTTTGTAATTTCATCTCTCAGACACTTAAAAATAAACTCATACGTTTTCAAACGAACCGTCATTGTCGACAATTCTAAAAAGAGTTTAACTATGTTGTGGTTTTCCTTAACGAAGAGTTTGGTAACTATACCTTATTTCTTGTAGTTAGTTTTTAGCAGTTTATCACGTCATTACTTCAATAAAGCCTTATACCTATACAACAATGACGTAATTATTGGCGCGTCTGTTTTTGTAACTATCAAATTAGAAACGTGAATTTATTTTGGCATATATAGTATTCACTCATAGAATGTGCCTTATAATAGGCAACATCATTAACGATAGAGAATATATTCAAATTAGATAATAACCATTAATGAATTATGCAAATAGTAACAAAGTTCCTAAACCTCTTCGAAGGCCTTCGACAAGTAAAATTTAAGTCACTGCGTCATAAGATAAATATCGAAAATTTCATTCGTTAAATACACGTTTCGAAATACATTATAAATTTCACTAAATTGTTACAAATTTCTTTATTTTTATGTAAAATGTACAATGAAATATGTCATTCAGTTGTGATCACCAGACCAATGATAAACACGCTATAGATTAATTAAATTTAGACAAAATAAATGTTGCAATTAAAATTGTAAACTAAGCTCATTATGTAAATTGTGTAAATTTGAAACAGATAAAAATATTAAAACATAAAAAAGTTATTTAACGACTTGCTTTTTTTAACTAGTTTGGAAATCTTGCTAAATTACCAAACAAAACGCGATAATTGTAATATCATAGAAACTTTTTAGCACAACCTTGACAATTAAAATTAATTTATAATATAATATTAATTTAAATTAAGAAATGAATAATTTAAGTATTTTAATGTTGGCATAAACATATTATTTTACACTTTCTGTGTGCAAAAGAAAGAGTACGAGTATAGATCTACTCTTTGAATTATCGTTTAATGGTATCCACCTATATACTGCTCATATATTGCAGCTTAAAATATACCCATAAGTTATAAACTTAATAAAGAAAGATGTTCGTATTATTTCGATATGTTACATTCGTTCTAATGTTAGTAAATCGTTAATAACTCGTTTATTTATTCATATGTCATCTAAACCTCTCCTTTTCCCTTTTACTGGGGCCTCAAGAAGCAGCAAGACGCTCGTGAGTCTTGAGTCGTAGGTTCCAATGAGCGGCGCTAGTCAGTTAACCTCAGTCTTTTGTCCCCTATACTGTAAAAAAAGTAAAGATGAAATAAAACAGCTTAAAGAGGTATTTACAATTATCATCGCGTATACGCATACGCATTGCCAGGCCATGGTTTATAATAAGGCACTTTCTAGACGGCTAAGTGTGGCTAGTTGTGCAGTGTGCGCGCAGCCTAATTGAGTGAGTAATGTGTGCGTCATTAGCGGTTTGATAGCTTTTACAGCTTAAACAGCTTCACTCGTTAGCAAAGTCTTCTTACTTACATTCTTTTTTATTTTTTAGAGTGTTTTAAAAGGGTCTAGGGACCGCAGAGTCGTATAGCTAACCCTATAAATATGGTACAGCGTTAAAAATTACACAAAAATTTGTGATTTAAAAAACTGAAGTAAAACTTTGTCAAAAGAGATATAACATATTAAAGAGAAAAAATAAAAAGAATAAATAATTAGTTTGCAAATTAAATTAGATTTAGACTATAAAGAAACAAGTCCGCTTGCTTTTAAATATTATCAAACCTCACTAGGTTAAAACTGTAAACAATATAAAATTGTAGTTTTTTTAAACAAGGATTATTTTAAAGGCGGTTAACCACATGAATCTTAAAATTGTGGTAGTTTTTGTTCTTTTAAAACTTACAAACTAAAATAAATTAAAAATTGTGTGTTTAATGACAAATCATAGGTATTAATTATTTTACATATGACATGACATGAGTCGCTTTTTGTTTTTTTAAGCAAAGATCTTTTAAAGTGTATAACTGATTTGAATGTGGTTTTCACCAATAGAATGATTTTTATGTAAAAAACATATATATATATATATTGTAGAAGAACCGAGAATTACAACATTTCTAAAATGATTTAAAAATTTAAGTTTTTGAGTTCTTGCAATATAAACACTGGCTAAAGTTAACAAAATAGATCAAAATAATATACTATGTAATTGCATATCCTTAAAAGATATGTATCTATCGTCTGAAAATAAACCGCAGTAACCATTATTGTTTTCTATATTTTACAAAAAATAATGGTTTATTTACGAAGCAATTTCAACCAATATTATTACGAAAAAACACCAAAAACATTGTCCATTTTTCATAGATCAACATTGCCCTTTACATTATTTCATTAAAATGATAATGATAGGAGCTATCTAAGAGTCAAAATGGGGGGGTATAATGGCTATTGGGTCATATGTTTGTCCCGACTGGCAGCTGCCGGTAGGCATAAAACATACCTGTAAATCCAAGCTGATATTACAAGGCTTTAATTTATTTGCTCTACTAGTCAGTACTGTTTCAAATTGAAAAACTTTTTTAGAGTTGTATAGCCTTTTTGCCAAGGAGAGTTATATAACAACATGCCATGACTAATAGAAGTCGAGTATTAATAAAGAATGATGAAAAAACGAGGAAAATGTATTGCAAAGACGCATCCGAAGTTGCGCAGGTCAGCTAGTTAAATGATTTGTCAATAACCAAATATCACGACACACCTTAGTATTTTTTACAAAATCGTAACGCGTCTATCGTTCGGACATTTAATAAAAAGATACTAATTTGACTTAATAGTCATCAATGACGTGATCTCGTTAATTCCCGTAAACACATTATTTCTATATCGAACATGTTATGGCAGATAAACTGCAGAATTGAACAGATAAATGCTAGTAAACGTTATCAATACGACTGCACGGTTGCTCTAGCGGTTTAAGCGGTCGCCACGCCGCTCTCTACTGAGCTGAGTGTTCTGGGTTCAAATGTGTGATCCACAAATTGTTGTTCTAAGTTTGGATCTTTTGGATTCTTTGTGTCCGTTTCTCCTACTTTGAAAAGTTCCCCGCGATACAGGCTTTATTCCCACTGTTGACGTTGCCTTTTTTAAGAAAAAAAAATATAACCTCTAAAGAAGTCTATAATTACACATTCATTTGTTTCCTATATTGTTCTCCTGTCAAACACATCGAGGCTACAGTTATGTGAAGTTTCTATTGTAAAGGTCTAATGATCTCTAAGAGGTAATAAACGTTGCTGTGTTTGAGCTTCTGATTACTGTTCTAATTGGTTTTGCTTGTAACTAACTGGGTAACTTAGTAAATGATTTGTAGGTGAAAGTAGGAGCACTGAAGTTGAAGATTCGCATTCTTAATATTAAACAATATTTATTTGACTGATCTAGTGATTGGTTCTAATGATTTCTAACCCGAAGGTCATGCTTTTCATTTTTATACAGGACAAATAATTGTGTGAGAAAAGATCAGCGGTCCTGTTTTTGGATTCAATTTCTGTATGTATTTATTTGATCTCTCCCCGATCGTGTCGAAGAGACGTCTCATTGGATTGTGAGATGGAAGGAACGAGAGTGCACCTGTGTTTGCGCACACACTTGTATACAATCATATCTCTTGCCATGGCTGTTCTACGTTGAAAACTGGCTGCCGCAGCCATTTATCATAGTCTTTTTAGGCTTAGTCTTTTTTGGCCGACGGCCGCCATTTGAGAGTCACATTCAGGTATTCTATAATATTTACTTATTTAAATAAACTAAATCCTTCTGTTTTAATTTTCTTCACGATGTTTTTAAGTGTTTGTGTTTGCCACGAAAATTTTAAGACTTACAGCAGTAACTTCTTAATCTTAGGTTTATTAACTTCTCTGAACCGACACCTCTATGATCGTTTATTATTATGCCTATAAAAAATACCAAGTACCTCTATGAAAGTCTACATTAAATCAAACAAACCTAAAGGAACTTCACTGTCATAAAACTTGATTTTATGTAACACGTAGGTAATAAAATTGTTAATTTTATTGCCATTAAACAGATGTTAAATGTAAAAGTTGGAATTATTATAAGCACCATTTTATGTGCTGCCATCTCTGAGTGGGTAGTGCATTAACAGTAAAATGTATTTTTTAATTTTCAATAAGTTCACAAATGAGAAACAAAACCTAACCTATTTTTTACGAACCAGAGAGTACTTTGTAGCACTGATATACAAGATCGTATGTATCGCAATATGTGTCTAATATAATAATAATTTTGTTCGTTATGAAAGTTCTTTTTTTGAATTTTAAACATGGAATATAAGAGAATAAAAACAAGAAAGAAGAAGTAAAAAAAGTTAAGAAATACAAAAACATGTCACTTTGAAAGACAATATAAAAAAAAACCAGGCATTAGTCACGCAAAGCGCCCATCAAATGCTTGCGTAATTATTCTAGTAGTTTTACTATTATGAAATATCTTGTTTTGATAGCTAATAGTACTTAATATTTGCTTAGAAAATATTATTATATGAAAGGTGTTTTGACTTTTTCCTTATGTTATGTCGTACATTTCATATTACTTGAGGCTATAAATGAATAATTAATTTATATTTACAAACAAATTACAAGACATAACATTACTTTATATTATTATGATTATATATCTGTATTTTAATTAATGCTTTTCGGATTGAAACAAGATACCAGATATGGTAATTAATTAAAGGTTTTATTTATCCGAAGTTGCAATAAATAGAAATTAGAGTACATTCAATTTAGACACGGTCTCCTAATTTTCGAGTATATTCCAATTTTTCGAGTATATCGCAATTTTTCGAGTATGTCGCAATTTTCGGGTATATGCCATTTTTTGGTGTCATCTGTGTCTGTCATTATACTATACACATTAATGCCAAATTAGTCAAAGCCTGTGCTATGGTAATCAAACTGCTGACACATACTTAAACATATCTAACCACATACACATTACAGATAAATAACACCCAGATGCAAAACAAATAATCGTGCTCATCACACAAATATTTGTCCTAAGTGAAACTTGAACCCACGCCCTCCAGCTTAACAGTTAATGCCACTATCCATTAGACCAACAGTCCAAGGACATTATATTATTATAACACAACATCGTCAACATCATCAATGACTTTTAACAGTCCACTACTGGACATGGTCTTCTCCTTAATAAGGAGGTTTTGGCCTACTATACCAAGTTGGCCAGGCTTTGCTTCCAGCTTTCCTTCTCTTTGTGATAATATTTTCCTAATTATTTTGTTCCCTTAGTCTCCTCTTACGACTCTCACGGGATGAACAAAGGAAGTGACACTGCCTATTCTTAATCCATTACTACACGGACATCCGATATCATGATAGTATAAAAAATAGTATAGAATTCCAATAACCTTACCAGTATAAAGCGTAAAATCGAAGTCACGACTTCTATCAGTATTAAGACAAAGTCGGAAGTATTAACGAATATCAATAACAAAATATTTATTTATATAGATGATTGACTGATAAAAATATGAGTTATATGATTGACACACCTACGTGTTATACAGCAACACCTCACCACACCTTCTGGTAAATATACGTTCTCTGGATGTCGTAATAACAGCTGTTCCCGGATCCCTTCTATGCGAGGCGCAGAGTGGCACACCGTGTGGTTTTAGTCGGTCCGATTCCGACACACCACCCCGCCGTAAACCCCGGTGGGGTGATGGCCCGAGGGGGTTTCAACACGTTAAAATATATATATGTTCTAACAGCTTTTTATGTTGACGAGATGGAAAATTTCTCATGTTAAGGTACATGCAGGGAAAATGTAAAATTTTCTACTTGTAGGAGTCGCGGACGGAGGAATGCACCTGAGTTTGGATAGAAGTAATGTTATTGTTTTCTTACTGTCTTTCCCATATTTTATTTCTATTGATGTTTCATGCATTAATTTACGTATATGTATGTGGTGGACCGAATTCTATGGCAACTTGTTGGATTTTGTCATGAAAAATTAACATAGTTTCAGTATTTCGTATTTTTCTTATTGAATTTTTATCAAATTGATATACAGAAAACAATTTTTAGAGTTCATTATCTCATTACATCGTGTTCGTGTTTATAATATCAGATACGTACGATACGCTCTCAAAAATACTTGAGTATTTACTTGTACCATTAAAAATACTTTTTAGAGTAATAGGGTAGGGCTTAAATGTGTATTTTATTATTAATTCCGTTCATGTTGTTGTTTATTAAAGTAGAGTTACAGAACTTTGATCAGTATCGTAAACAAGTACCAATACCGAGTATAGTTTTGTTTAGTGTCCAACGTTATTGATAACGAGGTCATGATAGATAGATTTCACGTAATAATATAATAACATTAAAATAGATGCATCTCTTCCTAAATGTTTATCTTGAAGGATATTTTTTTATCGTATTATTTACTAAGCCAATCAAATTTTAAGAAATATTTTCGAATTACATATCTTACAGTACCTTCTTTTCAGCTTATTACTTGTACTTGACTGAGAATCACTGACGATGTCTATTGACACCTTCAGCTTAAGAGTAATACAAGTACATTACCACCCTTTGAATCTAACCCCCCTACAATTACGGTTTTGGGGTTCGGCTTAAGACCAATTCTGTTAAGACTTGGTATTACTCCAACAGTCCAAGCCTCAATACTAAAGCATGACTCTCTCTTAATAGATTTCAGGACTCACACTTCCTGTGATCCACAAATTGCTGTTCTGTTTGTAACGCCTCCGTGATTTAAAATATATGCTTAAAACGGGAGTTGGCTTTAAAAAAATAAAAAAATGAAATGTGATCATGATCAATTTGGATACACGCTAACGTGGTGCACGGCACGTATGTTCTATGACAGTCAACTGACTGATTACACTTACGTCATAATATCTAATTGAAACGGCAAACAGCACTTGAATAAAGAGATTGATGTTACTCATATATACTAACTACAAACAGCCATAAAACCTTTTTAATTTTTTGTCTGTGCGTTCACCTGCGGCTTTATCCCCGAAAGTGTAGAACAACCACGTTAATTCAATTTTTTTTTTCCGGGCGGAAATTCCCCCGGGTACCACCTACTGGTGGTTATGTCGGACTCGAACTGACCAAAAACAGCACGCCGTCGCAAGTACCAGTAGTCGGGGAACCAGGTGTACCCTAGAAAGGAAATCCCTGGAACCCCGACAACGTTAATGCCACTGGCATAATAGAGTCCATGTTTACTTCCATAGATATTGAGGTCTTTTAACATAGCAAATATGATGCAACCAATTTGAAAAGCCCCGTGTTTCTACATGATCTTCTACATAGGATTTCGTAGCACTTTAACTCAGCGTCCGACGAAATATATACCTAAGTATAAAAACTCATAAAAGACATTTGTGTAACCAGTAATGTAATTAAGTACGATAATAAGTAAACTTCGTGCACTCACAAAGCTTGTTTGGTCGGCTAATAACATATTAAGATTTGATCTTTAAGAACTCGGAAGCAATCCCTTTGAAGGCCGGTAACTATGTATATGAAAACCACAATTTACACATTAAAGTAAACTGAACTCTAAGTCAATCGCAGACGAAACAGTTTTCACTGAGACGCGTGTTTATTTTTTATATTTAATCTCGTACCAGTTTTTGAGTCAGGTGCAAGACTTGTTTATTTTAAGAGCGTTAATTTATTTTGGGTTTTAACTTCGTAGACGTAGAGCTCATATTACAGTGCGAGATAAAATTTAGTCGAAAGTATAATGGATAAACTAGGTACTTAGTACGTACTTTTTGACCTTATACGTGTTATAGACGTAATTTAAATTTCATTACAAGTCTACAACACATGTACCTACTTGATGTTTTATGTTATACTAAGTGTTAAATTTACAATAGAAAATTCGTGGTAGACATTTTGTACTTTACTTTTGACATTGTGGTAAGTGTACCATTTTTTTTGTGCGAAAATCCCTACGGATACCACCGAATGGTGGTTATGTCGGACTCGAACCGACTAAAAACCGCACGCCGTCTCAGGTACCAGTAGCCAAGGAACCAGGTGCACCATAGTAAGGAAATCGATGTACCCCGGGCCACCTGATTCCAAACTAGACAGTTAGTTAAATGTCTGTCGTCAAAGACTAAAACATATCGATAGTTCTAGAAAATGGCGTTTCATAAATTTAAAATTCGAATTTGTAAATATTACATTTTGTGATAAAGTTTAACATCACTCGACATGCGCATTCGAGTACAATGTCTCGTGTTGTAGTTATTTTAAATTATCGATATAAAATACTGATACATATGTATTTCAGTATATTAGGTACTCGTTAATATTACACGTTATTTAATTTAATCAATGTTTATCCATATTTAATACTTTTGATAACTAGAATGGTATTCGAATGTCATCAATGAACGTACTCCACATGCGGGATACACTAATTTATGAATTAACTATTAAAAAAGTATTCGATATCAAAATCAATAATGATTAAAAAAACTGTTCTCCGATATCATTTTTTTGTTATAATCACCTCTGACTCGATTATGGTCATAATATTTATAATATCAAATCATACAATGTATGTCCGATGCATACCTAGTATGATGTAAGTTGGTATCATATTATGTTGTTTGCGGCGAGTTCTTAGTGGCTCAATATGCGAAATTTAAAACATCCCTTAACTCAGCTTTTTCTCAATATCCTCTGTTTTTTATTACAATTTCCTTTCTGAAAAGAACTAATTACCAAAAAGTTTTAATATCAGGTAAGCGGTCGAACATAGACTTATAATATTAAACCTTCTTAAATCGATCATAAGATGTCAAGAAGTATAAAAGTTATAGATTTGATTTTTTTTTTGTTAAGAAAAGTATGTACTACGTTAACACTTCAAATTACTCGCACTCTTGACAATTAACCCTGTAATGACATACGTACTTTAGATTCCACACGAATTATGGCACAAACGCACTATGTCGCATATAGCGCGTGGGTACTTTCTTGTGGCTAAATAATGTGCACTCTTACTGAGAATTACATTGACACATTGTTTTGTTGATTGCACTTACAACGGTTTTAATCTGTATATTGAGATGATTATATTAAAAATGTAAAAAAATCTGTCTTTAACCTGAAGAGTTCGATCAGAGCATGCTAAAAAATTCTGTAAGTTGTTTTCGTACTCCATTAAAAAAATGTTGTATAACTATAATAAAAATTATTAAAGAAAACTTGGTGCCCAAAAGATATATAGTAACATTCGCTGACATTATATATTCATTCGTTCAAAACATAAATACATTTGGATGATGTGCAAGTTTATAATGACACACTGTATTTATGAAATTAGTTTAAACAACCAGTACTTAGTTGTCTCTTTCTAGCAATAAATTTGAAGTTCTACAATTACTTAATATGCGCCTCAAATGAGCGAAGTAACATACACAAAAACCTCATACATTATAAAAACTTAAACAAAACAGCAAACATTCTATTACGTACATATGACTAATAGCTCTCAAATGCATAAAGCATGAATAAGTCATTTGACATGCATGTTTTCAAAATGACATAAACGTTGCATTTCGTAACTTTATTCTTAAGATATCCAGTATTGTTCAAATATTGTGTTAAAAGTACAGTTATTGAATAAGCCTCAATATTTGCCTCGATTTTCACTTTTCTCTATTGAGGTCGAGGACGTGAGGTGTCTGTGAAGTCATAAGACTCTATTGGCACTCATTTCAAATGCCTCACCATTGTCATTTGCTCGAGTATGTTGCGATTGTTTTATTGCTATTTGAGGGTTAACTTTAAAAATTCCGAAATTTCAAAATTTCGTTCTTAATTTAAAAGCAAGTTGCATATCATATTTATTCAGTAATTTGGGTTTTTTTCAATGTCACAGATAATGAATGACTGATTGAAAAAGTTTTGTAATCCTTAGTTCAATGAGTTTTGTCATCACTTCTTCAACGATATTGTGAATGTAATAGAATTTGCATCTTACTACTTGTGTTTTAAGAATGAATTTACTTGCGTGAGTAAGTCATTAGCAATCTACCGTTTGGGTTTTTGCTCTGTTGGATAGATAGAGTATAATTTTGTTTTTTATTTGAAAGATTATGAAATAGAGAATCGAAATAAAAACTAACATTTTCCTTATGCACACTTTTATTCGGGTTGTTGTACGTCACGTAACCTACAAACATACTGTAGAATTATGTAATGATATAAGTCACTACAAAAATAACTTTTTATGTTGCAATTGTAGAGGTCGAGAATGCCTTAAAGTAAAGAGTCACGTGTAGTACACATTAAAACTAATGCTTGTCTTGACTGCACGTATGGTGTGATGGGACAAAACCTTTTGTGATCCACAAGTTGTTCTTGTTGGCGTTCTTTGTATTAGTTACAAAGTTACCCGCGACACAGGATATACTTTAAAAAAAAAGAAAAAGAGAATGCTACAAAAGAATGCATAGAGTAACGGGATAGTCATGTTTCGGCACAAATGGGCTGGTTTAACACCTTTTTCATTGTTTTTCACTTAGAGATTTAAGGTAGGGACTCAAGGTAGAGACTCAAGGTAGGAACTCAAGGCAGGGACTCAAGGTAGGAACTCATGGCAGGGACTCAAGTTAGGAACTCAAGGTAGAGACTCAAGGTAGGAACTCAAGGCAGGGACTCAAGTTAGGAACTCAAGGTAGGGACTTAAGGTAGGGACTCAAGGTAGGGACTCAAGGCAGGGACTCAAGGCAGGGACGCATGGTAGTGACTCAAGCGGCGGCAACATATTTGTAACTCTTGAGTTGTAGTTATCCATAAGCGGTAGATTAGCCGTAATCACTTACATCTTATCGTTTGCTTGTAAACTCCTCTTTTTTCATTCGTGCTTAAATCTCCCAGATACCAACTAGTGGTGGTTATGTCTGACTCGAACCTACCAACAACCGCACGCCGTCTCAGGTACTAATAGCTGACGAACCAGATGAACCCTAGAAAAGAAACTACTGGAATCCCAATATAACAAAAAATTAAATTTATTATTTTAACCACGTTCAAGTTGACAAAATGTTCATCTTTAATTCGCCTCAATTGATAAACAAACACACAACTCGCTTGGTGATAATCATACAGGGACCGGTTTTAAACACATTCACAACATCTGTGCCACATATATTATCATAGTCTCTACCCCCCCTTCGCCCCCTTCTGCACTTTATATCTACTATTGAATTGAAGATTCTAAAATTTTAGATAAAATTTCGTTATGGATGGAAGGTCACATATCTTTAAGACTTCGATGAGAACGTACATTACAGGTCACTGAAATGAGATATGTTTTCAATCAATATTTTTTTTTTAAACAGACAACTCCCGCGGTAGGGTATGTCCCTATATTGCGGGGGATTTTACAAACGTACAGGATACAAAGAGCACCCAGATTCGGAACACACTACGCGATCCCTGTAGTCATATAACATCAAACAGAAGTGCAAAAGTACTAAGTGGAAAATTCTTTATATTTATTATATTTAATATGTAAATATATGTTAGTATACTGCAAGAATAAGGTTGGTGGTCTACTTACAAAAGCAACAACTAGAGCAATTATATAGTCTGTGGCAACAAAGACTGATTAGGTTTTAGGTCTTTGTATTTAGTATTGTCTAGTTAAGATATTAATGTCTTGACGGCTGTTATAACTGTCCATTGTTTTCTTATATTTGTTGTTTTGTATTTACGGTTTAAAACAATAGGATTGTGGTCGGATAATAAAAAATACAAACGAATATTATCAAAAATTGAAAAATCATTGATTTTATTTAAAAATTCAATTTTCGAGTTCTTCTAAATTAAACTTTGGTTGTGTGAAGTCTGAAATATTTTTTTTAACTCAGATTTTTGAGTAACAAAGCAACAAAATTGGTGGACTTTTTACAAACAGTTTCTGATTTCGCAAATAGTGCTTCTAATCTTAAAGAAAATGGATCTACAACCATTTATAGAAAAATCTCTGAAGTCTAAAGATCTCGGAAAGACAACACGCCTATTCTGAATCATTCGGTTGCGAAAGTGGCCGACAGAAACAGGAAAATGTTGTGATTGGCAAAGATGTTGCGACTCGTATTCGGCGACTTGGTTACGAAACTGATTGTGACTCAGGAGTAACTAGTTCGTAACGGTAACATTGTTTAACTAAATTGGAAAATAAGTATGTTAATTTGAATAATAACTCATGCTACAATTTTCGGTTGTGATAAGTTGATTTGAAAAATATGACATTACATAAAGTAACCGTCCTTCGTTTATCTCAGTTTTTACCCAAAAAAATGTACGATTGTAGTCCACCCGTCCTAATCCCCCTCCTAGTGGGCCCCTTCGTGTATTAAAATTAATTATTTGTTTAAAATATTTATTTATCACAAACACTGGCAATCTACCTTGTTCACAATATTTTGTTTCTATACTCAAGTCACACTTGTGACTCGTAAAAGGAAGGTTGTCATGGGCAGTGGTAGCCAGTTGCCATAAGATGATCCCTCAGTTCGTTTGCCCGATTATTGTTAGAGTGGAAGACATACGCTCTCGAGCTAAGCGGCTCGGCTGTTCCTTCCTGTGTATTTTAGTCAAAACTCTGATATCTTTACCAGGGCTAGTGTTTCCCTCTCATTATGATCCAGGGTCCTTTAAGCGGGCCGTGAAAAAGTAACTTATTAAGCTGCCGTAGTTTGGATTACCAAACTGCATTGTCTGCGTTCGCAATGAGTATAGGGATCACAATTCTTGAATTCTATTCAATTTTTTCATCAGATTGAGCAGAGTCACTTTGGCAGGTTCTTAATGCGGAAAAATAGAAGTTATTATTGTTAGAAAAACAAATCCTAACTCATCGTAATTAAACTAATAATATTGAAAAATTTGTACTAAGCAGTAAAGGAATTGATTGTTTATCAGAACACCTATCACACGTATATACATACATTATATATAATAATATTCCAAATATAGCTAGTTGAGATTCGTTGGCTATATAAGGAATGAGCAAGGCTAGACAAGACTATTATCAAGTTACTTATCAGCCGAATCTTTTGTCTTTTGCCCTCTCGTGTCGTGTCAAATGAGATAGAAGAAGAAAAAAGAACTGGACGTGTTTTAAGTACAGTTGACATTCCGTTTTAACAAACAAGTTATTCTGGGCTGAAAAATACTATGTAGAAATAAATTCATGACACTTTTGAGACACCCTGTCGTATTCTTGAGGGCTGAAAACAAGGGGATTGGAATGAAAAGAATCGGTTAAAGATGATTTAAATATCGTCAGTATTATATACGTAGACGTATATCTCACCTTTTACAAATATGTACCTATATATTTATTAACTTAAAACATTGTAGTATTGTTTCAATTAGTATGTATTTAAAAGGATTTCACAATTGTTGTGTTAATTTTTTCAGATAAAACACAAATGTACTTATAAATGTATTTTTTAAACATATTGTAATGGAAAATTTAGGACATTAAAGGAGGCTGCTCTTTATAGCATTGTTTGACAGATTCCATTGGTCAAAATTAAAAAAAAAATTAAAAAAATGTCATATGCAGAAGGAAACGTATAAGTAAGCTAAGATGAGATAAAATGCATATTAATGAAACATAATACATACACAAGGCTAAGTAACATTTCGCACAAGTTATTTAAATGTTATTCGGTAAAATATTTTGAACAAAACAAAACAGATCGAGCACATAACAAATTTATCGACACTAATAATCGAGTAGGCGTTGTATTGAGTTTATGTATCGAGTCTGCGAAGCCCAATCACGGCAGTGAAAGGGAAACTCGTTCGCGTCACAGGCTGTATTATGTTACGTTTGTATATATGACCTTGTTATGCATGTAATTATTACGCATTACTGTCCACTACTGTTGAAGGTACAATTTTGTCCTCCAAAACCTAAGTACACATTAATAGCATTCATTTTTTAATTGTGCAATTGGATTTTCCCAAGCAATTATATTTCTTAATTTATTTAATGTCAAATGCATCTTATTGTATTTATATTTTTATCCACTCTATTGTTTTAAATTCAGTTGTACAATAAACAACTTATGTAAGTTGATTCAAATATCACAAGTAACTTTTGATTGTTACTACTAGCGCAATCTATTGATATGTTAGTGAACTATTTCTTAGTTTTGTTGAGTTTTATCTATGTTCGCTTGTCATTTAATATTATGGTAATACTTATATGAGGAATAATTTTATTTTCACGCTTGAATTATGCCTATGAGATTGAAATACAGTAGTAATAGAATAGACTAACATAATTAAGTATTTTGATTTCTTTATTATCATTTTTAATTTTCGCATATTGATGAAATTGCGAAGCCTATGTAAGCCTACGTAAAGAAATAATATTTTTAATACAACTCTTGGTATTTCAAGGAACGGCATGTAGGGTCATTTAATGGTCGATAAATTGCTACGGGTATTTTATACCGCATAGACACTTAATTATTTTCCAACAATTTGATTACCGATTTATAGCCTTTTGTACTTAGTTAAGCAATTTAGCTTTAGTGTTAGCGGTATTTGCGAGTTATCGAGTCCTTTCTATGTCCTAAATGAAGTCATGGATATCTGAGTTTTTAGGTCCTGTAGTTATAAAAAGATAGTAAAATGGCTACATTTGCTTCGTAAATTGATTTTACGGCATTTGCGATGCTGTCCATCACAGTGGCGTGTGGACGCCACTGTGATGGATAGCATCGCGCATTGTGGTGTTTCTAATAGAATGAGAATTATTACGAAGGCCATAGAGATGTGTATATATAAAGCATAAATAAAAAAAAATCTTTTCAGTTTTATTTTTTTAATTAGGTATTAATCTATAGTTATAGGACTGCCTAAAACTATTGTCTTCGAATCAATCGACGTTTTAATAGGAAATCTTAATATATAAAACAAAGATAGGTAATTTCACTATTTAAAACTCAAAAACAGCTGTACTGATTTTTGTAATATTTTTATTTTTTTAAATTTATTTCTACCCCAAATACCAGAACAACTATTATTGTTTTAAAAATGATCACGAGTATGAAGAATATTCATTTTCTCATAGATCTATTGTGTATGAAACCGTATAAGTAGCACAACAGTGACAAGTGAATCTGCAGGTAGGCAAATACTAGTAAGAAATATACGTAGATATAAATTACTCGTATTTATATATTACAAACAAAGCGTATATTTTAATAAGACACAGTAAGGTTTTAAATGTCTCTAAACCCAAATCGGAACATAGCAACAGACACACATAATATGCAATAATCGTAAGACTAAATCCGCCAATAGCGGCCATCTTTGTAAGCGGCGAGCGGGAAAACCGAGGACCTTGACAACCGGTTCCATTCACTGCGCAAGCTACGAGACTTTACAGACATCATTTTGAGGCTTTTGATACGGCTTTATTACGTTTAGATTAAAAGAATTATATTTTGTTACAATATTTGTGGCTAAACAATCAATTAAATTTAAAGATTAAAAAAAATAGACTCCTTAAAAGTCTGTAAATGTTATTTGTTAAGAAATAAAAATGAAATCTATAATATATCTGTTTGCCCGTTTTATTTGGTTCTGTTTTTAAACTGAAAGCAGTTTTGGATAGATTATCGTTTATTACTTTCAGCCTTGGTTAAATTATGTTCAAATATAATTTTCTGCAGGGAATTTCTGGTATTTTAATGACTTTCTTTCTATATCATGATTAAACAGTCTAACGCTTAACATAGGCCTCCTTATGTGTATACTTGGTCTTAATTAAGATACGGGATGTCATCATTGTCATCATCAACAGCCTTTAACAGTCCTCTGCTGGACACAGGCCTCTCCTTAACAAGTTTTGGCCTACTAAACCACGGGTTGGGTATAGGGTTTTGTCAAATTTTCTTTCTCTTTAATTAATTTGTACTAAAAACCTTTCTTCGAGTCAACTTTCTCGCATCTTTTCTTACTAAAAATGATTTACGTAATTTGCTAAGGCCTCAGCTTTTGAGTTGTATTGTTACAATAAACTTACATAATCAACCCAATCCTGTGAAGCAGCGGGGTTACTTGTCATGAGAAAACCCCTAGTTTCATTTTTATTTCTTGGAAAGTAGTAAAAGTTAATTGTTAATATTTATAATTTAATAATGAACACCATAAAACAAGAAATATCTTACTCATATCTATTTAAGCACTGGTGAAATACAAAACAGTTACCTTTTACTAATGTTTAAATATTTATTTATTTATTTATTCAAACTTAATGCACATGTTGTGCAAAGGAGGACTTAATGCCGTGGGGCATTCTCTTCCAGTCAACCGTTAGGTGATGTAGAAATATGATGCGGTCGGTGCAAAGGTAAAATAAAGAAGCTGACATGATACATAAAATAACAAATCTTTCACTGATAACTTTAGACATTACTAATAAAATATTATTTTTATATGAACAATACATAAACATTCATACATATATAAAATTATCATAATATTATACATAAATACTCGGGAACTATCGCTGTGACGATTCTACCAATTCATTTTGAAGTAGATCACATACTTTCGTCTTGAATGTCTGGTAATTAGTGGATATCCTGATTTCGACGGGATATTTAATGAAATATAATAAGGTATTTAAGCCAATGAATTTCTGGATTTATGTCTTTGTGTCTAACTATTGATTTGTGGCGGATGGACTCGCTCCTATTGTAGCCGGTTCGATCGGATTGAAAAGTAGTGTCACACAATTATAATCCGTCTACTTATTTACTTCTAAAATTGAAAGATTTTTCCGATATTTTACCGATTACTATTTAGGTACTAATAAATTGTCGCTGTATCTTAATCAAAATTATAAAATCGACTATTTCCTTACGCAATACTATTCCCGCAAGTAAAAAACTATCTATAAATATCACACTCTATAATATCTCCTGCCATAATCGGCTAGAAAAATAAATACACCGCTTTGTTATGTTCAGTGGCTATTATTGATACAACTTACTCCAGACTGTTGGACTTAGGCGTCTCCCTAGGAGATATTGGCCTACTATTCTACGCTGGCCAGATGGACGCCCACCTACACGTAATAGTACCTATAGTACGCCCACCTATAGTACGTAGAACGTATTTAATTTGTCAAGTAGCTTAACTTGTAGATATATTGTTATTACCTATGTCCAGCAGTGGACGTCTTTTGGCTGATGATGATGAAATACATTCCTTATGTACACACAGCAAACGGAACAACTAGTCTGTAGTATGAGATATCTGTGATTTGAATGAACTTAGAGAACTAGAACTAGCTAGAGAAAGTTTAACTAATTTTTTATAGTTTTGATTCTGGAATGGGGAAAAGAACTCTAAAAAAGTGGCAACACTCATGTGTCTCTAGACTTGTACGGTTCTATGGGCCGCTCTAGATAATTACTACCTGGGGAGACGCGTGTTCATTTGTTCTGCGTGTAACATTTCAAAAAACAGAATGTGTGTACTCATGTACGCACGTAAGAAGTTTTACTTCTTTGGCGTAACAGTCCAAAACTACAAAAAAATGTTAGCAACTAACTTCAGACTGTTGCTTTTTTCCGTCGGTAGCAACTAACTTCAGACTGTTGCTTTTCTCTGTCAGTGTACGCGCGCATCGTAAAAATTCACTCTCATCATTCTTCCAAATCGCGCCAAAAGAAGTACAACTTCAAAACAGTTGATTTAAAATTTAAGGGATTACAAATTCAATAAATTACGTCGTTCCCTTATATGGTATAGTGTTATACACGCGATAAAATATAAATTCTACTATCTAATCTTTGAACCGAACTTTGCTCTTCAAGATAGTATGTACCCAGTGATAATACTGTAAGTTTCGACGGAATATATATTGATAGCATTTATTTAAAATAAGTATTTAAACGTAGACAGCCGATATAATTACAACTGTTGTTTGCTTATCCAATATGAAATAAAACTAATATTTTAAATAGAAGATAGTGATATTGCCATTATAAAAAAGTGTTGCCTTAATAAAATACATTAATAATTATATAAATATGGTGTCGCCATGGGGTTACAACTTGCATACGTGGACCAACTACGGATTTCAGTATTGGGCTGAAAAATATCAGGTATGTAGTTTTATTTAAATATTTAATGAATTTGACAATAGAACTTTTTTAAGTAAATAGCGTCCGACCTCAATGGAGCAGCATCTTGATATATGTACACGCATGTCAACGTAATAATTTCTTAAAATAAACAGTGGAAACAAAAGTTTTGACAACTTATGACAGTTAATGCGATTGTATTTAGGCAAATGAAATATTATTTTTTGAGGTTATGTGTGTTTATGTAAGTACCTAGGACCAATCTAGTTAGAATGTATCCTCGTACACACGATATTTATCAAAATTTCGAGTTCCAAATTTGAACGTAGAAATCAAAACAGGCAGTCTTCTTTTAATTATTTGATAATTAAGAAAAAAAAGAAGAAACTACCAATAACAATGAAATTGACAGTTTGCCTAATTATTTCCGTATCAATATTTTTGTTTTTTTTTTGTGGCTACAGCAAAAATGACAATTCAATTGTATCAAATATTAATACCATAAATCACCTTTCGTTTAACATTGGAATCACAAAGAATGACGTACTACGAACAAAGTTGTGTTTTGTATTGACGTTGCATTACACAATTAAGTGTAAAAAATGTTTACGCATTGGTTTACTGTAATAGTTTCAATAATACTGGCTGAACTCATTTAATTTTTTCTTTACAAAACATGATAATAATATGTCAATATATAATAATATGAATATATGCAGTACGTTCTCTTTCTTACTACAACTTCTAAATTTAATTAACCGTTTTTTATTGATATTTACTATTTTAATTATTTTTTTAAACAGCAATTGAAAAATTTTTGTTGCCGGTTCTCTGCATGCAGATTATCTTACGTATTTTTGTTTTCAACACTCCATTCTATTTTTAAAGTAGGTATAAAAAATGCAGTTTATTCTAAAATAAGGAAAATGTTGCCTACCTCATTATACACTATCATAGAGAAGAGTAGAAGATTGCCGAGTCTCATTTCTATATTTTAATACTTTTATTATCGCTTTTTTAACAATAGATTTACTGTAGATGTTAATGATCCTAGTAATATTAAAATATTTATCATTCAAATACAATACGTCAAAGAAAGCGATTAGAAGCAAATGTATTGATAAAAAAATAACTGTTTTTATCAGAGTTCAGCGGCCAGTAATAATGACGAATTAAATAACGTAGCTTATCTCCAAGTGGTGGTTGCTACCGTTCGAGTTATTATCATGGCTGTATTTTAGATGACACTAAATATTATTTAAATTGTTTTATTTTTTACAATGGGAGAAATTGGTACCTGTAAACTGTTTTCATCTCTATTGATCTCGTGGACGTCGTAAGAGCAGACCAAAGAAGCAAACTTGGATGCTTTGGACAACAGAATTGCAAAGAGAAGGAAAACTGAATATAAACATCGTCTGGGCAGCTTGATAGAGTAGGCAAATAGATCCCTTCTAAGGTTGTCCTTGGAACCTAGGCCTCTGTCCAGCAGTAGACTATTAGAGACTATTGATTTGATTTGATGTCAATCATTTCTTAAGTTGCTTTTCACCAAGCAAGTGTTACCGTAGACTTAACTTACTGTAGACCACACCCTCTTAGTTCTGATAAGGCAATTACCAAGACATTTTGTGTTTCCTCAATTGTAGGTGTCCATTGACGATGGTTGACCCTTTCTATCTTGTGACCCATTTATTTCTATATGTCCTATACATAAAAATATCCCTTTCTTAATGTCCATTTAAATTGATAGAGGCTTCAATAAGTAGTAAGTTAAGAACACAAGATCCTCGAAATACACACTTGATTGAAACTTAAAAACTTTTTGATAAATCAGGTGCCTGCCAGTACCAAAGACGTATTGTTTATGACGAAGCATAGCAGCATTAACCATAGACAACATACAGTAACTGAATTGATTACTTTTTAAATAATTATGTCATACATGTGTGTGTCAAAGTATGAATGTTTCACTGAATGGGTTTTAGCGGTGACACAAAGCTCTAACACAATGGCGCTACTCGGCATTCCCACTTATGTAACGCAGTTTATAAATAGTTTATGCAAATGTATGAATGTCGACTCGAACTTGCTTAAAAGAATTCACGCTAGGAATATTTTGAATAATTGAATTAACTATTGTATCAAATTGAACATGTATTGTTTTTGTTCTTGATTTCACGTTTAAATCACTAGGAAAAATATTTTTTTTGATCAAATCACTTGAAAACAAATGGCGTCTGTTTATTTATATACAGACTTTTAATTTAAACACGATAAAAAATAATTATTAAAGTTGTTTTACTTCTAGAGAAGAGACTTCAGTTTTTTTGTTTCAACACAATTTCGAACTTTATTATTTTGATGCTTATATTGTCAATAAGTGACATACGTGACGTATGCGTTCGTGACGTAGTGTTTATTTTATTGTCAAACTGATGTCTAATGGGTTTCTGTTTTTTTCATTCAAGTTCGAATAGAGCAATGTACTCAGAACGTGACGCTATGATTTTCTTAGATAAGTTGATAGAATTTCGTACGAGAAGAGTAATTCTAATGTTTGTATACCTATAGTAACTATATGATAACACAAAGAGTATATCAGCTATCCTTACTACATGTGAGAAATAAATTATTTAAATAATGGATTAGTCCGTTGATGTCTTTTATACTAATAAGTATCCTTAAACGGTGGCAAAAGCAGAAATTCTCATTTTAACTGTTTCGCTTTGTATATTACATATTCTAAAGTGATTTTTATAATTCTCTATTCTCTATTATCTTACCTTTGAGGGTAAAAATTAAAGAAAACAGAAAACATAGTAAAATAGTTACAAATTGGTGCGTTTAAGTTATTTTAAATAAATAATTTCTTTTCTATTCTAAGAACCAGTGTAAAAGATTGACTATCAAAATTTATTGCCGAAATATTAAGACATTTAATTCAGAACGTGAGACATAACATTTTTTTCTCACGGACAATGTATGTGTGCCTATGAGTGTATGCACGAAGTAGATGACCGTGAGTGTGTTTGAAAATCTAAGTATGTGTGTATCCCTCACACATACATTTACTGATATCTGAGTGTGTAGATATAATATAAGTTGTACAAGTGCTTTTTCTGTGTACAACTAATTATTTGTGTATGAATGGAACACGGAAGATTTAACGTCATCGTTTGTGTCATGGTTTTGATAAAATCGGCTACCTCTCTAAGATTACCGACTTGTTTTTCTTTAATTAAGGTGATATGGTAACACCGGCATTTTTGATTTCCATTTCATAGTGCTAACATAAAATTACTTACTTGTTTTTAAGTGTGTTTAAAGACAATATTGTAAGTATTTGATAAGGAAGCAAGACAGAATTTTAGGTCACAGAAACAGTAACAGTACTTGACCGTTAACAATAATCTCAACTTCCAGAGGTCATACAAATCGTCATTAGAATTGTAATTTAATTTAAACTTAATTATATTTTAATTGAATCACGTACAGAAAACTTAATGTAAAAACTAACCAAAATTAAATAACTTTTCACATTTTATAACGTCATAAAGCTATAATTAAAATCTATGACGTTATTGTTCCGATGTAAGAAGTATTTGTGATATTAGCTCAGTAAACGTACTTCCCGTAGTGACGTACTCACTCATTGAGGCAAAGCCTTCAAGCGCGCAGAGCTCAGTGGCCGTGTGATCTATCCGCCGTACACACGCACTCAAGATCACCAAAAATTTATTTAACCCGTCTTTACACAAACAAAGTAATACACAAGCTTTATTTAAATATAAAAAACTTAAATTAAAACTATAAAACCAGTTGCTATTGTTTTTGAATTTGGAACACCGGCCGGCATTCTAACCTCAACGTTCGCAATGGATGTGGCTCCAACGCAACCCTGTACAGATATTCGCTGGTGAATGTGTGAGTGTTTTTACATCAGTGAAGGGTGAAAGTTGGTGGAGTGAAGAACTTTAGTAAGTTAACACGTGCTTTAATACTATGTAATGTGCCATTGGTACTACGTCTAGTTAGAGTACATACCAATTGTTTTTAGGTTATGTCAAAGTTTGTTATGATTATTTTCTTAGAAGTATTTGCTGAATCTAAAGTATTTAGACAATTGCTTTTTGGCTACATAAGGTCAGTGTTTTGTGTCTGTTTTGCGAGGTCAAATGAACGCGTCAAAACAAAACTTGTTAAGTAATTACACGTTGGTTTTTCTGCAAAGTACTTTAAAGTACCTTTATGTATGTATTTATAAACACTGTTAAATAGTACTTCATAATTTTAATATTAACTTTTCGTGTTTAACTACTGTGTTATAAGAACTTCTGAGCATCTTCGTTAATTGACTGCATAATTTACGTAATAAGGAAGTCAAATAATGATTTTAAATCGTTAAGGCAATATCATTATTTTCTGTGTTCTTTTGGTTTATTCTGTTAGAATAGAACATTGTATTTAGAATTGTAAGGATTTTTATATACATATTATATTATGGCTTATTAAAAACAAAAAGGTTTTCTTACCTTAGAAATTCATCATTTACAAACCGATTTGAAATCTTTCATTTGAATTTGGAAGGCGGTATTTTTTGTTTGGTCAATTTAAAAATAAACTAAGTATTAAGAATAATAAAATTATGAATGGAACACCTCATAACGTATGTGTATTGAAGACAGTTATATTTTTTTAAAGTTGATTGCTTAGTTTTAAAAACACGATCATACATTTTATTTATTAATAAAATGGTGACAATAAATTTCAACTTGATAACAGTGTTCGTGAATAATGTGGGGAAATACCTGATCTTGTCTAGACTCGAAAAAAATGTGAATAAATGTGTAGCCATTACGAAGTAAATAATATTACTGTTTCTAGTTCCGTACTTGGTTCGGAGCTGTAGTCATTTTTATGCAAATTTCAGTAACTTGAATTTATTGTTCTTTTTAGGCAAGTATTACATTAGTAGTACATTATTCGTATTAATTAATTTGGGATAATATATGCAAGATATATATGAAATTGCTCTGACTAATTGATATATTGACACAGAGCCCAAACCGCCAGGAATATAAACTTCCCACACAGGAGGGGGGCATCTACAGCCGTTGGTTGCCCGAGGTACGTAGGGGTCCCAGGGATTTCTTTACTAGGGTTCTTCGGTTACTGGTACCTGAGACAGCGCGCGGTTTCTGGTCGGTTCGAGTCCGACATAACCTTTCGGTGGTATCCGTGGGGATTTCCACACCGAAAAAAAGGGAAATAAACTTGAGATTTCAGCGGCCATGTTGTAAACACCCACTAAGAAAGTATTTCTTAATTTATTCATGTAAAATAGGTGTGCACGCCTTAGAAGTGATGAATATTCACATCACTTAATATGAATGATTGAATTGAGGCGCGTGATTTTGCTAATCACTTATAGTTGGTAAATAATAAAAGGCTTAGCTCTTCAACGGTTATTGAATAGTATTCAAATATTTTACTCGTTCTATATTTAATTATACATGTAAATAAATAATAAATAAAAAAATAATAACAATATAATTTGCATACAGGAATTTCAATCACTGTTAATGAATTTGAATCTTATTGAATCGTGACTAGATATGAAATTGAATACCAACTTAATTTAGTCTGGTGTATAACTCAATTTTTTTTTAAAATTTATTACGACCCGAATTTTATAGGCGACTGAAGTTATCTATTACTTGACATAACAAGGTAATTAGATAAGCTGCATGCATGGCGTTTATTAGACTTCTGCGTATATGTATATTATATTCAAATGAGAACGCCCCTCCCCCCGCTCTTTCAATAACTAAAACTAAAATATTTTTAACATTTCCTGCATTACATTTATACATTTACATGAGGCGGACTTAATACCAAATGGCATTCTCTACCAGTCAACCTGAAGTTGGTTCAGTAACTGACATGGCAGGTGCACGTGTATCCTTAAGTTTAGCAGTTTTTCCCCAAAATGCGGCGAAAATTGAAACTTTATAAGTAGAAAAATTTACAAGGAACAATTTTTAGGGAATATTTTGCTACTTACTCTTGAACCACAAAGTTTTATCTCAAAATAATGGGCAATTCAACGTAATCTCGCACAGACATCTCATAAGACGAGTATTGTGTTGTTATAATCTGATTATGCAAAGATTTGGTTGGAAATAACAATTTTAATGGTCCAACAGTCACGGATAAGGTTCTTGACTCTGTGCATAACCATTTTGGGTTCATGAACTTCACTTTACTAAAATAAAAATAGTATTAACAAGCTTATATTTACTTTAAAGGGAGTTTAGTGTAAGGGTGGGTAGAATTGAATAAACCTTTCGGTTTAGTTCCGGGCGTGAAAATGTTTTGATAAATTCGCCAAAGTCCTAATTTTCAAAATGAAAAATGGTCCGATTAAAAGTCTAACCCTCTCGATGACGAATTCTGTAGAAGCTTAATTCTCCGAATGATAACTTTCCGTTAGTAAATGGCTAAACACATACTGATGTACCAATTTCAGACTTATCAACGTCATAGGTCACTAACATTGAATAAGGTCAATATTATTAAAAAGGTTCAATCAAAGTTAACTGACGTAACAACACATGCGATGAGATCTCTTACAGTTAAGTCACAGTTACTAGTTCTGACACTAATTGTTTGTATGATCTGGGTGTTAAGTACAGCTAAAAACAATACAAAAACTACACGCGATATTTATTATTATATACTTTTAAAAAGCTTAGCAAAGGCATAGAAATGTTTGTAACAAAATATAAACAAATCCAATAATAAAACACCAGAATTTCATTTATTTTGTCAGGTCTATTTTCAATACGTAGTCAGTGTCGGTGCGTGGGAACTGTACACGATGGAGCTGGTAATAATTTTAATTCTGTTTACAAATGTACGTAACACTGCCGTCTTGGAAAATCTCATGAATGAGATCTACGTCATATTTGTTTCTAGTTATTCTTTTTTTAATCCGTTATTTATGTTAAATTGAATAACTTTTTTTATTGGTTGAGAGTTAAACAGACGGTTGACATGTCCTTGGATCTTAGAATTAGGGGAGGTATAGTTTAGGTCTCCTAGTAAACTTTTTTGCAAATAACGCCGTCTAGTCCCAAACTATGCAGTGCTTGTAGTGCGTGTTAGACAACCGATATAAATACATTTTATACTCCTAAATGAAAAATTTCCAAATCATACAAATATTTGGCCCGAATCATAGACGTGCAGTACAGCAGTCGCCTAACCATTGCGCCACCGAGGCAATTAAATCATTGGCTAGGTAAATAGCTCGATAACTCCGATCGAATCTACCCATATGTGCACGAAGCACGATTCTCCCACGTATTTTACCGCAGTTAGTCCATATAACTGTCATCACTATTAAATTTATATTTTTAAATCATTTTACACGCAGACTATAACATGCATTGAGTTCATTGCTGCTACTTACCTTACTACCTTAAATTTCAGTGACATTTACTTGAGGTATTTTAAAATAAAGTTGCTGCCCTAACATTTAAAATGATTAACCTTAATTTGTATGCACTACAGTTTTTTGTACAAATAGTTGAGCGAACTGAGAAAACCCAAGGTCCTACTAAACTGTAACAGGAGGCTGTATTCGGTCACGCCGCGCATGCGCTGTCGACACAATATATTGACGTCAACGATTTATTTGTAGTAATTTTTTTATAGGATGAAATATTAGACTTCCTACAGTCTTAACTATTGATCTTAGAGGGTCCTATTGTTAGTAAAGCTGTAAGAGGTCTTTCATTAAAGTAAGGTTATTCACGTAGTTGTTGTGAAGGCATTGTACGAAATAGATTTTATTTCATATCAATTGTATATCACGTGATTTTTTTTTTCTTAACGTAATTGAAGATTCTCGTGGATGTCTTTCGACCATTGCCCGGATGAAAGGATCTCTCGTACTCCTACTGGCTAAAAATTGCCATGGTGCTTCTCTGCTTACTAATGACCAGGGGAATGAGAGTCGAAATTGCGTTTTTCCACCATCTCTGACAGGCACTGACTCGCCTGACTCAGATAGGACCCGTCACCCGTTGCGATTGTCATCTGTCGGTCATAGTTCTCAAGAACACTATCAACCTCTCGAGACTACATAAGTTCACGTCAATTCCTAAAATAACCAAAGATCAACAATTACCCTCCGGCGGTCTTCTGCGGGTAGAGGATGCAATGCTTTGTTCTCTTTCGTGCTGCTTCCTTCGAAGACACGGAAGTAAGCGACAGCGCTCCATATACTCTCACTCCGGACTATTGGCAACACCAAAGTCAGAAGCGAGATTTTAAACGCAGAACTGACGAGCGCGATGAGATCAATATTGACATATTCAATATTCATAATATATATACGTTATAATGTATAAGATTTATAAATGATATATATACATATATATGTACAATTATTTACATAATGATATCAGCCCTAATCGCACTCGTGGCGTCAACACGTCGTGTAGAGCACTTCAAGTAATTACATTCAATGCAAACCATTAATTCCTATGAACATTACAAGAATATTTATTCTAAGTATTTGTGTTTGCAGTTACGTAGAGTTCATTCGGAAGTCCGTAAACCATAAAATCGGATATCCCTCTATCATGACTCGCAAAGCATGACTTGTTTTATTGTCAATGATATGTTGGAAGTTTTTTAGCGAATGCGTATAGACCACAATAAAGGAGTCTGTTAGGGCTATGAGTAATTGAAAGTCGTTTATTTTATTTAGTTTTTTTTTTTTTTTTTACGTCTTTAGTGGAATAGGCGTTTGTCCTCTACCTCACCTGATGGAAAGTGCAGATGAAGACGAAGGTGGTACACGCCCATCCAAAAGATACCTGTTCACTCTACTCTTAAAGGCTCCAGAGTTCATGTCATCAGGAAAAATAGACCCAGGCAGGTCGTTCCAAGTCTTGGCGACTCTCACCAAAAAAGAGCTGTCAAACCGTTTAGTTCGACTTTTGGGTATGTCAACAACGTGTGGATGAAATTTTTGCCTGCGCCTAGTAGTCCGATAAAGGAACGGAGATAGCTCAATCAGTTCGAAGAGAGCCTTCGAGCACTCTCCAAAGTGTATCCTATAAAAAACCGACAAGCTAGCAACACGATGACGATGCTCAAGGGTGTGCAGTCTGCTATTTGAGAGCTTTTCGTTATTAATTAGCCTACGGGCTCTTCGGTCAACTGAGTCCAAAGCTTCCAGGTGATATTTGGCTGCACCATCCAAGAGGTGGCTACAGTATTCCATGCAGGATCGAACTTGGGCTGTGTAAAGATTAAGCAGCTGTTCAGAGCTGAAGTACCGCCGAACCCTTGAAAGAATTGACAATTTCTTTGACGCCGCTTGTACCATAGACTCAATTTGTTGACCAAAGTTGAGGTTAGAGGTGATGGTAATACCTAGAAGCCCTAGATGGTTAGTAATCGGTAAGGATACACTTTCGAAAGTGGGTGTTAGATCGAAAGTACTCTTTTTCGCGGAGAAAAGACACGCCTGTGTTTTGGAAGGGTTGAACTGGACGAGATTGGCGTCACGTTCACCCGTTCAATCATGGACTCTCTCAAGGACCGTATTTCCTCTGGACTAGCTCGCGGGTTGGACATGTACCTCTCAATTACGGTGCTGTCATCGGCGTAGCTAATAATACTGGGTGTTAAAAGATCGTTTATGTGCAGCAGAAACAAGGTTGCAGAGAGAACAGATCCCTGAGGTACACCAAGTATTAGTATTAGTTTACGTGCAAATAATTAATATTTAATGAACTGATTCACAGATAACCCTCTGTAGTAAAATAATAATAGTAATTTACTATTTTTTTTCAATCAAATGCGATCTTAAGTCATTCTATTCTAAAATAACTAAACAGATTTGAATGAAATACAGCACAGGATCGATATTTTCATTTCACACAAAATTTGGGTTTTAAAGTCGACATTAATCTGAGTGAAACTGAAGACAAAAGCTAGTTATTGCGTAGGCATACCTAATCACTACTATCACATACTAAAATCCTTCAACTTCTTCATGTTATCACACTTATCAGTTATATCAATGCCTAAGCTGTAAAATCATATCTTAATTTTGTTTTGAGATTTTATATCTTCAATTATTATAATTTTACTACGTGTTATTATAATGATTTGCACAATTATATAATACATAAAATGTTGGACAATCACTGTCTCTGTCGTAGTACCTTTCTAGTTGGAGGAGGAAAATGTGAAAAAAAAAGAAATTTGCATCATATAATTATCTTTTTTACATGCATGGATAGAAATACGAGCTCAAATCATCATCCGAACGATGTTCGCGAAGGTGTCTCGAAACCAAACTGATTAAAAATAAAAAATAATAAGTTAAGATAAACAAAACAAATAAATAAAAATTAATAAACATAAAACATCTCTCATCATCATCAGTCACTCCAATACTGAACGTAAGCCTCACTAATTGCTCATCACTTGGTTTGATCCTCGGCTATGCTCATGAACGTCTATAGAAATCGTTATTGGAAAGTCAGTGCCCTTACATATACAGAGAACTAGTTTAACCTTCGAATTCAGACCCTCAGGATTGCGGAGATCCGATGCCAGCCGCTCCGTTAAAAACTGGTTGAACTATTAGCTGACCCCAAAATAATATTAAGAATAAAAATGGTCAATGAAATAAATAAAAACAGAGTTACGACAAGAGAAATATTAGAGGGATTTTTTTAAAATTGAATAGTAAAATAAATTCATGAGTGTAAGTATAGATAAGTAATTTGCTTTAACTGTTAAAGATATCATTCTGGGAACAGATTAAATATGCAACGTGAAACTCACTTTCGTAGCTTAAAATCGAAATATTAATAACAAATTAACTTTAATCTTCTGAAGAATGTGTGTATAACGTCTTTTGAGATATACGAACATATGATTATCATATGTTTAAAATAATCTCAAGAATGTGAACAATTTTATAAACAAACAATATAAAATTCAAAGGTCAATATGTCACTACATCGTATATATAAATATGTAACTTGTTCTCGTTGTAATACAGTGTAAAATCTGATGTTAGGATTGACTATCTTCGTTAAATACTAATAATTAAGCGACTAGCGTCAATAGAAGCTAGGAATTATTGAAAATTGATGAAAATTATTGTACATATACTCAAGTATGTGTTTTTCTTGTGCTCCATAACATGCTTGGCAAGTATTCTAACCTTGACTAGAATATGTTGTTATAGTATCTATTAGTACACATAGTACTACAACCTGATGAAAAGATTGAAGTGCTTAACATACTAAGTCATTTTGTCATATGTGGGGTCTCTGTACTAAAATGGTCATAGATAAACCAAATCTAAATAAGTACAGATCAAACGACAGTTAGTCACAGATATTCGGTTGAGGATCATTGAGTGCACGGCTGGCCTAGTGGCTTAAGTGGTCGCCACGCCGCTATATGTTGTGGATTCAGATTGTTTGTAGAGTTCCCACAGGATTTATTTCTAGTACAGGTGTTGTCTTTTCACTTAATAAAAAAATCACTGAGTTATTTTTCCCGGTACAGAATCCAATCTACTAAGCCAACAGGGCCGTTAAGCTTAATAAACACAAAAACTATGACAGATTATTTGAATTAATAAAAAAAAGATTATGAATTCTTATAAAAACGATTGATTAGCCACACATACATAAATAATATTAATAACTTAAATCATTTAAAATACTCGTGCTGGCCTGACATCATCGCTCATCTTCACACTTTATAAACTCATTATGAAGATGTATGTATGAGGTTGTTAATCGTTGAACAAGATTTGGATCGTAATGACTTCAACTCTAATTGAACTGTAAAACTTAATACATCATTTTGTTAAACAAAGTTAAAAATGTTGACACTATATAAACTTGAAAAGTACACACAATATTCCCGCTAAAAAGTACAGACTCAGTGTAATTTTATGTATTTAGTACAATTAAAAAATGACGAACAAAATTTGTCTCAAAAATCATATGGAAAAACGCTGAGCTTCGAATGAAACAAACAGAAAAAATCATTTGTAGCCACAGAAATATTTTTAAATTAAGACACCTAACCTAACAATTTCTTTTGGAAAGATAGTTTGAAAATCGAACATTTTACAAAAATAATTTTGAAATTTAGATTAGAAAATAAATGTTCTACTCTAAAGTGTTTGTATATCTATCAAAACCATCAAGGATAGTCGATTTATAATTATTTGAACACAACATCCATTCGTGGGAATAATTTAAATACCAAACAATAGGTTATGTGCATTGCAAAAAGTAGAAATAAAAGGAAGACTGGTGATTACCCTGGCAGACCGGTTGTAAGGTACTTTATCCAACTATTGCATTTTTGTAGTGAAACGCAAACTGTGGTGCAGTTGTAAGAGTGCGGCACAATGGGTTCGTCTTTACTTAGAGTGAGTTATCTTTGCATTAATTTATACGTAATATATAAACACTTAATGCACAATGACTTGTTAGTACTCAACTGACCCAATTAAGAGATAAAAAACTAAGTATGTAGAAATGCACGCTTATTTCTTTAGTTCATCCATCCATTATTTTTATTTTCAAATTAAGAACTAAAGTGAACCAAACCAAATCGTGTTTTAATCTTACTTAACGGTTTACGATTGGTGCGACGGGTGCGGTACAGATAAAAGAATAAAAAACAATATTAATGACGTTTAGTTGATAAATTTTATTTTCTTGTGATTGTCTTTTGTTTTTCTGATAAGACCTTTTTTTCTAATCCTAAGCGAAGATAATGATTCTAATTTTGGATTTAGATAGTGTTTGTTGAGTGATACTTTACG
Source organism: Hypercompe scribonia (assembly GCA_949316085.1). NCBI lineage: Eukaryota > Metazoa > Arthropoda > Insecta > Lepidoptera > Erebidae > Hypercompe > Hypercompe scribonia. Next base: position 20,753,155 of record OX438970.1, read on the forward strand.
TTATATTGTATCATTAATAGATCACTAGAGAATAATCAAATTTTTAAAAATATTTACCATTGCGTTATTTATAAACTTCAAAAGTAGAATTGCCTTATTTACAGAATCGTTAAAAACGATACAAAACTTTTAACAGCCATATAAAAATGCCTTTTTATATTTCTTTAAGTACGACTTAAGAAAGCTATCACTTTTAAAAAGTTCACATTTCGCATAATCAAGTTCATCTCACAAGTCAGTTTATGAAAAATATGTCTCAGGATACTGGTTACACACACGACGCGTTCGAGTAAGATAATGTGGAAGTTGACGTCTTCTATACATAAATATACACGCCATCAATGTTTAACAATATGGTTGACGATAGACAACGATGGCGTCAGATGTCTTGACGAGCAATATGGGTGACCTAAGCGTACGGAAACACGTGTCTTACTTGCGTCTGCAAAGCTTATCTAGTCTTGTCCGTTATTGGACGTAACAAAATACAGTTATAGGGAACTATTCCATTCTTCTTTTAAAGCATATGAAAATTATTAAACCAACATTGATCGTCAACCACTTTTGTCTAATCTAAAGTTATCTAAACTACACAATACTCAAATGTTATATTTTAATAGCACCTGTTATATTATGTGTTTCTTTGTCCTCAGATGCCACAAACAGTGCCAAGATCCGGGTGCAGCCCGCCATCGACATCTCAGGGCGAGAGAGCGGTTCCCACCTCTCCTGCTGATCTGCAACATCTTCTCCGTCTACTCGGCGCTGCATCCCCTCCAGAATCGATGCTTCATTCCCCACCAAACCCACACAATAAACCTCCTCCGCCTTACCCTGAAGACAACACGCACACAGTGCTACTAGATCGTTTATACGACTTTGAAGGCTATCCTACACCCTCGCCTTCGTCAGACGAAGGTTCCATTCCCACAGTGGCTCTCCAACCTGCTTCACCATACAGTTCACTCCAACCATCCTCTCCATACAGCTCCCTTCAACCTTCATCCCCATACAGCTCCCTTCAGTATAACTCATCACAAGTATACATTAAAGAAGAACCAAATCGATTAACGGTGCCGGGATTTGCATCACCATATCCCTTGTCACCATCTGGATCTTGTGTATCTTACGGAAGTCAGAACCAATACTCATCACCAGTACCGCAACACGACGAATACATAGATATTGAAGAACTCTTAAAAGAAAATCAGATACTCCAAGATAGTATTCAACATAATTACATTACACCTAAAATTGAGGTTGAAGAGCGCAGAGATCACATTCTACTAAGATCAGCATTAGAAGATACTACATTCCAGAAAAGGTTAAATCTTAGACCTATTCCGTTAGAATTAGGTACAGTCAAAATGGAAGAAAGCAGTGGAGGTGACGACACTCTTGTAGCTCCTGACATCGACCATGTCCTTTCAATGGCTATTGAACAAACCAAAAGAGACGTGGACAACACATGCACTGTACTTGGAATCTCACCAGGTGAGTCTAGAGCTTCACTATCTTTACTTCTTATATATACGTCTCTCTTGACGTAAACGTGTGAATATTCTGGTAGATCAGCATGTATGACATACGATGGTATGTCATAAGAACATTGTACGCGTATGTCTTACATTATTACTATTAATATTCCAATTACTTGTGACGTCACATATCTCAACTAGAGAGGAAAAAAAGATTCCGTACGTACAGAACATGTTGGCAACTGAATAGAATAGCGCCATTATAAACATTAACAATTTCGGAGAAGTCAGATGTAGAGAATTACGTAAGCCGTTTATACACATTGACGATAATTTTGTGTCCTTTTTATGACGAATCTGTTAAAATATATCGATTGAAATCAATATTTATCGATTATAGCTTACTTTTAGGAAACTAGTAGAGTTATTAATTAATTATCGCTTAATGTTCTCACTGTCAAACTTCATCATAAATAAGATTTTTGAAGTTACCGTAACACTATGTAAAACAACTTAATTTTTTGCAGACCCTATGTTGTGGAGTACCGGCGATGTCAAAGCATGGGTAATGTTCACATTGCAACATTACAACCTGCCGATGGTGCCTATGGAAAACTTCACAATGGACGGCGCGGCTTTAGTAGCACTTACGGAGGATGAATTCAACCAGAGAGCACCACAGGTACGAACATTTATTCAATTTTTTTCCATATATTACTTGTAATATGACCCTGTGTTTCGGTGGACTAAAGTTCATATTGATTCAGATAATTTTTATTATGTATAATTTGTATAATGTTTACTTTGATTGTATAATTTGTAGCCGTAGATGAGAAATTTACCTAGTATGGTGTTGTCATGATGTTATTGTGTAAATTTCTCCGACCACGTGTCAGCTGGGGTCAATGTATACAGAGCTTTATCTTCAGGTTTATCATTGCAATTAAAAAAAATAAACTGAACCGCACCTAATTTTTTACGACTTAATTTAAGATTGAGAACACTAATCAAAATTTATTACTATTTGTGTTAGATTAAGATGTTCGTTATAAGTTCAATGGGATTATTCTAATTAGAAACATCGATGATTGCTTGAATGACTAATTTTGTTTTTTCTTCTACGATTACATCATTTTAAATCGAACGATTTTCGGACTAGTTAGTTAACTGTTGAGATGATTCCATATCTAATTTTACGATATTTAAGTTCGCTAAAAAATCGTTTCAACTTATGACAGTATTTTTTGTAAGCTAACTTGCTGATATTATTGCATGTTCAGTAAGACAAACATTTATCTGTAGAGCATCGAAGTTTTATTCGTAAATCAGTAATTAAACTTTCAGTAAATGATACCATTTACTTTAATGTGCTTAAGTTATGACTAACTGTAATAAACTGTATTATTTCTTGTATTATGTTCTCTATTGATGGTGGCAAATATTTTCTTTAAATTAAACAGAATCTGTTTTAAACACAAAAAATAATTACTGTAACATCGAGATATGACGTGATCTTCACATGAAATACCATCATTATTATCTTTTTAACCGAAAGAAATTAATTTTGTGACATAGGCTTCTCTTTAAAAAGGCTTACTATAACACGCTAGCCAAACGGATTGATATAGAGTTTATTTCAAGATTTTTATCACGTTACAGTGCAGTTATCCTGGGTAATTTTCCATAGTAAAAATACGAAAAAGTATACCAATTGTAAAATAGAATCAATAATATAGAATATTCGAGTAGAATCGAATGGTACTGAAATTATTCGTATCATTTAACATTCAAAGTTAAATTACTATGTACAAAAATTTCAATGTCCAATAACTTACTAATGATGCAACATCGCTTACACTACTCAATATTAGTATCAATGCGGTGATAAGATTAAGCATTATTTAAAATAACGATGACAAACATATATTTTTATACCTTCTCATGATTACTTGTATCAAAATTGATTCAAAAATTTGGTCTAATTCTAACATTTTTGAATGTTTTGGAATGATTTAACCCAACAAGAGTATAATCACACACAACAGTGAACATCGAAAAGTTAAAATAAATTTCTTCGTATGCTATGCTATTTTTTCGATTATCATTAGTCATTGCACACATATTTCTAAAGGTACAACAAAGACGATACGGCACCTTTCGTCACACAAAGTGACTGTTTTCTGAGTAGAAACCAACTTTTATTTCTGTGAAAACTCAGAAAAAACTGTCAAAGAACTGATAAAACTGTGTTACCAACTAGTGTGTACTACGTGAGATTAAAATTATGATGGGCAAAATAAAGGTGTTTCAATATTTAATTTTTCGGGGATAAAGAATTAATTTTATGTATTCTCCTCCTTTTCTTATTAAACTTGTGAGGGCTTAAAATCAAGTTAATATAAAAAGTTTTCCTCAAACACTTGCCGTACCTTATATAATAAACAATCAAGCCTTATAGATATCCAGGTCAACAACTGTTACACCACATGTTAATGCATGTGTATTAATTAATTTTACATAACATCCTCCCATCAGGATTTGAGTAGAGTAAGGAAATCCGTTTATATTTCTTGACCTACTACCTCTTTATGCAATATAATTATGACTCTTTTACCTTCTACTTTTATAATAGTTACGTCAATAGTTTGTTGATAATAACGTGTGTATTTGAAGCGAAGTACCCTATTATATAAATCTTCCATTGTAATAAAAACTTTTGACTTTGAGGAAAAACATTATTTATTTTAGGATTTTTCTTTTTAAGCTATCCTGACTTACGTTGTTTTAGTTTATTTTTGTAAATGTGGTATATCACACCTAATCTAATGCCACAGTTTCATCTCAATGCAGACTCGTTAGTGGTGTTTACATATTTTTAGGTATACGATTTTACTGGCATGTTTATTTTATATCATTTTAAAACATGACATCATTCCAGCAAGATGAAAATCGATACGATTTTCTTTAAAAATCCCCGTCGTCAAGTCACGCTAGTCAGGAATCCCCGAAATATCGAAATAAAACCATGTCTTTGATAAACATAAATAAAATATAAATTCATTTCTTATTTTATACAGAAGTAGAATTTGAGGTAAATAAAAATAAAAAGTTAGTAATGTAGTATCGAGCACGCCAGTTCCAATGGCCAGGTATCTTTGTTACCGCACGCACCGATGCCTCTACTTTCTCTAGCGATGAAAGTCTCACCACCCTCGGACCCGTCTGCATACAAATTGCATCTGGTTTGTTATTTAGAAGATTCTGACTTTAACAAAACCTATTCATACGTCGCAAATTTACCATTTAATTCTGTCTATGAATTACAGAAATATCTTTCCAAGCGTATTAAATATCAAACTGGTAAGATGGAATTTCAAACTGAATGAAGAAATAAAAGGTATATATTTACTCTTGCGTCTTGTAGTGTTTAGTACTAATTAATCACATTTCTATAAATATTTTAATTTATTATCATATAGTCAATAAATTTTAATATTCAAATACGTCTTTAAGCAGATTTCATTTCAAGTCTGGTATTTACACATTTGAAGATATACACCTTACAGTTTACGACTTCAATAAAAGTGATTTCGCGGTATTCACACAAATTTTCCTAGTACTAGGTATGCACAAATATTTATATCTTTCCGTTTGTTGTTGTTACAGGCTGGCAGCACTCTTTACGCTCAACTGGAGATCTGGAGAACATCACAGAGATCTGAACATCAAAATGTATCTGCCTCTCCTATACCTACGCCTGCAGGCTTACCATCAGCTGACGATATGAGCGAAGGTACTTATTCTATCCTCCTAAATTTTTTTTCCCAAATAATTTTACTTATCAACAACTAAATAAATTAAATTGTTAATACTCTTGACAACCGATGCACTTGACGTCACTTTGATAATCGTCATCAATTTAATGTCTTGTAGATTACAATAACCTTAATCTTCATAAAAGCAAGTGATATAAAATGTTTAATGCATTTCATTACACATGCATAATTATCTACAACTGATCGAATTTGTGTCTTTGTTGATTTTAAATTTTGATAATTGTTATCAAATGAAAAAAGACAGATAGCAATCTTACTGATAATGAAAACTATAATCATATATTTATAAGAGAGTATAGTCGTAAAGGCAATAGATGATGCGAAGTAGATAACGCCACGCATGGTCCAATGTGGCACGCCGATGCACCAGTCACATGCATTGTGCATCGACCGTTACCGGCCCACATACAGCCTGTACTAGAGACAAACGAGATAATGATATATGGCTAACATCCCACTCATTCTATGAGGGAATTGAAAGCCATGAAGTATTCGACGTAATGGGCACAGGTGTGGTTAGTTTATTGGTGATAAACGATTAGCAAAATTTAAGATTTACAGATTTTTCTGTTTCAATAAAAGCAAATATATCCCTGATTTGTTAAACATTTTACATTCATAAAGGTGTTTCTAGATATATCAATGAACTTCTTTTTTTGGGCCTTTATTCATAATAATCTTTCTCTTACGTTTCAACTTTTGTAGCTCTAGTTGTCACTGTCAGATTTAAATTAAAAATATTGTTTTCTTTGTCCTTATTGTTAAGTGTCCATAGTAGTCTTCGAAATCAATAAAAACTTAAAAAAAAATACAGCCGCTGGTATGAAGTCCAATAAAGATTTTTTTTTCTTCTCATTAGGAGAAGTTATCAAAATTTTTAGCTGTTATAGCATTCCCGTTTTGCAAGTTGTGTTTTGTTGCATTGTTGAAATGCATCTATCTAGTTCACTAATCAATTCTCTACTCTATCTGACATCTAATCCAACTTTTTTTGTCTAAACTTCAATATTAATAGATATATGCAATGTATAACTTTTTGATTTGCCAACTGATATTTCATTTCATCGAACTATCGTCATGAACCATCGTCACAATTTATCATACAATGATTTACTGTAGTGTCCAGCAGATAAGACTGCGATCATTTTAAATGCAATTGCCGAGACTCACTGTCGCCCTTGATGTGCAAACAGTTAGCTCATAAATAAAAAAAGTGTCAGATAGTAGCACAGGAAATAGCGATCGACAATTATCTGCGAGTTAGTTGTCGGTCCACACATGTTTCTTGACATAAAGATTTATATCAGAAAGGTCCACAGCATGAGACCAAAGCGGTCAGTGGAACAAATAGTGAATATAAATTTCAATTAGATTCTTTAAATGCAGAAGACGTCTAAATAAACTTTAAATTTGTTATTATTCAAATGTGGGTATTCAATCAAAGTTTAAAACTTTCAAGAAAACTTTCGAGAAAACTTTCTGGTTGGTTTATGTCAAAAAAGTGTTTCGCATTTTGTCCATAACTGCAGTTGGCCATACGAAAAATTATAAGAGTCTATGGTAAATATATGCCAAATGATTAAAACAGTTTATGGGAAAGTTATCTCTAGTTTATAAATTTAGAGATTTTTTTTGTATGTTTATAAAAGTGCATAAAATAAACGATACACACAGCCATATAACTCAAACACTTGGCTCTTGTATAAAAATTGACACATCTAAGTTCAATAAATCTAAATCTACGTATGATAAAATATGTAGATATAATTGGAGTGTATAGATAGCACAAATTTATATTTACGCTTGTATAGAACACCTTGAAATAAACATTCTTCATTCAAAGACTAAAAAATATACATACGATATAAATAAACTTATACATTTCACACGTATGTATTTTTAAATTATATAAAGCCATTTATCAATAAACATGAGTCTTAAAGATAGATCTAAAACCAGATATAGTTAAGCGATCCATCAGATATTTGTCATTCTATTGCCGTTCTGTTCATGTTGACTTCGAACCCTTATACGTCTTGTCTCGTTTTTACGTCGTTTCCCGAAGACCTACTTTACTCCAGTGGACTCACAAGGTCGACCAACTATCACTCGACTATATAGTGAATAGTGATTACCTTTACATACAACGTTAACACGGCTTAAGTTAACAAAATCAGAGATATAGCCCATCTATTTTAGTTAGTCTCATTTATTAGCCATGGTAATTTAAACCTTGTGACCCATCCAACATGTGTGGAAATTCTTTAATATTGACACGTACTGCAGTTTCTTCAAATTGCCCGTAACATTCTATTCAACACTTGGCTTTCTTCTTTGAATAGTGTGTGCTATAACTGTTTTAAGAGCAGCTTTGTTTACGTGATTCGTTTAAGTCTGTTTACGTGTCTAGCAACGAAGGTCAGTTAGATGGTTATATGTATAATGTTTAAAATATTTATTTAAGAATAACTTTTCAATTCTATGCTTCATTTTGAGATGCGTCTCGTGCATCTGTGTTATTAAGATCGATTAATATTTATATTAGCCGGTTGGCGTAATACCATAATACAAAACTGTACGACGTTTCAAAGAAATGATAAATTGATATGATAAGGTTCCAAGAAGCTATCAAGGTGTTGTCTCGTTGACTGGTGTATTTTATACCTTTGGAGAATCAACATTACCTAAACTTATAATATGCCTAAATTATTGAATTATATAATTAATTATGCATGTAGGTTACATGCATCTAAAGTTCTATTCTTGTTGGTTAATTATATATTGTTTTTATTTTCTTGGACATTGCGATTAAGTTGAGATTCTCTAAAAGAATATTTGTAGGTAGGTATAAAGTGTATAACCGTTTTCAAATCTTCAGACACTGTTAGAAAAATTCTGTACTATTGAAAGTTAATTATTTGGTCCAACAAATATTGTTGTATTCAATAGTAATTGTGCTCTGTCATTTAAATAAAAATAAAATTTTGTGTGGATTTAATAACAATATTAACTTTGTACCTAAAATTGTAAAATTTAGAACTGTTTCTCACACATAAGCAAAAGTTTTTAAAACTATTTATTTTTACTTTGATAATCTTAGCATCGAATATAAATATTTTCATAAACAGAGACTTATACAAGAAATGATAGTAGTTTCTCATTAGACTAATGATAATACGTTTTTGACAGATGAGGAACCAGAGTCAGTAAACACGAGTACAGCGACAGCAGGAGGTAAAGTTAAGACTGGCAGCACCCACATACATTTATGGCAATTCCTGAAGGAACTTCTAGCATCTCCTCACGTACATGGCTCCGCGATACGGTGGTTAGACCGAAGTAAGTAGAAGATCATATTGTAACTCTTTAACGTTATTGTTTTGGTAATTCTGTATCTATGTGATGCAGAAAGTTTTTTTTTTTTTTGAGAGCCATTTTATGAATAATATCTAACCTATTTCTATCCGGGTAATATTTAATAGTACGATAAGATAGGAATCTGAAGTCTTAAAAATAATTTTTATCGTTTATGGTATTAATTGTGATAGTTTCAGTTATAAACTCTAAATATACGACAATAAAATTTAAACATTACTAGATAATACTAAAATTTAATATTAGATTTCAAGGTAAAGAGAATGATGGTGACTTCTGAAAGTATCTTAATCGAATAGTTGAAATCGATTGTTATTGCAAGAAAAACGTTTCGATTATCTACTTTCTTATCGTTTTCATAAGGTTCTGTCATTTCTATTTATATCGTTTACGTGATTATCGTTTGAATTTAAGCGTTTCGATAAATCAATTTTATCAATAACAATGCGTTGACGCACATTCTATGTTAACGTCAATATATTTATGACAGTTATCTTAAGGATTATTCTCTTCCTTTCCTTTGTTAGAAAAGTCACAAAGTCATCAGTACACTTCTTATTAATTAATTAAAGTATGACCAGAATTTCCTAACATTTTCATCATTAACACTTTCCATACCACCACATATTATAGACTACTTAAAAAAATCCTTTTTTTTATCGTGTGGAAGCCTCCTCGGGCCGTCACCCCACCGAGGTTTACGGCGGGGTGGTGTGTCAGAATCGGACCGACTAAAACCACACGGTGTGCCACTCTGCGCCTGACATAGGAGGGATCCGGGAACAGATGTTATTACGATATCCAGATCCCTCCTAATACTTAAAAAACCCTACTCCAACCCGTCTGAACAACGTGGTACAGTAGGCCAGTAGTAAGGAGTGGCCTATGTCCAGCAGTGGACTATTAAAGGCTGTTATATAATGATTTTGTTACATAAAGCTACGAAGACGAAATAATAATGATTTACAATCTTCATGCTAATTGTAAAATGGCTGTCAAACTAATTTAACATTTAGACAAGCCAATTTAGTCCTTATGAACTTAAACGCAAGAGTGTATATTCTGTATCAAAACAGATAATTATAAAACGCCTTCGCATTATCTCTAATTTAAGGTGATTGATAAAATTAATATTCGTTATTGTCTTATTAAACAAATATGTTTTTCTACATAACAAAGTCAAATGTAGGTTTTGAATATAACCTAACACTTTAGGCTAACAATTACCCATAAACATTATACTTTCTAGAACACATTAACTTCTACCTCCAACTACTACCTATTAACAAAAACCAATAACTTTTAATCCATCTTTCAAATGAATACTAACTTTATAACGATTAGCATTTCCTAAATATACGTTTATCAACATTTTCTAACGCTTTAAGCTGTGTAAACAAATAAAGGATTTGTATTTGATACTGCGTAGCTAAAAACATTCTTGCATAAATATTGCCTTTACTTATCTATTCATAATTTTATCGAGGTCAAGATTAATCATTAGACAAATTAAATTATTAATTACCCGACGACAAATACGACAGAATGTGTTTAATTTAATTAGATCGTTATTTGTTGTTTTCTGATCAGCTGCCTTACCCAAGGTGCAAGTGTTTCGCTTCGAACATCTTTCTACAATCACTAACGCCTCTATTCTCTTATGTTATGTTATGTCTTATGTTCTTAGCTAATATTTTGTTTTGATTTAATGACTGAGCGTTGAGAACTCATCCACATATTTATATACTTGTTAGTTTTCTAATAACGTTGACGTTTGTAGAACGTCAACTTAGCTACGGAAGCTGATCTTTGAAAGAAGCAATAGACTCGCACTGCAAATCTGTTTAATCAAATAGGAACTCTAGGTCCAACATTATAAAATACAGTTTGAATCGTACAAACCTTCACTACCATCAGTTGTTTCTTTTTGCATCATAGATAATTCGTCTATATAATAAAGTATTAGTTGTGCCTAGACGACCTTTCTTAACAATTAATTTAAAATTGTATCAAAAATGGATAATATTTTTTTATTTATTATTCGAGGATTCGTTCGCGACCACTTAATCTCTTTTTGGTAATGAATTTCATAAAACACACTTAATGTAAAACGAAAACAAGTGATCAAGTGGGTACGGTGAAGTAAATCTAAATTATCTTCTGTTCGAAGGAAACGCAAATAATTCGGTATTTGACATAGAATTACCTTTCTTTGTTATTGTACTGTGAGTAAATAAATGCACACATCAATTATAAGACTAACCTAGTATTATCTTCACGCTCTTTATTTCAAAAATACCAAATTTTTTCGTTATATGTATTTAGTGTTAACTTAAGATATATAGTTTGATCATAGATCATAGACTTTGTATCTGGTGGTATTTTTCTACTTTGTATTCAAAATGGATCAGATTTGAAATCTACTTGATGGTGAGTTTAAGTCAAGTAAATCTCAGTAAATAGTTAATCAACAAGTTGCTTAGTAAGTTCAATAGGCCACCTTTTTAGGATTACAGGCATAATTTGTGTATAGGTAGAGAAAATTATCCAAAAGAAAAGTTATTGTACATAACGGCAGGACGGATAATAATGTCAATTTTATGCTTAAATTACTTGATTAGTGTAGTGATGGATTAAGAACACACTGCCACAACCTCTATTTATCCCATGAGCGTCGTAAGAGGTGAATAAACTAACAAACTACACGGGACAAAATCACTGTACCTTTGTAGCTTCCCCCAGGAGAAGGTTTGACCAGACATGGCGTTGATCCTGGAAGAGACCTGAAATAACATGACCCGGGTCCCTTTCAGAGTAGGACGCCTGAGACCGGCCGCCTTAGTGGACACACCACATGCTGGTGGTTCCTGTGTCCAAATCCGAAGGGATTACCGTCAAAAAAAAAAGACAACATCACTGGCCAGCGTGGTACAGTAGACCAAAACCTTATTTCTGATGAGAGGGTTAAGTTCAGCAGTGGACTGTTAAAAATTGTTGGGAGAATACTTAAATTGGTCACGTGTGAGTTTTATATTTGTTCTATAAAAACAGATAAGCATCAAATTAAGTAATGGATTAATCACAATCATAAGATATTATCAATATTTCTTATCATTATCATATCTTATTATTAAAATTTTATTTTTTTATCCTAAGAATGTGATGCAATCCGTGATAATGACTATCCTTGATCTAATAACGCCAACATTAATACATTTATTATTGAACTTTAGTACACAACAGATTAAGTAGAAAATAAAATACGCATTTCTACATACGTATTTAAAAAAAAAACAATTATTTAAAAATATACCTGAATATCACCTTTTTTAATATCCAACAGTGCTACTGAAGCATCGGTTAGTATTCTTTGCGCCTCATCGTAAGATCGTGACCTATCTACTACTAGAACGCACACATAGCGACTATAAAGTATTTAAACGTGTATTGAATATAAGTTATTAGTTACTAAAACTTGAATTTGCAAAACTTGGTAACAAAAACAGAAAAATGTCTCTACGAATCTAACAGCAATTTTAAATGAAACCGTACAGTACTATTGAAAAATAGAGCTGAGCGACATTCCGTAATCCGACATGCCCAAGGTGATCGAGCCATTTACCATCAGTACTATAAAATGCTTAAATAAAGGTTACATGGTTCGTGACTTGATATAGGAACCGTGCTGTTACAATTTACATCATTATATTTCTGTTATTTGGATCAAGAATATATGCTTACAAATTTGTACAATGCTAACACGATTTCTAGTAGTAGAACTAGCTGGAGAATGGATTTCCAATACCAATCTACCTTAAATATTTGAGATATTAATATTCGAAATCGAAATGAGTTGCAATGAAATCTAAAATGAAAACCTGTATGTGTATGATCGTTTTTATTGCGGCTTTCTGCTCTCTGAATTCCTTTCACTCGTTTATTTTTAACATAATAACCGAACACAAATTAAAGGTAAAAAGACTTACATTGTTTTTAGTTTAGGTCATAATGGGGTTCTTTACCCAGAAGGCCTCTAAAAAAATAGAATTTATGGCTGTTTAAATCGATTCACGAACATATCACGCGACAATCGAAAGACAACGGTCACTAAAAATTAAAATGTGCTGCATGCTGCCCCATGGTGGATTTGGCGAAACTGTGTGCAAAACATCACTTTATATTATAAAACAGTTTTAAACACAAGAATATCTCCCACTTAATGATAATATAAGACATTTATGCTACACGTGCCAATCGTGAAATCGCAATGACCTCAAATAAAATAATATATATTATTCATCTAATGTCTCTCAAAAAAAACTTGTAAGTCCACTCAAATGCAAATAGTTAATTCAAGGCATGCTCCACAGGTAGCGGTGTATTCAAGATTGAGGATTCAGTGCGTGTCGCAAGGCTTTGGGGCAAGAGGAAAAACAGACCTGCCATGAACTATGATAAACTGTCCAGAAGCATCAGACAGTACTACAAGAAAGGTATTATGAAGAAAACCGAGAGGAGTCAGAGGCTCGTGTACCAGTTCTGTCACCCGTACTGTTTATAAATACTCTAGTTTAGATTTATGTAAATAATTTATTAATGTTGTATATAAGGGTGTGTGAGAACCGCGGTAATGCGGAAGGTGCGATGACTGGCCGCGTTTTGCGTCGCAATCGCAAATCGCTGCACAGTCGCCGAGTTTGTAGACAGCCGAATTTTCACCGGCCTCTGTCAACGACGTGTCAGTCGTGAGGTCGGGAAATAATAGGCGTCGTGTACACTATCCCTCCATATAATTCGAGAAAGGTAATTTTCTCTGGAATTCTATTGGACGGGAATGATTTGCTGTGTTATGAGTTAAGTTTTTTTTACCAGCGATTAGACGAGTGCCATCTAATTTTTCGAGTTTACACAGGATCGTGTTCGTCGAAAGCTGGTAATGTTTATCCCATATATCTATGATATATTTCTAGTACGTTCTATGAACTTTTAGGTAGGTAAGGTTTTTATGTAAATATTCGAAAATGATCCCCAATATTGTTGGGCGCTCAGAATAGTGATTTAAAAGAGATTATTCTCATTGTAAGTTTTTAAACATGTATAATATTTTTATTAAAAGATAAGAATAATTGAAAAATGTGTCAACTTAATTTTTATATTAAAAATATTTAAAAATGACGAGTTACGTCAGTTATTGCAATAATAATTATTGTATAAGTTTTAATTATAATTAAGACGGTCGAGTTTGATAAATTTATTTTTGAGTTGAAAATGTTTTATAATTTTGTGCCAAATAGACTATTGTAATTTATTTGGGACAAAATTTCATTGTAAATTGTGTATAAATTTGCAAGTCCCGTCGATGTAAATATATTATTAAAACTTAAAGTGCCGTGACTGACCACGCTTTTGCGAAAAGGCTTCGTTTATTTTTCAGCAGTCTGTCACGGCATTTAATAGGTAACTATGCAATAAAATGGTGTTGGGATTTAAAATAAAAAAAATAAAAATTAGTAAATATTGTAATATTTTTAGTAAACATAAATTAGCATTGTAATTGTTAATAATAATTATTATTGGACCAAACTAATGTAGATTTATAAACCAATCTCTGTCACAATAAATAAAATGGCCATTATATGTATTTTTCTTTTCTAAACACACATTTATACGGTTTACATAGCATAGGAAGTTGAACCGTTGCTCCAAATGAAACGTTCTGCAAAGTAACAAGTAACAGGGGAGTCATACATTTGTATGTATGACGTTCATATATTTTATATACAATGAAGGTTTACTAATTCTTAAGACTATGATCCTTGGATACCAGACGAATAAGGATCGAAGTCCCAATACATTTATAAAATGTCAGAAGATATAGTATAAAAATATTGAGGTTTTCTAATGTGTTTAATAACAGCTCGAAGTTTGGAAGCCATCGGTCGGCACGTTAAGCCATCGGTCCTGCACCTTATCTCTCCCAGGTTGTGATGGATAGCTGGCCCATCGGATTATGAGAGAGTGAGTGTTTACGCACACACTCGTATACTAAATTATCGCCGGTGTAGTTGGTTGATCTCCGTTGAGACTGGCTACCGTAGCCGAAATCGGCTAGACATCGTACATCATATTTTCAAAATTATAACATTACACTCAAAGAATAAACAAAAACTTAAAAATGCTCACATTTTGCCCATTGCAGTTTAAGTCCGCCACCCACCGGGCACATACTCGTTTATTTCTAAACAAACACTCATTTCTAAATACATACAAAAACTTCTTTGCATCAGAAAACTATTCAATCCTGGATACTGAATTTTATAATTGAAAAAGCGAATTAGTGGCCTACTATACCACATTGGTATAGTTTATGTCCCACCTACACTCCACGGTGATTAAAGGTGGTATACATCGTGTTCTAAATCCGTCACCACATGGACAATTGCAAACGTAAGTAAAAAGAAATTGTACCTTTTCAACTTTTCTTTAAACTATAAATGGCTAATTAACATAATGAAATACTCGTATTGCATAAAATTAAGCCTTAGAACAAACTATAACACAAATCTGAAACATGTTGCATCAAGTTGCGCAAAGTTGACGTCACTGTTCGCCAACCGCCGAATTCCACGAGTGAAAGTGCCTTTCGCCGTCTTTATGGAGGGGAGGACGACCTTAAGAGGGGCGAGAAAGGGGCGAAGGGGGATATTGTGTAAGAATAGCACTTGATGGTCAGCTTTTGTTATGATCATAATATAATTAGCGTGCTACTTACATACATAACATCATACAACTGTTTTTTTTAGAGGATGGTTTATGGTAACAACACGCTACTATCCTGAAAAGAGAAGTGACAATAACCACAAGTGGAACAGCGGGTAATATTGACTAATATATATAATAAAGTATAAATTTATGACTTTTTAATCTTATCTCTTTCTTGCTATGACTCGAAGCCTGCTTACTTAAGCAAATTATCTGAGATACATAACGGTAAATATGCGATTGAAGTTATATAGACTCTTTTATATGTACTATATAGTTGTATTTATTTTATTTATTATACATCATGCACTTTATGTACAAAGGCGGACTTAATGCCTAAGGCATTCTCTGCTAGTCGACCTTTGGGTGATGCAGAGAAAATAGGAAGTAGGTGCGTTTCAGGTGATGTTGAATAACAGAAATAAACATATATGTACAAACTTATCATATACTAAAATTTATATAAATACATAAATAGATACATATACATACTTAAGTGGATATAAATCTATATACATACATACATACATACACAAATAAATATCATAACAAGTATAAGATGATAATCATGTATTGGTGGATTCTGACAGTTGCTTCAGTAGACACGGCCTCACTTTTTTTTTGAAATTTGAAATGAATTTATATACCACATAATCCTTGTATTTAGTTACTTTTAAAGTAGAGCCAGTGGAGTGCCATTGGATAGGTCTTTTAAGAATAATGAGCGTTTGTAAGAACAATACTTTGATTAAGACATTAATTTGTCAGATCCTCAAAGCGCTGATTTTTGTTAAAATCGATAGTTTTTTTTATTATTAAGAACCTGCCAAAGTGACTCTTCTTTGCCTGAATAGAATCCAAGAGTTGTGGACACTATATTCATTGCAAATGCAGACAATGCTGTATGGTGATCCACACTGTGGCGGCCTTTTTTTTTTTCTTTTTTTGTCGGATTGAAAAATCCCTTCGGATCTCCGGCTCCTCGGGGAGTGGGAGCCAGGAGTATGTGGTGTTTCTACTAAAAACCACCCAGGCGGCCGGTCTCAGGCGTCCTCTTCTGAAGGAGACCCGGACCATATTCTTTCAGGTCCCGGCGGCCTAGTGAGATGCTTTTTCACACCTCGCTTGGGGACATGAAAGGCATGACAGTCATTGTGGCAGTGTAAAGCTCACACGTTTACCATTATGTCCTCCTCCCCATTTTTTAGTTAAAAAGTAGTATTTAGTATTTGGAGACCTGAAAATTTCACGGTAGAAGCAAATTTAAAAGGAAAACGACAACAGCTAAGTAGAAATTGTTAGTGTACAATTAATAGTCAATCAATTTGTTTCACGCTATAAGCCGCCGAAAACGTAAATATGAAATGATTTTAAAATGAAATGATTAAATATATTTCTTTTATTTATGTTTTAGTTATATATTATTTCATTTAGTATTGGCGGAGCTTAATAGAATATGAGTAGTTTTCTTTTGAAAGTTAATCTTATAGACTCTTCTTCTAATGTAAATTTGTGCTAAGATAATACTTATTATTCAACAAATCTTACTCTATTCTGTGGGCCTATCTTTGCATCATGGTTAATAAGATAACTAAAGAGGTTCTTCTTGTGATTTTTCGTAGTAAAATTTCTCTGTAACAAGTCCCATTAATATTGGTTACTCATCATTTCACAAGTTTGGTAAGAAATGATAACGGTTCAAATATAATGTACGAGTATTAGGTATTCGTGCTCGTGCTGTGTCACGTTTCTTTGTTTAATAAGATACTATAAAAGATAGGCGACTTCTACGAAACTATTATTCAGTAATCTGATTATTATTTTTAGCAAGTCTTAAGTATACTAATCTAACGCATTTTGCATGGTTCGTGTGGTGGACGGTCGCTCTCTTGTGCGCTCATAGAAGTGTTAAACTAAACGCTAAAAAAAAGTATCTACTTGATATCATTCTTCACTAGAAATGATACTGACCATAATTTAATTATTATAAAATTACACGTTTCTTTATTTTACAAGTTTATGGGTGGCCCTTATCTCTTTGCAGTCGTATATTTAAAGATAAACAGCCTCGTTGGTCTGGTGTTTAGCCTATGTGACTGTCAATCAAGATGTCTTTTGTTCAATTTCTAAGTCGTGCCGAAAGTTTTGTTGACTTGATTATAGAACTAGTTAACAACAGCCTGGAGCAACCGTCCGTGTGGTGACGGACAGCCCGTGTGATGATGGACTAAGAATACATAGTGTTGTAGTGTCGTAAAAGGCGACTAAGGGAACCAAATATACAAGACATTACAAAGAGAAGGAAAACTTGAAACAAGTAGGCCAAAACCTCCTTGCTAAGGAGAGGCCTATGTCCAGCAGTGGACTGTAAAAGGCTGTTGATGAGCCTGGAGTTTGGGAGTTGTGGTCTTAGGCCCCCTGCCTCAAAGATCACGTAAAGCTGACGGTCCTGCGCCTGATGTCTCCTCGGTCATGTCAGAAAGCAGTTCCAGCTAATTGTGAGAGTGCAGAAACCTGGAATGCACCTGTATTTGTCCGGAATCGGCTAGAAGTACAACATCATCAACAAATACCACTTCCTGTGTCGAGGTTTCAGTTAATTCGATGAAAATAAATGATTCAGTCTAAATCAGTCAATTGAGTTAATGTTAAATATTATAAACTACGGAATGTATACTTGACATTTTTGATTAATTTTACATTTGTCATTTCACCTTTCAGAATGCTGTGGCGTCATGTCGTAGTATTACTTGGAAGAATGTAACGAAGCGCCGGATATGATATCTTTTTTTAGTCTTTATCACACAGTATATATTTTCCTTGAAACCAAACTTTTAACGGTAAACAGGTACCAATTTTAATATACGACGTCTCTTTAACTGTTTTTTTTGTAGTATTAGATACCCATAAAAATGTCAAAATCAGTATCAATTGAAAAAGTGAATCCCCGCGTCGACAATTCTTTTTTCACATACTATAAAAAAGATTCACGAATTTCCACCTCTATGGTAATTTCATAGCTAAACATTGACACCTTTTTGTAGAGATATTCTCAGAAAATGTACAGACACAATTTCTTAAACGATAATGTATACACGTCAAATTAGATTTCATTTTACCATGACACGCGGTACTTACGTATCTCTAATTTTTTTTCAATATAGAGAGGAAACAAATAACATAAATCGTATTTCAAATGACCTGTCAAATACATTAGTAGATTTGGTAACAAATATTTTTGCAAGTGGCTACCCTGGCATTCTCTTCGTTGTAACAGTTTATGACAATCATCTATTGGACGTAGATTTCTTCTTAAAAAGTAGGTTTGGGTATATTATATGACGCTGGCCAGACGGGTCATTGTATCTGGCCATTTCTGTCAAGTTTGCCTATTCTTTGTGGTGTTTTTGTCTGACGTGGTTTGCTGCCTCATATATTCTTCTTTTATAAAGTCAAAAATTAGATAAGTTTATCACTTTTGGTCTTGAATTATAAATTCACCATAGTCTTTGTGTCAATTGGTAATAATTCACATCCATTCACACACAAATAACTCCTTTATAAGATTTTAAGATAAACAAACTCTACGATAATGATGGTCATCATTATCTCAACCGAAGTCCACTGTTGTATATGGACCTACCAAAAGGTCCTTCTCAAAAATTTTTGGAAAAAATTCCAGGTTTCAATTCGACGATCCAGAAAAAAACTTAAAATTTTAGTATCTTACTAGTTTGTTTCATTTATTATATATATTTAACACTTGTATTAACACAAAGTAGAAGTTTCTAAGAAACTGGTATCACATTTCTTAAGGTCATTTTTCCTCTTTTAAATATCAGTAATGAGGAAATTTTAAAACACGGTTACTTTCATTTTCCTTATACAAGTCTTGCAATAAATTTTCTCATTTAAAATAGATGCAGCGTGAGTCAGTTTCTATAAATGAAATAAGTAGTTAATATTACCTTACCAACGGCCTATTTGTAGTATCAAGAGTTCAATTAAAAAAAATACATCAATAAACTTTTTCATTATATGCAGACTTGTGAATATTTATAATAGTACCTAGAAACCGAACTTTGCTCAGTGTGATAGTCGATTCGTAACTCACCAACTTCTTTTGTTCACATCCCTAATTTTGTCACATAGATAAGTATCACTGCTTGAAACAACGTTTTCTAAAAATAAAACTTATCTAAATCGATTTATCGCCCCCGAAACCCTCCGTGTACTAAATTTCATGAAAATCGTTAGAGCCATTTCCGAGGTTGAGATTCAGATATATGCAAGAATTGTTCGTTTAAAGGTATTAGATTTACAATATGTTATATTGCTATAGTAGCTGACTAAACAATATTAGATGATATTCTATGGAAGAAGTTGAAAGCAATTCGAGAAGGAAACTTTTCCGCGAGGTGTTTATATTGAGAAAGATCACTCGAGAAGAGTAAAAATATAACACTGAAATTTTAATAATTTATAACGCTATATTAATTGATTTTACTAAGGTAACCAGTATATATAGTAAAATGTTTTACTAAGGTAAGGTAATAAGGTAATCAAGCCGTGTGGTGGCGGTTAAGAATAGCTCCACCTCATCTCCTCCTGTGGGTGTCGTAAAAGTTGACTAAGAGACAGAGTACACCAGAAGATGGGCAGCAGCGTTCTACTGAGTACACCATCTCACTGCGATCGTCAACCCGCATGCCAAGCGGCCCTGCTACTCCTGGCTACCGTAGAGGACTTGCAAGTGCCAGGGCAGGGGGTGCAAAGAATCCCAGGCTAAGATCTGGTTACCACAAACGACGACTTGACCTGGTAACATATAACACGCTCACATTGCGTACCAACGAGAAAATATTCGAACTGGAGGAGAAATTGGGCTGATTGCAGTTGGATATTTTAGGTTTATCTGAAGTGTGTAGACAGGGATAGTACTAAATAATACTGTAATCCGGCAACATCATCATCCGGCCGGCGATCATCAAACCCAAGGCGGTGTCGGGTTCTTGGTACATAAGTCCTTCGTAAATAACGTAGTCAAGATCGAGAGTCTGTCGAGGGTTATGTACCTTATACTTAGAATAACCAGGAGGTATTCACTGAAGGTTACACAGGCATACGTTTCGACTGCAACACACCTCGATAATGAGAAAGAGACTATGTGTGAGGACATTAGTAGGGACATTAGTACATTTGTGTAAAATTTACTAAATCATTGTTATGTGGGACTTCAATGCAAGGTTGGGTAAACGAAGCGGCGATAAGCTACGGGTGGGACAATTTGGATTTGCTCAACGAAATTACAGAAGCCAACTACTGATTGATTTCATGGAAAGGGAGGGCTTAACATGATTAACTAATTCTTCCAGAAGCGTGAACACAGAACATTGTTGAGCCCAGATGGTTTTACCAAAAACGAGATCGACTTCATCATGTCGACGAAGAAGAGGTGTCCACCACAGTTACCTCCGTGTGGCCCCAAAATGAGCGCCGTTAAAATCCACCAAAAAGAGGTACTCAAATGTTTGCTGAACCTGGACGTTAATAAGGCCAGCGGTCCCGATAACATTCCAGCAGTGGTACTGAAGTGTTGTGCACCCGAGTTGTCTCCGGTTCTGACTCGTCTGTACCGACTCTCTTTGGAAACTGGCAAAGTGCCGAGATCCTGGAAGCTTGCTTATGTTCAGCCTATACCCAAAAAAGGAAGCCGTGCAGACCCAACCAATTACAGACCTATCGCGATCACCTCTATAATCTGTAAGGTTATGGAGCGTATCTTAAATAATCGTCTTCTGACATATCTTGAAGCAAACGAACTCCTCAGCGGTAACCAATATGGTTTTCGCAGGGGACGCTCGACCGGAGATATGCTAATATATGCCACCCACCTTTGGAGCGAGGCCTTGGAGGGTCACGGTGAAGCAATAGCCATTTCATTAGACATCTCAAAGGCCTTTGACCGGGTCTGGCACGAGGCACTCTTTAGTAAGCTTCCAGCATACGGCATACCTACTGAGCTCTGCGACTGGTTACGTGACTTTCTGAGGGAACGCTCGATTCGAGTTGTCTTGGATGGCTGCTCTTCCGATCTAATGGCAATCAATGCTGGTGTACCTCAGGGATCTGTTCTCTCTGCAACCTTGTTTCAGCTGCACATAAACGATCTTTTAACATCCGGAATTATTAGCTACGCCGATGACAGCACCGTAATTGAGAGGTACATGTCCAACCCGCGAGCTAGTCCACAGGAAATACGGTCCTTGAGAGAGTCCATAATTGAACGGGTGAACGTGACATTACAGTGGGTGTCCGATTGGGGTGACGCCAATCTTGTCCAGTTCAACCCTTTCAAAACACAGGCGTGTCTTTTCTGCGCGAAAAAGAGTACCTTCGATCTAACACCCACTTTCGAAAGTGTATCCTTACCGATTACTAACCATCTAGGGCTTCTAGGTATTACCATCACCTCTAACCTCAACTTTGGCCAACAAATTGAGTCTATGGTACAAGCGGCGTCAAAGAAATTGTCAATTCTTTCAAAGGTTCGGCGGTACTTCAGCTCTGAACAGCTGCTTAATCTTTACAGAGCCCAAGTTCGATCCTGCATGGAGTACTGTAGCCACCTCTTGGATGGTGCAGCCAAATATCACCTGGAAGCTTTGGACTCAGTTGACCGAAGAGCCCGTAGGTTAATTAATAACGAAAAGCTCTCAAATAGCAGACTGCACACCCTTGAACATCGTCGTCGTGTTGCCAGCTTGTCGGTTTTTTATAGGATACACTTTGGAGAGTGCTCGAAGGCTCTCTTCGAACTGACTGAGCCATCTCCGTTCCTTTATCGGACTACTAGGCGCAGGCAAAAATTTCATCCACACGTTGTTGACATACCCAAAAGTCGAACTAAACGGTTTGACAGCTCTTTTTTGGTGAGAGTCGCCAAGACTTGGAACGACCTGCCTGGGTCTATTTTTCCTGATGACATGAACTCTGAAGCCTTTAAGAGTAGAGTGAACAGGTATCTTTTGGATGGGCGTGTACCACCTTCGTCTTCATCTGCACTTTCCATCAGGTGAGATAGAGGACAAACGCCTATTCCACTACAAACGTAAAAAAAAAAAAGAAAATATTCAATTATGTCTCTGTGGTCAATATGGTTAAAACCGGAAGTGATCACCGGCTGGTTAGAGGTACATTGAATATCAACACCAAGCTTGAAAGATCGCGGCTGATGAAGTCTACACTCCGACCGTCACCTGTTCATATGCAAAACCAAGAAAGCTTTCAGCTCGAATTTTAGAATCGCATCGAAGCCCTCGAGGCCTGCGTTGATTCGAACGAACTCAGTAACCGGCTAGTGAAAACTGTCCGTATGGTCGGGTGTCAGTTACTCAAAACCCGTCCCACAAATAGAAGGAAGAGGTTCTCTACCTGCACTGTCAAGCTCATGCAAGAAAGGCGAAACATGAGTTTGTAGTCTTCAGTCGATGTATCTAAATACCGGCAACTAAACAGACAGATATCTAAATGTGGGAACCTCCTCGGGCCGTCACCCCACCGGGTTTTTTTTTATTATTATTATTATTTCATGCTGTCATCCTCTTGCATCACAAGAGTCTTTGACTATCTCTCATTAATTAATTTTTTCCAATTTATCTTTGTTTACTTATTTCTCTTTATTGTTCTTTCACATATATCTTTAGCGAAGCGCAAGAAGTTTTTACGTGTTTCTCTATTTCTTAGTAGGAGATGTGCCTCTTCTTTGAATAATTTTGTGCCCAGACGTTGTTCAGCTTTGTACCGTTGTGCCCCGAATACGGGACACTCAAATATCACATGCAGAACGGTTTCTTGCTGAGCTTCATCGCAGATACACGACGGACTCTCCCGACACCCAAAGCGATGCAAGTATTGGGAAAACCCCCCGGGTCCCGTCAGTGTAACAACGCCTTGGGGTTGGAGCTTTCGCACCAAGCAGTACGCTTCCTTCGCATCCGGGAAGAACACTTTCGTGACGGAGGCCGTGTGGCCCGACTGATATCTCCGGTTCCATTCGTCAAGCGAGTCGCTGCGTATCTGACGCCTAACGAATGAAATCGGGCACAGGTCGTAGTCGGGTTTTCTCCGACACGAAAGTGCTGCTTCTTTCGCCAACTCGTCGGCGCGCTCGTTACCTTCGATACCGGCGTAGGCCTTGATCCAGTACAAAGCTACATGTTTGCCATTGGTTAAGGCCTCGCTGAGGTTTCGGCACGCCTGTGTCGCAAGAGGATACAAGGTCTCAGGATTTGTCACCGTCTCCAGCGCTGCCCTTAAGTCGCTGTAGATACCGCAGCTTCCCGCACCGCAATTGAGGACTTCGCTCGAGACTCTGCATATGGCCAAGAGGTCGGCCTGGTAGACAGTACAGTACGCCGGCAAGCACAGTTTCCGGCTCCTCAGTTCGGCTCGGCTGTCCCATATGGACAGCGCGGCGCCAACTTTGCCCTGCAACTTGCTACCGTCTGTAAAGATACGGAGCGACTGCACGTTGTGCTGTTCCACCAGGCTTCGGTCCCCCAGACTGCAGAGACTTAGGTCTCCGCACCGGGGTTTACGGCAGGGTGATGTGTCGGAATCGGACTGACTAAAACTACACGGTGTGCCACTCTGCGCCTCAGATAGGAGGGATTCGGGAGCTGTTATTACGATAACCAGATCCCTTCTAGCGCTTGTCTACTACCGTGCCACTAGCGTATCTCTTCGGGCGGAGGCCGTATCCCGCTACCCGCCCGGAAGTAAGCCGTCCGCTGACAATCTTTGGCGAACTTTTCCGCCTCCAAATCCCACGGGGGAGTTCTGGCCAAGTCACGCGCTGCCTCCGTCGACACGGTGCGGTAACCACGTATGGCTCTAACCGCCAATATCCTCTGAGGGCACCAGAGTCGAGCCCCATTCTGGGCGATCAGAGCCGCTGCCCACACCGGTGCACTATACAGCGCCCTTGACCGGACAACCTCCGGACAACAGCCGTCTCATCGCGCCGCTAACTCCACCCAAATTGCGCAAGAGTCGCCCAAGGACAGAAGCAGCACCGACCAGCTTTGGAGTAAGCTGTCGGAAGTGCTCGTCGAAGAGCCACCTGCCGTCGAGGATCAGGGCCAGATACTTCATTTGGGCCTGAACCGGTACGAGCACCGAATTGACTACGATACACCAGGGTGGACGGGCCCATGAAACAAAAGGGCCTCCGTCTTACCCAGGGCCATCCGCAAACCCAGCACCTCAATGCGCCCGATCTGGTGAACAACAATTGTCTCTCTGGTGAGAGACAACTGTTGTGGCCAGGTATGCCGACTCTTGAAAATTTATCCCTCAGGCTGTGACCAATGTGTCATCTGCGTAACAAATTACGCCTAGCCCAGGGGAAGACGACCTTGAAGGGCCTAGTTGTATCCCATGTTCCACAGGAGTAATCCAAGGACAGCACTGTCTCGGTCCTCGTACAAGACGGTACGCTCCTGAAGCAGCAGCAGCTAAATGGCTGACTAATGAATGCATTGGCGATGTCCAACGACACTGCTAACAGCACGCCACCACAGCTCACCGCCTCTACGGTAATGTTCCTCAGGTGTAACATAGCATCGACTGTCAAACGCCCCGCTCGAAAACCGAATTGGGCGTCCGACAAATCGGTGCCCACTTCGCAGTGGTGCCG
Source organism: Hypercompe scribonia (assembly GCA_949316085.1). NCBI lineage: Eukaryota > Metazoa > Arthropoda > Insecta > Lepidoptera > Erebidae > Hypercompe > Hypercompe scribonia. Next base: position 20,778,306 of record OX438970.1, read on the forward strand.
AACGATGCGGGCATAGAGTATCCTCTCAAACAGCTTACCTATCTCGCACAGCAACACAATGGGCCTATAGGCCGCGACCGAATCGGTAGGCTGTCTCAGCTTCCTTAGTAGGACCAGCTTCCCGCTTTTTCAGCACTCAGGGCAGCGTCCGGACGTCAAGCTAGAGACCACGACCTCCTTGAGGCGGTCCGACATGTGTTTGAGGGCTCGGACCAGCATTCGGGCAGGTATCCCGTCTAGCCCGGGAGCGGTGTTCTTAGAGCTGATCCGTAGAAAAACCGCCTCTACCTCAAATTTTTGTCCCAACTCACCAATAGTGGCTTTAGGGGTGGCCATTGGAAAAAACCTACTAAAGCCGTCACCACACAAAACAACCCATGGTTGAGTATTAATTACCTAAGCAAGTCGTTATCATCGTGGCAAGGTACTTAATACCTATTAAGAGCGCGATAGTACACGTTAATGTGATTATTTTCAGTAGATCTTTGTAAGAATGTTAAAAAAAATTGTTTTGCAGCTAGTACTTTGTTCAAAAATAATCTGAGCCCTGACAATATCAGATTCATTATGACTCAGATTATTTTTATATTTCTTTTTTTAAAAAAGGCAACACCCACATAAGGAATATATCTTGTGCCGCAGGGAATTTTACAAACATACAAGAAACGAACACAAAGCACATCCAGACTCATAACAACAATTTGTGGATCACTCAAAGTGTGGTCCCGTGTGGGATTTGAACCCACAACACTCAGCGAAGTAGATAGCGGCGTGGTGACTGCTTAAAACACTACACCATCCTTACAGTCACGCTGTTATGGTTCAGATTATAACTAACTTCGAAACAGGTCAATTATCCACTATAGGTGGAAACAAAATTGTGGTAGGCACCACATACATTGGACGCGTCACCGTTTTTGCTAAAACACTTATCACTGCTATCTGACATTAACACTGACTGATTGACTTAATAAGCGTGTATATCTAAGATAATAATTATAGGCTGGTATCCATTGAAGCGTCATTTCTGTTAATTATTACTTATATATGATATTTAATCAAGACGAAAATTAGGCAAAAGTAATGCATTACAACTGCCAAGGTGACTGTTCAAGTAACTATGGAACTAAGTAACTATGAAACTTAGTAACTATGAAACTCAGTAACTATGAAACTAAGAAACTATGAAACTGAGTAACTATAAAACTGAGTAACTATGAAACTGAGTAACTATGAAACTCAGTAACTATGAAACTCAGTAACTATGAAATTCAGTAACTATGAAACTCAGTAACTATGAAACTCAGTAACTATGAAACTGAGTAACTATGAAACTCACTACTGGGAATTTTATGTTAAGAAGGTCACTGTTACGTGAAAGCATTAATTTAGGAAACATTTAGGAAAATCATATATCATAACTCACCACTTTTCATAGGAAAACGTAGGTGAAATTCGAAGTCAAGCAACATATTATCGAATATAAATACTTAGTTAATTAGTTAAACAAAGTGTATTAAACTTTTAGCATTACTACCAAAAAGTTTCGAGAATTTATTTATCAAAAATAAATAATCTAAGTCTACCCCAATATTTAAGGGAGATCTATGTAGCCAAAGTACACGACATCAGTCACGTGTCCAATGCCTGTCAATGTTGATGCCGCAGGTGATATCGACGAACAAATGTTTCTATTTTTCTAGGGAGGGGAGAGGGAGGGTGCTATCATATTTCACAATCACCTTTTAAAGTACCGAGTGAGTGCCATTACAGAAGATTCAAGACTTTGCCGCTCTCCAATCCTAAGGAGGAGAGCCTTGGAAGGACGGTAACATGTTTCTTAAGATACGAGTGTCTTATCATCTCTCTCTCATCATTGGGTTATTTGTTTACCAACAGCGTGACAACAAAAAGAAAAACGGTAATTTATCTACATATATAAATAAAAGTGTGTGTAATTTCAAATTAACAACTTCTCGGTAAACGCATATGAAAGTGTATACGGTACTTCATCAAAAAAGTCATTTTTCTTGCAGACTTTCACCGGCAGATAGCTAATGTTATAGGGAGTAACCCAGACTACTTTTATTTTAGAAAAAACATAAGGTAAGCGAAAATTAAAATTGAAAACCAATAAAATAGTGAATAGCATCTGAGTGGGTAATACCGCGTGGTGCAACTAGTTGATAGTAAAATTATAATTTACGTCATTAATTGTTGTCATTAAATTTGTGAAATTGTTTTCTAACCATTTTCGGTACATTGTTAACAATATTTTTTAATCAACGACGCAAAAAGAGGGATGCTGTAAGTTTGACCGCTATGTCTGTCTGTGACATCATATCTTCTGAATGGATAGAACATTTTGGATGCATTTTTGTTTAGTAGTAACCAAAATACCTATATTCTTTAAATTTAGACAGAAAAAAGTTTGATTTGAAGTAATATAAACACAATTGTCGACATATTGTGAATTGCGTCAGGGTTTGATTCTAATAACGAACTCCGTAAACCCCCTTACTGATGATGGTACGAATCGTACTGTTCGAAGTGATTGACTGATTGTCATTTATCAAAAAAGGATTGTTATCACTTTGGCAATGTGTTTATGATGTTTGAATCGTTGATTACATACTGAGTAAGATGTCTAAAGCCCAGCACGACTCAACCTTATCGTGTATCATAAATAAAGTAAATATTTTAAGTATATAAGCAAATTAACCTTTTCAATAAAAGCGTATGTTATTTCTGAAAGGGATCAATGGTAGCACGAATGGTGTGATGGTTTAAGCGGTAGCCAAGGCGTTGTCCCCGCCAGCAATCGTTGCTGCCATGCTGGCGGGTGAGGAAAGTTGAGCCGCAGTGGCCTCTTTCTGCGAAGCTGTTATGCTCCAGAAAGAGACCGCTGAATGGGATCGGGAGAGGGCCGATCCCGAGCGAAGAAGACGCGAGGGGACCGCGAGCCACCAGAGAGTGGGGACCTCTGGTGGTGGATAATTTGCTGCGGTCGGCGATAGGATAATTTGTTGCGGCCAGGTCGCAAAAATGCGATTGGGTCTCAACAAATTATGACAACGGGATTGATAGGTGAGAAAGCCTTTGTGGCCTTCCCTGACTAGGCGCGGCGTTGATTTTGGAGGGGACCTGAAATAATATGGTCCGGGTCCCCTTCAGGAAAAGACATCTGAGGCCAGCCGCCGGGGTGGTTTTTAGCGGCAACACCACATACTCCTGGCTCCTGCGTCCCCGAGGAGCCTGAGATCCGAAGGGATTTTCCACCCCATCAACAAATAAAAACGCCAAGGCGTTTTCTACTGCTATGAGTGTTGTGGATTAAAACTCCACATGAGATAATACTTTGTGTGATCCACAAATTATTGTACTGAGTTCGGGTGTGCTTTATGTACGTTTCATGTATGTTCATAAAGACCTCCAGGATAGAGGAGTATGTAAAGCGTCTGCAATGAAATGACTCTCAGACCCATCTGTTGACTACACGGTTAGCCTTTGTTTCCATTTCTTATATATTTGTAAAGTCCCTCGCGACACAGAATTTATTTCTAGTGCGGTCGTTGTCATTTTTTTTTAAAGAAAAAAATAAAATCTTATTTGTTTAACAGAAGGGCAGGTGTTTGGAACATGGTCTGTTTAGAGTAAAACTATTTCGGTGTTTATTAACTACGGTGTTCAGTTCTGAATAAATAGTACTAAAACTGGCTACTAATTTTAGTAATAGATTCACGATTGACGAATAATGTTTGGTTATATATTAAAAAAAAAAAAAGAATAAGCTATATGGCAATCCTCTAACGGAGCAATGATTTTACGCAAAGATCAAGATAATAGTGTTAAAACCTTTAGTTCTTGCTTACCGTATATAATCAACCGTTTCAGAAAATAGCTACAGGTCAATTGAATTCGGACAAATCGACTATAAATTACGATTTTAATCGTTAAACAATATCAAACACTCGTGTTGTGCCTGGCGATTTGAATAATTTCCTATGTTTATTGCGCAGTCCAAGTTGACTGAGTAAGCGGATTGAAAAAAAAACCTAAATATTTGTTTTTGCTTTAACTGAAGCATGATTTAAGATGAAGATCTAGTATTTATCATATTTAGCTTTAATCTTTAATTTAAGTCAAAATGAATGGTGCTACCTACTTTTAAGCCGACTGTGTCAGACGTAGGATAATGTTTTTCGAGCATAAGTAGGGTTGACGATTTTTGACACATGAGGTGTTGTTTAATTCATCGAAATTGATTTTCAAAATGGTGGCCACAAATGAAAACAAAGAGGAGTACAAATATGCGTATCAACTAAAAGATCATGAAAAGACCATTTCGAAAATATATATGTTATATTATGTTTATATTATTTCTGTTTTAACGCAAATTTAGAAAAAGTCTAATATAATAATATTATTATAAAACATAAAACCCGACTGCTTAAAAATAATGAACTTATTGTAATCATGTTTTGATTACAATAAGTTCATTACTTTTACTTTTAACTTTGGGTGTTCTTTGTGTCCGTTTCTTGTATGTTTGTAAAGTCTCCCGCGACACAGGATTTATTCCTAGTGCGGGCGTTGACTTTTTAAAGAAAAAAAAGATTAAAAAGAAATCTCAAAGTTTTGAACGCTTTCAGCTGTTCACTTATACTTCATAAAAGGCGTAGTTTGAAGGTCGGCTACATTCCGAATTTCTGAGTGTGTTTATTGGCCGACTGGTACGGGTGGCACGGCGGCCGCTTTAAACGACATCTATGGCGTCTAATCACTAAGCAACTCTACATAATTTAAACTGCATAATTTTGAGAGAATTATAGAATTTGTATAATGTAGGTGTACATGTGTTAACTTGACTGTTAATGAGTCATATAAACTACGTATTTGATTAGGAACTTGGCATTACTTTTCTTGATACAGTTACCTCCTCTTTTTTTATATTAAGAGCCTGCCAAAGTAACTCTACTCTGCCTGATAGAAAGCATGAATAGAATCCAAGAGTTGTGATCAGCACAGTCATTGTAAATGCAGACAATGCAGTATGGTGACCCACACTATGGCGGCCTTGTGAGATGGTTTTTCACACCCCGCTTGGGGACGTAAAAGGCATAACAGTCGCTGTGACAGTGTAAGTCTTACACAGTTACCATGATAACTGTCACCCCTGCATCAGTGAGCCTCTGTCGTCTTTCAGCTAAGGAACTGTTAAACAAACATTTTTCGTCAATAGTGAATGTGTTACTAAAATTAATAACCAGTTTTAGTACTATCTATTCGGAATTGAACACCGCAGTTAATAAGCAGTACAATAGTTTTACCCTAAACCGAATATGTTTCAGACCCCTGCCTTTTTATCAAACAAATAAGATTGCTCTGGGAATCGTTTCATTATGGATCGCGGCCACTTTACAATGTACCTTTTTTTTTGTTGTCAGGGTGGAAAATCCCTTTGGATCTCCGGCTCCTCGGGGACACAGGAGCCAAGAGTATGTAGTGTTTCCACTAAAAACCACCCCGGCGGCCGGTCTCCAGATGAAAAGAGGAAAAGTCTTAGAGTGATATCCACAAAGCGAGACACCAGTCAGCTGTACGTTGATTGCTTACGGATCAGTAGAGTAACGTATAGATCATAACAGCAACGTAGAAAATATTTTTAATTCGAAAAAGACAAACAATAAATATTTGTATGATGTATGTGTAAGTTTTGTTGAAGTAGAGTTATTCAGTTTATCTGTGAACATAAGAAAATCAATACAGCCATGATTATAATATTGTTAGCTTACATGCACGCATAATGTAGTGGTTAAAGTTTTCACCTCGCTGCATAAATCCCCACATGAGACAATGTCTGATCCACACATTGTATTTATGAGTCTGGGTGTTCTGTGTCTCGGTTTTATTATTGTGTCTAAGGCCCCTCCTGACAGAAAAATAATTTATGTGAGTTAAAAAAACTCGAAGCGTTTCGAATTGTTCACTTTATTACTCGAATTTACGTGTTCTTAACTTGGAGGTATTTAATATGACCGGCCACGATGCGAGAGAACAGTATAGGTATACCTAAATTTTAAATTTTGCTTCTAATTATAGTGAAACAAACAGCTGAAAAGTAGTTTATCATTATTTAATTATTAAAATTGATTAAGTTGGTTAATCCCCTGGCCGTTAGATACGATCATCTCAAAGTTGTTATAATGTTTAACACTCATGAGTTAAAAAGGGGTAAACAGTAAAACGATAAATGAATGTAAATCAAAGAAGTTAGCAAACAGAAATATTATTTTATAATCAGTATTTTTGTAAGTTATCATATATTTTTGTGCAAAAACAATGACGTCAAAGTAGTATAGTGTGTTTGTTTTACTTGTTTGCAGTGGTCTAGGTGCAAAGTTATTATATTGTTTGACTGCATGGATGGTACAGTAGTTTAGGTTATTTTTAAAAAAAGTATTAAAATTATTAGTTGCTGTTTTAGGGTTAGTAACGTTGAAATTATGATTTGTCTCTAGTATTTGTTCTAAGATAGCATATAAATAACAAATTGAGATTTTGTAGACTTAATAGGGCACTTATATAGTTTATAGCATTTACTTAAAGCAAAAGTTTCTTTCCTTTCAGGTGATAAATGTTAGTCACACAAAATACTTATGCGTAACGAAACGTAAATTTGCGTAGGCCCGATGACGTCACAATGACGTCATTGGTAGTGACATTTGACATTTACTATGTTGTATTAGTCTTTGTTTTTAGAATTTTAATAGGTAGTAAAAACGTAAATAAACATAAAAATGTGTTAATTATATAATATATATATGTAATATATAAGAAATTAGTTCTGTTTCACTTTTTTGCACTAAATATGCACAAATATTATTAATTTGCTATGCGAAAACAACAGTAAAGGTGATTGTGATTTACGTGGGTTTTATTTATCTGATAATTCTGCAATAATGAAGCCAGGGCAGAGTGTAGATGCTAAGGACGAGATAGTTGAGGTCCACACGGCGGGAAGATCGCCTTCTCCTAAGCAAAAAATTAAGAGATCTCGCAGTCGTTCCGGGTCCCGAAAAATGTCCAATGGACATATGGGGACAGCAGAACCATCGGTGAATGAGGAGTCTGGAGATAAAACTGATAAGTCCAAACGAGACAGTTGGATAAAATCAGAACACGAGTCTTTAGACACAGAATTACCTATCCATGATCAGATTAGACAAGGTATTTTAGGTTTCGTTGAGAAAGAATTTAAAAAGTCCGACAAAAATCCGTCGTTTGTGTTCTATTCTCATGATCCTAATCATATGGATGAAAAATTCATGAAATCCTTGTCGAGACCTTCCAGTGGCCATAAGGAAAAACGAAGTCCATCTTACAGAAAGAAGAAAAGACACTCATCAAGACATAGAGATAGAGATTTACATGATTTTGAAATACCTGGCTCTAGCCTTAGTGCCTTGGAAAAGGTAAGATATTCTTCTATGTTGGGTGACCGTTGCTACTGATAACTGAACCATATAGTGGGCAAACCTACTTTGCCTATTATATGGTTTATCATCAATATGGATGGTTTAGTTATAGTCACCATATATAATATAAAATAGTCTCACTTCATTCAAGAATTTTATTCTAATTTCTATTAGAAACTCCTGTTTTATTTAAAAAACTATTTTTTTTGCAAAATTATTTAATAGTTTCTAAGTTATACAGCATTTGTTACCATAGTATGAACTAGAATAAGCCATACAGAAAAGCTATTAAAGAGTATAGCACCTGAAGTTGTCCGTCATCATCATCAACAGCCTTAACAGCCCACTGCTGGACATAGGCCTCTCCTTAGCAAGGAGGTTTTGGCCTACTATACCATGCTGGCCAGACGGGTTTCAAAAGGGTTTGTTCCAAGTTTTCCTTTTCTTACTAATGATGTTGTCTTGCATACATGAAGTCGTCCAAAATAATTAAAAAGTAACTGTTGCTTAGAATTGATATAAAAACTTGAACGGTTACAAAAATAAAAGTATGGAAGTTCAGTACGAGTACATGATTCTGTATTAACAACCAATCTACTTACATAAACTACAGAAAACTATTGACAAAAAAGGTGGATATAGTATACATGCTGTATAATTTTTTTATTGTCAATTGGTTTCTGTGTGGTGGCTGATTAAAAATACAAAGTGCCATGTCTATTCATCCCATGGGTGTCTTAAGAGGTACTTAAGGGAACCAATTATGTAGGACAACAGAATTGTAAAAAGAAGAAAAACCTCATACAAACTCTATACTAAACCATCTAGCCAATTTGATATAGTAGGCTGAAACCTCCTTTCTACGGAGAGGCCTATGTCCAGCAGAGAGCTATGAAAGATTATTAATGTTATCTGTGTGCGATTAACAATCCATGTTTTTTTGTTTGTGTTTTGTTACCTTTTTATTAGTAGTTAGTATATAAGTATAATAAATCTTATTAACCTCAAAATAAAAGTAGTTTTTGGAGGTTCAGTTTTTTGGAGTTTATAACATTCATAGAATAAAAAAATACATAGAGTATTTGAGTTTAATTTGTAATAGTGTGGGTAGATATCTTTGTTAACCCTTGACCTTTTGGCAGAACTTGACTTTTGCTCTTTTGATATTCAGTTTTACACCTACAGTAATACATTAACCACTACTACTCAGAAAATCTAGTAGGTTTTTGTTTTTTTATATTTAACCTACCAAAGTGACTCTATTCTGCCTGATGGAAAGCATGAATAGAATCCAAGAGTGGTGATCCCCATACTTACTGCGAATGACGACAGTGCAATATGGCGACCCACGCTTTCTCAAAATGTCACTATTTTCTAAACATGAAATGTTGACTATATTGGCTTTAGAAAAGCAGAGTCCTTACTAAATGATACAAGTAGTTAGAGTAGGTACAAGGTGTTATATGTATGTAACCATGTAAACTGAGAAATCTAATGATTTGAATGGTTTCTATAAAAAAAAAATGTGACTTCATATAACACGTTTAATACTATCAAAGTACATATTCCTATAGAAGAACTGTTATAATGTCAATGTTCATATCCATTTGAGATGAAGTTTAATGTAGAATATACATATATAGTTATCAAAAAATCTTCACTGTGAGAAACCTTTGGCACAACTGATCCTAGTAGAGTGAGATAATTCTTCGAAAACTGGTGCTAAGCAGTTTCTTCATTACTTTTACCAAGTAAATTAGGTATTCATCACATCTCATCAACAGGCTTTAACAGTCCACTGCTAGATGTAGGCCTTTTCTTATCAAGGAGGTTTTGGCTTACTATAAAATGTTCACCAAATGAGTTGGTACAGGGTTGGTTTCCAGTTTTCCTTTTCATTGTAGTTATATTGTCTTGCGTAGTTTGCTCTTACGACACTTCTTATTCTTAATCCGTCAGCACACCATACCCAATTGACAATAGAAAAAACCGGCCAAGTGCGAGTCGGACTCGCGCGCCCTCGATTCCGTACCAATTGCCTTGTCATAGAAGTTTGATTTTGTTACAGCTTAAAGGTATTATAGATATGAGTATTTGCTATGAATTTCAATTTAATACCTCTATGTGCTCATGAGGAAAGGGGTAACAACTTTAAAATTATTAAAAATATTTTTATTGTATGATTTGACTAACAATTTATGGTTTTCGAATTTTTTTCGTTATTTCTGCCATAAGACGTTGCTTCGTACCAAATTTCAAGATTCTGAGTTCACGGGAAGTACTCTGTACGTTTTGATTTCCTTGCGAGTTTCGAAAATTTGCGGTTACTTGCAACATAAACGGCTGTATTTTTTGATTGCATTGGCTTATAAGATTGATTTTTTCATAACCGCAAGGGACAGTAAACCTTAGCATTTGATATAATTTTCAGCTTGATACCTCACCATGTTCGTGAGGAAAAGGGTCTTGACAGACGGACGGTGATCCTATAAAGAGTCCGTTTTTTTCTTTTGGGATACGGAACCCTAATTATATATGCATACGCATATGCTATATTTGTCTTTAAACCAATGTCCAAACCCTCTTCTTCCTCTACTCCTAATTATTGGGAGCTACTATCAGGGCCTCGATTCACTTGTGACTCTTGAGGTTCAGTTGTCACTTACCGTCAGGTTACGTGACTGTTCGTTTCCTGTATACGATAAAAAAAGGTGACAGTCATGAAGACTACTGACAGAAGTGAAAACCTTAAACTATATTTTGAAATTTCAAATTGATTGTGATATTAAAAATTTAAATTTAACTAAAATTTTTAAATTTAAATTTTAATTAAACACCAAGCGACGCTCCAAGCAACAAGTGTATAAATTTAAATGTATATGTAGTTTGTTTATATGTATGTATAACATTAGGGTTTCGTAAATACAGTCATTAAGAGCCTATAACAGTCCACTGGACAAACTGGGTATAGGCCTCTTCTCAACAAGGAGGTTTTGGTCATTTTTTTTTTTATCTAGAAATCTACCAAAGTGACTCTATTCTGCCTGATGTAAAGCATGAATAGAATCCAAGAGCGGTGGTCGCCATACTCACTGCGAATGAAGACAGTGCAGTATGGCGACCCACGCTATGGCGGCCTAGTGAGATGCTTTTTCACGCCCCGCTTAAAGGAATCATATAATCGAATATGTACAATGTGACGTACACAGGCTGCTGCGCGCATATTTAACAAATTGCTGACGCGAACTTATAGGATATTTCTCTACTAAATGCGGCTATAGAAATTTTCACTTCAAAAATTGTATGAATTTCAGGTGGATGATTATCTTAAAGAGTACAATAAGGACGAAGTAGTAACACTGAGCGGTGAGTTAGAAATAGAAGCAAACGACGTAGAGAACAATAATGGTGCATGCAGAGAGCTAAGACATAAGCCGCGCAAGACGAGACGAAAAGTCAGAGATGAAAGACAGGACAGTAATGCTAACGGTCGAGATGTCAGCCCCAAGGTGTTTAAGAGCAAGAGTAAATCTGGAACCAAACCAGGTTAGTTCCAGGATACGTTTATATTCTCTCATGTACAGTTGTTCACAATTAATTAGCTATAATATTACCTGGTTTTTTTTCGTAGTAATGTAATGTAGTACAATGCAGTAGTGTGTGGAGAATGTACTAATACAATGTAAATTATTGGGAGACGATGTTTTTTGTGTATTGGTGCACATATTTTTAATTAACCTTTTTATATCAATATCAATGTATATTTACAGTGCGACCCACAGACCTGACAACAATGTTGGCAAGTCTAGAATCCAGCATGCCATACCACGACCAGTACATCGACAACCCGTTTTCGTCACCATCACCCCTGACGTCTCCCAACGATGAAAGACTAGATCCCTTCAGTTCCAGAAGGCCTGAGAAAATATATATGCAAGGGGGTGGTACATTCAGAGCCGTCTCTAGGGATAGGATTTTAGAATCTCAGCAGTCAAGAGATGGGGATAAATATTTGAGGTATGTAATATTCAGAATATTTATATTTATATCCTTATAAGAATAAAAATACTGACTAATAATCTAATAACATGTTGTTCTACGTAAAGGTACGTCTGGAGAACGAGCTAATAGTTTTTATTTTATTTTTTATTATCTACATCTTATTAAAAAAAAACTACGCCCGCATTTGGAATAAAACCTGTGTCACGCGAGACTTTACAAACTTACAAGAAACAGACACAAAGAACACCCAGACTCAGAACAACAACTTGTGGATCACAAAAAGTGTTGTCCTATGTGAGGTTTGAACCCATAACGCTCAGCGCAGTAGAGGCAGCACCGCGGCCCCTTAATTCACTAGGACAACCGTGTAGTCAAAATAAATGTTAAAATGTTGTTAATATAAATTATTATGTAAATTTTGTAATACGGGTATAATACGTAAGCTCCCATAGGTGCAACACAAATGAGTCTTTTTTAAAACAATACCCGCACTAGGAATAAGTCCTGTATCGCGGGGGATTTTACATGCAAGAAACGAACACAAAGAACACCTAGACTCAGAACAACAATTTGTGGATCACACAAAGTGTTGTCCCGTGTGGAGTTTAAACCCACAACAGTCAGCGCTGTAGAGAGCGGCGTGGCGACCGCTTAAACCACGAGGCCAACTGTGCAGTCGTGTGTGATTAATGCTGGATAACAATTACAAGAAGGACAGCCTCGTTAAGTTTAACAGATCCTTTACTAAACTTGCTCCAGCAATAGTGGTATAAAAAAAATACAGTTGACTTTATAGAAAAAAAAAATGCATTTCAGATTAGGTGACCTCACTCCTTTAGACGTGGCCTTAACACTTCAAAAAACGTGGCGGAGTTTTGCGGCCGCCTGTCACGGCGTGCTGGGCGGGCTCTCTCTAATGCACCTTTTGCTGATCAGCTACTCAGACAGCTTAGACGCAGGGCACCTGTCGTTCCATGCAGTGGTGACTATGCCTTATGTGGCTACGTATTACTTCTTCTGTGTATTGTGTTTGCTGTCTGTTTTGGATAGGTGAGTTTGTACAAAATGAATTCCTTATGTATTAACATCATCAGACGTTAACATGGCACGGGCGCAGTCAAAGGAGGCCATCCTCAGAAAGGAAGTTTGGTCTACTATATTAATGTCGCCAGACGCCATAGGATTTGTGTCAAGTTCTCCTTACAAATGTATACATGTGGCAAATGAAGTTATTTCGGATGTGTTTATATTAGTTTCTGTTTACCTGTGTGTTATTCTGGTATATTCAACGGAACTGTATAAAAAAAAATTGCATTCAGAGTTTAGAGCGTCAATAAATATCATATTTTAAAATCAATTAAGGCATAATAAACATTGAGGTGATTAGAAAATAAGTTCTCTAGAGCCAAAAGGCTAAATAAATAATATGGGTGTTTAATATTCCACTATTTATATTTTCAAGAATGAAGACGTCAGTGTATGTATGTATCCATGTGATGATGATGATGATAATGATGATGTACTTCTAGCTGGCTTCGTCTACGGCGGCCTGTCTCAACGGAGGCCAGCTAACTACGCAGGGGACATTAGAGTGCACAAGTGTGTGCGCAAACGCAGGTCCACTCTCTGACTCCCAGATTTTGAGTGTGAGGGACTCTCATAATCCTATGTGACGGCTATCCAATACGACTAGGGAGAGATCAGACGCAGTACTGACAGCTTTACATACTCTCCATAGTACCGGAGTTATTCATCATTCTATTATCTGAAAAACTCGGAGAATCGACCTCAAGACTTCCTTAACAGCAGTCACATATATTAACCGCTAGACAAACGACACAGATGTATGCATGTGTGGCGATTTTCACATTCGGCAACGAACATATACTACACGGCCATCTGCCGAAGAGACACTGAACTACAGATTAACCGTCTCGCTGCCAATCTACTAATCGTGTATCGCGATATTGAAATTCTCATGTCGATTAGCATGAAAGAAAGTTCGTAACACTAACCGATGGGTCGCAGCGTGCCATGCATGAGCACCTCACCTAGTTGGAGGATCCAGCCTTTGTGTCGGAGGGATGTAACACCCTTTCTCCTACACATGTATTAAATATATGACAAGGTTTCATCATCATCAGCAGCCTTTAACGTCCACTGCTGGACAACGTTTAGAGATTGAGAAATATTCTTTGTACGGCAATTTGTAAATTAAACATAAAGATCATTTTGATTTTATTTTCAGATTGGATGTTACCAGCATTGACTTAACTCGGGGACTGCAGCCGTACTTCCAACCAATCGTCTTAGTGATACTGTACACAGCATGTCTGTTGGTCTGTACAGCTGCCAGAATGTATGACGAGTTGATGGTCTATCAGTACACCTCACTCGTTACCAATTTTACCACCAACGTTACTACAGTAAGTTTTTAATGTATCTTCGTTTAACTTTGTGTGATTAGCTTTTTTTTCTCTAGCCTTAGCTTGCAAACATAACCGCTTATTTTTATAAGTGCAGTCTGCAGAGATTCATCATCCAAAAAGATCAGATACCAATGCAATCTGTGAGCTTTATTATGTCCATATAGGTCCATAATTTTTCTATATTAAGAGCCTGCCAATGTGACTCTACTCTGCCTGATGGAAAGTATAAATAGAATCCAAGAGCTGTGGTCACCACACTCATTGCAAATGTAGACAATGCAGTATGGTGACCCACACTATGGCGGCCTAGTGAGCTGCTTTTTCACACCCCGCTTGGGGACGTAAAAGTCATAACAGTCATCGTGACAGTGTAAGGCTTACACAGTTATCACAATAACTGTCACCCCTGCATCAATAATTGCCTCATCAACATCAACATCAACATCATCACCTGTCGTCAAAAATGAGTACTTACTGATCGACGAGGGTAATAATTTCTGCAGCTTTTTTACTAGACCTAGCTTTTCCTTCTAAATTCTACCTATTATCATAACCTTATTTTTCCATTGAACATCTGTTAATATTTTGTTATCTGTTTTATTTCAGCCGACAATACCAACATTTTACCACACGTGGACACACTTTTCAATATGGCGGGCTGTTTTATCAGTATTGGGGCTGGTATACTTCATAATATCTAGTCCACCGGACTTGGTATTCACGAATCTCAGTAAACTATTGCAGTTTAAGCACTCACTGCAGAGTATTGGATGATTGTACTGCGTTTTAAAGTTGTTTCAAAACATAATTATATATTAATGTTCAAAACGTATTATAATGTTAAAAGCACTAAAAAACTCGAGTTGCAGTTGTCTTTAGAAGCATAGATAAAACGGAGACAAGGATTATCCAGATTCAGAAAAACAATTTGTAGATCACATAGAGTTTTATCCCGTAAGGGGTTCGAGGACACAACACTCAGCGCAGTAGGACGCGACGAGATGACCGCCTATACAAGTACAGTGGACCCCCGGTAATTCGACAAACGTTTTGCAGGGCAGTGTTGGACTATCGAATTTGTCGGATTATAGAGTACTGCCTAAGACCCCCTATAGCCCGGTTTTTGTACAAAAGAGTTCCTTGTAATCCGTCAAATTACAGACAAATGATAAGATTGTATATGTTGTTGTCTTCTGGCCTTGTGACGACATTACTAGGTACGTATACAATGAACGAACGCTAAGCTGCACCGCTATCACACGTAGTCAAATTCAAACTAAGCAATCGGAATTGAAACAATACCTACGCGTCCAGCACAAGTTTCTTCTTCAATCATGCACGACCTACATTAGCGAACATTGTTTGATTGATGTCGGATTACAAGGGGGGCCAGATTAAACGTGGCCGGATTATCGAGGGTCCACTGTACTACTACGCCATCTGTGAAGTCATTTGCACTACAAAACTAAGTCTCGTAGTACCGGCCGTTAATACCATAGTATTTTCAGAAGTGGCTTGTCTTCTAGATATAAACCTTCAAGTTTTCATCATTAGATGGTATATATTAAATGAATATTTTTTTGTTCTTTACATTGAAGCATAGACTAAAACCCAAAGATTTAATGATCTCGAATGTTGAATCGTAGTCAAACTTTATTGCGTTTATCATAAGGTTTATAATTGAATGCCTAAGATATACTATAGATTATAAACTTTGTTTTTTTGGTTGATATTAGACAGAGACTGTTTTAATTTGATTTTATTATATATGATTGCATTTACATATATTAAAGATATAGTTTATTTAAGTATGTACTTGACAGTGATATTAATACATGATAAGTCTTCATAAAATGTAAACTTTTCATAAAATAGCCGTACTTATTACGAGTGAGTACTCTTCTTTTTTTTGACAATATTTCTTACTTTTAACGAAAAATTGAATGTCAGATACATTTCAATTTAAGTCGAATAAAATTAAAAAAAAAGGTTTTAGAAAAAAAATAGAAACGTAAATCCACAACATATTAAATAACAATAAAATAATTCTGAATTAGAACATCATTGTTTACATGAGCCGTTGAACTATAGATGGTAGCGTCACAATGTCGACAAGCCGGCGAATTTTACATTCTTATTACTAATCAGTGGCTTGCATGCTTCACTTTCTTTTTATAATAAACTAGCTTACCCCGCGAATTCTGTTCCACCTTAGAGGCAATAAATAAGCACATTTTTGATTTTGGACTGAAACGCGGTCAAACGGGATAAAAAGTATCCTATGTCCGTCTCCTGGTTCTAAGCTACCTCCACACCAATTTTTAGCTAAATCCGTTCAGCCGTTTTTGAGTTATAAGTGGTGTAACTAACACCACTTTCTTTTATATATATAGATTTATTAAAGATACAGTCACTCACGGCAACTTGAATGTTAATTTGGATAAATCGAAAGTTATTGAAACTTAAGCACTTCAACTTTGCGTAAATATGTGGTGTTGTGAATGTAGTGAGTGTTGCGAAACACAAAAAATTGTCTTTTGATTAAATTACAGAGTATATTTTACTCAAATTTTGTGAACCGTCAAAAAATAGAATTCACGCTGTAAGCTAAAAGTAACGTACAGACCGACGCTATCACGTTTAATCTGAACTCTTAAACTGTTTAGAATGCTGAACCATTTCGGATTAATTTTGTGGTAGATATTGGACAAGAAAATAGGCTATTATTGTCAAAAAATGTATATAATACTCTTTCTAATGTGAAATAACCCATGAGCGTAAGAATTGATACCTGACTAGTCGTGCAATATTGCCAAATATCCGATATGAAATGAAAAAGGCAGTATAATATTTAATATTTTAAGAAAAAAATACTTTTTTCCGTAATATTTTTGTGATAACTCCATATTTTTTGACATTTATGAATCTCAAATCAGTTTTTTATTTACTTAAAGTTAAAAAAACATAAACTATTTATAAAATAACAAGTACATCATACCACCAGTACTTACCACTTGACAAAGTACATGCACTAGGTATTACTTAATACTCAGGCTCCACTCGATTACAAAGTCTGGTCATGAAAAATTGTGTAACTTTCTCAAAACGTCACTTTCGCACAAAGTCACTTTCTCAAAACGTCATTTTCGTACAGTCACTTTCACAAAACGTCATTTTCACACAAAGTCACTTTCTCAATACGTCATTTTCGCACAATGTCACTTTCTGAAAACGTCATTTTCGCAGTCACATTTTCAAAACGTCCTCTTCGCAGTGTAAAAACAGACACGTTTTGTGAAAGTAACAAATTTATCACGATGAGGTTTTGGAATACCGTAGCATTTAAGTTGTTTGAATATTACTATGATAGATATAGCGTTTTCACGTCGCTTGAATAAGATTCTGCAGCTATTTATTAATATAAGCCAATCCGGTAAAATTGGTTTAGAAGAATATGATGCTGCATCAAAAGAATCACTCCAATTTGGTTATGGTATAATTAAATTGTATGCCTAAATATGTATAAAACAGCTTCCCAATTTGGATTGCGCGACGCAAGATCTTTTTTTTTCACATCTTTTAACGACTAACATCTCTGAAAACTTTGCAGTAATCGTAAGCAAAATGTCTTAACAAAGTGTATTTAAGCTTAAATTAACACAAATGCGTTCATTTAAGCAATAAAAAAATAATGTTAAAAAATCTAGTCTTGTAAGGGACCATCGCTAATATAAATCGTTTGCGGCAGCTAAAACTACATAATATATCAGATTATTTATTAACTCATATATCGATTAGTATTCGCTAAAGAAAATATAGTTATAAGGTTATAGAAAAATATAACCGAAGCCAATGTTACTAAATATGTTAAGCAAATTTAATAATATATATTTTAAATTTTTAGTCCCGAATTCGAATACTTATTGGACGATTGTATATCATAAACACAAATTCTCATTGCGTGATATAGGATCGCTAGTTACCAAGAAGTTCAACTTCTTTTCACTGGATGTCGCTGATGTAAATTTTGTTGGATATTTATTTAAATCACCAGCATACCAAGTGATTTCATGTGTTTTTATAGTATTTGTGGTCTCAATAGACACAACACATTTATCTTTGGCGTTTGCAAGACTTAACTAACGTTGGCTTTGATATATAAAAAATATAAAAATATTTGTTAGAATATAGAAACTTGTTTTTAGAAATAAAAATATTCCATTAGGTATTAAAAAAAGCAAATTATATATTGTGAAAAATTTATGCTTCTTAGTGAGTTTGTAAGTTGTCATATCATAATGAAATGATATTTTCTAACTACCAAATATAATTATTATTGTACTAGTCAATAAGTATTGACGCAAATGAAAAATGTAACTAACGGAAAGTGAGGGTAAACGAAAGGAGTAGGCCATGTACCGCTGGCAGTATATAATGGATGGTTATTTTAACGTGTAAAAACCCCCTCGAGTGTGGCAACTCCCTTGGGTCGTCACCCCACCGGGGTTTGCGGCGAGGTGGTATGTCGGAATCGGACTGACTAAAACCACACGATGTGCTACTCTACACCCAAGATAGGAGGGATCCGAGGTGTAACAAATGGTTTTACCAGTTATTAAGTGAATCATCTCAATTATTTTCATGTAATGATCAAATTATTAGAAATTTGTTAAAAGAATTTATATTCTTCTCAAATAATTACAACTGCAATAACAAAACGCATTCTTACGTTTTTAAGTGTACCAAGCTTAAAATCTGCTTCGATAAAAACTAGAAGACATTGTGTCAGATGTCTGAATATATTTTTATATAATTATAAAATATAAAAGCGATGAAATATTTAAATTGATATTTATTAAGCAGCTTGCTAGTGTATTAGCATAGCAATATTCTATTGATGGATTAAGAAAATCGTAAACGAATGATTTTGATTTTAAAAATATGGTACTACGCCATCTTGTGGACAACGATGACAACTCATTTGTACGAGTGATAATATCCAGCTGTCATGTCTGCCGACTTTTTTTTAAGTGTGGAAACCTACTGGGGTTGTCACCGTACCGGGGTTTGTGGTAGGGTGGTGTGTCGGAATCGGACCGACCACGTGGTGGACCACTGCGCCTGAGATAGGACGAATCCGGGAACAGCTGTTATTAGGACATCCAGATCATGTCTGTCGAGTAGTACAGCCTACATATTACAAACTGAAATATTTTTTTAATGCAATATTTTTCAGATCTGGGCATTTAAAGTGTTATTGTTGATGATATTACCAACCAAATAGATACGCAAGGCGGTACAAAAGCCCCAAATACGTCTGCCATAGTCCTTTAGCTCTATTAGCAAGGACTTATGTTCTGTAATCCCTACGTGGCGTCGCTTAGGAATAACCACACATGAAATGATGACAAAAATCTTACTAATATTTCCTTTATTATCTTACTAGGCAAGTTATAATCAAGTACAGTCGATGAACACAGCCGTAACCTATACATATAAAATGACTTGAACTGACTGAATGATTCACTTAACAGCCGAGGCTTTCATTGTTGTAAGCACACTAAGAAAGAATTTTTGGTAATTTCCCCTTGGGGGGTAAAATGACGGTTGTAAGGAGCTTTGTAACTTTCAAAGTCAGAAACACGAAGTAAACGCGGCATCGCTCTCATAACTTTAATCTCGAGCGAAGCCATGAGCAATTACCAGTGAAATTATAAAAAAAAAATACGGGATAATATATTTTCCATGTTTACGTTCTCTTTCCGTTAAGTTACATGAATGAAACTATAATATTTATACAATTTATTATACTTATAAACTCCTAATATTGAAGAAAATACTTTGAATCTATTGCTATCTCATTTTGACGTTGAAGGAAAAGCGAGACAGCTATAGAATTGAACAAAGATGTTATCTTAAGATTGTAGAGTCCCTGTCATATAATTAAATGTTAAGTACCTACATATTGACTGTTGAGAAATGTAATGCAATTATAAAAAAAACATTTGTGATGACTGATTTGCTGTTTTATTTATCAGTATAGACTACCAAAGAGTACAAAATTACAGAGAAAATTTAATCGTGATAACAGGCCTAATAGGCTAGATGACACCTTAGTCAAATTAGTTACTTTTTATCATCTGTCAAAACGACAATTTTGTATGAAAATGTACTAAATACCAAATTATGACGTCACTGTTTTAGACTAGTACTACTAGACTAGTAGACTTAGAGAGGTAGGGCATAGCGCGATATTTTCCGCTCAAACATTAGAGCAGCCCGACTGGGGAAGGACCTCCGCCTTACAGAAAACCACGGCCAAATAGCACAGCGTTTTTCAGCAGTGCTGTGTTCCTGTGGTGAGTAAGGTATCCAGAGCTCTAGAGGATTCGCTGTTTTGACAACGGGGGACCAGTGGTGCTTATAATACTGCTACTGGCTCGTGTGGGCGCGGGATGTGGGCGCGGCGGTCAGGAAGACCCGCTGAAACGGTTGTCCGCTGGCCGCCCGCAGGATAGATGGGTTCCCGAACCCAGGGATCACTACAACCTCCACCCTGGGAGGCCGAACCGCCAGCCTGCGAAAAATCCCTGCAGTAGTAGTCGTGCCGGAGGAGGAGACCGGAGTGGAACCCGGTTGCTGCTGCAGGAGGGGAGCGGGGGCCCTTTCGTACGCCGCGCCGACAAATCGCACTACCCGCATCAGCCATGTGCGGATTGGCACCGCCCCATTGCCCCCTTAGCTGTCAACACAGTAAATCCTCACAAACCAATTGAACCCCCCCAAAAAAAATGACAAAGAAAAGTAGAAAAAGAGTATCTACAGCGGCATCCTCTTCCACGTATATGGACTTCTGCAATATCAGGGGACTTCACTCCAATCTGAACGCAGTCCACCTTCATCTGGAGATTGCGCAGCCGACCCTCTTATTTCTTACGAAGACACAGATATCCTGCCCGGCTGATACATCATACCTACACTACCCCGGCTACAAACTCGAACACAAATTCCTGAGACGTGCCGGTGTATGCATGTACGTCCGGGAGGATATCTGCTGTCGCCGTCTTCATTTTTATGAAGACAGGGACCTGTCAGTAATGTGGGTGCGCGTAGACTACGGAGGTCAGACTCGAATCTATGCGTGCCTATACAGGTCTCATAGCGGCGACAGGGAGACTAGAGCACTCTTTGAGCACCTGCAAGTGACGACTGACAAAGTTCTTGAGCAGTACCCCCGTGCTGAATTGGTGATTTTAGGAGACTTTAATGCCCACCACTGTGAGTGGCTAAATTCTCGATCCACCGACTTTGCGGGAAGGTCTACTCATGAATTTGCTCTGGCCCATGGCCTCTCACAACTGGTACATTCCCCAACAAGAATACCTGATATTGAGAGCCATGCGCACTCTTTGCTGGACCTTCTGCTGACGACGCGTCCGGACGACTACACTATCACAGTGGACGCACCTCTCGGCTCATCCGACCACTGCCTCGTCCGGACCGTAGTCCCATGCGCGCGGCATATTCCACCTCGCCCAGCCGACCTGCGCCGCATGTGGCAATATAAATCAGCAGACTGGGATAGATTGCGTGAATTCTACGCATCGTACCCGTGGAGGCAGCTTTGTTTCGCGTCAGAAGACCCCGACCCCTGCGCAGCTGCTGTCACTGGAGACGATCCTGGTGGGTATGGAGTATTTTATTCCTAACTCATCAGTAGCTGCGGGAAAACAAAAGCGACCGTGGTTTAACCGGCTCTGCAAGGAAGCCAGACTAGTCAAGCAGACTGCCTACAGGGCTTGGACCACGGCCCGTGCTAATAAGGATCCGAACATCTCTGATGTGAGACGCAAACTAAATGCTGCCTCGAGATCCTGCAAAAAGACAATTGCCAGAGCCAAATTCGATTTCATCGGCAGGATTGGTGAGCGACTTACGGGCTACCCCTCTGGGAGTCGTGCCTTTTGGTCTCTTGCTAAGGCGGCCGAGGGAAACTTTTGCCAGTCGTCTTTACCACCATTGCGAAATGCCGATGGTAACTTGGCCCACAGTGCCAAAGAGAAAGCCGACCTACTTGGGCAACTCTTGGCCTCAAACTCGACCATGAACGAGGATGGAAGTGCGGTACCGCCTACTAACCCGCCGTGCCAACACTCTTTGCCGGAAATACACATTTCGCAAAGAGAAGTGCGGCGGGAACTAAACTGTCTAGACGTTCATAAGTCGAGTGGGCCAGACGGCATACCTGCAGTGGTGCTCAAGCAGTGTGCTCCTGAGTTGTGCCCTGTACTAACGCGACTTTTCGCGCTTTCCTACCGCAAAAGGCAAGTGCCGTCTTCGTGGAAGACTGCCCATGTGCATCCAGTGCCAAAAAAGGGTGATAGATCGGACCCATCGAATTACAGGCCTATAGCTATAACTTCCCTTCTCTCTAAGGTGATGGAGCGTGTAATCAACACACGGCTCCTCAGTTACCTAGAAGAGCACGATTTGATCAGCGACCGCCAGTATGGTTTCCGCCACGGTCGCTCGACTGGTGATCTTCTAGTGTATCTCACTCACCGGTGAGCTTCAGCCATTGAGAGTCAAGGTGAGGCTTTGGCAGTTAGCCTGGATATAGCAAAGGCGTTCGATCGGGTCTGGCACAGGGGTCTTCTATCGCAGTTACCATCCTACGGCCTGCCCGAGGGTTTGTGCAAGTGGGTGGCTAGCTTTTTGTCCGGCAGACGCATAAAAGCCGTCGTCGATGGTAGCTGTTCCGAAAGCATGGACATAAACGCTGGTGTCCCGCAAGGCTCCGTGCTATCTCCAACGCTGTTCTTGCTGCATATCAATGATATGCTGTCCACGGATGGTATCCATTGTTATGCGGACGACAGTACTGGAGATGCGTATTACACGGGCCGAGCTAACATCCCTCGTACCGTTGTAGTAGAAAGTCGCGAACAACTTGTGTCTCAAATCGAGAGCACCTTACACAGAGTCTCCGATTGGGGTCGGGATAACCTGGTCCAATTTAACCCCTCTAAGACACAAGTCTGTGCGTTTACCGCTAAGAAAACCCCGTTCACTGTGGTTCCACAATTCCAGAATACACCCCTTACCATCTCACAGAGTATAGGAATCCTCGGTGTCGACATCTCCAGTGACGTCCAATTTCGAGCTCATTTGGAAGAGAAGGTCAAGCTGGCATCAAAGAAACTTAGTGTTCTGAATAGAGCGAAGCGATACTTCACACCGGCACAAAGGCTACTACTTTACAAAACACAAGTTCGACCTCACATGGAGTATTGCTGTCATCTCTGGGCGGGAGCACCGAAGTACCAGCTTGAGCCTTTCGATTCAGTTCAGAGACGTGCTGTGAGAATAGTCGACGATCCTGATCTCACAGACGGTATCGAGCCACTAAGTCTTATGAGAGACTTTGCCTCCTTGTGTGTGCTCTATCGTCTCTACAATGGGCTGTGTTCTGAAGAATTGTTTGATATGATGCCCACAGCCACTTTCTACCACCGCACCGCTCGCCATCGTCAGGGAGCTCATCCACATACATTGGAACCTAAATGGTCGCGCACAGTGCGGTTTCAGAGAAATTTTCTCCCGCGAACAATCCCGTTATGGAATGAGCTCCCTGCCGAGGTTTTCCCTGGAAACTACAGTATGGGGCTCTTCAAGAAGGGGGTAAATAGGTTTTTAAAGGGTCGGCAACGCGCACGTGATGCCCCTGGTGCCGCAGGCGTTCATAGGCTGCGGTAACCGCTTACCATCAGGCGGGCCGTATGCTTGTTTGCCACCGTCGTGGTATAAAAAAAAAAAAAAAAAAAACTAGTCAATTGAACAATATATTTCACTGTATATTTGATTGAAATTCGTAATAATAATAAAAAACTATGTTCATTGTATTTTTCGAGATATTTCTCGATATTAGTTTTAATGAAGCGGACATTGGTATTTATTTACGATACAGTCATCTACCCAATTGCTTAAAACCATGTCTGTGAACCCATGGTATCACTCCACAATTATTTACACATTAGGCAAGAATTGGTATGAACAGGTCAATTCAGGAAATATATGTGAAAATTGGAAGTGTATTCTACTGTTCAGCCACGCTGGTCCAGCGGTTAACATATGCGGCTGCCGTTCAAGAGGTCTCGAATTCGATCCTGGGTTGGGCCAAAAGTGTTGTTAGGTTTTTCTTACAAGAAATTCTTAATAACAGCCCGGAGTATGGAAGTTTAGTGGTGTTTCACGCCTTTGCCATCGGGCTCGGTTGTCATGAACATATATGACAATAGTTACTAGAAAATTTGTGTCCTCAAATATACTGACAACTAATTTAACATTCGAATTCAGTTCACCCCCAGGGGTGCGTAGATCGAACGCTAATCGGCCTTCCAGTGCTTCAAATAACCTTGGGAATAACGAAGGCTAGGCAGAAGAAAGGATAAGTTTAGAAGAAATGGCAGCTAATGAGAGGAAAGGGACATGGCTGATGTAAATGGATTTTAGTGTATAATTGATAGCTGAGCTGATGGTTCTGTAGTAGATCCGTGAGTTATATAGTTATATCCACCAAAACAAAACGGTTCGGCTCTTCCTTCCTGTGCAAATCAGTTAGTCTGGAATTCATTACCACGTGTTTCCCTCCCGCTACGATCACTAGGCCGCCATAGCGCGGGTCGCCATACTGCACTGGCTTCATTCGCAGTAAGTAAGGCGACCACCGCTCTTGGATTCTATTCATGCTTTCCATCAGGCAGAATATAGTCACTTTGGTAGGTTTCTATAAAAGAAAGAAATTCGCTTTTCCAGCTGAACAAATCCGAGTCCGAAATCTAGTACCTAACTTACCTGTTTTCTTCCCATACGCAATGTGAAGTTAGATTTAGTTAGAAGTTTTTATTTAGTTTAAGTGTAAACAAATCAACTTCTGTAATGACGAGGCTGTGCCCACCGTTAATCTGTCGAGAGTAAACCCAGTTTAAATAAACACTTGAATATCGTTTACTTTATTTGACCAACTTACTAAAAGGTACCTGTTACCCTTTATAAGGTAACTATTAAACTCTCCAACCCTAATTTTGGGATGGGGGACTCAAAAGGCGACGAAGCACTTGTGACTTTTGAATTGCAGATTAACATTACCTGACCATTAGGTGAGCGATCTGCCGGGTTACACCCCCTCCCTTTTCGATTTAAACGTTTTGTAATGTTTCACATTGCATCTACCGAGATAAAAACGGCAAAAGAGAGGCAATACTTAAATAATAGCTATTCATCATATACTTACGATATAAGATTGGCTTCTTTACATTGGCATCATAACTTATTGTTATAATTCTCTATTTAGGTAACGTACGACATAGGCGTATGTCGCCACCTCTCAGCTGGCCACTATAGCGGATGGAGGGGAAAACGGGGCACTGGTAAACGCCTACATCATCCATTTCGTCGGCGCAAATTCCTGAAATAGCTGTGAGAAGCGGGCCTCCGCCACCTCTTTTTGCGAAATCGTTGCGAGCGCGATAATAAAGCTGTCGTTAGCAGCCACGAAGCGTATGACGGCCGGTAGGAATAGATTACCAGTGTGTGCTGCGCCGACTTCTTGCTACAGTCACAGTGGTGGGTCGATTTCTCCTAGTAACTGAGTGCAGATACCTCTCGAAGCAGCTCTGTCTGAAAACGACCACCTGTGTCAGTCGGAAGGAAAGAATATTGTGCTGTCTCCCTGCAGGCTCTATGAGGATCGACTGGAGAGTCTTCATGATAGGAAAGCCAGTACGTGGAGCCCGTAACCTTGAAGGAAAATAATCCTTGGTGGCTTGACGAATGCCCACACCTCACTCGTATCTCTTCGGGTGGGGTCCGAACCCGAAAGTAATAAATTTTGGCGTGGATATCCGCTTCCCACAGAAGCAGGTCCCGGCCAAGGCGCATGCCGCCTCCGTCGACACGGTGCGGTAGCCCCGTGTGGCTTTGACTACTAATATTTTCTGAGGGCACCAGAGGCATACAATATTCTGGGTGATTAGAGCCCTTGTGTACCGCTCCTAGGTTAACCTTGATTATCTGGATAATTAATTTCGGCAGACGAATTAATTATTATGCCTGGCTACATAGGTATTAGTCGTCATTATGTCGTAGAGTTTAAGTTGATATTTTTACTATTAGTCTCACTCAGTTCACTATGTCTGACATCATCTTCCTACATATCTATTATTATGTAATGTTAAGGAACGAAGACTATGGGCATTATTTATTTAAAAGAACATTCTGAAAACTACTTTTTGTAAATTAATAATTTGATACACTAAATTTTATTGAATTTAGAATATTATACTTACTTCGGTACATATTTGAAAAGGAACCCAAAGTCTTACAGAAAAAGAATACGTTAGTTTATGGATATTTTTATCACCTTCCTTTACGAGGGCCTCTGGTTTTAATTTTATTCTTGATCGCACTCGATTAGGTTTCACATAATTCATGAAGTGGTGGAATCACCCGATAAACAAAATGGGACGGGAGTTCTGTTAACGATTATTCATTTTGTACACATATTTTAGACAATATTTTCACAATGTTATTGCAGCCTTATTTTCACGAAATTTCAATTAAAATATTTACTTACAAGAAGGGTATAAAATAGGTAATATATACAGATTGTTATTCGGAGTTCAAAATCTTTGAGATGACTGTCCAAAAACATATTTTACTTTTGATATTAAAATGGTAGCATAATTATTATAGTTTAGATATAGCTGGACCTGTGACAGTGTAATTCTAGACTTACATTAAAGGGCTGAATTTGTATTTTTATAATGTATTGCACTTCATTTATGATGAAATTGGAATAAAAAAAAATAGTAAATAATAATAATAATAAATATTTCAGACATTTGACACACAACGTCATCTAGTCTCAAACTAAGCAGAGCTTGTGCTATGATAACTAAACTGACTGATAGATGACTTATATACTTTTTTTTGTAAATACATCTATGTTATACATAGAAAACACCCAAACTTCGAAATAAATATTGGTAGATCATACAAACGTTGGTTCGACCCGGGAATCGAAGCCGAGACCTCAAGCACAGCAGTTGCTTTCACTACCGCTGCACCATCGAGGCAGTTTGCAGGTAGGTGATAAAAAAAAATCACTTATTCATTTACTTTGTCGCATTAATCACCTGTCATCTGTCACAGAGACCAAGTTATATTTTAAAGAACCGTAAAAATCATATTCATCACCATCATATATCTTTTTTAAACGTAATAGTGACTAAACGGGCAGAGAGTTTATCTGATGATAAATAATGACCGTCGACCATCCAGACACCTGCAACTCAATCGAGTTGCGAATCGATGATAAGAAATTGCTATCATTGGTTTTTAGTAAGGCCACGGTATTACTTAAGCCAAGCCAGCCCACATTTATACAATTTACAAGTTTGAAGTTGCGGCAACCAAGACGTGATTTTGCTTTATTCACTGTTGTTATTGATAGACAATCCTATCGTTCGAACACTTTTAAAATCACAACAAAAATGACTAAAAAATTGTTTAGTCGGTTCAAACGACATTCTAAATGTTACAGATTAACTAAAATTACACTTTACTATAACAAGAGAATAGAGGATAATTTCAGTTTGTTTTTCTAAGTGACAACAACAGAATTAGTATCATTGTCACTTTAAATTGGACAACGGTTCCAGCTCACAGAATATTTATACACATGCCAAGCCATCGTACTCCTAATATCATGTTATTGTAAATAATAAGCCGAGGTATTTAATTTGTGCCATTTATAAATTAACTTATTCAGTGTTATAACCATGTACTATCTACTAGATGATTGTTTAAGTAGTTAAAGCAACAAAGATATACCTTAAATGTTGATATTCGTAAAATAGTAGTAGGAATGGGTGTCATGTTCCTCCAACGCAAAGGAAAGATCCTCTGACCAAGCGTGGTGATTATGCCTGGCGGGCCGTGGCACCAACAATTGATGTACGAGTATATGCTAATCGCTAGGAGAATTTCTGTATCACGATACAGGATTAGTAGTTGCTCTACAGTTCATTACTCCGTAGTTCGACGTGTCTTCGGTAGATGGCGCTATAAGATGTCTTTTTGTATGTGTTGTATGTGGAAGTCGCCGCAATATGAAACTACGAAAGAGGATGTGCTATACTAATCAATCATAGATAGGACAACTATTCATTTATTACAATGTGGTACTTCATGTCATTTATAAGAAAGTTACACGTTTTGTTTTCAAATAAAGTTCCCTCAATCCAATGTACGAAGTACGAACGTTTCGGAAATAGGTTCTCAACAAATACATTGTTGTCGCATTGACGGAACGTGGCTAGAATCCGAACATTCAATGTTCACTACAATTTATGGACAGAACAAAGTAGACTGTAAGTAGACTCTTGTTAAGAATTTTTGGGAAGAAAATCTCAACAAAATTTTTAGCCCGACCCGGCGATTGAATCCAAGACCTTGATTGGTAATCACATATGCTAACTACTAGACCAACGACGCAGTTGCTATCTATAACTTTATAAAAAAAATAAAACCGAAAACAATATTTTAACAGTAACTAGCTGACCCGGCAAACGTTGCTTTGCCATATAAATTATTTCTAAGTAATTTGAGCGGGATGAAAAATGATTAAATTACTAAAATGGCTATTAAAAAATAAGGGTTGATCGTAGAAGAGTGAAAATTGAGGATTGTATATATTTTTGTAGGTTGTATCATAAAAAAATAGAAATTAAAAATTTTGTCTAAAAAATAAAAAAAAAATTTAGGGTTGTACTACCCCTAACATTTAGGGGGATGAAAAATAGATGTTGCCCGATTCTCATAGATAAGCACAAAAAATTTCATCAAAATCGGTCAAGCTGTTTCGGAGGAGTATGGCAACGAAAACTGTGACACGAGAATTTTATATATTAGATTTCCATGTTTACTTTCAGTTCTTCGTAGAATTGCCAGGCGTTACTCTATTTTATGATTACACGTGTGCTCCATAAAACAGGTAGCAACTCGAGCCTTGTGTGGCGACTACGTGTTTATGGAGGCAGTGTATAAACTTTCCACATATTTTAACGTTAAATTTCTCAGTGCGCCTATCAGAGATTTCAGTTATTTTTTAGATTGTGAAGTCCTTTTCGTCAGTCAAATAATTTTTGCGTGTATCGGTGATCTTAATTATAGATAGTATTTATATTGTAAAGAAAGACTTTTCTCGTGAGAGGAATCTCAAAAAAAAAGAATTTTTTCGCGGAAAGGTATCTACTAATAAGGTAATTGAGTATACTGTTCTCTTCTAGTTGGTCAGACATTTAGAGTAACCGAACATTCCATAAAAAACAATTCAATAAGTAGATAGGAAGCAGACATGTTTCACAGCCTAAAATTACACATTTGAATAAATTGTTAGTTTCATTGATACATTGAGAAGCTAATTAGGATGAAGAAAGCGTTATAATTGTAGAGATGGCTTGACGGTACTCGACTTACAACCTTCAGATATCCCGACACCTACAAAAATACTGAATAATTCAGTTTCTTAAGAAGAGTAACCCATCACTAACAATTATGTATTAATGATAATCATAACAAGACTAATGTTTTAAATGAGTTCCAGAATTATCCACGTTTGTTGGAATTAGAAAAATTATTCATTGAAAAATTATAAAGTAATTTTAACAGAATATTTTGATATGAATAAGTCTCATCATGATTTATGTAACTCATGCCAAAGATATATTAAGTAAGTTCGCTCTGTAAGACGATAAAAAACTACATTGGAATTCTAAAAACCGATTTCTAATTATTTTATTTTAATTCTATTTTCCACCTTTTGAGATAACCTACAAAAGAAGTAGGTGTTATAACTGAAATTGTTTTTCTATTTGCAGGGACAATAAAATACTGAATATTTAAATATCTTTTAATTTATATTACTTGAACTATCGGTACACGCTATAAATCGTTATTAATCGTTAAATATTAATCGTTATTATAATGCTATTACAGCACCAATACTAAAAATCAATGCTCTGTTATATATTTTTGTGAGATAATTAAAAAGGGTATCCAAAAGCGATATCTGGAGTAGTGTCGTTATTACGATGACAAACCTATTTGACCAAATAAATCAGACGACCCTTCTTAAACAGACCCTACAACGCCCCTTTTTTAGTTTCTTATTACTCAGAGTCATTTATTATGTCTGTAATAAATACTAAATCACTTACGCTTTTCTTGATTTGCCTGATTTCGTACAGGATCACGTATTTGTGTAACAATTTATTATTGTAATCGTTTTACGCGTGATTTACGTATGAGTATAGTATAAAGGCCGTGTCCGTTACTACTACACCGTCCATTGACGCTTAAAGTTCAAAAAATTCATAAAAGTGTTGCGGATCTTTGAACCTCATTTGAGAATCAATTTTTTTAATTTTATTAAACCTCCACACAACATGACTGTACCTACAGACTGTAGTTGTCATCACACATGACTTTTTAATTCGCTGTCAATGCCCAGAAAATGTCTAGTTGTAATGAATAAGTGTTTCACACCGTTATTCACCGTCGATATGACTTTAAAGCGAGTTACATACGACTTACAACGACTTTACAGTACAAACTATTATGTCACCGTTTCTAGTAGGTTGCTGAGTAAGTTGTTGACAAATTTATTTCAGAACATTTCACTCTTTGCAGGATTATACCATTTGTTTACATTTATGTTTAGTTTTTGTACTATAATAAAAAAATAACAACACTAGCACAAACATTTAAATCACGAAATATAAGTTCAGAACGATTTTCATTAAAATCGTTCTTCTCTTTGTTTGGTCCATTTTATTAAAACAAAACTCAACTGTAATATCACATAGCCAATTGATTTATACATTTTAGTATATATATTTAACAGATGTAAGTATTTCGTCAGAGCTTCAGTGCAATGCTGATGTTGACTTTAGTATAACATATTTATCTTACCTATCTATAATATTACTAATTATCTTTTTACCTCTTATCACTCATCAACGTCATCAACAGCCTTATTAGTCCCCTGCTGGACATAACCATTTCCTTAGAAAGGATATCTTGGCCTACTATATACCATGCTGTTTCGAGTTTCCCTTCTCTTTACACTGTTGTCTTGTGTAGTTTACTCCTTTAGTAGGCTCTTACGACACGATCTGGATGTCGTAATAGCCACTGTTCCCCTATCCCTCCTACGTCAGGCGCAGAGTGGCACGCCGAGTGGTTTTAGTCGGTCCGATTCCGACACAATACCACCCGTAAACCCCGAGGGGGTTGCCACACGTTAAAAAAGACCCTTACGACACCCACGGCACGAAAAGGGATGGTGACATTCCGTATACTACACATGGACAATATTAATTGTTAAAAGGTTAGAATTTTAGAAAATACATTTACAATACAATCACATCTATCGGACTATGTAAGCTTTTTTATAATTTCACTGATGGACGCGTAACAACCAGAAACTAGTACGATCAAATAAAATATTAACAAGAGTAGGTTTTTCCATAGTATGTACTTAAATTTACCGAGCCCACGTTCCCACTTGTGGACAGTTTGGACTGCTACTGGGATCAGCAGGCCTAATGTTGAGAAGAAGATGGCACCAACCAAACCTATGAGAAGTTGTAGATCTGGTACTGCCGCTGCCAGGATAACTGAAAACACAAAAAAGAACGATAATTAGATGGAAACTGTCACTATACTATGATACTGTACACATCTACATTTTTAATTGTAACGCTATTAATATTATGAACACGAGTTTGTATGAACGTTTGTTACTTGTTGTTAATTTAACACTAGCTTTAGATAGGCACTATACGGTCCCAACATAGGATAGGATAGGATACGATATCAAAGTAGCAAATATAAATAATTGAAAATTATTGTTGTATTAAATAAATGGAATATTTCATGTACTTCTGAAAATTATATATTCAAGTATCATTAATACTGTTGAGACCGAAACTAACATGATTCACACAGGTAAAACAATGCCCTCCATTGAATGGAAAAGTAAACACTAATTGACTAATATGGCGTTTCACACAAAGGGGTTTTGTATATACTACGAACATTTATTATCAGATATAATTTATGTTGTAGTAATTTGAATTACGCCTATACACATTACTTGAGATGTTTTTAACATCTACTGCGACAGTAAAACGCGTAAGACTATTTAAATTATAAATAACTTATGTCTATATTACCAGAGGAGAAGCAGAGGTATATTAAACGCCTACTTTTGGCAACTATAATTTTAGTATAGTCGATAAGTTAAAGGTTAATGTTTCTTTAGTAACTTTAAACACTTAAGTCCACTTAGAAAAAAGGTGCCAGTGCCTATATATACCTAAGGCATATATACATATATTCACACGTGCACGCACATCAAAAAACACACACTCATTCACCAACTAGAAGTATAGTTTATGTAATTAACTTCCATTCTTTAGTTTTTGCAAATAAAATTATTACCAGTCAAACAGACACTAGTAGTTCGCAACACAATCTGGCTAACGTTATGGTACTCTTTGCTGATGTTGTGTCTTATCCTTGTCCAAATGATGTCCATGGGCGCGTACATTTGTAAGCAATAAGTGAAGAACACAGCCACTGCCACGAGAATCTTTGCAATCAATGCCAATCTGGAAAAGAAAAGAAAAATTCTAACTTTAGGTATGCACTTTTGTACGATGTAATCTCGTAAGGGAGGTGCAGAGAGGTTACATAACCATTGAAAGTAAACTCTACATAGATAAATTAATACATACATATACACATATAGAATACATATATATATTTAAATGTACACACACATATGAATATTAAGGAAATACTGATTTCGAACAGGAGTGCATACCAGAGTAGTACCACCTGAACAGAAACGAAGAATTCACTAAGTCAGAGTTGTGAGAGAAACATAAGAGAAGCAGATTATTGTCTGAGTGAAGAATTAGATACAAGATAGATAACAGAAGTTTCTACGGTGTAAGGTACGTACGTGAGTTGGCAAATGAAAATAGGGAAGTAAGCTGACGCTAATTGCGGCGCAGGCGAATAAGTAACCACGTTAATTAGTAACGGAAAAAAATATGAAACTTTATTATACGTATATTTCAGTTAATTGTCAAGATTTATTTTCACGCAGAAAAATTCAGAGTGGAAAGATTTCTAGTGCTCATAGCACTAAATTTACTTCAAACCGGTATACCACAAGTGTAATGAATCCAAAAACACGGAACTACACTACAATGACACGCAAAGGCAGTTTTTATCACTATAATGATCACCTTTGCTACACTGCATACTACACTTAGTATTGCGCATAAATTTGCATACTAAGACTTACAATTTTTTTCAGTTTAATATATGCTATATTCACATAAAAGTAATTGGTAATATCCACAGTAAGTACTCATTCAGTAAACTGCGGTATTATCGTTCTGAAGAACAAATAAGGAAATATTACCACCACGTGTTAGGTTCCGTACGATGAATTACGAACATGTCAAATATATAAAATGTATAAATATGATTCTTTCCTAGCAAGTTTAATAGAAAATAGAAGTGGACTGGGCATATCTAGTCCATCTACAGTCCACCTGTCATCCTTATTCCTAGCTACATATATTTAGTTAGGAATATGGATGACAGATGACGTGATGGACTGTAAAATTGGTAAATTATCAGAGACAGATAAGATGCGTCTGTGTCATTTTAGAAAATACTTATGTAGGTATATAGGTATTCTAGTGTACTGTTAAAGGTTGTTGATGAAGAAAAATATTTTATTTATACCTAATCATATTCTAATCAATAAGTTCTAAAAAACATATAATGTGCTCTCATTTAAAACGTCAT
The DNA here is from genome assembly GCA_949316085.1 of Hypercompe scribonia. Classification (NCBI taxonomy): domain Eukaryota; kingdom Metazoa; phylum Arthropoda; class Insecta; order Lepidoptera; family Erebidae; genus Hypercompe; species Hypercompe scribonia. The sequence goes on from OX438970.1 coordinate 20,812,168, forward strand.
TAGGAACAATTAGGAAGGTCTTTTTCATTATTTTATTCAAGCTTGGCCTTCAAAACCGACCATTACATAATTGTACGAATTTATCCATGTTGATGATGCAAATCTGCCGGACATCATAAGAATTTTGAAATGCAAATTTTAACTAAATCGGTCCAATAGACGCAGAGCATATTGTCCGTGGTACGGAATCCTAAGAAACTTACATAACGATTCAAAAGCAACTTTCTACTCAACGTTTATTTTAATAAATGCCCAGTTAATATTTGTGCTATCTTCTTTTGTTCTTTGCAATATATTGAAAACTAGTCTTTATTGTTTTGTTCTTTACTTACTGCTTTGACATCTAACGACTCTTGAAATGTTTAGTGTGACAAAAAAAATCATCTAAGTCAGAATTATACTGTTCAAAACTTACAGTTGCGTTAACAGTCGCTGTACGATTACGATGTTAAAGAGCTATTTTAAATCAATAAATAAATTAATTTAGGTTCTGAGTGATATGTTTCATACCTGATTGTATACTGAACTCATGTGTCTGTAATCATCAATAGTCCATTGCTGTACATAGGCCTCTCTTTAGCAAGGAGGTATTGGACTACTATACCACACTGGCCAGACGGGTTGGTATAGGGTTTGTTTCAATTTTGCTAGTCTTTGAAGTGATGTCGTTTTACATATTTGTTCCTTAGTCGCCTCTTACGAAACTCATTGGAAAAATAGGGGTGGGTGGTAACACTCTGTATTCTTAATACGTCACCACAATAAAGTTACACATCTTCTACAATTATAACAGGATTATAACTTCATAAACAACAAACATAAACGCATACGACAATTTCTAATATGTTAAGATAAAGTATTAATCATGTAGTTGTCAAACTCAAATGTGTGTTTAATAAAAAAAAGTTACATCTAAAACAAATTCAAAATTTAACATTCCAAATATTTGATTTGTTTTCTCAACATTTATTTTATTCGTTAAGCATCTGTTTTTTCACAATTGAAATTTACAAAATGTAAATTAACAATTTTACTTAACAAATCCTAGCTAATTAATTGTAATTTATCGTATTGAAACGAAATTCCATGAGACCATACAACAACTGTTTAAATGGTACTTATTATATTTAACTAAGCCGGCATATTCAAAGCCTCGTACAGACATACACTAGGAATGTAGACGTTTATGAAAATTTGATTTGATCACGTTCAATAATATTTATTTGAACATGTTAAATCAAAATAAAATAGGGAGACGCTATTAAAATATATTTATAATCTTGAATTTTTACTCAACTGTACATACATTAACTATTTTTTATTTGACGACCCTGTAGGTTTGGAGGTTAGTAATAATGACTGTTAAGCCAGGACTCCTTTAACGTATCTGCCTACCCTGGAGTGCAGTATGGTACGTACGTATTCGTCTAAGAAATTTAATTATTTAAAACTTTATTTACATATTTACAAAAAAAAGTATTTATGTATTTATATCAGTTGTCATTCACTCATTGTACAAGCTCGAGTAGTTTGAGACTAGATAGAATTGTGTCAAATATCCGTAATATCCGAAATATCTGAATATCATATCTTTAATCCGCGAAAAATTTTCGTCATTCAATAATAAACAGTTGTAATTTGATATTAAATAGATTATTTTTATTTTTTGACTTATGAACTTCATACATTAAACTTGTACATCGGTAGGCTTCACCCCGGATATTCTCTTCCATTCAACCTGTGGATGCTGTAGAAGTATTATAAGAAAGGTTCAAATTATGTAACCAATTAAAATGTACACAGTTCACAAGTTAAGTTTATACATAAATATACCCACAACAGAATATATCATAAATATAAATATAAACATACATTATGCATGACTTGTCCTGCATATGAATCAATTCTAGTTCGACACTCGTTACATTTTTTATAGCCGTGGCATTTGACATACGAGTATTGATTGTTTTTCTTAAAAATCAATATTTGGATGTATTCAGGGTTAAAATTCATATCGAAAATTGATAATCTATAAGCTATGTGACGCTAGTGGTTTAAATCATTACATTCTGGCTGATATCAATCATACCGATATTAATATGACATAACAGTTGCGTTATATCTTATAGTGACTGAATTGAAAAGTTGGCCTATTTACGCTGAAAATATTCAAATTTTTACACCAATCGTTGTTAAAGGACATCGACCACATTCTATGGGCTCCGGGCCTAGACATGGACAATTTGTTTGTGAAATAACAATATTGATTTTCAGTGCTCTATGCCCAATAGAAAAATAATATAATGAAGTTGAGTACCAAAATAGTTATGCAATAACATAAGTCAAGACAGAAAAGCAAACAAAGTCATATCCACAGGACGAGAGAGCGCGCGCAAGACGAATTGACAGGTCACGCAGGCGGGCAACATAAGTTGACATTAGCCAAGTGTTGCTAGGATAGCGTTATTTACTTACGTGATAGCACGAACGAGTAGTACCACCGTAAATCAAATAAAGATCTTACGAAAATCATTTCCAATATGTTATTTTGATACTACTGGATTGTGATCATAACTTATTAAATATTTCCTTTTTACATCGCTGCTAAATTTGAAAGTGATGTACATTTAATTTATTGTTGTATATTTATTTCATTTGCTGTCAATTTTCAATTTGAAGTGTACAGTGAGTTTTTTGTATATGTAAATGTGAAGTAAGTGTTGGTTCATAAGTTTAGGTTATATTAAGTAACTTTCTTATGGTTTTGAGTGTTGCCACGGTCTACCCAAATATCCTGCTGGTGGTAGTGTCTCGCTTCGGCGCGTTAATCTTGACTCATAATAGGTTGAATTCGCGATGACTGGGACAAACACACAATTAGGGTCCTTTCTTCATAAGACTAACTCGGACCCTGCACCGACTTAAAAAACAAGACACCTCTCTGTTTTCTGTGTTTGTAAATAATTAATATTATTTACAAATCAGTTGTGCATATTTAATATACATCCTTTCTAAGGAGAGACCATGTCAAACAGTAGAACGTTAATGGTTACAGAAGATACAAGACGTTTCAAAGAAGAGAAATCTAGAAATAAATCCTGTATCCCGGGAGGCTTTGCAAACATACAAGAAACGGACACAAAGAACATTCAGACTTAGATAAAAAATTTGTGTATCACACAAAGTGTTGTCCCATGTGGGGTTTGAACCCACCCAGAATTTTGTGTACAAATAGAATAAAATAAATATTTTTTTAAATAAATTTGAAATTTGAAATTAGAATTAAAAGTCTACAACAGCTATTAAACAAAACAGTATGTGTTCCACAAATATTGCATGTCGTTAAGTTTTAGTCAAAGCTCACTGTAATGATTTGACAATTTATTTAACTGTACCTTTCCTTTTCCGGTATGTAAAATAAATTATTACAACTGATTGTAACACACACACTCATAATTTGTTGGCAATATCTATTGTATATTAGTAATTTAACTTAACTTATTTAATTTTTAAATTGTGTTGGCCTTGAAACCTTGCTCCAGAACTAAACGGTTCGGTTCTTCCTTCCTGTGCAAATCAGTTAAAGCCTAGAACTTATTCCCAGCGCAAGTGTTTCCCTCCCACTACGATCTCGGGTTCTTTAAGCAGGGTGTACAAAAGCATCTCACTTTGCTGCCATAGCGTGGGGCGCCATACTGCACTGTCTTCATTCGCAATGAGTATGGCGACCACCGTTCTTGGATTCATGCTTTCCATCAGGCATAATAGAGTTACTTTGGTAGGTTTTTATACAAAAAAAAAAGAAAGCAAAACTTACTAATTACGTGGTAAGGTATTAGTAGCATGCATGATACATGAATTATGCTCCAGTTCTTTTTACTTGATTATATCTATGAAGATATTTTGTAGCCCATAACTATGACTTACGTTCTTATTACAATATATTAACGCGCGTTATCATATGGGTGTCAGACAGTTTTATTTCTTAAAGTTTGATAGAGTTTCTACACACCAACTGTACGAAGGTAGTTGTTGGTAAAAGTTAATAACTTCTTAATAACGTTTTCAACACATTATTGACTGCCTTGATGGCGTAGCGGTAACGAAAGCGGTTGCTGTGCTGCGGTTCGATTCCCGGGTCGGACCAAATGTTTGTATGATCTGTAAATGTTTGTTTCCGAGTTTGGGTGTTTTCTATGTATAATATGTATGTATTTACAAAAAAATGTAAGCATTCTCTCAGTCAGTCTAGTTATCATAATACAAGCTCTGCTTAGTTTGAAACTAGATGGCGTTGTGTGTTAAATGTCCAAAATATTTATTTATTTTATTTATTTATTATTATATATTACGCACAACTATTACATAAAATATTTTTTCTCTTGTTTCCTTTTTCCTCTTCGTTAAAGATGTAGTGGTAAATTTAAGATTGTAAGTTAGAAAAAATGTATTTTTGCTGTAATAGAATCATTTAAGTTTTTATTTTTGTCAGTCTATTGTTAGATATAGGCCTCTCCGTGGAAGGGAGGCTGTGATCTGCTGCACCACTCCCGTTTTAAGTTTTCTCTCTCATTTTCCAGTGAAGTTGTCTTGAGTATTTTGCTCCTCTTACAGTGTCTTGTAAAGTGTTGCATAAGGCACTTTCTGTGAGTGCCTATGAATGCCTCTGTCGTTGTGTACTGAGTGCATCACGTTTCGATTCAAGCAACGATTGCTCACTTAAAGTAAAGTGAATTCAAATTTAAATTATTTTTTTGTCTTTTATTTTCAATTCACAATATGATTATGATTACTCAATTTTCTTATTACATATTTCCTTTAAGTAGGTAACGTTTGGTTCATTTTGTACTGGATTTAAGTAGATTTTTGCAAAAAGGAGAATGCCAGATCCTAAACCGGTGGCAAAAAAGATGCGTGGTTATATGATTTATAACGTTTATAAAGTAAATCATTCTATTTTCATCTAATTATCAGATTTTTAGAATTTTGTTTAAAGTATTTAAATTCTTCTCAAACTACCTGCAATAACTAAACATTCATGTTGTCAGCAAAATTCATTCCTACGTTTTATAAACTTGCCGTGCTGAAACTCTGCTTGTTTAGAAACTAGATGACATTGTGTGTCAGATGGCTGAAAATATTACTATATTAATATGAAACTTAAATTACATAAAAATGGTATAATATAATATATAAATTAATATTCATAAATAAGTCACTAGTTCATTCGTAGTTCAAAACAATAATTTCTTTATTTGTAGTGTTGCACGTACAGATTATTCGAAATAATAAAGGAATGAATTATTTTTAAATTAATGAATTTAAGACAGGTTAATTATTCATTTTTATTCAATCGATTCCAATAACTCTCAATAATGTAATGTGGAAAGGTAAGTTAACTAATCACCCAAAGTAAACATTTTATTGATGGACCGAGAAAATTGTAAAGCAATTATTTGATTTTAGAATGTTGCTACGCCATTTTGTTGACAGAAATGACAATTTATTTGTGACAAAGAGATACCTATCGACTTTAGTAGAGCCAATATGTAAACTATAAACTGATATCACTTTAAAATGTAAAGTTCTAGAAAATTATTACAAACTTGTGTCTAAAGACGACAAATTTATATAAAACGATTTCACGCAACCAGTATAAATCACAGCTGCCATGCGAACGAAGAAAATATTCTGTAAAATGTTAAAATCGTGTTCTTGGTTCGGTTTTATATCCAGAAATAGATTTGCTTTTCTCGCGTAATTCGAAAAGGATTAAGGGATTTTCAAGAGTATGAGAGCTGAGTTTTAGACAGATGACTGTGAATATAAGTTGTTAAGATATATTGAAATCTTAGGAAATAACATTCAGATTGAACGTAATAGTCAATAGAGATATTATGAGTGTGTTTTTGTATTTAATCTTTGAGTTTGAGGGGAACATATTGGATAAGTTTTATGTGGATATGAAGTTTGATATGTTGGTTGATTACGCTGTTATGGGTTTTATTATGAGTGTACTCGTATTATATAACGAAGAAGTCAATTAAGAACTATTTTTTTTTAATCTTAATTTTTAAGTTTAGCAAATATACGACATCGTTGCAAAGGGGTAGTATTTTTATTTTTTTCATATTCTTTAAAAAAAATATCGAAAATTGACTGATCGATCACATGAAACTTTCACATCCATTCTGTGGATAATATTCTATAGATATTCTGTAGTCATACAACGAGTTACCCACTCGGGTTATTATACAAGTTTCAAAAGTTACAGACAAAAGACGATAGTCAATATTGGCAATATCTGGGTATATTAGAGCGGAGATAAGGATTTTTCTTACCTTGAAGTTGAAACCAATAACTAAAAAATAGTAGGAGGAACGAGGAACGTATAAATAGACCTACTTGCTTATAAATATTAAAAAAAGTATTGCGTACAAAATGTAGAGAAATAAATTGCTTTTACAACAAATCTTGAATCATCCTGAAGATCATAGTATTAATTCGGTTGACATGGCATTTGAACCGGAACATGACTCTCTCATGATATTTACGGGAATTCTGAGACACTTATGAGGCTATAAAATCTTTTAAACACTTAAAATGTGAAAGAAATTATTAATTTTGAATTCTAATTAATATTTGCAAAAGTTTTTTGTACTGGTTTCACACGTCAATGTCTTATACGAACATCAAAATAGTTTGCTTGCGTGTTCTATGAGTACAAAAATAAACAAGCTACAAGCATTGGGAATAATATAACTATAACTAAATTGCTTCTTAGACTTTTAGTTTTCAGTATTTCTTATAAATTAAATGTATATTATTTATTTCCAATACGTACTAACTAACTACTTGAGTGCATCACATTTGTCTGAAAAGTTTCCTTGGCGTTTGAATTTCGCCCTGAACTTGGTAAGTTTTCTGAAAACGAATGGAACTCATTGGCTATGTGCAGTGTCCGAAAAAAAAAAAAATAAAAATAATATGAAACAAAACTGTTAACAATAAAAGATACATGCAATGAAGATACTTACAGTTCATCCTGAGGCAAATTCAGGGTTATACTTCCGAGAACTGCATCACCATACTTCAAGTAGCCGAAGATGCCCATTATACCATACAAGAGCGCCACAAAAATCATGGTCACGTTCAGAACACTAGGACACCCCAGGAAATGCTGAGGTTTTGCCATCTCGTTCTCGACTGGCATCACTACGTTGATGCCTTCCATAGCAAATATTGCTGTACTGAAACAGGAAAAAACTTTCATCAATAATAGTAAAATATAGTCATTTTACACACGATTGCCTGATTCAGTGTTTTAGATTTCGATTCAATCATGCTATTGATTAATTAAACATAGACCCAGAACATCGTATTCATCTTATAATTTTGTATGTTCTAGGAAATTCAAATTCAATCCATGATCAGCTGTTACTTGCTTAGGGTTATTAACCACTAATAAGCTTGTTACACTAAGTATTTATATAGAGTAATAAAACGTATAATATGATGTAAACACTATGGTGATATAACATCATGATGTACTTTATGACAATAATTATATTATTTTTCTTCTACAATGAACTCCAAAATTTCCTATTTAATTTTTAAGGTGTGCGAATTTAAAATTACACCTCACAAAATGTGGGTACCTAATGTGCCTCCGCTTGCTCCTTCGTATTAATTTCCAAAACAGATCCAGTCACAATACTTTATATATAATATTACCGTGACATAGGTTTTCTAAAAAACCGTGGCCGCATATTAGTCTGGTCGAGGCAGCCTTTATGTGCCAAATCATAGCTCTATACATCTAAACGATAGTGAACAAATATTCACTTCATTTAATTCTGATATGTCTATCCACGTACAAAGTAATAAGTACAAATAAACATTTCTTTTTACCAGTATGTTCAGTTAGCTACGTCAAACAAGATAAATTTTAGACTTATTTGCTAATTATTTCTTTTATTTTGCCTCACCTTCAATGGACAGATACAATTCCATTTGAGGCAGTAACCGGATTGAACAAGCAAACCGGCTCTAGTTTCAGAGATTAAGGCGTGAAGTTTTATATTATTTTCAGAGTAACAAAATTATTGTTAACCTAATGAAGTAAAATAAAATTAATATGAAATAGAAATTTAAAAAGTGAAAATGACAGAATCCTAAATTTTCATGAAACAATTTAAGATTATGTCATACAGAGCTAGTGGTTAGACCCCTCCTTGCGCCCCGCGCGGCATTTGTCTGCACGAGATATTAGATTCAAATGTTAACTAATTCATGGCCCATCCTGTAATGAATATTAGTATATCGCGATCATAGAAAACACAGTAATCAAATAAATATATACTAACTAAACATTATTATAAATTTTAAAGTTCACTTTGAGTTGTAAATAATCTTAGTTTCAACAATAATTTCGTAATGGCTTTTTTTAGTAAGTACGAGTATAGTCTAAATTGAAAATATTTATGAATTTCGAAATGCAAACATCCTTATCACATTAAGTTATTTCTTAAGAATAATAAAGAAATCATCTCTGATGCAAAAAATATATACTAAAGTGATATTTTTGGGTCCTAAAAGTTAAGTAGCGAGGTGAAACTACATAAATGATTATTTTTGTAATTCCACGAGATATATTATTACACTCGAGTGCTAGTTTTGCACTTGTGATCACCATTGATGCTGGTAGTAACTTACCATTAGTTAACCTATCTGTTCCCTTACTCTTTCAACCCGACTGTGTCAGAAGGAGGGCAATGTTTTTCGAGCGCATGTATGTATGCCCATTTCTTTGGTACGCCCCAAAAGCCTGAACGGCTGGACGGCTTTTGAAATTTAAGGTGTCATTGAATTCATCAGAATTGTGGTAGTGACACAGGGTATTTAAATTTTCAAAATACTATTGACAAATGAAAAAAAGGGGATTGGGTTTGTTTTTTTTGCCTTAGCAATTTGGGTATCAACAGAATGACTGAAAAGTAATTGTTAAAAATATATGTGTATAAATTTAGAAAAGTCGGAAAAACAATTATTATTATAAAAAGTCTACTTTGTTCATTTAATGGTTAGCTTATGAGACTAGCGATCAAGAGGTTTCGGGTTCGATTCTCAGGTCGGACCAGAAAAGTATTATTAATTTTTTTTGATTATAGAAGTGTTTAAAGACAGCCCGGAGTTTGAAAGTTTGAATCTTGGTCCCCCTGCCTCGGAGAGCACATAGGGCCGGTCGTGTCGGATAGTCATCCTATCAGATTGTGAGAGTGAGGGAACAAAGAGTGCACTTGTGTTTGCGCACACGCTTGTACACTATAATATCTCTTGTGTAGTTAGCAAGTCTTTGTTGAAACTGGCCGCCGTACCCGAAATCATTATAAAAAGAAATTAGACTGCTTAAAAGTAATGAACTGAAAGGAGTAAAACAAGTATCTCAATATACACAAAAACTGCAATTGTTTTGTAAGCTTAGACATTGTGGTACCTATTTTTCTCTTTTTAGTTCATTAGTTTTTAAGCAGTCATATTTTTTGTTTTTATAATAACAATTTTATTTTAAGAAAACGTACAATAGAAACACGCTTTATATTTGAATTTTTCGCAAGTATTATATTGTATTTTTGTTCAATTGTTTAATTTCAAAGTGTTTATTAAAAACAGAATGTCAACGAAATTTATTTCAAGGTTTTAATGTAAGCGTTAACTTTTGGTTAGGGTCGAACCATTGTACGATTAAGACTGAAAGTATATCAAATGTAACCTAAAAGCAATTTGGTATCAAAATTCAAACCTTGCTTAAAAGGTTCATTACGTTTCTGCAAACGCAGAATACCTTTGCATATTTAAATGTATTAAAGATTTAAATGTAATTGTAACAAGCGTTAAGTGTTTAGATCTTTAATATTGTGACACAAAGGATAAATAAATCCAGATACATTGAATAGACAATGATCCTCGTAAAGCATACTGTGTATATCAAATTTTTTTACTTACGTAATCTCCAAGTCGTATTTGATACGTAGTTTAAAAAACATAAGTAATTAAAAGTTTCGAAATCGCTGGAGAGAGCAGGTTTTCGCCACTTCGGACATCTAAGTACTCTTAACTTGGTCCCTATTTGTTTACCTTCTATCTTTAAGTTCCAGTCTATTTTGTTTAAGTTAATATGACTGGCTAATTCTACGTAATCTTACTTATATCTTCAGTATGAATTTACAAGAGCCACCTAGAGATAATTACGATCACAGGTAATATAGTTCTGACTCTGCTATTTTAGTCAGGATTAAGCTTCCATTTGTTCCATGGAGTTGTCTATGTATTGTCTATAAATCTATTAAAATAAACTCAAAAGCAATAAGTAAGGATCACGTTAATGAACTCGAGTTACATTAATTTAATTAAAAATCTTAGGTTCTAAAATTGATTGCTTTATTAACTAAAATTATAGAATTTCGCTGTCGATAGTGTTTCTTTATGCATTTCTAATCTTAAATATTTATTTGTGCGTTTATATACCGACAAATTTACTAAAGGTTTCTTTTGTTCTAGAATTTACTAATTTTACTTTTTCATTAGTAAAAGCCATCTTTCATTTGTGTCTAGGTATTATATTTATTCTTTCTGGAATTGTAAAATATTGCGAGGCTCGAAAATATTGTTCTTGTGTATCACACAAGAAATACGTGAGGTTTGGTGTATTAGAGGATTGAGTATAATGAAAAATCAAACAGAAGTGTGATAGAGTATGTTGTGTATTTTGTATCATGAGACTACGTAATTAGGAAAGTTTGTAGAGGCTCGTTCGCTTCTTTTTTAAAACTAGTCAAAATTTATTAAACTATTGCATAGCTTTCATCACGGGCTTCGATCGCGGTGATCGAATCAAGTATTCGAAATCCCGTAACGAAAATAAACCTAACACCCCCACTCCGATCGGCACAGAGGTGCGGCGTTAAAAGCCGTGCATCGTCTAACGTCGTTTCAGTTCGGCAGATTTCGGCACGGTGTTTGTGCGCGTGCGACTAGACGTATGCGTGTAGATTGTACGAAGCTCGCACTGATCGAGACGAGCTGCTCCAAAATATTATAATTGCATAAGTTGATAAAAAATTCTATGTATTAGCTCTACCGCAGCAGTCCCCGAGTGCCACATAAATTTTTTTCGGGTGAAGTTTCTAGCTTTTACATAACTCTAATTTAAATGTAATGTAGCCACTCTACTAGTTAGAAACAACCACCAGTAATGTTTTCTATGACAGTTCCAATTTTGATTTTGATTTTTTATGCAATCTATTGCCAGCAGTTAGTTAATGTTAGTGACATGCAATTATAAAACAATACTAAATCTAATAGTCACAATTATGCTGGCTATCTGTTTGTGTAATGATATTTAAGCTAAACAAGATTATTCTCTTAAATCCTTAATTGTAACGTGTCACGTAGGCCGATGTTTGCGTGAAATTCTGCGACTGAATAATAGTCAAATTAATTAACATTAAAACCGCTTTGAGTTCCAATGAGATAAATTACTCGAAGATAATTTATTAGTTTATTTGTGCATTTAAGAGATTGAATTTTTGCATAACACTTTTTTTGTAAAATAACATATGCCCCTCGCCACTGGCATTTCTAATAATATTAATAGACAACATGTACCACCATGTTTTTATTTTAACACATTTTATTTAAATATTGTTTTTGGCAAAATTAGCTATCATGTTTGCTTGCAACCTGAATTCAAACATGCTACGAGGACAGTGACGGACAGAAACTTCTTTATCACATCGTTACAAGACGGACCAAATGCATTTGGTTAAAATTGATCTGTATGGTGACGGATGAGGAATATAGGGTATCGCCATCCTTGTTCATCACATGAGTGTCGTAAAAGGCAATTAAAGAAGCGGACTACTCAGGACAACATAACTGCAAAAAGAAGGAAATTTTCAAAACCCCTTTTTTATCGTCTGGTAACCCCCTCGGGTCGCTACCTCACCGGGGTTTGCGGTGGGGTGGTGTGTCGGATTCGGACCGACTAAAACCACTCGGTGTGCCACTCTGCGCTCGAGATAGGAGAGATCCGAACCGCTGCTATTACGACATCTAGAACCCTCTTCGCGCCTACCCGTTAGTGCGTGCACCATTTGCGGGTTAACTCTCTATTTAGGCGACTGGACACTATAGCGGATGGAGGGGAAAACCTATCCCGTCCATCCGAACATCCGACACTCAGGGCGAAACCTTAAGCAAACTCTATATCAACCTGTCTGGCTAGCGTGGTATACTAGGCCAAAACCTCCTTTCTCAGGAGAAGCCAATGTCCAGCAGAAGACTGTTAAAAGATGTTGAGGGACGAAATCTCGTCCTCTAAATTTTCCATTTGAAAAATACTACATATACGCAAGAAAAGTTACCTTGAAGTAGGCATAAAATAAATTAGCCGTAATCCTTTGAACTACTGGGTGAGTTTGTTGTGTAGGTGTTCATATTTCTCAAAATTCCCTTTTATTTAAGTTTGTACTCATGATGGAGGAGGGGCTTCCCCAGAGATTGGTAGATTACCGATATTTGTTCAGGTTGACTTCAGAATATAAAATATGCAATGTAGTTTCTGAAGCTATATTCGTTACATGTCATCTGAGCTCACGACGTAAAATTTCATGTAACAGTAATATTGTATATTTAAAATTACTAAATTACTAAATCCGTAGCAGAGTTCAAAAGTAAATTATCGCATTCAAAAGCTAAAATGAAAGGTAAACTTGCAACAAAATATTGCACACTTAGACTTCATCAGATGCAATTGGAGAGATGTTGCGGTATCTTCAAAACAATTGTTTCGTAAGGGTTCTTACGTGACTTAAAAACTCTGTTTATTGCGATCGATAGTCCACTGGGTTCTAAGATAGTTTGTGTTAAACAAACATTCGTGTATTGTTCATTGCTCTGATTATTACTGAATTAGATTAGGAGTCATTTGAAGTTCCCTAATGTTATAATGTAAAGTGCAATTCAGGTAAAGTAATAATAAAATACAAGAATAACGAATACTGAAAATCACAGAAGAAAGCTATAGATCATGCAACAAAGTTCCACAAGACTTGTATAGTAAAAAACACAACAACCAGACAGAAATTAAAGAAAATAACACAAAATTTTACAGAATATCTGATTTTAACTCTAAGGTTATTAATAAGTAAGAAGTCTATCATCATTTACGTCTACTTAAAATAAAAAGAGCGCAGGTCTGGCAGGAAAATCTGACCAACGAGAGCTTAAAACTACTTTTGCGTCATATGCCGGCACTCTTTCACCATTTGACGTGCCTCTTTAACATAGTACTAGACTTCGAAACTATATCAAAACAATGATATATCTTCGATATCGTACTTCTGTTAACAATTAATATTTCTAATCGAGTCCAATAGATAACAGGTTGGTAGGTAGGATAACATTAGGTATAATGGAGGACACCTTCCTCAACCAAATCAGATTTGCGGACGACATAGTCATTTTAGCAGAAATGACTAATAATCTTAAGAACTTATTAGGGATGAATACTAAAAAGACAAAAATTATGACAAATGGATGGCAGGCAGGAGAAAAACAAGCATAGCGAATATGCCGTTCGGTATAATCACTTCATATGATAAGAGTTTAAACAATAATTAAATAAAAAATACCTTTTGGTTGTAAAATGATGATAATAAAGATCCCAGAAACAAATATTTGAGATATATTTAAATTTTATGCATATGCCCTATATAATATCTTATCAGGACATGATTAATGTTATTGCTGCTAATTATGCATAATATATTTAATTATTTATGTACTTCGTTTTTTACCTTCCTGCTGAATGTTGTCCAAGCCAAAACCTAATTTTTGCTTATATGAATATACGTTTGCATTTCCTTCCTTTTTTTGCCTATTGTATGTAATTTGCGCAATGTTTTAATTTTTTTTTTATTATTTGCAACATTTTTTATTTTTTTTTTCTACTGAGACTCTGATTTACAGTTTTTAAATCGACTCGATTTCCTGGTATGTAATATCGTTTTATCTTAGCTCCCGTTCTTGTAGTTTAATTACCAATTTAAGTTCTTTTTATATCGTCAAATTTGGTAAAATATTAGACATACTTTGATAATATATTTGAATCAGATTGTGTCCTAACGTGACAATTGTGATATTCTCTTGACATCTCATATTACTGTGTATTTAAAAGTTTATGATCAGTTGTAAAAAGAAATATATTTATAAGGCTGTCACCGGGACGTTTGGCAAATTGAGATGTTTACGAATGCACCACACGAGCTTGTTAAAGCGAATCGAAAGAACTTTTTACATTACGACTTCGGTGGATGAAGCTTGTATCGACGACTCGTGAAAAAAAATTTTTGAAGTTACCAAAATTCATATATTGTATTTCTAGGGTAAAAATGTACTACGACAACGACCAGTTTCTGTTCTTCGTTGAGTACGTTTAATCATATGGTTTAGAATTTGCTTTCACTAAATATTTTATATTCTATTCTGATAATATATTCTGAAATTAGATATAGCACTTGTACATCCGTTTTATGTTATTAGCAACGTATTTATACTGTTCTTCATTTCAAATAATGACTTCTTGTATATTTTAAATGAGTATGGAGCAATCTTAAACTGTACTTTATCGAACTATGGCGCCTGCTTACAGTCACATTTAATATCGCTTTTTGTAATATCGGGTAACTGAGACCTCATGCACGGCATGCACCACCGAGGCAGTTGATTCCTCAATTATTTATTTATTTATTTATTTAATATACTTTCTGCAAATAAAGTACATTGCATAAGGCGAACTTAATGCCGTAGGCATTTTCTTCCAGTCGACCTTTGGGTGATGCAGAGATGCGTGTAGCAGGTGTAACAATAGATTTAGTAGTGTTGATTTTTAATTTGCGTATAAAATTTTATGTAATACATAATGATATAAATACATATATACATACATTTACATATATAAAAGGGAACACATACCTCCAAATAAATTCCTCTATTGATCATGATGTAAATAAAATATGACTTACCTCAAAAATAACGGCCACTTTCCTACGTTGGTAACCAGTTGAACATTATCAAGGGATGGCATGTCAGTAAACATATAATAACATGTTACACCGAAAGTCACCATCAGACATAAGTTAGCTAAGAACGAGAATGGCACAAGGAACTTCAAGTGACGTATTTGCGTGATGAGAATCAGAGGCAGCAAGAGAATGCCGCAGTACACTTCAACAGTGTATTTGTGGTTAGGTGCAAACGTGTCGAACAACTGAAAAGAAAGAAACATTACTTATTGACATTTTTTTTTATTCTACCATACCATACCACCTACCATAGTGACTTTACTCTGCCTGATGGAAAGCATGAAGAGGATCCAAGAGGTGGTCGCCATATTCATTGTAAATGCAGACAATTCAGTATGGCGACCCACACGACTCGTATGGCAGCCTAGTGAAATTCTTTTTCACACTCAGCTTAAAGGACCCGGGGACATAGTGGGAGGGAAACACGTTAATTTACACAGGAAGGAAGAGCCAAACAAGTTACACACTGTTACTATTATTATGAGAAATTATGATGAATTCCAACATCAGATACTTATTACAGGGAAATGGCTCCTTCCAAAATTTTGTTATAACGTTGCTGGACTGATTCAAAAACTTCGAATTAGGTGATATAATTAAAACAGAAAATTACTTAAAGGGATCTTAAAAAAATACAAAATGAAGTAATTGAAAACAAACAAGCATAAATTCGTTCTGTTTGTTCTAGATGTGACCTAAGGAATTCTTTATGTTTGCCATAACTGCGTTCTGTATATTAAATTGTAGGTCAAGTTATAACAAAGGTTTTTACTTATATATTTCAGTAACATTCTAGAAAATAAAGTATAATTTCATAAAGACTGACTATGTCAACAAACAACATCGAAAACTGAACGTTAAACAAATATTGTATATTCATACATGTAAATACTTTATTTTCTGTTAAAGAACTTTTATTATTTAGGTATTTAGATTTTTCACAGACCAAAATAAATCAAAGATTAACATATTTTTCTGTTAGAGCTCATTATTTAACAATTTTCAGTAACATTTATCAGTCGAAAAAAAAGTGTCAGGAACTTTCGTAAGCCTTTATTGTGGCGATTTTAATAAACTGTATTCACAGATATACAAAAACCACCCAAAGATACATCAGTCAAATCAGGCGGATTTAATAGTGGTTTAAGAGTGGAAAATTAAGGAATTGCCACTTTTAGAATTGATTATTTTGTGACTGCACTAGAAACATACCTTTCTAAATAAAAGAAGACGGAGTTTTGAGGTAACAATCAAAATATAAACAAAATAAATTAAGGACCTGCTCTTTGTTAACGTCCGATAAAAACGTACAGAGTCGTTAACTACATAATAGTCTCTAATTATTGTGTTTTAAATACTCTATAGCTGTTAACCTTTGCAAGTATTTAATTAGGTTATTTGCAATTTATTGAAAATTACAATTAAGTAGGTGCTGCAATAGAAATGAAAAAAAAGCAACCAAAACAAAATATCTGACACAATTGTGACACACAAGCAGAGATAAAATAAAAACTCAATTCATATTGCTGCAATATTTCTGTGAGTAATACGAGGGGGCGTTTTTAAGTTCGCGGAATGGAGGGTATTGAGTAATAATAAAAACACAAAATTATTTTTCTTTTTCTATATATTCCCCTGCAACACGAATACATTTTTCAGATCTTTCAATTAGTTTTTTTATTCCCTCGTAAAAAAAAGTTTTATCTTTGTCTGAAAAATACGCCGAAACCGCCTCCTTAACCTCCTCATCAGTTGAAAATTTCTTACCACGTAATTCTTTTTTCATTTTTGGAAAGAGATAATAATCACTCGGAGCCAAATCTGGACTGTAGGGTGGGTGATTCAAAATATCGAAGCCCACCTTATGCAGGGCAGCCAGTGCGACTCGGCTCTTGTGAACGGGAGCATTGTCATGCAATAGCAGGACACCTTTCGTTAATTTTCCCCGTCTTTTTTCTTTGATGGCTTCTTTTAACTGTTCTAAGATTGAAGCGTAGTATTCCCCCGTTATAGAAATGCCTTTATCTTTATAATCTATCAATAATATTCCTTCTGAGTCCCAAAAAATCGTTGCCATGAGTTTCCCAGCCGACTGTGAAACCTTAAATTTCTTGGGTGGTGCTGTGCCCTTTTTGTGCCACTGCATGGAGTCTTGTTTGGACTCGGGTTCATAATGATGAACCCAAGTTTCGTTCCCAGTAACAATTTGATTCAATACGCCATCCTTGTCTTCATTGCAGAGGTCCAAAAACGCACGTGAACATTCCACGCGCTGTTGTTTTTGCAATGGCGTGAGCATTCTCGGCACCCACCGTTTTTTTTTTTTTTTTTAACGTGTGGAAACCCCCTCGGGCCGTCACCCCACCGGGGTTTACGGCGGGGTGGTGTGTCGGAATCGGACCGACTAAAACCACACGGTGTGCCACTCTGCGCCTGACATAGGAGGGACCGGGAACAGCTGTTATTACGACATCCAAATCCCTCCTAGCGCCTGCCCGCTCACACGGGCACCATCTGCGGATAAAACTCTCCTTTTAGGCGACGTACGGCACACGCGGACGTCACCTCCTCGCGGCTGGCCACTATAGCGGATGGAGGGGCAAACCCGTCCCGTCCATCCGCGGCCACACTCAAGGCGGCATGAGACGCTGGTACGCGCGTCTCCGCCGCCCGGTACGCCGGCGGCGAATTGGGTCCGAGTGGAGGTCGTCCTCCCGGGCCTTCTCCGCCGCCTCCTTCCGCGAAATTACGTCTTCGCAGAAGGTTGCGACCGCGGTAAAACAACTGTCGCTACCGGCCATGGAGCGTATGACGGCCGGTAGCGAGAGATCTCCTCCAATAACTGCAGTAAGGACCCCACGCTGCGCCGCCCAAGCGGAACAAACCGCCAGCGTGTGCTGAGCCGAGTCCTCACTGCAGTCGCAGTGGTGACAGGCGGGACTCAATTCCCTCCTGGCGACCGAGTGCAGATACTTCCCGAAGCAACCGTGCCCGGAAAGGACCTGCGTCAGTCGGAAGGAAAGGGTCCCGTGCTGTCGCCCTGCCCACTCGGCGATGACCGGCTGGAGAGCCTGAACGGCGGCAAAGCCAGCACGTGGAGTCTCCAGCCGGGACGACCAACGAGCCATCGTGGCTAGACGAGCGGCCTCTCGCCACTCGCGTATCTCTTCGGGCGGGGGCCGTATGCCGCTACCCGCCCTGAAGTCAGCCGTTCGCCGATAAACTTCGGCGTCTCGGCACCCACCGTGCGCTAACCTTAGTCATGCCAAGATGATCGTGTAAAATTTTAAAAATTGTTGTATCCGATACTCCAACCATTTCTGCGAGTTGTTTCTTTTTTAGTCGAGCATCTTCCAATACAATTTTTTCTACTTTTGCAATAACTTCTGGCGTAGTCACCTCAACGGAGCGCCCCGGCCTCGGGTCGTCTTCAAGTGATTCCCTGCCTTGTTTAAATAAACTATGCCACTTGTAGACCATTGTTTTTCCTGGGCAAGAATCCCCGTAAACCGATGACATCTCATTGAGTATGGTTTGAACAGACTTTCCTTGCTTAGTAAGGAACTTTATCACCGCACGGAATTCAATTTTCTCCATTTTTTTCACTTCGTTCCCGATTAAAATACTTGGTCAACGATAGTTTAATAACTAATGATCCAATCACAACAAATTTTACTATGCAGACTAATTATGAGTCACTGAATACGGTAGGCATCAAAAGAGCGCGTTTACCCGCCTTTTTCACTGTCATTCCGCGAACTTAAAAACTTACCCTCGTATGTCTGGATCGCACATAGTGATTGACAGATGAATGACAGAATGATATTTCATCTAAAACCGGGTGAGATGAACGAAAACAATTTTACTATCTGCAATACTATAGAGTGAGGTTCTCAAGTGCCTAAATATTGATGTGACTCACATACTCATTTAAAACTTACTGCATTGGAGAATGTTTTAAATTTAAAAATGTTTCTACTCCGAAATCCTTAGAATGATTTGAAAAAAGATAACATTCTTTGATCCACTGAAAATAATTTCTTGAATTATTATAGCTAAAAACAGTCATCTTTCAAATGCAAGATCCAGCAGCTATCTACCAGCTAAGATGCAAGAACCAGAGATAGATACGTAAAATTAAAGTTTTTTTTCTCTCTGTGATAATAAATATAAAGTTATTCATGTATCATTTTTACTTATATTGCATTTAACTGGATAATTATAAGAACAGTTATGGCATACCCCTTAGTATTAAAAACTAAACTTACACAAATCTAGATAACAACAGCCGTAATTTCGATTTCTACCTAAGACGAATGATTGTATGAAGTTCAAAAGTTGAGATGTGGAACTTTTGAAATATTTCTAATTAAAGTTAAGAAAGAAATAATGATAGATGACATACACTTCTAGAACACACGAAAAAGAGAGATCGAAAGAAATGTGCATAAACCATAAACTAAAAATAATTTCCTTCTATTATGCTGACATAACATACACAAATACAATTGTGTAGATGACTGTATCGTAAATAAATACCAATGTCCACTTCATTAAAACTAATATCGCGAAACATCTCGGAAAATACTATTAACATAGCTTTCTATTGTAATTATGAATTTCAAACAAATATATAGTGAAATATGTTGTTCAATTGAGTACTCTAAAACAGTTGAGAAGTCTAAAACAGTCATAATTTTGTATTTAGTACATTTTTCAAACAAAATTGTCGTTTTGACAGATGATAAAAAGTAACTAGTTTGACTAAGGTTCGATCTAGCCTATTTATATCCAATAACCTCTCGTTAAGATTAATCTATCTATATCTCTACATAATCAAGGCTGAGACAACAGTCGACCCCTTAAAAATAGAATAGGTTGGACAGACAACGATTTCGTGAAATTATTGGTCCTATTGATTACAACTTGGTACATATTCAATCTTAATTGTACCCCACTCTGTCTACTCTTTTATTAAATTATACTTAATATCTAAATGTTCGGTCCTTTTTTGTTGTTTATTAATTTTATTGTACTCTGATTTTCAACATATAGAAGCACACAAGCATAAATTTCGCGCAAGTCATATAAAATTTATTCTTTTGGCAGACTCACATCCTGTTCGAATTCTGCATTAATTTTTGAAAGAGCAATTGCCTTTTGTTTCTGGCTAGACCAAGTAATTGGTCTATTCCATAGACATAAATAACCAATAGCTGACCTTCGAATGTCTATGTCATTAGCAAATTTAAATTTGAAAAGCTAATGACACTACTGCACTTTGCATACGATATGCAAAAGTTTTTTGTATTCATAAAATATCTTTTCACTCGTTTTACTTCACTTCCATGTTGTTGTTTAAGATTATTCAAATATCTACTTTTCAAATTCACAATAAAGCAAATATCAGGCGTGAAACACAACGTAAAAATAAATAATGAACTTATTATCTATCTATGTGGAAAATTGCCAATATTTCATCAATATTTTATGAAGTAATTAGATTCGCATCAGCTACAGTTTTAACGGGGTTGACATTACACGTGTAAAACTTTTGAATAATTTGTTCAATATGTATTTTCTGGTGAACATGTAGATTATTTTTGTGTAATTATTTATCTATTTGCCTACGAATAAAATAAGTTAAATGTAACACTTAAATTTTAATTTCAAGTAATCTTTTATTTCTTTAACTAGACTTTTACTGGTAGATGTGATGATGTTAATACATATTTCTTCAAACTCTCTCAGGAATTTAAATTTAGAAATAATAGATTTCTGATGGAATGAAACCCGTTTGTTGCAGAAAATACTTCTAGATAATGAATATCTTGTACTTGTGTGCGCATAGACGAGCCTTATACCTTGTGATCTGATTATATTCGTTACTTTCCATATTAAAAATTCACTTGGTTGTAATTGTTCTCTGATTTTCCTTTTTCACAGGAATTTCTCCATATACTGCTGTAGATTAATTATTTTTTTAAGGATTCGTCATTGCTTCACCATTTTTTTTTTGGTGTTTAAATTCACTTAAATGTTTCTGTAACGTCTGGTTATCGTGTTGACATATTCTAACTCCTTGATTTGACTTGATGTAAGTACAAAATATCTCATACCTTATGTTTGGCTAATAGGGTCACTATATCACCGGGCTACAATTATCCTCTATTGGGTTTGTGGAATGGAAAACGATGTTGTTTTATATAAGCACCAGCTACACAAATAAAGTTCTTCACAAAAGCCCCTAACTGTATTATTAACATTAATATGCTTGATTGCTTTAAGTGGTTTTTTTTTATATATTTGGTTTAAGTTAGCAAGTCTTTCATGCCGCTTTTAAATGTCATTTTGAATATTTTGTACTAGGCTACAGTTTGCAGATAATACAGCCTTAATATTGAACTTATAAAGACTATTTGTTTAGATTTGAGTACTCATTATTACTTCTTCAACTCAAGAAATACAAATACGTTAAAAAATGAAATGAAAGTTGAAAATACTTCCATGGAATTGTCGACTCATGCATCAATCTGGACAAAAAGATATCTTTTGATATTTAAATTAACGGCCTGAAAATCGAAAAAAGGATAAAAGGGACCTTGAAGAAGTATTGGAACCTTAAGAAAATTTCCAATTTTTTGTAGAAATTATAGGGAAATGTTATGAATATCTGTCTCTTACTGTCATCTACATATTCTTGCCAAACGTGAAAGTTTACGCGAATGTTAAAAACAAAATGAACTTATGCCAACGGAGCATGGAAAGAAGCATGTTAAAAATTAGAAAATAAAAAAAAATCTACTATAACAAAAGCAATAACAGTAATAGATGCGCTAAACTATTCTATGAGATTGAAATGACGATGGTCGGGCCACGTGGCAAGAATGAGTGACGATAGATTGACTTCTCGGCTGATATCATGGCTAGGACCGCCAGAAAATAGAAAGAAAAGAAGACCTAGAAGTAGAAGGACAGATAGTTTAGTCAAAAATGTTACTAGATGATTTTTTTCTTCATTTAATTAATACTTTTATTTACAAAAACGTATCACTTGATCAATAGGCGTGAAATACATATTTTATATTTTTGGAACGAAGTTCCTTATCGTGCGTTGCGAAGGAGGAGACGGAAAAAATTCAGACGAAAAGTTGTCACGACACTTTTTGTTATAGTGTTTTCTACACTACGCCGTGTGGCGTGCGCATGTTTCTTTGTTTCTCTCTCTCTCTCTCTCTCTCTCTCTCTCTCTCTCTCATAGAAAGCAAGCCTATTATTTTCGTTTCGTCTTTCTATTTTGCTTTGAACAGTGTAGTGACACGACGATTATTTTTGTTTTTTATAACTTAAAAGAAATAAAAAAAAAATTACCATTCCTTCACTAATTAATCTAAAGGAACTTCGTTCCAACCAGGTATCCCTTGACACCTTTTAACTTTTTTTATGTAGTTAGAAATATTTAAGTATGTTTATCAGCGGTCAGCATAGGCTCTGCTTAGTTTAAAATCATACGGCTGTGTGTAATATGTGTGTGATCGATAAATATATAATAAGTAAGTTGAAAATGTTACTATACTATTTTCTTTTTCTCTGCTTACTTGGGTCATTTTTTATTTACAAAAACGAATTGTTTGATCAGTAGGCGCGTTTTTTGTATTTTTGAAGTGAAAACTTCTTTAGGCGCGTTGAGCGTTTTGGTAGAGGGTAAAATCCTCGGTTCGCGTCACCGACATGCTAATGATAATAGTATATCTATAGCTATGGAGAATATGATATTATATATTATATATGAAATTTATTATTATTATATATTATATATGATATTATATATTATATATAGCTATATATTAAACACAAAAAATTTCATATAATTTTTGCATATAGTATTAATTACTCTCAACTTAATAGTTCCGTTTTCACTTCTATCGGCAGTCCCACGACTGTTTTTTGTTATGCATATTAATTACAAATATTTAAGTATGTTTATCAGCGGCCAGCATAGACTCTGCTTAGTTTGAAATCAGACGGCCGGGTGTGATATATGTTTGATCGATAAGTATGTAAATATATGTGTCATATTTATTGTGTTAAATTTCATTGTTAAGATTCTCTTTGAACTGAATTCTATAAATAAATATGAAATGAAGTCTTTTCTTTGAATTTAACCTGTTTGAGACTAGCTTGAGTGTTCGTACGTAGATAGAGGAGTACCCGTTCGGGGCGTTTGGTACAACTTCATCTCAATGAAAACTCTACTGCCAGTGACAGCCCGTGAGGCAAAACGGGCTGCCGATAGCCATATAGTCTGATCAATTAACATTTTACACGCATAGAGTTGCACGGCTTTATTGCTTATTAAGATTTGTGTAAACGAATTATTAATATATTGCCTAGAATATATCGAGCTGCAATTAACCTCAAAAAAAATGTGCTACCGGCTTCGATGAGTTTACTTGATAGTGAAAAAAAAAACTGTATTATTAATTTTGTGGAGGGATGGGTGTCATGTCCCTCCGACACAAAGGGAAAATTCTTTGACCAGATGAAGCGATCTTGCCTGGCGGGCCGCGATCCAACAGTTGATATTGGGATGTTGTATATATGCTAATCACCAAGAGAATCTCTATTTCACGATACAGGATCAGTAGTTCCTCTGTAGCTCAATATACTCCGTAGTTCGATGTATCTTCGCTAGATGGCGCTGTAGTATAATTTTTCTGTTTGCGCTGTATGTGGAAGTCGCCACAATTTGATATCCATAAATCTTTGAATATTATCAAATGAAAAATAAAAAAAAACTGAGTTCTGAGAAATTTATACAAAAAAAAAGCGGAAATACTATACTAGATCGTGTGATTTATTATTTAATAAATTTGTGTGCAGAAACAATGCTCATTATTGACGTAATTTGCTCAAGGTCGGTATTCTAAGCTGTCAAGGCACTGTTGAATGTACGGTTTATTATTATGTCAATATCAATTATTTGCTGGCTGAGTATTTTTATTAGGCATTCAAGTCTATCAGCTTCTTGAAATGAACATGATCTCTGTTAGATAGTATTAGAAAATCAACATAGCATATTGATGCAACTATACTTTTAGATACGATTAAAATCGTACCTTTAAATAATCATAACATTACCGAAGCTAAGAGATTAGATAATATTTTAACTACATTTGTATAAATACGTAATTTGTTTGTAAATTTGTCTAATTTTTCATAAAATTTGTCATAAAATTTGAATACGTCTAAAATTGAATTCACATCAGAAGATTTTAGGGCCTCAAATTTTGAATATTTGTGTACGTATTATTGATAAATTCTGTGGCATAACATATGACTAATCAATGTGTTACAATTATTACTTTACGCATTTACGATGTGTGAATGGTTAGCCGCTTGTTTTCGCAGGATTTTATAGTCATTGCTCTGTTCTTAAAAGCAATAGTTTAAATAAGTAAATAAGGCTAGAAGATCCAGAGACTATCCCAAATAAACTTTCAAATTTTACATATTTTTGTACCAAATAAATTGTCACAGTTAATCTATACGAGTGATAAATTTTTAAAATAATTTGGTACAAAATGACTTTAGAAATGCTTGGTATTGTTATTGAATAGACTACTAAGTCTGTTTATTGAACCGACCGAACTTATCCGTATCTTTGAGATATCGAAAAAACATTTACGCTTAATAAACACATGAAGTGACACTAGATCCAACATCATAATATATGTAATATGACATTATATGTATTACTCTTAAAAATTCTAAAAGAACACGGAACATGAAACCGCTTCCTTTTTAACTACTGAGCCCGGAGGCCCATTGATGAAGGGGTGACAGTTATCGTATTAACTGTATAAGCCTTACACTGTCACGATGACTGTCATGCCTTTTACGTCCCCAAGCCGGGTGTAAAAAAGCATCTCACGAGGCCGCAATAGTGTGGGTCACTATACTGCATTGTCTGCATTTGCAATGAGTATGGTGACCACAACTCTTGGATTCTGTTCATGCTTTCTATCAGGCAGAGTAAAATCACTTTGACAAGCTCTTAATATAGAAAAAAAACTCACAATGTGTGATACAAATAGAAGTATCACATAGTTAATATAATATTAAAAAACAGTTAAGTTAAGGAGTTAGAAGAAAAGACCTATTGTCAGTAAAAGTTGAATGACGACAAACTTATCGGCTCACTTACAATGAGACATATTATGAATAGAAATATTAATCTATTTATTCTCTTCTTTTTAATTTGAACCATTCGTGTAGTGACATATTAAGAATACAGCGATAATACCACCCTATCCATCTCGTGGGTATCGTAAGCTTTAATTGAGAGTAAATTACGCAAGACAAGAGCACTGTATAAAGAAGAAAATAAGAAAATCTGAAATAAACCCTGTACCCACCTATCTGGCCACCTTGGTATAGTAGGCCGAAATCTTCTCTCCATTTAGTTCGTACCAACCCGTCTGGCAGGTGTGGTATAGTATGTCGAAACCCCCCTTTTTAAGAAGAAGTCTATGTCCAGCAGTGGACTGCTAAAGGCTGTTGATGATGATGAATATCTCGAATATTAAAGTCTGATACTCACGTCTTTAAGTGATGATGCGATAAATATAACATACACACTCGTTCCACCCAGACACACACCAGCCATAGCAGCATCAACGAAGTGTCTGTAATATAAATTCATCTGGTAATATTATATTAAGATCGTGCCAGTAAAATAAGGCACAAAATATTATTAAACTTCGAAGTTAATAAATTTATATAAAAAAATAATAAACAAAATAAATATTTCGGACATTTGACGCACAACTTCATTTAGTTTCAAACTAAGCAGTGCTGGTACTATGATACCTAGACTGACTGATAGAATACTTATACTCGTACACTTTTTTTTTGTAATTACCTACATATTATACATAGAAAACACCCAAACTTCGAAACAAATATTTGTAGATCAAACAAACATGTCGGCCGACCCAGGAATCGAACCCAAGATCTCAAGCACAGCGGTTGCATTCACTACTGCTGCACCACCGAGGCAGTTATATACTTTAAACTTAATAAAAAAATCGGTACAAAGAAATTTTACCTTTTTATCCACTAAACAATGATATGCTATCATGTGTACTGTTAATAATTAAATGTGATATTGAACCCTGGTTTCTTATCTTCCGGTTCGTTACCAGCTCTCTTACTAAACCAGTGTACTATTTACAGGTATCAGTAAGTGTTAGTATCTAGTGTTCAAAATAAAATTTAAGAGAATCAAAAGTAAACATCATCTTAAATTATAATGCTTAACTTTAAAATGTGTCACTGCGTGTGGTGACGGATTAAGAATACTTAAATTAAAACTCCGTAGGACAATTAGAGTTCTGCAAAAAGTAGAACAAAAATGTTTTTCTTCTTAATGATAACTGCCGTACTAGGAATATTCTTGTGTCGCAGGAAATTTTGCAAACATATAAAAAACAGACACAAAAAATAGATCAGACTCAGGGCAATAGTTTGTGGATCAGGCAAAGTATTGTTCCATGTAGATTTTGTATCCACAATATGAAGGTAGAAAACGGTGAGGTGACCACTTACTACTATACCTTCCGTGAAGTCAAACAAACCCTATAAAAACCCGCCGGCCAGCATACTAAAGTAGGCCAAAACTTTAAAAGCGCAGTTATCAGCAGTGGACTATTTACAGGCTATTGACAAGACTATAACATAATGTAACACTTTCTTACAGATACTGTTATCATGTTGTAATTATTTGCAGTTACGTAACTACAAATACAACAAGATATTGCACAAACGGCTAACAGAATACATGACCAGCTTAACTTGTATTTTGTATTACTTATTGCAGTATGTTATTTACATGTGAAATGTAATTAACTAATTTTTTTCTTATATATTTATAATATTAAAAACTTTGATGGTATCTCGTAAGCTTTTATACTTAAGTACTTACTACGTACTTAAGAAATTTCTAAATCTGTTAATGACGATCAAAGTTGGCCTCGTGGTTTAAGCGGTCGCCACGCCGCTTTCCACTTCTCTGAGTGTTGTGGGTTCAAATCCCGCATGGGACAACACTTTGTGTAACCCACAAATTGTTGTTCTGAGTCTGGGTGTTCTTTGTGTCCGTTTCTTGTATGTTTGCAAAGTCCCCCGCGACACAAGATTTATTCTTAATGCGAGCGTTGTTTCTTTTTTAACAAAAAAAAAACTCAGTAATATTATCGTAGACTCTTAAAAGGCTGCATTGTTTCAGTTCTCGTTGTCACTTTATTTTTGCACGTAGTTAGACACACGTTACCCTTTATAAACCTAATAGAGATTCAGCTCCGTGACCAGACAACTACACTCAAATATTCTTTTGCAATATTGTCTTTATTGAAGGATCGTGTCGTTTTCCAATAGAATATACTGTTCATTTTAATTTCATTAATATTTTTCCGCTGTCGAGTTGATGAATTTCTGAATTGTCTTGAAGATACAGGATGCGTTTGTCTACAGTACTCTCAAATGTGTTTTACAGTCTTTTTATCTTTACGCTATGCCAAATACAACTTTTACTTTATTAAATGTTTCAGAATAGTGCGTTTTAAGTTTATTAAGGAGTTCATTTCTCCAAAATAGTTTTTTTTTCTTTCGTATCTAAGTATAATAGTATCTTTCTTTGACAAGCGTCCAATATTGAAACGAAATTTCTATAGAATCTTTGTAATTTGAAACACGATGAAATATAAACGCGTTACGATAAAGAAATTAACATAAAAGCATATAAGATTAAGGAGGCGAAAGAATAAAATAAAGTATATACACTATATGTACACAATATGTTACATTCTCGGTCCCCTCTTCGTACGATGCGTCGCGGCGTCCCCACTCTTGTCTACTAAGCATTGTCCATATGTATGTATATGTGTAGTGGGATAGTAGATAAATTAATATTATACTAATCTTGCTCCTGATCCCAGCGTTCTACATACTGCTTAAAGTAATTTTACATAACATATACATACATATTATGTAAAATTACTTTTCAAAAGTTTCTCTTCTGCCGTACGTAATTGCACACACATTTTTTTTATCACCTCGTTGTGATGTCTTTTTTGTTTAAGCGTACCAAAAATATTCCAATAATCTCAGATACGAATGTTACACTTAAAGTGACTTAGACAGAGTCTTCGACACGTAGTTGAGAGAAAAGTCTTTTTAGTATTCGTAATTACGTGGTCAGTCAGTCAGCCGTGTGAGTGTAAAACATTTAACCACTTATAATATTTTTTTAAGAAGTATTACACGCATATATTTAAATAAATTACTTCTTCTGTCTTTGTACTGGTATTGGTAATGTCTTCGAAAAAAATTTTATCACACATGAGTGCTTTTAATGACATGATTAACACATTTAATATATAGTGGCATAACGCGTTGTGCTCGTATAATGATAGTTGCGACATGAATGTTGCGATGTAAATATTTTGTGTGACCGCAACGTGTTTTTGCGCTCACTGTCACGTTATTTATATTAAATATAAACACACACATAAAGCACTCGTATTTAATAATCTAATTTCATTTTATTTTGAGAATAGTACAGGATATTTAAGAACTTTTCAAATCAAAACAAGAAAATTTCTCGAGATTTAAAGTTTTACTTATAAACTTTGTTCTTAAGTGAGTTGAATCCTTAACAGGTTGGACTTTTCACCAGTAATATTTGTTTTTCGTCAAAGTTGAATGTACACATTTTTATTCGATTTTCTGAAATGGAAGTTTTTTTTTACAGAAGCCTATCAAAGTGACTATTATTGCGTTAAACTGAACTGAACTGAAAAAAAATGGTAAAACGCGTTACAACTGTCTTACTTGCAAAAAATACTTTTGTTTGGAACACCCCATTATGGTTTGCTCTGATTGCTATACTAATCAATCTAAAGATGATTAGATTTTAATTTTTATTTGTATGTTTATTATCTATAATTCCATTAATATTATCTATAATATTAATGGAGATTTTTATGTTTTTTATTGGAAGAATTTTAATTTTGGTTAACTTTATCGTAGTATATAAGAATTATTGATTTTTTTCAAAGGCTGTTTCTGAAAACTGTAAAACAATAATAAATACAAAAAAATATATAAAAATTGAAAAAAAATCAAAGCTTCGGCTTTAAAAATGTTAGGTGTTAAACTAATTAGCGCGGGTACAGCAAGGTTAAGGATATCGACCACTCTGTATAGGCTCCTGGCCTAGATATGTACATTTAATTGTTGAAATAACAATATTATTTTTCAGTGGCCTATACCCCATAGCAAAGTTAATTTAAGAACATTTAGTATCGAGTTGGTTATATAATAAAATAAGTCGAAACAAAAAAGCAAGCACAAAGTTACACCCATAGCACGAGTAGGCGCGTATAAAGTTAAATACAGATGGCGTAGACGGAAAATATAGGTTGCCATGGGTTAGCTATTGCTAGGTGAGGAGAAAAGATGCATACACGCGCAGTCATTTTATTAGTCATTTATTTTATTTTACAACCAGTACGTTTAGGTACATTGCTAAAGTAAAAAATTGTGAATTTTGGAGAAAAGTATGTCAATGTACGAGTGTTTCTAATTTTTAAAACATTTTCATTAGTAGTTTCTTTTATCATTTATTTATGTGACATCGTGAACGATTTGTGCTACCTAACACCATATAAAAATCTTACGAAATTTAGTTTTAATATATGTTATTTTGAGACTAATGCATTGTGACAATAATTTATTACTTAGTCTGGCCATAAATACTGTTACACTTAATTATAAAAAAATATTACATTTGAATTTCGAATCTGTCATTTTTATACGATTGTTCATTGTGTTTTCTCATTTTGGCGCCAATACATTGTAAAATATTTTGCGATATTAAAATGGTGTGGGGTGATAAAGAGAACCGAATCGCTGTGATAGCATTACACAAAGTAGGTATGGAGCCAAATGCAATTTTTAAAACTCTCCATACACTTGGTATTAGTAAAATGTTTGTGTACCGGGCTATTAATAGGTACAATGAGACCTCCTCTGTTTGTGACAGAAAAAGATCTGGCCGTCCACGTAGTGTTCGTACGAAAAAGGTGGTCAAAGCAGTAAGGGAAAGAATTCGAAGAAATCCTGTCCGAAAGCAAAAGATTTTATCTCGGGAAATGAAGATAGCACCTAGAACCATGTCGCGTATTTTAAAAGATGACTTAGGACTTGCAGCCTATAAGAGACGCACTGGCCATTTCTTAACTGATAATTTAAAGAAGAATAGGGTGGTAAAATCGAAACAACTACTGAAGCGGTACGCAAAGGGAGGTCACAGAAAAATTTTGTTTACGGATGAGAAAATTTTTACAATTGAGCAACATTTTAACAAACAAAATGACCGTATTTATGCTCAAAGCTCTAAGGAAGCTTCCCAATTAGTCGACAGAGTGCAACGTGGACATTATCCGACTTCAGTGATGGTTTGGTGGGGTGTTAGCTATGAAGGAGTGACTGAGCCATATTTTTGTGAAAAAGGTATCAAAACATCGGCACAAGTGTATCAAGATACCATTCTTGAGAAGGTAGTTAAGCCCCTTAACATCACCATGTTCAATAACCAAGTATGGTCCTTCCAGCAAGACTCGGCGCCGGGTCATAAAGCTCGGTCCACGCAGTCTTGGTTGGAATCGAACGTTTCGGACTTCATCAGAGCTGAAGACTGGCCGTCGTCTAGTCCCGATCTTAATCCGCTGGATTATGATTTGTGGTCAGTTTTAGAGAGTACAGCTTGCTCTAAACGCCATGATAATTTGGAGTCCCTAAAACAATCTATACGATTGGCAGTGAAGAATTTTCCCATGGAAAGAGTGCGTGCTTCTATTGATAACTGGCCTCATCGTTTAAAGGACTGTATTGCAGCCAATGGAGACCACTTCGAATAAGCTTTTTATATTTTTAATTGTTTTATATTTATGTATTAAACTGACACACTGTAAAAGTAATAAATGTTATTTGCAGTTAACAATTTTCTTTTTTCTTTATTACAATATTTATGGCAAGACTAGGTAAATAGGTACGAGTACTTTAAAACTCTAAACGTTCAACCCAAGATTGAACTCATACATTTTTTAATTTTATCAATAATTTACTTACCAGTACATAACCATTGTTTTTAAAATATTAGTCAACAACTTAATTATTGTACTATTTACTAAGTTTATAGTAAATTATTTTTTACTTTTTAGGCTCCTTCGTTATTGCTTTTCAAGGTGGATTAGTTAAATCTCTTGAAAAGCAATACCGAAGGTTTTCAAATTTCGGTCATTAGATTCTGAGTAGGTATATTTAATTGTTATAATATCGTCGTACACAACGTCGTCTATTGACAAATATGAAACACTAAGACGTAAACATTTATTTTAGTCTTTCATACAAAAATTTGTTTTGACGTTGAATAAATCGATTCGAATATTTTATTTGACAGTAATCTAACTCATTAGTAGTAGTGCAGCGAAATAATGAATTTATTGTAATATCTTATTTAAAAAACCCGGTAATAATACTGTTACATACCTCACATGTTTTGAATATGGCCGCACTTTCTTGGGTCCTAACTTAAATACTCCTTCACAAGTGTCCGTGTAACTCAATAAAGGCATTTTGCTTTCTTTGCAAACATCCCGTGACGTAGAGACCTGTAAAAATAATGTCAGTTTAATTAAAAAGGTATGTTAGTCCAAGAACCTTTTTACCCGACCTCGCTAGAGGATGGTTATATTTTTCGATAAAGATATGTGTATAATCGGAAAATATATGTATGTGTGTGTGTGTGTGTTTCTTTTATATGCTCTGCAGCCTAAGCGGCTTGATGATTTTTGGTGTTTGATAGTGATTTAATAAATTGACACTAATTGGCACAGGATATATGATTATCGTAACGATTATAATCGCTGTTTTGTAAATTTTAAGTATGTAGGTACGAGCACATTTTAACGCAGTCAGCCTTCACGTTATGTTTGATTAAATTTCGAAATGCTTTATATAAAAACAAATAAATAATGAAAACTATACAGTTGTATGTCATCACAATAGAATAAAAAATAGTTAGTACAGAATTAACAATAGATAAGTATCACTAGTAAACTAAATAAAACAAAAAAAAATTACTCATTCGAAAATAATGTAAACAAATACATTTAAATAAGAAACATGTTTAAATGAATTTCTATTTTAAGAAAAAAAAATGTTTGTTACTTTTTTTTATAGAGACCTACCAAGGTGACTTTACTCTGTCTGATGGAAAGTGTGAATAGAATGCAAGAGTTGTGGTCACCACACTCATTGCAAATGCAGACAATGCAGAATAGTGACCCACGCTGGGCTAGTGAGATACTTCTTCACGCTCCGCTTAAAGGACCCGGGATCCTAGTGGGACGGAAACACGTGCGCTGGTAGTGAACCTACTTTAATTATTATATCTATTATTATTCGGAACTGTTCTGTAGGAGTGTAGTGTTATAGAATATTGAAGCACTGTGTATTATTTCGACATGCCGACGACTACTATACAACGTTAAGTAAGAATATTAAGAATAATATTTTTACGGATCGCTTAATAAAATGTAAACTTTAGTATGACTTTTCATAAATTTTTAACGAGTTAAAAACAGAATCGGTTCTGCCCTTCACGTGTCTGTTCGCTGCCAAAGAAAGGAAACGTTAACACACCGGTTCGTAACCTAACTCAAAGTCATGAGGAAACTTATTGTAAAAACATAACTGCAGTTTGCGGCTCACGACGTCGGTCGCTCAGTCATCGTGGCAGTGTAAGACTCACACAGTTGCCACGATAACTGTCACCCCTGCATCAATGGGTCTCCGGTCTCGCACTCACCAACGAAACACGACAGCACGGATGCTGTCGCTTTAGATTGGTCTTCTGTGGGAGGGTAATATTGCCCCGGTCAAGCCGACTCGTTCGTGCTGAAATCAGCGTTGCCCTAATACCTAGTAAAATATTATAATTAAATTTTATAATGGCATTATCCTCTCTTTAATTTATATTTCATTACATGTTGTCAATTAAATGTGACGACACTTGAAACTAGGCAACTCATAGATAACTTAAACACAGTACACCAATTAATTAATACTGTAGAGGAGTCATACCATGCCTTAAATAATTACGAAATAAAGACTGTTTTTACGAAGTCTTAGTCGCAATTAATAGTCTTCTAGCTACTCTCAAATGATTAAACGTTGGCTTTTGATGTAATCATATTGATGTACTCCAAGCTTAATTTATCTACGACGGCAGGTCTTAACGGAGACTAGCCTACTACTACTACTACTACGCAGGAGATGTAATACTGCACAAGTGTGTGCGTAAACACAGGTGCACTCTCTGTTCCCTCACTCTCACAATCCGATAGAACCGTTACAAAGCACAGGGATTAAGATCCCAATTTCCGATCTCCAGGCTGTTTTTAAGTATTTCTGACACCCAAAAAACTCAATAACACTTTTTCATCCGATGCGGGCGTCGAACCTGGACTTCTTAATCATCAATTGTATTTACTAACTGCTAGAATAACAGACGAAATCATTTCATGGTGAACAAAGACCTCGACTTCCATGGAATTATTTCACCTGGGATCTTCTTTTCTATTGCTTTATACGATAACATAATTTATAATCAATATAGGAATAAATTAAATAACAAATATATTAATCTTTTTGTAAAAAAAGCATGGCATGCTTTGTATCATATCCTTCTTATCATTTTTTAACGTACCGTACTAATAAAATATTTTCGGCAACGCTACGCTTTTCTCAGACATCAAACCGTTCCTAAATTTTTGTTAGAAAATGACTTACCAATATATGCACACAATGTGTAGCAATGATGCCGACTAGTACAGTTCCTATACATCCCGGTATGAGTCCTGTGTTACTGAAAGCTGCTGGCATGGACAATAAACCGGATCCTAGTGATGATTTCAGCAAGTGGAAGAAGGCGCCTAAAGTCCTGAGAATAAAAATGATAACTTTTAACAACCTGTGGAAAGAACACCGATCAATCTTGACCGACAAACGCTGAACAAACAAATAAAGCTGATTTTTTATGTTAACAGTTTTAAACAGTTATTTTTAAGTATTTCACAATCCAAGAACATCAAAATATCATATATTAAAATTGATTTTTATAAGTTCTTTATTCGATTTACGGCAGTACTAACCGTCCGTGTTGCCACGTAAATAAATAACCAAATACAATAGGTAAACTAGTTAAAGACGTAAAATGAAACAATTTATGAAGTTTTCTAAAAACTCAAAAAGAAAAATTTAAAATCTCACAAAAATCCATACAAAGTGGTCGATGTTCTTTGTACTCTTTGCTTAAAAGAGTAAACATATTCTTTAAAGCAAAGCGGCAATCAATTTTTAGTAGTTATTCAAAATTGCTCATGTTCAAATGTTGCTAAGAGTAGATTTTTTGGTCAGTATTTTTCTTAAATGCAATGCTCGGCAATTTGACACACAAAATCATCTAGTTTCAAACTTAGCAGAGCTTGTACTGTTATAACTAGACTGACTGATAGAATGCTTATATACTTTTTTTTGTAATACATACATATTAAACATAGAAAATACTCAAACTTCTAAACAAATATTGGCAGATCATACAAACATTTGGTCCGACCCGGAAATCGAACCCGAGAACTCAAGCACAGCATTCGCATTCACTATCGTTGTAGAGGTAGTTAATAGATCAGTATAACTGACTCTATCTATCGAGATGGTATCGAGATGGCGTTTTGCAATTACTATCGTTTTACTTAGATGCCAAAATTAATATTTTCTTAAGAATCAAAAACGTCTAATCTAAGTTGTACAGTTAATTGTCGTCCGATGCACACGTTATAGCAGCTCAGAATTTAGATGCAAAAGCTGGTGTACGCAGATTCAATAAGTCGAAAATAATTAAAGGGTCTGCCATCTAACGTTTTTTTTTCAACTAGTTCTGATTTCGTGAATGGTAACACTGAGCACATGTTTGACTTGACAGATAATTAGTTTTATCCTTCTGCTGAACGAATATGGTGAATATATGCTTGAACAACGCTGGAAAATATTGCAACATTACTTTCAAAATTATGGTAATGTTGCAGAATGTGTGAGAAAATTGCTTTTTGAAAGAATTGGATTTTGGAAGAAGAGAAGCACCGTCAGATCCGTATGTTCGTTACCTTGTGAAAAAAGTGAAAGAAATTGGCATCCTCATCGATACACAAATGCGTGAAAAGTCAAAAATAGTGCGTACAATCGACAATATTGCTGCTGTGGCAGAAAGTGTGCGTGAAGCGCCATCAACATCAATTCACCGTCGTTCTCAACAATTGAACATTTGGGAGACATCATTGAGACGAATTTTGCATGACACCTTGGTATGACACCATACAAAGTCCAATTGGTTTAGGAATTGAACCCAACTGACCATCCAATGCGTTTTCACTTCACTAAGTGGGTCTGCGATCGACTTACAGAAGATGTCGATTTTGCAAAAAAAAATATTTTTTTCAGATGAAGCTGATTTTGATCTTGGCTGGTATGTAAACAAGCGTTTGGGGCACAGAAAATCCACACGCATCCATTGAAAAGCCGACGCACCCAAAACGAGTCACTGTTTGGTGCGGATTTTGGTCCAGAGGCATAGTTGGGCCATTTTTCCTCGAAAATGAGTAAGGAGTGGCCGTTGCAGTCAATGGCGATCGTTATCGGGCCATGTTGAACGAACTTTTGTTCACAGAAATTGAAGAGGAGGATACTAGTAATATTTAGTTTCAATAGGACGGCGCTACGTGCCACACAGCCGAAGTTACATTCAATGTTTCGCACCCTGTTTTTAAATATCGCATTATCAGCCGAAGAGCTGATGTCGTTTGGCCACCTCGGAGATGCGATTTGACAGCGTTGGACTGTTATTTGTGGGGTGCCGTCAAAAATAAGTGTTACGCCGACAAGCCAGAGACAATTGATCCTTTAAAGAACGATATTCGTGAAGCCATTGGTGAAATACAGCTGCACACAATCGATTATGTGCTTAAAAATTGGACCGATCGTGTAAGCTACTGCATAGCCAGCCGAGGCAGCCATTTGAATGACATTATTTTCCATTATTATCTGGAAGGATTATACTTTCAAATAAAAAAAGAAATTTGAGAAAATATTTAGTAGTTTTTTTTCATAGCATTTAAAAAAAAAGTTATTTGGCGGACCCGTTAGATAAGTGTAGGTATTTACATGTACGAATATATGTATGTGTGAATAAGAACCTACTGTTCTGAATCAACATCAAGTAGAAGAATTATCTCTGAGATGATGTATGTAATCCGAGGCAAGTAAAATGTGATTTCAAATAAAAATATAATTATTTTTACATTTTTCTGACTTATCACAATCAAGAACTAAACACGTAACGAAACAATCAAAAACTATAAACAACTCAAATGTCTACACGACAAGAATATGCATGCATGTTTAGTGTACGGATGCATCTCATACACACTAGGTAGGCGCGGCGTGCTTCGCACTTCTCCGTGGTCCTTTACGTCCCGCTGATGCCTAACACTTTACTCTAACCTTTTGCCCATATTGGGAACTAATGATTGTACACTAGGTTTCCATAACAGAAAAATATGTTTTGGAAACTTGTTTACAATTGTTAGTTTCCAATGTGACCGATAATGGAGTAAATTGTTGAGATAGTGTTATATTATATTTCTTTTTTGTTACACAGACTTTCAAATATTGCAAAGTACTTATTCTATATTTTAACGCAAGTGTTAGTTATAAAAATACCGTTGTGAGATATAGAAGACAGGACTATGGTTATTAGTCGATATTCTTGAATTGAATATCAAACATCTCCAAGGGTTCGCGGCTCGGCCACATAGACAGCGGGTGCTGGACGCGGCATGTACTGCCAGTCATTAGTTGAGAATGTGTAGCGTAGCTTAGCATCGCGCCGTCGTTATGGCCAAAGATGGAAACTATGGCCATCTTTTTTCTAGTGTCGTGACAGTAAATAGTTGCTTACGTCGGATTAATCAATAAATACCAAAACGAAAACTTTATTTTTTGCTTTTTGTTCATGTCAGTCTCCAAGTAAATACTGATAAAATTGTGACAAACTTAGCTAGGAATCGTGAAGTAGTTGGTACGTATTACGTATTTAGACACAACTTTTTACCGCACACCTAATAATTGCCTAAGATACATGTCGCTACGGCTCTAAATTGTGTATTTTTGAATAATTTCTTTTATTTTATAGACCGGGAACTACTTGTACGTTCATGTACCCGGGCTAATTTTAACATATGTAGAAATCATATATTGATACTTAAAAAATAGCACGTTAAAAGGCTCTTGAATAAGCGAAAAGGGGCTCTTTAACCTGACAAAAATTAGATAAAAAGTGACATTAAGAGTAGTTCTCAACAATGTTCCCTAATTAGTCACGCAGCGTTTATTTATTTTATTTATACTTATTATAGTTATTCAAAAAGTCACAAATAGCCACTTCAAGTAAATCATAATATGTGTCTGTCAAATGACCATGAAAAGACCCTAGAAATAATCATTTTGTGAAACAGCTTTGAGCCGAGTAGTTTGTCTGAGAGAAAATAGGACTAACACATATTTCAAGGTATTGGCCTTTATCAGAAAAGTTAAAATGAGAATAGTTTAGGTAATGTGAGTTTGCTAGTTGTAATGTACGATTAATAAAACTCAGGGTTAATATAACTAAATGGTAAGTGGTATCATCCTTATTGTTTTTATTTTGTTGTCAGTAATATTTTTGGCGTATTCCGTTACAAAACTAATGTTAAATTTAGAATATCGACCTTGAATACGAAACCATTTAAGGAAACAAAATCTAAAATCCAATTTTAGTTGACCTACACACACGTATAAATTGTTCAATGAAAGGGGTCAGCGTGCGATAGTGGTATCATAATTCTATGATTTCCCGTCTAATATTTATATATATTATATTATTATAAATTATTTTGATTTATAATATCTAAAACAAATCTACTAGATTTATATTCTGGTTCACTGTAGTGAGTGTGTCATGATAAATTAGAAACCACACATTTTCTGGTAGCAGAGTGTGGTTTTCAATACAGTTTTGTCTTTTTAGAATATAAACGATCGTCGAGCGAAACGTCCGTTTTTATTCAAAACTTTTTCAATAAGAGATTGCCAGTTAGAAAATTTATCGACAGTTTTATCTAGAAATAAGCAATTGGGATTCGGTACTATTGTTCAGTTATTCGCTTTTGCTACTCGGCGGTATGCTTGTAATTCTCTCATATAAGTTTTATTAATGTTAACCATTACATTATTTAAATGTCGCCATTGTGTGCTTACATTTATAGTTTTATTTTGATTTATCTGAACGAAGTGTAATATATATATGAGAAGAAAGATGTTTAGCCAATTTGATTGCATCGTGCATTATTTATACATAAATGACAGAAGTTCAAAGGTTAACAAAATACTCAGATTAAGTAGCCTAAAACTATGATATCTAGAATAAATAAAATGTCCTGTTTGATTTTGGTTTCAAGTTAGACTTTTAGGTTTTAAGGTCACTATTCAAGTTTGGGTCATCTTATAGCTATTCTTGGACCTTTTACTTAGATCTTTCTCTCAGTTTGTGATACATTAAGAATATTAGTTTTACTTACGAAGTTGGATGTGCCACGTTTCTATGTTCGAAGGGATTGTAGCCATTGTCCGCTTCACTATCCTTTTCAGTCAGCGTGATGGTAGATTGTGTTGTAGATGTCGGGACATCTTCGACGCTGCCTTTGACACTGAAACGAAATCCATTTAAATTATTAAGTCGTTATTGCTACTGTTCGCTAATCTTTAGATTATTTTTCACTATTCGTGTGTGTTCCATTATTTTGTTATTTTGAAATTAAAAAAAATATTTATAAATTAATATACTAATATGTCTTAAATTCTTTTATTTTGAAATAGAAGAATTTAAGACATATTAGGTAGGTACTCTACGCTGATTTCAGTACGAACGGACCTGCTTGACCGGACCAGTACTACAGTCCCACAGAAGATCAACCTAAAGCGACAGCATCCGTGCTGTCGTGTTTCGTTGGTGAGTGCGAGTCCGAAGGTCCATTGATGCAGGAGTGATAGTTGTCGTGGTAAGTGTGCACAATACAATGCCATGATGACTGTTATACCTCTTACGTCCCCAAACGAGGCGTGAAAATGTATTTTACTAGGCCGCCTTAGTGTGGGTCATCATACTACATTGTCTGCTTTGGCAATCAGTATGGTGACCACAACTCTTGGATTCTATTCATGCTTTAGATCAGGCAGAGTAGAGCCACCTTGGCAGGCTGTTAAATTTAAAAAAAAATTAATATGACAGGTACCATTTAAAATTCTCACACTCCTGCCTGCTACTGGGAGTCATCTACAAGCAGTAGGTGACCCGAGGTACATCGAGATTCCAGGGATATCCTTACTAGGGTCTCCTGGTTTAACTCGCTAATACCTAAGACAGCGGTTGGTTGGTTAGTTCGAGTCCGTTATAACCGTCAACCGGTGGTACCCGGGAGGATTTAAACCCAGCAAAAGAAAAAAAAGGCAGCTATACTTTAAAGTTGGCGCCATTTTATTTGAACCGTCACTATAAATACTTATTCTTATGTATTATACATTTTACGATACGAGCTTACTCACTCATTTATAACATGGTAAATAGGATTCCACGCAATCGAAACACGAATGTTAGTTTTACTACAGACAATAAGTTTTCCATAATATTATTATTGTAGAAATAACGTGACCGGCTAAGTAACATTTTCTTACTTTCGATTTCTTTTTTGTGGCGACAACGCAAGATTATTATTCTTTAAGAGGATATTTTTAATAGTAATTATTATAACTGGGGTATAGCTTATTGTGAAATAGCATTCCTTGTATGTGTGCTTGTCCATTTGACAACTGGATCTCTGGATCACAAAAATATTTGCTTGAAATACTTTAAAATTGATTCGTATTTAATTTGGTACCTTGACTACACGTAGAGACTACATTGCTACTAGACTTGAATCCCACATGGGACAACACTTTGTGTGATCCACAACTTGCAGTTCTGAGTCGGGTTTTTTCTGGATCCGTTTCATGTATGTTTTTAAAGTTCCCCGTGAAATAAACACCTAATGTGGAAGTTGTCCAAAAAAAATGGGTCTAGGTGTCCTTAATGACGAACTAAAAGATACTAACATTTATGATTCACACTATTGCTTGTAAATTTAACTTATAAAAAGCCTATTGAGTAGTGCTAACTGACCTACAAACAAGTTACTACGTATTTTGCATAAGTTATTGACCGATTTAGACGAAGGTTATTTTTATACCTATTTCATTTAATCTCCGTTAATTATGCTGTTATATACCAAATTAATAAAAATATGTAGATCAATAATACTGTATACTAGGGTTTACAGATGTTATCATCATTAAGAGACTTTAAAAATCCACTGCTGGACATAGGCATCTGCTTAGAAAGGAGATTTTGGCATACTATACCACGCTGGCTAGACGGATTAGTATAGGGTATATACCAAGTTTTCCTTCTCCTTGCAGTGATGTTGTTCTGGGTATTTGCTCCCTTAATCAACTTTTACGTCACCCACGGGATGAATAAGGATGGTGACACTCTATATTCTTAATCCAGCACTACATGGAAACAAACAAATTACAAATATTACACAGTAATAAAACTAAGAACAATTGTGATATACAAGGGGCCGCCCTATATACTTCTTGATTATGGTTTAATCATTATTGTCTTACTTTATTATGTTTTAGGTCTACTAAACGTTTTTCTTAATGTGCTGTGGTGGGCAAACCTGCAACTGAGTCACCTGTTGGTAAGTGACAACCGCCCTCATAATCTATCTAATGCAACTAGAACCAAAACCCTTCCCGGTTCCCTTACTTACTTAATGCGAAGCATTGAAAGTCATTTTTTTTATGCTTGGATTGTTTTTCGCAACATACCCTGCGCAGGGATGCGTGTGCGGGACTTCCGGAGAACCAGTTTACCCAATAAACTCCGCGGCGGTCTACCTCGGCAGTCAGGAGGAGCTCCAGAAACCCATTAGCGGCTTCTATCACACCTCTTACTGCTCTACACGGTAAGAGACAGAACAGTGTCTTGCCCCAGACGACATTCCCTGGCCACATCGGAGTGTCACCTGTCTCGTGTCGTCTGCAGCGATCACATTTCCCCAAGATGTGGCCGCAGCATTCCTAAGGCGGTGGTTAGAGAACTAGCGGCCTCTATCGTTTCTCCTTCGCCGCCTCCTTCGAGCGAGATCAGCCCTTTCCCGATCTGACTCTGCGGACTCCTTCTGGAGCATAACATCCTTACAGAAGAAGATGGTAGTTTCCCATCCCTCACCACTCGCTAAAATTGCCACGATCAATGCGGACGATGACAGGTTACATCCGATTCGTCTGACCAGGACTTGATGCTCAGATGCCCACACAGGGCAGTTCTACAGCGTGTACTGGGCGGAGTCCCGTTTGGACTCGCAGTGGTGGTATTATAGCCTACCGTCCTATTCAATTCAGATACTCACCGAAGCAGCCGTGCCGATTCAATCGATAGGTAACACAGTCGGTTCATACTGTATTGTCTGTATTTGCAATGAGTTTGGTGACCACAACTCTTGAATTCTATTCATGTTTTATATCAAGCACAGTAGAGTCACTTTGGAAGGTTCGTAAAATAAAAAAAATAAAAATCTTAAGTTTCTTTTTTCATATTATTATTTGTTTTTCTTTTACAAGGAAGTCGAATTTCAATAGTATTTTTATGTATGTGAAGGTTAGCATAGTTTAGATTTATAATATTAGTTCATATTTAGTATATTTCTAGTAGTTTTGAGAGTTGCCATCCGTATCCAAATGTTTATTCATTCCGTGGGTGTCGTAAAAAGTGACTAAGGGAACAAAGTATACAAGACAACATCACTATAAAGAGAAGGTGGTAGTGTCACGACTCAGGTCATTAATCTTGACTAATACTGGTTAGGTGACATAATGGCTGGGGTGCGTATGCCATCAGTATAGACATAAAAGAAAAATGAGTAACAAATATTATATGTATGTGACAATGAAGATAAAATAAATAAATACTCAATATAATTCAATAGTATACAATACTGATTATAATATCTTAACAAATGTTTCATATTTATGAGATGACTAGATCCTAGTACTAGTAAGAATTGGATCATATTGTTGATAAAGATATTGCTAACAGTACGTCTGACAAATCTACTTCTTATTGAAGTATTGTTACACTCCATATCGAGATAAAGATAGATAGCTACAAGGCAACCTAGTTGCTCTAGTAAATTCTAAGTAAAAAACAGAATTCTAGTAAATTTGTTTTTGATTGTTATAAACCAACTTATCGTCACAAGTTGTTATTTCCAACAAGTTTTTATGAGGTGTACTGTTTTGCTGTCCATTCAACAGTTAAGTACCGTATTATTTACGATACGCTATGATACTAAACTATCGTCACGTTTATCTAAAGATTTATTCATGCGAGGTTTTGTCAAGTGCTTTTGGATTAGATGCTCTTTTTAACACACTTTTATTAGATAATAATATTTAAAGATATAACGGAGCTATTTGTGTTATATAGTAACTAAATGGTGTCAGGTATTTATTTCTTTTTCTTATTTAAACGAATAAATGTCTACTTAGTATTGTGGAAGTCGCTACATTAATCAGCTCGTTAACTCAGAGGTGAGAGCACCCACATCGGGGTCACTACTGTGGAGGGACGTGTGTCATATGTCCCTCCGACATAAAGGGAGGATCCTCCGACCAGGCTAGGTGATCATGCCTGGCGGGCCACGGCCCAACGGTTGATGTTGGGATGCTTTACATATGCTAATTGCCACGCGAATCTCTATATCGCGATACAGGATTAGTAGTTGTATTGTAGTTCATTACATTCATACGTTACGTTAATACTTCATAGTTCGATGTATCTTCGCTAGATGACGCTGTTGTATATTTTTCTTCGTGCTGTAATATGGAATGCTGAAGTATCTCT
Source organism: Hypercompe scribonia (assembly GCA_949316085.1). Classification (NCBI taxonomy): domain Eukaryota; kingdom Metazoa; phylum Arthropoda; class Insecta; order Lepidoptera; family Erebidae; genus Hypercompe; species Hypercompe scribonia. The sequence continues at coordinate 20,855,539 of OX438970.1, forward strand.
GTCTGTCTGTTTTGCTGTCAGGCCTAAACTGTTTAATCAATTTTAAAGAAATTTTGTATGGTAATGCAGTGATTCTGGAGTAAAAAGTAAACAGTGGTAAAAAGTAGCCTATGTGCTTACCGTACATTTATGGAGATAACCGATATATATGGTTGGAGATGCAGACAAAGCCTGATAAGACATATTAAGATAAAGAAATGGACAGGGCGTTAGACGTAGTAGACGGGAGCGAGACTGCAGTGGTTTGGTGAGATAGAGATTTCATACACTTACGCCCAATCTGGGTTCTTTTTTTTTAAATAAGAAACCTACCAAAGTGACTCTATTCTGCCTGATGGAAATCATGAATTGACTGCACGTCTGGCCTAGTGGTTTAAGCGGTCGCTACGCCACATTCCACTTCGCTGAGTGTTGTGGGTTCAAATCCTTCACAGAACAACACTTTGCGTGATCCACAAATTGTTGTTCTGAGTCTGGGTGTTCTTTGTGTCCGTTTCTTGTATGTTTGTAAAGTCCCCCGCGACACAGGATTTATTCCTAATGCGGGCGTTGTCTTTTAAAAAAAAGAAAAGAAAGAAAAAAAGTGTATAATGATCATGTATTATTCATACATTTAATTAGAGGTTAATTATGAGTTGATCATTATGCTCGTGCCACTATACGTTTGAATTACGCTCACTATACGCCTTCGCGCTCAAAACTGATTTTTTCCAGCTGTCTGAAGCACATAAATGCATAATGGAATTAAGAAACTCTATACGTTATTTTTGATTAATAAACTTCGTTATTGACTATAAAATTTAAACGTACAATTATTACAAAGCATATTAAAATTAACTATTAATAGCCTCTGTGTATAAGACGGTCTTGTCGCTTCTCAGAATTGTGTTATAAATAGGTATTCGCCATTCTAAAACTACGAGACAAAAACTTCCAAAATTATTAAATAAAGGCTATCAAGTAGCCTTTTTTGTAGTTTCAATTGATTTAAAAACACATTTCTAAATTAAAAACAGCAATTTGTGGTAATTATTTGAAGGCTGATTTAAATATAATCGATGTAAAAAAGTTAGGTTGAAAATAGAATTCTAAATGTATAATAAAATAGTTCTGGAATCACGAAACAAAGCATTGAACATCAAACAATTTTATTGACTTGTATCCTTCTCACAATTTCAAAGCCGCGAAATCTTCGTTCTTTGTGCAAGTAATACAGCTCTTAAAAACACTCTCACTCAAATTCTGGATGTCAACAAATCTTCTTTTTTTTAAAAAATAATGTACATATTTTAATTAATGTTACACCTCTTTATAATCTAGCATTTAGTATACGAGTTTAAAACTGGTGCACTGGTTTGTACGCATATCTATATTATATAAATATATTGTGTATATGGTGATGGATTGAGAATACGTAGTGTCACCAACCCTATTCATTCCGTGGGCGTCGTAAGAGACGACTAAAGAGATAAACTTTAAGAAAATATCACCACAAAAAGAGAAGGAACACTTGAAACAAACCCTATTCCAACCCGTCTGGCCAGCGTGGTATAGTAAGCCAAAACCTCCTTGTTAAGGAGAGGCATATATCCAGCAGTGTACATTTAAAGGCTGATGATGATGATTTATTTATGTATGTGTGTAATTATATTTGTAATTTCACATCAGAACTGTAAATTTATTGATGAAAAATAATGAGCAGTGATTACAACTGCAAAATTGCACCTACTTTACAAGGTATCTATGTCGAAGTCCACTGATGTACATGAAGTATTTAAATAAAGAAATAACATTTCGTTCCCAAAAAACAACTGCATTGATTTCATTTGGACACCAAATCTTGAGGTACCTCAGTCAGGGACAAAGATGCACTTAATAATAATAACATCGCTGAACTCAATGCGTCTGATTGTGATGACTTTATTTCTTAACTAGCTTTTGCTCGCTCGCGTGGGATTTGGTCTGCCACGTTAAGTTTCGTAACAGATTGTTTGAAATAAATATATATTTTTTAATATACAAACAATGCTACAGTACATCATCTTTGTGTAACTTCAATGGTATAGGCAGCGTACGCCAAGATAACTCTCAGAGGTCAGATTTTTTGCCGACATTATATTACGACCAAAACTATATAAAACTATTAAAAATTGTAGCCTATATGTTATTCCAATATAAAAACTATATTACTCTAAAGTTTCATGGAAATCCGTCTAGTAGTTTCTTCACGAAAGAGTGACAAACATTAATACAAACTTTCGCATTTATAGTATTAGTAGGATTATACAACTTTCTGGGTGATATTTTTTATGCCAATTTAAACGGAACCAAGTATGAAGTATACCTTACAAAATGAAATTATACATTTTCAAATACATTCATCACTAACGGAATTTTGAGCTAAGAAACAAAAACAAGAAAATCTGAATTCAGAACCCTCTTCTTTTTTGAGATGAAAATAAGTATCACAAACTTTGAAAAAATCGGAGTTCACCCGTAACGTTCAGACCTAAAGCCGACCTCAATCTAAATTGGGGAAAAGGCTCGAAGGAAAAAGAACGAGGATTACACACGACTTGAATACAGTTTCTCAAATTGACAGATTTATTTTTAGCATCATTAGTTATTTATATATTTACCTTATGTGGTCTATTTTCGCTTGTAAAAACTCTTTTAAACGCTAACGTACCCTGAGGGAGGATTTTATATAATAAGTTAATTATTGTTTATATAGGTACTTATATACATACCCCGATTTTGCTGTGTTTTACTGTAATCGTATAATATATTTACATATAATAGATATATTGATAAAAACTCACTATTAGATAACATTATTCTTGTCCCAGGTAAGTACTCAAGCCTCACAGAACTGTGAATTGAAGTCAATTATATGTGGGCCTTGATTCTTATCCAAATATTTTTGTATTGTTGAAAAAAATATAATCAAGTAAATTCATTGTAATACACTAAAGTATGTACTCGAACACATAATCATGTCGTTGATTATTAGAGTCCAAAGTCTTCAAGTTAAATAAAAAGCGACTGTAGTTTATGTGAAGATATAAAGTTATTCAAAGTTAAAGTACCGAAAGACCCGCAAAACGATTTCGAATTTCTTCGAAGCTGTCTATCTCATGGCCCTTATTTATTAAATAAAATTAAGTTTGAAAGTTACGGTAGTGCTTATCCTAATTCTTAGAAGTACGTAAACGATAAGTACATTATGTAAACTTTGGATAAATTTAATGTTTACACTTTTGAATTGTGGTATACTGTGTTGTATTGTCGTAATTCGATTGGATATTTCAATGTCAAATGCTAAACGAAATCAACTCATAACTATATTATGCTATTTCTATGTCAATAGTCAACAATTTCTTTGGTTATATTACTCGGGTGTAACGCCATCTAAAGCTATAACGGTGTTGTTACACAATTCTGTCTTTCATTGTTACGTCAGTCGAGCATTACGTGCGTACTGTTGTACAAACGTATTTGAATATCACGTCAAGTTTGTAACTAAACCTTTTTCATTATGACTATTTGTTATGAACTGTTTAACGAGTTTTAAAACGGCAGACAAGAATCATAGCTTAAGTGTTAATCGATTTTGTGCCACAAAAAAAAATTGACTGCGCAACTGCCCCAAATTAACAGTAATATCGTAGAGTGAACAAAATGGTGCCTATCAACTCCTATCATTTTTGAAGTGGATAGTAGAAGTCCATAATAAATAAATCATTCGCGTAAGAGACACGGAGAAACTTTCTGCTAGTTTAAGCTTTCTGCCTATGAATCTATTGAAAACTCACGTGTGAATTGTAGAACAGTTAAGGAACTATAAAGATTTTACCCGTGTGGAAAGTTCACGTGGACACGACACGCGTCACAACCATTTAAAAGAGCAAGATAAACTCTATGAACAATATCAGTAATGCTGGCTATGATAGTGCTAGACATCTCTAATGCTGGAAGTCTCCTGTTTCTAAGTTTTTTAAATGTATAAATATAATATAATATTATATTAACATCCGGGCCGTCTGATTCTAAGTTAGGCAAAGCCTGTGTCATAACAACCAGACAGCTGATAAACATACTTATATATTTGTGAACACTATTACTATAAATTAACTACTATTACAGATTAATTAGACAAACCCAGACACAAAATAAATAATTGTGCTCTTCATACATTGATTTGTCCTAGATGGGAATTCAACTTCTGGTTAAGTAGTCAGAATTATTAACCACTTGACCAAAACGCTCGTCATATGGTTTGAGAAACAGTTTAAAAATATATTATAATAACATTACAACAGAGACTTGGCTGACCGATTGCGTGTTTCAGCTTCAAGGTGGATAACTTCTAGATCTAGTGAAGCGAATATCCGTCTTACGTCTTACATATTTTAGATTGAAATGTGTTCGAAATGTGATTGAATTCGTTAACGCAATATTGCTGCAAAAAGTAAATATGAAGATTTTAATTGCTTATTCAATTACAATTAAAATTATTCACTATCTATACATACCACCAAAATATATTATTTTGAAAAACAATTCAGATATTTCATTTCTAGTTGGATACGTTATTTGTATTCAGTTGGAAATGTTAATAGGTATCCCCTGAAACCACACATGAAAAAAGGTATTAACTCTGGTAAATTTGGTTGTGAAATTCAGAATACATGAATCACACAACAGATTATTGGTAAGTCTATTGTCATCAAGTAAGTACTCAAGGACTTAGCGAGTAGCTATAGGTGCTATAATGGTACTTTTTGTCAAGTAAAATTTAAGTTTGAAAAATACTGACTATTTCATTGTAAAGTTTTATTTCAGTGTCCTTGCTTTGAAGTAGTTTTTGTTTCGTTAAAATATTGTACTTACGTTTATTATTCAGATCTTTCTACGACGTCATTAATTTATTTGATAAAAATTAAATATATGAGAATTGATGCTATGACGCTATGTCATTTATTTAACTTGGAGTTACCCGACTTTAAAGTCATGTTTATTGTCATGTCTCGTGTGACGACGGCCTATGAATACAGTGTCACTACCCCAAGTCTTCCCATGGACACCTAAAAGGCGACTAAGGCAACAAAATATGCAAGACAACATCACTGCAAAAAGAAAGAATACTTGAAGCAAATACTATACCAACCCGTCTGGCCGTCTTAGTTTAGTAGGCCAAAACTTTCTTGCTAAGGAGAGGCCTAAGTCTAGCAGTGGATTAATAATAATAATAATAATATCTCTATATATCTGTGGGTGCCCTAGATTCGCTATTATCAGATTATTTTGATAATAGCGAAGAACTCAGTGATACACATTCTATTTTATATTGTGCGGCTATTGCAGTTTGTCGAGTAGCTGGTGTTAAATTAATTGAACGTGTCAGTACTACTCGACCCAAAAATGCTGTACCAGCTTGGCAGTATAGAATTGAACGTCGTATTGCTGAGACTAGGACACTCATCGCTAAATTAACATGTTTTCAAAGTGGTAATACACGACCAAGAGTCATGCGCTTTGTGAAGCAGGCATTCTTGGGGACTACCATTAGTCCTCAACAATACATGTCCTGTGTCACAGAGCGCATAGACTTTCTAAAGCAGAAAGTTTATGCATGGGCAAATAGAATAAGACGTTATAAAAAACGAGTTGATCGGTATAATCAGAATCGAATGTTCCAAAGGAATGAGAAATGGGTTTATCGGAAATGGGAGGAACCGAATCCATGTGTGAGTGATGGGCATTTTCCGGATGAAATTACAACTAATTCATTTTGGCGTAACATCTGGTCAGTGCCTGTCACTCATACAGAAGGTGATTGGTTGGAGGATGTCAAACGCTCGTGTGAGTCTATAACAGCTATGGAACCCATTACTATTAATAAAGGTGATGTAAGTTGTGCAGTCCGTTCATTACCGAATTGGAAAGCACCTGGTCCAGACGGACTGCACAACTTTTGGCTTAAGTGGTTCCGAAGCTCACATGCGTGTTTGGCATCACAATTCTAAGCAGCTTTGGATTTTGGTTCATTACCACAGTTTTTAACCACTGGTGTAACCCATTTACTCTATAAATCTGGTGGTGCCATGGATCCCAAAAATTTTAGACCTATAACTTGTTTACCGACTACATATAAACTTCTAACATCTATTTTGAGACTCAAAATTACTACACACATAAATAATAATTCGGTACTCTCTATTTCTCAAAATGGATGTAGAAGTGGGGCCCGTGGCACTAAAGAGCTCCTTATCATAGACAGGACCATTAGCCAACAGGTACGTCGTAGTCGTAAGAACCTGGCGACATGTTGGATAGACTATAAGAAGGCTTATGACTCAGTTCCACATACATGGCTTTTGAAGGTGCTAGAGTTGTATAAAATTGATGCAACTCTGTGCACTTTCTTAAAGTCGTGTATGAGTCAATGGAGCACAACACTTCGCTATCCAGGATGTCGGCAGACTGCGATAAATGACATACTTATAAAGATCGAGCGAGGTATATTTCAAGGTGACAGCCTGAGTCCCTTGTGGTTTTGTCTAGCTTTGAACCCTCTCAGTACTCTGTTAGAGGGTTCAGGGTTAGGCTATCGGTTGCAGAAAGATGATCAAGTTATATCTCACCTTCTTTATATGGATGATTTGAAATTACTGGCCTCCACAAAACTACAATTGATGGCGTTATTAAGGGTCACTGAAAACTTTAGTAATTCTATCAAAATGGAATTTGGTGTAGACAAGTGTGCAGTCATGCATGTAAAGAAGGGCGTGATTGTAGAATCTGAAGGAATAGAACTTTCAGATTCAACAAAACTCAGATCTCTGTCTGCCACCGAAACTTACAAGTATCTAGGTTTTTCACAGTCCTTGGGAATATCAGAATCTGGCGTGAAACAAATGTTACAGGAACGTTTCTTTGGTCGCCTAAAAAAAGTACTTAAAAGTCTTTTATCGGGCGGTAACAAGGTGCGAGCCTGTAACAGTTGGGTCATGCCGGTTCTGATGTATTCCTTTGGTGTACTTAGATGGACTCAGACCGAATTAGATGCCCTTGACAGGAGAGTCCGTACATTGCTGACTGCATTTCGCATGCACCACCCACGTTCATCGGTTATGAGATTGTATATTCCACGAAAGTTTGGAGGTCGTGGTCTATTAAATATCAAGACTCTACACAATCGCGAGATATACAATCTCAGAGAATATTTTCTACAGACTAATGTGGGAGTGCATCGTAATGTAGTTGCAGTGGATACTGGTTTTACCCCGCTCGCTCTGGCTAAAGAGAATTGGCACAAACCTGTAGTACTTAGTACTACTGATTGCAAGGAAGTATGGAAGGGTAAAGAACTTCATGGTCGATTTTATTGGGCCCTACACGGGTCTGATATAGACTTTAAAACGTCGATGTCTTGGCTACGGTATGGTGATCTCTTCGGAGAAACCGAAGGTTTTGTTTGTGCAATTATGGACGAAGTTATCATGACGAATAACTACCGGAAATATATCCTGAAAGATAGTACGGTTGACATTTGTCGGGCGTGCCACCGTCCTGGAGAATCTATTAGGCATATTATTTCTGGTTGTTCTCGTCTTGCTAATGGTGAGTATTTGCACAGGCACAATCAAGTAGCCAGGATTGTACACCAACAACTTGCCCTTAAATACCAACTTGTCAATTTTGAAGTGCCTTACTACAGGTATGTGCCCGACCCAGTTCTCGAGAACGGTCGTGCTACATTATATTGGGATCGATCTATTATCACAGATAGGACTATTGTTGCCAATAAGCCTGATATTGTGGTGATAGATCGATTAGAGCGCCGCGCAATGATTGTCGATATCGCCGTTTCTCATGACGAAAATCTCGTGAAAGTTGAAAAAGAAAAACAATTAAAGTATTTGGATCTGTCTCACGAGATTGCCGACATGTGGAATGTGGATTCGGTGATCATTGTTCCGATAATCATATCTGTTCACGAATTGATAGCCAAGAACCTCGACCAACACCTTAAGAGGCTCACGTTAGAAGGTTGGTTCAAGGGTCTGATGCAGAAGGCAGTCCTCCTTGACACGGCCCGTATTGTGAGGAGATTTCTGTCTCTGGAGCCCTAACCACCGGTATCTTGGTCCCTGTACCCGATGTCGGTGGTCTACTATTTTTTATATTTTAAATATGTATTTTTTATTTTTTTATCTATTTAAAAATGTAATCAATATGTGTATTTATATGTAATAAAGAGAATAATAATATATCTCTTTATTGTACACCAGATTAAATTTATAAGTGACTTAAAGCTAAAGAATTACAAGTGGCGGCCTTATCGCCTATTGGCAATCTCTTACAGGCAACCATGGATTGTTAAACATTACCCAAAATATTCCAATTATGACGTAAGTATATTCCTAGTAGGTAATGTGAGATTAATCACTTTTCAAGCTTCAATGTTAATTCTGATATCAAGCAATCAAAACATTTTAAAACCCAAACAGACGTTAAAGTATTTAGTTAATATTGACTAAAGTTGATTGAAAACGCATCTAAATTTCTAAAACGACTGTAGTTCTTAAAATATATTTTGATCTCTGTGATAGTTGTCATTAAAGTCATTTTAGAACTTATGAGGTACATACGAGTATTAAGTGTGATTCTTTATATTTATGATGTAATTTAATTTAAGGACTGTGGAGTACAAGAGGGTTGAATAATTTATTTATAATTACTTGGCACGATACGAAGACATTTAGTTTTAGGTTTTTCTTTTTTCCTAACTCGTGTTAATGAGTTTAAAAATTATGACAGTAAAGTATCATCGGTTTGTTCAAAAAAATTAGGATTTTATATCTAAGACGTAAATAAGACACGTAAATAGCATTGCAAAGAGAAGGAAAACTTGAAATACCTTTTGACCTGTGTAAATCCCCTCGGACGGTCACTGCGCTGTGGTTTGCAGCTTGTCTGTGAGTGGTATGTCAGAATCGAATCAACTAAAAAAAAAACTTAGACTACGATGGCACTGAAAGTATAATTTCCACAATAGATTGACGATAAGTATGGATTACTTGTGTTTATTTTGCATTACATATAGCATATAAACTCACACACATACGCACACGTACACGCATGGGCACATGCACACACACACACACACGCACACCACTAAGGTTTATAAATTATCTCTCTTTTTGATTCTTGTTACGTTATATGATAATGGTAGCCACTATGATACCTCTTCTTTGTTCAGAGGCGAGAACTGGAGATCTGTCACAGGTTTCGAACCTAGCTCAGACTCCGGCTCTCAACAAGGTTCTGTTAATGTTGTGTCTATAAATATAAGAGTATCATTCTACCTTTGAGAGAAATAACCCACATGTTTGTTGGATGTCTGCATTAGGTTCCCACCCAGAAGTTAGGGCCCCTAGTCAATCACACCTGCAAGTAATGCACCTGGTGATCGATGGAAGAGGTTCTGACAAACTAAACAGCGATTAGCGTCAACAAGCTCGTCACCTATTGTGTAAGATCAAAAGACTGGTTAAAAATGAGAGTTTAATACACCTCTGCTTTCTAGGGAAACAGGAATGATTTTGTGTGTGTATGTAATATAGCACAGATTTTACACGTATATATTGCGCTGCACCCTCTATAACCGTAGTATAAGTCGCTCTGCTTAAAAATTTTGAAATAAAATCTATAAAATGAAATTTGAAAGAGTTTAGAGGCTTTCTAAAACGATATTCTATGTTTTTTATCAATTTTCATCATGATCGTTATCATTAAGAGCTTTTACTTGCTGGACTTAGACCTCTGCTTTGAAAGGAGGTTTTTGATATACTACACTCCGCTGGCTGGGTTGACATAAAATTTATTTCACATTTTCCTAACTCAGCCTCCAGGAAAAATGAAAATAGGAATAGGAAAAGAAAAGAGGAAAGGCACGCCGTGTGCTTTTAGTTGATTCGATTCTGACATACCACTCGCAGACAAGCTGCAAACCACAGTGCAGTGACCGTCCGAGAGGATTTACACAGGTCAAAAGGTATTTCAAGTTTTCCTTCTCTTTGCAATGCTATTTACGTGTCTTATTTACGTCTTAGATATAAAATCCTAATTTTTTTGAACAAACCGATGATACTTTACTGTCATAATTTTTAAACTCATCAACACGAGTTAGGAAAAAAGAAAAACCTAAAACTAAATGTCTTCATATCGTGCCAAGTAATTATAAATAAATTATTCAACACTCTTGTACTCCACAGTCCTTAAATTAAATTACATCATAAATATAAAGAATCACACTTAATACTCTTATGTACCTCAAAAAGCGATAAATGTATTATTTCCTGACATTTCAAACGGGTTACACCGCTCGTGGTCACGAGTATCAATGGTAAATCAATGTAAATCATTTTTATAATAAACAATACTGAATCTAAGATCGTAAAAAATAATTGTAGAACATATTGATAAGGAATTTCAATGTTTTTATTCGTAATATTGATAAATTATCTTAGACTGAAGACATACAAGGCGTATTTATTGTCAATACCTAAATCATGATGACCTTTTTCGGTTTTTATACATATTTGATGTCTCAATTGAATCATAATTACAACAACATTCTAAATGTACTAAAACAGACATTAAAAACTATATTTCCTTAAACGATAGCAGCTTAAATAATTAGCAACAACCTCTATTATTCAATTTATTTGATTATTTTTACTGTCTCGTTCGGTCTAGCGGTTAGCATATGGGACTGTCGAGCAAGAGGGCTCAGGTTCAATTCCCGTGGCGGACCAAAGCGTTTTAACAGCCCGGAGAAAATTTAGCTCTTAACACCCGGTCCTCAGAGGGCATGTTAAGCCGTTGGTTCTGAGCCTGGTTTCTCTCTGATCGTGTTGGATAACCGTCCCATTGGCTTGTGAAAGTGAGAGAACAGAGAGTGCACCTATGTTTTTTCTGGGTATTTGGCTGGCCTTCGTTGAGGCTAGCTAGCGTTGGCGAAAACGGCTAGGAGTACATCATCATTATTTTTAAACGAAAATATACTACAAATGTTTTCTTTAATCTCAGAATTTTAAAGAAAAGAAAATAGGAAAAGAAGAGGACATATACAATACATCATGATGTAGATAAAACGGGTATATAATTGTTATTAAAGTTTTCATAGGGTGCGTAGGGTTCTCACCAAGAACTTAGGGTCCCAAGTCAACCTCACCTGCTAGTGGTGCAATTCTGGCAAATAAAATATCCCGACTAACGGCAATAGAGGCGCCACCTATTTTGAAGGAATAAAACCTTGAAAAGCGGACGTTTAATGTCACTGTCTATCTCTCCGGAGAAACAGTCTTATTTTATGTTACATATGTATGTATTTTTAATTTAAATAAATTTCAGATTTCATAAAAGTAATTATCATTGGTTTTTCTTTTTATTAGGATACTGAGTAGTAATTTGACTTTAATGCCAGTTGTCACAAGCTTCATATTTGCTTGTCTTATATTTATCTATTTCAAGTCAATTTCACGTCCTCGTCGACGTCCAACGATCTCAAAAATAACTAAAAAGTAACAAGGACCAATGACTGTAATTAACCTTTGATGAGTTATTCTTTTTTATAGTTAAATTGAAATAAACCAGCTACAGTTGCTAATTGGCTTAGTGGTTAGTGGTTTTATATTCTATAGACCGCAATGCCAACAACAAAAGCCAATGTAAGTCCACGACATTTGTCTTATATATATTATATATGTACGTATATTATATTATAAGCTGGATATCAACTAACTACTAATAATTGTGTGATAATCACACATGTGAAGGAGTGGGTGTCGTGCCCCTCCAGCACAAAGGAAGAATCTTACGACCAGGTCAGGTGATCATGCCTAGTGGCTCGTGGCCAAACGTTTGATGTTGGAGCGGAGATGTTTGTGAACTTCCTGGAAGCGCAGTTCCACCCGAATCCTGCTCATAACGTGCAGCACGTAGACGAGATTTAGAGGAAGCTCCAACTATACTTTGAGCAGCCGATAGCCCCAACCGAGGACCCTATCATCTTCTCCCCTGGTTAAATCCAGCGGATGATTCGCCGAACACCTCTCTGTAAAGCACCCGGCCCCGACCGCGTGGCCAATGAAGCCTGGTGTTACCTACTTCCATGAGCGATCGCAACGCTGACGTGTCTCTTCAACAGCATCCTTCGCATCGGCCACTTTCCAACTACATGGCAACTTAGCAGAGTCATTATACTGCCCATACTGGGGAAGAATATCCTCTTCCCGGCAAATTATCGTCCCATCACACTCCTCATGACGACGTCGAAGTTGTTCGAGAAGTTGCACATGACGCTATACCTTCAGCCATGCGACGAACAGTTCAGATTTCGTTCAGAATACTCCACGACACACCAGCTCGCGAGGGTACTACACGACATCGCAATTGCGCGCAACAAGTGCGAGCGGGCCGTTGCAGTGTTCCTCGATATTAAAAAGGCGTTCGATCGCGTCTGGCACGGCGGCCTGCTATACAAGCTGGCCACATCTGCTACTCTTCATCGAGTAGTTAAGATTGTGACCATCTTTCTGTAAGACGGTGGCGGCCTTCGAGTGGCGGTTGAAAGCACCCTGTCCACAGTGCGATTCTTCTGTGCCGCTGAGCCACAGGGAAGTTGTTTGTGTCCAGTGTGCTACTCTTGGGACACAGATGATATCCCCATAATCGACGATGTGAAGCTTGCGCTGTATCCCGACGACGCGGCTTATATCATGACGTCGAAAAATGGTGCCAACGCTGCTACCAAGATGCAGCGTACTCTAGATGCACTTCCCAACTGGGTGAAGGACTGGAGACTGACGGCCAGCGTGACGAAGACTTAGGCGTTCTCCAAAGGAAGTGTGACTCTACCACTGTTGAAGCTTATGGGGAGAACTTCAAGTGGTCCGCGACGGTGAAATACCTCGGCGTGATTGACCGCAGCCTCTCCATGAAGCCTCACATCAACAACATCATTGCCCAGGTTCGTGTCGCGTGTTCTCTTTTGTGGCCCGTACTATCGTGAACTTGTATGGTGTAGGTAAATAATACACATAGATACAATTTATATGTAGTTCCCCTTTATTATATTACATCACATATAACAAGTTAGGTACACGCTAGAGTGAACTACGATAGAACAAGTAACAATGTGTAATCTTGATTGAATGAGATAAGACATGAGTAAGATGCGATTAAATTAAATTGTTGCAAATTACACTTTAACTCAATTTACGTGAATCTTAAATAATCACATGACAAAACAAAGGTTTTGTATATACTGATGTTATTATAGTGTACCAGTACATGCATAAATACAGGTGCACCTTCTGTTCCCTCACTCTCACAATCCATTGAGACGGCTATCCAACACGACCGAAGAGAAATCAGACGCAAGACCGACGGTTTTACGTGATTTCCGAAACAAGGAGGTTAAGATCCCATCTTTCAAACTCCGGGCTGTCATTTTTAATTGTCACATTAAGCATTTCTATAATCATAAAAACTCAATAATTTTATTCGTGGCAGTCAGTCAGAATTTGTATATATTACGTCAATTATATTAAAACTTATTTCTTCAGTGCAAACAAAGTCAGAAAGTATTTAAATATAGATAGATTTTAACCGTGAAAGAACCACAATTAGTTGTCTGAATCGTAGTAGAAATCACGTGCGTTACACAATCCGTCGCCTCATAGAACTTCTCACGTGAAGGTAAGTGACTACTGCCGTTCATTAAAACCAACCTAACAGTAATTCAAGAGTCACAATTAGGGGAGAATTAGATCCACACATACAAATAAAAAAGAATGAAGAGAATGTGAAAGGTGGTTTAGTAATATATTTGTGTTGTAAGAAATAGTTCTCTTAGTGTATAATGTCGTCTAACCGACGCAGTTTACAATGCTATGATTTCAAGTATTATGCAACATTGCCAACAATCCCATTCATTATTGATATCGTCGAAAAAACTGTGAAAAGAGTGGTTAAAGTAAACTTAGCTACACTGTGGGATTAAATTTTTTGATCTGTTATATTGCTTATTTACTTTTAGATTCAGATGTAATCAAACACTTCCACGTGAGAACTTATGATACGATTATAAAACAGATTGACATTGAGAGATTTGATAAACTGTACAAATAATTCTGTGTTACTATTTTTGCTGTTTTATTTGACGTGAAAAGAAATCGATCTGATGTAGGCCACGAATTCAATCAAATATGTTATAAGTTTAGAAATAATATTACGGGCCTTAGATTTGGTACTCATAATCAGCCTCCAGAGGTCTAAAAGATGTCGACTTATTTAAGGGAAATTTATTTATTTTTTGACAAGAGACCTAAAACTGTTAATTAAATTGCCTTCAGGTTTAAATTAACCGACTTTAAGGCCTTTCGGAACTTAATAATCTGACATCGGTAAACGAATTTTGAGTGCTACGATATCCGCCCAATCATCTTTAACATCATAGAAATGGTTTTCCATAACAAGCGATTAAATTTTAACTTTATTTATACAACATATTACATGACAGTAACATAAAAATTGTATACCAAGTATATCCATAAAAAAGTGTACAAAATAATCGCGAATAATACTAAACGAGGCAGTTTCAATGTACGTATGAGCGCGCTTGATGTTTTTTGTTTTATCTATTGTTTCATGACTCGTAGACATTTTTGCAAATCCATATTAAAAGAAAAACAGTTTCACGCCTTATAAAGTACCGAGAATGAGATGCGGGTGAGGCTGCCTTTTATAATCTTTTTTTTTAGTTGCTATAATATAATACTGTCATGTTTTAAGCAGTTAGTATTTCTTGCTTGGATAAATTAAAAAATAGAATATAATATTCGATATACGATTCACTTAAATCTCTGACGTTTGGTGCTCCTTAATACTTTTAATACTAATAGTTATAAATGTCAGACTGTCATGCTGATCGAATGATTCCAAAATAAATGTTTCAAGGTGTAAAATTTGCGATTCTAATATTAAATCCTTAACGCTATATTAGATATTTGTACCTGTGTTTATTTATCCATTTATATATTAGATAAGACAAAGCCCGCACTAGGAATAAATCCTGTGTTGCGGGGGACTTTACAAACATACAAGAAACGGACACAAAGAATACCCAGACTCAGAACATCAATTTATGGATCACATAAAGTGTTGCCCCATGTGGGATTTGAACCCACAGCACTCAGCGCAGTAGTGAGCGGCGTGGTGACCGCTTAAACCACTAGGCCAACCGTGCAGTCAAAATATTAAATACATGTCTTGCCATATTAAATAATTATAAGATTATCGTCAATTTTTCATTTCTTTGTTACTTTCTAGCTTTAAAAGTCTGTCTGTTATTACTTAAGGATACGTACTTCACGTTGGCGCTTCTTGGGGGAGACCTTCGTTCAGTAGTGAACTGTGTTATGTTGATATGATTTAAAGTACATACTTAGCACAATGAAATAGTTTTAAGTACTGACTTTTATGTTCAATTGCATGAAAAGAGAAAGCAAAAGTAAGAAAGGTAGGTTATAAGAACTTTCAACCGGACTGATTGTTTAAATGGTTTAATAAGAGTAGTTTTAGTGAGTAATTTAGTGAGTAGTGGTATAAACAAAGATCGTACGTAACGCTTACGCAAAAGAAGTTCAATATAAGTGTAACGCATAGAATATTACAAAAATAAGTAGGACAATTCCTCTCTATCTTCTTATACCAAACCTACCAATAGTCCTCATCAACATCATCATCAACAACAACCTTTAACAGTCCACTGCCGGTTAGCATCTCCTCCAGAGGTTTAGCCATATTTTAGCCTCTATGAATGATATTTATTAGTAAGATAATCTGAGAATAAAAGAGAAACCTATATTGTTCAAAATATAACCCAGAATAATTATCTTCAAAGGTTTTGTTCACATATTTAACAAGCAAGACAATAAACTACGTTAACACTCGAAAAGTTTATTCTGATGCTATTTAATTGTTTTTATAATATAATAGTTTAAAACTTCGTAATAACATGAGCTAATCGATGCAATAAACACTAAAACCTGTCTGTGAACCGATTACATTCTGGTTCCTGCTGCTGCATAAAAACATTTAATGAATATATGCTGTTTAGCATTTATTTCCTTACAGTATCAGCCATATTAATTCTCTGCAATCGCAGTTGACCTTTCAGAATAAAAATGATTACATTATTTTTCTTACCTGCTGTTTTCTTCCAGAACTGAATTCATCGTATCGATTTTATAAAACACGATTATTATAAAGTACTAGCTTCCGCCCGCGGCTTCGCCCGCGTGAAATTAGTTTTTGTCAATCCTGGTCCTTTATGTCTAAGAGACTCTTACAGGGGCCAGCCTCACGTTGTGTACAAAAATATTTTTAAATGACCTAATTTAAAACATTTTTGTACACAACGTTTGCTGTTTTGTTATCATTTGTTAAAATGTGGAGATTGTTTGGACTCGACACTCGCGAGCAGGCCACGTACAGTTGGCCATGCGAAAAACAGTTTTTCTCTAAATGGACACCTGCTACTTTAAGTGTTTGCCCTTGCGCTTTGTTAATGGTCATTGCGAAGGCTGGTTTGAGGGGAAACTGGATTCTTTTAAACTGAAACGGTAAATCTGTAGGGATCATGGGTATGCGTGGAATCAAAACTTCTTCATCTTTAGCTATACCTGTCATTATAATTGCTCCAATAATATTGCGTCCTAGCTGCGTAATTTGCAATCGAGTCCCGTTGCATAGTCTCGGCGCTTCGAGATTTCTCATTAATAAAACTGGAACCCCAACTTTCAGTCTCAGCTTATGAGATGGCACTCCTGACAGCTCTAAAGAGTTTAGAAACTCGGTAGGATAAGACGTCACCTGTTCACTGTCCATGACAATATCTACTGACAAATATTCGACAACATCGCCTTGCACATGTGACATCATTCTTTCATTGATCTTTCCCACGATTTCATTGGTCGGTGCTAATATTGCCCTTTCACACAGCCATTCTCTATTCCTCATGTTATATTCTAAACCGGGATAGACGTTGTTTTTAAGATCTTCCAAGTTTTGGACAGCATTACAAAATTCTTGATTTAATGTAATCATGCCGTTAGTGTCCGTAGTCATTCGACCTTCACCGATTTTCAATAGAGCAGCTGCATATTGCCCCGATTGCGTATCATTATGTAGTTGTACTCGCATGTTTTTAGTGAGACAAAATTTTTTTACATGCACCCATAATGTAGACGCTTTCAAACATGCATTTATCTCATCTGCTGGAGTGCCTCTAGTAATGACAGGTAGTGTCTGTCGAAAATCACCAGCAAGCAGCACTACCATCCCACCCATTAAACTCGGGTTACTTCTGATATCTTTCAGAGTCCGATTGAGCGCCTCGATCGCTTTTTTATGCGACATTGTGCACTCATCCCACACCAACAGCTTGCATTGCTGTAGCATTCGGCCACGATCGCTGTTTTTTGTGATGTTACACACTGGAATTTCCTCATGATGTAAATTTAATGGGAGTTTAAGTACTGAATGTGCCGTGCGGCCACCATCGAGCAGCGTCGCTGCAATTCCAGAGGAAGCTACAGCAACAGCTATTCCTTTGTCTTTGCGAATTTGGGCTAAAAGTAAATTTAATAAAAAAGTTTTTCCAGTGCCTCCTGGCGCATCTAAGAAAAACAATCCACCCTCACCATTATAGATTCTTTGCACAACAATATCAAAGACTAATTTTTGTTCCGTGTTTAATCGAGGAACTGACTCTGATATTTGTTGCTGTAAAGAAGAGACATTGTAGTCCAGTTCTCTTATTAAATCACCACTGACTTCTCCGATTCTTTGTGGCCGGTTCATTCCAAAATCTGATAATGTCTTCCCAGATATAGCCATCACTTGGTCTTCAATCTTAGTTAGCGCCTCGTTATATACTAAATCATTATATGTGATATTGGGATTATTTTGTTGTAGTCTGTGCAAAATATCGTCAGACATATCATTTTGGTACTTTTCCCATAATATCTGAGGATTTGAAAGACCACACGTCGCTATGAGAATGGCAAAAAGATCTCTCACCTTAGCTGCTGATCTACATTGTGCAGCCTCTTCTAATGTCGAGTCCCAATGATTGTCATTCTCTAACAATCCTCTAGTTTCACAGGCTTCTCGGAAGGTAACAAACGTTTGACCGTTGTAGTTCTTGAGATCATTGAACGAAGTTGGCCCACGCACGTGGTGTAGCAGTAGTCTCAAACAAAAGCATTCAATGTTGCTAACGTGGACAGTATAGACCCGTCCTAATGCATCCCCAGATTTAACGCCAGGCCAATCCAGAACAGCAGATCCTTGAATTCGGCGTTTCCAACATTTTCTACCTGCATCCCACGTGTAATACCGAGGTACTTGAACGTACAAAAGTGTTTTTGCAAATTCATCTGATCTGCAAAGGTCAAAAAAGGCGGTCAAAGTGGTTTTTGGTGGTGTTGTCACTCGCTGGTGAAAATTATTTTCATTAAAATAAATTCGTTCACCATTCTCTAGATGCACACTGAGGTGCGTAACAGTAGGATGCCTTTCATGCAAAGGAAACCCTAACAGGCGCCATACAGCTTCGTTGCTGCTGACATAGCGACCAGACTGAAACGTTTGTACTTCGTCTACTGGGTTTGAGGACTCTGAGCTTCTGAAATTAAAAATAGCTTGATCGCTGCCTTTATTAATATATTTGCAGATGTATTTGATTGCACGTACGGAACCGCAAGCTTCTACATTTATATGGGCGTTAAAAGTTTTTAATAGGACAGGCGAATATGGTACTACCCAACTATTGTCGACAGAAACTTGACTACCATTTCGGAGTTTAACAGATGCCGTCCGGCCTCCGTCTTCTGGTGCTCTTCTACGATACATCGGGTAGCCGTTCTCATTATGGAGAGTCTCTTTCAGTAGGTTGCGAGGAAATTTTTTTGTACATTTACGGTCTTTCATGCACGGGCACTGAGGGTTTTCAGCCCCGCATGGACCATGGATCATGTTTTTCATAACAATATCATAAAGTGCCTTGTCATTGTTAGGATCTGGTATTTCAGCGCTTATAATTTTATCGATTTGGTCAGGTCGCAATTTATCTTTTAACCAAAGCAAAATGTGGGCATGTGGGAGTCCTCGCTTCTGCCACTCAATGGAATACATAAAGCATTGCACTTCTCCAAAAACCCTTCCTTTAGTAATTACAGTCATAAGCTTTTTAACTTTTAACCTAAACACTCTGGCAATGATATCGTGCCTATCGTTGGCGCTTTGACCTGGCATTAATTCGTCAACTATTTCAGACCAAGATGGATTGCAGGTGAAGGTTACAAATAAATCAGGTCGACCATACGTACGCACATAGGCAAATACGTCTTGAGTATACTCGTGTAAGTATCGGGGACTGTTCACAAACGAAGAGGGCAGAATCACCATTTTACCTATATTATTAGGGTTCACGTTGGCATCATTCGATACAGCATCTTGGAGATGAATATAATTTTCGGCTCTTAGTTTTGTTTGATTTAAAGATATGTATCGCAATCTTTCGCTTTCAACCTTCACGTACATATCAACATAAAACTGGTTAGCGAGCTGTTTGCATCGTTGTATTACGTTAAAATCGTCTTCGCGTATCATCATATGATAGGCATAAAAGTCCATGCTCGATACTTTTTTGTTGGGCAAGGGGAGCTTGGTTACTGGATTGACTTGTGGAATTTGAAAATGGTACCCCTCTTGCCCCTTGCTAAACATAAGCGGGTATTGTAATGCGTCATAAAACTTGTGTGTGTCCGGCACCCTGGTCAATGTATTGTCACGGGTTTGTAAAACAATATCACGCGATGCGAACTGTTCACCACACACCATGGCGGCGACTTCGTTTATTAAGGGTGCATTATAACGTCTTTCATGTTCCCCGCTTGGCGTACGATCTGGGTGTATTACTAATTTGTAATTTTCCCCTGGCATTCTTTCTAAGGCTGTTTTGAAGGTGTTAATGAGGTTATTATGTTCGTGCAACATTCTTTGAATTTTTAAAACAATGTCCCTCTCAACTCCTTCAATATTTTGACATCTGCGGTCAACCTCGCTGTTTTCGTCTCCCATAAAATAAATCTGTAGAAATTTTGGTTGATCATTGTTTGTGGGAAGCAAAGAACCAATCCTATGATAAATTTGCCCTTGTACCGTAAATGTGGGTGAGAATCCAGGCATGATGACCTCATTACCCACACCAAATGATGTCATCTGAAAGCAAGAGTTGTACTTTCTTATTCTGTTTAAAAATCGCCGAGATTCATTGCTGTCATATAGAAGTAAGGATTTGAGTGGCTCCTCGGGGTCACCAAGCGTTGGTACTGATACTTTGCCTCCAGAACAGCACATACCTGGGGTCTCTTCCTTCCACTTGAGTGCATCACAGTGTCTGCATTTATTGGCCATTCTACCTATGAGGACTAATCGATGATTAAAGTAATCAATTAACGGATCATAATGAAAAGCAGCATCGGCAAATGCCTCCCACGTATTCATCGTAAACGTACGTCTCCTTTCTGCTTGCCGCTCGGAATTAATGAAACGTCGTCTACGTGTTTCTTCGGAGGTCTCTGCGGCTATGTACGAAGCTTGACGCTCAGCATCTAAGATTTGGCGAGCTTGGGTCTGCTGAGAGGTCTCAGCAGCTCTTTGAGCCGCGTGACGCTCGGCATCAATGACCTGGCGAGCTTGGGTCTGCTGAGAGGTCTCAGCAGCTCTTTGAGCCGCGTGACGCTCGGCATCAATGACCTGGCGAGCTTGGGTCTGCTGAGAGGTCTCAGCAGCTCTTTGAGCCGCGTGACGATCAGCGTCTAAATTATGACGGGTCTGCATGTGCTCAAAAGTTTCAGCAGCCCTTTGAGCTGCGTGACGCTCGGCATCTAAAGTCCGACGGATCTGTGAATCCCCTTCTGATTCCAGTGATCTAGCAAGTTTAGCAGCCCGAGCTCTGCTAGAGCTATTAGCTAAATTGGACTTTCGTTTGCGAGGCATCGTAGAAAAACAAAAATGAAATGAATCGAACAAAACAGATGTACAGATTAAGATTTATTATATTAAAAAAAACCTTTAATAAGCACCTACTCGGTAAAAATGATGCGCTCATCCCACGGCGATGTCAATTAAACACATCGTCCGTCACGTTTAAATGGAAAAAAAGTAACTAAAAAATTAAATTATCAATATTTATTTACAACCAATGCATAAAAAAGTAGGAGGTTAGTAGTTTAGGTTAGTTTTACACCTACTACGACCTCTTAGATTAATTAAAAAAAGGAAATAAAAGCAAATCGGATTTTTTTAAAGTAACGGAAACTATCTTACCTACTTTTAACTATGAACTAAAAGAAATATCAAGTATGTACAAAATTAATTTACAGGACCTAATTAATAAAAAACACTTAAAAAGTTATACGAAACAAAAAAAATAATTTTACTGGATCGAAAAATGTAATTCTCTATAGCGCAAATTTCTCTAATCGCATGCGTCCGACAACGACGTCTGCCCTCACGTGTCTGCCCGTTCGGGTAGGCATAGTTAGATTCGTGCGCTCCCCCACCACACGACAGCGCCGCGCCGTTGCCTGCCGCAGATGCCGCCACACTTCGGCGAATGTGCGCGACGACGACCGACGGCAGCGGCGGCGATGCAGAGTATTCGTTAAAAGGAATTTAAACTTCAAAAACGAACTTTTTTGTAACTTGATACACCCAAAACTTCTAAATTACATGTTCCTAGGTTCAGTGATTAAGATTTCGTATACAAAAAGTTTGGCTTTGTAGTTCCAGTTCCGAATCCGTTCCGTTCGGGAATTCCGTTTGTAGAAAAATTCTGCACATCCTTTGAGACCTACGTACCAAGATTCATGGTCTTATCTTCAATTCAACCCCTATTTCACCCCCAAACTGGTAAAAATTTCAAAATGCTAGAACAAACGATTTTTTGTTTCTTATGACGTGATATTTGACGAACTTGCATACTAACTTTCAACCCTTATTTCACCCCTTAGCTGGTCGAAATTTCAAAAATGCTAGAACAAATGTTTAATGATTTCTTATCAAGTGCTTAAATATAAAGTTTCATGGTTTTATCTTTTAAAATTAAGAAATCCCATACAAACTTTCAACCTCTATTTCAACCCCTTCATCCCTTTTTTTCGAAATAAAAAGTAGCCTATGTTCTGTCTCAGGGTCTAAAGATTGTCTGTACCAAATTTCATCAAAATCGGTTGCGAGGTTTAAGCGGGAAAGCGTAACAGACAGACAGACAGACAGAGTTACTTTCGCATTTATAATATTAGTTGGGATTACGAATTTTGCGTACTACTGCTACCCTCAACCATATCTTGTTCAAGTATAAGACGAATGATGATATTGTGCACACTGCTTCATATTACATTACACATTGCATTACAGCCAGACGAGTCGGTATTGGGTTTGTTACAATGTTTTCTTTTTTTTACAACGCTTTTGTCTTGTATAGTTTGCTACCTTAGTCGACTGTTACAACATCCATGGGATTGACATGTATTTAATTACTGCGTATTCTTAATCAGTCACGGAACAGACAAGTATCTAATGTGAAATTTAAACATCTTCATATTCATCTTATCCGTTATTACGACAAATATTTACGTATTTTTATAAGTTTCTGATTGATAACTTGAGTTCCTGAGGTGATACTATATTTATTGGTTATTATTTTTTATTTATTTTTATTTTTACAGCCTGCCAAAGTTACTCTACTCTGCTTGATGGAAAGCATGAATAGAATCTAAAAATTGTAGTCACCATACAATGTTAAACATAGAAAATGTTAAACATAGAAAGATGTTTAGATCACGATACTTGGTGAAATAGTAAAGTTTAAAAATTAGTTTAAAGCAATAAATTATTGTTTATTTATAACTATTTCGATATGATATCTAATGCTAAGTTTAAATGCCTCATGTATACCATCTGCGTTATTCTAATAGGTACATATATCTGTAAGTTTTAGACCATATTATTTTTAAAGCAATACCTATCGTAATGTGATGTGATTACTGTTCAAAATAATGCCACCTAATGGTTTCGTTAAATATTTTGAGATTTTTTTATTAATAAACTGGGAGTCACAAGTTAGTCTAGAATGTCAATTAATTTAAACATTGCCGAAAAAAAAACGTCTTATGGTCACTATGGGGCCTCGATCTTTCGTAATTCAATATCCTTTGTCGACAAAGAAATCACTATCTTGGGTGATAAAAGTATTAAAAAAAATAACTAGACTGGGGTCCTGCAACAACATACCAACAAAATCTCAATATCAAGCCTCACCGTTTAAGAGATACACTGAGTTAAACAAGCTAATGGTTTTTCTGACATGCACTGAAAATTATCAACTTTGCAGATCAGATATTATTCTACGGATGACTAACTAGTTAAAATATATATTTTTACGATTGAAATTATGAATTCAGTTAGAAATGTAATTGTGTTCGAACCTCGTGCCATGTGAATGTTTCAAACATGCGACACTGAGTAGTGAGAGCGACGTTTTGTCGAGTCACGTTCTTCAATCACCATCAACAGCCTTTAACAGTCCACTGCTGGACTTAGGTCTCTGATTAGCAAGAAGGTTGTGGCTAAGGTATAGGGTTTGTTTGTTGTTTGATGTTGTCTTACATATTTTGCTTCCTTAATCGCCACTTATGATACCCGTAGGAAGAATAGGGGTGGTCGCGTTACAAATACATAATGCGCCTCTGCCTAACAATTGGGTAAAGTGGAAATTACAATGATCGTAACTCGAAATCTATTTGCATAATTAAAAAAAAACAAAAACAGTGTATTGTAAGAGCCAGTGGTAATGAGATATTGTACCATAAATTTATTGTTTTTGAGTCTACCACGTAACGTTGACGGCACTACTTGATATTGATTCAAAAAATTTCATGCTAATATTAACTTGCTTACAAAGTTTTTAACACTTTACAACCTATAATTTAAATTTTGTTGATGAGCGTGAAAGAGTGAATTATATACTTGTTATTCAACCACGCTCAGAATTACTTCATTACATTTAATCTCTTTCTGGTGCTGTATATTTTGCTTATTTATACCAAATGTTTTACCAAACGACTTTGAACCGTAAATTAACAACTTTTAGTACAAATGACGGTCAATATCACATGAAACGCCCATCAATGGGTCTAAGATTGATCCAAATGCATTCTGTCGTATAGTGTCTGTGGTAATGTAGGTATGAAAAGTGCCTGGTATATCAAACTAATTAAATAAAATTTGGATGAAATTTTATCTTTTAGTTTCATAATTTAATAAGTTTAATGGAAACACTAAGAAACATTAACTTGCAATAAGATATGTGACTCCAAAATGGACAAAATATTTTTTGTTTGTAGTCTTTCCTGGTAAAAAAGTCTTTACTACAGTGTAAACAGCTCTAAGTATAAACATTGTAGGATGTAGTTTTTGTGTTATTGCCAAACTGAGAAACGATACAATATTTGTAATAAGTTTTCTTTAATTACAACACTTCATTATTGACATGAGTGTAGTCTGTCATCACAGAATAAGCACCCCAAAATGGTCGCATTTAAATCGTCCAAAAATTATAGTGATTTTAATTTTTTTTATAGCTTATTGATTTATATTTCGGATATGCTACATTTTTTTTAACAATGTTATATCCAGTTGAAACGTTTTCAGAAATTAAAAAAATACATGCACATTCCCTATTAAACCATTAAAAACGTAATTTGTGGAAGAATTTTTTTTTAAATCTAGGTCATTCTGTATCAGAAAGAGGAGTGTTGCCGGGCCCAGAAAAAAACAAGTTTTATTACGAAAATATACTATATCCGAAAATTCAGATGATATTAAGAGATTTGTTGCATTTCGTAATCATTACCGTTAGTTTATAAAATCATTTGCGTACACGCACATACAGGCGTACAAACATAATGCTGCCATTAAACAAACCTTGTAAAGAAATTAACCATTTATTTGGTCTAGTGAATGTCAACAAGTGTTTAATATCCTCACCGTAGCAAGCCAGTCACCAATTTTGTAGTTTATTCATAGCAGAGTCTTCTAGTACAACAATAGGGTTTGTTTTATGTAAGAAAGAAATTGAAGCCCATAGTGTATATTAGACATAGACCGTTAAATAAAGCTGAAAATAGTTATCTAACTACTCATAAGTAACAATAAACTATAGTTATTTGGATCAGATAAATACTTTAGACCTTATCTTTACAGTAGAAAGTTTATAATAATTACTGCTCACAAACCTTCTAATAAAATACCCTTCAAGTAGGTCACTAAAATTCTATTAACCTTGGAAGTGTATAATTTTGATGTTGTGTAACGTTAAAGGATAACGTTATGGCTGATGTTTTACCACGAGTTTGTATGACGTCGGATGATTTGAACTGTTGTGACTTTGATGACAAGAAGTCAACAAAGACAGGTGAGAAAATTGATTGATAGTAAAAATGAAATGGGTCATATGGAATTTATTAAATTTACTGATAAGTGGCTTGATCAACTACTAGTCGTAGGTATACTAAACTGTATGATTCCATTGAAACGGTTCTTATAAAATATTGTGAATTGAAAAAAAGAAAAGGATAATAAGATGTTGGTTTGCTCTTAATTAAAGTATAAAGATTTTGTACTTCAATTTTGATATTAGGCAACATTTCTCGCGAACCAAATTTGTGTGGTAATTAAGATTATTTTGTAATAAATTATTTATTGATGAAGTTTGCATAGTAAAGAGAAAAGATAACGATTTTATTAAAATAACATGTGATGAAATAAAATTAAATGCAAACTGGTCTGAGCGGCTCATTAATGCAGGGGTGACAGTTATCGTGATAACTATGTGAGCCTTACACTGCCACGATGACTGTCATGCCTTTTACGTCCCCAAGCGTGGCATGAAAAAGCATCTCACTTGGCCGCCATAGTGTGGGTTAATACACAGTTTTAGAGGATTTAGGTTTTAATGTTATTATAAAATAATAAAATAGATTGATTTCATTAAAATAGAACTAGACCATTTGTGAACTGAAAAATGTTTTTAACATTAAGTGTCACTGTGATGTAGTATATAATAATAATAATAAGAAACATCTACAAAAAAAAGAAAAACAATTAAACTATTTGGATTTGTCTCACGAGATTGCCGACATCTGGAATGTGGATTCGGTGATTATTGTTCCGATAGTCATATCTGTTCATGGATTGATAGCGAAGAGCCTCGACCAACACCTTAAGAGGCTCAAGGTAGAAGGTTGGATCAAGGGTCTGATGCAGAGGGGTGCTTGGCTAGAAAACCTCCACGTGGTGCACTCTGGTAACGTTGGCGATGGTGTTCATCACTGCCAACGGCTAATATTCTAGCACGAAGAGGAAACCATTTCTTCGGCAATTCGGCCGAGACTTGGTCCAACAGAGCGGGCGTGTTCGTCGGATCCTCTGTTGGTTCTTCGCTCTTCGGAGCAATGAGGAGGAAAACCTCGGTAAAAAACACGATGGTGGGACCCTTTCTAGGGTCAGATTTCCTCCGCTCAGCGGTGGAGAAATTAGGACGGGCTCGGTGTGCACTTACACTGCCACCGTGCAGGCATCAGGAGACATAGTCTTACTGCCGCCGTCGACATATCGTAGTCCCGAGTTGGAGTCTCGTGACTCCAATCGGGGGCGAGGGTCTTGGCTTAACCGCCCGGGCTGCGAGGAAGACAACCTCTATAAAAAATTACCCCGAATCTCGTGTTCTGGTGCGTGGCCAGGGGATGCATGGCTGATGGGCAGTTCAGTCGTAAGCGCACTCCCAGCCGAGGCACCTGTGGACCCCTCGGTTGGGCATAAATATACGCTTGCCCGGGTATTGGGGATCTCTCCGCCCGGGTCGACCTTTGTTCTCCCCATCTCGTGGGTTCAAATATGGAATCATTAATAAATAAAAACAAAACTACAGACGAAAAGAAGGAGAAGAAAAACAGAGGGGAAAAGAGTGCAAGAACGGACGACTTCTCTTCCAACGAAGAGAAGACATTGGTTAGCACGCCTATCTCGGTGGGGCTCCCAGAAGTCATTATGGCTGCTGGGAGCCGTAGAACATCGGAACGATTACGTTCCAAATCCGCTGCGGGTGGTAACTCTAGTGCGAAGGAGGACACACTGGAGCTTATGGAAACGGAACTTTGTGACAGCCGGAAACGCGTACGCTCCAGGGATGACGGCAGCGATACGTCTCAGGAGATGTTGCCTCCCAAGGTTGCAAGCAGTCGTAGGGGGAGATCACGAACTCCGGCCTCGGTTCCGTCAGGCTCCGTTTTCTGCAAGGCAGGAGCCTACAGAAGAGTCAGGGCGGACAGCGAAGCATTAGCGGAAGAGGAGGTCGCAGATCTCCTGCTTAAAATTAAGGAGCCGATGGAAGGGAGCTCTGTTCTCCAAACACCATCATCCATACAGGTGAGAGCAAATGCGGCGGTGGCCATCATCCACAAAGTGGCCACCAAGTCTAGCAATCTTAAGGGCTGTTTTGTGAAGGCCCTTAAGGACTCCTCTGCCGCTATTGCGGGGGTCGTGGAGAGCCTTATCGGAGACATGGCTCGTCTCCAGGCAGCCAACGAGCGTCTGACGGGGCAGGTGACTGAGCTCAGTGATCAGTTTGCTCAATTCCGGGCAGATCGCCCCGAACGAGAGGGCTCGCCTCCGTCACAACTTACCCCCTCTTCCAACCTCGGGGGTATTCCTGATGCCCACCTGCGCCAAATCACGGACGCAGTGTGGCGCATGATGGACGGGCGTCTCGCTGGCCTAGAGGAGAGTCTGCCTCCGGCTCCTGTTGTCCGACCGCCGCTCGCGGCAAATAGACTGAAGACCGTATCGGTGCCATCAACGCCTCCCGTTGCGGGCGGTCATGTGTCCTATGCGGCGGTAACGTCTGTGTCTGCCGCTCCTGTGGTTGCTCCGAGGGCACGACAGGCGGCTAAAGTAACAGCCAAGACAAGTGCACCGAGGTCAGGGCCCAAAACGGCGGCCAAGCCTAGAGCGGAATTCCCTCCGCTCTCCACTCCAGCCGCTGTACCTGGCACCTCCACGCCTGCTCCCCCCATATCTGCCCCTTCCACGGATGGTTGGCAGATAGTCGGGGGGACTAAGAAGTCCCGAAAGCGGGGTAAAAAGGCTGCTCAAAAAGCAGCCTCTACCCCGCAGTCGCTGTCGGTGGCAGTGGCCACTACGAAGAGGCCGCGCAAGCTGCAGGTACCCAAAACCGCGGCGGTAGTGGTCACCGTGTCACCGGAAGCGGTTAACGGCGGACTGTCTTACGCGGCCATCTTCCAGAGGGCCCGGGCTAGTCGCGCCAATGACATCGGGACGGATGGAGTCAGGTTGCGCCTCGCTCAGACGGGAGCTCGAGTCCTCGAGTTCCCGGGAGCCGAAGGCGCAAAGACTGCAGATGCCTTTGCCGAGAAGTTGCGGGGCATGTTTGCGGCCGCGGATGGTGTTAAGATCATCAGGCCTACTAAGTGTGCAGAGTTGCGCATTTCGGGCCTGGACGACTCTATAACAGCCGAAGATGTCCGCGTTGCAATAAGAGAGAAGACAGAGTGCAACGTGGACAACATTAGGGTCGGCACCATCCGCCCCGGTCCAGGAGGGCTTGGCGCGGTGTGGGTCAGCTGTTCCGTAGCGTCAGCCAAAATTTTAGGCGACGCCGGTAGACTGCTCATCGGTCTCGTCAGCGCTAGGATCATAGTCCTGGCGGCGAGACCGATGAGGTGTTTTAAGTGTCTGGCATCGGGACACACACGTGCCAAGTGTGTTAGCTGTTTCGACTGTAGCGGACTATGTTTCCGCTGCGGTCGACCGGGGCACAAGGCGGCAGAGTGCTCTGCCGCCCCACACTGCCCAGCGTGTGCGGCGGGTAACAGGCCCGCCGATCATCAGATTGGACAGGGAGGTTGCAAGCCACCACGCAAATCTTGGCAAGTGTCGAAGGCTAGCCAGTCGACCCAGGCTGCCTCTGACGTCGTTTCTGCGTCGATATCGTCGCCCATGAAGGAGGTTGTAGAGACGGTTAAGTAATGGACCAAGTCTCCAACCACCTCGTCCAGACGAACCTGAACCACTGTGCCGCAGCGCAGAACCTTTTCCTGCAGACCATGGCGCAGTGGTCCATCGGTGTTGCCGTAGCCGCGGAGCCCTATTACGTTCCTCCCCGTCCAAACTGGCTGGGTGACCGGGACGGTTCCGTGGCAGTCGTCGGCTCCACGGCGGCTCATTCCCCACCCTTGTCGCTAAGAGACAAGGGCACTGGATATATTGCTGCCGAGTGAGGGAGGATCACCGTATATGGTGTTTACTTCTCCCCCGACCGGAGTTTGAGCGACTTCGAGGTTTTCCTTAAAAACTTGGAAACCTCGATGCGGCGTCTAATGTCTGGGCACGTCTTAGTGCTGGAGGACTTCAACGCAAAGTCCAGTGTGTGGGGTTCCCCCAGGATGGACGCTAGAGGCGAGGCCGTAGAGGAGTGGGCGGCCTCGGTGGGCCTCTGCTTACTAAACAGGGGCTCCACCAACACGTGCGTGCGACAGCAGGGAGGGTCGATAGTGGACCTTTCGTTCACTACCCCTGCCCTCGCCGCACGAGTAAGGAACTGGCGCGTCCTGGAAGAGGTTGAGACGCTCTCGGATCACCTCTACATCCGATTTGAGCTCTCCCGGACCCAGGACCCCAGTAGGGGTCACGTGGCGCGGCGTTCTTCTCGCTTTCCGCGGTGGGCTTTAGCCAAATTAAATAGGGACCTACTAGAGGAGGCGGCCATCGTTCACTCTTGGCTGTCTCCGCAGGCCCCGACCGAGGAGGTCGACATGGGGGCTGGTCGCTTCCGCGATGCCATTGTGCAGATTGGCTCTTGCTCGCTCTTGGGCGACTTTTGCCCAATTTGGGTGGAGCCAGCGTCGCAACGAGACGGCTATACACGGGGGTTGTTCGGTCAATGGCACTGTATGGTGCACCGGTGTGGGCGGCGGCTCTGACCGCCCAGAATAGGGCTCGGCTCTGGCGCCCTCAGAGGATATTAGCGGTTAGAGCCATACGCGGTTACCGCACCGTATCGACGGAGGCGGCGTGCGCGTTGGCCGGAACTCCCCCGTGGGACTTGGAGGCGGAAGTGCTCGCTGAAGTTTATCGGCGAACGGCAGACTTTCGGGTGGGTAGCGGCATTCGGCCCCCGCCCGAAGAGATACGCGAGTGGCGAGTGGCCGCTCGTCGAGCCACGATGGCTCGTTGGTCGTCCCGGCTGGAGGCTCCACGTGCTGGCTTTGCCGCCGTGGAGGCTCTCCAGCCGGTCATTGCCGAGTGGGCAGGGCGGCAGCACGGGACCCTTTCCTTCCGACTGACGCAGCTTCTTTCCGGGCACGGTTGCTTCGGGAAGTATCTGCACTCGGTCGCCAGGAGGGAATTGAGTCCCGCCTGTCACCACTGCGACTGCAGTGAGGACTCGGCTCAGCACACGCTGGCGGTTTGTTCCGCCTGGGCGGCGCAGCGTGGGGTCCTCACTGCAGTTATTGGAGGAGATCTCTCGCTGCCGACCGTAATACGCTCCATGGTCGGTAGCGACAGTTGTTTTACCGCGGTCGCAACCTTCTGTGAAGACGTAATTTCGCGGAAGGAGGCGGCGGAGAAGGCCCGGGAGGACAATATCCACTCGGACCCAATTCGCCGCCGGCGAGCCGGGCGGCGGAGGCGCGCATACCAGCGCCTCATGCCGCCTTGAGTGTGGCCGCGGGTGGACGGGACGGGTTTTCCCCTCCATCCGCTACAATGGCCAGCCGCGAGGAGGCGACGTCCGCGTGTGCCGTACGTCGCCTAAAATAGAGAGTTTACCCATAGATGGTGCCTGCATTAGCGGGCAGGCGCTGGGAGGGATCTGGATGTCGTAATAGCAGCGGTTCCCGGATCCCTCCTATCTCAGGCGCAGAGTGGCACACCGTGTGGTTTTAGTCGGTCCGATTCCGACACACCACCCCGCCGTAAGCCCCGGTGGGGTGACGGCTCGAGGGGGTTTCCACAAGTTAAAAAAAAAAAAAAAAGGGTCTGATGCAGAAGGCAGTCCTTCTTGACACGGCCCGTATTGTGAGGAGGTTTCAGTCTTTGGAGCCCTAACCACCGGTGTCTTGGTCCCTGTACCCGATGTCGGTGGTCTACTACTATTTTTTATATTTTTAAATGTGTATTTTTTTGTTTTTTATATATTTAAAAATGTAAATGTAGTGTTGTGGTGTATTGTGTGGGGTTGATGTTGCATAAATGAAGATGGAGTAAGAAATAAATAGTCCAAGGTGCACAAGAAACAGAATGAAAGTTTATTGAAAAGGATTACACACTACACAAGTTCAGTTTGGAAAAGAAGGAGTGATAGAAACGACAGATCGAGAGAACGTAAACTTAATAAGGAAGTAACGTATCAGCGCGCGGCGAGTTATCGGCGGTAGGACCAGGAAGGCACTGTCCGTCCTCAAATCTCGCGCTGGCGCGGTGCGTGTGCGCAAGCGCAACAGTGAGATATCACCGTCTCGCCCACACGCATCCGGATCGCGTGACGTAGCCGGTCGATGGACAATAGACCATAACTACGCCGGCCGTTGTCAACAAAATAATATCTACTAATAAAGACAGTTTGTATACTTAACATTTAATTTAAATAAATAATATATTATATATATAAATACCTAGTCTTGCCATAAATATTGTAATAAAGAAAAAAGAAAATTGTTAACTGCAAATAACATTTATTACTTTTACAGTGTGTCAGTTTAATACATAAATATAAAACAATTAAAAATATAAAAAGCTTATTCGAAGTGGTCTCCATTGGCTGCAATACAGTCCTTTAAACGATGAGGCCAGTTATCAATAGAAGCACGCACTCTTTCCATGGGAAAATTCTTCACTGCCAATCGTATAGATTGTTTTAGGGACTCCAAATTATCATGGCGTTTAGAGCAAGCTGTACTCTCTAAAACTGACCACAAATCATAATCCAGCGGATTAAGATCGGGACTAGACGACGGCCAGTCTTCAGCTCTGATGAAGTCCGAAACGTTCGATTCCAACCAAGACTGCGTGGACCGAGCTTTATGACCCGGCGCCGAGTCTTGCTGGAAGGACCATACTTGGTTATTGAACATGGTGATGTTAAGGGGCTTAACTACCTTCTCAAGAATGGTATCTTGATACACTTGTGCCGATGTTTTGATACCTTTTTCACAAAAATATGGCTCAGTCACTCCTTCATAGCTAACACCCCACCAAACCATCACTGAAGTCGGATAATGTCCACGTTGCACTCTGTCGACTAATTGGGAAGCTTCCTTAGAGCTTTGAGCATAAATACGGTCATTTTGTTTGTTAAAATGTTGCTCAATTGTAAAAATTTTCTCATCCGTAAACAAAATTTTTCTGTGACCTCCCTTTGCGTACCGCTTCAGTAGTTGTTTCGATTTTACCACCCTATTCTTCTTTAAATTATCAGTTAAGAAATGGCCAGTGCGTCTCTTATAGGCTGCAAGTCCTAAGTCATCTTTTAAAATACGCGACATGGTTCTAGGTGCTATCTTCATTTCCCGAGATAAAATCTTTTGCTTTCGGACAGGATTTCTTCGAATTCTTTCCCTTACTGCTTTGACCACCTTTTTCGTACGAACACTACGTGGACGGCCAGATCTTTTTCTGTCACAAACAGAGGAGGTCTCATTGTACCTATTAATAGCCCGGTACACAAACATTTTACTAATACCAAGTGTATGGAGAGTTTTAAAAATTGCATTTGGCTCCATACCTACTTTGTGTAATGCTATCACAGCGATTCGGTTCTCTTTATCACCCCACACCATTTTAATATCGCAAAATATTTTACAATGTATTGGCGCCAAAATGAGAAAACACAATGAACAATCGTATAAAAATGACAGATTCGAAATTCAAATGTAATATTTTTTTATAATTAAGTGTAACAGTATTTATGGCCAGACTAAGTATATAGGTAGACACATAATGTTAAGGCAAGTCACTACATCACCCCCTTCCAGAGACCATCAAGGGCGATAATAGTCAGGGAATTTAACGCGACGTCCTGACCGCGTCATTCCGATGACGTCATTGTCAGCAGAACGTAGGTCCTGATTATCCGCGTTAGGTGTGTAGTGATGAGTGTTAGATTTGAGTAGTGACTGTGGTGTGTTGTGGTGATTGTTGATGGTATGTGGTGAGTGTGATATGCTGTCAGGGTCACGCAGTATGAAGGCCGGCTTAACGCGGTCTATGGATACTGTAACCCGCTTTCCATTTACCAACAATTTAAAAACTTTATCACCTCTTTCAATAACAAAGTGAGGACCAGAGTATGCTGGGTTTAAACTACCACCAGCAGCGCAGTCTCTAAGAAACACATGTGTTGAAGTAGCCAAATCTTTGAAAATAAAAATTTTGTTATTAGTTTTGTGTCTGGCTGCTGGTGATGGTTGCAAGTTCTTGACAATATGCCGAAGCCTTAACAGGTAGTCGGTAATGTCAAGTCTTTCGTCGCTGTGCGGGTCGAAAAATTCGCCAGGGAGTCGCATTGGCTGTCCGTATACTAATTCGGCAGTTGAAGCTTGAGCGTCCTCTTTGAAGGCGCTACGAACACCTAACAGGACTAGTGGAAGAGACTCCACCCAACTATCGTTACCATGGCAGGTGATAGCAGCCTTGAGTTGCCGGTGGAATCTCTCCACCAGTCCGTTACAGGCTGGATGGTAAGCAGTTGTTCTGCGATGTTGAAAACCCGCCATGGTCGACAGACATTTAAACAGTGCGAATTCGAACTGCCTACCTCTATCGGTTACGATATCCGATGGGCAGCCGAAACGAGCGATCCATCCACTTAGTAAGGCCTTTGCCACTGTTTCTGCAGTTATATCAGCTAAAGGTATTGCCTCAGGCCATCGCGTAAAGCGATCGATGGCGGTAAGACAATAACGATAACCTTGGCAAAAGGGTAACGGCCCTACAAGGTCTATGTGGATGAACGCGAACCTTGATTTTGGTAAGCTGTATGAGTGTATTGGTGCGGAAACGTGCCTTGTAGTCTTTGAGCGCTGGCAAGCCAAACATGAACGAACCCACTCTCGGCAGTCTTTTCTAACACCAGGCCATACATACCGGTCAGCAACCAACCTCGCGGACGCTTTGGTACCTGGGTGACTCAAAGAGTGTAGGCTAAGAAAAATTGACCTGCGCAACTCTTTGGGTACATATGGTTTAGGCGTAGGAGTACTGACATCGCAGTATAGTTGCTTCTGTGAACCTGGTAGACTTACCTGTTGAAGTCGCAGCAATGTATCTCCGATAAGCAGTTGTTTTAGCTCTTGGTCTTCCTGTTGGGCTGCAGCGATTGTTTCAGCGGGCACAGGTTGAGTAATCTCCTCAATGCGCGAAAGGGTATCCGCCACGACATTGTTTTTTCCAGATATATGGCGAATGTCCGTTGTAAACTGGGCTATTAAATCCAGATGACGGAACTGTCGTGGGGAGCAATTCTCTTTACGAGAGTTGAATGCGAAAGTGAGAGGCTTGTGGTCTGTATAAATCACAAAGTCGCGAGCCTCAACCATGTGCCGAAAATATTTGACACTCTCGTAAATAGCTAGTAACTCGCGGTCGTAAGGAGAGTACTTAACCTGTGCCTCACTCAGCTTTCGTGAGAAAAAGGCAAGAGGTTCCCATGCTCCTGCTTTTAACTGCTGCAAGACTGCGCCAATGGCTTTGTCAGAAGCATCCGTGATCAACGCAAACTTAGCGTTGCAATCAGGATGAGCCAACAGTGCTGCTTGGCAAAGACTGTTCTTGCAGTTCTGGAATGCCTCGTAGTCCTCAGGTGAAAAATGTATGGGGTGTGAACCCTTAACGGAGCCAACGAGAAGAGCATTCAAAGGTGCTTGGTAGGTAGCTGCGCCTGGAATGAATCGCCGGTAAAAATTTAACATACCTAGAAATCTGCGCAGCTCTCTGACTGTCTTAGGTACTGGGAAATTTTGAACTGCCTCGACCTTGGTAGGCAGTGGCCTGGTACCTTTGGCTGATATATGACAGCCCAAAAAATTAACTTCTGATGCTCCAAAAACGCACTTGGAACTGTTGATGACCATACCGTAGTCTCTGAGCCTGGTGAAAAGCTGACGCAGGTGGAGCTCATGAGTTTTCTGGTCTTTTGAGAAAACTAGAAAATCGTCGCAGTAGGCGTATGTGAAGTCTAGACCCCTGAGCATTTCATCCACAAAGCGTTGAAACGTCTGCCCGGCGTTCCGAAGTCCAAACGTCATGAATGGAAATTCGAAAAGACCGAACGGTGTTGTAATCGCTGTCTTTGAAATATCATCAGGATGTACTGGGATCTGGTTGTAAGCCTACACCAGGTCAATTTGAGAGAATACGGTACATTCAGACAAACTATGCGCGAAGTCCTGAATATGGCGGATGGGATACTGATCCGGGATGGTTCGTGCGTTCAGCATCCTGTAGTCGCCACAGGGACGCCAACCATCATCTTTCTTGGGTGCGAGGTGAAGAGGCGAAGACCAAGGTGAATCAGACAAGCGACAGGTGCCACACTGTAACATTGCCTCGAATTCGGCCTTGGCTATTTTTAATTTATCCGGAGCCAATCTGCGTGGTGTACACGATACTGGTGGCCCTGGTGTAGTACGTATATGATGTACAGTATTGTGTGTGATAGTGCGGTGTATACCGTGTGGACGGGTGATGTCGGTAAATTCCCGTAGTATGTGTGTATACGCGGAATCACCAAGACTCACCCTCACTGAAGAGACGCCATCACAATGACGGACAGGCGACGCCGGGGTGGACAGCGTAGTATAGTTGTCAATCAAGCGTTGGTTTCTGCAATCAACAACCAAATTATAAGCAGATAGAAAATCCACGCCTATTATCGCCCTTGTAACGTCGGCAATAATAAATCGCCAAGCGAAGTCACGGCGCAACCCTAGATTCAACGACATATTAATGAATCCATATGTTGTTATCGGTGTCCCGTTAGCCGCACACAGTTGGTAGTTAGACTTTTCCAGTCGCTTTGATATTGCTGATCGGGGGTAGACACTGAGGTCACTCCCGGTGTCGACCAAAAATTGTACTTTGGACCTTTTGTCGGTGATAAATAAGCGACCAGCACTTGGACAATCGTGGGTCGCCATCACTGATTGCCCCGCACATTTCCCGACGGAGGGTAGTCGCACGGCTTCACGCACTTCTTAGCCCGCTCCCCGAAATTCTGATGGTACCAGCATAGTGGGTGGTCGCGGTAACTTGATTGCGACCTAGACTTCGAACGGTGGCGTCGACGGCTACTTGATCGTTGTCTCTGCGCTGGTCGAGATCGCCTGACCTCGTTAGACAACGCTTTGACTTGTTCCGTGAGCGCAGCTATCTGGCGTTCCATGGCCGCAACAACATTGTTAGAGGTTGAGGGTATTGAAGTATTGTCCCTACATGTCGATGCGACGTATGTGTTGGGTGTTATGACGTCGTGTACCCGATCTGCGAGCTCTGCTAATTCCTCTAACGCAGCTTTCGGTTGAGATGCGATAATGGTTTGTGTGCCTTGAGGTAGACGGCTTGTCCAAATGGTCCGTAGGAAGTCCTCAGGCACACCGGGGCCTGCCAGGTTTTGTAGGTGACGGACAAATTGTGATGGCTTCCGGTCTCCGAGCTCTTCGTGGATGAGAAGCTGCTTCACTTTCTTCTCTCGGGATGCTGAGAGACGCTTTATCAGCTCAGCCTTGAGCTTGTCATACTTGCCACTAGTTGGCGGCGAGGTGATGACGTCCTCGACTTCGACGGCGTATTGTGGTTCTAGCTGGGCGATCGTGTGGTAGAACTTTGTGCTGTCGCTCAATATGTTAGCGAGTACAAACTGGCCCTCGAGCTGAGCAAACCACAGTGTAGGTTTTTCAGGATAGAATGGGGGTACCCGCACGCCGACACGATATGACTCGCCGAAAATTTTCGCGTCGTCTTGCTGTTCAGTCGGTGCAGTCATTTTCTAAGTTCTTCGTGAACTTATCGGGGTCACCAATGTAGTGTATTGTGTAGGGTTGATGTTGCAAGAATGAAGATGGAGTAAGAAATAAATAGTCCAAGGTGCACAAGAAACAGAATGAAAGTTTATTGAAAAGGATTACACACTACACAAGTTCAGTTTGGAAAAGAAGGAGTGATAGAAACGACAGATCGAGAGAACGTAAAATTGATAAGGAAGTAACGTATCAGCGCGCGGCGAGTTATCGGCGGTAGGACCAGGAAGGCACTGTCCGTCCTCAAATCTCGCGCTGGCGCGGTGCGTGTGCGCAAGCGCAACAGTGAGATATCACCGTCTCGCCCACACGCATCCGGCTCGCGTGACGTAGCCGGTCGATGGACAATAGACCATAACTACGCCGGCCGTTGTCAACAAAATAATATCTACTAATAAAGACAGTTTGTATACTTAACATTTAATTTAAATAAATAATATATTATATATATAAATATATACGTAGACACATAATGTTAAGGCAAGTCACTACAGTGTTAAAAGTGTAATGTTTTAAAATGTATAAATAAGTGTATATAATGAAATAAAGAAAATAATAATTAACATCTACAATATTCATATATTAAAAGAAATTATTATTTTTATTTTATCGTTAATTTGTAATTTATGACATTGTGTTTTATAAAAAACGTGTACTAGCTAACATTTTTTTTATCCCCGGAGGTGAAATATGTAAATATTCATTTTTATTTATTTTAAAGACAACGCCCGCATTAGTAATAAATCCTGTGTCGCGGGGGACTTCACAACCAGACAAGAAATGGATACAAAGCCCAAACTCAAAACAACAATTTATGGATCACACAAAGTATTGTCCCATGAGCGGTTTGAACCCATAATACTCAACACAGTAGAGAGAGGTGTGGTGACCGTTTAAACCACTAAACCAATCGCGCAGTCAAATATTAAAAGTGATGTATGCTACCTAAAAGCATGTAGTACGTACGATCCTCTGCGATAAGTTTTCGTGTTAGTACATTTTTTATTATACTTACAGAAAGGTGTTCAGTAACTATGTATATGTCATATTAGTTGGACAATGTTATATGGCGGATAGCTATCTGAAGCTTTATCAGGCACTGGTGGAACTGTTCGAAGACTAGTTAGCCTAATGATTTTACACATCTTCTAAGCTATCTTATTCTCCATTGTATACGGACCTTTACAGTAACCAGTAATTACCACAGGTTTGAATTTACAAGGCTATGTTCTTGTACGTAATTTCGTAACGAGGGTTATATGGAATGTGAAATGAACGTATAAATAGAATTCACATTGTAGGCAAATGTTTAAAGGCTATTGAATTTGTATTCAGATATATTATTATTTAGAATATTTTTGCGTAATTTTATAGAACCTCTTTGAATATTTAATACAGAATCTTTTTTTTTTGGAAAATTTCGTTTTTTAAATATTTCTACATCACGGTTGACTTTACTGACATACCGGAAACTGACGCAAAGAACACCTTGACTGGCGTGGAATGCACTCGTACGGCATTTAAAATTGAAATATCATATAATTGTTTAAATGAATACATCACACAGTGTCGCACTGGCTTGAAATGTTAATATATAAAAATGACATTACGTTTCAATCATCTTGATGAAATTGAAACAAATATTTGAATGGAATTGTTATTAAATGGAATTGTTTCTTTTACCTACAGTACAAAGGTGATAAAAAGGTCATCACACAATTATTTGCCCTGGGTGAACATCGAACCTAAGACGTCCACTCTAGCAGTCAGGCTCACTAATCACTCGTTTAACAAATCTGTCATAATGATAACAATTATATTTAATTTCACAGTGAGATTAGATAAAGATCACTGTGTCATCTGCGAATTAAACATAAAAACATTGAATAGAAAAGAAGTAAATTTGTAGTTACATTTTTGTTCAAGATTTAAATTAATTGTTATATAAACAGAAATAAGTTTCAATTTCAACTTAAGTACTAATTTGCTTCAATAGCCATTCAAGAAACAATGGAAAATCGACTAAATATAAATAGCTGATAACAATTAAATATACAGAAATAAATATATTAATATCATCGTAGATATTCTAGATTAATCGATAAACAAAATGTAGTACAAAAGAAATTATAAATGAACGTTGACGGAAAAAAGTAGAGAAAGGAGAAAGGTTGAGATGGATAGACCTTGTGAAGTAGGAGATAGCTAGAAAGGAGGCAAGCAATAAAACGGTGTATAAAAGATAAAAACTCATTAGGCCGATCTTAAATTTGAGAACTAATGTATTTGGCACTTAAATCTTATTATTAATAGTCCTTCAATAGTCCACTGCTGGACATAGAGCTCTCCTTAGAAAGAAGGTTTTGATCTACTATACCACGATAACGAAACTGGGTGTTAATTTTTTTTTTCTATATTAAGAGCCTGCCAAAGGGACTCTATTCTGCCTGATGGAAAGCATGAATAGAATCCAAGAGTTGTGGTCACCATACTCATGGATTCTGGTCACCGTTATATGGTTGGTTTCAACACTGCATCTATGCAGTGCTGTTGTTTTGAGTAATTTGTTCCCTGAGCGGACTACGATACCTGGACCATTGGAACATTGCATGATTATCAGTGGTGACATTTTGTATTCTTAATTTGTCGCCACACGACTAAAACCAATCTTATCATTACAACACAAAATTTAAGACAGCAAGAATATTCATGATTTTTTTAAGTGATTTGGAGCGATTGATATTTTTTTTTAAATTACCAGGAATAACTTTTTACTTTTTTAAATAACTCACTGACAATAAAAATTATCTCTGTATCAAGTATTTAGTTTAGATTACATTTGTTCTCGTGACGATATGATCTAACCTGTAATAACATGACATATCTAAGACTTGTTGTTTATTTATTTAATTTCATGACTATCAAAAAGAGTTTTAACATTATCAGATGAAACAAAGTATGTAATATCGTCGACTTTGTTACTAAGTTAACTAGGATTAACACCCTTTGTGAACGCTTCTCAAGGGTTAGCCAACATTTTGCAAAGTATATTTACAAGTTTTTTAAATTTATATGACTGATTAATGAGACTAGCTACTAAGTAATTAATTACCTTTGATATTTAATATTTAGTATTTAAAAATTAACTTTATTTTGTAATACTTACGATCATCAATCAAGTTTTATAATAAGCTATTAGAATTAATATTATGTTTGTCTTACAAGAAATTAACATTTAAATTGCGTGAAGGACATTATTTTTTTTTATAGTAACAGTTTATGCATAATTTATTTATTCAGTGAATATGATTTGTGTGTATTTAAATTAAACTTCTATTTTATTTATTTCTACAGTTGCAACTTTTAGAGATATGTAGATCGGTACATGCATTTTGTATTAAAAGGTACACAATTTTCTTTTTCTGACGGTTTAAATAGTGATAGAATTAACACACAGCTCCTTGGGTTATAAAACTGCAATAGGTCCTTCTATTTTTTTTTTCTATATGAAGAGTTTTTTTCTATATGAAGAGCCAAAGTAACTCCACTCTGCCTGATGGAAAGCATGAATAGAATCCAAACACTTGTGGTCAAGTGGTTCAATTATAAGAAAACCAGCTTGACATTATGTAGAAATCCAGCAATTAGTATATATAATATAAATATATATTTAGATTAAACAATATGGTAGTAAGAAATAAGACCTAAACATTTAAGTCGATTATAAAGAATACAAAATAAAAATATTAAGCTAATTGTTTATATAAGTAATAGTAGTTAACTCTATTCAATTAATTAGGTCAAACATTTTTATTCGAATTTCAAAATTAATTTACCAATTATTTTCACGAATTATGTAAATACAAATATTTCTTACATACCAGTGTTATTCCAAGATAAAAATACTATATATAACATGCACTTAATACATCAGCCGATGTATTTTATAAATACATTATACCATAATGGATACACATCACACATTTATCAATAAGCACTAATTTTACCTTTTATTTGCCGTGTGCATTGTCACATGAACTTTATGTTTACGCGGATAACGTTATATTTGGTTTGAGTTGCTGCACATTTTGCACCAAACGTCCACAAACGTAGCGCTGTGTTGAATACTTCTTATCTAAAGCAGTGATCGGTAAGATTTTCATTACTGTGTTTGTGGTGGGGATGTGCCGTTCAAGCATACGATGGCCGTGAATTACAGAGGCTTATTGTCATTGCTGAGGAATGTATAACATCTACGAGTACTATTACTATTTGTTATTTTTACAATTTTTTTATGGGAAAGGTGGTCATACGAGCAGACAAGTTTCATTATGGTAAATGATTACCAACCATAAATAACTTGCGACGTTGTTCAGTTAGATTTCCCAGAATCAGAAATGAGGTTGAGTGTTTCTCTGGTAACCCTTCATTTGGCGTCAGGGACCCGGCTGGCCTGAAAAGAATCAGTTAAAGTAGAGGATGCAGTATATGAGTTCGAGAGGTAAGACACCCATAAACTATACTTGATTTTAGAGATTTTTTTTTTATTTTTACACCTCAGTGTGACCAAATAAAATAGTTAAAAGATATATTGACTTGTCATTATGATTTGAAGCTTCCTTTGAAATTGTAATACAACTTGATTTTTTGATAACGTCTTAAAATATGTCGATCACCGTAATATATGCTAAAATATTTACTACAATGCCTCGGGAAATCTTTTCGTTTACCCGTATGTGAATTAACTTGATCAAAATGTAATTGTGTTATTTTCAACGCACAATAATTAGAGCGTGAGCTGTAGATTTTTTTAATGCTGTGAAAAGATGAGACGCCCTCTGTTTGTGCAATATTCTGTAAAGTTAGCTCGTTTAAATTGTTGACAAATATAAACAATTAAACATCCAAAATATTGACACGATGGACGTGCCTATGTCTTTCAGACTTCAAAACAGTACGTAGACTCTCAGTTTTTATATAGTTTTACCTATATAATTACAAATGACCGTGGTCAGCAGAGCAAGTAACAGAAAGACATTTTTGTTTTTGTTAGTGTGGAAGTCCTACCGGATACCACCGACTAGTGGTTTTGATAGTAGCACCACTGCCCCGGCCTAGTTCTATTAGGGAGACAGGTGAGACCCTTATTCTCAGGCTTGCGCTTATGGAGGACGGTGATTGTTTTATAATTTCCGGTGTTTGAGTCTTGTGCGATACTTGGCGTGTTCCTAGGTCTGGTAGAGTGAGAGAGTTCGAAACCTCTCTCGGTCCCACTCCGCTATCTCCTTCACACGACACATCCTATTGATGATAGCTTATTCATCGATTCGACGATGGCTAACTTTCAGAGTTTAGCTTCAAACGTATTATTGAGTCAAAAGTAAAATTGAACATTCTTAAACTATAGCTATTGATAGATAAATAAGAACATATTTTAATTTATTTTAATAAAAAGAAAAGATCCAGATTTTGTCCTGTTTGGAGTACAGTTTTCACCTTTCGATATGATCCGCGCAGTATTTTCTTGGCACTCTCGATCCGTTGCAGTGGCAAGCAGTCCACATTATTAACAATACCGAGACCATCGAGTTTCTTACGCTTCTACAGTTACGAAGAGGTGTCGCCTCTATGATAGTCCTCTATCGCTTTTATCGTGGAATGTTATGGCGAGCTGTTTACTTCTCCTTTTCACTTCACGACAACAGGTGCTGTTCTTTGATAACCCCTGTTTAAGACATACGCTTTTAAAACAAACGATTCACCTCTTCGTATGTCCATCAGTCAAAATCTGAAACTCCTATCCAGCGCACTTGCTTCTCGTCCACTATGATAGAAATTAGCTTAAATCTCACTCGGTCATCATGGTGTAGATCAACAATAGAAACAAAAAAAATACAATTCCATTTGTATTAGAACATCAACTATACAACATAAACAAAAATCACAACTATTGACTGATTTTCAATGTCCAAAGTCACCTGTAGACAAAAGTGTTTGCAATATCTAAATGTGAGTAAACTAGCTCCTAGCAGGTTGCATAACTAATATATCTGTGGTAACAATCTAGACAGTGGTGAATGAAGGCCCGTGATCGATTGATTATGGGTTGAAGGTTAGAAAACAAATATTAACTTGACAGAATTATTTTAATATGTTACCTTTAGGTGTGTGTTTTCACTGTAATTGGAGAAAAATAATCCATCTCACTTTACCTATTGTATGCCTATACCTTCATTTTGTAGCAAATTGTCTTAAATGGCCTTTGTTGTGGTCACGGTAATCTACCATTTAACTCTGACATATGTAACTAAAAGTTAATAGTAAAATATTTTTGATCGTATCAAATGGATTTATTAATAAAATATTTTAATGATTGTAATGGGAAGTACATGTTGGAGATTAGTAAATCGAGCTCTCAGTGGCGGCTGGTCGAAGTTTAAACCTTGTACCACTTTTACACAATAATTATCCCCTTCATATCTAAAGTATTTGCTAATTCTATTGTGTTTCTTTGTTAAGATGTGTCTTCTTTTGTTCACCGAGTTGTGATCAGAATTTAATGAAACCTATTTAATTGTTAGTTCTAGCTGCTATCAAAAATTATCAAAGACTAAATGAAAATTGGAAACAGTGGT
Organism: Hypercompe scribonia; assembly: GCA_949316085.1. Taxonomy (NCBI): domain Eukaryota; kingdom Metazoa; phylum Arthropoda; class Insecta; order Lepidoptera; family Erebidae; genus Hypercompe; species Hypercompe scribonia. The sequence continues at coordinate 20,899,478 of OX438970.1, forward strand.
TTTATTGTAATTTTATTGATAAATGGATTTTATATAATCTTTTAGAGTTTTTAAATTTCACACATAGAACCCGATTTCATTGCACTTGAAATGAATTTTTTAGAAACCAGTTACATGGACATGATATTTTAATGTATAGTACCTATTTCTGGCTCACTTCTTGATCTAGTAGTTAGTGATTGTGGATGGAACGGGTGTCATGTCCCTCCGAACAGGCGAAGTGATCATGCCTGGCGAGCCACTGTGTATATGCTAATTTGCCACGTGTTGTAATGTCTATTTCGCGATACAGGACTAGTAGTTGCTTTGTAACTCGTTATTATCATTCGCAGTTCGATGTATCTTCACTAGATAGCGCTGTTGTATATTTTTTGTTTGTGCTAATTGTGGAAGTCGCCATAGTGATGTTGACCTGTAAGCCAGATATCCCTTCATTTCCATACCAAAAGGAACCGTCTGTGATGAATATTATCCTTATTTTTTCATCGTCTGAGTGTGGTTTAAACAAAGGTATTTTTATCACTAGTCTAGCTATCAAGTACAAGTGTGTGAGATAAAAATTTATGTGTTTCTTTTTTTACTAGATCCAATCTGGATAAAAATTATTTAGAATCGCATAGTATAATATACAATAATTTCTTAGTTACCGTTGAGTGAAGCCGACCTTGGTCTAAAATTTGCATCAACTGTTCATAGTCACGCGTAAGTTTGTGTAGACTTTTAATAGAAGGTATTTTTTATAATGTATCTGAGGTCGTATGCATGTAGTTGATAGATAAAATTTCGTTCGAAAGTATAACATACTTTCGATGAGCGTTCTATGTCAGTGCCACTGTAACTCCTGTACAATAGGATCAGCAGAGGAATGAATCAGAAGTTAATTGGAAGAGTTGCAAATCTATACTGATATTATAAAGAGGAAACCTTTGTATTTTTGTATTTTTGTATGTTTGTATTGAATAGGCTCAAAAACTTCTAGACCGATTTCAAAATTTCTTTTACCATTACTTACAGGGATTCTTCCGAATCCGTATAGGCTATATTTTATCCCGGAAAATAGATGGATTTTTCGTCGTTGTGAAAATTGTGGCGTAAGTCGTCGAAAAAACTGCCGTACGTTAACGATTCTCGCGAACGCTGCCTAAATGGTTAGAGATGTATGGTTGACTTCTATAGAAAAGTTGTAGAACTTAATAATGCCTACAAAAAAGTCCGTGATAATATAAACCAAACATTTATATTTTAGCCACTATAACCACTTTTCCAAAGAATAAAAGTAATTAAAATTATTAGCCTATTTATCGATCATATGATCGTCAAATACTAATCCTTATCCAAATGAACTATTTATTAAGCAAGATTGTTTCAATAGCTATAAATTACTTTTTAATTTATTCCAATCGGACAATCCATTCAAAAGATATTACGAATTTAAAATTGTAATTGGTATTAAAATGAATGATGGCCGCCGGCCGATATGTGTCGCACGACTCGCACGGCGAAACCGCAGGGGAGGGGGGTGCACATCTATGAAGCAGGTTGCCGCGCGGCTCACTCGCGCGGTCGGCTCTCCACGCAGCGGACGCGGCCAAATCGAGTAAATTTACTGAATTAATGCACTTATTAAAATTAATTTCGGTACTATTTAGATACTCATTATCAAAAGTTCTTTTCAAAAATACTTATAAATAATTTACTTCAATATTTCTTAAATATATTTGCTTTATAGTCGTCTCAAATATTAAAGAAAAAATAATTCGAATTATTTTCGAAAAACTGGTATTTATTTTTGTCTGACGATAGGTAGGGTTTTTTTAACATAAACCCAAGATAAACAATATGCCTAAAAAGAAACGATCGCAGCTATTTGAAAGTACTTCCCAAGCGAGATTAGTAAAAATACGTCGCAATGGGGAATCTTCTTCAGAAAATTCTGAACGTCTCGCAAGTCAAAGAGAATACGTTTCACAGTCGCTGGCAAGAGAATCTAGCTGTGAACGTTCGCAGCGCCTTGCTGAAACTAGAGATAGATTGTCACGAGCACGCACTAGAGAAACCAGCGATGAACGTTCACGTCGCCTTGCGGAGCAGAATGTAAGATCGTCGCAGGTACACCAACGACAATCTAGCGCAGAACGTTCACAGCATCTTGCTGGAAATAGAGACAGACTGTCACGAGCACGCGCAAGGGAATCTAGCGATGAACGTTCACTTCGCCTGGCGGAGCAGACTGCGAGAACATCACAGGTACACCAACGCCAATCGAGTGCCGAACGCGCACAGCGACTTGCTGAAAATAGAGTTAGGACCTCGCGAACGCGTGCTCGAGAATCTAGCACCGAGCACTCGCAGCGACTTATGGCACAGAGAGCTAGACAAGTCCTTAGCGACTAGAACGCGCAACAGAATTTTAGCCCATAGTAATAAATCGGCGTTTAACTATGATCCACAACTTGATTATGCTCTTCAGAACAGCATCCAAATCGGAGCAATGGATAAGATTTGTCCTAAATGCTTTGCTAAAAAATGGAAGGATGAAGCAAACGGTATGTGTTGCTCATCTGGCAAAGTTATTCTTCCCAATATTGAAGAGCCACCCAAACCAATAAAAAGCCTATTGACAAATAATCAATCTTTATCACCGCATTTTTTGAATAACATACGTAGGTACAATAGCTTATTCCAGATGACTTCCTTTGGGGCAAAGGAAATTAGAGAGGGAAATTTTATGCCTACTTTTAAGATAGAAAGACAAGCTTATCATCTCATAGGAGACTTGCTACCGGCATCAGGGCAGAGCCCACAATTTCTGCAAATCTATTTTATTTCAGATGCTGACCAATTATCATTACGATCAAACATGGCCCCCATGCTAAAACTAGATTTGATCAGTGAATTGCAGACTATGTTAAACAGCCATAACTTATACATACGAAGTTTTAAACATAGTATGGAACTCAATATCTCAGAGAATTTAAAATTGGTTATTCACTCTGATCGCGCACCTCAGACTGAACACCAAGGCAGACATAATGCTCCTTCTGTAAATGAAGTGGCCGTTCTTTTAGTCAATGAAGAAAAAGGACCAAGACATATAGTACTACACGGTAGAGACGGACAATTACAATGAGTGTCGGAATTACACCGCGCATATGATCCATTACAATATCCGCTAATGTTTGTATCAGGAGATGACGGTTGTTATTTGACGATTCCTCAGCATGATTCCGTTAGAAATAAGACTGTGTCATGCATGCAGTATTATGCATACCGTTTAATGATTAGGACAAATTGTTTTAACGCACTGCATTACTACAAAGATTTATTTAATCAATTTTGTGTGGATATGATTGCTAAGATGATTTCAGAACGGTTAAATTTTATTTCTCGAAACCAACAGAAGCTTAGAGCAGATAATTATATTCATTTGAGGGATGCTTCGAACCAAGATGCAAACGTAAATGCAGCTAATATCGGACAGCATGGGATCTTGCCGTCGTCATTCACTGGGTCGCCAAGGTACCTCCACGAAAAGACGCAAGATGCTATGACATACACTACCGGTCAAAAGTCTTCGCCCACCCCATACTTCATTCATTAAATTTCAAAATAATACACTTTTAACAAATTTCCCTTTCATGTTGTCAAGCGAAGGCTTAAACGATGTTATACAAACCAAAAATAATAGTGCCCATTAATTGTTTACTTCACACGAGTGCATGTTTATATTTTGTGAGTGAGTGGGTGAGTGTCACGAAAAGACGCAAGATGCTATGACATATGTGCGCAATTATGGAAGGCCGGATCTTTTTATCACTTTCACCTGTAATCCGGAATGGGAAGAAATAAAACAGGAACTATTACCCGGTCAGCGTTCTTTCGATCGACATGACATCATTGCTCGAGTCTTTCACTTAAAAAGGAAACAGATGATTAAAATATTAACGAAAGACGCGATTTTCGGATCGGTTAAATGTTATAAGCCTTCTGTTGAGCGGCAAAAAAGGGGGTTACCGCATTGTCATATGTTATTTTGGCTCGACTCGAAAATACAACCCGACGAAATTGATGATATAATAGTTGCCGAACTGCCCAATAAGGACAAAGACCCAGTATTATTTGGAATAGTTACCAAAAATATGGTACATGGACAATGTGGGGCACAAAATTTGAATTCGCCGTGCATGAAAAATGGCATATGTTCGAAAAAATATCCACGACGCTTCGTAGCTGAAACTCAGACCGGTGAAGATGGTTATCCTGTTTATAGACGACGCGACATCAACAACGGAGGGCAGGTTGCTACCTTAAATGTCCGGGGACAAACTATTAATATTGACAACAGATGGATTGTTCCATATTCACCAATACTATGTCGATCTTTTAATGCACACATTAACGTAGAGTATTGTCATTCTGTACAAGCAATAAAATACATTTGCAAATATATCAACAAAGGATCGGATCAAGCCACTTTCAGTGTCAAAAATGTACACGACGAGATTGAAAAATATTTGAACGGCCGGTACATCAGTACATCTGAAGCAGTGTGGCGGTTATTAGTTTCCTATACATGATAGACACCCTACCGTAGTGCATTTAGAGGTTCACTTAGAGAATGGACAACGAGTGTACTTCTCAGCGGAAAATATGCAAAATATAGTGGATAATCTTCCAAAAACGACACTCACCGCGTTTTTTGACCTGTGCAACAGTGATAAATTTGCTAAAATATTACTATATCACGAAGTGCCTCATTATTACACTTGGGCTAACAATAAATTCTCTAGTAGGAAACGTGGCCAAGATGTAGTTGGTCATCCAGGTATTAAAAAAGACGCGGCGTTGGGACGAGTATATAGCATTCATCCTTCCCAGTCAGAGTGTTTTCACCTCAGGATACTACTTCACCATGTACGTCGTTTCAGGACTTAAAAACCGTTGATGGAGCTATTAAAGAAACTTACCAAACGACAATCAATGGGAAATTACTTTGCGAGAAGCTGCAATTTCCGAATGTACGCTGAAGCTGAGAGAGTTGTTTGTGGTTATACTATTATTTTGTTTCCCCTCTGAACCTCTCAAATTATGTGACAATTTTAAGGACGATTTGTGTCAAGACATTGCAAATATAGCCCAGCAACAACAAATCCAGGACTATTATGTGTATAACGAAGGCTTGATACAGATTGAGAACAAACTGTTAGAACTGAGCGACAAAAATTTCAGAGACTTTAGATTACCTTCTCCTAATCGCTCGCAAAATGAAATAGATGCCATACTGTACCATACACATTATGATGTAAAAGAGCTGTCAGTATTTGTTAACTCAAATATAACCAAGCTGGTGGCAGATTAAAAAATTACGTTCGATGTCATAATTGAAAGTGTGGAAAATAACAGTGGTCGGCTATTTTTTTTAGACGCGCCTGGCGGAACAGGTAAAACCTTTCTTGCCAATTTATTGTTGGCAAAAGTGCGACAATCTGGAAAAAAAGCACTGGCAGTTGCATCTTCTGGAATTGCTGCAACATTATTGAGTAATGGGAAAACTGCTCCTTCCACCTTTAAATTACCGTTGGCTGTGTCTCTAGGGCAACAATCCGTATGCTCTATCCGCAAAAATGGACCACAGGATACGTCACTAATTATTTGGGATGAGTGCACCATGAGCCATAGAGCTCATGTAGAAGCAGTAAACCGCACATTACCTACAAGACATTAGGAGCTGTGGTAACATTATGGGAGGTGTAACTTTTGTTTTAGCTGGAGATTTTCGACAAACTCTTCCGGTTATAACAAAAGGTACACGTGCCGACGTTATTAAAGCGTGCCTTAAATCATCTCCTTTGTGGCTATCTATTGAAACACTCAGTTTGCGCACGAATATGAGAGCACACTTAAATAATAACCGTGATAGCAATTTCCCCCAAAAAATACTTCAACTTGGTGACGGAAACCTACAAACTCCAGTCCCAAACAGCTCCCAAGTATTATTTAACAATGAATTGGCTCCAACTGTTCACAGTCTACAAATACTGGTAGACACAATCTATCCCGACATCGAAAATCTAACAGAACGAAATTGCAATTGGCCCTGTTCGAGACCAATAGTAGCACCGAGAAACGATGCAGTAAATGAAATTAACAAAATGATTATTGAAAAAGTACCCGGTGATTTTAAATGTTTTAAATCCATCGACACCGTGTGTAACACCGAAGATACAGTACACTATCCACAAGAATTTTTAAACTCACTCAATCCTGTCGGCTTGCCACCTCACGAACCGAAATTAAAAGTAGGTACGCCCATTATGCTATTAAGAAATTTAAGCCCTCCTAATATGTGCAATGGGACAAGACTTTTGATAAATGAATTGCAAGCCAATGTGATTGTAGCGACCATCATCACCGGCCCGGCGGCTGGAGAGCTCGCTCACATTCCGCGGATCCCGATGATACCGACAGATTTGCTTATTTCCTTTAAAAGATTACAGTTTCCCGTCAAGGTATCGTTTGCCCTTACAATGAATAAATCACAGGGTCAAACTTTTTCAATGGTAGGCATCGATCTCAGAAAAGAGTGTTTTTCTCATGGCCAATTATATGTTGCACTTTCTCGAGTAGGATCTCCTGAAAACCAATATGTTTTAATGCCATCTATAAATACTACTGCGAACATAGTGTATAGTGAAGCATTATCGTAAAGAGTCGTTAAAATTAAAAATTAAAAACAAAACTAAAAGAGTTAAGCAGGTACGAAACAAAGAAATGTAACACGAATAAAAAGCCTATAAAAACATACATACAAAACAATTTTTTTTTTCAGAGAGCTTAAAAAATATATGTCCACCCGTGCAAAACCGGTGCGGGTCGCTAGTACAATATATTTCGGAATAGAAAAATGAGAAATGACTGCACGATCGGCGCTTTGGTCTCTGCGATCGGCATTAATCTACTGCATGATCGCCACGCCGCTTCCTACCGCACTAAGTACGGGATCACCCATATAGGATAACAGTTTGTGTGATCCACAAATTGTTGCTCTGAATTTGGGTGTTCTTTATGTCCGTTTTAACTATGTTTCTAAAATCTCCTGCAACATAGGATATATCTCCGATAAAGGAATTATCTTCTTAAGAAAAAAATAATCGAATTCTTTCGTTAGCAAAGTTGATGTTTTTGAATGAGGGGTTACAGGAACAAATAAAAACAAAAAACAATAAAAATATAAACTTGTTATGTTGAACCACGATAGAATAAGAATTTTGTGTACTAAGTTACTGTACATAAAAAACAAAGTAATTCATACAAATTCATTAAAACAAAATCGATATCAATTGCCTACAAAAATTTAAAGTATTTGCAAAATAATTTAATATTAATTTCTATAAACCTACAGTGAAACTTTCCAGGTGGTGACTGATTAAGAATACATAGTGTCACTACCATGGTTCATTCCGTGCGTATCGTAAGAGGTGGCTAATGGAATAAAATACCAACCCGTCTGACCAGCGTGATATAGTAAGCTTAAACCTCCTTTCGAAGGAGAGGCCTATGCCTAGCAGTGGACTGTTCGAGGGTGATGATGAAGATGATGCAGTAAAACTAATTTGAAATTATTTTCGGTTTTAATTGGATAGGAATTCATATTCGTTTGACTCCGTCGCGACGACATGCTATGGGTGTTGTCGCGACGGAGTCAAAGGAATGCCATGTATATTGTGTTTGTATTCACAAAAAAAAGTATGTAAGTATTCTATCAGCCAGTCTAGTTATTATAGCACAAGCTCTGCTTAGTTTGAAACTAGATGACGTTGTGTGTCAAATATCCGAAATATTTATGTTTTTAACTTACTGCACTTGATAATTTAGTCCTTCTTAGTCTACTTAATATTAAATGTTTTGTAATATTTTGAACGTAATATTAATTGAAAACTGCTATATTTTAACACGAACTCACTAAAAACGGTCTTAAACACTTTTTCTTTACTTTCTACTAATAAGTTAGTTTCACGGAGACCATCTCGCCCCACATAAGTTAATAAATAAATAAATAAGTAAATGTTTCAGACATTTGACACACAACGTCATCTAGTTTCAAACTAAGCAGAGCTTGTGCTATGATAACTAAGACTGACTGATAGAATACTTTTATATTTTTTTAAACAAATATATACATATTATACATAGAAAATAGCCGAACTTCGAAACAAATATTTGTAGAACACACTAACATTTGGTCCGACCCGGGAATTGAACCTGCGACCTCAAATACGGCAGTCGCGTTTACTACCGCTACGTTACCAAGGCAATTAATATTTTTACGTGTAATTAAGATCTATTTATGCGTAATTCATATTGTCACGGCTACATTGATAATTTTTCAGATAGTCACAATTCAGACTTGTTCGATACAGTATTTTCCTGATTGGTTTTACGTAGCACCTGTTTATAACCATATTAATAATGATGGAATTGGTCACATTTTCCTCGTATCTGAAGTAGGGACGACTGGTTCCAGCCATCATTTAATTGACACTCAATTATCAACTTGATTGCCAGACAAAATTGTAATATCGTCAATTTAACTCAGGGTTAATGAATCATGCTTGTTCGTTGAACTTAACTTCTTAATTAACTTTTCGTTTTAAACAAACGTTTTTATTCGTGCTAAAGAACCTTTCTGCGTCGGTTCAAAATTTTCCAATATATCTAATATGTAAGGCTCTTTAAGTATTTCACTTAACAGTAACTCCTGATTGTCAACTTACACTTGTCAAAGTAATAGCCTCATTTTATGTTACTTGAGCGATTAACACAACTCTAACTAGAGTTAATTTTATCCCATTTTAAAATGTCGTCTCATTAGCTGTAATTACAAAGATTGTACTCGGAATCTTCTTTAAAATTAATGTTATTGACTTTACAATACCAAGTCAAGAAAATTTTTACATCCTTCAAGGGCTCCTTCTTTGCAATAATTTAATTTAAGTGACATTAAAGTAGATAATATAATCGATTTATATTGTAAGGCATGCAATTTTGGAGAATATTCATATTCTTAAGAATTGTTTATATCAATACTCGGTTAACATTTTTCTAAACGTAAATCGTTGGCTAAATGGCAGATTTTTTTTTCTATGTTAAGAGCCTGCCAAAGTAACTACTGTGCCTGATGGAAAGCATGAATAGAATCCAATGGTTATGGTCACCATTCTCATGGCAAATGCAGACAATGCAGTATGGGGACCCACACTATGGCGGCCTTGTGAAATGCTTTTTTACACCCCACTTGGGAACGTAAAAAGCATGACAGTCATCGTGACAGTGTAAGGCTTACACAATTACCACGATAACTGCCACCCCCGCATCAATGGGCCTCCGGTCTTACACTCACCAACGAAACACGACAACACGGATGCTGGCGCTTTAGGTTGGTCTTCTATGGGAGGGTAGTACTGCCCCGGTCTAGCCGGCCCGCTCGTGCTGAAATCAGCGTGGCTCTAGTAGCTACTGCGTGGCTCTACTACCTACTGCGTGGTTCTACTACCTAGTAAACAATGCAGTCTTATTTTATTTATTTCTACTTTACTTTGTCAATTACTAATAAGAACACATTAAACTCATCATATTTGACATTCATAAAGTGACATAAACATGACAGGTTACGTTCGGAAATACATCAGTAGATAACGTAGCGTGTTGATGATACTATGTTTACATTATCACTATTTGACACGTTTTATTGCACTGGTATTTTTTTTTAATTGCTATAATCAAATTACGTGTGGTGTTAGCTGGTGGGTGGTGCAGAGGAGTAATTTCATACTAATAGAATAAGTTACTGTTTATTTGGAAATAACGTTTAGACAATTATATATTTTTTATATTTATATTTAGTATATGTGATAACTGATATCAACTTAAGTATATATACTCGTATGTATTTATGTTTAAGTTTTAGTAAGATAAGTTTGTATACGTGTACTTTGTTTAAGTACTAATGAGACTGGTTCGTGATAATAGGCTTGCTACCAAATAACGCACGTTAGTTGAACTAAAATAAGAACTAGCAAATGTGGAAAAAGTGGGTACTAATGTATGCTAATATAATGATAGAGGCAACCCTGACATTATGTACGAATAATCTGTTAAATAAAAGTACAAGATTGCCAAAGAATTTCGATAAAATAAAAAAATGTTGTTCCTCTGTGTCTTGCGAAGGTAGTCTGCTGATAATTATAAAACAGGTCAAGGAATATATAATAACTTTACAAGTCTACAAACATACTATATGACCTTTTCTATTTTTTTTAGCTTCACTTGAAATCACCTTGAAATTAGTTTAAGCCTACTGAGGATTTGTAAGCTATACATAAAAAAAACGAGTGCAAACGGGTCCACATACCACCGTAAGTTTCGTAGGGGATCACAACCAAATTTCACGATCTCTCGGTTCTCGGTAGTCGCACTATTCCTGGCCATGGTACCTGGCCATGGTAATAGTACAACGGGAGGTGCAAAGAAGAATTCCCGGGTTATGGTAGGGTACCACCAACAATTATGTCTAGCGGCGTATACACATACATGCAGCTAGACGATCGCCTTTCAGAAATGGTAGAGAAGATGAATAGACTTAAATTTCGGTCACCTACTCTATTTGCGATAGAAAGACCAACCATCCCCAGAGTGGTGTCAGATTTATGATACATAAGTCGCTCAAAGGCAAAGTGAAGAAAATTGGCTGTGTAGCGTCAAGGGTGGCATACCTCATCTTAGGAATAACCGACAGGTATTCTTGAAGATTGAATAATTGTACATATCCACGTGCATACATTCTGACTATGAGTTTAAACCCGTATATCAAGATCACATACACTCTCTAAGGCAAATAATTGAGAAGATAGTAGAATATAAGCAGCCTCTCTCCTTAACAAATGTGGACTATGAGAAAGCCTTCGATATCATTAAGACCTGGGCTCTTTTAGAATCTATGAAGAGATTTTCGATTGACTACCGACATGCCCCAATGATGAGATGTCTTTAGAAAGCTGTAACGATAACAGTACAAGTACAAGAAAAGAGCACAAGATAAATACAATTGCATAGAAGCGAAAGACTGGGAGACATTATATCTCTGAAACTGTTTACCAATACATTGGAAGACATCTTTAAGACGCTCGATTGGAACAAACGGAGAATCAATATCAATGGTCAATACTTTTCATATTTACCATTTGCAGATGACAAAGTCATCTTAACGTAATGTTTGCATGATCTGAAAGAAATTCTTAGATTATGGGTATAAACTCCTGAGGATCTATTATGTCTCTATATCCCATCTTATCGGTCGTCACAGTGATCGCGTTTGGCTTTTCGATTAGGTCGCAAAGAAATCTTCGGCAATCGCAACGCTTAACGCGTAAACGTGACGATCGTGTTATTGTGCAACAAACTCACGCTAGCTCCTCTGAACATTCACTAACCACAATGTCAAATGCGGTCATAGTCATGGTCTGACGTGAATAAATTCAGACAGGGCACTTTGGACACTACTCTCAATGAAACTGTGATTAATTTATGTAAAATGAACAGACTAGATGGTGCTGCTCTTTGCGACTTTAAGCCTTATAAATTACCTAAGAATCCGATGATGAGAAAGCGTCAAGTGCATTAATTAAGGCTAATTATAAATATTTAAATTTATACACCTAGACAAATTAAATGTATAGTTATAGTGTTCTAATTATAGATTCTTAATTCAAACCTCAATTTTGTACATACATATGTCATTTCTTTTCTAGAGAATACTGGTTATTAGATAGATAACGAATGATTTATGTATGTAACTCCTAAACTGATCTATCACTTCACCTAAATATTTGAAAAATACAACTTAGGGTATATTCGTGTATATGCTATTTAAATAAGTATTCTCTAACCTCTAACCACCATCTGCTCACTTGAATGAATACAAATTCTATTCTAATATAAATTCTAGGTCAATATATACTTACAATTAATATTAAAACAATCATCTTCTAATCTTTAACTATCCAGAATTTTTATCTTCTATGATCAGCTCACTTGCTTAACTTGAGAGAATATGACTAAAGGTAACATACATACATATGATATTTGCAGAATTGTCCAGCAACTTCTAACCGTTAAGGAGTTGTATCTTCGACTATTAGCTCACCAACATGAGATGATGACTATCATACATAAATACTGGAATAGTTAAAAAACATGAGAAAGATGCATAACATGCCTATAAAATTTGAGGGTTTCCTTAATTTCCTTGAGATTCCATAAATAGATCCCGATATGCTGGGAAAGGGACTACTTCGGGAGTATATTCAGTCGTATTTTAAAAATTTTAAAACTAGGCCGCAATTAACGCAGTTATCGGAGTAATCAGTGAACATACCAAAAAAAAATACAAATAGTAGAACATTCAACCTCCTCGTTTTGAAGTAGATTAAAAATTATTTGCCTCATTGACTGACTCGATCATTAATGCAAAGTGTAAACCACTGAGGCTACAAACATAGAGATTCGGTATTTTTAAAGTGGAAATGTAAAATTTGCATGTGAGCAGTCGTGCACAATATAATATAACATAACATTCTATAATAAAAATTAATAGTATTCTGTTTGTGGATAGTGCTGAAGAAATGCATTGTAAGGAGTGATCGTTTCTCTATCATATAGTAGTCTAACATATTGTTGAAGTGCCGTAAATCAAGTGTCAGAAAGCGACTTATTCTCAAAGTTTGAGAGAGAGATTTTTGATGAGTTGTGGCTTTACCATAAACTTGGTCTTAATATTAGTGTACTAAGTTTATAGATTATACTGTTGTTATGTAAGTGTATAAGAGCGAAAGATAAATGTAACGAATAATAATGTAGAGTTTTCAATAGGCTATTTATTTATTTTTAGCTTTATAAGACCGACTCGACCGAGGCAGTACTAACCTCTCACAGAAGACAAACCTAAAGTGATAGTACTCGTGTTGTCGTGTTTCGTCGGAGTGTGTGAGACCGGAGGCCTATTGATGCGTGCATACACTGTCACGATGACTGTCATGCCTTTTACGTCCCCAAGCGGGGTGTAAAAAAGTATCTCACAAGACTACCATAGTGTAGATCTCCATATGGCATTGTCTGCATTTGCAATGAATATGGTGACCACAACTCTTAGATTATATTCATGCTTTCCATCAGGCAGAGTAGAGTTACTTTGACAGGCTCTTAATATAGAAAAAAAAAATGCGCTGTTCTACTTACATTTTCTTCCAGTTAACCTTTGGGTTATGTAGAAATCTTGTAAGCCACTAAACCCAATTTACTACATACATTAATTTATACATACACATATAAACTATATTATTATTAAAATTTTCTATTATTTTTAGTGAAGGAGCGATTATATCCTTGCCACGTGCCCTTACTTTAGAATTACTAAAAATAGACTACATTATTTCCGAAATCAGATTTTAATCAACAAATCACATTTGATGTACGTATAATCCTTAATAATGTCATATGTATCCATCATTTGAACGTAATCTAAATACGAAATTATCCGTCTCTGTTTGATTATTGACATACTGACTTAGACTCAAGTTGGGTGTTTTTTATTTATATCTTTGTCTTATAAAAGCCAAATAAATGAATATTTTCAATTATATCATCTGGCAAATTTTACGGATTGCGCGTGTTGCTACGAAACCAACTAAAATAAAATTAAAGGAAATACGTAAAAAAAAAAATTCATTCCAACTCAGAAACCTTTGTGGACTCATGCAGAACAGCTTTACTAAAGATTATATAAAAGACATACAGACAGACAGACAGACAAATATTCATTTTTACACATATATATACGAGTATACATGCACTAATACATCAACAAATTCTGTAGCAGTCATTATCGTCTTTTTACACTTGTTACCATGTCATAAAGTGTTGGCGTAATGTGCAATGTTAACAGCAAGTCAGCAAACCATGTGTATAAGGAAGGTAATAGGGTAGGGGGATGGGATAATGGACACCATAAGTCACAGATAGGTCTGTACATTGATACTGCAGCGTAAGTAATTTGAATTTCTGAACTTGCGTGCTCGTTCTGTGAAAAGTTACCGAAGCGAAACATCATTTGTAGAAAAAAAATGTTATTGGTACAATAATCAAATCTAGTTCTACTATGCTAATGATCTACTAAACGATGTTTAAGTCGTTCAAATTAAATAGTTAAGACCATTAACATCTAGTTTCAAATGTTTTTTATACTAACTTTAATTTGTTATGGTTAATGAAAATCATGTAATAATCTTTGCTTGGATTTAAGGTATTACGATGTGTGTACCTACGACTGAGTAGTTAAGCAGAGCTGAGCTGGATTTAAAATCCTCAGAACCGATTAATATCTTTTAGCAAACAATTTAACCATTATTGTTTGAGTGTAACTGTTAATGTCGAAGTGCTCCGATAGATGTCACTGTATCATAAAGTTGTAACACGCCTTAGTATGTAATAATATTCATTATATATATGTTGTGTGATATTTCGATTAAATTGTCTACATTTTAAGTATGTGGTGTAGGGTGTCCCTTATATGACAAAAAAAAATTTTTTTTCGAATTTCGAAATGCATACCCTCTATAATTTTTACTAATGCTATAAGATACTTAAATATAAAATTTTATCAATCTAGCATAATTGCAACCAGTGCCGACCGAGCTTCAAAGTTTAGTAAAAAACGTGTTTTGTCCTAAAATTTCAGTCTGCTATAATTTCACTATAAATGCAATGAATTAAGTGAATAAAATTAAATAATAAATTAGATGAACATTAATCTTTAATTAAAAACATAAAGAAATAAGAATCATTCAGGGTAACTTCTTTTTAGAGTAGTTTTTTTACAGTCTGGATACAATTTTAGATGTTCCTGGACACAGCGCAGCAAGAACTGTTTTTGTTCTTCTTCAGCCGTGATAAGTCCGTTAAAATCTTGCATTAATTTAACAGCCCTTTCAGCAGTATCATTTACAACTCTCAAATAACTTATTCTTCTTTTAGCCTCCAGAAAAGCAGCATTGTTATTCCAAGAAGATACATCTTCCTTTAGAAAACTGTCGTCGATCTGCAGTCGTGATAAAAATTGTTTGCTCTTTTCCGATACGAAATCATCCAGTGCTTTGTCTAAAAAAAAAGAAAAATAAGTTAAATAACAAATAAAAATCAACAACAATTTTGAAAATAAATAAATAAGTATTGGACATTGAAATTGAAATCCAACAAAAAGTCAATTTAACTTACCAAACAACTTTTGAGTCAGTTCTTCCTTCGACGGGTCATAGCGTTTGCTAAAATCCGAGATTTTGTCCCTGTTGAAGTTGGCAATCATCTTCTTCTTAGTTTGGTTGTCAACTTCATCATCAAATAGTGATAGAATGACTGTCTCTTCACATAAATACCACAAGTGATGGCTGAACTTGCTTATAGAAGCTTTAGAAATTGTTGCGTCAATTTTTTCATACTCTTTTAACATCTTCAAGAAGCGCAAATCTTGATTAGGTGCTTTGGTCGCCACTGTACATTCGAGCCAAGGTTTAACATACAATATTACGAGAAATAAGCAAACATCTTGTAGAGCCTTTTTGTCCTTCGCAGTTACTCTGCATTGTGACTGAAGTAAACATATTTTTAAAGAATAGATCGCTCTCGCCATCCAGCGTGCCTGATGTATAGCTCCGGGGGGCCTTAGTTTTAATTTTTCCTCTGTGTCTCCTCCTAAAAATATTACACACAGTTCGACCAATTCGCGGTAATCATCTCTTACAAAACCTTTATCTAATTCTGCCTTATAAAATAGTAACAACGCTTGAATGTCTGTCTCGGCAACTCGTGCTTTTACGAAATTAAGAGATGGTTCAATTTTAGTACAATCAATGTTTTTCCAATTTTCTTGGAACTTTTTGAACATCGGAATATCTGGGCTACTAGTAATTTGCTTAATCTTGGTTTCAAAGACCGCTTTTAGGACCAATTCATAAACATGATGACGACAGGCGAAAAGCAACAATTCTCTTCCTAAAGTTTGCTCCAAAATAGCACAAGCTCCATTGAAACGGCCCATATTGGAAGCTGTTGTGTCGCAGCACATTATTTGCACTTTATTATAAAGGTTCCAGTCAAAGAGAGCTGCTGATACAGCCTTCGCTTGATGTTTTCCAGAAGAACTTTCTAGTTTCGGCACTGCAAGAAGCTGCTCTCTATCGTCAAATGAAGCTATAACTGGCTAGCGTTCTTCTTTTGAACTCCGTACATCCAACCCCGGTAATAGTTTTCCATCCCAATGGACTGTGACTATGTCGGGTACATTGTTTTGGAAGTTAGATTTTATTGCTTCTGCCCTTGATTTTCTAGTTTCAGTACGAATTCGCTGAATCGAGGATTTGTTAATACAGAAATCATCGCTGCTCAGACCAAGCGCTTCTACCACCGCATTAAGAATGTAAACGGTATCTCTAATGCTTAACTGGCATCGATCTAAAGCTGCAACTAGTTTAGGTGTTATAAGATTCTTTCTACCTCTTTTTGAACTTTGTTCATGGCAGGGAACGTCCGGCAAGCTGAGTTCAGAATTCAAGATCTGTTCCTCGTCTGAATCTTCTACACTGTCTAAGTTATTTGTGGTGGAAGTAGATGCAACAGCTAGTGATTCTCTTTGTCTTACAATCCTTTCCTCTTCTTTCAATCGTCGTTGTCTAGATCTTTGTTCTTTTTCCGCCAATTTTTTATCTACACCACCTAAGCATCCCGGTCGAGCTGGCTCTCTCTGTTTCATTAAAAATAATTTATCTTCCTCTATTTTCATTCTCTCAAAAGCATCAGCATGTGCAATATCAAACAAATTATCAAGATTAATTATAAAATTGTTCTCACGACTCTTAAACGTAATCTGAGTTTTCTTACAATTTTTTTGCAACTCTCTCCAAACATGATATAAATCAATAAGTTTCTTCACGCAGTTAGGAAATGCCCTTGTTGGAATTCTTGCATTTTCCCAATATATGATGCACTCCCTAATCACAAGATTTGCACTTTCACTAACAGTCAATTTAACCTCACGAATATTGTAAAATAGGACTGAGAGAACTTGTCGATTAGATGGTAATTTTGCACCATTTATGCGCACTAAACAATGAAGCACTAATAGTCTCAAAAATCACGTACGAAATGGCAAATAAAACATGTCGTAACAGGTCACTGGGCAGTACTTAAGCAACTTGTATCGACAAGTTTAAATAGCAAGTCGGCACGGGTTATCGTTTATATATCGAACTAATATTTTTTTCTAGACAATATAGGGTTATTACGAAACTTTTAAGAAGGTATGCATAAAAAAATATCGAACTTGAAATTTAAGGGACACCCTAATGTGGTGTATCATTACTTCGAGTAGTACACTTTTTTTTTTCTTTTTTTTTAACGTGTGGAAACCCCCTCGGGCCGTCACCCCACCGGGGCTTACGACGGGGTGGTGTGTCGGAATCAGACCGATTAAAACCACACGGTGTGCCACTCTGTGCCTGACATAGGAGGGATCCGGGACCAGCTGTTATTACGACATCCAGATTCCTCCTAGCACCTGCCCGCTACCGCGGGCACCATCTGCGGATAAACTCTCCTTTTAGGTGACGTACGGTACACGCGGACGTCGCCTCCTCGCGGCTGGCCATTATAACGGATGGAGGGGAAAACCCGTCCCGTCCACCCGTGGCCACACTCAAGGCGGCATGAGGCGCTGGTACGCGCGCCTCCGTCGCCCGGTTCGCCGGCGGCGAATTGGGTCCGAGTGGAGGTTGTCCTCCCGGGCCTTCTCCGCCACCTCCTTTCGCGAAATTACGTCTTCGCAGAAGGTTGCGACGGCGGTAAAACAACTGTCGCTACCGACCATGGAGCGTATGACGGCCGGTAGCGAGAGATCTCCTCCAATAACTGCAGTAAGGACCCCACGCTGCGCCGCCCAGGCGGGACAAACCGCCAGCGTGTGCTGAGTCGAGTCCTCACTGCAGTCGCAGTGGTGACAGGCGGGACTCAATTCCCTCCTGGCGACCGAGTACAGATACTTCCCGAAGCAACCATGCCCGGAAAGAATCTGCGTCAGTCGGAAGGAAAGGGTCCCGTGCTGCCGCCCCGCCCCTTTCGGCGAGAGCCTCCACGGCGGCAAAGCCAGTACGTGGAGCCTCCAGCCGGGATGACCAACGATCCATCGTGTCTTGACGAGCGGCCTCTCGCCACTCGCGTATCTCTGCGGGTGGGGGCCGAATGCCGCTACCCACCCGGAAGTCTGCCGTTCGCCGATAAACTTCGGCGAGCACTTCCGCCTCCAAATCCCACGGGGGAGTACCGGCTAAGGCGCAAGCCGTCTCCGTCGATACGGTGCGGTAACAGCGTATGGCTCTAACCGTCAATATCCTCTGAGGGCGCCAGAGGCGAGCCCTATTCTGGAAAGTCAGAGCCGTCGCCCAAACCGGTGCACCATACAGTGCCATTGACCAGACAACCCCCGTGTATAGCCATCTTGTCGCGACGCTAGCTCCACCCAAATTCAGCAAAAGTCGCCCAAGGGCAGAAGCAGCGCCGACCAGCTTTGGAGAAAGCTGTCGGAAGTGCTCGTCGAAGAGCCACCTGCCGTCAAGGATCAGGCCCAGATACTTCATCTGGGCCTGAACTGGTACGAGGACCGAATTGACTATGATAAAGGCGCCGGGTGGCGGACCACGACGGGGCTCATGGAATAAAAGGGCCTCCGTCTTATTTAGGGCCACCCGTAAACCCAGCGCTTCAATACGCCCGACTACCAAAGAGACTCCCGTGGTAGCCAGGTGCGCTGCCTCTTAAAAGTTCGCTCCCCGGGCCGTAACTAACGTATCATCAGCGTAACAAATTACATCTAGACCGGGAGGAAGATGACCTCGAAGGGCCCAGTCGTATCCCATGTTCCACAGAAGTGCTCCGAGGACAGACCGCTGCAGAACACCGCACGACATGGGCCGCTGCCTCAGAATACCATCTTGGTCCTCGTACATGACGGTACGCTCCTCAAGATAGTCTGCCACAAGCCGCCTCAGGTACTCTGGCACCCCGTGGTAGTGGAGTGCTTCCCTGATGCAGCTAAATGGCAGACTATTAAATGCGTTGGCGATGTCCAACGACACCGCCAACAACACGCCGCCACAGCTCACTGCCTCTTCGGTAACGGCCCTCAGGCGCAACACAGCATCGACTGTCGAACGCCCCGCTCGAAAACCAAATAGGCCGCTACCGAAGCGGCAGGCCGTCCCGGCTTCCTTAAAAGGACCAGCTTCCCGCTTTTGCAGCACTTAGGGAAGCGTCCGGACGCCAAACTAGAGTCCAGGACTTCCCTGAGGCGGTCCAACATGTGTTCGAGGGCTCGGGCCAGCACTTGGGCAGGTATCCCGTCCGACCCGGGGGCGGTGTTCTTAGAGCGGATCCGTAGAACAACCGCCCCAATCTCCGATTCCCTGACGGGCGGAACATTGTCCTCGTTACCCCCGTCGTCTCCGACGATGAAGACCATCGACGGGGGTGTGTGCTCTACCCGCTGCGGGAAAAGATCCTCGACCACTTCCTGCAGGAAGCTGGGCTGGAGTGCCTCTGTAAGGGGGGGGCCCGACGTGTGGAGCTTCTGTCGCGCCGCACGATAGGGGCGACCCCAGGGGTCACGATCAAGACCCTCCAGCATCTCCTTTCGTTTCGCATCTTTGGCGTGGCTAATATAATATGGCTAATAATGGCGAAAGCGGCCAGCCCCCATATCGACCTCCTCGGTCGGGGCCTGCGGAGACAGCCAAGAGTGAATTATGGCTGCCTCCTCTAGTAGGTCCCTATTCAGCTTCGAAACAGCCCACCGCGGAAAGCGAGAAGAAGGCCACGCCGCGTGACCCCTACTGGGGTCCTGGGTCCGGGAGAGCTCAAATCGGATGTAGAGGTGATCCGAGAGCGTCTCAACCTCTTCCAGGACACGCCAGTTCCTTACTCGTGCGGCAAGGGCAGGGGTAGCGAATGAAAGGTCCACTATCGACCCCCCCTGCTGTCGCACACACGTGTTGGTGGAGCCTCTGTTTAGTAAACAGAGGCCCACCGAGGCCGCCCACTCCTCTACGGCCTCGCCCCTGGCGTCCGTCCTAGGGGAACCCCACGCAATGGACTTTGCGTTGAAGTCCCCCAGCACAAGAACGTGCCCAGACGTTAGTCGCCGCATCGAGGTCTCCAAGGTGTTCAGGAAAGCCTCGAAGTCGCTTAAACTCCGATTGGGGGAGAAGTATATACCGTAAATGGTGATTCCCCCCCACTCGGCAGCAACATATCCAGTGCCCTTGTCTCTTAGCGACAAGGGCGGGGAATGAGCTGCCGTGGAGCCGACGACTGCCACAGAACCGTCCCAGTCACCCAACCAATTTGTACGGGGAGGAATGTAATAGGGTTCCGCGGCTACGGCCACACCGATTGACCACTGTGCCATGGTTTGCAGGAAGAGGTCCTGCGCCGCGGCACAGTGGTTCAAGTTCGTCTGGACAAGGAGGTTGTAGACTTGGTCCATTACCGGACCGTCTCTACAACCTCCGCCATGGGCGATGATGTCGTCGGATAAATAACATCGGAGATAGCCTGGGCCGACTGGCTAGCCCCTAACGCTTGCCGAGAATTGCGGGGTGGCACGTCGGAGGCAGCCTGGGCCAACTGGCTAGGCTCCGACGTTTGCCGAAAACTGCGGCAAGGCTTGTAGCCCCCCTGTCCTATCTGGTGATTGGCAGGCCTATTGCCCGCCGCACACGGTGGGCAGTGAGGGGCGGCAGAGCACTCCGCTGCCTTGTGCCCCGGTCGACCGCAGCGGAAATACAATCCGCTGCAGTCGAAACAACTATCGCACTTGATGCGAATGTGTCCCGTAGCCAGGCATTTGAGGCACCTCATCGGTCTCACCGCCAGAACTGTGACTCTGGCGTTCACGAAACCGATGAGGATCTTGCCGGCATCGCCCAAAATCGTAGCTGACGTTACGGGACAGCTTATCCACGCTGCATCAAGGCCTCCTGGACCGGGACGGATGGTGCCAACCCTGATGCTGTCCACGCTGCACCCGGTTTTTTCCCGAATCGCAACGCGGACAACCTCAACCGTCACGGAGTCGTCCAGGCCCGAGATACGCAATTCCACACATTTGGTGGGCCTGGCGATCTTTACACCATCCGTATCTGAAAATACACTCCGCAGCTTTTCGGCAAAGGTATCAGCCGTCTTTATACCTTCAGCCCCAGGGAACACTAAAACTCGAGCTCCTGTTTGGGCGAGGCGCATCTTGACACCTATAGTCCCAAATTGATTGGCGAGACTATCCCGAGCCTTCTTGAATACGGCCGCATAGGATAGCCCGCCATTTGACGCCTCCGGTGACACAGTGATCACCACAGCCGCCGTCTTTGGCGCTTGTAGTTTACGCGGCGTCTTTTGGGTGGCCACTGCCACCGATGACGACTGTGGGGAAGAAGCTACTTTTTGCGTAGCCTTCTTATCCCGCTTTCGGGACTTCTTGACCGACCTGACTACCTGCCACCCATCATTTGAGGGTGCAGAAGTAGAGGAGCCAGATATAGGTGTCGGAGTGAGAAACGGAGGGAACTCAGCTCTCGTCTGTGCTGTAACCTTTAGGCCAGTCTTGGGAACAGCCGTCTTTGCCACAGCCGCATTTGTCGCCACTTTTGTCGCTTTAGCTGTCTTCGCAGCAGCAACAGGGGCGGACGTAAGTTTTGCTGCCGCATACGATACACGACCGCCCGCAACGGGTAGCGGAGCCGGCGGTGAAGTCTTCGATCGGTTGATCTTCGCCCCATCCGCTGCGAGTGGCGGCTGAATTACGGGGGCTGGAGGTAGCCTCGCCTCAAGGCCCGCGAGACGTCCGTCCAACAGACGCCCCACTGCGTCAAGTACTTGACGCAATGGGCATCAAAGACGTCACCAGAATCGTGACTGTGAGCAGGTCGCTCTGAAACCCGGCCCTGTCGCTCAGGGTGTTCCGTCTGGGCCCGAAAGTGAGCAAATTGAGTGCTCAGCTCAGCCACCTGGCCCGTCAGGCGGTCGTTAGCTGCCTGCAGGCGAGCTACATCCCCAATGAGGGTAGTAACAACCCCTGCAATGGTGGAGGAGGAGTCCTTAAGGGCCCTAACAAATGAACCCTTAAGGTTTGTAGATTTCGTGGCCACCTTGTTAATGATGGCCACAGCTACATTCGCACCCTCCTGCAAAGACACCGGTGCCTGGGCTGCCAATTCTTCCACTGCCGGCGTCCGAATTCTTTGCAGGAGATCAGCGATTTCCTCCTCCACTACATATTCGCCCTCCACTCTGACGCGTCTATAGGCTGCCGCCTTAGTGAATACGGAGCCTGAGGGAACTGAAACTGGAGTGCGTGATCTCCCTCTGCGGCTACTAGCCACTTTGGGAGGCGGCCACTCCTGAGAAGTATCTCCTTCGTCGTCTGTGGAGCGTCCGCGTTTATGGTTGTCCTGAATCTCCACCTCCATTGCTCCCAGCGTCTCAGTTGTTGCACTAGAGTCACCTCTGTCTGTCAGAATAGCGGATCTCGAACGTAGTTGATCCGATCTTCTACGGCTCTCTGAAGCGAGATTAGCTTCTGAGAGTGAGACAGCCGTCACACGTTCCGTCTCATTGGTCGAGAAGTCGTCCGTATTCCTGGACTTTCCCGTCTTATTTATGTCTTTCTTTTCTTCGACATTTTTATTAAAATTTTTGTTTATTTGCATATTCATAACTATTCCCACGCGTGGGGGAGAAATAAAAGTCGACCCGGGCAGAGATCCCCAATACCCGGGCAAGCGTAAGTTTGTACCCAACCGAGGGGTCCGCAGGTGCCTCGGCTGGGAGTGCGCTTGCGACTGAACTACCCATCAGCCATGCATCCCCTGGTCACGCACTAGAACACGGGATTCGGGGTAATTTTTTATAGAGGTTTTCTTCCTTGCAGTCCGGGCGGCTAAGCCAAGACCCTCGCCCCCGATTGGAGTCGCGAGACGCCAACTCGGGACGCAGGGAGACTACGTCTCCTGATGCCTGCTCGGTGGCAGTGTAAGTGCACACCGAGCCCGTCCTACCTTTTCCACCGCTGAGCGGAGGAACTCCGACCCCAAATCGGGTCCCACCATCGTAATTTTTTACCGAGGTTTTCCTCCTCAATGCTCCGAAGAGCGAAGAATCAACAGAGGATTCGACAGTCACGCCCGCTCTGTTGGACCAAGTCTCGGCCGAATTGCCGAAGAAAATGGCTTCCTCTTCGTGCTAGAATATTAGCCGTTGGCAGTGA
Organism: Hypercompe scribonia; assembly: GCA_949316085.1. Classification (NCBI taxonomy): domain Eukaryota; kingdom Metazoa; phylum Arthropoda; class Insecta; order Lepidoptera; family Erebidae; genus Hypercompe; species Hypercompe scribonia. Next base: position 20,922,897 of record OX438970.1, read on the forward strand.
TGAACACCACCATCGCCAACGTTTCCAGGATGCACCACGTGGAGGTTTTCTAGCCCAGTACCCCTTCGAGTAGTGCACTAACGTAAGGTTCTACTAGTAGGGTTATTTTGAATTGATATATTTCAAGATTATGGAGGCACCTAACACTGTCACACTGTTAGGCGGAACTGCCGTATACTCACAATTTACAAAGTTTTCTCTTACAAGACAAGCTGAAGCAGGGGAGTGTTCTAGAATTTATAAGGCAGGGGTAAAAGTGGCCCCGTGGAGAAAGAATGTTTGAAAATAATCAACAAACGGTGAGATCAGTGCTTATAACAAGTCTGACAGGACCAAACAAGTAAGTGGGACGGTTCGGCTCACAAAACAGACAGATTAGTGAAGTTTAAAATTATTGATGTCAAGTGTCAAAGACGTATAAATTTTAAAGTTCATAATAATAATAGCTAAAACATTTAGGAGTTTGTCTATTTGAATGGTGTAATCCATTACACCCTACAAAGAGATTCAAAATATTTTCATCCGTGCATACTAGCAATCACAATAATGCAATACAGGTCAATATAACGAGATCATAAAAGATTCTACAATTATAATTCATTTTACTAAGAATTAACATTCAGGTGTTGTTAGTTGCAGTCCTTGTAAAGGTAAAAGAGCCTTTGAGAGCCTTGTTCAATCTAGGGCATAGGTTTTCTTTATCTCAGATCTGATAGGAATAGACTTCACTGGCCCTGTTCAAATTACAACATCGAGGCCATATATCTTACAAAATCTTAATGTGTCGTTTTTGTCTGGAAAACAACCGTGCAGTACATAGTGAAGCAGTTTCGAATTTGACTTAGCAAGGGTTCTTTTCCGCTTTTAAAGGTTTTGTCAAGATGCTCAATTATGCAGTGCCAGTGGCACCATGTCGTGGGAGCTTCTAAAGAGCTACAGATTACGTTTAGAGAGGAAAATACCTGACTTCCTTTAAAGATATCAGCTACATTGACTAATACGGGCGACGAGTAGTGTTTTATTAGAATTTAACTTTGGAGGTCTATGGAAGCAGGCGTTAAGAGCACTCTTATCACGCTAGGTCATTTCTTGATAGGATAGCCATTGGTAATAAGACCTGAGTTTATTATTCTTATTTTTTTGAATGATAACGTCTGCACTATGAATAAATCCTATGTCGCAGGAGACTTTACAAACATACAAGAAACGGACACAAATAACATCCAGATTCAGAATAACAATTTGTAGATCACACAAAATGTTGTCTCATGTGAGGTTTGAACCCACAACACTCAGCGCAGTAGAGAGTGGTGGAGAGTGGTGGTGATCGCTCTGACCACTAGGCCAACCATGCAGTCGAAGACGTGCCAATGAGTAGTTTGCATTGCTGACACCAGACAAAGAAAACTGATGCAACAGTTTTGGGACGTTGATCTCAGAAATATTTAAATAGATTCTTCTAGAGATATGGGCTATGAGAACATGTAACTTGAAAGTTGGAGATATTGTCCTTGTAAATGAGGGTCAATTATCCAGGGTCTGATTGAATCCTATTGAATCGCATCCACGAAAAGATGGCAAAGACCGGATCGTAGTCCTCCAGTGTAATTGTCCACTTGCAGATTAAACATCTAATTTTGAAGCTGTGTATTTGAGCAGTAAGAGGTAATGTATAGCTACTTATAGACTGGTTTTTTAGTCTCGAGTTCGTGACAAGCATGTTATTTAATTACTAGCATATATTGATATCGAAGGTAATTCAAAACTAAATTTTATGTTCGTTAATATATATTCGTTGAACGTGCATATTTTAATTTTTTTTTAACATGGTTTAGTCATCAATATTGTAATATAATCTTAAAATAGTAGAGAAACCCAATGTCTAAGTAACAGTATATTATCTAAGATAGTACCTTATGTGTATCACTCACCATGAATCTTACTTTCGAGCACCAGGAAATTTAATTCTCCTACTATTGGTCGTGCAAGAGTCATATTAGTCGGTCACTTCACGGTGGCCAGAATATGACTGTAACTGTTAACGTCGAAGTGACTCGATAGATGTCGCTGTATCATGAAGTTGTAACGCGCTATAGTTTATAACAACATCGATCATAAAAATTGTGTGATGTTGTATATTATTACTTCGAGAATTGCATTACCAATAACACACATCTTAAAATATGCCACCGATTACATTCAACACTAATATGGCAGCGTCTTTTAGCGAATTTTAATAAATAAATCTCTCCAAACGATTTCAATTGTAAGAAAGTATATGATATATATAATAACAACTCAAGCCCTAGTGTGATTTTATTTCATATTAATTTACTCTCAACGGTGACTGTTCGGTGTTTGGCAACGGTCAGGTCGAGTTACAGATAATTGAAGTAATATTTCAATTACTTACAATTCCGTATTCCGTTCTTATTAGCCGTTATTACATTAATTAATTTTTCATTTTTTTCTATAGTCAGTATTTTGTATCGAATTATTTGATAATATATAATATATACATATATATCATTATGTATTGTCAATCACGCTTCAAAAATTCAAATATACCTTTAACTGCTACTATCCCCTCGTTACAAAATTTCAGGCAACCTTAGCTTGCCTAAAATATATCAATAAAGTCGCCCTTTGTATGTAACATATCTGCCATTTTATTAGTTCTGTAGAAAGAATAAAAATAAAGAGTTTTTATCTATCTGTCTATGAATCTCTCCGGAGACATACTAATGAAAATATGACTCTAGTCATGCTAAGCATCAAAAAACATACAACTTACGCATTCCATAGGTATTGCTCTGACTCACAGGAATATACATCTCGCAACCTTCCTTCGTCATTAAACCCAAGAAACATGATTGATGGATGATTCTTAACCTACTTACTTTGTTTGTTTAAAACGACCACGTACAGAATTCAATTTTGGCACATTACTTTTTATGTATATCCGTGACTAAGTTTATTGCTTTCGTAAAAAAATTTTAGGCGATATTACTAAGAAACTATGTCTTTTATAAAGTATTGTTACTACTGATTCAATTCTAAAATGTTACTGACAAGTGTGGTTAGTTAAATCACAAGATTGTGAAATAACCGAAACTGGCAGTAATTTACGTGTCCAAGAGTGAATTGCTTAACACAGTGACTGTTAGATGTAACTGTTATTCATACTATTGCCCCCTTGATGTAATTAATGTAGGTATTTATTAGTAGATACTAGAAATTCTCATGCAGTTGAGTTGTCGACGTTTTTAAACGTATACTACGTCATGACATTGATCTACATAACTTGAACTATCATTGTTTAGGTTTACACGTAAGGGGTGAGGCCGTAGAGGAGTGGGCGGCCTCGGTGAACCTCTGTTTATTAAACAGGGGCTCCACCTACCCATGAGTGTGACAGCAGTGGCGGGTCGTTAGTGGACCTTTCGTTCGCTACCCCTGCCCTCGCCGCACGAGTAAGAAACTGGTGTGTCCTGGAAGAGGTTGGTACGCTCTCGGATCACCTCTACATCCGATTTGACCCAGGACCCAGGACTCCAGTAAGGGTTACGAGAGCGAAGGCTTTTTCTTGCTTTCCGTGGTGTACTGTTTCGAAGCTGAATAGCGATTTACCAGAGGAGGTGCCCTAATTTGCTCTTGGCTGTCTCCACAGGCTCCGACCAATGAGGTCGACATGAGGGCTGGTCGCTTTTGTGATGTGATTACGTAGATTTGAGATGCGGCCATGCCCCACATCCGAGGTCACATATACAGAAACCATAATACATTTGCAGTATTAAAATATTCTTTAGCCTAAGGTTAGCCGCTGAGGTTTGTCATGGTAAATACACATCGTTCAAAAGCCCAGACAATTTTCGTGGAAAAAGTCTAATTCGCTTCCTGCTCAATGAACGATTTTTAAGCGAACATGATCGTAATCCATTTCTTTTTTTTATTTCTCTTTACCCGCTGCTGTATTTATTACGGTTTTCACAAGTTTTAGTCATTTATTCATCTTTGCGGTTTAAATTAGACAAGCTTTGATTCCTGGGAGCTGGCTACATATGTTTCATGTTTCAATATCTTATTTAAATTATCACGGTTTTATAAAATTTCATAAAATATCTAACATTTTAATGTGTATATTTTTGTGATTGGATTATAACCCTAGCGGCAAGATGGTGTATTTTATTTTATGTATAATGAACACGAAACAAAAACAAAGCAGATCATTTAAATAGAGTATAAACATTACAAAATCCATCTCAGAGCTTGGTCATTTATGAACTAATTTAGAAAATGATTGTTATTTGCGAGACACTTTCCGTTTAGATCCATTCAAATTTATAGACAAAATATCATCTCCAGAAATGGTAGATTAGGGTACGAAGGAAACTGTTGTGATTCATCATTATGTAGGCACATTGAAGTTGGTGATTCTTTTTGTATTGCAACTTTATATTTCACTTGTATTTATTTCATTTAGTGCGTAAAGTTTATCATTATTGATGGTGGAGAAAAACGTGTTTTCATTAAAAAATATACCGAAATTTAATTCATTTTAAAGTACCTATAAATAATTTAACTTTGTTTAATGAAAACTTTGTTTGTTTATTGAAAACTCATCACAGATGTATGATTGTTTTTCGTTTCAGAAATGTTGTCGAGGAACTTCATGTTTGTTTGGGTTTAACCACGAATGGAGATTTATGTTATAACGAAATATGTAGGTTTATTTTAAATTCATTTTGAAATATGTAAGAAATATATTATCAGTAAGAATTTTCGTAGTGTTAAAAATTAGAAAGTTATATAATTTAATCCTATTTCATGCTAAAATTATTTGATTCTGCTTAACTTCAATTAGATAAGAAAGTTTTATTAATGTGTTCAATAGGTGCATTTAATTATGTTTATTTTAGCATAATAATATTACAATATACAGTGAATTTTCTAGAAATACTTTTTGATGCAAATTGGTTTGCAACATTATCGTGATTCGCTAACGAAATATTGCATAGTGCATATTTGATAAAGCTTTAAATTTTACAATACGTTCAAAAATATTGGCAATAGGATGTACAGATTGGTAAGTTATATTACTTTAACCATTATTACTTCATTATCATCATTACTTCCCACTGTCATATTTTTAGGACACCAGATTACCAATTTTCTTCTAAAAGTGGCTTTAATTTTTTAAGTTTTTTTTGTAAACAGCAAACATCTTTAACTATTTTTCCGTTAAAAAAATTTTTTAAAAAAAAAACACAGTGACATTGTTTAGATATATAATTTCAAAGTTTATATATTTCGTAGCCGTTAAGAGTGCATTGTTGTTTGTTTTATTTAGTTAATTATAGCTATATAAATAAAAATAATTATATATTTCAAATTATCTAAAATTGTTGGGCAACCTTTACTAAACGTAAAATAGGCAATAAAGTCGTAATAATATATTTTTTTCTTGCAGACCCTAGAATAAATAATTTTTTGTTTTTGCTTCACGTTGTTTTTTCTTACTGTGTTAACAAATATATTTTGTGATTTGACCAGAAAATTCTAAATTTTTCGATGGTTGGGAAGCAATGGGTTAAGTGTATTGTGCTTTTTAAGAAAAGAAGAGAAAGTTTGTCTCTCTCTGAAAAAAAGAAGAAAAATAAATAATTTGTATTGACATCACATTCGCTGTTATAATTTATAATTGGCCTCCTTTGATATCACATTTCATTGTACGAGAATCTCATAGCAGTAATTAAGGTAGGAACTGAACACGTAATCCTGTCCATCTCGTGAACAATAGTTCATAATTATGTGGCCACTCAGGAGTTTGCGGACCTTAATCAAATCAAATGTCAAATTATCTACATCTTGATAGTCTATACTGATAAAGTTCAATCACGGGGAGGTGTGAGTGATTGATGACGTCATTAGGACTTTAGTCTTAGCCCAGAGACAGATTGACGGATTACAAATCTGAATACTAAAAAATTTTGAGCTAAAGAAATATTCTTAACTTTATCTAATCTTTATGCAAATAATTACGTATATTTTGAAGAACCGTTACTTCATATCAAACTGAAATTCAGTCTTGCTACGACAAAATAAAAGAGCGAACAAACTATTAAAGATTTGGAAAATGTGTTCTACTCTGACACAAGGAAATTTGACAAGCAAATTGATAGTTTATAAATTAGGCTTATTTTACGTGTGGAAACCCCCATAGGCTGTCACGTCACCGAGGTGCACAGCGAGGTGGTGTATCGGACTCAGACCGACTATAACCACATGGTGTGTCACTGTGCACCTGGAACGGGAGATATCCAGGAACTGCAGCTATTAGGCCGTCTGGATCCCACACTGCGCCCGCTCGATACGACGTGGGTACTATCCACGGGTAAACTCTCTATTTAGGCGACGCACATCACACGCGGACGTCGCCACCTAGCGCCAGGCCATTGTAGCGAATGGAGAGGAAAACCCGTCCTGTCTACCTGCGGCTATACTAAGGGCAGCATGAAGCCGCCTCTGCCGTCCGGTTCGCTGGCACCGAATTGGGTCCAAGTGGAGATTGTCCTCCCAGGCCTTCTCCGTCGCCTCCTTCTGCGAAATGATGTCATAACTTTGACAGCTATCGTTACCGGCCATGGACCGTATAACGGCTGGTAACAAGAGATCTCCTCCAATTACTGTAGTGAAAGCCTATCGCCGCGCCACCCAGGCAAGAACAAATTGCTAGCATGTGCTGAGCGTGTATGTGTCAGCATATAAGTAAAATCTGTGTCATCTATTTTTTATTTTTGTTTTCATTAAAGAACGGATAAACGAGATGAAGGATTGAGAATTAATTCAAATGTTAACATTATTTGTTAACTTCAAATTTATCCAGCACAACGCATTTCACACACTCGTAATAAGTAAAATAATTGTGCTATATTGTATTGGAAATGAGAAAAACTTGGAATTACTATAAAACTGCATTAACCTAATATGTAAATATGTACCTTATATCAGAACACAACAATATATTGTGTGAATTTTATTTTAGAGTCGCCAAATATAAATACAGTTACTATTTGAAATATATATATATGTTGTTTTGCTCTAAAATTTTCATAAGGGGTTCTTAGAATTTTTACAATCTTAAAACGATCGTCTAAACACTGGGATTAAAGTTTGAGTAGGTATGTTTCTGACTTTTTACGTTTAATTTTTAGTATAGTAGACTACAAAATTGACTTAACTCTGCCTGATGGAATGTATGAATAGGATTCACTAGTTATGATAATCATACACATTGCGAATGCAGACAATATAGTATGGTGACCCACACTATGATCGCCTAGTGTGATACTTTTCACATCTCACTTGGGGAAGAGTCAATGTGGCAATGTAAGGCTGTATTGAGTTAAATCTATAGAGAAGCAAACTTCATTGCTAAACATCGCAAAAAGTATAACCATTTTGAGCTGTGACTACGTACCTTTGTAGTTCTTAGACATTTGAAAGTACACAAACGTATGTCTCACACGCTTCCTAAAAATATATAGTCGCTATGATTAGATAAAAACAAAGCATAAACATTGTGATGGCGGACTAGTGTTGGCTACCGTATGAACATTTACCCATAAAAACTGAGAAAAAAGACTTTGTAAATGTTATAAAAAATATAAAAATACTTTAACAGTATATTTATAATTGAATGGAATAAATATGACTAATAAAGTAACTGAATAAATTTTATTAATGAAATAATTTATGTAAAAACTTAAACAAATTAAAAAACATCACTGTGAAGCGTCAATTTTGTAAACAATTATCTTTTGGACTCTTTTGTTTAAGTTTAAGGGGAAAATTTACTTTCATGATATAAAAAAAAAATACTACAAAAATTTAAGTAGTGTATTTATAATTCAATGGAACAAGCATGACTAATAAAATTGCTGGTGAATTTTTGTTAAAACGGTTTTTACCGCCTTAGACTCATTTTTTGTAAGTTTGAGTGAATAATTTAGTTTCGTAATACAATTTGTTTATATATTGTGTAAATAATGATATTAATTATTATAAATGTAAAATATTATTGTATGAGAGATGAATTTTCACATATGTACTATTAATTTTTGTGTTCAAGAAAGTTCACAAATTGTTAATTATCAATTAACAATCAAATATGAGTGTGAAATCTAAATATTATTGCCAAACCATTTTAAAACAGAGAATTAAGTAAAATTGTTAATTAATTTTTAATTATACATTCTCTCAACGTGTTACGTTATGTTGGAATAAAAAAAGTTCTCTTAATGGTAACACGGTTCATACATTGCAATTATTGACAGTTTATTTCGATTATATCGTTTTTTACTCTAATATCAATACATAAGCAACATATACTTGTGAAAAATACTTATGTTTGATTTATGATAGATTTTTGATATAGATTCGCATAATTTGCTACGCATTTACCTATATTCATGTTCTTGTCACCTGTCATTACGTTATCCTCGGCTGGCGCCATATTGAAAATTTGTAGTGACAAAATTCTTGGTCCGTAATTATTAATCTAGTGTATAATAGATCAACGTAAGGCTCACATCTACCACGATACGTTTCACCTCTGCCTCTATGGGCCGACTGATGTCTTTTGAATAGACTTCTTTTTGTAAGTTTTTCAACTGTCAATTTTACATGTTTTTTTATTTGTTCCTGCCGTCTCTCTTCACTGTTTCTTTTTCAGTTGAAAATTATAATTATATTGGATGTTACGAGTTTATTAATGAACAGTATGATTGAACACAATTCTTTTCTGATTTATCTGTCGCTTAGAATGAAACGCTAATAAAAGAGTTCAATAATATCAAAAGGTGTAAGTGCCATTACAAGTTCGTGTATTGGTAAGCCGATGAGACTTACATAAATAGATCTTATGTGTCATAAATCAAACGTTTTAATGAATTACGATATTTATCTAGATTTAATTCAACAATACTACACGTGTACAACATATTAAAGTAGAATTTATTATATTTATGTCTTAGGCCCATCAGTTAGTCGTGAAATGTTCGCAGCATCCGGTTCCGAGAAGAAATGTAAATGTTTACTCACAATAACATTATTAGATGAAACATAATGGTTATTTCGATAAATATTTTAGCCATAAGATATAACAAGTGGATATCAGTTTTGTGCTCAAATATGGAAAAATATCATTCTGTTTTTCTACTTTCTCTTATCAATATATTAAGTTAAGATAACCGTTTTTGAGTATTACCTCCACAAATTTCGTTATTTCGTCATCATCATCATCATTTCACCCAAAAAACGGCCACTGCTGGACATACGCCTTTTTTTTTTTTTTTTTTTTTTTTTTTTTAACGTGTGGAAACCCCCTCGGGCCGTCACCCCACCGGGGTTTACGGCGGGGTGGTGTGTCGGAATCGGACCGACTAAAACCACACGGTGTGCCACTCTGCGCCTGAGACAGGAGGGATCCGGGAACCGCTGCTATTACGACATCCAGATCCCTCCTAGCGCCTGCCCGCCAAAGCGGGCACCATCTGCGAATAAACTCTCTACATAGGCGACGTACGGCACACGCGGACGTCGCCTCCTCGCGGCTGGCCATTATAGCGGGTGGAGGGGAAAACCCGTCCCGTCCACCCGCGGCCACACTCAAGGCGGCATGAGGCGCTGATATGCGCGCCTCCGCCGCCCGGCTCGCCGGCGGCGAATTGGGTCCGAGTGGATATCGTCCTCCCGGGCCTTCTCCGCCGCCTCCTTCCGCGAAATTACGTCTTCGCAGAAGGTTGCGACCGCGGTAAAACAACTGTCGCTACCGGCCATGGAGCGTATGACGGCCGGTAGCGAGAGATCTCCTCCAATAACTGCAGTGAGGACCCCACGCTGCGCCGCCCAGGCGGAACAAACCGCTAGCGTGTGCTGAGCCGAGTCCTCACTGCAGTCGCAGTGGTAACAGGCGGGACTCAATTCCCTCCTGGCGACCGAGTGCAGATACTTCCCGAAGCAACCATGCCCGGAAAGGACCTGCGTCAGTCGGAAGGAAAGGGTCCCGTGCTGCCGTCCTGCCCACTCGGTGATGACCGGCTGGAGAGCCTCCACGAGGGCAAAGCCAGCACGTGGAGTCTCCAACCGGAATGACCAACGAGCCATCGTGGCTCGACGAGCGGCCTCACGCCACTCGCGTATTTCCTCGGGCGGGGGCCGTATGCCGCTACCCGCCCGGAAGTCAGCCGTCCGCCGATAAACTTCGGCGAGCACTTCCGCCTCCAAATCCCACGGGGGAGTTCCGGCCAGGGCGCACGCCGCCTCCGTCGATACGGTGCGGTAACCGCGTATGGCTCTAACCGCCAATATCCTCTGAGGGCGCCAGAGGCGAGCCCTATTCTGGGCGGTCAGAGCCGCCGCCCACACCGGTGCACCATACAGCGCCATTGATCGAACAACCCCCGTGTATAACCGTCTCGTCGCGACGCTGGCTCCATCCAAATTGGGCAGAAGTCGCCCAAGAGCAGAAGCAGCGCCGACCAGCTTTGGAGTAAGCTGTCGGAAGTGCTCGTCGAAGAGCCACCTGCCGTCGAGGATTAGGCCCAGATACTTCATCTGGGCCTTAATCGGTACGAGGACCGAATTGACAACGATAGAGGCACCGGGGGGTGGACCACGACGGGGCCCATGAAACAAAAGGGCTTCCGTCTTATCTAGGGCCACCCGTAAACCCAGCGCCTCAATGCGCCCGACCACCAAAGAGACTCCCACGGTGGCCAGACGCGCCGCCTCTTGAAAGTTCGCCCCCCGGGCCGTGACCAATGTGTCATCGGCGTAACAAATTACGCCCAGCCCAGGGGGAAGACGACCTCGAAGGGCCCAGTCGTATCCCATATTCCACAGGAGTGGTCCGAGGACGGACCCCTGTGGAACACCGCACGACATGGGCCGCCGCCTCAGAATACCATCTCGGTCCTCGTACACGACGGTACGCTCCTCAAGCTGGACATAGGCCTCCCACAAGGTTCTCCACAACAGCCAATCCCGTGCCGCCCGCATCCAGCGTTATATACTTAATGTATACTCCATTTCTCTTCTACTAAGCTCTATAAATCATGCCTGATAAAGTCTTGGTCTCTTTTAGGATATAGGTATGAGAACATTGGGTAGTTCTACTACTATAATAATCACACTCTGAATCAATAAAAATCTACCTGATCTGCAAAGAGAACCATAATTTTACTATATAAATTATTTTATTACACGGTATCACAGAGATATATACGAGAATTGTGTTACCGACAGGATGAAAAGTATATGGATTATTTTGGTTCAGTTTCTGCTAATAAAACTAAAATTATTTTATAAATTGCTAATAAAAACTTAAAAGTTATATTAAAACAGTTTATGTGACTATTTTTTGCTTGACATGCAATACTTTGCGCTTTTTCTTTGTACTGGCCCTCCTACGGAATAATCTGATAGAAAACAATTATCTGTGTACAAGTATGTGGAATTGATTTATTTAAAATTAATAATAATCTAGTTTCAAACTAAGCAGAGATTGTGCTAAAATAACTAGAATGACTGATAGAATATTTATCAGTAGATCATACAAACATTTGGTCCGACAAGTGAATCGTACCAGAGACCTCGGGTAGTGACCTCGTGTGTGAGAGTAGTCGAATTCACTACCGCTGCGTCACCGAGGCAGTTATTTGACACTTTGTTTTCACAAGAAATCAGTATTTATAAACTTATAAAACACTGCATACTTTCGGTTTATGCAAAACACAAAAGTCTAGAAGACATTGTCGGTGTTTATAAATCTGATATCTATGAGTTATTTAGTGACATGACTTTAAGCAACTTAACTATATTATTTAGGAGTGTTGTATAAATACTGATCTTTAGATGAGATACTCGTAGACCAAAAACAAATACCTGCCGTGGCAGAGACTTCTATAGACGAGTACCGTTTGTGATTTTTATAGGTTCATTAATTTGTATTCAATGTAAGTGAACCACTTGAAAGGAAACTCTTCGAAGGAAATCCTCAAAAAATCCAGTTAACCTTGGTTTCCTCTTAAATGTCTTAACATGTGATGGATCTTGCTCACAAGATATAGGACACCACTGTGTTGCTGGCTAATAATCAACACCATATCATATACCTTCAGGTCATCACTCTTGGAAGTCCAGGATCATTGGCTCTGTCTGATGCTTGGCACATTTGAATTTGATATTTACTGTCAAGCTTTTTGCCATTCTCTGGCCGCTATCTTTTCAATGAATTTTCTCACGAAATATAATGGCAGAAGCTCACGCACTGTTAAAGTCAGAATTTTGATCCATAAATATAATATATCAGCCGAGACAAATAAACTTTCATGGAAGGACTCTCTTTTTGTTTAATTAGTACAGAATTTTAAAAAGGAAACACGAAACGTTGAAAATAAACTCGTATAATTACCTTAATTATATATTTTTGTGAAATAATAGTATAATTTCTATACTAAGAGCCTGCCAAAGTGGCTCTACTCTGCCTGATGGAAAGCATGAATAGAATCCAAGAGTTGTGGTCACCATACTCATTGCAAATGCAAACAATGCAGTATGGTGGCCTGCACTATGGCGGCCTTGTGGGATGCTTTTTCACACCCCGCTTGGGGACGTAAAAGGCATAACAGTCATCGTGGTAGTGTAAGGCTTACACAGTTACCACGATATCCGATCGCCCCTACATCAATGGGCCTCCGGTCTCACACTCACCAACGAAACACAACAACACGAATGCTGACGCTTTAGGTTGGTTTTCTGTAGGAGGGTACTACTGCCCCGGTCGAGCCGGCCCGCTCGTGCTGAAATCAGCGTGGCTTTACTACCTACTATAGCATAACTAGCAGAATGTGGGCAATTAACATATTACGGCAGAACTTCGGGGATACAGACGAGTTTGTTTTTGAAAACTATACACCCGTGACTAAAACAAATATAATTTGACTTAAAATATTAAAATAATATAATCATAACAAAGGGCCAAGTACTCCTGTTATGTACTTACATCTATGTATGTTTCCTAGTATATTTCGGCCTCGGTAGCCAATCATAATGGAGACCAGGCATCTACGCAGGTGATGTTATAGTGTACAAGTGTGTACACAAACACAGGTGCACTCTTTGTTCCCTGACTGTCACAATCCGATGGAACGGCTATCCGATACTTCCAGGACAAGATCAGGCATTCAATCAACGGTGTAACGTGCTTTCTGAGGCTATACTTATTATATTATAAACAAAGTTTTTAGTTTGTTTGGTTGACCGCGTTGATCTCAGGAAGGAGTACGATTTGAAAAGGCTAGCTTCTTTCAGTGTTAGATAGCCCAATTATCGGGGAAGGCTAAAGTCAATACATCGTTACAACCACCACAAAGCAACAAAAGAACTAAGCATCAATGAAAAATATGGGGAAAACAGGAAAAAAAATCCTTTTAAAAGCTGTCATTACACGCGCTGCATAAACCAACCACGCAAAAGTAACAAGCAAAAGAATCTTTATCCTTCAAAGTTCTAAAAAAAAGTACATGACAGTATATGTGTGCCTGCTTAGGTTGGGTCACTTTAACCTTATTTATAGTAAATAAATACATTCACGCTTATAACATCACGCTGCGGACAATAGGAGACGCAGATGAAGTTACACGCGTCAGTTATGTGGGAAGGGCATGCATCGGCATTGGCACGTATATGAACCGGTTGAAACGGTGTGATACTAGAGCTTCACAATTCTTCTAGGAAGAGCACTTAAAGAGGTATTCACACATTTATGTAGCTTACGTTGCTTCGCGTCGATTCTCTTTCTACAATCGCTAACGCTTCTATTCTCTTCTATTATTTGTTAATATTTTGTTTTAACCTCGTGACATAGCGATGAGATACGTCATTCCCATACAATTGTTAGTTTACAAACAACGTTCGCGTTTGTAGAATGTCAAGTTGGCTAGGGGTGCGTAATATTAAACACATTAATAAAACATATATGTAATGTATTTTAATATTAATTACTGTTAATTTAACTACACATTTTCACATTAGTGTTGATTTACGATTACTCATAACGAAATAACAAATAGTACCGAGATGATTGAAATGATTTTTATAGTTTTTCTATAGGCTTTTCAAAATGGTCGTACCTTCAGTTGAAGGACTATGTTCCTTGCACGATGATAACCTGATATTATTAAAAAACTATGCTAAGCCGAATAGCGATAAGTCAAAGCTTAATATTCAATTATATCTTACATATCTGAAGACACCCACTGACATGTCGAAATAAATTGGAACACTGCTTACAAATTGCTTTCAGCCTGACTTTATCAGTGGCATACTATTACACACAAGTTATTTATTATATGCCTGAACGGTTGAAACAGGAAAATCTTTAATTTTGATGCAATTATTTTTCACTCTATCGTATTATTTTATTTTTTTATAATAAAAAAATATCTTTCGTTAAGCTGCCTTCGGGGATCTAGTTTGAGAGCTAACATGTATCTATTTTAAACGATGAACATTATTGAACTTAGGCGTATTAATTTCAAGTAGTTTAAAAAGTATAATGTTTCAAAATATATGTTAAGGCAGAATATTAATTTAATTTTGATAGCATCATGATAGTTAAGTATAGTGTACTTACAACTTGATACAGTCATCATCATCATCCTCATTTCAGCCAAAATACGTCCACTGGCCTCCACCAAGGTTCTCCACAACAGCCAGTCCCATGCCGCCCGCATCCAGCAGCTTCCCGCGACCTTTACCAAGTCGTCGGACCACCTTGTATGGGGCCTATCAACACTACGTTTCCCAGTACGCGGTCGCCACTCCAGAGCTTTACAACCCCATTGGCAATCGTTTCTGCGTGTAATGTGGTTTAAATAATGTAACTTGATATAGTGAATACTTGATATCGATATGATATTTGCAAGCTTTGAAATACATATACTCGTGTATAGATACATATACAAACACCAACAGAAATATTGTAACAAGTGGTCTTTGTTCACGACACGATTTGCACATTTCCGAACAAAACAGCCTTTAACTCAAACTCTCAGCAATTCAGCTAGATATAATTGGGTGTTCACATGAGATTCTGTGTAGAACAAGTGTTTTGGAATCCCTTAGGTACTCCCTTGGAAACCCATTTATCCTCTATCAAAATCTATTTCCTGATTCTATTTTATGGCTTAGTAATAATATATATATATAGAAGTAAAAATGTGTTTATGAGTATTTTTACAAGGGGCACATTATCATCATTAGCCTTTATTACTTAGTAGCTTACTGTCTCGGTGGTGCAGTGGTAGTGAATGTGACTGCTGTGCTTGAGGTCTCGGGAATCGATCCCAGTTCGGACCAAAAGTTTGTATGATAAGCAAATATTTGTTTCGAAGTTTGAGTGTTTTCTATGTACCTATAGTATATATGTAATTACAAAAAAAACTGTAAAAGTATTCAATCAGTCAGTCTAGTTATCACAGCACAAGCTCTGCTTAGTTTGAAACTAGATGACGTTGTGTGTCAAATGTCCGGAATATTTATTTATTTAATAGCTCGTTGGGCGCCCGTAGTGTAGGGTGCCTTGCGGTGCGATGGACCGACGACTTGAAGAAGGCGGCTGGCAGCGGATGGATGTGAATTGCCCAAGACTTGGATGGTTGCCGTTCCTTGGGAGAGACCTTCGTTCAGCAGTGGACGGCGATGGGTTGATTAAAGAATAGTTCGTTACTGGACAATCTCCCAAGAAAGAGGTTAAGAACTCTCCCGATCTACCAGGGCCGGTAGCGCGTCCGGTATCACAGACGGCTTGGATCCCGGAGATCGCAGAACGATCTCCGTCCTCCGTAAGCACAAGTCTGGGGGTGACAGGTGAGGCCATCCGTCACCCTAGCAGAAGCAGGCCAGGATGGCAGCGGGACGTGCTACGGAGCACACGCTCTTTTGGGGCAGAAAAGGGGTCATTTGCAAGCCGTAGATGGATGACCCGAGGTACGTCGGGGTTGCAGGGATTTCCTTTCTAGGGTACACCTGGTTCCCCAACTACTGGTACCTGACACGGCATGCGGTTTTTCGTCGGTTCGAGTCCGACATAACCACCAGTAGGTGATTTCCGGGGGGATTTCCGTACAGAAAAAAAAAGTGGTATTATAACTTAAATTTAGGTATCCAAAAAGTTAGATACTTGATAAGACAAAAATATATTTCATTGTAATATTTAAAGTCAGAACAATTCAATAAGAAAACATAACATATACATATATATGTAATATGATTTCATTGTAACAATAGCATTCATTTCTATAGTCTTTAATAGATTCTCGTAATTTAATACCAATATTGTTTTTGTTTCAGTAGCGATCAATTTACTTTTACTTGGACATTTGTGTTATTACATAAGTATGTAGAGCACAAAGGAAATTCAATTAATTTTGGGTTTAATCAGACTTTTTGTCCTTGAAGAGTAAACTACGTAGGTCATTACCACAAATAGAAGATAAACTTGAAATTAACTCTAAGCCATATAATAGGCCAAAATCTCCTTCCTAAAAGGAGAGCTCTATGTCCAGCAATGGACTGGCCGTTAAAAATGATGTTTCCTACCGATATCTATCTTTGTGGCGAGCAGAAATGGAACTTTATCCCCGAATTGACGGTGTATATGTGTGGTTTTTTACAATCAGATAAATTGTCAACACGTTAAATCCCTGAAAAAAATAAAATGAAGGTAAAAGTATTCTACATAAGTACACAAATTAATTTTGTTATTGAGAGTTTTGCTTAACGTTTTCATCATCCATCGAACGTCTAGAAAGGTCACGTAGAACGTAAGTTCAATGCTTAATTCTCACTTATTTGTTATTAGACTGACCTTATGAAATTGTAAATAATATTGTGGTAGACACCTTTAATGTAAGCTTTGAGGAGATTTAAAATGAACAGTATCAAAAGGTAAAATGTTGTTTATGAAAATTGTATTCTATAGTGAAGGTCGTATGACTTAGACAATATCTAATAACACAATCTTTAATTGAAAAGGTGTCATAAGAGTATTTGTGATTATCAGGACAAACCAAACAACGTTTAAACGCCTAGAAAATGATTTTTACCATTTTGCTTTTTATTTTAACGCCAATTTTATTTTTTACGCCATTTTTATACTATATTCATAAGCATCAAGTCACTCTATACAAATTTTAGTACAAAAGATATTTTTAATAAAATTAGTTTCAAGATATAAAAGTGGAAATCTATCAATCGATTAATTAAAAAATAAGGCTGACAGACAATTTTAAGGAGATTGAGTAAAGACAAAAGTGAGAGAGCAGACGTAATCGAACGATAAGTTGAAAATCTTCGTTCAGCAAAAAAATATATTTAGTTTTATGGTACAGTAACCGAAACTGAACCGAATCGAAACTTAGGTTGCCAAGTGTGTATATTTTGTAAGTACATATATTTTGTATTTATTAACTAAAATAAAGACACAAGAGCTTTTCAGTATATATATATATTTTTAGGAAACCAGAAGTGGAAATAAACAAAAAAAATACAAAATACACCTAGCTTATTTACTAATTATCAAACTTAACCAAAATCTAATGAAATATCTAATAACTAAACAATCACAATTATAATTTAAGTACACGCGAAATTCATGTAACAAAAAGACAGGTTGACTATTTCAACGAGCAGAGGTTCCCCTTGCCAAGCGGCCTCAACGCGAAGTGTGTCCAGACTGAACTCGCAAGCTCTTATATTGACAATAGGCTCCTCCCACTCGACTCCCCTCTACTGCCACAAGAAACGTCACTCTTCTCCTAACACGGCCTCTCCTGACTGGAGGGCGTCCTCGTCCTCCTCTTCCCAGACTTGCGGCTCAGCCGCTCCAGAAGTGCTCGGTATGGGCTCGGTCGCCCCCTCGTCTCTAGGCTGAACATCGTGCGTGGCAGCTCGCTCAAACGTGGACTCTGTAATCTCATCATTGCTATCTGCATAAACAAATTACATTCCAGTTACAAAACAATGAAAATAAGTCTTTACCGTTTTCACGCTGTTAAATCATTTAGAATGAACCATAGGCACTACGTTAGCATAGTTCAAGCAAACACCAGAGAGGAAGCACTACGTTAGCTATCTCTGTTATCACGAACCATAGGCACTACGTTAGCATAGTTCAAGCAAACACCAGAGAGGAAGCACTACGTTAGCTATCTCTGTTATCACGAACCATAGGCACTACGTTAGCATAGTTCAAGCAAACACCAGAGAGGAAGCACTACGTTAGCTATCTCTGTTATCACGAAACATAGGCGCTACGTTAGCTTATTTCCCATCGTTAAAAACGGACACATGACATAGGCACGACGTTAGCTTATCATGAACACGCACTATTCAATATGTGACATAGGCACAACGTTAGCATATCACGTTTAATCCACACTTGTATGACATAGGCACGACGTTAGCTTATCATACCAAGCGGGCGTACTCACCCTCAAAGTAAGCAGCGCATGTCTCCGGAGTCCACTCCCCGCGCCACGGCTTCATAAACTGAGCCGCTGCTTGTGTAGATTTACCGTAGGAGCCCGACAACAGTTGTAGCTCATATCGGTCATGGGGAAGCGCTTTGACCACGCGATAAGGCCCACGCATGCCGGAGTCGAGCTTGCCAGTCGATTGCGCCTGCTTAATTACAAAAACAAGTGAGTTGATTTCAAATGCTTGAGGGTTCTCTCGGCCAGCATTCACAGTCGTGTCCTGCTGCGGTTGGTTTCTAGCCAAACGCTCCGAAGCCCGTTGTCTGTGCATCTCCCTCAGCGCTTCACGATTAGGATGAGAGCTGTCCAGGGCCGCCTCACGTACCAGGTGCCTTATGAGAGGCGTCGCTGCTTCAATGCCTACGAGTAAATTTAGTGGCGACCGCTGGGTGGTCTTCTGCTTAGTTATATTGAGGATTAGCTGTGACCGCCACATCATATCTGCCCATTCATCCTGGTGGTGATTACACTGAATGCGGATCATATTCAAAAGTGTTCGGCAGTAACGTTCCACTTGCCCGTTTGAATGGTGCATCTCTGGTGTGATGAGATGCAAGTCGATGCCTAGGTCAGAGACAAACTTTGTAAAGTCTGAGCTCTGAAACATCCTACCCCGGTCTGCGACTAACATTTTCGGTGTACCAAATAAAGAAATAACATTTGTAATGAGTCGTTTTAATTCTGTAGCTTCTTGTCCAAACATAGGGTACAATAGACAAAATTTGGAAAAGGCATCTATTACAATTAGAACGTATCGATAACCATTTGATTGGGGCAGAGGGCCTAATGCATCTACATGAATTATTTCAAAAGGGGCACAAGGCTTTTCCCACGAGTGTATTGGTTGTTGCGGAGCCCTTGGGACCTTTTTATGCGTTAAACAAATTAGACAATGATCTACGTACTTTTGAACAAAAGATTTTAAAGAAGGGAACCAAAAATGTTTCCTAATGAGCCCTAAAGTCTTATCAACACCAAGGTGATCATGTTCATCATGAAATATCCTGAGCAGACTGAGCCTGTGGTCTTTGGGAACATAACAAAAATCTAGGTTCCTCTCCGACTGGAGAGTACTTGTAAAAGAGTAGGTCGTTTTTATGTACATAACGGTTTGAGTCTAGCCGTCCGTCTGTCAGTTTTTGGATGAGTTGTTGGGTCTCCTCGTCCGCAGCCTGTGCTATTCGAGCCCAGTTCTGCTGTTTACGAACTTCGCAAACGTTAACGGGGTTCCGGCTCAAATAGTCCGCATGCGACATTGAAGTTCCCTTACGGTACTCCAAGGTAAAGTCAAAATCCTGCAGGTACATCCACCATCTGGCAACGCGTGGGAGTAAGTCTTTCTTCTGCTGGGTGGATTTCAGAGCCTTACAGTCAGTTACCACTTTAAAATGAACGCCGACCAGATAGTGTCTGTAGTGCTGCAGCGCCTTGACCACCGCCAGAGTCTCAAGCTCATAAGAATGATATCGAGGTTCAGCGCCCTGCGTTCGCTTACTAAAATATTCGACTGCTCGCTTGTGTTCATTGACGTGAACCTGAAAGAGCACCGCACCGTACCCAATTGAGCTTGCGTCTGTGTGGACTTCGATGGGCAAGCTCGGGTCGTATATTGCTAGTACAGGCTCACTAGTTAAATGTGCGATCATCTCTTGCCGTGCTTCTTCCTGTTCACTTCCCCACACAAATAATGCACCCTTTTTAGTAAGTCTGGTAATTGGAGCGCTCCTAGCAGCGAAGCTAGGGATATAACGACGGAAATAACTAGCCAAACTCAAGAATTGACGCACTTGCTTGACCGTTTTAGGAATAGGGGCTTCTACTAAGGCTTTAATCTTAAGTTCGCTCGGTCGTACCTGACCTTGGCTAATGGTGCGGCCTAAATACTCAATTTCTGTTGATAGGAATGAACATTTCTTTAAATTGATAGAGAAGCCAGCTTCAGTAAGCGTTTGAAGTAGTACCGTAACTAGGTTTCGAAGATCGATCGTTATTCGAGGTATTGGGTCTTTTAGAATTAGACAGGTTCGGTTTGACGTAAATCGAAAGGAATTCTACTAACTGATTTGGCATTAACTTTGCATTTGTAGCAGAAGCGCGAATTTGTGGGTCTGTAATACCGCGAATTACGATTGCAGAGATCAGTTCGTCACTCAAGCCCCTAACTATACGCAACCTAAGTAGCGACCGACGGGCGTAATCTGCATACGTCGGATACCGATCTGAATTCGTACTCATTACTTCGTACAAAATATTCGCAACATCTGGCTTCCTAGGGCACAATGGCTTAAATTCCCGTTTAAAATTGCTCCAACTGCGGTCACCAGTTACCCACTTATTAATCCATGTCCTAGCGTCCCCTTTAAGACAGTTACCAATACGAGACAGACATTCATTATCGCTCCAGCCGTTCGAAACCTTGGCGCGATCTACCTCCTCACACCAGGTATCTATATCGTTGACACTAGGATCAAAATTAGAAATAAAATACGCTTGGTTGGACCTCACCGTAGTGTTGATGGAACGTATGGCGTCAATCAATCGGTCAGTTACGTTCGCATCATGCTCCGTGACCCCACTCATGGAGCGCTCGAGCGAAGGCGGAGCCGCCGAGTCGCGATGGCCCGCACCTTCTCTGGTCGCCTCCGCCAGCCGCTCGCGCCGCTCGGGCAGCGGTGGTTGTGACGGAGGTGGCGTTGCATGAGGTACGGCGACAGCGATCAGCTCGTAGGGGGCTTGCGGCAACGCACGCTGCCGTTCCTCAAGCGTTGTCAACCTATCTAATATCTGTTGCATTTGTTGGGTTAATGAATTGCCAAGTGGGGTATGTCCCCGTGACGGATTACTCGCTTGCGAATCACGACGTCGGCCCCGACGTTCGACACGGCGACTTGTGTGAGATTCAAATCCCTTTGCGCGAGAATCGTGTCGGTAGTGGCGCGATTCGCGACTTCCAGAACGGCTTCTACTTTTACGATTACTGTTATGCATATTCGCCGCTTTACGTGAGATATGTAGACAAGATGCTTCACTCTCGGGATAGTAAGTAAATTGGAATGAACTCACCGAGAATTACCGATATACAAACGTACTTAATCTTATTCACTTACGTACACAGCATAACAATGCAAACCGCTTGCTATAAAACCTACGTAACTATTTATATCTACCCACAAAAAGTATCAAATTAAAGTGCTAAACTGCCGATTTTGTAATGGTCAGAGTGGGTCTAGACACGTGTGGTGTATCCCACTTCTGATTTTAGGAAACCAGAAGTGGAAATAAACAAAAAAAATACAAAATACACCTAGCTTATTTACTAATTATCAAACTTAACCAAAATCTAATGAAATATCTAATAACTAAACAATCACAATTATAATTTAAGTACACGCGAAATTCATGTAACAAAAAGGCAGGTTGACTATTTCAACGAGCAGAGGTTCCCCTTGCCAAGCGGCCTCAACGCGAAGTGTGTCCAGACTGAACTCGCAAGCTCTTATATTGACAATAGGCTCCTCCCACTCGACTCCCCTCTACTGCCACAAGAAACGTCACTCTTCTCCTAACAATATATATACATATTTTTCTTTTTCATTGTTGACAAGTTGTAATTTTCACTCAAATTGTACACATAGTTGTACATAGTACTGTCCATGTGGTAACGGATTAATAATAAATAGTGTTACCACCCCTATTCATCCCGTGGGTGTCGTAAAAGGCGACTAAAGGAACAAAGTATGCAAGACAACATCATTACAAAGAGAAGGAAAACTTGAAACAAACCCTATTTCAACTAGTCTGGCCAGCGTGGTATAGTAGGCTAAAACCTCCTTGCTAAGGAGAGGCCTATGTCCAGTAGTGGACTGTAAAAGGCTGTTGATGATGATGATGATGATGATGATATAGTACAGTTATTAATTTTTTTTTTGTTATCTATCCTTCCAGTACATATCAACAGACTGTCTTCACTCTTGTCACCCTACTGTAATTGTTTCATTTCCTTAGTACTTGCTAAAGCACGGTTGGTCATATATCAACGATAATTTGCAATAATTTTGAAATTGCTATGGTTATTCGCTCAATTTTTGTTATAAACTGTTTTTAACATCATCCTAGTTGTAATTACTTCAAAAAACGATTATATCCTTTACTCAAAGTAAACTCACTCAATAAAAAACTCACTTTAAATTAAATCACACAACAAGGAAATCCATTAATTATTTTTAATTTCTATAAGCGATAGAAAAATCAATATTGAATGTAAGTTTTACTGGTTTTGAGATTCTTATTAATATTAAGAGCCAGTACAATTATGGTAGTATTTTGAACTCAATATTTCTGTTAATATTATAAATACGTTAGTAACTCTACCTGTCTATTATGCTTTAACAGTCAAACTGCTGAACAGATTTTAATGAATTTTAGCACAGAGATGCTTTGATAAGGAAGGACATAGATTTTTTACCGCGATCACCGACATACATACGGGTGGGGCTAATAAACAGTTTGTAAAAAAATAAATAGCATATGACACTAAATTATAATGGTTAAATTGTAGCATTTTTCGTTCAGACTCACTCCTTATATGGCTCAGATTATCTTTGTTACCAACCTGAAATAGTCGACAATCACGTCCCAAGAAGTTGCTGGTTTTGAATCAGTGATGACATTCACGAGCTGTATTTGAAAAAGGAGAACGTAAAAACAAATAAATACAGTTGAATTGCTGACAAGTTGTAATTTTCACTCAAATTGAACACGTAGTTATCTTCGTTTAACCAAATTGCCACTGTACAAACTAATTTGTCTTCTGCTAGTTATGGTACAATACATGAGATAAACACTCGTACGTCAAAGATGCTACTTTGTTGTGATATAAAAGTTATCGGCGAAGAAAAAAGAAACATCGAAAATAAACAAAATTTTAATTTAAATGTATATGTACAATTCTCTGTTATCGTTATTAAATTTGCTAAAATCATAATCACAGAGTAAAAGTAGGAAAACAATAAATAGAAACACTCATAATGATAGGGAAAATATTTAATTTGAAAATGTTATATTGAAATCGCCACTTCCAATTACTTTCGTGACGGATCTATTGTTCAACTGATTTAACGTACAAAGGTATTAAAATGGTTCAAATTTATTACTTTTAAATCATTTCAACTTCGTAGATATAAATTAATTAAAGAAAATTGGCTTAAACTTCTAGCTTCAACTGATAAGATATTAATGAAAATTTGAAGAGAACAAAATTTGAAATATTTCAATAGTTTTTATCAAATAAGCCTCTCTTTTCTCGTCTTGTCTTAAAATAGTTGAAGTGTTCCTAAAATATTTAAGCGTTTTTAAACTAGACTTTTCAAAAAATGAAATATTGTTATATGTTTGAAAAGATGTTTTTAATCCAATGAAAAATGTCTTTTATTTCATCCTTAGGCGCTATATTTGGGCTAAAATAAAGGCAATAGCACAATATCGGTTACCTTTTTAGCGTCTAGTTGGTAATTATAACTTTAAGCAGCAATATTAATACAACGATTCCAAATTTTACGAGAGCTATATATATTGCTAATTGAAGCTTTACTAAATATTAGTCAATCTACCCGGACAGTGACACAAGGAAATAATAATATCAAGTAAACAAATACAATAAGGTTAATTAGATTATTTTACAATAAACGTAATAGTTATGGCAGTTCAAAATATAACTTGCTTTAAAGATTGGAATTCTCTTACGATATTTTTTTATCAGGGTTTATGTTTTTGTCTCGTGTTTAGTGGTCTTTATTTTTGTATAACAGTTAACTAAGTTTATATATATATTAGTACCACATTAAACACATAATAATAAATACTAATAATAGGTGCTGGAATAAGTTTGACATAAATATTGTGATATGCCTTACATGTTCTAATCCTTAGGATTTTATATATATAGAGGGGATAGAGGAGTATCGTTCGGTGCACTTGTTTCGACATCCAACCATCATTTCGCTAAAAATCCTTCTGCTAGTGACAGCTCGTGGTGCAAAAAGGGTTACGGAGGGCTACGTAGTCTAGTCAATTAACATTTTACACGCATTGAATTGCACGAGTTTATGATTGTTTAACACATTATTTTTTAAATATCTGTTCTATTGTTAGTACTCAAGCCTTTTACTCAGTTGGGGTAATCACCAGCAGCAAAAATGCAACTAATTAAGCACAAAAATGTGCTGAACTTTAAATGAAAAACGTTGTCAATGACAACTCTCGATTTAACAAAATTAGATATATTCAGAGTTCTAACATATCAAATAGTTAATTCATATTACATTAACAAAATTTGATTCCTATATTATTTGAATTTCAGTTTGTAAATTTAATAAATATTTGACTTAATTACCCCGTTATCAAACTGATTATGTGAAGTTTAAACATAATTATTTTATGTTTGACGATGAATTAGAACTACGGAGTGTGATAATATCACTGCAAAGAAAGGAAAACTTGATAAAAACCCAAATCGGTTGGTCAGTGTGGTGTAGTAGGCCACAATTTCTTTTTTAATTACAGGACTATATCTAGCAGTGGACTCTTAAAAGCTGTTGATGATGATGAAAAGCAAGAAGATTCAGCTTTAGATTTTGTAACATATCTTTGATGAAATTCAGCAAATTTTATCATAACTATCCAATGTTCTTTTTGTTCGTAGGTGATCGTGTTAGTGAAAAGAAAGGTAACATCAGTTCCGAATGTTTATTTTCATAACTATATCCTATTATATGGGTTGCCGACCCAAATAAAGTGAGTGACTGATAGGGCTTTGTTACACGCTCTATTAAGGACGGACACATTTTTATACTGAACCTTTTTTGTTGTTACCTGGTATTTCTTTCTGTTCTTTGTTAATATTTATGCGAATCAACAGTATTAACAAAGGAAAACAAAGTTTTCAGGCTACTGTCTTCAGTTAATTCTGCTTTTATATTATTGTTTTATATTATTCTCAAGCCTATTTGGCATTAGGAATTGAATTCATCGTTTTGATTATATTATCTAGAAAACAAAGATTTTTTAAATTAAAACTAAACTAAACAAAAAACGTCGCGCAGGACTTTGCTCGGCTCCAGTGGCAAGTAGGCTAGGGCTACTGTGTCCGGGGCGACCACGGTTAAAGGACTTACGCTCAATACTCGTAACACAAAAGCTCCGCGTTGTCACCTGGAATATTGGCACCCTTACCGGTCGTGTGAAAGAGTTAGACGATGTATGTACTATCCAAACAGAGGGTGACCGTAACATTACTATAGCAGACTCGATAGAAGGACAGTAGATCCCGGTTTATTGAGAATGGCTACAAGATGATCTATACAAATGCACCTATATAGATCGCTGGCCTGAGGAGCTGCAGAGTAGCATCTTAGAGGTGAAACGTTGAAGTGTACTTATAATCATGCGGGTGCCTATTGATTCGATTATTTCGAAGCGATTTTGAAAAACTGTCATTCTGGAGTCAACTCGGGGGAACTCTCCGCGATGTTCCATTGTCGACCGTTGTTTTGGGGTGGTGATCTCTTTGGTCATGTGGGTGAGGGTTGTCAAGAGTTTAAGCGTGTTCACGGCAGTTTTAGATACAAAACACTTAACACAAAGGGTGAGAATATCCTTTAAACGTGTGCGTCTGCCGACCTTGCCATGGTGAATATGTATTTCAAAAAGAAATCTGAACACCTCATTACCTATAGGAGCGGGAGGTACACTACTCAAATTGATTACCTACTCACTACCAGACACTTCGTTTAGGCAAAGTTGATTTTTAGACGAGGCGGCATCCCATAACCACGCAGATGGCCAGATCTATCCCCAGTAAACTTCTTTCTATAAAGTTATTTGGATAATCGTGTCTACTTCAATTAATCAAACACACTACGTCAACTAAAAGAATAAATCAGCGAAGAGATGTCGACGATCTCACGGTCTCTTTGCCGATGAGTTTCCGAAAATTTCAGTGCTCGCTTAGAAGAGTGCAAACGACGAAACGGATCGAACGAACGGTAACGGAATGAAAATTTCAACTAATTAGCAATAAATAAACAAATTTTATAATATGTGAAATAGATTTTTTAAACGATTTTTTCAAATCTTAACTAATTCGTGGTCCATCCTATATTAGACATATTGCGAGACGTGTGACCCAAAGGCTAATGTATTGAAAATTGAGTACTTGGCGTTTAATTGTATACATCCTTCATCTGTCAGTATTGGCAATGGCTTATGCAAATGGATAAGGACGGATTCCACATCGTGTGTCTAATGGCACCGATTGCGACATCTGGGCGTGGTGACTGGTGTTATTTGTGACTCAAAAATGTAGGTTAAGTTAAGGGAACAGCTGTACAAGACTATCTTTAGACTTGTCCTCTTACATGGTTGTGAAGCGTGGCCGGTGCTGGAGCTTCACAAACAGAAGTTATATATAACGGACATAAATATACTGCAGTGCATCACTTGAGAGGATCACATGAGAAACTTCAGCATCCACCTAGTCCTCCAATCCATGACATCGCAGATAAACTGTAGAAGAATCACCTGCGTTGGCGCAACCATGTTTTGTAGCAACTGTCTAGGTCCTGGTATGAGGAGTAGACCCAAGAAGTTTTGGTTTGACGTGATATACGAGCTTGTTGTTGACTTATTAGAAAAAGTGACATACGATCCAAAAATCTCACAACCAGGTATGCCTAAGACCTGATAAAGTGGAAAAGAATATGCAGGCAAGCGGACCATTGTCTCCACAGTTCTGAAAGCAACCGGCAATAACGGTGAGATGATGATGACGAATCATATTTTAAATTATTTAACGCATTAAATCAAATAATGCACAGGACAGAACATAACGTTTTAGTTACAAATAACCACACTATATTATAATATTTTATGTTTGCATCTTCGTTCAAACTTTTGTAATATCTAGACAATATCTTAGCGTTACGTATTCGGCAGACACATTTCCATGAAGTAAGTATGACCCAGATTGAAACACGAACTAGTTACATACAGCGTCTGACTCAATTTCATATGTCCCACTGTGTGTTATTCTTGAATTGGTAATAGTAACTTATTTGTTGACTTGGTAAGACTTTAGTTATAAAAGATGTACCTAAGTACAGAAACTAGATAAATTTTGGATAAAGATTTTTATATTAAGTTTTGTAACAACTCTTATATTATTTTATAATTCAATCCAGTCAATCCATAGTGGTACAGGAGGGCTAAAGCTCCTTTCTAAGGAGTGACCTGTGTACAGCGAAGTATTGTTAATGATAATAATGATCCATAGTGATTTAGCTAAGTGAAGTACAACAAAAAATGTCTAATATTGAAATACAAACTCACTTAGACTATTGAAAAGTTTGTTTAAGTAATAGTTAAAAGTGAAAAACGGAATCGATATATTTTTAACACGCTTTATATGTTAGCATGTTTATAATCGAACACCAGCTGTAACTCTAAAGTTACGAGTGGCTTGTTGCCTTGTAAGTTTTGGCCTCCAGTTACCTCACTCATTTGGTGTAAAACAAAACAAAAATTACCTATCAAAAAAGTTCTCTGAGTGTGGCTGTTATCGAACCAGCCGGTGGGTAATCTTTATGTACTTAGAAATATTTACTTTTGTTCGTACTTTCAGTCCAAAAAGACAATATTTTTGTTTTTAAAAGAGTCTTGTTAGGAGTCTTATTCGAAAAGAAAATTCTTCAAACATAACACAATTTTCTTCAATTATGTATATTTCCTTTGATATGATGATGAAGGATTTATTTATTTGAATGTCGAGAGCCTGTTTCGTGCGTCGAGACAATTAGTGAAGTTTAGTAGGTTGTCGTTATTGTCTTGTTTGTTTTAATCTGTTATTTATAGAACTATTTGAAGATTATAAAACAATATTCTAGTGAAATAACTTTATTTATTAGAAGTTATTATTCAAAATTTCAATAAAAAATGTATTACACCTGTAGGCCATAGTTTCATAATATCTTAATCTTATTAAAAGTCTAAAAATATTAAATATTGATCAGTTTTAGTTTTCTTATTGCCAAATAATCTATTTTACTCTCATATTTTATCAACAGTGGATGACTTTGAGTCGTAGAATAGTAACTCATCAACAACATTTTACAGTCCACAGCTGGACATAGGCCTCTCCTTAGCAAGGACGTTTTGGCCTACTATACCATGCTGGCCAGACGGGTAATAAATAAATAATAATATATAATAATAATATGAATAGCAATTATTAAGGAACTTTCACAGCTATACAGTTTCAGGTGAATAATTTTGTTTATCCGTCTGTTAATCATCGCCGTAATCAACAGCCTATAACAATTCAATGTTGCATATACTTGGACCTCTCCTTAGAAAGAAAGTTTTGGTCTTCTATACTACACTAGTCGTTTGTACAGAGTTTATGTCAAGTTTTCCTTTTCTTTCTACTACTGAGGGTCGTGACTCGACTCTTACGCTATTTTCGAGATGAACAGGTATAGGAACATTTCTTACTCTTAGTCCTTCATCACACAGAATTGTTCATACAATAATAGACTTTTTGATTTAGTCACTTTTCGGATATAGATAGTAGTTTTTACAACCTATAAACTATTTTTTAACTCGTGCGATCCTAATCAGTATACAATGAAATATATAGATATAGATAAGAGCGCGTCTCGCCAATAAGCCCAACAGCTTGCCAAGTGTTATCAACATATTAAACAATAAACTAATCCTTAGGTAAAAAAATTAACAAAAACATTTTTAAACATTAGACACACAACATCAACTAGTTTCAGTAAAACATTTACAATTGAACATTCATATCTTACAAATTACGTCTAGGGTGGTTTATTGTAGAGGAGTGGAAGGAACGACTTGGGCAGCCAAGCGCTGGACATGCCGTTGTTACGGCGATAAGACCCCTTATGGAGGATTGGCTTGAGAGGCATCATGGGACCCTCTCATACCGACTGACGCAGGTGATCACTGGAAAAGGATGTTTCGGAGATTACCTGTGTCTGATCCGTAAGGAGCCAACGCCTGAGTGCCATCACTGCGATGGCCGGACCGTGGACACAGCGCTCCACACGCTGGCAGAATGCCCGGCATGGGTGGAGCAGAGGCGTGACCTCATGGCGGCCATCGAAGTGGGGACTCTCTCGCTCGGTAACATGGTTGCGGCCATGATACGGAGCGAGGGTGCGTGGAACTCCGCCGTCTCTTTCTGCGAGCAGGTTATGCTTGCGAAGGAGATGGCGGAGCGGGACCGAGAGAGGTTTAGAACTCTCCCGGTCCGCCAGGCCCGGGAAAGGGCCAGGTACCGCAGAAGGCTCAGGCGCCGGAGATCACTAGAAGATCTCCGTCCTCCATAAGTGCAGGCCTGGGGGTGACAAATGAGGCCATCTGTCACCCTAGCAGAAGCAGGTTTCCAAGAAACCATGAGTTTTCCACACAGGAGGGGGCCACTGCAGCCGTAGTTGGTCCGAGGTACGTCGGGGTTCCAGGGATTTCCTTACTAGGGTTCACCTGGTCCCCTGGCTACTGGTACCTGAGACGGCGTGCGGTTTTTGGTCGGTTCGAGTCCGACATAACCACCCTGCGGTGGTATCCGTGGGGATTTCCGCACAGTACAAAAAAAAAAAAAAAAAAAAAAAAAAAAAAAAAAAAAAAAAAAAAAAAAAGGGTGGTTTATTGTGCCGATCTTGTGTCAACTAAAGTGCATTGCTGTGCGATTCTGCCATAAATATTATAGATTAGCGTTTGTTTGCGGTTCCAGCCATGTTTGCTGCAGTTCTTATATACGAATAAAATACGGTGTAGTCAGAGTTTTTACGGCTTGCTGAATATTTGTAGAGTTCATTTAATGTTGTTGTAGATAGTGACAAAGACTGATTATTACAGAAGATTTTCCGTTTATGTAATTATAAATTTATTAACATAGAATAATGAAACATAAACATATTGTCAATCTCGGTGGTATGTCGAAAGTTTTAACAAAATAACATTCCCAAAGTTACATCATTAACTTCGCAAAAATATGATTACAAAATTTTGGCATGACTGTTTTCAAACTTTTGGAACAATGTCCTAAATCTTACAAGTTTGATATTAAAAGACAAAAGCCAAGGTTTAACGTAAGGAAATTGTCTCCTCTGAATGTTCAAATGTTTAAGACAAGAAAAATTCTTATAACTAATGAAATAATTTTAATTATCAATTTAGGTATCACCACTCTATTTATCTCATGGGTGTTATGAGAAACGACTAAGGCAGTAAACTACGTATAAAAACATTCAAATGAAAGAAGGGAAACTTAAAAGAATATCAACCCATCTATCCATCGTAATTGGCCAAACCTCCTTTTTAAGAAAAGCACTATGCCCAGCTGTAGGTTGATCAAGGCTTTATTATATAACATTATTTACTTACAAGGTTGATTTAACTTAATTAATTTTTTGTAAGCATAAATTTTAATTGTTATAAAACTGGAAATGATTCTCAGTTTCATAAAGAATTTTGGTTTTCTTTGTTGAGTAGGTCTTCGTCAGTTGTAAACAAAATTTTAATATTTCGTTGTATATTGTACAGATCATCAAACATTATCAACAGTCTTCAGCAGTCCACTACTAGACTTAGGTCTCTCCTTAGCAAGGAAGTTTTGGCCTACTATACCACGCTGGCCAGACGGGTTGGTAGAGAGCGTATTTCAAGTTTTCTTTTTCATTGCAGTGATGTTTTCTTGCATGTTTTGTTCCCTTAGTTGCCTCTTACGACATCCATGGGAAAAAGAGGACTGGTGACACTTTATATTCTTAATCCGTCACCACGCGGTACACACAGTGGTACAGATTTCGGAAACAGAATAAAAGAAAATATAAGTTATTTGGTGGTGGCGCAGTGGTGGCATGAGCTATAACTATGCTGGAGGCAGAAATTTCGGAGTTAGGTTATTTTCTATGTATGTAGATACGAAAAAGTTCTGTTAAGCTTGAGACTAGGTGGCGTTGTATGTTAGATGTCCGAAATATTTGATTAGTATTCATATATACATATATACACATTTACTGATCGTTTTAAATTTAATATTCTTTTTATATTGCATTGGTAACCTAAGTCTCGTCATCTCCTTCTTCAATAGCAATAAATTGCCAGATATATCTAGTACTCAGTTTAACCTAATGACTTTGTTATGCTAACAGAGAATATAAGAATATAAAGACATCTTTATTTCTTAAATAAATTTAAGAACTTGGCCAGTTTATCTTATCTTTAAAAATATATTAAAAGCCTTGAATACAATGGCCTTTTGTTCCTTAAAACTTTTAGTTTAGTACTAAACGAAGCCGTAAAAGGTTGAAAAACTTTCTGAATACTAGCTACACTTGGTAGGGATACTAAAATAATTCATAAAACATGTTAAGTGTTGTAATACAGCGATTTATTATCTCTGTAAAGCATAATGTAAGGACACGTTAAAGTACGCGTAAGTTATGAGCCAAGCTTGGTTCTGAGCTTATCTTTCTGTACCACTCTCTAAAGAGATGAATAGTGAAAAATCATTGAAGAAATAGTTGGATAAATATCAAAATGTGAAGTTTCATACACAATTAATAATTTCTGTTCTGGAATAAGTGGTTAATATGTACATATGTAAATTTTGTTTAAACTTCTTAATTTATCGTTAATATGTTTTGAAAAATAACATATAATTAATGTTGAATCAATCACACATCTATACCATACTCTTACTTATAGTCCAAAATTGTTGAAAAATCTCGTAATACTCAACTCCCGATATTAACTTTCATCATTTTTTTTTATAAATGTATTTTTCTACAAAAGACACAGGTAAATAAACATGGAATATTGTTTGTAATATGAATGAGAGTAATAAAACAGAGGTCTTCTACTTCAGAGTGATATAAAGTATTACTTAACGTGTTTAAATATTACAATTTGTCAGTGTGGTGAACACTGGCACTTATGTGGAGTGTTGTTTTTTGGACAAAGGAAAACAAAATTAAAATACGTACATAAAAACAGAATATATTTTCAAAGTTATTATATATATATTATATTGTATTTGTAATATTTATTTAATTATTGTAACTTTTTTCGAAATATTAAAAATAATATTTAAGCTCTCGGTACTTTAGTTACGTATGAACTTTAAGTTTATGAATATAACATTTCTTCAAATGTAAAATTTTCTTGAAATGGTTTGTTACCCAGGTATTTTACATATTTTTTGGTACAATATAAAGCTGTTTAAATGTACACTGCTTATTATATTATCTATACTGCATTCACGATATATCTAGATATATATCTATAGCACAGCCCTTAGTATTATCAAAAATTTTTTCTCTATCAATTTGGATGACTGTGTTATCTTTGTTTACGTAAAAAAAAACAAAATATTCTTGGAGTAAAAGCTGAGTATACATCCTAATAATTTTTTTATGATCCTGCCAAAGTTCAACTTATTATTGTGACAAGCTCTGCTTAATTTGAAACTAGACAGCCTTTTGTGTTAAATATCCAAAATACTTATTACTTTATTTATTTTTCTTTCAAACTTCTATTTTCTCCTCTCTCCTAATTGAGTAGATGACTGTATCGTAAATAAATACCAATGTCCACTTCATTAAAACTAATATCGTGAAACATTTCGGATAATACAATTAACATAGTTTTTTATTATTATTACGAATTTCAATCAAATATACAGTGAAAGATATTGTTCAATTGAATAGTCTAAAACAGTGACGTCTCAATCTTGTATTTAGTAGATTTTTCACACAAAATTGTCGTTTTGACAGATGGTAAAAGTGATTAATTTGACTAAGGTGTCATCTAGACTATTAGAAATATATCCTGTGTTGAGTAAGACTTAACAAACAGGACACAAATACAAAGAGCTGCCTCATGTGAACAACGAACTTACAACAGCTCACGTAGTAGAAAGTGGCAAGGAGATCGTTTAAACTAGGTACTAAGTTATCGTTTCACAGACTAAGAAAAACATAAACCAAATTCTTAAGAAGTAACTGAGATTTGCAGTCAATAATATACTAATACAAAGGTTCAACTAAATCAATTATAAGTCAGGTCCATACAGAATACAATTTATTTATTAAGATCTCAATGGTTAGATAAACTGTTTCTTGCAACTGGCATAGTACTAGGCTACTAAATTAAATACGAACTTTCTAGGAATACATTATAAAACAACACAAAATGGAATTTTAGTAATTAATTAATATTGAATTAGTAAAATGGTGAATAAATTAAGTTATTGCAGGGCAGCATAGCCTATTAAGTGATCACTTTTGATTTTTAATTAACACAAAATTACTGGTGCATTCAAATCAGTTATCACGCTATTAGCAGCTGTCATCATCAACAGCTTTTAACAGTCCAATGCTGAACATAGTTTTCATATCACACTGACCAGACGGATTGGCAAAGAGTTTGTTTCAAGTTTTCCTTCTCTTTGCAGTGATGCTGTCTTGCATATGTCGTTCCCTTAGTCGCCTCACACCATGGTAGTAGTAGGAGTGGTGACACTCTGTATTCTTAATCCGTCACCTCTTATTAAATTTAAAATATTTTCAAAAGAGTTCAGGCTATCTAATTTCTTTATTCGCATGTTTTCAAAATAATTTTCATTAAAGTTCATGGTAGTATACCCTTCTAATGTTACTAGAAAAGAAAATCCCTAGTACTCTGACGGGTGCCAAACTATCTGTGGCTTGTAGATGAAAATGTATGTTTTCATTGATAAGTACAATATTTAAACGACTATCTAGTATTGTCGTTTAAAACATATAATATTAATATAATATAATTTAATAATCAAGACTGGCTGTTGTGGAGAACCTTGGGAGAGGTTTATGTCCAGCAGTGGACGTATTTGGTTTGAGGTGATGATGGCGATAAATCGAGAAAATATTTTTTATATCGATTTTAATTCTGAATACAACTAGTCTACCTTTTTTTTTTCTGTACGGAAATCCCCTCGGATACCACCTACTGGAGATTATGTCGGTCTAGAACCGACCAAAAACCGCACGCCGTCTCAGGTACCAGTAGTCGGGGAACCAGGTGTACCCTAAAAAGGAAATCCCTGGAACACCGACGTACCTCGGGCCATCCATCTACGGCTTGCAGATGTCTCCTTTTCTACCCTAAAAGAGCGTGTGCTCCGTAGCACGTCCCGCTGCCATCCTGGCCTGCTTCTGCTAGGGTGACGGATGGCCTGACCTGTCACCCCCAGACTTGCGCTTACGGAGGACGGAGATCGTTCTGTGATATCCAGCGTCCGAGCCGTCTGTTTCCCGAGTCTGGTGGACTGGGAGAGTTCTAAACCTCTCTCGGTCCCGCTCTGACATCTCAATTGCAAGAGTAACTTGCTCGCAAAAGGAGACGGCGGAGTTCCACGCGCTCTCACTCCGCGACATGGCAGCAATCATGCTACCGAGAGAGAGAGTTTCCACGCCGATGGGCGCCATAAGGTCACGTCTCAACTCCGCCCACGCTGGGTATTCTGCCAGCGTGTGGAGCGCCGTGTCCACGGTCCGGCCATTGCAGTGGTGACACTCAGGCATTGGCTTCTTTCGGATCAGACACAGGTGATCTTAGAAGCATCCTTTCCCAGTGATCACCTGCGTCAGCCGATATGAGAGGGTCCCGTGTTTCTTCTCGAGCCAACCCTCCATAATGGGTCTTACAACCGCAATGACGGCGTGCCCGGCGCTTGGTTGCCCAAGTCGTTCCTTCATCTCCTGAGTTTTATAATTCTCGATTTCCCGAGTTCCACAAGTGCTCTCGCTTCCAGGTCCCATGGTCCACCATTTGGTTCCAACCAAGAGACTCGCCGCCTCAAAGGAGATTATGCGGTATCCTCTTATGATCCTGATGGCCATCGCCGCGGTCCTCGAAGTACCGCGACGTTGCTAGCCTTAACAACTAATCCACCTGGGAGGAACTGAAATTCTGTTCTGTGGCATGTGTGTAATAACATTACCTTTTTATCGCACAATGTACCCATACTTAACACAATAATAAACCACGGTACGTAAAAGTTTAGAAGTTAGTAGATAGGATTGTAATATACTAATATACACTTTTACAATTTTGTTGACTCGAGGTTTCCTTCGTTCAAGTTGAACTTGTCTCTTTGAACATCAAAGTAATTTTACCTTAGCAATTTTTGACATTATAAGGTAAGAGGAGGCAGCTCGAAAACCACTTATTCTCCAGAAAATTGCCGGTCATTTTAAAATTAAATTAGGAGACCGAATCCCACCGCTGTCGAGCTTACTTCGTTGTGAAAAGATTATTAAAATTGACGCGCTGGTTTGAATATTGATTATTTATTTATTCGAGTGTATAAACTTCATATTTACTCTTTTCAAAATATATTAAAATGTGCTTGACTTTTTTGACCAAGATATTTTTTTTCATAAAATTAGTAAAGAAATAATAATAAAAACCGTAAAGA
The DNA here is from genome assembly GCA_949316085.1 of Hypercompe scribonia. Taxonomy (NCBI): domain Eukaryota; kingdom Metazoa; phylum Arthropoda; class Insecta; order Lepidoptera; family Erebidae; genus Hypercompe; species Hypercompe scribonia. The sequence continues at coordinate 20,959,041 of OX438970.1, forward strand.
ATATTTGTAATGATATTGTTATAATTGAATTAATAAGTCTATTATAGTCTATTCTAGGACAGAGGCCTTTCATCAACGGAATCACGAGCCGCCAGAGAGTGGGGACCTCTGGTGGTAGATTAGTCATTGCGGTAGGGGATGGGATTGCTGACTACGAGATGACTACTTGCTGACTACTCGTATAATAGTTGTAAGCCTCCACGCCTGAACTGAGGAGGAGAAACGTTTAGCTTCCGGGATAGGGTCTTTTACGGCGTGGCGTCGATTTGAGGAGGACCATGACATGGTCTGACCATGACATGGTCTGACCATGACATGGTCTGACCATGACATGGTCTGACCATGACATGGTCTGACCATGACATGGTCTGACTATGACATGGTCTGACCATGACATGGTCAGATCAATGTTGTTGATGTTTACAATATTTATATGCAAGCGTCTAAAAATTCTTTCGCATCAACGCTAGTAGCGGTCCCAAAAGATTGACAGCGCAGTAAGTTCAATTGTCAATTTCATACATCTCTTTCTATTAGACTGACTCGATGACGTGGGTAGCGAAAGCGACTGCTGTGTTCGATGTCTCGGGTACGATTTCCGGGTCGGACCAAATATTTGTACGATCTGTAAATATTTATTTCAGAGTTTGGGTATTTTTTATGTATAATATGTATGTGTTTACTTAAAGAAAGATATAAGTATTCTATCAGTCAGTCTAATTATCATACACGCTCTGCTTAGTTTGAAACTAGATGGCATTGTGTTTGAAATGTCCGAAATATTTATTTATTTATTATAGAGCTCATCGTTAAATTCAATAAAATATTTCTTAAGTTATATTTAACACGATAATTTAACGTGTAAGTGAAAAGTTTTAAATGTAAAAGTTTAATCCGTAACACATTAAATATTAAGAAATAGACACTTCTAACAAGAACAAGAACATTGAGTGAGAACAATGACCCTAATAGGTCACACGTCTGCTCTTTTGCTCTCTAATTATAAAATAACATTTTACGTACTATGTACATACATCATCTATCTATAATATAGCTTATATAATAGTAATAAATAATAAAAATAATCTTTATTTGAAACCAGGAACCAATGTACAAATTCACTAGTGTACGAAAATAACCGCATTAGTTATAAACTGTATCGTGGCTATTAGCGCCCACCTTCAGAAAAGTGTAGGTATTGGCGTTCCACATTAATAAAAGTAAATTGATCATCATTTGGGTGAGTTATACAATACAAAAAGAAACAATAAGATAGTAAATAAGTGTGTGTATGTGTATGTGTATGTATGTGTATGTATCTATGTGTGTACGTGTGCGTGTGCATGTGCGTGTGTTTTTGAAACATGACATATATGATATGATATATATACTGCTATATTGATTGCCTCGTTGGTCTAACAAATAGCGTATGCGACTGCCGATCTAGAGGTCTTGGTATAGTTTCCCGGGTCGGTCAAAAATGTCATTGGCTATTTCTGATTTTAGGAATACTTAATAGCATTTCGGCATTTCGAACTGAGTTTTTAACTCCCGTGACTCGGAAAGTACGTAAAACCGTTGGTCCTGCACCTGATTTCTTCTTGGTCGTGTGGAATAGCCGTCACACTGGATTGTCAGAATGAGAGAGGAGAGAATGCACATGTGCTTGCACACTAGTGCACTATAATATCTTCTGCGGCCTTCGCGGCTGGTCTTCGTCGAGTACTTCATCATTACCTAATATTTCCATTAATGTGTCTATTATTAACACGTATTGACAGGTATTATGTCACTTACAAAATGAGGTACATACATTTAATAAACTCTACATGAATATAAATCTAACAGTAATAATAATATTTTCGGACATTTCACACACAATGTCTGCTGTGCTCTTTGTAGAAATTAACACTAGTGCCAATTCAATGTGGAGAGACTTGTGACATATGTTAGTGTCCACATAAAGAACTGATACAACTTCTTAACCATGCTCAAGTGTTAACTTTTATTCTTGTGAGAAGTTATTTCACCCACAGTCTTCTATATACAATACTCTCTATGTAACTATAAAAATAGTCTTCTAAATATATATTGATCGTGACGATATTCTTAAGAATACAAAGTATCGCCACTACTATTCATCCCGTGGATGTTGTAAAAGCTGTTGATGAAGGCAAACTAAGTAGAATAAAAGCATTGTAAAGAAAAGAAAAACTGGACACAGATTCTATGATCCTCCATAGCGTCTGTGTCCAGTTTTTCTTTTGCGCCGTACCATAGTGCTTTCCAGCAATAGATTATCAAAAGCTATTCGAAATGATCTGAAAGTTTTACTTATTGAACACCTTTAACTGGGGTCATGTTTTGTGGTGCGATGTCTTCTAATTCTGGTGCAGCAGCCTTTAGATAATAGATTATGTAACACCTAACTCATCAAGGATTAGAGTAGGTTACTCATTTCATAGCTTTATCACTGTCACAAAACTGTTTTCTGTAAGGACGTGATACGACTATTCTATTCTCCCTATTCGATTCTAAAAAAATCAAATCTAAAAACACATTGTGTGGGTTGTATGTCAAAGCCTTCTTTTTGTTCTTTATATTAAAATAAGTACGATAAAACTCAAAGTATTCGATTTTTAATGTTTTGACCAAGGTATGAGATCTTACAGATATTTGCATGAGCGATGGTTACAAAGCACGCAACGTCTAACGAGAAATGAAAAAAAAACTGCAAAAGTAATAAAGGTGTTATGATAAAAAATGAAATAAATCTGTAGAAGGTCGGTGCTAGATTTGATTGATTATGCAAATCACAGTTCTCATTAATATTTTTGATATATTTTTAACGATTATAATACGATAAGAAGACCCTTTATTTATAAGCTCCAACATTGACAAATTTGTCAATCGCACGAAACAAGATATTAAATTCTATTTTGAATAAACCATTATCAACTCTCATTACATAATCATTATATTATATACAGTATATTATAATATACGAAAACTATAACTATTCAATTTAATAAACAGAATATTAATGATATCTATCAATCGCTTTATAATTTTATACCTTACTAGCTGACCCGGCAAACGTTGCTTTGCCATATAAATTATTTCTAAGTAATTTGAGCGGGATGAAAAATGATTAAATTACTAAAATGGCTATTAAAAAATAAGGGTTGATCGTAGAAGGGTGAAAATTGAGCACTGTATATATTTTTGTATGTTGTATCATAAAAAAATAGAAATTAAAAATGTTGTCTAAAAAATAAAAAAGAAATTTAGGGTTGTACTACCCCTAACATTTAGGGGGATGAAAAATAGATGTTGGCCGATTCTCATAGATACCGGATAAGCACAAAAAATTTCATCAAAATCAGTCAAGCCGTTTCGGAGGAGTATGGCAACGAAAACTGTGATACGAGAATTTTATATATTAGACTAGCTGACCCGGCAAACGTTGTTTTGCCATTATTACTAAAATAGCTATTAAAAAATAAGGGTTAATCGAAGAAGGGTGAAAATTGAGCATTGTATGTATTTTTGTATGTTGTATCATAAAAAAATAGAAATTAAAAATGTTGTTTAAAAATTAAAAAAAAAATTTAGGGTTGTACTACCCCTAACATTTAGGGGGATGAAAAATAGATGTTGGCAGATTCTCATAGATACTGGATAAGCACAAAAAATTTCATCAAAATCGGTCAAGCCGTTTCGGAGGAGTATGGCAACGAAAACTGTGACACGAGAATTTTATATATTATATAATTTGACTTTACTTATAAATAGATTACTGAAGTAACTAAAGGAGTAACAAAAGAAAAAGTAGCTAGACTTTAGCGTAGAGTTTAGACAAAGAATATAACTGAAATTGTCTTAGTAGGGTCCTGATTAGGAGAGTTTTTAATATCAAAATACGTAATATTACATACACTAATTAGACTTTTTTACTACGTATTTTTTGTGTTTATTCAAAATTAAATAACAACACTTTTTACCACAGAGAAAACGGTTTTAGGTGTTCAAGGTTAACTAGCAATAATAGAAAACATTTTGATTGAAAACGTCTTCGGCCATTGTCCGAGTTCACTGTCTTCAGTATATTTCTATTTACAACATTATAAATATTCTATTATTTCTATAAATAAACGTATAGCCCTACATTTTTCTGTGTATTAATTACAAATATTGTAACGCACTAGTAGTTTTCGGTCGCCATAATTCATTTATGATCGATCATCAATGTGTCGGTTCATGACATCGGTGAAGTAGGGTTACTTTAGTGAGAAATAAATTAGAGCTGATACTCGGGCTTGTACACATATGTAATATATCGTAAATAAATATAGTAAGAAAATGGAATGCGATTTCTTTAAAACGTATCCAAACAATTGTTTGTAGTATGATATAAGAGAAGTGTATTTAAATATTTTTTTTACGTCATTGCCTGTTTTTACTTTTTAAATAAACAACATTGTCTAGAAAATTTAATTTAACTTGTGAATGTTGATGAGAGGGTACCTCAAAATATGACGAAGTACTTATAGCTTTTGACTATGCTTGATAGTTTCATGGCAAGTAAGTCTCGCTGTATAACAAAAACTATGTGTATGTGTGAAAATCTCGAAAGTCTATTAACGGCTTTGTCTTTGAGCCATAAAAAGGAAAAAGGTAAATTTTATAGTCGTGTCAGAAAATTCTTAATCAAGGTAATAGCTAAACACCTAATAATTTACTGTCGAATTACCAAATTTTCCTTCTTACCAAATTCTATAAATAGAAGTAGGTATCTACAGGATAACTCGTGCTGACCTTGGAAGTCACCGTTTCAGAATGGTAGACATGCGCTCCCGAACTAAACGGTTTGGTTCGTCCTTCCTGTGCAAATCAGTTAAAGCTTGGAATTCATTACCAGCGCACGTGTTTCGCTCTGGCTACGATCCCGGGTCCTTTAGGCGGGGCACGAAAATGCATCTCACTAGGCCGCCATAGTGTGGGTCGCCATACTGCACTGTCTTAATACGCAGTGAGTACGACGACCACCGCTCTTGGATTCTATTCATGCTTCCCATCAGACAGAATAGAGTCACTTTGGTAGGTTGCAATATAAAAAAAATCTAATGTCCGAGTAAAGGCGTTATTGTTATTATAGTATCTTATACTTATAACGTACTGCTAAATACTTCAATTACTAGAATACATATGAATAAATAAGTAATTTTTAAGCATGTTTTGTCTATTGTCTATGACTAACTTTAATCAGCGTAAACTAGGGGCACATATCTTAGTGACAGTTCTGTAAACTTTTCTAATACCTGTCGTTCACATGCTGTTTGGGCCATGTTTGTAGTTAATTAAAACTCATACAATTTTTAGCTTTCATTTACTCGCACTGTGTTACCTTTGACAATATTTTTAATTATAATTATAAAGAGAAGTTGTTTCAGCGTATGCGTCAGATCAGATGACAGATAGTGTTGCCACAACATAATCAAACAATTCCCCTGTGTGCCTTATGGGCCACAACATCTTCCCCCCCGTTGAAAGATTACATGATCTTTCAAGTAGTCCGTAATTCTTCTTCAGTAGGCAGCGGGCAGAGACGAACCAATGGTCTCCGAACGCATCCTCTAGCGGTGCCAACGTCAGCGACTCTTGAAACTCCATCCGGTCCAGGGTATAATTTTGAGACTCTGCCTAGCCGCCAGCATAATGGAGGCACGTGATCTTCTTGAATCAATACTAAATCGCCAACGTTTAGTGTTTTGGTGTTACTTCTCCATTTTACTCAGAGTTGGAGTTCGCTGATGTATTCCTTGCTCCACCTGCTCCAAAAATGTTGGTGAATGCGCTCCAACCGTTCATATCGGCGCATGGTATGCTCCTTGTTGTTCTCCAGAGACGGCGTTGGTAGAGCCGTGAGCGGGCGTCCAATAAGAAAGTGCCCTGGGGAGAGGGAAAGAGGGTCATTAGGAGAGGATGATAATGGGTACAAGGGACGGCTGTTTAGAATAGCCTCCACTTGCGCAACAATATTATAATTTCTTCAAATGTCAAATGGCTGTTCCCTATAACTAGTTTTAAGTGATGTTTGGCTGATTTAACGCCGGCCTCCCAAATCCCACCGAAATGAGGAGCGTAAGCAGGCGCGAACATAAATTTTATACCCTCCTGACTTGCGAAATCAGATAGAGGATCCATGTTTAATTTTAGAAAGTGATTGATTTCCTTTGCCGCAGATACAAAATTGCGACCATTGTCGCACCATATTTCAGCTGGTTTGCCCCTGCGTGCGATAAATCGCCTTAAGGTCATTATAAATGCATTTTTCGTCAAGTCACTTACTGCTTCCAGGTGAATGCACTTATAGCGTAAGCATACAAAGAGGCACATGTAACATTTAATGAGGCGACTACCACGTCCTTTGCGGTTAATAATATGAAATGGACCTGCAAAATCTAATCCCACTGAAGAAAATGGGAAATTGGCAATTACTCTTTGCGATGGTAGATCACCCATTTTAGGGCATAGTGTTTTTCCCCGGAGTCTCCTGCATTGCACGCATAGGTTAACCGTTCGACGAGCGAGATATCTACCATTGACTGGCCACACGAACTCTCGAACAGAGGCTAAAAGTAATTGAGGGCCAGCATGCATTTGCCTTAAGTGTTCCCTCAAAAAAACCAATTTTGTAAGGTGATGCGATGAGTGAAGTAATATGGGATGTCTTTTCTCGAATGTGTAATTTGAGGAATCCAATCGACCGCCGACTCTAATTAGACCATTGTCAATGAACGGTGATAAGGACAATATTTTTGATTTAGTACTCAGAGACTTATTTTTTACAAGTAATTCATATTCAACAGGAAATGATTCTTGCTGAGCTATGATACACAATAAGTGAAAAGCTTCATTTAGTTCTTCTACAGAGAAAACTCCAACACGTTTATTAAATGGATTCTTTAAATTAAAAACAAATCTTTTTACATACGCAACTGCTCTCTGTAGTTTGTTTAAATTCGAATAGTTGATAATGTTTATCATTTTGTTTGAGACGACAGCTACATATGATTTTATTTCTGGTAAATTTTGTTCAATTTTATTTATGACAGGCCAATCACAGCTAGATTTAACTAAAAACTCAGGACCTGTCCACCATATTTGCATTGCAGCCAACTGCTGAGTGTCTACCCCCCTCGAAATTAGGTCGGCTGGATTACATGCCGTAGGCACATAGCGCCAAGATGATGGTGTAGTATTTTCTCTAATTTCGCAAATTCTATTGGCTACAAAAGATTTCAACGTTTTTAAATCGCTATTTATCCACCCCAGAACTATAGTGGAATCACACCAATAAACAATGTTCGTTGGCTTATGTCTAAGACTATCTGTAACAGATTTACAAAGTTTAGGAGCAAGCAGCGCAGCGCATAACTCAAGTCGTGGGATGGTTGTAGGTTTTAATGGCGCCACTTTAGATTTGGCGCACAGCAACCTCACAGTGACGTCATTATTTGCGTTTATTGATCTAACGTAAACACATGCACCATAAGCTCTCAGAGAAGCGTCACTAAAGGAATGTATCTCTGTTTCCACTGAATCCCCACATAACACCGACCTTGGTATTTGTAAGCTTTGGAGAAATGGTAAGCCTCTTGCAAACCTTTCCCATTCATTTGCCACATGCTGCGACACCTCTTCATCCCAATCAATTTTTTGTTCCCACAATTTTTGCAGCATAATTTTAGGTTTAATTATGCAAGGACTTAAGAGGCCTAAAGGATCAAATATTTTGAAAGAATTCGATAGTATGTATCGTTTTGTAATTTTTTCGTTTTTGCTAAACTCTTTAGTTGGAAAATATAAACTATCAGTTTTTGGAATCCACCCAAGCCCGAGAGTGCTCGATGAATCGCTTATTGTTAGGTTTTCTTGAGTGTTAATATTGGAATTATTAAAAAGTGAAGATAAGTTACTTTTGTACTTTCTTAAGTTGTTAAAACAACCCGATGCTAAAGTTTTAGACACTTCTTGTTGTATAAAGCGCAATTCATTTTCATCATCGGAACCTGTAATCAGATCATCTACGTAAAAATAGTGTTGAATAATCATTTTAATAAGATAATTAGAATGTTCTTCACCTAATTGTTTCAGACACCGCGTACTTAAATAACTAGCACTCGCAGTGCCGTATGTGAGAGTATTCAAGCGCAACGTTTGTATTGGTTTCCATTCGTTCTCTCGCCAGAGAATGAGTTGTAAGTTACGATCTTCGTCAGCGACTAGCACCTGTCGGTACATTTTTTCGATGTCGCCTGTTATTATATATTTATATTGTCGCGCTCTAATTAGAATAGAAAATAGAGAATCTTGTACGTTAGGTCCAACTGCTAAAATGTCGTTCAATGAGTACCCCGACGTAGTACGAGCTGAGCCATCGAACACAACTCTGAGTTTTGTTGATTCACTATCTTCCTTAAACACAGAGTGATGACAAAGAAAATATGACGCGATTGGATTACAGTTTGACGACAGTGAGAGATGTCCCAAATCCGCGTATTCTTTAATAAATTTTGTATATTCTATTTTTAAATTGGGATTTCGTTTAAATCTCTTTTCTAGATTTAAGAAGCCTTTTTTAGCCAAATTGTAGGAATCGCCCAAGCAGTCTGTATTTTCTCGTAACGGCAGTTTTACGCAAAATCTACCGGTATTTAGACGAGTAAGATTTGATAAAAAAAGTTTTTCGCATAGTTCGTCATTTTCACTGACGATAGGCCTATCTGGAATATTTTCAATATCCCAAAATATTGGCAGCATTTTGTCGATTTGATCGTCGGCCGACTCAGTAATTATAGCATGATTGCAATGAGTTTTTTGTGTATGGCCATTTGTAAATATCGGGCCTGATAGTATCCAGCCAAGTTTAGAACTACGTAATTTTGGATATCTGAATCCTAGTGATTTTTCGTCATTGCCTAAAATATCCCAAAATTTATCCGCTCCGATTAATATGTCTACAGCAGCGGGTAGATGGAAGTTTGGGTCCGCTAATTTAATATTATTAGGTAGCTTTAGCTTATTAAGGTCAATGGTAAATTTTGGTAACGTGCTAGTTAAACTGTCTAGTACAAAACAAGAGAGATTAAATTTGAATGGCGTATTTATGGAATCAATTTCTACGTCGCAACTTTCAATGCTACTATTCGTACAACTATTCCCTATGCCAATAATGTTCATTTTGTTGATTACTTTTGATTTTAGCAATAATTTGTCCTTTAATGTTTTTGTTATGAAAGATGATTGACTTCCGCAGTCTAGTAGCGCGCGAACGTTATGTGATTTTTTAGTTATCGGATTTGTCACTTGAATGAGTGCAGTTGGAAGTAAAACCAGACTAGAATTCCTATTGGAAAAATTGACTACTGTATCAGACTCTGCAGGCGGTTCATTATCGTCAAGCATGGCGTTGTTGCTTGTAACAGTTTGTGGATTGTGCAAAAGACTATTGTGTTTCCGTCTGCAGGTGCGGCAAGGACTTCTAATACAGCTTGCCTCAGGGTGTCCTTGCATTAAACAATTGGGGCAAAGCCTATATTTTTTGACATCATTATACCGTTCTTGGACACCTTTTGCAAGAAAAGTACTACAATTAAATATTTTGTGGTTTTCACCACATATAACACATACAAAAATAGAATTTTCATTATTTCTTATTAAAAAGATTTCGTGTGATAGCTACTAGGTTTTTTAGTGTTTTGCGTGACAAAATTGTTTCGCGGAACATATTGTTGTCCCTTAGAACTACTATCACTTTTATTACGATTGAGTGACTCTAAAACATTCGCGCGGTCATTTAAAATTTTTAAAAATTATCTAATGTTGGACAGTTTTCTAATGTATTACGATACTCCTCCCACTTAGCATGCGTTTGGTTATCCAATTTGGATGTTAACATAAAGATAATTAAGATATCCCATTTGTCTGTCGAGTGGCCAAGACTATTTAGTGCACGTAAATGTTTTGTGACATGATCTGCTAAGAATCTAAGTGATTTTTCCGATTCTCGTGAAGGAGCCTGTATGTCGAATAATGCATTTAAATGTTGATTAGTGAGCACTCGAGTATTGTTGTATCGTTTACATATTAATGTCCAAGTTTTACTATAATTCTCATTTGATATTTCCAACTTAGATATTACACGAGCTGCTTCGCCTTCTAAGTAGGAAACTAAGTAGTGATATTTATGAATATCTGTTATGCGTGAATTTTTATGTATTAAACTTTCAAAGGTATCCCTAAATTCCAACCACCGAGAGTGCATACCACTGAATTTAGCTATTTCAATCCTTGGCAATTGAAATCCCATGCTTTGAGAAGACTGAGATAAGTCTTTAGACTCGACTTCAGTGTTAAAAATTTTGTTGTGAGTTTCTAGCAGTGTTTTTGATTTCGCAATTATCCCAAAAAAGTTATTCTCAATCTTCTCGCGTTCCTCAAGCTCTGTGTCGAGATTGTCAAAATTTAAAACCTCTATCTGATCCTGCACCTCACTGAACCTGACCGACAATGCCTCAGCTTTTGTTATTCTGAGTGACAGTTCAGTCAGCTCCACCTCGGTCAAAGTATTTATTTGGCTGATGTTGTCTACATAAATTTTGAATTTCGTTAATTGTCCTTTTATGGAACTTCGTGTTTTGAATAACATTTTGTCCGTATTCTCTTGATTTGACATTAATATTTAATGGTAGTCAGTAAAAATTAAAATAAGTTTGTGTTAATCGCCAAATAAACTTGGATGAGTATAAAAAATATACACATATATGCTCACGTCCCTCACAAAGATGAAGCGCCGATCATGAAGCCGGGTTGCGCACGTACAACTTGCAATCTATTCACGCGCAGCCGCAGGGTTATTATGGGAGGCCTTGTCGTATTGCGCAGCGAAGAATCCTGGAATTATTCGGCGAAAACAATGAATAATGGCAAAAGTGCAAAGAGAAGGTTCTAAAGGAACTTTGTATTGTTATAAAGTGTGAGCACTATTGCTATCTGGCGTGTTTTGAACACTAGAATCATGTGATTAAAAAACATAAACAAATCTAATAAATATTATTCAAATGGGAATTTAGTTCGATTTTTATTAAAAACGAACGATAAAATGAAGCTTTATAGCAAAACAGACAACAGATGAATAAAAAACAAGTAATTAAAACACGTGTTTAACCTAAAAATGTATTGTATAAAGCACGTGTAAATTATAATCTTTTTATTTCGTTTGACGCCAAGTGAGGCTATCAAGGAAAGGGATTGTGTTTATTTAGGATAGTAAAGGAAGAGCACTTATCTTTAGTTGGAGCCCGATGCACGGCGTGATGCTTTTGATGCGTCCACTGGCCACAACGGAACCCAGATAAATTTTGCTTCGATTACTTTAATATTTTGAGTTCCCCTCATGGGCCACCATTACATGTTTGGGCCATGTTTGTAGTTAATTAAAACTCATACAATTTTTAGCTTTCATTTACTCGCACTGTTACCTTTGACAATATTTTTAATTATAATTATAAAGAGAAGTTGTTTCAGCGTATGCGTCAGATCAGATGACAGATAGTGTTGCCACAACATAATCAAACAATTCCCCTGTGTGCCTTATGGGCCACAACACATGCAAACGATAATCAATTAAAACTTTTAACATATTAAAATACTTTATGCTGGATTACAATACAATGACTAATATAAATTGATTTTCGAGTTGTTATGCGCCGACAAAGGACAGTAAACTAGAATGGAGCAACGAGACTTTGCCAAAGGGAAAACAATTTTATTTATCAGTTTGCTTATTTGAATTCATATGTCTATATTTTTATTTTATTCCATCGTATACATATAATAATAATCAACAGTATGCGTTTTTGTTATTTTAACCCCTGACGTAAAAAGAGGGGTGTTATAAGTTTGGCGTGTGTGTGTGTGTGTCATTCTGTCTGTGGCATTATACTCGTAGCTCCTAAACGGGTGAATCGATTTGGATAACCTCAGTAAATAGTAAGTCAACAGCAACTTAGGTTTGTCTAAGTATGCGAGGCGAGAGGGTAGGTAGTCCCTTCCCCCGACCCCCGACGTAACGAGGACACCTGGATAAAATTTTTACTAATTTAAACCATAAGGGCTAACATGTATTTATTGTTTACTTTTTAGAAGTATTATATTGTGACGCAATTTTTTTTATTTTTGAAGTGAAAACTTCTTTATGCGCGTTGAGCGTTTTGGTAGAGGGTAAAATCCTCGGTTCGCGTCACCGACATGCTAATGATAATAGTATATCTATAGCTATGGAGAATATGATATTTTATATTATATATGAAATTTATTATTATTATATATTATATATGATATTATATATTATATATAGCTATATATGAAACATAAAAAATTTCATATAATTTTTGCATATAGTTTTAATTACTCTCAACTTAATAGTTCCGTTTTCACTTCTATCGGCAGTCCCACGACTGCTACTGTTTTTTTTTTTTTAATTTTATGGCTATTCACCTTGAGATGCTCATAACATCTTGCTTGTTTTACTCTATGAAAGTTGAGTCAGATCAGAAGAAGCTATCAAAACATTTGAAGGCAGATGTAATGTGTAATGTTCTTGAGACTTTTATGTCTTTAATAGTTGGCTGCCTATCTGAATAGTATGGTAGTTCAAATCAGACGATAGAAAACAGTAAATCAGGATGAAGAACACTGACAGGCGAGAGAGTGACGGTTTATGCTACGGAACCTGTAGCATAAGCCGTCACGAGATCTAAGACTTTCAGTAGGATACGATACGAATGTTTCTATCTAAATTTATTTATCATAATCATACTAGTTTTGACTCATGATACATGTAGCCCTTGACCTTGACCTTAAAAATTATCCACAGCAGCAATTAATGTGTATGAAACACAAACTTCCAACGTATCAAAGACCTTAATTATCTCGTTCCCTTGTTTAGTGCCTTTAAAGCCTGTGAAGCAACATTTATATTGATATTATCACGAGCTATGTAAATTATGGACCGTTAAGGAAAATTTTGATCAGTTGATTATATCACTGTTTCCTATAAGATAAATTATGTTTAATTTAAAACCAAAATATTGTATGAATAAAGTGTTCTATTAATCTTAATATTCATCTTTGTAATGCAGTGAAATATATCTGGTAACGGATTCAATATGTAAATTGCAATCGCATGGCTTCTTAGTAGAATGGTTGATAATCCTGAGGTGAGTCTTTTGGGCACACAAAGAGCAAATTATTGATCAAGGTCATTGGTTCTATGTCTAAGTGCCATTCATTTATAATATGTATAGGTTTATTTATTTTTAGATTACATTTAATAATTTAAATATCCAGTGTTATTCTTTATCAGATCTACGAAAAATTTGTAGCACTTTTATGCTACACATTTTTCGTAGATTCCGTAGATTTTCTTACCATAACTACACTGTTCAAATATTAAAATACTAAATCATTATAAATTACGTAGAAAAGAAAATTATATACATACATGTTGAGCATAAACTTCATTTTTCTGTTACAATTAAATTATTGCTTCTCTCGATATACTTAATTTATAAATTAAACAATTAAATGGATTGCTTTTGTTTATGCTATGTTATGATGTATTTTTGAATAATGTGAAATAGAGCCTTCGCTCGGTTCCGGGTGTGGGGAAATCAACATTAATTTTACACGCATATTTTGACACCATGTGCGATATTTCATCATTTAACAAAGGATCATGTTTTTTTTTAACATATATTCAGTATAAAGATAATAATAATAATAATAATAATAATTCTTTATTAATCTAAAATCAAGAATACAATAGTACCTATCTTAAAACTAAGCCAATATTATGAAATAAAGCTACACATGACACCCTGAAGATAGTGTTAACGGCGATGTCTGTGCTAGTATAAACTGTGTGACAGACATCGACGCCTTCCTCCAAACTACAGAGAATACAATTTATGAACATTTAGAGGGTAATGTAGTACTCCATCTATACAAGCCTAGTAAGCAGTACCATAGCAGTTAACAAATGAGACAAGGTCTAGTGTGTAGTGTAATACTGTGTGCACGCCATTTTGAATGAATGTGTGCATGAGTGTTTTTGTGAGGTATGTGTTTGTGTGAGCATTGTAGTGTACACCAAGACAACCTTAGGTCACTGTCATGAGCAAGTTCTCCGTCTCCTCATACGTTACGTTTTTAAGGTATCCAGTAATTTCGTTTTTACATTGCAATCTTGATAAATGATATAGGTTGCACAATTTATTTAGTCTGTTGTAGAGGCGACCACTCAGACTCTGGTAGTGTCTGCCAGCTAAGGCCGTCCTATAAAAAAGCTAAAGGCTAAAGATATGAAGCAGCTGGAAAAAGAAGAAATAATAAAAGAAAAGAATTTCCTAAAAGATACCATTTTAGAATTTAACCTAGTTTTGTATGTTAAAAACTATTTTTTTTTAATGAACTGAATGAATGAATGAATGAATGATTGTTGTAAATTTTCTAATACTTGTCGTTCACATGTAAACGGTAATCAATTAAAACTTTTAATATATTGAAATACTATATGTTATATTACAATACAATGACTAATATAAATTGCTTTTCGAGTTGTTATGCGCCGACAGAGAACAGCAAACTAGAATGGAGCAACGAGATTTAACCAAAGAAGAAACTCCAGACTCAGAACAACAATTTATGGATCACACAAAGTGTTGTGGGACCATGTAGGATTTGAACCCACAACACTCAGCGAAATGGAGAGCGGCATGGCGACCGCTTAAACCACTAGGCCAATCGTGTAGTCCATTGAATTCATATGCATGTATATCTTTATTTTATTCCATCGTTTATATGTAATAATAATCAACATTATGTTTTATGTACTTTATATATTTTATACAAGACTGAGTTCAAGAATAGAATAAAATTCCCATGAGATGCTAGTTTTGTATGTTAAACACAAATCGTTTTTGAAAGAAGTAATTTGCACATATATCTCAAAATATTATATCATATAAGCAATTTTTTAAATTTTATGAGCCTAGATAAATGACTTTGCTTGATGGAAAGCATAAATAGAATCCAAGAATTGTGGTCACCATACTTGTTGTAAATGTATACAATGTAGCATGGCGAGCACACTATGGCGGCCTAGTGAGAGGCTGTTTCACGCCCTGCTTGTGGATGTAAAAGACATGATAGTCGTCGAGGCGGTGTATAGTTCCCCACACTCACCACGATGACAGTCACCCCTACATGAATGGAAACTATCATTGTAAAATATAAGGGCTGATTTTACTTACTAGAAAAATAAATACATCTGGTTACAAACGTTATAGTTATTAAATAAATGTTATTCCTATTATTGAATAGTTCTCCAAATAAACGTACTAAATGTGTTAATGAAAGCACTCACGGCTGCGAGACATAAATCCTAAAATAAATACTTTTACTGACGTGAGGAGTGTCGGTCTCTTAGGAGACATGACTAGACTAGACTGTTATATATTTCTTATCCTAGCTACGGCTAATAAAACTATCTTATACT
The DNA here is from genome assembly GCA_949316085.1 of Hypercompe scribonia. Classification (NCBI taxonomy): domain Eukaryota; kingdom Metazoa; phylum Arthropoda; class Insecta; order Lepidoptera; family Erebidae; genus Hypercompe; species Hypercompe scribonia. The sequence goes on from OX438970.1 coordinate 20,974,666, forward strand.
AAATCTTTTTCTTTTAATATTTAAACAACTATAAACAAGGCGGTAACGCAATCTTCTGAAATGGAGTTTAATATTTTATTTCAAATTCTATGAAATAAGACCAGGTTTATTGAAACAGAAAATAGTAATTGGGATGAGGATCAATGTATAGGTGTAGTCGGGGAATTATGATCCGCACGCTACGCTTACTTAGCGAGTGATAGGTGGGTGACCAGTTGTCCCAGGCCTTTTATTTATAAAAAAAATTGCCAGTAGTATTTAAAATAAGAATGTTGAATCAAGATGATTTTGTAATTCATTCCCTGACCTTTTTACCCGTCTACGCATCTTGTACGTGTGTATGCGTGTAATATTCTATATTACCTTATGTTTTTAAAATTGTGGCACGCATTCATTCAGTTACCTTATCTTTAAATTCGTCTTGGCAACCCAAGTATTCTTAGATAGTCGGCAAGAATAAAATTATAATGATGACTGTGAGACGCAATAGTTTAAAGTAAAATATTTTTATTTGTTACAATATGGGTATAACACTAAAGGCTCATGACGACAATTTTAAAATGATAGTTCATGACCATATATATATGTACCATTTATGGTATTCATAAATGTACACCTAAATATTTTATTTTACTTTTTTAAAGACAACGTTCGCAGTATGAGTAAATCTTTTGTCGCAGGGGAATTCACAAACATACATGAAATTTACACAGCTAACACCCAGACTCAGAACAATAATTTGCAGACCACATAAAGTGTTGTCCCATGTGGGGTTTGAACCCAGAACACTCAACACAGCAGAGAGCGGCGGGACAATTGCTTAAACTACTAGGTCAATCATGCAGTAATGTACACCCGATATATGTTAGACATTCACATGATGACAATTCTTTTCATGAATTAGGCCGTTTACGGAATGTGTAAGAAATGTATCTAAAAGTGTAAATAAGAAAAAATAAAAAAGACACTTAAAAATAAAAAACTAACTGGGTCAAAAATAACTAATAATAACTATCTTGACCGGAGGCCCGCTGATGCAGGGGTGACAGTTATCGTGATAACTATGTGAGGCTTACGCTGCCACGATGACTGTCATGCTTTTTACGTTCTCAAGCGTGGCGTGAAAAAGCATCTCACTAGACCGCCTTAGTATGGGTTACCACACTGTATTGTCTGCATTTGCAATGAGTATGGTGACCACAACTCCTTGGATTCTATTCATGCTTTCCATCAGGCAGATTAGAGTCACTTTGGCAAGCTCTTGGCATAGAAAAAAAAAACTAATAACTTAAATCATTTTTGACTTAAGAATTTTATGTTCAATTTATTGTGACATCCATCGCATTCACATGTCTGGCTTATATACGTGAGTTTATAACTCTGATCTATTGTATCATGACACTATTCTAATTGATTCGTTGTTAACCATTCCGAGCTGTGAGCTAGTTCGTCAGCTACGGTGAAGTTGTTTGCCATCCAGCTCGAAACTATGCTCTTTATGCAAGATGTTTTTAAAAATATTTCGAATGTGAATAGTCATTTTTTTCTTCTGTAACATCAACATCACTTTTTTTTATCGCTTAAAATGTTGCAACTCGCTAAAAATCCGATGAAAAACACGTCACATCAAACGATGCCGGTCACACGACTCTTGCGGTTTCGGGCCACATCTGAAATTGTAAAATACCATCTTGCGGAAATGTCCTCCAAATACATTCCATTTTCAGTGAGACACGACAATTATATTTTAACGGAAATTCGATTCGTCCGACCTCAGCCTTTATATTTTCATGATATATTTTTTTAAATATACTACCGTATCTATTTTACCACAAGAGAGGGATGTTTATTATTGTTTATTGTTTATTGTTCAAAAGAAGTAAGTAAGTACATTACACAGTATAGGCCACTAGCCTCCACACTAGGATTCCCTGTGTCGTGAAGACTAGTCTCTCTCGTCTAAAACATACATAAAAGCATAAGTACAGGTACAACGTTTGACGAGTTGGTAGGGTGTACAGGTAAGATTTTTAGCATTGCTCATTTAAGCTTAACATAAATACAGATTAATAAGATAAAAATGTGTACGTGCGTGTGTGCGTGTGTGTGTGTGTGGGAGTGTGTGTGTGTGTGTGTGTGTGTGTGTGTGTGTTTGTGTGTGTGTGTGTGTGTGTGTGTGTGTGTGATGTGTTTCGATGTTCTGTGTACGTCTGCACGGTGTTTTTATTATAATATAAAGTATAGGAAAGTAAATTTGTCTATAATATCCTAATGAAATTTTCTCTGTTATTATAGTCCATGTTTTTCAAATAATTTTTTATTACATTTTTAGCTTTTTGTCTGGTCAGCTGAGTGATTTCAATATATTATTTAATTTTGAGTATATGTAGGGACCCATGTAATAAAAACATCTTTTGCCGAAGTTTAAGATAGTTTTCGGCTTAGTAACTTTGGGTTTCCTCCTAGAGCGAGTGTTCGGTTCCACATTTACGTAGGACGTTTTATGAAATTTTATTGCTACAGCCAAGTAGTATAGTTGGCGTACACGCAAGACACCGGCTTCTTGGTACAGTTTGTCTGTAGGAAAACGAATCGGCATTTTGTTACTAACTTTGAGGATGGCCCGTTGTGAACGTTCTACTTTAATTAGGTGTGTCGTTTGTGCCGCTCCCCATGTCGTGAGACAATAATTTATAACGGATTCGCATAATGTGTAATAAATCATTTTTAGCGTAGTTTTGTCAGCGAATTGTCCCATTTTTTGAAGAAGTGTAATAGTTTTTTGATACGGCTACTAGCATACTCAATTTGTTTTGTCCAGGTTAGGTGTTGGTCAATATAGATACCGAGGTATTTTATAAATGGCACTTGTTCAAAACCTGTACAGGGACACGCTAAGCCTGTGCTTTTGCACGTATGTAGTTCTATAGATAGGTGTGAAGGGCATGAGTTCCTTTTTGTGACACTAAAATTTATTATTTTTGTTTTGTCTTTATTGAGTGTCAACAGATTATAATTTAACCAGTTCGCGACCTGATTCATTCCATCCTCAGCAGCCTTATATATAGCTTCCCATGATGTTTCGTAGAAGACTATGGCCGTGTCGTCAGCGTAAGTGAATATCTCAGCTTTATGGAGAGGCAGGGAGCAGAGGGTGTTAATGTATATAATAAAGAGGGTTGGCCCGAGTACGCTTCCTTGCGGTACACCATATCTAAGACTGGCGTAATCGCTTTGGTATTCACCTATGCTAATTCTTTGTGTTCTTTCGCTTAAGTAGGACTTGAAGCAATCGTAAGATGTTCCTCGTATTCCGATTTGTTCAAGTCTTTGGAAAAAGGTACTTCTAGACACGATGTCGAAGGCTTTCGCTAGGTCTAGGAAGACTGCTGTACACTTATTTCCGATTATTCGACACATATAAGCAGCTTAATGAGAGTAAATGTTGTATCCCATAAAAAAACCGGTTTTAAGTACAACTTTCAGTATTTTTCACCGCTTGAGTGGATTTACCGGAGGTCTTACAACATTTCCTTAAATACTGAGGAGGGGATTCTCCGTATGCTTTTATAAGCTGGTAACGCGCTTATAAAACTTAGCTATTTTCAACTATTTTAACAATTAGTCACCTACAATTAGTTGACCGATCCATTGTTTGAAACCCTACAACACGAAAAAAAGGCTTTTATCCGTAAAACTTATTACTAAGAATCATGTATGATAAATTTATTTCATAATTATTATAAAGTTTTCTTGTGGTTACTGCCGTGGACTCCAGCTAGGGTCTTGGAGCCAACTTTTCTCGTTCAACTTGCTAGTTACGCCAAGGTCTTGTTCAATATGATTACCTGTGCTTAACAAGGTCGAGTTGCGAGGGGTGGGGATTTTAGGGAGTGCTCGTCAGCCAGAACCAGGTTTAGAGTGCATTGGGAATGCTTTATTTGCTCTGGACATAGTTTGGTCGAGCCTATCGGCTGCTCAATGTATAGCGGAATTTTGCTCTCAACCTCTGCTAGGTGCTGCAGTTTGTGAGTTGTATTCGCGTGGATTTGCACTTCCAGGAAGTCGGTGAAAGTCGGAAGTCCGTTTGACTCTCAGTACCGCAAAGTGGAGTTCCGTCACCAGGCAGCAGTGACCTGATCAAAGTGGATTTCCCAGAAAGCTCGCTCACCTATAGTGTGATATACTACTCCGCTACGTTTGTAGCGGCGTCGAGCTTAGATGCTCGAAATGTAGTCTTTAGTGTAGTGCTGAGCTGTCAGCTGTCTCCTGGGAATCAGGAGGAGAGTTCTACCATGTACTTGGCAAAGAATCGCCATTCTTGATTTGATAGAAGGATTAGTAGAAGTATTTGTGGAATGTCCTCTAGAGCCAAGCTCACCGGCTGATGGTCTAAGACGACTTGGACATCCAGGTGGTCAAGATACATAGCCACGTCTATAATGCATATGACGGTTAAATCTATGACGTCCGGCATGTGGGTTATGCAGTACGAGTAATGTATCGAAACCTCTGGTCTTAATCCCTGGTACTCGTTTAAATCTGCATCAACTAGGAGGCAGCGGCCTTCCGGGCGTGTGGAATTGGAGTGCCACGTTATTTATTTTACATTAAGTGACCGGGGATTATAGTGGGCAGTGGTGAGTTCAGCTAGGTGTGCACATCGGCCACTGCAACACGCTGCCCTGATGGGCTGTAAAACGCAACCACACCAGAGGGCTCGCTGCTGATGTAGACCTCTACTACCAAGACTAGAATGTCGGTACTGGTTACACATGGTGGACGACTTTTTTTTTAACAGATGCCAATTCGTCTTAACTGCTAATCTCCTTCAAGCAGTCCCTTCTGGAGAGCGTTGGTTCTTCCCGTAGACATGGCATCCATCCATTCAAAATTGGTAGTTTCAATAGCATGATCTACTCTGTTAACATTCCGTTGATATTCCAGAATAATGTAGCCAACACAAATTTAGAATTACATAACGCTGCTAGGCAGTCCTGAATCAGATGGACGGAGGCCCACTTCTCCAATAATACTACCAATACTTTCTGTAAGGTACTGATGGTGCTGATAAGTCTAGATTCACGCTGTCGAATAAACTTAATTATGAAATATTTTATAAATAACATATAAGACTACGTACAGTCGTTATAATGTATCACACGTCGCACTTGCTACATTCATTACACGAACTTGAAATTTATACTCGTAGACGATATGATTCATGAGACATGGTAAAATGTAACAGTTCAGAACAAATTATTGTATATTGCTGCACATATAAGTTTTATAATATTGCAAAAATAATGAAGTATTTAAAAAAAATAACACCTAATCGTAGATGAGAATTATTCATTAGGCCTATGAAACATAACTTGTGATGTAAAAACAAACTAAAAGCATGATTGATATAAAGTGATTAGAAAGTTTATGTTTCACAGAATCGTGAATTAAATACTTTTCTTTACTGTAGATAGGTGTTTTAATTCTCTATACTAACATTTAGACGACTGAAATTTAAATATTTTACACTTAAAAATATATTTATGAGAATGCTTAAAGATCTTTAACAGAGAGCAATGAATTATTTTTACAAGCGTTTGTTTTGTTTGTAAACAAATTTTAAAAAGAAAACATTTAGTGTTTTGTAAGATAATATACCTTATATTACATAAGAGATACTTTTGACTGTTTAATCTAATAACAAGAAATTACACAAATCCAATTTTGAATTCGGAAGTTAATATTCCAACTCAATCGAGCTTAACATAATATTGTAACACTTTCCTAGTTCAACATGGCGTAGATTATTAATAACATCCATAGCTTTATTTGTACTATGTGCGAAGGATTATCTCAAAAATAAATTGTTTTAATAGCGGACGTTAACTTGAGATTAGATTTTCTTTTTAGTCGGACACCCTTGGCAAAGTGATCGTGGCTCTTGATGGGCAAGGTTGCGGTTCGCTGTCGCTGCTTAGTTTCAGGGCTGCTGCACTTCGTGCAGTATCCCTCCGTTTATGCTGGTTTTGAGTATTGTGGCCACTTTGTAGAACTAGATTGTAGTTTTATTAGGGTGATAGGCAGCGACCCCGTAGTGTTGCACCTTCCACACGGCATTATAAGTATTTGTTTTCGCAGTCTTAATTCGTCAAAATAAACACTTTCTTTCATTGGATCGTTTCAGTGTATCGCTGATTCCTGATCTTGTTAGCTAGAATCGCATTAGTTTTTTTTTCTAACGTAGGAAGATAGTAATTTTTTGATATAGAAATTAAATAGAAATAGAAATTGTCTTCTTAGTCGAAGTTCCAGGCCAGGAGAAAATTTTACAGCCCAGTCCTGATAGGTTCAGAGCGCCGGTTGATATGCGTATGTGCTAATCTCTACGTGTCCATCAGCTTTCGAGATGGTTAATATGATTTTTTACCCTTGTTTTCTACACCGTAATTTCCTGATAACCTCCGCTGCCATAATAGTCCATATGAAATTTAGTTCCAAAGTACTGGTGACTACCACTACCCTCCACCAGGACCCAAACACTATGCCCTGTGATTGGCCTCCACTGGCTTGGCCATTCTGTCATCTGTTATCACTCTACTCTTGAGATCTTCAGCCATAACCCTGAGCAAGATTCTATGCCCATATGCCCATAGTGCTGAGTCCCTATCTGAACTTCATCATCGTCTCCCACTGGCCTACTGAAGAGAGATTACCAGGTTCACCAGGTAGTAGAGCCACGCTGATTTCAGCATGAACGGGACGGCTCGTCCGAGCTAGTGCTACCCTCCCACCGAAGACCAACCTAAAGCGACAGCATCCGTGCTGTCATGTTTCGTTGGTGAGTGCGAGACCGGAGGCCCGTTGATGCAAGGGTGATAGTTGTCGTGGAAAGTGTGTGGAATACAATGCTACGACGATAAAAAATCGTAATAGACTGCTATAGTCTGGATCACCATACTGCATTGTCAGCATTCGTAATGAGTATGATGACTACAACTTTTGGATTCTATTCATGCTTTCCATCACTTTGGCAGGCTATTAAAATAAAAAAAAAAAGATATGTCCAGCCCTGTGACATGGACGCGTTATATTGTAACTATCCCAGTGAAAAATAGAGAAGGGAGAATAGAGTATTCTCCCTGGAATATTATTATTATTATAACCATCTCCTAAATTATGTAACGAAAATGATTATATTATGGTTAGTCATCACTTTTGTTTGAAATGGTGCAGAATATGAACATTTATTTTATCGTATTCGATCAGGGTAAATCTGTGGCCTCATATTTATCCTATTATTGTCTTGTGGTGTGGCTCGGAAGGGGTCTAAGTTCAGCAATACCAAAAATACAACGGGCAGATAGTGCAAGTGCCTTTGAGGTAGAAGTTTAAATTTTTTCTAAGGTCACATAGGTCCAGGAATAGGTACCGAGTTAATATAACCGAACCTGGTAACTATTAGAAAACTGATAAAGAATTCAATCGCTTTAATGTTTATGAAGTTCATTGTTTTAAGCAACCAGTGTCCAGGTAGTGGCGGTTAATCAAACGAATGTTAGTATAATGATGTAAGCATGATATGCTGAAATAATTTTTTTGATTCTAAGAACCAGTTTCACCACTTACTTACTGAAAAAGCGTCTGACAGACTACTTTGAAATTGTGCTCCATATAACTATAGATTTTAGTTTCATAAATCTCATATAGAGACAAATATGTCGTAACGATATTAATATATATCAATAACCTTTATTATCATATACTTATTACATGGCACATGATTATCTGAAACTTTATCAGAAACTGATGAAACTAGCTTTAAATATTTTGCAGGCATCTCATTAAAACGCTTTCGTTGTATGAGTTAATGTTAAAAATAATCAATAATTCTTCGAAGCTCATAAAACAGGCACTGTTTGGAAGGATCTTCTTATAATATGGGCATTGTTAAGTGGGCAATAATCCCCTTTTACGGTCTATAAATTATATGAAATGTGTGATATTTACTGTCAAATGTATTTTAATTTCAAAAGTGTTAATCCAGTAGTCCAGTATTATTATATATGAGAGAATTGTGTGCAGATTAGAATATTATTAGTTCAAACAGTAAGTGAGTAATAAAAAAACACAATAACTGATGTAATTTGCATTGAATGAAAGTCATTTGAAAATATTAGTGCTGGTTCTAGCTACGAGTATAGCGTAACTTCATGCGTGATTTAAGATTCATAAAATAACCTATAGGTTGCCTAATACAAAACAATATTTTGTCTGTTTACGTAACTAAGCTATTGTGTAGTTAATAACAGCCTCAAATGCTTTAAAATACTCATTCATTCATTCCAGAAATATACATGTTGTATTGTATTGCATTGCATTCGACAACCTCGGTGCCGCAGTGATAGCGTATGCGATTGGTGTATCTTGTATGTTGAATTATTTGATGTATATTACAAAAAAAGTATATTAGTAGTCTATCAGTCAAGCTGGCTGTTATAGTACAAACTCAGCTTAGTTTGAAGCTAGATGGCGTTTCGTGTCAAATGTTCTGAATATTTATTTATTTATTTATTTACTTTCATTAGAATTCGAAGCTTAAATTAATTGTAATTTTGTAAACTTTCACGCGGTGAAGTAAAAGTAAATATATGTAGTGTTGATTATTAGAATTAATAACGAAACTGTTACTGTGTATCAAAAGTGTTTAAGCCACAAATTTAATATCAAAATAACCTAAGAAATCGAAAACAAATATTAATATAAGTAAAATATTTTTTTTTATAACATTGATGATATGCTTTATTATATATTTCACATTATATTATTAGTATAAGCGTGACATTATCATCACATTATATTAAATTAAAAAGAGTGCCATTCATGCGAAATAATTAGCAATAACAGTTCGATTCATCACACATACGGCCATTTGATTTCAAATTGGGTAGAGCCTTTAATGTAATATATATTACTAACGGACACGCATGTTATACACATATATCATCCAGGCACAAAAGAATGATTGTGCACAACACATAATTATTTGCTATGAGTAAGAATTGAACCTATAGCCATCAGTACGCAACCAGGGTTATTAACTTTTAACGAAAGAATCAATTCCGCTATTAGTAAAATTTTTATGACGTCAGACGAAACGTAGTATTGTATTTTTATACAAAATCACAGATCTTTTAATTCATTTTGAGGAGGCAGTCTCTAGCTTTGACTTTACTTGTCATCTTTTTTACTTTTACCTATTTTATCGGTTGAAGAGTGTTAAGATTTATTTGAGGTATTCAGTAAAACCTTTGGTCTATTAAAACGAATATCTTAAAAAATACAACACAGCGTAATGTTATATTAAAATCTTTGTGAAGAATCTCTTTAAAGATGTGAGTATTTACGTTTCAATAGTTTATACGCGAAAATTCTTATCAGCTAAATAAAATATATGTCAACTTCATGATCTCGGTCAAAAGATGTTAAAAAATATATATAAAAAAAATCATGTAAAATGTCATATAAAATTAAATTATTAATTAAAAGTATTATTACAATATTATATTATTACATAATAAAACTATTATATAAATATTTTTATAATAATAAAGAATTATAATGCATGTATGTAGTGGATTTGTTTTTGACTGTAGTTGATCAGGAAATCTTGATGATTCGCTGTCGATTTCTGCTATAAATATGTACACGATACTAAAAATAAAAATTGAAGTACTTAAGTTAAGTTCAATAATTTACTATTGGATTATTGTATAAATTAAGTTTTTCAAGAACCCAAAACCGTCCTCTTCAGATCTATTGTAGTATTAAGGGGTTAGGGGTACTCAGAGGCCTGAAAAATGATGATTTTCAATAATTTTTTTTTTGTAGTTAATTACTTTATTTGACAAAAATAAAAACATAGCTTTATTAGAACACGTTTCGATTTGACTTCACGAAAATTTCAAAAAAAAAAATAATAATTCAAAAAGTTATCGCTGTTTTTGTAGAGCCCGTTCCTCCCGAAGTCCTTTGCGGTGATCATCATAAGTCCTTGGAGATTCATCGAAAATCAATCGGACCAGAAAATTAGTTTTATTAATTGATAATCTTGTGCCTGATCGAAGCTTTTTTTTTTTCGAAATTAACAAATGGCGGCCTCAGGAAATTTTTTTCAAATTTTCGAGAAAAAACCGACAGTTTATTGTTAAAAAAAAACCGAAACTTTTGAAAAAAAAAAAATTCTTCGATCAGGCACGAGTTTTTAATGTTTTTCAAAAGTACGATAAATTTTATTGAAATCTACTGAGCAGTTTTTAAGTTACAGTGATCACCAGTTCAGAAAACATAGTTTTGAGAAAAACGCATTTAAAGTTTTGCTATGGATTTATGTCGAATTATAAGAATTATTTAATAACTTACACTGAGTCATCTATTCCTGGATGATAATGATGATTTATATATATATGTCGGAGATCGAGTGTTGTATTAGGTTATAAGAATAAAATATTTCTTGATGAATGTAAGGTATTTTATAAGAAACTGAACATTTGTTAAAAATGTGTTTGGGATTTTCCCAACTGGAGGGTACCCAGATATGAATTATGATTTAGTATTTTTTTAGGATTGAGTTGGTTGCGTAGTCCTCTCGCCTGTTTGGTGATATTATTGTACTAATAATTCATTATAATATCATTACTAATTATTGTAATATTGATTCAGTGTGTCACATTTAATAACATTGTGGTGGTTATTCTGTGTGTATAATAAATATTGTTTGTGATCGAATTTACTTGCGCGTGTGTGTACTTAATATTTATTTTTTCTACCTCCACATTAAAAATGGCTAACCAACCCGAAGACATAAGCGGAACCCGTAATGGTTCTTCGACATCAGAAGTGGGATCTGAATCATCTTCAGGTCTATCTGCACAACAATTCGCGCTCATGATGGAGATGCAGAACCGTAATTTTATGGAGTTGGTGAGAGCTGTAGCAAAGCCTCAGTCAAGCCCGAAAAACATCTCGCTACCGCGATTTAATCCGGAAAGCGCTAACGTGGATCCTGTTGCCTGGTGTTCCACAGCAGACATGTGTCTTTCGGAACGACCATTAGAGGGTAGTGCTCTTATCATCACGCTCAGTGAAGCCTTGCAGGGATCAGCGTCTCATTGGCTTTCTCAAGTTTGTTTTCCGGGAATAACTTGGGCTGAGTTTAAAGAAATTTTTTTAGCAAGGTTTGGTGGCGTTGAAACTCCCGCAGCCGCTCTAATCAACTTGCAAAATAGCCGTCCGAAGGATAATGAGTGTCTATCTGTGTACACGAGCCGTCTGCTTTCATCTCTTACATCGAGATGGAAAGATTTAACCGTTGAAGAAGTGGCTGTCTCAGTTGTCCTCGCGCACGCGTCACAGTTCGATAGCAGACTCCAACGTTTGTCATTTACTACGGAAGTGAAGACGCGAGTTCAACTGCAGAATGAGCTAAAGGCTTTTTCTTATAGTAGAAAAAGGCCAGCACCTACTCAGGAAGACCGTACAGTACCGGACCATAAACGGTTTAAGACACTTGCTCCAATTAAGTGTCATTTGTGTGGGAAGTTGGGCCATAAGAGGAGCAGCTGTCCGTCGCTGACTGAAGCCGGAAGACCAGAGATGACGTCGAGCAGCCAAGCGGTCGTCAGACCTAACACGGTCTACAAGCCCGTTACCTGCTTTAAATGTGGGAAGAGTGGACACATCGCGTCCAAGTGTACGTCGACGGGCAACAGCAGGCCTGGTCATCCCAACGAAAGGCGAGTGGATGTATGTTCCGTGGCATTTCCGGCAGGATCACTGAAACACCGTGGTGAGTCGTTTCCATTTTGTTTTGATTCCGAAGCGGAATGCTCACTTATTAAAGAAAGTGTAGCAGCTCGATTTTCGGGAAAAAGAGAAAATAATGTAATAGTTTTAAGGGGTATCGGAAACGATCAGATTAATAGCATTATTCAGATTTTATGTAACGTGGTAATTAACAGTCATACATTAGAGGTTCTTTTTCACGTTGTTCAGGATAATTATTTACAATACGACATAATGATTGGTCGTGAAGTTCTTGGTCAGGGTATCGACATAAATATGACCGCAGATAGCTTTAATATCTTTAAAAGTAAAATAGTTAATGAGTGTAAGAAGTTAGATCATGATAAGATCGATTTGAATAATGTTGATACCGACGTGGTCGGTGATAATAAAATTAAGCTTATTTCTATCTTAAAAGAGTTTTCTGATTCTTTTATACAAGGGTTTCCATGCACCCGAGTTAATACGGGCGAACTCGAAATTCGTTTAGTTGACCCAAATGTAACTGTACAAAGACGACCGTACCGTCTTAGTACGGAAGAGAGGCAGGTAGTAAGGGACCGTATAGACGAATTATTAAATGCAAATGTTATCCGTCCTAGTTGTTCTCCTTTTGCGAGCCCAATATTACTCGTTAAAAAGAAAGACAATTCTGACCGACTATGCGTGGATTACCGTGCGTTAAATGACAATACTATATCCGATAGGTTCCCATTACCTTTAATTGCAGATCAGATTGCACGGTTAAGTAATGCACAGTATTTTACGTGTCTTGACATGGCAAGTGGGTTTCATCAAATTCCTGTCCACCCTGAGTCAATCGAACGTACCGCGTTTGTCACACCTGATGGAAAATATGAATTTTTAACGATGCCGTTTGGTTTGAAAAACGCGCCGTCTGTTTTTCAACGGGCTGTCATGAGGGCCCTGGGCAAACTTGCATACACATACGTCATTGTTTATATGGATGACATCATGATTACGGCCTCTACGACAGAGGAAGCGCTTGAGAGGACTCGCGAAGTTATTGATCTTTTAATTAAAGCCGGGTTTTCTTTAAATTTTTCAAAATGCTCTTTCCTCAAAACTACCATACAGTATTTGGGGTACGAGATCAGGGCCGGAGAAGTCCGACCCAACTCCCGTAAGATTGAAGCATTAACAGCGCTACCTGCTCCTCATACAGTTACTCAGTTAAGACAGTTTATAGGCCTTTCGTCATATTTTCGTAAATTTATACCTAAGTTTTCACAGGTCATGAGGCCTTTATACCGACTGACCGCAGGTAATAGTAAAACTATTGAATGGACAACAGCACATGAAAATGTTCGTCAAAAGATAATTTCTGCGCTGACTAGTGAACCGGTTTTAATGATTTTTAATCCAAATCTTCCAATAGAATTACATACGGATGCTAGTTCGGAAGGTTATGGCGCAATTTTAATGCAGAAATTAAATGGTTCAAATCGTGTGGTAGAATACTATAGCCAAGCTACTAGCTCAGCTGAATCTAGATATCACTCATATGAATTGGAGACGTTAGCTGTATTCAACTCAGTTAAATTTTTTCGTCATTATTTACATGGTCGAAAGTTTACGGTTGTTACCGATTGTAACTCTTTAAAAGCAACTCAAAGGAAAGTCGATCTGACTCCTAGAGTTCACCGCTGGTGGGCCTTTCTACAGTCATTTGAGTTTGAGATCGTTTATAGAGAAGGTAGACGCATGGCTCACGCGGATTTCTTTTCGCGGAATCCTATCCCGACACCGTCTTTAGATAGAGCTGACAAAACCGTCGAAAAACGCGTTAATTTAGCGGAGATTTCGGAGGATTGGCTCCTTGTCGAACAACAACGCGATCCTGAAATTTCTGAAATCACGACTAAACTAGGAAACGACGAGCTCGCCGACGATCTCACAAAAACATACGAGTTACGGTCTGGGGTACTTCACAGAAAGATCCAAAGGCGAGGTAGGACTTACTGCTTGCCTATTGTACTACGCGCATTTAGATGGTCGGTGATAAATCATGTACACGAATCAATTATGCATTTAGGGTGGGAGAAAACACTTGACAAAGTTTGCGAGTATTATTGGTTCGATAAAATGTCGAAATACGTTCGCAAATTTGTAGACAATTGTTTCACTTGTAAACTTTCCAAGTCAAGCTCAGGTAAGGTTCAGGCCGAGCTTCACCCTATACCTAAAATTAGCATACCGTGGCATACAGTTCATATAGATATAACAGGCAAACTAAGTGGTAAAAACGATTCTAAAGAGTACGTTATTGTTATGATAGACGCATTTACTAAATTCGTATTACTATATCATACTCGTAAAATTGATACGAACAACACTATTAAAGCCTTGAAGTATGCGATATCCTTATTTGGTCCACCTACGCGTGTAATAGCGGATCAGGGTAGATGCTTCACAGGCAAAGAGTTTCAAGAATTTTGCGCTTCTCAAAACGCTAAGCTCCATTTGATAGCTACAGGGGCAAGTCGGGCTAGCGGTCAGGTAGAGAGAGTAATGAGTACTCTCAAAAATATGTTCACGGTAGCCGAGTCGAATGGAAGCTCTTGGCAGGCAACTGTAAATGAAATACAATTGGCTATGAACTGTACAACCAATCGAGTCACAAAATCTAGTCCACTAGAATTATTAATTGGTAGGGTAGCCAGACCTTTTGGTTTGATGGCTAATGATGACAGTACGGAAATTGATATCTCTAATGTGAGGCAAGATGCGATTAATAATATTGAGATTAATGCTAAGTACGATAAATCTAGATTCGATAGTAAGAAAGCGAAAGTAGTCCCATTTAAAGTTGGTGACTTTGTATTAATAAAAAATGAGGAAAGGAATCAAACGAAGCTTGATCCTAAGTTTAGAGGTCCGTTTATGGTGACAGAAGTTCTCGATGGTAATAGGTATACGCTAAAATCCTTAAGTAATAATAGAGTATATAAATATAGTCATGACAATTTGAGAAAGATGCCGGAAAGTCATGTTCCCAGCGAGTTAGACGTTTCGGGGGATGAAGAGGGGGTTGCCGATGAAGTGGAGTCGGTTGAGAGGGACTCTGGGGCAGAGTCCGAAGTCACCAGGGGAGAGATCGGGCACTAATGGTAGTTGAGGTCGCACTACTTGCACCAGGTTGTAGTCGTAACTGCAAACAGAGAGAAGTTTGTTCAGGGCGCGATGGGCAGCTGGTGAGGTGGCGGGGGCCTGATATTGAACTCCAAGTCGCACTACATGGGTCGAACTGATAGTTGGCAATGTGGCGGGGGCTTGCGAGGAAGTGTACGTAGTTGGATTACTACGGAGGTACACAGTTTAGCTGTATGTGGCATACAGTGGCAGACCATTGAGAGTGACGAGGATCTATACCTGGTGGACGAATAGACGCCCTTATTCGTCCTAAGTGACGATGACTGTTGGGAATAATGAACGGAATCGTTAGATAAAATATTGTCAATAAAATTAATTTACAAATTAGAATTTGGCCATCGATGATTTCTGCCGCTATAGTAAAAAAAAAAAAAAAAAAAAATTTAAATGTATGTGTTTTAGATACACCCGAGGACGTGTGATCGTCAGAATGGCCGTGTCGGAGATCGAGTGTTGTATTAGGTGGGAGTGGTTATAAGAATAAAATATTTCTTGATGAATGTAAGGTATTTTATAAGAAACTGAACATTTGTTAAAAATGTGTTTGGGATTTTCCCAACTGGAGGGTACCCAGATATGAATTATGATTTAGTATTTTTTTAGGATTGAGTTGGTTGCGTAGTCCTCTCGCCTGTTTGGTGATATTATTGTACTAATAATTCATTATAATATCATTACTAATTATTGTAATATTGATTCAGTGTGTCACATTTAATAACATTGTGGTGGTTATTCTGTGTGTATAATAAATATTGTTTGTGATCGAATTTACTTGCGCGTGTGTGTACTTAATATTTATTTTTTCTACCTCCACATTAAAAATGGCTAACCAACCCGAAGACATAAGCGGAACCCGTAATGGTTCTTCGACATATATATATATAATTATACATACATTAAAATGGGGAGATATTCATGACAATGAAACCCGAAAGGTCGGTTGCTTGCAGCTGTTTCTAGCTACTACCTGCTCTCGAATGCCACGTAGCACCCGAAAGGTCATTGTTAAATAACTCGAAAAGAATTTGTCGGATTCACTTCAAATTTTCACACAATATTTTAAAAATATTATACTTTAAGAAAAAGCAAAAAAAAAAAAAATCGATTTTTTGAAAATTCCGACTACCCCTAACCCCTTAAAGTACGGACGAAAACCAGATTGATTTTTTTTTCAAATGTACGACAAGGTGTTGTGAGACTTTATGAAACTATAAAATTTGTAAAGAAGGGACGGGATTGATGAAAGAACGAAAACTTAAGCGGTCAATATTGAGCTACAATTTGAGTTTTTATTGCTTCCATGATGTTTGCATGCATAAAATATGAAATAAGGCTTCCTAACTAAATTTTAAGTCAAGAATTCGTTAATATTTTAATCTAACATCCCGCGCAAACATGTTACGTAAGTTTTGACTGGCTACAATATAGTTTCCACCAGATGGAACCACTTGTCACACATTCAATGAGTCCCTGTCGGTGGTCCAAGACATGTTTCCGGAAAAGCTGATTTCCAGACTAAGCAACATTCTGTGGCGACTTTCACATACAGCACAAACAAAAATATACAATAGCACCATCGAGCGAACATAAATCGAACTACGAATAGCGAAGATACATCCAAACTATGAAGCAACTACTAATACTGAATCGTGAAATAGAAATTCACGTGGCAGTTAGCATATATACAACATCCCACTATCAATCGTTGGGCCGCGAACCGCCAGGCATGATCACCTCGCCTGGTCGGAGTATCCTCCCTTTGTGTCGGAGGGACATGAGATCCATTTCGTCCATAGTGGTAGGAGTAGACTACTCCATGTATAGGACCTTGGCGTATGAAGTCATGAATGACCATGTTAAGGTCTCTAGGGATACAGAAGGTATGTATGTTAGAAATTAAGGTATGTTGGTTGCGGAGTTAGCTTGCTGAAATGAGCACGCAGCCTGTTAATAATGGAATTCCATGGCCACCCAGAAGTTCAGATCGATCCTCAGCAGACTTCTATTTATGGGGTTATTTGAAGAATTGTGTCTATATCAATAAACCAAATACATTACGTCAATTCAAATAAAAAATCAACGAAGAGCTGTCGGTGATCTCGCGGTCTCTTTGCCGATGAATATTCAAAAATTTCGGTTAGAAGAGCACAAACGTCGAAATAGTGGTGATTTAGACGATTTAATTCTTAAATTTTTTATAATACATCTAATGATTTTTTTCTACGATTTTTTCAAATGTTAACTAATTCGTGGCCCACTCTATACTTAACTACTAAATTCATTTTTTCACAAATTTATACCGCAAATTGCCATTAATTGATCCATTTTAAGTTTAGTTGTATTTAGTTCTTATTTTAGGCTATTTCTAGTGGTAAATAAATAACTTTAGGTCATTATTTACAACATGAATCAAGTAAAATAGTATCAAGTAAAATAGATATTACTTTACGCAATTTAACGTATTACTGGCAAAATATTGTCAATTAATAAAGAAAATTATAGAATTTTATTTATTTGAGATTTCGTTAACATTTAATTTCGTTTTCTTGTGATCTGTGAGAGAGCGTAAACGGGAACGGAAGTGAAAAAAAAGCAAGAGGATGATCTCGCGATAAGTTCAATTTTAACCTAGAATAAAATATATAATGTGATGAAATTGATCATTTCATCTGTGTTTAGATGTTAAAATATATTATAAAATGGTATATTTTCAAATTTTTCATTTGTATAGTTTTTATAGAGTAGATATCACGGCATATCAAATATATTAGTAGTAAAGGTATAAAATTTCAATATTTGACAATTTTGACAAAGGTAATGCTACACGATCATTAACTTCTTAATTAATGACCTCATCTCGCTTTTGAGATGATACTTAATCCTTTATTTCGAGAAACTGCTACTCGTTTTGAATTCATTAAAATCTCTTCAATATGCCTACATGACACGATTTCCCGTAGGAAGTTGTACCCTCGAGTGGAATAATATTGTTCGGTGTTAACTTCAAAAACATCAGAATCAAAAATAATAATGAACCCATAATCGGACATTGGACACACACAGTTTCAAATTAAGCAGAGTTTGTACTATGACAGCTAGATTGATTGATAAAATACTTATGTACTTGTTTTTGTAAATTTACGCAGTTTTAACATAGAAAACACTGAAACTTCGAAACAAACATTTGCAGATCATACGAATATTTGGTCCGATCCGGAAATTGAACCCGAGACCTCATGCACAGCAGTCGTATACGAGACCGAGGCAGTCAGTTATGGACATTATCGTTTTTAATAATTCCAATTCTGGCAAGTTATGTTTGTTAACCGTTTGCGAGTTTTTAATATACACTGAAAAGTGCATCCTAGTGTGTTAATGCATTTTAAGATCTCCCCTCAATTTTTATCAATATAAAAAATAATAAAACAACTACGGCCAAAAGTGTGTCAGGTCACGTGCAATTTAGGGGTTATGTAATAAATCAGATTTAAACCTAGTATTTCTTGCTTTCACAGGTTAATTGCGGTTAGGTAAGATTTCAGCTCCCGTGCAGAAGTTCAAAGAGCTGGTGGAAAAGAATCCGCATACACCTGCGCCTTTACAAGAGAGCGCAAATATAGGGGTGGCAAGAACTTTGTACTTTTTACAAAGTTTTCAATTTTGATTCAGATTGACGACTATTACTCTTAAACCAACAGTTAGCATAGTAGTAATATGAGTTATTATCATTGTAAAGTGACATATATTTGTATATTAAATACCGATTAACATAACTTTTGTACCCTGTCAAAATTAGCGTTTGATCTGAAGTTCCTTTCAGGCGTATTTTGTTTGATTTAAATATCACGGTTCAAATAAGGATATCCCTTGTTGAGTATTTCATTTTATTTTCGAAAGAAAACAGATTTCACAGATGATTTATTTTACGTAAGCATTTTTATAAAGTTGTTGTTTACAGCTGTCAATAATTATAGGTCAAAGACTTGACAAGTGTGGGCGAGAAATAATAAACGTATTCTTGGATCACAAGGTGCTTCGGCAAATATTGTTTCACCTGCCTTTAGAATCTTAATTAAAATTGCTTTTTAGTAATCTTATAGTGATTGTGTAAACGAAAGTGGTTAAAATTGGTTTAATATACAAGATTTTATTTGTCACTAGTGTCAAATTTATTCAGTTTAACAAAAAAGATGTATTTAATGACCTATGTAAGGTAAAGGACTAATAAATTTAGCAACTAGAAAGGTTCTAAGTTTCTTTAATGGAGAGGAGAGGCTACTGGGAAATACCTGTCCTTAAATACCTACAATACCGGTAAAACAAGTTAAGGTCCTTTAAGTTAAGGTAACCTTTTGAGTCACTTCCAGAATGAAAGAGTTATTGTGCATACACAGTATTGACTATCACGGATTTTCTGTGATATCAATGAGGTTGAGCCAATCCAAAGAAATATTTAACCCTATAAAAAATAAATTGCCTTAAAAATATATTTGTGTGGTGATTTATTACGAATAAAGAACGCTACCATGTCTAATTATGTCGCGACGACCAAATAACGCAAGACAACATCGCTATAAAGAGAAGGAAAACTTGACAAAAAACAAACCAGCTTCGTATTGCTAAGGAGAGACCTATGTCCAAGTGGACTGTTAAAGGATGTGGCTAATTGACAATGACGATAGAAAAGATGAAATCTTTGATAATAATATACGGAGAAGTGCTACAAATGTTTTTGGTTGTAATTTAAAATAATATAAGCAATTTTATTTACTAAAATCCTACAATTTTGGTTTAGATGTTTCGCTAAAGCAATTTACTTCAGACGTTAGTAGTATGTGGACCACAGGATTACTGTTGGTAAAGGCTTAATAAACGTTTGTTTTATCTGTATAACGTTTGAACAAGTTGTTTTAAAGTGCCAGCCATGATTTGGTGAGATGTATTTATTGGAAAATTCTATTACAAAATATAACACAGAACTATTATATATATTATACTTACGAGTTGAAAGGGTTACAAATATTCAAATGTTCATTTAAAAGACTAATCTTACAAAAAATATCTTTTAGATGTAATTTTTGTTCAGAAGCTCATAGCTATCTTTGCTCTAAAAAATTTGTCAGTCACTGGACAAAGATACCAAATGTTACCTCTTTAGCTTTTTTTTAATATGGAGCCCTACCAAAATTAGTCTACTCTGTCTGATGGAAAGCATGGGTAGAATTCAAGAGTGGTCATCACCACATCCATTACGAATGTAGAAAATTCAACATGGTGACCCGCATTGTGGTGGCCTAGTGAGATACTTTTTCACACCCCGCTTAAAGGCCTTGGTATCAGAGTAGGAGGGAAAGACGTCTGCCGAATTCCAGGCTTTGACTGATTTTTATAGGAAATTAGAACTGACCCGTTTATTTGGGGAGCGTATGTTTACCAATTCAAAACGATAATTTTGAAGATCAGCACGTGTTGTGGCGTAACCGAGGCCTGTTAGACCTGTTTGGACCTTTTGGGTGTAGGTGTCTTTAAATGTATGCTACTCTTCGAAATATCTTGTTATTTAAGGGGACTTTTTTATACCTCTGTCTTTACAGCCACCCCTAGAGTTAGAATGTCCGTTTACCTACTACCCTAGTCCTCTTTGTTTTCTTTTTCCCTATGTCTCCTTTTTTCTTTGTAATTTTTCTTTTTCCTCATGACGCATAATTTTTCATATGGTACAGGGTGCCCCAAGAATTTTTCAACATTTAAATCTAATAGCCCACACAAACACGTTGCGACAGTTCTTTGCACCGCTGCTACTGAAATTTGCTGGCTACAATAGTAACATATGGTTTCAACAAGATGGAGCCACTTGTCACACATCTAATGAGTCCCTGCCGGTAGCCAAAGACATGTTTCCGGAAAAGCTGATTTCCAGACGAGGCAACATCCCATGGCCACCCAGAACTCCAGATCTATCCCCAGCTGACTTTTTTCTGTAGCGTAATTTGAAAAATCGTGTCTACATCAATAAATTAAATATACCTAGTACGTCAACTGAAGGAAAATATCAGCGAAGAGATGTCGGTCATCTCGCGGTCTCTTTGCCGACGAGTATTCGAAAGTTTCGGTGCTCGCTTAGAATATATGTAATATAGACATATTTATATTAATAACGATAGATTGTTGGTACATCGTTGAACTATCGCTATAAATATTACGAAAGAAAATTATTCAGAAACAAATTTTAAACTCAATTTAACTCCCGCTATAATTTAAATTCAATTTAAAGAAATGATGATGATAAAACGTTTTCTGCTTTCTTATCTCGAATTCTTTATACTCAACGGACATTGACTAAATATATTTACAAAAAAAAAACTTAACTAAAGTTAGTAAAGTTAAATGTAAGTACAGTACAAAGTTGAAAGTGTATTTAGGGAAAATTACCTGACCTTTACGCTGATATGGAACCTTAAGACACAAAATCTTTCTAACTAAAAACCGTATAACACACTTTTATTATCATTTTTTTTTAATTTTTAAATAAAATTGCAATTTTTTGACAGCATTTATATTTTTTTCTCATAGGTTATACTTGTGTTAATTTTTTCCCCTGGCCCAATGTATGTACGATATAAAAGTTGCTCTATAAAGTTAATATAATTATTTTTCACATCATGTTCACGAATAATATAATATGGGGGTCACGAATTAGTTAAAATACAAAAAAATCACATAGAAAGACCATTTGGTATATATTATAAAAATTGTTTCTTTACAAGAAAGCTCTTTAGTTGGCATTTATGTTTTAAAAATAACATCATCTAAATGGCCACCATTTCGACGTCCGCAAACCGCGATATCGTCGACATCTCTTCCCCGATTTTTTCTTTTATTTGACGTAGTGTATTTAATTTATTGATGTAGATACGATTCTTTAAATAATTTAGTAAAACTTTTTCATATTTATTATTTAAAGAATCGTATCTACATCATCATCTGTTGAGGATAGATCTGGATTTCTGGGTGGCCATAGAATGTCACGCTCGTCTGGAAATCAGCTTTTCCGGCAACATGTCTTTGACCTCCGGCAGGGACTCATTGGATGTGTGACAAGAGACTCCATCTTGTTAAAACCACGTGTTACGATTGAAGCCAGCAAATTCCAGTAGCATCGCTCCCAAGAACTCCTATAACATGTTTACGCGGGATGTTAGATTCAAAGGTTAGCGAATGCCCAGCCCACCCTATACCTATATTAAACAATATACATAATAATATTTTTTTATTTCGTAAAAACTATTCACTTAACATTAAGAATAAAAAGCATTTGCTTTCAACTGCTACATACAGTAGTGATCTCATTCATAAGTATAGATTTAAATATTATGGCATTTTATTATATTTTATATTCTGCAATAATATTTTCGAACATATGACACACAATGTCTTTTAGTTTCAATGTAACCAGAGTTTAGGCATAGCAAGTTTAGAAGAGGTAAGAATATTTTATTAACAGTGCGAATGTTTATTGTAACAACATTTTACGAAGTATTTAAATTCTTGTAGCAAAGTTCGACATATATGATAATTAGATAAAAAAATTAAAATTCATTAATCACTTTTTAAACGGTAAAAATTTTACAACCATACATCAAATGATTTTAGCGTTACGGGATCTGCCATTCTTTTTATTTTATCAAGATCTTTGAGGGATTCTTTTCAGGAGGACTTGGGGCAACTAAATCTAACCATAGCAAAAAAATATCTGCCATTTAAATAAAAAATAGTAATATTAAGTAATAATGAAGTAGTAGTAAATTTATATTAAGTAGACTTAAACGTTTTTGCCACAGAGAGGCCTATGCCCAGCAGTAGACTGTTAAAGGCTGTTAATGATGATAATAATGAAATAAGGCAACACTAGAAACAGTTGGTATTTCTCTTACATATATTTAAAATCCAATATTTATAGCTACAAATTTACAATTGCTATACTATTTAATTTACAAACCAGAAAGAAAATGAACCTGTGTACAATATAAAAATTGAATTAAAATACAACTAAAATGATTTTTACATTAAAATATCTGTTACCGAAGACGTGACGTTTAAACGTCACGTCAATACAAAAATTTTCATGAAAGAAATTCCAAAATGTTAACGAGAGCTAGATTAAAAGCACAAACAACATCCCTGGACTCGTCGCTCCGCTCCGCCTTGCCGTCCCCGGAAGCAACAATGAATGTTCCGGCCGTTGCAGAGGCGTCGAGCTCTAGCTCCAGCGACGAGTTTTTCTCTCCGCCGACGTCGCCAAGACCTGTACGCCAGCGGGAGAGTACCCGGCCGCCGACCAGCTTGGGATCACGAGGACCACTGACCTCAAACAGGGTCCCCGCTACCGGTGGTGATGTGCGCCGCATGAAGTGGACAAAATCTATAAATGAGAATGTCATGCGGGCATATTTTCGGGCTACAGAGTTGGGAACAAACCTTACTGCGTACCGTGTTAGACTAGTCTCTCTGTTTCAGGAACTTGAACCAGCCATCAACGTTACAGCACAACGGTTGTCGGATCAAGTACGAGCTATACAGCGCTGTCACCTGCTGGATGACACAGTACTTGAGAGGATACGCTCTGACATAAGGAAAAACTTTACTATCCCCTCTTCATCACACACTGCGGTGACCAGTAGCACACCTCAGTTGCCATTAGGTATTAAAGATGTTGATGAACTAGTGGAGAGTGAAGTTATATCCGTAAGTACCCAATGTAACGATAAGATAAGGAGTGCTTTGGAGGATGCGATTCAAAAATACCGATTTGTAAATGATAATATTAGACCACGGTTATGCCGTTTGCCCATTCATAAACGTAATTTAGCGCTTGTGAGTGCCCTGGATTCGCTGTTATCAGACTATTTTGATACCAGCGAAGATCTTAGTGATACACATTCTATTTTATACTGTGCGGCTATTGCAGTTTGTCGAGTAGCTGGTGTTAAATTTATTGAACGTGTAAGTGCTACTCGACCTAAAAATGCTGTACCAGCTTGGCAGTATAGAATTGAACGTCGTATTGCTGAGACTAGGACACTCATCGGTAAATTAATTAGTTTTAAAAGTGGTAATACACGGCCGAGAGTCATGCGCTTTGTGAAACAGGCATTCTTGGGAACTTCCATTAGTCCTCAACAGTACATGTCCTGTGTCACAGAGCGCATAGACTTTCTAAAGCAGAAAGTTTATGCATGGGCAAATAGGATAAGACGTATAGAAAACGAGTTGATCGGTATAATCAGAATCGAATGTTCCAAAGGAATGAGAAATGAGTTTACCGGAAATGGGAGGAACCGAATCCATGTGTGAGTGACGGGCATTTTCCAGATGAAAATACCACTAATTCATTTTGGCGTAACATCTGGTCAGTGCCTGTCTCTCATACAGAGGGTGATTGGTTGGAGGATGTCAAACGCTCGTGTGAGTCTATAACAGCTATGGAACTCGTTGTTATTAATAAAGATGATGTAAGTTGTGCAGTCCGTTCATTACCGAATTGGAAATCACCTGGTCCAGACGGACTACACAACTTTTGGCTTAAGTGGTTCCGAAGCTCACATGCGTGTTTGGCATCACAATTCCAAGCAGCTTTGGATTCTGGTTCATTACCACAATTTTTAACCACTGGTGTAACCCATTTACTCTATAAATCTGGTAGTGCCATGGATCCCAAAAATTTTAGACCCATTACTTGTTTACCAACTACATATAAACTTCTAACATCTATTTTGAGACTCAAAATTACTACACATATAATTAATAATTCGGTACTCTCTATTTCTCAAAATGGATGTAGAAGTGGGGCCCGTGGCACTAAAGAGCTCCTTATCATAGACAGGACCATTAGCCAACAGGGACGTCGTAATCGTAAGAACCTGGCGACATGTTGGATAGACTATAAGAAGGCTTATGACTCAGTTCCACATACATGGCTTTTCAAGGTGCTAGAGTTGTATAAAATTGATGCAACTCTGTGCACTTTCTTAAAGTCGTGTATGAGTCAATGGAGCACAACACTTCGCTATCCAGGATGTCGGCAGACTGCGATAAATGACGTACTTATAAAGATCGAGCGAGGTATATTTCAAGGTGACAGTCTGAGTCCCTTGTGATTTTGTCTAGCTTTTGAACCCTCTCAGTACTCTGTTAGAGGGTTCAGGGTTAGGCTATCGGTTGCAGAAAGATGATCAAGTTATATCTCACCTTCTTTATATGGATGATTTGAAATTACTAGCCTCCACAAAATTACAATTGATGGCGTTATT
The DNA here is from genome assembly GCA_949316085.1 of Hypercompe scribonia. Lineage (NCBI taxonomy): Eukaryota > Metazoa > Arthropoda > Insecta > Lepidoptera > Erebidae > Hypercompe > Hypercompe scribonia. Next base: position 20,999,994 of record OX438970.1, read on the forward strand.
AAAGGTCGCTGAAAACTTTAGTAATTCTATCAAAATGGAATTTGGTGTAGACAAGTGTGCAGTCATGTATGTAAAGAAGGGCGTGATTGTAGAATCTGAAGGAATAGAACTTTCAGATTCAACAAAACTCAGATCTCTGTCTGCCACCAAAACCTACAAGTATCTAGGTTTTTCACAGTCCCTGGGAATATCAGAATCTGGCGTGAAACAAATGTTACGGGAACGTTTCTTTGGTCGCCTAAAAAAAGTACTTAAAAGTCTTTTATCGGGCGGTAACAAGGTGCGAGCCTATAACAGTTGGGTCATGCCGGTTCTGATGTATTCCTTTGGTGTACTTAGATGGACTCAGACCGAATTAGATGCCCTTGACAGGAGAGTCCGTACATTGCTGACTGCATTCCGTATGCACCATCCACGTTCATCGGTTATGAGATTGTATATTCCGCGAAAGTTTGGAGGTCGTGGTCTATTAAATATCAAGACTCTACACAATCGCGAGATATACAATCTCAGAGAATATTTTCTACAGACTAATGTGGGAGTGCATCGTAATGTAGTTGCAGTGGATACTGGTTTTACCCCGCTCGCTCTGGCTAAAGAGAATTGGCGCAAACCTGTAGTACTTAGTACTACTGATCGCAAGGAAGTATGGAAGGGTAAAGAACTTCATGGTCGATTTTATCGGGCCCTACACGGGTCTGATATAGACTTTAAAGCGTCGACGTCTTGGCTACGGTATGGTGATCTCTTCGGAGAAACCGAAGGTTTTGTTTGTGCAGTTATGGACGAAGTTATCATGACGAATAACTACCGGAAATATATCCTGAAAGATAGTACGGTTGACATTTGTCGGGCGTGCCACCGTCCTGGAGAATCTATTAGGCATATTATTTCTGGTTGTTCTCGTCTTGCTAATGGTGAGTATTTGCACAGGCACAATCAAGTAGCCAGGATTGTACACCAACAACTTGCCCTTAAATACCAACTTGTCAATTTTGAAGTGCCTTACTACAGGTACGACCCAGTTCTCGAGAACGGTCGTGCTACGTTATATTGGGATCGATCTATTATCACAGATAGGACTATTGTTGCCAATAAGCCTGATATTGTGGTGATAGATCGATTAGAGCGCCGCGCAATGATTGTCGATATCGCCGTTCCTCATGACGAGAATCTCGTGAAAGTTGAAAAAGAAAAACGATTAAAGTATTTGGATCTGTCTCACGAGATTGCCGACATGTAGAATGTGGATTCGGTGATCATTGTTGTGATAGTATTATCATGTTACGTTATTTAGAATTTACAATTATTGTTACATCAATGCAACAATATATTCTTAGCCGTTGGCAACACGTGCATGTGTTTAGACAACATAAAAAGGGCGAAACTTAACGAACAGATTCTTAAGCGACACTTGTGCAAGTATGGACAAAGGATCTATTGCACTCCTTACACGAATTCCTTGGAAAGGGCTCTTAACAGACCTTTTTGGACTTCGGTACCCGCGACATCTGGTATACATTTACGTGAGTGATGAATGCCTTAGAGTTTGATAGAACTGTTAACAAAAAAAAGCGGTAGGAAGCGGGGCGCGGGGTGAGATAAAACGACAGGGTTTGAGGTAGTCGGGAGAGTCGTCGGGGAGATAGTCAGTGAGGGTGCAGGGTGAAGGCAGGACGTTTGTGAAAGCTGGGGATAGCCGGTCGTGTGGGTTACCATGACGTTGAGTAAGTTAGCATATATAACGCTGCAGTAGCTAGGTAAGTCCTTGTTGCCTATTATTTCGTAGGATAATGATTTATATGTATTTATATGCCGGTCTGAGTACAGTAATAATCGTTGAATAATTAGATATCTCTCTGTTATTTCTCGATGAGCATTACTGTTGGTTAATCGGTACCTTTGATAGAGATAATGAGTAGAACTCCTTATAAGTCGCTGCGGTGTGGGGAGTCCATTTACGATCGATCGGAGCCATCCGGTAGATCGCCGGAGCGGTTCCTTTACACGATTATATCTGGGTGATCTGTCCCTGTGGTGTATTTATATTGTAGTTACAGCGTGTATGGGTGTGTGCCGTGTGCTTGAGAGCTAGGGGTCTTAAGGGGCGGATGCACGGGGGTCAGTAGGCGGGTTAACTCATATAGCGGGTTGAGTACACAGGAAACCGATGGGTTGGAGTCCCACGTCGGGGCGGAGGCGCGAAAGCGTTTAGCTTCGGTCGTATACAGCTGAATACACCTGTCAAAGCGAGTTATAGGTTTGGACTTAGCGTTCCTGACCCCCTCGAGTTAAAGTCAGTTAATTCACCTAAATCTTAAGTGCACAACGGATGGAAGAGTGATAAGCACAACCAACAGAAATGTATTTAATTGTTTCATAATCTCTCATTTTGATTCCCTCTTATCGCGGTTTCTTATTATTTATTTGAATCGTTATAAGCCAGTGGGAGAATGTCCAGTCTGGTGTCGAGTTCTACAGTCTAACGCGGATTCTGGAGGAGCGTTAGACCTCCCTCCACATTGGAGGGTGCTGGCTTGTATAATAATACCTCATTAAATAGCCGAAAAATTGCTATACTCGCACTGGGGTTCAAGGAGGGACCACTACAATTGTTCCGATAATCATATCTGTTCACGGATTGATAGCCAAGAGCCTCGACCAACACCTTAAGAGGCTCACGTTAGAAGGTTGGATCAAGGGTCTGATGCAGAAGGGGTGCTGGGCTAGAAAACCTCCGATGGTGTTTTTTATCACTGCCAGCGGCTAATATTCTAGCACGAAGAGGAAGCCATTTTCTTCGGCAATTCGGCCGAGAGATGGTCCAACAGAGCGGGCGTGTCTGTCGGATCCTCTGTTGGTTCTTCGCTCTTCGGAGCATTGAGGAGGAAAACCTCGGTAAAAAAATTACGATGGTGGGACCCTTGCTAGGGTCGGAGTTCCTCCGCTCAGCAGTGGAAAAGGTAGGACGGGCTCGGTGTGCACTCACACTGCCACCGAGTAGGCATCAGGAGACGTAGTCTCCCTGCCGCCGTCGACATATCGTAGTCCTGAGTTGGAGTCTTGCGACTCCAAGCGGGGGCGAGGGTCTTGGCTTAGCCGCCCGGACTGCGAGGAAGAAAACCTCTATAAAAAATTACCCCGAATCCCGTGTTCTGGTGCGTGACCAGGGGATGCATGGCTGATGGGTTGTTCAGTCGTAAGCACACCCCCAGCCAGGGCACCTGCGGACCCCTCGGTTGGGCATAAATGTACGCTTGCCCGGGTATTGGGGGATCTCTGCCCGGGTCGACCTGTAGTTCTCCCCCTCTCGTGAGTCTAACATGGAATCTCAAACTAAAAACGTAAAAATAAATATAGAAGGAGAGAAGGAGAAAAAGGCGAAGAAGGAAAAAAGCGTAAGATTGGACGACTTCTCGTCCAATTTAAAGGACGCATCGGTTGGGACGCCTATGTCGATGAGGCTCCCAGAAGTCATTATGACTACTGGGAACCGCAGAACATCGGAACGATTGCGTTCCAGATCGACATGTTCGTCGGATGGCACGGGAGGTAACCCGATGGAAGCGGAGCTGTGCGACTCCCGAAAACGCGGGCGCTCCAGGGACGAGGAGAGCGACACGTCCCAGGAGATGTTGCCTCCTAAAGTCGCCAGCAGCCGTAGAGGAAGGTCGCGAACTTCGGTCTCGATCCCGTCAGGCTCCGTCTTCTGTAAGGCGGAAGCCTATAGGCGGGTTAGGGCGGACGGCGAAGCACTTGCAGAGGAGGAGATCGCAGATCTCTTGCTTAAGATCAAGGAGCCGATGGCAGGGGATTTTGTTCCCCAAACGCCATCGTCTATGCAAGAGAGAGCGAAAGCAGCGGTGGCTATCATCCACAAGGTAGCCACCAAGTCGAGTAACCTTAAGGGTGCTTTTGTAAAGGCCCTTAAGGACTCCTCTTCTGCAGTTGCGGGGGTCGTTGAGACCCTTATTGGGGACGTGGCTCGTCTCCAAGCGGCCAACGACCATCTCACACGGGAGGTGGCTGAGCTGAGCGCGCAGTTTGCCCAATTTCGGGCGGATCGCCCTGAGCGAGAAAGCCCGTCTCAGTCGCTTGCGCTTGTCAATCCCGGTACTATCGCTGATGCCCACCTGCGCCAAATCACAGACGCAGTGTGGCGCATGATGGACGGACGTCTCGCTGGTTTGGAGGCGAGACTACCTCCAGCTCCTGTCGTCCGACCGCCGCTCGCGGCACATAGACCAAAGGCCACATCGGCGCTTCCCGTTGTAGGCGGTCGTGTGTCCTATGCGGCGACGGCGTCGGTGTCTGCTGTTCCTGCGGTGTCGGTGTCTACTGTTCCTGCGGCGTCGGTATCAGCTGTTACTGCGGCCGCGCCGAGGACACTACAGGCGGCTAAAGTAGTAGCTAAGACGGGTGCACAGATGTCATGGCCCAAAACGGCGGCCAAGTCTAGAGCGGAATTTCCTCCGCTCCCCACTCCAGCCGCTATACCTGGCACCTCCACGTCTGCTCCCTCCATATCTGCCCCTTCCACGGATGGTTGGCAGGTAGTCGGGGGCACAAAGAAGTCCCGAAAGCGGGGTAAAAAGGCTGCTCAAAAGGCAGCCTCTGCCCCGCAGTCGCCATCAGTGGTAGTCACCGCCACGAAGAAGCCGCGCAAGCTTCAAGTACCCAAAACTGCGGCGGTGGTGGTCACCGTTTCACCGGAGGCGGCTAAAGGCGGACTGTCTTACGCTGCCATTTTTCAGAGGGCCCGGGCTGGTCTCGTCAATGACATCGGGACGGTGGGTGTCAGGTTGCGCCTAGCTCAGACGGGAGCTCGAGTTCTCGAGTTCCCTGGAGCCGAAGGTGTCAAGACAGCAGACACGTTTGCCGAGAAATTGCGGGGCATGTTTGCGGCCACGGATGGTGTTAAGATCGCCAGGCCTACTAAGTGCGCAGAGTTGCGCATTTCGGGCCTGGAAGACTCCATAACGACCGAGGATGTCCGCGTTGCAGTAAGAGAGAAGACGGGTTGCAACGCGGACAACATTAGGGTCGGCACCATCCGCCTCGGTCCAGGAGGGCTTGGCGCAGTGTGGGTCAGCTGTCCCGTAGCGTCAGCCAAAATGTTAGGCGACGCCGGCAGGCTGCTCATCGGTTTCGTGAGCGCTAGGATCACAGTCCTGGCGGCGAGACCGATGAGGTGTTACAAATGCCTAGCATCGGGGCACACACGCGCCAAGTGCGTCAGTTGTTTCGACTGCAGCGGGTTATGGTTCCGCTGCGGTCGACCGGGGCACAAGGCGGCAGAGTGCTCTGCCGCCCCTCACTGCCCGGCGTGTGCGGCGGGTAACAAGCCCGCCAATCACCTGATTGAGCAGGGAGGCTGCAAGCCTGCCCGTAATTCTCGGCAAGCGTCGGCGGCTAGCCAGTCGACCCAGGCTGCCTCTGACGTCGTTTCTGCTTCGACATCGTCGCCCATGGAGGAGGTTGTAGAGACGGTCGAGTAATGGCCCAAGTCTTCAACCTCCTAGTCCAGACGAACCTGAACCACTGTGCTGCGGCGCAGGACCTTTTCCTGCAAACCATGGCACAGTGGTCGATCGGTGTTGCCGTAGCCGCGGAACCCTATTACGTTCCTCCCCGTCCAAACTGGTTGGGTGACCGGGACGGTTCCGTGGCAGTTGTCGGCTCCACGGCGGCTCATTCCCCGTCCTTGTCGCTAGGGGACAAGGGTACTGGATATGTTGCTGCCGAGTGGGGGGGGATCACCGTATATGGTGTTTACTTCTCCCCAACCGGAGTTTGAGCGACTTCGAGGTTTTCCTTAACAACTTGGAAACCTCGATGCGGCGTCTAACGTCTGGGCACGTCTTAGTGCTGGGGGACTTCAACGCAAAATCCATTGCGTGGGGTTCCCCCAGGACGGACGCTAGGGGCGAGGCCGTAGAGGAGTGGGCGGCCTCGGTGGGCCTCTGTTTACTAAACAGAGGCTCCACCAACACGTGCGTGCGACAGCAGAGAGGGTCGATAGTGGACCTTTCATTCGCTACCCCTGCCCTCGCCGCACGAGTAAGGAACTGGCGCGTCCTGGAAGAGGTTGAGACGCTCTCGGATCACCTCTACATCCAATTTGAGCTCTCCCGGACCCAGGACCCCAGTAGGGGTCACGCGGTCTCACGGGTTCTTCTCGCTTTCCGCGGTGGGCTTTAGCCAAATTAAATAAGGACCTACTAGAGGAGGCAGCCATCGTTCACTCTTGGCTGTCTCCGCAAGCCCCGACCGAGGAGGTCGATATAGGGGCTGGTCGCTTCTGCGATGCCATTGCGCAGATATGTGATGCGGCCATGCCCCGCATCCGAGGTTGCCGGCCTCCACGGAAGGAGGTTTACTGGTGGTCCCAAGAGTTGCCGGACCTCCGTGCGGCCTGTACTCGTGCCCGGAGGTCCTACACCCGTAGTCGGCGGCGACACCGCGAAGAAGGCGGGGGGGACCAGCTTCATGAGGAGTACCGAGAGGCGCGGAAAACTCTGAAGCTGGCCATCAGCCGCGCCAAAGAAATTAAGAGAAAGGAAATGCTAGAGGGTCTCGATCGTGACCCCTGGGGTCGCCCTTATCGTGTGGCGCGACAAAAGCTCCGCACGTCGGGCCCCCCCCTTACAGAGACCCTCCAGCCCAGCTTCCTGCGGGAAGTGGTCGAGGGCCTTTTCCCGCAGCGGGTGGAGCATACACCCCCGTCGATGGCCTTCATGGTCGGAGACGACGGAGAGAACGAGGGCAATGTTCCGCCCGTCAGGGAATCGGAGGTAGGGGCGGTTGTTCTACGGATCCGCTCTAAGAACACCGCCCCTGGGCCAGACGGGATACCTGCCCGAGCACTGGCCCGAGCCCTCGAGCACATGTCGGACCGCCTTAGGGAAGTCCTGGACTCTAGCTTGGCGTCCGGACGCTTCCCTGAGTGCTGGAAAAGCGGGAAGCTGGTCCTGTTAAGGAAGCCGGGACGACCTGCCGATTCGGTGGCGGCCTATAGGCCCATCGTGTTGCTGGACGAGGCGGGTAAACTTTTTGAGAGGATACTCTCTGCTCGCATCGTCCGGCACCTCTGCGAGGTGGGCCCCGATCTGTCGGACGCCCAATTTGGTTTTCGGGCGGGGCATCGCTGCTGCACCGTGCTGCGCCTGAGGGCCGTTACCGAAGAGGCGGTCAGCTGTGGCGGCGTGCTGTTGGCGGTGTCGTTGGACATCGCCAACGCATTTAATAGTCTGCCATTTAGCTGCATCAGGGAAGCACTCCACTACCACGGGGTGCCAGAGTACCTGAGGCGGCTTGTGGCAGACTATCTTGAGGAGCGTACCGTCGTGTACGAGGACCGAGATGGTATTCTAAGGCGGCGGCCCATGTCGTGCGGTGTTCCGCAGGGGTCCGTCCTCGGACCACTCCTGTGGAATATGGGATACGACTGGGCCCTTCGAGGTCGTCTTCCGCCCGGGCTGGGCGTAATTTGTTACGCCGATGACACATTGGTCACGGCCCGGGGGGTGAACTTTCAAGAGGCGGCGCGCCTGGCCACCGTGGGAGTCTCTTCGGTGGTCGGGCGCATTGAGGCGCTGGGTTTACGGGTGGCCCTAGACAAAACGGAAGCCCTTTTGTTTCATGGGCCCCGTCGTGGTCCACCCCCCGGCGCCTCCATCGTAGTCAATTCGGTCCTCGCACCGATCAAGGCCCAGATGAAGTATCTGGGCCTGATCCTCGACGGCAGGTGGCTCTTCGACGAGCACTTCCGACAGCTTACTCCAAAGCTGGTCGGCGCTGCCTCTGCTCTTGGGCGACTTCTGCCCAATTTGGGTGGAGCCAGCGTCGCGACGAGACGGCTATACACGGGGGTTGTTCGGTCAATGGCGCTATATGGTGCACCGGTGTGGGCGGCGGCTCTGACCGCCCAGAATAGGGCTCGCCTCTGGCGCCCTCAGAGGATATTGGCGGTTAGAGCCATACGCGGCTACCGCACCGTATCGACGGAGGCGGCGTGCGCCTTGGCCGGAACTCCCCCGTGGGATTTGGAGGCGGAAGTGCTCGCCGAAGTTTATCGGCGGACGGCTGACTTCCGGGCGGGTAGCGGCATACGGCCCCCGCCCGAAGAGATACGCGAGTGGCGTGAGGCCGCTCGTCGAGCCACGATGGCTCGTTGGTCGTTCCGGTTGGAGACTCCACGTGCTGGCTTCGCCCTCGTGGAGGCTCTCCAGCCGGTCATCGCCGAGTGGGCAGGGCGGCAGCACGGGACCCTTTCCTTCCGACTGACGCAGGTCCTTTCCGGGCATGGTTGCTTCGGTAAGTATCTGCACTCGGTCGCCAGGAGGGAATTGAGTCCCGCCTGTTACCACTGCGAATGCAGTGAGGATTCGGCTCAGCACACGCTAGCGGTTTGTTCCGCCTGGGCGGCGCAGCGTGGGGTCCTCACTGCAGTTATTGGAGATCTCTCGCTACCGGCCGTCATACGCTCCATGGCCGGTAGCGACAGTTGTTTTACCGCGGTCGCAACCTTCTGCGAAGACGTAATTTCACGGAAGGAGGCGGCGGAGAAGGCCCGGGAGGACGATATCCACTCGGACCCAATTCGCCGCCGGCGAACCGGGCGGCGGAGGCGCGCATACCAGCGCCTCATGCCGCCTTGAGTGTGGCCGCGGGCGGACGGGACGGGTTTTCCCCTCCACCCGCTATAATGGCCAGCCGCGAGGAGGCGACGTCCGCGTGTGCCGTACGTCGCCTAAAATAGAGAGTTTACCCATCGATGGTGCCCGCAGTTTCGGGCAGGCGCTAGGAGGGATCTGGATGTCGTAATAACAGCGGTTCCCGGATCCCTCCTATCTCAGGCGCAGAGTGGCATACCGTGTGGTTTTAGTCGGTCTGATTCCGACACACCACCCCGCCGTAAACCCCGGTGGGGTGACGGCCCGAGGGGGATTCCACAAGATAAAAAAAAAAAAAAAAAAAGGTCTGATGCAGAAGGCAGTCCTCCTTGACACAGCCCGTATTGTGAGGAGGTTCCTGTCTCTGGAGCCCTAACCACCGGTATCTTGGTCCCTGTACCCGATATCGGTGGTCTACTATTTTTTATATTTTTAAATATGTATTTTTTATTTTTTATATATTTAAAAATGTAATCAATATGTGTATTTATACGTAATAAAGAAAATAAAGCATAATCTCATTGTCTTAAACGAAAAAAAGTTTGAATTTCAATGAAATTCAACTTTAAATGTATTTTTAAATGTTAATAAATGTATATTTATACTTTTATCTTTTTAAAGTTTTCGCGATGTCTTAAATTTTTGGTTTTGATAAAAACTGGTTTGGTTCTAAATTAAGTAAGGAATTATAAAGTGAGTTTATTTTTTTTAAATAATAAATTGTTTTTCATGTTACAAAGGTTGAATATATGTTAAATAAAAAGAAGCATCTAAAGAGTGCTAACACATGTAGGTGAGGTGTGTGTGTCTATAAACGATGGTAGTCTTCATCAGTTCATCATCAGGTGATGTTTGTCGTGTTTTCAATTTCTTAATATATTTTGTTATTTAATTAGCAACGCATCGTCGGTTGTGTAACAGTAATTTCGTTAATAATTCGAATAATTAATACTACATTTATATTTCCTTCACCAGGCGTAAATTTTCTAATTTCTAATTGTTTTGAGTTTCGGTGATTAATAGAAGTAAATAAATAAATGATAAATAAATAAATACTACGGATATTTGACATATAATGCCAACTCGTTTTGATACTAAGCAGAGCTTGTACTATGACAACTAGGCTGACGGATAGAATACTCAAATACTTTTATTTTTGTAAGTACATACGTATTACATATAGGGAAAAACCCAAATTCTGAAACATATATTTGCAGATTATACAAATATTTTGTCTGACCCAGCAATCGAACCCGAGATCTCAAGCACAGCAGTCGTATTTTCTACTGCTGCACCACCGCGGCAGTCGAATAATGGTCGCACTAATGGAAGTCTTATTGAACTTGTCACGACAAATTGTACGAATATTACTCAACAAAGATTCGATTGCTCGACCAGCCGACGAGACAATAGAAGGACGGAATTTGGAATGCTATTTCGATTTAACTCTCTACTTCATAATAAACGAAAAAGTTTTCTAAGGTCGAAGGTCGAGGACTGACCTAGGTTTTGTAGAGAAGGGACGTATCGGTATAATGTAAAACGTAATGTAGTGTGAAGTGATAAGCCTTTTGCTATGACTCCCCTTTCTGAAAGGTAATGGAGCGCGTTATTAAGATGAAGAGCTGGAATACTTATAAACAATTTGACCTTCTTACAGATGCCGCACTATTTAGTCGACAATAATGTTCTTTACTAAGTTAAATTTAAAGTGCTCTAAGACGAGTCAGAATGTGTGTGAGTGACGTGTAGAAATTTACTTTTATGTATAGTTAGTTGTACCCTTTCAAGCATCACTTTGGCATATTGTAGTTGCATTGATGAGAAAACTGAAGGAAATTGACACGAAAACTAGATAACAATAATCTCTGAAGGGAATTGTATAATATGTCAAACATTCAACCAGTGCAGAGATTTTTGAGTTTTTGAAGCGTACGCGAAAGAAATTTCTTATTTTTTAATACATAGAGATAAATAGTAACTAAAAGTGGTTTGGTCTGTTTGAAATACTTTTCATAGATTACTAAAATATAGTGTTTGCAAGAAAGTCTTTGGTAAAATCGTGCGTGTTGCTAGCTGTGTTGCAAGTGTCCAGTTTTTATTGATTGTTTACTTCCAAGCGAGCACGTACAAAGTAATTGAAGTAAGTTTCTTTAAAGGATTGTTTCTCATTTTTCAAACCTTGTAACAAAAACTTTTTATCTTAATTGTTGTTCATTAGAAACGTACATTTAATATTTTTCATTTTAATTAAATATGACAGTAGTAACTTGAATCCTAGAAAAATGATATTTATATTCTTCAAATAACCAAGCGAATAAGTTTGTATAACATCTTAAAAACATTATTCAAAATTTACTTAACTTGAATTTTTTATACGTTTGTTTGTTTAATATGTTATCAATACAATAATAGCCAAGCTTTCACGTGTACAACGTTACAGATTAAAATATTTGCTAGTTTCTTGCTACTCGCCGATCCTAGTAATAAATGGTATGTAAATTTAAAAAAACGGAAAAAGTTGTGAGGGGAGTCTGAAAAGTGTACTTTTAAATTTCAAGCTGATAGTAATATTAAAACTTTAAAGTTAAATTCAAATTGGGCCACGAATTAGTCAGTATTTAAAAAATCATATAAAAAAACCATTTGATATATTATAATAATTGTTTATTTACAAGAAGTTTGTACATCGTTTTAAAAACATTATTCAAAATTGACTTGAATTTTTATGCGTTTGTTTGTTTATTTCGATATTAATACAATAGTAGCCAAACTTTCCTGTTAAATTTATTACAGAATTAACGCTATCACCACGGAAGACTTAGAAGCTCACTCCACATTGAATCACGCTTCTTGTTTTACCTACGACTTCATAGAAATTTATCACCAGCTATCACAAATCGAAACTAGTTCCAACTCAAAAAGTACACTAAAAAAGTTTCCTGTCTTATCACGGAAGTTCTGAACTCTCCAATTACAGGACGAACAAACGAGTATACTCGTACAAATCTGGTGTAACTCCAGCCTTTTCATAGTCCCAGTACCGTTTCTCAATTTGAGACTTGCTGAATACCTTAGTATATATCACATCTAATTCTCCATTTGTCTCATCCTGTAATGATGCAGTTTGTAACAATCTATATTTTAATCATTAAACACAATGAATGTTCTTAGGAAGTGGTGTAAAAACTCTTATAAATTTTGTGTAAATTTGATTAATAATTTTAACGTAAACCCGTTGAAAACCTCTTGAGATTTCAAATATCTATCGGGACGGCGCAGAGATAACTGAAATTAATCAAATATTTCTTATAGAAAACAGGTGCTAGAAGCTTGAATCTTTCAATCATTAATATTAGAAAAATGGGTTCACTGTTCTCCAGGGTTTCTTTCGTACTCCCTAGGTTTATTAGTTACTGTTTGCTGCTTTCGTGGTATATATGTCATCTGTAACATACCTTATATTCCAGTATTCGTAGCATATTTGTTTATATACTATGCTTGTATATCTATATTTGTATGTATGATGTGTTCTTTTGTGTGTATGCATCAGTGTATTTATAAGAGTACATAATATGTACCTAACCTCTGTGCATCCAACCTGTTTGGGCCATGTTTGTAGTTAATTAAAACTCATACAATTTTTAGCTTTCATTTACTCGCACTGTTACCTTTGACAATATTTTTAATTATAATTATAAAGAGAAGTTGTTTCAGCGTATGCGTCAGATCAGATGACAGATAGTGTTGCCACAACATAATCAAACAATTCCCCTGTGTGCCTTATGGGCCACAACATCTTCCCCCCCGTTGAAAGATTACATGATCTTTCAAGTAGTCCGTAATTCTTCTTCAGTAGGCAGCGGGCAGAGACGAACCAATGGTCTCCGAACGCATCCTCTAGCGGTGCCAACGTCAGCGACTCTTGAAACTCCATCCGGTCCATTGTATAATTTTGAGACTCTGCCTAGCCGCCAGCATAATGGAGGCACGTGATCTTCTTGAATCAATACTAAATCGCCAACGTTTAGTGTTTTGGTGTTACTTCTCCATTTTACTCTGAGTTGGAGTTCGCTGATGTATTCCTTGCTCCACCTGCTCCAAAAATGTTGGTGAATGCGCTCCAACCGTTCATATCGGCGCATGGTATGCTCCTTGTTGTTCTCCAGAGACGGCGTTGGTAGAGCCGTGAGCGGGCGTCCAATAAGAAAGTGCCCTGGGGAGAGGGAAAGAGGGTCATTAGGAGAGGATGATAATGGGTACAAGGGACGGCTGTTTAGAATAGCCTCCACTTGCGCAAACAATGTTATAATTTCTTCAAATGTCAAATGGCTATTCCCTATAACTAGTTTTAAGTGATGTTTGTGATGTCAAATCCCACCGAAATGAGGAGCGTAAGCAGGCGCGAACATAAATTTTATACCCTCCTGACTTGCGAAATCAGATAGAGGATCCATGTTTAATTTTAGAAAGTGATTGATTTCCTTTGCCGCAGATACAAAATTGCGACCATTGTCGCACCATATTTCAGCTGGTTTGCCCCTGCGTGCGATAAATCGCCTTAAGGTCATTATAAATGCATTTTTCGTCAAGTCACTTACTGCTTCCAGGTGAATGCACTTATAGCGTAAGCATACAAAGAGGCACATGTAACATTTAATGAGGCGACTACCACGTCCTTTGCGGTTAATAATATGAAATGGACCTGCAAAATCTAATCCCACTGAAGAAAATGGGAAATTGGCAATTACTCTTTGCGATGGTAGATCACCCATTTTAGGGCATAGTGTTTTTCCCCGGAGTCTCCTGCATTGCACGCATAGGTTAACCGTTCGACGAGCGAGATATCTACCATTGACTGGCCACACGAACTCTCGAACAGAGGCTAAAAGTAATTGAGGGCCAGCATGCATTTGCCTTAAGTGTTCCCTCAAAAAAACCAATTTTGTAAGGTGATGCGATGAGTGAAGTAATATAGGATGTCTTTTCTCGAATGTGTAATTTGAGGAATCCAATCGACCGCCGACTCTAATTAGACCATTGTCAATGAACGGTGATAAGGACAATATTTTTGATTTAGTACTCAGTGACTTATTTTTTACAACTAATTCATATTCAACAGGAAATGATTCTTGCTGAGCTATGATACACAATAAGTGAAAAGCTTCATTTAGTTCTTCTACAGAGAAAACTCCAACACGTTTATTAAATGGATTCTTTAAATTAAAAACAAATCTTTTTACATACGCAACTGCTCTCTGTAGTCTGTTTAAATTCGAATAGTTGATAATGTTTATCATTTTGTTTGAGACGACAGCTACATATGATTTTATTTCTGGTAAATTTTGTTCAATTTTATTTATGACAGGCCAATCACAGCTAGATTTAACTAAAAACTCAGGACCTGTCCACCATATTTGCATTGCAGCCAACTGCTGAGTGTCTACCCCCCTCGAAATTAGGTCGGCTGGATTACATGCCGTAGGCACATAGCGCCAAGATGATGGTGTAGTATTTTCTCTAATTTCGCAAATTCTATTGGCTACAAAAGATTTCAACGTTTTTAAATCGCTATTTATCCACCCCAGAACTATAGTGGAATCACACCAATAAACAATGTTCGTTGGCTTATGTCTAAGACTATCTGTAACAGATTTACAAAGTTTAGCAGCAAGCAGCACAGCGCATAACTCAAGTCGTGGGATGGTTGTAGGTTTTAATGGCGCCACTTTAGATTTGGCGCACAGCAACCTCACAGTGACGTCATTATTTGCGTTTATTGATCTAACGTAAACACATGCACCATAAGCTCTCAGAGAAGCGTCACTAAAGCAATGTATCTCTGTTTCCACTGAATCCCCACATAACACCCACCTTGGTATTTGTAAGCTTTGGAGAAATGGTAAGCCTCTTGCAAACCTTTCCCATTCATTTGCCACATGCTGCGACACCTTTTCATCCCAATCAATTTTTTGTTCCCACAATTTTTGCAGCATAATTTTAGGTTTAATTATGCAAGGACTTAAGAGGCCTAAAGGATCAAATATTTTGAAAGAATTCGATAGTATGTATCGTTTTGTAATTTTTTCGTTTTTGCTAAACTCTTTAGTTGGAAAATATAAACTATCAGTTTTTGGAATCCACCCAAGCCCGAGAGTGGTCGATGAATCGCTTATTGTTAGGTTTTCTTGAGTGTTAATATCGGAATTATTAAAAAGTGAAGATAAGTTACTTTTGTACTTTCTTAAGTTAAAACAACCCGATGCTAAAGTTTTAGACACTTCTTGTTGTATAAAGCGCAATTCGTTTTCATCATCGGAACCTGTAATCAGATCATCTACGTAAAAATCGTGTTGAATAATCATTTTAATAAGATAATTAGAATGTTCTTCACCTAATTGTTTCAGACACCGCGTACTTAAATAACTAGCACTCGCAGTGCCGTATGTGAGAGTATTCAAGCGCAACGTTTGTATTGGTTTCCATTCGTTCTCTCGCCAGAGAATGAGTTGTAAGTTACGATCTTCGTCAGCGACTAGCACCTGTCGGTACATTTTTTCGATGTCGCCTGTTATTATATATTTATATTGTCGCGCTCTAATTAGAATAGAAAATAGAGAATCTTGTACGTTAGGTCCAACTGCTAAAATGTCGTTCAATGAGTACCCCGACGTAGTACGAGCTGAGCCATCGAACAGAACTCTGAGTTTTGTTGATTCACTATCTTCCTTAAACACAGAGTGATGACAAAGAAAATATGACGCGATTGGATTACAGTTTGACGACAGTGAGAGATGTCCCAAATCCGCGTATTCTTTAATAAATTTTGTATATTCTATTTTTAAATTGGGATTTCGTTTAAATCTTTTTTCTAGATTTAAGAAGCGTTTTTTAGCCAAATTGTAGGAATCGCCCAAGCAGTCTGTATTTTCTCGTAACGGCAGTTTTACGCAAAATCTACCGGTATTTAGACGAGTAAGATTTGATAAAAAATGTTTTTCGCATAGTTCGTCATTTTCACTGACGATAGGCCTATCTGAAATATTTTCAATATCCCAAAATATTGGCAGCATTTTGTCGATTTGATCGTCGGCCGACTCAGTAATTATAGCATGATTGCAATGAGTTTTTTGTGTATGGCCATTTGTAAATATCGGGCCTGATAGTATCCAGCCAAGTTTAGAATTACGTAATTTTGGATATCTGAATCCTAGTGATTTTTCGTCATTGCCTAAAATATCCCAAAATTTATCCGCTCCGATTAATATGTCTACAGCAGCGGGTAGATGGAAGTTTGGGTCCGCTAATTTAATATTATTAGGTAGCTTTAGCTTATTAAGGTCAATGGTAAATTTTGGTAACGTGCTAGTTAAACTGTCTAGTACAAAACAAGAGAGATTAAATTTGAATGGCGTATTTATGGAATCAATTTCTACGTCGCAACTTTCGATGCTGCTATTCGTACAACTATTCCCTATGCCAATAATGTTCATTTTGTTGATTACTTTTGATTTTAGCAATAATTTGTCCTTTAATGTTTTTGTTATGAAAGATGATTGACTTCCGCAGTCTAGTAGCGCGCGAACGTTATGTGATTTTTTAGTTATTGGATTTGTCACTTGAATGAGTGCAGTTGGAAGTAAAACCAGACTAGAATTCCTATTGGAAAAATTGACTACTGTATCAGACTCTGCAGGCGGTTCATTATCGTCAAGCATGGCGTTGTTGCTTGTAACAGTTTGTGGATTGTGCAAAAGACTATTGTGTTTCCGTCTGCAGGTGCGGCAAGGACTTCTAATACAGCTTGCCTCAGGGTGTCCTTGCATTAAACAATTGGGGCAAAGCCTATATTTTTTGACATTATTATACCGTTCTTGGACACTTTTTGCAAGAAAAGTACTACAATTAAATATTTTGTGGTTTTCACCACATATAACACATACAAAAATAGAATTTTCATTATTTCTTATTAAAAATGATTTCGTGTGATAGCTACTAGGTTTTTTAGTGTTTTGCGTGACAAAATTGTTTCGTGGAACATATTGTTGTCCCTTAGAACTACTATCACTTTTATTACGATTGAGTGACTCTAAAACATTCGCGCGGTCATTTAAAAATTTATAAAAATTATCTAATGTTGGACAGTTTTCTAATGTATTACGATACTCCTCCCACTTAGCATGCGTTTGGTTATCCAATTTGGATGTTAACATAAAGATAATTAAGATATCCCATTTGTCCGTCGAGTGGCCAAGACTATTTAGTGCACGTAAATGTTTTGTGACATGATCTGCTAAGAATCTAAGTGATTTTTCCGATTCTCGTGAAGGAGCCTGTATGTCGAATAATGCATTTATTCGACATACAGGCTCCTCGATTAGTGAGCACTCGAGTATTGTTGTATCGTTTACATATTAACGTCCAAGCTTTACTATAATTCTCATTTGATATTTCCAAATTAGATATTACACGAGCTGCTTCGCCTTCTAAGTAGGAAACTAAGTAGTGATATTTATGAATATCTGTTATGCGTGAATTTTTATGTATTAAACTTTCAAAGGTATCCCTAAATTCCAACCACCGAGAGTATATACCACTGAATTTAGCTATTTCAATCCTTGGCAATTGAAATCCCATGCTTTGAGAAGACTGAGATAACTCTTTAGACTCGACTTCAGTTTTAAAAATTTTGTTGTGAGTTTCTACCAGTGTTTTTATTTCGCAATTATCCCAAAAAAGTTATTCTCAATCTTCTCGCGTTCCTCAAGCTCTGTGTCGAGATTGTCAAAATTTAAAACCTCTATCTGATCCTGCACCTCACTGAACCTGACCGACAATGCCTCAGCTTTTGTTATTCTGAGTGACAGTTCAGTCAGCTCCACCTCGGTCAAAGTATTTATTTGGCTGATGTTGTCTACATAAATTTTGAATTTCGTTAATTGTCTTTTTATGGATCTTCGTGTTTTGAATAACATTTTGTCCGTATTCTCTTGATTTGACATTAATATTTAATGGTAGTCAGTAAAAATTAAAATAAGTTTGTGTTAATCGCCAAATAAACTTGGATGAGTATAAAAAATATACACATATATGCTCACGTCCCTCACAAAGATGAAGCGCCGATCAGGAAGCCGGGTTGCGCACGTACAACTTGTAATCTATTCACGCGCAGCCGCAGGGTTATTATGGGAGGCCTTGTCGTATTGCGCAGCGAAGAATCCTGGAATTATTCGGCGAAAACAATGAATAATGGCAAAAGTGCAAAGAGAAGGTTCTAAAGGAACTTTGTATTGTTATAAAGTGTGAGCACTATTGCTATCTGGCGTATTTTGAACACTAGAATCATGTGATTAAAAAACATAAACAAATCTAATAAATATTATTCAAATGGGAATTTATTTCGATTTTTATTAAAAACGAACGATAAAATGAAGCTTTATAGCAAAACAGACAACAGATGAATAAAAAACAAGTAATTAAAACACGTGTTTAACCTAAAAATGTATTGTATAGAGCACGTGTAAATTATTATCTTTTTATTTCGTTTGACGCCAAGTGAGGCTATCAAGGAAAGGGATTGTGTTTATTTAGGATAGTAAAGGAAGAGCACTTATCTTTAGTTGGAGCCCGATGCACGGCGTGATGCTTTTGATGCGTCCACTGGCCACAACGGAACCCAGATAAATTTTGCTTCGATTACTTTAATATTTTGAGTTCCCCTCATGGGCCACCATTACATGTTTGGGCCATGTTTGTAGTTAATTAAAACTCATACAATTTTTAGCTTTCATTTACTCGCACTGTTACCTTTGACAATATTTTTAATTATAATTATAAAGAGAAGTTGTTTCAGCGTATGCGTCAGATCAGATGACAGATAGTGTTGCCACAACATAATCAAACAATTCCCCTGTGTGCCTTATGGGCCACAACATATGGAAATATGGTCTACTAGCGAAATTATGGGTACTATCCGAGGTTGTTGTTGTATTTTGCCCATCCAACGGTAACACTATAATTTTTCGTGTGCTATAATGCCTATCTAAAGCTAGTGTTAAATTAACAACAAGTAACAAACGTTCATACAAACTCATGTTCATAATATTAGTAACGTTACAATTCAAAATGTAGCTGTGTACAGTATCATAGTATAGTGACAGTTTCCATCTCATTATCGTTCTTTTTGTGTTTTCAGTTATCCTTGCAGTGGCAGTACCAGATCTACAACTTCTCATAGGTTTGGTTGGTGCTATCTTCTTCTCAACATTAGGCCTGCTAATCCCAATAGCAGTCCAAACCGTCCACAAGTGGGAACGTGGGCTCGGTAAATTTAAGTACATACTATGGAAAAACCTACTCTTGTTAATATTTTATTTGATCGTACTAGTTTCTGGTTGTTACGCGTCCATCAGTGAAATTATAAAAAAACTTACATAGTTCTTTAGATGTGATTGTATTATAAATATATTATCTAAAATTCTAACCTTTTAACAATTAATATTGTCCATGTGTAGTATACGGAATGTCACCATCCCTTTTCATGCCGTGGGTGTCGCAAGGGCCTTTTTTGAACGTGTGGCAACCCCCTCGGGTCGTCTTACCGGGGTTTACGGGTGGGTGGTGTGTCGGAATCGGACCGACTAAAACCACTCGGCGTGCCACTCTGCGCCTGACATAGGAGGGATAGGAGAACAGTGGCTATTACGACATCCAGATCGTGTCGTAAGGGCCTACTAAAGGAGTAAACTACTTAGGACAACAGTGTAAATAGAAGAGAAACTCGAAACTAATCGTATACCAAACCGTCTGGCCAGCGTGATATATAGAAGATTAAGAAATCCTTTCTAAGGAAAAACCTATGTCCAACAGAAAACTAGTAAGACTGTTGATGATGTTGATGAGTGATAAGAGATAAAAAGATAATTAGTAATATTATAGATAGGTAAGATAAATGTGCTATACTAAAGTCAACATCGACATTGCACTGAAGCTCTGCCGAAATACTTACATCTGTTAAACATATGTACTAAAATGTATAAATCAATTGGTTATGTGATATTACAGTTGAGGTTAGTTTTAATTAAAATGTAGAACGATTTTAATGAAAATCGTTCTGAACTAATGTTTCGTGATTTAAATGTGTGTGCTAGTGTTGTTGTTTTTTTTTATTATAGTAAGAAAACTAAACATAAATGTAAACAAATGGTATAATCCGGCAAAGAGTGAAATGTTCTGAAATAATTTTGTCAACAACTTACTCAGCTTCCTACTAAAAACAGTAACATACTTAATAGTTTGAGCTATAAAGTCGTTGTAAGTCGTATGTAAGTCGCTTTAAAGTCGTATCGACGGTAAATAACGGAGTGAAACACTTATTCATTACAACTAGACATTTTCTGGGTATTAACAGTGAATTAAAAAGTCATGTGTGATGTCAACTGCAGTCTGTAGGTACAGTCATGTTGTGTGGAGATTTAATAAAATTAAAAAATGGATTCTTAAAAGAGGTTCAAAGATCGGCAACACCTTTATGAGTTTTCTGAACTTTAAGCGTCAATGGGCGGGACAGTAGTGACGGACACGACCCTTATACTATGCTCATACGTAAATCACGTGTAAAACAATTATAATAATAAATTGTTACACAAATATGTGATCCTGTACGAAATCAGACAAATCAGGAAAAGCGTAAGTTATTTAGTATTTGAAAGGGTTACAGTAGTTATTACACACATAATAAATGACTCTGAGTAATAAGAAACTAAAAAAGGGGCGTTGCAGGGTCTGTTTAAAAAGGGTCGTCTGACTTATTTGGTCAAATAGGTTTGTCAACGTAATAACGACACTACTCCAGATATCGCTTTTGGATACCCTTATTATTTAACTCATAAAAATATATAACAGAGTATTGATTTTTACTATTGGTGCTGTAATAACATTATAATAACGATTAATATTTAACGACTAATTACGATTTATAGCGTGTACCGATAGTTCAAGTAATATAAATTAAAAGATATTTAAATATTTAGTATTTTATTGTCCCTCCAAATAGAAAAACAACTTCAGTTATAACACCTACGTCTTCTGTAGGAATATATCTCAAAAGGTGGAAAACAGAATTAAAATAAAATAATTAGAAATCGGTTTTAAGAATTCCGATGTAGTTTTTTATCGTCTTACAGAGTGAACTTACTTAATATATCTTTGGCATGAGTTACATAAATCACGATGTGACTTATTCATATGATAATATTCTATTAATATTACTTTATAATTTTTCAATGAATAATTTTTCTAATTCTAACAAACGTGGATAATTTTCTGGAACTCATTTGAAACATTAGTCTTGTTATGATTATCATTAATACATAATTGTTAGTAATGAGTTACTCTTCCTAAGAAACTGAATTATTCAGTATTTTTGTAGATGTCAGCATATCTGAAGGTTGGAAGTCGACACTTTAAAGTACTGCCATCACTAAAATTATAATGTAATTACTTCATCCTAATTACCTTCTAAGAGTATCAATGAAACTAACAATTTATTCAAATGTGTAATTTTAGGCTGTGAGACATGTCTGCTTACTATCTAGTTATTGAAATTCTAATGTTTTTTATGGAATGTTCTATTGCTCTGAATGTCTGACCAACTAGAAGAGAATAGTGTCCGAATAACTCTTTAAGGGGACATCCCCTTAAAGAGTTATTTAATTGCCTTATTAATAGATGCCTTTCCACGAAAAAAGGAATCCCACGAGGAAAGATATGCATATATATAGTAAACTAATATACTAACCAGTCTCTTTACAATAAAACTATTATCTATAATTAAGATCACCGATACACGCAAAAATTATTTGACTGACGAAAAGGACTTTACAATCTAAAGAATAACTGAAATCTCTGATGGCAGTGAGAAATTTAACGGTAAAATATGTGGAAAATTTATACCCTGCCTCCATAAACACATAGTCGACACACAAGGCTCCAGTTGCCACCTGTTTTATGGAGCACACGTGTAATCATAAAATAGAGTAACGCCTGGCGTTTCTACGAAGAACTGAAAGTAAACATGTAAATTAATATTAAAATATTGTTTGTTGTGTTGTTGGTCTAGTAGTTAGCGTATGTGATTGCCAATCAAGAGGTCTTGGATTCAATTATCGGTTCGGGTCAAAAGTTTTGTTAGGTTTTCTTACAAGAAATTCTTAATAACAGTTCGGAGTGTGGAAGTTTGTGGTGTTGTACGTCCGTGCCTTGAGAGCACGTTGCACCGACGGTCCCGGTCGTCATAAGCATCTTTGGCAAGCTTTATTAGGAAGTTAGTGCTCTCAAATATACTGAAAACTAGTTCCATCTTTGCATTCAGTTTGTCCTCAGGTTTGAAGAGATCTGATGCCAGTCGCTGAGTGGAAAACCTTATATTCAAGTAAAAGCGGTTCAACTACAGAACTCATATTGCTTGACTTGCCAAATTTAATATCAGGAATTATAATCGACTTATGTATCTTATTATCAGACAATGACGAATCAATCAAAGGAAGTTATATTCAAATAATTAAGGTAACTTTCACAGTATTTCTCATAAGATGAAAAAGAGACTGTTGGAGTGGGTCATGTGAACACTATTTTCATTTTACGAATAAACGAAAGAGGTTGTATGCTCTTTTTAGTACACCATCATGTTACACAGACTTTGAAAACATGTATTTTCTACTGTGTATCCTTGAAGAAAGATCGGCATGTTTTGAAATATTTTTAGATTTATATTTCAAAACTTCTTTTGTATTGTGACATAAACAGAGTACTTTGTACGTATATAGGTATTTAATCAAATTCCACGAACAAAGCAACGAAGAGAGAATACTTGAAAGTTTCTGCTTAAAAGAAGTCCGGATAGCTAACGTTTTTAAACAATATTTGTTGTAAATTTACAATCTCGTTAATAATACGCAGAGACAATGTCTTGAGATAAAATTTGAAATGTTTAAAGCTCAAAAAGAATGCACGATAAAAGTGGTTGAACTACAGAACTGATATTCAGATGAAACTGGTTGAACTGATTGTGTTAGAGTTTACTTCCTTCTGTCCATAAATTGTAGTGAACATTGAATGTTCGAATTCTAGCCACGTTCCGTCAACGCGACAACAATGTATTTGTTGGAAACCTATTTCCGAAACATTCGTACTTCGTATATTGGATTGAAGGAACTTTATTTGAAAACAAAAGGTGTAACTTTCTTATAAATGACATGAAATACCATATTGTTACAAAGGAATAGTTGTCCTATCTATGATTGATTGATATAACACATCCTCTTTCGTAGTTTCATACTGTAGCGCCTACCACATACAACGCAAACAAAAAGACATCCTACAGCGCCATCTCTCGAAGACTCATCGAACTACGGAGTAATGAACTACAGAGCAACTACTAATCCTGTATCGTGATATAGAAATTCTCCTAGCGATTAGCATATACTAGTACATCAACTGTTGGGGTCACGGTCCGACCAGGCGTGATCAACCCGCCTGGTCAGAGGATCCTTCCTTTGTGTTGGAGGAACATGACACCCGTTCCTCCACACATATAGTACTATTATTTTGCGAATATCAACATTTAAGGTATATCTTTGTTGCTTTAACTAATTAAAAAATCATCTAGTAGAAAGTGTATGGTGTGTGTAAGTTAATTTATAAATGGCACAAATGAAATACATTAGTTTATTTTTTAGAATAACATGATATTAAGAGTACGATGGCTTCATATGTGTATCAATATTCTCTGAGTTGAAAGCGTTGTCCAATGTAACCTAGATTACTAACCTTATTTTTCGACGTTTAATACTAACCTTCGTCGTTTCGACGCTGTATAATAGAGGGGGTTTTAGGGGTTTAATTAAAAGAAATATATTTATATTTATATTTTTATTTTAAATAAAAAGTATTAACCTACATATTTAAAGATTATAATATGTACTTAAACATATTTTCAACTCAAGCAATCATCTTGATGAGATCATAGGTTACACGCATAATCAACCTTTTCAAAATTTAAAAGAAAACCGATCAACAAAATAATATCAAAATAATGAATTAAAAATTAAATTTTGGTAATAGCTTGGGAATTAAAACATTTGTGATACATATCGAGTTTGTACATACGCGCATACCAGCGCCTCATGCCACCTTGAGTGTGGTCGCGGATGGACGGGACGGGGACGGATGGTTAAGGAGTGAGACTAAGGCTGATTCGAGTCCATTGATTATAAGTTTGCTGCCGACTATAATTGCCGTACATTTAGCAGGGTTAACCTATAGTCTAAATGTCATGGAGAGAGCGAATGCGGCGGTGGCCATCATTCACAAAGTGGCCACCAAGTCGAGTAACCTTAAGGGCTCTTTTGTGAAAGCCCTTAAGGACTCCTCTTCCGCTATTGCGCGGGTCGTGGATACCCTCATCAGGGACGTGGCTCGGCTCCAGGCGGCCAACGATCGCCTGACGGGGCAAGTGGCTGAGCTCAGCGCTCAGTTCGCCCAATTCCGGGTGCATCGCCCGACAGAGGATCCGGTCACGTCACCGTCTCAGCCTGCCCCCTCTTCCAGCCTCGGTGGCATTCCTGATGCCCATCTGCGCCAAATAACCGATGCAGTATGGCGCATGATGGACGGGCGTCTGGCTGGCCTGGAGGCAAGGCTGCCACCAGCTCCTGTTGTCCGGCCGCCGCTTGCGGGCCATAAAGCGAAGGTTGCATCGGTGTCAGCATCGCTTCCCGTTGCGACCGGTCGCGTATCCTACGCGGCGGCGGCAGCAGTTTCTGCTGCTCCTGCAACTGCTCCGAGGGCACGGCAAGCGGCCAAGGCAACAGCCCGGACGCCCGCACCGAGGTCAGGGCCCAAAACAGCGGCAAAGGCTGGGGCGGAGTTCCCTCCGCTCCCCACTCCAACCGCTGTATCTGGCACCTCCACAGGTTGGCAGGTAGTCGGGGGGCCTAAGAAGTCCCGAAAGCAGGGTAAGAAGGCTGCACAAATAGCAGCCTCTACCCCGCAGGCGCCATCGGCTGCAGTGGCTGCCACAAAGACGCCGCGCAAACTACAGGCGCCTAAAAGCGCGGCCGTGGTAGTCACCGTGTCACCGGAGGGAGCTAGCAGCGGGTTGTCCTACGCGGCAATTTTCAAGAGGGCCCGGGACAGTCTCGCACACGATTTCGGGACTGTAGGTGTCAGAATGCGCCTCGCCCAAACGGGAGCTCGAGTCCTCGAGTTCCCTGGGGCTGAAGGTGCTAAGACGGCGGACATAATTGCCGAGAAGTTGCGAGGTATGTTTACGGCTATGGATGATGTCAAGATCGCCAGGCCCACCAAGTGCGCAGAACTGCGCATTTCGGGCCTGGACGACTCCATAACGACCGAGGATGTCCGCGTTGCAGTAAGAGAGAAGACGGGTTGCAACGCGGACAACATTAGGGTCGGCACCATCCGCCCCGGTCCAGGAGGGCTTGGCGCAGTGTGGGTCAGCTGTCCCGTAGCGTCGGCCAAAATGTTGGGCGACGCCGGCAGGCTGCTCATCGGTTTCGTGAGCGCTAGGATCACAGTCCTGGCGGCGAGACCGATGAGGTGTTACAAATGCCTGGCATCGGGGCACACACGCGCCAAGTGCGTCAGTTGTTTCGACTGCAGCGGGTTATGTTTCCGCTGCGGTCGACCGGGGCACAAGGCGGCAGAGTGCTCTGCCGCCCCTCACTGCCCAGCGTGTGCGGCGGGTAATAAGCCCGCCGATCATCAGATTGGACAGGGGGGCTGTAAACCTTCCCGTAATTCTCGGCAGGCGTCAGAGGCCAGCCAGTCGGTCCAGGCTGCTTCTGACGTCGTTCGTGCGTCAATATCGTCGCCCATGGAGGAGGTTGTAGAGACGGTCGAGTAATGGCCCAAGTCTCCAACCTCCTAGTCCAGACGAACCTGAACCACTGTGCCGCGGCGCAGGACCTTTTCCTTTAAACCATGACACAGTGGTCGATCGGTGTTGCCGTAGCCGCGGAACCCTATTATGTTCCTCCCCGTCCCAACTGGTTGGGTGACCGGGACGGTTCCGTGGAAGTCGTTGGCTCCACGGCGGCTCATTCCCCGCCCTTGTCGTTAAGAGACAAGGGCACTGGATATGTTGCTGCCGAGTGGGGGAGGATCACTGTATATGGTGTATACTTCTCCCCCAACCGGAGTTTGAACGACTTCGAGGTTTTCCTTAACAACTTGGAAACCTCGTCACGTCACGGCACGTCTTAGTGCTGGGGGACTTGAAAGCAAAGTCCATTGCGTGGGGTTCCCCCAGGACGGACGCTAGGGGCGAAGCCGTAGAGGAGTGGGCGGCCTCGGTGGGCCTCTGTTTACTGAACAGGGGCTCCACCAACACGAGCGTGCGACAGCAGGGAGGGTCGATACTGGACCTTTCGTTCGCTACCCCTGCCCTCGCCGCACGAGTAAGGAACTGGCGTGTCCTGGAAGAGGTTGAGACGCTCTCGGACCATTTCTATATCCGATTTGAGCTCTCCCGGTCCCAGGACGCCAATAGGGGTCACGCGGCGCTGCGTTCTTCTCGCTTTCCGCGGTGGGCTGTAGCCAAATTAAATAGGGACCTACTAGAGGAGGCGGCCATTATTCACTCTTGGCTGTCTCCGCAGGCCCCGACCGAGGAGGTCGACATGGGGGCTGGTCGCTTCTGCGAAGCGATTGCACAAATCTGTGATGCGGCCATGCCCCGCATCCGAGGTTGCCGGCCTCCACAGAAGGAGGTTTACTGGTGGTCCCAGGAGTTGGCGGACCTCCGTGCGGCCTGTACTCGTGCCCGGAGGTCCTACACCCGTTGTCGGCGGCGACACCGCGAAGAAGGCGAGGAGAACCAGCTTCATGAGGAGAAGCGAGAGGCGCGAAAAACTCTGAAGCTGGCCATAAGCCGTGCCAAAGAAATTAAGAGAAAGGAGATGGTGGAGGGTCTCGATCGTGACCCCTGGGGTCGCCCTTATCGTGCGGCGCGACAAAAGCTCCGCACGTCGGGCCCCCTCCTTACAGAGACACTCCAGCCCAGCTTCCTGCGGGAAGTGATCGAGGGCCTTTTCCCGCAGCGGGTGGAACACACACCCCCGTCGATGGCCTTCATGGTCGGAGACGACGAGGGGAACGAGGACGATGTTCCGCCCGTCAGGGAATTAGAGGTAAGGGCGGTTGTTCTACGGATCCGCTCTAAGAACACCGCCCCCGGGCCGGATGGGATACCTGCCCGAGTGCTGGCCCGAGCCCTCGAACACATGTCGGACCGCCTCAGGGAGGTCCTGGACACTAGTTTGTCGTCCGGACGCTTCCCTGAGTGCTGGAAAAGCGGGAAGCTGGTCCTATTGAGAAAGCCGGGACGGCCAGCCGAATCGGTAGCGGCCTATAGGCCCATCGTGTTACTGGACGAGGCGAGTAAACTGTTTGAGAGGATACTCTCTGCTCGCATCGTCCGGCACCTCCGCGAGGTGGGTCCCGATCTGTCGGACGCCCAATTTGGTTTTCGGGCGGGGCGTTCGACGGTCGATACCGTGCTGCGCCTAAGGGCCGTTACCCAGGAGGCGGTGAGCTGTGGCGGCGTGCTGTTGGCGGTGTCGTTGGACATCGCCAACGCATTTAATAGTCTGCCATTTAGCTGCATCAGGGAAGCACTCCACTACCACGGGGTGCCAGAGTACCTGAGGCGGCTTGTGGCAGACTATCTTGAGGAGCGTACCGTCGTGTACGAGGACCGAGATGGTATTCTGAGGCGGCGGCCCATGTCGTGCGGTGTTCCACAGGGATCCGTCCTCGGACCACTCCTGTGGAATATGGGATACGACTGTGCACTTCGAGGTCGTCTTCGCCCCGGGCTGGGCGTAATTTGTTACGCCGATGACACATTGGTCACGGCCCGGGGGGGCCAACTTTCAAGAGGCGGCGCGCCTGGCCACCGTGGGAGTCTCTTTGGTAGTCGGGCGCATTGAGGCGCTGGGTTTACGGGTGGCCCTAGATAAGACCGAAGCCCGTTTGTTTCATGGGCCACGTCGTGGTCCACCCCCCGGTGCCTCTATCGTAGTTAATTCGGTCCTCGTACCGA
Source organism: Hypercompe scribonia (assembly GCA_949316085.1). Classification (NCBI taxonomy): domain Eukaryota; kingdom Metazoa; phylum Arthropoda; class Insecta; order Lepidoptera; family Erebidae; genus Hypercompe; species Hypercompe scribonia. The sequence goes on from OX438970.1 coordinate 21,027,795, forward strand.
TTAAAGCCTAGATGAAGTATCTGGGCCTGATCCTCGACGGCAGGTGGCTCTTCGACGAGCACTTCCGACAGCTTACTCCAAAGCTGGTCGGCGCTGCTTCTGCTCTTGGGCGACTTTTGCCCAATTTGGGTGGAGCCAGCGTCGCGACGAGGCGGCTATACACGGGGGTTGTTCGGTCAATGGCACTGTATGGTGCACCGGTGTGGGCGGCGGCTCTGACCGCCCAGAATAGGGCTCGCCTCTGGCGCCCTCAGAGGATATTGGCGGTTAGAGCCATACGCGGTTACCGCACCATATCGACGGAGGCGGCGAGCGCGTTAGTCGGAACTCCCCCGTGGGATTTGGAGGCGGAAGTGCTCGCTGAAGTTTATTGGCGAACGGCAGACTTTTGGGTGGGTAGCGGCATTCGGCCCCCGCCCGAAGAGATACGCGAGTGGCGAGAGGCCGCTCGTCGAGCCACGATGGCTCGTTGGTCGTCCCGGCTGGAGGCTCCACGTGCTGGCTTTGCCGCCGTGGAGGCTCTCCAGCCGGTCATCGCCGAGTGGGCGGGGCGGCAGCACGGGACCCTTTCCTTCCGACTGACGCAGATTCTTTCCGGGCACGGTTGCTTCGGGAAGTATCTGCACTCGGTCGGCAGGAGGGAATTGAGTCCCGTCTGTCACCACTGCGACTGCAGTGAGGACTCGGCTCAGCACACGCTAGCGGTTTGTTCCGCCTGGGCGGCGCAGCGTGGGGTCCTCACTGCAGTTATTGGAGGAGATCTCTCGTTACCGGCCGTAATACGCTCCATGGTCGGTAGCGACAGTTGTTTTACCGCGGTCGCAACCTTCTGCGAAGACGTAATTTCGCGGAAGGAGGCGGCGGAGAAGGCCCGGGAGGACGATATCCACTCGGACCCAATTCGCCGCCGGCGAGCCGGGCGGCGGAGGCGCGCATACCAGCCCCTCATGCCGCCTTGAGTGTGGCCGCGGGTGGACGGGACGGGTTTTCCCCTCCACCGGCTATAATAGCCAGCCACGAGGAGGCGACGTCCGCGTGTGCCGTACGTCGCCTAAAATAGAGAGTTTATCCGCAGATGGTGCCCGAGGTAGCGAGTAGGCGCTAGGAGGAATCTGGATGTCGTAATAGCAGCGGTTCCCGGATCCCTCCTATCTCAGGCGCAGAGTGGCACACCGTGTGGTTTTAGTCGGTCCGATTCCGACACACCACCCTGCCGTAAACCCCGGTGGGGTGACGGCTCGAGAGGATTTCCACACGTTAAAAAAAAAAAGAAATAGTCTAAATGTCATCGACTGTGAATTTTAAGTCACTGTGGTCTGCATTAACAGCTTGCATTATGTTTTTATCCTGGCCGGCGAATACACTTTCTTTACTGGAATTTTTTTGCGTGACCTCTTATACTGAAATCTCATTTTAGATATTGAAATAAAAGAAGGAATATCAGTTTTCTTCTTGTAGACTGCTTTTTGCTTGCCAAATTTAATATCAGGAATTATAATCGACTTATGTATTCTATTACCAGACAATGACGCATCAATCAAAGGAAGTTATATTCAAATAATTAAGGTAACTTTCACAGTATTTCTCATAAAATGAAAAAGAGACTGTTGGAGTGGGTCATGTGAACACTATTTTCATTTTACGGATAAACGAAAGAGGTTGTATGCTCTTTTTAGTACACCATCATGTTACACAGACTTTGAAAACATGTATTTTCTACTGTGTATCCTTGAAGAAAGATCGGCATGTTTTGAAATATTTTTAGATTTATATCTCAAAACTTCTTTTGTATTGTGACATAAATAGAGTACTTTGTACGTATATTTAATCAAATTCCACGAACAAAGCAACGAAGAGAGAATAATTGAAAGTTTCTGCTTAAAAGAAGTCCGGATAGCTAACGTTTTTAAACAATATTTGTTGTAAATTTACAATCTCGTTAATAATACGCAAAGATAATTTCTTGAGATAAAATTTGAAATGTTTAAAGCTCAAAAAGAATGCACGAGGGTAACATTTTTTATAATGAAATAAAAATGGCGGCTCTACCGTAGTGATAGCACGACTTCACAGAAAATTGATGTAAGAAGCAATTCCTTCATTTCGTTTCACTAACTAAATGAGACTACCAGAATCCGAACTACCTCCTCTAGGAAGAAATCAAAGGGCAGAAACATACTTGTAACATTTATAGAGACGATCGATAAATATATACCTGTCATGGTACTGTCTTAGCTTCCATATAGAGCGCAAACAAAGACATACAGCGCTATCTACAGAATATACATCGAACTATGGAGTAACTAATCCTGTATCGCAACATAGAAATTCACGCGTCAATTTTACCTCAACTGGTCGGAGGATACTTCCTTTGTATTGAAGGTACCTGACACTCGTTCCTCGACAGTACGTTAGTTCAAATGACAGCTTAAGTTATAGCCGCCATTGAAGATAACTAAAAACTACAGCTTAATATAGTTAAATTTCGATCATAAAGATGGATATTTGACTACCAGGGTATCTGTAGTCCAAGTTATAAAAAAAAACAAATCCCTAATTACTAAATCAAATAAATGAAATAAATAAAATAGCAAAGTAATGTAATTTAAATTATACTAACTTAGAAAATGTTTACAGGATCTGTTTCCCTGAGAAATCGGTGTGTAAACAGGCAACACCTCCCCACGTGAGTTCGAGTCAAGACGGAACTGCCTGCGTGATCAGGGCCAGCCACACTGGACGAACAGGTATTTAGTAGATACAGACTTATGCACTACCAAGAAGTATATTATGAATACTATGTATACCCCCAAAATTTTGAGTTCCGAAAACGTAACGTTGTGATAATGCAAAAGAGATGGGTGACGTCATGAAGAAACATTTCATTTTATTATTGTTATTACATATTGCACAAGTAGCGTAGCAGTTTAAACGGTTAGCTTACCAATTGCCACTATGCTGAATGTTGTGGGTGTCAACCACACTTGTCACAATACTTTATGTTATCCATAAATACTTGTTCTGAGTCTGGATGTTCTTTATATCCGTTTCATAAATATTTGTAAAGTTTCCCACAACACAGAAAGATTGTTAGTGCGGAAGAAGCTTTTAAAAGATAATATAGCATATAAAGAAGATTGTAAAGTATAAATATATGATACCAACAACAGCACTACTGTGTAGAAACATATGAACAGTATATATGTATATATATATATATATATTGTGTTTCCATATATACTGTTATTTAGGTCACAAAATAAAGAAATACAAAACGAATACTCAGCACACTAATCCTAATTGGGCTCGTAGGTACGTGTAAATATTGAAGTGACATAATTTTGACTTCGACATTGATATGTGATGGTACTCTTTGAATGGCAGTGATTGATATTGGAGGAGAAATGAGTAATGGGGCCATGGTGTAATTGATTAACATAGATAAGAGCTGAAAATAGGATGTAATATGTTTATAAATATATCTAAAGTATTTTATTATTAAGGAAATTTTATCAATCAACGGTCTTGAGAGTTATATGTAAGTATGTATGGAAATAGTTACGAGTTACAAAGTTCGAACATAAAATTTTAATAGTTTTTTGAAGAGCACTAAACAAGTTCGAAGTGTGAGCAAAAGATTTATAGAACGCATATACCTGTGGCTAAATCATAGAACGGCATCAATTTTGATTACATGATCCTTTGAATTTAATATTGTAAGTAATGTAAATGAAAAATATTTAACCAGCATTAAAATAGTATCATCGTCATCATCATCATCCACAGCCTTCAACAGTCTACTATATATATAAAATAATAAAAAAAAGAGCCAAAAGTCGTACAAGTAAATTATTCAAAATAATTTAGTAATACTGTAATTTTACAAGCATATTACAGATTTTGTAACTTAAAACTCCTAACGGCTATGTTAAAATTTTGTAATCCCCTCCTTAACATTTTCTTGCTATTCTAATTACTGCCCGGCAAAGATTTATTTTAGCAAAACAATGTTATATGTGAGTCGCATCTGTAAGTAGACATAGTGGACCAGTAATAGTACTAAAGTAAATTGTTTAGATTGAGATGTAGCTTACTGAGTGACAATAGACAAGCTCAAACTTAACGCTTTGACAAACACACTTATACCACTTAAGTAAAGCAAACATTATACACATAATTTTGAATAACTTACACTTGTATCCATTTTGCTATTAGTTTGTGTTATATGATCTTAGCTTTAATTAATGTGGAGTATGGAAACTTTAATGACCCACCACTTCACTGGTTTTAAACATTAAAGTACATTCAATTTGAATTAAATAAATTTCAGTCACCAGACCTTTTGCCATAGTTTCAAGTGTTAATAAGAAATTCCTATGATGCAAGTAGACTTGGCTGCCTATTCAGAACGGAGATTATTATCTTTATACATACAGAGGCTTCCCATACGTCCCGGTTTGACCGAGATAGTCCCGGTTTGAGATCCTAGTCCCGTCGTCCCGGTCAAACTTGAACAGCACCGACACCCCAACCAATCATTCCCCCGCGCCCCGCCGCGCCGCCCGTGCCACCCGCGCCAAAGACGAAACAAAAGCGAGCGAGAACGAGTGATACTGACTGCGTGCGTGAGCGTGAAAGTTTATTACCTCAGTTAGTTGTGCACCTGCAAGCATATCTACTGCACGTGTCCACTATTAAACCGTGTTGCGTTCAGTTTGTTTTTACATCCTAGTCGCCCGCCTGTGTTGTATTTAGCGTCTATTGTATTGACTTTTTTTTGTGAAAACAGATATTTATACAGATATTTATCGTACGATTTTTACTGGCCCAGCATGCCAAAATGAAATTGTACACTCACAAGAGAACTTGAAAGTGATTATCCGTTTCTTAAAAAGCTCTGCGGTCATAACGACAGAGTGAAATGTCAATAGTGTTTATCAGAGTTTTCAATAGCACACGGTGGAAGAGCGGACATTAAGGATCATCTAAAGTGCTCGAAACATAAGGCCAGCGTACGTGTCATTGCAAGCTCATCTACCATAACATTCAAAAATGTCGAACCCGCAGAAAATAAACTTTCCATTGCTGCTAAAGAAGCTACTTTTGCATTCCATACAGCAATGCACGATATAAGTTTTAAAACATCTGATTGCTTCTCAAAATTAATATCGAAGTTATTTAAGCCCAAATTTCGGTCTGCGCGTACCAAGTGCGAAGCGATCATCACGGAAGTGATCGCACCGATGGCCAGAGATGAACTACACGATGAGCTAAAAGAATGCTATTTTTTGAGCATTTCAACAGATACATCAAACAGACATGATGTTAAATTGGCACCAATAGTTGTAAGGTACTTTGTACCTGTGAGAGGTATATCTGTAAAGTGACTAAATTTTCGATCTCTCGTCGGAGAAAAACGTCTGAAATCTTGGCAAATCACATAATGTCAATAATCAAAAGATACGAAATAGAAAACAAGGTGGCTGCTTTCTGTGGTGATAACTGTAATACGAATTTTGGAAGGGTAAACAGGCGGGGCACCAACAACGTCTATTCCAGGTTCAAGGAAGGTCTCGGCGTTAACATAAAAGGCATTGGTTGCAGCGCACTCATCATTGACAATACAATTCAACATGCAGTTGATGGTCTGCCTGTCGAAATAGAGGCTATCGTTGTTAAAATATACAAATATTTTTGTATATATACTGTACGCGTCACAAACTTAAAAGAGTTTTGTGAGACAGCTGACATCGAGTACAAAAAATTAGTGAAACATGGAAATACAAGATTTCTGTCTTTATTACCAGCTGTAGAAAGGATCCTGCAGCTATACGAAGGCTTGAAATCTTATTTTCTTGCTCAAGTGCCCAACTGCCCGCTCGCATTACGACAGTTCTTCACAACAGAAATTGGAGCACTTTCTTTTTGGTTTGTGCTCGGACAGTTAAATGTATTCAACAAGACCATTAAGTCTATGGAGAAGGCTAACTCAACGGCGACAGATGTAGCTATGGAGTTGGCAAAGTTAAAAATCAATCTTCAAAACAGGATGGAAAACAAATTTCTTCCACAAGCAGCTAAACAACTCTTAAATAAATTGAAAGAGTCCATAAATGTTGAAAACTTCATGAGTGATGTTCACGCTTTTTATGAGCACTGCATATCGTATTTAACAATGTGGGAAAAGAGCTTCGACGGAGCTGAATATTTTGAGTGGATCTGCTTGAAAAATGAGCTCAACTGGATTGAAATCGAAAAAGCAGCAGAAAATATAAATGAAATGCAAAAACCTCAATCGAAAACCCAAATAATGATTGATGAGCTGTTTGATGAGGTGTTATCGGCAAAAAGCTTCTTCCAAAATTCTAATGAAGCTAAATACTCCGAGAAATGGGTCCAGCTATTCACCCATTTTCACCAGCAGCATATTGAGGTGCCTGAGGTGAATTTAAAAAAAATGTGGAGTTTTCTATGTATCTACCCGGTACTTCAGCGCCAGTGGAAACAATTTTTTCACAGATAAAAAAATATGGTCTGTCGATCGGGGGAGGATAGAAGAATGCGTTGTGGAAGCCTTGCTTACGTGTAAACTCAACTTGAGCATGTCATGCAGTGAATTTTAGGACAAAATTAAGCACGGCAAAACGATTCTGAAGAAAGTGCACTCTAGTGAAAAATATAAAGCAAGCATGGGTGAATAATAAAACCGGACAAATATTTTGTGTTGTTTGTATTGATTGTACTTTGTCTCTTTTTCTTTTTAATAAAAAATATATCCACATTTATTAATATGTTTTCAATTCATAATAATTTTGATTGCATTTCAAATATAAAAAACACAAATTAAGCAAAAAGTAAAATGAAAATGAGCCTCTTTCTCCTCTGCGTCCCGGTTTGGCTCTTCGTAATTATGGTAAGCCTATACATACACAATGACATGGCTACTTTTGAGAGCGTTTGACAGAGACAATTGATGACCATTTACTGCTGTCATAACATGGTTATCATTTGTGAGTTTCAGTCGTCGATACTCACATTATCTTATCAATTTAGAAAAGTGTTATTGGAACTTCTAAGGCCAGACTAGGAAACTCTGTTAAAAATGACAGTAAATCGACCGTGAAACCTGGTATCGCTTAAATTTGTATTGTTTACACAATCAAGCAACATAATATCACGCTAATACACTGGGAGGTAATCCCGAGGTGGAACCATTATCACTGGTTTGGGTCTGATGATGAGATCCCAGAGGAATCGATGTAAACCCTCAAATTTTAATGTTAGTTTCTAAAACTATACAAGTATTTGCATTTGTCGTTATCTCCTGTCGCTGAGCTGATGATGGAAAGGTAACTTCAGATCACGTGACTTTCTAAAGCAACAAAATTTAAAGAAATTCATATCACTGTATCTTTTGGGCATATGTTATAAAAAAAGACAGCTATAATGCCTGAAAAAAGCATAAATTTGCTGTTTGTAATCCTAAGTAACTCGTAAATTTTTTGCTAGAGTAAAATATTTAATGATTTGCGACACAGTCTTGTTAAATTACTTATCTCTTCATAAATTTAGGCACCATATAAATCCTTTTTAATGAAAAAAGGCTGTCACAAAATAAATAAACACCCTTTAAAAAATATTATCAACTTTGAACTTATATAATGGGTTAGCATATCTTGAGAAATTTTAATAAATGAAAAATATTTTTAAGCAGCAGACGTTTGACATGAAAAATATAAAAAAAATCTATAGTCTACTGAACTGCCTAGAGCAGATGTGGAATTAGAATTAGTGAATATTTTGTCTAAAAGGTACACAAATTACGAAATACTAATTAACAACTGTCGGTGCTCAAGGTTTACGTGCCTAACTTTTGAGCTGTTGTTATTTGAAGCAACTGTACTGTACGGTGCACATGCAACTTACGTAGTTTGAAATTTTATCATTCATCTTATCATTTCCTCCATTTTCCTCTTTGTAGTACATATATATCTGTATTTCTGACCATTCGTAAATTTATATTGAGAAGTTAATCACTATTGAAATTTGTCCGATGGACATCACTAGATTTTTATTGAACACCCGGGTGCGTATCGTATTAAGAATAGGAGTTCCAAGTCCCACACATGGCAGTCACATAGTGTTGTCACATGAAGTTACGTAAACAATAACTGTAAACAGTAAGACTTACATCGCAAACGAATAAATCTATTTTACGGATAAATCCCTATATAATCCTGTTTTTATTGTTAAGCCAAGTAAGATCTCTTTAAAGATTATATTCTCAAAACATCTATGTCATGTTTTGCAATATATCTTCTTGTAGGCACAAGTAACTTATTTCCTTGAGTTTTCGAAAATTAATATTTTCATTATCTTTAATAACACCATCAAATTTTAAACTAGGTTGGTAACTTTTATTTAAATAAACACATAGATATTTATCTATGTGTTTATTTAAATAGACAGAATTTTTTTTATTTGTAGACTCTTTCACAAAGTAGTATGGTCCCAAAAAGTATCATAAAAATGTATACAAAGTGGAATGTTCAAAGGATGACCCACAAAGCGCAATCTCATTCAGGCTTTCTTTGAATGTACCAAGTGTCACACATACTTAAGAAAAGAAACGGTTTTATTTAACATGTATTTTCTTATCACAAACAAAAGTTTACACTAAAAAGGTACTGAAACTTAAATAAAATACTCGTACATTACATTCAGGTTTGCCGATCAAAACACACTGCTTGCATAGCTAGCAATCTGTCTTCATACTTTATGTCAGTCAATAGAGACATGGGTTTACTAGTGAATGAAGGTTTAATTTTGCGTTACTTGCTCAGACAGCGTGATAGTTGTGGGTGGGAAATAAAGTTAGAGTAACCTAAAACTAAATTATGTATATTTTAGATACAAAGAAATATTTACTATTGAGGTAATTTGTAGTGAAAATGTCATTTCTATAAAGTACCAATGATCAAGATTTCTACATGAAACATGATGAGAAGACTATTTAAAACTGATAAAAATACAATACTGCCAATTAAACAGTACAAAGAATTAGTAGTAAGGGAATTTAATGTTTTTACTAATCATTGCATCAATTAAAATTAACAAAATAACACCTGCTAGCCTTGGAAGTCACCATTTTGGAATGGTAGACATACGGTCCCGAACTAAATGGATTAAACAATTAAAGTCTGGAACAGATTACCAGCGCATATGTTTCCCTCCCACTACGATCCCGGGTCCTTTAAGCGGGGCGTAAAAAAGCATCTCACTAGGCCGCCATAGCGTGTGTCGCCATACTGCATTGTCTTCTTTCGCAGTGAGTATGGCGACCATCGCTCTTGGATTCTATTCATGTTTGCCACCAGGCAAAGTAGAGTCACTTTGGTAGGATTTTATTAAAAAACCCTGAGTGCAATAATACAATTGTTTTAAGTGAAACCTTATTTTTATTTCTAAATCTTCAAATCAAGTGTTAAATATTTAACTACACATCTGATCCTACTAGTTTTACTACTCGATTCATTCGAATTTCCTCCGGTGCCTCCTGAGATAATCAAGAAGATGATTATTACCATCCTAAACTGTATTCTCCTCAGCATCTGTGCAGTCTTCTTTCATTAGTGTGTGCGAAGCTGGAGACTCATTGATGCAGGAGTGACAGTGATGACACGGTGACTTTCCTGTATTTTACGTCCCCAAGCAGGGCGTGAAAAATCATCCCATTAGGCTGACATAGTGTGAGTCACCATACTTCATTGTCTGTATTCGTAATGACTAGAAATCTTAGACTCTATTTATGATTTACATCAGATAGAGTAAAATCACCTTGGTAAACTCAAAAATAAAACACTCAAGGCTTGCTTTCAAAAGCAACTCCCACAGTTTATTCCCAAACCGGCTATTAAGCTACCACGATTCGGCATTAGGATTAGTCATAGCTCAGTTATCGCTTTTCTCAAAGTGTCCTTTTGAAACCGAAGCCATTCTCATACTATCCTTAACAGTTCCAATAATCGATTGTGGCAATTTATGTTATTTCGTCCTGAATGCAGACTTCTTCAATAAATTAGACTATTCGTCTTTTAACTACATCTGATACGTTTTCAATCTTCGGAAGTTTAACGTGTAAGTTTACTAATTGCCCGCACCATAATCAGTGGGTACTTACTTCCATATTTCATTTTTCAATTTACCATTTTCACCTCCATACTTCCGTTATCTATCCTCTAATCACGACAGCAATCTTTGTACAAAAAATAATCTTCCCTTCAACAAATCCGACTTCGTTGACTCTTTGTTCTTTATCTAAGCGGTACTACTCTTCGATGCACTCTTATTCGGAATCAGGATGTCTACAAGCTGTTTTACATTCAAAAATAAATGACAGAAATCACTAACGAAAGCGGCCACATTGGGTAAAATGAGGTATTTCACCTCGAAAGTTAACTCATACGACTCGAAAAGTTAATTTAATTAATTTAGCGTTCAGAAAATACTACACCAGGATACAGTATTTTAGTGTTTGTAATAAATTACCGAAAAAATTATCTCATTAATGCTTTACATCATCGACGAATCTATTAGTTTAGTGGTTGATGACCCTAACGTTAAGCCGACTTTCAGTCAGGACAAATCTTTGTGTGATGAGCACGACCATGTGCTCTGGGTCTGGGAGTGATTTATCTAATATGTATATAGTTAAGAATATTTAAGCATCTTTATCAACTCTCTTGTTACCGTAGCCAGCGAGGCTTGGAAATCAGACAGCCGTGTGTGAGATATGTGAGGTAATTTATTATTAATTTATGTCAATAGCAAGTTACAAATATTTTGGTTAACCGGTCATATATGTAAATATAGAACTTGAATAACCCTAACAAGTCTTTGATGTTAGTTTGACCATTATACCCATAGGCGGAAGAGGGCTTGACAGACATAGAGACAGCTGAATAATGAACTGATCCTAAATATATTCTGTACTCTCTGAGGAACGAACTCTAAAATTAAAACAATGTTGCCATCTAAAAAGAGGATATTATGGCGGTACCTTTTTTGTTTTATTTATATGATTTAAAATTTGCTTTTATTCAAATTCTCAGCTAATAAACTAATTGAATCAAGAAAGTAGTTAAATAGCGCAATTTAACATTTGTGTCAGTAGGAAACTTTTAATCCTCTACTTTGTTAGTCTCTACCAGCCTGGATAAATGTATTGTTTTTTTCCGCCAACTAAGTTATATTCACATTTTATAGATTTTTCGTCGTGTAACTAACAATAAATTTACAAAATCTGGGTGTAATTTCACAATAACATACTCAGTACTTGTCGTAAACATCAAAAATATACAGACAATGATATAACTCAGGTTAATGCTTGTGTTATAAAACTGTGTTGGGTTATTGCCTGTATATTTTTGACAAGTGACTAAGGTGGTACGTTTTATTCCAGAGCTGGAGGGGCTGGAAGGTGAGGATTGTGTTTAGCAGCGGTTCACAAAGCACTACTTTGGGAAGCGGCACACATCCCGCGCTACCCGCGCCTGTGGTCGCGCGACCCTTCACTCAGGTAATACCTGAAACTATTGTCCATTGAAAACTAATTGCCTTATTATAAATAAATATTGATAACTAGATGAGCTGGTGAACTTTTCATCACAAACAATTAGATAAAATCAAGTCTAGTGCGAATTAACTTTCAAACAAAAAGTCATCATTTCATACAATTTATTGTTGATTGTTGAAAATCTTACTTTGTATAAGAAAATAAAATTAATGTTTTTTAATTTATTATTTCAAATTTTCTCACCGTTTAAGCTTTCCTTGAACTCTCACAAATGGTTTAACATCGAAATGAGTCAATGCCTGCGTGGTCCTGCGTTCTCGTCTTCTCCGGTTATAGTGAAACTAACAAACAGCAATACCTTTTTTATTATATACTTAAATAACATTAATAACAATTTTTGAACACTAAAAAAATATACTTTTATTTAAGAACCTGTTAAACTGACTCTAGTCTTGCTGAGGTAAAGCATGAATAGAATTACAAGAGTTACATAATTATATGTACATATAACAATGACCCTTAGCAACAAATTATGCTAAGGTAATTCAAACTTTATTTCAAACAAAGCTGAAGTCGGTGTTTTGGAAACTATCCTGAAGAATGAAAGCTTAAGATTTCAAATATAATATTCTTTATTTTTCAGTTCGTTCTTCTATATTTAAATAATAGGTAATATTGAAATTTAGGACAGTGAAGGTCGATGAAAAGATATTAAGTGAGTTTATGACAACAAAGGCTTTCATGCTATGTGAAAATTGGTATACAGATTTTTATTTCAAAGACTGGAATTTAACGAATGCTTTTGTTAAAACCATGCCCTGTTATATTAAAAACGAGTGAACAGTAAATCAATGAACGAAGTACGTGTAAGCCGTTCATTAGCGTGTTTATACTCAACTTTTCGATCAGAATCAGTAGACCTAGTACCTAGGAGTTTATTTCGTGTTAACTTAACATTCGGCCCACACTGAACTCATCCAAATCGCAACAACTAACGTCGCCTTCGTCGAGAGTAACGTAATATGAAATAAATTCACACTAGACGCCCTGACCGTGGTCTAGTGTATACATACATGTGTCAATCTGTAGTTTCTATTTTAGACTTTGTTTCCAGAAGTTTTTGTAATTTTATTTTGTGACTTATCTTGCATTTAAAACATGAAAAGTTTGTTTCAAGTAGCATAGAAACACTGTTACCTCTTTTGTTAGTTCTACAAAGGCGGCGATATTTTTGTATTTTATATACTACTTATAAAGATCACTTATTTACATAAATGTTCTTCGACATAAATTAGTCTTTATTTGTTTAAATGATAAAAAATAAGAAAATGAAAGCTAAACAGCAATATACCATGGGCGGGCTATCTTCAACTTATATGGACCGGGTCGAGTAGCACAGACAATTGATATAGACCAATATTATAAAGAGGTATTGAATATAAAACAATTGCATTGCGTCAATTTCCAACGGCATTTGATCGATCATTGTATGTGGTGGGCTAAGAATTTGTTAATATATGAATCTAACACTCCGCGCAAACATGTTACGGGAGTTGTTGAGATCCATGCTACTGGAATTTGCTGGCTATAACCGTAACACATGGTTTCAACAAGATGGAGTCACTTGTCACACATCCAATGAGTGGTCAAAGTCCTGCCGGTGGTCAAACTCTTGTTTCCGGAAAAGTTAATTACCAGACGAGGCGAATTCCCTCGGCCACCCAGAAGTCTAGATATATCCCTAGTGCACTTTTTTATACGGTTATTAGAAAAATCGTTTGTACATCAATAAACCAAATACATACATCAACTAAAAGAAAAATCAGCGAAAAGATGTTGGCAATCTCGTGGTCTCTTTGCCGACAAGTATTCTAAAATTTCGATGCTACTTAGAGGAGTGCAAACGTTAAAGCACTCTTGTAAATAAACGATTTTTATAATATATCAAATGGGTTTTTTTATACGATTTTTCAAATACTGAATAATTCGTGGCCTAATTTTAATTTAAATTTTTGATATTATTATCAGCCTGAAATTTAAAAATACATTATTTAGTTGTTACTTTTGTCTTCAGACCTCATGGTCTTTATCGTTTTTTTATATTTACATACCATTTACTACTAGGATCGGCGAGTAGCGAGAAACTGGCAAATAATCTGTAACTTTGTATCTGATCCATGACAAAACTTGTGGAAGTTGTGGATCTCTGGATAATAGGCCAAAGATATCATAATGTCAACTTAATTTCACAAAGTTCAGAACAACTTCGTAACAGTGATTTAATGTAATTAGAGCACACAATATCCGGTGGGAAGAAAAGTGGTGTCTACTGAGGGCATGTGAATTGATTCTAGCAAAATCAAGATAAACGTAGAGCCAATATGATAATTAATAAAGAAATACATCAAGAACGACCCACTTCATTAGTATTTATATGCGTAATGAGAGAGGTCAATATATAACCGTTTTCTGAAAATCCAGGTACAATAATGTTGAAAAGAAAACAAAAACGTCAGTATTCTTTTTTATTTGGCTAACTGACAGTACAGGCTATAACATAATCTCAAAGGCATGATTGTAGGTATAAAACTTAGACTAATAACAAAATAAAATATGATACGTACTAGGTTCGTTACTTCGGTACTCTTTTTTTATGTGTACTTTAAAATTGGCTAATGAAGACAAAACGAGTTTAATTTTCAAAATAAATTTCACATTAATTTTCAGAACGACGACTCTTTAATTAAATTATCAGTGTTTTAGTCGAATTGGCAATATTTTGGTATTAGATGCATATTGGTATTCCGTAATTGGATAATGTCTTCCAGTATGGCCCTGAAACGTCGTTAAATCTCGTTTAGGAAAATTAAATTAACAATATTTTCTACCTTCTTCTTCAGTATATTTAATTTTATTCTACTTATGTACAAACTTTATACACTACATTGGCGCATCAGCGGACTTAATGACCAGGGCATTCTCTTCCAGTCAAACTTTGAGTGGTGCAGAAATTTTATATGTTTGGATACACGTAGGTTAGGTACATATTATGTACTCTTATAAATACACACATACATATACACAAAAGAAAACATACATATATTTTTATGCTATAAATATATTGTGCTTATATATCTACACTGGACTATAAGGTATGGTTGGATGACAAGCTATAGATACAGCACGAAAACACCAAACAGTAACTAATAAACCTAGGCAGTACGAATGAAACCCTGGAGAAAACTGAACCCATTTTTTATTTTATTAAAGATTGAAAGATTCAAGCTTCTAGCACCTGTTTTCTATAAGAAATATTTGATTAATTTCAGTTACCGCCGCGCCGTCGAGATAGATATTTGAAATCTCAAGAGATTTTCAACGGGTATACGTTAAAATTATTAGTCAAAATACGAAATTTATGAGAATTTTTATACCACTTCCTAAGAATATTCATTGCGTTTTATGATTGAAACATAAATTGTTACAAACTGCATCATTACAGGATGAGACAAGTTTAGAATTAGATGCGATATTCGCTCATTCAACATTATTCATCAACAACCTTTTACAGTCCACTGTATAGGGCCCTCCTAGAGGTTTTGGCCTACTATTCCGCGCTAGCCAGACGGCTTGGAATAGGGTTTATTTCAAGTTTTCCTTCTCCTTGTAATAATGTTGTCTTGTATACTTTGTTCCCTTAGTCGCCTTTTACGATACCCACGGGATGAATAGGGGTGGTAACACCATGTATTCTTAATGCATTACCACTCGGTCCAGATGCGATATATACGAAGGTATTCAGCAAGCCTCGAATTGAGAAACGGTACTGTGACTATGAAAAGGCCGGAGTCACACCGGGGTTGTACGAGTATACTCGTTTGTTCGTCTTATAATTGGAGAGTCTAGAACTTCTGTGATAAGACAGGCAGCTTTTTTAGCGCACTTTTTTAGTTGAAACTAGTTTCGTTTTGTGATGATTGGTGATAAATTTCTATCAAGTCGTAGGAAAAAGAAGAAGTGTGCTTCAACGTGGAGTGAGCTTCTAAATCTTCACTGTTGAGGTGATATTGTTTTGATGTCTAAATAAACAAACGTATAAAAATTCAAGTCTAATAAATTTTAAATAATATTTTTACAACTGTAAACAAACTTCTTCGCTTATTAATATGAAGAATATAAATATAATTTTTCTAGGATTCAAGTTCCTACTGTCTTATTTAATTAAAATTAAAAACAATAAATGTACGTGTCTAATAAATAACAATTGAGATAAAAGTTTTTGTTACAGGGCTTCAAAAATGAGATACAATCCTGTAAAAGAAACTTACTTCAACTACTTTGTACGTGCTCTCTTGGAAGCAAATAATCAACAAAAACTGGACACTTGCAACACAGCTAGCAACACGCACGATTTTACGAAACACTATATTGCAAACACTATATTTTAGTAATTAATGAAAAGTATTTCAAACAGACCATACTACCTTTTGTTACTATTTATCTCTATGTATTAAAAAATAAGAAATTTCTTTCGCGTACGCTTCAAAAACTCAAAAATCTCTGCACTGGTTGAATGTTCGACACATTATACAATTCCCTTCAGAGATTATTGTTATCTAGTTTTCGTGTCAATTTGCTTCAGTTTTCTCATCAATGCAACAACAATATGCCAAAGCGATGCTTGAAAGGATACAACTAACTATATATAAAAGTACATTTCTACGAAACGACATGGAATATACCACTAAAAAACTATGGCTCGTCTTAGAGCACTTTAAAATTGACTTGGTAAAGAACATTATGGGCGACTAAATAGTGCGGCATCTGTAAGATGGTCAAATTGTTTATAAATATTTCAGCTCTTCATGGTAATAACGCGCTCCATTACCTTTCAGAAAGGGGAGTCATAGCAAAAGGCTTATCACTTCACACCACATTACCGTTTACATTATACCGATACGTCCCTTCTCTACAAAACCTAGGTCATTCATTGACCCTCAACCTTAGAAAACTTTTTCGTTTATTATGAAGTAGAGAGTTAAATCGAAATAGCATTCCAAATTCCGTCCTTCTATTGTCTCGTCGGCTGGTCGAACAACCGAATCTTTGTTGAGTAATATTCGTACAATTTGTCGTGACAAGTTCAATAAGACTTCCATTATGCGACCATTATTCGTCTGCCTCGGTAGAGCAGCGCTAGAAAATACGACTGCTGTGACTAAGGTCTCAGGTTTGATTGCCGAGTCAGACAAAATATTTGTATTATGTGCAAATATATGTTTCGGAATATTTAGGTTTTTTCCACAAATAATTCGTATGTGTTTACAAAAGTAAAAGTGTAAAAGTATTCTATCCGTCAGTCTAGTTATAAGTTTGAAACAAGTTGGTGTTGTATATCAAATATCTTTAGTATTTATTTATTTGTCATTTATTTATTTACTTTTATTAGTTACCGAAACTCAAAACAATTAGAAATTGGTAAACCTACGCCCGGTGAAGAACATATAAATGTAGTATTGATTATTCGAATTAGTAACAAAATTATTGCTATAGACCTGACGTCGTGTTACTAATTAAATAACATAATATACTAAGAAATTAAAACAAACGACAAACATACCACCTGATGATGAACTGATGAAGACTACCATTATTCATAGACACATACACCTTCTTTTTATTTATGATATATTCAACCTGAACCAATATGATAAACAATTTGTAATTATAAAAAACATAATTTAATACCAAAAACTTAAGACATCGCGAAAACTTTAAAAAGATAAAAGTATAAAAATATATTTATAAACATTTAAAAATACTTTACAATTGAATTTCCTTGAAGTTTAAACTTTTTCATTTGAAATAATGAGATTATGCTTTATTTCATCATTGTCATCATCGTCAACAAACCTTTAATAGTCCACTGCTGGGCGTAGGCTTCTCTTTCCCAAAAAGGTTTAAGTCTACTTAATATAAATATTATTACTTAATATTACTATTTTTTATTTTAACGGAAACTATTTTTTTGCTATGGTTAGATTTAGTTGCCCCACGTCCTCCTGTAGGCGATACTAAAAAGAATCCTTCAAAAATCTTGATAAAGTAAGAAGAAAGGCAGATCCCGTAACGCTAAAATCATTTGATGTGTGGTTGTAAAATTATTACCGTTTAAAAAGTGATTAATTCTAATTTTTTTCATGTAATTATAGTATATTCAAAACTTTGCTAAAGGAATTTAAATTCTTCGTAAAATGTTGTTACAACTGTGACAAATGTTCGTGCTGTTAATAAAATATTCTTACCTTTTCTAAACTTGATATGCCTAAATTCTGTTTACTTGGAATCTAAATGACGTTGTGTATCAAATGTTCGAAAATATTATTGCAGAATATAAAGTACAATATATCGCTATAATATTTAAATCTACACTTATGAATGAGATCTGATGATGAGAGTTGAAAGCAAATGCTTTTTATTCTTAATGTTAAGTGAACAGTTTTCACGAAATAATAAAATATGAAATTATATAATTTATCAAAGATCACTTGCAATTTTTGTTTAATATAGGTATAGGGTGGGCCGAGAGTTCGTTTACAAATTTACAAATATGTTATAGGAGTTCTTGGGAGCGATACTACTGGAATTTGCTGGCTTCAATCGTAACACATGGTTTTAACAAGATTAAGTCTCTTGTCACACATCCCATGAGTCCCTGTCGGTTTTCAAAGACATATTTCTGGAAAAGCTGATTTCATATAGATAACGTTATTTTTAAAGCATAAATTCTAACTAATTAGCTTTCTTGTAAATAAAAAATTAATTTATAATACATAAAATGGTTTTTTATATGATTTTTTCAAATATTAACTAATTCGTGACCCACCCTATATTATATTATTCGTGAACATGATGTGAAAAATAATTATATTAACTTTATAGAGCAACTTTTATATCGTACATACATTGGGCCAGGGGAAATTATTAACACAAGTATAACCAATAAGTAAAAAATATAAATGTTGTCAAAAAATTGCAATTTTATTTAAAAACTAAAAAAAAAAATTATAATAAAATTGTGTTATACAGTTTTAAGATACAAAGATTTTTTGTCTTAAGGTTCCATATCAGCGTAAAGGGCAGGTAATTTTCCTTAAATACACTTTCAACTTTGTACTGTACTTACATTTAACTTTACTAACTTTAGATAAGTTTTTTTAGTGTTAATATATTTAATCAATGTCTGTTCGGTATAAAGAATTCGAGATAAGAAAGCATAAAACATTTTATTACCATTATTTCTTTAAATTGAATTGAAATTAAAGCAGGAGTTAAATTGAGTTTAAAACCAATGTTTCTAAATAATTTCCTTTCGTAATATTTATAGCGACAGTTCAACGATATACCGGGGATCCGTCGCTATTAATATATGTTTATATTACATATATTCTAAGCGAGCACCGAAACTTTCGAATACTCGTCGGCAAAGAGACCGCGAGATCACCGATATCCCTTCGCTGATTTTTTCTTTTAGTTGACTAGTATATTTGGTTTATTGATGCAGACACGATGTTTCAAATTACCCCATAAAGTAGTCAGCTGGGGATAGATCGGGACTGCTGGGTAACCATGGAATGTCGTTTCGTCTGGAAAGTAGCTTTTCCGGAAACATGTCTTTCACTACCGGCAGGGACTCATTGGATGTGTGACAAATGGCTCCATTTTATTGAAACTATATGTTACGATTGTAGCCAGTAAATTCCAGTAGCATCGGGCATAAGAACTTCCGTAACATGTTTGTTTGGGCTATTAGATTCAAATGCTAACGAGTTTTTGGCCCACCCTGTACCATACGAAAAATTATGCGGCATGAAGAAAAAGGAAAATTAGGGTGGTAGGTAAATGGGCACTCTAACTCTTGAGTGGCTGTGAAGACAGAGGTATAAAAAGTCTCCTTAAATAACAAAATATTTCGAAGAGTTTCATACATTTAAAGACACCTACACCCTAAAGGTCCAAACAAGCCTAACAGGCTTCATTTACGCCACAACATGTGCTGGTCTTGAAAATCACCGTTTTGAATTGGTAGACATACGGTCTAGAAATAAACGGGTCAGCTCTAATTTCCTATAACAATCAGTAAAAAGTAGTATAACATGTTTCCCTCCTACTCTGATACTGAGGCCACAATGCGGATCACCATGCTGCATTGTCTGCATTCGTAATGAATGTGGTGACGACTACTCTTGAATTCTACCCATGCTTTCCATCAGACAGAGTAGAGCTAAAGAGGTAACATTTGGTATGTTTGTCCAGTGACTGAAAAAGTTTTTAGAATAAAGATAGCTATGAGTTTCTGAACAAAAATTACATCTAAATGATATTTTTTGTAAGATTAGTCTTTTAAATAAACAATTGAATATTTGTAAACCTTTCAACTCGTATATATATATACTAACTATTATATATATATATATATGTAATAGTTGTGTGTGTTGTATTCTGTAATGGAGCTTTCAAGTACATACATCTCACCAAATCATGGCTGGCACTTTGAGACAACTTGTTCAAACGTTATACAGATAAAACAAATGTTTGTTAAGCCTTTGCCAACAGTAATCTTGTGGTCCACATACTACAAATGTCTGAAGTAAATTGCTTTAGCGAAACATCTAAACCAAAATTGTAGGATTTTAGTAAATAAAATTGCTTATATTATTTTAAATTACAACCAAAAACACTTATAGTACTTCTCCGTATATTATTATCAAAGATTTCATCTTTTCTATCGTCATTGTCAATTAGCCACATCCTTTAACAGTCCACTTGAACATAGGTCTCTCCTTAGCAATACGAAGCTTGTTTCATTTTTTATCAAGTTTTCCTTCTCTTTATAGCGCTGTTGTCTTGCGTTATTTGGTCTTTTACTTGCCTTTTACGACATCTACGATATGATTAGATATGGTAGCGTTCTTTATTCGTAATAAGTCACCACACGAACATATTTTTACAGCATTTTATATTTTATAGGATAAAATATTTCTTTGGATTGACTCGACCTCAATGATATTACAGAAAAGCCGTGATAGTCAATTTGATGATTTGTGATTTTCACTGAGTGAGAGAAGTTACCGTATGCACAATAACTCTCTTCTTCTGGAAGTGACTCAAAAGGTTGTCCTTGAGTTGTTATACTGGAATTGTAGGTATTTATGGATACGTATTTACCAGTAGCCTCTCCTCTCCATAAAAGAACCTTAGAATATTTCTTGATGTTAAATTCCACTACCACTACTCCACTACCTTACATAGGTCATAAAATAGATTTTTTTTGTTAAACTGAATAAATTTGATACTAGTGACAAATAAAATCTTCTATATTAAAACAATTGCAACCATTTTCATTTACAAAATCACTATAAGATTACTAAAAAGTAATTTTAATTAAGATTCTTAAGGCAAGTGGAACAATATCTGCCGAAGCACCTTGTGATCCAAGAATACGTTTATAATTTCTCGCCCACACTTGTCAAGTCTTTGATCTATAATTATTGACAGCTGTAAACAACAACTTAGGACAATGCTTATGTAAAACAAATCATCTGTGAAATCTATTTTGTTTCGAAAATAAAATGAAATACTTCACAAAGGATATCCTTATTTGAACCGTGATATTTAAATCAAACAAAATACGCCTGAAAGGAATTTCAGATCAAACGCTTATTTTGACAGGGTACAAAAGCTATGTTGATCGGTATTTAATATACAAATATATGTCAATTTACAATGATAACAACTCATATTACTACTATGTTAACTGGTGGTTTAAGAGCAATAGTCGTTAATCTTATAAAATACAATCAAAATTGAAAACTTCGTAAAAAGTACAAAGTTCTTGCCTCCCCCATATTTGAGCTCTCTTGTAAAGGCGCAGGTGTATGGGGATCCTTTTCCACCAACTCTTTGAACTACTGCTGCTACTTTGAGCCGAAATTTTACCGAACCGCAATTAACCTGTGAAAGCAAGAAATACTAGGTTTAAATGTGATTTATTACATAACCCCTAAATTGCGCGTGGCCCGACACATTTTAGCCGTATTTGTTTTAGTAATTTTTATATTGATAAAAGTTGAGAAGAGATCTTAAAATGCATTACTACACACTAGAATACACTTTTCAGTGTATATTAAAAACGCGCGAACGGTAAACAAACATAACTTACCAGGATTGGCATTGTTAAAAACGATAATGGCCTGACTGCCTCGATCTCGTAGGCGACTGCTGTGCATGAGGTCTCGGGTTCTATTCCCGGTTCAGACCAAATGTTTGTATGATCTGCAAATATTTGTTTCGAAGTTTGAGTGTTTCCTATGTTAAATATGTGTAAATTTACAAAAATAAGTACATAATTATTTTATTTGTCAATCTAGCTAGCATAGTACAAACTCTGCTTAATTTGAAACTGTGTGTGTCAGATGTCCGATTATGTGTTTATCCTTATTGTCAATTCTGATATTTTTGTAGTTAACACCTTCGAACAATATTATTCCACTCGAGGGTACAACGAAAGAGATTTTAATGAATTCAAAACAAGTAGCAGTTTCTCGAAACAAAAGATTAAGTATCATTTCAAAACCGTGAGGAGGTCATTAATTAAGAAGTTAATGATCGTGAACCCTTGTCAAAATTGACAAATATTGATATTTTACGCCTGTATTACAAGTATCATTGATATGCCGTGATATCTACTCTGTAAAAACTATACAAATAAAAAATGTGAAAATATACCATTTTATAATATATTTTAACATTTAAACACAGATGAAATGATCAATTTCATCATGTAATCTATATAATTCTATATTAAAATTGAATTCATAGCGTGATCATCCTCTTCCTTTTTTTCCACTTCCGTTCCCTTTTCCCCTTTCTCACAAATTACAAGGAAACGGAAATAAATGTTGACGAAAAACCTTCGGCTACCTTCTATATCCCTGGAGACCTTAACATAGCCACTTATGTCTTCATACGCCAAGGTCCTGTAGGTAGACCACTCCAACACAGAGGGAGAATCGTTCGACCAGGCGAGGTGATCATGCCTGACAGGCCGCGACCCAACGATTGATGTTCGGATATAGTATATATGCCAATTGCCACGCGAATTTCTATTTCGCAATACAGGATTAGTAGTTGCTTCATAGTTCGTTATTTTACTTCATAGTTCGTAGTAGTTTCTATCTTCGCTATTCGTAGTTCAATTTCTGTTCGCTAGATGCTGCTGTTGTATATTTTTGTTCGTGCTGTATCTGGAAGTCGCCACAGAATGTTGCCTCGTCTGGAAATCAGCTTTTCCCGAAACATGTCTTGGACCACCGACCGGGACTCATGGGATGCGTGACAAGTGGCTCCATTTTGTGGAAACAATATATTATGATTGTAGCTAACAAAAACTTACGTGACATGTTTACGCGGGATGTTAGATCCAAATGTTAACGAATTCTTGACCTAACATTTAGTTAGGAAGCCTTATTTCATATTTAATACATGCAAACATCATGCAAGCAACAAACACTCAAATGACAGCTTAATATTGACTGCTTAAGTTTTCATTCTTTCATCAATCCCGTCCCTTCTTAAGAAATTTTATATTTTCACCAAGTCTCACAACACCTGTACACTACATTTAAAAAAAAAAACGATCTGGTTTCCGTCCGAACTTTAATACTAGAATAGATCTAAAAAGATGACTTTGGGTTCCTGAAAAACTTAATTCATACTATGATCCAATAGTATACTATTGAACTTAACTTAAGTGCTTCAGTTTTTACTTTTAGTATGGAGTACATATTTATTAATAGTAGAAATCGACAGCGAAATACCAAGATTACCTGATCAACTATAGTCATAAATAAATCTACTACATACATGCATTTTAATATTATATTATTATAAAAGTATTTATACATTAATTTTATTATATAATAATATAATATTATAATAATAGTTTTGTTTATTTATAAACTGCCTCGGTGGCGCAGCGGTAGTGAATGCGACTGCTAAGCTTGAGGTCTCGGGTTCGATTCCCGGGTCGGAGCAAATGTTTGTATGATCGGCAAACATTTGTTTAGAAGTTTGGGTGTTCTCTATGTATAACATGTATGTATTTACAAAATAAAGTATATAAGTACTCTATCAGTCAGTTTGGTTATCATAGCACAAGCTCGGCTTAGTTTGAAATTAGATGACGTTGTGTATCAAATGTCCAAATATTTATTTATTGATTATTTAATTAATAATTCAATTTTATATGACATTTTATATGATTTTGTACATATTTTTTTGAACGTCTTTTGGCCGAGATGGTGAAATTAACATGGGTTTTGTTTAACTAATAAGAATTTTTACGCATAAACTAGTGAAACGTAAACACTCACCAGCTTAAAGAGATTGTTCACAAAGATTTTAAAATGACATTGTGCTGTATTGTATTTTTTAAGATATTCTTTTTAATAGATCAAAGGTTTTACTGAATACCTCAAATAAATCTTAAAACTCTTCAACCGATAAAATAGGTAAAAGTAAAAAAAATGACAAGTAAAATCAAAGCTAAAGACTGCTTCCTCAGAATGAATTAAAAGATTTGAGATTTTATAATTTTGTAAAAAAGACAATACTACGTTTCGTCTGACGTCATAAAATTTTAACTCATAGCGGAATTGCTTCTTTCTTTAAAAGTTAATAACCCTGGTTGCGAACTGATGGCTATAGGTTCAATTCCTACTCATGGCAAATAATTATGTGTTGTGCACAATCATTCTTTTGTGCCTGTATGATATATGTGTATAACATGCTTGTTGTTAGCAATATATATTACATTAAAGTACAGACTCTACCCAATTTGTATTCAAATGGCCGTATGTGTGATGAATCAAGTTGTTATTGCTAATTATTTCGCATGAATGACACTCTTCTTAATTTACTATAATGTGATGATGATGTCATGTTCATACCAATAATATAATGTGTAATAAATAATAAATCATATCATCAACGCTATTAAATAAATAAATAAATATTTTATTCATTTTAATACTTGTTTTCAATTTCTCAGCATATTTTGATATTAAATTTATGGCTTAAACACTTTTAATCTATAGTAATAGTTTCGTTACTAATTTGAATAATCAACACTTATATTTACATTTAGTTCACCGAGCGAAAGTTTACGAAACGTTAATTAGTTTGAACTTCGAGGACTAATGGAAGTAAGTAAATAAATAAATATTCAGAACATTTGACACGAAACACCATCTAGCTTCAAACTAAGCTGAGTTTGTACTGTAACAGCTAGCTTGACTGATAGACTACTTATATACTCTTTTTTTTAATATACATCAATTAATTTAACATACAAGATCTCAAACACCAGTCACATACGCTATCACTGGACCACCGGGGCTGTCGAAAACGATAAAATAAAACATGTATATATCTGGAATGAATGAATGAATATTTTAAAGCATTCGAGACTGTTATTAACTATACCATAACTTAGTTACGTAAACAGACAAAAGATTGTATTGTATAAGAGAATCTAAAGGTTGTTTTTTGTATCTTAAAACACTTAAGATGAAGTTACACTATACTCGTAGCTAGAGCCAACATTAACATTTCCAAATGACTTTCGTTCGATAAAAATTACAAAATTTATTGTGTTTTTTATTACTCACTTATTGTTTGAACTAATAATGTTCTAATCTGCACACAATTTTCTCATACATAATAATACTGGACTACTAAATTAACATTTTCTAAATTAAAATACATTTGACAGTTGAAATGACATATTTCACATAATTTATAGATCGTAAAAGGGGATTATTGCCCACTTAAGTATGCCCATATTATAAGAAGATCCTTCCAAACAGTGCCTGTTTCATAAGCTTCAAAGTATTATTGAATATTTTTAGCATTACATACAACAAAAGCGTTGTAATAAGATGCCTGCAAAATATTTAAGGTTAGTTTCATCAGTTTCTGATAAAGTTTCAGATAATCATCTGCCATATAATAAGCATGTATACATGATAATAAAGGTTGTTAATATATATTTATATGGTTATGACATATTTGTCTCGATCTGAGATTTATAAAACTAAAATCTATAGTTATATGGAGCACAATTTCAAAGTAGACTGTCAGATGCTTTTTCAGTAAGTAAGTGCTGAAACTGGTTCTTAAAATCAAATAAATTATATCAGAATATCATACTTACATACGTTTGACTAATTTTTTAGCACCACCTAGACATTGGTAGCTTAAAACAATGAACTTCATAGACATTAAAGCCATTGAATTCTTTATCAGTTTCCTAATAGTCAACAGGTTCTGTTATATTAATTTCCTGGACCTATGTGACCTTCGAAAAAAATTTAAACTTCTACCTGAGAGGCACTTGCACTATCTGCCCGTTGTATTTTTGGAACTGTTGAACATAGACGTCTCCCGAGGTACACCACAGGACAATAATAGGATAAATATAAGGCCACAGATTTACCCTGATGGAATAGGGTAAAATAAATGCTGCACCATTGGAAATAAAAGTGATGACTAATATAATCCATAATTTAATCATGTTCGTTACATAATTTATGAGATGGTTATAATAATAATATTCTAGGCAGAACAGAGTAACTTTCTCTATTTTTCACTGGGATAGTCACAATATGACGCGTCCATGTCATGGGCCTGGACATATATATTTTTTTTAATAACCTGCCAAAGTGATGGAAAGCATAATTAGAATCCAAAAGTTGTAGTCGCCATACTGATTGCGAATGCTAACAATGTATTATGGTGATCCACACTATGGCTGCCTATTACGATTTTTTATGCCTCACTTGGGGACGTAAAAGACATGACAGTCGTCGTAGCATTGTATTGCATATACTTACCACGACCACTGTCACCCTTGTGTCAATGGGTCTCCGGTCTCGCACTCAATAACGAAACACGACAGCACGGATGCTGTGGCTTTAGGTTGATCTTCTGTTCGAGGATAGTACTGCCCCGGGCGAGCCGGGCCGTTCATACTGAAATCAGCATGGCTCTACTACCTGGTGAACCTGGTAATTTTTGTTCAGCAGGCCAGTGGAAAACGATGATAAAGTTCAGATTGGGACTCAGTACTATGAGATATAGCATAGAACCCTTGCTCAAAGTTATGGGTGGTAGAAAGCAAGGGGATCAAACTATGTTAACCATCTCAGGAAAGATGATGGACACGTAGAGATTTGCACATACGCAAAACAACCGGCGCCCAGAGCTTATCACGACTGGGCTGTAAAATTTTCTACTGGCCATGGACCTTCGACTAAAAAGACATTTTTTCTTTGGAATCAGAAATGTCAGAGGTCTGCTAGTAAATCACCATCATCGTATATTAAAAAACAAAATTAATGCGATTCTAGCTAACAAAATCAAGAATCAGCGAGACACCTTGGAAAAGAAGCGGTCATTTTGACTGATTAAGAGTGCAAAAACAAATACTTATAATGTCGTGTAGAAGGTGCAAGACTACGGGGTCGCTGCCCATCAACCTAATAAAACTACGATGTATTCACAATATGGAAAACCAGAATAAACGGAATACTGCAACACGTGCAGCAACCCTGAAACTAAGCAGCGATAGCGAACCGCAACCCTGCCCATCAAGAGCTACTAGCACTTTGCCTCAAATTAATGTTAAAAAATTGTCTGACTAAGAAGAAAAATCTAACCTCAAATTAACGTCCGCTATTAAAACAAGTTATTTTTTAGATAATCCTTCGCACATAATACAAATAAAGCTATGGATGTTATTAAAAATCTATGCCGTGTTGAATTAGGAAAGTGTTACAATATTATGTTAAGCTCAATTGAGTTCGAATATTAACGTCCAAGTTCAAAATTGGATTTGTGTAATTTCTTGTTATTAGATTAAACAGTCAAAAGTACCTCTTATGTCATATTAGGTATATTATCTTACAAAACACTAAATGTTTTCTTTTTAAAATCTTTATACAAACAAAACAAACGCTTGTAAAAACAATTCATTGCTCTCTGTTAAAGGTCTTTTAAGCATTCTCATAAATATATTTTAAGCGTAAAATATTTAAATTTCAGTTATCTATTAGTATAGAGAATTAAAACACCTTTCTACAGTAAAGAAAAGTATTTAAATCACGATTCTGTGAAACATAAACTCTAATCTCTTTAAATTAATCATGCTTTTAGTTTGTTTATACATCACAAGTTATGTTGTCTAATGTAGGTCTAATGAATAAGGGCTGCTGGGCTAGAAAACTTCCACGTGCTGTACCCTGGTAACGTTGGCATCACCGCCAACGGCTAATATTCTAGCATGAAGAGAAGGCCTTACTTCTTCGGCCATTTGATCGAGGTGTGGTCCAACAGAGAGGGTATAACTGCCGTTTCCTCTGTTGGCTCTTCGCTCTTTGGAGCAATGAGGAGGAGAACCTCATTAAAAAATCACGGAGGAGACCCTTTCATGGGTCGGAGTTTCTCCACTATCGGTGGTGGAGAAAGGAGAACGGGCTCGGTGTGTACTCACACTGCCGCCGAGTAGGCATTGGGAAATTTAGTCCTTCTGCCACCGTCGTCATATCGTAATCTCGAGAGGAGTGTCATGGTTATGTCTCACGACTCTACTCGGGAGCGAGGGTCTTGGCTTTGCCGCCCAGACTGCGAGGAAGAAAACCTCTATAAAAAATTATGTGGGTGTGTGTTCTTCTTCCGCTATCGCTGGGGTCGTTGAGACCATAATTGGCGACGTGGCTCACCTCCAGGTGGCTAACGACCGATTGACAGAACAAGTGGCAGAGCTTAATGCTCAATTTGCCCAATTTCGAGTGCAGGCGAACTGTACTGAGCGACAGAACTCGGCTCCGCGGCAGCCTACCACCTCTTCGTCTTCTGGTGGTATCCCCGATACTCAACTACGTCAAATTACTGACGCAGTATGGCGTATGATGGACGGGCGCCTCGCTGGCCTGGAGGCGAGGTTACCTCCGGCACCCATAGTTCGGCCGCCACTCGCAGCAAATAAACCAGCTACAACTGCAGTGTCGATTCCACTTCCAGCTGTGGGTGACCGCGTGTCATATGCCGCAGCGGCGTTCCGGTCTGCAGCAGCACCG
This sequence comes from Hypercompe scribonia, assembly GCA_949316085.1. Lineage (NCBI taxonomy): Eukaryota > Metazoa > Arthropoda > Insecta > Lepidoptera > Erebidae > Hypercompe > Hypercompe scribonia. The sequence goes on from OX438970.1 coordinate 21,056,568, forward strand.
AAGGTCACACGAGCGGCCAAGGCAGCGGTAAAAAAGGCTATGCCAGAGACGAGACCACCTAAGACCTTGGCCAGAACAGGGACGGCATTTCCCCCGCTTCCCACTCCAACATCTACAATTGTTCACTCTAATTCAGCTCCCACGAACGACGGTTGGCAAGTGGTAGGAGGAAGTAAGAAGTCCCGAAAGCAAAGCAAAAAAGCTGCGAGGAAAACAGGGTCTACACTCCAACCTTCGGTAGCAGAGGTCACCAAGAAGAAGCCACGGAGACTGCGGACCCCTAAGACAGCGGCTGTGGTGGTAACATTGTCACCGGAGGCGGTTAACGGTGGACTGTCCTACGCGCCCGTCTTTAAAAAGGCAAGGGACAGTCAGACACAAGATGTCGGGACAGTAGGTGTTAGATTGCGCCTTGCCCAGACGGGAGCTCGTGTACTTGAGTTCCCTGGGTGCAGAGACAGCAAACAAATTTGCCGAGAAGTTGCGGGGAATATTGGGAGCCACAGATGATATCAAGATCGCCAGGCCTACAAAGTGCGCGGAGCTGCGCATTTCAGGCCTGGACGATTCAGTCCGGATCAGCACCATCCGCCCCGGTCCAGGGGGCCTTGGTGCGGTGTGGATTAGTTGTCCTGTAGTTTCTGCCCAAATTTTGGGCGACGCTAGCAAGATCCTCGTCGGTTTCGTGAACGCCAGAATTATGGTTCTGGCGGCGAGGCCGATGAGGTGTTTCAAATGCCTAGCTACGGGACACACTCGCATCAAGTGCGATAGTTGTTTTGACTGCAGTGGACTGTGTTTCCGCTGTGGTTGACCGGGGCACAAAGCGGCAGAGTGTTCTGCCACCCCTCACTGCTCGGCGTGTGCGGCGGGTAATAAGCCCGCCAATCACCAGATTGGGCAGAGAGATTGCAAACCTCCCCGCAATTCTCGACACACGTCGGGACGACAGCGACTTCGAGGCTTTCCTCAATAGCTTGGAGTCCTCGATGCGGCGACTAACGTCTGGGCCCGTCCTTGTTCTGGGGGACTTCAATGCAAAGTCTGTTGCGTGGGGTTTCCCCAGGACGGACGCAAGGGGCGAGGCCGTAGAGGAGTGGGCGGCCTCGGTGGGCCTCTGCCTACTAAACAGAGGCTCCACCGATACGTGCGTACGACAGCAGGGGGGATCGATAGTGGACTTTTCATTCGCTACTCCTGCCCTCGCCGCACGAGTAAGGAACTGGCGTATCCTGGAAGAGGTTGAGACGCTCTCGGCGTTCTTCTCGCTTGCCGCGGTGGGCTGTAGCCAAATTAAATAGGGACCTACTAGAGGAGGCGGCCATCGTTCACTCTTGGCTGTCTCCGCAGGCCCCGACCGAGGAGGTCGACATGGGGGCTGGTCGCTTCCGCGATGCCATTGCACAGATCTGTGATGCGGCCATGCCTCGCATCCGAGGTTGCCGGCCTCCACGGAAGGAGGTTTACTGGTGGTCCCAGGAGTTGGCGGACCTCCGCGCGGCCTGTACTCGTGACCGGAGGTCCTATACCTGTAGTCAGCGAAGACACCGCGAACAAGGCGAGGAGGACCAGCTTCATGACGAGTACCGAGAGTCGTGGAAAACTCTGAAGCTGGCCATCAGCCGCGCCAAAGAAATTAAGAGAAAGAAAATGCTGGTGGGTCTCGATCGTGACCCCTGGGGTCGCCCCTAACATGCTTCGCAACAAAAGCTCTGCACGTCGCCCCCCCCCCCCCCCCCTTACAGAGACCCTCCAGCCCAGCTTCCTGCAGGATGTGGTCGAGGGCCTTTTCCCCGTCAGGGAATCAGAGATAGGGGCGATTGTTCTACGGATTCGCTCTAAGAACACCGCCCCCGGACCGGACGGGATACCTGCCCGAGTGCTGCCCCGAGCCCTTGAACACATGTCGGACCGCCTCAGGGGGGTCCTGGATGCTAGTTTGGTATCCGGACGCTTCCCTGAGTGTTGGAAAAGCGGGCAGCTGGTCCTATTGAGGAAGCCGGGACGGCCTGCCGATTCGGTAGCGGCCTATAGGCCCATTGTGTTGCTGGACGAGGCGGGTAAACTGTTTGACAGGATACTCTCTGCCCGCATCGTCCGGCACCTCTGCGAGGTGGGCCCCAATCTGTCGGAGGCCTAATTCGGTTTTCGAGCGGGGCGTTCGACAGTCGATGCTGTGTTACGCCTGAGGGCCAGTGCCACCACTGCGATGGCCAGTCACGCCTCAGCTCCGCCCACGCTGGGCATTCTACCAGCGTGTGGAGCGCCATGTCGCGGTCCGGCCATCGCAGTGGTGGCACTCAGGCGTTGGCTACTTTCGGATCAGACACAGGTGATCTCAGAAGCATCCTTTTCCAGTGATCACCTGCGTCAGCCGATAGGAGAAGGTCCCGTGATTCCTCTCGAGCCAATCCTCCGTAACGGGTCTTATCGCTGCAATGATGGCGTGCCCGGCGCTTGGTTGCCCAAGTCGTTCCTTCCACTCCTCCACAAGGACCTGGCGGAGTTGGGTTTTCTGATTCTCGATTTCTCGAGTTTCAGGACTACGGCCCAACTCCCGTGCCTCCTTGCGCCACTGATAAAGAGCCGCAAGGGCTCTCGCCTACAGGTCCCATGGTGGAGTTCCAGCCAGGAGACTCGCCGCTTCAAAGGAGATTATGCGGTATCCTCTTATGACCCTGATGGCCAGCACTCGCTGTGGTCGTCGCAGTATTGCGACGTTGCTCGCCTTGAGGGTCTCCGCCCACACTGGGGCCCCGTAAAGGGCCATTGACCGCACAACTCCTGCGTAGAGTCATCGGGTCCCCTCATGTTAGGCAGCAACCGCGCCAACGCCCGTGCTGCTCCCACCAACTTTGGGACCTGACTTCAGAAATGAGTTCCGAAGTCTCATCGGCTATCGAGTACAAGCCCCAGATACCTCATGGAGGACTCAATGCCGATGCGAGTATCTCCTACTATGAGGCTGGATCGATTTGGTGGCTTGTTCCGAGGCCCATGAAAGAACAAGGCCTCGGACTTGTGTAGAGCTACCTCAAGACCCAACCACCAGATTCGCTCTACGACTTGGGCAACCCCGGCCGTGGCCCTCAGGGTTGCCTCACGATGTGTCTTGCCGCACGCCGTCACAAGTATGTCGTCCGCATAACACATGACGACGACGCCATCTAAGAAAGCACCGCGAAGCACCCAGTCGTAGCCAATGTTCCACAGGAGCGGTCCTAGGACCGATCCCTGCGGAACTCCGCACGACATTTCACGTCTACCAAGACCGGTCTTACTTACTTTCCGACAAATATGACCCGACTATTTGACGGAGGTAGAGAGGCACTCGGTGATATACGAGTGCCTCCCTGATGCAACTCCAGGGCAAAGTATTGAACGCATTGGCAATGTCCAAAGACACCGCCAATACTACTTCGCCCCGGGAAACTGCTTCCTCCGTCAGAGTCTTCACGCGCATGATCGCATCCACGGTGGAACGCCCCTGACGGAAACCATACTGGTTCTCCGCCATATCTGGCCCCACCCTGAAGAGGTGCTTGACGAGGCGTCGTGCAATTACTCTTTCAAAGAGTTTGCATACCTCGTCAAGCAACACTATGGGCCGGTAGGCAGATGGTAAGTCTGCCGGGCGCCTCTCCTTTCGGATGAGAACCAGTTTCCCCGTCTTCCACAATTTTGGAAACTGGCCCTGCTCGAGGCATTCGCTGAAGAACTCTCTCAGTCGGGGCTCGAGAGCATCGTCGCTTAGAACCAGGACCCAAGCTCGGCCTGGTATGCCATCGGGTCCTGGGGCGGTGCTTTTTGCTTTAGGCCGTCGCACCGCCAGCACTAGTTCTTCCCAAGCGACCTCTGGCATGTCGTCGTCATCCACGCTAGGCGCTTCGGGCGCCGAAGACTGAGCCATCAGTGGTGGAGTGTGCTCCATTACTCGCACCGTGAACAAGGAGCCGACAACCTGCTCAAGCAACTCTGGCTGAAGACACCGGGTTAGCGGTGGAGCCCATGGGCGCATTTTACCCCTGACCATACGATAGGGGCGCCCCCACGGATCTCGCTCCAGGGTCTCCAGCAACTCGCGGCGGGTCTCACTCTTGGCCCGCTTTATCGCTGCTTGAAGGGTCCTTTTGGCATCCCTGTATCCCGTTAACAGCTCCGCTTCCTAAGCTGCCGCATCCGCGGGGCGGCGACGCCTTCTACGGAACCTGGACCACTGGCGGCGCGCGGTCACGCAAGCTTGTCGTAGCCTTGCGATATCCGGCGACCACCAGTAGACCTGGCGCCTAGCATTTGGCTGGACCCTAGGCATCGCTGTATCGCAGACGCGGGTCATGGCCTCCCGGAACCATTCTGCCTCCGCTTCCACGTTGACAGGCCTGTCCGGTGCAGGGACCCAGGCCTGGACGATAGCGGCTTCCAGGAGGAGCTCACGATCTAAGCGCTTGAGCGCCCAACGTGGTTCTGGTGGAGCCACTCTGGGCGGCGCGCCACTTGTAGGAGCGGAGACTTCAAACCAAATGTATCGGTGATCCGAACCTGTCTCCTCCCCCACAACGACGCGTCAGTCCAGAACATGACGTGCCAGCAAGGGGCACGCGAACGAAATGTCAACGATCGAGCTGCCCCTCGCCGTAACGAACGTACGGCACCCCGGTTTAGGACAACTAGGCTGGATCTTTCGGCCCAGTTCTCCAATGCTCTCCCCCTTGGATTCGTGCGCCGAGAACCCCAGACAACCGACCAGGCGTTGAAGTCCCCGAGCACAAGAACCGGAAGGGGTCGACAGGCATCGACGACAACGGCTAGCTGAGCGAGCCATTGCTCGTACTCAGTAATGTCTCGGTTTGGCGAGAAATAAGCGGCCACGACCGCTATATCCCCAACCACCGCCGCTATGCAACCCCGTTCCCTAGCAACCACAGCAAAGGGAGGGGTACCAGCGGCAGTGCCGTGCACCAGTGCAGCCAAGCCATCTAAGTCGATCTCCCAGGCAGGTCCGAGAAACTGGTGAACGTATGGCTCGGCGACCGCAGCAATGTGGATTGACCACTGTGCCATGCTCTGGAGCAGAAGATCCTGAGCAACAGCACCATGGCCCACGTTCGTCTGGAGGATGCGGAGATTTGAATCCATTATTGAGTTTCCATCTCCACATCCCGTCGCGAACCTTGCCGTTCTCTAGCGACACCTTCCGACAGCGATTTGAAGCCATAGGGCCGACCTCGCAGTTTCGGCATCGATCCGACACAAGGCTTATTGCCAACCCGGTGGTCGGCAGGCTTGCCTTCCGCTGCGCACCTAAAGCAACGCAGTGGAGCGCTGCAACCGCCCGCCTTATGACCGGCTTGACCACAACGGAAACAAAGGTCACCTATGGTGATCGCCGCCGTACATTGAACCCCCACACGTCCCACCGACAGGCACCGGAAGCACCTTGCCGGTCGTGCCTGCAGGAGCCGTGCTTGTGCCCTCAGGAAATCTCCAACCAGAAGGGTATGTCCATCAGCGACCTTTTGGGCCGCCGCAATAGGGCAACTGACAACTGCTGTCCCCTGTCCACTTGGGCCAAAGCGAATTGCTCCGACCTTTACATGTTCTAGAGGGCAGCTTTCGCTCTTCTTCACTGCGAGCTTGAGCTCGTACACCGTGACAGAGTCGTCCAGGCCTGTAATGCGTACTTCAGCGCATTTTACGGGCCTGGACACTCGGACATCAGCTGCGTCCAGTGATTCCCTTAGCTTAGCCGCTAGGGCGTCGGCTTTGGGCCCACTGGTGGCACCGGGAATCTCAAGGAGCCGGGCTCCCGTCCGTGTGTTTTTACACCGGACGCCCGGTATCTCGAGAGCCTTGAGGTTAACTTTGGCCTTTATTTTCGCCAAAACCTGGGCGTACCCCAAGCCCCTCCCTGCTGCCCTCTCCGTTAGAGTGACGACGACGGCCGCAGAGCGAGGGGCACGAAATCTCCTCGGTGCTGCCATCGCGGCGAAAGTGGCCTTTCTGGCGTTTTTGGCTGCTTTTTTGGCGGCCTTCCGCTTCTTCTTTTTATCCCTGGCCACCACGCAGCACTCTTCCAGCGGGTGCTGTATGGTATTGGCCGAGGCTAAAGCTGGGTCTGGGTATGATTCGCCTTTCCATTTCCCTTTCTTTTCCCCTGGGTGACTTTAGTAGGGGCCGTTGACGCTGGCTTAGTGACCACCCTACCTACTGGCTGAGCTGTTGAACCAGCATAATTTGTCTTCTTTGGTAGAGCTAGAGGTAGGCGGTAGTGGACACTCTCTACTGCCGAAATACGCCTCGTGAGCCGCTCCTCCATCTCCACCATGAGTCGGACTATGTTCTGTTCCACCCGGCTTGATGATACCGCCGGTCGCGATGATACTAGCGTTGCCCCAATGTTGGTACGCGTAGAGCCCGACGCTCTCTCTCTGGCTTCGGCGAGATTCACTTCGAGGCGGGCTTTCTCCCTTTCATGAGCCTTATTCTCGGCTACGAGAAGTCTCCCTGCCTCGACAATGGAGCGCACGAGTGCCAAAAGAGCCTCATGTTCAGGGCTCTTTGATACTTCAAATGTCTGAAGTAAGCAATCGGCTAAGCCGATTGCCTGCTCGATCCGTTCCACGGGGTTGCCAACTCTACGGCGTAGCTCCTCCACGCTTACGTCACTCGTGGTAGTAGTCGTTGTCATGTCGGATGCGACCTTTTCAAGTAGAGCCTTGAGCAAGAGCTCGCCTTCGGCCCTCTCTGATGTCGCAGATCCGCCAATCTGCCTCTCCTGGGCCATCCGAACGGTCTTGGGAGGTCGACCTCTGCCACGAGCCCCCCGACGGTTTGTACCCCCTTTGACTAATGTGACCTCGTCATTAGAGGCCGACAGCATGCTTTCTTCTCCTGCGTGGGTTTGGCGCCTTTTTCTTTTTTGAGCAGTCTGTTGGTACTGTTCTACAGCTGACATCAACGGGGTGCTCGCACCACTCCTTTCCGAGGCAGTGTCACAATCTAACACCGCTTCACGGTTTTGCGCGTCCTTCGCGATTTACCGCTCGGCGACGGGCGGGTTTGGCAGTGGTTGCTCCCACGACTGGGAGCTGCCGGAGCCGTTTGGCTCCGGGAGGGATTCCCCAGGCGAAGTGCGTCTGGGACCCTCCTGGGTAGGTGAGACCTTTACTTTACCCATGCCATGTTTTTGAGTTTAGTGTCTTCCGACAATAGGACACCTTCGGCACTGGATTCCCTCCAACGACTCAGCCCATTGCCAGGCGTCAGAACGTGGGCTTGGGGTTTTTTTAGAGAGATTTACGTCCCCGTGGGTCCGAAGAACCACCGGTCCTGTCCATTCAGGATTACGGCTGGGCCGGACGGGGTCTGCACCAGACTGGGTCCGTCCGCCCCAAGGTTCTTTAAAGAGGTTTCCTTCCTCGTAGCCCTCGAAGAGCCGTCGCTCCTGACTGCAAATAGTCAAGTTTACGACTTGGCCGGACGGTGGTCTGCATCAGACCAATGTCCTCTACCTCTGACAGTGCCAGCGGTTGAGAACCCGTCCGCCCGCTAGCATACTCTCTACTATGCTTTCTGCTAAACAGAGGTACACGTAGAAAACCTCAGAATGACCCTCACAAGGGTTTTTCCCACCTCGGCCGGAATTCAGCTCATAGACATATAAGTCATAATACACTCATAGACAAAGCCGTTAATGGACTTTCGAGATTTTCACACATACACATAGTTTTTGTTATACAGCGAGGCTTACTTGCCATAAAACTATTTAGCTTAGTCAAAAGTTATGAGTACTTCGTAATACTTTAAGGTACCCTCTTACCAATATTAACAAGTTAAAGGAAATTTTCTAGACATATTTTTATTTAAAAGTAAAAACAGACAATGATGTAAAAAACACGTTTACATAAATATGGTTCTCTTACATCATACTACAAACAATTGTTTGGATACGTTTAAATGAAATCGTATTTCATTTTCTTACTATATTTATTTACGATATACTACATATGTGTACAAGCCCGAGTGTCAGCTCTAATTTATTTCTCACTAAAGTAACTCTACTTTACCGACGTCATGAACCCACACATTGATGATCGATCATAAATGGATTATGGCGACCGAAAACTACTCGTGCGTTACAATATTTGTAATCATTACACAGAAAAATGTAGGGCTATACGAGTATTTATAGAAATAATAGAATATTTATAATGTTGTAAATAGAAATATACTGAAGACAGTGAACTCGGACAATGGCCGAAGACGTTTTCAATCAAAATGTTTTCTATTATCGTTAGTTAGCCTTGAACACCTAAAACCGTGTTCTTTGTGGTAAAAATGTTGTTATTTAATTTTGAATAAACACAAAAAAAAACATAGTAAAAAAGTCTAATTAGTGTTTGTAATATTATGTATTTTGATATTAAAAACTCTCCTAATCAGGATCCTACTAAAACAATTACAGTTATATTTTTTGTCTAAACTCTACGCTAAAGTCTAGCTACTTTTTCTTTTATTACTCTTTTAGTTACTTCAGCAATCTATTTATAAGTAAAGTCAAATTATAAGGTATAAAATTATAAATATATTCTGTTTAAAAAAAATTAGATTCTGTTTATAAAATTGAATAGTTATAGTTTTCGTATATAATAATATACTATATATAATATAATGATTATGTAATGAGAGTTGATAATGGTTTATTCAAAACAGAATTTAATATCTTGTTTCGTTCGATTACAAAATTTGTTAATGTTGGAGCTTATAAATAAAGGGTTTCCTTATCCTGTTATAATCGTTAAAAATATATCAGAAATATTAATGAGAACTGTGATTTAGATAATCAATCAAAGCTAGTACCGACCTTCTACAGATTTATTTCATTTTTTTATCATAACACCTTTATTACTTTTGCAGTTCTTTTTTCAGTTCTCGTTAGACGTTGCGTGCTTTGTAACCATCACTCACACAAATATCTGTAAGATCTCATACCTTGGTCAAAACATTTAAAATCGAAGGGTCATTACTACTTTGAGTTTTATCGTACTTATTTTAATATAAAGAACAAAAAGAAGGCTTTGACATACAACTCACACAATATGTTTTTAGATTTGATTTTTTTAGAATCAAATAGAGAGAATAGAATAGTCGTATCACGTCCTTACAGAAAATAGTTTTGTGACAGTGATAAAGCTATGAAATGAGCAACCTGTTGAAATAAAAATAATAAATGCAGGAAAACACTTTTCTATTACTTTATTGTTATAACACCATATTCAGACAGCCAAGCTACAGAAGCAAAAAAAAAAAGACAAGTTAAAGAGTTTTCAAAAGCATAGACTTAAGAACTAGTGAGTTGCCATAGACCAAAATACCAATTCACATTCCTGACAATCTAGAATCTAAATAGTGCTAAGAAGATTAAGATTATATTATTTACTCTAAATTACAACACACCTCCTTAAATTTATAATCTTAATCTTTTCCATAAGCAATAATTAAGAATTAATAGTATACATACATAGGTACTAAATCAAACTTAACTCTAATCTGTTTTTTAAAAATGTTGTTTTGTCTAAACTTTTAGTTAACATGTCTGCTAAGTTAAATTTTGTATCAATTTTTACGATATCAATTATTTTATTTTCATAGTTCTCATTTATATAATGGTACTGCACTTCGATGTGCTTTGAATTTTTTGTAAGGTTACCGAAATTAGCTATAGCAATTGCACCCGAATCGTCTTCATAAAATTTTATTGGTTTACAAAAGTTAACATTGAATGCTTCACTCAACAAGTTTCTAATAAAAAGTACTTCAGTCACTGCCTCTGACATAGCAATATATTCCGCAAAAGTTGAATTTTTAGTTACTGTTTTTTGTTTATGTGTTTTCCAATAAATTAAATTTCCAAAAAATCTAATGATAAAACCTGATGTAGACTTTCGATCCACAATATCTCCTGCATAATCAGAATCTACCATACAATCCAATATTTCAGTGTCTACATTATTATAGTATGTTAATTTTAAGTTTTTGGTCTTGTACAGATATTTAAGCACTCTCATTGCATATTTATAATGTGCTAGATTGTAACAACTTTGATATCTACTTAAATAATTTACGCTGAAAGCAATATCTGGCCGTGTGCCTGTACTAATATACAATAATTCACCTATTAGATTTCTGTACTTAATACTTTCATCTACTTCTTTAGCTTGTTCTAACCTTAACTTTGTTTCCATTGGAGTATTATATAGCTTAGTATCTTCTAGATTATATTTTGCAGCCAAAGATTCAATATATTTTGTTTGACTTGGAGTCATTACATTATTATCATCACTATAATCAATATCTATTCCAATATAGCTTTTAATTTTTCCTAAATCTTTCATTACAAATCTTTTCATCAGACTAGTTTTTATCTCTTGTATTTTATTTTTATTTTTACAGCAAATCAAAAGGTCATCAACAAATATTAATATATATATTTGATCTTTGTTTGCTCTACTTACATATAAACAATAATCATGGTTACTTCTAACAAAACTCAATGTTTTAATAAATTTATCAAAACAATCGTACCATACTCTAGGACTTTCTTTGAGACCATAGAGAGCCTTTTCCAATTTATAAACTCTATTGTCTCCAGTTTCATAACCTTCCGGTTGATTTATATAAACTTCTGATTTTACCTCACCATTTAAAAAGGCTGTCTCGACATCCATTTGTTCAACAAATAAATTAAATTTGCAACTATATGACAGTAAAATTTTCAATGTTTGCATTTTTCCTACTGGTGAATAAACATTTTCAATGTATTCCTTTTGCTGGAACCCTTTTACAACTAATCTAGCTTTATAAACATTATTGCTTTTCTTTTTAAAAACCCACTTAACATCTATAACCTTTTTATTTTTTGGCCTATCAACAATTTGCCAAGTGTTATTTTTATTTAAGCTATTTATTTCAGAATTCATTGCTACTTGCCATTGTTTATTATCATGAGAGTTCATCGCCTCTTCAAATGTATTTGGGACATTTGCATTAACATAGTTTACATATATACAGTGTGCAACTGAATTTCCATACCTAGTAACTGGAATTCTTTTTCTTTTTAGCGTTTCTACTGGTACATGTTCGTCTCTTTTCTTATATAGATTATCACTGTCGACCTGATTCCTAATGTCATTATTAGCATTTGCCTCATCTGCATCTACAAAACTTTCATCGCTTTCATATTCATTTTTAGACATTTTGTTTGATATATTATTAGTTAGATCAATGTCTAAATCTTTATAATTTTCTCTTTCATCATTAAGTTTTTCTAAACAAATTAATTGAGTATTCTCTTCCACCACCTGTACATGTCTAGTATTAATTATCTTGTTATTTAATAGAACTCTATAACCATTTTCATTATAACCTACTAAGACTCCTAATTGGGCTTTATCATCCCATTTGCTTTTTCTTAATACTTCAGGAACTCTGACAAAGACTTTACTTCCATAAATCTTTAAATGCCCTACATTAGGTTTTATTCCGAAAAATATCTCATATGGAGTTCTATTTTGAACTGTGTTTGCAATTGTTCGATTTTTTAAGTAAGCTGCTGTTTTAATTACTTCTGGCCAGTACCTTCTATGAATGTTAGCTTCTCTCATTACACCTGCCTATATCCATAGCAGATCTATTGTATCTTTCTGCTACTCCATTTAATTGATGGACGTAGGGTGGACATGGTAACAACTCTATACCCTTTTGCCTTATGAAATTTTAAGTATCCTTATTTAAATATTTCTTGCCATTATCACACTGTAGTTTCTTTACCCTTTTATTGAATTTATTTTCTACTAAATTTACAAATTCTATAAAACAACTAGTAGTTTCGGCTTTACTTTTAATGCAAAATATTCTTGTACACTTACTAAAGTCATCAATGAATGTTAAGAAATATCTTTCTCCACTATAACCAATAGTGTTGTGTGGCCCATTCAAATCAGTATGAATTAGTTCCAAAATTTCAGTAGACTTTTTCCTATTGTTTTCAAAAGGTACATTAGACATTTTACTTTTAATACAATTCGAACATTTCATTTCTGTGTTTTCAATCTTGTCAGGCATACCATCGACTAATTTATCATTTATCAACTTATTTAAATATTGAAAATTTACATGACCAAGTGCCCTATGCCATTTCTCTTTCTGAGTTAATTGAACTGAATGTGCATACATGTCCTTTTTATAGGTACATGATACATAACTTTTTATAGAATACAAATTGTTTATTTTGTCAGCAACAACTATCAATTCTCTAGACTGATTAAAAATTTTTGCATTTTCATTTTTGGCTACAATGGTACAATTTTTGGTTATCTTTGAAAAACTTAACAAATTTTGCTTAATTCCTTTGACAAAATATACATTATTTAATTCTACGTGTTTTTCATTATAATAGTTTTTAAAATAAACCTTGACAGTACCTACTTTAGTTGCTTTTAACATTTTGCCGTCTGGTAGTTTCACATCAACAGGAATCTTTAAATTTACCCAATTATAAAAATAGGTTTCATCATTTATTATGTGATCAGTACACCCACTGTCTAAAAGCCAGTTGATTTCATTATTGTTATCACATTCTTCCTTTAAAGTAGACCCACATACCTGATTTATTTCTGAATCACATACATGAGCCGTCCATGTCTGAGTTGAAAAGTTGTTCGATGATGATTCACCTGTGAAATAGCCTCGACCTCTGCCTGGGCTACGACCTCTGTAGGATCCAAATCTGTTGTAACCTCTATGTTGTCCTCGCTGACCCTGACTGGATTGATACCGTCCTTGGCCCTTTCCCGGTACATACCAGCAGTCCTTCTTGATATGTCCAGTCTTACCACAGACAAAGCATTGGACTTTAGTTTTGGTTGCAAATATACTCACATTGGTTTTGTTGTCAGGTTGAGTATTAGTCATATTTTTCTCTTTTATCTTAGACTGTACATAATCAACTGTTTTTTGTTCTTCTGGAATTACATCAAGAAAGTCCCCAATGTAGCTATAGCTTGGTGGAAGTGCTTTGAGCAAATATCTTAATTTCTCGGGTTCATCTATCCTTCCTCCGGGTATTTTAAACTCATTTATTGTTTTCTCAAAATCAACAAAAAAATCTTCTACTGTACTGTTGCGTGCTTGCCCAGGGAACCAATTAGACGACACGTTGATTGTAATATTTAATAATGACTCAATTTTCTTACCATAAACTAAGGTTTATATACAATAATATTTGTATGTAATATGGACAGGTTTAGGTGGGGGTACAAGGTTGTTTGCTTGTTTACTTAATTGCTAATTTGACAATATATTATTTATGTTTCCCTATTTAATAATTTACAATATTAAGAGTAGGTCAGCTGAGTAAACAATTTAATTTAGCGCGTGGCCGCGTACAGACCTAAACTATTATAATACTATGGCTTCGCCATAGTACTATAATTAGTCAGTCTGATCTCTTCAATTTTTCCTCTACATATTATTTGCATAGCTGTAGACTGTGTTAAATACATCTTGTCAAACTTTTTTATCATTTCATACGCTGTTGTACATTCACTGACATATTCTAATTGCTTATCTGAGATTGTACTCATTATAATAGTTTTCGCTTTTAAATCTTTCTTTCTCCATTCTACCTCTGGATTTTCCTTTTTGACAACCACAGGCCCGTTGCATTCTTTGTGTTCCAATAAAGTTACTAACCTTAATTTCCAGCTTGAATAATTTGCGCCATCAAAAATAGGTATAGTTATGTCTTCGATCCTCGCTTGTTTGGCCATTTTTTGTAGAACTCGTGACGCGGTCTTTATCATCAGTCGAAATTTTTTATATTTTGTTGTATCTTGACATTACACATATATAGAGTTGTTTTGTCAACCACGCTCTGCAACCATGTTGAAATAAAAATAATAAATGCAGGAAAACACTTTTCTATTACTTCATTGTTATAACACCATATTCAGACAGCCAAGCTACAGAAGCAAAAAAAAAATGACAAGTTAAAGAGTTTTCAAAAGCATAGACTTAAGAACTAGTGAGTTGCCATAGACCAAAATACCAATTCACATTCCTGACAATCTAGAATCTAAATAGTGCTAAGAAGATTAAGATTATATTATTTACTCTAAATTACAACACAACCTACTCTCATTCTTAACGATTTTGCTGTTACATAATCTGTTATCCAAAGGCTGTTGCACCAGAATTAGAAGACACTGCACTACAACACAGATCCTATGATCTGTGTCCAGTTTTTCTTTTCTTTGCAATGCTTTTATTCTACATCGTTTGCCTTAATCAACAGCTTTTAGAACATCCACAGGATGAATCGGAGTGGCGACACTTTGTATTCTTAAGAATATCTTTACGATCAATATACATTTGGGAGATTATTTTTATAGTTACATAGACAGTATTGTTGATAGAAGACTGTGGCTGAAACAACTTCTCACAATAACAAAATTTAACACTTGAGCATGGTTAAGAAGTTGTATCAGTCCTTTATGTGTACACTGTAATATATGTCACAAGACTCTCCACATTGAATTGGCATTAGTATTAATTTCTACAAAGAGCACAGCAGACATTGTGTGTGAAATATCCGAAAATATTATTATTACTTTTAGATTTATGTTCATGTAGAGCTTATTAAACGTATGTACCTCATTTTGTCGGTGACGTAATACCGGGCAATATGTGTAAATAATGGGTAGATTAATGGACCAATATTAGGTAATGATGAAGTACTCAAAGAAGACCAGCCGCGAGAGACGCAGGAGATATTATAGTGCACTAGTGCGCCAACACAGGTGCACCTCGGCCCTCTCACTCTGACAATCCAATGTGAAGGCTATTCCACACGATCAGGAAGAAATCAGGTGCAAGACTGACGATTTTACGTGCTTTCCGAGTCACGGGAGTTAAAAACTCAGTTCAAATTTTCGGGTTGCTATTAAGCATTCCTATAATCAGAAAAAGTCAATGACACTTTTTGACTTGACCCGGAAATCTATCCCAAGACCTCTAGATCAGCAGTAGCATACGCTAATTGCTAGACCAACGAAGGAGTCAATATAGCAGTATACATATCAGATATATGTCAAGTATCACAAACACACGCACATGCACACGCACATGCATACACATACATACATACACATACACACACTTATTTATTATCTTATTGTGTGTTTTTGTATTATATAACTCACCCAAATGATGATCAATTTACTTTTATTAATGTGGAACGCTAATGCGTATACTTTTCTGAAGTTGGGCGCTAATAGCCACGACACAGTTTATAACTAATTAGGTTATTTTCGTACACTAGTGAATTTATACACTAGTTTATTGTTTCAAATAAAGATTATTTTTATTATTTATTATTATTATATAAGCTATACTATAGATAGATGATGTATGTACATAGTACGTAACATGTTATTTTATAATTAGAGAGCAAAGGAGCAGACGTGTGACCTATAAGGATCATTGTTCCCACTCAATGTTCTTGTTCTTGTTAGAAGTGTCTGTTTCTTAATACTTAATGTGTTACGGATTAAACTTTTACGTTTGAAACTTTTCACTTAGATGTTAAATTATCGTATTAAATATAACTTAAGAAATATTTTACTGAATTTAACGATGAGCTCTATAATAAATAAATAAATAATTCGAACATTTCAAACACATTGCCATCTAGTTTCAAATTAAGCAGAGCTTGTACTATGATAACTAGACTTATTGATAGAATACTTATATCTTTCTTTAAGTAAACACATACATATTATACATAGAAAATACCCAAACTCTGAAACAAATATTTTCAGGTCGTACAAACGTTTGGTCCGACCCGGAAATCGTACCCGAGACATCGAACACAGCAGTCACTTTCGCTACCCACGTCATCGACTCAGTCTAACAGAAGGAGATGTATGAAATTGAGAACTGAACTTACTGCGATGCCAATCTTTTGGGACCGCTAATAGCGTTGATGCGAAAGAATTTTTAGACGTTCACGTCTAAATATTGTAAACATTTTCTTTGTTTTTTTTTATTACTTTGTATTTTAATTTAAGTTTAAAAAGTAATTTTACGTACATGTAATAGAAATATTGGAAGAATTATTTAAAAAACTGAATGTTTGTAACTCGAAATCACTACTATATAATAAAATATCTTTATTCATTTCTTAAACAGTTTACAATCTAGGTTATAAGAAATAGAAAGTACAAATAAATTATGTATATAAACCAAACTGAAATAAGACCAGTAAGCTATTTATAAAATACCAACTACACACACGTATACCACATCCATACACCATTGCTATATTTATATAGACATTAAAAAGTATTTTTTATTGATTCAAGATTAAAATTAATTTCAAAAACAGACATTCAATATTATAATAATAATTATCGGTAAATAAAGCGTTAAGAATTTGGTCACTAATGGTGAATGAGTGATTACCATGGTGTTAAGAGAGACCTATTACCTTTTTTTGTTGATGGGGTGTAAAATCCCTTCGGATCTCCTGCTCCTTGGGGTACAGGAGTCAGGATTATGTGGTGTTCCTACTAAAAACTCTGACAACCGACCTTTAGCTGCCTTCTCATGGTCAGAGTCAGATCATGTCATGGTCAGACCATGTTATGGTCAGATCATGTCATGGTCCTCCTCAAATCGACGCCACACCGTAAAAGGCCCTATCCTGGAAGTTAAACATTTTTCCTCCTCAGTTCAGGCGATGAGGCCTACAGCTGTTATAGTCAGCAATCCCATCCCCTTTTTTTTTTTTAACGTGTAGAAACCCCCTCAGGCCGTCACCCCACCGGGGTCTACGGTGGGGTGGTGTGTTGGAATCGGACCGACTAAAACCACACGGTGTGCCACTCTGCGCCTGACATAGGAGGGACCGGGAACAGCTGTTATTACGACATCCAGATCCAGCAATCCCATCCCCTACCGCAACGACTAATCCACCACCAGAGTTCCCCACTCTCTGGGGGCTCGTAGTCCCGTCGACGAAAGGCCTCAACTCAATAATCTCAAACTCAGATAAATAAATAATCAATATTCAGACCAGCGCGTCAATTTTAGTTATCTTTTCACGACTAAGTAAACTCGCCAGCGTTGGGATTCGGTCTCTTAATTTAATTGTAAAATGATTGGCAATTTTCTAAAGAATCAGTGCTTTTCGAGCTGCCTGCTCTTAACTTATGATATCAAAAAGTGCTCAGGTAAAATTACTTTGATGTTCAAAGAGACAAGTTCAACTTGAACGAAGGAATCCTCGAGTGAACAAAATTATAAAAGTGTATATTACAATCCTATCTGCTAACTTCTCAACTTTTACGTACCGTGGTGTATTATTATATTAAGTATGGATACATTGTGCGATCAAAAGGTAATATGTACTATACACACATGCCACAGAATAGAATTTCAGTTCCTCCCAGGTGGACTAGTTGTTGGGTGGTGATGCGAGCGCTAAGGGCTGCGCTCCCCTTTTTAAGGGCAGAAAGAAAAGGGAATATGCTATATGCAGGTTTCCACACGAGGACTGTTATTGCAACCTGCATTGTTATTGCAACCGGCCACCTACGGCTTGTAGATACAAGCCGTAGGTGGCCCGAGTACGTCGAGGTTCTAGGTATTTTCTTACTAGGGTGCATCTGGTTCCTTGGGCTACTGGTACCTGAGACGGTGTTAGGTCGGTTCGAGTCCGACATAACAACCTTTCGGTGGTATCCGTGGGAACTGCGGTACAAAAAAAAGTAAGAATTAAGTAGACTAGTTGTACTCACAATTAGAATTGGTATAAAAGTTTTTATCTTGATTATTAAATTACTATTATAAATACTAGAAAGTCGTTTAAATATTGAACTTATCAATGAAAACATACACTATCATTTACAAGCCACAGATAGCTCGGCACCCATCAGGGTACCAGGAATTTTCTTTTCTGGAAACATTAGAAGGGTACACTACCATGCACTTCAATCAAAATAATTTTGAAAACAGGTGAATAAAGAAATTAGTTATCCTGAACTCTTCAAAGTATTTTAAATTTAAAAGGAGGTGACGGATTAAGAATACAGTGTTACCCTACTACCATGGTATGACGCGACTAAGGGAACGACATAAGCAAGACAAGATCACTGCAAAGAGAAGGCAAACTTGAAACAAACTCTTTGCCAATCTGTCTGGTCAGCGTAATATGAAACCTATGTTCAGCATTGGACTGTTAAAAACTGTTGATGATGACAGCTGCTAATAGCGTGATAATTGATTTGAATGCACCAGTAATTTTGTGTTAATTAAAAATCAAAAGTGATCACTTAATAGGCTATGCTGCCCTGCAATAACTTAATTTATTCACCATTTTACTAATTCAGTATTAATTAATCTCTAAAATTTTATTTAGTGTTGTTTTATAATGTATTCCTAGAAACTTTGAGTCCAATTTTGTTCAATTTAGTAGTCTATCACTATGCCATTTGCAAGAAATAGTTTTTTAATCATTGAGATTTTAATAAATAAATTGTATTTTGTATGGACTTAACTTATAATTGTATATAATTATTTTTTTCTAAATTAAGAGCCTGCCAAAGTGGCTCTACTCTGCCTGATGGAAAGTATGAATAGAATCTAAGAGTTGTGGTCACCATACTCATTGCAAATGTAGACAATACAGTATGGTGACTCACACTATGGCGGTCATGTGAGATGCTTTTTCACACCCCGCTTGGGGACGTAAAAGGCGTGACAGTTCTCGTGACAGTATAAGACTTACACAGTTACCACGATAACTGTCACCCCTGCATCAATGGACCTCCGGTCTCACACTCACCAACGAAACACGACAACTCGGATGCTGGCGCTTTAGGTTGGTCTTCTATGGGCGGGTAGCACTGCCCCGGTCGAACCGGCACACTCGTGCTGAAATCAGCATGGCTCTACTACCTAGCTAAATTTATTTAGTTGCACCTTTGTATGATATTATTGACTGCAAATCTCAGTTTCTTCTAAAGAATTTGGTTTATGTTTTTCTTATTCTGTGAAACGATAACTTAGTAGTTTAAACGACCTCCTTTGCCGTTTTCTACTACGTGAGTTGTTGTAACTTCGTTGTTCACATGAGGCAGCACTTTGTGTGATGTTCTTTGTGTCTGTGTCCATAAATGTGTGTTAAGTCTTACTCAACACAAGATATATTCCTAAAAGGCTAGATGACACCTTAGTCAAATTAGTTACTTTTTATCATCTGTCAAAACGACATTTTTTGATTATGAAAAATATACTAAATACAAGATTGAGACGTCACTGTTTTAGACTACTCAATTGAACAATATCTTTCACTGTATATTTAATTGAAATTCGTAATAATAATTAAAAGGCTATGTTAATTGTATTTTCAGAAATGTTTCGCGATATTAGTTTTAATGAAGTGGACATTGGTATTTATTTATGATACAGTCATCTACTCAATTAGGAGACAGGAGAAAATATAAGTTTGAAAGAAAAATAAATAAAGTAATAAATATTTTGGATATTTAACACAAAACGCTGTCTAGTTTCAAATTAAGCAGAGTTTGTTACAATAATAAGTTGAACTTTGGGAGGCTCAATAAAAAAATTATTACGATGTATGCTTAGCTTTTACTCCCAAGAATATTTTGTTTTTTTTTTACGGAAACAAAGATAACTCAGTCATCCAAGTTAATAGAGAAAAAAATTATGGTAATACGAAGGGATGTGCTATAGAAATGATATATCGTGTATGCAGTATCGATAATATAATAAGTGTACATTAAAACAACTTTATATTGTATTAAAAAAATAAGTAAAATACCTGTGTACCAAACTATTTCAAGAAAATTTCACATTTGAAGAAATGTTATATTCATAAACTTAAAGTTCACATGTAACTAAAGTACCGCGAGCTTAAATATTATTTTTAATATATAGAAAAAAGTCACGATAGTTAAATAAATATAACAAATACAATATATTATATATAATGACTTTGAAAAATATACTCTGTTGTTATGTACGTACTTTAATTTTGTTTTTCCTTTGTGCTAAAAACAACACTCCACATAAGTGCCAGTGTTCACCACACTGACAAATTAAAATATTTAGACACGTTAAGTGATACTTTCTATCATTCTGAAGTACTTCGACCTCTGCTTTATTGCTCTCATTGATATTACGAACAATATTCCATGTTTATTTACCTGTGCTTTTGTAGAAAAATACATTTTTAAAAAATGATCAAAGTTAATATCGGGAGTTGAGTATTACGAGATTTTTCAACAATTTTGGACTATGGGTAAGAGTATGGTGTAGAGGTGTGATTGATTCAACATTAACCATATGTTATTTTCAAAACATATTAACGATAAATTAAGATGTTTAAACAAAATTTACGTATGTACATATTAACTACTTATTCCAGTACACAAATTATTAATTGTGTATGAAACTTCACATTTTGATATTTATCTAACTATTTCTTCAATGATTTTCTGTATTCATCTTTTTAGAGAGTGGTGCAGAAAGATAAGCTCAGAACCAAGCTTGGTTCATAACTTATGCGTACTTCAACGTGTTCTTACATTATGCTTTACAGAGATAATAAATCGCTGTATTACAACATTTAACATGTTTTATGAGTTATCTTAATATCCCTACCAAGTGTAGCTAGTATTCAGAAAGTTTTTCAACCCTTTATGGCTTCGTTTAGTACTAAACTAAAAGTTTTAAGGAACAAAAGGCCATTGTATACCAAGTCATTCAAGGCTTTTAATATATTTTTAAAGATAAGATAAACTGGCCAAGTTCTTAAATTTATTTAAGAAATAAAAATGTCTTGATATTCTTATATTCTCTGTTAGCGTAACAAAGTCATTAGGTTAAACTGAGTACTAAATATATCTGGCAATTTATTGCTATTGAAGAAGGAGGTGACGAAACTTATGTTACCAATACAATATAAAAGAGAATATTAAATTTAAAACGATCAGTAAATATGTATATATGAATACTAATGCGAATATTTCGGACATCTAACATACAACGTCATCTAGTCTCAAACTTAACAGAACTTTTTCGTATCTACATAGAAAACAACATAACTCCGAAACTTCTGCCGCCAGCACAGCTGTAGCACTTGCCACCACCAAATAACTTTTACTTTCTTTTATTATTTTCCGAAATCTGTACCGCTGTGTGTATAGTGTGGTGACGGATTAAGAATGTAAAGTGTCACCAGCCCTTTTTATCCCATGAATGTCGTAAGAAATAACTAAGGGAACAAAACATGCAAGAAAATATCACTGCAACGAGAAGGGAAATTTGAAATAAACTCTATTCCAACCCGTCTGGCCAGCGTAGTATAGGCCAGTAGTAGGCCAAAATCTTGCTTAGGAGAGGCCTTTACCTAATAGCGGGCTGCTGAAGACCGTTGATGATGTTTGATGATATGTACAACATACAACGAAATATTAAACTTTTGTTTATAACTGACGAAAACTTACTCAATTAAGAAAACCAAAATACTTCATGAAACTGTGAATCATTTCCAGTTTTGTAAAGTTTAAAATATTATGTATAAAGACCTTGAACAATTTACTGCTGGGCATATGGCTTTTCTTAGAAAGGAGGTTTGGCCAACTACAATGGACAGACGGGTTGATATTTTTTCAAGTTATCCTTCTTTCATTTGAATGTTTTTATAGGTAGTTTACTGCCTTAGTAGTTTCTTATAACACCCATTAAATAAATAAAAGTGATACCTAGATTCAAACGATAATTAAAATTATTTCATTAGTTATAAGAATTTTTCTTGTCTTAAACTTTTGAACATTTAGAGGAGGCAATTTTCTTACGTTATACCTTGGTTTTTGTCTTTTAATATCAAACTTGTAAGATTTATGACATTGTTCCAAAAGTTTGAAAACATTCATGCCAACATTTTGTAATCATATTTTTCTAAAGTTAATGATGTAACTTTGGGAATGTTATTTTGTTAAAAATTTCGACATACTACCGAGATTGACAATACGTTTACGTTTCATTATTCTATATTAATAAATTTATAGTTACATAAATCGAATATCTTCTGTAATAATCAGTCTTTGTCTACAACAACATTAAATGAAATCTACAAATATTCAGCAAGCCATAAAAATTCTGACTACAACACATTTAATTTATTTCGATTCTTGTTAAAAACTGCAGCAAACATGGCTGGAACCACAAACAAACACTAATCTATAATATTTATGGCAGAATCGTCGTATTCGTATGGCAATTCAGTTTAGTTGACACAAGATCGTCACAGTAAACCATCCTAGGCGTAATTTGTAAGATGTGGATGTTCAATTGTAAATATTTTAATTGAAAATATAACACTTTAAAATAATTTTGATCATCATCATCAGCCAAAAGACGTCCACTGCTGGACATAGACCTCCCCAAGGGTCTCCACAATAGCCAGTCCCATCAAATAATTTTGCCAAATAAATGATACTTTTTCTATAAAGCATATAATTATTTGAAGCTAGTACCTACTTATAATTATAACGTAATAGAAACACTGGAGCTGTTTTAATTATTCATAAGTTAAATAAATGTAAAACCTTCTAAACAACATTTAACATGAAGAAAAATCTTAACTTTTTTTGTAACTAAATCTTTCTACGCTTCTAGGTTTCTTTTTTTTTTAAAAACTTTTTCTTTGAACTTAAAATTCATTTTCAATTCAATTTATCTTTTTATTTATTTAACAATTTTTAACTGTCTCGTTGGTTCAGCGGTAGTGAATGCGAATGTGCTTGAGGTCTTGGGTTCGATTCCCAGGTGTTTGTTTGTGGACCAAATGTGGACTAAATGTTTGTATGATTTAGAAATATTTGTATCGAAGTTTGGGTGTTTTCTATGTATAATATGTAAGTATTTACAAAAAAAAGGTATGTAAGTATTCTATCAGTCAGTCTAGTTATCATAACACAAACTCTGCTTAGTTTGAAACTAGATGACGTTGTGTGTCTAATGTCTGAAAAATGTTTATTGTTAATTTTTTTACCTAAGGATTAGTTTATTGTTTAATATCTTGACAACACTTGGCAAGCTATTGGGCTTAATGGCAAGACACGCTCTTGTCTATATCTCTCATTATTTAATAAAAATCTGTCTACTTCTTCACACATCACAAACCTCGATACTTATCAATAAAAGAGTCCTTAGTGGAGTCTTCACTTGATATCAACTCAACTTTAATAATGTCGCAATAAGCCAACTTCATTAAACATATGTGAAAGTTGTGGACATTCTTGCGCCACAGTAATTGTTTACTCTGAGTTTGCTCAATTGTCTGTTACACTTCTTGTGTTATATACATTTACTAACATTTGTTTTTGTCATTACAGAAATATTCTATGGTATAAAATTTTTCATGCACTTTGCTGCATAATAATTTCTTTTTTTCCTAGATGTTTTATTGTATGCTATATTGAATAGGATGGAGCGAGTGAAGAAATAGTTTATTGACTGGAAAAAATCATAGATTACTATCTATATCGGGAAAAAAAGACTAAATCAAAAAGTCTATAAATGTATGCATGAACAATTCTGTGTGATGAGGGATTCAGAATAAGAAATGTCACTATACCTGTTCATCTCGAGGATAGCGTAAGAGTCGAGCCACGACCTTCAGTAGTAGAAAGAAAAGGAAAACTTGACACAAACTCTGTACCAATACCTATGACTAGTGTAGTATAGAAGACGAAAACCTTCTTTCTAAGGAGAGGTCCAAGTATATGCAGCATTGAATTGTTAAAGGCTGTTGATCATGACGATGATAAACAGACAGATAAACAAGATTATTCACCTGAAACTGTGTAACTGTGAGAGTACCTTGACAATTGCTATTCATATATTTATTATATATTATTATTTATTTATTACCCGTCTGGTCAGCGTGGTATATTAGGCCAAAACCTCCCTGTTAAGGAGAGACCTATGTCCAGCTGTGGACTGTAAAAGGCTGTTGTTGAATTACTATTCTACGTCTAAAAGTTATCCTCTGTTGACAAAAGATGAGAGTAAAATAGATGATGTGCGAAAAGGAAACTGATCAATATTCAATATTTTTAGACTTTTACTAAGAGTAAGACAGTAGTAAGTAAATTTTCAATAAAAACTTGTAATGAATAAAGTTATTTATTGTTTTATAAGTTTGAATAAAGCTAGAATATTGTTTTATAATCTTCAAATAGTTCTATAAATAACAGATTAAAAAACAAGACAATAACGACAACCTACTAAACTTCACTAATTGTCTCGACACACGAAACGGGCTCTCAACATTCAAATAAATAAATACTTGAGCATCAAATCAAAGGAAATATAAATAATTGAAGAAAATTGTGTTATGTTTTAAGAATTCTCTTTTATAAAAAGACCGCTAACAAGACTCTTTTAAACACAAAAATATAGTCTTTTTAGACTGAAAGTACGAACAAAAGTGAATATTTTAAGTACATAAAGATTACCCACCGGCCGGCTCGATAACAGTTATTACTTATCAAAAAAGTTCTATGAGTATGGACTCATAGAATTTTTGAGAGTTGATAAGTAATTTTTTGTTTTGTTTTACACTAAATGAGTGAGGTAACTGGAGGCCAATACATCTATAATTTTTCCAAACTTTAGTATCAGGACTAAAAGGCAATACGCCACTCGTAACATTAGAGTTACAACTGGTGTTCTATATAAAAAAATACACATACAAAAGTTGATTACAAACATGCAAACACAGAGGTGATGCTAATAAAAGCGTGTTAAAAATATATCAATACCGTTTTTCACTTTTAACTATTACTGAAACAAACTTTTCAATACTCTAAGTGAGTTTGTATTTCAATATTAGATATTTTTTGTTGTACTTCACTTAGCTAAATCACTATGGATCATTATTATCATTAACAATGCAGTGCTGTACACAGGCCACTCCTTAGAAAGGAGCTTTAGCTCTCCTGTACCACTACTATGGTTTGACTGGATTGAATTATAAAATAATATAAGACTTGTTACAAAACTTAATATAAGAATCTTTATCCAAAATTTATCTAGTTTTCTGCACTTAGGTACATCTTTTAGAACCAAAGTTTTACCAAGTCAACAAATAAGTTACTATTACCAAGTCAAGAATAACACACAGTGGGACATATGAGATTGAGTCAGACGCTGTATGTAACTAGTTCGTGTTTCAATCTGGGTCGTACTTACTTCATGGAAATGTGTCTGCCGAATACGTAATCTTAAGATATTGTCTAGATATTACAAAAGTTTGAACGAAGATGCAAACATAAAATATTTCAATATAGTGTAGTTATTTCTAACTAAAACATTATGTTCTATCCTGTACATTATTTAATTTAATACGTTAAATAGTTTAAAATATGATTCATCATCATCATCTCACCGTTATTGCCGATTGCTTCCAAAACTTACACTGTGGAGACCAGGGTCCGCTTGCCTTGCATATTCTTTTCCACTTCGCCTGTTCCTCGGCATCCCTAGTTGTAAGATTTTTGGAT
The DNA here is from genome assembly GCA_949316085.1 of Hypercompe scribonia. Classification (NCBI taxonomy): domain Eukaryota; kingdom Metazoa; phylum Arthropoda; class Insecta; order Lepidoptera; family Erebidae; genus Hypercompe; species Hypercompe scribonia. The sequence continues at coordinate 21,082,226 of OX438970.1, forward strand.
CATATATCACTTTTTCCAACAAGTCAGCAACGAACTCGTATATCACGTCAAGCCAACAACTTCTTGGGTCTACTCCTCATACCTAGACAGGACCTAGACAGTTCCTGTGAAACGTTGCTGCGCTAACGCAGGCGATTCTTCTATAGTTTATCTGCGATGTCACGGACTCGAGGACTACGCGGATGCTGAAGTTTCTCAAGTGATGCCGAATATCCACTGCAGTATATTTATGTCCGTTACATCTAACTTCTGTTTGTTTTGCTCCGGCACCGGCCACGCTTCACAATCATGTAAGAGGACAGGCCTAAAGATAGTCTTGTATAGCTGTTCCCTTAACCTAATTTACATTTTTGAGTCACAAACAACATCAGTCACCACGCCTAGATGTCGCAATCGGTGCCATTAGACACACGATGTGGAGTCCGTCCTTATCCATCTGCATAAGAAATTGCCGATGCTGACAGATGAGGGATGTATACAGTTAAACGACAAGTACTCGGTTTTCAATATATGTAGCCTTTGGGTCACACATCACGCAATACGTTTGATATAGGATGGACCACGAATCAGTTAACATTTGACAAAATTGTTTAAAAATCTATTTGTTACATTATAAAATTTGTTTATTAACAAGAAAGATAATTAGTTGAAATTTTCATTCCGTTACCGTTTGCTCATTCCGTTTCAACGTTTGCACTCTTCTTAGCGAGCATCGAAATTTTCGTGAACTCATCCGCAAAGATACCGTGAGATCATCAACATCTCTTCGCTGTTTAGTCTTTTAGTTGACGTAGTCTGTTCGGTTTATTGATGTAGACACGATTTGCCAAATAAACTCATATCACTCTATCATATCACTCAATCAACTAAAAATCAACTTTTCCCGAACGAAGCGTCTCGTAGTGAGTATGTAATCGATTTGAGTAGTGTGCTTCCCGCTCCTACAGGTAAACCACGTTACCGTTCACCATGGCTAGTTCGGCAGACGCACATGTTCAAAAGATATTCTCACCCTCTGTGTTACGTGTTCCATATCTAAAACTACCGTAAATACGCTTAGACTCTTCACACCCCTCACCCACATGACCGTTCAGATTACCACTTAAAACAACAGTCGACAACAGAATATCGCGAAGAGTTCCCCCGAGTCGAGCCCAGAACGACATCTTTTCGAATTCACTTGGAAATAATCATATCAATAGGCACCTGCATGATTATAAGTACACTTCAACGTTTCACCTCTAAGATGCTACTCTGCAGCTCCTCAGGCCAGCGATCTATATAGGTGCATTTGTGTAGATCATCTTGTAGCCATTCTCAATAAACCGGGATCTACTGTCCTTCTATCGAGTCTGCTATAGTAATGTTACGGTCACCCTCTGTTTGGATAGTACATACATCGCCTAACTCTTGCACACGACCGGTAAGGGCGCCAATATTCCAGGTGACAACGCGGAGCTTTTGTGTTACGAGTATTGAGCCTAAGTCCTTTAACCGTGGTCGCCCCGGACACAGTAGCCCTAGCCCACTTGACACTGGAGCCGAGCAAAGTCCTGCGCGACGTTTCTTGTTTAGTTTAGTTTTAATTTAAAAAATCGTTGTTTTCTATATAATATAATCAAAACGATGAATTCAGTTCCTAATGCCAAATAGGCTTGAGAATAATATAAAACAATAATATAAAAGCAGAATTAACTGAAGACAGTAGCCTGAAAACTTTGTTTTCCTTTGTTAATGCTGTTGATTCGCATAAATATTAACAAAAAACAGAAAGGAAAAGGTCTGGCGCTGTTTTAATGGCGGCTTTTAGCGCAATGTTCGGAGTAACATCTAATTCAGGTGTTTTACTGTTTCCTATTCTCGAGGCAGCTTCTAAGAGTTCATCTTGGGTGATAGATGGTATTAGGTCATCTTTACCTTCCTCTGGGGTGTAATTTTGCTCTATTTGCTGAGGGAAGAGAACCGTTACAATAAACTTTAACAGCTCAGGATCTGACGGCAAGCACAGAGGTTGTCTTCTCAGCCGCAACATGACAATTTTGTACGGCCTTCCCCACAGGTCTCTTTCAACTTCCTCTAAGAGATCACACCAGCATTTGTTCTTGCTGTTACGGATAGCATTTTTGAGCATTAGGCGTACTTCTTTGTAGAGTTCCCTCATTTTGTACGAATAGCTTGGAGGCTTTTTCCGAGCGCGCTGAGCTAGTCTTTTTGCTCGGATGCACTGTCTACACAGCGCGGCTATTATGTCATTCCACTAGTTGGCAGGCGAGAGTCTATTTGGACATCGTTTCCTTGGCATAGTGGCTTCACAAGCCGACAGGATTCTCTTCATGATAACGGCAGATTTCTCGTTGGCGTCGTATCCCTGGTCCATGGGCTTTGTGTCCGGCGCCGTCTGGAAAGTTTCGAGATCAAACGCGCCAGTCTTCCATCTGATCTCATTGCTCTTCTTAGCTAACACTTTAAGCAATGCAGTGGATACTTCCCAGTAAATGGCTTGGTGGTCGCTGGCCGTGTAAATTTCGGTAACTTTCCAAGTGTTGTTACCTTTTGCCAGGTTTGCGCTTATAAAAGTTAGATCTACTATGGAGCTCGCATCTCCTTTTGTAAAGGTTGCTTTAGTTCCACTGTTCATTAGCATGACGTCCAGGAACACCATTACTTCTAGCAGCAACAGCCCTCTGGCGTTGGTCAGCTTACTACCCCAATCAGTTGCCCATGCATTGAAGTCTCCTGCGATTGCCACAGGATGGTGATTTCTTACGTCATCTGCAAGTCTTTCTAAACGATCCGTATACTCCTCCAGTGTGAGGCTAGGTGGAGCATAACAGCTGTAGAAATTTATGTCTACTAACTGGACTCTCACGAATCCTGTGCACGACCTAATTTCCTGGTAAATCCGCAAGGTCCATATCGCACTTTTACCACTGGCGTCAGTAACATATGAGTTATTGTTTATACTTTTATATGGCTTGACGATTAGGATTAGGTCCAGCTGCAGTTCTCGTGCCGTCTGCGTTACTAGGTCATGGGCGGCCTCGCAGTGGTTTAGGTTTAGTTGGAGTACCCTTACCATTTCTGTTTCTTACGGATCGTCTGAAGTGCTGCTCGGAAAACTGGACACTTACCGCACCCTGCAATATGGACATAAACTTCTTTCCTGCCATCTTCAATGCAGAGTATACAAGAAGGTTCTTGCTTGCAATTCATGATCTTATGGCCTTTACCTCCACATTTCACGCACTGTTGAGCTTGGTCTATTGTGCTGGTGCAATTACCAGCTAGGTGTCCGTACCTCCAGCATTTGAAGCATTTGGTAGGCTTTTCTACTCTCCTTACCCTGCAATTCACCCAGCCTATCTTAATCTTGCCACGTTTGCCTATGATTTTTGTAGCTGTTGTTTCGTCTACTTTGACGGTAGCTGTCTGAGTTCCGCCATACGTAGGCCGTACGGACGTAATAGCATCTAAGGTAGTACTGCTGTCCCCGTTGGCTGTTTTCAACAGGACCCCTAAGACCTCTTGTTTTGTGGTAGTTTTGTCCAGATATTTGATTTCTATCACTACTTCAGGGACTTTGCTAACTACAACTGCTTCGTGCCCAAGTATATCAGTGACAGTCTTTTTAATATCAGCTGCCTTGCCATTATTCTTTTTTGTAAGGACAAGTAACATATCTCCTGCCTTGGTTTTGCGAATTTTGTCCACATATTGCCCTACATTTTCTACAGTTGCATCTTGCTTTACACGTTTTAGTATATCGGCGTACTTTTCTCTTTCTTTCGGACGTATTAGTACCGCATTAGGCCTAATGTTAGTTCTTCTGGGCTTTTTGTTTGCCACCATCTTCCATTCGTTCCCTGTATGTAATTTTTTCTGTTGACCAACTGGTGGGAGAGGAGGGGGAGTTACATCATTTCTTTTCCTTTTGATGACTTTGTACATCCCTTCAGGTGAAGTGAGCACTTTCCTCTTTGTTTCCTGTTGACGATCCGGTGCAACCGTTTCTGTCTCACTTTGCGTTTGAATGTAATCTGTTGTTGGCTTGACGGAGTATTTTCTCTGAGCTTGAGGAGTAGTCTGTGTCTTTGCATCCGAGGTTGTAAGCCCTCGACACTCAAGGTCACGTATTGCCACCGCCTCCGACAGCTTTTTAAAGGAACTGCCTAGTGCCGCAGTTAACTTTCTTATTTCCCCATGGACATTCATTTTCCCGTTTATAAAGTCCGCTAAAGAACTTATCAGGAGTTCATGACTTTGTAACACCCTTTTTAGTTCCATATCTTGAGTTACACTACCTTCCTTGCTTTCTTTTGTATTTTTGTTTTTCTTTATTGTATCCATGTTGTTCCCACGAGAACCTAGGGAATAATCAGTACACTCTGGCAGAGCCCCGGATGCCGGAGTAAGGCTACTAGATTACGCCTGAGGTGGGACCTGGTCCCTCAGGGGAGCGCTCGCAACGACGGTATAACCTGTCACCTTCCAGTCCTGGGCACGCTAGACCACTGACATTAGGTTGTGTTTTGTCCGTGAGCGCTATTTCATTTCACCTGTGTTGCTAGATGCGATGCTCGGGCTTTCCCCTATCCGCAATTGAGGACGCGCCACGTAGCAGTATCACCTCAGCCCGTGGTGTATGTGTGTGTATGTGAGTATGTGTGTATGTGTGTTTATATGTTATGGGCGACGCAAAATAATCACAAGTAATCCATACCTATCGTCCATCTATTGCAACAATTATACTTTCAACACCATCGTAGTCTAATTCACACAGCCGCTTAGTGACTTTCTTCTTATACTCATATTTAGACATTGAGTAGAAATTTAAAATTTTGTTTAGTTTATTATATACATAACTCCCCAGGAAGTAAAAACATCTATGAGAGAGACTAGTTCTGACTGAGATCGAGGGGCAAACATTGTATTTCCGACGAACGCTGTCAAATTTCGAATAATCATAGGATATATTTGTGTGGGTTGTAAAGATGAGGTTTAAAATAAACAATCTTCGCACCGATAACACATTACACGTCTTGTAAAGTTCAGTAGTAGGAAATCGGTACGGGAGTCTCCAGCCTACTTTTAGTACCGCTCTTTAAGCGCGCTCCAGTTTCAGGAGATGTGTTTTGTGAGTTTCCCCCACACCACGATGCAATACTGTGTGACTGATTGGCAAAGGGCTAAATAGGTGAGTTTGAGAACCTGAGTGTCGACCACATTGCTGAGAGCTTTGAATACGTATATAAGTTTACGCAACCTGGAAGTTAGCATGTCAATGTGCGAGTGAAAGGACAGAAGATCGTCTATTTGCACTCCAAGGTACTTAACACAATTGATTTGAGACAGAGCAGGGCATTCACACAGCGGGTGGGCCAAGGCATTATAGGAGTGAACAATGAGAGAGTGAAAAGATGAAGAAGGCCTGCCTAAAGCGGTTCATGAGAATGTAAGATAATTGATTTTAACAGTATTGAGTGTGAGCCGATTCCCAGCCAACCAATAAGTTACTGAGTTAAGACTGATCTGAGCACTCTCGAACGTTCACCCCCGAGTGTCCCCGTAGGATATAAGGGCAGTATCATCAGTGTACGTAAATATATTGGTATTGTGTAGCTTTAGTTGATAGAGGTCATTAATATATACTAAAAATAACGTAGGTCCAAGGATACTGCCCTGTGTGTGTTTTTAAGTTTGCGGTGAAGGTGATCTCTGTTTCGCAAGTATTTTAGTAAACCAGGGGTCATCCATTCTTTTTTAAATCTTTTTCGGTTGGGCACAGTCTTTTGAAATGAATTTGTGGTAATAATCTTATTCAGAGTATTAGTAAAATAAGAAGTAGCGTCGTTAACATCAAGAAAACTATATATAGGGGAGAAATCGGTATTAATAATTTCTGACTCAATTTTTTCGTAATTAATAAATTTAGTAATTTTAAATTTATTTGTAGCGCGGTGCGAGTAATGTTTAGAATGAAGAAAAAATAAAACTGTGTCATGGTCAGTTATGGATGTATTCGCTACATAACAGAAGGCAGGTAGTTTATTTTTTTAATATAAGGTGATACAGACAGGAATGATTCTTTCTCGTGTATAGTGTGTGAGCTGGTAACATTCCATGAGAGGCAATCATATTAAGGTACTCCAACGAACGTTGATCCCTATTAGTTACTGAAATATCAATATTCATATCACCGGTTAGTATGATATTATTGAAAGATGAGTAAGATGAAAGAAGTTCGTTAAGGGAGTTAATGCAACTACTATGCTTAAGGTCTCGGGTACGATTCCCTTGCCGAACAAAATGTTTGTATGATCTGCAAATATTTGTTTCGAAATTAAACTGTTTTCTATGTATAATATGTACGTATTTACAAAAAAAAGTATATAAGTATTCTATCAGTCATTCTAACTATTTTAGCACAATCTCTGCTTAGTTTGAACCTAGATTATTATCATTATTTAATAAATCAATTCCACATACTTGTACACAGATAATTATTTTCGATCAGATTATTCCGGTGAAGGGCCAGTACAAAGAAAAAGTGCTAAGTACTTCATGTCAAGCAAAACATACTCACATAAACTGTTTTATTATAACCATCAAGCTTTTATTAGTAATTTGTAAAATAATTTTAATTTTATTAGCAGAAACCGAACCAAAATAATCCATACATTTTACATCCCGTCAGTAACACAATATATGTCTCTGTGACACCGTGTATTAAAATACTTTATACAGTAAAGTTATGGTTTCCTTTACAGATCAGGTAGATTTTTATTGATTCAGAGTGTGATTATTATAGTAGTAGAACTACCCAATTTTCTCATACCTATATCCTAAGAGACCATGATTTTATCAGGCATGATTTATGAAACTTAGTAGAAGAGAAATGGAGTATTCATAAGGTAAGTAATGCTGGATGCGGGTGGCACGGGATCGGTTATTGTGGAGAAGCCTTGGGGGAGGCCTATGTCCAGCAGTGGACGTCTTTTGGCTGAGATGATGATGATGATAAAATAACGGCAATTGCGGACGTAATACTTAAAAATGATTAACTTAACTTAATATATTGATAAGAGAAAGTAGAAAAACAGAATGGTATTTGTCCACATTTGAGCACAAAATACATATCCACTTGTAATATCTTATGGCCAGAATACTTATCGAAATAACCATTATGTTTCATCTAATAATGTTATTGTGAGTAAACAGTTACATTTCTTCTCGGATGCTGCGAACATTTCAGAACTAACTGACGGGCCTAAAACATAAATATAATAAATTCTACCTTAATGTGTTGTACATGTGTAGTATTGTTGAATTAAATCTAGATAAATATAGAACATAAAATACAAAAAGCTTTTCATTTAAACGTTTGATTCAAGATACTTAAGAACAATACACAAACTCGTAATGGCACTTACACCTTTTGATACTATTGAACTCTTTTATTAAGGTTTCATTCCGAGCGATAGAAAAATCAGAAAATATTGTTCATTAATAAAGTCATAACATCCAGTATAATTGTAACTTTCAACTCAAAAAGAATCAGTGAAATGAGACTGCGGAAATAGATAAAAGAAAACATGTAAAATTGACAGTTGAAAAATTTACTTAAAGAAGTTTCAAAAGTATTCAAAAGTCATCATTCGGCACGTAGAGGGAGAGGTGAATGTTATCGTGGTAGATGTGAGCCTTACATTGATCTATTATACAATAGATTAGTAATTACGGACCAAGAATGTTGTCACTACAAAATTTCAATATGGCGCCAACCGAGGATAACGTAATGACAGGTGACAAGAACATTAATATAGGTAAATGAGTAGAAAATTATGCGAATCTATAGCACAAATCCATCATAAATCAAGCATAAATATTTTTCACAAATATATGTTGCTTATATATTGATATTGGAGTAAAAAACCCTATAATCAAAATAAACTGTCAATAATTGTAATTTATAAACAGTGTTACCATTAAGACATCTTTTTTTATACCAACATATTGGGAGAATTTACAATTAATAATTTTACTTTATTCTCTGTTTTAAAATAGTTTAGCAATAGTATTTAGATTTCACCCTCATATTTAATTGTGTAATGATAATTAGCAATTTAATTATAGTGAACTTTCGTGAACATAAGAATTGATATATAACACTTTACATTTATGATAATTAATATCATTATTTACACAATATATAAACAAATTGTATCATGAAATTAAATTTTTCTCTCAAACTTACGAAAAAATAGTCTACGGCGGTAAAAAAGTTATTTGATTTTATTTTTTATATAAACCATTGGAACAAAAAATGACCAGCAATTTTATTAGTCATGCTTATTCCATACTGATATAAATACACTATAGTCGTGATTTTTTAGCAAAATTGTAGTCGTGAAATTTCGTGCATATGAATTAACATGTATGCAAAATTTCATGCCATCATACATTTTATCTTTTGTCTAATTAATATCAATATTAATAGATACGTAAAAACAAGATCACGAAAGTAAATTTTTCACTTAAATTTATACAAAAGAGTCCAAAAGATAATTGTTTACAAAACTGACGCTTCACACTAATGTTTCATTTAAGTTTTTACATAAATAATTTCATTAGTAAAATTTATTCAGTTACTTCATTAGTCATATTTATTCCATACAATTATAAATATACTGTTAAAGTATTTTAATATTTGTTATAACATCTATAAAGTCATAGCGACTATATATTTTAGGAAGCGCGTGAGACATACGTTTGTGTACTTTCAAATGTCTAAGAACTACAAAGATACATAGTTATAGCTCAAAGTGGTTATACTTTTTGCGATGTTTAGCGATGAAGTTTGTTTCTCTATAGATTTAATCCAGTACAGACTTACATTGCCACAATGACTTTCGTCCCAAGTGAGGTGTGAAAGTATCATACTTTTTTTTTTTTTTTTTTTAACGTGTGGAAACCCCCTCGGGCCGTCACCCCACCGGGGTTTACGGCAGAGTAGTGTGTCGGAATCGGACCGACTAAAACCACACGGTGTGCCACTCTGCGCCTGAGATAGGAGGGATCCGGGAACCGCTGCTATTACGACATCCAGATCCCTCCTAGCGCCTGCCCGCTACCTCGGGCACCATTTGCGGATAAACTCTCTATTTTAGGCGACGTACGGCACACACGGACGTCGCCTCCTCGCGGCTGACCATTGTAGCGGATGGAGAGGAAAACGATCGTTTAAAGACTGGTGTTAAAGTTAGAATTTTTACAATCTTCCCAGTCTTTAAACGATCGTTTTAAGATTGTAAAAAATCTAAGAACCCCTTATAAACATTTTAGAGCAAAACAACATACATATATTTCAAATAGTAACTGTATTTATATTTGACGACTATAGAATAAAATCCACACAACATATTGTTGTGTTCTGATATAAGGCACATATTTACATATTAATTAATGCAATTTCATAGAAATTCCAAGTTTTTCTCATTTTCAATGCAATATAGCACAATTATTTTACTTATTACGAATGTTTAATGCGTTGTGCTGCATAAATTTGAAGTTAATAAATAATGTTAACATTTGAATTAACACTAAATCCTTCGTCTCATTCATCCGTTGAAAACAAAAATAAGAAATATATGACATAGATCTTATTTATATGCTGACACATACACACTCAGCACATGCTAGCAATTTGTTCTTACCTGGGTGACGCAGTGATGGGTCCTCACTACAGTAATTAGAGGAGAACTCTCGTTACTGGCTGTTATACGATCTATGGCCGGTAACGATAGCTGTTACAGTCTTAATCCTACGTGAAAACAACATTTCGCAGAAGGAAGCGACGGAGAAGGCCTGGCAGGACAATCTCCAGTCGGACCCAATTCAGTGCTGGTGAACCGGACGGCAAAGGTGGCCTTATACTGCCCTGAGTGTAGCCGCGGGTAGACAGGACGGGGTTTCCTCTCCATTCGCTAAGGAGGCCTGCCGCGAGGTGGCAACGTCCGCGTGTGTTGTGCGCCGCCTAAATAGAGAGTTTACCCGTAGACAATGCCCACGTCGTATCGAGCGGGCGCTGGGTGGGATCCAGACGGCCTATTAACAGCAGTTTCTGGATATTTCCCGTACTAGACGAAGAGTGACACACCTTGTGGTTACAGTCGGTCTGAGTCTGATATATCATCTCGCTGTGAACCTCAGTGGTGTGACAGCCCATGGGGGTTTCCACACGTAAAAAAAAGCCTTATTTATAAACTACCAATTTGATTGTCAACTTTCCTAGTGTCAGAGTATAATACATTTTCCAAAGCTTTAATAGTTTGTTCGCTCTTTTATTTTGTCGTAACAAGACTGACTGAATTTCAGTTTGATATGAAGTAATGGTTCTTCAAAATATACATAGTTATTTGCATAAAGAGTAGATTTTAGCTCAAAATTTTTTAGTATTCAGATTTGTAATCCGTCAATCTACCTCTGGGCTAAGACTAAAGTACTAATGACGTCATCAATCACTCACACCTCCCCGTGATTGAACTTTATCAATACAGACTATCAAGATGTAGATAATTTGACATTTGATTTGATTAAGGTCCGCAAACTCCTGAGTAGCCATATAATTATGAACTATTGTTCACGAGATGAACAGGATTACGTGTTCAGTTCTTACCTTAATTACTGCTATGAGATTCTCGTACAGTGAAATGTAATGTCAAAGGAGGCTAATTATTATAACAGCGAATGTGATGTCAAAACGAACTATTTATTTTTCTCTTTTCTTCAGAGAAAGACAAATTTTCTCTTCTTTTCTTAGAAAGCACAATAAACTTAACCTAGAATTACCTTAGAATTTTCTGTTCAAATCACAAAATATGGTTGTTAATACAGTAAGAAAAAAAAATGTGAAGCAAAAACAAAAATTTATTTATTCTAGGGTCTGAATCACCTTGTCTTATATGTGTGACATTGGGATCATATGTTAAGAAAAAAATATATTATGACGACTTTATTGACTATTTCACGTTTAGTAAAGGTTTATATACCTTTTAGCATAAAATAAGATCAAATTGTGTAACTTTTAATTTTTAACAATACGAAAATTCTTACTGATTATATATTTCTTACATATTTCAAAATGGATTTAAAATAAACCTATATATTTCTTTATAACATAAATCTCCATTCGTGGTTAAACCCAAACAAACATGAAGTTTCTCGACAACGTTTCTGAAACAAATAACAATCATACATCTGTGATGAGTTTTCAATAAACAAACAAAGTTTTCATCAAACAAAGTTAAATTATTTATAGGTACGTTAAAATTAATTAAATTACCATATATTTTTTTAATGAAAACACGATTTCTACACCATCAATAATGATAAATTTTACACAAATTAGATTTACAAAAAGAGTCACCAACTTCAATGTGCCTACGTAATGATGAATCGCAACAAACTCTTTCCTTCGTACCCTAATCTACCATTTCTGGAGATAATATTTTTTCTTTAAATTTGAAAGCATCTAAACGTCTGTACACCTAAACAATGATAGTTTAAGTTATGTAGGTCAATGTCATGTCATAGTAGACATTTAAAAAAATCGACAACTCAATCACATGAGAATTTCTCGTGTCGTCAATATTATGAATAACAGTTACACCTAACAGTCACTGTGTTAAGCAATTCACTCTTGGACACATAAATTACTGCCAATTGCAGTTATTTCACAATCTCGTGATTTAACTAACCACACTTGTCAGTAACATTTCAAAATTTAATCAGTAGTAATAATACTTTATAAAAGACATAGTTTCTTAACAATATTGCCTAAATTTTTATTATGGAAGCAATAAATTTAGTCACGGATATATATAGTAGTATACATAGTACATTAGTGACCAGTGCTGTATAGAGGTTGGTGTACCCCAGGGAAGTATTCTGAGCCCCACACTGTTCAGCATTTACATGAATGATATTCTCAATGTAGATATGACTAATGTGGCAATCTTGTGTTATGCAGATGACACCGTGATAACTTTTCGTAATAAATGGTGTTCAAGAACAATAGCGTCCGCTGAACAAGGAATGACTCTCATATTGACGCACAATGGCTTGACAAAAATCTCCTTACCCTCAACTTAAAAAAGACAAAATTCATCGCTTTCCACAAGACACTTGCATCAAAACTCCCAGTAGGACATACGTTGGGAATTCATTCCTGTACTCCTGATAATCGACATAACTGTAGCTGCGGTACCATAGAGCGTACAGATTCCCTTCGATATCTAGGAGTCATACTAGATGAACATTTAACATACGTCAGTCATATAACTCAATTGTCCAGTAGAATAAGAAAAACTATTTAACAAAAATAATCTTATAATGATTTACAAAATAGTTACACAATCTGTACTGTTCTACTGCATTCGGGCATGGGATGGTGCTGCTAAAACGAAAATGATGCAAGTCGAAAGAGCCCAATGGGCAGTTTTAAAAATGATGCTGCAAAAACCATTCAGATTTCCAGCAAGCGACCTCTACCAAGAATGTAAGGTACTAAGAGTGCGTCAAATTTTTATACTAAGAATAACAACATAAATGTACAAGGAAATTTTAAATACAACTTCAATGATTTGTCTAAACCAGCGTCGTGTATACCGAATCCCACTTCCTACCATAAATACCACCTTCATAAAAAGACAGACCATCTATCTCTGCCCTAAAGTGTACAACAAAATTTGTCAAATAAATACATACAGGTATTATTAAGTTAACTATCAAGGAAGTAAAGCGACTGATAATTAAATGGCTATTGAATCTTTCATACGATGAAACTGAATTGATTCTTTCATACCACGGGTAATAGTAGCAAAGAATAAACCACACGTACACACACATACACATACACACACGTACATACACATACACACACGTACACATACTCACAAAAGACTCACTCTCAGCTACAGACTAACTTTTATACTATTTTTTCTGTTTCGTTTTTGTTTGTTTTGAACCTTGTTTTAATTTATTTTATATTCTATTTCAACTAAACTATTAAATATTCAAATATTGTGAAATCTCGTATTGGTTGCCGCGACACAAGCCACGAGCTTAGTGCGGAACCGTCGTTAAATTTAACTTGTAATTTGTTTTTAAGAATAATTATAAATAAGTAAATAAATAAATAAATTATATGTCTGAAATCGATACTCGTAACGGATATTCGTAACGGACATAAAAAGTAATGTGCCAAAATTGAACTCTGTACGTGGTCTTTTTATACAAACAAAGTAAGTAGGTTAAGAATCATGCATCAATCATGTCTCTTGGGTTTAATGACGAAGGAAGGTTGCGAGATGTATATTCCTGTGAGTTACAGCAATACCTATGGAATACGTAAGTTGTATTTTTCTTGATTCTTAGCATGACTAGGGTCGTATTTTCATTAGTATGTCTCCGGAAAGATTAGAGAAAAATAAAAAAAAATATAAAATTTTTACCTATCTAGGTGAAAACCTTTTATTTTTATTTTTTCTACAGAACTAATAAAATGGCGGATATTTTATATGCAAAGGGCAACTTTATTGATATATTTTAAGCAAACTGAGGTTGCCTGAAATGTAGTAACGAGGGATAGTAGCAGTTAAAGGTACATTTGAATTTTGGAAGCGTGATTGACAATACACAAAGATATCTATGTACATAGACAGTATTATCAAATAATCAGATACAGAATACTGACTATAGAAAAAAATGAAAAAATAATTAATATCTAATAACAGCTAATAAGAACAGAATAAGGAATTGTAAGTAATTGAAATATTACTTCAATTATCTGTAACTCGACCTGACTGTTGCCAAACACCGAACAGTCACCGTTGAGAGTAAATTAATATGAAATAAAATTATACTAGGGCCTGAGTTGTTATTATATATATCACATACTTTCTTACAATTGAAATCGTTTCGAGAGATTTATTTAATAAAATTTTGTGCAGGTGTGAGACACTGCCAAATTAGTGTTGAATGTTGGATATTTTAAGATGTGTGTAATTGGTAATGCAATACCCGAAGTAGTAATACACAATATCACGTAATGTTTATGATCGATGTTATTACAAACTATAGCGCGTTACAACTTCATGATACAGCGACATCTATCGAGTCACTTCGACATTAACAGTTACACTCACATTATGGCCACCGTGAAGTGACCGACTAAGATGACCCTTGCACGACCAATAGTAGGAGAGTAAAATTCCCTGGTGCTCGAAAGTAAGATTCGTGGTAGTTCTTAGTTAATATACTGTTACTTATACATTGGGTTTCTCTACTATTTTAAGATTACATTACAATATTGATGACTAAATAATGTTGAAAAAAATATTAATAAAATATGCACATTTTACGAGTACATATTGAAGAACTTAAAATTTAGTTTTAAATTACCTTAAATATCAATATATGATAGTAATAAAATAACATGCTTATCACTAATTCAAAACTAAAAACCAGTCTATAAGTAGTTATACATTACCTCTTACTGGTCAGAACATAGCTTCAAAATTGGACGTTTAATCTGCAAATGGATAATTACACTGGAAGACTACGGCCTGGACTTAACCATCTTTTTGTGGATGTGATTCAATAGGATTCAATCAGACCCAGGATAATTGATCCTCATTTACAAGGACAATATCTCATACTTTCAAGTTTCATGTTCTCATAGCCCATATCTTTAGAAGAATATATAAATATTTCTGAGATCATTCGTGGTTAAACCCAAACAAACATGAAGTTTCTCGACAACGTTTCTGAAACAAATAACAATCATACATCTGTGATGAGTTTTCAATAAACAAACAAAGTTTTCATCAAACAAAGTTAAATTATTTATAGGTACGTTAAAATTAATTAAATTACCATATATTTTTTTAATGAAAACACGATTTCTACACCATCAATAATGATAAATTTTACACAAATTAGATTTACAAAAAGAGTCACCAACTTCAATGTGCCTACGTAATGATGAATCGCAACAAACTCTTTCCTTCGTACCCTAATCTACCATTTCTGGAGATAATATTTTTTCTTTAAATTTGAAAGCATCTAAACGTCTGTACACCTAAACAATGATAGTTTAAGTTATGTAGGTCAATGTCATGTCATAGTAGACATTTAAAAAAATCGACAACTCAATCACATGAGAATTTCTCGTGTCGTCAATATTATGAATAACAGTTACACCTAACAGTCACTGTGTTAAGCAATTCACTCTTGGACACATAAATTACTGCCAATTGCAGTTATTTCACAATCTCGTGATTTAACTAACCACACTTGTCAGTAACATTTCAAAATTTAATCAGTAGTAATAATACTTTATAAAAGACATAGTTTCTTAACAATATTGCCTAAATTTTTATTATGGAAGCAATAAATTTAGTCACGGATATATATAGTAGTATACATAGTACATTAGTGACCAGTGCTGTATAGAGGTTGGTGTACCCCAGGGAAGTATTCTGGGCCCCACACTGTTCAGCATTTACATGAATGATATTCTCAATGTAGATATGACTAATGTGGCAATCTTGTGTTATGCAGATGACACCGTGATAACTTTTCGTAATAAATGGTGTTCAAGAACAATAGCGTCCGCTGAACAAGGAATGACTCTCATATTGACGCACAATGGCTTGACAAAAATCTCCTTACCCTCAACTTAAAAAAGACAAAATTCATCGCTTTCCACAAGACACTTGCATCAAAACTCCCAGTAGGACATACGTTGGGAATTCATTCCTGTACTCCTGATAATCGACATAACTGTAGCTGCGGTACCATAGAGCGTACAGATTCCCTTCGATATCTAGGAGTCATACTAGATGAACATTTAACATACGTCAGTCATATAACTCAATTGTCCAGTAGAATAAGAAAAACTATTTAACAAAAATAATCTTATAATGATTTACAAAATAGTTACACAATCTGTACTGTTCTACTGCATTCGGGCATGGGATGGTGCTGCTAAAACGAAAATGATGCAAGTCGAAAGAGCCCAATGGGCAGTTTTAAAAATGATGCTGCAAAAACCATTCAGATTTCCAGCAAGCGACCTCTACCAAGAATGTAAGGTACTAAGAGTGCGTCAAATTTTTATACTAAGAATAACAACATAAATGTACAAGGAAATTTTAAATACAACTTCAATGATTTGTCTAAACCAGCGTCGTGTATACCGAATCCCACTTCCTACCATAAATACCACCTTCATAAAAAGACAGACCATCTATCTCTGCCCTAAAGTGTACAACAAAATTTGTCAAATAAATACATACAGGTATTATTAAGTTAACTATCAAGGAAGTAAAGCGACTGATAATTAAATGGCTATTGAATCTTTCATACGATGAAACTGAATTGATTCTTTCATACCACGGGTAATAGTAGCAAAGAATAAACCACACGTACACACACATACACATACACACACGTACATACACATACACACACGTACACATACTCACAAAAGACTCACTCTCAGCTACAGACTAACTTTTATACTATTTTTTCTGTTTCGTTTTTGTTTGTTTTGAACCTTGTTTTAATTTATTTTATATTCTATTTCAACTAAACTATTAAATATTCAAATATTGTGAAATCTCGTATTGGTTGCCGCGACACAAGCCACGAGCTTAGTGCGGAACCGTCGTTAAATTTAACTTGTAATTTGTTTTTAAGAATAATTATAAATAAGTAAATAAATAAATAAATTATATGTCTGAAATCGATACTCGTAACGGATATTCGTAACGGACATAAAAACTAATGTGCCAAAATTGAACTCTGTACGTGGTCTTTTTATACAAACAAAGTAAGTAGGTTAAGAATCATGCATCAATCATGTCTCTTGGGTTTAATGACGAAGGAAGGTTGCGAGATGTATATTCCTGTGAGTTACAGCAATACCTATGGAATACGTAAGTTGTATTTTTCTTGATTCTTAGCATGACTAGGGTCGTATTTTCATTAGTATGTCTCCGGAAAGATTAGAGAAAAATAAAAAAAAATATAAAATTTTTACCTATCTAGGTGAAAACCTTTTATTTTTATTTTTTCTACAGAACTAATAAAATGGCGGATATTTTATATGCAAAGGGCAACTTTATTGATATATTTTAAGCAAACTGAGGTTGCCTGAAATGTAGTAACGAGGGATAGTAGCAGTTAAAGGTACATTTGAATTTTGGAAGCGTGATTGACAATACACAAAGATATCTATGTACATAGACAGTATTATCAAATAATCAGATACAGAATACTGACTATAGAAAAAAATGAAAAAATAATTAATATCTAATAACAGCTAATAAGAACAGAATAAGGAATTGTAAGTAATTGAAATATTACTTCAATTATCTATAACTCGACCTGACTGTTGCCAAACACCGAACAGTCACCGTTGAGAGTAAATTAATATGAAATAAAATTATACTAGGGCCTGAGTTGTTATTATATATATCACATACTTTCTTACAATTGAAATCGTTTCGAGAGATTTATTTAATAAAATTTTGTGCAGGTGTGAGACACTGCCAAATTAGTGTTGAATGTTGGATATTTTAAGATGTGTGTAATTGGTAATGCAATACCCGAAGTAGTAATACACAATATCACGTAATGTTTATGATCGATGTTATTACAAACTATAGCGCGTTACAACTTCATGATACAGCGACATCTATCGAGTCACTTCGACATTAACAGTTACACTCACATTATGGCCACCGTGAAGTGACCCACTAAGATGACCCTTGCACGACCAATAGTAGGAGAGTAAAATTCCCTGGTGCTCGAAAGTAAGATTCGTGGTAGTTCTTAGTTAATATACTGTTACTTATACATTGGGTTTCTCTACTATTTTAAGATTACATTACAATATTGATGACTAAATAATGTTGAAAAAAATATTAATAAAATATGCACATTTTACGAGTACATATTGAAGAACTTAAAATTTAGTTTTAAATTACCTTAAATATCAATATATGATAGTAATAAAATAACATGCTTATCACTAATTCAAAACTAAAAACCAGTCTATAAGTAGTTATACATTACCTCTTACTGGTCAGAACATAGCTTCAAAATTGGACGTTTAATCTGCAAATGGATAATTACACTGGAAGACTACGGCCTGGACTTAACCATCTTTTTGTGGATGTGATTCAATAGGATTCAATCAGACCCAGGATAATTGATCCTCATTTACAAGGACAATATCTCATACTTTCAAGTTTCATGTTCTCATAGCCCATATCTTTAGAAGAATATATAAATATTTCTGAGATCAACGTCCACAAAACTGTTGCATCAGTTTTCCTGGTCAGTTGTCAATAATGCAAACTACTTATTGGTACGTCCTCGACTGCACGGTTAGCCTACTGGTTAGAGTGGTAGCGACGCCGCTCTCTACTGCGCTGAGTGTTGTGGGTTCAAACATGAGACAACATTTTGTGTAATCCGCTAATTGTTATTTTGAGTCTGGATGGAGTCTTGAGTGATTATTTGTGTCCGTTTCTTGTATGTTTGTAAATTCCCCTGCAACATAGAGTTTATTCATAGTGCGGGCGTTATGTTTCAAAAAAAAATAAAATAATAAACTCAAGGTTTATTACCAATGAATATGGATCCTGTCCTATCAAGAAGTGACCCAGCGTGATAAGAGTGCTCCTAACGCCTGCTTTCATGGACTTCCAAAGTTAAATTCACGTGCAACACTACTCGGTGACCGTATTAGTAAATGTACTGTGATTGTGTGTGTCTACTAGGTAGTAGAGCCACACTACCTGAATGTCAAATATGATGAGTTTAATGTGTTCTTAATAGTAATTGACAAAGTAAAGTAGAAATAAATAAAATAAGACTGCATTGTTTACTAGGAAGTAGAGCCACGCAGTAGGTAGTAGAACCACGCTGATTTCAGCACGAGCAGGCCAGCTCGACCTGGGCAGTACTACCCTCCCACAGAAGACTAACCTAAAGCACCAGCATCCATGTTGTCGTCTTTCATTGGTGAGTGTGAGACCGGAGGCCCAATGAAGCAGGGGTGACATTTATCGTGGTAACTGTGTAAGCCTTACACTATCACGATGGCTGTCATGCCTTTTACGTCCCCAAGCGGGTGTGAAAGAGCTTCTCGCAAGACCACCACAGTGTGGGTTACCATACTGCATTGGCTGTTTTTGCAATGAGTATGGTGACCACAACTCTTAGATTCTATTCATGCTTTCCATCAGGCAGGGTAGAGTCACTTTGGCGGGCTCCTAATATAGAAAGAAAAAAAATGTAGCTGCTGTCTCTAGATGAAGCCCGGTATTTTCCTCTCTAAACATAATCTGCAGTTCTTTAGAAGCTTCCACAACATGGTGCCTTTGGCACTGCATATTTGAGCACATTGACAAAACCTTTAAAAGTGGAAAGGATCCCTTGATAAGTCAAATCCGAAACTGTTTCACTTTGTATTGCACGAGTTGCTTTCCAGATAAAAAAGACACATTAAGATCTTGTAAGATGTATGGCATTGACCTTCTAATTTGAATAGGGCCAGTGAAGTCTTTTCCTATTAGATTAGAGGATGGGTTTGCTCGAGGTGACTCTACAATCTGAGATACAAAAAGCCTACGACCCAGATCCAACAAGGCTCTCAAAGGTTGATAGGATTCATTCCGTGATTTTACCTTTGCAATGGCTGCAACTAACAACACCTGAATGTTAATTCTTGAAAAATGAGATGAAAAATGAGTTATAATTGTAGAATCTTTTATGATCTCGTTATATTGACCTGTATTGCATTATTGTGGTTGCTAGTGTGCACGGATGAAAATAGTTTTGATTTCTTTGTAGGGTGTAATAGATTACACCATTCTAATAGATAAAGAAAAAATTTAAGAAATAAAAATAAACTTGCCTTGCACACTACTAGGCTCCATAAAATATCGAATTCGTTTGTGGGTCAATGTATACAATTTTATAACAAATTACCAAACAACATAGTATTATTATCTATTAGTAAATTTAAGAAATTTGTTAAGCTGAGGTTGTCCAAAAAGGCTTATTACTCAGTTTCAGACTATGTCACAGATTTAGATGTTTGGAAATGAATTGCTCTTTTTTTAAGACCTATGATTGTGAATGTAACTGCTAGTTTAATATTTAAAAGATTTTGAGTTAAAAGAGTGGTGATGAGTTTCTTTCCTGGGTTCTTTTCTCACCACTCTACCATGAACAATCTGCGAACCCAGCTAGCTGTAATTTTAATCGACAGATTGTTCATCTTTCATCTTTTATTGTTTTTTTTATGACGTTCATAAGTGTCTTTTGTGACCTAAATGAATAAATGAATTTGACTTTGACTTTGACTTTGAAACTTCTAAATGTTTTAGCTATTATTATTATGTACTTTAAAATTTATAGGTCTTTAACACTTAACATCCAAATTTTAAACTTCACTAATGTATTGATTTTGACCAGGTTGTAAAAATGAAATTAATTTTTACAGTCAAATATACGTGTATTCAGTACAGAGATGGAACGATGAAGTGACATCATAATAAAAAAAAATAGTTAGTACAACAGAAACGTCTTTACAAACATTCTTGTGTGTTGGCGACAGAAAAAGTTACATTTCTAATTTATATTAAGCGGAATAATAGTAAATTAATTCTAAAGAAAATAGAAAGAAAGAGACATCTATCTTAATAGTAAATTAATTCTTAACATTCCCCCGGGCGTTGAAATATTTTATTTCAACCCAAATCTTCGGTATCTGGAAGTGGACAGATCTTGCTGAAAGCACGTCGAACAATGCCATTGGTTGTTTTAATGTCAGCTACTCTGCTTATGCCATCCTGACCGGGGTACAAAACAGCAACCCGACCGAGTCTCCATTTTAATGGTGGTAAGTTATCCTCTTTCACGAGAACTAGTGAATCCAATTTTAAAGATGATAAATTGGATCTCCACTTAAGTTTTTGCTGAAGTTCAGAGATATACTCTTTGCTCCACCTTGTCCAAAAATGTTGACGAAGTTGTTCGATGCGATGGAATCGAGTTAAATGATTGGTGGGGTGGTCACGAAGATCCTTGACCGGCAGACATGTAAGCGGTCGCCCAATGATAAAATGGCTTCAATTTGAATTAAAATTGTATTGAGTTCTTCATAATTTAAATTACAATTTCCCAACACTCTATTTAAATGGAATTTAACTGATTTAACTCCCGCTTCCCACAATCCACTAAAATGAGGTGCGTTAGCAGGAATAAAGTGAAAGTTGATACCATCATTGACTGCATTTTCTGCCAACGAGTTACAGTTATCTTTTATAAATTTCGAAATTTCATTGTATGCACCCACAAACGAAGTGCCGTTGTCAGAATATATGTTTGACGGTTTTCCTCGTCTGGAAATAAATCTACGTAGTGCGAGTAAGAAAGTTTGACTAGTTAAATTGCCGACTAATTCTAAATGAATGGCTTTAGTAGCAAAACATACAAAAACGGCAATGTAAACCTTCACAAGCCTGCATCCACGACCTTGGCGACTGGCAGATAAAATAGGACCTGCATAATCAACGCCTACGTTTTGAAATGGCCAGCCTGGAGTAACACGATTTTTTGGCAAATTGCCCATTTGAGGTGAAACCACTTCGCCCTTCATACGGCAACATAGAACACAACGGCGAAAGGTAACCTTGGCCAAATTACGGCCACCTATAGGCCAATAGGTGTCTTTGATACAAGCTAAAAGTAATTGAGGTCCTGCGTGTAGCAGTCGCTTATGCTCAAAATTAAATAATAACTTAGTAAAATGATGAGTGGACTGTATTAATATAGGGTGTTTTTTCTCATAATTAAAATCGGAATTTTCTAAGCGTCCTCCAACACGCATTATTTTATTTTCGTCGAGGAACGGACTAAATTTTAATAAACAGCTGGATTTAGGTAATTTTCTATTTTTTACCAATAAGCTGTACTCAGGAAATGACTCATCTTGAGCTGTTTTAATAATAAATTCCATAGCAGTTTTTAATTCCGCTACGTTAAGATGATTTGAAATAACAGCCTTTGGAACCGTTTTTAATAAAAACACATTAATGAATCGCAATGCGTAAGCGACAGCTCGTTGTAGCCTTAAGTAATTTGAAAATCGTTTAAATAAAATAATTGTATTTTTAGGTAATTGGTTTTCCGATATTATGATAGATTGCATTGTAATGTCGTGCCGTGTTTCAGGAAGTGTCTCCGGTATCGATTCCGCCTTTGAGTAACAGGGCCAACAAGAACTACTTTGCATTAAAAAAGAAGATCCAGACCACCAAAATTCCAGTGACTGAGACAAACTTGTTCCATCTGTTGATCAACTTGTTGATCTGCGGGATTTTCTGAAGTTGGGACATGTCTCCACGTGCTGGAATGAGTGACTTCCAGAATCTCAGCGACACGGTTACGCACAAATGGTTGTAATTTACAAGGCATCATTTTTAAACAACCCAAAACTACGGTGGAGTCTGTCCAAAAATTAGCTTGCTTAACTGGTACTCGCAATGAGCTGCTCGCTTTCTCGTACAAACGTGCACCAACCAAAGCAGCACAAAGCTCGAGCCGTGGAATAGTGCAAGGCTGTATGAGAGCCACTCTGCTTTTTGCGAGCAGCAACCGTACGGAAACTTTACCACTTTTATTAATACTGCGAACATATAAACACGCACCATATGCGTGTTCCGATGCGTCACAAAAAATATGAAAGTCAAAGACAGTATGAAAATCACAAACAACATGACGTGGAATTTGTAATTCATTTAGTTTCGGTAGTTCATTGAGTATTTTAATCCACTGATTAGTTATTTCCAGCGGCAGTTGTTCATCCCAAGAAAGTTTAAATAACCATAATTTTTGCAATATTATTTTCATACGAATGACAAATGGCGAAAGTAGCCCCAAAGAATCAAAAATCTGAGCAATGACAGATAAAATTTCGCGCTTAGTGTTTTTGTGGTTCGACATCGTACTAGCGACTTGAAATTGTAGAACGTCAGTCTGTGTGCGCCACCATAAGCCAAGAGTTTTATTAAGCTCATCACCACCGATATTTACGCTGGATGACGATTGAAATGGCTTTTCTGAAGCTAGAACCGGTTCATTGGATTTCCACTTTCTAAGTGGCATACAAACTGAAGAAAGAGCTTCTGTTACCTTATATCGGATGGTAAATGCGTCGTGAAGTTGGTTCGCACCTGTCAGCAAGTCATCAACATGAAAGTCGTGTAAAATTATGCTGCTAATATTCTCGTCAACACACTCTAAGGCTATTTGCTTTACGCACCTAGTCGCCAAGTAAGGGGCGCTAGCTGTACCATATGTTACAGTATTTAATTGATAAGCCTTTAGAGGGATACTTGTACTGTCACGCCAAACAATTTGTTGTAGACACCTGTCATCGGGATGAACAAGTATCTGTCGGTACATTTTCTCAATGTCAGCGGAAATAACGTACTTGTACAAACGAAAACGAATTAAAATAGCTAAGAGATCGTCTTGTACCGTGGGTCCTACCATTTGAATGCTGTTTAAGGACACGCCAGAAGTAGTCGGACTACTTGCATTAAAAACTACTCTTAATTTCGTGGTGATGCTATTTTCTCGTAAAATTCCATGATGAGGAATAAAATGTCCACTGAATTCAGTGGTTAAGTGAAGTTCAGACATATGTCCGAACGATATGTATTCTGACATAAATTCATTATACATTTTCTGATATAAAGGTTGTCGCTCATTACGTCGCTCTAATGAAAAAGGCATTGTTTTGCACGATGTAATGAGTCACCTAAAACGTGTGGGGATTCCTTTAATGGTATACGTACACAGAATCGACCGTTTTCTAAACGCGTAGTATTTTTTATAAAATGTTCCTCACAAAGTTTTTCTTCCGCAGAGTAATTAGATGATTTTGGGCAAACCTCTTCAAGTTGCCAAAAACGCGTAAGCTGAGCTTGTATCTCGTGAAACTCATTTGTTGCATCACTGGACTGCACCTTTGCAAAATTACATTTAATTGATGATTTACGAACAGACGGAGGGCGTGAAAGATCACTGTTAATTGGGTCAGAAACTAGCCAACCCAGCCTCGTCTGGTAAAGAATGGGCTGTCCATCACCTAACTTAATGTTTTGAGAACCTAACAAGTCCCAAAACACGTCCGCCCCGATTATTAAATCGATGGCTGAAGGCGTATGAAAATTAGGGTCTGCTAAACAAATGTTAGAAGGAATTTTCACGTGATTTAAATTAATACTACTACTAGGAACATTGTCTGCAATTGACGGTAAAACAAAACAATCAATTTTCATAGAAAATGTGTCAGTTAAAGATTTAATTTGCACGGAACACCGTTTGCCTACGTGCGAAGATATGTTATTAATGCCGAGGACACATTTATTTATTTTATTATAGGACAGGTTTAATCTTTGTCTGACGTTTTCACTTATAAGACATGACGTACTGCCGCTGTCTAAAACAGCGCGAACTATGTGCTCACGGTTCTCACAGTCATACATTTTCACTAAGGCGGTTGACAGCAGTACATCGCCGCTGTTACCGCTTAATACAGCGACACGCGCAGATAACGTTACCTTTTGTACATCGCTGGCGTTATTTTGCGTCGCGCTGCCAGCGCTTAAAGGCGTTGGTGCAGAGCATGCATTAGTTAAGCAGCCCGTTGTGTTTATGTCCGTAACTGATTTCTTAGTATCGCCTCTGTTTATATGTATCAACGTGCTATGTTTGC
The DNA here is from genome assembly GCA_949316085.1 of Hypercompe scribonia. Lineage (NCBI taxonomy): Eukaryota > Metazoa > Arthropoda > Insecta > Lepidoptera > Erebidae > Hypercompe > Hypercompe scribonia. The sequence goes on from OX438970.1 coordinate 21,107,091, forward strand.
GCTTACAAACTTTACACCCGACCTTCTTACAATGGTTTGAATAGTGACCAGAATGTAAACAATTATAACAAACTTTATATTTAGATAATTCCTGTAGTCGTTCTTCGTTATTTAACGATAAAAACTGAGAACAGTTATTGAGGGAATGTTCACCATTACATTTAGGGCACAAATGTGCTGATGGCGTATGTTGTAACGAAATCATACTTTTTAATTTTATATTATTCTTGTTAGAAGAGTGACCTTGAATAGTATTACGAGACAACTCCAACGTTTCAATTAAATCCGCACGACAACGTATAAATTCGAGAAAATTATCAAATGATATATTTGTATTTTTGTCTAAGCGACCTTTGTATTCCTCCCATTCTCGAAAAGTTTTGGAATCTAATTTTTGAGTAATAATGTAAATAAAAAGTGTGTCCCAACGCTGTATTGGTTCACCAAGTGTGTTTAAAGCTCGCAAATTTTTATTTATGTTATCAATCAAACCTTTTAAAGTCACTGACGATTCCTTTGTAATTGTTTCAATGTTAAACAGCGATGAAATGTGATTATGTACTAGTAATCGTTTATTGTCGAATCTCTCACACAAGAGACTCCATGCGATTTCGTAGCCTTTCGCAGAAAAATCAATAGATCTTATTACTAGGCTAGCAGAACCTTCTAATGAAGATCTTAAATAATGAAACTTATTGATGGAATTGATCTCGTCATTGCCGTGAATGAGACTTGTGAAAGTATCTCGAAATTCTAACCAATTTTCGTACTTGCCACTAAATTTAGGTAATTGAATAGTAGGCAACCTAACACAATTATATTTGTTGCTGCCGATATTATGAGACGAAATTGATTTATTGTCACTTTCTTGATCTTCTTTATTAAAGTAGGATAGAATGTTTTGTGCTTTGGCATATTCACTGTAATATAGATTCTCAAAGTACATTCGCTCCTTTAACTGATTATCAATGTCATCAGAAATGCATTCTATTTGCAACTGTACTTCATCATATTTATTATACAATAATTCCAGCTTACCAATGCGTAACTGTAACTCCGTTGTGTCAGATGCAGTCATTTTGGAAATTTCTAACGGCTTTAAATAATTGCAGAATGCAGTCAACTGACCTTTATAACTGTTACCGTTTTTTGATCAAATCCTTTTCTTCGGTCATTGTGGGAAACGGAGTTTACAAATAACCTGGAACTTTGAATAATACTAAATTAAACAATATTATAATGAACTGTGTTATAAATGTTATAAATACCTAAGTACCTTCACATAACACAATGGTATGTTGTATTCTAGCGAACAGAACTAACATCAACAAAGGTATAAAACAACAGTCTCATAACAACTTACAGGTCGTGTTACATTATTTAAACCCGTGTAATTTTTTATGAATTTAATGTATTACTTTTAGTAAATACTTAAGTTAATGGCTAAATGTAATTAAATTAAATTATATTCAAATATAATTACTGAATCAAACAAACACATGTGGGTATGCTTAAATTCTAGCCCAACAAAGTTATTTTGTAAAAAAAAATAATACTACGGTACTGACCTTTGAATAACACAATTACACTAAATACAACCTGTATAAAAGAGTGATGGGTGAAGTAATTACGTTAAACTTAATACTGTGTTGTCCCGAACCACGTTTCCATTCTTGACTATGGCACGCCGGCGCAGTTGTAATTAATTAAAATAATCTTTACTTTCTCACTTCAATAAAAATCAATTATTATGCTGATCTTCTCTTCTAATAATTATTCGGCTTGAAGGACCATGTATTGATTTTGACCAGGTTGTAAAAATGAAATTAATTTTTACAGTCAAATATACGTGTATTCAGTACAGAGGTGAAACGATGAAGTGACATTATAATAAAAAAAAATAGTTAGTACAACAGAAACGCCTTTACAAATATTCTTGTGTGTTGGCGACAGAAAAAGTTACATTGCTAATTTATATTAAGCGGAATAATAGTAAATTAATTCTAAAGAAAATAGAAAGAAAGAGACATCTATCTTAATAGTAAATTAATTCTTAACACTGTCTGCTTTATGAAGCGAATCGTCCCACTTACTTGTTTGGTAGCGTTTTACACTGACAGAATTGTGATAAGCACTGATCTTACCGTTTGTTGATTATTTCCAAACATTCTTTCCTCACGGGCGCCGCCACTCTCACCACTGCGTTAATAATTCTAGGACATTCCCCCGCTTCAGCTTGTCTTGTAAGAGAAAATCTTATAAATTACGAGTATATGGCAGTTCCACCTATTATTCTGACAGTGTTAGGTGCCTCCATAATCTATAAATATATCAATAAAAATGACCGGACTAGTAGAACCTAATGTTAGTGTACTACTCGAAGTAATAATACTCCATATACTAAAAACGTAGACAATTTAATCGAAATATCACACAACTTTCTATAATGAATATTAATACATACTAAGGCGTGTTACAACTTTATGATACAGTGACATCTATCGGAGCACTTCGACATTAACAGTTACACTCAAACAGTAATGGTTAAATTGTTTGCTAAAAGATATTAATCGGTTCTGAGGATTTTAAATCCAGCTCAGCTCTGCTTAACTACTCAGTCGTAGGTACACACATCGTAATACCTTAAATCCAAGCAAAGATTATTATATGATTTTCATTAATCATAACAAATTAAAGTTAGTATAGAAAAATATTTGAAAATAGACGTTAATGATCTTAACCATTTAATTTGAACGACTTAAACATTGTTTAGTAGATCATTAGCATTGTTAGACAAGATTTGATTACTGTACCGTTGAGAATTTATTTCTACAAATGATGTTTCTGCTTCGGTGACTTTTCACAGGACGAGCACGTGAGTCCATAAATTCAACTTATTTACGCTGTAGCATCGATGTACAGACCTATCTGTGACTTATGGTGCTCATTATCCCATCCCCTACCCTATTACTTTGGTTTGCTAACTTGCTGTTAACATTGCACATTACGCCAATACTTTATGACATGGTAACAAGTGTAAAAGGACGATAATGACTGTTAGGTACAGACTTTTGTTGATGTATTAGTGTATGTATACTCATATATCTATGTATAAAAATGAATATTTGTCTGTCTGTCTGTATGTCCTTTATATAATCTTTAGCAAAGCTGCATGTTGTGCATGAGCCCACAAAGGTCTCTGAGTTGGAATGAACATTTTTATTTTACGTCTTTCCTTCAACTTTACTTTAGTTGGTTTCGTAGCAACGCGCGCAATCCGTAAAATTTGCCAGATGATATAATTGAAAATATTATCAAAGTACTGTAATATGTCTACTGAAAAAGTAACGTTCACATCTAAATAAAGGTAATTTATAAGAAAATATGTGTTTTTTTTTTCGTTAATTTGATTTTTATGACACAAAGATACAAATTGAAAACACCCAACTTGAATCTAAGTCAGTATGTCAATAATGAGACAGAGACGGATAATTTCGTATTTAGATTACGTTCAGATGATGGATACATATGTCATTATTAACGTACATCAAATGTGATTTGTTGATTCTAATTTGATTTCGTCTAATAATGTAGTCTATTTTTAGTAGTTCTAAAGTGCACATGGTAAGGATATAATCGCTTTTTCACTTAATATTAATAGAAAATTTTAACAATAATATTGTTTATATGTGTATGTATAAATTAATGTATGTAGTAAATTGGGTTTAGTGTCTTACAAGATTTCTACACCACCCAAAGGTTAACTGGAAGAAAATGTACGTAAAGCAGCGCATTTTTTATTTCTGTAATAAGAGCCTGCCAAAGTGACTCTACTCTGCCTGATTGAAAGCATGAATAGAATCTAAGAGTGTTGGTCACCATACTCATTGCAAATGCAAACAATGCAGTATGGAGACCTACACTATGGCGGCCTTGTGAGATGCTTTTTCACACCCCGCTTGGGGACGTAAAAGGCATGACAGTCATTGTAACAGTGTTAGGCTTACACAGTTACCACGATGATTATCACTCCTGCATCAATGGGCCTCCGGTCTCGCACACTCCAACAAAACACGACTATATGAATACTACCACTTTAAATTTGGTTTCTGTGAGACGGCAGTACTGCCTCGGTCGAATCGGCCTTATAAAGCTAAAAATAAATAAATAACTTCTTGGTAACTCTACGTCATTATTCGTTACATTTATCTTTCACTCTTACACACTTACGTAACAACTTAGTACACTAACATTAAGACCAAGTTTATGGTAAAGCCACAACTCAACAAAAATCTTTCTCTCAAACTTTGAGAATAAGTCGCTTTCTGACACTTGATTTACGGCACTTCTACCATATGTTAGACTTCTATGTGATAGAGAAACGATCACTCCTTACAATGCATTTCCTTAGCACTGTCCACAAACAGAAAACTATAAATTTTTATAATATAAATTTTTTTATGTTATATTGTGCACCACTGCTCGCATGCAGATTTTATATTTCATCTTTAAAAATGCCGAATCTCTATGTTTGTAGGTTCAGTGGTTTAGGCTTTGTATTAATAAACCAGTCAGTCAATGAGGCGAATAATTTTTAACCTACTTCAAAACGAGGAGGTTGAATGTTCTACTATTTGTATTTTTTTTTGGTATGTTCACTGATTACTCCGATAATTGCGTCAATAGCGGCCTAGTTTTAAAATTTTTAAAATACGACTGAATATACTCCCGAGGTAGTCCCTTTCCCAGCATATCGGGATCTGTTTATGAAATCTCAAGGAAATTAAGGAAACCCTCAAATTTTATAGGCATGTAGTGCATCTTTCTCATGTTTTCTAACTATTCCAGTATTTATGTATGATAGTCATCATCTCATGTTGATGAGCTGATAGTGGAAAATATAACTCCTTAACGGTTAGAAGTTGCTGGACAATTCTACAAATATCATATGTATGTATATTACCTTTAGTTATATTCTTTCAAGTTAAACAAGTGAGCTGAGGATAGAAGATAAAATTGCTTAATAGTTAAAGATTAGAAGATGATTATTTTAATATTAAACGTACGTATAGACTTGGAATTTACATTAGAATAGAATTTTTATTTGTAGAATTCCATCAGGCAGAGTAGAGTGACTTTCGCAGGCTCTTAATATAGAGTTGTATTCTTTCAGATATTTAGGTAAAGTAATACATCAGGTTAGGAGTTACATACATAAATGATACGTTATCTATCTAGTGACCAGTATTTACAAAATTGAGGTTTGAATTAAGAATCTATAATTATAACACTATAACCATACATCTAATTTGTGAAGGTGTATAAATTGAAATATTTATAATTAGCCTTAATTAGTGCACTTGACGCTTTCTCAACATGTGGTTTCTTAGGTAATTTATAAGGCTTTAAGTCGCAAAGAGCAGCACCATCTATTCTGTTCATTTTACATAAATTAATCACAGTTTCATTGAGGGTAGTGTCCTAAGTGCCCTGTCTGAATTTATTCACGTCAGACCGTCACGATGACCGCATTTGACATTGTGATTAGTGAATTTTCAGAGGGGCTAGCGTGAGTTTGTTTCACAATAACATGATCGTCACGTTTACGCGTTAAGCGTTGCAATTGCCGAAGATTTCGGTGAGACCTAATCGAAAAGCCGAACGCGATCACCGTGACGATCGATAAGATGAGATATAAAGATATTCTAGACCCTCAGGAGTTTATCCCCATAATCACTCAGAACTGAAGATTAGAGGCAGTATTCTTTGTTTAATATTCTCGTAACCTTCAGACGCGTCATAGGCTGTCGACACAGAGGCTATCAAAACTAACCCTCAATGTCTATTGGCAAAGGAAAGACAGACTTTAAACTTGGACATTACTTCTGTTACCCTATTGACCACACTTTCGGTAAGAAATGTTGAATTTCAATATAATCTTGGCGACTATGCTCAATTTTAATACATGCTTCAAATCAATACAGTTATTCACATCAGTAGGAGTAAAATTTAAAGGTGATCGTTTTCTGTGGTTTATGTCTCTCACAAATAACATGATATGTAATTTGACAAACGATTGCTTGCACTAAAAATGAAAAATAAAAAATCAAACAGGTCCAAAAAAAATTAAAACACTCTGCCTAGAAACATCGAAAATTAAAATGAACTAGTTTTAAATTAGTTGGTTTTAATTACTATGTGGCAATTCTAATCTACTCCTAATTATCTATTAATTTAAACAAAACAGTATTCTAATGTGTGCTAGATACTTAAAATCTGTTTGAAGTCGACTTTTATCATTTACGGTCACGAAACTCAGGGATACATGCCTATTATATATAATTTGTATTTTTGATATTCATCTCCAGTCTCATTCATTTTGAAGACTGTTGAGAATTTCTTCCAGATCATGCAAACATTACGTTAAGATGACTTTGTCATCTGCAAATGGTAAGTATGAAATGCATTGGCCATTGATATTGATTATTCGTCCGTTCCAATCGATCGTCTTGAACACATCTTCCAATGTATTGGTAAACAGTTTCAGAGATATAATGTCTCCCAGTCTTTCGCTTCTATGCAATTGTATTTATCTTGTGCTCTTTTCTTGTACTTGTACTGTTATTGTTACAGCTTTCTGAAGGCATCTCATCATTGGGGCATGTCGGTAGTCAATCGAAAATCTCTTCATAGATTCCAAAAGAACCCAGGTCTTAATTATATCGAAGGCTTTCTCATAGTCCACATTTGTTAAGGAGAGAGGCTGCTTATATTCTACTATCTTCTCAATTATTTGCCTTAGAGAGTGTATGTGATCTTGACATACGGGTTTAAACTCATAGTCAGAATGTATGCACGTGGATACGTACAATTATTCAATCTGCAAGAATACCTGTCGGTTATTCCTAAGATGAGGTATGCCACCCTTGACGATACACTGCCAATTGTCTTCACTTTGCCTTTGAGCGACTTATGTATCATAAATCTGACACCACTCTGGGGATGGTTGGTCTTTCTGTTGCAAATAGAGTAAGTGACCGGAATCTAAGTCTATTCATCTTCGCTATCATTTCTAAAAGGCGGTCGTCTAGCTGCATAAATGTGTATACGCCGCTAGACATAATTGTTGGTGGTACCCTACCATAACCCGGGAATTCTTCTTCGCACCTCCCGTTGTACTATTACCATGGCCAGATACCATGGCTAGGAATAGTGCGACTACCGAGAACTAGGGATCGTGAAATCTGGTTGTGATCCCCTACGGAACTTACGGTAGTATGTGGCCCCGTTTGCACTCGTTTTTTTTTATGTATAGCTTACAAATCCTCAGTAGGCTTAAACTAATTTCAAGTGAAGCTAATAAAAAATATAAAAGGTCATATAGTATGTTTGTAGACTTGTAAAGTTATTATATATTCCTTGACCTGTTTTATAATTAACAGCAGACTACCTTCGCGAGACACAGAGGAACAACATTTTTTTATTTTATCGAAATTCTTTGGCAATCTTGTACTTTTATTTGACAGATTATTCGTACAGAATGTCAGGGTTGGCTCTGACATTATATTAGCATACATTAGTACCCACTTTTTCCACATTTGCTAGTTCTTATTTTGGCTCAACAAGCGTGCGTTATTTGGTAGCCAGCCATCACGAACCGGTCTCATTAGTACTTAAACAAAGTATACGTATACAAACTTATCTTACTAAAACTTAAACAAAAATACATATATATACTTAAGTTGATATTAGTTATCACATATACTAAATATAAATAATAAAAATATACTATTAGATAGCGAACAAATATAAATATAAAAAATATATAATTGTCTAAACGATATTTCCAAATAAACAGTAACTTATTCTATTAGTACGAAATTACTTCTCTGCACCACCCACCAGCTAACACCACACGTAATTTGATTATAACAATTAAAAAAAAATACCAGTGCAATAAAACGTGTCAAATAGTGATAATGTAAACATAGTATCATCAACACGCTACGTTATCTACTGATGTATTTCCGAACGTAACCTGTCATGTTTATGTCAATTTATGAATGTCAAATATGATGAGTTTAATGTGTTCTTAATAGTAATTGACAAAGTAAAGTAGAAATAAATAAAATAAGACTGCATTGTTTACTAGGAAGTAGAGCCACGCAGTAGGTAGTAGAACCACGCTGATTTCAGCACGAGCGGGCCGGCTCGACCGGGGCAGTACTACCCTCCCACAGAAGACCAACCTAAAGCGCCAGCATCCGTGTTGTCGTGTTTCGTTGGTGAGTGTAAGACCGGAGGCCCATTGATGAAGGGGTGACAGTTATCGTGGTAATTGTGTAAGCCTTACACTGTCACGATGACTGTTATGCCTTTTACGTCCCCAAGTAGGGTGTGAAAAAGCATCTCACAAGGCCACCATAGTGTGGGTCACCATACTGCATTGTCTGCATTTGCCATGAGAATGGTGACCACAACCATTGGATTCTATTCATGCTTTCCATCAGGCAGAGTAGAGTCACTTTGGCAGGCTCTTAATATAGAAAAAAAAATCTGCCATTTAACCAACGATTTACGTTCAGAAAAATATATATTAACCAAACATTGATATAAACAATTCTTGAGAATATGAATATTCTCCGAAATTGCATGCCTGAAACTTAAATCGATTATATTAGCCACTTTAATATCAATTAAATGAATTAAATTATTGCAAAAGAGGAGCTCTTGAACGATATAAATATTTCCTTGACTTGGTATTGTAAAGTCAATAACATCAATTTTAAAGAAGATCCCAAGTATACTCTTTGTAATTACAGCTAACGAGACGACATTTTAAAATGGGGTAAAATTAACTCTAGTTAGAGTTGTCTTAGTCACTCAAGTAACATAAAATGAGGCTATTACTTTAACAAGTGTAAGTTGACAATCAGGAGTTACTGTTAAGTAAAATAGTTAAAGAACCTTACATATTAGATGTATTGGAAAATTTTTAACCGATGCAGAAAGGTTCTTTAGCACGAATAAAAACGTTTGTTTAAAACGAAAAGTTAATTAAGAAGTTAAGTTCAACGAACAACAAGCATGATTCATTAACCCTGAGTTAAATTGACGATATTCCAATTTTGTCTGGCAATCAAGTTGATAATTGAGTGTCAGCTAAATGATGGCTGGAACCAGTCGTCCCTACTTCAGATACGAGGAAAATGTGACCAATTCAACCCTTATTAATATGGTTACAAATAGGCGCTACGTAAAACCAATCAGGAAAATACTGTATCAAATAAGTCTAAATTGTGACTATCTAAAAATTATCAATGTAGCCGTGACAATATGAATTACGCATAAATAGACCTCAATTACACGTAAAATCGTTAACTGCCTTAGTAGCGCAGCGGTAGTAAATGCGACTGCCGTGTTTGAGGTCTCAGGTTCGATTCCCGGGTCGGACCAAATGTTAGTGTGTTATACAAATGTTTGTTTCGAAGTTCGGCTATTTTCTATGTATAATATGTATATATTTGTTTAAAAAAATATAAAAGTATTCTTCATAGCACAAGCTCTGCTTAGTTTGAAACTAGATGACGTTGTGTGTCAAATGTCTGAAACATTTACTTATTTATTTATTTATTAACTTATGTGGGGCGAGATGGTCTCCGTGAAACTAACTTATTAGTAGAAAGTAAAGAAAAAGTGTTTAAGACCGTTTTTGGTGAGTTCGTGTTAAAATATAGCAGTTTTCAATTAATATTACGTTCAAAATATTACAAAACATTTAATATTAAGTAGTACACTAAGAAGGACTAAATTATCAAGTGCAGTAAGTTAAAAAATTAATATTTCAGATATTTGACACACAACGTCATCTAGTTTCGAACTAAGCAGAGCTTGCGCTATGATAACTAGACTGGCTGATAGAATACTTACATACTTTTTTTTGTGAATACAAACACAGTATACATGGCATTCCTTTGACTCCGTCGCGACAACACCCATAGCATGTCGTCGCGACGGAGTCAAACGAATATGAATTCCTATCCAATTAAAACCGAAAATAATTTCAAATTAGTTTTACTGCATCATCTTCATCATCACCCTCGAACAGTCCACTGCTAGGCATAGGCCTCTCCTTCGAAAGGAGGTTTAAGCTTACTATATCACGCTGGTCAGACGGGTTGGTATTTTATTCCATTAGCCACCTCTTACGACACGCACGGAATGAACCATGGTAGTGACACTATGTATTCTTAATCAGTCACCACCTGGAAAATTTCACTGTAGGTTTATAGAAATTAATATTAAATTATTTTGCAAATACTTTAAATTTTTGTAGGCAATTGATATCGATTTTGTTTTAATGAATTTGTATGAATTACTTTGTTTTTTATGTACAGTAACTTAGTACACAAAATTCTTATTCTATCGTGGTTCAACATAACAAGTTTATATTTTTATTGTTTTTTGTTTTTATTTGTTCCTGTAACCCCTCATTCAAAAACATCAACTTTGCTAACAAAAGAATTCGATTATTTTTTTCTTAAGAAGATAATTCCTTTATCGGAGATATATCCTATGTTGCAGGAACAGTTAAAACGGACAGAAAGAACTCCCAAATTCAGAGCAACAATTTGTGGATCACACAAACTGTTATCCTATATGGGTGATCCCGTACTTAGTGCGGTAGGAAGCGGCGCGGCGGCGTGGCGATCATGCAGTAGATTAATGCCGATCGCAGAGACCAAAGCGCCGATCGTGCAGTCATTTCTCATTTTTCTATTCCGAAATATATTGTACTAGCGACCCGCACCGGTTTTGCACGGGTGGACATTTATTTTTTAAGCTCTCTGAAAAAAAAAATTGTTTTGTATGTATGTTTTTATAGGCTTTTTATTCGTGTTACATTTCTTTGTTTCGTACCTGCTTAACTCTTTTATTTTTGTTTTTAATTTTTAATTTTAACGACTCTTTACGTTAATGCTTCACTATACACTATGTTCGCAGTAGTATTTATAGATGGCATTAAAACATATTGGTTTTCAGGAGATCCTACTCGAGAAAGTGCAACATATAATTGGCTATGAGAAAAGCACTCTTTTCTGAGATCGATGCCTACCATTGAAAAAGTTTGACCTTGGGATTTATTTATTGTAAGGGCAAACGATACGTTGACGGGAAACTGTAATCTTTTAAAGGAAATAAACAAATCTGTCGGTATCATCGGGATCTGCGGAATGTGAGCGAGCTCTGCAGCCGCCGGGCCGGTGATGATGGTCGCTACAATCACATTGGCTTGCAATTCATTTATCAAAAGTCTTGTCCCATTGCACATATTAGGAGGGCTTAAATTTCTTAATAGCATAATGGGCGTACCTACTTTTAATTTCGGTTCGTGAGGTGGCAAGCCGACAGGATTGAGTGAGTTTAAAAATTCTTGTGGATAGTGTACTGTATCTCCGGTGTTACACACGGTGTCGATGGATTTAAAACATTTAAAATCACCGGGTACTTTTTCAATAATCATTTTGTTAATTTCATTTACTGCATCGTTTCTCGGTGCTACTATTGGTCTCGAACAGGGCCAATTGCAATTTCGTTCTGTTAGATTTTCGATGTCGGGATAGATTGTGTCTACCAGTATTTGTAGACTGTGAACAGTTGGAACCAATTCATTGTTAAATAATACTTGGGAGCTGTTTGGGACTGGAGTTTGTAGGTTTCCGTCACCAAGTTGAAGTATTTTTTGGGGGAAATTGCTATCACGGTTATTATTTAAGTGTGCTCTCATATTCGTGCGCAAACTGAGTGTTTCAATAGATAGCCACAAAAGAGATGATTTAAGGCACGCTTTAATAACGTCGGCACGTGTACCTTTTGTTATAACCGGAAGAGTTTGTCGAAAATCTCCAGCTAAAACAAAAGTTACACCTCCCATAATGTTACCACAGCTCCTAATGTCTTGTAATGTGCGGTTTACTGCTTCTACATGAGCTCTATGGCTCATGGTGCACTCATCCCAAATAATTAGTGACGTATCCTGTGGTCCATTTTTGCGGATAGAGCATACGGATTGTTGCCCTAGAGACACAGCCAACGGTAATTTAAAGGTGGAAGGAGCAGTTTTCCCATCACTCAATAATGTTGCAGCAATTCCAGAAGACGCAACTGCCAGTGCTTTTTTTCCAGATTGTCGCACTTTTGCCAACAATAAATTGGCAAGAAAGGTTTTACCTGTTCCGCCAGGCGCGTCTAAGAAAAATAGCCGACCACTGTTATTTTCCACACTTTCAATTATGACATCGAACGTAATTTTTTGATCTGCCACCAGCTTGGTTATATTTGAGTTAACAAATACTGACAGCTCTTTTACATCATAATGTGTATGGTACAGTATGGCATCTATTTCATTTTGCGAGCGATTAGGAGAAGGTAATCTAAAGTCTCTGAAATTTTTGTCGCTCAGTTCTAACAGTTTGTTCTCAATCTGTATCAAGCCTTCGTTATACACATAATAGTCCTGGATTTGTTGTTGCTGGGCTATATTTGCAATGTCTTGACACAAATCGTCCTTAAAATTGTCCCATAATTTGAGAGGTTCAGAGGGGAAACAAAATAATAGTATAACCACAAACAACTCTCTCAGCTTCAGCGTACATTCGGAAATTGCAGCTTCTCGCAAAGTAATTTCCCATTGGTTGTCGTTTTCCAGCAAACCTCTACTTCGGCAACCGGCTTGGTAAGTTTCTTTAACAGCTCCATCAACGGTTTTTAAGTCCTGAAACGACGTTGGGCCACGTACATGGTGAAGTAGTATCCTGAGGTAAAAACACTCTGACTGGGAAGGATGAATGCTATATACTCGTCCCAACGCCGCGTCTTTTTTAATACCTGGATGACCAACTACGTCTTGGCCACGTTTTCTACTAGAGAATTTATTGTTAGCCCAAGTGTAATAATGAGGCACTTCGTGATACAGTAATGTTTTAGCAAATTTATCACTGTTGCACAGGTCAAAAAACGCGGTGAGTGTCGTTTTTGGAGGATTATCCACTATATTTTGCATATTTTCCGCTGAGAAGTACACTCGTTGTCCATTCTCTAAGTGAACCGCTAAATGCACTACGGTAGGGTGTCTATCATGTATAGGAAACTAAAAACCGCCACACTGCTTCAGATGTACTGATGTACCAGCCGTTCAAATATTTTTCAATCTCGTCGTGTACATTTTTGACACTGAAAGTGGCTTGATCCGATCCTTTGTTGATATATTTGCAAATGTATTTTATTGCTTGTACAGAATGACAATACTCTACGTTAATGTGTGCATTAAAAGATCGACATAGTATTGGTGAATATGGAACAATCCATCTGTTGTCAATATTAATAGTTTGCCCCCGGACATTTAAGGTAGCAACCTGTCCTCCGTTGTTGATGTCGCGTCGTCTATAAACAGGATAACCATCTTCACCGGTCTAAGTTTCAGCTACGAAGCGTCGTGGATATTTTTCGAACATATGCCATTTTTCATGCAAGGCGAATTCAAATTTTGTTCCCCACATTGTCTATGTACCATATTTTTGGTAACTATTCCAAATAATACTGGGTCTTTGTCCTTATTGGGTAGTTCGGCAACTATTATATTATCAATTTCGTCGGGTTGTATTTTCGAGTCGAGCCAAAATAACATATGACAATGCGGTAACCCCCTTTTTTGCCGCTCAACAGAAGGCATATAACATTTAACCGATCCGAAAATCGCGTCTTTCGTTAATATTTTAATCATCTGTTTCCTTTTTAAGTGAAAGACTCGAGCAATGATGTCATGTCGGTCGAAAGAATGCTGACCGGGTAATAGTTCCTGTTTTATTTCTTCCCATTCCGGATTACAGGTGAAAGTGATAAAAAGATCCGGCCTTCCATGATTGCGCACATATGTCATAGCATCTTGCGTCTTTTCGTGACACTCACCCACTTACTCACAAAATATAAACATGCACTCGTGTGAAGTAAACAATTAATGGGCACTATTATTTTTGGTTTGTATAACATCGTTTAAGCCTTCGCTTGACAACATGAAAGGGAAATTTGTTAAAAGTGTATTGGAAATGTTAATTTGTTAAAAGTGTGTTATTTTGAAATTTAATGAATGAAGTATGGGGTGGGCGAAGACTTTTGACCGGTAGTGTATGTCATAGCATCTTGCGTCTTTTCGTGGAGGTACCTTGGCGACCCAGTGAATGACGACGGCAAGATCTCATGCTGTCCAATATTAGCTGCATTTACGTTTGCATCTTGGTTCGAAGCATCCCTCAAATGAATATAATTATTTGCTCTAAGCTTCTGTTGGTTTCGAGAAATAAAATTTAACCATTCTGAAATCATCTTAGCCATCATATCCACACAAAATTGATTAAATAAATCTTTGTAGTAATGCAGTGCGTTAAAACAATTTGTCCTAATCGTTAAACGGTATGCATAATACTGCATGCATGACACAGTCTTATTTCTAACGGAATCATCGTGTCTCTACCGTGTAGTACTATATCTCTTGGTCCTTTTTCTTCATCGACTAAAAGAACGGCCACTTCATTTACAGAAGGAGCATTATGTCTGCCTTGGTGTTCAGTCTGAGGTGCGCGATCAGAGTGAATAACCAATTTTAAATTCTCTGTGATATTGAGTTCCATACTATGTTTAAAACTTCGTATGTATAAGTTATGGCTGTTTAACATAGTCTGCAATTCACTGATCAAATCTAGTTTTAGCATGGGGGCTATGTTTGATCGTAATGATAATTGGTCAGCATCTGAAATAAAATAGATTTGCAGAAATTGTGGGCTCTGCCCTGATGCTGGTAGTAAGTCTCCTATGCGATGATAAACTTGTCTTTCTATCTTAAAAGTAGGCATAAAATTTCCCTCTCTAATTTCCTTTGCCCCAAAGGAAGTCATCTGGAATAAGCTATTGTACCTACGTATGTTATTCAAAAAATGCGGGGATAAAGATTGATTATTTGTCAATAGGCTTTTTATTGGTTTGGGTGGCTCTTCAATATTGGGAAGAATAACTTTGCCAGATGAGCAACACATACCGTTTGCTTCATCCTTCCATTTTTTAGCAAAGCATTTAGGACAAATCTTATCCATTGCTCCGATTTGGATGCTGTTCTGAAGAGCATAATCAAGTTGTAGATCATAGTTAAACGCCGATTTATTACTATGGGCTAAAATTCTGTTGCGCGTTCTAGTCGCTAAGGACTGTTGTCTAGCTCTCTGTGCCATAAGTCGCTGCGAGTGCTCGGTGCTAGATTCTCGAGCACGCGTTCGCGAGGTCCTAACTCTATTTTCAGCAAGTCGCTGTGCGCGTTCGGCACTCGATTGGCGTTGGTGTACCTGTGATGTTCTCACAGTCTGCTCCGCCAGGCGAAGTGAACGTTCATCGCTAGATTCCCTTGCGCGTGCTCGTGACAGTCTGTCTCTATTTCCAGCAAGACGCTGTGAACGTTCTGCGCTAGATTGTCGTTGGTGTACCTGCGACGATCTTACATTCTGCTCCGCAAGGCGACGTGAACGTTCATCGAGTATTTTTGAAAAGAACTTTTGATAATGAGTATCTAAATAGTACCGAAATTAATTTTAATAAGTGCATTAATTTAGTAAATTTACTCGATTTGGCCGCGTCCGCTGCGTGGAGAGCCGACTGCGCGAGTGAGCCGCGCGGCAACCTGCTTCATAGATGTGCACCCCCCTCCCCTGCGATTTCGCCGTGCGAGTCGTGCGACACATATCGGCCGGCGGCCATCATTCATTTTAATACCAATTACAATTTTAAATTCGTAATATCTTTTGAATGGATTGTCCGATTGGAATAAATTAAAAAGTAATTTATAGCTATTGAAACAATCTTGCTTAATAAATAGTTTATTTGGATAAGGATTAGTATTTGACGATCATATGATCGATAAATAGGCTAATAATTTTAATTACTTTTATTCTTTGGAAAAGTGGTTACAGTGGCTAAAATATAAATGTTTGGTTTATATTATCACAGACTTTTTTGTAGGCATTATTAAGTTCTACAACTTTTCTATAGAAGTCAACCATACATCTCTAACCATTTAGGCAGCGTTCGCGAGAATCGTTAACGTACGGCAGTTTTTTCGACGACTTACTCCACAATTTTCACAACCACGAAAAATCCTATCTATTTTCCGGGATAAAATATAACCTATACGGATTCGGAAGAATCCCTGTAAGTAATGGTAAAAGAAATTTTGAAATCGGTCTAGAAGTTTTTGAGCCTATTCAATACAAACATACAAAAATACAACAATACAAAGGTTTCCTCTTTATAATATTAGTATAGATTTGCAACTCTTCCAATTAACTTCTGATTCATTCCTCTGCTATTGATCCTATTGTACAGGAGTTACAGTGGCACTGACATAGAACGCTCATCGAAAGTATGTTATACTTTCGAACGAAATTTTATCTATCAACTACATGCATACGACCTCAGATACATTATAAAAAATACCGTCTATTAAAAGTCTACACAAACTTACGCGTGACTATGAACAGTTGATGCAAATTTTAGACCAAGGTCGGTTTCACTCAACGGTAACTAAGAAATTATTGTATATATATACTATGCGATTCTAAATGATTTTTATCCAGATTGGATCTAGTAAAAAAAGAAACACATAAATTTTTATCTCACACACTTGTACTTGATAGCTAGACTAGTGATAAAAATACCTTTGTTTAAACCACACTCAGACGATGAAAAAATAAGGATAATATTCATCACAGACGGTTCCTTTTGGTATGGAAATGAAGGAATATCTGGCTTACAGGTCAACATCACTATGGCGACTTCCACATTTAGCACAAACAAAAAATATACAACAGCGCTATCTAGTGAAGATACATCGAACTGCGAATGATAATAACGAGTTACAAAGCAACTACTAGTCCTGTATCGCGAAATAGACATTACAACACGTGGCAAATTAGCATAAACACAGTGGCTCGCCAGGCATGATCACTTCACCTGTTCGGAGGGACATGACACCCGTTCCCTCCATCCTCCTCCCTCCGTTCAAGAAGTGAGCCAGAAATGGGTACTATACCTTAAAATATCATGTGTTACATGGGTAACAGGTTTAAGTGGAATGGAATCGGGTACTATGTATGAAATTTAAAAACTCTAAAAGATTATATAAAATCCATTTATCAATAAAATTACAATAAAACCACTGTTTCCAATTTTCATTTAGTCTTTGATAATTTTTGATAGCAGCTAGAACTAACAATTAAATAGGTTTCATTAAATTCTGATCACAACTCGGTGAACAAAAGAAGACACATCTTAACAAAGAAACACAATAGAATTAGCAAATACTTTAGATATGAAGGGGATAATTATTGTGTAAAAGTGGTACAAGGTTTAAACTTCGACCAGCCGCCATTGAGAGCTCGATTTACTAATCTCCAACATATACTTTCATCGTTAAAATATTTTATTAATGGACCCATTTGATACGATCAAAAATATTTTACTATTAACTTTTAGTTACATATGTCAGAGTTAAATGGTAGATTACCGTGACCACAACAAAGGCCATTTAAGACAATTTGTTACAAAATGAAGGTATAGGCATACAATAGGTAAAGTGAGATGGATTATTTTTCTCCAATAACAGTGAAAACACACACATAAAGGCAACATATCAAAAGTATTCTGTCAAGCTAAAATTTGTTTTCTAACTTTTAACCCATAATCGATCGATCACGGGTCTTCATTCGCCACAGTCTAGATTGTTACCACAGATATATTAGTAATGCAACCTGCTAGGAGCTAGTTTACTCACATTTGGATATTGCAAACACTTTTGTCTACAGGTGACTTTGAACATTGAAAGTCAGTCAATAGTTGTGATTTTTGTTTATGTTGTATAGTTGATGTTCTAATACAAATGGAATTGTACTTTTTTTGTTTCTATTGTCGATCTACACCATGATGACCGAGTGAAATTTAAGCTAATTTTTATCATAGTGGACGACAAACAAGTGCACTGGATGGGAGTTTCAGATTTCGACTGATTGACACACGAAGAGGTGAATCGTTTATTTCGAAAGCGTATGTCTTCCACTCTTAAACAGGGGTTTTCAAAGGACAGCACCTGTTGTCGTGTAGTGAAAAGGAAAAGTAAACAGCTCGCCATAACATTCCACGATAAAAGCGATAGATGACTGCCATAGAGGCGACACTTATTTGTAGCTGTAGAGACGCAAGATACTTGATTGTCTCGGTATTGTTAATAATGCGGACTGCTTGTCTCTGCAACCGGTCGGGTGTCAAGAAAATACTGCGCAGATCATATCGAAAGGTGAGAACTGCACTCCAAACAGGACAAAATCTAGATCTTTTCTTTTTATTAAAATAAATTGAAATATATTCTTATTAATTAGCAATAGTTAAAGAATATTCAATTTTACTTTTGGCTCAATAATACGTTTGAAGCTAACCTCTGAAAGTTAACCATCGTCGAATCGATGAATAAGCTATCGTCAATAGGATGTGTCTTGTGAAGGAGACAGCGGAGTGAACCGACAGAGGTTTCGAACTCTCCCGCTCCACCAGACCCAGTAACAGGCCAGGCACCCGAGATTGCAAAGCAACCTCCGTCCTCCATAAGCGTAAGCTTGAGAATGAGGGTCTCACCTATCACCCTAATAGAACTAGGCCGTGGTAGTGGTGCTACTACCATAACCACCAGTGGGTGGTCTCCGATAGGACTTCCATACTGAAAAAACAAAAATGTCTTTTTGTTACTTGCTCTGTTGACCATTTATAATTACATAAAACTATCCAAAAACTGAGAGTCTACGTACTGTTTTGAAGTCTGAAAGACATAGGCACGTCCAACGTGTCAGTATTGCCGATGTTTAACTGTTTATATTTGTCAACAATTCAAACGAGCTAACTTCACAGAATACTGCTCAGGCAGAAGGCGTGTCGACTTTTCACAGCATTAAAAAAATTACAGTTTACGCTCCAATTATTGTGCGTTGAATATAACACAATTACATTTTGATCAAGTTAATTCACATACGGGTAAACGAAAACATTTCCCGAGGCATTGTAGTAAATATTTTAGCACATATTACTGTGATCGACAAATTTTAAGACGTTTTAAAAAAATCAAGTTGTATTACAATTTTAAAGGAAGCTTCAAATTATAATGACAATTCAATATATAATTAATAATAATAATAATAATATTCAATATATCTTTTAACTATTTTATTTAATCACACTGAGGTATAAAAATAAAAAAATGACCTCTAAAATCAAGTATAGTTATGGGTGTCTTACCTCTCGAACTCATATACTGCATCCTCTACTTTAACTTATTCTTTTCAGGTCAGCCGGGTCCCTGACACCAAATGAAGGGTTACCAGAGAAACATTCAACCTCATTTCTGATTCTGGGAAATCTAACTGAACAACGTCGCAAGTTATCTATGGTTGGTAATCATTTTCCGTAATGGAACTTGTCCGCTCGTTTGGACACCTTTCCCGAAAAAAGAATTGTAATAACATCAAATAGTAATGGTACTCGTAGATGTTGTACATTCCTCAGCAATGACAATAAGCCTCTGTAATTCACGGCCATCGTATGCTTGAACGGCACATCCCCACCACAAACACAGCAAGCAATGAAAATCTTACCGATCACTGCTTTAGATGAGAAGTATTCAACACAGCGCTACGTTTGTGGACGTTTGGTGCAAAATGTGTAGCAACTCAAACCAAATATAACTTTATCCGCGTAAACATAAAGTTCATGTGACAATGCACACGGCGAATAAAAGGTAAAATTAGTGCTCATTGATAAATGTGTGATGTGTTTCCATTATGGTGTATTGAATTTATAAAATACATCGACTGATGTATTAAGTGCATTTTATAGTATCTTTATCTTGGAATAAACTGGTATGTAAGAAATATTTGTATTTATATAATTCGTGAAAATAATTAGTAAATTAATTTTGAAATTCGAATAAAAATATTTGACCTAATTAATTAAATAGAGTTAGCTACTATTATTTGTATAACAAAACAGCTTAATATTTTTATTTTGTATTCTTTATAATCGATTTAAATCTTTAGTTCTTAATTCTTACTACCATATTGTATGATCTAAATATATATTTATGTTATATTCATTGCTGGATTTCTACATAGTGTTAAGCTGATTTTCTTATAATCGAACTACTTGACCACAACCGTTTGGATTCTATTCATGCCTTCCATCAGGCAGAGTGGAGTTACTTTGACTCTTCATATAGGAAAAAAAAACAAAAAAATAGATGGACCTATTACAGTTTTATAACCCAAGGAGCTGTGCTGTGTGTTAATTCTATTACTATTTAAACCATAAGAAAAAGAAGATTGTGTACCTTTTAATATAAAAATGCATGTACCGATCTACATATCTCTAGAAGTTACAACTATAGAAATGAATAAAATAGAAGTTAGTTTCAAATACACACAAATCATATTCACTGAATAAATAAATTATGCATAAACTGTTACTATTAAAGAAATAATGTCCTTCACACAATTTAAATTTAATTTTTTTTTTTTTTTATACTACGACGGTGGCAAACAAGCATACGGCCCGCCTGATGGTAAGCGGTTACCGCAGCCTATGAACGCCTGCGGCACCAGGGGCATCACGTGCGCGTTGCCGACCCTTTAAAAACCTATTTACCCCCTTTTTGAAGAGCCCCATACTGTAGTTTCCAGGGAAAACCTCGGCAGGGAGCTCATTCCATAACGGGATTGTTCGCGGGAGAAAATTTCTCTGAAACCGCACTGTGCGCGACCATTTAGGTTCCAATGCATGTGGATGAGCTCCCTGACGATGGCGAGCGGTGCGATGGTAGAAAGTGGCTGTGGGCATCATATCAAACAATTCTTCAGAACACAGCCCATTGTAGAGACGATAGAGCACACACAAGGAGGCAAAGTCTCTCCTAAGACTTAGTGGCTCGATACCGTCTGTGAGATCAGGATCGTCGACTATTCTCACAGCACGTCTCTGAACTGAATCGAAAGGCTCAAGCTGGTACTTCGGTGCTCCCGCCCAGAGATGACAGCAATACTCCATGTGAGGTCGAACTTGTGTTTTGTAAAGTAGTAGCCTTTGTGCCGGTGTGAAGTATCGCTTCGCTCTATTCAGAACACCAAGCTTTTTTGATGCCAGCTTGACCTTCTCTTCCAAATGAGCTCGAAATTGGACGTCACTGGAGATGTCGACACCGAGGATTCCAATACTCTATGAGATGGTAAGGGGTGTATTCTGGAATTGTGGAACCACAGTGAACGGGGTTTTCTTAGCGGTAAACGCACAGACTTGTGTCTTAGAGGGGTTAAATTGGACCAGGTTATCCCGACCCCAATCGGAGACTCTGTGTAAGGTGCTCTCGATTTGAGACACAAGTTGTTCGCGACTTTCTACTACAACGGTACGAGGGATGTTAGCTCGGCCCGTGTAATACGCATCTCCAGTACTGTCGTCCGCATAACAATGGATACCATCCGTGGACAGCATATCATTGATATGCAGCAAGAACAGCGTTGGAGATAGCACGGAGCCTTGTGGGACACCAGCGTTTATGTCCATGCTATCGGAACAGCTACCATCGACGACGGCTTTTATGCGTCTGCCGGACAAAAAGCTAGCCACCCACTTGCACAAACCCTCGGGCAGGCCGTAGGATGGTAACTTCGATAGAAGACCCCTGTGCCAGACCCGATCGAACGCCTTTGCTATATCCAGGCTAACTGCCAAAGCCTCACCTTGACTCTCAATGGCTGAAGCCCACCGGTGAGTGAGATACACTAGAAGATCACCAGTCGAGCGACCGTGGCGGAAACTATACTGGCGGTCGCTGATCAAATCGTGCTCCTCTAGGTAACTGAGGAGCCGTGTGTTGATCACACGCTCCATCACCTTAGAGAGAAGGGAAGTTATAGCTATAGGCCTGTAATTCGATGGGTCCGATCTATCACCCTTTTTTGGCACTGGATGCACATGGGCAGTCTTCCACGAAGACGGCACTTGCCTTTTGCGGTACGAAAGCGCGAAAAGTCGCGTTAGTACAGGGCACAACTCAGGAGCACACTGCTTGAGCACCACTGCAGGTATGCCGTCTGGCCCACTCGACTTATGAACGTCTAGACAGTTTAGTTCCCGCCGCACTTCTCTTTGCGGAATGTGTATTTCCGGCAAAGAGTGTTGGCACGGCGTGTTTGTAGGCAGTACCGCACTTCCATCCTCGTTCATGGTCGAGTTTGAGGCAAAGAGTTGCCCAAGGAGGTCGGCTTTCTCTTTGGCACTGTGGGCCAAGTTACCATCGGCATTTCGCAATGGTGGTAAAGACGACTGGCAAAAGTTTCCCTCGGCCGCCTTAGCAAGAGACCAAAAGGCACGACTCCCAAAGGGGTAGCCCGTAAGTCGCTCACCAATCCTGCCGATGAAATCGAATTTGGCTCTGGCAATTGTCTTTTTGCAGGATCTCGAGGCAGCATTTAGTTTGCGTCTCACATCAGAGATGTTCGGATCCTTATTAGCACGGGCCGTGGTCCAAGCCCTGTAGGCAGTCTGCTTGACTAGTCTGGCTTCCTGGCAGAGCCGGTTAAACCACGGTCGCTTTTGTTTTCCCGCAGCTACTGATGAGTTAGGAATAAAATACTCCATACCCACCAGGATCGTCTCAGTGACAGCGGCTGCGCAGGGGTCGGGGTCTTCTGACGCGAAACAAAGCTGCTTCCACGGGTACGATGCGTAGAATTCACGCAATCCATCCCAGTCTGCTGATTTATATTGCCACATGCGGCGCAAATCGGCTGGGCGAGGTGGAATATGCCGCGCGCATGGGACTACGGTCCGGACGAGGCAGTGGTCGGATGAGCCGAGAGGTGCGTCCACTGTGATAGTGTAGTCGTCCGGACGCGTCGTCAGCAGAAGGTCCAGCAAAGAGTGCGCATGGCTCTCAATATCAGGTATTCTTGTTGGGGAATGTACCAGTTGTGAGAGGCCATGGGCCAGAGCAAATTCATGAGTAGACCTTCCCGCAAAGTCGGTGGATCGAGAGTTTAGCCACTCACAGTGGTGGGCATTAAAGTCTCCTAAAATCACCAACTCAGCACGGGGGTACTGCTCAAGAACTTTGTCAGTCGTCACTTGCAGGTGCTCAAAGAGTGCTCTAGTCTCCCTGTCGCCGCTATGAGACCTGTATAGGCACGCATAGATTCGAGTCTGACCTCCGTAGTCTACGCGCACCCACATTACTGACAGGTCCCTGTCTTCATAAAAATGAAGACGGCGACAGCAGATATCCTCCCGGACGTACATGCATACACCGGCACGTCTCAGGAATTTGTGTTCGAGTTTGTAGCCGGGGTAGTGTAGGTATGATGTATCGGCCGGGCAGGATATCTGTGTCTCCGTAAGAAATAAGAGGGTCGGCTGCGCAATCTCCAGATGAAGGTGGACTGCGTTCAGGTTGGAGTGAAGTCCCCTGGTATTGCAGAAGTCCATATACGTGGAAGAGGATGCCTCTGTAGATACCCTTTTTCTACTTTTCTTTGTCATTTTTTTTGGGGGGTTCAATTGGTTTGTGAGGATTTACTGTGTTGACAGCTAAGGGGGCAATGGGGCGGTGCCAATCCGCACATGGCTGATGCGGGTAGTGCGATTTGTCGGCGCGGCGTACGAAAGGGCCCCCGCTCCCCTCCTGCAGCAGCAACCGGGTTCCACTCCTCCGGTCTACTTCTCCGGCACAACTACTACTGCAGGGATTTTTCGCAGGCTGGCGGTTCGGCCTCCCAGGGTGGAGGTTATAGTGATCCCTGGGTTCGGGAACCCATCTATCCTGCGGGCGGCCAGCGGACAACCGTTTCAGCGGGTCTTCCTGACCGCCGCGCCCACATCCCGCGCCCACACGAGCCAGTAGCAGTATTATAAGCACCACTGGTCCCCCGTTGTCAAAACAGCGAATCCTCTAGAGCTCTGGATACCTTACTCACCACAGGAACACAGCACTGCCGAAATAGGCTGTGCTATTTGTCCGTGGTCTTCTGTAAGGCGGAGGTCCTTCCCCAGTCGGGCTGCTCTAATGTTTGAGCGGAAAATATCGCGCTATGCCCTACCTCTCCTGAAAATTATATATATAATTTCTTGTAAGACAAACATAATATTAATTCTAATAGCTTATTATAAAACTTGATTGATGATCGTAAGTATTACAAAATGAAGTTAATTTTTAAATACTAAATATTAGTATCAAAGGTAATTAATTACTTAATAGCTAGTCTCATTAATCAATCATATAAATTTAAAAAACTTGTAAATTTACTTTTGCAAATTTTGCCTAACCCTTGAGTAACGTTCACAAAGGGTGTTAATCCTAGAGAACTTAGTAACAAAGTCGGCGATATTATTTACTTTGTTTCATCTGATAATGTTAAAACTCTTTTTGATTGTCATGAAATTAAATAAATAAACAACAAGTCTTAGATATGTCATGTTATTACAGGTTAGATCATATCGTCACGAGAATAAATGTAATCTAAACTACTTGATACAGAGATAATTTTTATTGTTAGTGAGTTATTTAAAAAAGTAAAAGTTGTTCTTGGTAATTTGAAAAAAAATATCAATCGCTCTAAATCACTTAAAAAAATCATGAATATTCTTGCTGTCTTAAATTTTGTGTTGTAATGATAAGATTGGTTACAATTGTGTGGTGACAAATTAGGAATACGAAATGTCACCACTGATAATCAGGAAACAAATTACTCAAAACAACAGCACTGCATAGACGCAGAGTTGAAACCAACCATATAACGGTGACCAGAATCCATGAGTATGGTGATCACAACTCTTGAATTCTATTCATGCTTTCCATCAGGCAGAATAGAGTGACTGTGGCAGGCTCTTCACACAGAAAAAAAAAATAACACCCAGTTTCGTTATCCTGGTATAGCAGATCAAAATCTTCTTTCTAAGGAGAGGGCTATGTCCAGCAGTGGACTATTGAAGGACTATTAATAATAAGATTTCAGTGCCAAATACATTAGTTCTCAAATTTAAGGTCGGCCTTATGAGTTTTTATCTTTTATACACCGTTTTATTGCTTGCCTCCTTTCTAGCTATCTCCTACTTCACAAGGTCTATCTCTACCTTTTTCCTTTCTCTACTTTTACTCTGTCAACGTTCATTTATAATTTTATTTTATACTACATTTCGTTCATCGATTAATCTGGAATAGCTACGATGATATTAATATATTTATTTCTGTATATTTAATTGGTATAAGCTGTTTATATTTAGTCGATTTTCCAGTTTTTCTTGAATGGCTATTGAAATAAATTAGTACTTAAGTTGAAATTGAAACTTATTTCTGTTTATATAACAATTAATTTAAATCTTGAACAAAAATGTGACTACAAATTAGTTCTATTCTATTCTATGTTTTTATGTTTAGTTATCAGATGACACAGTGATCTTTATCTAATCTCTCTGTGAAATTAAATATAATTGTTATCATTATGACAGATTTGTTAGACGAGTGATTAGTGAGCCTGACTGCTAAAGTAGACGTCGCAGGTTCGATTCCCACCCAGGGCAAATAATTGTGTGAATACCTTTTTATCACCTTTGTACTGTAGGTAAACGAAACAATTCTATTTAATAACAATTCCATACAAATACTTGTTTTAATTTCATCAAAATGATTGAAACGTAATGTCATTTTTATATATTAACATTTCAAGCCAGTGCGACACCGTGTGATGTATTTATTTAAACAATTATATGATATTTCAATTTTAAATTCCGTACGAGTGCATCAATGGCAAGCGATCACCTCGCCGCTTTGTCCACGCCAGTCAAGGTGTTCTTTGCGTCAGCTTCCGGTATGTCAGTAAAGTCCGCCGTGATGTTGAAAAATTTAAAAAACGGAATTTAAAAAAAAACAAGATTATGTATTAAATATTCAAAGCGGTTCTATAAAATTAAGCAAAGAAAATCTAAATAATAATATATCTGAATACAAATTCAATTGCCTTTAAACATTTGCTTACAATGTGAAATCTATTTATACGTTCATTTCACATTCCATATAACCCTCGTTACGAACTTACATAGAAGAACACAGCCTTGTAAATTCAAACCTGTTGCAGTTATTAGTTACTGTAAAGGTCCATATACAATGGAGAATAAAATAACATAGAGTATGTGTAAAATCACTTAAAACTTAAGAACATTTAGGCTAACTAGTCTTTGAATAGTTCCACCAGTGCCTGATAAAGTGTCAGATAGCTGTCCGCTATATAACACTGTCCAACTAATATCACATACATTTATTGAACGATAACTTATCGCAGATGATCGTACATACTACATGCTTTTAGGTAGCATACATCACTTTTAATATTTGACTGCACGATTGGCCTAGTGGTTTAAGTGACCACCACGCCGCTACTGCAATGAGTGTTGTGGGTTCAAACCCTACATGGGACAACACTTTATGTGACCCATAAATTGTTGTTTTGAGTTTGAATTTACTTTGTGTCCATTTCTTGTATATTTGTAAAGTCCCTCATGACACAGGATTTATTCCTAATGCGGGCGTTGTCTTTTTAAGATAAATAAAATATATTTAGTACACGTTTTTTGTATAACACAATATCATAAAATACAAATTAAATTCATATTGATAAAATATAAATAATAATTTCTTTTAAAATATGAATATTGTAGATGTTTCTTATTATTATTATTACATACTACATCACAGCGACACTTAATGTTAAAAACATTTTTCAGTTCCCAAACGGTTTAGTTCTATTTTTATGAAATCAATCAATTTCATTATTTTAACATTAAAACCTAAATCCTCTGAAACCATAAAGGCTTCATGATACAGAGGATTTAACTTAAAATCTGTCTAATTTCTTAGTACAATTAAATAGTTTTTATTTTTTATTATTTACGAATAATTATTTTTGACTTTAAAGTGAATTAACTGCAGTCTCTATTTTAATTGTAATAGATAATCATTCACGTTGTGCAGTAGTTCTATGACATTACAAATTATACTAAGTATTTGATAAAGTTTACCAAAAACCAGTTTATATTGAGTGTAAGTTATTTGTTACAGAATGAACGGTAATGTCTACACGATTGGCCTAGTGGCTTAAGCGGTCGCCACGCCGCTCTCCAGTTCGCTGAGTGTTGTGGGTTCAAATCCTACATGGGACTACACTTTGTGTGATCCATAAATTATTATTCTGAGTCTTGTTCTGAGTTTATGCCTACTGCGGGCGTTGTCTTTTAAAATAAAAAGGAAAAAAAAAAAAGTTAAAAGTTAAACACCAGAGTGGCAAGCAATGGCTCCATGTATCTGTGTGATTTTCACATCATAGTCTTAAAATGAATTTAGATTTTTATGATCATTTTGAACGCACCAATAAATTGATGATGATAGACTATTGTATTGCAGATGAACTCTGTACTACGTTCAGTTGGTACCATATAAATGTCCCATAAGGGACGAAAAATCTTAAATTAATTCTCGAACAAACAATAATAATTTATTGTTTCTTGGGTTACAGGTAAATATTTGTTTTATATATATTTACCGTGTGGTGACGGATTAAGAATACATAGTGTTATCACTCCTACTCATCCCGTGGGTGTCGTAAAAGGCGACTAAGGGAACAAGGTATGCAACACAACATCATTAGGCCAAAACTTCCTTGCTAAGGAGAGGCCTATGTCCAGCAGTGGACTGTGTGAAAGGCTGTTGATGTTGTAAACACTAAGCCTTATATTAGGATGCCCCGTGTCGTGTGATTTAGTATCTTCCTTAAAATTAAGAAACAAAAGAAAAGGAAATCAAAATGCATCAACAACAGTTTTTTATTTTAAGTGATATTTTTTGGATAAATTTTGATCATTCGAATTACAAGGTCAGTATAAAATCTTTATCTAAAAGACCTGGCGATGAAGCTGTTGTCATTATTTATATGGGCTCCTTAACGGATCACCAGTATTTTGCCTTTTGACAGTACATTTTTTCACATATGCTTGAAAGTCTTTTTCTATGCCTGAGGAGCAGTTTGTTTTCTTTACCATATTCATTATTCTATGCACATTAGCGTGAAGGGTAGTTAATGAAAATCATTAAGATGTTTTTTTCTATATAAAGAGCCTGCCAAAGTGGCTCTACTCTATCATGAATAGAACCCAAAGAGTTGTGATCACCATACTCATTGCAAATGCAAACAACGCAGAGTGATGACCCACACTATGGCGGCCAATTGAGATGCTTTTTGATGCCTCGCTTGGGGACGTAAAAGGCATGACAGTCATCGTGGCAGTGTAAGGCTCACATAGTTATCACGATAACTGTCACCCCTGCGTCAATGAGCCATTCAGACCAGTTTTCATTTAATTTTATTTCATCACATGTTCTTTTAATATAATCATTATCTTTACTCTTTACTATGCAAACTTCATCAATAAATAATTTATTAAAAAATAATCTTAATTGCCACACAAATTTGGCTCGCGAGAAATAATGCCTAACATCAAAATTGAAGTACAAAATCTTTGTACTTTAATTGAAAGCAAACCAACATCTTATTATCCTTTTCTGTTTTCAATTTACAATCTCTTATAAGAACCACTTCAATGGAATCATACAGTTTAACATACATACCTACAACTCGTAGTTGATCAAGCCACTTATCAGTAAATTTACTCAATTCCGTAGTAACCGTTTCATTTTTACTGTCAATCAATTTGCTCGTGTCTTTGTTGACTTCTTGTTGTCAAAGTCACCACACTTCAAATCATCCGGCGTCATACAAATTCGTGGTAAAGCATCAGCCATAACGTTATCCTTTAACGTTACACAACATCAAAATTATACACTTCCAAGGTTAATAGAATTTTAGTGACCTACTTGAAGGGTATTTTATTAGAAGGTTTGTGAGCAGTAATTATTATAAACTTTCTGCTGTAAAAATAAGGTCTAAAGCATTTATCTGATCCAAATAACTATAGTTTATTGTTACTTTTGAGTAGTTAGATAACTATTTTCAGCTTTATTTAACGGTCTATTTCTAATATACACTACGGGCTTCAATTTCTTTCTTACATAAAACAGACCCTATTGTTGTACTAGAAGACTCTGCTATGAATAAACTACAAAATTGGTGACTGGCTTGCTACGGTGAGGATATTAAACACTTGTTGACATTCACTAGACCAAATAAATGGTTGATTTATTTACAAGGTTTGTTTAATGGCAGCATCACGTTTGCACGCCAATGTGCGCGTACGCAAATGATTTTATAAACTAACGTAAGTAATTACGAAATGCTACAAATCTCTTAATATCATCTGAATTTTCGGGTATAGTAAAATTTCGTAATAAGCTTGTTTTTTTTTCTGGGTCCGGCAATACTCCTTTTTCTGATACAGAATGACCTAGATATAATTTTTTTTTCTTTAACAAATTACATGTTTAAAGGTTTAATAGGGAATGTGCTTATATTTTTTAAATTTTTGAAAACGTTTCTACTGGATATTACATTGCTAAAAAAATGTGACATATTCGAAATATAAATCAAAAAACGATAAAAAAAGATTAATATCACTATAATTCTCGGACGATTTAAATGCGGCCATATTGGAGCAGTTTTTCTGTGACGACAGACTACACTCATGTCAACAACGAAGTGTTGAAATTAAAGAAAACTTATTACAAATATTGTATCGTTCCTCAGTGTGGCAACAACACAAAAACTACATCTGATAATGCTTACAACTGTTTACACTGTAGTAGAGACATTTTACCAAGAAAGACAACAAACAAAAAATATTTTGTCCATTTTGGAGTCACGTGCATATACCCTATTGTAAGTTAATATTTCTTAATGTTTCCATTAAGCTAATTAAATTATGAAAATAAAAGATCAAATTTCATGTAAATAGTTTGATATACCAGGCAATTTTCATACCTTAGACCAGATATTACCACAGAAACTATACAACAGAATGCATTTGGATCAATTTTAAACCCATTGATGGGTGTTTCATGTGACATTGACCGGTATTTGTACTAAAAATTATTAATTTACGGTCCAAAGTCGTTTGGAAAAACACTTAGTGTAAGTAATCAAAATATACAGCACCAGCAATAGATTAAATGTAATGAATTGATTCTGAGCGTGGTTGAATAACAAGTATTTAATTCACTCTTTCACGCTCATCAACAAAATTTAAATTATAGGTTGTAAAGTGTTAAAAAGTTCGTAAGCAAGTTAATATTAGCATGAAATTTTTTGAATCAATATCAAAGTGGTAGTGCCGTCAACATTATGTGGATTCAAAAACAATAAATTTATGGTACAACATCTCATTACCACTGGCCCTTACAATATACTGTTTTTGTTTTTTTTAATTATGCAAATGGATTTCGAGTTACGATCATTGTTGTTTCCACTTTATTCAAATGTTACACGTGAGCGCATTATATATGTGTAACGTGACCACCCGTACTCTTCCCATCCGGATATTATAAGAGACGACTAAGGAAGCAAAATATGTAAGACAACATCAAACAACAAACAAACCCTATACCTTAGCCACAACCTTCTTGCTGATCAGAGATCTAAGTCCAGCAGTGGACTGTTAAAGGCTGTTGATGATGATTGTAGAACGTGACTCGACAGAATGTCGCTCTCACTACTCAGTGTCACATGTTTGAAACATTCACATGGCATGAGGTTCGAATACAATTACATTTCTAACTAAATCCATAATTTTAATCGTAAAAATATATATTTTAACGAGTTAGTCATCCGTAGAATAATATCTGATCTGCAAGGTTGATAATTTTCAGTGCATATCAGAGAAGCCATTCATTTCATTTATCAAACATTCAAAGCTGGATTTAAAAAATATACGAATATACATAGGTATCAATAAGATTTTAAGGAAAACTGCCTTCCTAAGAGAGGCGTATATCCAACAGTGGATTGTTCAACTTTGTTAATGATAAGATTCTATATTTGAATATTACAAGACAATATACTTAGCAACTAATTTAACAAAACTTAAATATAACAATATTATACTTAACGATATTTTTAAACGAACAACACTTTAATAAATTCTACTATTCCAAAAATATAGTCACATCTTCAGATGATTCGAACCAGCAAGATTCCATAAAAAATGTCTCGTATTTACATGAGACACTTAGAAATGTAATATACATATGTACATTTGAATAAAAGCGTCCTACTACTACCATAAGACTTCCTCTTTTAATTTACTTTTAGACTTGTATTCACTAATTTGAATTACAAAAAAAAACTGTCAATATAATGTACGAGTGTAACGCTTTGTATTTTCATACTAAAATGCGTTTCTGTACTTCTTTGTCAAACAACGATACGATGTAAATATCGGTCACCCATTACTGGGGCCTGAGACAAGTTATTTCTGCAGAAATCGATAATAAGCTACGCACATACCATAAAAACGTTCACTCACTGGACGATATGATGAACGGACGAAGCGCCCGCGGCTTCCTCACTCGCCGTACGCCGTCGCTTTGTTTTCACACGCTTTTTGCGAGGCTAATGTCATATCGGACGTTATTCGATTATATTTTCCGAAATTAAATGCAATACAAATATTCTTAAAACGTATGTCTTTATATACATTTAATTTGGATGGATCCCTTATTTCATCCTTCGTCATCGGACTCAGACCCATAAATTGTTTTGTTTTTGAATTTATTATTTACAATTTGTTTTTTTTCTGGTAATAGAACTACATGAATGTATCTTATGTTATATGTATACATATATTTAAATATAGTGTACGTTCAGACTGGTCTAGCGGTTAATGTTTGTGATTACTGATCAAAGAGTCGTGCCAAAAATGTTATAGTTTTCTGGTTATCGAATTACTTAGTAAAATCCCGGAGTTTGGAAGTTAAGGTTTTGGTGGAGGTTGCCTAGGAGAACACGTAAAACCGTCGATTCAGCGCCTGACCTCTCTCTGGTTGTGTCGGATAGCCGTCCGATTGAATTGTAAGAGTGATAATACAGAAAGTGCATCTGTGTTTGCGCACACACTTCTGCGTAGTTGCCTAGTGTCTATTGAGACTGGCTGCCATGTCTCGCGCATGCCATGCTCATGCCATACTTTTTATCAATTTTTTTAATATAGAGCCTGCCAAAGTGACTCTACTCTGCCTTATAGAAAGCATGAATAGAATCCAAAGAGTTGTAGTCACCATAGTCATTGCAAATGCAGACAATACAGTGTGGCGACCCATGCTACGGCAGCCTAATGAGATGCTCTTTCACGCCACGCTTGGGGACGTAAAAGGCATGTCAGTCATTGTGGCAGTGTAAGGCTCACACAGTTATCACGACAACTGTCACCCCTGCATCAATGGCTCCGGTCTCGCACTCACTAACACAACACGACAGAACGGATGTTGTCGCTTTAGGTTGGTCTTCTGCGGGAGGGTAGTACCGCCCCGGTCGAGCCGGCCCGTTCGTGCTGAAATCAGCGTGGTTCTACTACCTAGTGCCTGGCTCTACTACCTTAAAACTACTCTTATTAAACCATTTAAACAATCAGTCCGGTTGAAAGTTCTTATAACCTGCCCTTACTTCTTATTTTTGATTTCACTTTTCATGTAATTGAACATAAAAGTCAGTACTTAAAACTATTTCATTGTGCTAAGTATGTACTTCAAATCATATCAACATATCACAGTTCACTACTGAACGAAGGTCTCCCCCAAGAAGCGCCAACGTGAAGTACGTATCCTTAAGTAATAACAGACAGAGTATTAAAGCTAGAAACTAATAGAGAAATAAAAAATTGTCGATAATATGACTATTATTTAATATGGCAAGACATATATTTAATATTTTGACTGCACGGTGGGCCTAGTGGTTTAAGCGGTCACCACGCCGCTCACTACTGCGCTGAGTTGGGTGGGTTGAAATCTCCCATGGGGCAACACTTTGTGTGATCCATAAATTGATGTTCTCAGTCTGGGTGTTCTTTGTGTCCGTTTCTTGTATGTTTGTAAAGTCCCCCGTGACACGGGATTTATTCGTAGTGCAGGCGTTGTCTTATAAAATAAATAAATGAATAAATAAATACAGGTACAAATATCTAATATAGCGTTAAGGATTTAATATTAGAATCACAAATTTTACACCTTGAAACACTTATTTTGCAATCATTCGATCAGCATGACAGTCTGACATTTATAACTTATATGTATTAAAAGTATTAAGGAGCACAAAACGTCAGAGATTAAAGTGAATCGTATATCGAATATTATATTCTATTTTTTAATATATCCAAGCAAGAAATACTAACTGCTTAAAACATGGCAGTATTATATTATATGTAGCAACTAAAAAACAAGATTATAAAAGGCTGCCTTACCCGCATCTCATTCTCGGTACTTTATAAGGTGTGAAACTGTTTTTTTAATATGGATTTGCAGAAATGTCTAGAAGTCATGAAACAATAGATAAAATAAAAAACATCAAGCGCACTCATACATACATTGAAATTGCCTCGCTTCGTATTTTTTGCGATTATTACGCACACTTTTTTATGGATATACTTGGTATACAATTTTTATGTTACTGTCATGTAATATGTTGTATAAATAAATTTAATCGCTTGTTATGGCAAACCATTTCGATGATGTTCAAGATGATTGGGCGGATATCGTAGCACTCAAAATTCGTTTGCAGATATCAGATTATTAAGTACCGAAGGGCTTTAAAGTCGGTTAATTTAATCCTGAAGGCAATTTAATGAACAGTTTTAGGTCTCTTGTGAAAAAATTAATATATTTTCCTTAAATAAGTCGACATCTCTTAAACCTCTGGAGGCTGATTGTGAGTACCAAATCTAAGGCCCGTAATATTATTTCTAAACTTTTCACATATTTGATTGAATTCTTGGCCTACGTCAGATCGATTTCTTCTTACGTCAAATAAAACAGCAAAAATAGTAACACAGAATTATTTGTACAGTTTATCAAATCTCTCAATGCCAATCTGTTTTATAATCGCATCATAAATTCTCACGTGGAAGTGTCTGATTACATCTGAAGCTAAAAGTAAATAAGCAATATAACAGATTAAAAAATTGAATCCCACAGTGTAGCTAAGTTTACTTTAACCACTATTTTCACATTTTTTTCGACGATATTAATAATGAATGGGATGGTAGGCAATGTTGCACAATATCATGAAATCATAGCATTGTACACTACGTCGGTTAGACGACATATACACTAAGAGAGCCATTTCGTACAACACAAATATATTACTCAGCCACCTTTTCCATTCTCTTCATTCTTTTTTATAATATTTGTATGTGTGGATCCAATTCTTCCCTAATTGTGACTCCTGAATTACTGTTAGGTTGGTTTTAATGAACGGCAGTAGTCACTTACCTTCACGTGAGAAGTTCTATGAGGCGGCGGATTATGTAACGCACGTGATTTCTACTACGATTGAGACAACTAATTGATGCCGAAGCGTGGTTCTTTCACGGTTAAAATTTATCTATATTTAAACACTTTCTGACTTTGTTTGCACTGAAGAAATAAGTTTTAATATAGTTGACGTAGTATATACAAACTCTGACTGAGTACCATGAATAGAATTATTGAGATTTTGAAATCATAGAAATGCTTAATGTGACAATTAAAAATGACAGCCCGGAATGCAACACGGTTTCGTGTTTCGGAGAGCACGTAAAGCCGTCGGTTCTGCGTCTAATCTCTCCCCGGTCGTGTTGGATAGTCGCCCATCAGATTGTGAGAGTGAGGGAACAGAAGGTGCACCTATGTTTGCGCACGTACTGATACACTATAATAACATCAGTATATACAAAATCTTTATTTTGTCATGTGATTATTTAAGATTCATGTAAATTGAGTTAAGGTGTAATTTACAACAATTTAATTTAATCGCATTTTACTCATGTCTTATCTCATTTAATAAAGATTACACATTCTTCAATAATAACTATTTTATAGTTAGTATCTATTTATATATTATATTACACATTGTTACTTGTTCTATCGTAATTCAGTCTTACGTGTAACTAACTTGTTATGTGTGATATAATATAATAAAGGGGAACTACATATAAATAAATTGTATCTCTGTGTATTATTTACCTACACCATTCAAGTTCACGATAGTACGAGTCACAAAAGGGAACACGCGACACGAACTTGGGCAATGAAATTGTTGACGTAAGGCTTCATGGAGAGGCTGCGGTCAACCACGCCGAGGTATTTCACCGTCGCGGACCACTTGACGTTCTCCCCTATAAGCTTCAACTGTGGTAGAGTCGCATTTCCTTTGGAAAACGCCTGAGTCTTCGTCACGTTGACCATCAGTCTCCAGTCCTTCAGTCAATAGGGAAGTGCATCTAGAGTACACTGCATCTTGGTAGCAGCGTTGACACCATTTTTCGACGTCAAACCTCGTCGTCGGCATTGAGCGGAAGCTTCACACCGTCGGTGATGGGAATATCATCTGTGTACCAAGAGTAGCACACTGGACACAAACAACTTCCCTGTGGCATACCGGCACAGATGAATCGCTCTGTGGACAGGGCGTTTTCAACCGCCACTTGAAGGCAGCCACGGTCTTGCAGGAAGGTGGTCACAATCTCAACTACTCGACAAGGAGTAGCAGATGTGGTTAGCTAGTATAACAGGCCGGCGTGTCAAACGCGATCGAACGCCTTCTCCATATCGAGGAAGACTGCAACGACCCACTCACGCTTGTTGCGCTCAACTGCGGTGTAGTGCAGTCCCCCGCGAGCTGGTATGTCGTGGAGTGTTTTGCACGAAATCTGAACTGTTCGTCGCGTAGCCGAAGGTGCATCATGTGCAATAGTAGCAGCTTCTGAAATAACTTCGACGTCATCGAGAGGAGCATGATGGGACGATAGCTTCCAGGGAGGAGAAATTCTTCCCCGGCTTGGGCAGTATAATGACTCTGCCAAGTGACCATGTGTTTGGAAAGTAGCTGGTACGAAGGATGCTGTTGTAGAGACGCGTCAGCGTCACGATCGCTGGCGGAGATAGGCGACGCAAGGCTTCATTGGTCACGCGGTTGCGGCCGTATGCTTTACGGAGAGGTGTTCAGCGAATCATCCGCTGAATTTAACCTGGGGAAAAGATGATGGGGTCCTCGGTTGGGGCTATCGGCTGCTCAAAGTATAGTTGGAGCTTCCTCTCAACCTCTGGTACGTGCTGCACGTTATGGGTAGGATTCGGGTGGAACTGTGCTTCCAGGAAGTTCACAAACATCTCCGCTCCAACATTAAACGTTGGGCCGCGAGCCGCCAGGCATGATCACGTGACCTGGTCGGAAAATTCTTCCTTTGTACTGTAGGGGCACGACACCCGCTCTTTCACACATACAATTATTAGTAGTTAGTTGATATCCAGCTTATAATATAATGTACGTATATAATATACACTAATGGAAAAAATTAAGGGATCAAAAAAAAATGCCAAATTTTTGGGCAGTTTTTAACAGGCCGTAACTTCGAGAAAAATGGTCGTACAGGAAATCAAAAAAAAAGAAAATTATAGTTCCAAGTGCTAGACACTTTTTGGATTCGAACTTAAAAACTTTATAGCCTCCGCGGTTTTTGAGTAATCGTAGAAAAACCAGCAACAAAAAAATTTTTAAAATTATTTTAGTTTTTTTTTTTGGTCTACGGACGTGGAAAAAATTGTTTTAGCTTAACCACTATAAGGATCGGATACTTTGTTCACTTAGCTTTAATTTACTTTTTTATACACCCTGATTTGCCCACTTCTCGCCGAGATATCGGTTTTCAAATGGAAAAGGATCCTTTTGTCTTTGATTATCGATATTTCAGCAACCAATGATTCCACAGAAATTTAAAGGTGGGTTTCAAGAATTTGAAGAAATTTTCCTTAACGACTGGCTATAGTTTTTCCGAAAAAAAAATTTTTCTTTCTGTCACATGAATTTGAAAATGCAACAAAAAATGGGCTTTTGGTGGTTTTTTGGAAAATCAAGCACTGGATCGAAAATATTGAGGAAACCACTTATGTTAAGTGTGCCTTTTACTAACACTAACACTAACTACTGAGCCAGTTAGCAGCTGTGGC
Source organism: Hypercompe scribonia (assembly GCA_949316085.1). Classification (NCBI taxonomy): domain Eukaryota; kingdom Metazoa; phylum Arthropoda; class Insecta; order Lepidoptera; family Erebidae; genus Hypercompe; species Hypercompe scribonia. The sequence continues at coordinate 21,144,412 of OX438970.1, forward strand.
TGGTTTATTTCAATTTAACTATAAAAAACAATAACTCATCAAAGGTTAATTACAGTCATTGGTTCTTGTTACTTTTTAATTATTTTTGAGATCGTCAGACGTCGACGAAGGCGTGAAATTAGCTTGAAATAGATAAATATAAGACAAACAAATATGAAACGTGTGACAACTGGCATTAAAGTCAAATCACTACTCAGTATCCTAATAAAAAGAAAAACCAATGATAATTACTTTTATGAAATCTGAAATTTATTTAAATTATATACATATATTTATAATATAAAATTAAGACTGTTTCTCCGGAGGGATAGGATCCGGAGGGTAATGACATTAAACGTCCACTTTTCAAGTTTATATACCTTCAAAATTGGTGACGCCTCTATTGCCGTTAGTTGGGATATTTTATTTGCCAGAAGTGCACCACTAGCAGGTGAGGTTGTCTTGGGACCTTAAGTTAGGTAGTAGGAACCCTAGCCAAACTGAATAGGGACCTACTAGAGGAGGCAGCCATTATTCACTCTTGGCTGTCTCCGCAGACTCCGACTGAGGAGGTCGACATGGGGGCTGGTCGTTTCCGCGATGCGATTACGCAGATATGCGATGCGGCCATGCCCCGCATCCGAGGCTGTCGGCCTCCACGGAAAGAGGTTTACTGGTGGTCCCAGGAGTTGGCGGACCTCCGCGCGGCCTGTACTCGTGCCCGGAGGTCCTACACCCGTAGTCGGCGGCGACACCGCGTAGACGGCGAGGAGGACCAGCTTCATGAGGAGTACCGAGAGGCGCGGAAAACTCTGAAGCTGGCCATTAGCCGCGCCAAAGAAGTGAAGAGGAAGGAGATGCTGGAGGGTCTCAATCGTGACCCCTGGGGTCGCCATTATCGTGCGGTGCGACAAAAGCTCCGCACGTCAGGCCCCCCCCCTTACAGAGACACTCCAGCCCAGCTTCCTGCGGGAAGTGGTCGAGGGTCTTTTCCCGCAGCGGGCGGAGCATACACCCCCGTCGATGGCCTTCATGGTCGAAGACGACGGGGGACGGAACGAGGATAATGTTCCGCCCGTCAGAGAATCGGAGATAGGGGCGGTCATTCTACGGATTCGCTCTAAGAACACCGCCCCTGGGCCAGATGGGATACCTGCCCGAGTGTTGGCGCGAACCCTCGACCACATGTCGGATCACCTCGGGAAAGTCCTAAACGCCAGCTTGGCGTCCGGGCGCTTCCCTGAGGGCTGGAAGAGCGGGAAGCTGGTCCTACTACGGAAGCCGGGACGGCCGGCCGATTCGGTCGCGGCCTATAGGCCCATCGTGTTGCTGGACGAGGCGGGTAAATTGTTTGAGAGGATAATCTCTGCCCGCATCGTCCGGCACCTCTGCGAGGTGGGCCCCGATCTGTCGGACGCCCAATACGGGTTTCGAGCCGGGCGTTCGACAGTCGATGCTGTGTTGCGCCTGAGGGCCGTGACCGAAGAGGCGGTGAGCTGTGGCGGCGTGCTGCTGGCGGTGTCGTTGGACATCGCCAACGCATTTAATAGTCTGCCATTTAGCTGCATCAGGGAAGCACTCCACTACCACGGGGTGCCAGAGTACCTGAGGCGGCTTGTGGCAGACTATCTAGAGGACCGTACCGTCATGTACGAGGACCGAGATGGTATTCTGAGGCGGCGGCCCATGTCGTGCGGTGTTCCACAGGGGTCTGTCCTCGGATCACTCCTGTGGAATATGGGATACGACTGGGCCCTTCGAGGTCGTCTTCCCCCCGGGCTGGGCGTAATTTGTTACGCCGATGACACATTAGTCACGGCCCGGGGGGCGAACTTTCAAGAAGCAGCGCGTCTGGCCACCGTGGGAGTCTCTTTGGTGGTCGGGCGCATTGAGGCCCTGGGTTTACGGGTGGCCCTAGATAAGACGGAGGCCCTTTTGTTTCATGGGCCCCGTCGTGGTCCACCCTCCGGCGCCTCTATCGTTGTCAATTCGGTCCTCGTACCGATTAAGGCCCAGATGAAGTATCTGGGCCTGATCCTGGACGGCAGGTGGCTCTTCGACGAGCACTCCCGACAGCTTACGCCAAAGCTGGTCGGCGCTGCTTCTGCCCTTGGGCGACTTTTGCCTAATTTAGGTGGAGCCAGCGTCGCGACGAGACGGCTATACACGGGGGTTGTCCGGTCAATGGCGCTATATGGTGCACCGGTGTGGGTGGCGGCTCTGACCGCCCAGAATAGGGCTCGCCTCTGGCGCCCTCAGAGGATATTGGCGGTTAGAGCCATACGCGGTTACCGCACCGTATCGACGAAGGCGGCGTGCGCCTTGGCCGGCACTCCCCCGTGGGATTTGGAGGCGGAAGTGCTCGCCGAAGTTTATCGGCGGACGGCTGACTTCCGGGCGAGTACCGGCATACGGCCCCCGCCCGAAGAGATACGCGAGTGGCGAGAGGCCGCTCGTCGAGTCACGATGGCTCGTTGGTCGTCCCGGCTGGAGGCTCCACGTGCTGGCTTTGCCGCCGTGGAGGCTCTCCAGCCGGTCATCGCCGAGTGGGCAGGGCGGCAGCACGGGACCCTTTCCTTCCGACTGACGCAGGTCCTTTCCGGGCACGGTTGCTTCGGGAAGTATCTGCACTCGGTCGTCAGGAGGGAATTGAGTCCCGCCTGTCACCACTGCGACTGCAGTGAGGACTCGGCTCAGCACACGCTAGCAGTTTGTTCCGCTTGGGCGGCGCAGCGTGGGGTCCTCACTGCAGTTATTGGAGGTGATCTCTCGCTACTGGCTGTCATACGCTTCATGGCCGGTAGCGACAGTTGTTTTACCGCGGTCGCAACCTTCTGCGATGACGTAATTTCGCGGAAGGAGGCGGCGGAGAGGGCCCGGGAGGACGATGTCCACTCGGACCCAATTCGCCGCCGGCGAGCCGGGCGGCGGAGGCGTGCATACCAGCGCCTCATGACGCCTTGAGTGTGGCCGCGGGTGGACGGGACGGGTTTTCCTCTCCATCCGCTATAGTGGCCAGCCGCGAGGAGGCGACGTCCGCGTGTGCCGTACGTCGCCTAAAATAGAGAGTTTACCCATAGATGGTGCCCGCATTAGCGGGCAGGCGCTAGGAGGGATCTGGATGTCGTAATAGCAGCGGTTCCCGGATCCCTCCTATCTCAGGCGCAGAGTGGCACACCGTGTGATTTTAGTCGGTCCGATTCCGACACACCACCCGGCCGTAAACTCCGGTGGGGTGACGGCTCGAGGGGGTTTCCACACGTTAAAAAAAAAAAAAAAAAAAAAAAAAAGGTAGTAGGAACCCTACGCACTCCATGAAAACTTTAATAACAATTATGTGCCCGTTTATCTACATCATGATGTATTGTATATGTCCTCTTCTTTTCCTATTTTCTTATCTTTAAAGTTCTGAGATTAAAGAATATATTTATAGTATTATTATTTGGATTGTTGACGTTTAAAAATAATGATGATGTACTCCTAACCGTTTTCGGCAACGCTGGCTAGTCTCATACGGATTCCAGTCAAATACTCAGAAAAACATAGGTGCATTCTCTGTTCCCTTACTTTCATAAATGAACGGAACGGCTATCCAACACGATGAGAGAGAAACCAGGCGCAGGACCAGCGGCTTAACATACTCTCTGAAGCACGGGTGTTAAGAGCTAAATTTTCTCTAGGCGGTTATAAGGTTTTAGTCCAACCCGGGAATTGAACCTGAGCCCTCTTGCTCGACAGTCCCATACGCTAACCACTAGACCGAACGAGGCAGTAAAAAATAATCAAGTAAATTGAATAATGGAGGTTGTTGTTAATTACTTAAGCTACGATCGTTTAAGGAAATATAGTTTTTAATGTCTGTTTTAGTACACTTTGAATGTTGTTGTAATTATGATTCAATTTAGACATCAAATATGTATAAAAACCGAAAAAAGTCATCATAATTTAGGTATTGACAATAAATACGTCTTGTATGTCAAAACAACGTCTTGTCTTGTGTGTAAAGTCTAAAATAATTTATCAATATTACGAATAAAAACATTGATATTCCTTATCAATATGTTCTACAATTATTTGTTTACGATCTTAGATTGAGTATTGTTTATCTCAAGAATGATTCACATTGATTTACTGGTGATACCCGTGACCACGAGCGGTGTAACCCGTTCGAAATGCCAGGAAATAATACATTTATCGCTTTTTAAATAATTTTATCGCTAACACATCCTACTCTACAATAAAACATGTAAATATAATGTTTGGAATATCTTTTTTTAAAAAAGTTATCGTTAAATATTAACAGACTGATAAAAGTATGTATTTTTTTTAAAAAATCCTAGAAATAATAAACAATGCGGCAGAAAAATATTCTTTGCCGCAAAAAATACGAATAATTGTAATTGAAATGTTATGTACTACTACAACATAAAAAGTTATAAAAAAGCTAATTATAATTAATGCATCGCTTTTTAGTTTATTGTGTGCGAATTTATATTTTTTGTGGAGATTTTGTTAAAGTTGACTGATTCTGATGTTATTTTTAAGGTCCTTTATTATGCGCTGTGATATTCTATATACCATAGCTCTATGTAACTGTCATTTTATCATTAATAACTTAGGATTTACCTCCGTTAATGTGAAGTTTTTACCAAATTAAAAATTAATAATATTATAATGAGCAATTACTAATTCATAATTAAATTCTGATGTTAAAAACAATTACTCTATTATTCAATGATACAATACAATAAGTTCTACTGTTACTTTATACAAATATCTATATAATGCAGTATATATAATAATAATAAATATTTCGGTCATTTGACACACAACGTCATCTAGTCTGATATCAAACAAAGATTGTATGATTCTATGAGAACTAGACCGACAGATAGAATATACCTACTTTGTTTTGTAAATACGTACATATTATACATAGAAAACACCCAAACTTCGAAAAAAATATTTGAAGATCGTACAAACATTTGGTTCGACTCGGAAATCAAACCCGAAACCTCAAATACAGCAGTCACATTCGCTATCGCTGGGCCACCGAGGCATTGTCATATTTATAATATATTTTGGACATCTGACACACAACGCCATCTAATATAAAAGTAAGCAGAGCTTGTTATATGAAAACTGGATTGACTTATAGCAGATAGCCAACTGTCATATGTGTCGACTTTAGTACAGCCTATGTAAACTACGAATACAAATTACTTTTAAAATCAAGTTTTAAAAATCTGGAAATTTAAAATGTTATTGTCGATTTTGTTACCAACCAAATAAATATAAATATGATAAGATACGCAAAGCGTTACAAAAGTCCCGTACGGGCCTGACATTTTCCTTTGTTTTGTGAGTCATACGAGTAATAATCTTTTTTTTTCTTTTTTTTTAATGTGTGGTAACCCCTTTGGGCCGTCACTCCACCGGGGTTTGCGTCGAGGGAGGGTGTCGAAATCGACCCCACTAAAACCAGACGATGTGTCACTCAGGAGGAATCCGGGAAAAACTGCTATTACGACATGCAGGCCATGAGTAACAGCTTAAACGAGCTTTAAGTGACTTTCAAACTGCACAAAGTGTCTGAAACAATGAATAAATTTTGAAGTGTAATGTATCAAGCCGAGCATTTTAACCTGGGTAATAGAATTCTGGGTAATATTGAAGCAAATGCGACTCAAGTTATTTATTTTACGGCACTTTATACGTCGAATTATCAATACTCGTAGTAACATTTGTTTCTGAGCATCATCCTACCTTTTGCGCAATCTTATGTCGTATCGTTCAGTTAGTTTTCATTACTTTCTAAATGTCATACTTAATTTATCATAATTTGATAATGATGTACACTTAGCTGATTTCGGTTCCGGCGGCCAGTTTCAACGGAGACCAGCTGCGCAAGGGATATTATAGTACACAATTGTTTGCGCAAACATTGGTGCACTCTCTGTTCCCTCACTCTCACAGTCCGATGGATCGATTACCCGTCACGCCGACAGCTTCGCGGTACGAAGGTTCATACATCAACTTGCAGATTCCGGGATGTTATTAAGTATTTCGGTAACCAGAAAAACTCAATAAAACTATTTGCCCGGACCCGGTTATCGAACCCGAGACCTCTTGATCGACAGTTACGAGTACATACGCTAATCGGTAGACCAACATGGCAATATGTAATAATAACGTACATATATCTAGAAATGTAATATGCTTTCTTCATAATGCTAGTAAAAGAGAAAGAATTGAGAACAAATGTATTTAGATCGAGAATTGATGGTTACTCTAGCTAACCCTTTAAACATTTATTTTCATGAATAAGCTGTATAAGAAAGTTTAGAAACACAACAGTTTTAAACAGTTCATATTGTTGTTTCTCGATACTGACTTTTTCTAGGAAGCTGTTGCTTCGGTCACAAGGTTATCATGAAGGATATTGCAGCTAAAAGATGATATGACGAATACAAAAAAGTGAAAGTGATATAATGAAAACAACTTAATCGTGTTTCTTAACTTTTTGTTGTAATTAAATGCATCTTCAAAATAATAGATCCAACTAACAGTTTTGATGTTAATTAACATGAGAAATTAGAACTATTTAAAAGTGATGAATAATAACTTGACGGCCTCGGTGACGCGGTGACAGTATATGCGACTGCTGGGCTTGAAGTCTTGGGTTCGATTCCCAAGTCGGACTAAATGTTAATATGATCTACAAATATTTGTTTCGGGGTTTGGGTACTTTCTATACGCAATATGTATGTATTTATAAAAAAATATATATGTATTTGTATAAGTTATCTAGTTACCTTTAGAACAAATTCTGCTTAGTTTGAGTCTAGATGATGTTGTGTAAATATGGTAGGATAAATATTATAAATATAGATATATTATGTTACTATTATAACTTAATTACATACATTCACATTCAATAACACAAATATTTAAAATGCCACATAACATTGGCATTACAATTTTAAAATATCTGACTAAATTAATACATGTTACTTCAACTATGTGACTTGACTACGATGGCACTGAAAGTATAATTTGCACAATAGATGGACGATAAGTATGGATTACTTCTGTTTATTTTGCATTACATATAGTATATAAACACACACACATACGCACACATACACACATGGGCACATGCACACACACAAACACACACACACATACCACTAAGGTTTATAAATTATCTCTCTTATTAATTCTTGTTACATTGTATGATAATTGTAGCCACTATGATACCTCTTCTTTGTTCAGAGACGAGCACTGGAGATCTGTCACACAGATTCCGAACATAGCTCAGACTCCAGCTGTCAACAAAGTTCCGTTAATGTTGTGTTTATAAATATACGAATATCATTGTACCTTTGAGAGAAATAAACCACGTTTGTTGGATGTGTGCATTAGGTCCCCACCAAGAAGTTAGGTCCCCTAGTCGATCTCACCTGCAAGTGCAGCACCTGCTGGTCGATGGAAGAGGTTCTGGCAAACTAAACAGCGATTAGCGTCAACAAGCTCGCCACCTATTGTGTAAGATCAAAACACTGGTTAAAAATGGGTTTTAATATGTCTCTGCTTACGTTTCTAAGGAAACAGGTGTGATTTTATGTGTGTATTTATATAATATAGCATGGATTTTACACGTATATATTCCGCCGCATCCTCTATAACTGTATTATAAGTCGCTCGGCTTAAAAATTTTGAAATAAAATTCATAAAATGAAATCTGAAAGAGTTTAGAGGCTTTCTAAAATGATATTCTATGTTTTTTATCAATTTTCATCATGATCGTTATCATTAAGAGTTTTTACTTGCTGGACTTAGACCTCTGCTTTGAAAGGAGGTTTTTGATATACTATACTCCGCTGGCTGGGTTGACATAAAATTTATTTCACGTTTTCCTAACCCAGCCTCCAGGAAAAATGAAAACAGGAACGAGGAAAGGCACGCCGTGTACTTTTAGTTGATTCGATTCTGACATACCACTCGCAGACAAGCTGCAAACCACAGTGCAGTGACCGTCCGAGGGGATTTACACAGGTCAAAAGGTATTTCAAGTTGTCCTTCTCTTAGCAGTGCTATTTACGTATGTAGTTTTATAAACATAAATCTTAATTTTTTTGCGAACAAACCGATGATACTTTACTGTCATAATTTTTAAATTCATCAACACGAGTAAGAGAAAAAGAAAAAACTAAAACTAAATGTCTTCATATTGTGCCAAGTAATTATAAATAAATTATAAAACACTCTATATATTTTTTTTCTATATTAAGAACCTGCCAAAGTGACTCTACTCTGCCTGACGGCAAGCATGAATAGAATCCAAGAGTTGTGGTCACCATACTCATTGCGAATGCAAATAATGCAGTATGGTTACCCACACTATGGCGGGCTTGTGAGATGCTTTTTCACACCCTGCTTGGGGACGTAAAAGGCATAACAGTGTAGGGCTTACACAGTCACCACGAAAACTGTCACCCGTGCATCAATGGGCCTCCGGTCTGAAACTCACCCACGAAACACAACAACATGGATGCTGGCGCTTTAGGTTGGTCTTCTGTGGGAGCGTAGTACTGGCCCGCTCGTGCTGAAATCAGCGTGGCTCTACTACCTAGCAAACTACTACAACAACAACTACTCTTGTACTCCACAGTCCTTAAAATACTCGTATAGCTCAATATCTGTGAGAGATGGCTACGAAACCAACGAAGTAACTTTAAACAAGTCCTTTTATTTTGTAACACATAAAATTAAAATTTTTACGTGTCATTTTTAACACCACTTAATTAAATTACATCATAAATATAAAGAATCACACTTAATACTCGTATGTACCTCATAAGTTCTAAAATGACTCTAATGACAACTATCACAGAGGTCAAAACATATTTTAAGGACTACAGTCCTTTTAGAAATTTAGAAGCGTTTTCAATCAACTTTAGTCAATATTGACTAAATACTTTAACGCCTATTTGGGTTTTACAATGTTTTGATTGCTTGACATCAGAATTAACATTGAAGCTTGAAAAGTGATTAATCTCACATTACCTACTAGGAATATACTTACGTCATAATTGGAATATTTTGGGTAAAGTTTAACAATCTACTGCTAGACATAGGCCTCTCCTTAGTAAGATGGTTTTGGCCTACTAAGACGGCCAGACGGGTTGGTATAGTATTTGCTTCAAGTGTTCTTTCCTTTTGCAGTGATGTTGTCTTGCATATTTTGTTCCCTTAGTCGCCTTTTACGACATCCATGGGAAGACTTGAGGTAGTGACACTGTATTCATAGGCCATCACCACACGAGACATGACAATAAACATGAAAGTTAAATAAATGACATAGCGTCATAGCATCAATTCTCATATATTTAATTTTTATCAAATAAACTAATGACGTCGCAGAAAGATATAAATAATAAACGTAAGTTCAATATTTTAACGAAACAAAAACTACTTCAAAGCAAGGACATTGAAATAAAACTTTACAATAAAAAAGTCATTATTTTTCAAGCTTAAGTTTTACGTGACCAAAAGTATCATTATAGCACCTATGGCTACTTGCTAAGTCCTTGAGTACTTAGTTAATAACAATAGACTTACCAATAATATGTTCTGTAATTCATGTATTCCGAACTTCACAACCAAGTTTACCAGAGTTAACACCTTTTTTCATGTGTGGTTTCAGTGGATACCTATTACCGTATCCAACTAAATAGAAATAACGCATCCAACTAGAAATAAAAATATCGATATTCTTTTTTAAAATAATATAAATATTTTGGTGATATGTATAGATAGCGAATAATTTTAATTGAAATTGAATAAGCAATTTAAATCTTCATATTCACTTTTTGCTGCAATATTTCGTTAACGAATAACACATTTCAATCTAAAATATGTAAGACGTAAGACGTAAGGCGGATATTCGCTTCACTAGATCTAGAAGTTATCCACCTTGAAGCTGTAACACGCAATCGGTCAGCCAAGTCTCTGTTGTAATATTATTATAATCTATTTTTAAACCGTTTCTCAAACTATGTGACGGGCGTTTTGGTCCAGGGGTTAGTAATTCTGACTGCTAAACCATAGGTTGTAGGTTCGATTTCCATGTAGGATAAATCTTTGTATGAAGAGTACAATTATGTATTCTGTGTCTGGTTGTATCTAATTAATCTGTAATGGTAGTTAATCTATAGTAGTAGTGTTCAAAAATATATAAGTATGTTTATAAGCAGTTTGGTTATTATAACACAGGCTTTGCCTAACTTAGAATCAGGTGGCCCGGATGTTAATATAATATTATATTATGTTTATACATTTAACAAAATTAGAAACAGGAGACTTCCAGTATTAAAGAGATGTCTAGCACTATCATTGCCAGCATTACTGATATTGTTCATAGAGTTTATCTTGCTGTTTTAAATGGTTGTGACGCGTGTCGTGTCCACGTGAAATTTCCACACAGGTAAAATCTTTATAGCTCCTTAACTGTTCTACAATTCACACGTGAGTTTTCAATAGATTCATAGGCTTAAAGTAACAGAAAATTCCTCCGTGATTCTTACGCGAATGATTTATTTATTATAGATTTCTACTATCCACTTCAGAAATGATAGGAGTTGATAGGTACCATTTTGTTCACTCTACGATATTAATGTTAATTCGGGAAACGTTGCGCAGCCTATTTTTTTGTGGAACAAAAACAATTAACACTTACGGTATGATCGCTTTGGTTCTTGTCTGTCGTTTTAAAACTCGTTAATTAAATCATAACAAAAAGTCAACATGAAAAAGGGTTAGTTACAAACTTGACGTAATATTCAAATACGTTTGTACGACAGTACGCACGTAATGCTCGAGTGACGTAACAATAAAAGACAGAATTGTGCAACAACGCCGTTATAGCTTTAGATGGCGTTACACCCGTGTAATATAACCAAAGAAACTGTTGACTATTGATTTAGAAATAGCATAATACAGCCATGAGTTGACTTCGTTTAGCATTTGACATTGAAATATCCAATCGAATTAAAACAATACAACACAGTATATCACAATTCAAAAGAGTAAACTTTAAATTTATCCAAGGTTTACATAATATACTTATCGTTTACGTACTTCTAAGAATTAGGATAGGCACTACCGTAACTTTCAAACTTAATTTTATTTAATAAATAAGGGCCATGAGATAGACAGCTTCAAAGAAATTCGAAATCGTTTTGCGGGTCTTTCGGTACTTTAACTTTGAATAACTTTATATCTTCACAGAAACTACAGTCGCTTTTTATTTAACTTGAAGACTTTCGACTCTGATAATCGACAACATGATTATGTGTTCGATTACATACTTTGGTGTATTACAATGAAGTTACTTGATTATATTTTTTTCAACTGTACAAAAATATTTGGATAAGAATCAAGACCCACACATAATTGACTTCAATTCACAGTTCTGTGAGGCTTGAGTACTTACCTGGTCCAAGAATAATGTTATCTAATAATTATTTTTTATCAATATATCTATTATATGTAAATATATTACATGATTACAATAAAACACAGTGAAATTGGGAATATATGTATAAAAGTACCTATATAAACAATAATTAGCTTATTATTATATATTAAATCCTTTCTTAAGGTACTTTAACTTTTAAAAGGGTTTTATAAGAAAAAATAGACCGCATAAGGTAAATATATAAATACCTAATGATGCTAAAAATAAATCTGTCAATTTGAGAAACTGTATTCAAATCGTGTGTAATCCTCGTTCTTTTTCCTTCGAGCCTTTTCCCCAATTTAGATTGAGGTCGGCTTTAGGTCTGAACGTTACGGGTGAACTCCGATTTTTTCAAAGTTTGTGATACTTATTTTCATCTCAAAAAAGAAGAGGGTTCTTAATTCAGATTTTCTTGTTTTTGTTTCTTAGCTCAAAATTCCGTTAGTGATGAATGTATTTGAAAATGTATAATTTCATTTTGTAAGGTATACTTCATACTTGGTTCCGTTTAAATTGGCATAAAAAATATCACCCAGAAAGTTGTATAATCCTACTAATACTATAAATGCGAAAGTTTGTATTAATGTTTGTTACTCTTTCGTGAAGAAACTACTAGACGGATTCCCATGAAACTTTAGAGTAATATAATTTTTATATCGGAATAACATAAAGGCTACAATTTTTAATAGTTTTATATAGTTTTGGTCGTAATATAATGTCGGCAAAAAATCTGACCTCTGAGAGTTATCTTGGCGTACGCTGCCTATACCATTGAAGTTACACAAAGATGATGTACTGTAGCATTGTTTGTATATTAAAAAATATATATTTATTTAAAACAATCTGTTACGAAACTTAACGTGGCAGACCAAATCCCACGCGAGCGAGCAAAAGCTAGTTAAGAAATAAAGTCATCACAATCAGACGCATTGAGTTCAGCGATATTATTATTATTAAGTGCATCTTTGTCCCTGACTGAGGTACCTCAAGATTTGGTGTCCAAATGAAATCAATGCAGTTGTTTTTTGGGAACGAAATGTTCTTTCTTTATTTAAATACTTCATGTACATCAGTGGACTTCGACATAGATACCTTGTAAAGTAGGTGCAATTTTGCAGTTGTAATCACTGCTCATTATTTTTCATCAATAAATTTACAGTTCTGATGTGAAATTACAAATATAATTACACACATACATAAATAAATCATCATCATCAGCCTTTAAATGTACACTGCTGGATATATGCCTCTCCTTAACAAGGAGGTTTTGGCTTACTATACCACGCTGGCCAGACGGGTTGGAATAGGGTTTGTTTCAAGTGTTCCTTCTCTTTTTGTGGTGATATTTTCTTAAAGTTTATCTCTTTAGTCGTCTCTTACGACGCCCACGGAATGAATAGGGTTGGTGACACTACGTATTCTCAATCTATCACCATATACACAATATAGTTATATAATATAGATATGCGTACAAACCAGTGCACCAGTTTTAAACTCGTATACTAAATGCTAGATTATACAGAGGTGTAACATTAATTAAAATATGTACATTATTTTTTAAAAAAAAGAAGATTTGTTGACATCCAGAATTTGAGTGAGAGTGTTTTTAAGAGCTGTATTACTTGCACAAAGAACGAAGATTTTGCGGCTTTGAAATTGTGAGAAGGATACAAGTCAATAAAATTGTTTGATGTTCAATGCTTTGTTTCGTGATTCCAGAACTATTTTATTATACATTTAGAATTCTATTTTCAACCTAACTTTTTTACATCGATTATTTTTAAATCAGCCTTCAAATAATAGCCACAAATTGCTGTTTTTAATTTAGAAATGTGTTTTTAAATCAATTGAAACTACAAAAAAGGCTACTTGATAGCCTTTATTTAATAATTTTGGAAGTTTTTGTCTCGTAGTTTTAGAATGGCGAATACCTATTTATAACACAATTCTGAGAAGCGACAAGACCGTCTTATACACAGAGGCTATTAATAGTTAATTTTAATATGCTTTGTAATAATTCTACGTTTAAATTTTATAGTCAATAACGAAGTTTATTAATCAAAAATAACGTATAAAGTTTCTTAATTCCATTATGCATTTATGTGCTTCAGACAGCTGGAAAAAATCAGTTATGAGCGCGAAGGCGTATAGTGAGCGTAATTCAAACGTATAGTGGCACGAGCATAATGATCAACTCATAATTAACCTCTAATTAAATGTATGAATAATACATGATCATTATACACTTTTTTTCTTTCTTTTCTTTTTTTTAAAAGACAACGCCCGCATTAGGAATAAATCCTGTGTCGCGGGGGACTTTACAAACATACATACAAGAAACGGACACAAAGAACACCCAGACTCAGAACAACAATTTGTGGATCACGCAAAGTGTTGTTCTGTGTAGGATTTGAACCCACAACACTCAGCGAAGTGGAATGTGGCGTGGCGACCGCTTAAACCACTAGGCCAGACGTGCAGTCAATTCATGATTTCCATCAGGCAGAATAGAGTCACTTTGGTAGGTTTCTTATTTAAAAAAAAAGGAACCCAGATTGGGCGTAAGTGTATGAAATCTCTATCTCACCAAACCACTGCAGTCTCGCTCCCGTCTACTACGTCTAACGACCTGTCCATTTCTTTATCTTAATATGTCTTATCAGGCTTTGTCTGCATCTCCAACCATATATATCGGTTATCTCCATAAATGTACGGTAAGCACATAGGCTACTTTTTACCACTGTTTACTTTTTACTCCAGAATCACTGCATTACCATACAAAATTTCTTTAAAATTGATTAAACAGTTTAGGCCTGACAGCAAAACAGACAGACAGAGATACTTCAGCATTTATAATATTGTGGCGACTTCCGTATTACAGCACGAAGAAAAATATACAACAGCGTCATCTAGCGAAGATACATCGAACTATGAAGTATTAACGTAACGTATGAATGTAATGAACTACAATACAACTACTAATCCTGTATCGCGATATAGAGATTCGCGTGGCAATTAGCATATGTAAAGCATCCCAACATCAAACGTTGGGCCGTGGCCCGCCAGGCATGATCACCTAGCCTGGTCGGAGGATCCTCCCTTTATGTCGGAGGGACATATGACACACGTCCCTCCACAGTGGTGACCCCGATGTGGGTGCTCTCACCTCTGAGTTAACGAGCTGATTAATGTAGCGACTTCCACAATACTAAGTAGACATTTATTCGTTTAAATAAGAAAAAGAAATAAATACCTGACACCATTTAGTTACTATATAACACAAATAGCTCCGTTATATCTTTAAATATTATTATGTAATAAAAGTGTGTTAAAAAGAGCATCTAATCCAAAAGCACTTGACAAAACCTCGCATGAATAAATCTTTAGATAAACGTGACGAGAATTTAGTATCATAGCGTATCGTAAATAATACGGTGCTTAACTGTTGAATGGACAGCAAAACAGTACACCTCATAAAAACTTGTTGGAAATAACAACTTGTGACGATAAGTTGGTTTATAACAATCAAAAACAAATTTACTAGAATTCTGTTTTTTTACTTAGAATTTACTAGAGCAACTAGGTTGCCTTGTAGCTATCTATCTTTATCTCGATATGGAGTGTAACAATACTTCAATAAGAAGTAGATTTGTCAGACGTACTGTTAGCAATATCTTTATCAACAATATGATCCAATTCTTACTAGTACTAGGATCTAGTCATCTCATAAATATGAAACAAATGTTAAGATATTATAATCAGTATTGTATACTATTGAATTATATTGAGTATTTATTTATTTTATCTTCATTGTCACATACATATAATATTTGTTACTCATTTTTCTTTTATGTCTATACTGATGGCATACGCACCCCAGCCATTATGTCACCTAACCAGTATTAGTCAAGATTAATGACCTGAGTCGTGACACTACCACCTTCTCTTTATAGTGATGTTGTCTTGTATACTTTGTTGCCTTAGTAACTTTTTACGACACCCACGGAATGAATAGACATTTGCATACGTCGTGGCAACTCTCAAAACTACTAGAAATATACTAAATATGAACTTATATTATAAATCTAAACTATGCTAACCTTCACATACATAAAAATACTATTGCAATTCGACTTCCTTGTAAAAGAAAAACAAATAATAATATGAAAAAAGAAACTTAAGATTTTGATTTTTTTTTATTTTACGAACCTTCCAAAGTGACTCTACTCTGCTTGATGTAAAACATGAATAGAATTCAAGAGTTGTGGTCACCAAACTCATTGCAAATACAGACAATACAGTATGAACCGACTGTGTTACCTATCGATTGAATCGGCTCGGCTGCTTCGGTGAGTATCTGAATTGAATAGGACGGTAGGCTACAATACCACCACTGCGAGTCCAAACGGGACTCCGCCCAGTACACGCTGTAGAACTGCGCATGTGGGCATCTGAGCATCAAGTCCTGGTCAGACGGATCGGATGTAACCTGTCATCGTCCGCATTGATCGTGGCAATTTTAGCGAGTGGTGAGGGATGGGAAACTACCATCTTCTTCTGTAAGGATGTTATGCTCCAGAAGGAGTCCGCAGAGTCAGATCGGGAAAGGGCTGATCTCGCTCGAAGGAGGCGGCGAAGGAGACACGATAGAGGCCGCTAGTTCTCTAACCACCGCCTTAGGATCGCTGCGGCCACATCTTGGGGAAATGTGATCGCTGCAGACGACACGAGACAGGTGACACTCCGATGTGGCCAGGGAATGTCGTCTGGGGCAAGACACTGTTCTGTCTCTTACCGTGTAGAGCAGTAAGAGGTGTGATAGAAGCCGCTAATGGGTTTCTGGAGCTCCTCCTGACTGCCGAGGTAGACCGCCGCGGAGTTTATTGGGTAAACTGGTTCTCCGGAAGTCCCGCACACGCATCCCTGCGCAGGGTATGTTGCGAAAAACAATCCAAGCATAAAAAAAATGACTTTCAATGCTTCGCATTAAGTAAGTAAGGGAACCGGGAAGGGTTTTGGTTCTAGTTCCATTAGATAGATTATGAGGGCGGTTGTCACTTACCAACAGGTGACTCAGTTGCAGGTTTGCTCACCACAGCACATTAAGAAAAACGTTTAGTAGACCTAAAACATAATAAAGTAAGACAATAATGATTAAACCATAATCAAGAAGTATATAGGGCGGCCCCTTGTATATCACGATTGTTCTTAGTTTTATTACTGTGTAATATTTGTAATTTGTTTGTTTCCATGTAGTGCTGGATTAAGAATATAGAGTGTCACCATCCTTATTCATCCCGTGGGTGACGTAAAAGTTGATTAAGGGAGCAAATACCCAGAACAACATCACTGTAAGGAGAAGGAAAACTTGGTATATACCCTATACTAATCCGTCTAGCCAGCGTGGTATAGTATGCCAAAATCTCCTTTCTAAGCAGATGCCTATGTCCAGCAGTGGATTTTTAAAGTCTCTTAATGATGATAACATCTGTAAACCCTAGTATACAGTATTATTGATCTACATATTTTTATTAATTTGGTATATAACAGCATAATTAACGGAGATTAAATGAAATAGGTATAAAAATAACCTTCGTCTAAATCGGTCAATAACTTATGCAAAATACGTAGTAACTTGTTTGTAGGTCAGTTAGCACTACTCAATAGGCTTTTTATAAGTTAAATTTACAAGCAATAGTGTGAATCATAAATGTTAGTATCTTTTAGTTCGTCATTAAGGACACCTAGACCCATTTTTTTTGGACAACTTTCACATTAGGTGTTTATTTCACGGGGAACTTTAAAAACATACATGAAACGGATCCAGAAAAAACCCGACTCAGAACTGCAAGTTGTGGATCACACAAAGTGTTGTCCCATGTGGGATTCAAATCTAGTAGCAATGTAGTCTCTACGTGTAGTCAAGGTACCAAATTAAATACGAATCAATTTTAAAGTATTTCAAGCAAATATTTTTGTGATCCAGAGATCCAGTTGTCAAATGGACAAGCACACATACAAGGAATGCTATTTCACAATAAGCTATACCCCAGTTATAATAATTACCATTAAAAATATCCTCTTAAAGAATAATAATCTTGCGTTGTCGCCACAAAAAAGAAATCGAAAGTAAGAAAATGTTACTTAGCCGGTCACGGTATTTCTACAATAAGAATATTATGGAAAACTTATTGTCTGTAGTAAAACTAACATTCGTGTTTCGATTGCGTGGAATCCTATTTACCATGTTATAAATGAGTGAGTAAGCTCGTATCGTAAAATGTATAATACATAAGAATAAGTATTTATAGTGACGGTTCAAATAAAATGGCGCCAACTTTAAAGTATAGCTGCCTTTTTTTTCTTTTGCTGGGTTTAAATCCTCCCGGGTACCACCGGTTGACGGTTATAACGGACTCGAACTAACCAACCAACCGCTGTCTTAGGTATTAGCGAGTTAAACCAGGAGACCCTAGTAAGGATATCCCTGGAATCCCGATGTACCTCGGGTCACCTACTGCTTGTAGATGACTCCCAGTAGCAGGCAGGAGTGTGAGAATTTTAAATGGTACCTGTCATATTAATTTTTTTTTAAATTTAACAGCCTGCCAAGGTGGCTCTACTCTGCCTGATCTAAAGCATGAATAGAATCCAAGAGTTGTGGTCACCATACTGATTGCCAAAGCAGACAATGTAGTATGATGACCCACACTAAGGCGGCCTAGTAAAATACATTTTCACGCCTCGTTTGGGGACGTAAGAGGTATAACAGTCATCATGGCATTGTATTGTGCACACTTACCACGACAACTATCACTCCTGCATCAATGGACCTTCGGACTCGCACTCACCAACGAAACACGACAGCACGGATGCTGTCGCTTTAGGTTGATCTTCTGTGGGACTGTAGTACTGGTCCGGTCAAGCAGGTCCGTTCGTACTGAAATCAGCGTAGAGTACCTACCTAATATGTCTTAAATTCTTCTATTTCAAAATAAAAGAATTTAAGACATAGTAGTATATTAATTTATAAATATTTTTTTTAATTTCAAAATAACAAAATAATGGAACACACACGAATAGTGAAAAATAATCTAAAGATTAGCGAACAGTAGCAATAACGACTTAATAATTTAAATGGATTTCGTTTCAGTGTCAAAGGCAGCGTCGAAGATGTCCCGACATCTACAACACAATCTACCATCACGCTGACTGAAAAGGATAGTGAAGCGGACAATGGCTACAATCCCTTCGAACATAGAAACGTGGCACATCCAACTTCGTAAGTAAAACTAATATTCTTAATATATCACAAACTGAGAGAAAGATCTAAGTAAAAGGTCCAAGAATAGCTATAAGATGACCCAAACTTGAATAGTGACCTTAAAACCTAAAAGTCTAACTTGAAACCAAAATCAAACAGGACATTTTATTTATTCTAGATATCATAGTTTTTAGGCTACTTAATCTGAGTATTTTGTTAACCTTTGAACTTCTGTCATTTATGTATAAATAATGCACGATGCAATCAAATTGGCTAAACCTCTTTCTTCACATATATATATTACACTTCGTTCAGATAAATCAAAATAAAACTATAAATGTAAGCACACAATGGCGACATTTAAATAATGTAATGGTTAACATTAATAAAACTTATATGAGAGAATTACAAGCATACCGCCGAGTAGCAAAAGCGAATAACTGAACAATAGTACCGAATCCCAATTGCTTATTTCTAGATAAAACTGTCGATAAATTTTCTAACTGGCAATCTCTTATTGAAAAAGTTTTGAATAAAAACGGACGTTTCGCTCGACGATCGTTTATATTCTAAAAAGACAAAACTGTATTGAAAACCACCCTCTGCTACCAGAAAATGTGTGGTTTCTAATTTATCATGACACACTCACTACAGTGAACCAGAATATAAATCTAGTAGATTTGTTTTAGATATTATAGATCAAAATAATTTATAATAATATAATATACTTAGTCTGGCCATAAATACTGTTACACTTAATTATAAAAAAATATTACATTTGAATTTCGAATCTGTCATTTTTATACGATTGTTCATTGTGTTTTCTCATTTTGGCGCCAATACATTGTAAAATATTTTGCGATATTAAAATGGTGTGGGGTGATAAAGAGAACAGAATCGCTGTGATAGCATTACACAAAGTAGGTATGGAGCCAAATGCAATTTTTAAAACTCTCCATACACTTGGTATTAGTAAAATGTTTGTGTACCGGGCTATTAATAGGTACAATGAGACCTCCTCTGTTTGTGACAGAAAAAGATCTGGCCGTCCACGTAGTGTTCGTACGAAAAAGGTGGTCAAAGCAGTAAGGGAAAGAATTCGAAGAAATCCTGTCCGAAAGCAAAAGATTTTATCTCGGGAAATGAAGATAGCACCTAGAACCATGTCGCGTATTTTAAAAGATGACTTAGGACTTGCAGCCTATAAGAGACGCACTGGCCATTTCTTAACTGATAATTTAAAGAAGAATAGGGTGGTAAAATCGAAACAACTACTGAAGCGGTACGCAAAGGGAGGTCACAGAAAAATTTTGTTTACGGATGAGAAAATTTTTACAATTGAGCAACATTTTAACAAACAAAATGACCGTATTTATGCTCAAAGCTCTAAGGAAGCTTCCCAATTAGTCGACAGAGTGCAACGTGGACATTATCCGACTTCAGTGATGGTTTGGTGGGGTGTTAGCTATGAAGGAGTGACTGAGCCATATTTTTGTGAAAAAGGTATCAAAACATCGGCACAAGTGTATCAAGATACCATTCTTGAGAAGGTAGTTAAGCCCCTTAACATCACCATGTTCAATAACCAAGTATGGTCCTTCCAGCAAGACTCGGCGCCGGGTCATAAAGCTCGGTCCACGCAGTCTTGGTTGGAATCGAACGTTTCGGACTTCATCAGAGCTGAAGACTGGCCGTCGTCTAGTCCCGATCTTAATCCGCTGGATTATGATTTGTGGTCAGTTTTAGAGAGTACAGCTTGCTCTAAACGCCATGATAATTTGGAGTCCCTAAAACAATCTATACGATTGGCAGTGAAGAATTTTCCCATGGAAAGAGTGCGTGCTTCTATTGATAACTGGCCTCATCGTTTAAAGGACTGTATTGCAGCCAATGGAGACCACTTCGAATAAGCTTTTTATATTTTTAATTGTTTTATATTTATGTATTAAACTGACACACTGTAAAAGTAATAAATGTTATTTGCAGTTAACAATTTTCTTTTTTCTTTATTACAATATTTATGGCAAGACTAGGTATATAAATATTAGACGGGAAATCATAGAATTATGATACCACTATCGCACGCTGACCCCTTTCATTGAACAATTTATACGTGTGTGTAGGTCAACTAAAATTGTGTTTTAGATTTTGTTTCCTTAAATGGTTTCGTATTCAAGGTCGATATTCTAAATTTAACATTAGTTTTGTAACGGAATACGCCAAAAATATTACTGACAACAAAATAAAAACAATAAGGATGATACCACTTACCATTTAGTTATATTAACCCTGAGTTTTATTAATCGTACATTACAACTAGCAAACTCACATTACCTAAACTATTCTCATTTTAACTTTTCTGATAAAGGCCAATACCTTGAAATATGTGTTAGTCCTATTTTCTCTCAGACAAACTACTCGGCTCAAAGCTGTTTCACAAAATGATTATTTCTAGGGTCTTTTCATGGTCATTTGACAGACACATATTATGATTTACTTGAAGTGGCTATTTGTGACTTTTTGAATAACTATAATAAGTATAAATAAAATAAATAAACGCTGCGTGACTAATTAGGGAACATTGTTGAGAACTACTCTTAATGTCACTTTTTATCTAATTTTTGTCAGGTTAAAGAGCCCCTTTTCGCTTATTCAAGAGCCTTTTAACGTACTATTTTTTAAGTATCAATATATGATTTCTACATATGTTAAAATTAGCCCGGGTACATGAACGTACAAATAGTTCCCGGTCTATAAAATAAAAGAAATTATTCAAAAATACACAATTTAGAGCCGTAGCGACATGTATCTCAGGCAATTATTAGGTGTGCGGTAAAAAGTTGTGTCTAAATACGTAATACGTACCAACTACTTCACGATTCCTAGCTAAGTTTGTCACAATTTTATCAGTATTTACTTGGAGACTGACATGAACAAAAAGCAAAAAATAAAGTTTTCGTTTTGGTATTTATTGATTAATCCGACGTAAGCAACTATTTACTGTCACGACACTAGAAAAAAGATGGCCATAGTTTCCATCTTTGGCCATAACGACGGCGCGATGCTAAGCTACGCTACACATTCTCAACTAATGACTGGCGGTACATGCCGCGTCCAGCACCCGCTGTCTATGTGGCCGAGCCGCGAACCCTTGGAGATGTTTGATATTCAATTCAAGAATATCGACTAATAACCATAGTCCTGTCTTCTATATCTCACAACGGTATTTTTATAACTAACACTTGCGTTAAAATATAGAATAAGTACTTTGCAATATTTGAAAGTCTGTGTAACAAAAAAGAAATATAATATAACACTATCTCAACAATTTACTCCATTATCGGTCACATTGGAAACTAACAATTGTAAAAAAGTTTCCAAAACATATTTTTCTGTTATGGAAACCTAGTGTACAATCATTAGTTCCCAATATGGGCAAAAGGTTAGAGTAAAGTGTTAGGCATCAGCGGGACGTAAAGGACCACGGAGAAGTGCGAAGCACGCCGCGCCTACCTAGTGTGTATGAGATGCATCCGTACACTAAACATGCATGCATATTCTTGTCGTGTAGACATTTGAGTTGTTTATAGTTTTTGATTGTTTCGTTACGTGTTTAGTTCTTGATTGTGATAAGTCAGAAAAATGTAAAAATAATTATATTTTTATTTGAAATCACATTTTACTTGCCTCGGATTACATACATCATCTCAGAGATAATTCTTCTACTTGATGTTGATTCAGAACAGTAGGTTCTTATTCACACATACATATATTCGTACATGTAAATACCTACACTTATCTAACGGGTCCGCCAAATAACTTTTTTTTTAAATGCTATGAAAAAAAACTACTAAATATTTTCTCAAATTTCTTTTTTTATTTGAAAGTATAATCCTTCCAGATAATAATGGAAAATAATTTCATTCAAATGGCTGCCTCGGCTGGCCATGCAGTAGCCTACACGATCGGTCCAATTTTTAAGCACATAATCGATTGTGTGCAGCTGTATTTCACCAATGGCTTCACGAATATCGTTCTTTAAAGGATCAATTGTCTCTGGCTTGTCGGCGTAACACTTATCTTTGTCGGCACCCCACAAATAACAGTCCAACGCTGTCAAATCGCATCTCCGAGGTGGCCAAACGACATCAGCTCTTCGGCTGATAATGCGATATTTAAAAACAGGGTGCGAAACATTGAATGTAACTTCGGCTGTGTGGCACGTAGCGCCGTCCTATTGAAACCAAATATTACTAGTATCCTCCTCTTCAATTTCTGTGAACAAAAGTTCGTTCAACATGGCCCGATAACGATCGCCATTGACTGCAACGGCCACTCCTTACTCATTTTCGAGGAAAAATGGCCCAACTATGCCTCTGGACCAAAATCCGCACCAAACAGTGACTCGTTTTGGGTGCGTCGGCTTTTCAATGGATGCATGTGGATTTTCTGTGCCCCAAACGCTTGTTTACATACCAGCCAAGATCAAAATCAGCTTCATCTGAAAAAAATATTTTTTTTTGCAAAATTGACATCTTCTGTAAGTCGATCGCAGACCCACTTAGTGAAGTGAAAACGCATTGGATGGTCAGTTGGGTTCAATTCCTAAACCAATTGGACTTTGTATGGTGTCATACCAAGGTGTCATGCAAAATTCGTCTCAATGATGTCTCCCAAATGTTCAATTGTTGAGAACGACGGTGAATTGATGTTGATGGCGCTTCACGCACACTTTCTGCCACAGCAGCAATATTCTCGGGTGTACGCACTATTTTTGACTTTTCACGCATTTGTGTATCGATGAGGATGCCAATTTCTTTCACTTTTTTCACAAGGTAACGAACATACGGATCTGACGGTGCTTCTCTTCTTCCAAAATCCAATTCTTTCAAAAAGCAATTTTCTCACACATTCTGCAACATTACCATAATTTTGAAAGTAATGTTGCAATATTTTCCAGCGTTATTCAAGCATATATTCACCATATTCGTTCAGCAGAAGGATAAAACTAATTATCTGTCAAGTCAAACATGTGCTCAGTGTTACCATTCACGAAATCAGAACTAGTTGAAAAAAAAACGTTAGATGGCAGACCCTTTAATTATTTTCGACTTATTGAATCTGCGTACACCAGCTTTTGCATCTAAATTCTGAGCTGCTATAACGTGTGCATCGGACGACAATTAACTGTACAACTTAGATTAGACGTTTTTGATTCTTAAGAAAATATTAATTTTGGCATCTAAGTAAAACGATAGTAATTGCAAAACGCCATCTCGATACCATCTCGATAGATAGAGTCAGTTATACTGATCTATTAACTACCTCTGTGGTACAACGATAGTGAACGCGAATGCTGTGCTTGAGTTCTCGGGTTCGATTTCCGGGTCGGACCAAATGTTTGTATGATCTGCCAATATTTGTTTAGAAGTTTGAGTATTTTCTATGTTTAATATGTATGTATTACAAAAAAAAGTATATAAGCATTCTATCAGTCAGTCTAGTTATAACAGTACAAGCTCTGCTAAGTTTGAAACTAGATGATTTTGTGTGTCAAATTGCCGAGCATTGCATTTAAGAACAATACTGACCAAAAAATCTACTCTTAGCAACATTTGAACATGAGCAATTTTGAATAACTACTAAAAATTGATTGCCGCTTTGCTTTAAAGAATATGTTTACTCTTTTAAGCAAAGAGTACAAAGAACATCGACCACTTTGTATGGATTTTTGTGAGATTTTAAATTTTTCTTTTTGAGTTTTTATAAAACTTCATAAATTGTTTCATTTTACGTCTTTAACTAGTTTACCTATTGTATTTGGTTATTTATTTACGTGGCAACACGGACGGTTAGTACTGCCGTAAATCGAATAAAGAACTTATAAAAATCAATTTTAATATATGATATTTTGATGTTCTTGGATTGTGAAATACTTAAAAATAACTGTTTAAAGCTGTTAACATAAAAAATCAGCTTTATTTGTTTGTTTAGCGTTTGTCGGTCAAGATTGATCGGTGTTCTTTCCACAGGTTGTTAAAAGTTATCATTTTTATTCTCAGGACTTTAGGTGCCTTCTTTCACTTGCTGAAATCATCACTAGGATCCGGTTTATTGTCCATGCCAGCAGCTTTCAGTAACACAGGACTCATACCGGGATGTATAGGAACTGTACTAGTCGGCATCATTGCTACACATTGTGTGCATATATTGGTAAGTCATTTTCTAACAAAAATTTAGGAACGGTTTGATGTCTGAGAAAAGCGTGGCGTTGCCGAAAATATTTTATTAGTACTGTACGTTAAAAAATGATAAGAAGGATATGATACAAAGCATGCCATGCTTTTTTCACAAAAAGATTAATATATTTGTTATTTAATTTATTCCTATATTGATTATAAATTATGTTATCGTATAAAGCAATAGAAAAGAAGATCCCAGGTGAAATAATTCCATGGAAGTCGAGGTCTTTGTTCACCATGAAATTATTTCGTCTGTTATTCTAGCAGTTAGTAAATACAATTGATGATTAAGAAGTCCAGGTTCGACGCCCGCATCGGATGAAAAAGTGTTATTGAGTTTTTTGGGTGTCACAAATACTTAAAAACAGCCTGGAGATCGGAAATTGGGATCTTAATCCCAAGTGCTTTGTAACAGTTCTATCGGATTGTGAGGGTGAGGGAACAGAGAGTGCACCTGTGTTTACGCACACACTTGTGCAGTATTACATCTCCTGCGTAGTAGTAGTAGTAGTAGGCTAGTCTCCGTTAAGACCGGCCGTCGTAGATAAATTAAGCTTGGAGTACATCAATATGATTACATCAAAAGCCAACGTTTAATCATTTGAGAGTAGCTAGAAGACTATTAATTGCGACTAAGACTTCGTAAAAACAGTCTTTATTTCGTAATTATTTAAGACATGATATGACTCCTCTACAGTATTAATTAATTGGTGTACTGTGTTTAAGTTATCTATGAGTTGCCTAGTTTCAAGTGTCGTCACATTTAATTGACAACATGTAATGAAATATAAATTAAAGAGAGGATAATGCCATTATAAAATTTAATTATAATATTTTACTAGGTATTAGGGCAACGCTGATTTCAGCACGAACGAGTCGGCTTGACCGGGGCAATATTACCCTCCCACAGAAGACCAATCTAAAGCGACAGCATCCGTGCTGTCGTGTTTCGTTGGTGAGTGCGAGACCGGAGACCCATTGATGCAGGGGTGACAGTTATCGTGGCAACTGTGTGAGTCTTACACTGCCACGATGACTGTCATGCCTTTTACGTCCCAAAGCGTGGCCTGAAAAAGCATCTTACTAAAGGTCACCGTAGTATAGGTCACCATACTACATTTTCTGCATTTGCAATGAGTATGGTGATCACAACTCTTGGATTCTATTCATGCTTTCCATCAGGCAG
Source organism: Hypercompe scribonia (assembly GCA_949316085.1). Lineage (NCBI taxonomy): Eukaryota > Metazoa > Arthropoda > Insecta > Lepidoptera > Erebidae > Hypercompe > Hypercompe scribonia. The sequence goes on from OX438970.1 coordinate 21,170,607, forward strand.
AGTAGAGTCATTTTGGCAGGCTTTTAACATAGAAAAAAAATTAAAATCAAAATTCGGAAGTAGGTAGGAGTCTGTATCATGTCATTATAAGTAAATCCTATGTAATATCTGAGTATATAATTGAAAAATATTATATTTTGATCCTTCGAATGAAAGTAATTATAAACTTTAAATGTTTGCATACGTTGGAAGTTTTGTATTTAGTGTATGTTATGTTAAAATAGCTATAACAGATTAATTTACGTTTGTAATTTTGAGAATTGCAGCCAGAATTGCCATAATAAAAATACATTGGAACAAAAATCACTAAACAAAGAAACATAAAACAAGAGAGTAAATTAATTATTATTAACTCAAGAGCTAGTTGTTGATACTGACGGTGCATCCACTTGAGAATACTTGTGCAGATCACCAGTGATTTGAATATGTATGACTGGGTGTCTATTGTTGGTAAAATTTTAGCTTTTTAATGTAAATGTATCCATTTCGAATCCAGCAGTATCGAAAACTTTAACATTTTACTCTGGTTCGTGTTTCGCGACATAACAGCGTCTTCTCCTTATCTACGCGCTCATTAACATATATTTTTGTTGATATGCCATTAGCCATACTCTCCATCGTAATATTACACCTAAATTTAGCGGCTGTAATAAGTACAGTTCTTTTGTTCTTAATGCTTGGTATAACGACAATTGAGCTGTGTTTATTTGAGATTTTCTTGGAATTTTGCTTATAATATGTCATCTATGTCCGATTCCTGCAAATTTATTTTTTGAGAGATTGTTCATGGTTAAAATTTTCTGTATGTTTTTTCGCTAATGCCACATATCTCTATTTCGGTTTTTTAATTTATTTGGCTCTAGTGTACTGACCACTAATTGTAGTAGAAATACTAATAACTTTAAATTATTTGTTTCTTTGTATTTATCATCGTTTATTTTTTGTAATTTTAAGAAATATGCTATTGAAAGGGAAATATTGGCAAGATTTTCTTCCAGTTCTTGTACGTCTTTTCGAATAATACTGATATCTTTGTTTGTTTTAACTCCTTCATTTCTTTTCTGAGTTTCTTAATTTCACTAATCATTTCGGTTAGCGGTGAGTCTTGTGTTATTGTAACTTTACTTCGTGAGCCGCAAACTGCGGTTATGTTTTTACAATAAGTCTCCTCATGACTTTGAGTTAGGTTACGAACCGGTGTGTTAACGTTTCCTTTCTTTGGCAGCGAACAGACACATGAAGGGCAGAACCGATTCTGTTTTTAACTCGTTAAAAATTTATGAAAAGTCATACTAAAGTTTACATTTTATTAAGCAATCCGTAAAAATATTATTCTTAATATTCTTACTTAACGTTGTATAGTAGTCGTCGGCATGTCGAAATAATACACAGTGCTTCAATATTCTATAACACTACACTCCTACAGAACAGTTCCGAATAATAATAGATATAATAATTAAAGTAGGTTCACTACCAGCGCACGTGTTTCCGTCCCACTAGGATCCCGGGTCCTTTAAGCGGAGCGTGAAGAAGTATCTCACTAGCACAGCGTGGGTCACTATTCTGCATTGTCTGCATTTGCAATGAGTGTGGTGACCACAACTCTTGCATTCTATTCACACTTTCCATCAGACAGAGTAAAGTCACCTTGGTAGGTCTCTATAAAAAAAAGTAACAAACATTTTTTTTTCTTAAAATAGAAATTCATTTAAACATGTTTCTTATTTAAATGTATTTATTTACATTATTTTCGAATGAGTAATTTTTTTTTGTTTTATTTAGTTTACTAGTGATACTTATCTATTGTTAGTTCTGTACTAACTATTTTTTATTCTATTGTGATGACATACAACTGTATAGTTTTCATTATTTATTTGTTTTTATATAAAGCATTTCGAAATTTAATCAAACATAACGTGAAGGCTGACTGCGTTAAAATGTGCTCGTACCTACATACTTAAAATTTACAAAACAGCGATTATAATCGTTACGATAATCATATATCCTGTGCCAATTAGTGTCAATCTATTAAATCACTATCAAACACCAAAAATCATCAAGCCGCTTAAGCTGCAGAGCATATAAAAGAAATACACACACACACACACATACATATATTTTCCGATTATACACATATATTTATCGAAAAATATAACCATCCTCTAGCGAGGTCGGGTAAAAAGGTTCTTGGACTAACATACCTTTTTTAATTAAACTGACATTATTTTTACAGGTCTCTACGTCACGGGATGTTTGCAAAGAAAGCAAAATGCCTTTATTGAGTTACACGGACACTTGTGAAGGAGTATTTAAGTTAGGACCCAAGAAAGTGCGGCCATATTCAAAACATGTGAGGTATGTAACAGTATTATTACCGGGTTTTTTAAATAAGATATTACAATAAATTCATTATTTCGCTGCACTACTACTAATGAGTTAGATTACTGTCAAATAAAATATTCGAATCGATTTATTCAACGTCAAAACAAATTTTTGTATGAAAGACTAAAATAAATGTTTACGTCTTAGTGTTTCATATTTGTCAATAGACGACGTTGTGTACGACGATATTATAACAATTAAATATACCTACTCAGAATCTAATGACCGAAATTTGAAAACCTTCGGTATTGCTTTTCAAGAGATTTAACTAATCCACCTTGAAAAGCAATAACGAAGGAGCCTAAAAAGTAAAAAATAATTTACTATAAACTTAGTAAATAGTACAATAATTAAGTTGTTGACTAATATTTTAAAAACAATGGTTATGTACTGGTAAGTAAATTATTGATAAAATTAAAAAATGTATGAGTTCAATCTTGGGTTGAACGTTTAGAGTTTTAAAGTACTCGTATTTAATAAATTATCGTCACAATGCATTAGTCTCAAAATAACATATATTAAAACTAAATTTCGTAAGATTTTTATATGGTGTTAGGTAGCATAAATCGTTCACGATGTCACATAAATAAATGATAAAAGAAACTACTAATGAAAATGTTTTAAAAATTAGAAACACTCGTACATTGACATACTTTTCTCCAAAATTCACAATTTTTACTTTAGCAATGTACCTAAACGTACTGGTTGTAAAATAAAATAAATGACTAATAAAATGACTGCGCGTGTATGCATCTTTTCTCCTCACCTAGCGATAGCTAACCCATGGCAACCTATATTTTCCGTCTACGCCATCTGTATTTAACTTTATACGCGCCTACTCGTGCTATGGGTGTAACTTTGTGCTTGCTTTTCTGTTTCGACTTATTTTATTATATAACCAACTCGATACTAAATCTTCTTAAATTAAGTTTGCTATGGGGTATAGGCCACTGAAAAATAATATTGTTATTTCAACAATTAAATGTACATATCTAGGCCAGGAGCCTATACAGAGTGGTCGATATCCTTAACCTTGCTGTACCCCTGCTAATTAGTTTAACACCTAACATTTTAAAGGCCGAAGCTTTGATTTTTTTCTATTTTTTATATGTTTTTTTGTATTTATTATTGTTTTACAGTCTTCAGAAACAACCTTTGAAAAAAATCAGTAATTCTTATATACTACGATAAAGTTAACCAAAATTAAAATTCTTCCAATAAAAACATAAAAATCTCCATTAATATTATAGATAATAAACATACAAATAAAAAATTTAAAATCTAACCATCTTTAGATTGATAAGTATAGCAATCAGAGCAAACCATAACCACGTGTTCCAAACAAAAGTATTTTTTGCAAGTAAGACAGTTGTAACGCGTTTTACGATTTTTTTCAGTTCAGTTCAGTTTAACGCAATAACAGTCAATATGATAGGCTTCTGTAAAAAAAACCCTACCATTTCAAAAAATGGAATAAAAATGTGTACATTCAACTTTGATGAAAAACAAATATTACTGGTGAAAAGTCCAACCTGTTAAGGATTCAACTCACTTAAGAACAAAGTTTATAAGAAAAACTTTAAATTTTGTGAAATTTTCTTGTTTTGATTTGAAAATTCTTAATTTTCTAAAAAGATTTTTCTCTCAAATACGTGTCGAAGACTCTGTCTAAGTCACTTTAAATGTAACATTCGTATCTGAGATTATTGGAATATTTTTTACGTAAATTAGTAAAAAAAAGTTGAGACAAATTCAATAGGACAGTCTCCTAAACGTTTCATAAAAAATATTACTCTTATAAATCTTATCATTGTTAGAAAAGAAATCATCTTTTTAATATCATATTAAACAATACTCCAAATACGTTTGGTGCGCTTAAACAAAAAAGATATCATAACGAAGTGATAAAAAATATGTGTGTACAATTACGCACGGCAGGAAAGAAATTTCTGAAAAGTATTTTTACATATACACGCAGTATGTAGAACGATGGGACCGGGAGCAAAATTAGTACAATATTAATTTATCTACTATCCCACTATACATATACATACATATGGACAATGCTTGCAATGACAATGTAGACAAGAGTGGGAACGCCACGACGCATCGTACGAAGACGAGACCGGGAATGTAACATATTGTGTATATATTTTATTTTATTCTTTCGCCTCCTTAATCTTATATGCTTTTATGTTTATTTCTTTATCGTAATGCATTTATATTTCATCGAGTTTCAAATTACAATGATTGTAAACAAATTTCGTTTCAACGACACTTGTCAAAGAAAGATACTGTTGTACTTAGATACGAGAGAAAAAAAAAACTATTTTAGAGAAATGAATTCTTTAACAAACTTAAAACGCACTATTCTAAAACATTTAATAAAGTAAAAGTTGTACTTGGCATAGCGTAAAAATAAAAAAACTGTAAAACACATTTAACAGTACTGTAGACAAACGCATCCTGTATCTTCAAGACAATTCAGAAATTCATCAACTCGACAGCGGAAAAATATTAATGAAATTAAAATGAACAGCATATTCTATTGGAAAACGACACGATCCTTCAATAAAGACAACATTACAAAAGAATATTTGAGTGTAGTTGTCTGGTCACGGAGCTGAATCTCTGTTAGGTTTATAAAGGGTAACGTATATCAACTACGTGCAAAAATAAATTGACAACGAGAACTGAAACAATGCAACCTTTGAAGTAAACCGTATAGTAATATTATGGGTCTACCATTTTTTTTTTTTGTTAAAAAAGAAACAACGCTCGCATTAAGAATAAATCTTGTGTCGCGAGGGACTTTGCAAACATACAAGAAACGGACACAAAGAACACCCAGACTCAGAACAACAATTTGTGGGTTACACAAAGTGTTGTCCCATGCGGGATTTGAACCCACAACACTCAGAGAAGTGGAAAGCGGCGTGGCGACCGCTTAAACCACGAGGCCAACTTTGATCGTCATTAACAGATTTAGAAATTTCTTAAGTACGTAGTAAGTACTTAAGTATAAAAGCTTACGAGATACCATCAAAGTTTTTAATATTATAAATATATAAGAAAAAAATTAGTTAATTACATTTCACATGTAAATAACATACTGCAATAAGTAATACAAAATACAAGTTAAGCTGGTCATGTATTCTGTTAGCCGTTTGTGCAATATCTTGTTGTATTTGTAGTTACGTAACTGCAAATAATTACAACATGATAACATTCTCTGTAAGAAAGTGTTACATTATGTTATAGTCTTGTCAATAGCCTGTAAACAGTCCACTGCTGTTAACTGCGCTTTTAAAGTTTTGGCTTACTTTAGTATGCTGGCCGGCGCGTTTTTATAGGGTTTGTTTGACTTCACGGAAGGTATAGTAGTAAGCGGTCACCTCACCGTTTTCTACCTTCATATTGTGGATACAAAATGTACATGGAACAATACTTTGCCTGATCCACAAACTATTGCCCTGAGTCTGATCTATTTTTTGTGTCTGTTTTTTATATGTTTGCAAAATTTCCTGCGACACAAGAATATTCCTAGTACGGCAGTTATCATTAAGAAGAAAAACATTTTTGTTCTACTTTTTGCAGAACTCTAATTGTCCTACGGAGTTTTAATTTAAGTATTCTTAATCCGTCACCGCACGCAGTGACACATTTTAAAGTTAAGCATTATAATTTAAGATGATGTTTACTTTTGATTCTCTTAAATTTTATTTTGAACACTAGATACTAACACTTACTGATACCTGTAAATAGTACACTGGTTTAGTAGGAGAGCTGGTAACGAACCGGAAGATAAGAAGCCAGGGTTCAATATCACATATAATTGTTAACAGTACACATGATAGCATATCATTGTTTAGTGGATAAAAAGATAAAATTTCTTTGTACCGATTTTTTTTATTAAGTTTAAAGTATATAACTGCCTCGGTGGTGCAGCAGTAGTGAATGCAACCGCTGTGCTTGAGATCTTGGGTTCGATTCCTGGGTCGGCCTACATGTTTGTTTGATCTACAAATATTTGTTTCGAAGTTTGGGTGTTTCCTATGTATAATATGTAGGTAATTACAAAAAAAAAGTGTACGAGTATAAGTATTCTATCAGTCAGTCTAGGTATCATAGTACCAGCACTGCTTAGTTTGAAACTAAATGAAGTTGTGCGTCAAATGTCCGAAATATTTATTTTGTTTATTATTTTTGTACATAAATTTATTAACTTCGAAGTTTAATAATATTTTGTGCCTTATTTTACTGGCACGATCTTAATATAATATTACCAGATGAATTTATATTACAGACACTTCGTTGATGCTGCTATGGCTGGTGTGTGTCTGGGTGGAACGAGTGTGTATGTTATATTTATCGCATCATCACTTAAAGACGTGAGTATCAGACTTTAATATTCGAGATATTCATCATCATCAACAGCCTTTAGCAGTCCACTGCTGGACATAGACTTCTTCTTAAAAAGGGGGGTTTCGATATAGTATACCACACCTGCCAGACGGGTTGGTACGAACTAAATGGAGAGAAGATTTCGGCCTACTATACCAAGGTGGCCAGATAGGTGGGTACAGGGTTTATTTCAGATTTTCTTATTTTCTTCTTTATACAGTGCTCTTGTCCTGCGTAATTTACTCTCAATTAAAGCTTACGATACCCACGAGATGGATAGGGTGGTATTATCGCTGTATTCTTAATATGTCACTACACGAATGGTTCAAATTAAAAAGAAGAGAATAAATAGATTAATATTTCTATTGATGATATGTCTCGTTGTAAGTGAGCCGATAAGTTTGTCATTATTCAGCTTTTACTGACAATAGGTATTTTTTTCTAACTCCTTAACTTAACTGTTTTCTAATATTATATTAACTGTGATACTTCTATTTGTAACACATATTGTGAGTTTTTTTTTCTATATTAAGAGCTTGCCAAAGTGACTTTACTCTGCCTGATGGAAAGCATGAACAGAATCCAAGAGTTGTGGTCACCACACTCGTTGCAAATGCAGACAATGCAGTATAGTGACCCACACTATTGCGGCCTCGTGAGATGCTTTTTTACACCCGGCTTGGGGACATAAAAGGCATGACAGTCATCGTGACAGTGTAAGGCTTATACAGTTAATACGATAACTGTCACCCCTTCATCAATGGGCCTCCGGTCTCAGGAGTTAAAAATAACACAACGCATTGTGGATTAGTTTTTAACTGACTTCAAAAAAGGAAGCGGTTCCATGTTCCGTGTTCTTTTGGAATTTTTAAGAGTAATACATATAACGTCATATTACATATGATGTTGAATCTAGTGAGACTTCGTGTGTTTATGAAGGGTAAATGTTTTTTCGATATCTCAAAGATACGGATAAGTGCGGTCGGTTCAATAAACAGACTTAGTAGTCTATTCAATAACAATACCAAGAATTTCTATGAGCCATTTTGTACCAAATTAATCCCAAAAATTTATTACTCGTATAGATTAACTGTGACGATTTATTTGGTACAAAAATATGTGAAATTTGCAATTTTATTTGGGATTATCTCTGGATCTTCTAGCCTTATTTACTTATTTAAACCATTGCTTTTAAGAACAGAGCAATGACTATAAAATCCTGCGAAATAAGCGGCTAACCATTCACATATGGTAAATGCGTAGAAGTAATAATTGTAACACATTTATTATTCATGTTTTATGCTCCAGAATTTACAAAAATACCTACACAAATATTCAAAATTTGAGGCCCCAAAATCTTCTGATGTAAATTAAATTTTAGACTTATTCAAATTTTATGACATAATAACAAAATTTAAGCAAATTTACAAACAAATTACGTATTCATACAAATATAGTTTAAACATTATCTAATCTCTTAGCTTAGGTAATGTTCTGATTATTTACAGGTACGATTTTAATCGTATCCAAAAGTATAGTTGCATCAATATGCTATGTTGATTTTCTAATACTATCTAACAGAGATCATGTTCATTTCAAGAGGCTGACAGACTTGAATTCCTAATAAAAATATTCAGGAAGCAAATAATTGATATTGGTATAATAATAAGCCGTACATTCAACAGTGCCTTGACAGCTTAGAATGTCGACCTTGAGCAAATTACGTCAATCATGAGCATTGTTTCTGCACACAAATTTATTAAATAATAAATTACACTATATGGTATAGTTTATAGTGTAGTTAATAGTCAGTAAAAATGGAAGAGTCTTTCTACATTTTTTTTGTACAAGTTTCTCAGAACTCTGTCTGATAGTTTTTTTTTTCTTTTGATAATATTCAGAGATTTATGAGTATCAAATTGTGGCGACTTCCACATACAGCGCAAACAGAAAAATTGTAATACAGCACCATCTAGCGAAGATACAGCGAACTACAGAGTATATTGAGCTACGGAGCAACTACTGATCCTATATCGCGAAATAGAGTATATATCATTATCAGAAGTCTATTATTTCTAAATTTAAATTCCTGAGAGAGTTCGAAGAAATATGTATTAACATCATCACATCTACCCGTAAAAGTCTAGGTAAAGAAATAAAAGATTACTTGAAATTAAAATTTAAGTGTTACATTTAACTTATTTTATTCGTAGGCAAATAGATGAATAATTACACAAAAATAATCTACATGTTCACCAGAAAATACATATTGAACAAATTATTCAAAAGTTTAACACGTGTAATGTCAACCCCGTTAAAACTGTAGCTGATGCGAATCTAATTATTTCATAAAATATTGATGAAATATTGGCAATTTTCCACATAGATAGATAATAAGTTCATTATTTATTTTTACGTTATGTTTCACGCCTGATATTTGCTTTATTGTGAATTTAAAAAGTAGATATTTGAATAATCTTAAACAACAACATGTAAGTGAAGTTAAACGAGTGAAAAGATATTTTAAGAATACAAAAAACTTTTGGATATCGTATGCAAAGTGCAGTAGTGTCATTAGCTTTTCAAATTCAAATTTGCTAATAGACATTCAAACATAGACATTCGAAGGTCAGCTATTTGTTATTTATGTCTATGGAATAGACCAATTACTTGGTCTAGCCAGAAACAAAAGGCAATTGCTCTTTCAAAAATTAATGCTGAATTTGAACGGCACGTGAGTCTGGCAAAAGAATAATTCTTATATAACTTGGGCGAAATTTATGCTCGTGTGCCCCTATATGTTGAAAATCAGAGTACAATAAAATTAATAAACAATCCTGTATATCAGAAAAGGACCCAGCATTTAGATATTAAGTATAATTTTATAAAAGAGAAGACAGAGTAGGGTATAATTAAGATTGAATATGTACCAAGTTATAACCAATAGGCCAATATTTTCACGAAACCGTTGTCCGTCCAACCTATTCTATTTTTAAGGGATCGACTGTTGTCTCAGCTTTGATTATGTAGAGATATAGATAGATAATCTTTACGAGAGAGTATTGGATATAAATTGTATTTGTATGTGTGTTGTGTAAGCATAACAGAAGAAAATTATTTTTGTTTTATGGTTTATGTACACTTCTTTCGATCTCTCTTTTTAGTATGTTCTAGAAGTGTATGTCGTCTATTGTTATTTCTTTCTAAACTTTCATTAGAAATATTTAAAAAGTTCCACATCTTAACAATTTTAAATAATTTTTGATCTTCACACAATCATTCACTTTAAGTAGAAATCGAAATTACGGGTTGTTGTTATCTAGATTTGTGTAAGTTAAGTTTTAGTACTAAGGGGTATGCCATAACTGTGCTTATAATTATCCAGTTAAATGCAGTATAAGTAAAAATTATATATAAATAACTTTCTTTTTATCGTCACAGAGAGAAAAAAATAATAATTTAACGTATCTGTCTCTGGTTCTTGCATCTGAGCTGCTAGATATGGAATTCAAGTAGTTTATTTTGCATTTGGAAGGTGACTGTTTTTAGCTATTAAAATTCAAGAAAATATTTGCAGTGGATCAAAGAATGTTATCTATTTTCTAATCATTCAAAGGATTTTGGAGTATGAAAATTTTTAAATTTTAAACATGCTCTAATGCAGTAAGTTTTAAATGAGTATATGAGTCACACCAATATTAGGGCACGTAAGAACCTCACTCTGAGGCATTGCAGATAATAAAATTGTTTTCGTTCATCTCACCCGGTTTAGATGATATATCAATCTGTCATTCATCTGGCAATCACGATGTGCGATTCAGACAGAAATATTGCAGCAATATGAATTGAGTTGGACGTTAAAAAAAGAGCAGGTTCATAATTTATTTTGTTTGTTTTTGTGTTTGTTACCTCAGAACTCCGTCTTTTTTTTGTTTAAAAAGGTATGTTTCCCGTTTAGACACAAAATAATTAAGTCTAAATGTGGCAATTCCTTAATTTTCCACTCTTAAATCCGCCCGATTTGATTGATGTATCTTTGGGTGTTTTTTTTGCATCCGTTCATACAGTTTATTAAAATCGCCACGATAAAGGCGCACGAAAGTCCGTGACACTTTTTCTTCGACTGAAAAATGTAACTGAAAATTGTTGAATAATGAGCTCTAACAGAAAAGTATGTTAAACTTTGATTTATTTTGGTCTCTGAAAACTCTGAATATCTAAATAATAAAAGTTATAAATATACAATATTTGTTTAGCGTTCAGTTTTCGATGTTGTTTGTTGACATAGTCAGTCTTTATGAAATTATACTTTTTTTTTCTAGAATGTTACTGAAATATTAAAAAATTTGCTCTGTATATTAAATTGTAGGTAAAGCCTATAATTTAATATACAGAAAAAAGTTATTACAAACATATAGAATTCCTTTATGTTATATTTGTGGAACAAACAAAACGAATTTATGCTTGTTTTTTTACATTTTGTATTTGTATTTTTTTAAAATCCCTGTAACAGAAATCCTGGAAGGAAAAATCCTGAAGTAAACTATCATTTCACCTAATTCGAAGTTTTTGAATCAGTTCGGCAACGTTTTAACAAAATATCATAAGGAGGATGTTGAAAATCATTACAATTTATCATAATAATAGTAACAACGTGTTACTTGTTTGGTTCTTCCTTCCTGTGCAAATCAGTTAAAACCTGGAACTTACTACCAGAGAACGTATTTTCCTCCCACTGTGTCCCCGGGCCCCATTAAGCCGAGCGTGAAAAAGCATCTCACTAGGCCACCATAGTGTGGGTCGCCATACTCAATTGTCTGCATTTATTATAAGTATGGCGACAATTTGGTAGGTTAAAAATAAAAAAAAATGGCAATAAGTACTGTTTTTTCTTTTCAGTTGTTCGACACGTTTGCACCTGACCACACATACACTGTTGAAGTGTACTGCGGCATTCTCTTGCTGCCTCTGATTCTCATCACGCAAATACGTCACTTGAAGTTCCTTGTGCCATTCTCATTCTTAGCCAATTTATGTCTGATGGTGACTTTCGGTGTAACATGTTATTATATGTTTACTGATATGCCATCCCTTGATAATGTTCAACTGGTTACCAACGTAGGAAAGTGGCCGTTATTTTTGAGGTAAGTCAGATTTTATTTATATCACGATCAATAGAGGAATTAATTAAGGAACGAACTGCCTCGGTGATGCATGCCGTGCAGGAGGTATCGGTTACCTGAGATTACAAAAAGCGATATTAAATGTGATTGTAAGCGGGCGCCATAGTCCGACAAAGTACAGTTTAAGATTGCTCCATACTCATTTAAAATATACAAAAAATCATTATTTGAAATGAATAACAGTATAAATACGTTGCTTATAACATAAAACGGATGTATAAGTGTTATATCTAATATCAGAATAAAATATAAAATATTTAGTGAAAGCAAATTCTAAACTATATGATTAAACGTACTCAACGAAGAACAGAAACTGGTCGTTGTCGTAGTACATTTTTACCCTAGAAATACAATATATGAATTTTGGAAACTTCAAAATTTTTTTTTTACGAGTCATCGATACAAGCTTCATCCACCGAAGTCGTAATGTTAAAAGTTCTTTCGGTTCGCTTTAACAAGCTCGTATGGTGCATTTCCAAACATTTCAATTTGCCAAACGTACCGGTGACAGCCTTATAAATATATTTCTTTTTACAACTCATCATAAACTTTTAAATGCACAGTAATATGAGTTGTCAAGAGAATATCACAATTGTTGCGTTAGGACACAATCTGATTCGAATAAATTATCAAAGTATGTCTAATAGTTTACCAAATTTGACGATACAATAACAACTTAAATTGATAATTAAACTACAAGAACAGGAGCTAAGATAGAATGATAATACATACCAGGAAATCGGGTCGACTTAAAAACCGTAAATCAGAGTCTCAGTAGTAAATAAAATTTAAAACATTGCGCAAATTACATACAATAGGCAAAAAAAATAATAAGGAAATGCAAATGAATATTTCAATCAAGCAAAAATTAGGTTTTGGCATAGACAACATTCAGCAGGAAGGTAACAAAGTAAATTTAAATACAAACAAGATTGAAAAGAAGTACATGAATATATTAAGCATAATTAGCAGCAATAACATTAATCATGTCCTGATGTGATATTATATAGGGAATATGCATAAAATTCAAATATATCTCAAATATTTGTTTCTGGAATCATTATTGTCATCATTTTACAACCAAAAGGTATGTTTTATTTAATTATTATTTAAACCCTTATCATATGAAGTGATTATACTAAACGATATATACTTATTTTTGATTTTGATCTCTGCCTGCTATCCATTTTTCATATTTTTTTTCGTTTTAGTTTTCATCCTAACAAGTTCTTAAGATTACACTGATAGACAAAAATAACCTTAATGAAAGTTAAATTAATTTGAATGGCATATTTTGTTTCTACAACTAGCCTGTTAATAATCTGCATTTTTAAAAAGTTTCAGTCACCTTCAGTTTTCTTGCAACTGCAATACTCTTTTTTTAAGTAAATATGGTTGAAAATTGAATTTAAACAAGAAAAACAACTAAGCTTTGCCTTTTATTCAGGATTTTCGGGAATATTTAGCGTCAGGTACATTTCTTTTAAGTGTCCAACAGTAATCAGTTAACATGTTCGGACTCCACTTGCCTTGGTACCGCTTTTCCATGTTTGATATATCCTGATGGAATCGCTCGCCGTGTTCATCGCTAACGGCTTGCAAATTTTGAGGAAAAAAAATCAAAATGAGAGTATAAGAAGTGTATCTTGAGCGACATATTGCATCCCATATTCTTATAAGCTAATAAGAGGTTGTTGACCAACTTTTCATAGTTTTCGGCCTTGTGGTTTCCAAGAAAATTACAAACAATATTTCGAAAACATGTGCATGCAGATTTTTCGATCGGATTAAGTTTTGTTCAAATTCTTTATCAAACAGTAGATCTCTAACTTGTGGTGCTACAAATATTCCCTCTTTTATTTTAGCATCGCTGATTTTTGGGAATTTCTGTTTCAAGTAACAAAAACCATCTCCATTTCTGTCCATAGCTTTGACGTAGTTTTTTGTAAGTCCGAGTTTGATGTGCAATGGAAGTAGCAATACATTTTCAGGATTTGTTAATGGAGGGTGAAGAACATTTCGTTGACCTGGTATAAGAGCGGCTCGTTTAGGCCACTCCTTTTTAACCTAGTGATTTTTTTTTCGACTATCCCACTCACAGATGAAACAACAAAATTTCGTAAATCCAAGTTGTAAACCTAGTAAAATAGCAATTATTTTTAAATCTTCACATATTTTCCAGGAGTATTGATTATGTTTAATATGTTCAAGTAGTGACTTCGTATTATCATAAGATTCTTTCATTTCAGTAGTATAGTAATATATCTTTTAATAGTAAGTTGACCGCAAATGTAACAAAAGTTATCGGAATGGTTTATACACACTCTGGGCATCTTATTACGATGTACAGAAACGACAATCACAAAGAAAACCGTTTCAATTTCAATAATTTAATATTAATTTATCGGTAACATACGTCGGTAAGCAAAATACGCGTAATCAATTTAGTTTTTGGTTAACGAAAACTGAGGGTGATTGAACAAAACTGAGTATGAGGTTTATATGCGGGTAGGTAGTAGTGTTTAAGAAACCGACTTGATTTTGTTTAATAAAAATACTGTTTACCAATGTTATTAGTCATTTCTGCTGAAGTCATTTTATATGTCGTCCGCAAATTTGAGATGGTTGAGGAAGACGTCCTCCATTCTGTTACCTAATGTTATCCTACCTACCTACCGTTATCTAATGGATTCCATTAGAGATATTAATTGTTAACAGAAGTACGATATCGAATATGTACTATTGTTTTGGTATAGTTTCGAAGTCTAGTACTATGTTAAAAAGGCACTTCAAATGGTGAAGAAGTGCCGGCGCAGGACGTAAAAATACTTTTGAGCTCTCGTTGGTCGGATTTTCTGAGTCTGGGCTCTTTTGGTTTTAAGTAGACGTATATGATCATAGACTTTTTTTTTCTTCAGTAACTTTAGAGTTAAAATCAAATGTTCTGTAAAATTTTGTTATTTTCTTTAATTTCTGTCTGGTTGTTGTGTTTTTTTACTACACAAGTCCTTGTGGAACTTTGTTGTACGATTTATAGCTTTCTTTTGTGATTTTCAGTATTTGTTATTCTTGTATTCTATAATTGTTTTACCTGAATTGCACTTTACATTATAGCATTAGGGTACTTCGAATAACTCTTAATCTAATTCAGTTATAATCAGAACAATGAACAATACACGATTGTTTGTTTAACACAAACTATCTCAGAACTCAGTGGGCTATCGATCGCAATGAACAAAGAGTTTTTGAGTCACGTAAGAACCCGTACGAAGCAATTATTTTTTTGGATATATCGCAACATCTCTCCAATTATCTGATCATCTCCAAGTATCTGATGAATTCTAAGTATGCAATATTTTGTTCTAAGTTTACCTTTCATTTTAGCTATTGAATGCGATAATTTACCTTTGAACTCTGTTACGGATTTAGTAATTTAGTAATTTTAAATACACAATATCACTGTTACATGAAATTTTACATCGTGCGCTGAGATGGCATGTAGTGTGAAGACGAATATAGCTTCTGAAACTACATTGTTTATTTTATATTCAGAAATCAACCTGAACAAATATCGACAATCTATCAATCTCTGAGGAAGCCACTCCTCCATCATGAGTACAAACTTAAATAAAAGGGAATTTTGAGAAATATGAAAATCTACACAACATACGCCATCCAGTAACACTTCAAAGGATTACGGTTAATTTATTTTATGCCTACTTCAAGGTAACTTTTCTTGTGTATATGTAGTATTTTTCAAATGGAAAATTTAGAGGACGAGATTTCGTCCCTTAGCATCTTTTAACAGTCTACTGCTGGACTTTTCTGCTACACAGCATTACTACATTCTAGCTTCTCCTTAGAAAGGAGGTTTTGGCCCAGTATAGCACGCTAGCCAGACGGGTTAGCATATGGTAGAGTTTGTTTAAGGTTACGCCCTGAGTGTGGCCGTGGATGGACGGGATCGGTTTTCCCCTCCCCCCGCTATAGTCGCCAGTCACCTAAATAGAGAGTTAATCCGCAAATGGTGCACGGACTAACGGGCAGGCGATAAGAGGCGTCTGGATGTCGTAATAGCAGCTGTTCGGATCCCTCCTATCTCAAGCGCAGAGTGGCACGCCTGTGGTTTTAGTCGGTCCGAATCCGACAAACCATCCCGCCGCAAACCCCGGTGGGGTAATGACCCGAGGGGGTTTCTACACAATAAAAAAGAAGGATTTTTGAAGGTTTCCTTCTTTTTGCAGTAATGTTGTCCTGAGTAGTTTGCTTCTTTAATTGCCTTTTACGATACTCATGTGATCAACAAAGATGATGATACCCTGACTAACTTAATCCGACACCATGTAGATCAATTTCAACGAAATACATTTGGTCCGTCTTGTAATGATATGACAAAGAAGTCTGTGTCCGTCTCTATCCTCGTATCATGTTTGAATTCAGGTTGAAAGCAAATATGATGGCTAATTTTGCCAAAAACAGTATTTAAATGAAATGTGTTTAAATAAAAACATGGTGGTACATGTTGTTTATTAATATTATTACAAATGCCAGTGGTGAAGGTCATATGTTATTTTACAAAAAATAGTGTTATGCACAAAGTCAATCTCTTAAATGCACAAATAAACTAATAAATTACCTTCGAGTAATTTATCGCATTGGAACTTAAAGCGGTTTTAATGTTAATTAATTTGGCTATTATTCAGTCGCAGAATTTCACGCAAACATCAGCCTACGTGACGCATTACAATTAAGGATTTAAAAAAATAATCTTGTTTAGCTTAAATATCATGAAACAAACAGATACCTAGCATAATTGTTACTGTTAGATTTAGTATTGTTTTATAATTGCATGTCACGAACATTAACTAACTGCTGGCAATAGATTGTATAAAAAATCAAAATTGGAACTCTCATAGAAAACATTACTGGTGGTTGTTTCTTACTAGTAGAGTGGCTATGTTACATTTAAATTAGAGCTATGTTAACCTTTAACCAGTGACGTGACAAATTGAGAACACTATAAGGGACATGTAGTCTCACACGCTACTACTTTTAAAGTTAAATTTTGTCATAAAATTGCATTTTAATGATTTAAAATACGTTGATATTTATTTGCTGGAATGTAATGAAACAAATATAAATGAATTTAATCAGTTTTTATAATTGCTTTAAACACAAATGATAATTAATACCTACTTACACTTTTCAATCTTAATTGACATGAGATCCTTATTTTCACATATAAATACATCTTACATAAATAAAATGACAAATTTAATTCTTTTTATTAAAACTTGAACAATACAAATATAAAAAAAAACATAAAAGCTACTTCTGAAAATAAAACATAAAAATTCTGACACGTACTCTATTTGGCATAAACCATTGGTAATTTTTACACAAGGGTCGAGGACATTGCAAACATATGGAATTGCAACACCCGACACATGTGTACACAGTCATTCTATGAACTCTAGGCGGACAAATACTATATACTCTTCTTTTGCTTTGACTAGTTTCAGGACTTTGGACATCTTCTTCAACCATTTTGTCAGCCAGAACTCGTTTATCATCGTTTTACCTTTCTGTGCCATCATCTGGATTATCGAATCGTAAACACAGTAACAAAATGACAAATCTATTTTCTGACATGCCGCATCTAAATATTTCACAGCTTATACCATCTCTTGTAAATAAGTAGTTTTTAAAATTAAATAAATTCGATTTTCGTAATTCCGAAAGAGGCAAGGCATCATCAGAACTATCGGTGTTATCTCGTTCTCTAGTAATATGGTTCCCCTCATTGCTGCTATCCACTTCTGGAATGTTCTCCTCTAGACCTTCATCTTGGTCACTTTCACGTAACTGCAAAAGTCGCAGTCGGAAACAAAGAACTCTTCAATATCACCTTCACTGTCTGATTGGTCTGAAGCTAGCAAGAGGGTATTGAATTCCTCTTCAAATGATGGACTATTTACTCGTACCACTTTTATTTTTGATGAAGTCGACGGTTGAAGTGACTGACCTGATGTTTCCTAGCGTTTTCTACCATTTTACACTAAAAACTAAAAATATGTTCGAAAAAATATTTGTATGGAAACTAGGGACAGCTAGGGTTAGCCTCACAGGCTACAGTCAATTTTTAAATTAAAATTACGAACCTGTTACATAACCGACAGCACGTCTGCTCCCTTCTTTGGTCGTTTTGGCACTAAAACAAAAGCTACTGAGACGCTGGGTCGCAGCAAATGGGGGGAAGTCATCAATTCTAAGAATTTACCAAACACGCAACGCCTGTGAGACTGTGAACCTTTAACTAGTGACTACACGTCACTAGTTAAAGGTTAAAACTAGAAACTTCATCCAAAAAAAGAAAATGCGTGCGCCACTCGGGGACTGGCGCGGTAAAGCTATTGCATAGCATTTTTTATCAACTTATATAATTATAATATTTCGAAGCAGCTCGTCTTGATCCGTACGAGTTTCATACAGTCTACACGCATACGTCTAGAGTCGCACGCACACAAACACCGTGCCGAAGTCTGCCAAACTGAAACGACGTTAGACGATGCACGACTTTTACCGCCGCACCACTGTGGCGGTCGAAGTGGGGGATGTTAGATTTATTTTCATTACGGCATTTCTTGATTCGGTCGCCGCGCTCGAAGCTCTCGATAAAAGCTATGCAATAGCTTAATAAATTTTGACTAGATTAAAAAAGAAGCGAACGAGCCTCTACAAACGTTCCTAACTACGAAGTCTCATGGTACAAAATACACAACATACTTTATCACACTACTGTCTGATTTTTCGTTATACTCAACCCTCTAATAAACCAAACCTCACGTAATTCTTGTGGGATACACAAGAACAATATTTTCGAGTCTCACAATATTTTACAATTCCAGAAAGAATAAATATAATACCTAGACACAAATGAAAGATGGCTTTTACTAATGAAAAAGTAAAATTACTAAGTTCTAGAACAAAATAATCCTTTAATAAATTTGCAGATTTATAAACGCACAAATAAATATTCAAAGATTCAAATTACATAAAGAAACACTATCGACAGCGAAATTCTACAATTTTATTTAATAAAGCAAGTAATTTTGGTACCTAGGATTTTTAATTACATTAATGTAACCCGAATTCATTAACGTGACCCTCAGTTATTGCTTTTGAGTTTATTTTAATAGATTTATAGACAATACATAAACAGCTCAATGGAACAAATGGAAGCTTAATGGTGATTAAAATAGCAGAGTCAGAACTATATTACCTATGATCGTAATTATCTCTATGTGGCTCTTGTAAATTCATACTAAAGATATAAGTAAGATTACGCAGAATTAGCCAGTCATATTAACTTAAACAAAATAGACTGGAACTTAAAGACAGAAAGTTAAACTAATACGAACCAGGTCAAGAGTACTTAGATGTCCGAAGTGGCGAGATCCTGCTCTCCAGCGATTTTGAAACTTTTAATTACTTATGTTTTTTAAACTAAGTATCAAATACCAATATGACTTGGAGATTACACAAGTTTTTACTTGATATCCACAGTATGTTTTACGAGGATCATTGTCTATTCAATGTATCTGGATATATTTGTCCTTTGCGTCACAATATTAAAGATCTAAACACTTAATGCTTGTTACAACTACATTTCACTCTTTAAGTCATTTAAATATGCAAAGGTATTCTGCGTTTGCAGAAACGTAATGAACCTTTTAAGCAAGGTTTGAATTTTGATACCAAATTGCTTTTAGGTCACATTTGACATGCTTTCAGTCTTAATCGTACAATGGTTCAACCCTAACCAAAAGTTAACGCTTACATTAAAACCTTGAAATAAATTTCGTTGGCATTCTGTTTTTAATAAACACTTTGAAGTTAAACAATTTAACAATAATATAATATAATACTTACGAGAAATTCAAATCTAAAGCGTGTATCTATTGTACGTTTTCTTAAAATAAAATTGTTATTATAAAAACAAAAAATATGACTGCTTAACAAGTAATGAACTGAAAAGAGAAAAATAAGTATCACAAAGTCTAAGCTTACAAAAAAAAATTCCAGTTTTTGTGTATTTTGAGATACTTGTTTTACTCCTTTCAGTTCATTACTTTTAAGCAGTCTAATTTCTTTTTTATAATGATTTCGACCACGGCGGCCACTTTCAACAAAGACCAGCCAACTACACAAGATATATTATAGGGTACAAGCGTGTGCGCAAACACAGGTGCACTCTTTGTTCCCTCACTCTCAAAATTCGATAGGATGGCTATCCGACACGACCAGCCCTAGGTGCTCTCCGAGGCACGGGGACCAAGACTCAAACTTCCAAACTCCGGGCTGTCTTTAAACACTTCTATAATCAAAAAAAATTAATAATACTTTTCTGGTCCGACCTGAGAATCGAACCCGAAACCTCTTGATCGCTAGTCTCATAAGCTAACCATTAAATGAACGAAGCAGACTTTTTATAATAATAATTGTTTTTCCGACTTTTCTAAATTTATACACATATATTTTTAACAATTACTTTTCAGTCTTTCTGTTGATACCCAAATTACTAAGACAAGACAAACCCAATCCCCTTTTTTTCATTTGTCAGTAGCATTTTGAAAATTTAAATACCCTGTGTCACTTTCACAATTCTGATGAATTTAGCGACGCCTCAAATTTCAAAACCCGTCCAGCCGTTTAGGCCTTTGGGGCGTACCAAAGAAATGGGCATACATACATACGCCCGCAAAACATTGCCCTCCTTCTGACACAGTCAGGTTGAAAGAGTAAGGGAACAGACGGGTTAACTAATGGTAAGTTACTACCATCATCAATGGTGATCCCAAATACGAAACTAGCACTCGAGTGTAATAATATATCTCATAGAATTACAAAAATATTCATTTATGTAGTTTCACTTCGCTACTTTTAGGACCCAAAAATATCTTTTGAGTATATATTTTTACATCACAGATGATTTATTTATTATTCTTAAGAAATAACTTAATGTGATAATGAAGTTTGCTTAGTTTTCATTTCGAAATTCGTAAATATTTTCGATTTAGACTATACTTACTACCAAAAGCCATTACGAAGTTATTGTTGAAACTAAGATTATTTACAATTCAAAGTGATCTTGTAAATTCATAATATCTTTTAGTTTCTGTATATTTATTTGACTACTGTGTTTTCTATGATCGTGATACACTAATTTCATGGATTCATAATGTGGGTGGGCCACGAATTAGTTAACATTTGAATCTAATATCTCGTGCAGACAAATGCCGCGCGGGGCGCAAGGAGGGGTCTAACCACTAGCTCTGTATGACCTAATCTAAAATTGTTCCATGAAAATTTAGGACTTCTGTCATTTTCACTTTTTAAATTTCTATTTCATTTGAATTTTATTTTACTTCATTAGGTGAACAATAATTTTGCTACTCTGAAAATAATATAAAACTTCACGCCTTAATCTCTAAAACTAGAGCCGGATTGCTTGTTCACTCCGGTTAGGGCCTCAAATGGAATTGTATCTGTCCATTGAAGGTGAGGCAAAATAATAGAAATAATTACCAAATAAGTCTAACATTTATCTTCTTTAACGTAGCTAACTGAACATACTGGTAAATAGAAATGTTTATTTGTACTTATTACTTTGTACGTGGATAGACATATCAGAAATTAATGAAGTGAATATTTCTTCACTATCGTTTAGACGTAAAGAGCTATAATTTGGCACATAGAGGCTGCCTCGACCAGACTAATATGCGGCCATGGCTTCTTAGAAAACCTATGTCACGCTAAAATTATAGATAAAGTATTGTGGCTGGATCTGTTTTGGAAATAAATACGAAGGAGCAAGCGGAGGCACATTAAGTACCCACATTTTGTGAGGTGTAATTTTGAATTCGCACACTTTAAAAATTAAATGGGAAATTTTGGAGTTCATTGTAGAAGAAAAGTAATATAATTATTGTCATAAAGTACATCATGATGTTATATCATCAGAGTGTTCACATCATATTATACGTTTTATTACTCTATATAAATACTTAGTGTAACAAGCTTATTAGTAGTTAATAACCTTAGGGTTAAATTAAATTCAATCCATGATCAGCTGTTACTTGCTTAGGCAAGTCATGGATTGAATTTGAATTTCCTAGAACATGCAAAATTAAGTGATGAAAACAATGTTCTGGGTCTATGTTTAACTAATCAATAGCATGATTGAATGTATTACTAAAACACTGAATCAGGCAACCGTGTGTAAAATGACTATATTTTGCTATTATTGATGAAAGTTTTTTCCTGTTTTAGTACAGCAATATTTGCTATGGAAGGCATCAACGTAGTGATGCCAGTCGAGAACGAGATGGCAAAACCTCAGCATTTCCTGGGGTGTCCTAGTGTTCTGAACGTGACCATGACTTTTGTAGCGCTCTTGTATGGTATAATGGGTATCTTTGGCTACTTGAAGTATGGTGATGCAGTTCTCGGAAGTATAACCCTGAATTTGCCTCAGGATGAGCTGTAAGTACCTTTATTACATATAAATATCTTTTGTTGTTAACAGTTTTGTGTTTCATATTATTTTTAAATAATCGATTTTTCTGACACTGGACGCAGTAAATGGGTTCCATTCATTTTCAAGAAACTTCAAACAAAACTCAGGGCGAAATGCAAACGCCAAGGAAACTTTTTACATATTTGAAATTCTTTATGTATATTTAATTTATAAAAAGTGCTGAAAACTAAAAATCTAAGAAGTAATTTAGTTACAATTGTATTATTCCCAATGTATGTAGTTTGTTTATTTTGTACTCATGAAACACACAAGCAAAATATTTTGATGTTCGTATAAGACATTGACACGTGAAACCATTACAAAAAACTTTCCAAATATTAATCAGAATTCAAAATTACGAATTTCTTTTACCTCTCGAGTGTTTAAATGATTTTCAGGTATTCAAAATGTCTTAGAATTCCCGTAAATATCATGAGAGAGTCATGTTCCGGTTCAAATGCCGTGTCTACCGAATCTATACTATGATCTTCAGGATGATTCAAGACTAGATCTTGTAAGCTGGCATGATTTTTTTAAATCGTAAAAGCAATTTATCTCTCCACATTTAGTACGCAATACTTTTTTTAATATTTATAAGCAAGTGGGTCTATTTATACGTTCACCGTTCCTCTTACTATTTTTTAGTTATTGGTTTCAACTTCAGGTAAGAAAAAATCGTATCTCTGCTCTAATATATCGAAATATTGTCAATATTGACTATCGTCTTTTGTCTGTAACTTTTGAAACTTGTATAATAACCCATGTGAATAACTCGTTGTATGACTACAGAATATCTATAGAATATTATCTACAGAATGGATGTAAAAGTTTGATGTGATCGATCAGTCAATTTTCGATATTTTTTTAAAGAATATGAAAACAATAAAAATACCACCCTTCCGCAACGACGTCTTATATTTGCTAAACTTAAAAATTGAGATTTTAAAAAAATAGTTCTTAATTTACGTCTTCGTTATGTAATACGAGTACACTCATAATAAAACGCATAACAGTGTAATCAACCAACATATCAAACTTCATATTCACCTACAACTTACCCAATATGTTGCTCTCAAGCTCAAACATTTAACACAAAAACACGCCCACAATATCTCCATTGACTATTACGTTCAAATTGAATGTTATTTCCTAAGATTTCAATATATCTTAACGACTTATATTCACAGTCCTCCGTCTAAAACTCAGCTCTCATACTCTTGAAAATCCTTTAATCCTTTTCGAATTACACGAGAAAAGCAAATCTATTTCTGGATATAAAACCGAACCAAGAACACGATTTTAACATTTTACAGAATATTTTCTTCGTTCACATGGCAACTGTGGTTTATACTGGTTGCGTGAAATCGTTTGATATAAATTTGTCGTCTTCATACACAAGTTTGTAATAATTTTCGAGAACATTTTACATTTTAAAGTGATATCAGTTTGTAGTTTACATATTAGCTCTACTAAAGTCGATAGGTCTCTCTGTCACAAATAAATTGTCATTTCTGTCAACAAAATGGCGTAGCAACATTAATTGCTTTATAATTCTCTCGGTCTACCAATAAAATGTTTACTTTGGGTGATTAGTTAACTTACCTTTCTACATTACATTATTGAGAATTATTGGAATCCATTGAATAAAAATGAATAATATATTAAACTGAAAACAAAATTATAAGTCTTAGTATGAAAATTTACGCACAATAATAAGTGTAGTATGGCAAAGATGATTATTATAGTAATAAAAGCCGCCTTTTCGTGACATTGTAATGTAGTTCCGTGTTTTTGGGTTCATTATACCTATTTTAAGTAAGTTTAGTGCTATGAGCACTAGAAATCTGGGTACAAAGAAAACTTTCCACTCTGAATTTTTCTCCGTGAAAATAAATCTTAACAATTTACTAAAATATACGTATAATTACTTTAGTTTAATATTTTATTTCCGTTACCAATTAACATGGTTATTTATTCGCCTGCGCTGCAATTAGCGAGCACTTACTTCCCTATTTTCATTTTCCAACTCACCATTTTCACCTAAGTACCTACCTTACGCCGTAGATACTTCCGTTATCTATCTTATATGTAAATCTTCACTCAGACAATAATCTGCTTCTCTTATGTCTCGCCCACAACTCTAACTTAGTGAACTCTTCGTTCTTTGTTCAGGCGGTACTACTCTGGTATGTGCTCCTGTTCGAAATCAGTATGTCCTTAAAATTCATATGTATGTGTACATTCAAATATGTATGTATTCTATATGTGTATATGCATGTATTAATTTATCTATGTAGGGTTTACTTTCATTGGTTATGTAACCTCTCTGCACCTCCCTTACAAGATTTCGTCGTACAAAAATGCATAGGTACCTAAAGTTAGAATTTTTCTTTTCTTTTGCAGATTGGCGTTGATTGCAAAGGTTCTCGTGGCAGTGGCTGTGTTCTTCACTTATTGCTTACAAATGTACGCGCCCATGGACATCATTTGGACGAGGATAAGACACAACATCAGCAAAGAGTACCATAACGTTAGCCAGATTGTGTTGCGAACTACTAGTGTTTGTTTGACTGGTAATAATTTTATTTGCCAAAACTAAAGAATGGAAGTAAATTACATAAACTACCCATGTAAATGGGCGGATGTGTGTGTGTGTTGATGTGCGTGTACGTGTGAATATATGCATATATGCCAAAGGTATATGTAAACACTGGCACCTTTTCTCTAAGTGGACTTAAATGTCTAAAGTTACCAAAGAAACATTAACCTTTAACTTATTGACTATACTAAAATTATAGTTGCCAAAAGTGGGCGTGTAATATGCCTCTGCTACTTCTCTGGTAATATAGGCATAAATTATTTATAATTTAAATAGTCTTACGCGTTTTACTGTCGCAGTAGATATTAAAAACATCTCAAGTGATGTGTATAGGCGTAATTCAAATTACTACAACATAAATTATATCTGATAATAAATGTTGAAGCAGCACCTACGAATAAGATAACCAATTTATCTCTGAGAAAGATGAAGTTAACAAACTTTAGTAAATTTGGAGTATACTAATTATTTGCGATCCATGAGTTCCGGGACGTTGATAAGCGACTGCCATACGGGCATAATAATAATGAGTAACTTCAACAATTATTTACACATGACAGAGTCGAAACCACGAATTGTTAAATTTAATAATAGTTGAAGCAGTTTACGTCAGACATTTTCGATGTAGAAACGGTTGTTTAATGTACATCGTAGTATATACAAAACCCCTTTGTGTGAAACGCCATATTAATCAATTAGTGTTTACTTTTCGATTCAATGGAGGGCATTGTTATACCTGTGTGAATCATGTTAGTTTCCTCTCAACAGTATTAATGATACTTGAATTAATAATTTTCAGAAGTACATGAAATATTCCATTTATTTAATATAACAATAACTTTCAATTATTAATATTTGCTACTTTAATATCGTATCCTATCTTTTCTGTTGGGACCGTGGCAATTTTCTTCATGCGATTTGAAACTCTAATTTATCGAATTATATGTAAAGACATCGACACTGGACCTAATCTCTCCGGTCGTGTCGCAACCCGTCCGATCGTATTGTGAGTGTGCGAGAACAGAGAGTGCACCTGTGTTTGCGCACACACTTGTGCACTATGATAACGCCTGCGTAGTTGGCTGGTCTCCGTTGATACTGGCCGCTGTGGCCAAAATCCACTTGGAGTACACCATCCTTATTTATTGAAGGTTTATTGCTTAATATTAATATTATCAAGTACATTGATTGTTATATTAACATGTCACAAGATGAGTGTTACGAGTGGTAAATGGAAATGTGGTCTACTAGCGAAATTATCGGTACTATCCGAGGTTGTTGTTGTATTTTGCTCATCCAACGGTAATACTATAATTTTTCGGGATAAAAAATTGTCTGTGTGCTATAAAGCCTATCTAAAGCTAGTGTTAAATTAACAACAAGTAACAAACGTTCATACAAACTCGTGTTCATAATATTAGTAGCGTTACAATTAAAAATGTATCTGTGTACAGTATCATAGTATAGTGACAGTTTCCATCTCATTATCGTTTTTTTTGTGTTTTCAGTTATCCTGGCAGCGGCAGTACCAGATCTACAACTTCTCATAGGTTTGGTTGGTGCCATCTTCTTCTCAACATTAGGCCTGCTGATCCCAATAGCAGTCCAAACCGTCCACAAGTGGGAACGTGGGCTCGGTAAATTTAAGTACATACTATGGAAAAACCTACTCTTGTTAATATTTTATTTGATCGTACTAGTTTCTGGTTGTTACGCGTCTATCAGTGAAATTATAAAAAAGCTTACATAGTTTGTTAGACGTGATTGTATTATAAATATATTATCTAAAATTCTAACCTTTTAACAATTAATATTGTCCATGTGTAGTATACGGAATGTCACCATCCCTTTTCGTGCCGTGGGTGTTGTAAGGGCCCTTTTTTTAACAAATGGAAACCTCCTCGGGCCGTCACCCCACCGGTGTTTATGTGTGGATAGTGTGTCGGAATCGGACCGACTAAAACCACACGGTCTGCTACTGTGCGTCGGACATAGGAGGGATCCGGGAGCAGTTGCTATTACGACATCCATCCATCATAAAGGCCTACTAAAGGAGTAAACTGTACAAGACAACAGTGTAAAGGGAAGAGAAACTCGAAACAAAACGTATACTAAACCGTCTGGCCAGCGTGATATATAGAAGATTAAGACATCCTTTCCAAGGATAGGCTTATGTCCAGCAGAATACTAGTAAGATTGTTGATGATGTTGAGGAGTGATAAGAGATAAAAAGATAATTAGTAATATTATAGATAGGTAAGATAAATGTGCTATACTAAAGTCAACATCAGCATTGCACTGAAGCTCTGCTGAAATACTTATATCTATTAAATATACATACCAAAATGTATAAATTAATTGGCTATGTGATATTACAGTTGAATTTTGTTTTAATAAAAGGGACCAAACAAAGAAAAGAACGTTTTTAATGAAAGTCGTTCTAAACTTATGTTTCGTGATTTAAATGTTTATACCAGTGTTGTTATTTTTTTTATTATGATAAGTAGGTTAAAAATAAATGTAAACAAGTGGTATAATCCTGGAAAGAGTGAAATGTTCTGAAATAATTTTGTCAACAACTTACTCAGTATCCTACTAAAAACGGTAACATAATAGTTTGTACTATAAAGTCGTTGTAAGTCGTATGTAAGTCGCTTTAAAGTCGTATCGACGGTGAATAACGGTGTGAAACACTTATTCATTACAACTAGACATTTTGTGGGC
The DNA here is from genome assembly GCA_949316085.1 of Hypercompe scribonia. Taxonomy (NCBI): domain Eukaryota; kingdom Metazoa; phylum Arthropoda; class Insecta; order Lepidoptera; family Erebidae; genus Hypercompe; species Hypercompe scribonia. The sequence continues at coordinate 21,198,478 of OX438970.1, forward strand.
ATTGACAGCGAATTAAAAAGTCATGTGTGATGTCAACTGCAGTCTGTAGGTACAGTCGTGTTGTGTGGAAATTTAATAAAATTAAAAAATTGATTCTCAAAAGAGGTTAAAAGATCGCAAACCCCTTTATGACTTTTTGAACTTTAAGCGTCAATGGGCGGGCAGTAGTGACGGCCACGACCTTTATACTATACTCATACGTAAATCACGCGTAAAACAATTATAATAATAAATTGTTACACAAATATGTAATCCTGTACGAAATCAGGCAAATCAAGAAAAGCGTAAGTGATTTAGTATTTGAATGACATAATAAATGACTCTGAGTAATAAGAAACTAAAAAAGCTGCGTTGTAGGGTCTGTTTAAAGAGGGTCGTCTGACTTATTTGGTCAAATAGGTTTGTCAACGTAATGACGACACTACTCCAGATATCGCTTTTGGATACCCTTATTATTTAACACATAAAAATATATAACAGAGCATTGATTTTTAGTATTGGTGCTGTAATAATACTATAATAATGATTAATATTTAACGATTAATTACGATTTATAGCGTGTACCGATAGTTCAAGTAATATAAATTAAAAGATATTTAAATATTCAGTATTTTATTGTCCCTGCAAATAGAAAAACAATTGCAGTTATAACACCTACTTCTTTTGTAGGTTATCTCAAAAGGTGGAAAACAGAATTAAAATAAAATAATTAGAAATCGGTTTTTAGAATTCCAATGTAGTTTTTTATCGTCTTTCAGAGTGAACTTACTTAATGTATCTTTGGCATGAGTTACATAAATCATGATGTGATTTATTCATATGAAAATATTCTGTTAATATTACTTTATAATTTTTCAATGAATAATGTTTCTAATTCCAACAAACGTGGATAATTCTGAAACTCATTTAAAACATTAGTCTTGTTTTGATTATCATTAATACATAATTGTTAGTGAGGAGTTGCTTTTCTTAAGAGACTGAATTATTCAGTATTTTTAGAGGTGCCAGGATATCTGAAGTTTGGAAGTCGACACTTTAAAGTACCGCCATCACTTAAATTATAATGCTCACTTCATCCTAATTAGCTTGTAAGTGTATCACTGAAACTAGGTAGTTATTCAAATGTGTAATTTCAGGTTGTGAGACATGTCTGCTTCCCATCTACTTATTGAAATTCTAATATTTTTATGGAATGTTCGGTTACTCTGAATATCTGATCAACTAGAAGAGAATAGTGTACTCAATTACCTAATTAGTAGATACCTTTCCACGAAGAAATGAATCTCACGAGAAAAGTCTTTCTTTGCAATATAAATACTATCTATAATTAAGATCACCGATACACGCAAAAATTATTTGACTGACGAAAAGGACTTCATAATCTAAAAAATAACTGAAGTCTCTGATGGAGAAATTTAACGTTAATATATGTGGGAAGTTTATACCCTGCTTCTATAAACACGTAGTCGCCACACAAGGCTCGAGTTGCTACCTGTTTTATGGAGCACACGTGTAATCATAAAATAGAGTAACGTCTGGCGATTCTACGAAGAACTGAAAGTAAACATGTAAATTAATGTTAAAATATTGTTTTCGGTTTTATTTTTTTTATAAAGTTATAGATAGCGACTGCGTCGTTGGTCTAGTAGTTAGCATATGTGATTGCTAATCAAGAGGTTTTGGATTCAATTACCGGGTCGGGCTAAAAACTTTGTTGGGATTTTCTTACAAGAAATTCTTAATAATAATTCGGAGTGTGGAAGTTTTGTAGCGTTGTACGTCCGTGACTTGAGAACACGTTGCACCGACGGTTCCGGTCGTCATGAACATCTATGGCAAGTTTTATTGGGCAGTCAGTGCCTTCAAATATACTGAAAACTAGTTTCATCTTCACATTCAGTTCGTCATCAGGTTTGAAGAGATCTGATGCCAGTCGCTCCGTGGAAAACCTTATATCCAGGTAAAAGCGGTTGAACTACAGAACTGATATTCAGGTGAAACTGGTTGAATTGGTTGTATTAGAGTTTACCTTGTTCGGGGTGCTTGGCTAGAAAACCTCCACGTGGTGCACCCTGGTAACGTTGGCGATGGTGTTAATCACTGCCAACGGCTAATATTCTAGCACGAAGAAGAGGAAGCCATTTTATTCGACAATTCAGCTGAGACTTGGTCCAACAGAGCGGGCGTGTCTGTCGGATCCTCTGTTGGTTCTTCGCTCTTCGGAGCTTTGAGGAGGAAAACCTCGGGCTCGGTGTGCACTTACACTGCCACCGTGCAGGCATCAGGAGACATAGTCTCCCTGCCACCGTCGACATATCGTAGTCCCGAGTTGGAGTTTTGCGACTCCAATCGGGGGCGAGGGTCTTGGCTTAGCCGCCCGGACTGCGAGGAAGAAAACCTCTTTAAAAAATTACCCCGAATCCCGTGTTCTGGTGCGTGACCAGGGGATGCATGGCTGATGGGTAGTTCAGTCGCAAGCGCACTCCCAGCCGGGGCACCTGCGGACCCCTCGGTTGGGCACAAATTTACGCTTGCCCGGGTATTGGGGATCTCTGCCCGGGTCGATATTTAGTTCTCCCCATCTCGTGGGTTTAAAAATGGAAAACTTTATAAACACAAACAATAATATTATGGAAAAGAAGGAGAAGAAAACCAGAAAGGGAAAAAATACAAGAGCGGAAGACTTCTCTTCCAACGAAGAGGAAGTATTGGTTAGAGCGCCTATCTCGGTGGGGCTCCCAGAAGCCATTATGGTTGCTGGGAGCCGAAGAACATCGGAACGATTGCGTTCCAAATCCACCGCGGGCAGTAACTCCAGTACGAGGACAGATGCACTGGACATAATGGAGACGGAGCTGTGTGACAGCAGGAAACGCGGACGCTCCAGGGACGAGGAGAGTGACACGTCCCAGGAGATGTTGCCTCCCAAAATCACCAGCAGCCGTAGAGGGAGATCACGGAACCCGGTCTCGATCCCGTCAGGCTCCGTCTTTTGTAAGGCGGAAGCCTATAGGCGAGTTAGAGCGGACGGTGAAGCACTAGCGGAGGAGGAGATTGCTGGTCTCCTGCTGAAAATAAAGGAACCGGTGGTGGGGGATTCAGTTCTCCAAACACCATCGGCCATGCAGGAGAGGGCAAACGCGGCGGTGGCCATCATTCACAAAGTGGCCACCAAGTCTAGTAATCTTAAGGGCTCTTTTGTGAGGGCCCTTAAAGATTCCTCTTCCGCTATTGCGGGGGTCGTAGAGAGCCTTATTGGAGACATGGTTCGTCTCTAGGCAGCCAACGAGCGTCTGACGGGGCAGGTGACTGAGCTTAGTGCTCAGTTTGCTCAATTCCGGGCAGATCGCCCCCAAAGAGAAGGCTCACGTCCGTCACTACCTACCCCCTCTTCCAACCACGGGGGTATTTCTGATGCCCATCTGCGTCAAATAACGGATGCAGTATGGCGCATGATGGACGGGCGACTGGCTGGCCTGGAGGCAAGGCTGCCACCGGCCCCTGTTGTCCGGCCGCCGCTCGCGGCGCATAAGCCGAAGGCCGCATTGGCACCATCTGCGCTTCCCGTTGGGGGCGGTCACGTGACCTATGCAGCGGCGGCGTCGGTGTCTGCAGCTCCCGCAACAACTCCAGGGGCACGACGGGCAGCGAAGGTAGCGACCAAGACGCCTGCACCGAGGTTAGGCTCCAAAACAGCGGTCAAGGCTGGAGCGGAGTTCCCTCCGCTCCCCACTCCAACCGCTGTACCTGGCACCTCCACCTGTGTTCCCTCAACATCTGCCCCTTCCACCGATGGTTGGCAGATAGTCGGGAGGGCTAGGAAGTCCCGAAAGCGGGGTAAGAAGGCTGCACAAACAGCAGCCTCTACCCCGCAGACACCGTCGATTGCGGTGGCTATCGCGAAAAAGCCGCGCAAACTGCAGGTGCCTAAAAGCGCGGCTGTGGTAGTCACCGTGTCGCCGGAGGCGGCTAGCGGCGGACTCTCCTACGCAACCATCTTCCAGAGGGCCCGCGCTAGTCTCGCAAATGACTTCGGGACAGTAGGAGTCAGGTTGCGCCTCGCTCAAACGGGAGCTCGAGTGCTCGAGTTCCCTGGAGCCGAAGGTGCTAAGACGGCGGACACATTTGCCGAGAAGTTACGAGGAATGTTTACGGCTACGGATGGTGTCAAGATCGCCAGGCCTACGAAGTGCGCAGAGTTGCGCATTTCGGGCCTGGATGACTCCGTAACGACAGAGGATGTCCGCGTTGCAATTAGCGAGAAGACGGGCTGCAACGCGGAGAACATTAGAGTCGGCACCATCCGCCCCGGTCCGGGAGGACTTGGCGCAGTGTGGGTCAGTTGTCCCGTAGCGTCGGCTAAAATGTTGGGCGACGCCGGCAGGCTGCTCATCGGTTTCGTGAGCGCTAGGATCACAGTCCTGGCGGCGAGACCGATGAGGTGTTACAAATGCCTGGCATCGGGGCACACACGCGCCAAGTGCGTCAGTTGTTTCGACTGCAGCGGATTATGTTTCCGCTGCGGTCGACCGGGGCACAAGGCGGCAGAGTGCTCTGCCGCCCCTCACTGCCCGGTGTGTGCGGCGGGCAACAAGCCTGCCAATCACCAGATTGGGCAGGGAGGCTGTAAACCTTCCCGCAACTCTCGGCAGGCGTCGGGGGCTAGCCAGTCGGCCCAGGCTGCATCTGACGTCGTTCGTGCGTCGATATCGTCGCCCATGGAGGAGGCTGTAGAGACGGTCGAGTAATGGCCCAAGTCTCCAACCTCCTGGTCCAGACGAACCTGAACCACTGAGCCGCGGCGCAGGACCTCTTCCTGCAAACCATGGCACAGTGGTCGATCGGTGTTACCGTAGCCGCGGAACCCTATTATGTTCCTCCCCGTCCAAACTGGTTGGGTGACCGGGACGGTTCCGTGGCAGTCGTCGCCTCCACGGCGGCTCATTCCCCGCCCTTGTCGCTAAGAGACAAGGGCACTGGATATGTTGCTGCCGAGTGGGGGGGGATCACTGTATATGGTGTATACTTCTCCCCCAACCGGAGTTTGAACGACTTCGAGGTTTTCCTTAACAACTTGGAAACCTCGATGCGGCGTCTAACGTCTGGGCACGTCTTAGTGCTGGGGGACTTCAACGCAAAGTCCATTGCGTGGGGTTCCCCCAGGACGGACGCTAGGGGCGAGGCCGTAGAGGAGTGGGTGGCCTCGGTGGGCCTCTGTTTACTGAACAGGGGTTCCACCAACACGTGCGTGCGGCAGCAGGGAGGGTCGATAGTGGACCTTTCGTTCGCTACCCCTGCCCTCGCCGCACGAGTAAGGAACTGGCGTGTCCTGGAAGAGGTTGAGACGCTCTCGGACCATCTCTATATCCGATTTGAGATCTCCCGGTCCCAGGACGCCAGTAGGGGTCACGCGGCGCGGCGTTCTTCTCGCTTTCTGCGGTGGGTTGTAGCCAAATTAAATAGGGACCTAGGAGGCGGCCATTATTCACTCTTGGCTGTCTCCGCAGGCCCCGACCGAGGAGGTCGACATGAGGGCTGGTCGCTTCTGCGATGCCATTGCGCAGATCTGTGATGCGGCCATGCCCCGCATCCGAGGTTGCCAGCCTCCACGGAAGGAGGTTTACTGGTGGTCCCAGGAGTTGGCGGACCTCCGCGCGGCCTGTACTCGTGCCCGGAGGTCCTACATCCGTAGTCGGCGGCGACACCGCGTAGACAGCGAGGAGGACCAGCTTCATGAGCAGTACCGAGAGGCGCGGAAAACTCTGAAGCTGGCCATTAGCCGCGCCAAAGAAGTGAAGAGGAAGGAAATGTTGGAGGGTCTCGATCGTGACCCCTGGGGTTGCCCCTATCGTGCGGTGCGACAAAAGCTCCGCACGTCGGGCCCCCCCCTTACAGAGACACTCCAGCCCAGCTTCCTGCGGGAAGTGGTCGAGGGCCTTTTCCCGCAGCGGGCGGAGCTCACGCCCCCGTCGATGGTCTTCATGGTCGAAGACGACGGGGTGAACGAAGACAATATTCCGCCCGTCAGGGAATCGGAGGTAGGGGCGGTTGTTCTACGGATCCGCTCTAAGAACACCGCCCCCGGGCCGGACGGGATACCTGCCCGAGTGCTAGCCCGAGCCCTCGAACACATGTCGGACCGCCTCAGGGAGGTCCTGGACGCTAGCTTGGCGTCCGGACGCTTTCCTGAGTGCTGGAAAAACGGGAAGCTGGTCCTATTAAGGAAGCCGGGACGGCCAGCCGAATCGGTAGCGGCCTATAGGCCCATCGTGTTGCTGGACGAGGCGGGTAAACTGTTTGAGAGGATACTCTCTGCCCGCATCGTCCGGCACCTCCGCGAGGTGGGCCCCGATCTGTCGGACGCCCAATTTGGTTTTCGGGCGGGGCGTTCGACGGTCGATGCCGTGCTGCGCCTGAGGGCCGTTACCGAAGAGGCGGTGAGCTGTGGCGGCGTGCTGTTGGCGGTGTCGTTGGACATCGCCAACGCATTTAATAGTCTGCCATTTAGCTGCATCAGGGAAGCACTCCACTACCATGGGGTGCCAAAGTACCTGAGGCGGCTTGTGGCAGACTATCTTGAGGAGCGTACCGTCTTGTACGAGGACCGAGACGGTGTTCTAAGGCGGCGGCTCATGTCGTGCGGTGTTCCACAGGGGTCTGTCCTCGGACCACTCCTGTGGAACATGGGATACGACTGGGTCCTCCGAGGTCGTCTTCCCCCCGGGCTGGGCGTACTTTGTTACGCAGATGACACGTTGATCACGGCCCGGGGGATGAACTTTCAAGAGGCGGCGCGCCTGGCCACCACGGGTGTCTCTCTGGTGGTCGGGCGAATTGAGGCGCTAGGTTTGCGAGTGGCCCTGGAGAAGACGGAGGCCCTTTTGTTCCATGGGCCCCGTCGTGGTCCACCCTCCGGCGCCTCCATCGTGGTCAATTCGGTCCTCGTACCGGTTCAGGCCCAGATGAAGTATCTGGGCCTGATCCTCGACGGCAGGTGGCTCTTCGACGAGCACTTCCGACAGCTTTCTCCAAAGCTGGTCGGCGCTGCTTCTGCCCTTGGGCGACTTTTGCCCAATCTGGGTGGAGCTAGCGTCGCGACGAGACGGCTATACACGGGGGTTGTCCGGTCAATGGCGCTGTATGGTGCACCGGTGTGGGCAGCGGCTCTGACCGCCCAGAATAGGGCCCGCCTCTGGCGCCCTCAGAGGATATTGGCGGTTAGAGCCATACGCGGTTACCTCACCGTATCGACGGAGGCGGCGTGCGCCTTGGCCGGCACTCCCCCGTGGGATTTGGAGGCGGAAGTGCTTGCCGAAGTTTATCGGCGAACGGCTGACTTCCGGGCGCGTAGCGGCATACGGCCCCCGCCCGAAGAGATACGCGAGTGGCGAGAGGCCGCTCGTCGAGCCACAATGGCTCGTTGGTCGTCCCGGCTGGAGGCTCCACGTGCTGGTTTTGCCGCCGTGGAGGCTCTCCAGCCGGTCATCGCCGAGTGGGCAGGGCGGCAGCACGGGACCCTTTCCTTCCGACTGACGCAGATCCTTTCCGGGCACGGTTGCTTCGGGAAGTATCTGCACTCGGTCGCCAGGAGGGAATTGAGTCCCGCCTGTCACCACTGCGACTGCAGTGAGGACTCGGCTCAGCACACGCTAGCGGTTTGTTCCGCCTGGGCGGCGCAGCGTGGGGTCCTCACTGCAGTTATTGGAGGAGATCTCTCGCTACCGGCCGTCATACGCTCCATGGCCGGTAGCGACAGTTGTTTTACCGCGGTCGCAACCTTCAGCGAAGACGTAATTTCGCGGAAGGAGGCGGCGGAAAAGGCCCAGGAGGACGATATCCACTCGGACCCAATTCGCCGTCGGCGAGCCGGGCGGCGGAGGCGCGCATACCAGCGCCTCATGCCGCCTTGAGTGTGGCCGCGGATGGACGGGACGGGTTTTCCCCTCCATCCGCTACAGTGGCCAGCCGCGAGGAGGTGACGTGTGCGTGTGCCGGACGTCGCCTAAATGGAGAGTTTATCCGCAGATGGCGCCCGCGAAAGCGGGCAGGCGCTAGGAGGGATTAGGATGTCGTAATAACAGCTGTTCCCGGATCCCTCCTCTCTCAGGCGCAGAGTGGCACACCGTGTGGTTTTAGTCGGTCCGATTCCGACACACCGCCCCGCCGTAAACCCCGGTGGGGTGACGGCCCGTGGGGGTTTGAACACGTTAAAAAAAAAAAAAAAAAAAAAATAGTTTACCTTGTTCAGTCCGTAAATTGTAGTGAACATTGAATGTTCGGATTCTAGCCACGTTCTGTCAATGCGACAACAATGTATTTGTTGAGAACCTATTTCCGAAACGTTCGTACTTCGTACATTGGATTGAGGGAGCTTTATTTGAAAACAAAACGTGTAACTTTCTTATAAATGACATGAAGTACCACATTGTAATAAATGAATAGTTGTCCTATCTATGATTGATTAGTATAGCACATCCTCTTTCGTAGTTTCATATCGTGGCGACTTCCACATACAACACATACAAAAAGACATCTTATAGCGCCATCTACCGAAGACACGTCGAACTACCGAGTCATGAACTGCAGAGCAACTACTAATCCTGTATCGTGATATAGAAATTCTCCTAGCGATTAGCATATACTCGTACATCAATTGTTGGAGCCACGGCCCGCCAGGCGTGATCACCTCACCTGGTCGGAAGATCCTTCCGTTGGAGGAACATGACCCCCGTTCCTCCACTCATATAATACTATTGTTTTACGAATATCAACTTTTAAGGTATATCTTTGTTGCTTTAACTACTTAAACAATCATCTAGTAGATAGTACATGGTTATAACACTGTATAAGTTAATTTATAAATGGCACAAATTAAATACCTCGGTTTATTTTTTAGAATAACATGATATTAAGAGTACGATGGCTTGATATATGTATAAATATTCTCTGAGCTGGAAGCGTTGTCCAATTTAACCCTAGATTACTAACCTTCGTTGATCCGACGACGCGACATCAAAAAAATCGCAATAACTTTTGCGCGCAGGACCGTGCTGTTTTCTAATTTCAGCTAATCTCAGTCGACGCGGTACCCTCGCGACCAGTCGCGACTGACGGTAGTGTTTTGTGTATAGGGGATCTGTACGCGCCGTTCCAGCAACCATGGCTCGTCGCATCGACGAAGGTTAGTAGTAACATAGCTTTTTGTGTTATTTAGCTAAATTAAAATTACGTTCTTTTGTATTTTCTTGATTAATAATGGTGTATTATTTTATTTTTTAGATATGATTCGTGTGTTATAATTAGAAGGTGAAAGCGCGGAGGAAAATTTATCATAGAGTAAACCTGAAGACCATATTGAGGCTGATCCCGCATATGAAACGGAGGGTGATGACGAAGTTTCTGCTGTGAATAAAGAGCAACTTCCAGATCAAGATAATGAGCCAAGTAGTGGTACATATCCACAACGTTCTATGAAATACACGACACCTAGCACTTCAGCAGACCCTAGCGATTTGATTATAAGAACATCGCACACCTTTCTTCGTGGGATAGATAAACACAAATGGTCATCACAACAGTCAAGGTCACAAAGGAGAAGAGCTTCAAGAATCATAGTTCATATAAGACCTGGACCTGTACGCTCTTGTAAAAATCTTTTAGATCCTCTTCAATGCTTTTCATGATTGGTTGATTTAATTGTAACCTTTTTTTTTTAACGTGTGGGAAGCCCCGCAGGCCGTCACCCCACCGGAGTTTACGGCAGGGTGGTGTTGTACGGAGTGTATTAGGAAACGAATTAAAACACCGAAATCATAATTAAGACTGAACATTTATTCATATTAAACATTGCTTAAATATAATTATGATAATGGGGTTACACGTGTACATTATAAATGATAAAATAATTAACATGGATTACATGGGTTATGCACTTACACACTACACCTCCCTTCTAATAGAAAAAAAAAACAATTACATTAGTTTTTTTTTTATATATAAATGAGTATATATATAAAAGAGTACAATTGCATTTATAGTAATATAATATAACACTGAAAGATTCATAATAAGTATCATAATGTTTATTAAGATATATATAATTTTGTCCTATTTTTATGTACTATGTCTAATTTATTATTTTTCATAATTTCTACATTTGGTGGTATGTCCCTGACAACTTTGTAAGGACCTGAAAATAAGTGATCGAGTTGTTACCTACTTCATTTTTCACTAACACTAAATCATTTTCCTTACATGTAACTGGATTTGTATATTTATCATAACCTATCTTCCTATTGAATTTACTTTTAAGTAGATTATCTCTGGCTTCTTTCTGTGAAAGCTGTATACAATATTTTAATTCACTTGGATAACTTTCATAATTATATATAGGATCAACTAAATCTTTACACAAGTTACTTGGAAGTATACATCTTTTACCAAATACTAATTCATAAGGCGTAAACTTCGTTTCGGAATGCACCGAAGTGTTATATGCAAAACACCAAAAGGGAAGCCAATGGCTCCAAGTCTCTGGGTGCTTATCTGTGTGAATTCTAAGAAAAGAGTTAAGATGTTTATGAGAAACTTCTTATGCCCCTATGCTTTGATGATGGTAGGCAGTAGAATTTAATTGTTTAATTTGCAATAATTTACAAATTTCTTTGAATGTAGATGATATAAATTCCTTACCTCTGTCAGAAGCTATCTCCTTAGGAACACCATATCTAAGAATAAAATCATTAACAAATGACATTTGCAACATCATCAGTCCTTTTGGGTGGTGAAATTCCTAGCGGCTATGATCGTACTGAGCCTACGATTTCGCAAACCCTTAGCGAATTTTTTAATAGCTATATTTTCATTTAAAGGTTTCAATATTTTATAATTTTCTGAATTTCCATTCGCTTGCGATATCGTAAGGTCCACAGACGTTTCTGATATTTGCTGGCCATAATCTGAAATAGGTAAATTGTTTTGTTTAATGTTCTCCAATTTACTTGAAATTGCAGTTGCCGCCTTACATAGTATAAGTTCTCTTTTCATATCCAAAATTAAATCATTCACATTTGCATAACTAGTATTTAATCTTAACTTCGCAGCTTGAGACAATCTACTTTTTAAAATAAAATTGATTAAATTTTGTTTACACGCTTCTTTCTCTAATAAAGAATTATAATATTCGATCTTATCTATTAATTGCTTAGTGTTGGCCACAGTATCTGTCATACAGGGCAATAACTGCAGAGCAATTTTCAAATCAAAAGTATTCATTGTTAAAATAGTTTCAGAGCTCGATGTTTCACTTTGACATAAATCAGTTATCTCGCTATATAATGCTAAAAACTCTTTGCAAAAACTATGCACTAGTTCATCATCATCATCATGTTTGCTTAATTTTAAATTATACTCATTAAGCCACTCTTTATATCGCTCATATATTTTATTAGCTTCAATTAATTTATTTACTAAAATATTACCTTGCCTCCTTTTAGGGCCTATTTTTATTAAATATGATCGAATTTCTTTTAATTCATTATATAAGGATTGTAAATAGATTGCCATAACTTACCACCAAAATTTGATCAAACTTTATTCAAGTGCAATATATGTATGTACGTCACATTATTATACTATAGTGCATTATATTAATAACAACTAAAGTCCACTAAATAGTCCATTAAATACAGCTATAGTTTCCGTTGTATACCGTGTTACGCGAGCCGTACCGTACGCACAATCTGCACGCTTTTTATAGATTTAACCGAACAGTTAGCACCACACGCATTTTATTTAACCGAACACTTGTCAACACACGCACTTTATTTAACCAATTTTACACAACACCTGGATACAGTTTATTCGGAGCCTGTGCCTGAGCTTTGCTCTCAAGACACCCGGAGATTTCTGGTGGTCACTGAAAGAAAGACGCTCTCAATGCAGCTCTATTGATCTGCCGCGATATCCATTGCATATGGCATTTTTTGTATAGCACATATGCGAAATATAGCACACCCAGAAGCATGCCTATACACATGACCATGAGCAGTAAATTTGTAGTGGACATATGTTGTTGTATTTCATCTGCCCTGGCCACATTCTTCCCATCCGCTGCGTTCTGAGTGATAACAACTGCCTGGGATTTTTGGTTACCCATCACGATGATTTGAAGATTCAAGGAACACACGAATCGCAACGTCCGAATCGACAGATCGATGTCTTTGTTCTAATCGCGCCATAATTATTGCTTCAATTATTTTCCACTACGTTATGCACAAAGTCTAATAAAAGTTCCACTCTTTTTTAGGCAAAGTCGTATCAAATAACCGAGTCGCGCGGCTACTCGGCTACTGGCAGGGTCGCCATGTACGGAGTGTATTAGGAGACGGATTAAAACACCGAAATCATAGTTACGACTGAACGTTTATTCATATTAAACATTGCTTAAATATAATTAGGATAATGGGGTTACATGTGTACATTATAAATGATGAAATAATTAACATGGATTACATGGGTTATGCACTTACATACTACAGTGTGTCGGAATCAGACATGGTGTGCTACTCTGCACCTGACATAGGAGGGATCCGGGAACAGCTGGTTTTATGACATCCAGATCCCTCCTAGCGCCTGCACGCTAACGCGGGCACCATCTGCGGATAAACTTTCTATTTAGGCGACGTACGGCACACGTGGACGTCGCTTCTTCGTGGCTGGCTAGTGTAGGGGATGCAGCGGAAAACCCGTCCCGTCCATCCGCGACCACACTCAAGGTGGCATGAGGCGCTGGCATGCACGTATGTACAAACTTGATGTGTATCACAAATGTTTTAATTCCCAAGCTATTACCAAAATTTATTTTTTAATTCATTTTTCTGATAGTATTTTTGTAATTCATAGTTTATTTCAAACAATTCAATGCTATATATAATATGTCCGGTTTTCTTTTAAATTTTGAAAACGTTGATTATGCATGTTACCTATGATCTCATTAAGATGATTGTTTGAGTTGAAAATATGTTAAAGTACATATTATAATGTTTAAATATGTAGTTTAAGACTTTTTATTTAAAATAAAAACATAAATAAAAATATATTTCTTTTAATTAAATCCCTAAGACCCCCTCCATTACACAGCGTCGAAACGACGAAGGTTAGTATTAAACGTCGAAAAATAAGGTTAGTGATCTAGGGTTATAATAGCCAATGAGTAAGCCTAGATCTTTAATCACGGAACTGAATGGAGTAACTGAACCATTAAAAAGTGAGACTAAGGCTGTTTTTGTTAAAATGAATAAGTGTTTAATGCATGTAACAAAATATTTTTCATACTTCTAGCGCCATCTAGTTAAGTGTTTGGGTAAACTTTGTATAAGCCATTTTTTTGCTTATAGGGAGTATATTTAGTCTGTTGCGAACCACAACCGTGTTTTATTTTATAGGTTATGGGCCCAGTCCCAAACAATTTTATTTCGGTGTGTTTTCGTATAATATCGGTACTAATATGTCAGGAAATTACGCAGTGAACGTTCCAAAGTTGAAAGGCAGGAAGAATTATGAAGATTGGGCTTTTGCCGTAGAAAACTTCATGATACTCGAAGGCGTCGATGTAAAGATTGCGGCTGAAGGATTGTCAGATGCTGAAAATAAAAAATCCAGGGCAAAGATGATCATGACGATCGATCCGTCTCAATTTATCCACATCAAGAGTGAAAAAACTGTACAAGATTTGTGGAAGAAATTGAAACCGTTGTTCGATGATTCTGGATTCACGCGCAAGATAAGTCTTTTAAGAAACCTTATATCAATTAGATTAGAGAGTTGTGACTCCATGACAAATCACGTGAACTAACTCGTTGAAACCGCTCAAAGATTAAAAGGGACTGGTTTTGAAATCGATGATGAGCGGATAGGTTCACTCTTGCTAGCAGGTCTCCTAGAAAAGTTTAGTCCTATGATAATGGCTATCGAGCATGCGGGATTAAAAATTGGCGCTGATGCAATAAAAATGAAGCTTTTAGACATGAATTTCGAGGTTAGTTCGGTAGAGGGCGCATTGGCAGCTCGGTCATCATGGCAGCCATGGCACGCAAATTCACAAACAACACACGCAAGTGCGCATGTCAACAAGAAGCAATGGAAACAACAGTGGAACACTCTCGCCAGACAGTGGTAATGCCAACATAATAAAAAAGGAAATACGCTGTTATCATTGTAAAAGGATCGGCCATTATAGAAGTCAGTGCCGCCTGTTAAATAAAGATAAACAAAAACGTCAAGGTTCGAATGTGTTAAGTACTGTTTTTATTACGCACGAGTTCAAACAATCAGACTGGTATATTGACTCAGGCGCAAGCTCACACATGGTATCAAACAAAGAATTGTTGACAAACATAACCTATGAACCGCACTTAAAAGAAATTACTGTCGCAAATCAAATGAAAGTACCGGTATTATGCACGGGAGATCTTCATCTGACCACGCAAGTTGATTCGATGAAGCACGAGATTGAAGTAACCAACGTTTTGTGCATTCCTACACTCACTACAAACCTGCTATCAGTGAGCAGAATTATTGCTAAAGGTAACAGAGTATCCTTTAATGAAAACAGATGTTATATTTACAATGCTCAGAATATGTGTATTGGACAAGCAAGACTAGAAAATGATGAGTACAGATTAAACGTTCAGAGATCGGAACAACTTTTAGCAGCAACAGTAAAGACTCAGACTCCCTGTGCATTATGGCAGAGGCGTTTAGGCCATATCAACATGAAAAAACCTTGAAAAAATGAAAAATGGTACAGTGTAAGGTGTCACTTACCAAGAAAAAGAAGATATAAGCCAATCAACTTGTGTACTTTGTTGTGAAGGCAAACAAACCAGGCTGCCTTTTCATCTCAGTTCAAGTTCCAGCAGCAGAGTTCTAGAATTAGTTCACACAGACTAATGTGGACCAATGGAACAGAAATCACTCGGTTTGGCCAGATATTATCTATTATTTATTGATGATTACAGCCGGATGTGCTTTGTCTATTTTTTGAAAGAAAAGAATGAAGCTTTCAAATATCTCCGAGAATTCAAGAAACTAGTTGAGAACCAAAAGTCAGAGAAAATTAAGATATTGCGATCAGACAATGGTGGTGAGTTCTGTTCTACAGAAATGGAAGAATACTTAAAAAGGAATGGCATTATTCATCAGAAACCTGTTGCTTACACTCCAGAACAAAATGGCCTAAGTGAACGATACAACAGGTCTATATTTGAAAAATCGCGCTGTCTTCTCTTTGATGCTCAGTTTGACAAACGCCTGTGGGCTGAAGCAGTGAACACAGCCGTCTATATTAAAAATAGATCACCAGCGGCTGGTTTGAAGAAGATAAAACACCTTTTGAAATGTGGACGGGAAAGAAATCTAATCTTAATCATATCAGAATCTTCGGAAGTCAAGCTTTGGTCCACATTCGCAAGGTGAGAAGACAAAAGTGGTACAAAAAATCCAGTTTGTTATGACTTGTTGGATATACCGAAAATGTCAAGGGCTATCGGCTCTACGACCTAGTAACACACAAAATTACTTTGGCTAGAGATGTGGTTATTATGGAGAATCCCAAAAATGACACAATAGAAATTATGGCTGAAGAGAGGGAACCTGAAAAAATGGCAGAAGAGGAAGGATTAGAAGGAAGTGAGAAAACAATTTATGATGATGACCCTACATATTGTCCCAGTACTGATTTATCAAGTGTAGAAGATGATAATTTTGATGAATGTTTAACTGCAGAAGAGACGGATATGATTGATCAAGACTGTGAACAACAAAGAAAACGCATTGGCAAGGCATCAAATAGGTACGGTTATGCTAATATGTATGTTGAAGATTTTACCAGTGAACAGATTTCTCTAAAAGACGCTCTTACTGGTCCTGAAAAAGTGCAATGGTATAGAGCAATGCAAGAGGAACTGAAATCCTTTGCAGATAATGACACTTGGGAACTGGTGGAAAGAACTAGTAAAGGTACAGTGGTAAAAAATAAGTGGGTGTTTAAAAAGAAAAGTGATAATAGTGATAAGGTGCGTTATAGAGCCAGACTAGTAGCCAGGGGGTTCACACAGATCAACGGTGTTGACTATCATGAAACTTTTTCCCCAGTTCTACGTTATTCCATTCTGAGATTACTTTTTGCATTGAGTGTTCAGCTTAACTTAAAATTTAACCACTTAGACGTTCCAACAGCCTTTATTAATGGTGACATTAAAGAATGTGTGTACATGGAAATTCCAGAGATTTCAAATTTTAAAAATTGTGATAACAAATTTTTGCGTGTAAAGAAAGCCATCTATGCATTAAAACAGTCTGCAAGGGCGTGGTACATAAAAGCAGAGAATAGTTTGATAAATTTGGGTTTCACAAAATCTGATTATGAACCTTGTTTATTTTTTAAATGTCAAGGCAACATCAAGGTGTATGTCGCATTGTTTGTTGATGATTTTTTTGTATTCTATAACTGTGATGAAAGCTTTAAAATGTTAAAAACAAAATTAGAATCAGGTTTTAAACTTAAAAATTTAGGACTGATTAAAAACTGCCTTGGAATGAAAGTAACTGTTAAAAAAGATTCTGTAACTTTGGATCAAAAGCATTTTGTTAATTATATTTTGAAAAAATTTAGCATGACTAATTGTAATACTTCAAATACTCCTATGGAAGTGAACTTAAAATTAGAAAAAGATTTAAATTTTGATAAAGAAACTTACCCATATCAACAACTGATTGGATCCCTCATGTATCTTTCAGTGCTTACAAGACCAGATATCTCATATAGTGTCAGTTTTTTAAGTCAATATAATACATGTTTCAACGAAACACATTGGAAACATGTAAAAAGATTCCTTAGATATTTGCAAAAGACAAAGAATTACGGATTAATTTTTAAGAAAAATAACCAGGAGTTAAAAGGTTTTGTAGACTCCGACTGAGCCTCTTGTAATATAGATAGAAGGTCCTATACGGGATATTGTTTTGTATTGTCAAACAGTGTAGTAAGTTATGAATCTCGAAAGCAAAGAACAGTTGCTCTGTCGAGCACTGGATCACTGAATTAATATAATTTTGCCCGGCCAGGTAGAGTTGAGTCACTTTGACAGGTTCTTAATATAGAACGAATAAATAAAAATCTTTTACCTAAACATATTTGAAGCTGACGTTAAAATCTACTTATTTTATTACCCTCTATCATTAGTCAGTTCACTGTTAACTCCCTTTCTAGATCCAAATAGTTATCTTCTACTCTTATATTTGTCAACATATATAAAATTTTATTCCCTAATTTAAAAATTGAAGGTTTTATCTCTGTCTATTAAAACAGTATGAGAAGATCAAAAATCTTAAATTAAAGTCACAAATAGAAGCGGCATGGCAACAATGAAAATTTAAGTGCATTTATCACCGTAAATGTGATAGTTTGATTATTAATATTACTAGAAAATAATTATAACCAAAATATTCTGATAAAATAGTGCCAATGAAATACTAACGAATCAATAGGAGAATGCAGATGAATCACAAAAACATCACGCTGTTAACACGACTACAACTTTGAAGGTTTATTCTATTTTGATCTTTGTGGTGAAAGTACAAAGCACATTTTGTTTTATTTGCATTGGTATACACAAAGTCAAATTGCATTCATTATTAGTCAGTCGACTCCCGATACTGCAGGCCAAAAGGAAAATAAAGTCTAAAATGCAAGATCCGTCACAAAAGAATAATTAGAAATGATTGAACGTTGAATATTTCTGTTTGTAATAGTCATCATTAACAGACTTAAGTGGTTTTGTTGATGAAAGTCCAGCAGCTGTAATGCAACTAGCTGACAATTTTCAAGAAATATAATTTCGAAGATTCTGATCAACTAAGAATAAAATTAAACAGTAATGAATTTGTATATTATTTATTTTAATCAAAATCTTTTACAGTTTTAAGCAAAGGGTGTCTGACGTCTGGTTCATCTCAATTTTATAATATTTAATCACAAAGCCAATAATTTCAGGTTCAAATGTTCAATAAGCTTAGAAGGGTCAATAGTATGTAGCGTGCTTGAAAGTTATTAAAACAACGGTGTTTTACTCGTAGTTTTTTCGGGTTTAATTTTTGAAAATATATTGACACAGAGCTATAACTGACATCGTCAATGTTCTAGAGAGCTTGACTGATAAAAATAATACTTAAGGTTCATATGTATTCAAACTAAGTGATGTTCTCAGAACTGTTCAAATTCCGAAAGACCATTCAAATATGCAAGAGATATTATAGTGCACAAGTGTACAAGTATTCCCTTACTCGCACAATCTGACACGACCGGGCAGAGACCAAGCGACGGATCAACGACTTTACGTACTCTCCAAGGCACGGGAATTAATACTCCAACTTTCCAACTCCGGGCTGTTAGGTTGTTATTAAGTATTTCATAATCAGAAAAACTCAATAACACTTTTCTTCGCCGACGCGGAGAATCAAACCCGAGACCACATCCAGGCCCGACAGTCATATACGCTAACCGCTAGACCAACGAGACAGTCAGACTTAAAAACATCATATTCTAAAAATACCTTTACAAATAATTTGTACTCAGCTGGTTAGTGAACTCTATTGTTTTACTGTATATTTTTTTCGTCACGCAAACGTATAAAGACATTGAATGAAATATCAAGTGGTGCTCGCCAATACTGTACTTTACTTTACAACTGGAATATAGGTCACTGGTGTCACAAGAACGAATTGACAGCGACGCCATTGTAGACAACCAGCTACAGCGTAGAACCACTTTCCTGGAGAGACAGGTTTATGTTTTAATTTTATGTTACTACACATTTCCAAATCTGTAAACACATACTTTTACACTTCTTAAGTTTTCTTTGATAATTGTTCAGTAGCCTTCTTTAGATAGCCTTATAATCCAATAGTACAGTAATCGATAAATATTTTACGTTCATTAATTTCTGGATTTCTATTCTTTATATGTAAGTTACACATGCTGCTGAATTAATTTTATTTTTAAATGGCAATAACAAATACTTTTTAAATAGTTTTAGAGATTAAACTACAATATCACTGATCGATAGGAAAGAATCTCAGTATTTAATTTTTAAGGTAAATTATTTTCCATAAATCATGTATTGAGTTCACTAATTTTATTATTTCAATGATTGATTTTATTGAGTTACAAAATACAGAATTAAAAATGTTATAAGCCTTTACGATGTTGTGATTCCGTTCACGATAAAGATAATTTTCACCGAACGACTTGCATCACATCGGATCAGACCGGATTTTACAATCTATAAATACTTTGAAATCGTGTTCACAGTATTCAAAGTTTATATTTATCAAGCCACGTACAGTAGCTTGACCAAAGGCGCCTTTAGAAGGTCATCGGAACTGCAAGTGTACTGCGAAGTATCAGACATGCAGTCTGTTCGGGTGACCTGTCGTCGTATCCATTCGGATCGTTGCCGATCCGATACGATGCGGGCTACTTGTTAGAAATCATCCTTTAGTATGACTTGACAGTTTTCACAAAACTTCTATAATGATTTGGCAAACATTGCCAGTCACACAAGTTTTTGCCCGCTCTTTTTCTCAACATTAAGATACTCAACGTTAAGTGCAGTGATTTATAACCTATTTTTATGTTTTAATCTAACTTTGGAAAGTAACAGGTTAATGTAATATTAAGTTATGATAATTCTGCGTATGGATCAGCTTACGCCGTATGCAGTGTTCGAATATTTTTCGCAGAAGTAATAGTAACGAGAAGGTATTACTTTTATAGTTATAGGATCCAACTGCACTGACAAATTTTAACATATTTTGATAGACAAGACTTCATGTAACGGTAATTAATCATCTTATTATTTAGGTACACGAGGTTAAACTGAACGAAATCTTAATTATCTTTGAGAAAATCAGCATTATATAGTAGTTGCCTCATGTAACGAAGAGATAACTTGGTTATATTTCATTAATTATCTTAAGAGAGGCCTATGTCCAGCAGTAGGCTGTTAAAGGTTGTTAATGATGATTGTGATGATGTATGATATTACTTCATATAATAAACAATAATTCATAATATTACAATTAAGTAATTTAACAGTCCTGCACTAGGATGACATATTTCACTTAATTTAATTTCGTATACGAACCCATCCACGAAATAACGCAACTGACCTAAAGTGTGCTTAGTTCACATAAACTCGATAACCATGGTGATCATATTTGGTGTTGTGATTGATCTGCACTAAAATTTTCATCAAAATCGACAGTGATTTGATGTGAATTAAACTCATATTAGCCCCTCAGACACCAAAGAATCGCCCACGAACTTCAATATCGAAGTTTCGATTCTATGCCAATGTGAGTTAAAACAAAGACCTTTTTTTCTTGTTTTTTTTTCTTTTGCTGGGTTGGAAAACCTTTTCGAAACTCCGACTCCTTGAGGACGCAGGAGCCAGGAGTATGTGGTAATTCCACTAAAAACCACCCCGGCGGCCGGTCTCAGGCGTCCTTCTCTAAAGGAGACCGGGACCATATTATTTCCGGTAACCTAAAACAAAGACCTAAAAATATGTATCACGCGATACAATTTATCTTTTATCATCAACTTTGATTAAAGAGTAAAGGAATTTTTTTTGATTTCAATGATAAGTGCATTGTCAATTACGTGTTGATGTCCGAAATCAATTTTGAAAAACACAAGAATCAATGAAGTTATCTTGTGAACTGTTGTGCTGATTAGTAAGTAAAGTTAGACGATAAATTGAAGATAGTAATACTTGAAGCAAGTGTTGTTAATTTGCAGCTTTAAAAACATTTATAGTTGGGACATGCTTTCGTGTATAGTATAACTGTAAATTCGTGTATAGCTACTGTCTAATTTGTATCACAAATTATCTGACAGAATTTAATAGAACTTAATAGAATATAAAATCTAATTTTATAGTAGGAGTCAATGTAACCAAATGATAACTTCTAACCACGGCTCTATCTAATTTGTAGTCAACAAGTAAGGTTCCTCAAGTTAATATTTATATTATAAATATGTCCTACAGAAAAAATATCTTTAACAGTACAATCATTGCTTAACATACTTTATTCATATATGAAATCACAACCACCAGGCACGATTGTTCAGTCAGATAATCTAAAACTTTCGTTATAAACTAAATTTTCATATAAATTGTATTGTCAGTGGAAGAACTTAGCGAAGTTTTTTACACAAAAAGACGTGGCATTAGTCGTTGTTTGATGGTCTCTGTGAATAGCCGTGAATAGAATATTTGATACAAAGAACTTCTATGACACTAAGTTGTTATTACAGCAGGCAGCTAAGCCAGTGAACTGTGATAAGCACGATTATCAGTTGCTCTGACCATTGAAAAATATATTAAACGGTAATAACTATAAATGGAATGGAGGTATGAGTGGACCTATATTTCAAAAACTAATAAAACTTGGCGCATATAGGAACCAGGACAGATCAACATATACTGGATACTTGTAATTTCAAGTTGATAGATAAGTAAAGAAACCTTATACAAAAAAGAGTTACACAACAGTACAATGGGTGATTCTATTATGGCTTGTGATGTCGTATAAAATATCAGAAAAGACTATTGTAAAGTAATATTTAGGTCATGTTGAAAGAATTTTTTTTATTTGCTGATGTCCGTGTGGTGACGGCCTAAGAATATATAGTGTTACCACCAATATTCATCCCGTGGATGTCGTAAAAGGTGACTAAGGGAACAAAGTATGCAAGACATCATCATTACAAAGAGAAGGAAAACTTGAAACAAACCCTATTCCAACCCGTCTGGCCAGCGTGGTATAGTAGGCCAAAACCTACTTGCTACGGAGGGGCCTATGTCCAGCAGTGGCCTGTAAAAGGCTGTTGATGATGATGGTGATGATGATGATGTTTCCTGAAACCAGATCCGGGTAGTAATTAATTAAGAATACTCCGTGTCACCACCACCCCCCTTATTCATCGCGTGGCTGTCGCAAGAGCCCACTAAAGGAGTAACCTACACTGGACAATAGCACTGCAAGGAGAAGGAAAAATTGACCCAAACTCTATACCAACTCTCCGTCTTCGTCTCTGATGACACTGCAGTATCTATATGATGTTAAAATATTACAAATAATAATTACTATGATTACTTTATTTACTTTTTTTTCGTCGTATCCTGTGTCGCGGGTGTTCTGTTCCTGACCCATTTTTTAGGTCTTTTAAAGCTTTACTGAAATTCAGAATATTTTAGCATAAAGTAATTAAACGGTGAATAATGACTGCAGGTAGTAGAAAGCAGATATGGATTAATGGTCTAATTGTATAAAAAGTTAAATCTTCACAAGTTGGAAATTGAATCCAATAATTCTTTGGGTTAAAGATTATTGAATAAATTCCATCTGAAGAAAAGTATTTTGCCATAAAGCTAATGTGGATTCAAATGGTACAAATCTGAATCTAAGTTTATTTGTAATAATTTTACACTTGTACTACTTAAATTTTTTAACGTTTCTTTTGTATACCCAATAACCAAGATACAAGAAAAACACAGGAATTTTTGACTCTGTATAAACTGATCTCGAGAAATTGAAATTGAAAAATTGGCTAAATCAGGAACCGAAACTGTGGTAAAAGCTAATATATTAATAATAAGAGAAAAATTTTAGTGACTTAACTTCGTGACTGTATTTTAACTGACTTACGAATCTCTGTGCCATTCTAAAATCTCATTTGCACATGTTGGTTGAAGCTACAGTTACGTAGTTGGATTTAAAGTAAGTGCCTTTATTGTTAGATGTGTAGAATGACTTTGCATAAGTTTAAAAAGGTTTACCGACAATCCGCTAAGAGCTTTAAGTTCAGGTTCTTCCAAATACTTCCTTTTTATTAAGAAGTCTGTACATTTATAACTGTAATGTGTTGAGGCCTATGGAGTTTATTGATTATGAGAGTAGGCAAAATGCTTTTTGATTTAAGTGGTCACCTTACGATTCGCTATTTCTTACTGCGCTGAGTGTTGTGTTTTCGAAATTCATATTGGAGAAAAATCGAAGTCTAGATATTCTTTGCATCCGTTTCCGTATATTTTCAAAGACCCCGCGACACAAGATGTGTTTTAGGCGCACTTTTTCTTTCTTATTTTTTTTCGAAGCACTTAAACAATCTCGTCTTTAATAATAATTTTTTCTTTCATCACTTTATGTTTAGTGTGGTCTTGGTTTAAATGGCCACAAAACTAAGATTGTCAGATTTTTTTATTAAAACCATAAATACAGTATTTCTTCAAGGATTATGTTAAACGCGAAATGTAACTAGAGATTAGTTTTTTAAATAAGTAATTAAAGGTCATACCTAAGGTGCCATTTCAATTTTCTATCTTTATTTATTCTACTCCATGTGCTAAAACATATTCAAGCGGGTTCTAGAAATTAAGAGCAATTTATTTGATTTCATTTTTTAACACAAAAAAAGAAAAATCATTGCTATGTATTTATTATTTGCTAAAGTACATTTTACGCCACAAAGACAACTAAAAAGGAAGTACAATTTTGTTGAATACCGCAATGGGTGCGAATTAAATTATATTACCCATATCTCATTGTTATTCAGGATCATCGACTAAGATACCAATTGATCGTCTTTAACGTAAAGAATTTTCCATGTTCATGCTGAGTCAAGACTTGCTGAGTGCTGAGGGGAAATAATAACGCTGAATATAATTGGAACCAACTGGTACTGTTATTATCATAGTTATATTAGTTTATTTTAGGTATTAAGAATTTTATAGTATTATACATTTTATAGTTTGTTTACTATATCATATAAATATGTTAGTAAATTCCATGTGACATACAGTAAGTGAAAGTTTTAGATGCTACTACTCCCAGCAGAGTTAAAAGTGAGAAAGGGGACCCATCAATACTGTCAATCACACGGTGAACAGCAATAAAGTAGCCTCATCGACAACATTCTTCGAGGTCATAGTGACTGTAACTTGAGGTTACAACTGAGATGCACACAGGTCAAGTGGAGTCATGATTTACACAAGATGGTAGGTGTTGGATGCGAGAAGCTTGAAATTGATCCGAGTGACGTGCAATAGGAGAAGCCTATGTCTAGCAGTAGGTTGAAATAGACTGATGCAGCCTAGAAAGACATTTCATATCTTGACCTAATAACATGATCTATTAGGTACAAAAAAACTCTTGAAATACACTGTGCCTGTCTTTACCAGTCATTTATCTACTTCTTAACTTTTGAGTAATTGTCTTCATTCAGAATATTACTTTCTAACAATTGAAATATTACATCACGGTCAAAATTAATTACATTCATTGAATTAACGATCGCGGAAGGCGTGTTTTATGATCCAATTGTTTTGAATTCCCAGTTCCCACTTATAAAACCAGGTCATGTAATCAGTCAAATCATCACTCCGACATCAAAAGAATTAAATTTATTCCATTAATTTTATGACACGCATATGACGAATACAATGACAGTGCTTTCTGAATTGTGTTTGCAAGTTGTATAAGAGATTAGAAGTTCTGAAAATAAAAAAAGGTAACAACAAAAACTTTATTAACGATTATCAGATACAAAGACTATTGTCTAATCATCAGTTGAAACAGAGTTCAATCTAAAGTGAAGAATAATAACATCTCACTTAAATATTAGCTCAATATCTAACATTGTTGATATATCACATGCTGTACAGTCTTTAAAACGCTTGTAGTGTATAATTCAGCATAATAGATTCAGTAATAGAAGAAGTAATCATACACTTGTGAGGGCGTATTGCATAATTGTATTAATGAAAATACTTATAAATTGAGTTGGCACTGAAATCAGGATAATATAGCATATCGGATACTCGTGCCTTTTTATCATAAAAGGATAACTGTTTTTCCACTAGAGAAAACTTTAATTGAAACGAAAGTTGAAGTAAAGCCTCTAGATAATCTCAGAAAGTAATGTTCAAACTGACAACAAGATAAAATCGCCTAGATACTGGAATAGAAAAAGATTTATAATTAGTCGATCTTTTCAAATCCACACGACGGGAAGACATGAATTAAGAATTTCCGAGTTTATAAATCCCTATAACTCTACCATCTTGTGATGATGTAGATGTAGGAACTTGGAACTACGTAAATAAACAAGTATTTGCGTAGTGATTGTTCATATTCAATGGATAATGATTTTCAACAGATTTTAACAACTTTAGCGTATAATATAAACAATACTCGTTATATAAACACACAATATATAAATAAGAAAGCCTCCTTATTTCCGTAAATGGCATTAAATA
Organism: Hypercompe scribonia; assembly: GCA_949316085.1. Classification (NCBI taxonomy): domain Eukaryota; kingdom Metazoa; phylum Arthropoda; class Insecta; order Lepidoptera; family Erebidae; genus Hypercompe; species Hypercompe scribonia. The sequence continues at coordinate 21,223,863 of OX438970.1, forward strand.
AAAACTCGAGTTGAAACATGTTTTTTTTTATCAGATCGAACATGAACCGGGTGTGTGACAGCTTTCAATGAATATTAAAGAAAAAATGTATTTGGAAATTTGTTTTTGGACATTTTTACGTCCCACGCACGCATTTACGCAAACACGCAACACTAACGCGACATGTGATTATAACTGATTTTATTTAGCAACCCATTCGTTCCATTATGGTATTTTATTAATCATAGACTAAATTATAAGATTAAAGAAAATTAATTATAGAAAATTCTTTATTGGTACAAATAGATTAGATTTAGTATGAATTTATATATAGTATATATGTATAGTGATAACCTAGAATAGAACATTCTACCTTAGACATCTAATACCTTTAAACGAGTAATTCTTGTATATATATTTATAATCTCGAGATAGGCAACAGTACGTAGAATACAAGGGGCATAGGTCAGAACCGTATTTTGCAAGATCTGGAGTGAGCCAGGGCAGTATTCTTGGACCCCTCCAGTTCATAATTATGATAAACGATCTGCCTCCGGTAGTAAGGGACGCCCAATGTCTAATGTTTGCCGATAATCTTAAATTGGCTTTCGCCGTAAAAAGAGAGGATGATTGCATCAAGTTGCAAAAAGATATAGACAGGGTTGTAGCTTGGAGTAAATTGAACTTGTTGCAATTTAACACCTCAAAATGCGCAGTGATATCTTTTACTCGAACGCACTCGCCAGTCCATTATACGTATAGCATTGGTGGAGTTCAACTTCCTCGAGTTACAGAAGTAAGAGATTTCGGGCTAACGTTGAACACAGGATTATCGTATCAGGAATATATAATACAAAGTTGCAAAAAAGCTTTTAGAAATTTAGGGTTCGTTCTTCGTATGGCTAATGAATTTAAAAACATAAGCGCAATAAAGATATTGTACAATGCTCTAGTACGAAGTCAGCTTGAATGTAACGCAATTGTTTGGTCTCCACATGAAACTAAATATAGGCTTATGTTGGAGAGAGTACAAAATAAATTTATTAAGTTTCTTTACTTGCGTCTGTATGGAGTATACCCATTTTTTTCAGCAAAGTATCCTATACTGTTTACATTAGGAATGGTGGGATATAATGAACTTGGTGTCAGAAGAAACCTAACACTAGTTACATATTTATTTAAAGTTTTTATAGGGAAAGTGTCTAACCAAGACATTTTAGGAGAGTTAGGTATGGCGGTGCCGGATAGGTATGTGTGGCGACGTCGGAGGCCAGCCTTGCTGGTCGTACCGCGGGGTCGCACTAACCTCTCGAGTGCATCACCACTGACGCGCGCCATTCGCGCTTTGAATCTCATAGCGAACGATACTGATATTTTTTGCTGTACCATGAATGAATTCACATGAGTAGCATTACAAATTATATGTTATAATAATAGTCGGCTATAGGATTTAATTAGGCTCAACACTAGGGTTTCAGGTTATGGTTACAATATTATATTAGGCAAGTCCTGTAAAAATAGTTGTAAAGAGAGATTAAATAAATAAATAAATAAAATTTCGACCTCCGATCTTTTATGGGAGTGATATGGTGACTTTCACGTACAGCATATGAGAATCATACTATAGCGCCATCTATCGAAAATATGGTGAACTATGGGGTAACTGCTATTCCTGTATCGCGATATGGAAATGGTTGCATCGATTAGCATTAATACAATTTCCAAACAATAACTTTTGGACTACGGCCCGCTAGGCATGTACATCTAGCCAAGTCAGAGGATCCTCCTTTGGTGTTAGAAGGGCTTGACACCCGTTCATCTACAGTATAAAAAGAAAATATAAAAACAACGCGTTAATTAAAATGAAAAAAGTTGTAAAAGTCTTAAAAATTCTAAGAATAAAATTTGTCTATTTCTAATTACAATCGATATAAATCGAAAAACGTTCTTATTTATATAAATAGGTAAAATAAAGTTATTTTTTTACGCAATGTCTTGTTTTTAAAAAAGAGATGTTTAAAAGAAGGATTAAATTTACAAGAGATTCTATATATAGATATTTTACAGCATACAAATGCCAGTCATCGTGAACCCGAACCGTCGTTAGTCAAAATTAACGACCCGAAGCGCGACACTACCACTAGCAGAACATTTGGGTTGGCCGTAGAAACACTCAAAACCACAAGAAAGTTACTAAATATATTCCGAAATAACAAACCTACACTATGTTCACATTTACATATACAAAAACTCACGATACATTTCTGTAGATTGGTATAAAAAAGGTAGGCCACAAATTAGTCAACATTTGAAAAAATTGTATATAAAAAAACTATACGACATATTTTAAGAGCTGCTTATGGACAAGATAGTTAATTATTTGGTATTTATTTATTTAAAATTACATCACCTAAGTGACCACCGTTTTGACGTTTGCTTTCTTCGAAGCAAGCAGCGAAATTTTCGATACTTGTCGTCAAAGAGACTACGAGATCCCCAACATCTTTTTGCTAATTTTTTCTTTTAGTTGATGTAGTGTATTTGGATTATTGACGTATACCTACACAGTTCTTCAAATAACTCCATGAAAAGAAGTCTGCTGGGGATAGATCTAGACTTTTGAGTGGTAATGGAATGTCACTGCGTCTGGAAATCAGCTTTGCCGAAAATATGCCTTTTACCACCGGCAGGGACTCATTGGATATGCAACAAGTGGCTCCATCTTATTGAAACCGTGTGTTACTATTGTAGCCAGCAAATCCTAATAGCATCGATCCTAAGAACCCCCGTAATATGTCTTGCGCGGGATAGTAGATTCAAATGTTAACGAATTCTTGACCCGCCCTATATGTACAAACTACAAATTCGTTCATTTAACGCTACTCGAAATTTGCTACTTCGGGATAATATCTAGTTAATAATATATAGTTAATGAAATGTCTATTCCTGGTAGTCGAGATGTGAGAGCTTCAGGGTACAATAAAAATTTAAAGTTTGAGCCTGACACCGTTCTAAAAACACAATGGCTCTAAAAATGCAGCATGTTCTAGTAGTAGTACTGGTCGTAAAATAAAACAAACATAAAATGTTGGGATAATAAGTTTTTAAATTTCATTTTCCTTTTGTACCATAACTCGCTAACAAGTGCAATTTTGTCTGCGTCTTTTTTGCCATATTCTCGGTTGATGTTCGTCTCCTATTGATAGAAGGTAGGGGTGATTCGTAACGTTCTTGCATCGATTAGTATCCTTAACATCTCTCAACATCAACTGTACGTTGGGCAGCATTCTAACCATGATCACCTTTCCTTGTCGTTCTTTAGGAAGGATATCTCATCCCTTCACATTTAGAATGTGACTGAAGAAAACACATTTAAGTGTAACAAACTACACTAAAACTTTTGCAAAGTATTCATGTACGTATATAATCAACAATTATGACTGTTTTATTCAGATTAATAGTAGTTTGAATATTATTAGCTAAAGAAAAACTTATTACCAGCTAATAAAGATGAGATATGTTGGAGAAATAAGTCAGGTTTAAGATTACCTTCGGAAGTAAAGATATTGTTAATTTATTTTATACACCTTTATTCAAAAGTTGACACAAAAATAGTAATTCAAACCCTTTTGACAGTTGTAGCATAAAATTATGGTTTATTTTAATTTATTAAGAAGCTAACATTCACACTTCTTTTGTATAACATCGATTGATAACACACAAGTTAATACTGGTAATGTTTCAGCTATCGATATTAACTATTCTTCGTGCCTTAAACCGTACAGCCTTAATAGTAGCATATTACTATCCTCGCAAACACCATGACACAAACGGCATACAGGCGTAAATGCTTGCTGTTAGATATAAATTAAGAATGGGCACTACTGAGAACTAGTTCTAAATAAGGTATCTAACAGATTGTTTCTGTTCAAGTTTTAATACTATCTAATAATACTATACAAAACTATTCATAGTGTTCCATCTATCTACTGAATTTTATTATTTCTATTATTACTGTAGGGTTAGCGCTGCGCTTCATTTACTAGTTAATATACCTGGCCATCCTTGTTGTAGACCGACGGTTGTAAGTATTAGTGGTATTTGATGTAAAGGTGAGTACATGACAATTGGCCCAGAGTGAATTGCCTGAATCCAAAATTTCCGTAGCCGTTTACAACGTAGTGTTTTTGTTACTCTAATTATGACACTTAACCACCGAGACGTAAGAAGAGATAAATAAGGTATCACTTGCTTTTGTACCAATAGTGTACCAACCGAATGTCTTTGTTGTAACGTGAATATTGCATGTAAAAAAGTTCATTGTCTGTAGGTAAGAAAGTTTTTATACAGTGTTTAGTGACTAGTTATTGGTCATGACTTCGCGTAGGTTTGTTATCACGACGAGGAAAGACTTCCTCAAGAATCCAAGTATGTCTATGCCTGATTCTATTGAAATCGACAGAACAAATAGAACTCTTTTTGTATTTATTTAATATTATTTTCCACAACTTAAAATAACTTCATATAAAATTTCATCTGTGAGTGATTATGATTCTCAATATCAATTTTCACCCCACTTCCATCCACTAAGAGAACAATTTCTCAGATAAAAACAACAAATATATAAACATAGAACAACGAACTTTAACTTTAAAAATATTTAATGTGAAGTGTGATTAGAAGTTCCTTGTAGTGTTACATGCATTATATTTAAGTGCTCAAGCTCAAGTACAAATTGTAAATTTTAACTTATAAATGCGTCGTCATGCTTCACTGCTGGACAAAGAACCTCATTGGATCTGAGTTCAGTTGGACATCCTCAGAATACACAGGACTTAATACATTTATAATATTATTCTTCATTTATTTCAGTAATAGTTCGCTCAATCAACCAGGAATATTGTTACACAATATTAAATCGTGTCCTAACAATTTTTTTCCTCATATAACTAAAGCTAGTGTTGTTACAAACAAGTAACAATCAAACCAGCAGGCTATAGACGAATAACGTATTTGAAAGTTATTATTCTGTCTTGTCTATCCGTCTTATGTTTATTTTTCAACGTTCTTAAGACACCAACAACTATTTTATGCGCTGCTTTGCAGCTAGTTATCATAAAACTTCATGTTAGCAGTGTCTGTGTCGTTATCGGCACAGAGTGAATTTGATACGAAAAATCTTTTGGGTTAAGGCTGAGATAGTTTTGATCATAAAACGTTTCTGTAATCTTGTAGCGGTTTAGATATACTGGAATAAGTTTGGAATTCTATCAGGTTGCAAAATAATAGTGTAACAGAACGACATAACGCTCAATAAGAGAGAAAAGAGCATCAAGATACAGTCAGATTATAAAAGTTGGTGGGCTATGAGAGCACGACAATAATTTGGTTCAATTACTTCATATGTAATCGCACGTTCCGATGGGAAACGGCCCCAATGTTTATGCTGATATAATGGTTTTTTTAATGCGACAACGTGTCGTTTAGGAAATTAAATTTCAAATTTAAAGTCAACATTACCTGATACGTAATGTGCGATATAATATTTTCAAAAGGTTTTGTAATGTTCTTCTTACGTTATTGGCATTAATGTTCATGTGTTTTCTTGACAAAATTATCAGGTTCAGGCAGTAAATTAATATTAGACTATAAAACAAACTCACCCTGTAAAAATGGTATAAGCTTGCACATGAGGGCACCGAAGAAGAAGCGTCTGTAAATCTGTCCAACTAGCGTGAATGGCAAACAGAAGACACCAAGTAGAAAGTCCGAAATTGCCTGCAACAAAATAAATCAAATTGAATTCATGTAAGTAATTTTAGATTCCATTTGGAGGCTATACAGATAGACCAGATTTTAAAAGCATGTGGCTAGTATTACCCTTAATACATAATGTCGTTATTCACATTTTTTTTATATTAATAGCCTGCCAAAGTGACTCTACTCTGCCTGATGGATAGCATGAATAGAATCCAAGAGTTGTGGTCATCATAGTCATTGTAAATGGATGCTGGCGCTTTAATTTGATCCTCTGTAGAAGGGTAGTACTACCCCGGTCGAGCCACCCCGCTTGTGCAGAAATCAGCGTGGCTCTACTACCTACAATACATGATCCATCTTTAGTAGTTTATTATTATTATTATTACCAACAGCCTTTTACAGTCCACTGCTGGATATGTGACTCTCCTCAGCAAAAATATTTTGGCCTACTATACCACATTGGCCAGTCGAGTTGGAATAGAATTTGTTTCAAGTTTACCTTCTCATTGTAATGATATTTTCCTGAATAGTTTGTTCCCTTAGTCGACTCATCGACGACCACGGGATGAATAGGGGTGGTAACACTATATATTCTTAATCTGTCACCACACGGACAAGCATCAGAACTTTACGTGTATCAATCAATTTTTTTGTAGACGAATATCTTACTCACAACTTAAATCCAATTGAAAAAAAAATGTCGGAGTATTATATTCTCACACTAATAGTGATAAGTGAATAACTTTCATCACTTAATAAAGTTAACTTTCATAGTGTGTATTAAAGTTTGCGGACTCGTATCAAGCGTTAAAAACGATTTATCAGTTAAATCCGTGCTTATAGAAAATTTCTCAACTATTTAATGCGGGGTAATGCTGTGATATGAATTACTATGTACTCTTGTGCATAAACTTTTAACTGGGGATTTGACTTTAAACTTACGGAAAGACAACAGTTAAAAAAGTGATTAAAATACAATTTTATGAGTAACTTTTAGTGCCGTAGTTGAAACGTAACAAATGTCTATAGAAATTTGATATGGTCCACAGGAAAAAGATGACACTTCAATGCACGTTTACATACCACTTTATTTTGGATTGGTAGGGCTAGAATACATCTCAAAATAACTCAATTTCAAATACTTGGATGCCGTCGGCTATAAGTTAACATATCTTTGCTTATTTTTCTTATGTAATATATAATATTAACTACTTTAACTATCTAAATGCTTTCAGCACACGTGAATTGGATCTTACTAGTGGAGGTCTATTAATAGCTAATATAACTATTACGTTTAATTCAGTATGTATATATATATGTACGTATCTTCTTAATTATACGTCTATGTACAAAATTCAATAGGTAAATTCATCGTACACTATGTACTACATAGTACCTGTCAACTAAGCTTTTCTCGGTATTTTTCTTCTGTAAATCATAGTCGATTCACAATTTATTAACTTCTTTTGTTCACATCCCTAATTTTGTCACATAGATAAGTGTCAAGACGGGTCTATTAGGCAACACTATTGAGCCATCTCCATTTCTGTATCGGACTACTAGGCGCAGGCAAAAATTTCATACACACGTTGTTGACATTGCTGACATACCCAAAAGTCGAACTAAACGGTTTAACAGCTCTTTTTTGGTGAGAGTCGCCAAGATTTAGAACAACCTGCTTGGGTCTATTTTCCTGATGACTTGAACTCTGGAGCCTTTAATAGTAGAGTGAACAGGTTTCTTTTACACGGGCGTGTACCACCTTCGTCTTCATCTACACTTTCCATCAGGTGAGATGGAGGACAAACGCCTATTCCAATACAAATGTATAAAAAAAAAACATCATCTACTGAAGTATTAAACTTTTGCGTTGCTGTGTCGGTAACACAGTATTTACCTTCGCATTCTAATGACATTGTAGTAGATTTTCATTATTTGAAAATACGGATAAAATAACGTTTTCTAAAAATAAAACCTACCTAGATCAATTTATCGCCCCCAAAAATTGTTGGAGGCGTTTCCACGATTTAGATCATAAATATATATACAAGAATTACTGGTTTAAAGGATGTCTAAGGTAGAATGTTCCATTCTAGGTTATCACTATACATGTATACTATGTACAAATTCATACTAAATCCAATCTATTTGTACCTATAAAGAATTTTATATAATTAATTTTCTTTAATCTTATAATTTAGTCTATGATTAATAAAATATCATAATTGAACGAATGTGTTGCCAAATAAAATCATTTATGATCACGTGTATCGTTAATGTTGCGTGTTTGCGTAAATGCGTGCGTGGAACGTAAAAATGCCCAAAAACAAATTTCCAAACACATTTTTTCTTTAATATTCATTGAAAGCCGTCACACACCCGGTTCATGTTCGATCTGATAAAAAAAACATGTTTCAACTCGAGTTTTTATTTAATGCCATTTAAGGAAATAAGGAGGTTTTCTTATTTATATATATTGTGTGTTTATATTACGAGTATTGTTTATATTATACGGTAAACTTGTTAATTCTGTTATCCATTGAATACGAACAATCACTACCCAAATACTTGTTTATTTACGTAGTTTCAAGTTCCCACATCTACATCATCACAAGATGCTTCTCTAACATCTTATAGGGATTTGTGAACTTAGAAATTCTTAATTCATGTCCGACCGATCGACTAATTATAAATCTTTTTCTATTCCAGTATCTTGGCGATTTTATCTTGTTGTCAGTTTGAACATTAGTTCCTGAGACGGCTTTGCTTGAACTTTCGTTTCAATTAAAGTTTTCTCTAGTGAAGAGACAGAAATCCTTTTATGATTGAAAGGCACGAGTATCCGATGTGCTGTTTTATTCTGATTTTAGTGCCAACACATTTTATAAGTATTTTCATTAACAAAATTATACAGAACGCGCTTATAAGTGTACGATTACTTCTTCTATTGTGCTGGATTACACGCTATAAGCGTTTTAAAGACTCTATACAGCATGTGATATCAACAATATTAGATATTGAGCTAATACTTAAGTGAAATGTTATTATTCTTCACTTTAGATTGATCTTTGTTTAAACTGATGATTAGATAATAGTCTTAATATCTTTGTTTTTGTTATATAGTTAGTATATAGTATGTGTATAGTGTATAGTATATGTAGTATACAGTAGTAATAAAGTTTTTGTTATTACCTTTTTTTTCATTTTCAGAACTTCTAATCTCTTACACAACTTCTAAACACAATTCAAAAAGCACTGTCATTGTATGCGTTGTGTGCGTGTCGTAAAATTAATGGAATTTTATTTCCTTTGATGTCGGAGTGATAGTCTACCATCTTGTGCATATCATGACTCCACTTGGCCTTTGTGCGTCTCAGTTGTAACCTCAAAAGTCACAGTCACTATGACCTCGAAGAATGCTGTCGTTAAGGTTACTTTATTGCTGTTCACCGTGTGATTGAGACTATTGATGTGTCCCTTTCTCACTTTTAATTCTACAGGGAGTAGTAGCATATAAAACTTTCACTTACTGTATGTCACATGGAACTTATTAAGATATTTACATGACACAGTAAACAAACAATAAAATATACACTAACTAGAAGCAAATTAAGCAAAAATGTTTTACCTGTACCGCCCGGGGCGTCAAGAAAGAAAAGGCCGCCTTTGTCAAGCTCAACTCGTTGTAATATTTTGTTATAAATGTTTTTTTGTTCGGGTAGCAGGCGTGGTTCAGTTTCGCTGACCTGAGCGTCTAATAAAGCAATATCGTAGCTTAGCTCTTTGATCAAATCGGTCGACAACTCTCCTCGACGCTCTGGTGTTGGCATACCGAAGTCAGACAATTTCTTACCGGAAATCGTTATTATTTTGTCCTCTATATGTCTCAGTGCTTCATTGAAACATAGATCACTGATGATGAGAACGTTGACTTGATCCATCCTTTCAAATCTATGCAAGATATCCTCCGATAATGCAGATTTATACTTATCCCATAGTTGAAGAGGATTGGATAAACCGCAAGTGCATATCAATATTGCAAATAGTTCTCTTATTTGCGAAGGAGAGCGACACAGCACTGCCTCTTCCATTGTGGCATCCCAGTGGTTGTCATCTTCCAACAACCCCAACTTCTCACACGCTTGTCGAAAAGTTTCAAGTTCTTGGCCGTCAACTGTTTTTAGATCCAAAAAGCTAGTGGGGCCCTGTACTACATTCAGCAGCATTCGCAAACAGTAACATTCGAAGTTACTAACATGCACTGTGTAAATGCGCCCAAGAGCATCTCCTGCCTTCACACCTGGCCAGCCGTCGACAGGTGTGCCTTGTAAACGACGTTTCCATTCTTTCGACGACACGTTCCATGTATAGTAGCGGGGTACGTCAACATAAAGTAATGTTTTTGCAAATGCGTCATTTTGGCAAAGCAGGAAAAATGCAGTTAGTGTCGTCTTAGGTGGTGCGGCCATTCTCTCTCTAAAATTGTTTTCAGTGAAGTAAATCCGCTGACCATTAGGCAGATGAACCGCAAGGTGAGTGACTGTTGGGTGTCTTTCATGTATAGGCAGACCCAAGATCCGCCACGCTGCTTCGTTACTACTAACATATCTACCGGCTCGATACGTTTGCACCTCATCTCTCGGGTCAATATTAACATTCCCTTGCTGTCGAATGTTAAAAATAGCCTGGTCGCTGCCTTTGTTTATATATTTACAAATATATTTTATCGCCTGTACCGTATTGCAGAACTCTACATTTATGTGACAGTTATAAATTTTAGACAGAAGAGGAGAATATGGGACAATCCAGCTATTGTCAACCAATACTTCCTGTGTTCCACCTCGGGTTTTTAGAATTATCGTACGGCCGCCATCTCCTGGTGTTCTACGCCTGTACAAAGGATAGCCTTTGTCGTTAGTTTGAGTATCTTTTAAAAGCGCCCTTGGATACTTTTTGGTGCATTTTCCTTCTTTTATGCATGGTGATGACGGATTTAGTGCACCACAGGGACCGTGAATCATATTTTTGGTTACAGTATCGTAGAGTTTTCGATCACTTTCTGGATTTGGTATCTCCGCACTTATGACTTCATCAATTTGGTTGGGGCGTAATTTTTCCGTCAACCACAGCAGTAAGTGCACGTGAGGCAGACCTCTTTTTTGCCACTCGATCGAGTACATGAAACACTTCATATCTCCAAATATTTTACCTTTTGTAAGTAGAGCAACCAATTTTTGTACTTTTATTTTAAATAACCTGGCTGTTAAGTCATGTCTGTCTGTTGCATTTTGACCTGGAATGAGCTCTTTAGTAATTTCTGGCCAAGCGGGATTACATGTCATTGTAATAAACAGATCAGGCCTCCCGTAGTTACGCACGTATGTGAACGCATCCTGCGTGTACTCATAAAGATATCTCGTGCTATTTACAAATGACGATGGGAGTATTACCAATTGACCCAAATTGTTTGGATCTAAATCCGCATCATTCCTGACCGCGTCTTGTAAATGTATATAGTTTTCTGCTCGCAGTTTTGTTTGGTTTAAAGCAATAAACCTTAAGCGCTCACTCTCCACTTTGACATACATGTCCACCAAAAACTGAAGAAAGAGAAGCCTACATCGAAGCAATAAATTAAAATTGTTGCGACGTACCATCATATGATACGCATAAAAGTCTTTGCACGACACTTTTTTGTTCGGTATAGGCTGTTTTGTAACTGGGTTTGTCTGAGGAATATCAAAACTGTACCCCTCTTGTCCTTTCCAAAAAATTATCGGGTACTCGAGAGAATCATAAAATCTATGAGTGTCCGGAACTCTAGTAAGCCGGCCATCGTGCGCCTGAATAACAATGTCCCGAGACGCAGTTTGTTCAGTACTAACTACTACGGCAGCTATTTCGTTTGTGGTCGGGGCATTAAATCGTCTTTCGTGTTCACCACGTGGTACACGATCTGGGTGTATCACGACCTTGTAATTATCGTTAGTCACTCTATCTTTAGCCATTTTAAATTCATGCACTAAAACGTTGTGATCATGTAGAACTTTTTGTATTTTTTGAACTGTGTTTCTTTCCACACTTGGTACGTACTCAGAACGCCTATCAACTTGTGCTTCCTCATCACCCATGAAATAAACTTGCAAAAATTTTGGTTGCGTATTAGCAGCAGGAAGCAAAGAGCCAATTGTGTGGTATATTTGCCCTTGGATTGTAAAAATCGGGCAAAATCCTGGCATCGACACAATGTTATCAGCTCCAAAAGATGTCATATGGAAGCATGTATTGTATTTTCTTATGTTTTTTAAAAAACGGCGAGACTCATCTGTTTTATTTGGAAAAAGTTCTTTAAGAGGTTCAACAGGCTCGTCTATTGAAGGAAGAACTACTTTTCCTCCCGAACAACACATGCCTGCAGCTTCCTCTTTCCATTTAAGAGCACCGCAAAATCTGCATTCTTTATTTATCGCTTCTATTTTTATAAGCTTGTGGCTTTCGTAATCAAGAGTTTCATCGTACTCAAATGCAGCTTTATCGAATACTCCCCACGCGTTTCTTGTAAATATTAATCGTCGCTGTTGTGCCCTTTCAGCAACAGCGCGTCTGCGAGCTTCAGCAGCTTCAACAGTTTCAGTAGCTCTTTGGGACCCTATGTAAGTCGCTTGCTGAAGACGCCGAGCTTGAGACTGTTCGGGTGTCTCAGAAGCCCGTTGAGATGCCAGATATTCAGCGTTCTGTTGACGTCGAGCTTGAGACTGTTCGGGTGTCTCCGCAGCCCGTTGAGATGCTAGATACTCAGCATGCTGTCGACGTCGATCCTGGGACTGTTCGGGTGTCTCAGAAGCCCGTTGAGATGCCAGATATTCAGCGTTCTGTTGACGTCGAGCTTGAGACTGTTCGGGTGTCTCTGCAGCCCGTTGAGATGTTAGATACTCAGCATGCTGTCGACGTCTATCTTGGGACTGCTCTGGTGTCTCAGCAGCTCTTTGAGCTGCCTCACGCTCTGCTTGTTTAAGCCTTCGCAGTTCGGCTTGTGGAAACGTCTCGTTAAGTCTAGCTACTTTCATAGTTCGAGCTTTATTAGAGCTTTGGGAAAGATTAGACTTACGCTTTCGCGGCATAATTCTTAAGTACGTGTTGTTTCTATACTTCCAAAAAATACAGTACGGTAGTTATTGTTATGATTGTACTTTAATGCAATCCTTGCCTATTTAATTAATCCTATCCTAATAATCCTATAAATACTATCTATATAGTAATTCAATTATCAATGAAGTAATTCGTTATAATTAACCTATTTATATAATTTGTTATAATTAACTGTAAGTAACCTATCTATATAGTAATTGAATTATCAATGAAGTAATTCGTAAAATCATCAAATAAAACTTAGCGCAGTTTTTTACAATAAATTCTTTATCAAGATTACAAAAAAAAAACTTATTCTTTAAAATTAACTCTAAAAAGTATTTTAGGTGGAATTTTCTGAAAAAAAATCTGGTAGTTTTTAAATTTTTATTTCGCTGTAGATTTATTTGTTTCTTTTTTTTTATTTTAAATTACTTGTCAGTATGTCAACGCTTGAAATTGATAAATTGCCTAAATTTTGCTTACTTTTTACCAAACAACCTTAGTAGAACAAAAATTCGCAAAACGGACACAACCGTCAACGACGTCTGCCCTCACGCGTCTGCCCGCATTCGGGTCGCGCATTCAGCGATGAGCCACTTCTTCCCCACCGCACCTACCCCGCTCCCCCCACGCCCCGTTTGCCTGGCGCCGCTGCCGGTATTTATCACCGAAACGGTATTTATCGCCGAAATTGCTATGACTCTGCATTTTAAATCTGTGATATCTTCGAAAATATTTATTTAATTTACATGCTGTAAAAAGCCATATTGATCTTTATTAAATGCACAATGTATTTAAGATACTTAATTGGATAAGGATTAATACTGTATTGCTTAAAATCGCTTCGTAAATAAGCCATTATTTCTCGTACAAAGTAAAGGATAAAAAATGGTTATTGTGGGTTATTCCTAAGAGATAAACATATACCATCACGGACTTTTTTGTAGACCTTTTTAAGTTGTACATTACTGTAGTAAATTGTTTTGATCTATCTTGTAGGATTCAGTCAGCGTTTGCAATGTAAGCGCAAAAAATGTGTTTTTTTTACGACCTCACATTAAAAACCTCAAAAATTGTAGCCTATGTGTTATTCTGATGTATAAGCTATAGCCTATGTGTTATTCTGATGTATAAGCTATATTGTGGTAAAGTTTCATTCAAATCCATTCAGTAGTTTTTACGTGAAAGAGTAACAAACATCCATACATCCATACTTACAAACTTTCGCCTTTATAATAGTAGTAGGATATACCTAAACTAAACGTAATATAGCTCTATGAAAATAACAATACCAGTTGGTTCCAATTATATTCAGCGTTATTATTTCCCCTCAGCACTCAGTACGTCTTGACTCAGCATGAACATGGAAAATTCTTTACGTTAAAGAGGATCAATGTGTATCGTAGTCGATGTTCCTGAATAACAATGAGATATGGGTAATATAATTTAATTCGCACCCATTGCGGTATTCAACAAAATGGTACTTCCTTTTTAGTTGTCTTTGTGGCGTAAAATGTACTTTAGCAAATAATAAATACATGGCAATGATTTTTTTTGTGTTAAAAAATGAAATCAAATAAATTGCTCTTAATTCCTAGAACCCGCTTGAATATATTTTAGCACATGGAGTAGAATAAATAAAGATAGAAAATTGAAATGACACCTTAGGTATGACCTTTAATTACTTGTTTAAAAAACTAACCTCTAGTTACATTTCGTGTTTAACATAATCCTTGAAGAAATACCGTATTTATGGTTTTAATAAAAAAATCTGACAATCTTAGTTTTATGGCCATTTAATCCAAGACCACACTAAACATAAAGTGATGAAAGAAAAAATTATTATTAAAGACGAGACTGTTTAAGTGCTTCGAAAAAAAATAAGAAAGAAAAAGTGCGCCTAAAACACATCTTGTGTCGCGGGGTCTTTGAAAATATACGGAAACGGATGCAAAGAATATCTAGACTTCGATTTTTCTCCAATATGAATTTCGAAAACACAACACTCAGCGCAGTAAGAAATAGCGAATCGTAAGGTGACCACTTAAATCAAAAAGCATTTTGCCTACTCTCATAATCAATAAACTCCATAGGCCTCAACACATTACAGTTATAAATGTACAGACTTCTTAATAAAAAGGAAGTATTTGGAAGAACCTGAACTTAAAGCTCTTAGCGGATTGTCGGTAAACCTTTTTAAACTTATGCAAAGTCATTCTACACATCTAACAATAAAGGCACTTACTTTAAATCCAACTACGTAACTGTAGCTTCAACCAACATGTGCAAATGAGATTTTAGAATGGCACAGAGATTCGTAAGTCAGTTAAAATACAGTCACGAAGTTAAGTCACTAAAATTTTTCTCTTATTATTAATATATTAGCTTTTACCACAGTTTCGGTTCCTGATTTAGCCAATTTTTCAATTTCAATTTCTCGAGATCAGTTTATACAGAGTCAAAAATTCCTGTGTTTTTCTTGTATCTTGGTTATTGGGTATACAAAAGAAACGTTAAAAAATTTAAGTAGTACAAGTGTAAAATTATTACAAATAAACTTAGATTCAGATTTGTACCATTTGAATCCACATTAGCTTTATGGCAAAATACTTTTCTTCAGATGGAATTTATTCAATAATCTTTAACCCAAAGAATTATTGGATTCAATTTCCAACTTGTGAAGATTTAACTTTTTATACAATTAGACCATTAATCCATATCTGCTTTCTACTACCTGCAGTCATTATTCACCGTTTAATTACTTTATGCTAATATATTCTGAATTTCAGTAAAGCTTTAAAAGACCTACAAAATGGGTCAGGAACAGAACACCCGCGACACAGGATACGACGAAAAAAAAGTAAATAAAGTAATCATAGTAATTATTATTTGTAATATTTTAACATCATATAGATACTGCAGTGTCATCAGAGACGAAGACGGAGAGTTGGTATAGAGTTTGGGTCAATTTTTCCTTCTCCTTGCAGTGCTATTGTCCAGTGTAGGTTACTCCTTTAGTGGGCTCTTGCGACAGCCACGCGATGAATAAGGGGGGTGGTGGTGACACGGAGTATTCTTAATTAATTACTACCCGGATCTGGTTTCAGGAAACATCATCATCATCACCATCATCATCAACAGCCTTTTACAGGCCACTGCTGGACATAGGCCCCTCCATAGCAAGTAGGTTTTGGCCTACTATACCACGCTGGCCAGACGGGTTGGAATAGGGTTTGTTTCAAGTTTTCCTTCTCTTTGTAATGATGATGTCTTGCATACTTTGTTCCCTTAGTCACCTTTTACGACATCCACGGGATGAATATTGGTGGTAACACTATATATTCTTAGGCCGTCACCACACGGACATCAGCAAATAAAAAAAATTCTTTCAACATGACCTAAATATTACTTTACAATAGTCTATTCTGATATTTTATACGACATCACAAGCCATAATAGAATCACCCATTGTACTGTTGTGTAACTCTTTTTTGTATAAGGTTTCTTTACTTATCTATCAACTTGAAATTACAAGTATCCAGTATATGTTGATCTGTCCTGGTTCCTATATGCGCCAAGTTTTATTAGTTTTTGAAATATAGGTCCACTCATACCTCCATTCCATTTATAGTTATTACCGTTTAATATATTTTTCAATGGTCAGAGCAACTGATAATCGTGCTTATCACAGTTCACTGGCTTAGCTGCCTGCTGTAATAACAACTTAGTGTCATAGAAGTTCTTTGTATCAAATATTCTATTCACGGCTATTCACAGAGACCATCAAACAACGACTAATGCCACGTCTTTTTGTGTAAAAAACTTCGCTAAGTTCTTCCACTGACAATACAATTTATATGAAAATTTAGTTTATAACGAAAGTTTTAGATTATCTGACTGAACAATCGTGCCTGGTGGTTGTGATTTCATATATGAATAAAGTATGTTAAGCAATGATTGTACTGTTAAAGATATTTTTTCTGTAGGACATATTTATAATATAAATATTAACTTGAGGAACCTTACTTGTTGACTACAAATTAGATAGAGCCGTGGTTAGAAGTTATCATTTGGTTACATTGACTCCTACTATAAAATTAGATTTTATATTCTATTAAGTTCTATTAAATTCTGTCAGATAATTTGTGATACAAATTAGACAGTAGCTATACACGAATTTACAGTTATACTATACACGAAAGCATGTCCCAACTATAAATGTTTTTAAAGCTGCAAATTAACAACACTTGCTTCAAGTATTACTATCTTCAATTTATCGTCTAACTTTACTTACTAATCAGCACAACAGTTCACAAGATAACTTCATTGATTCTTGTGTTTTTCAAAATTGATTTCGGACATCAACACGTAATTGACAATGCACTTATCATTGAAATCAAAAAAAATTCCTTTACTCTTTAATCAAAGTTGATGATAAAAGATAAATTGTATCGCGTGATACATATTTTTAGGTCTTTGTTTTAGGTTACCGGAAATAATATGGTCCCGGTCTCCTTTAGAGAAGGACGCCTGAGACCGGCCGCCGGGGTGGTTTTTAGTGGAATTACCACATACTCCTGGCTCCTGCGTCCTCAAGGAGTCGGAGTTTCGAAAAGATTTTCCAACCCAGCAAAAGAAAAAAAACAAGAAAAAAAGGTCTTTGTTTTAACTCACATTGGCATAGAATCGAAACTTCGATATTGAAGTTCGTGGGAGATTCTTTGGTGTCTGAGGGGCTAATATGAGTTTAATTCACATCAAATCACTGTCGATTTTGATGAAAATTTTAGTGCAGATCAATCACAACACCGAATGTGATCACCATGGTTATCGAGTTTATATGAACTAAGCACACTTTAGGTCAGTTGCGTTATTTCGTGGATGGGTTCGTATACTAAATTAAATTAAGTGAAATATGTCATCCTAGTGCAGGATTGTTAAATTACTTAATTGTAATATTATGAATTATTGTTTATTATATGAAGTAATATCATACATCATCACAATCATCATTAACAACCTTTAACAGCCTACTGCTGGACATAGGCCTCTCTTAAGATAATTAATGAAATATAACCAAGTTATCTCTTCGTTACATGAGGCAACTACTATATAATGCTGATTTTCTCAAGGATAATTAAGATTTCGTTCAGTTTAACCTCGTGTACCTAAATAATAAGATGATTAATTACCGTTACATGAAGTCTTGTCTATCAAAATATGTTAAAATTTGTCAGTGCAGTTGGATCCTATAACTATAAAAGTAATACCTTCTCGTTAGTATTACTTCTGCGAAAAATATTCGAACACTGCATACGGCGTAAGCTGATCCATACGCAGAATTATCATAACTTAATATTACATTAACCTGTTACTTTCCAAAGTTAGATTAAAACATAAAAATAGGTTATAAATCACTGCACTTAACGTTGGGTATCTTAATGTTGAGAAAAAGAGCGGGCAAAAACTTGCGTGACTGGCAATGTTTGCCATATATATTATAGAAGTTTTGTGAAAACTATCAAGTCATACTAAAGGATGATTTCTAACAAGTAGCCCGCATCGTATCGGATCGGAAGGGATCCGAATGGATACGACGACAAGTCACCCAAACAGACTGCATGTCTGATACTTCGCAGTACACTTGCAGCTTCGATCACATTCTAAAGGCGCCTTTGGTCAAGCTACTGTACGTGGCTTGATAAATATAAACTTTGAATACTGTGAACACGATTTCAAAATATTTATGGATTGTAAAATCCGGTCTGATCCGATGTGATGTAAGTCGTTCGGTGAAAATTATCTTTATCGCGAACGGAATCACAACGTCGTAAAGGCTTGTAACATTTTTAATTCTGTATTTTGTAACTCAATAAAATCAATTTTTGAAACAATAAAATTAGTGAACTCAATACATGATTTATGGAAAATAATTTACCTTAAAAAATTAAATACACAGATTCTTTCCTATCGATCAGTGAGATTGTAGTTTAATCTTTAAAACTATTCAAAAAGTATTTGTTATTGCCATTTAAAAATAACATTAATACCGCAGCATGTGAAACTTACATATAAAGAATAGAAATCCAGAAATTTATGAACGTGAAATATTTATCGATTACTGTACCTACTATTGGATTATAAGACTACTAAAGAAGACTACTGAATAATTATCAAAGGAAACTTAAGAAATGTAAAAGTATGTGTTTACAGATTTATAAATGTGCAGTGACATAAAATGAAAACATAAACCTGTCTCTCCAGGAAAGTGGTTCTACGCTGTAGCTGGTTGTCTATAATGGCGTCGCTGTCAATTAGTTCTTGTGACACCAGTGACCTATATTCCAGTTATTCTAAAGTACAGTATTGGCGTGCACCACTTGATATTTCATTCAATGTCTTTATACGTTTGCTTGACGAAAAAAATATAGAGTAAAACAATAGAGTTCACTAACCAGCTGAGTACAAATTATTTGTAAAGGTATTTTTAGAATATGATGTCTTTAAGTCTGACTGTCTCGTTGGTCTAGCGGTTAGCGTATATGACTGCCGGGCCTGGATGTGGTCTCGGGTTTGATTCTCCGGGTCGGAGAAGAAAAGTGTTATTGAGTTTTTCTGATAATGAAATACTTAATAACAACCTAACAGCCCGGAGTTGGAAAGTTGGAGTATTAATTCCCGTGCCTTGGAGAGCACATAAAGCCGTTTATCCATCGCTTGGTCTCTGCCCGGTCGTGTCAGATTGTGCGAGTAAGGGAATACTTGTACACTTGTGCACTATAATATCTCTTGCATATTTGAATGGTCTTTCGGAATTTGAACAGTTCTGAGAACATCACTTAGTTTGAATACATATGAACATTAAGTATTATTTTTATCAGTCAAGCTCTCTAGAACATTGACGATGTCAGTTATAGCCCTGTGTCAATATATTTTCAAAAACTAAACCCGAAAAAACTACGAGTAAAACACCGTTGTTTTAATAACTTTCAAGCACGCTACATACTATTGACCCTTCTAAGCTTATTGAACATTTGAACCTGAAATTATTGGCTTTGTGAATAAATATTATAAAATTGAGATGAACCAGACGTCAGACACCCTTTGCTTAGTTAGAAATGTAAAAGATTTTGATTAAAATAAATAATATACAAATTCATTACCGTTTAATTTTATTCTTAGTTGATCAGAATCTTCGAAATTATATTTCTTGAAAATTATCAGCTAGTTGCATTACAGCTGCTGGACTTCCATCAACAAAACCACTTAAGTCTGTTAATGATGACTATTACAAACAGAAATATTCAACGTTCAATCATTTCTAATTATTCTTTTGTGACGGATCTTGCATTTCAGACGTTATCTTCCTTTTGGTCTGCAGTATCGGGAGTCAACTGACTAATAATGAACGCAATTTGACTTTGTGTATATCAATGCAAATAAAACAAAGAGTGCTTTGTACTTTCGCCACAAAGGTCAAAATAGAATAAACCTTCAAAACATGACACACGACTACAACAGTCGTGTTAACAGCGTGATGTTTTTGTGATTCATCTGCATTCTGCATTGATTTGTTAGCATTTCATTGGCACTATTTTATCAGAATATATTGGTTATAATTATTTTCTAGTAATATTAATAATTAACCTATCACATTTACGGTGATAAATGCACTTAAATTTTCATTGTTGCCATGCCGCTTCTATTTGTGAGTTTAATTTAAGATTTTTGATCTTCCCATACTGTTTTAGTAGACAGAGATAAAACCTTCAATTTTTAAATTAGGGAACAAAATTTTATATATGTCGACAAATATAAGAGTAAAAGATAACTATTTGGATCTAGGAAGGGAGTTAGCAGTGAACTGGCTAACGATAGAGGGTAATAAAATAAGTAGATTTTAACGCCAGCTTCAAATAAGTTTAGGTAAAAGATTTTTATTTATTCGTTCTATATTAAGAACCTGCCAAAGTGGCTCAACTCTGCCTGGCCGGGCAAAATTATATTAATTCAGTGATTCAGTGCTCGACAGAGCAACTGTTCTTTGCTTTCGAGATTCATAACTTACTACACTGTTTGACAATACAAAACAATATCCCGTATAGGACCTTCTATCTATATTACAAGAGGCTCAGTCAGCGTTTACAAAACCTTTTAACTCCTGGTTATTTTTCTTAAAAATTAATCCGTAATTCTTTGTCTTTTGCAAATATCTAAGTAATCTTTTTAAATCTTTCCAATGTGTTTCGTTGAAACATGTATTATATTGACTTAAAAAACTGACACTATATGAGATATCTGGTCTTGTAAGCACTGAAAGATACATGAGGGATCCAATCAGTTGTTGATATGGGTAAGTTTCTTTATCAAAATTTAAATCTTTTTCTAATTTTAAGTTCACTTCCATAGGAGTATTTGAAGTATTACAATTAGTCATGCTAAATTTTTTCAAAATATAATTAAGAAAATGCTGTTGATCCAAAGTTACAGAATCTTTTTTAACAGTTACTTTCATTCCAAGGCAGTTCTTAATCAGTCCTAAATCTTTAATTTTAAAATCTGATTCTAATTTTGTTTTTAACATTTTAAAGCTTTCATCACAATTATAAAATACAAAAAAATCATCAACAAACAATGTGACACACACCTTGATGTTGCCTTGACATTTAAAAAGTAAACAAGGTTCATAATCAGACTTTGTGGAACCCAAATTTATCAAACTATTCTCTGCCTTTATGTACCACGTCCTTGCAGACTGTTTTAATGCATAGATGGCTTTCTTTAAACGCAAAACTTTGTTATCACAATTTTTAAAATTAGAATTCTCTGGAATTTCCATGTACACACATTCTTTAATGTCACCATTAATAAAGGCTGTTGGAACGTCTAAGTGGTTAAATTTTAAGTTAAGCTGAACACTCAATGCAAAAAGTAACCTCAGTATGGAATAACGTAAAACTGGGGAAAAGGTTTCATGATAGTCAATACCGTTGATCTGCGTGAAGCCCCTGGCTACTAGTCTGGCTCTGTAACGCACCTTATCACTATTATCACTTTTCTTTTTAAGCACCCACTTATTTTTTACCACTGTACCTTTACTAGGTCTTTCCACCAGTTCTCAAGTGTCATTATCTGCAAAGAATTTCAGTTCCTCTTGCATTGCTCTATACCATTGCACTTTTTCAGGACCAGTAAGAGCGTCTTTTAGAGAAATCTGTTCACTGGTAAAATCTTCAACATACATATTAACATAACCGTACCTATTTGGTGCCTTGCGAATGCGTTTTCTTTGTCGTTCACAGTCTTGATCAATCATATCCGTCTCTTCTGCAGTTAAACATTCATCAAAATTATCATCTTCTACACTTGATAAATCAGTACTAGGACAATATGTAGGATCATCATCATAAATTGTTTTCTCACTTCCTTCTAATCCTTCTTCTTCTGCCCTTTTTTCAGGTTCCCTCTCTTCAGCCATAATTTCTATTGTGTCATCTTTGGGATTCTCCATAATAACCACATCTCTAGCCAAAGTAATTTTGTGTGTATCCAACAAGTCGTAACAAACTGGATTTTTTGTCCCACTTTTGTCTTCTTACCTTGGGAATGTGGACTATAGCTTGACTTCCGAAGACTCTGATATGATTGAGATTAGGCTTCTTTCCCGTCCCCATTTCAAAAGGTGTTTTATCTTCTTCAAACCAGCCGCTGGTGATCTATTTTTAATATAGACGGCTGCATTCACTGTTTCAGCCCACAGGCGTTTGTCAAACTGAGGATCAAAGAGAAGACAGCGCGATTTTTCAACTATAGACCTGTTGTATCGTTCACTTAGGCCATTTTGTTCTAGAGTGTAAGCAACAGTTTTCTGATGAATAATGCCATTCCTTTTTAAGTATTCTTCCATTTCTGTAGAAAAGAACTCACCACCATTGTCTGATCGCAATATCTTAATTTTCTCTGACTTTCGGTTCTCAACTAGTTTCTTCAATTCTCGAAAATATTTGAAAGCTTCATTCTTTTCTTTCAAAAAATAGACAAAGCACATCCAGCTGTAATCATCAATAAATAATAGATAATATCTGGCCAAACCGAGTGATTTCTGTTCCATTGGTCCACATAAGTCTGTGTGAACTAATTCTAGAACTCTGCTGCTGGAACTTGAACTGAGATGAAGAGGCAGCCTGGTTTGTTTGCCTTCATAACAAACTACACAACTTAATCTTAATATATATAAATCTCGTGTCACAATGTTTGTCCTCAATGGACTCCTAAACCACTTAACCGATTATAATAAAATTCGCACACCATGTGCAGTTCGATCCAACTTGAGAGATAGGATAGTTTAAATCTCAAATTATAGTCGCAATTTTAATTTATTGCTAATTATTTGTCTGTTATTATTTGACAGTCACAATTATCTGTTAACTCCAAATGATTCTAACAGATGTCGATACCTTTCGACTGGGTTAAGTAAGTAATCAATAGATGGCGCTGCTCTGGTAAATCTACGAACGTGTCATATAAGCTACATTTTAACAGCATAATTGCCACGTGTTGTTGACGTTGGTGAATGTTCCCGGACCAACGTCTTTTGAATTTTTACGAACAGTTAATGGTCGAGTATTCAATACATACCAGGATGCATGTCGTGAACTGCAATTGCTAGAAGACGATAACCATTGGGACTTAACGCTTGCTGATGCTACGTTGACATCAACACCGAATAACATTCGTCAGTTGTTTGCAATTATTTTGACGACATGTTATTCTTCGCAAGTACAGACTTTGTGGGAAAAATATAAAAATTGTATGACAGAAGACATCTTGCACCGAATAAGAAAAACAAATCAATGCCAAAACATAGATTATACACCAGAGATGTACAATGAAGCAATGGTCTTGATCGAGGATTTATGTGTTCTTATTTCAAATTTACCACTTAATCATTATGGTATGCCATCACCTAATCGTCCAGCCACCGACTTAGTCAATACCGATTTACAACGAGAAAATCAATATGACCATGGAAGTTTAACAACAATTATCATGAACAGTGAACCATTATTGACAGCAGAACAAAAAATTATTTATGATCGGATTATGCTGGCTGTTGCTGCTGAACAAGGCGGTTTTTTTTTCTTGGATGCACCCGGTGGAACCGGTAAGACATTTTTAATATCGTTGATTCTTGCCAAAATACGGTCGCAACAAAAAATTGCATTAGCAGTAGCATCGTCAGGCATTGCGGCTACTTTACTGGATGGTGGGCGAATAGCACATTCATTCGTTCATAATAAACCAGATGCAATGTGTAACATCAAAAAGAATAGTGGAATAGCTGCAGTGTTGCGGAAGAGTTCTATAATAATTTGGGATGAGTGCACAATGGCACACAAATATTCACTTGAAGCATTAAACAGAACTATGCAAGATTTAAACAGCAATAATAAACTTTTCGGTGGTGCTATCTTACTTTTGTCTGGTGACTTCCGGCAGACCTTACCGGTTATACTTCGCTCTACTTTCGCGGATGAGATTAATGCATGTTTGAAACAATCATTCTTATGGTGAAGTGTTGAAACACTTCGATTGACCATAAATATGCGAGTACAATTGCAAAATGATCCATCAGCACAAATATTTTCCGACTGCAAAACATAATGCACAAGGCGGACTTAATGCCTAGTGGCATTTTCTGCCAGTGTGTATATATATGTCCCCTATACCGGTATAAGCAAACCCAGAATATAGAAACTAAAAAAAAATATGACTAATTGTTCACAATGTAAGAAAGCTATGTGCTTGCATTGTTTTAACGAACAGCATGCAAAGTAATATAGAATAAATTAGATGAACCAATAGTTTGTATTTTATTTAACAACACCCCATACTTTTATGCACAATACTATAACAATATAAAAAAGCAATAGAAATATAACATAGACATGAACATTCATCGATATAAATTCATTCCCATCACTAATGCCGCCCCGATTTAGTGCGATGTGTGGTCTAAAACGACCTCAAATATATTTTAGGTGTTTTCTCTAAAACTAAAAATCAGAACCCGGGGCGAAGCTAGGTGTACATAAAACAATACCATGGAAGTAATTTTAGCATAAAATTAAACATCGAATCACGCTCCTGATCAAGTTACAACACATTTACCAAATGATTGAAACATGAGACAGAAAAGGCCTCAACCGCCTTACAAGGAAGTTTAGCTTGGGGCTGATTCCACCTCAGCCACACCGGCTGAAAGTTCTTCAAAATGTAGCCCGCAGTGAACGTGTTAATGAGATCGTAGGTAACATGCATAATCAACGTTTTCAAAATTTAAAAGGAAACCAGACATATTATATATAGCATTGAATTGTTTGAAATAAACTATGAATTACAAAAATACTATCAGAATAATGAATTAAAAAATAAATTTTGGTAATAGCTTGGGAATTAAAACATTTGTGATACACATCAAGTTTGTACATACGTGTATGCCAGCGCCTCATGCCACCTTGAGTGTGGTCGCGGATGGACGGGACGGGTTTCCCGCTGCATTCCCTACACTAGCCAGCCGCGAAGAAGCGACGTCCACGTGTACCATACGTCACCTAAATAGAAAGTTTATCAAGGGCAGGGCAGGCGCTAGAAGGGATCTGGATATCGTAAAACCAGCTGTTCCCGGATCCCTCCTATGTCAGGTGCAGAGTAGCACACCGGGTAGTTTTAGTCGGTCTGATTCCGACACACCACCCTGCCGTAAACTCTGGTGGGGTGACGGCCTGCGGGGGCTTCCACACGTTTAAAAAAAACAGTTACACTTAAATCAATCATATTATAAGTACTGAAACATGAAAAGCATTGAAGAGGATCTTAAAGATTTTTACAAGAACGTACAGGTCCAGGTCTCATATAAACTATGATTCTTGAAGCTCTTCTCCTTTGTGACTTTGACTGTTGGGATGACCATTTGTGTTTATCTATCCCACGAAAAATGGTATGTGATGTTCTTATAATCAAATCGCTAGGGTCTGCTGAAGTGTTAGGTGTCGAGTCTTTCATAGAACGTTGTGGATATGTATTACTACTTGGCTCATTATCTTGATCTGGAAGTTGCTCTTTATTCACAGCAGAAACTTCATCATCACCCTCCGTTTGATACGCGAGATCAGCCTCAATGTGGTCTTCAGGTTTACTATATGATAATTTTTTCTCCGTGCTTTCACCTTCTAATTATAACGCACGAATTATATCTAAAAGATAAAATAATAGACACCATTATTAATTAAAAAAAGATAAAAGAACGTAATTTTAATTAAACTACATAATAAAAAAAGCTACGTTACTACTAACCTTCGTCGATGCGATGAGCCATGGTTGCTAGAACGGCGCGTACAGACCCCCTACATACAAAACACTACCGTCAGTCGCGACTAATCGCGAGGGCAACGGGTCGACTGAGATTAGCTGAAATTAGAAAACAGCACGATCGCGCGCGTAAAAGTTATTGCCATTTTTTGATGTCGCGTCGTCGAATCAACGAAGGTTAGTAATCTAGGGTTAAATTGGATAACGCTTCCAACTCAAAGAATATTTATACATATATCAAGCCATCGTACTCTTAATATCGTGTTATTCTTAAAAATAAACCGAGGTATTTAATTTGTGCCATTTATAAATTAACTTATACAGTGTTATAACCACGCACTATCTACTAGATGATTGTTTAAGTAGTTAAAGCAACAAAGATATACCTTAAATGTTGATATTTGTACAATAATAGTACTATATGTGTGGAGGAACGGGTGTCATGTTCCTCCAACGCAAAGGAAGGATCGTCCGAGCAGGCGAGGTGATCATGGCTGGCGGGCCGTGGCACCAACAATTGATGTACGAGTATATGCTAATCGCTAGGAGAATTTCTGTATCACGATACAGGATTAGTAGTTGCTCTGCAGTTCATTACTCCGTAGTTCGACGTGTCTTCGGTAGATGGCGCTATAAGATGTCTTTTTGTATGTGTTGTATGTGGAAGTCACCGCAATATGAAACTACGAAAGAGGATGTGTTATACTAATCAATCATAGATAGGACAACTATTCATATGTTACAATGTGATATTTCATGTCATTTATAAGAAAGTTACACGTTTTGTTTTCAAATAAAGTTCCCTCAATCCAATGTACGAAGTACGAACGTTTCGGAAATAGGTTCTCAACAAATACATTGTTGTCGCATTGACGGAACGTGGCTAGAATCCGAACATTCAATGTTCACTACAATTTATGGACAGAACAAAGTAGACTCTAATACAACCAGTTCAACCAGTTTCACCTGAATACCAGTTCTGTTGTTCAACCGCTTTTACCTGAATATAAGGTTTTCCACGGAGCGACTGGCATCAGACCTCTTCAACCCTGAGAACGAACTGAATTTGAAAGTGGAAAAAGTTTTCAGTATATTTGAGGGCACTAACTTCCCAATGAAGCTTGCCATAGATGTTCATGACGACCGGGACCGTCGGTGCAACGTGCTCTCAAGGTACGAACGTACAACACCACCAAACTTCCACACTCCGAACTGTTATTAAGAGAGTAAGAAAATCCCAATAAAACTTTTAGCCCAGCCCGGCAACTGAATCCAAGACCTCTTGGTTAGCAATTACATACGCTAACTGCTAGACCAACAACACAACAAACAATATTTTAACATTAACTTACATGTTTACTTTCAGTTCTTCGTAGAATCGCCAGACGTTACTCTATTTTATGATTACACGTGTGCTCCATAAAACAGGTAGGAACTCGAGCCTTGTGTGGCGACTACGTGTTTATGAAGGCAGGGTATAAACTTTCCACATATTTTAACGTCAAATTTCTTAGTGTGCCATCAGAGATTTCAGTTATTTTTTAGATTGTGAAGTCCTTTTCGTCAGTCAAATAATTTTTGCGTGTATCGATGATCTTAATTATAAATATTAGTTTTATTGTAAAGAGACTGGTTAGTATATTAGTTAACTATATATATGCATGTCTTTCCTCGTGAGATTTCTTTTTTCGTGGCAAGATATTTACAATTAAGGTAATTGAGTAAATCTTTAAGGCGATGTCCCCTTAAAGAGTTATTCGGACGCTATTCTTTTCTAGTTGGTGGAACATTCCATAAAAAACATTAGAATTTCAATAAGTAGATGGAAAGCAGACACGTCTCACAGCCTAAAATTATACATTTGAATAAATTGTTAGTTTCATTGATACTCTTAGAAGGTAATTAGGATGAAGTACGTTATAATTTTAGTGATGGCGGTACTTTAAAGTGTCGACTTCCAACCTTCAGATATCCTGACACCTCTAAAAATATTGAATAATTCAGTCTCTTCAGAAAAGTAACTCATCACTAACAATTATGTATTAATGATAATCATAACAAGACTAATGTTTTAAATGAGTTCCAGAATTATTCACGTTTGTTGGAATTAGAAATAGTATTCATTAAAAAATTATGAAGTAATATTGACAGAATATTTTCATATGAATAAGTCTCATCATGATTTATGTAACTCATGCCAAAGATATATTAAGTAAGTTCGCTCTGTAAGACGATAAAAAACTACATTGGAATTCTACAAACCGATTTTTAATTATATTATTTTAATTCTGTTTTCCACCTTTTGAGATAACCTACAAAAGAAGTAGGTGTTATAAGTGAAATTGTTTTTCTATTTGCAGGGACAATAAAATACTGACTATTTGAATATCTTTTAATTTAAATTACTTCAACTATCGGTATACGCTATAAATCGTTTAATCGTTAAATATTAATCGTTATTATAATGTTATTACAGCACCAATACTAAAAATCAATGCTCTGTTATATATTTTTATGAGTTAAATAAAAAGGGTATCCAAAAGCGATATCTGGAGTAGTGTCGTTATTACGTTGACAAACCTATTTGACCAAATAAGTCAGACGACCCTTTTTAAACAGACCCTGCAACACCCCTTTTTTAGTTTCTTATTACTCAGAGTCATTTATTATGTTTGTAAGAAATACTGTAACCCTTTCAAATACTAAATCACTTACGCTTTTCCTGATTTGCCTGATTTTGTAAAGGATCACATATTTGTGTTAAAATTTATTTTTATAATTGTTTTACGCGTGATTTACGTATGAGTATAGTATAAAGGTCGTGTCTGTCACTACTGCCCCGTCCATTGACGGTCAAAGTTCAAAAAAGTCATAAAGGTGTTGACGATCTTTGAACCTCTTTTGAGAATCAGTTTTTTAATTTTATTAAATCTCCACACAACATGACTGTACCTACAGACTGCAGTTGACATCACACATGACTTTTTAATTCGCTGTCAATGCCCAGAAAATGTCTAGTTGTAATGAATAAGTATTTCACACTGTTATTCACCGTCGATACGACTTTAAAGCGACTTACATACGACTTACAACGACTTTATAGAACAAAATATTATGTTACCTTTTTTAGTAGGATGCTGAGTAAGTTGTTGACAAAATTATTTCAGAACATTTCACTATTTTCCGGATTGTGCCATTTGTTTACATTTATGTTTAGTTTTCTTACTATATTAAAAAAATAACAACACTAGCATAAACATTTAAATCACGAAACATTAGTTCAGAACGATTTTCATAAAAATCGTTCTTCATTTTATTAAAACAAAACTCAACTATAATATCACATAGCCAATTGATTTATACATTTTAGTACATATATTTAACAGATATAAGTATTTCAGCAGAGCTTCAGTGCAATGCCGATGTTGACTTTAGTATAGCACATGTATCTTACCTATCTATAATATTACTAATTATCTTTTTATCTCTTATCACTCATCAACATTATCAACAGCCTTATTAGTCCCCTGCTGGACATAACTTTTTCCTTAGAAAGGATATCTTGGCCTACAATATACCATGCTGGCCAGATGAGTTCGTGTACGTTTTGTTTCGAGTTTCTCTTCCTTTACACTGTTGTCCTGTGTAGTTTACTCTTTTAGTAGGCTCTTACGATACGATCTGGATGTCGAAATAGCAACTGTTTCAGGATCCTTCCTATGTCAGGCACAGAGTGGCACACCGTGTAGTTTTACTCGGTCCGATTGCGACACACCACCCCGCTGTAAACCCCCGCTGTAAAACTAAAGACCCTTACGACACCCACGGCACGAAAAAGGATGGTGACATTCCGTATACTACACATGGACAATATTAATTGTTAAAAGGTTAGAATTTTAGATAATACATTTATAATACAATCACATCTAACGAACTATGTAAGCTTTTTTATAATTTCACTGATCGACGCGTAACAACCAGAAACTAGTACGATCAAATAAAATATTAACAAGAGTAGGTTTTTCCATAGTATGTACTTAAATTTACCGAGCCCACGTTCCCACTTGTGGACAGTTTGGACTGCTATTGGAATCAGCAGGCCTAATGTTGAGAAGAAGATGGCACCAACCAAACCTATGAGAAGTTGTAGATCTGGTACTGCCACTGCCAGGATAACTGAAAACACAAAAAAGAACGATAATGAGATGGAAACTGTCACTATACTATGATACTGTACACAGCTACATTTTTAATTTTAAAGCTACTAATATTATGAACACGAGTTTGTATGAACGTTTGTTACTTGTTGTTAATTTAACACTAGCTTTAGATAGGCATTATACGGTCCCAACAGAAAAGATAGGATATGATATCAAAGTAGCGAATATAAATAATTGAAAATTATTGTTGTATTAAATAAATGGAATATTTCATGTACTTCTGAAAATTATATATTCAAGTATCATTAATACTGTTGAGACCGAAACTAACATGATTTACACAGGTATAACAATGCCCTCCATTGAATCGAAAAGTAAACACTAATTGATTAATATGGCGTTTCACACAAAGGGGTTTTGTATATACTACGATGTACATTAAACAACCGTTCCTACATCGAAAATGTCTGACGTAAACTGCTTCAACTATTAATAAATTTAACAATTCGTGGTTTTGACTCTGTCATCTGTAAATAATTGTTGAAGTTACTCATTATTATTATGCCCGTATGGCAGTCACGTATCAATGTCCCGGAATTCATGGAGCGCAAATAATTAGTATATTCCAAATTTACTAAAGTTTGTTAACTTTATCTTTCTCAGAGATAAATTGGTTATCTTATTCGTGGGTGCTGCTTCAACATTTATTATCAGATATAATTTATGTTATTGTAATTGAATTACGCCTATACACATTACTTGAGATGTTTTTAACATCTACTGCGACAGTAAAACGCGTAAGACTATTTAAATTATAAATAACTTACGCCTATATTACCAGAGGAGTAGCAGAGGCATATTACACGCCCACTTTTGGCAACTATAATTTTAGTATAGTCAATAAGTTAAAGGTTAATGTTTCTTTGGTAACTTTAGACATTTAAGTCCACTTAGAGAAAAGGTGCCAGTGTTTACATATACCTTTGGCATATATGCATATATTCACACGTACACGCACATCAACACACACACACATTCGCCCACTAGAAGGGTAGTTTATGTAATTAACTTCCATTCTTTAGTTTTTGCAAATAAAATTATTACCAGTCAAACAGACACTAGTAGTTCGCAACACAATCTGGCTAACGTTATGGTACTCTTTGCTGATGTTGTGTCTTATCCTTGTCCAAATGATGTCCATGGGCGCGTACATTTGTAAGCAATAAGTGAAGAACACAGCCACTGCCACGAGAACCTTTGCAATCAATGCCAATCTGGAAAAGAAAAGAAAAATTCTAACTTTAGGTATGCACTTTTGTACGATGTAATCTTGTAAGGGAGATGCAGAGAGGTTACATAACCAATGAAAGTAAACTCTACATAGATAAATTAATACATACATATACACATATAGAATACATACATATTTAAATGTACACACACATATGAATATTAAGGAAATACTGATTTCGAACAGGAGTGCATACCAGAGTAGTACCACCTGAACAGAAACGAAGAATTCACTAAGTCAGAGTTGTGGGAGAAACATAAGAGAAGCAGATTATTGTCTGAGTGAAGAATTAGATACAAGATAGATAACAGTAGTTTCTACGGTGTAAGGTACGTACGTGAGTTGGCAAATGAAAATAGGGAAGTAAGCTGACGCTAATTGCGGCGCAGGCGAATAAGTAAACACGTTAATTAGTAACGGAAATAAAATATGAAACTTTATTATACGTATATTTCAGTTAATTGTCAAGATTTATTTTCACGCAGAAAAATTCAGAGTGGAAAGATTTCTAGTGCTCATAGCACTAAATTTACTTCAAACCGGTATACCACAAGTGTAATGAATCCAAAAACACGGAACTACACTACAATGACACGCAAAGGCAGTTTTTATCACTATAATGATCACCTTTGCTACACTGCATACTACACTTAGTATTGCGCATAAATTTGCATACTAAGACTTACAATTTTTTTGAGTTTAATATATGCTATATTCACACAAAAGTAATTGGTAATATCCACAGTAAGTACTCATTCAGTAAACTGCGGTATTATCGTTCTGAAGAACAAATAAGGAAATATTACCACCACGTGTTAGGTTCCGTACGATGAATTACGAACATGTCAAATATATAAAATGTATGAATATGATTCTTTCCTAGCAAGTTTGATAGAAAATAGAAGTGGACTGGGCATATCTAGTCCATCTACAGTCCACCTGTCATCCTTATTCCTAGCTACATATATTTAGTTAGGAATATGGATGACAGATGACGTGATGGACTGTAAAATTGGTAAATTATCAGAGACAGATAAGATGCGTCTGTTATTTTAGACAATACTGATGTAGGTGTATAGGTATTCTAGTGTACTGTTAAAGGTTGTTGATGATGAAAGTATTTTATTTATACTTAATCATATTCTAATCAATAAGTTCTGGCAAATGTATAATGTGGTCTCATTTAAAACGTCATTGGGAACAATTAGGAAGGTCTTTTTCATTATTTCATTCAAGCTTGGCCCCCAAAACCGATCGTTGCATAATTGTAAGAAATTATCCATGTTGATGATACAAATTGGTCCGACATATCATAAAAATTTTGAAATGCAAATTTCGACTAAATCGGTCCAATAAACGCGGTCAGTACCACGGACAATATCCGTGGTACGGAACCCTAAGAAACTTACATAACGATTCAAAAGCAATTTTCTACTCAACGTTTATTTTAATAAATGCCCAGTTAATATTTGTGCTATCTTCTTTAGTTCTTTGCAATAGATTGAATACTAGTCTTTATTGTCTTGTTCTTTACTCACTGCTTTGACATCTAACGACTCTTGCAACGTTTAGTGTGACAAAAAAAATCATCTAATTCAGAACTATACTGTTCAAAACTTAGAGTTGCGTTAATAGTGCTGTACGATATCACAGAGCTGTCTTAGTTCGATATATAAATTAATTTAGGTTCTTAGTGATATATTTAATGCCTGATTATGTACTGAATGCGTCAATAATCATCAATAATCCACTGCCGCACATAGGCCTCTCCTTAGCAAGGAGGTATTGGCCTACTATACCACACTTGCCAGACGGGTTGGAATAGGGTTTGTTTCAAGTTTTTGGGGTGCTTGGCTAGAAAACCTCCACGTGGTGTACCCTAGTAACGTTGGCGATGGTGTTCATCACTGCCAACGGCTAATATTCTAACACGAAGATGAAGCCATTTTCTTCGGCAATTCGGCCGAGACTTGGTGCAACAGAGCGGGCGTGTCTGTCGGATCCTCTGTTGGTTCTTCGCTTTTCGGAGCAATGAGGAGGAAAACCTCGATAAAAAATCACGATGGTGGAACCCTTTCTAGGGTCGGAGTTCCTCTGCTCAACGGTGGAAAAGGTAGGACGGGCTCGGTGTGCAATTACACTGCCACCGAGCAGGCATCAGAAGACATAATCTCCTTGCCGCCGTCGACATATCGTAGTCCCGAATTGGAGTCTCGCGACTCCCATCGGGGGTGAGAGCCTTGGCTTAGCCGCCCGGACTGCGAGGAAGAAAACCTCTATAAAAATTACTCCGAATCCTGTGTTCTGGTGCGTGATCAGGGGATGCATGGCTGATGGGTAGTTCAGTCGTAAGCGCAGTCCCAGTCGAGGCACCTGCGGACCCCTCGGTTGGGCATAAATTTACGCTTTCCCGAGCATTGGGGGATCTCTGCCTGGGTTACCCTTGTAACCACTGACACCACACCGCCGTAAACCCCGGTGGGGTGACGGCCCATAGGGGATTCCACACGTTTAAAAAAAAAAGGGTTTGTTTCAAGTTTTCCTAGTCTTTGCAGTGATGTTGTTTCACATATTTGTTTCTAAGTGACCTCTTACGAAACTCATTGGAAGAATAGGGGCAGTAAGAGCGGCCGTACATGGACTGCACGAGCAGTTAACGGCTGAGTGATGTACATGGACCGCTCGAGCGTTCGGCGTCGACTGCCCAAGCGGTCGGTTGTTGACTGCTTGAGCTGTCGCTACCAACCGCTCGAGCAGTTGACCTTCTACCGCAGTTGAGTCATGGATTTTGACGAGGAAGCACTGTTTTTGCTGCTTCTGCTCAAGCGGAGACAAGAGAGAATAACATGGGCAATTCCATCATTTGTTTATGGAACTTAGAAGTGATGAAAAAAAATTTTTTACCCTCTATTTTCAAAAATCAGTCGACAAATGAGACGAGACAGATAGACACCGCGAGGCCAGAAGAGAAGGGAGGGGGAGGTCGGAGAGCTGTCGACTGCTCTAGCGCAATGAACGGCTCTAGTAGTCGTTGTATGCCTCGCGACCGCAGGTGAGCGGTCAACGGCACGATGGAATTTCGTCATGCAGTTGACGGTTTGAAGCGGTCGCGACTGCTCGAGCAGTCGTGTGTACAGCAGCGAATGAATGACTATAGTTTACTGCGCAGTCGCAGCTTCAAGCCGTCGATCTCAACTACTTGAAGCAGTCCGTGTACGGCTGGCCTAACACTCTGTATTCTTAATCCGTCACCACAATAAAGTTACACATCTACTACAATTATAACAGGATTATAACTTCATAAACAACAAACATTAACGCACACCACAATTTCTAATACGTTAAGATAAAGTATTAATCATGTAGTTGTCAAACTCAAATGTGTGTTTAATAAAAAAAAAAGGTTCATCTAAAACAAATTCAAAATTTAACGTTTCGAATATTTGATTTGTTTTCTAAACATTTATTTTGTTCGTTAAGCATCTGTTTTTACACAATTGCAATTTACAAAATGTAAATTAACAATTTTACTTAACAAATCCTAGCTAATTAATTGTAATTTATCGTATTGAAACGAATTTCCATGAGACCATATAACAACTGTTTAAATGGTACTTATTATACTTAACTAAGCCGGCACATTCAAAGCCTCGTACAGACATACACTAGGAATGTAGACGTTTATGCAAATGTGATTTAGTCACGTTGAATAATTTTTATTTGAACATGTTAAATCAAAATAAAGTAGCGAGACGCTGTAAAAATATATTTGTAATCTTGAATTTTTACTCAACTATACATACATTAATTAACTGTTGGTTTGGAGGTTAGTAATAATGGCTGTTAAGCCAGGAGTCCTTTAACGTATCTGCCTACCCTGGCCTGCAGTATGGTACGTACGTATTCGTCTAAGAAATGTAATTAAATAAAACTTTATTTATGTATTTACAAAAAAAAAAGTATTTATGAATGTATATCAGTTGTCAGGTGCTCATTGTACAAGCTCTGCTTAGTTTGGAACTAGGTAGAGTTGTGTCAAATATCCGTAATATCCGAAATATTCGAATATCATATCTTTAACCATAAAAAATTCTTCGTCATTCAATCATAAACAGTGATAACAATTTGATATTAAACAGATTATTTAATTTTTTTACTTATAAGTTTCATGCATTAAATTTGTGCATCAATAGGCTTTACACCCCGGATATTCTCTTCCAGTCAACCTGCGGACGCTGTAGAAATTTTATGACAGTTGAAAATTATGTAACCAATTAAAATGTATACAGTTCACAAGTTAAGTTTAAGTATAAGTTAAGTTAAGTCACAACAGAACCTATCGTAAATACAAATATAAACATACATTATGCATGACTTGTCCTGCATATGAATCAATTCCAGTTCGACACTCGTTACATTTCTTATAGCCGTGGTATATGACATACGAGTATTGATTGTTTTTCTTAAAAATCAAAACTTGGATGTATTCAGGGTTAAAATTCATATAATCTATAACCTATGTGATGCTAATTGTTTAAATCATATTATTCTGCCTGCTATTAATCATACCGTTATTAATATGACATAACAGTTGCGTTATATCTTATGAATTTTACAGTGACTGAATTGAAAAGTTGGTCTATTTACGCTTCAAATATTCAAAGTTGTGGACCAATTGTGATCAAGGGACATCGACTACATTCTATGGTCTCCGGTTCTAGACGTGGACAATTTGTTTTTGAAATAACAATATTAACTTTCAGTGCTCTATGCCCAATAGAAAAATACTATAATGAAGCTTAGTACCAAAATAGTTATGCAATAACATAGGTCAAAACAGAAAAGTAAACAAAGTCACATCCACAGTACGAGAGAGTGCGTGCAAGACAAATTGACAGGTCACGCAGGCGGGAAACATAGGTTGACATTGGTCAAGTGTTGCTAGGATAGCGTTATTTATTTACGTGATAACACGAACGGGTAGTACCACCGTAAATCAAATAAAGATCTTACGAAAATCATTTCCAATATGTTATTTTGATACTACTGGATTGTGATCATAACTTATTAAATATTTCTTTTTTACATCGCTGCTAAATTTGAATGTGATGTACATTACAACACTATTAACAAATTAGTTGTGCATATTTAATATACATCCTTTCTAAAGAGAGACCGTGTCAAACAGTAGAATGTTAAAGGTTGCTGAAGATTCGCAAATTACTCGGCCAGATATAAGCTATGTCATAAATATATTAAGTACAACCAGAAACCTGAAATGTCACATTGGATGTCATTAAAGCGAGTTATGAGGTGTTTAAAAGGTACTGAATATTACAGACTGAGTTACAAACAAAACTCAGACGAAAATATGACTAATGGTTTTTGTGATGCAGATTGGGCAAGCTCAGAGGATGATAAAGACATATACTGTGCTTCGGTTGTTGACAGAGCAACAGTTGGCTGGCGTTTAGAGTTCGAGCAATTAGCAAACAAAAATGTGTACCCAGTGCAAGAACGCCGAACGGCGTTCTTGGACTGGGTACACTTTTTTGTTTCAGGGAGGAGCAATCAGCTGGAACTCTAAACGCCAGCCAACTGTTGCTCTGTCAACAACCGAAGCACAGTATATGTCTTTATCATCCTGTGTTCAAGAGGCTATGTGGCTAAAGCAGCTTCAAGAAACGTTTTGGCTTCTACTAAAGGATAAGGCTATGATTATTTACAGCGATAACCAAAATTCTATTAAACTTTCAGAATCTGATGGCTATCATTCCAGGACGAAACACATCCATGTCAGACAACATTATGTACGTGATGAAGTTATTGAAGGGGCCATTGATGTGCATATTGCACATCAATTCAGACAATTCAGACGGACTTGATGGTAGCTGATGCATTAACTAAAGCGACACACTATTCAAAACTGGCCCACTGTGCTTCAAAGATGGGATTGATTTGAGTTTAAGGGAGGATGTTGAAATAGTAAACATAAAATCTATTTTGTATAGTTTCTGAACGTAAATTAAGTTTCGGATTGTTGCCACATATGGCGCTAGTGTACATGTTCCATTCTCTGTAAGCTTTGCCGGTTAATAAACGTCTTGTTATACTTTCATCTATTATTTAATTTCCAACAAAGACATTTCAAAGAAGAGAAATCTAGAAATAAATCCTGTATCCCGGGAGACTTTGCAAACATACAAGAAACGGACACAAAGAACAGCCAGACTCAGATCAAAAATTTCACAAAATCACACAAAGTGTTGTCCCATGTGGGGTTTGAACCCACCCATAATTTTGTGTACAAATAGAATATAATAAATATTTTTTTAAATAAATTTGAAATTTGAAATTAGAATTGAAAGTCTACAACAGCTATTAAACAAAACATTGTGTGTTCCACAAATATTGAATGTCGTTAAGTTTTAGTCAAAGCTCACTGTGATAATTTGACAATTTATTTAACTGCACCTTTCCTTTTCCGGTACGTTAAATAAATTATTACAACTGATTGTAACACACACACTCATAATTTGTTGCAAATATCTATGATATGTTAGTAATTTAACTTAACTTATTTAATTTTTAACTCGTGCTGGCCTTGGAAGTCACTATTTCAGAGTGGTAGACATACGCTCCAGAACTAAACGGTTCGGCTCTTCCTTCCTGTGCAAACTAGTTAAACTAGAACTCATTACCAGCGCAAGTGTTATCCTCCCACTACGATCTCGGGTCCTTTAAGCGAGGTGTAAACAAGCATCTAACTATGCCGCCATAGCGTGGGCGCCATACTGCACTGTCTTCATTCGCAGTGAGTATGGCGACCACCGTTCTTGGATTCATGCTTTCCATCAGGCAGAATAGAGTCACTTTGGTAGGTTTCTATATAAAAAAAAGAAAGAAAACTTACTAATTACGTGTTAAGGTATTAGTAGCATGCATGATTCATGAATTATGCTCCAGCTCTATTTACTTGATTATATCTATGAAGATACTTTGTAGCCCATAACTATGACTTACGTTCTTATTGCAATACATTAACGCACGTTATCATGTGGGTGTCAGACAGTTTTATTTCTCATAGTTTGATAGAGTCTCTACACACCAATTGTACGAAGGCAGTTGTTGGTAAAAGTTAATAATTTCTTAGTAACGTGTTCAACGCATTATTGACTGCCTCGATGGCGTAGCGGTAACGAAAGCGGCTGCTGTGCTCGAGGTCTCGGGTTCGATTCTCGGGTCGGATCAAATGTTCGTATGATCTGCAAATATTTGTTTCGGAGTTTGGGTGTTTTCTATGTATAATATGTATGTATTTACAAAATAAAAGTATATAAATATTATATCAGTCAGTCTAGTTACAATACAAGCTCTGCTTAGTTTGAAACTAGATAGCGTTATGTGATAAATGTCCAAAATATTTATTTATTATTTATTTTCACAACTATTGCGTATTTTTTTTCTCTTGTTTCCTTTTTCCTCTTCGTTAAAGATGTAGTGGTAAATTTAAGATTGTAAGTTAGAAGAAATGTATTTTTGCTGTAATAGAATCATTTAAGTTTTTATTTTTGTTAGTCCATTGTTAGATACAGGCCTCTCCGTAGAAGGGAAGCTGTGACCTGCTGCACCACTCCCGTTTTAAGTTTTCTCTTTCATTTTGCAGTGTAGTTGTCTTGAGTATTTTGCTCCTCTTACAGCATCTTGTATATTACTCAACTTCAATTTCATAGACGTTTACTCAAGTAAAGTGTTGCATAAGGCACTTTCTGTAAGTGCCCATGAATGCGTCTGTCGTTGTGTACTGAGTGCATCACGTTTCGATTTAAGCAATGATTGCTCACTTAAATTGAAGTGAATTTAAATTTAAATTATTTTGTGGTCTTTTATTTTCAATTCACAATATGATTGTGATTACTCAATTTTCTCATTACATATTTCCTTTAAGTAGGTAACATTTGATTTATTTTGTACTGGATTTAAATAAATTTTTGCAAAAGGAGAATGGTAGATCCTATACCGCTGTTAAAAAATATGATGGTTATATGATTTATAAAGTTTATCAAGTAAATCATTATATTTTCATCTAATTATCAGATTTTAGAAATATGTTTAAAGAATTTAAATTCTTCTCAAACTACCTGCAATAACTAAACATTCATGTTGTCAGCAAAATTCATTCCTACGTTTTATAAACTTGCATTGCTGAAACTCTGCTAGTTTAGAAACCAGATGACATTGTGTCTCAGATGTCTGCAAAATATAATTATATTAATATGAAACTTAAATTACATAAAAGTGATATAATATATAAATCGGTATTTATGAATTTCGAAATGAAATTTGATTCCATTAATCCTCAACAACATGTAAAAAAGTAAGTTAACTAATCATCTCCTGTAGGTAATAGAGCCACGCTGATTTCAGCACGAGCGGGTCGGCTCGACCGGGGCAGTACTACCCTCCCACAGAAGATTAACCTAAATCCATGTTGTCGTGTTTCGTTGGTGAGTGCGAGACCGGAGACCCATTGATACAGGGGTGACAGTTATCGTGGTAACTGTGTAAGCCTTATACTGTCACAATGACTGTCATGCCTTTTACGTCACCAAGCGGGGTGTGGAAAAGCATCTCACTAGGCCGCCATAGTGTGGCTCACCATGCAGCGTTGTCAGCATTTGCAATGAGTATGGTGACCACAACTCTTGGACTATATTCATGCTTTCCATCAGGCAGAGTAGAGTCACTTTGGCAGGCTCTTAAGATATATATATATGTATGTATATATATATATATAAAAAAAAGAAAACCTAAAGTAAACACTTTATTGGTGGACCGAGAAAATTGTAAAGTAATTATTTGATTTTAAAATGCTATTACGCCTTTTTGTTGACAGAAATGACAATTTATTAGTGACAGACAGATACAGGTACCTATCGACTTTAGTAGAGCCAATATGCAAACTACAAACTAAAATCACTTTAAAATGTTCTAGAAAATTATTATAAACTTGCGTATAAAGACGACAAATTTATATCAAACGATTTCACGCAACCAGTATAAATCACAGTTGCCATGCGAATGAAGAAAATATTCTGTAAAATGTTAAGATCGTGTTCTTGGTTCGGTTTTATATCCAGAAATAGATTTGATTTTCTCGCGTAATTCGAAAGGGATTAAAGGATTTTCAAGAGTATGAGAGCTGAGTTTTAGACGGACGATTGTGAATATAAGTTGTTAAGATATATTGAAATCTTAGGAAATAACATCCAGATTGAA
Source organism: Hypercompe scribonia (assembly GCA_949316085.1). Taxonomy (NCBI): domain Eukaryota; kingdom Metazoa; phylum Arthropoda; class Insecta; order Lepidoptera; family Erebidae; genus Hypercompe; species Hypercompe scribonia. The sequence goes on from OX438970.1 coordinate 21,264,834, forward strand.
CGTAATAGTCAATGGAGATATTATGACTATGTTTTTGTATTTAATCTTTGAGTTTGAGGGGAATATATTGGATAAGTTTTACGTGGATATGAAGTTTGATATGTTGGTTGATTACGCTGTTATGGGTTTTATTATGAGTGTACTCGTATAACATAACAAAGACATGTATTAAGAACTATGTTTTTAAAATCTTAATTTTAAAGTTTAGCAAATATAAAACGTCGTTGCGAAGGGGTAGTATTTTTATTTTTTTCATATTCTTTAAAAAAAATATCGAAAATTGACTGATCGATCACATCAAACTTTCACATCCATTCTGTAGATAATATTCTATAGATATTCTGTAGTCATACAACGAGTTATTCACATGGGTTGTTATACAAGTTTCAAAAGTTACAGACAAAAGACGATAGTCAATATTGACAATATCTGGGTATATTAGAGCGGAGATAAGGATTTTTCTTACCTTGAAGTTGAAACCAATAACTAAAAAATAGTAGGAGGAACGAGGAACGTATAAATAGACCTACTTGCTTATAAATATTAAAAAAAGTATTGCGTACAAAATGTAGAGAAATAAATTGCTTTTACAACAAATCTTGAATCATCCTGAAGATCATAGTATTAATTCGGTTGACATGGCATTTGAACCGGAACATGACTCTCTCATGATATTTACGGGAATTCTGAGACATTTATGAGGCCATAAAATCTTTTAAACACTTAAAATGTGAAAGAAATTATTAATTTTGAATTCTAATTAATATTTGCAAAAGTTTTTTTGTACTGGTTTCACACGTCAATGTCTTATACGAACATCGAAATATTTTGCTTGAGTGTACCATGAGTACTAAATAAACAAACTACAAACATTGGGAATAATACAATTGTAACTAAATTACTTATTAGATTTTTAGTTTTCAGTACTTCTTATAAACTAAATATACATTAAGAATTTCTAATATGTAAAAAGTTTCCTTGGCGTTTGAATTTCGCCCTGAATTTGGTAAGTTTCTTGAAAACGAATGGAACCCATTCACTATGTGCAGTGTCCGAAAAATCGATTATTTAAAAATAATATGAAATAAAACTGTTAACAACAAAATTTATTTACATGTAATGAAGGTACTTACAGCTCATCCTGAGGCAAATTCAGGGTTATACTTCCGAGAACTGCATCACCATACTTCAAGTAGCCGAAGATGCCCATTATACCATACAAGAGCGCCACAAAAATCATGGTCACATTCAGAACACTAGGACACCCCAGGAAATGCTGAGGTTTTGCCATCTCGTTCTCGACTGGCATCACTACGTTGATGCCTTCCATAGCAAATATTGCTGTACTGAAACAGGAAAAAACTTTCATCAATAATAGTAAAATATAGTCATTTTACACACGGTTGCCTGATTCAGTGTTTTAGATTTCGATTCAATCATGCTATTGATTAATTAAACATAGACCCAGAACATCATATTCATCTTATAATTTTGTATGTTCTAGGAAATTCAAATTCAATCCATGATCAGCTGTTACTTGCTTAGGGTTATTAACCACTAATAAGCTTGTTACACTAAGTATTTATATAGAGTAATAAAACGTATAATATGATGTAAACACTATGGTGATATAACATCATGATGTACTTTATGACAATAATTATATTATTTTTCTTCTACAATGAACTCCAAAATTTCCCATTTAATTTTTAAGGTGTGCGAATTTAAAATTACACCTCACAAAATGTGGGTACCTAATGTGCCTCCGCTTGCTCCTTCGTATTTATTTCCAAAACAGATCCAGTCACACTACTTTATATATAATATTACCGTGACATAGGTTTTCTAAAAAACCGTGGCCGCATATTAGTCTGGTCGAGGCAGCCTTTATGTGCCAAATCATAGCTCTATACGTCTAAACGATAGTGAAGAAATATTCACTTCATTTAATTCTGATATGTCTATCCATCTACAAAGTAATAAGTACAAATAAACATTTCTTTTTACCAGTATGTTCAGTTAGCTACGTCAAAGAAGATAAATGTTAGACTTATTTGCTAATTATTTCTATTATTTTGCCTCACCTTCAATGGACAGATACAATTCCATTTGAGGCAGTAACCGGAGTGAACAAGCAATCCGGCTCTAGTTTTAGAGATTAAGGCGTGAAGTTTTATATTATTTTCAGAGTAACAAAATTATTGTTAACATACGAATACTGTACATTACGAATATTAGTATATCGTGATCATAGAAAACACAGTAATCAAATAAATAAATACTAACTAAACATTATTATAAATTTTAAAGATCACTTTGAATTGTAAATAATCTTAGTTTCAACAATAACTTCGTAATGGCTTTTTCTAGTAAGTACGAGTATAGTCTAAATCGAAAATATTTATGAATTTCGAAATGCAAACTTCATTATCACATTAAGTTATTTCTTAAGAATAATAAAGAAATCATCTCTGATGCAAAAAATATATACTAAAGTGATATTTTTGGGTCCTAAAAGTCAAGTAGCGAGGTGAAACTACATAAATGATTATTTTTGTAATCCACGAGATATATTATTACACTCGAGTGCTAGTTTTGCACTTGTGATCACCATTGATGCTGGTAGTAACTTACCATTAGTTAACCTATCTGTTCCCTTACTCTTTCAACCCGACTGTGTCAGAAGGAGGGCAATGTTTTTCGAGCGTATGTATGTATGCCCATTTCTTTGGTACGCCCCAAAAGTCTGAACGGCTGGACGGCTTTTGAAATTTAAGGTGTCGTTGAATTCATCAGAATTGTGGTAGTGACACAGGGTATTTAAATTTTCAAAATACTACTGACAAATGAAAAAAAGGGGTTTGGGTTTGTTTTTTTTGCCTTAGCAATTTGGGTATCAACAGAAAGACTGAAAAGTAATTGTTAAAAATATATGTGTATAAATTTAGAAAAGTCGGCAAAACAATTATTATTATAAAAAGTCTGCTTCGTTCATTTAATGATTAGCGTATGAGACTAGCGATCAAGAGGTTTCGGGTTCGATTCTCAGGTCGGACCAGAAAAGTATTACTAAATTTTTTTGATTATAGAAGTGCTTAAAGACAGCCCGGAGTTTAGAAGTTTGAGTCTTGGTTCCCGTGCAACGGAGAGCACATAGGGCCCGTCGTGTCGGATAGTCATTCTATGAGATTGTGAGAGTGAGGGAACAAAGAGTACACCTGTGTTTGCGCACACGCTTGTACCCTATAATATCTCTTGTGTAGTTGGCTGGTCTCTGTTGAAACTGACCGCCGTGGCCAAAATCGCCTAGGAGTACATTATCATTATAAAAAGAAATTGGACTGCTTAAAAGTAATGAACTGAAAGAAGTAAAACAAGTATCTCAATATACAAAAAATTCAATTGACTGACGCATTGTTTTGTAAGCTTAGACATTGTGATACTTATTTTTCTCTTTTCAGCTCATTACTTTTTAAGCAGTCATATTTTTTGTTTTTATAATAACAATTTTATTTTAAGAAAACATAAATTAGAAACACGCTTTAGATTTGATGTTTTCGTAAGTATTATATTATATTATTGTTACATTGTTTAACTTCAAAGTGTTTAATAAAAACAGAATGTCAACGAAATTTATTTCAAGGTTTTAAAGTAAGCGTTAACTTTTGGTTGTAGCCGAACCATTGTACGATTAAGACTGAAAGCATGTCAAATGTGACCTAAAAGCAATTTGGTATCAAAATTCAAATCTTGCTTAAAAGGTTCATTTCGTTTCTGCAAACGCAGAATATCTTTGCATATTTAAATATCTTACAGAATGAAATGTAATTGTAACAAGCGTTAAGTGTTTAGATCTTTAATATTGTGACATAAAGGACAAATAAATCCAGATACGATAAGATTGAATAGACAATGATCCTCCTAAAACATATTGTGTATATCAAATTTTTACTTACGTAATCTCCAAGTCGTATTGGTATTTGATACTTAGTTTAAAAAACATAAGTAATTAAAAGTTTCAAAATCGCTGGAGAGCAGGTTTTCGCCACTTCGGACATCTAAGTACTCTTGACTTGGTTCGTATTTGTTTAACTTTCTATCCTTAAGTTCCAGTCTATTTTGTTTAAGTTAATATGGCTGGCTAATTCTACGTGATCTTACTTATATCTTTAGTACGAATTTACAAGAGCCACAGAGAGATAATTACGATCATAGGTAATATAGTTCTGACTCTGCTATTTTAATCAGCGAGTTGAGTTTATTGAGTTGTCTATGTATTGTCTATAAATCTATTAAAATAAACTCAAAAGCAATAACTGAGGATCACGTTAATGAATTCGGGTTACATTAATTTAATTAAAAATCCTAGGTACCAAAATTACTTGCTTTATTAAATAAAATTGTAGAATTTCTCTATCGATAGTGTTTCTTTATGTATTTGTAATGCTTAAATATTTATTTGTGCATTTATATATCTGCAAATTTATTAAAGGTTTCTTTTGTTCTAGAACTTACTAATTTTACTTTTTCATTAGTAAAAGCCATCTTTCATTTGTGTCTCGGTATTATATTTCTTCTTCCTGGAATTGTAAAATATTGTGGGGCTCGGAAATATTGTTCTTGCATATCACACAAGAAATACGTGAGGTTTGTTTTATTACAGGATTGAGTATAACAAAAAATCAAACAATAGTGTGAAGAAATATGTTGTGTATTTTGTACCATAAGACTACGTAGTTAGTCGTTTGTGGAGGATAATTCGCATCTTTTTTAAAACTAGTCCAAATTTAGTATTTTGGGTAAAGTTTCTAGCTTTTAACTTTAATTTAAATGTAATATAGCCACTCTACTAGTAAGAAACAACCACCAGTAATGTTTCTAATTTTAATTTTGATTTTTATAGAATCTATTGCCAGTTAGCGTTAGTTAATGTTAGTGACATGCCATTATAAAACAATACTAAATCTAATAGTAAAAATTATGCTAGGTATCTGTTTGTGTAACGATATTTAAGCTAAACAAGATTATTCTTTTAAATCCTTAATTATAACGTGTCACGTAGACCGATGTTTGTGTAAAATTCTGCGACTAAATAATAGCCAAATTAATTACCATTAAAACCGCTTTGATTTTCAATGATATAAATTACTCGAAGGTAAATTATTAGTTTATTTGTGTATTCAAGAGATTGAATTTTTGCCTTATACAATTTTTTATAAAATAACATATGACCCCCACCACTGGCATTTTTAATGATATTAATAGACAACATGTACCACCATGTTTTTGTTTTTAACACATTTTATTTAAATATTGTTTTTGGCAAAATTAGCTATCATGTTTAATTTCAACCTGAATTCAAACATGCTACGAGGACAGAGACGGACAGACACTTCTTTATCACAACGTTACAAGACGGACCAAATGCATTTGGTTGAAATTGATTTGTATAGTGACGGATTAAGAATACAGGGTATCATCACGATTGTACATCACATGAGTGTAGTAAAAGGCAACTATAGAAGCGGACTACTCAGGACAACATCACTGCAAAAAGAAGGAAATTTTCAAAACACCCTTTTTATCATCTGGTAACCCCCTCGGCTCGCAACCTCCCCGGGGTTTGCGGTGGGGTAGTGTGTCGAATTCGGACCGTCTAAAACCACACGGTGTGCCACTCTGCGCTCGAGATAGGAGAGATCCGAACAACTGCTATTACGACATCTAGAACTCTCTTTGCGCCTACCCGTTAGTCCGTGCACCATTTGCGGGTTAACTCTCTATTTAGGCGACTGGACACTGTAGCGGATGGAGGGAAAAATCCATCCCGTCCATCCACGGCCACACTCAGTGCAAAACCTTAAACAAACCCTTTTTTTTTTTTTTTTTTTTTTAACGTGTGGAAACCCCCTCGGGCCGTCACCCCACCGGGGTTTACGGCGGGGTGGTGTGTCAGAATCGGACCGACTAAAACCACACGGTGTGCCACTCTGCGCCTGAGATAGGAGGGATCCGGGAACCGCTGCTATTACGACATCCAGATCCCTCCCAGCGCCTGCCCGCTAATGCAGGCACCATCTATGAGTAAACTCTCTATTTTAGGCGACGTTCGGCACACGCGGACGTCGCCTCCTCGCGGCTGGCCATTGTAGCGGATGGAGGGGAAAACCCGTCCCGTCCACCCGCGGCCACACTCAAGGCGGCATGAGGCGCTGGTATGCGCGCCTCCGCCGCCCGGCTCGCCGGCGGCGAATTGGGTCCGAGTGGATATTGTCCTCCCGGGCCTTCTCCGCCGCCTCCTTCCGCGAAATTACGTCTTCGCAGAAGGTTGCGACCGCGGTAAAACAACTGTCGCTACCGACCATGGAGCGTATTACGGCCGGTAGCGAGAGATCTCCTCCAATAACTGCAGTGAGGACCCCACGCTCCGCCGCCCAGGCGGAACAAACCGCCAGCGTGTGCTGAGCCGAGTCCTTACTGCAGTCGCAGTGGTGACAGGCGGGACTCAATTCCCTCCTGGCGACCGAGTGCAGATACTTCCCGAAGCAACCGTGCCCGGAAAGAATCTGTGTCAGTCGGAAGGAAAGGGTCCCGTGCTGCCGCCCTGCCCACTCGGCGATGACCGGCTGGAGAGCCTCCACGGCGGCAAAGCCAGCACGTGGAGCCTCCAGCCGGGACGACCAACGAGCCATCGTGGCTCGACGAGCGGCCTCTCGCCACTCGCGTATCTCTTCGAGCGGGGGCCGAATGCCGCTACCCACCCGAAAGTCTGCCGTTCGCTGATAAACTTCAGCGAGCACTTCCGCCTCCAAATCCCACGGGGGAGTTCCGGCCAACGCGCACGCCGCCTCCGTCGATACGGTGCGGTAACCGCGTATGGCTCTAACCGCCAATATCCTCTGAGGGCGCCAGAGGCGAGCCCTATTCTGGGCGGTCAAAGCCGCCGCCCACACCGGTGCACCATACAGTGCCATTGACCGAACAACCCCCGTGTATAGCCGTCTCGTTGCGACTCTGGCTCCACCCAAATTGGGCAAAAGTCGCCCAAGAGCAGAAGCAGCGCCGACCAGCTTTGGAGTAAGCTGTCGGAAGTGCTCGTCGAAGAGCCACCTGCCGTCGAGGATCAGGCCCAGATACTTCATCTGGGCCTTAATCGGTACGAGGACCGAATTGACTACGATAGAGGCACCGGGGGGTGGACCACGACGGGGCCCATGAAACAAAAGGGCTTCCGTCTTATCTAGGGCCACCCGTAAACCCAGCGCCTCAATGCGCCCGACCACCAAAGAGACTCCTACGGTGGCCAGGCGCGCCGCCTCTTGAAAGTTCGTCCCCCGGGCCGTGACCAATGTGTCATCAGCGTAACAAATTACGCCCAGCCCGGGGGTAAGACGACCTCGAAGGGCCCAGTTGTATCCCATATTCCACAGGAGTGGTCCGAGGACGGACCCCTGTGGAACACCGCACGACATGGACTGCCGCCTCAGAATACCATCTCGGTCCTCGTACACGACGGTACGCTCCTCAAGATAGTCTGCCACAAGCCGCCTCAGGTACTCTGGCACCCCGTGGTAGTGGAGTGCTTCCCTGATGCAGCTAAATGGCAGACTATTAAATGCGTTGGCGATGTCCAACGACACCGCCAACAGCACGCCGCCGCAGCTCACTGCCTCTTCGGTAACGGCCCTCAGGCGCAGCACAGCATCGACCGTCGAACGCCCCGCCCGAAAACCAAATTGGGCGTCCGACAGATCGGGGCCCACCTCGCGGAGGTGCCGGACGATGCGGGCAGAGAGTATCCTCTCAAACAGTTTACCCGCCTCGTCCAGCAGCACAATGGGCCTATAGGCCGCCACCGAATCGGCAGGCCGTCCCGGCTTCCTTAATAGGACCAGCTTCCCGCTTTTCCAGCACTCAGGGAAGCGTCCGGACGACAAGCTAGCGTCCAAGATCTCCCTGAGGCGGTCCGACATGTGTTCGAGGGCACGGGCCAGCACACGGGCAGGTATCCCGTCTGGCCCAGGGGCGGTGTTCTTAGAGCGGATCCGTAGAACAACCGCCCCCACCTCCGATTCCCTGACGGGCGGAACATTGTCCTCGTTTCCCCCGTCGTCACCGGCCATGAAGACCATCGACGGGGGTGTGTGATCCACCCGCTGCGGGAAAAGGCCCTCGACCACTTCCCGCAGGAAGCTGGGCTGGAGGGTCTCTGTAAGTGGGGGGCCCAACGCGCGGAGCTTTTGTCGCGCCGCACGATAAGGGCGACCCCAGGGGTCACGATCGAGACCCTCCAGCATTTCCTTTCTCTTAATTTCTTTGGCGCGGCTGATGGCCAGCTTCAGAGTTTTCCGCGCCTCTCGGTACTCCTCATGAAGCTGGTCCTCCTCGCCTTCTTCACGGTGTCGCCGCCGACTACGGGTGTAGGACCTCCGGGCACGAGTACAGGCCGCGCGGAGGTCCGCCAACTCCTGGGACCACCAGTAAACCTCCTTCCGTGGAGGCCGGCAATCTTGGATGCGGGGCATGGCCGCATCACAGATTTGCGCAATGGCATCACGGAAGCGACCAGCCCCCATGTCGACCTCCTCGGTCGGGGCCTGCGGAGACAGCCAAGAGTGAACGATGGCCACCTCCTCTAGTAGGTCCCTATTTAATTTGGCTACAGCCCACCGCGGAAAGCGAGAAGAACGCCGCGCTGCGTGACCCCTACTGTGGTCCTGGGTCCGGGAGAGCTCAAATCGGATGTAGAGGTGATCCGAGAGCGTCTCGACCTCTTCCAGGACGCGCCAGTTCCTTACTCGTGCGGCGAGGGCAGGGGTAGCCAACGAAAGGTCCACTATCGACCCTCCCTGCTGTCGCACGCACGTGTTGGTGGATCCTCTGTTCAGTAAACAGAGGCCCACCGAGGCCGCCCACTCCTCTACGGCCTCGCCCCTAGCGTCCGTCCTGGGGGAACCCCACGCAATGGACTTTGCGTTGAAGTCCCCCAGCACTAAGACGTGCCCAGACGTTAGACGCCGCATCGAGGTTTCCAAGTTGTTAAGGAAAACCTCGAAGTCGTTCAAACTCCGGTTGGGTGAGAAGTATACACCATATACAGTGATCCCCCCCCACTCGGCAGCAACATATCCAGTGCCCTTGTCTCTTAGCGACAAGGGCGGGGAATGAGCCGCCGTGGAGCCGACGACTGCCACGGAACCGTCCCGGTCACCCAACCAGTTTGGACGGGGAGGAACATAATAGGGCTCCGCGGCTACGGCAACACCAATCGACCACTGTGCCATGGTTTGCAGGAAAAGGTCCTGCGCCGCAGCACAGTGGTTCAAGTTCGTCTGGACTAGGAGGCTGGAGACTTGGTCCATTACTGGACTGTCTCTACAGCCTCCTCCATGGGCGACGATGTCGACGCGCGAACGGCATCGGAGGCAGCCTGGGCCGACTGGCTAGCCCCCAACGTGCGCCGAGAATCGCGAGGAGGTTTGCAGCCCCCCTGCCCTATCTGATGATTGGCGGGCTTGTTACCCGCCGCACAAGCCGGGCAGTGAGGGGCGGCAGAGCACTCTGCCGCCTTGTGCCCCGGTCGACCGCAGCGGAAGCATAGTCCACTGCAGTCAAAACAACTCACGCACTTGGCGCGTGTGTGTCCGGATGCTAGGCATTTGAAGCACCTCATCGGTCTTGCCGCCAGAACAGTGACTCTGGCATTCACAAAACCGACGAGGATCCTGCCTGCGTCGCCCAAAGCTTTGGCCGACGCTACCGGACAGCTGATCCACACTGCGCCAAGCCCTCCAGGACCGGGGCGGATGGTGCCGACCCTGATGTTGTCCGCGTTGCAAGCCGTCTTCTCGCTAATTGCAACGCGGACGTCCTCGGTCGTTACGGAGTCATCCAGGCCCGAAATACGCAACTCTGCGCACTTGACAGGCCTGGCGATCTTCACACCATCCGTGGCTGCAAAGATTCCTCTCAGTTTCTCGGCGAACCTGTCCGCCGTCTTTGCACATTCAGCCCCGGGGAACTCGAGAACTCGAGCTCCCGTCTGAGCAAGGCGCAACCTGACCCCTTCAGTCCCGAAATCAGTGGCGAGACTATCCCGGGCCTTCTTAAATAAGGCCGCATAGGACAGCCCGCCACTAGCCGCCTCCGGTGTTACGGTGACTACTACAGCCGCGCTTTTAGGCACCTGCAGTTTGCGCGGCTTTTTCGCGGTAGCCACCGCAATCGACGGTGTCTGTGGGGTAGAGGCTGCTGTTTGTGCAGCCTTCTTACCCCGCTTTCGGGACTTCTTAGCTCCCCCGACTACCTGCCAACCATCGGTGCAGGGAGCACAGGTGGAGGTGCCAGGTACAGCGGTTGGAGTGGGGAGCGGAGGGAACTCCGCTCCAGGTTTTGCTACCGCCGTGGACCTTGACCTCGGTCTAGCCATCTTGGCTGCTGCCTTCGTCGCTCGTCGAGCCCTCGGAGCTGTTGCGGGAGCAGCAGGCAACGACGCCGCCGCCGCATAGGTCACGCGACCGCCCACAACGGGCAGCGCTGACGGTGCCAATGCGACCTTCGGCTTATGCACCGCGAGCGGCGGCCGGACAACGGGGGCTGGAGGCAACCTCGCCTCCAGGCCGGCGAGACGCCCGTCCATCATGCGCCACACTGCGTCTGTAATTCGGCGCAGATGGACATCTGAGATGGTACCGAGGTTGGAAGACGGAGCCGGCTGGGACGGAGACGGAGACGGAGCAGGCTGAGACGGCGACGGGGCCAGATCATCTTCCGGACGATGCGCCCGGAATTGAGCGAACTGAGCGCTCAGCTCAGCTACTTGCCCCGTCAGGCGATCGTTGGCTGCCTGGAGACGAGCCACGTCCCCGATGAGGGTCTCCACGACCCCCGCAATTGCGGAAGAGGAGTCCTTAAGGGCTCTCACAAAGGAGCCCTTGAGATTACTCGACTTGGTGGCCACTTTGTGAATAATGGCCACCGCCGCGTTTGCTATCTCCTGCTTGGAGGATGATGTTTGGGAAACTGAGTCCCCCACTATCGGCTCCCTGACTTTTAGCAAGAGATCAGCAATCTCCTCCTCCGCCAAGGTTTCGCCGTCTGCCCTTACTCGTCTATAGGCTTCCGCCTTACAGAAGACGGAGCCTGACGGGGCCGAGGCCGGGGTTCGTGACCTCCCTCTACGGCTGCTTGCTACCTTAGGAGGTAACATCTCCTGGGATGTGTCACTCTCCTCATCCCTGGAGCGTCCGCGTTTCCGGCTGTCGCACAGCTCCGTCTCCATGATGTCCAGTGCATCCGTCCTCGCACTGGAGTGCGTAGTGGATCTTGAACGAATCCGTTCAGATGTTCTTCGGCTCCCAGTAGCCATAATGGCTTCTGGGAGCCCCACCGAGGTAGGCGTTTCAATCGTTACGCTTTCCACTTCGGACGAGAGGTCGTCCAACCTTGCTTTTCCCTCCTTCGTGTTTTTTTTCTCCTTCTGTCCTTCTTTTTTATTATTTGGTGTAGTTTTTAAGTTTATAGATTCCATATGAGACCCACGAGAGGGGGAGAACTGAAGGTCGACCCGGGCAGAGATCCCCCAATACCCGGGCAAGCGTAAATTTATGCCCAACCGAGGGGTCCGCAGGTGCCTCGGCTGGGAGTGCGCTTGCGACTGAACTACCCATCAGCCATGCATCCCCTGGTCACGCACCAGAACACGGGATTCGGGGTATTTTTTTAGAGAGGTTTTCTTCCTCGCAGTCCGGGCGGTTAAGCCAAGACCCTCGCCCCCGATTGGAGTTGCGTGACTCCAACTCGGGACTACGATATGTCAACGGTGGCAAGGAGACTACGTCTCCTGATGCCTGCTCGGTGGCAGTGTAAGCGCACGCCGAGCCCGTCCTACCTTTTCCACCGCTGAGCGGAGGAACTCCGACCCTAGAAAGGGTCCCACCATCGTGATTTTTTACCGAGGTTTTCCTCCTCAATGCTCCGAAGAGCGAAGAACCAACAGAGGATCCGACGAATACGCCCGCTCTGTTGGACCAAGTCTCGGCCGAATTGCCGAAGACATGGTTTCCTCTTCGTGCTAGAATATTAGCCGTTGGCAGTGATGAACACCATCGCCAACGTTACCAGGGTGCACCACGTGGAGGTTTTCTAGCCAAGCACCCCACCTTAAACAAACCCTATACCAACCCGTCTGGCTAGCGTGGTATACTAGGCCAAAACCTCCTTTCTAAGGAGTTGTTAATGTACAGTAGTGGACTGTTAAAAGATGTTGAGGGACAAAATCTCGTCCTCTAAATTTTTCATTTAAAAGATACTACATATACACAAGAAAAGTTACCTTGAAGTAGGCATAAAATAAATTAGCCATAATCGCTTGAAGTATTACTCGGTGGGTTTGTTGTGTTCAATTTCATATTTCATATTTCTCAAAATTCCCTTTTATTTAAGTTTGTACTCATGATGGAGGAGGGGCTTCCTCAGAGATTGGTAGATTACCGATATTTGATCAGGTTGAATTCTGAATATAAAATAAGTAATGTAGTTTCAGAAGCTATATTCGCCTTTACACTACATGTCATCTGATCTCACGACGTAAAATTTCATATAACAGTGATATTGTATATTTAAAATTACTAAATCCGTAACAGAGTTCAAAAGTAAATTATCACATTCAAAATAGCTAAAATAGAACAAAACATTGCATACTTAGACTTCATCAGATACAATTGGAGAGATGTTGCAATTTAATAAAAGCGGTATCTCGAAAACAATTGCTTCGTACGGGTTCTTACGTGACCTAAAAACTCTTTGTTCATTGCGATCGATAGCCCACTTGGTTCTAAGATAGTTTTTGTTAAACGAACAGTCGTGTATTGTTCATTGTTCTGATTATTACTGAATTAGATTAGTAATAGTAAAAGTAATAATAAAATACAAGAATAACGAATACTGAAAATCACAGAAGAAAGTTATAGATCACGCAACAAAGTTCTAGGACTTGTGTAGTAAAAAAACACAATAACCAGACAGAAATGAAAGAAAATATAACAAAATTTTACAGAATATCTGATTTTAAGTCTTAGGTTATTGAAGGGAAAGAAGTCTATGATGATGAATGATATATTCTTTATATAATATCTTATCTGGACATGATTAATGTTATTGCTGCTAATTATGCATAATATATTTATGTACTTCTTTTCAATCTTCTTTGTATTTAAATTTACTTTGTTACCTTCCTGCTGAATGTTGTCCAAGCCAAAACCTACTTTTTGCTTAAATGAAATATACGTTTGCATTTCCTTATTCTTTTTGTGCCTTTTGTATATAATTTGCGTAATAGTAATGTTTTATTTTTTTTTTATACTGAGACTCTGATTTACGGTTTTTAAGTCGATTCGATTTCCTGGTATGTAATATCGTTCTGTCTTAACTCCTGTTCTTGTAGTTTAATTATCAATTTAACTTGTTTTTGTATCGTCAAATTTGGTAAACTATTAGCAATACTTTGATAAAATATTCGAATCAGATTGTGTCCTAACTCGACAAATGTGATATTCTCTTGACAACTCATATTACTGTGTATTTAAAAAATTATGATGAATTGTAAAAAGAAATATATTTATAAGGCTGTCACCGGTACGTTTGGCAAATTGAGACGTTTTCGAATGCGCCTCACGAGCTTGTCAAAGCGAACCGAAAGAACTTTTTACATTACGACTTCGGCGGATGAAGATTATATTGATGACTCGTGAACAAAACACTTTGAAGTTACCAAAATTCATATATTGTATTTCTAGGGTAAAAATATACTAGTTTAACACTTTTAGCCGTGGTGAACAGTTTCTGTTCTTCTTTGAGTACGTTTAATCATGTGGTTTAGAATTTGCTTTCACTAAATATTTTATATTCTATTCTGATATTATGTAGATACAACACTTGTACGTCCATTTTATATTATAAGCAACGTATTTGTACTGTTTGTCTTTTCAAGTAATAACTTCTAGTATATTTTAAATAAGTACGGAGCAATCTTAAACTGTACTTTATCGAACTATGGCGCCCGCTTATAGTCCCATTTAGTATCGCTTTTTGTAATCTTGGGTAACCGAGATCTCATGCACAGCAGTGGCGTACTCTACCACTGCACCACCGAGGCAGTCAGTTCCTCAATTAATTCCTCTATTAATAGTGATGTAAACAAAATTTGACTTACCTCAAAAATAACGGCCACTTTCCTACGTTGGTAACCAGTTGAACATTATCAAGGGTTGGCATATCAGTAAACATATAATAACATGTTACACCGAAAGTCACCATCAGACATAAGTTAGCTAAGAATGAGAATGGCACAAGGAACTTCAAGTGACGTATTTGCGTGATGAGAATTAGAGGCAGCAAGAGAATGCCGCAGTACACTTCAACAGTGTATGTGTGGTCAGGTGCAAACGTGTCGAACAACTGAAAAGAAAAAACAGTACTTATTGCCATTTTTTTTTTATTTTTAACCTACCAAATTGTCGCCATACTTATTATAAATGCAGACAATTGAGTATGGCGACCCACACTATGGTGGCCTAGTGAGATGCTTTTTCACGCTCGGCTTAATGGGGCCCGGGGACACAGTGGGAGGAAAATACGTGCTCTGGTAGTAAGTTCCAGGTTTTAACTGATTTGCACAGGAAGGAAGAACCAAACAAGTAACACGTTGTTACTATTATTATGATAAATTGTAATGATTTTCAACATCCTCCTTATGATATTTTGTTAAAACGTTGCCGAACTGATTCAAAAACTTCGAATTAGGTGAAATGATAGTTTACTTCAGGATTTTTCCTTCCAGGATTTCTGTTACAGGGATTTTAAAAAAATACAAATACAAAATGTTAAAAACAAGCATAAATTCGTTTTGTTTGTTCCACAAATATAACATAAAGGAATTCTATATGTTTGTAATAACTTTGTTCTGTATATTAAATTATAGGCTTTACCTACAATTTAATATACAGAACAAATTTTTTAATATTTCAGTAACATTCTAGAAAAAAAAAGTATAATTTCATAAAGACTGACTATGTCAACAAACAACATCGAAAACTGAACGCTAAACAAATATTGTATATTTATAACTTTTATTATTTAGATATTCAGAGTTTTCAGAGACCAAAATAAATCAAAGTTTAACATACTTTTCTGTTAGAGCTCATTATTCAACAATTTTCAGTTACATTTTCCAGTCGAAGAAAAAGTGTCACGGACTTTCGTGCGCCTTTATCGTGGCGATTTTAATAAACTGTATGAACGGATGCAAAAAAAACACCCAAAGATACATCAATCAAATCGGGCGGATTTAAGAGTGGAAAATTAAGGAATTGCCACATTTAGACTTAATTATTTTGTGACTAAACGGGAAACATACCTTCCTAAACAAACAAAGACGGAGTTCTGAGGTAACAAACACAAAAACAAACAAAATAAATTATGAACCTGCTCTTTTTTTAACGTCCAACTCAATTCATATTGCTGCAATATTTCTGTCTGAATCGCACATCGTGATTGCCAGATGAATAACAGATTGATATATCATCTAAACCGGGTGAGATGAACGAAAACAATTTTATTATCTGCAATGCCTCAGAGTGAGGTTCTTACGTGCCCTAATATTGGTGTGACTCATATACTCATTTAAAACTTACTGCATTAGAGCATGTTTAAAATTTAAAAATTTTCATACTCCAAAATCCTTTGAATGATTAGAAAATAGATAACATTCTTTGATCCACTGCAAATATTTTCTTGAATTTTAATAGCTAAAAACAGTCACCTTCCAAATGCAAAATAAACTACTTGAATTCCATATCTACCAGCTCAGATGCAAGAACCAGAGACAGATACGTTAAATTATTATTTTTTTCTCTCTGTGACGATAAAAAGAAAGTTATTTATATATAATTTTTACTTATACTGCATTTAACTGGATAATTATAAGCACAGTTATGGCATACCCCTTAGTACTAAAACTTAACTTACACAAATCTAGATAACAACAACCCGTAATTTCGATTTCTACTTAAAGTGAATGATTGTGTGAAGATCAAAAATTATTTAAAATTGTTAAGATGTGGAACTTTTTAAATATTTCTAATGAAAGTTTAGAAAGAAATAACAATAGATGACATACACTTCTAGAACATACGAAAAAGAGAGATCGAAAGAAGTGTACATAAACCATAAATCAAAAATAATTTTCTTCTGTTATGCTTACACAACACACATACAAATACAATTTATATCCAATACTCTCTCGTAAAGATTATCTATCTATATCTCTACATAATCAAAGCTGAGACAACAGTCGATCCCTTAAAAATAGAATAGGTTGGACGGACAACGGTTTCGTGAAAATATTGGCCTATTGGTTATAACTTGGTACATATTCAATCTTAATTATACCCTACTCTGTCTTCTCTTTTATAAAATTATACTTAATATCTAAATGCTGGGTCCTTTTCTGATATACAGGATTGTTTATTAATTTTATTGTACTCTGATTTTCAACATATAAGGGCACACGAGCATAAATTTCGTCCAAGTTATATAAGAATTATTCTTTTGGCAGACTCACGTGCCGTTCAAATTCAGCATTAATTTTTGAAAGAGCAATTGCCTTTTGTTTCTGGCTAGACCAAGTAATTGGTCTATTCCATAGACATAAATAACAAATAGCTGACCTTCGAATGTCTATGTTTGAATGTCTATTAGCAAATTTGAATTTGAAAAGCTAATGACACTACTGCACTTTGCATACGATATCCAAAAGTTTTTTGTATTCTTACAATATCTTTTCACTAGTTTAACTTCACTTACATGTTGTTGTTTAAGATTATTCAAATATCTACTTTTTAAATTCACAATAAAGCAAATATCAGGCGTGAAACATAACGTAAAAATAAATAATGAACTTATTATCTATCTATGTGGAAAATTGCCAATATTTCATCAATATTTTATGAAATAATTAGATTCGCATCAGCTACAGTTTTAACGGGGTTGACATTACACGTGTTAAACTTTTGAATAATTTGTTCAATATGTATTTTCTGGTGAACATGTAGATTATTTTTGTGTAATTATTCATCTATTTGCCTACGAATAAAATAAGTTAAATGTAACACTTAAATTTTAATTTCAAGTAATCTTTTATTCCTTAACTAGACTTTTACTGGTAGATGTGATGATGTTAATACATATTTCTTCAAACTCTCTCAGGAATTTAAATTTAGAAATAATAGACTTCTGATAATGATATATACTCTATTTCGCGATATAGGATCAGTAGTTGCTCCGTAGCTCAATATACTCTGTAGTTCGCTGTATCTTCGCTAGATGGTGCTGTATTACAATTTTTCTGTTTGCGCTGTATGTGGAAGTCGCCACAATTTGATACTCATAAATCTCTGAATATTATCAAAAGAAAAAAAAAACTATCAGACAGAGTTCTGAGAAACTTGTACAAAAAAAATGTAGAAAGACTCTTCCATTTTTACTGACTATTAACTACACTATAAACTATACCATATAGTGCGATTTATTATTTAATAAATTTGTGTGCAGAAACAATGCTCATTATTGACGTAATTTGCTCAAGGTCGACATTCTAAGCTGTCAAGGCACTGTTGAATGTACGGCTTATTATTATACCAATATCAATTATTTGCTCGCTGAGTATTTTTATTAGGAATTCAAGTCTGTCAGCCTCTTGAAATGAACATGATCTCTGTTAGATAGTATTAGAAAATCAACATAGCATATTGATGCAACTATACTTTTGGATACGATTAAAATCGTACCTGTAAATAATCAGAACATTACCTAAGCTAAGAGATTAGATAATGTTTAAACTATATTTGTATGAATACGTAATTTGTTTGTAAATTTGCTTAAATTTTGTTATTATGTCATAAAATTTGAATAAGTCTAAAATTTAATTTACATCAGAAGATTTTGGGGCCTCAAATTTTGAATATTTGTGTAGGTATTTTTGTAAATTCTGGAGCATAAAACATGAATAATAAATGTGTTACAATTATTACTTCTACGCATTTACCATATGTGAATGGTTAGCCGCTTATTTCGCAGGATTTTATAGTCATTGCTCTGTTCTTAAAAGCAATAGTTTAAATAAGTAAATAAGGCTAGAAGATCCAGAGATTATCCCAAATAAAATTGCAAATTTCACATATTTTTGTACCAAATAAATCGTCACAGTTAATCTATACGAGTAATAAATTTTTGGGATTAATTTGGTACAAAATGGCTCTTAGAAATTCTTGGTATTGTTATTGAATAGACTACTAAGTCTGTTTATTGAACCGACCGCACTTATCCGTATCTTTGAGATATCGAAAAAACATTTACCCTTCATAAACACACGAAGTCTCACTAGATTCAACATCATATGTAATATGACATTATATGTATTACTCTTAAAAATTCCAAAAGAACACGGAACATGGAACCGCTTCCTTTTTTGAAGTCAGTTAAAAACTAATCCACAATGCGTTGTGTTATTTTTAACTCCTGAGACCGGAGGCCCATTGATGAAGGGGTGACAGTTATCGTATTAACTGTATAAGCCTTACACTGTCACGATGACTGTCATGCCTTTTATGTCCCCAAGCCGGGTGTAAAAAAGCATCTCACGAGGCCGCAATAGTGTGGGTCACTATACTGCATTGTCTGCATTTGCAACGAGTGTGGTGACCACAACTCTTGGATTCTGTTCATGCTTTCCATCAGGCAGAGTAAAGTCACTTTGGCAAGCTCTTAATATAGAAAAAAAAACTCACAATATGTGTTACAAATAGAAGTATCACAGTTAATATAATATTAGAAAACAGTTAAGTTAAGGAGTTAGAAAAAAATACCTATTGTCAGTAAAAGTTGAATAATGA
Source organism: Hypercompe scribonia (assembly GCA_949316085.1). Lineage (NCBI taxonomy): Eukaryota > Metazoa > Arthropoda > Insecta > Lepidoptera > Erebidae > Hypercompe > Hypercompe scribonia. The sequence continues at coordinate 21,283,784 of OX438970.1, forward strand.
CAAACTTATCGGCTCACTTACAACGAGACATATCATCAATAGAAATATTAATCTATTTATTCTCTTCTTTTTAATTTGAACCATTCGTGTAGTGACATATTAAGAATACAGCGATAATACCACCCTATCCATCTCGTGAGTATCGTAAGCTTTAATTGAGAGTAAATTACGCAGGACAAGAGCACTGTATAAAGAAGAAAATAAGAAAATCTGAAATAAACCCTGTATCCACCTATCTGGCCACCTTGGTATAGTAGGCCGAAATCTTCTCTCCATTTAGTTCGTACCAACCCGTCTGGCAGGTGTGGTATAGTATATCGAAACCGCCCTTTTTAAGAAGAAGTCTATGTCCAGCAGTGGACTGCTAAAGGCTGTTGATGATGATGAATATCTCGAATATTAAAGTCTGATACTCACGTCTTTAAGTGATGATGCGATAAATATAACATACACACTCGTTCCACCCAGACACACACCAGCCATAGCAGCATCAACGAAGTGTCTGTAATATAAATTCATCTGGTAATATTATATTAAGATCGTGCCAGTAAAATAAGGCACAAAATATTATTAAACTTCGAAGTTAATAAATTTATATAAAAAAATAATAAACAAATAAATATTTCGGACATTTGACGCACAACTTCATTTAGTTTCAAACTAAGCAGTGCTGGTACTATGATACCTAGACTGACTGATAGAATACTTATACTCGTACACTTTTTTTTTGTAATTACCTACATATTATACATAGAAAACACCCAAACTTCGAAACAAATATTTGTAGATCAAATAAACATGTAGGCCGACCCAGGAATCGAACCCAAGATCTCAAGCACAGCGGTTGCATTCACTACTGCTGCACCACCGAGGCAGTTATATACTTTAAACTTAATAAAAAAAATCGGTACAAAGAAATTTTATCTTTTTATCCACTAAACAATGATATGCTATCATGTGTACTGTTAATAATTAAATGTGATATTGAACCCTGGCTTCTTATCTTCCGGTTCATTACCAGCTCTCTTACTAAACCAGTGTGCTATTTACAGTTATCAGTAAGTGTTAGTATCTAGTGTTCAAAATAAAATTTAAGAGAATCAAAAGTAAACATCATCTTAAATTATAATGCTTAACTTTAAAATGTGTCACTGCGTGTGGTGACGGATTAAGAATACTTAAATTAAAACTCCGTAGGACAATTAGAGTTCTGCAAAAATGTTTTTCTTCTTAATGATAACTGCCGTACTAGGAATATTCTTGTGTCGCAGGAAATTTTGCAAACATATAAAAAACAGACACAAAAAATAGATCAGACTCAGGGCAATAGTTTGTGGATCAGGCAAAGTATTGTTCCATGTAGATTTTGTATCCACAATATGAAGGTAGAAAACGGTGAGGTGACCACTTACTACTATACCTTCCGTGAAGTCAAACAAACCCTATAAAAACGCGCCGGCCAGCATACTAAAGTAAGCCAAAACTTTAAAAGCGCAGTTAACAGCAGTGGACTGTTTACAGGCTATTGACAAGACTATAACATAATGTAACACTTTCTTACAGAGAATGTTATCATGATGTAATTATTTGCAGTTACGTAACAACAAATACAACAAGATATTGCACAAACGGCTAACAGAATACATGACCAGCTTAACTTGTATTTCGTATTACTTATTGCAGTAAGTATGTTATTTACATGTGAAATGTAATTAACTAATTTTTTTTCTTATATATTTATAATATTAAAAACTTTGATGGTATCTCGAAGTTTTTATCAATGACAGTACTTAAGAAATTTCTAAATCTGTTACTGACTATCAAAGTTGGCCTAGTGGTTTAAGCGGTCGCCACGCCGCTTTCCACTTCGCTGAGTGTTGTGGGTTCAAATCCCACATGGGACAATACTTTCTGTGATCCACAAATTGTTGTTCTGAGTCTGGGTGTTATTTGTGTCCGTTTCGTGTATATTTGTAAAGTCCTCCGCGATACAGAATTTATTCCTAATGTGGGCGTTGTCTTTTTTTACAAAAAAAAACACAGTAATATTATGGGTCTACCATAATATTACTGTACGGTTTACTTAAAAGGTTGCATTGTTTCAGTTCTCGTTGTCAATTTATTTTTGCACGTAGTTGATATACGTTACCCTTTATAAACCTAATAGAGATTCAGCTCCGTGACCAGACAACTACACTCAAATATTCTTTTGCCATGTTGTCTTTATTGAAGGTTCGTGTCGTTTTCCAATAGAATATACTGTTCATTTTAATTTCATTAATATTTTTCCGCTGTCGAGTTGATCAATTTCTGAATTGTCTTGAAGATACAGGATGCGTTTGTCTACAGTACTGTTTAATGTGTTTTACAGTTTTTTTATTTTTACGCTATGCCAAGTACAACTTTTACTTTATTAAATGTTTTAGAATAGTGCGTTTTAAGTTTGTTAAAGAATTCATTTCTCTAAAATAGTTTTTTTTTTTCTCTCGTATCTAAGTACAACAGTATCTTTCTTTGACAAGTGTCGTTGAAACGAAATTTGTTTAGAATCATTGTAATTTGAAACTCGATGAAATATAAATGCATTACGATAAAGAAATAAACATAAAAGCATATAAGATTAAGGAGGCGAAAGAATAAAATAAAATATATACACAATATGTTACATTCCCGGTCTCCTCTTCGTACGATGCGTCGTGGCGTTCCCACTCTTGTCTATATTGTCATTGCAAGCATTGTCCATATGTATGTATATGTATAGTGGGATAGTAGATAAATTAATATTGTACTAATTTTGCTCCCGGTCCCATCGTTCTACATACTGCGTGTATATGTAAAAATACTTTTCAGAAATTTCTCTCCTGCCGTGTGTAATTGTACACACATATTTTTTCTCACTTCGTTGTGATATCTTTTTTGTTTAAGCGCACCAAACGTATTTGGAGTATTGTTTAATATGATATTAAAAAGATGATTTCGTTTCTAACAATGATAAGATTTATAAGAGTAATATTTTTTATGAAACGTTTAAGAGACTGTCCTATTGAATTTGTCTCAACTTTTTTTTACTAATTTACGTAAAAAATATTCCAATAATCTCAGATACGAATGTTACATTTAAAGTGACTTAGACAGAGTCTTCGACACGTATTTGAGAGAAAAATCTTTTTAGAAAATTTAAGAATTTTCAAATCAAAACAAGAAAATTTCACAAAATTTAAAGTTTTTCTTATAAACTTTGTTCTTAAGTGAGTTGAATCCTTAACAGGTTGGACTTTTCACTAGTAATATTTGTTTTTCATCAAAGTTGAATGTACACATTTTTATTCCATTTTTTGAAATGGTAGGGTTTTTTTTACAGAAGCCTATCATAGTGACTGTTATTGCGTTAAACTGAACTGAACTGAAAAAAATCGTAAAACGCGTTACAACTGTCTTACTTGCAAAAAATACTTTTGTTTGGAACACGCGGTTATGGTTTGCTCTGATTGCTATACTTATCAATCTAAAGATGGTTAGATTTTAAATTTTTTATTTGTATGTTTATTATCTATAATATTAATGGAGATTTTTATGTTTTTATTGGAAGAATTTTAATTTTGGTTAACTTTATCGTAGTATATAAGAATTACTGATTTTTTTCAAAGGTTGTTTCTGAAGACTGTAAAACAATAATAAATACAAAAAACATATAAAAAATAGAAAAAATCAAAGCTTCGGCTTTTAAAATGTTAGGTGTTAAACTAATTAGCGCGGGTACAGCAAGGTTAAGGATATCGACCACTCTGTATAGGCTCCTGGCCTAGATATGTACATTTAATTGTTGAAATAACAATATTATTTTTCAGTGGCCTATATCCCATAGCAAACTTCATTCAAGAACATTTAGTATCGAGTTGATTATATAATAAAATAAGTCGAAACAGAAAAGCAAGCACAAAGTTACACCCATAGCACGAGTAGGCGCGTATAAAGTTAAATACAGATGGCGTAGACGGAAAATATAGGTTGCCATGGGTTAGCTATTGCTAGGTGAGGAGAAAAGATGCATACACGCGCAGTCATTTTATTAGTCATTTATTTTATTTTACAACCAGTACGTTTATGTACATTGCTAAAGTAAAAAATTGTGAATTTTGGAGAAAAGTATGTCAATGTACGAGTGCTTCTAATTTTTAAAAACATTTTCATTAGTAGTTTCTTTTATCATTTATTTATGTGACATCGTGAACGATTTGTGCTACCTAACACCATATAAAAATCTTACGAAATTTAGTTTTAATATATGTTATTTTGAGACTAATGCATTGTGACGATAATTTATTAAATACGAGTACTTTAAAACTCTAAACGTTCAACTCAAGATTGAACTCATACATTTTTTAATTTTATCAATAATTTACTTACCAGTACATAACCATTGTTTTTAAAATATTAGTCAACAACTTAATTATTGTACTATTTACTAAGTTTATAGTAAATTATTTTTTACTTTTTAGGCTCCTTCGTTATTGCTTTTCAAGGTGGATTAGTTAAATCTCTTGAAAAGCAATACCGAAGGTTTTCAAATTTCGGTCATTAGATTCTGAGTAGGTATATTTAATTGTTATAATATCGTCGTACACAACGTCGTCTATTGACAAATATGAAACACTAAGACGTAAACATTTATTTTAGTCTTTCATACAAAAATTTGTTTTGACGTTGAATAAATCGATTCGAATATTTTATTTGACAGTAATCTAACTCATTAGTAGTAGTGCAGCGAAATAATGAATTTATTGTAATATCTTATTTAAAAAACCCGGTAATAATACTGTTACATACCTCACATGTTTTGAATATGGCCGCACTTTCTTGGGTCCTAACTTAAATACTCCTTCACAAGTGTCCGTGTAACTCAATAAAGGCATTTTGCTTTCTTTGCAAACATCCCGTGACGTAGAGACCTGTAAAAATAATGTCAGTTTAATTAAAAAAGATATGTTAGTCCAAGAACCTTTTTACCCGATCTCGCTAGAGGGGTGGTTTTATTTTTCGATAAATGTTTGTGTATATTGGAAAAAAATATGTATGTGTGTATGTTTCTTTTATACGCTCTGTAGTTTAAGCGGCTTGATGATTTTTGGTGTTTGATAGTGATTTAATTAAAAGTGATTGACAATAATTGGCACCGGATATTTGATTATCGTAACGATTATAATCGCTGGTTTGTAAATTTTAAGTATGTAGGTACGAGCACATTTTAACGCAGTCAGTCTTCACGTTATGTTTGATTAAATTTCGAAATGCTTTATATAAAAACAAATAAATAATGAAACTATACTATAAAAATAGTTAGTACAGATTTAAGAATAGATATCACTAGTACACTCAATAAAAACAAAAAGAAAATTACTCATTTGAAAATAATGTAAGCAAATACATTTAAATAAGAAACATGTTTAAATGAATTTTTACTTTAAGAACAAAAAAATGTTTATTATTTTTTTTATAGAATCCTACCAAAGTGACTCTACTCTGCCTGATGGAAAGCATGAATAGAATCCAAGAGTTGTGGTTTCTTGTTTTTTTTTTTTTTTTTTTTTATTTTTTTTTTTTTTAACGCGGGGAATGCTTTTCGCACCATACCCTCCGGAGGGACGAAGGGCGTGTGTGGGACTCCCGGAAAACCGATCTACCCACTAAACCCCGCGGCGGCCTACCTCGGCAGTTGGGAGAAGCTCTAGGAACGCATTAGCGGCTTCTAGAGTCCTCCCTGCCGTATCTCACAAGTGAGGTACATCATCATTTCATCATCATCACATACAGGTGCCCGGCACCTCATGCCCCAGGGGCAAGACGCCATCGCACCTCCCACCGCCCTGCGCAGTAAGAGGCAGAACAGTGACCCGCTCCAGACGACACTCCCCGGCCGCACCGGAGTGTCACCTGACTCGGGTCGTTTGCAGCAGTCACAACGCCCCAAGATGTGACCGCAGCGACCCTTAGGCGGCGATTAGGGAGCTAGCGACCTCTGTCGCGTCCCCTTCGCCGCCTCCTTCGAGCGGGATCGGCCCTTTCCCGATCTCGCTCTGCAGTCTCCTTCCGGAGCATAACCTGCTCACAGAAGGAGATCGCGGCTTCCCATCCTTCACGATGTGAAGGTCGTAACCTAACTCAAAGTCATGAGGAGACTTATTGTAAAAATATAACCGCAGTTTGCGGCTCACGAAGTAAAGTTATAATAACACAAGACTCACCGCTAACCGAAATGATTAGTGAAATTAGGAAACTCAGAAAGGAAATGAAGGAGTTAAAACAAACAAAGATATCAGTGTTATTCAAAAAGACGTACAAGAACTGAAAGAAAGAAATTCTGCCAAAAATGCCCCCATTCAATAGCACATTTCTAAGAATTACAAAAAATAAACGATGATAATAATGATTTGTATTTCTACTACAATTAGCGGTCAGTACACTAGAGCAAAGTAAATTAAAAAGCAAGATAGAGATACTCGTATGTGGCATTGCTGAAAAAACATAATAAAAAACTCAACCATGAACAATCTCTCAAAAAATAAATTTGCAGGAATCTGACATAAATGACATATTTATAAGCAAATTTCCAAGAAAATCTCAAATAGACACAACCCAATTGCCGTTAAACCAATCAGTAAGAGCAAAAGAGCTGTACTTCTAACAGCTGCTAAATCTAGGTGTAATATTACGATATAGACTATGGCTAATGGCACATCACACAGCACAGACTCCTAACTATTTCTGAATTTTGATTTCTTTTCTATGTTAAGAGCCTGTCAAAATGACTACTCTGCCTGATGGAAGGCGTGAATAGAATCCAAGAGTTGTGGTCACCATACTAATTGGAAATGCAGACAATGCAGTATGGTGACCACTACTGGTACACTGGTACTAAGGCGGCCTAGTGAGATGCTTTTTCAGGCCATGCTTGTGGAAGTGAAAGGCATAGCAGTCATCGTGGCAGTGTCAGATACACAGTTACCACGATAACTGTCATCCCTTTTTTGTTTTTTTGTACTGTGTCGAAATCCCCACGGATACCACCGAAGGGTGGTTATGTCGGACTCGAACCGACCAAAAACCGCATACCGTCTCAGGCACCAATAACCAGGGGACCAGATGCACCCTAGTAAGGAAATCCCTGGAACCCCGACGTACCTCGGGCCACCTGCGGCTGCAAGTGGACCCCTCCTAAGTGGAAACCTCATGGTTTCTTTACTGCCCTCCCTCCCCCTGAAGGGTGCGCGCAGTCCGTAGTGCTCGCATTGCCTCCCCCAACCTGCTTCTGCTAAGGCGACAGATGGTCTCATCTGTCACCCCCAGACTTGCACTTATGGAGGACCTAGATCGTCTAATGATCTCCGGCGCCTGGCTGTATTATAGCCGCAACCATGTTACTGAACGAGAGAGTCCCCAGTCCGATGGCCGCCATGAGGACACGCCTCTGCTCCACCCAGGCCGGGAATTCTGCCAGCGTGTGGAGCGCTGTGTCCACGGTCCGGCCATCGCAGTGATGGCACTCAGGCGTTGGCTCCTTACGGATCAGACACAGGTGGTCTCTGGAACATCCTTTTTCAGTGATCACCTGCGTCAGTCGGTATGAGAGGGTCCCATTATGCCTCTCAAGCCAATCCTTCATGATAACTGTCACCCCTGCATCAATGGTCCTCCGGTCTCGCAGTCACGAACGAAACAACGAACGAACGAACGAAACGAAACACGACAGCACGGATGCCATTGCACTTTAGGTTGGTCTTCTGTGGGATGGTAGTATTGCCCCGGTCAAGCCGACCCGTTCGTGCTGAAATTAGCGTGGCCCTACTACCTAGTAAAATATTATAATTAAATTTTATAATGGCGTTACCCTCTCTTTAATTTATATTTCATAATATGTTGTCAATTAAATGTGACGACACTTGAAATTAGGCAACTCATAGATAACTTAAACACAGTACACCAATTAATTAATACTGTAGAGGAGTCATACCATGTCTTAAATAATTACGAAATAAAGACTGTTTTTACGAAGTCTTAGTCACAATTAATAGTTTTCTAGCAACTCTCAAATGATTAAACGTTGAATTTGATGTAATCATATTGATGTACTCCAAGCTGATTTTGGCTGCGACGGCAGGTCTTAACGGAGACTAGCCTACTACGCAGAACATATTATTGTGCACAAGTGTGTGCGTAAACACAGGTGCACTCTCTGTTCCCTCACTCTCACAATCCGATAGAACCGTTATAAAGCACAGGGATTAAGATCCCAATTTCCGATCTCCAGGCTGTTTTTAAATATTTCTGACACCCAAAAAACTCAATAACACTTTTTGATCCGATGCGGGCATCGAACCTGGACCTCTTAATCATCAGTTGTATGTACTAGCTGCTAGAATAACAGATGAAATAATTTCATGGTGATCAAAGACCTCCACTTCTATCGAATTATTTCACCTGGGGTCTTCTTTTCTATCACTATATACGATAACATAATTTATAATCAATATAGGAATAAAATAAATAACAAAAATATTAATCTTTTTGTGAAAAAAGCCTGGCATGCTTTGTATCATATCTTTTTTATGATTTTTAACGTACCGTACTAATCAAATATTTTCGGCAACCCCACGCTTTTCTCAGACATCAAACCGATCCCAAGTTTTTGTTAGAAAATAACTTACCAATATATGCACACAATGTGTAGCAATGATGCCGACTAGTACAGTTCCTATACATCCCGGTATGAGTCCTGTGTTACTGAAAGCTGCTGGCATGGACAGTAAACCGGATCCTAGTGATGATTTCAGCAAGTGGAAGAAGGCGCCTAAAGTCCTGAGAATAAAAATGATAACTTTTAACAACCTGTGGAAAGAACGCCGATCAATCTTGACCGACAAACGCTGAATAAACAAAGCTGATTTTTTATGTTAACAGTTTTAAACAGTTAATTTTAAGTATTTCACAATCGAATAACATCAAGATAAATAAGCAAATGCAATAGGCAAACTATTCAAGGACGGAAAACGAAACAACTTATGATAACTTTTCTAAAAACTCAAAAAGAAAAGTTTAAAATCTCACAAAAATCCATACAAAGTGGTCGATGTCCGTTGTTCTCTTTGCTTAAAAGAATAAACATACTTTTTTAATCAAATCAATTCTTAGTAGTTGTTCAAAATCCATGTTGAATTAATGTTCAAATGTTGATAAGAGTAGATTTCTTGGTCAGTATTTTTATAAATGTATGTATCAAATATTTATTTATACTTTAAAGCTATTTAATGTGAGATAATTGTTTAATGTAATTTCAAAACGGAACTTAAATATCTACATATATACTCTAATGCACACACTATGAATATTCTTCAGTAACGTTCTATGTTTAGTTTTTGGTAATTGTAATCGATTTTTTACGTCATTCACATATTCAAAGTTGGTATTAACTTACATAAAACATTATATTGTAATATCTTTGTATTCACTTAGTCCAATTATTTACTTTTCAAGTTCTTTAACGATATGAATATAAAAATACCTAGTAACATTAAAAGCAGCTGGAATTTCATGCATACTCTTTTAAAAATACTACATTTTTCCTATATTATACAACAAAAGTAACTGCAATAAATTTTTGAAATGAACTACAATGGATTACAGTATAAAAACAGGACTTTTTAATTATAAAATACATTAAGAATACAAAGAAATATCTGTGATGCGAGACATGACGTTTAAACGTCGTCTTGAAATATTTACACTCGAGAAATTCCAGCGAGTATGATAATAACAGCTAGATCGAAACAACTAAAAGCACAAATAACATCCCTGGACTCGTCGCTCCCCTCCGCCTTACCGACCCCGGAAGCAACAATGGAAGTTCTGGCTGTTGCAGAGGCGTCGAGCTCTAGTTCCAGCGACGAATTTTTCTCTCTGCCAACGTCGCCAATACCTGTACATCGTCAGGGAAGTATCCGGCCACCGACCAGCTTGGGATCACGTAGACCCTGCTACCAGTAGTGATGTGCGCCGCATGAAGTAGATAAATTCGATAAACGAGAATGTCATGCGGGCACATTTTCGGGCTATAGAGTTGGAAACAAACCTTACTGCGTACCGTGTTAAACTAGTCTCTCTGTTTCAAGAGCTTGAACATGCCATCAAAGGGTCAGCACCGCGATTGTCGGATCAAGTACGAGCTATACAGTGCCGTCACCTGCTGGATGACGCCGTGCTTGAGAGGATACGTTCTGACACACGGAAAAATTTTACGGAAACTTTCGCGGAATATTAATCCACATAACCGATGAATGTGGGTGGTGCATGCGGAATGCAGTCAGCAATGTACAAACTCTCCTGTCAAGGGCATCAAGTTCGATCTGAGTCCATCTAAGTACACCAGAGAAATACGTCGGAACTGGTATGACCCAAACATTATAGGCTCGTGCTTTGTTACCTTCTGATAAAAGACTTTTAAGTACTTTTTTTAGGTTACCAAAGAAGCCTGATATTGTGGTGATAGATCGATTAGAGCGCCGCGCAATGATTATCGATATCGCCGTTCCTCATGACGAGATTATCGTGAAAGTTGAAAAAGAAAAACAATTGAAGTATTTAGATCTGTCTCATGAGATGTCCCTGCACTCGATGACGGTGGTTTGCTATTTCTTATATTTTTGAATATGTATTTTTGTTTTTGTTTTTTATATGTTTAAAAATGTAATAAAGAGAATAACAATAAATATTTCAGAAATTTGACACATAGAGTCATCTAGTTTCAAACTTAGCAGAGCTTGTACTATTATAACTAGACTGACTGATAGAATGCTTATATACTTTTTTTGTAATACAAACATATTATACATAAAAAACACCCAAACTTCTAAACAAATATTTGCAGATCATACAAACATTTGGCCCGACCCGGAAATCGAACCCGAGACCTCAAGCACAGCAGTAGTATTCAGTACCGTTGCGCCACAGAGGTAGTTAAATAGAGTCAGTTGTAATAGATCAGTGTAACTGACTCTATTTCTCGAGATGATATCGAGATGGCGTTTTGCGATTAAAATCGCTTTCTTAGATGCCAAAATTAATATTTTCTTAAGAATTAAATACTTCTAAGCTAAGTTGTACAGTTAATTGTCGTTCGATGCAAACTTTATAGCAGCTTAGAATTTAGTTGCAAATGCAGGTGTACGCAGAAACAATAAGTCGAAAATAATTAGATAAGTGTATGTATTATGTATTAAGTTTAAAGTAGCTCAACGCGCGATGGAGCGTGCGATGCTGGGTGTTTCTCTGGCTGATAAAATTCGTAACGAGGTTATTCGACAGAGAACTAGTGTAACTGACATCGCACTGAGAATCAGTATGCTGAAGTGGAAGTGGACCGGCCATGTCTCCAGACGAACCGATGGTCGCTGGAACCAAAGTGTACTAGAGTGGATACTACAATTGAGCAAACGTAGTGTAGGACGCCCTGCGGCGCGATGGACCGACGACTTGAAGAAGGTGGCTGGCAACGGATGGATGCGAATTGCCCAAGACCGGGATGGTCGACGTTCCTTGGGGAAGACTTTCGTTCAGCAGTGGACGGCGATAGGTTGATTGGCGATGTATTTACATGTACGAATGTATGTATGTATGAATAAGTACCTACTGTTCTGAACCAACATCAAATAGAAGGATTATCTTTGAGATGATGTTCGAGGCAAACAAAATATCATTTCAAATAAAAATATAATTATATTTACATTTTTCTGTCTTATCACTGTTAGCAACTGTACTATCTGCGAAGCATTTTGATCGGCACAGAAACATGTAAACGTTAAAAGATTGCACGAAACACGTAAAACTGTTCAACACACAACTAATACTAATCAATAACTAAACAAGTAACGCAACTATAAAAAATTATAAACAACTCAAATGTGTGTCGACAAGTATATGCATACATGATTAGTGTACGGATGCATCTCATACACACAAGGTAGATGCGGCGTGCTTCGCACTTCCCCGTGGTCCTTTACGTCCCGCTGATGCCTAACACTTTACTCTAACCTTTTGCCCATATTGGGCACTAATGATTGTACACTAGGTTTCCATAACAGAAAAATATGTTTTGGAAACTTGTTTACAATTGTTAGTTTCCAATGTGACCGATAATGGGGTAAATTGTGGAGATAGTGTTATATTATATTTCTTTTTTGTTACACAGACTTTCAAATATTGCTTTATTGGTCGATATTCTTGAATTGAATATTAACCATCCTCAAGGGGGGCACGGCTCTGCCACATAGACAGCGGGTGCTGGACGCGGCATGTACCGCCAGTCATTAGCTAAGAATGTGTAGCGTAGCTTAGCGTCGCGCCGTCGTTATAGTGGCCATCTTTTTTCTCGTGTCGTGATAGTAGATAGTTGCCCACGTCGCATTAATCAATAAATAGGAAAACGAAAACTTTATTTTTTGTTTTTTGTTCATGTCAGTCTCCAAGTAAATACTGATAAAATTGTGACAAACTTAGCTAGGAATCGTGAAGTAGTTAGTATGTATTACGTATTTCGACACAACTTTTACCGCACACCTAATAATTACCTAAGATACATGTCGCTACGGCAATATTGTGTATTTTTGAATTATTTGTTTTACTTTATAGACTGGAAACTATTTGTACGCTCATGTACCCGGGCTAATTTTAACATATGTAGAAGTCACATGTTGATGTTTTAAAAATAGCACGTTAAACGGCTCTCGAATAAGGGAAAAGGGGCTCTTTAACCTGAGCAAAATTAGCTAATAGGTGTCATTAACAGTAGTTCTCGACAATGTTCCTTAACTAGTCACGTAGGCTTTGTTGATTTTGTTTATACTGAGTGCACTACTTATACAAAAAAGTCATAAATAGCCACTTGAAGTAAATCATAATGTGTCTGTCTAAGGCCCTTAAAAGGACTCAGAAATAATCAATTTGTGAAACAGCTTTAAACTGAGTAGTTTTTCTGAGAGAAAATAGTTTAGGTAATGTGAGTTTACTAGTTGTACTGTCCGATTAACAAAACTCAGGGTTAATATAACTAAATGGTAAGTGGTATCATCCTTATTGTTTTTATTTTGTTGTCAGTACTATTTTTGGCGTATTCCGTTACAAAACTAATATTAAATTTAGAATATCGACCTTGAATACGAAACCATTTAAGGAAACAAAATCAGAAAATCCAGTTTTAGTTGACCTACACACACGTATAAATTGTTCAATAAAAGGGGTCAGCGTGCGATAGTGGTATCATAATTCTATGATTGCCCGTCTAATATTTATATATATTATATTATTATAAATTATTTTGATTTATAATATCTAAAACAAATCTATTAGATTGATATTTTGGTTCACTGTAGTGGGTGTGTCATGATAAATTAAAAACCACACATTTTCTGGTAGCAGAGTGTGGTTTTCAATACAGTTTTGTCTTTTTAGAATATAAACGATCGTCGAACGAAACGTCCGTTTTTACTCAAATTTTTTCAATAAGAGGTTGCCAGTTAGAAAATTTATCTACAGTTTTATCTAGAAATAAGCAATTGGGACTCGGTACTATTGTTCAGTTATTCGCTTTTGTTACTCGGCGGTATGACTGTAATTCTCTCATATAAGTTTTATTAATGTTAACCATTACATTATTTAAATGTCGCCATTGTATGCTTACATTTATAGTTTTATTTTGATTTATCTGAACGAAGTGTAATATATATGTATATGAGAAGAAAGAGGTTTAGCCAATTTGATTGCATCGTGCATTATTTATACATAAATGTATGCATAAATGACAGAAGTTCAAAGGTTAACAAAATACTCAGATTAAGTAGTCTAAAAACTATGATATCTTGAATAAATAAAATGTCCTGTTTGATTTTGGTTTCAAGTTAGACTTTTAGGTTTTAAGGTCACTATTCAAGTTTGGGTCATCTTATAGCTATTCTCGGACCTTTTACTTAGATCTTTCTCTCAGTTTATGATACATTAAGAATATTAGTTTTACTTACGAAGTTGGATGTGCCACGTTTCTATGTTCGAAGGGATTGTAGCCATTGTCCGCTTCACTATCCTTTTCAGTCAGCGTGATGGTAGATTGTGTTGTAGATGTCGGGACATCTTCGACGCTGCCTTTGACACTAAAACGAAATCCATTTAAATTATTCAGTCGTTATTGCTCCTGTTCGCTAATCTTTAGGTTATTTTTCACTATTCGTATGTGTGTTCCATTATTTTGTTATTTTGAAATTAAAAAAATATTTATGTTTATTTTAAATACTAATATATCTTAAATTCTTTTATTTTGAAATAGAAGAATTTTAGACATATTAGGTAGGTATTCTACGCTGATTTCAGTACGAACGGACCTGCTTGACCGGACCAGTACTACCCTCCCATAGAAGATCAACCTAAAGCGACAGCATCCGTGCTGTCGTGTTTCGTTGGTGAGTGCGAGACCAAAGTTCCATTAATGCAGAAATGACAGTTGTCGTGGTAAGTACGTGCAATACAATGCCAAAATGACTGTCAAGCCTCTTACGTCCCCAAACGAGGCGCGTAAATACATTTTACTAGGCCGCCTTAGCGTGGGTCACCATAATGCATTGTCTGCATTGGCAACGAGTGTGTCAACCACAACTCTTGGATTCTATTCATGCTTTAGATCAGGCAAAGTGGAGTCACTTTGGCAGGCTCTTAAATTAAAAAAAATCAATATGACAGGTATCATTTAAAATTCTCATGCAGGAGCGGGTCATCTACAAGCAGTAGGTGACCCGAGGTATGCCAGAATTCCTGGGATATCCTTACTAGGGTGCACCTGGTTTCCTGGCTACTAGTACTTGAGACAGCGTGCGGGTTTTGGTTAGTTCGAGTTCGATGCAACCGCCAACCAGTGGTAACCGAGTCTGGTTTTTTCTGGGTCCGTTTCATGTATATTTTTAAAGTTCCCCGTGAAATAAATACCTAATGTGGAAGTTGTCCAAAAAAAATGCGTCTAGGTGTCATTAATGACGAACGAAAAGATACTAATATTTATGATTTACACTATTGTTTATAAATTTAACCTATAAAAAGCCTATTGATTAGCGCTAACTGACCTACAAACAAGTTACTACGTATTTCGCATAAGTTATTGACCGATTTAGACGAAGGTTATTTTTATACCTATTTCATTTAATCTCCATTAATTATGCTGTTATATACCAAAGTAATAAAAATTTATAGATCGATAATACTGTATACTAGGGTTTACAAATGTTATCATGATTAAAAGACTTTAAAAATCCAATGCTGGACATAGGCCTCTGCTTAGAAAGGAGATTTCGGCCTACTACACCACGCTGGCTAGACGGATTAGTATAAGGTATATACCAAGTTTTCCTTCTCCTTGCGGTGATGTTGTCCTGGGTACTTGCTCCCTTAATCAGCTTTTACGTCACCCACGGGATGATTAAGGATGGTGACACTCTATATTCTTAATCCATCACCACACGGAAACAAACGAATTACAAATATCATACAGTAATAAAACTAAGAACAATTGTGATATACAAGGGACCGCCCTTTATACTTCTTGATCGTTTAATCATTATTATCTTACCCACTATAATGTTTTTAAAAATAGTTTTAGGTCTACTAGACGTTTTTTTAGACCTGTTGGTAAGTGACAACAGCCGTCAGAATCTAAGGGAGCTAGAACCAAAACCCTTCCGGGTCCCTTACTTTCTTAATGAGAAGCAATGAAAGTCAATTTTTTTTACGCTTGGAATGTTTTTCGCGATATACCCTCCAGAGGGACGAAGGGCGTGTGCGGGACTCCCAGAGAACCAGTCTACCCACTAAACCTCGCCACAGTCTACCTATGCAGTTGGGACGAACTCCAGGAACGTATTAACGGCTTCTGGAGTCCTCCCTACCGTACCTTGCAATTGAGGTACATCAACGGTACCTCATGCCCCAGGGCAAAACGCTATCGCACCTCTTACTGCTCTACACAGTAAGATACAGAACAGCGCCCCGCCCCAGATGACATCCGCCGGCCACATCGGAGTGTCACCTGTCTCGGGTCGTCTGCAGCGATCACATTGCCCTAAGATGTGGCCGCAGCGATCCTAAGGCGGTGGTTAGAGAACTAGCGGCCTCTATCGTGTCCCCTTCGCCGCCTCCTTCGAGCGGGATCAGCCCTTTCCCGATCTCACTCTGCGGTCTCTTTCTGGAGCATAACATCCTTACAGAAGAAGATGACGGCTTCCCATCCCTCACCACTCGCCAAGATTGCCACGATCAATGCTGATGATGACATGTTTCATCCGATTCGTCTGACCAGGATTCGTTGCTCAGACTTCCACGCAGGACAGTTCTCCAGTGTGTGCTGGGCGGAGTCCTGTTTGGACCTGCAGTGGTGGTACTGTGCCGTAGCCTCCCGTCCAATTTGATTAAGATACTCACCGAAGCAGCCATGCCGAGTCAATCGATAGGTAACACAGTCGGTCCATACTGCATTGTCTGCATTCACAATGAGTATGGTGACTACAACTCTTGGATGCCATTCATGTTTTCCATCAGGCAGAGTAGAGTCACTTTGGAATGCTCGTAAAGTAAAAAAAAATATTATATCCTCAGTTTCTTTTTTTATATTATTATTTGGCTTTTTTACAAGGAAGTCGAATTGCAATAGTATTTTTCATGTATGTAAAGGTTAGCATAACGATCTGGATGTCGTAATAACAGCGGTTCCCGGAACCCTCCTATCTCAGGCGCAGAGTGGCACATCGTGTGGTTTTAGTCGGTCCGATTCCGACAAACCGCCCCGCCGTAAACCCGGTGGGGTGACGGCCCAAGGGGGTTTCCACACGTTAAAAAAAAAAAGTTTAGCTTTATTATATTAGTTCATATTTAGTACTATATTGTAGTACTTTCTGGTGGTTTTGAGAGTTGCCACGACCTATCCAAATGTCTATTTATCCCGTGGGTGTCGTAAAAGGTGATTAAGGGAACAAACTGTGCAAGACAACATCATTACAAAGAGAAGGAAAACTTGCAACAAACCCTATTTTAGCCCGTCTGACCAGCGTGGTATAGTAGGTCAAAACCTCCTTGCTAAGCAGAGGCCTATTTCCAGCAGTAGACTGTAAAAGGCTATTGACGATGATGATGTTGATCCAAATGTCTAGTGCTGGTAGTGTCACGCCTCAGGTCATTAATCATGACTAATACTGGTTAGATGACATGATGTCTGGGGTTCGTATGCCATCGGTATATAAAAGAAAATAAGTAACAAATATTATGTCTATGTGACAATGAAGATAAAATAAATAAAATAAACAAATGTTCCATAAAATTCAACAATATGCAATATTGATTATAATGTTTTAACATATGCTTCATATTTATGAGATAACTAAATCCTAGTACTAATAAGAATTGGATCATTTTGTAGATAAATATATTGCTAACAGTACGTCTGATAAATCTACTTCTTATTAAAGTATTGTTACACTCCATATCAAGATAAAGATAGATAGCTACCTAGTTGCTCTAGTAAATTCTAATAAAAAAGAGACTTCTAGTAAATTTGTTTTTGATTGTTATAAAACAACTTCTCGTCACAAGTTGTTATTTCCAACAAGTTTTTATGAGGTGTACTGTTTTGCTGTTAAGCACCGTATTATTTACGATACGCTATGATACTAAACTCTCGTCACGTTTATCTAAAGATTTATTCATGCGAGGTCTTGTCAAGTGCTTTTGGATTAGATGCTCTCTTTAACACGCTTTTATTAGATAATAATATTTAAAGATGTAACGGGGCTATTTGTGTTATATGGCAACTAAATGGTGTCAGGTATTTATTTCTTTTTCTCACTTAAATGAATAAATGTCTACTTTTTTTTCTATATTAAGAGCCTGCCAAAGTGACTCTACTCTGCCTGATGAAAAGCCTGAATATAATTCAAGAGTTATGGTCACCATGCTCATTACAAATGCAGACAATGTAGTATGGTGACCCACATTATGGCGGCCTTTTTTTTTTTTTTTTTTTTTTATCGTGTGGAAACCCCCTCGGGCCGTTACCCCACCGGGGTTTACGGCGGGGTGGTGTGTCGGAATCGGACCGACTAAAACCACACGGTGTGCCACTCTGCGCTTGAGATAGGAGGGATCCGGGAACCGCTGCTATTACGACATCCAGATCCCTCCTAGCGCCTGCCCGCTACCTCGGGCACCATCTCCGGATAAACTCTCTATTTCAGGTGACGCACGGCACACGCGGACGTCGCCTCCTCGCGGCTGGCCATTGTAGCGGATGGAGGGGAAAACCTTTTGAATTGGGTCCGAGTGGATATCGTCCTCCCGGGCCTTCTCCGCCGCCTCCTTCCGCGAAATTACGTCTTCGCAGAAGGTTGCGACCGCAGTAAAACAACTGTCGCTACCAGCCATGGAGCGTATGACGGCCAGTAGCGAGAGATCTCCTCCAATAACTGCAGTGAGGACCCCACGCTGCGCCGCCCAGGCGGAACAAACCGCTAGCGTGTGTTGAGCCGAGTCCTCACTGCAGTCGCAGTGGTGACAGGCGGGACTCAATTCCCTCCTGGCGACCGAGTGCAGATACTTCCCGAAGCAACCGTGCCCGGAAAGGACCCGCGTCAGTCGGAAGGAAAGGGTCCCGTGCTGCCGCCCTGCCCACTCGGCGATGACCGGCTGGAGAGCCTCCACGGCGGCAAAGCCAGCACGTGGAGCCTCCAGCCGGGACGACCAACGAGCCATCGTGGCTCGACGAGCGGCCTCTCGCCACTCGCGTATCTCTTCAGGCGGGGGCCGTATGCCGCTACCCACCCGGAAGTCAGCCGTCCGCCGATAAACTTCGGCGAGCACTTCCGCCTCCAAATCCCACGGGGGAATTCCAGCCAGGGCGCACGCTGCCTCCGTCGATACGGTGCGGTAACCGCGTGTGGCTCTAACCGCCAATATCCTCTGAGGGCGCCAGAGGCGAGCCCTATTCTGGGCGGTCAGAGCCGCCGCCCACACCGGTGCACCATACAGCGCCATTGACCGAACAACCCCCGTGTATAGCCGTCTCGTCGCGACGCTGGCTCCACCCAAATTGGGCAAAAGTCGCCCAAGAGCAGAAGCAGCGCCGACCAGCTTTGGAGTAAGCTGTCGGAAGTGCTCGTCGAAGAGCCACCTGCCGTCGAGAGGATCAGGCCCAGATACTTCATCTGGGCCTTAATCGGTACGAGGACCAAATTGACAACGATAGAGGCACCGGGGGGTGGACCACGACGGGGCCCATGAAACAACATTATGGCGGCCTTGTGAGATGCTTTTTCACACCCCGCTTGGGGACGTGAAAGGCATGACAGTCATCGTGACAGTGTAAGGCTTACACAGTTACCACGATAACTGTCTCTCTTCAGGCCTAAACTGTTAAATCAATTTGAAAGTATTTTTGCATGGTAAAAGTAAACAGTGGTAAAAATTAACCTATATGCTTACGATACATTTATGAAAATAATCAACATATATGTGGTTGGAGACGCAGGCAAAGCCTGATAAGGTATATTAAGATAAAGAAATGAACAGGGGGTTAGACGTAGTAGACGAGAGCGAGACTGCAGTGGCTTGATGAGATAGTGTTTGTGTACACTTTCGTACCATCTGGGTTTTAAGTGTAAGTGAAAAATAATTGGTATTAATTAAATGAACACCTTGCATTAAAGCGAATTTAGTTTTATTTCGTGTAAATATAATATATATATCTGAAGAGCTTGTTTATTTCTTTGAACGAGCTAATCTCAAGAGTTACTGGTTCGAAATTTAGCAATCAAGGCTAAAGACAATGGAAAATGTTGCAAAAACAGGGATTTTTCTTTCATTTTGACGACTTTAATTGATGACTAATATTGATTATACGTATCTTTATCGTAAAAACGAAACCAAAAACAAAACGGACGTTTTTCGTACGTTCGAAGTGCTTTAATGCAAAAAATCAACTATGCGAGATTCTGATACTAGATAGGTAAAAAAATCCTATAAAATCTTTTAAGAAATGACATTGTAAGCGTTTCTTCCAACCAGCATACCATTAGACGTACTTGTATTTACCTACTATGCTATGCATCATTAGGTTTGCCCAACATAACTTAGAAAAGCAATTTTGCAAGTCGTTCCTCGTGTCATTAGCATATAGGTATACGAACAATTAATTGTACTTTGTACAGAACAAGAAGTCTGTTACTCTATTTTTGCTTTCTACAAATACAGACGCAATTATTGCTTCTTAGAGAACATTTTTTCAAACTGGTCACAGAAACCGCATACGCTGTGTGTTTCTAGTATCTATCATCACAAAAGAATTTAACTACGACATAAACACATCTAAAGCGAGTTTGCAATGAAATTTATGGTACGATATACCAATGTTACAATTTTATGTATTATTTAATTGAATATGCAAAGGTTTTTAATATTTTTCTCAATAGGTTTGGTTTCTTCAATCATGATACTGTTTATTACAACAGATATAATGAAATAACGAGGCTAAAGTAACCTTAAGATATTGATTTTAAGAGTGAAATTTAACTGTAACACTAGTGTTGAATAATACATTTTATTAGAAGTTGATAATGAGTTGATCATTATGCTCGTGCCACTACACGTTTGAATTACGCTCACTATACGCCTTCCCGCTCATAACTGAATTTTTCCAGCTGTCTAAAGCACAGAAATGCATAATGGAATTAAAAAAATCTATACGTTATTTTTGATTAATAAGCTTCATTGTTGACTATAAAATTTAAACATACAATTATTACAAAGCATATTAAAATTAAATATTAATAGCCTTTGTGTATAAGACGGTCTTGTCGCTTCTCAGAATTGTGTTATAAATAGGTATTCGCCATTCAAAAACTACGAGAAAAAAACTGTAAAAATGATTAAATAAAGGCTATCAGGTAGCGTTTTTTGTAGTTTCAATTGATTTAAAAACACATTTCTAAATTAAAAACAGCAATTTGTGGCAATTATTTGAAGGATAATTTAAAAATAATCGATGTAAAAAAGTTAGGTTGAAAATAAAATTCTAAATGTATAATAAAATAGTTCTAGAATCACGAAACAAAGCATTGAACATCAAACAATTTGCTGGTCTTGTATCCCTCCCACTATTTCAAAACCGTGAAATTTTCATTCTTTGTGCAAGTAATACTGCTCTTAAATACACTCTCACTCAAATTCTGGATGTCAACAAATCATCTTCTTTTTAAAAGTAATGTACATATCTTAATTAATGTTATACCTCTTTATAATCTAGCATTTAGTATACGAATATAAAAGTTGTATACTGGTGTGTACGCATATCTATATTATATAACTATACCGTCCATATAGTGATGGATTAAGAATACGTAGTGTCAGCAATCCTAAAAAATGAGTATCACAAACTTTGAAAAAATCGTAGTTCACCCGTAACTTTCAGACCTAAAGCCGACCTCAATCTAAATTGGGGAAAAGGCTCGAAGGAAAAAGAACGAGGATTACACACGACTTGAATACAGTTTCTCAAATTGACAGATTTATTTTTAGCATCATTAGGTATTTTTATATTTACCTTATGTGGTCTATTTTCGCTTATAAAAACCCTTTTAAGGGTTAACATACCCTAAGAAAGGATTTGGTATAATAAGTTAATTATTGTTTATATAGGTACTTATATACATATACTCCCGATTTCACTGTGTTTTATTGTAATCACATAATACATTTACATGTAATAGATATATTGATAAAAAATAATTATTAGATAACATTATTCTTGTGCCAGGTAAGTACTCAAGCCTCACAGAACTGTGAATTGAAGTCAATTATGTGTGGGTCTTGATTCTTATCCAAATATTTTTGTACAGTTGAAAAAAATATAATCTAGTAACTTCATTGTAATACACTAATGTGGGTAAGTACTTGAACACATAATCATTTCGTCGATTATCAGAGTCCAAAGTCTTCAAGTTAAATAAAAAGCGACTGTAGTTTCTGTGAAGATATAAAGTTATTCAAAGTTAAAGTACCGAAAGACCCGCAAAACGATTTCGAATTTCTTTGAAGCTGTCTATATCATGGACCTTATTTGTTAATAAAATTAAGTTTGAAAGTTACGGTAGTGCCTATCCTAATTCTTAGTAGTATGTAATCGATAAGTATATTATGTAAACCTTGGATAAATTTAAAGTTTACTCTTTTGAATTGTGGTATACTGCGTTGTATTGTTTTAATTCGATTTGATACTTCAATGTCAAATGCTAAACGAAATCAACTCATAACTATATTATGCTATTTCTATAATTCTTTCTAATTCTATATCTTATATATATTCTAATTATGTTCTATATCTATTTCTAAATCTAATTTCTTTGGTTATATTACTCGGGTGTAACGCCATCTAAAGCTATAACGGTGTTGTTGCACAATTCTGTCTTTCATTGTTACGTCACTCGAGCATTACGTGCGTACTGTTGTACAAACGTATTTGAATATTACGTCAAGTTTGTAACTAAACCTTTTTTATTATGACTTTTTGTTATAATTTATTTAACGAGTTTTGAAACGATAGACAAGAACCAAAGCGATCATACCGTAAGTTTTAATTGTTTTTGTGCCACAAAAAAAAATAGGCTGCGCAACATTGCCCAAATTAACATTAATATCGTAGAGTGAACAAAATGGTGCCTATCAACTCCTATCATTTTTGAAGTGGATAGTAGAAGTCCATAATAAATAAATCATTCACGTAAGAGGCACGGAGGAGCTTTCTGTTACTTTAAGCCTATGAACCTATTGAAAACTCACGTGTGAATTGTAGAACAGTTAAGGGGCTAAAAAAATTTGAGCCATATGCAAAGTTCACGTGGACACGACACGCTTAACAACCATTTAAAACAGCAAGATAAACTCTTTGAACAATATCAGTAATGCTGGCAATGATAGTGCTAGACATCTCTTTAATACTGGAAGTCTCCTGTTTCTAAGTTTGTTAAATGTATAAACATAATATAATATTATATTAATATCCGGGCCGTCTGATTCTAAGTTAGGCAAAGACTGTGTCATAACAACCAGACTGCTGATTAACATACTTATATATTTGTGAACGCTACTACGATCGATTAACTACTATTACAGATTAATTAGATACACCCAGACACAGAATAAATAATTGTGCTCTTCATACATAGATTTGTCCTAGATGGGAATCCAACTTCTGGTTAAGCAGTCAGAATTATTAACCACTGGACCAAAATGCTCGTCATATTGTTTGAGAAACGGTTTAAAAGTAGATTATAATAATATTACAACAGAGACGTGGCCGACCGATTGCGTGTTACAGCTTCAAGGTGGATAACTTCTAGATCTAGTGAAGCGAATATCCGTCTTACGTCTTACGTCTTACATATTTTAAATTGAAATGTGTTATTCGTTAACGAAATATTGCAGCAAAAAGTGAATATAAAGATTTTAATTGCTTATTCAATTTCAATTAAAATTATTCGCTATCTATACATACCACCAAAATATATTATTTTGAAAAACAATTCAGATACTTTCATTTCTAGTTGAATGCGTTATTTCTATTTAGTTGGATACGGTAATAGATATCCACTGAAACCACACATGAAAAAAGCTGTTAACTTTGGTAAATTTGGTTGTGAAATTCAGAATACATGGATCACACAACAGATTATTGGTAAGTTCATTGTTATCAAGTAAGTACTGAAGGATTAAGCAAGTAGCCATAGGTGCTATAATGGTACTTTTTGTCACGTAAAACTTAAATTTGAAAAATAATGACTTTTTCATTATAAAGTTTTATTTCAGTGTCCTTGCTTTGAAGTAGTTTTTGTTTCGTTAAAATATTGTACTTATGTTTATTATTTATATCTTTCTGCGACGTCATTAGTTTATTTGATAAAAATTAAATATATGAGAATTGATGCTATGACGCTATGTCATTTATTTAACTTTCATGTTTATTGTCATGTCTCGTGTGGTGATGGCCTATGAATACAGTGTCACTACCTCAAGTCTTCCCATGGATGTCGTAAAAGGCGACTAAGGGAACAAAATATGCAAGACAACATCACTGCAAAATAAAAGAATACTTCAAGCAAATACTATACCAACCCGTCTCGCCGTCTTAGTAGGCTAAAACCTTGTTGCTAAGGAGAGGCCTATGTCTAGCAGTGGATTGTTAAAATTACCCAAAATATTCCAGTTATAACGTAAGTATATTCCTAGTAGGTAATGTGAGATTAATCACTTTTCAAGCTTCAATGTTAATTCTGATGTCAAGCAATCAAAACATTGTAAAACTCAAATAGGTGTTAAAGTATTTAGTCAATATTGACTGAAGTTGATTGAAAACACTTCTAAATTTCTAAAACGACTGTAGTCCTTAAAATCTATTTTGATCTCTGTGGTAGTTGTCATTAGAGTCATTTTAGAACTTATAAGGTACATACGAGTATTAAGTGTGATTCTTTATATTTATGATGTAATTTAATTAAGTGGTGTTAAAAATGACACGTAAACATTACAATTATATGTGATACAAAATAAAAGGACTTTTTAAAGTTACTTCGTTGGTTTCGTAGCCATCTCTCACAGATATTGAGCTATACGAGTATTTTAAGGACTGTGGAGTACAAGAGTAGTTGTTGTTGTAGTAGTTTGCTAGGTAGTAGAGCCACGCTGATTTCAGCACGAGCGGGCCGGCTCGACCGGGACAGTACTACCCTCCCACAGAAGACCAACCTAAAGCGCCAGCATCCGTGTTGTCGTGTTTCGTTGGTGAGTTTGAGACCGGAGGCCCATTGATGCAGGGATGACAGTTTTCGTGGTAACTGTGTAAGCCTTACACTGTCACGATGACTGTCATGCCTTTTACGTCCCCAAGCGGGATGTGAAAAAGCATATCACAAGGCCGCCTTGGTGTGGGTCACCATACTGCATTGTTTGCATTCGCAATGAGTATGGTGACCACAACTCTTAGATTCTTTTCATGCTTTACGTCAGGCAGAGTCACTTTGGCAGGTTCTTAATATAGAAAAAAAATATATATAGAGTGTTTTGTGATTTAATTATAATTATTTAGAACAATATGAAGACATTTAGTTTTAGTTTTTTCTTTTTCTCCTAACTCATGTTCATGAATTTAAAAACTATGACAGTTAAGTATCATCGGTTTGTTCGAAAAAATCTGAATTTTATATCTAAGAAAACTACATACGTAAATAGCATTGCAAAGAGAAGGAAAACTTGAAATACCTTTTGACCTGTGTAAATCCTCTTGGACCGTCACTGCACTGTGGTTTGTAGCTTGTCTGCGAGTGGTATGTCAGAATTGAATCAACTAAAAGCACACGGCGTGCCTTTCCTGGTTCCTGTTTTCATTTTTCCTGGAGGCTGAGTTAGGAAAACGTGAAATAAATGTTATGTCAACCCAGCCTGCGGAGTATAGTGTACCAAAAACCTCCTTTCAAAGCAGAGGTCTAAGTTCAGCAAGTAAAACCTCTTAATGATAACGATCATGATGAAAATTGATAAAGAACATATAATATCGTTTTAGAAAGCCTCTAAACTGTTTTAAATTTCATTTTATAGATTTTATTTCAAAATTTTTAAGCATAGAGGATGCGGCGGAATATATACGTGTAAAATCCATGCTATATTATAATATATACATTCACACATAAAATCACGCCTGTTTCCCTAGAAAGGTAAGCAGAGGCATATTACAACCCATTTTTAACCAGTGTTTTGATCTTACACAATAGGTGGCGAGCTTGTTAACGCTAATCGCTGTTTAGTTTGCCAGAACCTCTTCCATCGATCAGCAAGTGCTGCACTTGCAGGTGAGATTGACTAGGGGACCTAACTTCTTGGTGGGAACCTAATGCACCCATCCAACAAACATGTAAGTTATTTCTCTCAAAGGTAGAATGATACTCTTATATTTATAGACACAACATTAACAGAACCTTGTTGAGAGCCAGAGTCTGAGCTAGGTTCTAAACCTGTGGGGTGCTGGGCTAGAAAACCTCCACGTGGTGCACCCTGGTAACGTTGGCGATGGTGCTCATCACTGCCAACGGCTAATATTCTAGCACAAAGAAGAGGAGGCCATTTTCTTCGGCCATTCGGTTGTGGCTTGGTCCAACAGAGCGGGCATACTTGTCGATTCCTCGGTTGGCTCTTCGCTCTTCGTAGCAATGAGGAGGAAAACCTCGATAAAAAATCATTATGGTGGGACCCTTTCATGGGTCGACGTTTCTCCACTGTCAATGATGGAGAAAGGAGAACGGGCTCGGTGTGTACTCACACTGCCACCGAGCAGGCATTGGAAGATTTAATCTTCCTGCCACCGTTGTCACATCGTAATCCCGAAAGGAGTGTCGTGGTTATGTCTCGCGACACCAATCGGGGGCGAGGGTCTTGGCTTAGCCGCCTAGATTACGAGGAAGAAAACCTCTATAAAAAATTACCCCGAATCCCGTGTTCTGGTACGTGACCAAGGGATGCATGGCTGATGGGTAGTTCAGTCGCAAGCGCACCCCCAGCTGAGGCACCTGCGGACCCCTCGGTTGGGCATAAATGTACGCTTGTCCGGGTATTGGGGGATCTCTGCCCGGGTCGACCTTTAATTTTCCCCCACTAGTGGGTCTGAAATGAAATCTATCAACAACATTAATTTAACGAAAAACAAAAAAGGACAGAAAGTGAGCACAAGGAAGGGGCAGTCTAGAAAAGCAGAAGACTTTTCATCTAACGAGGAGGACGTCGTGCTTGGGCCACCTAATCCGATGGGGCTCCCAGAAGTCGTTTCGGCTGCTGGCAGCCAAAGAAAATCGGAATAATTATGTTCCAAGTCCGCTATTCCGTCGGATGATGGTGGCTC
Organism: Hypercompe scribonia; assembly: GCA_949316085.1. Lineage (NCBI taxonomy): Eukaryota > Metazoa > Arthropoda > Insecta > Lepidoptera > Erebidae > Hypercompe > Hypercompe scribonia. The sequence goes on from OX438970.1 coordinate 21,310,791, forward strand.
CAGTACGAATATGGACGTATTGGAGTCGACAGAGAACAAACCTTGCGAAAGCAGGAAACGCGAACGCTCAAAGGATGAGGCGAGTGACACGTCTGTAGAAATGCTGCCTCCTAAAGTGGGCAGTAGCCGTAGAGGTAGGTCGCGAATATCGACCTCAGTCCCGTCTGGTTCTGTCTTTTCTAAGGCAGAAACCTATAGGTGGGTTAGAGCGGAGGGCGAAAGTGCAGCAGAGGAGGAGATTGCAGATCTCCTGCAGAAGATTCGAGAGCCGGCGGAAGGGGGTTCTATCCCCAAACAGCGGTATCTTTGCAGGAGACAGTAAATGTCGGGGTGGCCATTATCCAAGAGGTGGCTACCAAATCTCGGAACCTTAAGAGTTCTTTCGTGAGGGCTCTTAAGGACTCTTCCTCTGCTATCGCTGGGGTCGTCGAGACCCTCGTTGGGGATGTAGCTCGACTTCAGGCTGCTAACAAATGTCTGACGGGGCAGGTGGCAGAGTTGAGCGCCCAGTTTGCGCAGTTGCGGGCGCAGGTGAAAATTCCAAAACAGCAAGATATGGCTTCGAAGCAACCTGCCTCCACAACTGGTTCCAGTGACGTCAGTGACGCACACTTGCGTCAAATTTTGGACGAAGTGTGGCATATGCTGGATGAACGTCTCGCAGGCCTGGAAGCGAGACTGCCTCCTGCCCCTATTATGCGGCCACCACTTGCTGCAGACAGGCGAAAGGCCTCATCAGTTTCGACTCCGCTGTCTGTCGCGAGTCGTCGCAAATCGTATGCGACAGCGGTGTCAGTGTCTGCACCTGCTGCTGCCACGAGGACACAACAGGCGGCCAAGTCAGCAACCAAGATGGTTGCACCGGTTACAGGGAATAAGACGGCGCTAAAGAGTGGAGCAAAACTTCCTCCGCTCCCCACTCCAACACCTACACCTGATCCCTCCACATCTGCCATCTCCAATGACGGTTGGCAATTGGTCGGAGGGGCTAAGAAGAAGTCCTGAAAGCGGGGTAAAAAGGTTGCCCAGAAAGCAGCTCCTACCCCGCAGTCGCCATCGGTGGCAATAGTGTCGCCGCGGCTATAGTGGTTACCGTATCGCCGGAGGCGGCAAGTGGCGGACTGTCCTATGCGACTTTATTCAAGAAGGCTCGGGATAGTCTCGACACTGATTTTGGGACGGTAGGGGTCAGGATGCGCCTCGCCCAAACGGGTGCTCGAGTCCTGGAGTTCCCCGGGGCTGAAGGCGCAAAAACAGCAGATTCGTTTGCCCAAAAAACTGTGAAATATGTTTGCAACCACGGATGGTGTCAAGATCGCCAGGCCTACAAAGTGCACGGAACTACGCATTTCAGGCCTGGACGACTCAGTAACGGTCGAGGATGTCCGTGTTGCAGTTCGAGAGAGGACTGGATGAAACACGGATAACATCAGGGATGGCACCATCCGCCGCGGTCCAGGGGGACTTGGTGCAGTGTGGGTAAGTTGTCCCATAGCGTCGTTCAAAGTTTTAGGCGACGCTGGCAAGATACTCATCGGTTTCGTAAACGCCAAAGTCACAGTTCTGGCGGCGAGACCGATGAGGTGTTTCAAATGCCTGGGCACGGGACACACCCGCATCAAATGTGACAGCTGTTTTGACTGCAGCGGACTTTGTTTCCGCTGCGGTCGACCGGGGCACAAGGCGGTAGAATGCTCTGCCGCCCCTCACTGCCCAGCGTGATCGGCGGGTAACAAGCCCGCCAATCACCAGATTGAGCAGGGCGGCTGCAAGCCTTCCCGCAGTTCTCGGCAGACATCAGGGGCTAGCCAATCGACCCAGGCTGCCTCCAACGTCGTTCATGAGCCGATGTCGTCGCCCATGGAGGAGGTTGTAGAGACGGTCCAGTAATGGATCAAGTCTCCAACCTTCTTGTTCAGACGAACCTTAACCACTGTGCCGCAGCGCAGGATCTCTTCCTATAAACCATGGCACAGTGGTCGATCAGTGTGGCCGTAGTCGCGGAGCCCTATTATGTTCCTCCTCGACCGAATTGGTTGGGTGACCGGGACGGTTCCGTGGCAGTCGCCGGCTCCACAGCGGCTCATTCCCCGCCCTTGTCGCTAAAAGACAAGGGCACTGGATATGTTGCTGCTGAGTGGGGGGAGATCACCGTATACGGTGTGTATTTCTCCCCCAACCGGAGTTTGAGCGACTTCGAGGTCTTCCTCAACAACCTGGAGATCTCGATGCGGCGACTAATGTCTGGGCACGTCTTTGTGCTGCGGGACTTCAACGCAAAGTCCGTTGCGTGGGGTTCCCCCAGGACAGACGCCAGGGGTGAGGCCGTAGAGGAGTGGGCGGCGTCGGTGGGCCTCTGTTTACTATACAAGGGCTCCACCAACACGTGCGTGCGACAGCAGGGAGGGTCGATAGTGAATCTTTCGTTCGCTACCCCTGCCCTCGCCGCACGAGTAAGGAACTGGCGCGTCCTGAAAGAGGTTGAGACGCTCTCGGATCACCTCTACATCCGATTTGAGCTCTCCCGGACCTAGGACCCCAGTAGGGGTCACGTGGCGCGGCGTTCTTCTCGCTTTCCGCGGTGGGCTTTAGCCAAATTAAATAGGGACCTACTAGAGGAGGCAGCCATCGTTCACTCTTGGCTGTCTCCGCAGGCCCCGACCGAGGAGGTCGACATGGGGGCTGGTCGCTTCCGCGATGCCATTGCGCAGATCTGTGATGCGGCCATGCCCCGCATTCGAGGTTGCCGGCCTCCACGGAAGGAGGTTTACTGGTGGTCCCAGGAGTTGGCGGACCTCCGCGCGGCCTGTACTCGTGCCCGGAGGTCCTACACTCGTAGTCGGCGGCGACACTGCGAAGAAGGCAAGGAGGACCAGCTTCATGAAGAGTACCGAGAGGCGCGGAAAGCTCTGAAGCTGGCCATAAGCCGCGCCAAAGAAATTAAGAGAAAGGAGATGCTGGAGGGTCTCGATCGTGACCCCTGGGGTCGCCCTTATCGTGCGGCGCGGCAAAAGCTTCGCACGTCGGGCCCCCCCCTTACAGAGACACTCCAGCCCAGCTTCCTGCGGGAAGTGGTCGAGGGCCTTTTCCCGCAGCGGGTGGAACACACACCCCCGTCGATGGCCTTCATGGTCGGAGACGACGGGGGGAACGAGGACGATGTTCCGCCCGTCAGGGAATCGGAGGTAGGAGCGGTTGTTCTACGGATCCGCTCTAAGAACACCGCCCCCGGGCCGGACGGGATACCTGCCCGAGTGCTGGCCCAAGCCCTCGAACACATATCGGACCGCCTCAGGGAGGTCCTGGACGCTAGCTTGGCGTCCGGATGCTTCCCTGAGTGCTGGAAAAGCGGGCAGCTGGTCCTATTGAGGAAGCCGGGACGGCCAGCCGAATCGGTAGCGGCCTATAGGCCCATCGTGTTGCTGGACGAGGCGGGCTAAATTGTTTGAGAGGATACTCTCTGCCCGCATCGTCCGGCACCTCTGGGAGGTGGGCCCCGATCTGTCGGACGCCCAATTTGGTTTTCGGGCGGGGCGTTCGACGGTCGATGCCGTGTTGCGCCTGAGGGCCGTTACTGAAGAGGCGGTGAGCTGTGGCGGTGTGTTGTTGGCGGTGTCGTTGGACATCGCCAACGCATTTAATAGTCTGCCATTTAGCTGCATCAGGAAAGCACTCCACTACCATGGGGTGCCAAAGTACCTGAGGCGGCTTGTGGCAGACTATCTTGAGGAGCGTACCGTCATGTACGAGGACCCAGACGGTGTTCTGAGGCGGCGGCTTATGTCGTGCGGTGTTCCACAGGGGTCTGTCCTCGGACCACTCCTGTGGAACATGGGATACGACTGGGCCCTTCGAGGTCGTCTTTCCCCCGGGCTGAGCGTAATTTGTTACGCAGATGACACATTGGTCACGGCCCGGGGAGCAAACTTTCAAGAGGCGGCGCGCCTGGCTACCACGGGTGTCTCTCTGGTGGTCGGGCGAATTGAGGCGCTGGGTTTGCGGGTGGCCCTAGATAAGACGGAGGCCCTTTTGTTTCATGGGCCCCGTCGTGGTCCACCCCCCAGCGCCTCTATCGTTGTCAATTCGGTCCTCGTACCGGTTCAGGCCCAGATAAAGTATCTGGGCCTGATCCTCGACGGCAGGTGGCTCTTCGACGAGCACTTCCGACAGCTTTCTCCAAAGCTGGTCGGCGCTGCTTCTGCCCTTGGGCGACTTTTGCCCAATCTGGGTGGAGCTAGCGTCGCGACGAGACGGCTATACACGGGGGTTGTCCGGTCAATGACACTGTATGGTGCACCGGCGTGGGCGGCGGCTCTGACCGCCCAGAATAGGGCTCGCCTCTGGCGCCCTCAGAGGATATTGGCGGTTAGAGCCATACGCGGTTACCGCACCGTATCGACGGAGGCGGCGTGCGCCTTGGCCGGAACTCCCCCGTGGGATTAGGAGGCGGAAGTGCTCGCCGAAGTTTATCGGCGGACGGTTGACTTCCGGGCGGGTAGCGGCATACGGCCCCGAAGAGATACGCGAGTGGCGAGAGGCCGCTCGTCGAGCCACGATGGCTCGTTGGTCGTCTCGGCTGGAGGCTCCACGTGCTGGCTTTGCCGCCGTGGAGGCTCTCCAACCGGTCATCGCCGAGTGGGCAGGGCGGCAGCACGGGACCCTTTCCTTCCGACTGACGCAGGTCCTTTCCGGGCACGGTTGCTTCGGGAAGTATCTGCACTCGGTCGCCAGGAGGGAATTGAGTCCCGCCTGTCACCACTGCGACTGCAGTGAGGACTCGGCTCAGCACACGCTAGCGGTTTGTTCCGCCTGGGCGGCGCAGCGTGGGGTCCTCACTGCGGTTATTGGAGGAGATCTCTCGCTACCGGCCGTCATACGCTCCATGGCCGGTAGCGACAGTTGTTTTACCGCGGTCGCAACCTTCTGCGAAGACGTAATTTCGCGGAAAGAGGCGGCGAAAAGGGCCCGGGAGGACGATTTCCATTCGGACCCAATTCGCCGCCGGCGAACCGGGCGGCGGAGGCGCGCATATCAGCGCTTCATGCCGCCTTGAGTGTGGCCGCGGGTGGACGGGATGGGTTTTCCCCTCCATCCGCTACAATGGCCAGCCGCGAGGAGGCGACGTGCGTGTGTGTCGTACGTCGCCTGAATAGAGAGTTTGTCCGCAGATGGTGCCCGCGTTAGCGGGCAGGCCCTAGGAGGGATCTGGATGTCGTAATAGCAGCAGTTCCCGGATCCCTCCTATGTCAGGCGCAGAGTGGCACACCGTGTGGTTTTAGTCGGTCCGATTCCGACACACCAGATCGCCATAAACCCCGGTGGGGTGACGGCTCGAGGGGGTTTCCACATGTTAAAAAAAAAAAAAAAAAGGTCCTAAACCTGTGACAAATTTCCAGTTCTTGCCTCTGAACGAAGAAGGGGTACCCTAGTGGCTACCATTATTATATAACGTAACAAGAATCAAAAAGAGAGATAATTTATAAACCTTAGTGGTATGTGTGTGTTTGTGTGTATGCATGTGCCCATGTGTGTATGTGTGCGTATGTGTGTGTGTTTATATGCTACCTGTAATGCAAAATAAACAGAAGTAATCCATACTTATCGTCCATCTATTGTGCAAATTATACTTTCAGTGCCATCGTAGTCTAAGCCACATAGTTGAAGTAACATGTATTAATTTAGTCAGATACATATTTTAAAATTGTACTTCCAATGTTATGTGGCATTTTAAATATTTGTGTTATTGAATGTGAATGTATGTAATTAAGTTATAATATTAATAATTATTACAAATATATACCAAATGTTTGTAAGATCTGCAAATGTTTGTTTCGTGGTTTAGGTATTTTCAATGTGCACTATGTACGTACTGACAAAAAAGGTTTATATGCATTTATATCATTCGTCTAGTACCCAATGTACAAGCTCTGCTTACTTTGTGACTGGAGGGTGTTGTGTAAATATGATAGAATAATATATATAAATCCGAACTGGGAATCGAACCCGAGACTTCAAGCCCAGCAGTCGCATATACTGTCACTGCGTCACAGAGGCCGTCAAGTTATTATTCTTCACTTTTAAATAGTTCTAATTTTTCATGTTAATTAACATCAAACTTTTAGTTACATCTATTGTTTTGAAGATGCATTTAATTACAACAAAAAGTTAAGAAACACGATTAAGTTGTTTTCATTATATCACTTTCACTTTTTTATATTCGTCATATCATCCTTTAGCTCCAATATCCTGCATAATAACCTTGTGATCGAAGCAACAGCTTCCTAGAAAAAGTCAGTATCGAGAAACAATAATATGAACTGTTTAAAACTGTTGTGTTTCTAAAATTTCTCGTACAGCTTATTAATGAAAATAAATGTTTAAAGGGTTAGCTACAGTAACCATCAATTCTCGATCTAAATACATTTTTCTTAATTCTTTCTCTTTTACTAGCGTACGAAGGAAGCATATTACATTTTTAGATATATGTACGTTATTATTACATATTGCCATGTTGGTCTAGCGTTTAGCGTATCTACTCGTAACTGTCGATCAAGAGGTCTCGGGTTCGAAAACCGGGTCCGTGCAAATAGTTTTATTGAGTTTTTCTGGTTACCGAAATACTTGATAACGTCCTAGAATTTGGAAGTTGATGTCTGAACCTTCGTACCTCGAAGCTGTCGGCGTGTCGGGTAACTGTTCCATCAGATTGTGAGAGTGAGGGAACAGAAAGTGCACCAATGTTTGCGCACCCAATTGTGTACTATAATATCCCTTACGCAGCTCGTCTCCGTTGAAACTGGCTGCCGGAGCCGAAATCAGCTAAGTGTACAACATCATCATCAAATTGTGATAAATTAAGTATGACTGTTATATGTATATGTATATTTAAAAATAAAGTAGTCGGTCTAGTTATCATAGTACAAGCTCTGCTTGATATAAGACTAGATGACGTTGTGTGTCAAATGTCCGAAATATTTATTAGTATTATATATATTGCATTATGTAGGTATTTGTATAAAATAACTGTAGAACCTATTGTATTGTATCATAGAATAATAGAGTAATTACTTTTAACATCAGAATTTAATTATGAATTAGTAATTATTACTGTTTAATTTGGTAAAAACTTAGCATTAACGAAGGTAAATCCTAAGTTATTAATGATAAAATGACAGTTATATAGATCTATGGTATATAGAATATCATAGCGCATAATAAAGGACCTTAAAAATAACATCAGAATCAGTCAAGTTTAAAAAAATCTCCACAAAAAATATAAATTCGCACACGATAAACTAAAAAGCGATGCATTAATTATTATTAGCTTTTTTTGTAACTTTTTATGTTGTAGTAGTACATAATATTTCAATTACAATTATTCGTATTTTTTGCGGAAAAGAATATTTTTCTGCCGCATTGTTTATTATTTCTAGGATTTTTTTAAAAAAATACATATTTTTTTCAGTCTGTTAATATTTAACGATAACTTTTTTAAAAAAAGATATTCCAAACATTATATTTACATGTTTTATTGTACAGTAGGATGTGTTAGCGATAAAATTATTTAAAAAGCGGTAAATGTATTATTTCCTGACATTTCGAACGGGTTACACCGCTCGTGGTTACGGGTATCACCAGTAAATCGATGTGAATCATTCTTGTAATAAACAATACTCAATCTAAGATTGTAAACAAATAATTGTAGAACATATTGATAAGGAATATCAATGTTTTTATACGTAATATTGATAAATAATCTTAAAGTGAAGACATACAAGGCGTATTTATTGTCAATACCCTTTTCGGTTTTTATACATATTTGATGTCTAAATTAAATCATAATTACAACAACATTCAAAGTGTACTAAAACAGACATTAAAAACTACATTTCCTTAAACGATCGCAGCTCAAGTAATTAGCAACAACCTCTATTATTTAATTTACTTGATTTGCTTGATTTTTTAATCAATTTACTTGATTTTTTACTGTCTCGTTCGGTCTATCGGTTAGCGTATGGGACTGTCGAGCAAGAGGGTTCAGGTCAATTCCCGGGTCGGACCAAAACGTTTTAACAGCCCGGAGAAAATTTAGCTCTTAACACCCGGGCCTCAGAGGGCATGTTAAGCCGTTGATCCTGAGCCTGGTTTCTCTCTGATCGTGTTGGATAGCCGCCCCATTGGCTTGTGAAAGTAAGGGAACAGAGAGTGCACCTATGTTTTTTTCTGGGTACAAATATCCAAATAGCCAAAGCTGGCCTTCGTTGAGACTAGCTAGCGTTGCCGAAAAGGGCGAGGAGTACATCATCATTATTTTTAAACGTCAATATGCTCCAAATGTATTTTTTAATCTCAAAATTTTAAAGATAAGAAAATAGGAAAAGAAGAGGACATATACAATACATCATGATCTAGATAAAGAGAGCATATAATTGTTATTAAAGTTTTCATGGGGTGCGTAGGGTTCCCACCAAGAACTTAGGGTCCCAAGTCCACCTCACCTGCTAGTGGTGCACTTCTGGCAAATAAAATATCCCGACTAACGGCAATAGAGGCGTCACCTATTTTGAAGGAATAAAACTTTGAAATGTGGACGTTTAATGTAACTACCCTCCGGATCCTATCCCTCCGGAGAAACAGACTTAATTTTATATTATAAATGTATGTATTTTTAAATTAAATATATTTCAGATTTCATAAAAGTAATTATCGTTGGTTTTTCTTTTAATTAGGATACTGAGTAGTAATTTGACTTTAATGTCAGTTGTCACACGTTTCAGATTTGCTTGTCTTATATTTATCTATTTTAGTTGGTAGTTAGTTAGTTAGTCTGGTTTAGTAATTAGTGGTTTTATATTGTATAGACCTCAATGCCAACAACAACAGCCAATGTAAATCCACGACACTTGTCTTATATATATATTATATACGTACATTATATTATAAGCTGGATATCAACTAACTACTAATAATTGTGTGATAATCACACATGTGAAGGAACAGGTGTCGTGCCCCTCCAGCACAAAGTAAGAATCACGTGATCATGCCTAGTGGCTCGCGGCCCAACGTTTAATGTTCGAGCGGAGATGTTTGCGAACTTCCTGAAAGCGCAGTTCCACCCGAATCCTGCCCGTAACGTGCAGCACGTAGCAGAGGTTGAGAGGAAGCTCCAACTATACTTTGAGCAGCCGATAGCCCCAACCGAGGACTCCATCATCTTTTCCCCAGGTTAAATCCAGCGGATGATTCGCCGAACACCTCTCCGTAAAGCATACGACCCTGACCGCGTGACCAATGAAGCCTTGCGTCGCCTACCTCCACCAGCGATCGTGACGCGGACGCGTCTCTACAACAGCATCCTTCGTACCAGCCACTTTTCAAACACATGGTCACTTGGCAGAGCCATTATACTGCCCAAGCCGGGGAAGAATATTCTCCTCCCTGGAAGCTATCGTCGTCGGAAGGATCGTCCCATCATGCTCCTCTCGACGTCGTCGAAGTTATTTAAGAAGCTGCTACTGCTGCACATGATGCTACAACTTCAGCCACGCGACAAACAGTTCAGATTTCGTGCAAAACACTCCACGACATACCAGCTCGCGCTGGACTGCACGACATCGCAGTTGGGCGCAATAAGCGCGAGCGGGTCGTTGCAGTCGGTTTATATCAGGACGTCGAAAAATGGTGCCAATGCTGTTACTAAGATGCAGCGTACTCTAGATGCACTTCCCTATTGACTGAAGGACTGGAGACTAATGTTCGACGTGACGAAGACTCAGGCGTTCTCCAAAGGAAGCGTGACCCTAACACAGTTGAAACTTATGGGGGAGAACGTCGAGTGGTCCATGACGGTGAATTACCTCGGCATGACCATCGACCGCAGCCTCTCCATGAAGCCTCACGTCAACAACATCATTGCCCAGGTTCGTGTCGCGTGTTCCCTTTTGTGGCCCGTACTATCGTGAACTTGAATGGTGTAGGTAAATAATACACAGAGATACAATTTATATGTAGTTCCCCTTTATTGTATTACATCACACATAACAAGTTATGTACAAGCTAGAGTGAACTACGATAGAACAAGTAACAATGTGTAATATAATATATAAATAGATACTAACTATAAAACAGTTATTATTGAAGAATGTGTAGTCTTTATTAAATGAGATAAGACATGAGTGAGATGCGATTAAATTAAATTGCACTTTAACTCATTTTACCGGAATCTAGAATAATCGCATGCTGAAACAAAGGTTTTGTATATACTGATGTTATTATAGTGTACCAGTACGTGCGCAAACACAGGTGCACCTTCTGTTCCCTCACTCTCACAATCCGATGGGGCGACTATCCAACACGACCGGGGAGAGATCAGACGTAGGACCGACGGTACTACGTGCTTCCCGAAACACGGAGGTTAAGATCCCATCTTTCAAACTCCGGGCTGTCATTTTTTATTGTCACATTAAGCATTTCTATAATCACAAAATCTCAATAATTCTATTCGTGGTAGTCAGTCAGAGTTTGTATATATTACGTCAATTATATTAAAACTTATTTCTTCAGTGCAAACAAAATCAGAAAGTATTTAAAATATAAATAGATTTTAAACGTGAAAGAACCACGCTTCGGCATCAATTAGTTGTCTCAATCGTAGTAGAAATCACGTGCGTTACACAATCCGCCGCCTCATAGAACTTCTCACGTGAAGGTAAGTGACTACTGCCGTTCATTAAAACCAACCTAACAGTAATTCAAGAGTCACAATTAGGGGAGAATTGGATCCACACATACAAATATTATAAAAAAGAATGAAGAGAATGGAAAAGGTGGCTGAGTAATATATTTGTGTTGTACGAAATGGCTCTCTTAGTGTATATATCGTCTAACCGACGTAGTGTACAATGCTATGATTTCATGATATTATGCAACATTGCCTACCATCCCATTCATTATTAATATCGTCGAAAAAAATGTGAAAATAGTGGTTAAAGTAAACTTAAGTACATTGTGGGATTAAATTTTTTGATCTGTTATATTGCTTATTTATTTTAGCTTCAGATGTAATCAGACACTTCCACGTGAAAATTTATGATGCGATTACAAAACAGATTGACATTGAGAGATTTGATAAACTGTACAAATAATTCTGTGTTACTATTTTTGCTGTTTTATTTGGCGTGAAAAGAAATCGACCTGACGTAGGCTAAGAATTCAATCAAATATGTTATAAGTTTAGAAATAATATTACGGGCCTTAGATTTGGTACTCATAATCAGCCTCCAGAGGTCTAAGAGATGTCGACTTATTTAAGGAAAATGTATTTATTTTTGACAAGAGACCTAAAACTGTTAATTAAATGGCATCAGGTTTAAATTAACCAACTTTAAGGCCTTTCGAAACTTAATAATATGATTTCGGTAAACGAATTTTGAGTGCTACGATATCCACTCATCTTGAATATCATAGCAATAGTTTTCCATAACAAGCGATTAAATTTATTTATACAACATATTACATGACAGTAACATAAAAATTGTATACCAAGTATATCCATTAAAAGTGTGCGAAATAATCGCGAATAATACGAAACGAGGCAGTTTCAATGTACGTATGAGTGCGCTTGATGTTTTTTTGTTTTATCTATTGTTTCATGACTCCTAGACATTTCTGCAAATCCATATTAAAAAAACAGTTTCACGCCTTATAAAGTATCGAGACTGAGATGCGGGTGAGGCTGCCTTTTATAATCTTGTTTTTTAGTTGCTATAATATAATACCGCCATGTTTAAAGCAGTTAGTATTTCTTGCTTGGATAAATTAAAAAATGGAATATAATATGAAGATTCACTTTAATCTCTGACGTTTTGTGCTCCTTAATATATTTAATACTAAGTTATAAATGTCAGTCTGTCATGTTGATCGAATGATTGCAAAATAAGTGTTTCAAGGTGTAAAATTTGTGATTCTAATATTAAATCCTTAACGCTACATCAGATATTTGTACCTGTATTTATTTATTCATTTATTTATTTTATAAGACAACGCCCGCCCTAGGAATAAATCCTGTGACGCGGGTGACTTTACAAACATACAAGAAACGGACACAAAGAACATTCAGACTCAGAACAACAATTTATGGATCACACAAAGTGTTGCCCCATGTGAAATTTGAACCCATAGCACTCAGCGCAGTAGTGAGCGGCGTGGTGACCGCTTAAACCACTAGGCCCACCGTGCAGTCAAAATATTAAATATATGTCTTGCCATATTAAATAATTGTCATATTATCGACAATTTTTTATTTCTCTGTTTAGCTTTAATACTCTGTGTGTTATTACTTAAGGATACGTACTTCACGTTGGCGCTCCTTGACCTTCGTTCAGTAGTGAACTGTGATATGTTGATATGATTTGAACTACATACTTAGCACAGTGAAATAGTTTTAAGTACTGACTTTAATGTTAAATTGCATGAAAAGAGAAAGCAAAAGTAAGAAGTAAGGACAGGTTATAAGAACTTTCGACCGGATTGATTGTTTAAATGGTTTAATAAGAGTTGGTTTAAAGTAGTAGAGCCACGCTGATTTCAGCACGAACGGGCCGTCTCAACCAGGGCAGTACTACTCCCCCACAGAAGATCAACCTAAAGCGACAACATCCGTGCTGTCGTGTTTCGTTGGTGAGTGCTAGATCGGAGGCCCATTGATGCAGGAGTGACAGTTATCGTGATAACTATATAAGGCTTACACGGTCACGATGACTGTCATGCCTTTTACGTCCCTAAGCATGGCGTGAAGAAGCATCTCACTAGACCGCCGTAGTTTGGGCCACCCACCGTATTGTCTGTATTTGCAGTATCAGACAGAGTAGTCACCTTGGCAGGTTCTATATTAAAAAAAAGATAAAAAGTAGTTCATGATATTTGAAACTTAAAAAGTAAGTGGTGAACTATCTGCCTATGTCTGTGTACTACGTTGTACTCATAGCAGATTTCGGACATGGCAGCCAGTCTCAATAAACACTAGGGAACTACGCAGAAGATATATAATGCACAAGTGTGTGAGCAAACACAGGTGCACTTTTTGTATTCTCAATCTTACAATTCAATCGGACGGCTATGCGACACAACCAGAGAGAGGTCAGGCGCTGAATCGACGGTTTTACGTGTTCTCCTAGGCAACCTCTACCAAAACCTTAACTTCCAAACTCCGGGTTTTTACTAAGTAAGTCGATAACCAGAAAACTCAATAACCTTTTTGGCACAACTCTTTGATCAGTAATTGTAATTTTTAATTTTGTAATTTGTAATTGTAGTTCAGATTTGGTAAACGGTAAGCGTATGTGACGCTTACCGTTTACCAAATCTGAACGTATACTATAACTAAGTATATTTATATATATAAAATAAGATACATTCATGTAGTTCTATTAACAGAAAAAAAAAACAAATGGTAAATAATAAATTCAAAAACAAAACAATTTATGCGCCTGAGTCTGATGACGAAGGACGAATTAAGGGATCCATCCAAATTAAATGTGTATGAAGACGTACATTTTAAGAATATTTGTATTTTATTTAATTTCCGAAAATAGAATCGAATAACGTTCGATATGACATTAGCGTGTGAAAAGCGTGTAAAATCAAAGCGACGGCGTACGGAGAGTAAAGAAGACTCGGGCGCTTCGATGGCATGTGCGTAACTTATTTTCGATTTCTGCAGAAACAAAATATTTCTAGAGCAAGAGCCCGTGAGTGCCAGACCTTCGTCTTTTTATAAAAGCTGAAAGTTCTTCTATGTGTGTCCCTAGTACAGGTAAGAATGATCTCCAAACATGAAGCTGAGGCAGCGGTGGCTGCCTGTGGTGCGGTGGCTGAATTTATTAAAGGTGTGTAAAATTCCATCTCAAACTGGTCATGAAATAAAACTTGATTTTTTTATATTTGATTCATAATAATATCAAAACTCGCGTTGCTCATTGTCAGATAGTTAGTATGGTTCCAACCCTCTGCCGGACACCCCTAAACTATTATAATTTATAATTATACTTACATTATATTATAAAACCTTAGTTCTATATATAATTTTTTGGGAGCCTATTAAACTATGTTTACATAGTAGCCGGACAGTTTCGAAGGTTCTATCATCTTGCCAGACGCATTCAAAGTGAGCAATAATCGGGAGAGCAAGGCACTCACGGGCTCTTGGACTATTAGAGATAACATGATTATGCAAACTTTTGGATATGCTTAAAAATACGGAAAAGCTTGAGTTTAGCTTATTATTTTTAAATATTTCTACTGTTTCTGTGAAGAAAAGTGAAATTGTCAAAATATTATATATTACAACTTTATCACTTTTTGTCTCAGGCAATAGTAATGGGTGACCGATATTGACATCGGATTTTTTTTTGACAAAGAAGTACCGAAACGCATTTTAGTATGAAAATACAAAGCGTTACACTCGTACATTATATTGACAATTTTTTTTGTAATTCAAATTAGTAAATACAAGTCTAAAAGTCAATTAAAAGTAGAAATGTTATGGTAATAGTAGGACGCTTTTATTCAAATATACATATATTACATTTCTAAGTGTCTCATGTAAATACGAGACATTTTTTACGGAATCTTGCTGGTTCGAATCGTCTGAAGATGGGACTATATTTTTGGAAGAATAGAATTTATTAAAATGTTGTTCGTTTAAAAATATCGTTAAGTATAATATTTTAATATTTAAGTTTTGTTAAATTAGTTGCTAAGTATATTATCTTGTAATATTCAAATATAGAATCTTATCATCAACAAATTTTAACAGTCCACTGCTGGGCATACGCCTCCCTTAGGAAGGAAGTTTTTCTTAGAATCTTATTGATACCTATGAATATTCGTATATTTTTTAAATCCAGTTCTGAACGTTTCTGATAACAGTGTCATGCAATAAATCAATAAATCAGGAAGTCATCTTCGTCATCTGATGTAAACTCAATCACTCAGACTAGCTCATTTATGGGAAGAAGGACTGTATGAATGTAGTAAATGAATGCTGTGTGAAGATGGTGGTACTAAGGAAAGTACCCGCGATACGACGGTTCAATACCGAACTACGTCCATTCACCGAGAATGTTTCCGGCAATTACCCTAGTACATTCTTATTGGAAGTGAAATTTCACTTGTAATCAAATAGAGGTACAAACAAAGATCGTACGCTACGCTTACGCAAAAGAAGTTCAATATATGTAAGTATAACGCATAGAATATTACAAAAATAAGTAGGACAATTCCTCTCTATCTTCTTATACCAAACCTACCAATAGTTCTCATCATCATCATCATCAACAACAACCTTTAACAGTCCACTGCCGGTTAGCATCTCCTTAGCAAGGAGGATTAGCCTTATTTTAGCCCCTATGAATGATATTTATTAGTAAGATAATCTGAGAATAAAAGAGAAACCTATATTGTTCAAAATATAATCCAGAATAATTATCTTCAAAGGTCTTGTTCATGTATTTAACAAGCAAGACAATAAACTACGTTAACACTCGAAAAGTTTATTCTGATGCTATTTAATTGTTTTTATAATATAATAGTTTATAACTTCGTAATAACATGAGCTAATCGATGCAATAAACACTAAAACCTGTCTGTAAACCTATTACATTGTGGTTCCTGCTGCTGCATAACATGATTTGATGAATACCTAGTCTTGCCATAAATATTGTAATAAAGAAAAAAGAAAATTGTTAACTGCAAATAACATTTATTACTTTTACAGTGTGTCAGTTTAATACATAAATATAAAACAATTAAAAATATAAAAAGCTTATTCGAAGTGGTCTCCATTGGCTGCAATACAGTCCTTTAAACGATGAGGCCAGTTATCAATAGAAGCACGCACTCTTTCCATGGGAAAATTCTTCACTGCCAATCGTATAGATTGTTTTAGGGACTCCAAATTATCATGGCGTTTAGAGCAAGCTGTACTCTCTAAAACTGACCACAAATCATAATCCAGCGGATTAAGATCGGGACTAGACGACGGCCAGTCTTCAGCTCTGATGAAGTCCGAAACGTTCGATTCCAACCAAGACTGCGTGGACCGAGCTTTATGACCCGGCGCCGAGTCTTGCTGGAAGGACCATACTTGGTTATTGAACATGGTGATGTTAAGGGGCTTAACTACCTTCTCAAGAATGGTATCTTGATACACTTGTGCCGATGTTTTGATACCTTTTTCACAAAAATATGGCTCAGTCACTCCTTCATAGCTAACACCCCACCAAACCATCACTGAAGTCGGATAATGTCCACGTTGCACTCTGTCGACTAATTGGGAAGCTTCCTTAGAGCTTTGAGCATAAATACGGTCATTTTGTTTGTTAAAATGTTGCTCAATTGTAAAAATTTTCTCATCCGTAAACAAAATTTTTCTGTGACCTCCCTTTGCGTACCGCTTCAGTAGTTGTTTCGATTTTACCACCCTATTCTTCTTTAAATTATCAGTTAAGAAATGGCCAGTGCGTCTCTTATAGGCTGCAAGTCCTAAGTCATCTTTTAAAATACGCGACATGGTTCTAGGTGCTATCTTCATTTCCCGAGATAAAATCTTTTGCTTTCGGACAGGATTTCTTCGAATTCTTTCCCTTACTGCTTTGACCACCTTTTTCGTACGAACACTACGTGGACGGCCAGATCTTTTTCTGTCACAAACAGAGGAGGTCTCATTGTACCTATTAATAGCCCGGTACACAAACATTTTACTAATACCAAGTGTATGGAGAGTTTTAAAAATTGCATTTGGCTCCATACCTACTTTGTGTAATGCTATCACAGCGATTCGGTTCTCTTTATCACCCCACACCATTTTAATATCGCAAAATATTTTACAATGTATTGGCGCCAAAATGAGAAAACACAATGAACAATCGTATAAAAATGACAGATTCGAAATTCAAATGTAATATTTTTTTATAATTAAGTGTAACAGTATTTATGGCCAGACTAAGTATATGCTGTTTAGCAATTATTTCCTTACAGTATCAGCCATATTAATTCTTTGCAATCACAGTTGACCTTTCAGAATAAAAATGACTACATTATTTTTCTTTCCTGCTGTTTTTTTCCAGAACTGAATTCAACGTATTGATTTTATGAAACACGATTATAATAAAGTATTATGTATTTTGCATACTACTATTATCCTAAACGATTTCTTGTTCAAGTATAAGACGAATGATGACATTATGCAGACTGCTTGATATTACATTACACATTGCATTACAGCCAGACGAGTCGGTACTGGGTTTGTTACAATGTTTTCTTTTCTTTGCAACGCTTTTGTCTTGTATAGTTTGCTACCTTAGTCGACTCTTACAACACCCATGGGATTGACATGTATTTAATTACTGCGTATTCTTAATCGGTCACAGAACAGACAACTCGTAATGTGAAATTTAAACATCTTCATATTCGTCTTATCCGTTATTACGACAAATGTTTACGTATTTTTATAAGCTTCAGTTAATAATTTGAGTTCCTCAGGGTATATTATATTTATTGTTTATTTTTATTTTTTTTATTTCAATAGCCTGCCAAAGTGACTCTACACTGCTTGATGGAAAGTATGAACAGAATCCAAAAGTTGTAGTCACCATACTCATTAAATAAAAGAAAATGTTAAATATAGAAAGATGCTTAGATCACGATACTTGATAAAATAATAAACACTAAAAGTTAATTTAAAGTAATAAGTTATTGTTTATTTATAACTATTTCGACATGATATCTAATGCTAAGTTTAAATGCCTTATGTATACCATCTGCGTTATTCTAATAGTACCTATTATATTATATATCTGTAAGTTTTAGACCATACTATTTTTAAAGCAATACCTATCGTAATGTAATGTGATTATTGTTCAAAATAATGCCAGCTAATGGTTTCCTTAAATATTTTGACATTTTTTTATTAATAAACTGGAAGTCACAAGTTAGTCTAGAATGTCAATTAATTTAAACTTTGCCGTAAAAAAAAACGCCCGATGATCACTATGGGGTCTCGATCTTTCGTCATTGAATATCGTATGTCGACAAAAAAGTCACTATCTCGGGTGATAAAAGTATTAAACAAAATAACTAGACTGGGTGCTGCAACAACATACCAACAAAATCTGAATATCAAGCCTCACCGTTGAACTCATTACTTCCCACTGTCATATTTGTAGTATACCAAATTGACAATTTTTTTCTAAAACTGGCTTTAATTTTTTGAGCCTTTTTTGTAAATAGCAAACATTTTTAACTATTTTTCCGTTAAAAAAATGTTTTGATAAAAAAATACAGTGATATTATTTAGATACATACTTTCAAAGTTTATATATTTCGTAGCCGTTAAGAGTGCATTGTTGTTTGTTTTATGCAGCTAATTATAGCTATGCTATATAAATAAAAGTTATTATGTATATTAGGGTGTCCCTTATATGACAAGAAAAATTTTTTTTTCGAATTTCGAAATGCATACCCTCTATAATTTTTACTAATGCTATAAGATACTTAAATATAAAATTTTATCAATCTAGCATAATTGCAACCAGTGCCGACCGAGCTTCAAAGTTTAGTAAAAAACGTGTTTTGTCCTAAAATTTCAGTCTGCTATAAGTTCACTATAAATGCAATGAATTAAGTGAATAAAATTAAATAATAAATTAGATGAACATTAATCTTTAATTAAAAACATAAAGAAATAAGAATCATTCAGGGTAACTTCTTTTTAGAGTAGTTTTTTTACAGTCTGGATACAATTTCAGATGTTCCTGGACACAGCGCAGCAAGAACTGTTTTTGTTCTTCTTCAGCCGTGATAAGTCCGTTAAAATCTTGCATTAATTTAACAGCCCTTTCAGCAGTATCATTTACAACTCTCAAATAACTTATTCTTCTTTTAGCCTCCAGAAAAGCAGCATTGTTATTCCAAGAAGATACATCTTCCTTTAGAAAACTGTCGTCGATCTGCAGTCGTGATAAAAATTGTTTGCTCTTTTCCGATACGAAATCATCCAGTGCTTTGTCTAAAAAAAAAGAAAAATAAGTTAAATAACAAATAAAAATCAACAACAATTTTGAAAATAAATAAATAAGTATTGGACATTGAAATTGAAATCCAACAAAAAGTCAGTTTAACTTACCAAACAACTTTTGAGTCAGTTCTTCCTTTGACGGGTCATAGCGTTTGCTAAAATCCGAGATTTTGTCCCTGTTGAAGTTGGCAATCATCTTCTTCTTAGTTTGGTTGTCAACTTCATCATCAAATAGTGATAGAATGACTGTCTCTTCACATAAATACCACAAGTGATGGCTGAACTTGCTTATAGAAGCTTTACAAATTGTTGCGTCAACTTTTTCATACTCTTTTAACATCTTCAAGAAGCGCAAATCTTGATTAGGTGCTTTGGTCGCCACTGTACATTCGAGCCAAGGTTTAACATACAATATTACGAGAAATAAGCGAACATCTTGTAGAGCCTTTTTGTCCTTCGCAGTTACTCTGCATTGTGACTGAAGTAAACATATTTTTAAAGAATAGATCGCTCTCGCCATCCAGCGTGCCTGATGTATAGCTCCGGGGGGCCTTAGTTTTAATTTTTCCTCTGTGTCTCCTCCTAAAAATATTACGCACAGTTCGACCAATTCGCGGTAAACATCTCTTACAAAACCTTTATCTAATTCTGCCTTATAAAATAGTAACAACGCTTGAATGTCTGTCTCGGCAACCCGTGCTTTTACGAAATTAAGAGATGGTTCAATTTTAGTACAATCAATGTTTTTCCAATTTTCTTGGAACTTTTTGAACATCGGAATATCTGGGCTACTAGTAATTTGCTTAATCTTGGTTTCAAAGACAGCTTTTAGGACCAATTCATAAACATGATGACGACAGGCGAAAAGCAACAATTCTCTTCCTAAAGTTTGCTCCAAAATAGCACAAGCTCCATTGAAACGGCCCATATTGGAAGCTGTTGTGTCGCAGCACATTATTTGCACTTTATCATAAAGGTTCCAGTCAAAGAGAGGTGCTGATACAGCCTTCGCTTGATGTTTTCCAGAAGAACTTTCTAGTTTCGGCACTGCAAGAAGCTGCTCTCTATCGTCAAATGAAGCTATAACTGGCAAGCGTTCTTCTTTTGAACTCCGTACATCCAACCCCGGTAATAGTTTTCCATCCCAATGGACTGTGACTATGTCGGGTACATTGTTTTGGAAGTTAGATTTTATTGCTTCTGCCCTTGATTTTCTAGTTTCAGTACGAATTCGCTGAATCGAGGATTTGTTAATACAGAAATCATCGCTGCTCAGACCAAGCGCTTCTACCACTGCATTAAGATTGTAAACGGTATCTCTAATGCTTCACTGGCATCGATCTAAAGCTGCAACTAGTTTAGGTGTTATAAGATTCTTTCTACCTCTTTTTGAACTTTGTTCATGGCAGGGAA
This sequence comes from Hypercompe scribonia, assembly GCA_949316085.1. NCBI lineage: Eukaryota > Metazoa > Arthropoda > Insecta > Lepidoptera > Erebidae > Hypercompe > Hypercompe scribonia. Next base: position 21,331,279 of record OX438970.1, read on the forward strand.
CGTCCGGCAAGCTGAGTTCAGAATTCAAGATCTGTTCTTCGTCTGAATCTTCTACACTGTCTAAGTTATTTGTAGTGGAAGTAGATGCAACAGCTAGTGATTCTCTTTGTCTTACAATCCTTTCCTCTTCTTCCAATCGTCGTTGTCTAGATCTTTGTTCTTTTTCCGCCAATTTTTTATCTACACCACCTAAGCATCCCGGTCGACCTGGCTCTCTCTGTTTCATTAAAAATAATTTATCTTCCTCTATTTTCATTCTCTCAAAAGCATCAGCATGTGCAATATCAAACAAATTATCAAGATTAATTATAAAATTGTTCTCACGACTCTTAAACGTAATCTGAGTTTTCTTACAATTTTTTTGCAACTCTCTCCAAACATGATATAAATCAATAAGTTTCTTCACGCAGTTAGGAAATGCCCTTGTTGGAATTCTTGCTTTTTCCCAATATATGATGCACTCCCTAATCACAAGATTTGCACTTTCACTAACAGTCAATTTAACCTCACGAATATTGTAAAATAGGACTGAGAGAACTTGTCGATTAGATGGTAATTTTGCACCATTTATTTGGTAGCTAGTCAATCCGATAAGAAAAATATTTTGTTTATCACTCCGTAATTCCACTGACATGTTTACGCACTAAACAATGAAGCACTAATAGTCTCAAAAATCACGTACGAAATGGCAAATAAAACATGTCGTAACAGGTCACTGGGCAGTACTTAAGCAACTTGTATCGACAAGTTTAAATAGCAAGTCGGCACGGGTTATCGTTTATATATCGAACTAATATTTTTTTCTAGACAATATAGGGTTATTACGAAACTTTTAAGAAGGTATGCGTAAAAAAATATCGAACTTGAAATTTAAGGGACACCCTAATGTATATATTTCAAATACCTGAAATTGTTAGGAAACATTTATTAAAAGTGAAATAACCAATAAAGTCGTAATAATATATTTATTTCTTAACATATGATCCCAATGTCATACATATAGGACAGGTTGAATCAGACCCTAGAGTAAATGAATTTTTGTTTTTTGCTTCACACTATTTCTTATTACTGGATTAACAAATACATTTTGTGATTTGACCAGAAAATTCTAAATTTTTCTGTGGTTGGGAAGTAATGGGTTAATAGATACACTGAGTTAAACAAGCTAATGACTTCTCTGATATGCACTGAAAATTATCAACCGTTAACATATTTATTTTTACATGTATATATAATGTTAAATTATAAAACATATATTTAATTATGCAATCTATAATTAAAATTGTGGATTCAGTTAGAAATGTAATTGTGTTCGAAACTCATGCCATGTGATAATTTCAAACATGCGACACTGAGTAGTGAGAGCGTGTTTTGTCGAGTCACGTTCTTCAATCACCATCAACAGCCTTTAACAGTGCACTGCTGGACTTAGACCTCTGATTAGCAAGAAGGTTGTGGCCTACAGACAGGTTTGTATAGGGTTTGTTTCAAAATTAACAATAAACTATAGTTATTTAGATCAGATAAATACTTTAGACCTTATCTTTACAGCAGAAAGTTTATAATAATGACTGCTCACAAACCTTCTAATAAAGACCCTTCAAGTAGGTCACTAAAATTCTATTAGCTTTGGAAGTGTATAATTCTGATGTTGTGTAACGTTAAAGGATAACGTTATGGCTGATGCTTTACCACGAGTTTGTATGACGTCAGATGATTTGAAGTGTTGTGACTTTGACGACAAGAAGTCAACAAAGACAGACGAGAAAATTGATTGATAGAATGAAACGGGTAATACGGAATTGAGTAAATTTACTGATAAGTGGCTAGATCAACTACGAGTTGTAGGTATGTATGTTAAACTGTATGATTCCATTGAAATGGTTCTTATAAGAGATTATAATTGAAAAAAAAAAGAATAATAAGATGTTGCTTTGTTCTCAATTAAAGAACAAAGATTTTGTCCTTCAATTTTGATATTAGGCAACATTTCTCGCGAACCAAATTTGTGTAGCAATTAAGATTTTTTGTAATAAATTACTTATTAATGAAGTTTCTATAGTAAAGAGTAAATATAATGATTTTATTAAAAATCATGTAATGAAATAAAATTAAATACAAACTGGTCTGAATGGCCCATTGATGCAGAGGTGACAGTTATCGTGGTAACTGTATGAGCCTTACACTGCCACGATCAGTGTCATGCTTTTAATGTCCCCAATCGTGGCATGAAAAAGCATCTCACTTGGCCACCATAGTGTGGGCCAATACACAATTTTAGAGGATTTAGGTTTTAATGTTAAAATAATAAAATAGATTGATTTCATTAAAATAGAACTAGACCATCTGCACACTGAAAATTGTTTTTAACGTTAAATGTCACTGTGATGTATAATAGATATATAGATACAAAACAGTATAAAACAGTAGCAGTCGTGGGACTGCCGATAGAAGTGAAAACGGAACTATTAAGTTGAGAGTAATTAAAACTATATGCAAAAATTATATGAAATTTTTTATGTTTCATATATAGCTATATATAATATATAATATCATATATAATATATAATAATAATAAATTTCATATATAATATATAATATCATATTCTCCATAGCTATAGATATACTATTATCATTAGCATGTCGGTGACGCGAACCGAGGATTTTACCCTCTACCAAAACGCTCAACGCGCCTAAAGAAGTTTTCACTTCAATAATAAGAAACATCTGCAATATTCATATAGTAAAAGAAATTATTATTTTTATTTTTTCATTAATTTGTAATTTATGGCATTGTGTTTTATAAAAAACGTGTACTAGCTAACATTTTTTTTATCCCCGGAGGTGAAATATGCAAATATACGTTTTTTTTTATCTTAAAAAGACAACGCTCGCATTAGGAATAAATCCTGTGTCGCGGAGGACTTTACAACCATACAAGAAATGGATACAAAGAACACCCAAACTCAAAACAACAATTTATGGATCACACTAAGTGTTGTCCCATGAGCGGTTTGAACCCATAATACTCAACACAGTAGAGAGCGGCGTGGTGACTATTTAAACCACTAAACCAATCGTGTAGTCAAATATTAAAAGTGATGTATGCTACCTAAAAGCATGTAGTATGTACGATCATCTGCGATAAGTTATCGTTCAATAAATGTATGTTATATTAGTAGGACAGTGTTATATAGCGGACAGCTATCTGAAACTTTATCAGGCGTTGGTGGAACTATTCAAAGACTAGTTAGCCTAAATGTTCTTAAGTTTTAAGTGATTTTACACATACTCTATGTTATTTTATTCTTCATTGTATACGGACTTTTACAGTAACTAGTAGTTAGTAATTACAACAGGTTTGAATTTACAAGGCTATGTTCTTGTACGTAAGTTCGTAACGAGGGTTATATGAAATGTGAAATGAACGTATAAATAGAATTCACATTGTAGGCAAATGTTTAAAGGCAATTGAATTTGTATTCAGATATATTATTATTTAGAATTTTTTTGCGTAATTTTATAGAACCGCTTTGAATATTTAATACAGAATCTTTTTTTTGAAAATTCCGTTGTTTAAATATTTCTACATCGCGGCGGACTTTACTGACATACCGGAAACTGACGCAAAGAACACCTTGACTGGCGTGGACAAAGCGGCGAGGTGATCGCTTGCCATTGATGCACTCGTACGGAATTGAAAATTGAAATATCATATAATTGTTTAAATGAATACATCACACCGTGTCGCACTGGCTTGAAATGTTAATATATAAAAATGACATTACGTTTCAATCATTTTGATGAAATTAAAACAAGTATTTGTATGGCATTGTTATTAAATAGAATTGTTTCTTATACCTACAGCACAAAGGTGATAAAAAGGTATTCACACAATTATTTGCCCTGTGTGGGAATCGAACCTGCGACGTCTACTTTAGCAGTCAGGCTCACTAATCACTCGTCTAATAAATCTGTCATAATGATAACAATTATATTTAATTTCACAGAGAGATTAGATAAAGATCACTGTGTCAGCTGCTAACTAAACATAAAAACATAGAATAGAATAGAAGTCAATTTGTAGTCACATTTTTGTTCAAGATTTAAATTAATTGTTATTTAAACAGAAATAAATTTCAATTTCAACTTAAGTACTAATTTGCTTTAATAGCCATTCAAGAAACAATGGAAAATCAACTACATATATATAAACAGCTTATACCAATTAAATATACAGAAATAAATATGTTAATATAATCGTAGGTATTCTAGATTAATCGATTAACAAAATGTAGTACAAAATAAAATGACAAATGAACGTTGACGGAGAAAAAGTAGAGAAAGGAAAAAGGTAGAGATGGACCTTGTGAAGTAGGAGATAGCTAGAAAGGAGGCAAGCAATAAAACGGTGTATAAAAGATAAAAACTCATTAGGCCGATTTTAAATTTGAAAACTACTTTATTTAGCACTGAAATCTTAGTCCTTCAATAATCCACTGCTGGACATAGACCTCTCCTTAGAAAGAAGATTTTGATCTGCTGTACCACGTTAACGAAACTGGGTGTTATATGGTTGGTTTCAACACTGCATCTGTGCAGTGCTGTTGTTTTGAGTAATTTGTTCCCTGAGCCGACTACGATACCTGGACCATTGGAACATTGCATGATTATCAGTGGTGACATTTTGTATTCTTAATTTGTCACCACACAACTGTAACCAATCTTATCATTACAACACAAAATTTAAGACAGCAAGAATATGCATGATTTTTTTAAGTGATTTAGAGCGATTGATATTTATTTTAAATTACCAAGAACAACTTTTTACTTTTTTAAATAACTCACTGACAATAAAAATTATCTCTGTATCAAGTAGTTTAGATTACATTTGTTCTCGTGACGATATGATCTAACCTGTAATAACATGATATATCTAAGACTTGTTGTTTTTTTATTTAATTTCATGACTATCAAAAAGAGTTTTAACATTATCAGATGAAACAAAGTATGTAATATCGCCGACTTTGTTACTAAGTTCTCTAGGATTAACACCCTTTGTGAACGCTACTCAAGGGTTAGGCAAAATTTTGTAAAGTATATTTACAAGTTTTTTAAATTTATATGACTGATTAATGAGACTAGCTACTAAGTAATTAATTACTATTGATGCTTAATGTTTAGTATTTAAAAATAAACGTTATTTTGTAATACTTACGATCATCAATCAAATTTTATAATAAGCTATTAGAATTAATGTTATGTTTGTCTTACAAGAAATTAAAATTTAAATTGTGTGAAGGACATTCTTTTTTTTAATAGTAACAGTTTATGCATAATTTATTTAATTAGTGAATATGATTTGTGTGTATTTAAATTTAACTTCTATTTTATTCATTTCTACAGTTGTAACTTCTAGAGATATGTAGATCGGTATATGCATTTTTGTATTAAAAGGTACACAATCTAATTTAATAGGTCCATCTATTATTTTTATTTTTTTCTATATGAAGAGCCAAAGTAACTCCACTCTGCCTGATGGAAAGCATGAATAGAATCTAAACAGTTGTGGTCAAGTAGTTCAATTATAAGAAAACCAGCTTAACGCTATGTAGAAATCCAGCAATGAGTATAATATAAATATATATTTAGATCAAACAATATGGTAGTAAGAAATAAGACCTAAAGATTTAAGTCAATTATAAAGAATACAAAATAAAAATATTAAGCTAATTGTTTATACAAGTCATAGTAGTTAACTATTCAATTAATTAGGTCAAACATTTTTATACGAATTTCAAAATTAATTTACCAATTATTTTGACGAATTATGTAAATACAAATATTTCTTACATACCATTGTTATTCCAAAGTAAAAATACTATAAAAATGCACTTAATACATCAGCCGATGAATTTTATAAATTCAATACACCATAATGGATACACATCACACATTTATCAATGAGCACTAATTTTACCTTTTATTTGCCGTTTGCATTGTCACATGAACTTTATGTTTACGCGGATAACGTTATATTTGGTTTGAGTTGCTGCACATTTTGCACCAAACGTCCACAAACGTAGCGCTGTGTTGAATACTTCTTATCTAAAGCAGTGATCGGTAAGATTTTCATTACTGTGTTTGTGGTGGGGATGTGCCGTTCAAGCATACGATGGCCGTGAATTACAGCGGCTTATTGTCATTGCTGAGGAATGTACAACATCTACGAGTACTATTAGTATTTGTTGTTATTATATTTTTTTTTACGGGAAAGGTGGTCAAACGAGTAGACAAGTTTCTATACGGTAAATGATTACCAACCATAGATACCAGCAGTTTAACGCACTTACAACGTTGCTCAATTCGATTTCCCAGAATCAGGAATGAGGTTGAGTGTTTGAGTTTCTGGCAATCCTTCATTTGGCGTCAGGAGTCGGCTGGCCCAAAAAGAATAAGTTAAAGTAGAGGATGTACATATATGAGTTCGAGAGGAGACCCATATTTATACTTGATTTTAGAGGTCATTTTTTTTTATTTTTACACCTCAGTGGGATTAAATAAAATAGTTAAAAGGTATATGGACTTGTCAATATGATTTGAAGCTTTGTTTGAAATTGTAATGCAACACGATTTTTTGAAACCCTATTTAAATATGTTAATCACAGTAATACTCGTATGTGCTAAAGTATTTACTACAATACCTCGGGAAATGCTTTCGTACACCCGTATGCGAATTTACTTGATGAAAACATAATTATATTATATTCAACGCACAATAATTAGAGCGTATAAACTGTAGATTTTTTTATGCTGTTAAAAGTCGAGACGCCTTCTGTTTCTGTAGTGTTCTGTGAAGTTAGCTCGTTAAGGTCGGATCGGTAATACTGACACGATGGACGTGCCTTTGTTTTTCAGAGTTCGAAACAGTACGTAGACTCTCAATTTTTGGATAGTTTTGCCTATATAATTACAAATGACCATAGTCAACAGAGTAAGTAACAGAAAGACATTTTTGTTTTTGTCATTGTGGAAGTCCTACCGGATACCACCCACTGGTGGTTTTGACAGTAGCACCACTACCCCGGCCTCGTTCTATTAGGGTGACAGGTGAGAGCCTCATTCTCAGGCTTGCACTTATGAAGGACGCAGGTTGTTTTATAATCTCTGGTGCCTGAGTCTTCTGTGATACCTGGCCTGTTTCTAGGTCTGGTGGAGGGAAGAGAGAAACCTCTCTCGGTCTCACTTCTCTATCTCCTTCACACGACACATCCTGTTGATGATAGCTTATTCATCGATTCGACGATGGCTAACTTTTAGAGGTTAGCTTCAAACGTATTATACAGTCAAAAGGAAAATTGAATGTTCTTAAACTATTGCTATTGGTAAATTAATAAGAATATATTTAAATTTATTTTAAGAAAAAGAAAAGATCCAGATTTTGTCCTGTTTGGAATACAGTTCTCACCTTTCGATATGATCTGCGCAGTATTTTCTTGACACCTAATCGGTTGCAGAGACAAGCATACCGAGACCATCAAGTATCTTGCGCCTCTACAGTTACGAAGAGGTGTCGCCTCTATGGTAGTCCTCTACCGCTTTTATCGTGGAATGTTATGGCGAGCTGTTTGCTTCTCCTTTTCACTACATGACAACAGGTGCTGTTCTTTGAAAACCCCTGTTTAAGAGTGGAAGACATACGCTTTCGAAATAAACAATTCACCTCTTCGTGTATCGATTAATCGAAATCTGAAACTCCCATCCAGTGCACTTGTTTCTCGTCCACTATGATAAAAATTAGCTTAAATTTCACTCGGTCATCATGGTGTGGATCGACAATAGAAACAAAAACAGTAGAATTCCATTTGTATTAGAACATCAACTATACAACATATACAAAAATCACAACTATTGACTGATTTTCAATGTTCAAAGTCACCTGTAGACAAATGTATTTGCAATATCAAAATGTGAGTAAACTAGCTCCTAGCAGGTTGCATAACTAATATATCTGTGGTATTAATCTAGACAGTGGTGAATGAATGCCCGTGATCAATCGATTATGGGTTGAAGGTTAGAAACCAAACATTAGCTTCACAGAATACTTTTAATATGTTGCCTTTATGTGTGTGTTTTCACTGTAATTGAAGAGAGAAATAATCCATCTTACTTTACCTATTATATGCCTATACCTTCATTTTGTAACAAATTGTCTTAAATGGCCTTTGTTGCAGTCACGGTAATCTACCATTTAATTCTGACATATCTAACTAAAAGTTAATAGTAAAATATTTTTGATCGTATCAAATGGATTTATTAATAAAATATTTTAATGATTATAATGGAAAGTACATGTTGGAGATTAGTAAATCGAGCTCTCAGTGGCGGCTGGTCGAAGTTTAAACCTTGTACCACTTTTACACAATAATTATCCTCTTCATATCTAAAGTATTTGCTAATTCTATTGTGTTGCTTTGTTAAGATGTGTCTTCTTTTCTTCACCGAGTTGTGATCAAAATTTAATGAAACCTATTTAATTCTTAGTTCTAGCTGCTATCACCAACTATCAAAGACTAAATGAAAATTGGAAACAGTGGTTTTATTGTAATTTCATTGATAAATGGATTTTATATAATCTTTAAGAGTTTTTAAATTTCATACATAGAACCCGATTTCATTCCACTTGAAGGGAATTTTTCTACAAACCTGTTACACGGACATGATATTTTAAGGTATAGTACCCATTTCTGGCTCACTTCTTGATCTAGTAGTTAGTGATTGTAAAGGAAACGGGTGTCATGTCCCTCCGACCAGGCGAGGTGATCATGCTTGGCGAGCCACGGTCCAACGGTTGATGTTGGGATGTTGTGTATATGCTAATTAGCCACGCAAATGTCTATTTCGCGAAACAGGACTAGTAGTTGCTTCGTAGCTCATTATTATCATTCGTAGTTCGATGTATATTCGCTAGATGGCGCTGTTGTATATTTTTGGTTTGTGCTAAATGTGAAAGTCACCACAGTGATCTAGACCTGTAAGCCAGATATCCCTTCATTTCCATGCCAAAAGGAAACTTGTGTGACGTACATTATCCTTATTTTTTCATCGTCTGAGTGTGGTTTAAATAAAGGTATTTTTATCACTAGTCTGGCTATCAAGTACAAGTGTGTGAGATAAAAAATTATGCGTTTCTTTTTTTATTAGGAGCCAATCGGGATAAGAATCATTTAAAATTGCATAATATAATATATAGTAGTTTCTTAGTTACCGTTGAGTGAAGCCGACCTTGGTTTAAAATTTACATCAACCGTTCATAGTCACGCGTAAGTTTGTGTAGACTTTTATAGAAGGTATTTTTTATAATGTATCTGAGGTCATATGCATGTAGTTGATAGATAATATTTCGTTCGAAAGTATAACATATTTTGTATGAGCGTTCTATGTCAGTGCTACTGTAACTCCTGTACTACAGGATCAACAGCAAAGAAATTAATCAGAAGTTAATTGGAAGAGTTGCAAATACGATATATGTCGGAATAGAAAAATGAGAAATGACTGCAAGATCGGCATTTTTGTCTCTACGATCGGCATTGATCCACTGCATGGTCACCACGCCGCTTCCTACCGCACTTAGTACGGGATCACCCACATAGGATAACAGTTTGTGTGATCCACAAATTGTTGCTCTGAATTTGGGTGTTCTTTGTGTCCGTTTTAACTATGTTTCTAAAATCTCCCGCAATACAGGGTATGTTTCCAATAAAGGAATTATCTTTTTAAGAAAAAAAACAATCCAATTTTCTGGTTAGCAAAGTTGATAGTTATGAATGATGGGCTACAGGAAGAAAAAGCAATAAGAATATAAATTAGTTATGTTGAATCACGATAGCATAAGAATTTTGTGTACTAAGTTACTGTATATCAAATATAAAGTAATTTATACAAATTCATTAAAATAAAATCGATATTAATTGCCTACAAAAATTCGTTGTTTTTCGATTCGTAATTTTAAAGTATTTGCAAAATACTTTAAAATTAATTTCTATAAACCGGCGGTGAAAGTTTCCATGTGGTGACTGATTAAGAATACATAGTGTCACTACCATGATTCATTGCGTGCGTGTCGTAAGAGGTGGCAAGGGAATAAAATACCATCTCGTCTGACCAGTGTGCTAAAACTTCCTTTCTAAGGAGAGGCCTATGCCCAGCAGTGGACTATTCAAGGGTGATGATGAAGATGATGCAGTGAAACTAATTTGACATTATTTTCGATTTTAATTGGTTAGGAATTCATATTCCTTTGACTCTGTCGCGACTACATGCTATGGGTGATTTCTATGTACAATATGTTTGTATTCACAAAAAAAGTATACATGTACTCTATCAGTCAGTCTAGTTATCATAGCACAAGCTCTACTTAGTTTGAAAACTAGATGATGTTGTGTGTCAAATATTTATTTTTTTAACTTACTGTACTTGATAATTTAGTCCTTCTTAGTATACTACTTAATATTAAATGTTTTGTAATATTTTGAACGTAATATTAACTGAAATCTACTATATTTTAACACGTATAAGTCGGCTCAACTGAAGTTTTAACGCGAACTCACCAAAAACGGTCTTAAACACTTTTTCCGTTACTTTTAACTGATAAATTAGTTTCACGGAGACCATTTCCCCCCACATAAGTTAACAAATAAGTAAATAAGTAAATATATCGGTCATTTGATACACAACGTCATCTAGTTTCAAACTAAGCAGAGCTTGTGCTATGATAACTAGACTGACTGGTAGAATACTTTTATACTTTTTTTTTTACAAATACATACACATTATACATAGAAAACAGCAAAACTTCGAAACGAATATTTACAGAATACACAAACATTTGGTTCGACCCGGGAATCGAACCTGGGACCTCAAACACGGCAGTCGCATTCACAACCGCTGTGCTACCAAGGCAGTTAACGTTTTTACCTGTAACTAGCGGTCGCCCAGTGGTCGAAATTCGACCATTATAAATTTAAATTGTAGGTGACTTAATATACATTATTAAAATATAATATTCAAACATTATTAAGGTTCTACTGTCGAAAACTAAACTACTATAACCACAGATTTGACCAAGACTGTTATTTGCCAATCTCTTTTTTGAACAAATTATATGAAATTAAAAAGAAGTAAAATAAAGAATACCTATTTAAAAAAATGTTTATTAAAACAAAACATGCTATAAGAAGATGCAAAACAAAAAAATCATGCATTAAAAATACTATCCATTTGGAGCATTTTTTATCGCATATTGCAATAATTTAATTAATGATTTAAAACTTCTCTGAAAACAATATTTTTTGTAAAAACTCTTTCATCGTTTGCTAAATGCCTTGGGCCGTTATATTTGGATATATAAAACCTTAAACCATCGAATGAACGAACTCTACTTACTGCGACATACAATTGCCCATGTGTAAAAACTGGTCGATTTAATAAAACTCCAATTATTTGGAATGTTTTGTCCAATTCCAGTGAAATTTTACGCATTATGTTGTTGTTACATGTTTGATTAATACGTTCTTGTAACCTTTAATTAATAGCAGTGTCAATATCATAAAAATATAATTGTGCATAACATGGTGAGCGATTATAAGCGGCAGTCATTGGGCCTGATCTGTGATAAAAAACATCATGTATTTTGAAATGATACACTCCCCTTGTCTCAGCAACTTTGGCTTCTGAGCTAACCATAGCTAAACATGAATTATATTTCCTAATATTTTCAAAATAATTTTTTGATTTACTTTTTATTGAAGGTTCATTTGAAGTAAGTCCATTATACAATGATTTAAAATATTCATTTTGACTTAAGGGTGGTAATAATGCTTTACCTTTGTGACAACATGAAGTGAATGCAGTTCGGTCGCCTAAAGCCACTTCAGATTCAAAATGTTTCGCATTGCAAAACAAGGTGACCACAGAGTATGTATACGTGTACAAATACTTGTGTATACGTGTGTCAAATGTATTCTGGTTTGTGTAATGTTTTATTTATTGATTTATTGTACTTATTATGCATTATTATTAAAATCTTTTTTTATATTAAATGAGGCAAATAAAACTTTTCTTTTTGATATGTCTATGTCAGTACTCTATGTCTATGGACAAAATGAAAGTATGCGTGTACAAATACTTGTGTATGTATGTGTGTGTGTGTGTGAAATGTATGGTAGTGTGTGTAATGTTTTATTTATTGATTTAATGTACTTTATAAGTATTATTATTGAAAAATATTAGCGTTCTGCACTTCTACAACACATAAACTATAAGTGTGCCAAATTTTATGCTCCTGCGCCCGCGCAATCTTCGTAAAAAGCGGATTAAAGTTTTTGTATCACGTATAATATATAGATTAAGATTCATTTATGCGTAATTCATATTGTCTCGGCTACATTGATAATTTTTTAGATAGTCACAATTCAGTCTTATTCGATACAGTATTTTCCTGATTGGTTTTATGTAGCGCCTGTTTATAACCACATTAATAATTATTGGATTGGTCACATTTTCCTCGTATCTGAAGTAGGGTTGACTGGTTCCAGCCATCATTTAGCTGACACTCAATTATCAACTTGATTGTCAGACAAGATTGTAATATCATCAATTTAACTCAGGGTTAATGAATCATGCTTGTTCGTTAAACTAAACTTCTTACTTAAGTTTTCGTCTTAAATAAACCTTTTTATTCGTGCTAAAGAACCTTTCTGCATTGGTTCAAAATTTTCCAATATATCTAATATGTAAGGCTCTTTAAGTATTTCACTTAACAGTAACTCCTGATTGCCAACTTACACTTGTCAAAATAATAGCCTCATTTTATGTTTTTTTAGTGTTATTGACTTTACAATACCAAGTCAAGAAAATATTTACATCCTTCAAGGGCTCCTTCTTTGCAATAATTTAATTTAAGTGACATTAAAGTAGATAATATAATCGATTTATGTTCTAAGGCATGCAATTTCGGAGAATACTCATATTCTTAAGAATTGTTTATATCAATGCTCGGTTTACATTTTTCTGAACGTAAATCGTTGGCTAAATAGCAGATTTTTTTTTCTATAATAAGAGCCTGCCAAAGTGACTCTACTCTGCCTGATGGAAAACATGAAATGAATCCAATGGTTGTGGTCACCATTCTCATGGCAAATGCAGACAATGCAGTATGGTGACCCACACTATGGCGGCCTTGTGAGATGCTTTTTCACACCCCACTTGGGGACGTAAAAGGCATAACAGTCATCGTGACAGTGTAAGGCTTACACAATTACCACGATAACTGTCACTCCTTCATCAATGGGCCTCCGGTCTTACACTCACCAACGAAACACGACAACACGGATGCTGGCGCTTTAGGTTGGTCTTCTATGGGAGGGTAGTACTGCCCCGGTCGAGCCGGCCCGCTCGTGCTGAAATCAGCGTGGCTCTACTACCTACTGCGTGGCTCTTCTACCTACTGCGTGGCTCTACTACCTACTGTGTGGCTCTACTACCTAGTAAACAATGCAGTCTTATTTTATTTATTTCTACTTTACTTTGTCAATTACTATTAAGAACACATTAAACTCATCATATTTGACATTCATAAAGTGACATAAACATGACAGGTTACGTTCGGAAATACATCAGTAGATAACGTAGAGTGTTGATGATACTATATTTACATTATCACTATTTGACACGTTTTATTGCACTGGTATTTTTTTTTAATTGCTATAATCAATCTCCTCATCCAACCTCATTTTAGGAATAACCGACAGGTATTCTTGAAGATTGAATAATTGTACGTATCCACGTGCATACATTCTGACTATGAGTTTAAACCCGTATATGAAATTCACATACACTCTCTTAGGCAAATAATTAAGAAGATAGTAGAATATAACCAGCCTCTCTAACAAATGTGGACTGTAGGAAAACCTTCGATATCATTAAGGCCTGGGCTCTTCTGATTTCTATGAAGAAATATTTAATTGACTACCGATACGCCCAAATGATGAGATGCCTTTAGACAACTGTAACGACAACAGTCCAAGCACAAGAATAGAGCACAAGAAAAATACAATTGCATAAAAGTGAAAGACTGGGAGATATTATATCTCTGAAACTGTTTACCACTACATTGGAAGATGTCTTCAAGACATTCGATTGGAACAGCAGAGAATCAATATCAATGGCCAATGCTTTTCATATTTACCATTTGCAGATAACAAAGTCATCTTAGCAGAATGTTTGCATGATCTGGAAGAAATTCTCAACAGTTTGGGCGATTCTTTAAATCGAATGCGACTGGAGATGAATACCAAAAATACAAATTATATATAATAGGTATGTATCTCTGAGTCTCGTGACCGTAAATGATAAAAAAGCACACATTAGAATACTGTGCTTATTTAAATTAATAGATAATTAGGAGTAGATTAGAATTGCCACATATTAATTAAAACCAACTAATTTAAAACCAGTTCATTTTAATTTGCAATGTTTCTAGGCAGGCTGTTTTAATTTTTTTTTGGAGTTGGTTGATATTTTATTTTTTATTTTTAGTCCACACACACGTCTGTCAAATTACATGTCATGTAATTAGTGAGAGACATAAACCCACAAAAAACGATCACCTTCAAATGTTACTACTACCAATGCGAGTAACTGTAGTGATTTGAAGCACATGTTAAAATTAAGCCTAGGCTCCAAGATTATATGAAATTTCAACATTTCTTTCCAAAAATGTGGTCAAAGGGGTAACAGAAGTAATGTTCAAGTTTAAAATTTGTCTTTCCTTTACCAATAGACATTGAGGGGTCAAATATGATATGGTCCTGTGTCGACAGCCTATGAGGCGTCTGAAGGTCACGGGGATATTGAACAAAGAATGCTGTGTCTAATCTTCAGTTGGGTGATTATGGGTATAAACTCCTGAGGATCTAGTATATCTCAGACAGACAGACAGACAGGTTATAGTCTTATCGATCGTCACGATGATCGCGTTCATTTTTTCAATTAGGTCGCACCGAAATCTTTGGCAATCGCAATGCTTAACGCGTAAACGTGATGGTCGTGTTACTGTGAAACAAACTCACGCTAGCTCCTCTGAACATTCGCTAACCACAATGTCGAATGCGATTATAGTGACGGCCTGACTTGAATAAATTCAGACAGGGCACTTAGGACACTACTCTAAATGAAACTGTGATTAATTTATGTAAAATAAATAGACTAGATGGTGCTGCTCTTTGCCACTTAAAACCTTATAAATTACCTAAGAAACCGCATGATGAGAAAGTGTCAAGTGCATTAATTAAGGCTAATTATAAATATTATATTTAAACGTATACACCTAGATAAATTAGATGTATAGTTATAGTGTTATAATTATAGATTCTCAATTCAAACCTCAGTTTTGTACATATGTCTTTTCTTTTCTACAGAATACTGGTCACTAGATAGATAACTAAACTCATTTAACTCCTAGCCTGATCTATCACTTCACCTAAATATTTGAAAGAATACAATTATGGGCATATTCGTGTATATGCTATTTAAATAAGTCTCCTCTAACCCCTAACCGTTCTACCTTCCACCATCCGCTCACTTGAATGAATACTAATTCAATTCTAATATTCTTCTAATATTCTAATATAATTTCTAATTCAATTTATACGTACGTTTGATATTAAAACAATCATCTTCCAATCTTTAACTATTGAGAAATTTTACCTTACATCATCAGCTCACTTGCTTAACTTGAAAGAATATAACTTAAAGTAACATACAGACAACTTTTAACCATTAAGAAGTTATATCTTCCACGACCAGCTCATCAACATGAGATGATGATTATCATACGTATATACTAGAATAGCTTTAGAAAACATGTAAAAGACGCACTACATGCCTATAAAATTTGAGGGTTTCCTTAATTTCCTTTAGATTCCATAAGCAGATCCCAATATGCTGGGAAAGGGACTTCCTCAGGAGTATATTCATTCGCAGTTTAAAAATTTTAAAACTAGGCTACAATTGACGCAATTATCGGAGTAATCAATGAACATACCAAAAAAGATACAAATAGTAGAACTTTCAACCTCCTCGTTTTGAAGTAGATTAAAAATTATTTGCCTCATTGACTAACTGGTTCATTTATGCAAAGCCTAAACTACTGAGGCTACAAACATAGTGATTCGGCATTTTTAAAGTGGAAATATAAAGTTTGCATGCGAGCAGTCGTGTGCAAGATAACATACCATAACATTCTATTATAAAAATCAATAGTATTCTGTTTGTGGATAGTGCTGAAGAAATACAGTGTAAGGAGTGATCGTTTCTCTATCATATAGTAGTCTAACATATGGTTGAAGTGCAGTAAATTAAGTGTCACAAAGCGACTTATTCTCAAAGTTGTGAGCAAGATTTTTATTGAGTTGTGGCTTTATCCATAAACTTGGTCTTAATGTTAGTGTACTAAGTTGTTACGTAAGTGTGTAAGAGTGAAAGATAAATGTAACTATAATATAATAATATGTATAATGAATGAATAATGATGTATAGTTACCAAGAGGTTATTTATATATTTTTAGCTTTATAAGGCCGACTCGATCGAGGCAGTACTACGCTCTTACAGAAGACAATCCTAAAGTGATAGTATTCGTGTTGTCGTGTTTCGTTGGAGTGTGCGAGACCGCAGGCCTATTGATGCGGGGGTGATAGTTATCGTGGTGACTGTGTAAGCCTTACACTGTCACGATGACTGTCATGCCTTTTACGTCCCCAAGCGGGGTGTAAAAAAGTATTGCACACGGCCGCCATTGTGTAGATCTCCATACTGCATTGTCTGCATTTGCAATGAGTATAGTGACCACAAATCTTGGATTCTATTCATGCTTTCCATCAGGCAGGTTCTTAATATAGAAAAAAAAAATGCGCTGCTTTACGTACACTTTTTTCCAGTTAAGCTTTGGGTGATGTAGGAATCTTGTAAGACACTAAACCTAATTTACTACATACATTAATTTATACATACACATATATACAATATTATTATTAAAATTTTCTATTATTTTCAGTGAACAAGCGATTATATCCTTCCCACGTGCCTTTACTTTAGAACTACTAAAAATAGACTACATTATTAGCCGAAATCAGATTAGAATCAACAAATCACATTTGATGTACGTCGTTAATAATGTCATATGTATCCATCATTTGAACGTAATCTAAATACGAAATTATCCGTCTCTGTCTCATTATTGACACACTGACTTAGACTCAAGTTGGGTATTTTCTATTTGTATCTTTCTCTCATAAAAGTCAAATTAACGAAAAAAAAATACATATTTTCTTGTAAATTACCTTTATTTAGATATGAACGTTACTTCTTCAGTAGACACATTACAGTAATTGGATAATATTTTCAATTATATCATCTGGCAAATTTTACGGATTGCGCGCGTTGCTACGAAACCAACTAAAATAAAATTGAAGGAATACGTAAAAAAAAAAATATTCATACCAACTCAGAAATCTTTGTGGGCTCATGCAAAACAGCTTTGCTAAAGATTATATCAAGGACATACAGACAGACAGACAGACAAACATTCGTTTTTATACATAGATATACGAGTAGACATACACTAATACATCAACAAATATCTGTAACAGTCATTATCGTCTTATATATATCGTCATAATGTGCAATGTGTCAGCAAACCATGTGCATAAGGAAAGTAATAGGGTAGGGGGATGGGATAATGGACACCATAAGTCATAAATAGGTCTGTATATTGATACTGCAGCGTAAATAAGTTGGATTTATGGACTGGCGTGCTCGTTCTGTGAAAAGTCACCGAAGCAGAAACATCATTTGTAGGAAAAAATTCTCAACGGTACAGTAATCAAATCTTGTCCAACAATGCTAATGATCTACTAAACGATGTTTAAGTTGTTCAAATTAAATAGTTGAGACCATTAACGTCTATTTTCAAATGTTTTTTGATACTAACTTTAATTTGTTATGATTAATGAAAATCATGTAATAATCTTTGCTTGGATTTAAGGTATTACGATGTATGTACCTACGACTGAGTAGTTAAGCAGAGCTGAGCTGGATTTACAATCCTCAAAACTGATTAATATTTTTTTGCAAACAATTTAACCATTGCTGTTTGAGTGTAACTGTTAATGTCGAAGTACTCCGATAGATGTCACAGTATCATAAAGTTGTAGCACGCCTTAGTATGTAATAATATTCATTATAAAAAGTTGTGTGATATTTCGATTAATTTGTCTACGTTTTAAGTATATGGCGTATTATTACTTCGTGTAGTACACTTTTTTTTTGTAAACTGTGGAAATCTCCTCAGGCCGTCACCCCACCGGGGTTTACGGCGGGATGGTGTGTCGGAATCGAACTGACTAAAACCACACGGTGTGCAACTCTGCGCCTGACATAGGAGGGATCCGGAAACAGCTGCTATTACGACATCCAGATCTCTTCTAGCGCCTGCCCGCGGCCACATTCAGTGCCAAAGTGTGGAAAGAATGTTTGGAAATCAACAACAACCGGAGATCAGTGCTTATTATAAGTCTGACAGTGTTAAACTAGACCAAACAAGTAAGTGGGACGGTTCACCTCATAAAGAAGACAGATTAGTTAAGTTTAAAATTATCGATGTCAAGTGTCAAAGATCTATAAATTTTAAAGTTCATAATAATAATAGCTGAAACATTTAGGAGTTTGTCTATTTTCTAATAGACAAACTCCTAAATGGTGTAAGCTATTACACCCTATAAAGAAATCAAACATATTTTCATACGTGCACAGTAGTAATCACAATAATTCAGTACAGGTTAATACAACGAGACCATAAAAGATTCTACAATTATAGCTCATTTTACTAAGAATATTAACACACAGGTGTTATTAGCTGCAGCCATTGTAAAGATAAAATCACAGAATGACTCCTATCAACCTTTGAGAGCCTTGTTGGATCTGCGTCGTATGCTTTTTGTATCTCAGATTGTAGAGTCACTCCGAGCAAACCCATCCTCCAATCTAATAGGAATAGACTTCCCTGATCCTATTCAAATTAGAAGGTCGAGGCCATACATCTTACAAGATCTTAATGTGTCTTTTTTGTCTGGAAAGCAACTCGTGCAATACAAAGTGAAACAGTTTCGGATTTGACTTATCAAGGGATCCTTTCCACTTTTAAAGGTTTTGTCAATGTGCTCAAATATGCAGTGCCAAAGGCACCATGTTGTGGAAGCTTCTAAAGAACTGCAGATTATGTTTAGAGAGGAAAATACCGGGCTTCATCTAGAGACAGCAGCTACATTTTTTTTCTTTCTATATTAGGAGCCCGCCAAAGTGACTCTACCCTGCCTGATGGAAAGCATGAATAGAATCTAAGAGTTGTGGTCACCATACTCATTGCAAAAACAGACAATGCAGTATGGTAACCCACACTGTGGTGGTCTTGCGAGAAGCTCTTTCACACCCGCTTGGGGACGTAAAAGGCATGACAGCCATCGTGATAGTGTAAGGCTTACATAGTTACCACGATAAATGTCACCCCTGCTTCATTGGGCCTCCGGTCTCACACTCACCAATGAAACACGACAACATGGATGCTGGCGCTTTAGGTTAGTCTTCTGCGGGAGGGTAGTACTGCCCAGGTCGAGCTGGCCTGCTCGTGCTGAAATCAGTGTGGCTCTACTACCTAGTAAACACACACAATCACAGTACATTGACTAATACGGTCACCGAGTAGTGTTGCACGTGAATTTAACTTTGGAAGTCCATGAACGCAGGCGTTAGGAGCACTCTTATCACGCTGGGTCACTTCTTGATAGGACAGCCATTGGTAATAAACCTTGAGTTTATTATTTTATTTTTTTTGAAACATAACGCCCGCACTATGAAAAAACTCTATGTTGCAGGGGAATTTACAAACATACAAGAAACGGACACAAATAATCACTCAAGACTCCATCCAGACTCAAAATAACAATTAGCGGATTACACAAAATGTTGTCTCATGTTTGAACCCACAACACTCAGCGCAGTAGAGAGCGGCGTCGCTACCACTCTAACCAGTAGGCTAACCGTGCAGTCGAGGACGTACCAATAAGTAGTTTGCATTATTGACACCTGACCAGGAAAACTGATGCAACAGTTTTGTGGACGTTGATCTCAGAAATATTTATATATTCTTCTAAAGATATGGGCTATGAGAACATGAAACTTGAAAGTATGAGATATTGTCCTTGTAAATGAGGATCAATTATCCTGGGTCTGATTGAATCCTATTGAATCACATCCACGAAAAGATGGTTAAGTCCAGGCCGTAGTCTTCCAGTGTAATTATCCATTTGCAGATTAAACGTCCAATTTTGAAGCTATGTTCTGACCAGTAAGAGGTAATGTATAACTACTTATAGACTGGTTTTTAGTTTTGAATTAGTGATAAGCATGTTATTTTATTACTAGCATATATTGATATTTAAGGTAATTTAAAACTAAATTTTAAGTTCTTCAATATGTACTCGTAAAATGTGCATATTTTATTAATTTTTTTTTCAACATTATTTAGTCATCAATATTGTAATGTAATCTTAAAATAGTAGAGAAACCCAATGTATAAGTAACAGTATATTAACTAAGAACTACCACGAATCTTACTTTCGAGCACCAGGGAATTTTACACTCCTACTATTGGTCGTGCAAGGGTCATCTTAGTCGGTCACTTCACGGTGGCCATGTGAGTGTAACTGTTAATGTCGAAGTGACTCGATAGATGTCGCTGTATCATGAAGTTGTAACGCGCTATAGTTTATAACAACATCGATCATAAAAATTGTGTGATATTGTGTATTACTACTTCGAGTATTGCATTACCAATTACACACATCTTAAATTATTCACACTTATTCCGATTACATTCGACACTAATTTGGCAGCGTCTCACGTCTGCACGGCATTTTATTAAATAAATCTCTCCAAACGATTTCAATTGTTAGAAAGTATATGATATATATAATAGCAACTCAGGCCCTAGTATAATTTTATTTCATATTAATTTACTCTCAACGTTGACTCTTCGGAGTTTGGCAACGGTCAGGTCGAGTTACAGATAATTGAAGTAATATTTCAATTACTTACAATTCCGTATTCCGTTTTTATTAGCCGTTATTAGATATTAATTAATTTTGCATTTTTTCCTATAGTCTGTATTCTGTATCGGATTATTTGATAATATATAATATATAATATGTACATATATATCATTGTGTATTGTCAATCACGCTTCAAAAATTTAAATGTACCTTGAACTGTTACTATCCCCTCGTTACAAAATTCCAGGCAACCTTAGCTTGTCTAAAATATATCAATAAAGTCACCCTTTGTATGTAACATATCTGCCATTTTATTAGTTCTGTAGAAAGAATAAAAATAAAGAGTTTTTATCTATCTGTCTATGAATCTCTCCGGAGACATGCTAATGAAAATATGACCCTAGTCATGCTAAGCATCAAGAAACACAAAACTTACGCATTCCATAGGTATTGCTCTGACTCACAGGAATATACATCTCGCAACCTTCCTTCGTCATTAAACCCAAGAGACATGATTGATAGATAATTCTTAACCTACTTACTTTGTTTGTATAAAACGACCACGTACAGAATTCAATTTTGGCACATTACTTTTTATGTATATCCGTGACTAAGTTTATTGCTTTTGTAAAAAAATTTTAGGCGATATTATTAAGAAACTATGGCTTTTACAAAGTATTGTTACTACTGATTCAATTCTGAAATGTTACTGACAAGTGTGGTTAGTTAAATCACGAGATTGTGAAATAACCGCAACTGGCAGTAATTTACGTGTCCAAGACTGAATTGATTAACACAGTGACTGTTAGATGTAACTGTTATTCATAATATTAACGACTTGATGTAATGTAGATTTTTATTAGTAGAAACGAGAAATTCTCATGCGGTTGAGTTGCCGACGTTTTTAAATGTCTACTACGTCATGACATTGATCTACATAACTTGAACTATCATTGTTTAGGTGTACACGCAAGGAATGAGGCCGTAGAGGAGTGGGCGGCCTCGGTGAACCTCTGTTTATTAAACAGAGGCTCCACCAACACGTGGGTGCGACAGCAATGGCGGGTCGGTAGTGGACCTTTTGTTCGCTACCCCTGCCCTCACCGCACGAGAAAGAAACTAGCGTGTCCTGGAAGAGATTGAGACGCTCTCGAGTCACCTCTATATCCGATTTGACCCAGAACCCAGGACTCCAGTAAGGGTCACGCAGCGAAGGCTTTTTCTCACTTTCCGTGGTGTACTGTTTCGAAGCTGAATAGCGATTTACCAGAGGAGGTCTCTTGGGTGTGTCCACAGGTTCCACCAAGGAGGTCGATATGAGGGCTGATCGCTTTTGTGATATGATTACGTAGATTTGTGATGCGGCCATATCCCACATCCGAGGTCACATATAGAGAAACCATAATACATTTGCAGTATTAAGATATTCTTTAGCCTAAGGTTAGCCGCTGAGGGTTGTCATGGTAAATACACATCGTTCAAAAGCCCAGACAATTTTCGTGGAAAAAGTCTAATTTGCTTCCTGCTCAATGAACGATTTATAAGCGAACATGATCGTAATCCATTATCTTTTTTTATTTTCTCTTTACCTGCTGCTGTATTTATTACGGTTTTCACAAGCTTTAGTCATTTATTCATCTTTGCGGTTTAAATTAAACATGATTTCTGGGAGCTGTCTATATATGCTTCATGTTTCAATATCTTATTTAAATTATCACGGTTTTATAAAATTTCATAAAATATCTAACATTTTAATGTGTATATTTTTGTGATTGGATTATATCCTGGCAGCAAGATGATATATTTTATTTTATGCGTAATGAACACGAAACAAAAACAAAGCAGATAATTTAAATAGAGTATAAACATTACAAAATCCATCTCAGAGCTTGGTCATTTATGAACTAATTTAGAAAATTATTGTTATTTGCAAGATACTTTCCGTTTAGACACTTTCAAATTTAAAGAAAAACACCATCTCCAGAAATGGTAGATTAGGGTACGAAGGAAACAGTTCGTTGTGATAAATCATTATTTAGGCATATTGAAGTTGGTGACTCTTTTTGTAAATCTAATTTGTGTAAAATTTATTATTATTGATGGTGTAGAAAAACGTGTTCTCATTAAAAAATATACAGAAATTTAATTCATTTCAACGTACCCATAAATAATTTAACTTTGTTTAATGAAAACTTTGTTTCTTTATTGAAAACTCATCACAGATGTATGATTGTTATTTGTTTCAGAAATGTTGTCGAGAAACTTCATGTTTGTTTGGGTTTAACCACGAATGGTGATTTATGTTATAAGAAAATATATAGATTTATTTAAATTCATTTTGAAATATGTTATATATATAATATCAGTAAGAATTTTCGTATTGTTAAAAATTAAAAAGTTACATAATTTGATCTTATTTCATGCTAAAAAGTATCTAATTCCTCTTAACTTCAATTAGATAAGAAAGTTTTTTTTTAATATTTTCAATAGGCGCATTTAATTAAGTCTGTTTTAGTATTATAATATTACAATATACAGTGAATTTTCCAGAAATACTTTTTGCTGTAAATTGGTTTTGAACGTTATTGTGATTCTTGGATATATATACTGCATATTTGATAAAGCTTAAGTTTTACAATATGTTCAAAAATATTGGCAATCTCATGTATACAATGTACAGATTACTAAGTTATATTACATTACTTCTCACTGTCATATTTTTAGAACACCAGATTACCATTTCCTCTCTAAAACTGGCTTTAATTTTACATTTTTAACTACTTTTCCGTTAAAAAAATATTTTGATATAAAATACAGTTACACTATTTAGGTATATAATTTCAAAGTTTATATATTTCATAGTCGTTAAGAGCATTGTTGTTTGTTTTATATAGCTAATTATAGCTATATAAATAAAAGTAATTACATATTTCAAATGACCTAAAATTGTTGAGCAACTTTTACTAAACGTGAAATAGCCAATAAAGTCGTAATAATATATTTTTTTCTTGCAGGCCCTAGAATAAATAAATTTTTGTTTTTGCTTTACATTGTTTTTTCTTACTGTGTTAACAAACATATTTTGTGATTTGACCAGAAAATTCTAAATTTGTATGGTTGGGCAGCAATGAGTTAAGTGTATTGTGCTTTCTAAGAAAAGAAGCGAAAGTTTGTCTTTCTCTGAAAAAAAGAAGAAAAATAAATAATTTGTATTGACATTACATTCGCTGTTATAATAATTTATAATTAGCCTCCTTTGATATCACATTTCATTATACGAGAATCTCATAGCAGTAATTAAGGTAGGAACTGAACACGTAATTCTGTTCATCTCGTGAACAATGGTTCATAATTATGTGGCCACTCAGGAGTTTGCGGACCTTAATCAAATCAAATGTCAAATTATCTACATCTTGATAGTCTGTATTGATAAAGTTCAATCACGGGGAGGTGTGAGTGATTGATGACGTCATTAGGACTTTAGTCTTAGCCCAGAGGTAGATTGACGGATTACAAATCTGAATACTAAAAAATTTTGAGCTATAGAAATATTCTTAACTTTATCTAGTCTTTATGCAAATAACTACGTATATTTTGAAGAACCATTACTTCATATCAAACTGAAATTCAGTCAGTCTTGTTACGACAAAATAAAAGAGCGAACAAACTATTAAAGCTTTGGAAAATGTGTTCTACTCTGACACTAGGAAAGTTGACAAGCAAATTGGTAGTTTATAAATAAGGCTTTTTTTTACGTGTGGAAACCCCCACCCCGTGGGCTGTCACGCCACTGAGGTTCACAGCGAGATGGTATATCGGACTCAGACCGACTGAAACCACAAGGTGTGTCACTCTTCGTCTAGTACGGGAGATATCCAGAAACTGCTGTTAATAGGCCGTCTGGATCCCACCCAGCGCCCGCTCGATACGACGTGGGCACTGTCTACGGGTAAACTCTCTATTTAGGCGGCGCACAACACACACGGACGTCGCCACCTCGCGGCAGGCCTCTTTAGCGTATGGAGAGGAAACCCCGTCCTGTCTACCCGCGGCTACACTCAGGGCAGTATAAGGCCACCTTTGCCG
The DNA here is from genome assembly GCA_949316085.1 of Hypercompe scribonia. Lineage (NCBI taxonomy): Eukaryota > Metazoa > Arthropoda > Insecta > Lepidoptera > Erebidae > Hypercompe > Hypercompe scribonia. The sequence continues at coordinate 21,356,530 of OX438970.1, forward strand.
TCCGGTTCACCGGCACTGAATTGGGTCCGAGTGGAGATTGTCCTCCCAGGCCTTCTCCGTCGCTTCCTTCTGCGAAATGTTGTCTTCGCATAGGGTTACGACTGTAACAGCTATCGTTACCGGCCATTGACCGTATAACGGCCAGTAACGAGAGTTCTCCTCCAATTACTGTAGTGAGGACCCATCGCTGCGTCACCAACGCAAGAACAAATTGCTAGCATGTGCTGAGCGTGTATGTGTCATCATATAAATAAGATCTATGTCATCTATTTCTTATTTTTGTTTTCAACGGATAAACGAGACGAAGGATTCAGTGTTAATTCAAATGTTAACATTATTTATTAACTTCAAATTTATGCAGCACAACGCATTTAACATTCGTAATAAGTATAATAATTGTGCTATATTGCATTGAAAATAAGAAAAACTTGGAATGTCTATGAAATGGCATTAATTAATATGTCAATATGTGCCTATGTCAATATCAGAGCACAACAATATGTTGTGTGGATTTTATTTTATAGTCATCAAATATAAATACAGTTATTATTTGAAATATATGTATGTTGTTTTGCTCTAAAATTTTCATAAGGCGTTCTTAGAATTTTTACAATCTTAATACGATCGCTTAAAGACTGGGAAGACTGTAAAAATTTGTAGTTCTTAGACATTTGAAAGTACACAAACGTATGTCTCACACGCTTCCTAAAAATATATAGTCGCTATGATAAGATAAAAACAAAGCATAAACATTGCGATGGCGGAACAATGTTGGCTACCGTATGAACATTTAGCCATAAAAGCTGAGAAAAAAGACTTTATACATGTTATAACAAATATTAAAATACTTTAACAGTATAGTTATAATTGTATGGAATAAATATGACTAATAAAGTAGCTGAATAAATTTTACTAATGAAATTATTTATGTAAAAACTTAAATGAAATATTACTGTGAAGTTTTGTAAACAATTATCTTTTGGACTCTTTTGTATAAATTTAAGTGAAAAATTTACTTTCATGATCTTATTTTGACGTATCTATTAATATTGATATTAATTAGACAAAAGATAAAGTATATGATGGCATGAAATTTCACATACATGTTAATTCATATGCACGAAATTTCACGGCTACAAGTTTGCTAAAAAATCACTACTATAGTGTATTTATATTAGAATGAAATAAGCATGACTAATATAATTGCTGGTAATTTTTTGTTAAAACGGTTTATATAAAAAAAAAATTAAATAACTTTTTTACCCCCGTAGACTCTGTTTTCGTATGTTTGAGTGAAAAATTTAATTTCATGATACAATTTGTTTATATATTGTGTAAATAATGATATTAATTATCATAAATGTAAAGTGTTATTTATTAATTCTTATGTTCACGAAAGTTCACTATAATTAAATTGCTATAATTGCTATAATTAAATTATCATAACACAATTAAATATGAGTGTGAAATCTAAATACTATTGCTAAACCATTTTAAAACAGAGAATAAAGTAAAATTATTAATTATAAGTTCTCCCAATATGTTGGTATAAAAAAAGATGTCTTAATGGTAACACTGTTTATAAATTGTAATTATTGACAGTTTATTTCGATTATAGCGTTTTTTACTCTAATATCAATATATAAGCAACATATTTACTTGTGAAAAATATTTATGTTTGATTTTTGATAGATTTGTGACATAGATTCGCATAATTTGCTACGCATTTACCTATATTCATGTTCTTGTCACCTGTCATTACGTTATCCTCCGTTGGCGCCATATTGAAAATTTGTAGTGACAATATTCTTGGTCCTTAATTACTAATCTAGTGTATAATAGATCAATGTAAGGCTCACATCTACCACGATAAGTTTCACCTCTGCCTCTATGGGCCGACTGATGACTTTTGAATAGACTTTTTTTTGTAAATTTTTCAACTGTCGATTATACATGTTTTCTTTTATCTGTTTCTGCAGTCTCACTTCACTGTTTCTTTTTGAGTTGAAAATTACAATTAAATTGACTATTAATGAACAATATTTTCAGATTTTTCTATCGCTTAGAATGAAACGTTAATAAAAGAGTTCAATAGTATAAAAAGGTGTAAGTGCCATCACAAGTTCGTGTATCGGTAAGCCGATGAGACTTACGTGAATAGATCTTATGTATCATGAATCAAACGTTTTACTGAAAGCTTTTTGTATTTTATGTTCGATATTTATCTAGATTTAATTCAACAATACTACACGTGTACAACACATTAAAGTAGAATTTATTATATTTATGTCTTAGGCCCATCAGTTAGTCCTGAAATGTTCGCAGCATCCGAGAAGAAATGTGACTATTTACTCACAATACCATTATTAGATGAAACATAAAGGTTATTTCGATAAGTATTTTGGCCATAAGATATTACAAGTGGATATGAGTATTGTGTTCAAATTTGAAAAATACCATTCTGATTTTCTAGTTTCTCTTAAGTTAAGTTAACCGTTTTGAAGTATTACCTCCACAAATGTCGTCGTATTTCATCATCATCATCTCAGCCAAAAGACGGCCACTGCTAGACATAGGCCTCCCCCAAGGTTCTCCACAATAACCGATCCCGTGCCACCCGCATCCAGCGTTACTTACCTTATGAATACTCCATTTCTCTTCTACTTAGTTCCATAAATCATGCCTGATAAAATTGTGGTGTCTGTGAGGGAATATGGGTATGCGAACATTGGGTAGCTCTACTACTACAATCATCACATTCTGTACCTACTAAAAATTTATCTGATCTGCAAAGAGAACCATAACTTTACTGTATAAAGTATTTTATTATACGGTATCATAGAGACATATACGAGGATTGTGTTACCGACAGTATGAAAGATGTATGGATTATTTTGGTTCGGTTTCTGCTAATAAAATTAAAATTCTTTTATAAATTGCTAATAAAGGTTTAAATATTATATTAAAACAGTTTATGTGCCTAGTTTTTGTTTGACATGAAATACTTAGCGCTTTTTCTTTGTCGAAAACAATTGTCTGTATACAAGTATGTGGAATTGATTTATTTAATAATAATAATAATCTAGTTTCAAACTAAGCAGAGATTGTACTAAAATAATTAGAATGACTGATAGAATACTTATCAGCAGATCATACAAACATTTGGTCCGACAAGGAAATCGAACCAGAGACCTCAAGTGTAGTAGTCGCGTTCACTACCGCTGCGCCACCGAGGCAGTTATTTGACACTTCTTTTTGTATGATCACAAGAAATCAATATTTATTATATAAACTTACGAAACATTACCTACTTTCGGTTTATGCAAAATACAAGTCTAGAAGATATATTGTCGCTGTTTGTAAATCTGATATTTATGAGTTATTTAGTGACATGACTTTGAGCAAGTGAACTATATTGTGTACGAATATTGCATAAATACTGATCTTTAGTTGAGATATTCGTAGATCAAAAACAAATACCTGCTGTGGCGGAGACTTATATGGACGAGTACCGTCTGTGATGTTTATAGGTGCATTGACTTGTATTCAATTGTAAGTGAACCACTTGAAAGAAAACTCTGTGAAGGAAATCCTCAAAAAATCCAGTAAACCTTGGCTTCCTCTTAAATGTCTTAACATGTGATGGATCTTGCTCACAAGACATAGGACACCACTGTGTTGCTGGTTAATAATCAACACCATATCATACCTTTAGGTCATCACTCTTGTAGGTCCAGGATCATTGGCTCTCTCTGGTGCTTGGCGCATTTGAATTCGAAATTTACTGTCAAGCTTTTTGCCATTCTCTGGCTTCAATGAATTTTCTCACGAAATATAATGGCAGAAGCTCACGCACTGCTAAAGTCAGAACTTTGACCCATAAATATAATATATCAGCCGAGACAAATAAACTTTCATGGAAGGACTCTCTTTTTGTTTAATCAGTATAGAATTTTAAAAAGGAAACACGAAACGTTGAAAATAAGCTCGTAATTATATAATAAATAAACTTTAAGTATATATTTTTCTGAAATAATAGTATAATTTCTATACTAAGAGCCTGCCAAAGTGACTCTACTCTGCCTGATAGAAAGCATGAATAGAATTCAAGAGTTGTGATCACCATACTCATTGCAAATGCAAACAATGCAGTATGGTGACCCGCACTATGGCGGCCTTGTGAGATACTTTTTCACACCCCGCTTGGGGACGTAAAAGGCATAACAGTCATCGTGGCAGTGTAAGGCTTACACAGTTAGCACGATATCCGATCGCCCCTACATCAATGGGCCTCCGGTCTCACACTCACCAACGAAACACGACAACACGAATGCTGACGCTTTAGGTTGGTTTTCTGTGTGAGGGTAGTACTGCCCCGGTCGAGCCGGCCCGCTCGTGCTGAAATCAGCGTGGCTTTACTACCTACTAAAGCATAATTAGCAGAATGTGGGCAATTAACATATTACGGCAGAACTTCGGGGATACAGACGAGTTTATTTTTGAAAACTATACACCCGTGACTAAAACAAATATCATTTGACTAATATTAAAATAATATAATCATAACAAAGGGCCAAGTACTCCTGTTATGTATTTACATCTATGTATGTATGTTCTCCTAGTATATTTCGACCTCGGTAGCCAATCTTAATGGAGACCAGGCATCTACTCAGGTGATGTTATGGTGTACAAGTGTGTACACAAACACAGGTGCACTCTTTGTTCCCTGACTCTCACAATCCGATGGAACGACTATCCGATACTATCGGGACAAGATCAGGCGTTCGACCGACGGTGTAACGTGCTTTCTGAGACTATACTTATTATATTATAAACAAAGCTGAAGACTTTGTTTGATTGTCTGTTTGTTTGGTTAACCACGTTGATCTTAGGAAGGAGTCCGATTTGAAAAAGCTAGCTTCTTTCAGTATTAGATAGCCTAATTATCGAGGAAGGGTAAAGTCAATATATCATTACACTAGCACCAAAAGAACTAAGCATCAAAGAAAAATATGGCAAAAACAGAGGCAAACTTTTCCTTTAAAAAGCTCTCATTACACGCGCTGCTTAAACCGTCAAAGTCTCGCAAAAGTAACAAGCGAAAGAATCTTTATCCTTCAAAGTTCTAAAAAAAAGTACACGACAGTATATGTCTGCCAATTTAGATTGGCTCATTTTAACCTTATTTATGGTAAATAAATTTATTCACGCTTATAACATCACGCTGCGGACAATAGGAGACACAGATGAAGTTACACGCGTCAGTTAAGTGGGAAGGGCATGCATCGGCATTGGCACGTATATCAACCGGTTGAAACGCTGTGATACTAAAGCTCCATAATTCTTCTAGGAAGAGCACTTAAAGGGGCATTCACACATTTATGTGGCTTAAGTTGCTTCGCGTCGATGTTCTTTCTACAATCGCTAGCACCTCTATTCTCTTCTGTTATTTGTTAATATTTTGTTTTAACCTCGTGACATAGCGATGAGAAACGTTATTCCCATACATTTGTTAGTTTACAAACAACGTTCACGTTTGTAGAATGTCAATTTGGCTAGAGGTGCGTAATATTAAACACATTAATAAAACAAATATGTAATATATTTTAATATCAATTACTGTTAAATTAACTACACATTTTCACATTAGTGTTGATTTACGATTACTCATAACGAAATAACAAATAGTACCCAGATGATTGAAATGATTTTTATAATTTTTCGATAGGCTTTTCAAAATGGTCGTACCTTCAGTCGAACGACTATTTCCTTGCACGATGATAACCTGATATTATTAAATAACTATGCTAAGCTGAATAGCGATAAGTCAAAGCTTAATATTCAATTATTTCTTACATATCTGAAGACACCCATTGACATGTCGAAATAAATCGGAACACTGCTTACAAATTGCTTTTAGCCTGCCTTTATCAGTGGCATACTATTACATAGAAGTTATTTATTACATGTCTGAACGGTTGAAACAGGAAAATCTTTGATATGCAATTATTTTTCAATCTATCGTATTATTTTATTTTTTTTACAATAAAAAAATACATTTCATTAGGCTGCCTTCGGGGATCAAGTTTGAGAGCCAACATGTATTTTTTTTGAACGATGAACATTATTAATCCTAGACGTATTAATTTCAAGTAGTTTAAAAAGTATACCGTTTGAAAATTTATGTTAAGAAAGAATTTCAATTTAATTTTGATATCATCATGCTATTTAAGTATAGTGGACTTACAACTTGATACAGTAAACACTTGATATCGATATGATATTAGCAATCGTTGAAACTCATATACTCGTGTATATTTACATATACAAACACCAACAGAAATATGGTAACAAGTGGTCTTTATTCACGACACGATTTGCACATTTCCGAACAAAACACCCTTTAACTCAAACCCTCAGCAATTCAGCTAGACATAATTGGGTGTTCACATGAGATTTTCTGTAGAACAAGTGTTTTGTAATCCCTTACTCCCTTGGAAACCCATTTATCCTATATCAAAATCTATTTCCTGATTCTATTTTATGGCTTAGTAATGAGATATGTATATATATAAAGGAGTACAAATAAGTTTCCGTCGTTTTTTTTTCAAAAATTAAATATTTATTATAGAACAACGGTAATATAAATTTATTTAAAATATTCCCCATCACTTGCAACCACTTTTTCCTATCTCTCAGGCAGCATTCGAATCCCACGTCTGAAGAATTCCTTGTCTTTAGAGGCTATCCACGAATTAACCCAATTTTCGGTATTCTCATAAGATGTGAACCACTGCGCCGACAGAGCGTGTGTCATGGACCAGAAGAGGTGATAATAGGACGGTGCAATGTCTGGTGAATACGGCGGGTGGGGTAATACTTCTCAATCAAGTGTTTCCAAATACTTTTTCACGAGAGCCGCAACATGTGGACGAACATTGTCATGCAGGAGAATATTTTTTTCGTGTCTAGAATAGTATTGAGGGCTTTTTTCCTTCAGAGCTCGGCTCAATCTCATCAATTGTGTTCGATAGAGTATAAGCATATACACAGCATAAGTTTTCTTCCGTGAATATTCGGTTTCGGTGTTGATGTTGACGCGTGACCAGGTAATCTCCATGATTTTCTTGTCAGAATTGTCATAATATATCCACTTCTCACCACCAGTTATGATACGATGTAAAAAACCCTTTTTGTTATGTCTAGCTAGCAGTATTTCACTTAAGCGTAATTGGCTTTCAATATCTCTCGGCTTTAATTCGTACAGAACCCAATTTCCTTGTTTATGAATAATTCCTAATGCTTTTAAACCATGGCAGGCTGCTTTCTGAGTGACTTCTAATGTTAGAGCAAGTTCTTTTTATGTTTGAGATGAATCATCATCCAATAATTCCTCCAATTCTGCAACCTCGTAAACTTTTGGCCTTCCACTGCGATCTTTGTCTTCTACGTCGAAATCACCGTTTCTAAGCTTTTGAAACCACTCACGACACGTTCTCTCACTTACAGCACCCTCACCATACGCTTCTACGGGCAATCTATGCGCCTCAGCAGCAGATTTCTTTAAATTAAAGCAGTAACTAATATTTACCGCAAATGACGCTTACTTGGCTCAAATTTCGACATTTTCAACTAATAAAAATTATATTTTACCAATATGAAATCAATTATATTAATAAATTATGTTGTTCTTGAATGTCCAAACTATCTTTTAAGCCGGTTATCATCTGCGAAAGTTAACGGACGCTCCGTGCCGCGCCATCTACATTAAAACGGCGGGAACTTATTTGTATTTCTAATATACACTATTCTAATATATACATATATTAGGAATATGATACGATATATACATATATATGTGAAAGTGGCTGCTGAACTGGAGGTCTCGGGAATCGATCCCGATTCGGACCAAACGTTTGTATGATCTGCAAATATTTGTTTCAAAGTTTGGGTTTTTTCTATGTATATAGTATTTACAAAAAAATATAAGTATTCTATCAGTCAGTCTAGTTATCACAACACAAGCTCTGCTTAGTTTGAAACTAGATGATGTTGTGTATCGAATGTCCAAAATATTTACTTATTTATTTAATAGTTCGTTACTGGACAAAAACCTCTCCTTAGAAAAGAAGTTAGAGTTACAATAAATTTAATTTGGGTATCCAAAAAGTTAGATACTTGATAAGATAAAATATATTTCATTGTAATATTTAAATTAAAAACAATAGTACAGTTCAATAAGAAAACATAACATATATATAATATGATTCCATTGTAATAATAACATTCATTTCTACAGTCTTTAATAGATTCTCGTAATTTAATTCCAATATTGTTTTTGTTTCAGTAGCGATCAATTTACTTTTACTTGGACATTTGTGGAATTACATAAGTATGTAGAGCATAAAGGAAACTCAATTAATTTTGGGTTTAATCAGGCTTTTTTTCCTTGAAAACCACACTACTTAGGACAGTACTACAAATAGAAGATAAACTTGAAATAAACTCTATGCCAACTCGTCTAGCCAGCGTGGTATAATAGGCCAATACCTCCCTAAAAGGAGAGCTCTATGTCTAGCAATGGACAGGCTGTCAATAATGATGTTTTGCACCGATATCTATCTTTATGGCAGGCAAAAATGTCATTTTTTCCTAGAATTGAGGGTATATATGTGTGGTTTTTACAATCAGATAAATTGTCAACACGTTTAATCCCTAAAAAAATTAAAAAGAAGGCAAAAGTATTCTACATAAGTACACAATCTAATTTTGTTATTAAGAGTTTTGCTTAGCGTTTTCACCATGTACCGAACGTCTAGAAAGGTCACGTAGAACGTAAATTCAATGCTTAATTCTCACTTATTTATCATTAGTCTGACCTTATGAAATTGTAAATAATATTATGTTAGACACCTTTAATGTAAGCTTTGAGGAGATTTAAAATGAACAGTATCAAAAGGTAAAATGTTGTTTATGAAAATTGTATTCTATAGTGAAGGTCGTATGACTAAGACAATATCTAAAAACACTGTCTTTAATTAAAAAGGTGTCATAAGAGTATTTGTGATTATCAGGACAAACCAAACAACGTTTAAACGCGTGGAAAACGCCATTGTTACGCTATAATTATAAGCATCAAGTCACTCTATAAAAGACATTTTTAATAAAATTAGTTTGAAGATATAAAAGTGGAAATCCATCAATCGATTAATTAAAAAATAAGGTTGTCAGACAATTTCAGGGAGGTTGAGTGAGGACAAAAGTGAGGGAGCAGACGTAATCGAACGCTAAGTTGAAAATCTTCGTTCAGCAAAAAAATATATTTAGTTTTATCGTACAGTAACCGAAACTGTACCAAATCGAAACTTAGGTTGCCAAGTGTGTATATTTTGTAGGTACATATATTTTGTGTTTGCTAATTAAAATAAAAATACAAGAGCTTTTCCGTATATATATATACATTTTTCTTTTTCATTGCTGATAAGTTGTAACTTTCACTCAAATTGAACACGTAGTTGTACATAGTACTGTCCGTGTGGTAACGGATTTTTTTTTTCTTAATTATTATTAAAAGGTTGATTATTAAAAGGCTGTTGATGATGATGATGATGATATAGTACAGTTATTAGTATTTTCTTCCGTTAATCTATCATCCCAGTACATATCAATACATTGTCTTCACTCTTGTCATCCTACTGTAGTTGTTTCATTGCTTTAGTACTTGCTAAAGCACGGTTGGTCATATATCAGCGATAATTTGTAATAATTTTGAAATTTCTATGGTTATTCACTCAATTTTCGTTATGAACTGTTTTTAACATCAACCAAATTGTAATTATTTTAATAAAGATTATATCCTTTAATCTAAGTAAGCTCACTCAATAGGCGTTTAAATTAAATTACGCAACAAAGAAACCCATTAATTATTTTTAATTTCTATAAGCGGTAGAACCATCAATACTGTAGATGATACTAAATTATAATGGTTAAATTGCGGCATTTTTGCTCAGACTCACTCATTATATGGCCAGATTTTCCTTGTTACCAACCTGAAATAGTCTACTATATGTCCCAAGAAAATTACTGCTTTTGAATCAGTGATAACATTCACGAGCTGTATTTGAAAAACGGGAAAGTAAAAACAAATAAATACAGTTGAATTGCTGACAAGTTGTAAATTTCACTCAAATTAAACACGTAGTTATCTTCGTTTAACTAAATTGACACTGTGAAAACTAATTTGTTTTCTGCTAGTTATGGTACAATACATGAGATAAACACTCGTACGTCAAAGATGCTACTTTGTTGCGATATAAAAGTAACCCGCAAAGAAAAAGGAAACATCGAAAATAAACAAAATTAAAATTTAAATGTATATGTACAATTCTCTGTTATCGTTATTAAATTTGCAAAAATCTTAATCATTAAAGAGTCAAAGTAGAAAAATAATAAATAGAAACACTCATAACGATAGCCAAAACATTTAAAATAGAAAATATTTTATGGAAATCGCCGCTTCCAATTACTTTCGTGACGGATCTATTGTTGAACTGAGGTAATGTACAAAGGTATTAAAATGGTGCAAATTTATTACTTTTAAATCGTTTCAACTTTGTAGACATAAATTAATTAAAGTGAATTGGCTAAAATTTCTAGCTTCCACTGATAAGATATTAATGAAAATTTGAAGTGAACAAAATTTGAAATATTTCAATAGTTTTTCATCAAAAAAGCCTCTCTTTTCTCGTCTTGCCTTAAAATAGTTGAAGTGTTCCTAAAACATTTGAGCCGTAGCGTTTTCAAAGTAGACTTTTCAAGAAATGAAATATCTGTTTGAAAAGATGTTTTTAATCTAATGAAAAACGTCTTTTATTTCATCCTTAAGCTCTATATTTGTCATAAAATTAAGGCAATAGCGCCATATCGGTTACTTTTTTACTATCTAGTTGGTAATTATAACTTTAAGCAGCAATATTAATACAACGTCCCTAAATTTTGCTAGAGCTAGTTGCTAATTGAAGCTTTACTAAATATTAGTCAATCCACCCGGACAGTGACACAATGAAATAATAATATCAAGTTAACAAATATAATAAGGTTAACTAAATTATTTTATAATCAACGTAATACTAAAATTGTTTCAAAGATTAGAATTCTCTTTGGAGATTTTTTCATCAGAGCTTATGTTTTGTCTCGTGTTTAGTGGTCTTTATTTATGCATGATAGTAAACTAAGTTTGTATATATTAGTACCACATTAAACACATAAAAATAAATACTAATAATAAGTGCTGCAATAAGTTTGACATAAACATTGTGATATGCCTTACACATTCTAATAGGAGTACCCATTCTGTGCACTTGGTTCGATATCCAACCATCATTTCGCTAAAAACCCTTCTCCTAGTGACAGCTCGTGGTGCAAAAACGTACAGCTACGTAGTCTAGTCAATTAACATTTTACACGTATTGAATTGCACGAGTTTATGCTTGCTTAACATATTATTTTGGAAATATCTGTTCTATTGTTAGTACTCAAGCCTTTTACCCAATTTTGGAATCACCAGCAATCAAAATGCAACCAATTTGGCACAAAAAAGTGCTGAACTTTAAATGAAAAATTTTGTCAATGCCAGCTCTCGATTTAGAAAAATTACATATATTCAGAGTATTAACATATCAAAGAGTTACTTCACATTACGTTAACAAAATTTAATTCCTATATTATTTGTATTTCAATTTGTGAATTTAATAAATAGTTGACTTAATTACCCCTTTGTGAAACTGACTATGTAGAGTTTAAACATAGTTATTTTATGTTTGATGATGAATCAGAACTAGGGAGAGTGACCCATATTCATCCTTGGGTGTCAGGGTAGAGTCGACGAAATCAACTACGCAGGATAATATCACTGCAAAAAAGGAAAACTTGGTAAAAACCCAAATCGTCTGGTCAGTGTGGTATAGTAAACCACAATTTCTTTTTTAATTACAGGTCTATATCTAGCAGTGGACTCTTAAAAGCTGTTGATGATGATGAAAAGCAAGAATATTTAGCTTTAAATTTTGTAATATATCTTTGGTAAAATTCAGCAAAATTTATCAATACTGTCCCATGTTTTTTTTGTTTATAGGTGATAATGTTAGTATAAAGAAAGGTAACATCAGTTCCGAATGTTTATTTTCATAACTATATCCTATTACGTGGGTTGCCGAACCGAATAAAGTGAGTGACTGATAGGGCTTTGTTACACGCTCTATTAAGGACGGACACATCCTTATACTGAACCTTTTTTGTTGTTACCTGGTATTTCTTTCTGTTTTTGCTAATATTTATACGAATCAATAGTGTAGCGTTCATATGGCAATACTGTTTTTGACGACGTCACTTTTATACACAGAGTTGGACACACAAAAGAATGTCAAGTAGACTCGGATTAACAAAGTGACTACAAGCGTGTAACTCATCTCATTGGACACAAATACTGTGAATATTGGTACCACCTGAACAGTAAATTCCTATTAAGTTTATACTGTGTTTAATTTACCCATTCCAGTGGTAGATGCATCAGATAAAAATATATTGTGGAGTACACAAACATAGTATCTCCCAAAGTAGTGACGCTGACGTGATTGTGTTTTTTGCATCGTATCTATACACCCAATATCTTCCTTTATACAACCTGTCTTCAAGAGCTGAACAAGTGACACTTACCTTTTGACCTACAAGAAACCCACTGGCTGCAAGCACCTCCTAAAAAGTGCAAGAGCATCTACACCACTGCCTTGATGCCATTAATCAGACTTCCTGAACGGTGTTTCAAGTGAGCTGTGACTGTTCTACTGCATCTTTTCTCCAACTGTGCCTACTCGTGTCAACAAAGAACTATACAAGCGGTGTGTCCTGTGTTGTGCCCATTAGCAAAACTAATTTGTGTCCTGTGTTCTCATCACTAGTGACTTTATAGAACTTTTAAGACCTTCTTTTAAAAAGTTTACCTAACAATTATCAACCATTTTATAAGTTTTATTGTCATAAGCAATTAAGTACATAACAGTTATCATAACAAATCAACACCCTACGGAGAGACTTCAAATTTTAGTTTAAAGTTACTTGCAACAATTAATTTTTTAATTTTACATTCTTTGCCTGTACCTTGTTTGATGTTATTTTTATGTATTAAGCTTAGGAATATTTTATGTATGGTGTGACAACTAAAATCTTTTTAAAGTTTCTATTTTTATAATTGGTATTGCAATTCTTATATACGTTCTCTTGATAATATTTTTTGCTTTTATACAGAGTTTAAATACGTACTATTTGGTTTCTATTCAGTGTTAAGGTCACAGATGTGTATACAGTGTCATTTTCTTTTATGTTTTATTGTCATCGTGTGGTATTCTATTAACTTTATTTTACTCCTTGCGTTTTTTTGTATACCAATATGACAGGTAGTGAAGGTACGGCAACTCAATCACAGTCTGAGGCATGTAAGGTGTCAGTCAAGTTACCTCCATTTTGGCCCAATAAACCTGCAGTTTGGTTTGCATAGGTGGAGGCCCAATTTGACATTGCTGGTATTGTTGCAGATTCCACCAAATATAGTTATATCGTAGGTCAGATTGACCATAAATATGCCAGTGAGATTATTGAAGATATTCTTGTGCAGCCGCCGGAGAAGGACAAACTGTATGATACTTTGAAGCCTGAGCTTATAAAAAGGCTTTCTCTGTCTGAAGAACAGAAAGTTCGCCAACTCCTCAGTGGGGAAGAAATAGGGGATAGGAAACCATCTCAATTTCTTCGTCACCTGAGGACCGTGTCCAAGCCTTTTTGGACTTCAAACCTCCTGAAACCAAATTTCAGCCACCTCTGATAGCTGCTCTAGTTGCCACCAAATGCAAAGGTTCTAAGCCCTACCCATGGTCACCTGAGCTGCTTAGGAACTTCGAGGAATGCAAGAAAAGCCTTTCTGCTGCAACCCTGCTCCACCATCCTGTCGCTGATGCTCCTCTTGGTCTTTTTACCGCCGCATTTAGCCTTCATATTGGTTCTTGCTTACAACAGTACGGCGACGGACATTGGTCACCGTTAGCATTTTTCAGCAAGAAGCTTACTCCTCAGCAATGTCAGTGGCTGGCATATTACCGCGAACTTTTAGCTGTGTACGAAAGTGTACAGCATTTTCGCCATATTTTGGAAGTTCAACACGTGACCATATTCACAGATTACAAGCAATTGTTGTACTCTTTCGTACAACGCCGCGAAAAACTTCCACTAACACAATTAAATCAACTATCTTTTACCAGTCACTTTACAACTGATATTAGATACATTAAAGGTGAAGACAACATTGTTGCTGACGCCATGTCACGGATCAAAATAATCTCCTTGGAATAAGAATACGTGGCACTTGCTCAGTCACAAGAGGCAGATATGGAATTGATCCAACTTTTGGAGCATTCCAGTCTGTAACTTTCTAAGACGAGCATTTCCGGCAAAAATTTTTTCTTGTTCTGCGATCTTTTGACCGGCAAACCTCGTCCATATGTTCCACAAGACCTGCGTCGTACTATTTTCAACAAGCTTCACAACTTAAGCCACCCCAGTATCCGGGCTACGGCTCGCCTCATAGCTGACCGCTATGTAGGCCCGCACGTATGATGCTTGTCAACGCAGCAAAGTGTCGAGACATAACTCTTCTCCACTTGGCAATTTCGAAACATCGACTGGTCGTTTTATGCACATCCATATCGACATAATCGGTCCCTTACCTCCTTGTAAACTGACTGCCCTTGACCGTGTATCTAGGTGGCCCGAAGTTTAGCCCATGCAAGGAATCACTGCGGAAGAAGTAGCGGAAACTTTTGTAAGGGAATGGGTCTCACGTTTTGGCGTTCCGTTAACCATCACTACCGACCAAGGTACTCAATTCGAGTCCGATTTGTTTCGTAGGTTGATGCGCAGTGTCGCCACAAAATGTACTAGAACCATCGCTTACCATCCTCACGCTAACGGAATGATCGAAAGATTGCACAGGCAATTGAAGGCATCCATCATTATGAGCCTCATTATGAGCCATGGAGGCGACTGGATTACTGCCCTGCCTCTGGTACTTCTTGGCAACCGTTCAACTTTCAAACAGGACATCAAATCATCTACTGCCGAGAGGTTATACGGCGAAACTCTGCGTCTTCTAAGCGAACTAATAGCCCCTTAGTCCCATTCTGAAGTCTCTGTCAACCCTACTGATTTTGTGTCGCACCTCAGGCATCACATGACTGCGATTCGTCCAGTTCCAGCTTCAAGACACGGTACCAAGGCTTCCTTCATGTTCAAGGAACTCACCACAGCCTCACACGTTTACCTACGTGAGGACGCCGTTCGTCGTACCTTTCAACATCCGTACACTGGTCCTCACCAAATAATGGATAGAGCTACTGATGGTAAAACTATTACCATTAGTATCAAAGCTAAAACGGTTACCGTTAGCGTCGATCGCGTAAAACCCGCCTTTATTTCGACTCCTGCTCCAGATCCACTCATACATCCTTCCTTTAATCAGGTATTTCCACCGCAACCTGCAACCACTCCTAAGGATCCTTTGCTTTCTCCAGCTCAAAAGTAGCTAGCCGCTCCCCCAGTTTCACTTCATCCTGCGCCTTATACCACACGATCGGGTAGGTGTGTTAGATCTAAGACTTTTAGAGACTAGTTGTCTTTCTCCGTAGGAGGGTGGTGTAGCGTTCATGTGGCAACACTGTTTTTGACGACACCACTTTTTATACACAGAGTTGGACACACAAAAGAATGTCAAGTGGACTCGGATTAACAAAGCGACTACAAGGGTGTAACTCATCTCCTTGGAGAAAAATAATGTGAACAGTAAATTCCTATTAAGTTTATATTGTGTTTGATTTACCCATTCAAGTGGTAGATGCATCAGATAAAAATATATTGTAGAGTACACAAACATAGTATCTCCCAAAATAGCATTAATAAAGGAAAACAGAGTTTTCAGGCTATTGTAAAGATTTTCCAAATATTAACTAATTCGTGGTTCATCCTATATTAGCCGTATTGCGTGACGTGTGACCCAAAGGCTACATATATTAAAAATCGAGTACTTGGCGTTTAACTGTATAACATATCCCTCGTCTGACAGCATTGGCAATAGCTTATGCAGATGGATAAGGACGGACTCCACATCGTGAGTCTAATGGCACCGATTGCGACATCGAGGCGTGGTGACTGGTGTTATTTGTGACTCAAAAATATAAGTTAGGTTAAGGGAACAGCTGTACAAGACTATCTTTAGGCCTGTCCTCTTACATGGTTGTGAAGAGTGGCTCGTTCTGGAGCGACACAAACAGAAGTTATATGTAACAGACATAAATATACTGCAGTGAATATTTGGCATCACTTGAGAAACTTCAGCATCCGCATAGTCCTCGAGTCCATGACATTGCAGATAAACTGTAGAAGAATCGCCTGCGTTGGCACAGCCACGTTTCACAGGAACTGTCTAGGGCCTGGTATGAGGAGTAGACCCAAGAAGTGTTGGCTTGAAGTGATATACGAGCTTGTTGTTGACTTGTTGTCAAAAGTGACATACGATCCAAAAATCTCACAACCAAGGATGCTGAAGACCAGGCGAAGTGGAGGAGAATATGCAGGAAAGCGGACCCTAAGCTCCACAGTGTAAGTTCTGGAAGCAACCGGCAATAACGGTGAGATGGTGATGATAAATCATATTTAAAATTATTTAACGCATTAAATCAAATAATGCACAGGATAGAACATAATGTTTTAGTTACAAATAACCACACTATATTAAAATATTTTATTTTGCATCTTCGTTCAAATTTTTGTAATATCTAGACAATATCTTAACGTTACGTATTCGGCAGACACATTTCCATGAAGTAAGTATGACCCAGATTGAAACACGAACTAGTTACATACAGCGTCTAACGCAATCTCATATGTCCCACTGTGTGTTATTCTTGACTTCGTAATAGTAACTTATTTGTTGACTTGGTAAGATTTTAGCTATAAAAGAAGTAAGTACGTACAGAAACTAGATAAATTTTGGATAAAGATTGTTATGTTAAGTTTTGTAACAAGTCTTATATTATTTCATAATTCAATCCAGTCACTACATAGTCATACAGGAGGGCTAAAGCTCCTTTCTGAGGAGTGGCTGTGTACAGCAATGCATTGTTAATAATAATAATAATCCACAGTGATTTAGCTAACTGAAGTAAAACAAAAAATATCTAATACTAAAGTAAAAATTCACTCGGAGTATTGAAAAGATCGTTGAAGTAATAGTTAAATGTGAAAAACGGAATCGATATATTTTTAACATGCTTTTATTAGCATCACCTATGTGTTTGCATGTTTGTAATTGATTTTTGTATATGTATTTATTTGTATAGAACATCAATTGTAACTCTAAAGTTACGAGTGGTTTGTTGCCTTGTTAGTTTTGGCCTCCAGTTACCTCACTCATTTGGTGTAAAACAAAACAAAAATTACTTATCAAAAAAGTTCTATGAGTATGGCTGTTATCGAGCCGACCGGTGGGTAATCTTTATGTACTTAAAAATATTTCACTTTTGTTCGTACTTTCAGTCTAAAAAGACAATATTTTTGTTTTTAAAAGAGTCTTGTTAGGAGTCTTATTCTAAAAGAAAATTCTTCAAACATAACACAATTTTCTTCAATTATGTATATTTCCTTTGATTTGATGCTCAAGGATTTATTTATTTGAATGTTGAGAGCCCGTTTCGTGTGTCGAGACAATTAGTGAAGTTTAGTAGGTTGTCATTATTGTCTTGTTTATTTTAATCTGTTATTTATAGAACTATTTGAAAATTGTAAAACAATATTCTAGTGAAATAACTTTATTTCTTAGGAATTTTTATTCAAAATTTACTTACTACTCTCTACTACGTTTTACTCTTAGTAAAACTCTAAAAATATTGAATATTGATCAGTTTTCTTATTCTCAAATAATCTATTTTATTCTCATCTTTTATCAATAGTGGAGAACTTTTAGTCGTAGAATAGTAACTCATCAACAGCCTTTTACAGTCCACAGCTGGACATAGGCCTCTCCTTAACAAGGAGGTTTTGGCCTAATATACCACGCTGACCAGACGGGTAATAAATAAATAATAATATATGATAAAAATATGAATAGCAATTATCAAGGAACTTTCACAGCTATACAGTTTCAGGTGAATAATTTTGTTTATCCGTCTGTTAATCATCGCCATAATCAACAGCCTATAACAATTCAATGTTGCATATATTTGGATCTCTCCTCAGAAAGAAAGTTTTGGTCTTCTATACTACACTAGTCGTTTGCACAGAGCTTATGTCAAGTTTTCCTTTTCTTTCTACTACTGAAGGTCGTGGATCGACTCTTACGTCATCCTCGAGATGAACAGATATAGCGACATTTCTAATTCTTAATCCCTCATCACACTGAATTGTTCATGCATACATTTGTAGACTTTTTGATTTAGTCGTTTTTCCGATATAGATATTACTATACCATGTTTTTTTCGGTCTATAAACTATTTCTTAACTCGTGCCATTCTAATCAGTATACAATAAAATATCTAGCTATAAAAAAAATATACTGTAGAATATTACTGTAATGTCAAACACAAACGTTAGTAAATATATAAAATACAAGTGTAACAGAAAATTGAGCAAGCTCAGAGTAAACAATTACTGTGGCGCAAGAATGTCCACAACTTCCACATACATTTAATGAAATTGGCTTACAGCGACATTATTAAAGTTGAGTTCATGTCAACTGAAGACTCCACTACGGACTCTTTTATTGAAGAATATCGAGGTTTGTGATGTGTGAAGAAGTAGACAGACTTTTATTAAATAATGAGAGATATAAGCAATAGCTTGTGAAGTGTTATCAACATATTAAACAATAAACATATCCTTACGTAAAGAAATTAACAATAAACATTTTTCGGACATTAGACACACAACGTCATCTAGTTTCAAACTAAGCAGAGCTTGTGCTATGATAAGTAGACTGACTGATAGAATACTTACATACCTTTGTTTTGTAAATACATACATATTATACATAGAAAACACCCAAACTACGATACAAATACTTGCAGATCATACAAAAATTTGATCCGATCCGGGAATCGAACCCGAGACCTCAAGAACAGCAGTCACATTCACTACCGCTGAGCCACCAAGACAGTTTAAAAATTGTTAAAAAAAATAAAAAACAAAATAGAAATATATTTTGAATAATAATTCAATGAAAATTTAAAAAAAAAAGAAAGTACAGAAGCGCAGAAAGATTTAGTTAAAAAAAATATTAAGATTTTTCTTCATGTTAAATGTTGAGAAGCTTTTACATTTATTTAACTTATGAATAATTAAAACAGCTCCAGTGTTTCTGTCATGTTATAATTATAAGTAGATACTAGCTTCAAATAATTATATGCTTTATAGAAAAATTATCATTTACTTCGTAAAATTATTTGATGGGACTGGCTATCGTAGAGACCCTTGAGGAGGCTTATGCCCAGCAGTGGACATCTTTTGGCTGAAATGATGATGACGATGAAAATTATTTTAAAGTGTTTTTAATTAAAATATTTACAATTGAACATCCACATCTTACAAATTACATTCAGGGTTTTTTACTGTGTACGATCTTGTGTCAACTAAACTGAATTGCCGATTCTATCATAAATATTTTAGATTAGTGTTTGTTTGCGGTTCCAGACCCGTTTACTGCAATTCTTAACATAATTCAAAATGAATAAACTACAGTGTAGTCAGAATTTTTACGGTTTGCTGAATATTTGCAGAGTTCATTTAATGTTGTTGCAGACAAAGATTATTATAGATTATTACAGAAGATATTCGGTTTATGTAACTATAAATTTATTAATATAAAATAAAGAAACGTTAACGTATTGTCAATCTCGGTAGTATGTCGAAATTTTTAACAAAATAACATTCCCAAAGTTACATCATTAACTTTACAAAAATATGATTACAAAATGTTGGCATGACTGTTTTCAAACTTTTGGAACAATGTCATAAATCTTACAAGTTTGATATTAAAAGACAAAAGCCAAGGTATAACGTAAGAAAATTGCCTCCTCTGAATGTCCAAAAGTTTAAGACAAGAAAAATTCTTATAACTAATGAAAAAATTTTAATTATCGTTTGAATTTAGGTATCACCACCTCTATTTATCTCATGGGTGTTATGAGAAACGACTAAGGCGGTAAACTACGTATAAAAAAATTCAAATGAAAGAAGGAAAACTTAAAAAAATACCAACCCGCCTGTCCATCGTAGTTGGCCAAACCTCCTTTCTAAGAAAAGCCCAATGCCCAGCTGTAGGTTGTTCAAGGCTTTATTATATAACATTATTTACTTACAAGGTTGATTTAACGTAATTAATTTTTTGTAAGCATAAATTTTAATTGTCATAAAACTGGAAATGATTCTCAGTTTCATAAAGAATTTTGGTTTCCTTTGTTCAGTAGGTCTTCGTCAGTTGTAAACAAAAGGTTTATATTTCGTTGTATATTGTACAGATCATCAAACATCATCAACGATCTTCAGCAGTCCACTACTAGACGTAGGCCTTTCCTTAGCAAGAAGGTTTTTCCCTACTGTACTACGCTGGTTAGACGGGTTGGTATAGAGTTTATTTCAAGTTTTCCCTCTCATTGCAGTGATGTTTTCTTGCATGTTTTGTTCCCTTAGTTGCCTCTGAAAAAGAGGGCTGGTGACACTGTATATTCTTAATCCATCAAACGCGGTACACGCAGCGGTAGGATTTCGGAAAAAAAATAAAAGAAAGTAAAAATTGGTAGTGCAGTGGTGGCATGTGTTACAGCTGTGTTGGAGGCAGAAGTTTAGGAGTTGGGTTGTTTTCATGTATGTAGCTACGAAAAAGTTCTGTTAAGTTTGAGACTAGATGGTTTTGTATATCTGAAATATTTTTATTAGTATATATATATGTGTAAATTTACTGACTGTTTTAAATTTTATATTCTCTTTTATATTGTATTGGTAACCTGATTCTCGTCACCTCCTTCTTCAATAGCAATAAATTGCCAGATATATCTAGTACTCAGTTTAACCTAATGACTTTGTTATGCTAACAGAGAATATAAGAATATAAAGACATTTTTATTTCTTAAATAAATTTAATAACTTGGCCAGTTTATCTCATCTTTAAAAATATATTAAAAGCCTTGAATGACTTGGTATACAATGGCCTTTTGTTCCTTAAAACTTTTAGTTTAGTACTAAACGAAGCCATAAAGGGTTGAAAAACTTTCTGAATACTAGCTACACTTGGTAGGGATACTAAAATAACTCATAAAACATGTTGAGTGTTGTAATACACCGATATATTATCTCTGTAAAGCATAATGTAAGAACACGCTAAAGTACGCATAAGTTATGAGCTAAGCTTGGTTCTGAGCTTATCTTTCTGTACCACTCTCTAGAGAAATGAATACAGAAAAATCATTGAAGAAATAGTTGGATATATATCAAAATGTGAAGTTTCATACACAATTAGTAATTTCTGTACTGGAATAAGTGGTCAAACTAAACATAATATGTGCATATGTAAATTTTGTTTAAACTTCTTAATTTATCGTTAATATGTTTTGAAAAATAACATATAATTAATGTTGAATCAATCACACCTCTATACCATACTCTTACCCATAGTCCAAAATTGTTGAAAAATCTCGTTATACTCAAGTCCCGATATTAAATTTGATCATTTTTTGTAAATATATTTTTCGGCAAAAGAAACAGGTAAATAAACATGGAATATTGGTTGTAATATGAATGAGAGTAATAAAACAGAGGTCTTCTACTTCAGAATGATAGAAACTATCACTTAACGTGTCTAAATATTTCAATTTGTCAGTGTGGTGAACACTGGCACTTATGTGGAGTGTTGTTTTTGGCACAAAGAAAAACAATATCAAAGTACGTACATAAAAACGGAATTTATTTTTCAAAGTTATTATATATATTATATTGTATTTGTAATATTTATTTAATTATTGTAACTTTTTTCTTTCGGCCGGTTTCAGGCGTCCAACTCTGAGGGGGACCCGGGCCATGTTATTTCAGGTCCCTTCCAGGATCAACACCATGCCTCGTCAGACCCTCTAGTTGCTATAATTATAGCTGCGGCCCGATCACGTTTTTGCGGCCAGACCGCATTGCTGTCGCCGACCGCAGCGATTTATTCACCGTCAGGGGTCTCTATTCTTTGGCAGTTTGCGGTCCTGTCGGTAGCTACTAACGCTGCCGATGTCAAGAATTTTTTTATGAGCCTGCCAAAGCTCAACTTATTATTGTGACAAACTCTGCATAATTTGAAACTAGACAGCGTTTTGTGTTAAATATCCAAAATATTTATTACTTTATTTATAATTCTTTTAAATTTATATCTCCTCTTTTCCTTTAATTGAGTAGATGACTATATCGTAAATAAATATAATACTAAAGTCCACTTCATTAAAACTAATATCGTGAAACATTTCGGAAAATACAATTAACATAGCTTTTTATTAATACTACGAATTGCAATCAAATATACAGTGAAATATATTGTTCAATTGAGTAGCGTAAAACCGTGACGTCACTTTTTTGTATTTAGTACATTTTTCATACAAAATTGTCGGTTTGACAGATGATGAAAAGTAACTAATTTGACTAAGGTGTCATCTAGCCTATGCGAATATATGCTGTGTTGAGTAAGACTTAGCAAACATTTATGGACACAGACACAAAGAACATCACACAAAGTGCTACCTCATGTGAACAATGAAGTTACAACTCACATGTTAGAAAACGGCGAGGAGGTCGTTTAAACTACTAAGTTATCGTTTCACAGACTAAGAAAAACATAAACCAAATTCTTTAGAAGAAACTGAGATTGGCAGTCAATAATACTATTCAAAGGTTCAACTAAATCAATTTAGCTAGGTAGTAGAGCCACGCTGATTTCAGCACAAGTGGGCCGGCTTGACCGGGGCAGTACTGGGTAGTCCTGCGCGGTCAAGCCGGCCCCACAGAAAACCAACCTAAAGCGCCAGCATCCGTGTTGTTGTGTTTCGTTGGTAAGTGTGAGACCGGGGGCCCATTGATGCAGGGGTGACAGTTATCGTGGTAACTGTGTAAGTCTTACACTGTCACGATAACTGTCACGCCTTTTACGTCCCCAAGCGGGGTGTGAAAAAGTATCTCACGTGACCGCCATAATGTGGGTCACCATACTGCATTATCGCCATTTGCAATGAGTATGGTTGCCACAACTCTTGGATTCTGTTCGTGCTTTCCATCAGGCAGAGTAGAGTCACTTTGGCAGGCTATTAATATAAAGAGAAAAGAAAAAAAATAATAATATAGAATTATAAGTCAAGTCCATACAAAATACAATTTATTTATTAAGATCTCAATGATTAAATAAACTATTTCTTGCAAATGGCGTAGTGATATACTTACTACTAAATTGAAAAAAAATTGGACTCAAAGTTTCTAGGAATACATTATAAAACAACACTAAATGGAATTTTAGAGTTTAATAAATACTGAATTAGTAAAATGGTGAATAAATTAAGTTATTGCAGGGCAGCATAGCCTATTAAGTGACCACTTTTGATTTTTAGTTAACACAAAATTAGTGGTGGGTTCAAATGAGTTATCACGCTATTAACAGCTTGCATCATCAACAGCTTTTAACAGTCTAATGCTGAACATAGGTTTCATATTACGCTGACCAGACAGATTGGCAAAGAGTTTGTTTCAAGTTTTCCTTCTCTTTGCAGTGATGTTGTCTTGCATATGTCATTCCCTTAGTCGCCAGGGTAGTAGTAGGAGTTGTGACACTCTGTATTCTTAATCCGTCACCTCTTATTAAATTTAAAATACTTTGAAAAGAGTTCAGGATATCTAATTTCATTATTTGCATATTTTCAAAATCATTTTGATTGAAGTGCATGGTAGTGTACCCTTCTAATGTTTCCAGAAAAGGATATCCCTGGTACCCCGACGGGTGCCGAGCTATCTGTGGCTTGTAGATGAAAATGTATGTTTTCATTGATAAGTTCAATATTTAAATAGTATCTAATATTTATAATAGTAATTTAATAGTCGAGACAATAACTTTTATACCGATTTTAATTGTGAATACAACTTTTCCATTTTTTTTTTGTGCAGAAGTCCCCACGGATTTCACCGAAAGGTGGTTATGTCGGACTCGAACCGACCAAAAACCGCACGCCGTCTTAGGAACCAGTAGCCAAGGAACCAGGTGTACCCTAGTAAGGAAATCCCTGAAACCCCGACGTACCCGGCCCACCTACGGCTTGTAGATAGTCCCCCCCCTCGTGTGTAAACTTCCCTTTTCTTCCTGCCCTCAAAAAGGTGAGCGCGGCCCATAGCGCTCGCATCGCCACCTAACAACTAGTCCACTTGGGAGAAACTGAAATTCTATTCTGTGGCATGTGTGTATAGTATTACCTTTTGATCGCACAATGTACCCATACTTAACATAATAATACACCAGTACGTAAAAGTTTATAAGTTAGTAGATAGGATGTAATATACACTTTCACAATTTTGTTCACTCGAGGTTTCCTTCGTTCAAGTTGAACTTGTCTCTTTGAACATCAAAGTAATTTTACCTTAGCACTTTTTGATATTATAAGGTAAGAGGAGGCAGCTCGAAAACCACTGATTCTTCAGAAAATTTCCGATCATTTTACAATTAAATTAGGAGACCGAATCCCACCGCTGTCGAGCTTACTTCGTTGTGAAAAGATTACTAAAATTGACGCGCTGGTCTGAATATTGATTATTTATTTATTCCAGAGTTAAAACCGTCATATTTACTCTTTTCAAAATATATTAAAGTGTGCTTGACTTTTTTGATTAAGATATTTTTTTCATAAAATTAGTAAAGAAACGTAATAATGAAAGCCGTAAAGAATATTTGTAATAATATTGTTATAATTGAATTAATGAGTCTATTATAGTCCATTCTAGGGCAGAGGTCTTTCGTCGATAGGACCACTAGCCGCCAGAGAGTGGGGACCTCTGATTGTGGATTAGTTGTTGCGGTAGGGGATGGGATTGTAGACTATAATAGCTGTTAGCCTCCACGCCTGAATTGAGGAGGAGAAACGTTTAGCTATCGGGATAGGACCTTTTAAGACGTGGCTTCGGTTTTAGGAGGACCATGACTTGATCTGACTATGGCATGATCTGACCATGACATGATCTGACCATAACATGTTCTGACTATGACTTGATCTAACCCTGACCATGAGGAGGCTGCTAAAGGTCGGTTGTCGGAGTTTTTAGTAGGAACACCACATAATCCTGACTCCTGTTCCCCAAGGAGCAGCAGATTCGAAGGGATTTTACACCCCATCAACAAAAAAAAGGACATAGGCCTCTCTCAACACCATGACAATCACTCATTCGCCATTAGTGACCAAATTCGTAACGTTTTGTTTCCTAATAATTGTTATTATAATATTGTTTGTCTGTTTTTAAAATTAATCTATGTATGTATTTACAAAAAAAAGATATAAGTATTCTATTAGTCGGTCTAGTTATCATAGTACAAACTCAGCTTAGTTTCAAACTAGATGGCGTTGTGTAACACATTAAGTATTAAGAAACAGACACTTCAGACAAGAACAAGAACATTGAGTGGGCACAATGACCCTAATAGGTCACACGTCTGCTCCTTTGCTCTCTAATTATAAAATAACATATTACGTACTATGTACATACGTCATCTATCTATAGTATAGCTTATATAATAATAATAAATAATTAAAATAATCTTTATTTGAAACAAGAAACCAATGTACAAATTCACTAGTGTACGAAAATAACCACATTAGTGATAAACTGTGTCGTGGCTATTAGCGCCCACCTTCAGAAAAGTATAGGCATTAGCGTTTCACATTAATAAAAGTAAATTGATCATCATTTGGGTGAGTTATATAATACAAAAAGAAACAATAAGATAAAAAATAAGTGTGTATTTAAGTATGTATGTATGTATGTATGTGCGTGCGTGTGCGTGTGCATTTGCATGCGCGTGTGTGTATGTATGTTTATTCATGTGTGTGTGTGTGTGTGTGCGTGTGCCGGTGCGAGTACGTGTTTGTTGTGATATATGATATGTCTGATATGATATATATACTGCTATTTTGACTGCCTCGTTGGTCTAGCGATCAACGTATGCGACTGCCGATTTAGAGGTCTTAGGATAGATTTCCTTATCAGGTAAAAGGTGTCATTGACTTTTTCTGATTATAGGAATACTTAATAGCAACCCGGCATTTCGAACTGAGTTTTTAACTCCCGTGATTCGGAAAGCACGTAAAACCGTCGGTACTGCACCTGATTTCTTCCTGGTCGTGTGGAATAGCCGTCACGTTGGATTGTCAGAGTGAGAGAGCAAAGAGAGCACCTGTGTTTGCGCACTAGTGTACTATAATATCTCCTGTGTCTCTCGCGGCTGGTCATCGTTAAGTACTTCATCATTACCTAATCTTTATTGGTCTATTAATGTACCTATCACTAACACGTATTGACAGGTATTACGTCACCGACAAAATGAGGTACATACATTTAATAAACTCTACATGAATATAAATCTAAAAGTAACAATAATATTTTCGGACATTTCACACACAATTTCTGATGTGCTCTTTGTAGAAATTAATACTAATGCCAATTTAATGTGCCGAGTCTTGTGACACATATAACAGTGTCCACGTAGAGGAGTGATACAACTTCTTAACCATGCTCAACTGTTAAATTTTATTATAGTGAGAAGTTATTTTAGTCTTCTATATACAATACTTTCTATGTAACTATAAAATAGTCTCTCAAATATATATTGATCGTGACGATATTCTTAAGTATACAAAGTGTCACCATTCCTATTCATCCCGTGGATGTTGTAAAAGCTGTTGATGAAGGCAAACTACGTAGAATAAAAGCTTTGCAAAGAAAAGAAAAACTAGACACAGATGCTATGCGCCTTCATAGCGTATGTGTCCAGTTTTTCTTTTGCGCCGTACCATAGTGCTTTCCAGCAATAAATTATCAAAAGCTATTCGAAATGATCTCAAAGTTTTAATGATTGAACACCTGTAACTGGGGCCACGTTTTGTGGTGCGGTATCTTCTAATTCTGGTGCAACAACCTTTGGATAACAGATTATGTAACAGCAAAATCATTAAGGATGAGAGTAGGTTGTTCATTTCGTAACTTTATCACTGTCGCAAATCTGTTTTCCATAAGGACGTGATACGATTATCCTATTCTCTCTATTCGATTCCAAAAAAATCAAATCTAGAAACATTGTATGGATTGTATGTTAGAGCCTTATTTTTGTTCTTTATATTAAAATAAATACGATAAAACTCAAAGTAGTAATGACCCTTCAACTTTTAATGTTTTGAACAAGGTATGAGATCTTACAGATATTTGCATGAGCGACGGTTACAAAGCACGCAACGTCTAACGAGAAATGATAAAAACTGCAGAAGTAATAAAGGTATTATGATAAAAAAATGAAATAAATCTGTAGAAGGTCAGTGCTAGCCTTGATTGATTATCCAAATCACAGTTCTCATTAATATTTCTGATATATTTTTAACGATTATAACACGATAAGAAGACCCTTTATTTATAAGCTCCAACATTAACAAATTTTGTAATCGCACGAAACAAGATATTAAATTCTATTTTGAATAAACCATTATCAACTCTCATTACATAATCATTATAGTATATATAGTATATTATAATATACGAAAACTATATTTATTCAATTTAATAAACAGAATATTAATGATATCTATCAACTGCTTTATAATTTTATACCTTATAACTTAACTTTACTTATAAATAGATTGCTGAAGTAACTAAAAGAGTAATAAAAGAAAAAGTAGCTAGACTTTAGCGTAGAGTTTAGACAAAAAATATAACTGAAATTGTCTTAGTAGGGTCCTGATTAGGAGAGTTTTTAATATCAAAATACGTAATATTACATACACTAATTATTAGACTTTTTTACTATGTTTTTTTTGTGTTTATTAAAAATTAAATAACAACATTTTTACCACAAAGAAAACGGTTTTAGGTGTTCAAGGCTAACTAACGATAATAGAAAACATTTTGATTGAAAACGTCTTCGGCCATTGTCCGAGTTCACTGTCTTCAGTATATTTCTATTTACAACATTATAAATATTCTATTATTTCTATAAATACTCGTAAAGCCCTACATTTTTCTGTGTAATAATTACAAATATTGTAACGCACGAGTAGTTTTCGGTCGCCATAATCCATTTATGATCCATCATTAATGTGTGGGTTCATGACGTCGGTAAAGTAGGGTTACTTTAGTGAGAAATAAATTAGAGCTGACACTCGGGCTTGTACACATATGTAGTATATTGTAAATAAATATAGTAAGAAAATGAAATACGATTTCATTTAAACGTATCCAAACAATTGTTTGTAGTATGATGTAAGAGAACTATATTTATGTAAACGTGTTTTTTACATCATTGTCTGTTTTCACTTTTTAAATAAACAACATTGTCTAGAAAATTTACTTTAACTTGTGAATGTTGGTAAGAGGGTACCTCAAAGTATTACGAAGTACTCATAACTTTTGACTAAGCTAAATAGTTTTATGGAAAGTAAGTCTCGCTGTATAACAAAAACTATGTGTATGTGTGATAATCTCGAAAGTTTATTAACGGCTTTGTCTATGAGTCATAAAAAGGAAAAAGGGAAATTTTATAATTGTGTCAGAAAATTCTTAATCAAGGTTATAGCTGAGTATCTAATAATTTACCGTCGAATTACCAAATTTTCTTTCTTACCAAATTCTATAAATATAAGTAAGTATCAACAGGACAACTCTTGTTAGCCTTGGAAGTCACCGTTTCATATTGGTAGATATACGCTCCCGAACTAAACGGTTCGGCTCTTCCTTTCTGTGGAAATCAGTTAAAGCCTGGAATTCATTACCAGCGCACGTGTTTCCCTCCCACTACGATCCCGGGTTCTTTAAGCGGGGCGTGAAAAAGCATCTCACTAGGCCGCCATAGCGTGTGTCACCATACTGCACTGTCTTCATTCGCAGTGAGTACGGCGACCATCGCTGTTGGATTCTATTCATGCTTTCCATCAGGCAGAATAGAGTCACATTGGTAGGTTGCTATAATAAAAAAACTCTAACCTCCAAATAAAAGGCCTTATTTTTATTATAGCATTTTATACTTATAACGCACTGCTAAATACTTCAATTACTAGAATATGTATGAACAAAAAAAGTAATTTTTCAAGTACGTTTTGTCTATTGTCTGTCTAACTTTAATCAGCCTAATCTGGAGCACATATCTTAGTGACAGTTCTGAAAACTTTTCAAATACCTGTCGTTCACATGCAAACGATAATCAATTAAAACTTTTAATATATTGAAATACTATATGTTATATTACAATACAATGACTAATATAAATTGATTTTCGAGTTGTTATGCACCGACAAAGAACAGTAAACTAGAATGGAGCAACGAGATTTTGCCAAAGGGAAAACAATTTTATTTATCAGTTTGCTTATTTGAATTCATATGCATGTCTATCTTTATTTTATTCCATCGTATATATGTTATAATAATCCACATTATATTTTTATGTACTTTATATATTTTATACAAGACTGAGTTCAAGAATAGATTAAAATTCCCATGAGATGCTAGTTTTGTATGTTAAAAACAAATCGTTTTTGAATGAAGTAATTTGCACATATATTTCAAAATTTAATATATTATATAAGCTATTTTTTAAATTTTAAGAGCCTGCTTTAATGACTTTGCTTGATGGAAAGCATAAATAGAATCCAAGAATTGTGGACACCATACTTGTTGTGAATTTAGACAATGTAGCATGGTGAGCACACTATGGTGGCCTAGTGAGAGGTTGTTTCACGCCCTGCTTGTGGATGTAAAAGGCATGATAGTCGTCGAGGCAGTGTAAAGTTTCCCACACTTACCACGATAACAGTCACCCATACATGAATGGAAACTATCATTGTAAAATATAAGGGCTGATTTTACTTATTTTACTAGAAAAATCAATGCATCTGATTACAGACAGTTATAGTTATTAAATAAATGTTACTCCTATTATTGAATAGTTCTCCAAATAAACGTGCTAAATGTGTTTATGAAAGCACTTACGGCTGTGAGACATAAACCCTCAAATAAATACATTTACTCACGTGAGGAATGTTGGTCTCTTAGGAGACATGACTAGACTAGACTGTTATATATTTCTTATCCTAGCTACGGCTACTAAAACTATCTAATTCTAAACGTTTTTCTTTTAATATCTAAACAACTGTAAACAAGGCGGTAACGCAATCTTCTTAAATTGAGTTTTTATATTTTATTTCAAATACTATGAAATAAGATCAGGTTCATTGAAATAGAAAATAGTAATTGGGATGAGGATCAGTCTATAGGTATAGTCGGGGAATTATGGTCCACACGCCACGCTTACTGAGACAGTGATAGATGGGTGACCATTTGTCCCAGGCCTTTTATTAATAAAAAGAATTGCCATTAATATTTAAAATGAGAATGTTGAATCAGGATGATTTTGTAATTCATTTTCTAAACTTTTTACCCGTCTACGCATCTTGTACGCGTGTATGTGTGTAATATTCTTTATTACCTCATGTTTTCCAAACTGTGGCACGCATTCATTTAGTTACCATATCTTTAAATTCGTCTTAGTAACCCGAGTGCTTTTAGATCGGTGGCAAGAATAAAATTAATATAATATGATGACTGTGAGACGTCAAAGTTAAAAATATTTTTTTTTTGCCACAATATGGGTATAACACTAAAGAGCTCATGACGAGAATTTTAAAATGATAGTTCATGACCATATGTATATGTACCATTTATGATATTCATAAATATACACCTAAATATTTTATTTTATTTTTTTAAAGACAACGCTCGCAGTATGAATAAATCTTGTGTCGCAGGGTAACTTACAAACATACATGAAATGGACGCAGCTAATACCCAGACTCAGAACAATAATTTGTGGATAACACAAAGTGTTGTCCCATGTGGGGTTTGAACCCAGAACACTCAATACAGCAGAGAGCGGCGGGATAAACGCTTAATTCACGACATTCACATGATGACAATTCTTTTCAAGAATTAGGCCGTTTATAAAAAACACAAACAAACATGTCTTAAATTGTAAATAAGTGAAAATAAAAAAAACATTTAAAAATAAAAACCTAACTGCGTCAAAAATAACTAATAATAACTATCTTAACTGGAGGCCCGCTGATGCAGGGGTGACAGTTATCGTGATAACTATGTGAGGCTTACACTGTCATGATGGCAGTCATGCCTTTTACGTTTCCAAGCGTGGCGTGAAAAAGCATCTCACTAGGCTACCATAGTATGGGTTACCACACTGCATTGTCTGCATTTGCAATGAGTATGGTGACCACAACTCTTTGGATTCTATTCATACTTTCCATCAGGCAGAGTAGAGTCACTTTGGTAGGCTCTTCCCTTCGGAAAAAAATAATCTAATAACTTCAATCATTTTTGACCTAAGATTTTTATTTGCCATTTATTGTGACATGCACCGCATCCACATGCCTGGTTTATATACATACGTGAGTTTATAACTCTGACATATTGTATCGTGACACAAATATAATTGACTATTTTTTTTTTTTGTAACGTGTGGATACCCCCTCAGGCCGTCACCCCACCGGGGTTTACGGCGGGATGGTGTGTCGGAATCGGACCGACTAAAACCACACGGTGTGCCACTCTGCGCCTGACATAGGAGGGACCGGGAACAGCTGTTATTACGACATCCAGATCCCTCCTAGCGCCTGCCCGCTCACACGTGCACCATCTTCGGATAAAACTCTCCTTTTAGGCGACGTACGGCACACGCGGACGTCACCTCCTCGCGGCTGGCCACTATAGCGGATGGAGAGGAAAACCCGTCCCGTCCATCCGCGGCCACACTCGAGGCGGCATGAGACGCTGGTACGCGCGTCTCCGCCGCCCGGTACGCCGGCGGCGAATAGGGTCCGAGTGGAGATCGTCCTCCCGGGCCTTCTCCGCCGCCTCCTTCCGCGAAATTACGTCTTCGCAGAAGGTTGCGACCGCGGTAAAACAACTGTCGCTACCGACCATGGAGCGTATGACGACCGGTAGCAAGAGATCTCCTCCAATAACTGCAGTAAGGACCCCACGCTGCGCCGCCCAAGCGGAACAAACCGCCAGCGTGTGCTGAGCCGAGTCCTTACTGCAGTCGCAGTGGTGACAGGCGGGACTCAATTCCCTTCTGGCGACCGAGTGCAGATACTTCCCGAAGCAACCGTGCCCGGAAAGGACCTGCATCAGTCGGAAGGAAAGGGTCCCGTGCTGTCGCCCTGCCCACTTGGCTATGACCGGCTGGAGAGCCTCCACGGCGGCAAAGCCAGCACGTGGAGTCTCCAGCTGGGACAACCACGTTACCGGTTACGCCAAGGTCTTGCTCAATGTGGTTACCTGTGCTCAGAAAGATCGAGTTACGAAGGATGGGGATTTCAGGGAGTGCTTGTCAGCCAGAGCCAGGTCTGGAGTGCATTGGAAATGCTATAGTTGCCACAGACATGGCATGGTCGAGCCTATCGGCTGCTCAATGTATAGCTGAAGCTTCCTCTCAACCTCTGCTAGCTTCTGCAGTTTGTGGGTTGTATTCTGGTGGATTTGCACCTCCAGGAAACCGGTGAAGACTACGGTAAGATAAGACCGGTAAGACTACGTCCAGTCGTTATAATGTATCACACGTCGCACTTGCTACATTCATTACACGAACTTGAAATTTATACTCGTAGACGATATGATTCATGAGACATGGTAAAATATAGCAGTTATCAGGACAAATTATTGTATATTGTTTTACATATAAGTTTTATAATATTGTAAAAACGATAAAATATTTCAATAAAATAATACCTAAATGTAGCTGAGAATTATTTTTTAGGCCTATGAAACATAACTTGTGATGTATAAACAAATTAAAAGCATGATTGATATAAAGTGATTAGAAAGTTTATGTTCCACAGAATCGTGATTTAAATACTTTTCTTCACTGTAGAAAGGTGTTTTAATTCTCTATACTAACATTTAGACGACTGAAATTTAAATATTTTACGCTTAAAAATATATTTATGAGAATCACTAAAAGATCTTTAATAGAGAGCAATGAATTATTTTTACAAGCGTTTGTTTTATTAGATTTAGATTTTATAAGAAAACATTTGGTATTTTGTAAGGCAATATACTTAATATTACATAAGAGATACTTTTGACTGTTTAATCTAATAACAAGAACGTACACAAATCCAATTTTGAACTAGGAAGTTAATATTCGAACTCAATCGAGCTTAACATAATATTATAACACTTTCCTAATTAACATGGCACAGATTATTAATAACATTCATATGTAATTTCATTCTATGGTACGAGTGACTGCCGCTACCCGCCACCAGGACCCAAACACTATGCCCCTGTAACTAACCTCCACTGGTTTCGCCATTCTGTCAAATGTTATCACTCCACTGTTGAGATTCTCACCCATAACCCTGAGCAAGGGTTTTATGCTATACCCCCTAGTGCTGAATCCCTATCTGAGCTTTATCATCATCTCCCTCTGGCCTACTGAAGAGAAATTACCAGGTTCACCAGGTAGTAGAGCCACACTAATTTCAGCATGAACGGGCTGGCTTGACCGGGACAGTACTATCTTCCCACAGAAGACTAATCTAAAGCGACAGCATCCGTGCTGTCGTGTTTCGATGGTGAGTGCGAAACTGGAGGCCCATTGATGCAAGGGTGACAGTTGTCGTGGTATGTGTACGCAACACAATGCTACGACGACTGTCATATCTTTTACGTCTCATATCTGCCATAGTGTGGGTCACGATACTGCATTGTCAGCATTCGCAATGATTATGACGACTACAACTTTTGGATTCTATTCATGCTTTCCATCCAGCAGAGTAGAGTCACTTTGGCAGGTTATTAAATTAAAAGAAAAAAAAAGATATGCCCAGCCCTGTGACATGGACGCGTCACATTGTAACTATCCCAGTGAAAAATAGAGAAGGCTACTCTATTCTCCCTGGAATATTATTATTATAACTATTTTATAAATTATGTAACGAATATGATTATGTTATGGTTAATTATCACTTTTATTTCTAACAGTGGAGAATTTGAATATTTTTTTTATCGTATTCGATCAGGGTAAACCTCATATTTATCCTATTATTGTCTTGTGGTGTGTTTTGGGAGAGGTCTACGTTGAAAAATACTAAAAATACAACGGGCAGACAGTGCAAGTGTCTTTGAGGTAGAAGTTTAAAATTTTTGTGAAGGTCACATAGGTCCAGGAAGTTAATATAACCGAACCTATTGACTCAGAAAACTGATAAAGAATTCAATGGCTTTAATGTCTATGAATTTCATTGTTTTAAGCAACCAGTGTCCAGGTGGTGCTAAAAATTAGTCAAACGTATGTAAGTATGATATGCTGATATAATTTATTAGATTCTAAGAACCAGTTTCACCACTTTCTTGCTGAAAAAGCGTCTAATAGACTACTTTGAAATTATGCTCCATATAACTATAGATTTTGGTTTCATAAATCTCAGATCGAGACAAATATGTCATCACCATATTAATATATATCAATAACCTTTATTATTATATATACATACTTATTATATGACAGATGATTATCTGAAACTGATGAAACTAGCCTTAAATGTTTTGCAGGCATCTTATTAAAACGCTTTCGTTGTATTAGTTAATGCTAAAAATATTCAATAATTCTTCGAAGCTCATAAAACAGGCACTGTTTGAAAGGATCTTCTTATAATATGGGCATACTTAAGTGGGCAATAATCCCCTTTTACGATCTATAAATTATGTGAAATATGTCATTTTAACTGTCAAATGTATTTTAATTTAGAAAGTGTTAATTTAGTAGTCCAGTATTATTATGTATGAGAAAATTGTGTGCAGATTAGAACATTATTAGTTCAAACAATAAGTGAGTAATAAAAAACACAATAAATTTTGTAATTTTTATCGAACGAAAGTCATTTGGAAATGTTAATGTTGGCTCTAGCTACGAGTATAGCGTAACTTCATCTTAAGTGTTTTAAGACACAAAAAACAACCTTTAGTTTCTCTTATACAATACAATCAACTTCAAAATACAATCAACAAATTCATGCGAAATAATTAGCAATAACAATTTGATACATCACACATACGGTCATTTGATTCGAAATCGGGTAGAGCCTGTACTTTAATGTAATATATATTGCTAACAACACGCATGTTATACACATATATCATCCAGGCACAAAAGAATGATTGTGCACAACATATAATTATTTGCCATGAGTAGGAATTGAACCTATAGCCATCAGTTCGCATCCAGGGTTATTAACTTTTAAAGAAAGAAGCAATTCCGCTATGAGTTAAAATTTTATGACGTCAGACGAAACGTAGTCTTGTCTTTTTTACAAAATTATAAAATCTCAAATCTTTTAATTCATTCTGAGGAAGCAGTCTTTACCTTTGATTTTACTTGTCATTTTTTTTACTTTTACCTATTTTATCGGTTGAAGAGTTTTAAGATTTATTTGAGGTATTCAGTGAAACCTTTGATCTATTAAAAAGAATATTTTAAAAAATTCAATACAGCGCAATGTCATGTTAAAATCTTTGTGAACAATCTCTTTAAACTGGTGAGTATTTACGTTTCAATAGTTTATGCGTAAAAATTCTTATTAGTTAAACAAAACCCATGTTAATTTCACCATCTCGGCCAAAAGACGTTCAAAAAATATATACAAAATCATATAAAATGTTATATAAAATTGAATTATTAATTAAATAATCAATAAATAAATATTTGGACATTTGATACACAACGTCATCTAATTTCAAACTAAGCAGAGCTTGTGCTATGATAACCAAACTGACTGATAGAGTACTTATATACTTTATTTTGTAAATACATACATGTTATACATAGAGAACACCCAAACTTCTAAAGAAATATTTACCGATCATACAAACATTTTCTCCGACCCGGGAATCGATCCCGAGACCTCAAGCACAGCAGTCGCATTCACTACCGCTGCGCCACCGAGGCAGTTTATAGATAAACAAAACTATTATTATAATATTATATTATTATATAATAAAACTAATGTATAAATACTTTTATAATAATATAATACTAAAATGCATGTATGTAGTAGATTTATTTATGACTATAGTTGATCAGGTAATCTTGGTATTTCGCTGTCGATTTCTACTATAAATATGTACTCCATACTAAAAGTAAAAACTGAAGCACTTAAGTTAAGTTCAATAGTATACTATTGGATCATAGTATGAATTAAGTTTTTCAGGAACCCAAAGTCATCTTTTCAGATCTATTGTAGTATTAAAGTTCGGACGGAAACCAGATCGTTTTTTTTTTAAATGTAGTGTACAGGTGTTGCGAGACTTGGTGAAAATATAAAATTTCTTAAGAAGGGACGGGATTGATGTAAGAATGAAAACTTAAGCAGTCAATATTAAGCTGTCATTTGAGTGTTTGTTGCTTGCATGATGTTTGCATGTATTAAATATGAAATAAGGCTTCCTAACTCAATGTTAGGTCAACAATTCGTTAACATTTGAATCTAACATCCCGCGCAAACATGTCACGTAAGTTTTTATTAGCTACAATCATAATATATTGTTTCCACAAGATGGAGCCACTTGTCACGCATCCCATGAGTCCCGGTCGGTGGTCCAAGACATGTTTCGGGAAAAGCTGATTTCCAGACGAGGCAACATTCTGTGGCGTCTTCCACATACAGCACGAACAAAAATATACAACAGCACCATCTAGCGAACAGAAATTGAACTACGAATAGCGAAGATAGAAACTACTACGAACTATGAAGTATAATAACGAACTATGAAGCAACTACTAATCCTCTATTGCGAAATAGAAATTCGCGTGGCAATTGGCATATATACTATATCCGAACATCAATCGTTGGGTCGCGACCTGTCAGGCATGATCACCTCGCCTGGTCGAACGATTGTCCCTCTGTTTTGGAGTGGTCTACCTACAGGACCTTGGCGTATGAAGACATAAGTGGCTATGTTAAGGTCTCCAGGGATATAGAAGTTAGCCGAAGGTATTGATATTTCGTCAACATTTATTTCCGTTTCCTTGTAATCTGTGAGAAAGGGGAAAAGGGAACGGAAGTGGAAAAAAAGGAAGAGGATGATCACGCGATGAGTTCAATTTTAAAACAGAATAAAATAGATTACGTGATGAAATTGATCATTTCATCTGTGTTTAGATATTAAAATATATTATAAAATGGTATATTTTCACATTTTTTATTTGTATAGTTTTTATAGAGTAGATATCACGGCATATCAATGATACTTGTAATACAGGCGTAAAATATCAATATTTGTCAATTTGGACAAGGGTTCACGATCATTAACTTCTTAATTAATGACCTCCTCACGGTTTTGAAATGATACTTAATCTTTTGTTTCGAGAAACTGCTACTTGTTTTGAATTCATTAAAATCTCTTTCGTTGTACCCTCGAGTGGAATAATATTGTTCGAAGGTGTTAACTACAAAAATATCAGAATTGACAATAAGAATAAACACATAATCGGACATTTGACACACACAGTTTCAAATTAAGCAGAGTTTGTACTATGCTAGCTAGATTGACAAATAAAATAAATATGTACTTATTTTTGTAAATTTATACATATTTAACATAGAAAACACTCAAACTTCGAAACAAATATTTGCAGATCATACAAACATTTGGTCCGAACCGGGAATAGAACCCGAGACCTCATGGACAGCAGTCGCCTACGAGATCGAGGCAGTCAGGCCATTATCGTTTTTAACAATGGCAATCCTGGTAAGTTATGTTTGTTTACCGTGTCGCGCGTTTTTAATATACACTGAAAAGTGTATTCTAGTGTGTAGTAATGCATTTTAAGATCTCTTCTCAACTTTTATCAATATAAAAAATAATAAAACAAATACGGCTAAAAATGTGTCGGGCCACGCGCAATTTAGGGGTTATGTAATAAATCACATTTAAACTTAGTATTTCTTGCTTTCACAGGTTAATTGCGGTTGGGTAAAATTTCGGCTCTCCTGCAGTAGTTCAAAGAGCTGGTGGAAAAGGATCCCCATACACCTGCGCCTTTACAAGAGAGCTCAAATATGGGAGAGGCAAGAACTTTGTACTTTTTACGAAGTTTTCAATTTTGATTGTATTTTATAAAATTAACTACTATTGCTCTTAAACCACCAGTTAACATGGTAGTAATATGAGTTGTTATCATTGTAAATTGACATATATTTCTATATTAAATACCGATCAACATAGCTTTTGTACCCTGTCAAAATAAGCGTTTGATCTGAAGTTCCTTTCAGGCGTATTTTGTTTGATTTAAATATCACGGTTCAAATAAGGATATCCTTTGTGAAGTATTTCATTTTATTTTCGAAACAAAATAGATTTCACAGATGATTTGTTTAACATAAGCATTGTCCTAAGTTGTTGTTTACTGCTGTTAATAATTATAGATCAAAGACTTGTCAAGTGTGGGCGAGAAATAATAAACGTATTCTTGGATCACAAGGTTCTTCGGCAGATATTGTTCTACCTGCTTTTACAATCTTAATTAAAATTACTTTTTAGTAATCCTATAGTGATTATGTAAACGAAAATGGTTAAAATTAGGTTAATATAGAAGATTTTATTTGTCACTAGTATCAAATTTATTCAGTTTAACCCATAAAATATATTTTATGACCTATGTAAGGTAGTGGACTAATGAATTTAACTACAAGAAATATTTTAAGTTTCTTTTACGGAGAGGAGAGGCTATTGGTAAATACCTATCAATGAATACCTACAATTCCAGTATAACAACTCAAAAGGTGACAACCTTTGGATTCACTTTCCGAATAAGAGAGTTATTGTGCATACGGTAACTTCTCTCACTCAGTGAAAATCAACACAAAAATTGACTATCACGGATTTTCTGTGATATCAATGAGGTTAATCCAATCCCTAGAAATATTTTATTCTATAAACTATAAATTGCTTTAAAAATATGTTCGTGTGGTGACTTATTACGAATAAAGAACGCTACCATGTCTAATCATGTCATGAATGTCGTAAAAGGCAACTTAGAGACCAAATAACGCAAGACAACATCCTGTAAAGAGAAAGAAAACTTAACAAGAAACATACCAGAGAGACCTACGAGTATATCCAAGTGGAAAGTTAAAGGATGTGGATAATTGATGATGACGATAGAAAAGATGAAATCTGTGATAATAACCTACACAGAAGTACTACAAGTGCTTTTGGTTGTAATTTAAAATAATATAAGCAATTTTATTTACTAAAATCCTTCAAGTTTGGTTTAGACGTCTCGCTAAAGCAATTTACTTCAGACGTTTGTAGTATGTGGACCACAAGATTACTGTTGGCAAAGGCTTAACAAACATTTGTTTTATCTGTATAACGTTTGAACAAGTTGTCTCAAAGTGCCAGCCATGATTTGCTGAGATGTATTTACTTAAAAATTCCATTACAAAATACTACACATAATTGTTATATGTATGTATATATATACATATATTCAATTGTTTATTTAAAAGACCAATCTTACAAAAAATATATTTAGATGTAATTTTTGCTCAAAAGCTCATAGCTATCTTTGTTCTAAAAATTTTTTCAGTCATAGATATTCAAACATACCAAATGTTTTTTTTTAGCTTTAGCTTTTTTTTTAATATAGAATCCTACCAAAATTAATTTACTCTGTCAGATGGAAAGCATGAATAGAATTCAAGAGTGGTCGTCACCACATCCATTACGAATGCAGACAATCCAGCATGGTGACCCGCATTGTGGTGGCCTAGTGAGCTACTTTTTCACACTCCGCTTAAAGACCTCGGTATCAGAGTAGGAGGGAAATACGTCTGCCGAGTTCCAGGGTTTGACTAATTGTAATAGGAAATTAGAACTGACCCGTTTATTTGGAGAGCGTATGTTTACCAATTCAAAACGGTCATTTCGAAGATCAGTACGTGTTGTGGCGTAAACGAGGCCTGTTAGGCCTGTTTCGACCTTTTGGATGTAGGTGTCTTTAAATGTATGCCACTCTTCGAAATATCTTGTTATTTAAGGGGACTTTTTATACCTCTGTCTTTACAGCCATCCAAGAGTTAGAGTGTCCATTTACCTACCACCCTAGTCCTCTTTGTTTTCTTTTTCCCTATGTCCCTTTTTTTCTTTGTAAATTCCCTTTTTCTTCATGCCGCATAATTTTTCGTATGGTACAGGATGGGCCAAGAATTCGTTAACATTTGAATCTAATAGCCCACACAAACATGTTATGTAAGTTCTTGTGACCGATGCTACTGGAATTTGCTGGCTACAATCGTGACACATAATTTTAGCAAGATGGAGCCACTTGTCACACATTCAATAAGTCCCTGCCGGTAGTGAAAGGCATGTTTCCGCAAAAGCTGCTTTCCAGACGGAACGACATTCCATGGCTACCCAGAAGTCCAGATCTATCCCCAGCTGACTACCTTTTATGGGGTATTTAGAAAAATCGTGTCTACATCAACAAATTAAATATACTACGTCGACTGAAAGAAAAAATCAGCGACGGGATGTCGGTGATCTCGCGGTCTCTTTGCTGACGAGTTTTCGAAAGTTGGTGCTCGCTTAGAATATATGTAATATAGACATATTTATAGTAATAGCGATAGATCGCTGGTACATCGTTGAACTATCGCTATAAATATTACGAAAGAAAATTATTTAGAAACATTAATTTTAAACTCAATTTAACTCCTGTTTTAATTTCAATTCAATTTAAAGAAATGATGATAATAAAACGTTTCATATTTTCTTATCTCGAATCCTTTATACCGAACAGACATTGACTAAATATAATTACACTAAAAAAAACTTATCTAAAGTTAGTAAAGTTAAATGTAAGTACAGTACAAAGTTGAAAGTGTATTTAGGGAAATTACCTGACCTTTACGCTGATATGGAACCTTAAGACACAAAATCTTTGTAACTTAAAACTGGATAACACATTTTGATTATCATTTTTTTTTAATTTTTAAATAAAATTGCAATTTTTTGACAACATTTATATTTTTTACTCATTGGTTATACTTACGTTAATTTTTTCCCCTGGCCCAATGTATGTACGATATAAAAGTTGCTCTATAAAGTTAAAATAATTATTTTTCACATCATGTTCACGAATAATATAATATAGGGTGGGTCACGAATTAGTTAATATTTGAAAAAATCATATAAAAAACCATTTCATGTATTATAAATTAATTTTTTATTTACAAGAAAGCTAATTAATTAGAATTTATGCTTTAAAAATAATGTTACCTTTATGAAATCAGCTTTTCCAGAAACATGTCTTTGAAAACCGACAGGGACTCATTGGATGTGTGACAAGAGACTCCATCTTGTTAAAACCATGTGTTACGATTGAAGCCAGCAAATTCCAGTAGTATCGCTCCCAAGAACTCCCATAACATGTTTGTAAATTTGTAAACGAACTCTCAGCCCACCCTATACCTATATTAAACAAAAATTGCAAGTAATCTTTGATAAATTATATAATTTTATATTTTATTATTTCGTGAAAACTGTTCACTTAACATTAAGAATAAAAAGCATTTGCTTTCAACTCTCGTCATCAGATCTCATTCATAAGTGTAGATTTAAATATTATAGCGATATATTGTACTTCATATTCTGCAATAATATTTTCGAACATTTGGCACACAACGTCATTTAGATTCCAAGTAAACAGAATTTAGGCGTATCAAGTTTAGAAAAGGTAAGAATATTTTATTAACAGCACGAACGTTTGTCACAGTTGTAACAACATTTTACGAAGAATTTAAATTCCTTTAGCAAAGTTTTGAATATACTCTAATTACATGAAAAAATTTAGAATTAATCACTTTTTAAATGGTAATAATTTTACAACCACACATCAAATGATTTTAGCGTTACGGGATCTGCCTTTCTTCTTACCTTATCAAGATTTTTGAAGGATTCTTTTTAGTATCGCCTACAGGAGGACGTGGGGCCACTAAATCTAACCATAGCAAATAAATATTTTCCATTAAAATAAAAAATAGTAATATTAAGTAATAATATTTATATTAAGTAGACTTAAACCTTTTTGGGAAAGAGAGGCCGACGCCCAGCAGTGGACTATTAAAGATTTGTTGATGATGATGACAATGATGAAATAAAGCATAATCTCATTATTTCAAATGAAAAAGTTTAAACTTCAAGGAAATTCAATTGTAAAGTATTTTTAAATGTTAATAAATGTATCTTTATACTTTTATCTTTTTAAAGTTTTCGCGGTGTCTTAAGTGTTTGATTCTGATAAGAACTGATTTGGTTCTGAACTAAGTAAGGAATTATAAAGTAAATCTATTTTTTTTAAGTTATAAATTGTTTTTCATATTGGTTCAGGCCGAATATATCATAAATAAAAAGAAGGTGTATGTGTCTTTGAACTATGGTAGTCTTCATCAGTTCATCATCAGGTGAAATATTTGTCATTTATTTTCAATTTCTTAGTATATTTTGTTATTTAATTAGTAACACAACGTCAGGTCTATAGCAATAATTTCGTTACTAATTCGACTAATTTCTAATTGTTTTGAGTTTCGGTGACTAATAGAAGTAAAGAAATAAATGATAAATAAATAAATACTAAAGATATTTGAAATACAACGCCACCTTGTTTCAAACTAATAACAAGACTGACGGATAGAATACTTATACACTTTTATTTTTGTAAACACATACGAATTATTTATGGAAAAACCCAAATTCCGAAACATACATTTGCAGATTATACAAATATTTTGTCTGACTCTTCAATCGAACCCGAGACCTCAGGTACAGCAGTCGTATTTTCTACCGCTGCTCCACCGAGGCAATCGAATAATGGTCGCACTAATGGAAGTCTTATTGAACTTGTCACGACAAATTGTACGAATATTACTCAACAAAGATTCGGTTGCTCGACCAGCCGACGAGACAATAGAAGGACGGAATTTGGAATACTATTTCGATTTAACTCTCTACTTCATAATAAACGAAAAAGTTTTCTAAGGTCGAAGGTCGAGGACTGACCTAGGTTTTGTAGAGAAGGGACGTTTCGGTATAATGTAAAACGTAATGTAGTGTGAAGTGATAAGCCTTTTGCTATGACTCCCCTTTCTGAAAGGTAATGGAGCGCGTTATTAAGATGAAGGGCTGGAATACTTATAAACAATTTGACCTCCTTACAGATGCCACACTATTTAGTCGCCAATAATGTTCTTTACTAAGTTAAATTTAAAGTGCTCTAAGACGAGTCATAGGGTTTTAGTGGTATATTCAATGTCGTTTTGTAGAAATTACTTTTATATATATAGTTAGTTGTACCCTTTCAAGCATCGCTTTGGCATATTGTAGTTGCATTGATGAGAAAACTAAAGGAAATTGACACGAAAACTAGATAACAATAATCTCTGAAGGGAATTGCATAATGTGTCAAACATTCAACCAGTGCAGAGATTTTTGAGTTTTTGAAGCGTACGCGAAAGAAATTTCTTATTTTTTAATACATAGAGATAAATAGTAAAGAAAGGGGTTTGGTCTGTTTGAAATACTTTTCATCAATTACTAAAATATAGTGTTTACAAGAAAGTCTTTGGTAAAATCGTGCGTGTTACTAGCTGTGTTGCAAGTGTCCAGTTTTAGTTGATTGTTTACTTCCAAGTGAGCACGTACAAAGTAATTGAAGTAAGTTTCTTTAAAAGGATTGTTTCTCATTTTTCAAACCTTGTAACAAAAACTTTTTATCTTAATTATTGTTCATTAGGCACGTACATTTAACATTTTTCATTTTAATTAAATAAGACAGTAGTAACTTGAATCCTAGAAAAATGATATTTATATTCTTCAAATTACCAAGCGAATAAGTTTGTATAACATCTTAAAAACATTATTCGAAATTTACTTGACTTGAATTTTTTATACGTTTGTTTGTTTATTATGTTATCAATACAATAATAGCCAAGCTTTCACGTGTACAACGTTACAGATTAAAATATTTGCTAGTTTCTTGCTACTCGCCGATCCTAGTAATAAATGGTATGTAAATTTAAAAAAACGGAAAAACTCATGAGGTCTGAAGACAAAAGCAACAACTGAAAAGTGTACTTTTAAATTTCAAGCTGATAGTAATATTAAAAATTTAAAGTTAAATTCAAATTGGGCCACGAATTAGTCCGTATTTAAAAAATCGTATAAAAAAACCATTTGATATATTATAATAATTGTTTATTTATAAGAAGTTTGTACACCGTTTTAAAAACATTATTCAAAATTGACTTGAATTTTTATGCGTTGGTTTGTTTATTTCGATATCAATACAGTAGTAGCCAAGCTTTCCTGTTAAATTTATTACAGAATTAACGCTATCACCACGGAAGACTTAGAAGCTCACTCCACATTGAATCACGCTTCTTCTTTTACCTACGACTTCATAGAAATTTATCACCAGCTATC
Source organism: Hypercompe scribonia (assembly GCA_949316085.1). Lineage (NCBI taxonomy): Eukaryota > Metazoa > Arthropoda > Insecta > Lepidoptera > Erebidae > Hypercompe > Hypercompe scribonia. The sequence continues at coordinate 21,401,437 of OX438970.1, forward strand.
ACAAATCGAAACTAGTTCCAACTCAAAAAGTACACTAAAAAAGTTTCCTGTCTTATCACGGAAGTTCTGGACTCTCCAATTACAGGACGAACAAACGAGTATACTCGTACAAATCTGGTGTAACTCCAGCCTTTTCATAGTCCCAGTACCGTTTCTCAATTTGAGACTTGCTGAATACCTTAGTATATATCACATCTAATTCTCCATTTGTCTCATCCTGTAATGATGCAGTTTGTAACAATCTATATTTTAATCATTAAACACAATGAATGTTCTTAGGAAGTGGTGTAAAAACTCTCATAAATTTTGTGTAAATTTGATTAATAATTTTAACGTAAACCCGTTGAAAACCTCTTGAGATTTCAAATATCTATCGGGACGGCGTTGAGATAACTGAAATTAATCAAATATTTCTTATAGAAAACAGGTGCTAGAAGCTTGAATCTTTCAATCATTAATATTAGAAAAATGGGTTCACTTTTCTCCAGGGTATCTTTCGTACTCCCTAGGTTTATTAGTTACTGATTGCTGCTTTCGTGGTATATACTCGTATGTCACCTGTAACATACCTTATATTCCAGTATTCGTAGCATATATGTATATATACTATGCTTATATATCTATATTTGTATGTATGATGTGTTCTTTTGTGTGTATGCATGTGTGTATTTATAAGAGTACATAATATGTACCTAACCTCTGTGCATCCAACCATATAAAATTTCTGCACCACCCGAAGGTTGACTGGAACAGAATGCCCTGACCATTAAGTCCACTGATGTGCAAATGTAGTGTATAAAGTTTGTACATAAGTAGGACAAAATTAAATATACTGAAGAAGAAGGTATAAAATATTGTTAATTTAATTTTTCTAAATAAGATTTAACGACGTTTCTAGGTCATACGGGAAGGCATTATCCAATTATGGAATACCAAACTGCATCTAATACTAAAATATTGCCAATTCGACTAATACACTAACAATTCAATTGAAGAGTTTCAGTCGGTTAGAAAATTAATGCAATATTTATTTTGAAAATTAAACTCGTTTTATGTTTTCATTACCCACTTTCAAAGTACACATAAAATAAAGAGGACTGATGTTACGAACCTAGTACGTATTATATTTTATTTTGTCCTAAGTCTAAGTTTTATACCTACAATCATACCTTTAAAAATATATTTTGACCTGTACTGTCAGATAGCCAAATAAGAATAAATACTGTCGTTTTTGTTTTCTTTTCAACATTATTGTACCTGGATTTTCAGAAAACGGTTATATATTGGCCTCTCTCATTACGCATATAAATAGTAATGAAGTGGGTCGTTCTTGATGTATTTCTTTATCAATTATCATATTGGCTCTATGTTTATCTTGATTTTGCTAGAATCAATTCGCATGCCCTCAGTAGACACCACTTTTCCTCCCACCGGATATTGTGTGCTCTAATTACATTAACTCACTGTTACGAAGTTGTTCTGAACTTTGTGAAATTAAATTGGCATTGTGATATCTTTGGACTATTATCCAGAGATCCACAACTTCCACAAGTTTTGTCATGGATCAGATACATAGTTGCAGATTATTTGCCAGTTTCTCGCTACTCGCCGATCCTAGTAGTAAATGGTATGTAAATATAAAAAACGATAAAAACCATGAGGTCTGAAGACAAAAGTAACAACTAAATAATGTATTTTTAAATTTCAGGCTGATAATAATATCAAAAATTTAAATTAAAATTAGGCCACGAATTATTCAGTATTTGAAAAATCGTATAAAAAAACCCGTTTGATATATTATAAAAATTGTTTATTTACAAGAATGCTTTAACGTTTGCACTCCTCTAAGTAGCATCGAAACTTTAGAATACTTGTCGGCAAAGAGACCACGAGATTGCCGACATCTTTTCGCTGATTTTTCTTTTAGTTGATGTATGTATTTGGTTTATTGATGTACAAACGATTTTTCTAATAACCGCATAAAAAAGTGCACTAGGGATATATCTAGACTTCTGGGTGGCCAAGGGAATTCGCCTCGTCTGGTAATCAACTTTTCCGGAAACAAGAGTTTGACCACCGGCAGGACTTTGACCACTCATTGGATGTGTGACAAGTGACTCCATCTTATTGAAACTATGTCTTACGGTTATAGCCAGCAAATTCCAGTAGCATGGATCTCAACAACTTCCATAACATGTTTGCGCGGAGTGTTAGATTCATATGTTAATGAATTCCTAGCCGACCATATACAATGATCGATCAAATGCCGTTGGAAATTGACGCAATGCAATTGTTTTATATTCAATACCTATTTATAATATTGGTCTACATATATAGATTATGTGTGTACTCTACCCGGTCCATATAAGTTGAAGACAGCCCGCTCATGGTATATTGCTATTAAGCTCTCATTTTCTTATTCTTCATTATTTAAACAAATAAAGACTAATTTATGCCGAAGAAAATTTATGTAAATAAATGATTTTTAATATGTAAAATACAAAAATATCACCGCCTTTGTAGAACTAACAAAAAATGTAACAGTGTTTCTATACTTGAAACAAACTTTTCATGTTTTAAATGCAATATAAGTCACAAAATGAAACTACTAAAACTTATGGAAACAAAGTCTAAAAGAGAAACTACAGATTGACACATGTATGTATACACTGGACCGTGGTCAGGGGGTCTAGTGTGAATTTATTTCATATTACGTTACTCTCGACACAGGCACTCTCAAGTTCAGTGTGGGCCGAATGTTAAGTTAACACGAAATAAACTCGTAGGTACTAGATCTACTGATTCTGACCGCAAAGTTGAGTATACACACGCTAATGAAAGGTTTACACGTACTTCGTTAATTGATTTACTGTTCACTCGTTTTTAACATGACAGCGAATGGTTTTAACAAAAGTATTCGTTACATTCCAGTAAAAATCTATATACCATTCTTCACATAGCATGAAGCCGTGACTGCTTGTTTCATAAACTCACTCAATTTCTCTCTTCATTTATCACTGTGGAAATAAACTTGCATAGAATACAATACATTTTCTATTTTAGCACGAACTCATCGGCTCGTCCGAGCGGTACTACCCTCTCACTGGTGACCTAAAGCGACAATATTCCTGCTCTCATCTTTCGTTGATGAGTGCGAAACGTTGTCATGACAATGTGTTGTGAGTGTAAATGCTCAGTCACTTTAGTAGGCTTTTATAATAAAAAAAATATTTAGTGGCGTTCATAAATAGAAGTACATGTATAATGAAACAAAAACGTCAAAAACGTATCGATTTATTGTACATATTTCAAAGTTAACATGGACATTCGACATTGTGTTGTAAGGTATTATCAATATTTAGTTTAAAACATTACAAATTTGTAACAACTCCTTACAATATTTTATTAACGTACATTACGAATAATAGGATAACAACAAATACAAATTATTGATATTATTGGTGACATTTTAAAGTTTATACACATTTACGAATGTAACTTTTTCGTTATGCGTTTGGTGCGTTACGTCTATGTGTAACTTTTGATTTTACTCGGTCGAAATGTCAAAAATTTATTTTAGATCATGGAAAACTTTATGTAATAAATTGTAACATTATTTCACAGATACAGTATAAAATTCTTTTATTAAAAAAGTGAAACTACATACATATAAGTTGCAAAAAAGTTTTGAAATAAACATTCAAGTCGATGGAATATTTATTGACTACGGAGATTAGTTTTCAAAACGTTACAAACGATATTTATTTCAGTGAATTTATTAACCAAATTATGCTTTGAAGAAAATCATATATATTAGCTGTTAGCTAACGGGTACTTGCGTAAACATTACGCAGTTATTATTCTGAAATACATATCGTTACTTGAATGGGAATGACTTGTTTTCAAATTATTAATGAAGGAAATCTGATTTTTGATAAAACCTGCTCGTACACTACAATATACATGGATAATATTATAATATTGATTAATATACATAATGTATTCGTACCGTTGATTGAAGCCTAAAATATTTATGGGCTTTCGATCTTTTTATTTTACGAAACGACTGCAAATAAAGAAACGGGATATTATTTGTCAGTGTTTCTCTCACGTATGAATAACTTATTGTGCTAAAAATACTAGAAAAGATCAAAAATTTGTACGTCAAAGGTATTCTTAACTAGAACAGTTTTCTTGTCACATTGTAACATTTATTAAAGTAACGATACAAACGAACGGATAAACTCAAAAAAAAACTATGACCCATTATCATTGTAGTATTGGGTTATAGCTTTCTTTTCACAATTGAGTGTTTTATTTACAAAGATAAGTAGAAAAACACCGTTAAAATGTATTGTGAAACTGGATCACTGACGTTATTGCTAGTCAATCAGTAATTAACAAACAATAACAATTTGTACTTTAAAAAAAAGCACGATTCAGAAATGATATTTAACATAAAATAAAGCTAATTTTACCAATACTAATCTATACAAAGATGTCAAAAAAATAATATTTTAGGTTTTCTCAAAAAACTTTTAAATTTGGAATAAAAATTTTCTTAAATAGCATTCATTTTTAAAAAGCCAATTTTATACTCATGTTTATGCAGACCCCGGGTAATTCTGCGCTGGATAAGAGACTGCCCAGCATCTGTCCGAAAGTATAACTTTGTATAATTTTTTTTCAAATACTCAATATATTTTTTTAAAATAGTACTAATTCTATGCTTCTAATTTAAGTAATAACAACTCATAAATGACTGGTTTATACTTCGTTTTAAAGATTAATAGCAATTTTTGAACGTGGATACTGAGCTAATATTTCATTAACATTTTCAAAGATACATATTTAGCAGTTTTAATTTTAAATTCAGAGATAAGTTAAATAAATTAATAACTTGGCAATTAACAACGTTAAAATTACTCAAGTGAAAAGAAACGTTAACTAGATTAAATTAGAATATGATACTACAATGTTACAAAAAATACATATGTTAAGTCAAATGAATGGTTTAAACTATAAAAGATTATATTAATGTATGTGTATACGGGTAAAACTGACTTGTTTTGGACTCAAAAAGGATCCCTTTTCAACGACCAATGCGATCTACATTTATACACCTGTATATCCTTCACGGGCTTTCCCAAAATACAAAAATGAATACAATTATATTTTTTAAGTTATTAAGCACATAAATGCACCTACTTACGTATAGACATATAAGTACATACTAAATATGTGATAGTTTTGCGTTATTATATAGTTACAAAATATGCTTAGCATTCGTTACAAAATCTACTTATAGCAACTGCAATATACATTTACGTAACCGACGAAACAATCACGAATGTTCACAAGTTCACTGAAAAACCACATCTCCAGAACAAAGTCATGACCGTTCCGCAACTGACATTAGTTATTCATAAAACAGCCTTCTCTGATTAGTTTATGGTCCACACTTGCATATCACGGATACGCTGATAGAGTCTTTTACTCATAAAGTGGCTGTGTTGGTCCATTTGACTTTGAGGGACCCGTTCTCGCCCAGGTGATGCGGTACAGGAATTGGCTTCCTTCTTCGCCGGTTTCGATGACCTGATGAAGAGATTACTTTTGTTATTTCATAGATACTTGAATTGTAAATGACATATTATTAGATTGAATGTGTTAAACTAATTAGATTGGTCGGTGTGATGACGGATTTAGAACACAGAGTGTTAACATCTCTGTTCATCTTGTGAATATCCTAAGATTGGAGTATGAGAGTAAACTACGTAGGTTAACACTCCAAAGAAAAGGAAGACTTGAAATAAATGCCTTACTGAAAAGTCTGGCCTGCATGGTACAGTAGTCCAAGAACTGCTTTCTAAGGCGAGGCTTATATCCAGCAGTTGACTACTAGAGGTTGTTGGAGGTGTTTATTAGATAATCTAAAACCACAAAAGCTAGAATTTATGTTGGTGTATAAAATTTAAGTGACTCACAAAGTATCGACCATCTCCATAAAATGTATGATTATAAGATGGCGTAACAACGGGTTTATATAAAAATTGCACTCAATCACAAATTAATTTGTGGTTTTTAATAGCCTCTTATCGACAACTAGATATTTAATAGTAAATTTGTAAATAAAGTACAAAATAAGCTTAAAAATCTGTAGAGCTTCATACATTTTTTTCTTTTTCCTAACCTTTACGAATACCAAGAATATTTGGGGTTCACTGATAATATACATATTGAGAAGAAAAATTTACCAAAGAAATTATTTCACATGAAGATACTTATCTGTGGTACATAATCTTTAAATGTAATATTTATTTCAAAAATACAAATGCTGTAAAATACTTTTGAAATCTCGTAAAATATATAATAGAAGAAAAGTAACCCCCATATACACTTACCCATACACTCATCAGCAAAATATTGATAGTTAAAAGGAGACTATTGTTAAAAAGACAACTAAAACATGTAAGACATTCTGTTTACCGTGATATCATGCTCAAATATTACCAGAAATAATAAATGACCTGTCAATATTTCTTTTGTAAACACATTTCTTTCGTTAGTAAATAAATATACCGTACTCAATTGAATTGCTGTGAAAAGGACGAGGGAAAGCTCTGTAATTCTTATCTATTTATAAACAAAGAATATATGTGAAAATATAATGGTCGTTTACATTTCATGAATGAACTAAACGCTTACTGTTAACTTTAAAACGAGAATTTATTTATAGAATATTAAATTCAATTTTAATGAAACTCAAGCTAGCACCTTTTATAATAGCAAACCTTGCAGTATACCTATCAGACATCACATCAACAACCTTTAACTGGATATAGGCTTCTTCTTAGAAAGAGGCTTTTAGTCTACTATAGGACGATGGCCAGACGGGTCCATGTCTTTGCAGTGATGTTGTCCTGCGGAATCTGCTCCGTTAGTCGCTCATTATGAATACACGGAATGAATGCGAGTGCTGACACTGCATATTCTATATCCATCATCACAGGTAGAGTTATATAGTGTACATTATCTATTTATATACTCGTAAAATAGTTATATTGGTTTGTGAACGCTTTAAAATCTGAAAAAGTTTTACAATCTGCTACAATTTTTTATCTTTTTTTTTAACCAGGATGTATCACAGTAAAGTGTGGCATATTATAGTTAGTTATTTACAGAAATAAACTGAGTATTGTGTTAACGTTTTGTAAGTTTAGTTAAGTTTTGATCACACATATGGTGCATACACCACGTACTTATCTAACTTACTAGATACGTGAGTCACATATACCATTCATCGACCTTCACTGTCCTAAATTGCAATATTACCTATTATTTAAATATAGAAGAACGAACTGAAAAATAAAGAATATTATATTTGAAATCTTAAGCTTTTATTCTTCAGGATAGTTTCCAAAACACCGACTTCAGCTTAGTTTGAAATACAGTTTGAATTACCTTAGCATAATTTGTTGCTAAGGGTCATTGTTATATGTACATATAATTATGTAACTCTTGTAATTCTATTCATGCTTTACCTCAGCAAGACTAGAGTCAGTTTAACAGGTTCTTAAATAAAAGTATATTTTTTTAGTGTTCAAAAATCGTTAATAATGTTATTTAAGTATATAATAAAAAAGGTATTGCTGTTTGTTAGTTTCACTATAACCGGAGAAGACGAGAACGCAGGACCACGCAGGCATTGACTCATTTTGATGTTAAACCATTTGTGAGAGTTCAAGAAAAGCTTAAACGGTCAGAAAATTTGAAATAATAAATTAAAAAACATTAATTTTATTTTCTTATACAAAGTAAGATTTTCAACAATCAACAATAAATTGTATGAAATGATGACTTTTTGTTTGAAAGTTAATTCGTACTAGACTTGATTTTATCTAATTGTTTGTGATGAAAAGTTCACCGGGTCATCTAGTTATTAATATTTATTTATAATTAGGCAATTAGTTTTCAATGGACAATAGTTTCATGTATTACCTGAGTGAAGGGTCGCGCGACCACAGGCGCGGGTAGCGCGGGATGTGTGCCGCTTCCCAAAGCAGTGCTTTGTGAACCGCTGCTAAACACAATCCTCACCTTCCAGCCCCTCCAGCTCTGGAATAAAATGTACCGCCTTAGTCACTTGTCAAAAATATACAGGCAATAACCCAACACAGTTTTATAACACAAGCATTAACCTGAGTTGTATCATTGTCTGTATATTTTTGATGTTTACGACAAGTACTGAGTATGTTATTGTGAAATTACACTCAGATTTTGCAAATTTATTGTTGGTTACACGACGAAAAATCTATAAAATGTGAATATAAGTTAGTTGGCGGAAAAAACAAAACATTTTTCCAGACTGGTAGAGACTAACAAAGTAGAGGATTAAAAGTTTCCTACTGACACAAATGTTAAATTGCGCTATTTAACTACTCTCTTGATTCAGATAGTTTATTAGCTGAGAATTGAATAAAAGGAAATTTTAAATCTTATAAATAAAGCAAAAAAGGTACCGCCATAATATCCTCTTTTTAGATGGCAACATAGTTTTAATTTTAGAGTTCGTTCCTCAGAGAGTACAGAATATCTTTAGGATCAGTTCATTATACAGCTGTCTCTATTTCTGTCAAGCCCTCTTCCGCCTATCAAACTAACATTAAAGACTTGTTAGGGTTATTCAAGTTCTATATTTACATATATGACCGGTTAACCAAAACATTTGTAACTTGCTATTGACATAAATTAATAATAAATGACCTCACATATCTCACACACGGCTGTATGCTTAAATATTTCTGAATATATACATATTAGATAAATTACACCCAGACACGGAACAAATGGTCGTGCTCATCAGACAAAGATTTGTCTTGAGTGAAAATCGGCTTAACGTTAGGGTCACCAACCACTACACTAATACTACACCCGTCGATGATGTAAAGCATTAATGATATTAAATTCTTCGGTAATTTGTTGTGAATACTAAAATATTGTACCCTGGTATAATATTTTTTGAACGCTAAATTAGTTAAATTAAGTTTTCGAGTCGTATGAATTAACTTTCGAGGTGAAATACCTTATTCCGCCCTGAGTGTGGCCGCTTTCGTTAGTGATTTTTGTCATTTATTTTTGAATGTAAAACAGCTTGTAGACATCCTGATTCCGAATGAGAGCGCATTAAACAGTAGTACCGCTTGGACAAAGAACAAAGAGTCAACGAAGTCGGATTTGTGGTAGGGACATGAAAGAAGAAGATTATTTTTTGTACAAAGATTGCTGTCGTGATTAGAGGACAGATAACGGAAGTATGGAGGTGAAAATGGTAAATTGAAAAATTAAATATGGAAGTAAGTACCCACTGATTATGGTGCAGGCAATTAGTAAACTTACACGTTAAACTTCCGAAGATTGAAAACGTATCAGATGTAGTTAAAAGACGAATAGAGTCTGCATTCAGGACGACATAATATAAATTGCCAAAATCGATTATTGAAACTATTAAGGATAGCATGAGAATAGTTTCGGTTTTAAAAGGACACTTTGAGAAAAGCAATAACTGAGCTATGACTAATCTTAATACCGAATCGTGGTAGCTTAATAGCTGGTTTGGGAATAAATTGTGAGAGTTGCTTTTGAAAGCAAGCCTTGAGTGCTTTTTTTTTGAGTTTACCAAGATGATTTTACTCTATCTGATGTAAAGCATAAATAGAATCCCAGATTTCTAGTCATTACGAATACAGACAATGAAGTATGGTGACTCACACTATGTCAGCCTAATGGAATGAATTTTCACTCCCTGCTTGGGGACGTAAAATACAGGAAAGTCACCGTGTCGTCACTGTCACTCCTGCATCAATGAGTCTCCAGCTTCGCACACACCAATGAAAGAAGACTGCACGGATGCTGAGTTCTTGATTATCTCAGGGTTCACCAGAGGAAATTCGAATGAATCGAGTAGTAAAACTGGTAGGACCAGACATGTAGTTAAATATTTAACACTTGATTTGAAGATTTGGAACTAAAAATAAGGTTTCACTTAAAAAAATTGTATTATTGCACTCATGTTTTTTTTAATAGAAGCCTATCCAAGTGACTCTGGTCTGCCTGGTGGCAAGCATGAATAGAATTCAAGATAGGTGGTCGCCATACTCATTGCGAAAGAAAACAATGCAGTATGGCGACACACGCTATGGCGGCCTAGTGAGATACTTTTTTACGCCCCGCTTAAAGGACCCAGGATCGTAGTGGGAGGGAAACATATGCGCTGGTAATCTGTTCCAGACTTTAATTGTTTAACTCATTTAGTTCGGGATTGTATGTCTACCATTCCAAAATGGTGACTTCCAAGGCTAGCAGGTGTTATTTTGTTCATTTTAATTGATGCAATGATTAGTAAAAACATTAAATTCCTTTACAACTAATCCTTTGTACTGTTGAACTGGCAGTATTGTATTTTTTTCAGTTTTAAATAATCTTCTCATCATGTCTCATGTAGAAATCTTGATCATTGGTATTTTATAGAAATGACGTTTTCGCTACAAATTACCTCAATAGTAAATATTTCTTTGTATCTAAAATATACATATTTTAGTTTTAGGTTGCTCTAAGTTCATTTCCCCCACCCACAACTATCACGCTGACTGAGCAAGTAACGCAAAATTAAACCTTCATTCAGTAGTAAACCCATGTCTCTATTGACTGACATAAAGTATGAAGATAGATTGCTAGATATGCAAGCAGTGTGTTTTGATCGGCAAACCTGAATGTAATGTACGAGTATTTTATTTCAGTTTCAGTACCTGTTTAGTGTAAACTTTTGTTTGTGTTAAGAAAATACATGTTAAATAAAACCGTTTCTTTTCTTATGTGTGACACTTGGTACATACAAAGAAAGCCTGGATGAGATTGCGCTTTGTGGGTCATCCTTTGAACATTCCACTTTGCATACATTTTTATGATACTTTTTGGGACCATACTACTTTGTGAAAGAGTCTACAAGTAAAAAGTTTTTTGTCTATTTTAATAAACACATAGATAAGTATCTTTATGTTTATTTAAATAAAAGTTACCAACCTAGTTTAAAATTTGATGGCGTTATTAAAGATAATGAAAATATTAATTTTCGAAAACTCAAGGAAATAAGTTACTTGTGCCTACAAGAAGATATATTGCAAAACGTGACATAGATATGTTTTGAGAATATAATGTTTAAAGAGATCTTACTTGGCTTAACAATAAAAACAGGATTATATAGGGATTTATCCGTAAAATGGATTAATTCATTTGCGATGTAAATCTTACTGTTTACAGCTTTTTGTTCACGTCACTTCATGTTATACTATGTGACTGCCATGTATGGGACTTGGAACTCCCATTCCAAATACGATGTGCACCCGGAAGTTCATTAAGAATTTAGTGATGTCCATCGGATAAATTTCAATAGTGATTAACTTCTCAATATAAATTTACGAATGATCAAAAAATACAGACATGTATGTACTACAAAGAGGAAAATGGAGGAAATGATAAAATAAACGATAATATTTCAAGCTACGTAAGTTGTATGTGCACCATACAGTACGTAATATCCTTGTTTCAAATAACTCATCGTAAACAACTGCTCAAAACTTGGGCTCAAACCTTGAACGCCGACAGTTGTTAATTAGTATTTCGTAATTTGTGTACATTTTAGTCAAAATATCTACTAATTCTAATTCCACATCTGCTCTAGGCAGTTCAGTAGACCATAGATTGTTTTTTTATATTTTTCATGTCAGACGTCTGCTGCTTAAATATATTTTTCATTTATTAAAATTTCTCAAGATATGCCAACCCATTATAAAAGTTCAAAGTTGATAATATTTTTTAAAAGGTGTTTATTTATTTTGTGGCAGCCTTTTTTCATTAAAAAGGATTTATGAAGAGGTTAAATTTATGAAGGCCTAAATTTATGAAGAGGTAAGTAATTTAACAAGACTGTGTCGCAAAACATTAAATATTTTACACTAGCAAAGAATTTACGAGTTACTTAGGGTTACAAACGGCAAATTAAAGCTTTTTTTAGGCACTAAAGCTGTCTCTTTTTTACATACATAATGAAATTTAAATCGTACCGAAAAGATACTGTGATATGAATTTCTTTAAATTTTGTTGCTTTAGAAAATCACGTGATCTGAAGTTTCCTTTCCATCATCAGCTCAGCGACACGAGATAACGACTACTGCAAATACCTGTATAGTTGAAGAAACCAGCTATATAATTTGAGGGTTTACATCGATTCCTCTGGGATCTGATCATCAGATCCTAACATAGTGATAATGGTTCCACCTCGGGATCCCTTCCCAGCGTGATATTATATTGTGTGATTGCGTAAACAATGCATATTTAAGCGATACCAGTTTTCACGGTTGATTTACTGTCATTTTTAACAGAGTTTACTTGTCTGGCCTTAGAATTTCCAATAACACTTTTCTAAATTGATAAGATAATTTGAATATCGACGACTGAAACTCACAAATGATGACCATATTATGACAGCAGCAAATAGTGATCAATTGTCTCTGTCTAACGCTCACAAAAATAGGCATGTCATTATATATGTATAACGATAATAATCTCCGTTCTGAACAGGCAATCAAGTCTACTCGCATCATACGAATTTCTTTTTAACACTTGAAACTACAGCAAAAGGTCTGGTGACTGAAATTTATTTAATTTAAATTCTATGTACCACCTTAATGTTTAAAACAAGTGAAGTGGTAGGTCATTAAAGTTTCCATACTCCACATGAATTAAAGCTAAGATCGTATAACAAGACCTAGTAGCAAAATGGGTACATGTGCAAGTTATTCAAAATTATGTGTATAATGTTTGCTTTACTTAAGTGGTATAAGTGTGTTTGTCAAAGCGTTAAGTTTGAGCTTGTCTATTGTCACTCAGTAAGCTACATCTCAAACCAAACAATTTACTTTAGTACCATTACTAGTCCACTATGTTACTTACAGATGCGACTCATGTATAAAATTGTTTTGCTAAATTAAATCTTTGCCGGGCAGTAATTAGAATGGCAAAAAAATGTTAAGGAAGGGATTACAAATTTTTAATGTAGTCGTTAGGAGTTTTAAGTTACGAAACCTGTAATATGCTTGTAAAATTACAGTATTACTGAATATTTTGAATAATTTGCTTGTATGACTCTTGAAATTATTTTGGAATCTATTTTTTTTATTATTTTGAATCTCCTTGCTAAAGAGACGCCTATATCCAATAGTAGACTGTTAAAGGCTGTGGATGATGACGATAATGATGATACCATTTTAATGCTGGTTAAATACTTTTCATTTAAACAATTGATACCGTTCTATGGTTTAGTCTTAGGTATATGCGTTCTATAAAGCTTTTGCTCACACTTTGAACTTCCTTAGTGTTCTTCAGAAAACCATTAAAATTTTACGTTCGAACTTCGTAAATCGTAACTATTTCCATACATACTTATAACTCTTAGGACGGTTGATTGATAAAATTTCTTTAATAATAAAATACGTTAGATATATTTATAAATGTATTACGTTCTATTTTCAGCTCATATCTACTCGCATGTTAATCAAGCACACCATGGCCCCATTACTCATTTCCCCTCAATATCAATCACTGCCATTCAAAGAGCACCATCACATATCAATGTCAAAGTCAAAGTCATGTCACCTCAATATTTACACGTGCCTACGAGCCCAATTAGTGTGCTGAATATTCGTTTTGTATTTATTTATTTTGTAACCCAAATGACTGTGTCCATATTATATTGTTCATATGTTTTTGCACAGTAGTACTATTGTTGGTATTATATAATTACACTTTGCAATCCTGCAATATATTTTATATATTTTCTTTTAAATTTTTCTCCTACACTATCAATATTTCTGTGTTGTAGAAAACTTTGTAAACGCTTATGAAACGAATATAAAGAACATTCAGACTCAGAACAACAATTTATGGATCACATAAAGTGTTGTCACAAGTGTGGTTAACACCCACAACATTCAGCATAGCGGAAATTAGTGAGCTGACTGCTTGAACCATTTCGCCATTTTTGCAATCAAATACATGAAATAGGAATTATGTTTTTCACCACAATATGTAATAATAATACTAAAACCAAATGTTTATCCGTAACGTCACTCATCTCTTTTGCATTATCACATGTAATGCACAAGTAATGCATAATTCTGTATCTACTAAATATCTGTTCGTCCAGTGTGACTGGCCCTGATCACGCAGGCAGTTCCGTCTTGACTCGAACTCACGTGGGGAGGTGTTGCCTGTTTGCACACCGATTTCTCAGGGAAACAAATTCTGTAAACATTTTCTACGTTAGTATAATTTAAATTACGTTACATAATTAGACATTACTATAAAATAAAAATTTATGTGTAACATTATTGTGAGATTTAGTATTTAGGGATTTGTTTTTTTGTTTAATTTGGACTACAGATACTCTGGTAGTCAAATATCGATCTTTATGATCGATATTTATTTAAATTAAGCTTTAGATTTTAGTTATCTTCAATGGCGGCTATAACTTAAGCTGTCATTAGAACTAACGTACTGTGGAGGAACTGGTGTCAGGTACCTCCAACACAAAGGGAGAATTCTCCGATCAGATGTGGTGATAATGCCTGCAGGCCTTAAGCAAATTGACGCGTGAATTTCTTTGTTGCGATACAGGATTAGTTGCTCCATAGTTCAGTGTATCTTTCGTAGATGGCGCTGCATGTCGTTGTTTGCGCTCTATGTGGAAGCTACCACAGTACAGTATATATTTACCAAACCTGTCTAATTTATCTACTTAATTGTAAAATCAACAACTCAATAGTCATAAGTATGTTTCTGCCCTTTGATTTTTTCCTAGAGGAGGTTGTTTGGATTCTGGTAATCTCATTTACTTAGTGAAAAGAAACGAAAGAATTGTTTCTTACATCGATTTTGTGTAAAGTCGTGCTATCGCTACGGTAGAGCCGGCATTTTTATTTCGTTATTAAAAATGTTATTTATCCTCGTGCATTCTTTTTAAGCTTTAGACATTCCAAATTCAATCTCAAAAAATTGTCTTTGCGTATTATTAACGAGATTGTAAATTTACAACAAATATTGTTTAAAAATGTTAGCTATCCGGATTTCTTTTAAGTAGAAACTTTCAAGTATTCTCTTTTCTTATGCTTTGTTCGTGGAACTTGATTAAATTTGCGTACAAAGGACTCTGTTTATGTCACAATATAAAAGAAGTTTTAAACTACAAATTTCAAAGTATTTCAAAGCATGCCAATCTTTCTTCAAGGATACATAGTAGAAAATATATGTTGTAAAGTCTGTGTAACATGTTGATGTACTTAAAAGAGCATACAGTCTCTTTCGTTTATCCGTAAAATGAAAACAGTGTTTAGAGTTACTATGACTGTGTTACTCCACAATATATTTTTATCTGACGCTTCTACAACTTGTATGGTCAAATTAAACACAGAATATACTTAATATGGATTTATTGTTCAGGTAGTACCAATACTCACGTTTAAATTAAGCGTTTGTTAATCAGAGTAGCCACTTAACATTTTTGTGTACCTCACTCTGTGTATAAAAAGTGGCGTCGTCAAAAACAATGTTGCCACATGAACGCTACAAGTGTTTACATGATCCACTCCTACAGTCTCTTTTTCATTTTATGAGAAATACTATGATAGTTACCTTAATTGTTTGAATATAACTTTCTTTGATTGAAGCTTCATTGTCACTAAATAAGATACAAAAGTCGATTATAATTCATGATATTAAATTTGGTGGGCAACCAGCGGACTACAAGAAGAAAACTGATATTCCTTCTTTTATTTCAATGTCTGAACTTAGATTTCGGCAACTCAAAATAACTCTAGTTAAGAAAGTGTTATTGTAAAGTTCACAGTCGATGAGATTTAGACTGTAGGTTAACCCTGCTAAATGTCAGGCAATTATAGACGGCAGCAAACGCATAATAAATAGACTCGAAACAGCCTTAGTCTCACTCCTTAACGGTTTAGTTATTCAATTCAGTTCCGAGATCAAAGATCTAGGCTTACTCATTGGCTATTATAACCCTAGATCACTAATCATGTTTTTCGACGTTTAATACTAACTTTCGTCGTTTCGACGCTGTATAATGGAGGGGGTTTTAGGGGTTTAATTAAAAGAAATATATTTATATTTTTATTTTAAATAAAAAGTATTAACCTACATATTTAAAGATTATAATATGTACTTTAACATATTTACAACTCAAACAATCATCTTGATGAGATCATAGGTTACATGCACAATCAACGTTTTCAAAATTTAAAAGAAAACCGAACATATTATATATAGCAATAAATTGTTTGAAATAAACTATGAATTACAAAAATAATATTAGAATAATGAATTAAAGATTAAATTTTGGTAATAGCTTGGGAACTAAAACATTTGTGATACACATCAAGTTTGTACATACGCGCATACTAGCGCCTCATGCCGCCTTGAGTGTGGTCGCGGATGAATGGGACGGGTTTTCCTCAGCATCAGCTATATTGGCCAACCGCGAAGAAGCGACGTGCACGTGTGCCGTACGTCGCCTAAATAGGGAGTTTATCCGCAGATGGTGCCCACGTCAGCAGGCAGGCGCTAGGAGGGATCTGGATGTCGTAATACCAGCTGTCCCGGACTACGTGTTTATGGAGCCAGGGTATAAACTTTCCACATATTTTAACGTTAAATTTATCATTGTTATTTATATATATATTTCAGTTATTTTTTGGATAGATATATATAGATATTTCAGTTATTTTTTGGATTGTGAAGTCCTTTTCGTCAGTGAAATATTTTTTGCGTGTATCGATGATCTTAATTAGACATAATTGTTTTATTGTAAAGAGAGACTGGTTAGTATATTAGTTAACTATATACATGTATGTCTTCCCTCGTGAGATTCCTTTTTTCGTGGAAAGGTATCTACTAATAACGTAATTGATTTATTCGGACACTATTCTCTTCTAGTTGGTCAGACATTCAGAGTAACCGAACATTCCATAAAAGACATTAGAATTTCAATAAGTATAATAATAATAATAAAGAAGCAGACATATCTCACAGCCTAAAATTACACATTTGAATATCTTCTTAGTTTCATTGATACACTGAGAAGCTAATTAGGATGAAGAAAGCGCTATAATTGTAGTGATGGCTTGACGGTACTTTAAAGTATCGACTTACAACCTTCAAATATCCTGACACGTATAAAAATACTGAATAATTCAGTCTCTTAAGAAAAGCAACTCATCACTAACAATTATGTATTAATGATAATCATAACAAGACTAATGTTCTAAATGAGTTCCAGAATTATCCACGTTTGTTGGAATTAGAAATATTATTCATTGAAAAATTAGAAAGTAATATTAACAGAATATTTTCATATGAATAAGTCATATCATGATTTATGTAACTCATGCCAAAAATATATTAAGTAAGTTCGCTCTGTAAGACGATAAAAAACTACATTGGAATTCTAAAAACCGATTATTAATTATTTCATTTTAATTCTGTTTTCCACCTTTTGAGATAACCTGCAAAAGAAGTAGGTGTTATAACTAAAATTGTTTTTCTATTTGCAGGAACAATAAAATACTGAATATTTAAATATCTTTTAATTTATATTACTTGAACTATCGGTACACGCTCTAAATCGTTATTAATCGTTAAATATTAATCGTTATTATAATGATATGTGAATAGTGTCGTTATTACGTTGACAAACCTATTTGACCAAATAAGTCAGACGACCCTTTTTAAACAGACCCTGCAACGCACCTTTTTTAGTTTCTTGTTACTCTTACAAGAAAACCGAGTCATTTATTATGTGAGTAACAAATACTGTAACCCTTTCAAATACTAAATCACTTACGCTTTTCCTGATTTGCCTGATTTCGTACAGGATCACATATTTGTGTAACAATTTATTATTATAATTGTTTTGCGCGTTATTTACGTATGAGTATAGTATAAAGGTCGTGTCCGTTACTACTGCCCCGCCCATTGACGCTTAAAGTTCAAAAAACTCATAAAAGTGTTGGCGATCTTTGAACCTCTTTTGAGAATCATTTTTTTAATTTTATTAAATGTGACAACACGACTGTACCTACAGACTGCAGTTGACATCACACATGACTTTTAATTCGCTGTCAATGCCCACAAAATGTCTAGTTTTAATGAATAAGTGTTTCACACCGTTATTCACCGTCGATACGACTTTAAAGCGACTTACATACGACTTACAATGACTTTATAGTACAAACTATTATGTCACCGTTTTTAGCAGGATGCTGACTAAGTTATTGACAAATTTATTTCAGAACTCTTCGTTCTTTTCCGGATTATGCCATTTGTTTACATTTATTTTTAATTTTATTACTATAATATAAAAAAAAACAACACTAGCATAAACATTTAAATCACGAAACATTGGTTTAGAACGACTTTCATTAAAAACATTCTTCTCTTTGTTTGGTCCATTTTATTAAAACAAAACTCAACTGTAATATCACATAGCCAATTGATTTATACATTTTAATATATATATATATATATATATGTATAATCTATATTTAATAGCTATAAGTATTTCAGCAAAGTTTCAGTGCAATGCTGATGTTGACTTTAGTATAACACATTTATCTTACCTATCTATAATATTACTAATTATCTTTTTATCTTTTAGCACTCATCAACGTCATCAACAGCCTTATTAGTTCCCTGCTGGACATAATCATTTCCTTAAAAAGGATGACTTGGCATACTATATACCATGCTGGCCAGACGAGTTCGTATAGGTTTAGTTTCTTTTCTCTTTACACCGTTCTCCTGTGTATTTTACTCCTTTAGTAGGCTCTTACGATACGATCTGGATGTCGAAATAGCAACTGTTTCCGGATCCTTCCTATGTCAGGCACAGAGTGGCACACCGTGTGGTTTTACTCGGTCCGATTGCGACACACCACCCACCCGTAAATATCGGTGGGTGACGACCCGAGGGGGTTTCCACACGTTAAAAAAAGACCCTTACGACACCCACGGCACGAAAAGGGATGGTGACATTCCGTATACTTCACATGGACAATATTAATTGTTTAAAAGGTTAGAATTTTAGATAATACATTTATAATACAATCACGTCTAACAGACTATGTAAGTTTTTTTATGATTTCACTGATGGACGCGTAACAACCAGAAACTAGTACGATCAAATAAAATATTAACAAGAGTAGGTTTTTCCATAGTATGTACTTAAATTTACCGAGCCCACGTTCCCACTTGTGGACGGTTTGGACTGCTATTGGGATCAGCAGGCCTAATGTTGAGAAAAAGATGGCACCAACCAAACCTATGAGAAGTTGTAGATCTGGTACTGCCACTGCCAGGATAACTGAAAACACAAAAAAGAACGATAATGAGATGGAAACTGTCACTATACTATGATACTGTACACAGCTACATTTTTAATTGTAACGCTATTAATATTATGAACACGAGTTTGTATGAACGTTTGTTACTTGTTGTTAATTTAACAGTAGCTTTAGTTAGGCTATAGCACACAGACAATTTTTTATTCCGAAAAATTATAGTGTTACCGTTGGATGAGCAAAATACAACAACAACCTCGGATAACAGCCATAATTTCGCTAGTAGACCATATTTGCATATACCACTTGTAACACTCATCTTGTTACATGTTAATTTAACAATCAATGTACTTAATAATATTAATATTAAGCAATAAACCTTCAATAAATGATAATAATGTACTCCAAGTGGATTTTGGCCACAACGGCCAATATCAACGGAGATCAACCAACTACCCAAGAGATATTATAGTACACAAGTGTGTGCGTAAACACAGGTGCACTCTCTGTTCTCGCACTCTCACAATCCGAGCGGACGGACATACGACACGGCCGGAGAGCTCAGGTTCAGTATCGATGTCTTTACAGCTAATTCGATAAATTAGAGTTTCAAATCTCATGAAGAAAATTGCAACGGTTGCAATAGAAAAAATAGGATACCATATATAATTATTGTTATATTAAATGAATGGAATATTTCATGTACTTCTTCTTCTTATATATTCAAGTATCATTAATACTGTTGAGAGCGAAACTAACATGATTCACACAGGTATAACAATGCCCTCCATTGAATCGAAAAGTAAACACTAATTGATTAATATGGCGTTTCACACAAAGGGGTTTTGTATATACTACGATGTACATTAAACAACCGTTTCTACATCGAAAATGTCTGACGTAAACTGCTTCAACTATTGTTAAATTTAACAATTTGTGGTTTCGACTCTGTCATCTGTAAATAATTGTTGAAGTTACTCATTATTATTGTGCCCGTATGGCAGTCGCTTATCAACGTCCCGGAACTCACGGAGCGCAAATAATTAGTATATTCCAAATTTACTAAAGTATGTTAACTTTATCTTTCTCAGAGATAAATTGGTTATCTTGTTCGTGGGTGCTGCTTCAACATTTATTATCAGATATAATTTATGTTGTAGTAATTTGAATTACGTCTATACACATTACTTGAGATATTTTTAATATCTACTGCGACAGTAAAACGCGTAAGACTATTTAAATTATAAATAACTTATGTCTATATTACCAGAGGAGTAGCAGAGGCATATTACACGCCCACTTTTGGCAACTATAATTTTAGTATAGTCAATATGTTAAAGGTTAATGTTTCTTTGGTAACTTTAAACATTTAAGTCCACTTAGAGAAAAGGTGCCAGAGTTTACATATACCTTAGGCATATATGCATATATTCACACGTACACGCACATCAACACACACACACACTCATTCGCCCACTAGAAGGATAGTTTATGTAATTAACTTCCAGTTTTTAGTTTTGGAAAATAAAATTATTACCAGTCAAACAAACACTAGTAGTTCGCAACACAATCTGGCTAACGTTATGGTACTCTTTGCTGATGTTGTGTCTCATCCTCGTCCAAATGATGTCCATGGGCGCGTACATTTGCAAGCAATAAGTGAAGAACACAGCCACTGCCACGAGAACCTTTGCAATCAATGCCAATCTGTAAAAGAAAAGAAAAATTCTAACTTTAGGTATGCACTTTTGTACGACGGAATCTTATAAGGGAGGTGCAGAGAGGTTACATAACCAATGAAAGTAAACCCTACATAGATAAATTAATACATACATATACACATATAGAATACATATGTACATACTTAAATGTACACACACATATGAATATTAAGGAAATACTGATTTCGAACAGGAGTCCATACCAGAGTAGTACCACCTGAACAGAAACGAAGAATTCACTAAGTCAGATTTGTGAGAGAAATATAAGAGAAGGAGATTATTGTCTTAGTGAAGAATTAGATGCAAGGTAGATAACAGAACTATCTACGGTGTAAGGTACGTATGTGAGTTGGCAAATGAAAATAGGGAAGAAAGCTGACGCTAATTGCGGCGCAGGCGAATAAGTAGCCACGTTAATTGGTAACGGAAATAAAATATGAAACTGTTTTATAGGTATATTTCAGTTAATTGTTAAGTATTAGTTTCACGGAGAAAAATTCAGAGTGGAAAGATTTCTAGTGCTCATAGCACTAAATTTACTTAAAACAGGTATACCACAAGTGTAATAAATCCAGAAACACGGAACTACACTACAATGTCACGCAAAGGCGGTTATTATCACTATAATAATCACCTTTGCTACACTGCATACTACACTTAGTATTGCGCATAAATTTTCATACTAAGACTTACAATTTTTTTCAGTTTAATATATGCTATATTCACACAAAAGTAATTGATAATATTCACTGTAAGTACTTATTCTATAAACTGCGGTATTATCGTTCTGAAGAACAAATAAGGAAATAATCCCGCCACGTGTTAGGTTCCGTACAATGAATTACGAACCATACGTACGCAAAATGTCATATATATAAAATGTATAAATATGATTCTTTCCTAGCAAGTTTGATAGAAAATAGAAGTGGACTGGGCATATCTAGTCCATCTACAATCCATCTGTCATCCTTATTCCTAGCAACATATAGTTAAGAATAAGGATGACAGATGGACTGTAACGTTGGTAAATTGTCAGAGACAGATAAGATGGATCCGTTGTTTTAGAAAATACTTATGTAGGTGTATAGGTATTCTAGTGTACTGTTAAAGGTTGTTGATGATGAAAAATATTTTATTTATACCTAATGATATTCTAATCAATAAGTTCTAGAAAATGTATAATGTGCTCTCATTTAAAACGTCATTGGGAACAATTAGGTAGATCTTTGCCATTATTTTATTCAACCTTAGCCTGCAGAAACGGCCATTACATAATTGTACGAATTTATCCATGTTGACATATCATAAGAATTTTGAAATGTAAATTTCGAATTAATCGTTCCAGTAGACGC
Organism: Hypercompe scribonia; assembly: GCA_949316085.1. Lineage (NCBI taxonomy): Eukaryota > Metazoa > Arthropoda > Insecta > Lepidoptera > Erebidae > Hypercompe > Hypercompe scribonia. The sequence goes on from OX438970.1 coordinate 21,423,976, forward strand.
AGAGCATATTGTCCGTGGTACGGAACCCCAAGGAACTTACATAACGATTCAAAAGCAATTTTCTACTCAACGTTTATTTTAATAAATGCCCAGTTAATATTTGTGCTATCTTCTTTTGTTCTTTGCAATATATTGAATACTAGTCTTTTGTGTTTTGTTCTTTACTTACTGCTTTGACATCTAACGACTCTTGAAATGTTTAGTGTGACAAAAAAAATCATCTAAGCCAGAATTATACTGTTCAAAACTTACAGTTATGTTAACAGGTTCTGGAGCGTATGTCTACCATTCTGAAATGGTGACTTCCAAGGCCAGCACGAGTTAAAAATTGAATAAGTTAAGTTAAATTACTAATATACAATAGATATTTCCAACAAATTATGAGTGTGCGTGTTACAATCACTTGTAATAATTTATTTTACATACCCAAAAAGGCAAGGTGCAGTTAAATAAATTGTCAAATCAGTACAGTGACCTTTGACTAAAACTTAACGACATTCAATATTTGTGGAACATATATTTTTTTGTTTTATAGTTGTTGCAGACTTCTAATTCAAATTCTTTCTAGAAAAAAATTTAAACACTTCAAAGATTTTCAAAAAAGCCATAAACCATTGATTTTCCATTTTATCGTTTAATTGAAAATTTACACTACAAGTTTAAATTAAATATCATCATCACCCATTGGATATAGACCTCTCCTTAGACAGAAAAATTTGGCGTACTACAGTAGGCTGATCAGTCGGGTTGGTATAAAGTAAATTAAACAAATAATATAGCCGAATAGATCAAATTATATAACCACATCTTTAAAATAAATTAGTATTTAATTAATTTTCCAAGAGATAGTTGACGCTCCTTGGGAGACAGTACAGTTGGCCTAGCGGTCTAAGCGGTCGCCACGCCGCTCTCTACTACGCTGAGTGTTTTGGGTTCAAACCCTACATGAGATAACACTTTGTGTGCACAAATCTTTGATCCACACATGATGAATCCACAAATTTTTGATCTGAGCTTGAATGTTCTATTAAAATAAATGTTTCGTTTCGTTAAGATAAAATAATAATCATGTAGTTGTCAAACTCAAATTGGTGTTTAATAAAGACCAAGTTACATCTAAAATTTTATGAAAATTTGATTTGATCACGTTCAGTAATTTTTATTTGAACATGTTAATTCAAAATAAAATAGTGAGACGATATAAAAATATATTTATAATCTTGAATTTTTACTCAACTGTACATACATTAATTATTTTTTATTTGACGACAGTGTTGGTTTGGAGGTTAGTAATAATGGCTGTTAAGCCAGGAGTCCTTTAACGTATCTGCCTACCCTACCTATTCCGTTTCCGGTGGCTAATCAGTCAACACGTACGTCAAAGAGCTCCATGCGAAAATATTCATAAACAATGCAAAACAGTGAAAACTACCTTGTGCAAGTGACATTATAATAGAACTGTGTTTAGAAGGCGTTTTGGTATAATAATCACAGTGCGGAAGTTATTAATTTCGAAAATAAACCAAATACAATCATCGCCATTATAATCTAAAAGTGGGTACGTAACAAATAGTGTTGCTCGTCATTGTAGTGCCAACCTCACGACCTTTGCTTTGAGTTTGACTGACAAGTGACAGATAACACAGTGACACTGACAGTGACGGTGTTGCCAGTCCAAAATAATAAAAGTACCTACAAATCAGGGTTGCCACAACAAAAAGTGAAAATAACCAGAACAGTTAAATATGGACAAAAACATGGAATTACTTTTACCAAAACTTGATGAAAAATTAGATAAACAAGTCAATCAGATAACACTGGCTGTAACCAAGAACGTCCCGGAAGCAATAAACGAGAAATTAAATGGAATAATGGAAGAAAACAAATTCCTCAAAAATAGAGTGCAAGAACTGGAATTGAAACTTCAATCGTTGGAAAGAGTGAAACGAAAAAACAACCTCGTCTTTTTTGGAGTAGAGGAAATAGGAAAAACAGAGCGAGAATTAGTGGACAACATAAAAGATACCATAGAAAAGTCAGGAGTACAAATAAATAGTCAAGAGATTAGTAACGTTTATAGAATTGGAAGAAAAATGGAAAACAAAAATCGACCTGTCGTAGTTTCTCTCACAACCCAATGGAAGAAACACTACGTACTCAAGAACAAGTCAAATCTCTCACCAAATATAAGTGTTAAAGAGGATTTCCCCAAGGAAATTTTGGAAAAGAGGAAACCGCTCCAATCACAAGTGGAAGAAGAAAAAAACAAGGGCAACATAGCATTCATAAAATATGATAAACTCGTAGTGAAAAAACCAAAGGACAAAAATAGAGAAAAAAGAAGAAGAGAACCATCAGACTCTCCCAACCAAGAAACACAGAAAAAAGCTAGTTTAAGCAAAAAACCACAACCTCTCACTACGGCCCAGAAAAAAGAAACTATACGACCAAACATACTAAATTACGTTGAAAAAACAAACTCTGACACCTACACTAATACCCCAAAAAACTAATTAAAAACCTCGGAAACTGGAAACAAACAGAAAAGGCTACAACAAGTATACTAAACCGTAAACAACAAATAATATGTCTCCCACAACGGCTGGTCCCCGCGGGAGCACTAGACCAAAACCCTCCAGAAAAAAGAAACAAAATATTTAACATCGCAGCACTTAACACAAGAACTCTTAGAACACAAGAAAGCTTGCTCGAATTGGACAAGGCGCTGTAAAGTGTAAAATATGATATCCTGGGCATTAGTGAAATGAGAAGATTAGGAGAGAAAATAACAGAACTAAATGAGTACATACTTTATCATAAAGGCGAAACACAGGGCCAAAGAGGAGTAGGATTTATAATTAAAAAAGCAATGAAAACACATATACAAGAACTGATAGGAATCTTAGACAGAATAGCAATACTAAATATTAATTTACCAACATATCAAAAACTATGGACACTTATACAAGTATATGCACCTACAGAACTAGCACCAGAAAGCGAAAGCGATGCTTTTTACTGCACCCTGTCAGATGTTGTAAAAAAATACCATAATAACTTCATCATGGTTATGGGTGACTTTAATGCACAAGTAGGCTGCAGAGAACCTGGCGAAGAACTGATACTGGGCAAATATGGTTATGGAAAGAGGAGTGCCAACGGACACAGACTAATTAAACTTCTACTACAAAACAACTTAACGCTACTAAACTCAGTCTTCAAAAAGGACCCTAAAACCAAGTGGACCTGGCTATCACCTGATGGCAAATATAAAAACGAAATTGACTTTATTATAACTAATAAGCCCATTTTTTTTACTGATACACACATTATTCAAAATCTAAATTTTAATACGAATCACCGAATGGTACGCTGTTGTTTAAAGAAGTACCCAACTAGAAGAAGTAGAGATAAAATTATAAATAAATCGACAGTGGAACAGCACAGGGAAGAAGCAGATTTGTCACTCATTAATAACCTGAAAGAAATAGTAAACTCAGATAGAAGTCTCATAGAGAAATACAACCTCATGGATAAGCAACTTTCAAATATGAGGAAAGGGAACATCATTAAAGAAGTGAAGTTTAGTGAAAAGATAATGGAGCTCCTAAAAGAAAGAAAAGCACTAATAGCAGATAAATCAAAAACTCAAGAAAATCGTAATAAAATATCTGAACTGAGAAAACAAATTAGAGAAAAGATAAAAAGGGAAAGAAAATTAAAAAGAACAATAAGACTGGAAGAGGAAATCCAAAGAACAGGGGGAACAAGAAAAGCTTTCAAGGAATTAAGAGAATGTGGCAAGGAATGGATACCAAAGCTAAAAAACAACAGATCTAAACAAGTATTAAATCGTAGAAGAATCCAATGTGTGGCCACAGACTTCTACCGGACTCTTTACTCGAACAACGACACCGAACGGGAAAAAAACGCCTATATAAACCCTAGCACGAGCTGTAAAAATGTCCCACCAATACTTTTGCAGGAAGTACGGAAAGCCATAATGTCACAAAAGTTAGAAAAAGCTCCAGGACCCGACAATATAACAAACGAGCTAATCAGAGGCATCGAAGAGGAAATAACCCCAATCCTAACCAAGATGTTTAATGAGATTGCAACATCAGGCAAAATCCCGAAACAATAGAACGAATCATATATCATACTACTCCATAAGAAAGTAGATAAAGATGATATCGGCAACTATAGACCAATTAGCCTGATATCAAATGTTTACAAAGTCTTCGCAAAAGTAATCTTAGAAAGAATAACTAGAGTCTTAGACGAAAACCAACCGATTGAACAGGCAGGATTTAGAAAACATTATAGCACAATAGACCACATCCACACAATCAAACAAGTCTTTGAAAAGTACAATGAATACCAGAAGATACTCTATATCTGCTTTATAGACTATTCCAAAGCATTTGATAGTCTAAAACATAAATTTATCTGGCTGAGTCTAAAAGAGCAAGGTGTGGAGGAGGTCTACATAGAACTAATTAAATCCATCTACAAAGAAAGTAGAAGCCGCATTAAACTAGAGTCAACTGGAGACCCCTTCTCAATCAACAGAGGCGTGAGACAAGGAGACCCATTATCTCCTAAGCTCTTTAATGCGGTACTGGAACACATATTTAGACAACTGGACTGGGATAACTATGGGATACTAATCAATGGTAGCCGCCTCAACCACTTGAGATTTGCTGATGACATTGTCATATTAGAAGAAGACCCTAAGAAACTAGAATACATGATAAAAGACATAGCAGAAAAAAGCAGAGATGTAGGTCTAGAAATAAACACTGAAAAAACAAAGCTAATGACCAACTCGATGGAAGTCCATATAGAGGCCAATGGAACTAAGCTTGAATATGTGAAAGAATATGTGTACCTAGGACAAATTATATCCCCGGAAGACCCAATGTCTAAGGAAATAAACAAAAGAATAGCTTGTGCTTGGAAGAAATACTGGTCGTTAAAAGAAATTATGAAGAACAAAGACTTAGGCATACACATCAAGAGAAAGACTTTCAACACATGTATTCTCCCCTGTATGACATATGGTTGTGAGACATGGACACTAACGGACAAGCATGGAGAGAAACTAGCCAAAACCGTAAGAGCAATGGAAAGAGGCATGTTGGGAATCAGGCTTAGTGACAGAATCCGAAATATAGAAATAAGAAAGAAAACAAAAGTAACGGACATAACAGCTCGTATTGAACATTTAAAATGGAGTTGGACCGGGCATATGCTATACGTTGCAAATTGTTCAAATGGAGCAAGCAAGTAACCCTATGGTATCCAAGAGGGAACAACAGAAGACAGGGGCATCCCAAGACAAGATGGAGTGACGATATCCGCTTAACCCTAGGACCATACTGGACTAGAGCTGCAGAAAACCGACCGAACCGGTTATTGGAGAGAGCTGGAGGAGGCCTATGCCAAGAGGCACACCGAAGTGCGAGATATAATTTAATGCATTCAATCTAAATGTAAAACACGTAATTCGGAATAAAAAGGCTTTATTATTATTAATAATGGCTGTTAAGCCAGGAGTCCTTTAACGTATCTGCCTACCCTGGAGTGCAGTACGGTACGTACGTATTCGTCTAAGAAATTTAATTATTTAAAACTTTATTTACGTATTTACAAAAAAAAAAGTATTTATGTACTTATATCAGTTGTCAGGTGCTCATTGTACAAGCTCTGCTTAGTTTGCGACAAGAAAGTTGTGTGTCAAATATCCGAAATATCCGAATATTATATATTTAATCCGCAAAAAGTTCTTCGTCATGCAATCATAAACAATTTGATATTAAACAGATTACTTTTTTTTTACTTATAAACTTCATGTATTAAATTTGTACATCGGTTAGGCTCTACACCCCGGATATTCTCTTCCAGTCAACCTGTGGATGCTATAGAAATATTATAAGAAGGGTGCAAATTATGTAACCAATTAAAATGGACACAGTTCACAAGTTAAGTTTATACATAAACATACCCACACCAGAACCTACCATAAATACAAATATAAACATACATTATGCATGACATGTCCTGCATATGAATCAATTCTAGTTCGACACTCGTTACATTTCTTATAGCCGTGGCATATGACATACGAGTATTGATTGTTTTTCTTAAAAATCAATATTTGGATGTATTCAGGGTTAAAATTCATATCGAAAATTGAAAATCTATAAGCTATGTGACGCTAATGGTTTAAATCATTACATTCTGGCTGATATCAATCATACCGATATTAATATGATATAACAGTTGCGTTATATCTTATAGTGACTGAATTGAAAAGTTGGTCTATTTACGCTGAAAATATTCAAATTTTTACACCAATCGTTGTCAAAGGACATCGACCACATTCTATGGGCTCCGGGCCTAGACATGGACAATTTGTTTGTGAAATAACAATATTGATTTTCAGTGCTCTATGCCCAATAGAAAAATAATATAATGAAGTTGAGTACCAAAATAGTTATGCAATAACATAGGTCAAAACAGAAAAGCAAACAAAGTCATATCCACAGGACGAGAGAGCGCGCGCAAGACGAATTGACAGGTCACGCAGGCGGGCAACATAGGTTGACATTAGCCAAGTGTTGCTAGGATAGCGTTATTTACTTACGTGATAGCACGAACGAGTAGTACCACCGTAAATCAAATAAAGATCTTACGAAAATCATTTCCAATATATTATTTTGATACTACTGGATTGTGATCATAACTTATTAAATATTTCCTTTTTACATCGCTGCTAAATTTGAAAGTGATGTACATTTAATTTATTGTTGTATATTTATTTCATTTGCTGTCAATTTTCAATATGAAGTGTACAGTGAGTTTTTTGTATATGTAAATGTGAAGTAAGTGTTGGTTCATAAGTTTAGGTTATATTAAGTAACTTTCTTATGGTTTTGAGTGTTGCCACGGTCTACCCAAATATCCTGCTGGTGGTAGTGTCTCGCTTCGGCGCGTTAATCTTGACTCATAATAGGTTGAATTCGCGATGACTGGGACAAACACACAATTAGGGTCCTTTCTTCATAAGACTAACTCGGACCCTGCACCGACTTAAAAAACAAGACACCTCTCTGTTTTCTGTGTTTGTAAATAATTAATATTATTTACAAATCAGTTGTGCATATTTAATATACACTAATGGAAAAAATTAAGGGATCAAAAAAAAGATCCAAATTTTTGGGCAGTTTTCAACAGGTTGTAACTTCGAGAGAAATGGTCGCACGGGAAATCAAAATAAAGAAAATTATAGCTTCAAGTGTCTAGTTTTTGAATTCGAAATTAAAAATTTTATAGTCTCCGCGGTTTTTGAGTAATCGTAGAAAACCCAGCAACAAAAAATTTTTTAAAATTTTTTTTTTTTTTTTGGTCTGCGGTCGTGGAAAAAATTGTTTTAGCTTAACCACTATAAGGATCGGATACCTTGTTTATTTAGCTTTAATTTCCTTTTTTATACACCCTGATTTGCCCACTTCTCGCTGAGATATCGGTTTTCAAATGGAAAAGGATCCTTTTGTCTTTGATAATCGATATTTTAGCAACCAATGATTCCACAGAAATTTAAAGGTGGGTTTCAAGAATTTGAATAAATTTCCCTTAACGACTGGCTATAGTTTTTCCGAAAAAAAAAATTTTCTTTCTGTCACATGAATTTGAAAATGCAACAAAAAAAGGGCTTTTGGTGGTTTTTTGGAAAATCAAGCACTGAATCGAAAATATTGAGGAAACCACTAATGTTAAGTGTGCCTTTTAGACTTCAATATATTCACAAAAATCCTACAAAAAACCAAATTAATCCAGCCAGCCGTCTTTTTGTTTCACTCGATCGAATTTTTGAAAAAATTAAACGATCACGTTTTTTGCTCTGAAAAGCACTTAATTTTTAAAACGGAAAAAAAAAAAAATCCTAGCTTTTCCCACATTTTTGTTCCAGAAAGTGCTTAAATTCAAAAAAAAAATTAAAAAGAAAAAAACTGTCGAGATCAAAAGAATCAAGGAATGCAGCGGCGGAAACGCGATAAAAATAATTAGGTGATGGTTTTTTGAATTTCCTTAAATTGTTGAGAAAATTTTTTTTTTTTGTGAATCCTTCTTTTTTTTTAATTTAAGCACTTTCTGGAACAAAATAGTGGGAAAACTCGGAAAAAAAGATTTTTTTTCTCATTTTTAAAAATTATGAGCTTTTCAGAGCAAAAAACGTGATCCTTTAATTTTTCCAAAATTCGATCGAGTGAAACAAAAAAACGGCTGGTTGGATTAATTTGGTTATTTGTAGAGTTTTTGTGGACATATTAAACTGTAAAAGGCACACTTCACATTAGTGGTTTCCTCAATATTTTCGATCCAGTGCTTGATTTTCCAAAAAACTACCAAAAGCCCTTTTTTTGTTGCATTTTCAAATTCATGTGACAGAAAGAAAATTTTTTTTTCGGAAAAACTATAGCCAGTCGTTAAGGAAAATTTATTCAAATTCTTGAAACCCACCTTTAAATTTCTATGGAGCCATTGGTTGCTGAAATATCGATAATCAAAGACAAAAGGATCCTTTTCCATTTGAAAACCGATATCTCAGCGAGAAGTAGGCAAATCAGGGTGTATAAAAAAGGAAATTAAATCTAAATAAACAAGGTATCCGATCCTTATAGTGGTTAAGCTAAAACATTTTTTTCCACGTCCGTAGACCAAAAAAAAAACTAAAAAAATTTTAAAAATTTTTTTGTTCCTGGTTTTTCTACGATTACTCAAAAACCGCAGAGGCTATAAAATTTTCAATTGCAAATCCAAAAACTAGACACTTGGAACTATAATTTCTTTTTTTTTAATTTCCTATACGATCATTTCTCTTGAAGTTATGGCCTGTTGAAAACTGCCCAAAAATTTGGAATTTTTTTTTGATCCCTTAATTTTTTCCATTAGTGTACATCCTTTCGAAGCAGAGACCATGTCAAACAGTAGACTGTTAATGGTTGTTGAAGATACAAGACGCTTCAAAGAAGAGAAATATAGAAATAAATCCTGTATCCCGGGTGACTTTGCAAATATACAAGAAACGGACACAAAGAACATCCAGACTCAGATCAAAAATTTTACAAAATCACACAAAGTGTTGTCCCATGAGGGGTTTGAACCCACCCATAATTTTGTGTACAAATAGAATAAAATAAATATTTATTTAAATAAATTTGAAATTTGAAAGTAGAATTAAAAGTCTACAACAACTATTTAACAAAATATTATGTGTTCCATAAATATTGAATGTCGTTAAGTTTTAGTCAAAGTTCACTGTAATGATTTGACAATTTATTTAACTGCACCTTTCCTTTTTGGATATGTAAAATAAATTATTACAAGTGATTGTAACACGCACACTCATAATTTGTTGGAAATATCTATTGTATATTAGTAATTTAACTTAACTTATTTAATTTTTAACTCGTGCTGGCTTTGGAAGTCACCATTTCAGAGTGATACACATACGCTCCAGAACTAAACGGTTCGGCTCTTCCTTCCTGTGCAAATCAGTTAAAGCCTAGAATTCGTTACCAGCGCAAGTGTTTCCCTCCCACTACGATCTCGGGTTCTTTAAGCAGGGTGTAAAAAAGCATCTCACTTTGCTGCCATAGCGTGGGGCGCCATACTGCACTGTCTTCATTCGCAATGAGTATGGCGACCACCGTTCTTGGATTCATGCTTTCCATCAGGCATAATAGAGTTACTTTGGTAGGTTTCTATACAAAAAAAAAGAAAGCAAAACTTACTAATTACGTGGTAAGGTATTAGTAGCATGGATGATACATGAATTATGCTCCAGTTCTTTTTACTTGATTATATCTATGAAGATACTTTGTAGCCCATAACTATGACTTATGTTCGTATTAAAATGCATTAACGCGCGTTATCATGTGGGTGTCAGACAGTTTTATTTCTCATAGTTTGATAGAGTCTCTACACACCAATTGTACGAAGGCAGTTGTTGGTAAAAGTTAATAATTTCTTAATGACGTGTTCAACGCATTATTGACTGCCTCGATGGCGTAGCGGTAACGAAAGCGACTGCTGTGCTGCGGTTCGATTCCTGGGTCGGACCAAATGTTTGAATGATCTGCAAATATTTGTTTCGGAATTTAGGTGTTTTTCTATGTATAATATGTATGTATTTACAAAATAAAAGTATATAAATATTCTATCAGTCAGTCTAGTTACAATACGAGCTCTGCTTAGTTTGAAACTAGATAGCGTTATGTGATAAATGTCCAAAACATTTATTTATTTATTATTATATATTACGCACTATTGCGTAAAATATTTTTTCTCTTGTTTATTTTTTCCTCTTCGTTATAGATGTAGTGGTAAATTTAAGATTGTAAGTTAGAAGAAATGAACGTTTGCTGTAATAGAATCATTTAAGTTTTTATTTTTGTTAGTCCATTGTTAGATATAGGCCTCTCCGTGGAAGGGGAGCTGTGGCCTGATGGACCACTCACGTTTTAAGTTTTCTCTTTCATTTTGCAGTGAAATTGTCTTCAGTATTTTGCTCCTCTTACAGCGTCTTGTATATTACTCAACTTCAATTTCATAGACGTTTAGAGACATTTACTTAAGTAAAGAGTTGCATAAGGCACTGTAGTGTAAGTGCCTATGAATGCCTCTGTCGTTGTCTACGGAGTGCATCACGTTTCGATTCAAGCAACGATTGCTCACTTAAACTAAAGTGAATTTAAATTTAAATTATTTTGTTGTCTTTTATTTTCAATTCACAATATGATTGTGATTACTCAATTTTCTCATTATATATTTCCTTTAAGTAGGTAACATTTGGTTCATTTTGTACTGGATTTAAGTAGATTTTTGCAAAAGGAGAATGTCAGATCCTATACCTCTGCCAAAAAGATGCCTGGTTATATGATTTATAACGTTTATAAAGTGAATCATTCTAGTTTCATACAATTATCATATTTTAGAATTTTGTTTAAAGTATTAAAATTCTTCTCCAAAATTGTTATAACTGCAATATATAAAAACAAACGTTCGTGTCGTCAGCAAAATCCATTCCTACTTTTTATAAACCTGCCATGCTGAAACTCTGCTTGTTTAGAAACTAGATGACATTGTGTGTCAGATGTCTGGAAATATAACTATTTTAATATGAAACTTAAATTATAAAATAATAATATCATATGTTAATTGATATTTATGAATAAGTCCCTAGTCTATTCGTAGTTCAAAATAATAATTTCTTTATTTGTAGTGTTACCCGTACAGATTATTCGTAATAATAAAGGAATAAATTATTTTAAATCAATTAATTTAAGACATTCATTCATTCATTTTCATTCAATCGATTCCATTAATTCTGAATAATATAATGTAGAAAGGTAAATTAACTAGTCATCCAAAGCAGACATTTTATTGGTGGACCGAGAAAATTGTAAAGCAATTATTTGATTTTAGAATATTGCTACGCCATTTTGTTGGCAGAAATGACAATTTATTTGTGACAAAGAGATACCTATCGACTTTAGTAGAGCCAATATGTAAACTACAAACTGAAATTCACTTTAAAATGTAAAGTTCTAGAAAATTATTACAAACTTGTTTATGAAGACGACAAATTTATATCAAACGATTTCACGCAACCAGTATAAATCACAGTTGCCATGTGAACGAAGAAAATATTCTGTAAAATGTTAAAATCGTGTTCTTAGTTCAGTTTTATATCCAGAAATAGATTTGCTTTTCTCGTGTAATTCGAAAAGGATTAAAGGATTTTCCAGAGTATGAGAGCTGAGTTTTAGACAGATGTCTGTGAATATAAGTCGTTAAGATATATTGAAATCTTAGGAAATAACATCCAGATTGAACGTAACAGTCAATGGAGATATTATGAGTGTGTATTTGTATTTAATCTTTAAGTTTGAGGGATTAGTATATTGTATATTGGATAAGTTTTACGTGAAAATGAAGTTTGATATGTTGGTTGATTACCCTGTTATGGGTTTTATTATGAGTGTACTCGTATTACATAACGAAAACATGTATTAAGAACTATGTTTTTAAAATCTTAATTTTTAAGTTAAGCAAATACAAGACCTCGTTGCGAAAGGGTAGAATTTTTATTTTTATATTTTTCATATTCATTAAAAAAATATTGAAAATTGACCGATCTATCAAATCAAACTTTCACATCCATTCTGTAGATAATATTCTATAGATATTCTGTAGTCATACAACGAGTTATTCACATGGGTTATTGTACAAGTTTCAAAAGTTACAGACAAAAGACGATAGTCAATATTGACAATATTTCGATATATTAGAGCAGAGATACGATTTTTTCTTACCTGAAGTTGAAACCAATAACTAAAAAATAGTAAGAGGAACGGTGAACGTATAAATAGACCCACTTGCTTATAAATATTAAAAAAAGTATTGCGTACTAAATGTGGAGAAATAAATTGCTTTTACGATTTAAAAAAATCATGCCAGCTTACAGGATCTAGTCTTGAATCATCCTGAAGATCATAATATTAATTCGGTAGACACGGCATTTGAACCGAAACATGACTCTCTCATGATATTTACGGGAGTTCTAAGACATTTTGAATACCCGAAAACCATTTAAACACTCGAGATGTAAAAGAAATTCGTAATTTTGAATTCTGATTAATATTTGGAAAGTTTTTTGTAATGGTTTCACGCGTCAATGTCTTATACGAACATTAAAATATTTTGCTTGCGTGTTTCATGAGTACAAAATAAACAAACTACATACATTGGGAATAATACAATTGTAACTAAATTACTTCTTAGATTTTTAGTTTTCAGCACTTTTTATAAATTAAATATACATAAAGAATTTCAAATATGTAAAAAGTTTCCTTGGCGTTTGCATTTCGCCCTGAGTTTTGTTTGAAGTTTCTTGAAAACGAATGGAACCCATTTACTACGTCCAGTGTCAGAAAAATCGATTATTTAAAAATAATATGAAACAAAACTGTTAACAACAAAAGATATTTACATGTAATAAAGGTACTTACAGCTCATCCTGAGGCAAATTCAGGGTTATACTTCCGAGAACTGCATCACCATACTTCAAGTAGCCAAAGATGCCCATTATACCATACAAGAGCGCTACAAAAATCATGGTCACGTTCAGAACACTAGGACACCCCAGGAAATGCTGAGGTTTTGCCATCTCGTTCTCGACTGGCATCACTACGTTGATGCCTTCCATAGCAAATATTGCTGTACTAAAACAGGAAAAAACTTTCATCAATAATAGCAAAATATAGTCATTTTACACACGGTTGCCTGATTCAGTGTTTTGGTAATACATTCAATCATGCTATTGATTAATTAAACATAGACCCAGAACATTGTTTTCATCACTTAATTTTGTATGTTCTAGGAAATTCAAATTCAATCCATGACTTGCCTAAGCAAGTAACAGCTGATCATGGATTGAATTTAATTTAATCCTAAGGTTATTAACCACTAATTAGCTTGTTACACTAAGTATTTATATAGAGTAATAAAACGTATAATATGATGTGAACACTATGATGATATAACATCATGATGTACTTTATGACAATAATTATATTACTTTTCTTCTACAATGAACTCCAAAATTTCTCATTTAATTTTTAAAGTGTGCGAATTTAAAATTACACCTCACAAAATGTGGGTACTTAATGTGCCTCCCCTGGCAGTCCGCTACGCGCTGTCGAGAGGAACGCACGTCTTTGCCGATTTCTCACCGTCCGTGTTCGTGACGTCACTTCGTCCGGTGCAGGCGTTGCTCGCCTCGTGTTCCGAACGCAGTGACAACAACAACATTCCACACGACCGCGGTTTGCACGTTAGCAAGTTATTTACTCCGCGCTCACATCGGCCCCTTCGGATACCGCAGAGTACACTGCCGCTTTCGGCCCCCGGTCTGCCACCAGCGGCAAGCCCCGGTGGGCCGATTCGGTGGTTGCCCTGTGCCCTAGGGCGCTGGCCGTGCTGCGCAACATCAAGCCGCCACATTTCAAATGTGAAACGACTTCACAAGAAAGGAAGGCATAATCTGGCATGCCGCCTCCGTCCCAAAGCCATAACACGTCCGCACGCCGGGCAATTCGCCCACAACATCAAAACCTTGGGGTCACGAAGCGAGTTTACGTCCGCTCCCGAGGCACAGCGTTGTCCGCGCTGAGCCGTGTAGTGGCTGCGGATCAAGCTTCCCTAACACGCGGCCCCACGCAGCCGTCGCGGCCCTCGTTCACTGGGCCAAGTGTCCAACTGAGTGGGCCGACTGCTGCCTTGACGCCGATGCCGGGAGCTGGGGAGGAGTTTTTCACCCTCCCCACGCTCTCGCAACCAAACACACCATCAACACCCGCTCCGTCGACTGAAAACCCACACGGGTCCGCAGCTGCTATGTCGGCTGCCGCATCCACAGCTGCGGCCGCATCCACAGCTGCAGCCGCAACTGCCTCTGCACCCGACGCCGCAGCGTCTACATCTGTATCTACCTCTATGGAGGCGTCGCGTCCGATGCCGCAAAGGCCAAAAAAGGCATCAGCCCTTCCGCCACGCTTCCCTGGACCACAGACAGTGGTCGCACCTGACCGCTTCCCATCTCCACCGCAAATGGAAGAAAGGCGAGCACTCTTCAGGACGCCCCCCTTTGACTTACCAGCATCTACAAAAAGCTCGCCCATGGAAGTCGTGGGGCCCAGCTACGCCACGATTGTTGGTAAAACAGCCTCTACTACCCCTACTACTGCTGCTCGCGTTGCTGCACTTGCTGCACCTGCTACGCTCTCCGGCGTCACCTCCTGTGCTGCCACTACCGCTGCCACCACCTCTACCCCCACCGCAACTACTGCAACTACCGCTGCTGATGCTGCTGCTGGGTCCGCTGCTGCTGGCAAGAAACAGTTAACTACCCGCTACCCACCCCTAGTGGTCGAAATACTTCCGAATTGGTCCATGCATTTCCGGGAGCTAAAGAAGCTACTTGGACACACACCAAATGGGCGCCCATTTGGGAAGGGAGTCCGTTTTATCCCGAAGTCGGAGCAGGAATATCGCACCATACAACGGTACCTTTACTCACTGGAGACAAAGGAGAAGATTTCCTGGTTTTCATACTCCCTCCCCGCGGAACGCAGCCTCAAGGTGGCCATCCGTGGACTCCCGGTGAATACACCACCAGAAGAGATCGAGGCAGAGCTCTCAGAACTCGGGTTTACACCAGAATTCGTGCGCCCCATACGAGCCCGACAGGGCCGTCCTGGGTGTTTGTACTTCGCGCAGCTTGCGCGTACTGCAAATCTTACGCCAGGTATTTATGAAGTATCAGAACTTCTATGCATGCCTGGCGTGCGCATAGAAGCATGGCGCGGTAAAAAGGGACCCGCGCAATGCCATAGATGTCAACAATTCCGGCATTCGTCTCATAACTGCCACAGACCACTTTCCTGTGTGCGTTGCGGTGGAGCCCATACCGCCCGGGACTGCCCACGCCCCCTTGATGAACCGCCCACGTGTGCGAACTGCGGAGGAGTGCATACTGCAAACAGCGCCGCCTGCCCTGTGTTCAAGCAGGAAACCCGGAACCGGAAGGCTGGCACTGTTGCACGCACATCAACAGCCAGACCACACACAGAGAAGACCATCACTGTCGAGGATGGCAATGCTCCCGCCTCGCTCATGGCAGCAGCAAACCCAGCACAGGAGAAGCACTCTCGTCGCCAAAGACGACGCCAGAAGGCGAAGACGCGAGCTGAACAGGCAACCGCGCCTTGCAACGAGGTCCAGGAGGACGCCGTGGTCGCTGCCCCACCAGAGGGGACGAAGGCGAAGCGGACAGTCAAACCAAAGCCAGCCCCCAAGCCGGTTACGGTAGACCTAGACCCCAGACTAACCAGCATTATCGGTACTTTGCAGAAGGTACTGGTAGCGCTACTGGAGAAGCGGGACCCCGTCCCACTGATCCTTGGCTGCTTAGCTGAACTGTGCAAGTCTGGATCTGCGTAGGCTGCATATACTATTTTGGAACGCCGACGGGATGTCAGCAGAGAAGACCAGGCTCTTGAAACTGCTGTTAGCAAAGCAGCAAGTGGATATAGCCCTACTCAGCGAGACTCACCTAAGATCAGTAGACAAATTTAAAATGAGCGGATACCATGTCTACCGGGAGGACCAACGCTCACCGAGAGGGACTGCTTACAGGGGATTAGCAGTCCTGGTCAAAAGGAAGGTCATCCACCAAATGCTACCAGTACCCACGTTGCAGTCTGCGTACGCCCTGGGCGTAGAGGTTTGCATAGGCAGCCAGCCCACCCGTGTGTTCGCGTTCTACAGGCCACCGGGGCAACGACTCGCAGTGGCTGACATGCACACCTTGCTGGAGTCACCGCTGCCCACTATAATCGCCGGTGACTTCAATGCGAAACACACGGCGTGGAATTCCAACGTCACATGCCCGGAAGGCCGCCGCCTTCTAGATGATGCAGACCGACACGAGTACCAGGTGCTAGGACCGGAGGTTCCAACCCATTACCCGTACTGCGTAGCCCACACACCGGACGTCATAGATTTAGCAGTCATCCGCGGCATTGATGCGGCTGTATATCTTGACGTCCTGGACGACCACCTCATCTCAGACCACCAGCCGGTGTGTTTGACTTTGGATGACATCCCGGAAGTGTTCCAATCACCCTCTCGATCGCGCCAAGACTGGCGGGCTTTCGCCGGCTACATGGCAGAGCACTCACCCTCCTTTCCAGTGGAGACACCCAATGAAGTCGACAAACTTACAACGGATCTCAATGTGGCCTTACAGACCGCACTTCGAGTGTCGAAACTTGACGCCACCGCCGTAAGGAAGCCCTTCCAGCTCCCCGCCTACATCTCGACGATGATCGAGAGGAAGAGGAAACTGCGCCGGCAATGGCAGCGCTCCCGATGCCCAACCATGAAGTCCCAGCTCAATACTCTGGCTGCGGAGATCTCTGCCGCACTAGCAACGAGCGCAGCAGAGTCCTGGCACCGCACCATCGAGCGAGCTAGTGAAGACTGGTCAGGCATACACCGCCTGTGCCGCCAGCTTTCCGGGAAACCTGCTCCGATTAGGCCCCTGCTGGCTGGTGACGGAACCCCACGTTACCGTGCCGAGGACCGAGCGGAAATATTTGCCGACTTCCTGGAATCGCAGTTCCGCCCAAATCCTGCCCACAATGTGCAGCACATAGCAGAGGTTGAGAGGAAGCTCCAACTATACTTTGAGCAGCCGATAACCCCGATCGAGGACTCCATTATCTTCTCCCCTGGTCAAATCCAGCGGATGATTCGCCGAACACCTCTCCGTAAAGCACCCGGCCCCGACTGCGTGACCAATGAAGCCTTGCGTCACCTACCTCCGCGAGCGATCGCTACGCTGACGCGCCTCTTCAACAGCATCCTTCGCACCGGCCACTTTCCAACCGCATGGCGACTTGGCAGAGTCATTATGCTGCCCAAGCCGGGGAAAAATATCCTCTTCCCGGGAAGCTATCGTCCCATCACGCTCCTCTCGACAACGTCGAAGTTGTTCGAGAAGCTGCTACTGCTGCACATGACGCTACACCTTCAGCCACGCGACGAACAGTTCGGATTTCGTGCCGGACACTCCACGACACACCAGCTCGCGAGGGTACTGCACGACATCGCGGTTGCGCGTAACAAGCGCGAGCGGGTCGTTGCGGTCTTTCTCGATATGGAGAAGGCGTTCGATCGCGTCTGGCACGCCGGCCTGCTGTACAAGCTGTCCACATCTACTACTCCTCGTCGAATAGTTAAGATTGTGGCCACCTTCCTGCAAGACAGACGTTTTCAAGTGGCGGTTGAAAGCGCCCTGTCCACAGAGCGGGTCATCTGTGCCGGTGTACCTCAGGGAAGTTGCTTATCTCCAGTGTGCTACTCTTGGTACACAGATGACATTCCCGTCACCGACGGCGTGAAGCTTGCGCTGTATGCCGACGACGCGGCTTATATTATGACGTTGAAAAATGGCGCCAACGCTGCTACCAAGATGCAGAGCACTCTAGATGCACTTCCCAATTGGCTGAAGGACTGGAGACTGACGGTCAACGTGGCGAAGACTCAGGCGATCTCCATAGGAAGTGTGACCCTACCACAGCTGAAGCTTATGGGGGAGAACGTCGAGTGGTCCGCGACGGTGAAATACCTCGGCGTGACCATCGACCGCAGCCTCTCCATGAAGCCTCACGTCAACAACATCATTGCCCAGGTTCGTGCTGCGCGTTCCCTTTTGTGGCCCGTACTATCGTCCCGACTGCCACTCCGTGCGAAGCTCGGTGTGTACAAGGCGTACATCCGCACGCGACTTACTTATGGTGCCCCGGCCTGGTTTGCGCTTGTTTCCGAGACAAACCGCCGTCGTCTGCGTGCGCAGCAGTCGCTCACACTACGCACCCTTGTCAACGCTCCTCGCTTTGTGCGGAACAGGACGATCTCCAGGGATCTGCGCATAGAGAGCCTGGATGACTTCGTGAGACGCCTGAGTTCAAACCTATTCGTGCGTGCCGATGGCTCGCAAGCCCGCCACCTGCGCGAGCTCGCGCCCTACCATCGGCGACCGCCGGACAGGCATGGCCTACCGCGAGATCTCGTCTCCGCAGCAATTCCTACCGGACTATCCCCAACACCCTAACATCCTGCGTGGTGCTGGCTGACGGGCGCTCCTCGGGGTCTCCATCCCCTGGAACTCGACCTCGCTAAGCACAGGAGGGAACACAGAGCGAGGCGCAGCTAACATGCTGGTCACAGGGACTGACACCCGGATATACCAACAGGCCCAAGGGCCCAACCAAGTGACCCGCCTGTAGTCGCAGGCGGCGCGGACGACCACTTCGACAGGTCGTAGACCTGGTAAAGTCACCCCGAGACTCCTCCCAAAGGGGTCTACGAGAAGAACCACAAGAGAGAAGTTCCCTAATGCTATAATGTAAAGTGCAATTCAGGTAAAGTAATAATAAAATACAAGAATAACGAATACTGAAAATCACAGAAGAAAGCTATAGATCATGCAACAAAGTTCCACAAGACTTGTATAGTAAAAAACACAACAACCAGACAGAAATTAAAGAAAATAACACAAAATTTTACAGAATATCTGATTTTAACTCTAAGGTTATTAATAAGTAAGAAGTCTATCATCATATACGTCTACTTGAAATAAAAAGAGCGCAGGTCCAGAAAATCTGACCAACGAGAGCTTAAAACTACTTTTGCGTCATATGCCGGCACTCTTTCACCATTTGACGTGCCTCTTTAACATAGTACTAGACTTCGAAACTATATCAAAACAATGATATATCTTCGATATCGTACTTCTGTTAACAATTAATATTTCTAATCGAGTCCAATAGATAACAGGTTGGTAGGTAGGATAACATTAGGTATAATGGAGGACACCTTCCTCAACCAAATCAGATTTGCGGACGACATAGTCATTTTAGCAGAAATGACTAATAATCTTAAGAACTTATTAGGAATGAATACTAAAAAGATAAAAATTATGACAAATGGATGGCAGGCAGGAGAAAAACAAGCATAGCGAATATGCCATTCGGTATAATCACTTCATATGATAAGAGTTTAAACAATAATTAAATAAAAAATACCTTTTGGTTGTAAAATGATGATAATAAAGATCCCAGAAACAAATATTTGAGATATATTTAAATTTTATGCATATGCCCTATATAATATCTTATCAGGACATGATTAATGTTATTGCTGCTAATTATGCATAATATATTTAATTATTTATGTACTTCGTTTTTTACCTTCCTGCTGAATGTTGTCCAAGCCAAAACCTAATTTTTGCTTATATGAATATACGTTTGCATTTCCTTCCTTTTTTGCCTATTGTATGTAATTTGCGCAATGTTTTAATATTTTTTTTCTACTGAGACTCTGATTTACGGTTTCTAAATCGACTCGATTTCCTGGTATGTAATATCGTTTTATCTTAGCTCCCGTTCTTGTAGTTTAATTACCAATTTAAGTTCTTTTTAAATCGTCAAATTTGGTCAAATATTAGACATACTTTTTATATTTGAATCAGATTGTGTCCTAACGTGACAATTGTGATATTCTCTTGACATCTTATATTACTGTGTATTTAAAAGTTTATGATCAGTTGTAAAAAGAAATATATTTATAAGGCTGTCACCGGTACTTTTGGCAAATTGAGATGTTTACGAATGCACCACACGAGCTTGTTAAAGCGAATCGAAAGAACTTTTTACATTACGACTTCGGTGGATGAAGCTTGTATCGACGACCCGTGAAAAAAAATTTTTGAAGTTACCAAAATTCATATATTGTATTTCTAGGGTAAAAATGTACTACGACAACGACCAGTTTCTGTTCTTCGTTGAGTACGTTTAATCATATGGTTTAGAATTTGCTTTCACTAAATATTTTATATTCTATTCTGATAATATATTCTGAAATTAGATATAGCACTTGTACATCCGTTTTATGTTATTAGCAACGTATTTATACTGTTCCTCATTTCAAATAATGACTTCTTGTATATTTTAAATGAGTATGGAGCAATCTTAAACTGTACTTTATCGAACTATGGCGCCTGCTTACAGTCACATTTAATATCACTTTTTGTAATATCGGGTAACTGAGACCTCATGCACGGCATGCACCACCGAGGCAGTTGATTCCTCAATTAATTCCTCTATTGATCATGATGTAAATAAAATATGACTTACCTCAAAAATAACGGCCACTTTCCTACGTTGGTAACCAGTTGAACATTATCAAGGGATGGCATGTCAGTAAACATATAATAACATGTTACACCGAAAGTCACCATCAGACATAAGTTAGCTAAGAATGAGAATGGCACAAGGAACTTCAAGTGACGTATTTGCGTGATGAGAATCAGAGGCAGCAAGAGAATGCCGCAGTACACTTCAACAGTGTATTTGTGGTTAGGTGCAAACGTGTCGAACAACTGAAAAGAAAGAAACATTACTTATTGACATTTTTTTTTATTCTACCATACCATACCACCTACCATAGTGACTTTACTCTGCCTGATGGAAAGCATGAAGAGGATCCAAGAGGTGGTCGCCATATTCATTGTAAATGCAGACAATTCAGTATGGCGACCCACACGACTCGTATGGCAGCCTAGTGAAATTCTTTTTCACACTCAGTTTAAAGGACCCGGGGACATAGTGGGAGGGAAACACGTTAATTTACACAGGAAGGAAGAGCCAAACAAGTTACACACTGTTACTATTATTATGAGAAATTATGATGAATTCCAACATCAGATACTTATTACAGGAAAATGGCTCCTTCCAAAATTTTGTTAAAACGTTACTGGACTGATTCAAAAACTTCGAATTAGGTGATATAATTAAAACAGAAAATTACTTAAAGGGATCTTAAAAAAATACAAAATGAAGTAATTGAAAAAAAACAAGCATAAATTCGTTCTGTTTGTTCTAGATGTGACCTAAGGAATTCTATATGTTTGCCATAATTGCGTTCTGTATATTAAATTGTAGGTCAAGTTATAACAAAGGTTTTTACTTATATATTTCAGTAACATTCTAGAAAATAAAGTATAATTTCATAAAGACTGACTATGTCAACAAACAACATCGAAAACTGAACGTTAAACAAATATTGTATATTCATACATGTAAATACTTTATTTTCTGTTAAAGAACTTTTATTATTTAGGTATTTAGATTTTTCACAGACCAAAATAAATCAAAGATTAACATACTTTTCTGTTAGAGCTCATTATTTAACAATTTTCAGTAACATTTATCAGTCGAAAAAAAAGTGTCAGGAACTTTCGTAAGCCTTTATCGTGGCGATTTTAATAAACTGTATTCACAGATATACAAAAACCACCCAAAGATACATCAGTCAAATCAGGCGGATTTAATAGTGGTTTAAGAGTGGAAAATTAAGGAATTGCCACTTTTAGAATTGATTATTTTGTGACTGCACTAGAAACATACCTTTCTAAATAAAAGAAGACGGAGTTCTGAGGTAACAATCAAAATATAAACAAAATAAATTAAGGACCTGCTCTTTTTTAACGTCCGATAAAAACGTACAGAGTCGTTAACTACATAATAGTCTCTAATTATTGTGTTTTAAATACTCTATAGCTGTTAACCTTTGCAAGTATTTAATTAGGTTATTTGCAATTTATTGAAAATTACAATTAAGTAGGTGCTGTCATAGAAATGAAAAAAAAAGCAACCAAAACAAAATATCTGACACAATTGTGACACACAAGCAGAGATAAAATGAAAACTCAATTCATATTGCTGCAATATTTCTGTGAGTAATATGTCTGGATCGCACGTAGTGATTGACAGATGAATGACAGAATGATATTTCATCTAAAACCGGGTGAGATGAACGAAAACAATTTTACTATCTGCAATACTATAGAGTGAGGTTCTCAAGTGGCTAAATATTGATGTGACTCACATACTCATTTAAAACTTACTGCATTGGAGAATGTTTGAAATTTAAAAATGTTTCTACTCCGAAATCCTTAGAATGATTTGAAAAAAGATAACATTCTTTGATCCACTGAAAATAATTTCTTGAATTATTATACTAAAAACAGTCATCTTTCAAATGCAAGATCCAGCAGCTATCTACCAGCTAAGATGCAAGAACCAGAGATAGATACGTAAAATTAAAGTTTTTTTCTCTCTGTGATAATAAATATAAAGTTATTCATGTATCATTTTTACTTATATTGCATTTAACTGGATAATTATAAGAACAGTTATGGCATACCCCTTAGTATTAAAAACTAAACTTACACAAATCTAGACAACAACAGCCGTAATTTCGATTTCTACCTAAGACGAATGATTGTATGAAGATCAAAAGTTGAGATGTGGTACTTTTGAAATATTTCTAATTAAAGTTAAGAAAGAAATAATGATAGATGACATACACTTCTAGAACACACGAAAAAGAGAGATCGAAAGAAATGTGCATAAACCATAAACTAAAAATAATTTCCTTCTATTATGCTGACATAACACACACAAATACAATTGTGTAGGTGACTGTATCGTAAATAAATACCAATGTCCACTTCATTAAAACTAATATCGCGAAACATCTCGGAAAATACAATTAACATAGCTTTCTATTGTTAGTACGAATTTCAATCAAATATACAGTGAAATATGTTGTTTAATTGAATACTCTAAAACAGTTGAGAAGTCTAAAACAGTCATAATTTTGTATTTAGTACATTTTTCAAAAAAAATTGTCGTTTTGACAGATGATAAAAAGTAACTAGTTTGACTAAGGTGTAATCTAGCCTACTTATATCCAATAATCTCTCGTTAAGATTATCTATCTACATCTCTACATAATCAAAGCTGAGACAACAGTCGACCCCTTAAAAATAGAATAGGTTGGACGGACAACGGTTTCGTGAAAATATTGGCCTATTGATTACAACTTGGTACATATTCAATCTTAATTATACCCTACTTTGTCTTCTCTTTTATAAAATTATACTTAATATCTAAATGCTCGGTCCTTTTCTGATATACAGGATTGTTTATTAATTTTATTGTACTCTGATTTTCAACATATAGGGGTACACGAGCATAAATTTCGCAAAAGTCATATAAAATTTATTCTTTTGGCAGACTCACATCCTGTTCAAATTCTGCATTAATTTTTGAAAGAGCAATTGCCTTTTGTTTCTGGCTAGACCAAGTAATTGGTCTATTCCATAGACATAGATAACCAATAGCTGACCTTCGAATGTCTATGTCATTAGCAAATTTGAATTTGAAAAGCTAATGACACTACTGCACTTTGCATACGATATGCAAAAAATTTTTGTATTCATCAAATATCTTTTCACTTGTTTAACTTCACTTCCATGTTGTTGTTTAAGATTATTCAAATATCTACTTTTCAAATTCACAATAAAGCAAATATCAGGCGTGAAACAAAACGTAAAAATAAATAATAAACTTATTATCTATCTATGTGGAAAATTGCCAATATTTCATCAATATTTTATGAAATAATTAAATTCACATCAGCTACAGTTTTAACGGGGTTGACATTACACGTGTAAAACTTTTGAATAATTTGTTTAATATGTATTTTCTGGTGAACATGTAGATTATTTTTGTATAATTATTCGTCTGTTTGCCTACCAATAAAATAAGTTAAATCTAATGCTTAAATTTTAATTTCAAGTAATCTTTTATTTCTTTAACTAGACTTTTACTGGTAGATATGATGATATTAATACATATTTAACCATGAACTTCTCTATGTATTGCTATAGATCAATTATTTATTTAAGGATTCGTCATTGCTTCACAATACATATTTGGTATTGTACAGTTTTTAAAATTCACTTAAATGTTTCTGTAACGTCTGGTTTTCGTGTTAACATATTCTAACTCCTTGATTTGACTTGATGCGAGTACAAAATACATCATACCTTATGTTTGGCTAATAGGGTCACTATATCACCGGGCTGCAATAATCGTCTATGAGATTTGTGGAACGGAAAATGATGTTGTTTTTATTAGCACAAGCTATACAAATAAAGTTCTTCACAAAACCCCGTAACTACATTATTAACATTTATATGCTCGATTTCTTTAAGTGGATTTCTGTTATATTCTTGGTTTAAGTTAGCAAGTCTTTCATGCCACTTTTCAATGTCATTTTAAGTATTTCAAACTTCTTATAAAGATTATTTATTTAGATTTGAGTACTCATTATTACTTCTACAACTCCAAAAGTACAAATACGTTAAAAAATGAAATGAACGTGGAAAAAACGTCAATGGAATTGTCGATTCTTACATCAATCTGGGCAAAACGATACCTTTTGATATTGAAAGTAACGGCCTGGAAATCGAAAGAAGGATAATAGGGACCTAGAAGAAGTATTGGAGCCTTAAGAAAATTTCCAATTGTTAGTAGAAATTATAGGGTAATGTTATGAATATCTGTCTCTTACTGTCATTCACATATTCTTACCAAACGTGAAAGTTTACGCGAATGTTAGGAACAAAATGAACTATACCAACGGAGCGTGGAAAGAAGCACCTTTAAAACTAGAAAATTAAAAAAAATCGTAATTCTACCATAACAAAAGCAATTACAGTAATAGATGTGCTAAACTGTTCTATGAGATTGAAATGACGATGGTCGGGCCACGTGGCAAGAATGAGTGACGAAAGATTGACTTCTCGGCTGATTTAATGGCTAGGACCGACAGAAAATAGAAAAAAAGGAAAACCTAGAAGTAGAACGGCAGATAAGTTAGTTTAAAATGTTACGAGAGGATTTTTTTTTGTTCATTTACTTAATACTTTTAATTTAATAATAACAATACATATTTTATATTTTTGGAACGAAGTTCCTTATCGCGCGTTGCGAAGGAGGCTAGACGGAAAAAATTCAGACGAAAAGTTGTCACGACACTTTTTGCTACAGTGTAGTAAGCCGTGTGGCGTGCGCATGTTTCTCTGTGTGTCTCCCTCTCTCTCTCTCTTTCTTATAGAAAGCAAGCCAATTATGTTTGTTTTGTCTTTTTTGTTTTTTATAACTTAAAAGAAATGAAAAAAAAATATTACAATTCCTTCACTAATTAGCCGAAAGGAACTTCGTTCCATACGGGTGTTCCTTGATACCTCTCAACTTTTTTTATGTACTTAGAAATATTTAAGTATGTTTATCACCGGTAATTATAGTCTTTGCTTTGTTCGAAATCAGACTATACTATTTTCTTTTTCTCTGCTTACTTGGGACATTTTTTTATTTGCACAAACGAAGCCTTTGATCAGTAGGCGTGAAATATGTACTTTTTTATATTTTTTGTTATGCATATTAATAAAAAATACTTAAGTATGTTTATCAGCGGTCAGCATAGACTCTGCTTAGTTTGAAATCATACGGCCGTGTGTGATATGTGTTTGATCGATAAGTATGTAAATACATGTTTCACATTTGTTGTGTTAAATTTGATTGTTAAGATTATCTTTAAACTGAATTCTATAAATAAATATGAAATAAAGTCTTTTTTTTTATTTAACCTGTTTGAGACTAGCTCGAGTGTTCGTACGTAGATAGAGGAGTACGCGTTCAGCGTGTTTGATTCGACTTCCACCCATCATCTCACTGAAAACCCTACTGCTAGTGACAGCCCGTGAGGCGAAACGGGCTGCGGATAGCTACATAATCTGGTCAATTAACATTTTAGACGCATGGTGTTGCACGGGTTTATTGCTTATTAAGATTTATGTAAACGAATTATTCATATGTTGCCTAGAATATATCGAGCTGTAACTAACCTCAAAAAAGTGTTACCGGCTTCGATGAGTTTACTTGATAGTGAAAAAAAAACTGTATTATTAATTTTGTGGAGGGATGGGTGTCATGTCCCTCTGACACAAAGGGAACATCCTCCAACCAGGTGAGGTGATCATGCCTGGGGGCCGCGATCCAACAGTTGATATTGGGATGTTGTATATATGCTAATCACCAAGAGAATCTCTATTTCGCGACACAGGATCAGTAGTTACTCCATAGCTCAATATACTCCATAGTTCGATGTATCTTCGCTAGATGGCACTATATTATAATTTTTCTATTTTCGCTGTATGTGGAAGTTGCCACAATTTGATACCCATAAATCTCTGAATATTATCAAATGAAATATAAAAAAAACTATCAGACAGATTTCTAAAAAACTTATACAAAAAAAAAATTCAGAAAGACTATACTAGATCATACTAGATCGTGTGATTTATTATTTAATAAATTTGTGTGCAGAAACAATGCTCATTATTGACGTAATTTGCTCAAGGTCAGCATTCTAAGCTGTCAAGGCACTGTTGAATGTACGGTTTATTATTATGTCAATATCAATTATTTGCTGGCTGAGTATTTTTATTAGGAATTCAAGTCTATCAGTCTCTTGAAATGAACCTGATCTCTGTTAGATGGTATTAGAAAATCAACATAGCATATTGATGCAACTATACTTTTAGATATGATTAAAATCGTATCTGTAAATAATCAGAACATTACCTAAGCTAAGAGATTAGATAATGTTTCAACTATGTATGTATGTATAATACGTAATTTGTTTCTAAATTTGTTTAAATTTAGTTACCATGTCATGAAATTTAAATAAGTCTAAAATTGAATTCACATCAGAAGATTTTGGGGCCTCAAATGAATATTTGTGTAGGTATTTTTGTAAGCTCTGTAGCGTAAAACATGACTAATAAATGTTTTAAAATTACTGTTTTTACTTATTTACGATATGTGAATGGTTAGCCGCTTATTTCACAAGGTTTTATAGCCACTGCTCTGTTCTTAAAAGCCATAGTATAAATAAATAAGGCTAGAAGATCCAGAGATTATCACAAATAAATTTTCAGCTTTCACATATTTTTGTACCAAAGAAATCGTCACAGTTAATCTATACGAGTGATGAATTTTTAGAATAATTTGGTACAAATTGTCTCTTAGAAATACTTGGTATTGTTATTGAATAGACTACTAAGTCTGTTTATTGAACCGACCGTACTTATCCGTATCTTTGAGATATCGAAAAAACATTTACCCTTCATAAACACACGAAATATCACTAGATTCAACATCATATGTAATATGACATTATTTGTATTACTCTTAAAAATTCCAAAAGAACACGGAACATGGAACAGTTTCCTTTTTTGAAGTCAGTTAAAAACTAATCCAGAACGCGTTGTGTTATTTTTAACTCCTGAGACCGGAGGCCCATTGATGAAGGGGTGACAGTTATCGTATTAACTGTGTAAGCCTTACACTGTCACGATGACTGTCATGCCTTTTACGTCCCCAAGCCGGGTGTAAAAAAGCATCTCACGAGGCCGCAATAGTGTGGGTCACTATACTGCATTGTCTGCATTTGCAATGAGTATGGTGACCACAACTCTTGGATTCTATTCACGCTTTCCGTCAGGTAGAGTAGAGTCACTTTAACAGGCTCTTAATATAGAAAAAAAAACTCACAATGTGTGATACAAATAGAAGTAATAATAATAATAATAACAACATACATAATAGACATAGACATACAACACTAGCAACACTGAAAGCAGCTAGAATTTCTCAAACGTATTTTGTAAAAATATTTCATTTTCTTTCTGTATTATACAAAAAAAAACAACTGGAACAATTTTCAAGCGATCTACAATGCACAATAATATAAAAACAAGACTTTTTTACCAAGAAAAACCATATAATTACATAAAAGCAATATCTGTGTGAGACATGACATTTAAATGTCATGTCGAAATATTTAACCGAGTAATTCTAGCAAAATGCTGACGAGAGCCAAATTTAGAACACTAAAAGCACAAACAACATCCCTGGACTCGTCGCTCCGCTTCGCCTTGCCGTCCCCGGAAGCAACATTGGATGTTCCAGCCGTTGCAGAGGTGTCGAGCTCTAGCTCCAGCGACGAGTTTTTCTCTCCACCCACGTCGCCAAGACCTGTACGTCGGCAGGAGAGTACCCGGCCACCGACCAGCTTGGGTTCACGAGGACCACTGACCTCAAACAGGGTCCCCGCTACCGGTGGTGATGTGCGCCGCATGAAGTGGACAAAATCAATAAATGAGAGTGTCATGCGGGCATATTTTCGGGCTACAGAGTTGGGAACGAACCTTACTGCGTACCGTGTTAGGTTAGTCTCTCTGTTTCAGGAGCTTGAACCAGCCATCAACGTTTCAGCACAACGATTATCGGATCAAGTACGAGCTATACAGCGCTGTCACCTGCTGGATGATACAGTACTTGAGAGGATACGCTCTGACATAAGGAAAAACTTTACTATCCCCTCTTCATCACACGCTGCGGTGGCTAATAGCACACCTCAGTTGCCATTAGGTATTAAAGATGTTGATGAACTAGTGGAGATTGAAGTTATATCCGTAAGTACCCAATGTAACGATAAAATAAGGAGTGCTTTGGAGGATGCGATTCAAAAGTACCGATTTATAAATGATAATATTAGACCACGGTTATGCCGTTTGCCCATTCATAAACGTAATTTAGCGCTTGTGAGTGCCCTGGATTCGCTATTATCAGACTATTTTGATAATAGCGAAGATCTTAGTGATACATATTCAATTCTATACTGTGCGGCCATTGGAGTTTGTCGAGTAGCTGGTGTTAAATGTATTGAACGTGTAAGTGCTACTCGACCCGAGAATGGCGTACCAGCTTGGCAGTATAGAATTGAACGTCGTATTGCTGAGACTAGGACACTCATCGGTAAATTAATTAGTTTTAAAAGTGGTAATACACGGCCAAGAGTCATGTGCTTTGTGAAACAGGCATTCTTGGGGACTACCATTAGTCCTCAACAGTACATGTCCTGTGTCACAGAGCGCATAGACTTTCTAAAGCAGAAAGTTTATGCATGGGCAAATAGAATAAGACGTTATAGAAAACGAGTTGATCGGTATAATCAGAATCGAATGTTTCAAAGGAATGAGAAATGGGTTTACCGGAAATGGGAGGAACTGAATTCATGTGTGAGTGATGGGCATTTTCCAGATGAAAATACCACTAATTCATTTTGGCGTAACATCTGGTCAGTGCCTGTCACTCATACAGAGGGTGATTGGTTGGAGGATGTCAAACGTTCGTGTGAGACTATAACAGCTATGGAACCCATTGTTATTAATAAAGATGATGTAAGTTGTGCAGTCCGTTCATTACCGAATTGGAAATCACCTGGTCCAGACGGACTGCACAACTTTTGGCTTAAGTGGTTCCGAAGCTCACATGCGTGTTTGGCATCACAATTCCAAGCAGCTTTGGATTCTGGTTCATTACCACAATTTTTAACCATTGGTGTAACCCATTTACTCTATAAATCTGGTAGTGCCATGGATCCCAAAAATTTTAGACCTATTACTTGTTTATTCATCCTTATTTCGAACATTAGTTTATAATAATAATAGTTTATTAGCAAGAAACATTTCATTACTTACATATCACCAAGGTTTGGATACAAATATAAACATTTTGTGTTTGAGTTGATATGGCAAACGTTGTCAGCCGTACTAGTATGCACTGTGTGACAGCTTGCAGCGCCTTCCTTACATTGCAAGTGATTTAGACTATTTATGTTTTAACTAAAGCTATAAAAACGCGGTGATTGTAAGATCCACCGATAATAAATCCAAAGAAACCAAAACAAAATTAATTAAGTAAAATAAACAAAAGAAAATGAAAATTAAACTGTCATGCATGGGTGTGTGTGTTTGTGTATATACTTGCGTGCGCGCGCGTCTGTGTATATGCGTGCGTGTATGTGTATGCGTGTATGTGAGTGTATGCGAGCACGTGTCTGTGTTTGTATATGTGTTTGTGAGCGTTTATTGCAGACGGTAGTAAGTAAAGTAAAGTATCACATAGTTAATATAATATTACAAAACAGTTAAGTTAAGGAGTTAAAAGAAAAGTTATGACCTATTCTCAGTAAAAGTTGAATGACGACAAACTTATCGGTTCACGTACAATGAGACATATTATCAATATAAATATTACTCCACTGATTCTCTTCTTATTTAATGTGAACCATTCGTGTAGCGACATATTAAGAATACAGCGATAATACCACCCCTATCCATCTCGTGGGTATCGTAAGCTTTAGTTGAGAGTAAATTACGCAGGACAAGAGCACTGCATAAAGAAGAAAAATCTGAAACAAACCATGTACCCACCTATCTGGCCACTTTGGTATAGTAGGCCGAAAACTTCTTTCGTAGTAAAGACCTAAGTCCATTTAGTTCGTACCAACCCGTCTGGCCAGCGTGGTATAGTGTACCGAAACCTACTTTTTTAAGAAGAAGTCTATGTCCAGCAGTGGACTGGTGAAGGCTGTTGATGATGATGAGTATCTCTAATATTAAAGTCTGATACTCACGTCTTTAAGTGATGATGCGATAAATATAACATACACACTCGTTCCACCCAGACACACACCAGCCATAGCAGCATCAACGAAGTGTCTGTAATATAAATTCATCTGATAATATTATATTAAGATCGTACCAGTAAAATAAAGACATAAATGACTAATAAACTTTGAAGTTAATAAACTTAAATAAATTAATAATAAATAAATAAATATTTCGAACAGTTGACACACGACTTCATCAATATATTCAAACTAAGCAGAACTTGTGCTATGATTGCTAGACTGACTGATAGAATGCTTATACACTTTTTTTGTAAATACTTACATATTATACATAGAAAACACCCAAACTTCGAACTAAATATTTGTAGATCAAACAAACATGTAGGTCGACCCAGGAATCGAACCCGAGATCTCAAGCACAGCGGTTACATTCACTACCACTGCACCACCAATGCAGTTATATACTTTAAAATTTATAAAAAAAAATTCTGTACAAAGAAATTCTATCTTTTTATCCGCTAAACAATTATATGCTATTATGTGTACTGTTAATAATTATATGTGATATTGAACCCTGGCTTCTTATCTTCCGGTTCATTACCAACTCTCTTACTAAACAAGTGTACTATTTACAGTTATCAGTAAGTGTTAGTATCTAGTGTTCAAAATAAAATTTAAGAGAATCAAAAGTAAACATCATCTTAAATTATAATGCTTAACTTTAAAATGTGTCACTGCGTGTGGTGACGGATTAAGAATACTTAAATTAAAACTCCGTAGGACAATTAGAGTTCTGCAAAAAGTAGAACAAAAATGTTTTTCTTCTTAATGATAACTGCCGTACTAGGAATATTCTTGTGTCGCAGGAAATTTTGCAAACATATAAAAAACAGACGAAAAACACTCAGACTCAGGGCAATAGTTTGTGGATCACGCAAAGTGTTGTTCCATGTAGAATTTGTGTCCACAATATGAAGGTAGAAAACGGTGAGGTGACCGCTTACTACTACACCCTCCGTGAAGTCAGACAAACCCTATAAAAACCCACCGGCCAGCATACTAAAGTAGGCCAAAACTTTAAAAGCACGGTTAACAGCAGTGGACTGTTTACAGGCTATTGACAAGACTATAACATAATGTAACACTTTCTTACAGAGAATGTTATCATGTTGTAATTATTTGCAGTTACGTAACTACAAATACAACAAGATATTGCACAAACGGCTAACAGAATACATGACCAGCTTAACTTGTATTTTGTATTACTTATTGCAGTAAGTATGTTATTTACATGTGAAATGTAATTAACTAATTTTTTTTCTTATATATTTATAACATTAAAAACTTTGATGGTATCTCGTAAGTTTTTATCAATGACAGTACTTAAGAAATTTCTAAATCTGTTAATGACAATCAAAGTTGGCCTAGTGGTTTAAGCGCCACGCCGCTTTCCACTTCGCTGAGTGTTGTGGATTCAAATCCCACATGGGACAACATTTTGTGTAATCCTCAAATTGTTGTTCTCAGTCTGGGTGATCTTTGTGTCCGTTTCTTGTATGTTTGCAAAGTCCCCGCGACACAGGATTTATTTCTAATGCGGGCGTTGTTTTTTTTTAAAAAAACAAAACACAGTAATATTATGGTAGACTCTTAAAAGGCTGCATTGTTTCAGTTCTCGTTGTCGATTTATTTTTGCACGTAGTTGACACACGATACCTTTAATAAACCTAAGAGATTCAGCTCCGTGACCAGAAAACTACACTCAAATATTCTTTTGCCATGTTGTCTTTATTGAAGGATCGTGTCGTTTTCCAATAGAATATACTGTTCATTTTGATTTCATTAATATTTTTCCGCTGTCAAGTTGATCAATTTCTGAATTGTCTTGAAGATACAGGATGCATTTGTCTACAGTACTGTTAAATGTGTTTTACAGTCTTTTTATCTTTACGTTATGCCAAGTACAACTTTTACTTTATTAAATGTTTCAGAATAGTGCGTTTTAAGTTTGTTAAAGAATTCATTTCTCTAAAACAGTTTTTTTTCTCTCGTATCTAAGTATAATAATATCTTTCTTTGAGAAGCGTCGTTGAAACGAAATTTGTTTAGAATCATTGTAATTTGAAACTCGATGATATATAAATGCGTTACGATAAAGAAATGAACATAAAAGCATATAAGATTAAGGAGGCGAAAGAATAAAATAAAATATATTACACAATATGTTACATTCCCGGTCTCCTCTTCGTACGATGCGTCGCGGCGTCCCCACTCTTGTCTACTAAGCATTGTCCATATGTATGTATATGTGTAGTGGGATAGTAGATAAATTAATATTGTACTAATCTTGCTCCCGGTCCCAGCGTTCTACATTCTGCGTGTATATGTTATGTACAATTACTTTTCAGAAGTTTCTCTGCCGTGCGTAATTGCACACACATATTGCTTTATCACTTCGTTGTGATATCTTTTTTGTTTAAGCGCACCAAAATTATTTGGAGTATTGTTTAATGTGATATTAAAAAGATGGTTTCTTTTCTAACAATGATAAGATTCATAAGAGTAATACTTTTTATGAAACGTCTAAGAGACTGTCCTATTAAATTTGTCTCAACTTTTTGTACCAATTCACATAAAAAATATTTCAATAATCTCAGATACGAATGTTACACTTAAAGTGACTTAGACAGAGTCTTCGACACGTAGTTGAGAGAAAAAATCTTTTTAGTATTCTTAATTACGTGGCCAGTCAGCCAGCCGCGTGGGTGTAAAACATTTAACCACTTATTATATTTTTTTAGAAGTATTTACATCTATATATTTAAATAAATTACTTCTTCTGTCTTTGTACTGGTATTGGTAATGTCTTCGAAAAAAACTTTTATCACACATGAGTGCTTTTAATGACATGATTAACACATTTAATATGTAGTGGCATAATGCGTTGTGCTCGCATAATGATAGTTGCGACATGAATGTTGCAATGTGAATATTTTGTGTGACCCCAACGTTTTTTTGCGCTCAGTGTCACGTTATTTATAGTAAATATATACACACACATAAATCACTCGTATTTAATAATCTAATTTCATTTTATTTTGAGAATAGTAGATAATATTTAAGAAGTTTTCAAATCAAAACAAGAAATTACACGAGATTTAAAGTTTTACTTATAAACTTTGTTCTTAAGTGAGTTTCACCAGTAATATTTGTTTTTCATCAAAGTTGAATGTACACATTTTTGTTTCATTTTCTCAAATGGTAGGTTTTTTTTATAGAAACCTACCAAAGTGACTATTCTGCCTGATGGAAAGCATGAATAGAATTCAAGAGTGGTGATCGCCACACTCACTGCGAATGAAGACAATGCATTCAGTACGGCGACCCTCGCTATTGCGGCCTAGAATGTACGTCTTAAGTATTATTTTTTCATTTACAATTATCACAGCCATTATAACGAGGATAATAAGTATTCATGATGAGCAATAACATGTTATAAGTAATCTTAGTATATCTTTATTTTATATATCAGTGCTTCAACTACGAGAATAATTCAATGGAAAAAAAAGTGGAATAAAATTTGCTATAATTATTATTATGTTAAACTACGTATCTTTGGACTGTAAAATTCTATATTAATTTTAACTGTTTCTAAAATGTTTTTAACTTTAAGGATATCGACCACTCGGTATGGACTCCTGGCCTAGATATGTACATATTATAGTTGAAATAACAATATTATTTTTCAGTAACCTATACCCATGGAAAACTTAATTTAAGAACATTTAGTATCGAGTTGGTTATATAATAAAATAAGTCGAAACAGAAAACAGTACATTTATTTACGTTGCTAAAGTAAAAAAAATTGAGAATTTTGAAGAAAAGTATGTCAATGTCCTAGTGTTTCTAATTTTTGAAAACGTTTTCATTAGTAGTTTCTTTTATTATTTATTAACGTGGCATCGTGAACAATTTGTGATACTGTACATCAAATAAAAATGTTATGAAAGTCATTTTTAAATATATGTAATTTTGAGGCTAAAGCATTGTGACCATAATTTATTAAATACGAGTACTTTAAAACTGTCCACGTTTAACCTGAGATTGGTCAGAGGCCTTTAGTTTTCAAATTCAGCTGTATACCTGTACATTTTTAATTTTATCAATAATTTACTTACCAGTACATAGCTATTACTTTTAAAATATTACTCAATAACTATTGTACTTTTTACTATGTTTAAAGTAAATAAGTTTTTACTTCTAAGGCTCCTTCGTTATTGCTTTTCAAGGTGGATTAGTTAAATCCGCCTTGAAAAGCAATAACGAAGGTTTTCAAATTGCGATCATTAGGTTCTGAGTATATTAAATTGTTATAATATCGTCGTACGCAACGTCATCTATTGACGAATTAAAAGACTAAGAAGTAAACATTTATTTACATCTTAGTCTTTCATACAAAAAAATGTTTTAACGTTGAATAAATCGATTAGAATATTTCACTTGACAGTGATCTAATTCATTAGTAGTGCAGCAAAATAATGAATTTATTGCCATATTTTATTTAAAAAACCCAGTATTAATACTGTTACATACCTGACATGTTTTGAATATGGCCGCACTTTCTTGGGTCCTAACTTAAATACTCCTTCACAAGTGTCCGTGTAACTCAATAAAGGCATTTTGCTTTCTTTGCAAACATCCCGTGACGTAGCGACCTGTAAAAATAATGTCAGTTTAATTAAAAAAGGTATGTTAGTCCAAGAACCTTTTTACCCGACTTTGCTAGAGGGATGGTTATATTTTTCGATAAATGTATGTGTATAATCGAAAAAAATATGTATGTGTGTATGTTTCTTTTATATGCTGTGTAGTTTAAGCGGCTTGATGATTTTTGGTGTTTGATAGTGATTTAATAGATTGACACTAATTGGCACCGGATATTTGATTATCGTAACGATTATAATAGCTGGTTTGTAAATTTTAAGTGTGTGGGTACGTGCACATTTTAACACAATCAGTCTTTCTCTTATGTTTGATTAAATTTCAACAGGCTTTTTATAAAAACAAATAAATAATGAAACTATACAGTTGTATGTCATCACAATAGAATAATAAATAGTTAGTACAGAATTAACAATAGATAAGTATCACTAGTAAACTAAATAAAACAAGAAAAAAATTACTCATTCGAAAATAATGTAAACAAATATATTTAAGTAAGAAACATTTTTAAATGAATTTCTATTTTAAGAAAAAAAAAATGTCTTTTACTTTTTTTATAGAGACCTACCAAGGTGACTTTACTCTGCCTGATGGAAAGTGTGAATAGAATGCAAGAGTTGTGGTCACCACACTCATTGCAAATGCAGACAATGCAGTATAGTGACCCACGCTATGGTGGGCTAGTGAGATACTTCTTCACGCCCCGCTTAAAGGACCCGAGATCCTAGTGGGACGGAAACACGTGCGCTGGTAGTGAACCTATTTCTATTATTATATCTAATTATTTGGATCTGTTCAGGAGGAGCGTAGCATTATAGAATATTGAAGCACTGTGTATTATTTCGACATGCCAACGACTACTGATAAAACGTTAAGTAAGAATAATAAGAATAAAATGTGATAAATAGAAGTGGGGCCCGTGGCACTAAAGAGCTCCTTATCATAGACAGGACCATTAGCCAACAGGTACGTCGTAGTCGTAAGAGTCTGGCGACATGCTGGATAGATTATAAGAAGGCTTATGACTCAGTTCCACATACATGGCTTTTGAAAGTGCTAGAGTTGTACAAAATTGATGCAACTCTGTGCACTTTCTTAAAGTCGTGTATGAGTCAATGGAGAACAACACTTCGCTATCCAGGATGTCGGCAGACTGCGATAAACGACATACTTATAAAGATCGAGCGAGGTATATTTCAAGGTGACAGTCTGAGTCCCTTGTGGTTTTGTCTAGCTTTGAACCCTCTCAGCACTCTGTTAGAGGGTTCAAGGTTAGGCTATCGGTTGCAGAAAGATGATCAAATTATATCTCACCTTCTTTATATGGATGATTTGAAATTACTGGCCTCCACAAAATTACAATTGACGGCGTTATTAAGGGTCACTGAAAACTTTAGTAATTCTATCAAAATGGAATTTGGTGTAGACAAGTGTGCAGTCATGTATGTAAAGAAGGGCGTGATTGTAGAATCTGAAGGAATAGAACTTTCAAATTCAACAAAACTCAGATCTCTGTCTGCCACCGAAACTTACAAGTATCTAGGTTTTTCACAGTCTTTGGGAATACCAGAACCTGGTGTGAAACAAATGTTACAGGAACGCTTCTTTGGCCGCCTAAAAAAAGTACTTAAAAGTCTTTTGTCAGGCGGTAACAAGGTGCGAGCCTGTAACAGTTGGGTCATGCCGGTTCTGATGTATTCCTTTGGTGTACTTAGATGGACTCAGACTGAATTAGATGCCCTTGACAGGAGAGTCCGTACATTGCTGACTGCATTCCGCATGCACCACCCACGTTCATCGGTTATGAGATTGTATATTCCGCGAAAGTTTGGAGGTCGTGGTCTATTAAATATCAAGACTCTACACAATCGCGAGATATACAATCTC
The DNA here is from genome assembly GCA_949316085.1 of Hypercompe scribonia. Lineage (NCBI taxonomy): Eukaryota > Metazoa > Arthropoda > Insecta > Lepidoptera > Erebidae > Hypercompe > Hypercompe scribonia. The sequence continues at coordinate 21,461,677 of OX438970.1, forward strand.
AGAGAATATTTTCTACAGACTAATGTGGGAGTGCATCGCAATGTAGTTACAGTAGATACTGGTTTTACCCCGCTCGCTCTGGCTAAAGAGAATTGGCGCAAACCTGTAGTACTTAGTACTACTGATCGCAAGGAAGTATGGAAGGGTAAAGAACTTCATGGTCGATTTTATCGGGCCCTACACGGGTCTGATATAGACTTTAAAGCGTCGACGTCTTGGCTACGGTTTGGTGACCTCTTCGGAGAAACTGAAGGTTTTGTTTGTGCAATTATGGACGAAGTTATCATGACGAATAACTACCGGAAATATATCCTGAAAGATAGTACGGCTGACATCTGTCGGGCGTGCCACCGTCCTGGAGAATCTATTAGGCATATTATTTCCGGTTGTTCTCGTCTTGCTAACGGTGAGTATTTGCATAGGCACAACCAAGTAGCCAGGATCGTACACCAACAACTTGCCCTTAAATACCAACTTATCAATTTCGAAGTACCTTACTAAAGGTATGTGCCCGACCCAGTTCTCGAGAACGGTCGTGCTACGTTATATTGGGATCGATCTATTATCACAGATAGGACTATTGTTGCCAATAAGCCTGATATTGTGGTAGTAGATCGATTAGAGCGCCGCGCAATGATTGTCGATATCGCCGTTCCTCATGACGAGAATCTCGTGAAAGTTGAAAAAGAAAAACAATTGAAGTATTTGGATCTGTCTCACGAGATTGCCGACATGTGGAATGTGGATTCGGTGATTATTGTTCCGATAATCATATCTGCTCATGGATTGATAGCGAAGAGCCTCGACCAACACCTTAAGAGGCTCACGTTAGAAGGTTGGATCAAGGGTCTGATGCAGAAGGCGGTCCTCCTTGACACGGCCCGTATTGTGAGGAGGTTCCTGTCTTTGAAGCCCTAACCACCGGTGTCTTGGTCCCTGTACCCGATGTCGGTGGTCTACTACTATTTTTTATATTTTTAAATGTGTATTTTTTGTTTTTTATATATATTTAAAAATGTAACAAATATGTGTATATCACGAAATAAGAATAATATTTTTATGGATTACTTAAAATGTAAACTTTAGTATGATTTTTCATAAATTTTTAACGAGTTAAAAACAGAATCGGTTCTGCCCTTCATGTGTCTATTCGCTGCCAAAGTAAGGAAGCATTAACACACCGGCTCGTAACCTAACTCAAAGTCATGAAGAGACTTATTGTAAAAACATGACCGCAGTTTGCGGCTCACGAAGTAAAGTTACAATAACACAAGACTCATCGCTAACCGAACCAATTAGTGAAATTAGGAAACTCAGAAAGGAAACGAAGCAGTTAAAATGAACAAAGATATCAATCTTATTCGAAAAGACGTACAAGAACTGGAAGAAAATCTTGCCATTATTTCCCCTTTAATAGCATATATCTTAAAATTACAAAAAATAAACGATGATAAAGACAGAGAAACAAATAATTTAAAATTATTTGTATTTCTACTACAATTAGCAGTCAGTACACGAGAGCAATATAAATTAAAAAACAAGATAGAGATATGTGGCAGTACCGAACATAATAAAAAACTCAACTATGAACAATCTCTGAAAAAATAAATTTGCAGGAATCTGACATAAATGACATATTTATAAGTAAAGTTCCAAGAAAATCTTAAATAGACACAACCCAATTGTCGTTAAAGCAATCAGTAAGAAAAAAGGAGCTGTACTTATTACAGCTGCTAAATCTAGGTGTAATATTACGATAGAGAGTATGGCTAATGGCACATTACACAGCACAGATTCCTACCTGCTGCTGAATTTTGATTTCTTTTCTATGTTAAGAGCCTGCCAAAGCGACTACTCTGCCTGATGGAAGGCGTGAATAGAATTCAAGAGTCACCATACTCATTGGAAATGCAGACAATGCAGTATGGTGACCACTACTGGTACACTGGTACTAAGGCGGCCTAGTGAGATGCTTTTTCAGGCCACGCTTGGGGAAGTGAAAGGCATAGTAGTCATCGTGGCAGTATAAGACTCACACAGTTACCACGATAACTGTCACCCCTTTTTTGTTTTTTTATACTGTGTCGAAATCCCCACGGATACCACCGAAGGGTGGTTATGTCGGACTCGAACCGACCAAAAACCGCACACCGTCTCAGGTACCAATAACCAGGGGGCCTGATGCACCCTAGCCTCCTGAGACCCAAGACTAAAGTACATAACGCAGAAGAAAGATGACTACTTTTTTTAGCTGGGTACCACTTATTATTAATAAAACACAAAAGAAAAAAAATCCACCCCCTCCCCTTTTGGAATAAGGGATGGTATCACAGGTGATACTTTGGGACTGCATTAGGTAAAAACAAGGTTATTTATCATAATATTATTTTTATTTTCATTTTACTTGAGAATATGGCACATTAATCAGACCTCCTATTAAAAAAAGAAATACTTGTTAAAAAAGCTACTGGGATGTATGATACTCAAAAAAACAATTCCTATTCACATTAAAACAAAGGAAAATATTACATTCAGAACATTTTACAAAAGTTAAGTTCTTACAGTTAATATTTCTACATTTTGATCTATTATTTTGAGCCCCCTTAGCACAAATTGGCAGATGTTTCGCGTCTTTCTTTCTTTTTGCAATGTGAGGTATAGGTTCAATCAATCTGTGTTTTCTTGCAGAAGTAGTAGGTCTTTCAATTATTATGGGATCAGGGCTGTCACGAATGCTTGGAGTGGAACGTGGGCTTTGCTGTGGGGTATTGCGTGTCACGCGTGCAGATTGTGCACTTAAAAGTTGTGACTGTCCAGGACCTGAGTAAATTAATTGTTTTGCTAAATCCAGCTTGAAGTCCATATATTGGTCTATATCTTTCTTCTGACGTCCAGATTTTGTAGCATCGTCTCGATATTGTACCCAACCTGCTGCTGCAGCAAAGTCGAAGAAGTGAAATATTGTTCGAATGGTCCACTTACCAGTTTTTCCTCTCATAGGATATTTGCCAATGATGCGATCTAGCAAGTCAATGCCACCCATATATTTATTATAATTTTTTATAGCTATGGGTTGTGGTACTTCGATATACTTCTCATTCTGCTTGCTCCAGCGACGACATGTTCCCAATGGCTGGACAGCCGCTTCAGTTGATGCAACATGGATTGGTTTGCTATCTAACCACTTTACGACAGCAATCTTATTGTCACCTCTTACAACACAATCGTAACTACCTCTTCCCGCTTTTTGTAATGCCGCATCTGTCTTGAACAATGCCCTTTCTTTCTCCTTTTTCTTTGAATTCTGTCGCTGGTACTCTGGCACTCTATTTTTCATTAATGTTCCAGTTGCTTTGATTCTTCTTTCTATTAAATTATCAAGAAGAGGAATAGATGTGAAATATCGGTCAATAAAAATTGACGAATCTGTAGGCAGCGTATCTACAAGCTTGCACACAAAACGGCCGCCAAGATCAAGTTTATCAGGGGATGGATATAATGCTGATTCAATAGTTGTGCCCTTCCCCTGGTATAAATATAAATCAAGCGGAATACCATTACGATTGGCCATTAGAAAAACTTTAATGCCTTCTGGGTTTGGTTTCCCCTTCACAACTTGTTTTAGTTTGCATTTTCCTGTGAAAGGAATAATTTGCTCGTCTATGGCAACGCAATTATCCCTTTTATTTTCACGGCAACCCTTCTCTACCGCAGCAACTATAGGACGTACTTTCCAGAATTTATCAATTTGTCTGGCGTTTTGAGATATGAGTTCGTCATTTACAACCTTCAAACTCGATCTAAGTTGGAAAAACCGATTACGAGTAATTGTGTTAGCTATGTAGTAGACTTTTGTTTCCAATGCCCAGTACATTCGAATTCGTGGAAGACCAAGCACACTCATTGCCATTGAACATCCAAAGAACTGTCTGAGTTCATCAGGAGTCGTATTAAGACTTTTTCCCGTTCTTGATACGCTGCATACATTAGTACACTCGGACATGATTTCAAATAAACGGTCATCAATGTAATGGCTAAAGTACTGTAAAGAACTCTTCACAATAATGCTAGGATCGAATGAGATGTTCAATTCGTTTTCATATGGAGTAAAATCGAAGATTTCGGTGTGTTTCCATCGAGACCGTAAGTTTCGAGATGATTGAGATTGTACGTGAAAAGATGAGAGAGGTTCATCGTCCGATTCATTCCACTCTTCTTCATTATGAACCGGGGTTTCCTCACCAATATCATCCTCTGGACACGTTAGGAGGTCACCTTCGCCATCACTTTCTTCTTCTATCTCTGACTCATCGAAATTCAGCTCATGTAAGATATCTTTTTCAGATAGTTTATCTGTGAAAAAAAATCAAAAATTTTATCAAAATGCCCAAGGTATCACGTATGATACTCGTAAAAAAACGTTAAATTTTAATACAATTAATAAACTTTTCTATGAAATATTTGTATACATAGTAATATCACAATTTATAGTTTACGATTATACTATAAAAACACAAAGATAATAACAAAAAATAATATTTAACTTTACACGGACGCGCCATGTCGGGTAACGCAAAATTATCAAACTTGCACTGATCACTAATCATTAAAATTTTGACAAGTAACGATCGAACGTTGAATGAAAAAACAAAAGAAAGCTTTAACTAACAGTAGAACCAAAAAATACTTTAGAACTCCGGTAGATGGCGTGGAAAAATATTTCAAAGTGAACGTATCACTGGTGATACCGCGGGTCTCAGGAGGCTAGTAAGGAAATCCCTGGAAACCCGACGTACCTCAGGCCACCTACGGCTGCAAGTGGACCTCTCCTGAGTGGAAACCTCATGGTTTTTTTACGGTCCCCCTCCCCCTGAATGGTGCGCGCAGTCCGTAGTGCTCGCATTGCCTCCCTCAGCCTGCTTCTGCTAAGGTGACAGATGGCCTCATCTGTCACCTCCAGGCCTGCACTTATGGAGGAACTAGATCGTCTAATGATCTCCGTCGCCTGAGTTTTAAACCCAGCCGGCGGGAGAGTTCTAAACCTCTCTCGGTCCCGCTAACACAACCTGCTCGCAGAAAGATACGGCGGAGTTCCACGCGCTCTCGCTCCGCATTATGCCCGCAACCATGTTACCGAGCGAGAGAGTCCCCACTCCGATGGCCACCATGAGGTCACGCCTCTGCTCTACCCAGGCCGGGCATTCTGCCAGCGTGTGGAGCGGTGTGTCCACGGTCCGGCCATCGCAGTGATGGCACTCAGGCGTTGGCTTCTTACGGATCAGACACAGGTGGTCTCCGGAACATCCTTTTCCAGTGATCACCTGCGTCACCAGTGATCACCTGCGTCAGTCGGTATGAGAGGGTCCCATGATGCCTCTCAAGCCAATCCTCCATGATAACTATCACCCCTGCATCAATGGGCTTCCGGTTTCGCACTCACCAACGAAACACGACAGCACGGATGCTGTCGCTTTAGGTTGGTCTTCTGAGGGAGGGTAGTATTACCCCGGTCAAGCCGACCCGTTCGTGCTGAAAACAGCGTGGCCCTACTACCTAGTAAAATATTATATTATAATTAAATTTTATAATGGCATTACCCTCTCTTAAATTTATATTTCATAATATGTTGTCAATTAAATGTGACGACACTTGAAATTAGGCAACTCATAGATAACTTAAACACAGTACACCAATTAATTAATACTGTAGAGGAGTCATACCATGTCTTAAATAATTACGAAATAAAGACTGTTTTTACGAAGTCTTAGTCACAATTAATAGTTTTCTAGCAACTCTCAAATGATTAAACGTTGAATTTGATGTCATCATATTGATGTACTCCAAGCTGATTTTGGCTGCGACGGCAGATCTTAACGGAGACTAGCCTACTACGCAGGAGATATTATTGTGCACAAGTGTGTGCGTAAACACAGGTGCACTCTCTGTTCCCTCACTCTCACAATCCGATAGAACCGCTATAAGGCACAGGGATTAAGATCCCAATTTCCGATCTTCAGGCTGTTTTTAAATATTTCTGACACCCAAAAAACTCAATAACACTTTTTGATCCGATGCGGGCATCGAACCTGGACCTCTTAATCATCAGTTGTATGTACTAGCTGCTAGAATAACAGATGAAATAATTTCATGGTGATCAAAGACCTCCACTTCTATCGAATTATTTCACCTGGGGTCTTCTTTTCTATCACTATATACGATAACATAATTTATAATCAATATAGGAATAAAATAAATAACAAAAATATTAATCTTTTTGTGAAAAAAGCATGGCATGCTTTGTATCATATCTTTTTTATCATTTTTAACGTACCGTACTAATCAAATATTTTCGGCAACCCCACGCTTTTCTCAAACATCAAACCGATCCCAAGTTTTTGTTAGAAAATAACTTACCAATATATGCACACAATGTGTAGCAATGATGCCGACTAGTACAGTTCCTATACATCCCGGTATGAGTCCTGTGTTACTGAAAGCTGCTGGCATGGACAGTAAACCGGATCCTAGTGATGATTTCAGCAAGTGGAAGAAGGCGCCTAAAGTCCTGAGAATAAAAATGATAACTTTTAACAACCTGTGGAAAGAACACCGATCAATCTTGACCGACAAACGCTGAACAAACAAAGCTGATTTTTTATGTTAACAGTTTTAAACAGTTAATTTTAAGTATTTCACAATCGAATAACATCAAAATATCATATATTAAAATTAATTTTCATAAGTTCCTTATTTGATTTACGGCAGTACTAACCGTTCGTGTTGCCACGTAAATAAATAAGCAAAGGCAATAGGTAAACTATTCAAGGACGGAAAACGAAACAACTTATGATAACTTTTCTAAAAACTCAAAAAGAAAAGTTTAAAATCTCACAAAAATCCATACAAAGTGGTCGATGTTCTTTGTACTCTTTTTGCTTAAAAAAGTAAACATACTCTTTAAAGCAAACAGGCAATCAATTTTTAATAGTTGTTCAACATCCATTGCTGGGTATGTTGAATTAATGTTCAAATGTTGCTAAGAGTAAATTTCTTGGGCAGTATTTTTCATAATTGTATGTCAATCAACCTATCGCCGTCCACTGCTGAACGAAGATCTCCACCAAGGAACGCCAATCATCCCGGTCTTGGGTAATTCGTATTCATCCGCTACCAGCCACCTTCTTGTCGTCGGTCCATCGCGCCGCAGGGCGCCTTACACTACGTTTGCCCAATCGTGGTATCCACTCTAGTACATTTCGGCTCCAACGACCATCGGCAGTTAAATATATGTATCAAATATTAATTGCTTTATTATATTTTAACAATATTTAATGTGACAAAATTGTTTAATGTAATTTCAATACGGAACTTAAATACCTATATACTCTAATGCACACACTATGGATGGTGTTGTTTACTGTTTGGCAATTGTAATCGTTTTTTTACGTCATTCACATATTCAAAGTTGGTATTAACCTATATAAAATGTTGTATTGTATTATCTTTGTATTCAATTAGTCTAATTATTTACCTTTGAAATTCTTTAACGATAATAATAATAAAAATACCTAGAAACATTAAAAGCAGCTGGAATTTCTCAAACATATTTTGTGAAAATTCTACATTTTTTCTATATTATACAACAAAAGTAACTGCAACAAATTTTTGAAATGAACTACAATGGATTACAGCATAAAAACAGGACTTTTTAATTATAAAATACATTAAGAATACAAAGACATATCTGCGATGTGAGACATGACGTTTAAACGTCATGTTGAAATATTTTCACTCGAGCAATTCCAGCGAATATGATAACAGGAGTTAGATCGAAATAACTAAAAGCACAAATGACATCCTTGGACTCGTCGCTCCGCTCCGCCTTACCATCCCCGGAAGTAACAATGGAAGTTCCGATTGTTGCAGAGGCGTCGAGCTCTAGTTCCAGCGACGAGTTTTTCTCTCTGCCGACATCGCCAACACCTGTACATTATCAGGGGAGTATCCGGCCACCGACCAGCTTGGGATCACGAGGACCACTGACGTAGACCCTGCTACCAGTAGTGATGTGCGCCGCATGAAGTTGACAAATTCGATAAACGAGAATGTCATGCGGGCATAATTTCGGGCTACAGAGTTGGGAATGAACCTTACTGCGTACCGTGTTAGACTAGTCTCTCTATTTCAGGAGCTTGAACCAGCCATCAACGTATCAGCACAGCGACTGTCGGATCAAGTACGAGCTATACAGCGCTGTCGCCTGCTGGATGATGTAGTACTTGAGAGGATACGCTTTGATATACCGAAAAGCTTTACTAGCCCTTCTTCGTCATACCGATTTGTAAATGATAATAGTAGATCACAGTTATACAGTTTGTCCATTCATAAACATAATTTAGCGTTTGAGCACGTGAGTGCCCTGGATTCGCTATTATCAGATTATTTTGATAATAGCGAAGATCTTAGTGAAACACATTCTATTCTATACTGTGCGGCTATTGCAGTTTGTCGAGTAGCTGGTGTTCAATTTATTGTACGGGTCAGTACTACTCGACCCAAAAATGCTGTACCAGCTTAGCAGTATAGAATTGAACGTACGAGTATACTAAGACTAGGACACTTATTTGTAAATTAACTAGTTTTCAAAGTGGTAATACACGGCCAAGAGTCATGCGCTTTGTAAAACAGATATTTTCCTCAACAATACATGTTCTGTGTCATGGAACGCATAGACTTTCTAAAACAGAAAGTTTGTGCACAGGCAAATAGGATAAAACGTTATAAAAAACGAGTTGTTGAGAGAGAAAGATAGTACGGTTGACATCTGTCGGGCGTGCCACTGTCCTGGAGAATCTATTAGATATACTATTTCTGCTTGTTCTCGTCTTGCTAATGGTGAGAAGCACAACCAAGTAGCCAGGATCGTACACCAACAACTTGCCCTTAAATACCAACTTGACAATTTCGAAGTGCCTTATTACAGGTATCTGCCCGATTCAGTTCTCGAGAACGGTCGTGCTACGTTATATTGGGATCGATCTCTTATCCCAGATAGGACTATTGTTTCCAATAAACCTGATATTGTGGTGATAGATCGATTAGAACGCCGCGCAATGATTGTCGATATCGCAGTTCCTCATGACGAGAATCTCGTGAAAGTTGAAAATGAAAAACAACTGAAGTATCTGGATCTGTCTCACGAGATTGCCGATATGTGAAATGTGTATTCGGTGATCATTGTTCCAATAATCATATCTGTTCATGGATTGATAGCCAACAGCCTCGACCAACACCTTAAGAGACTCACGTTAGAAGGTTGGATATTGATCCAACCTTTGATGACTACCTGCAGAGGGCCGTCCTCCTTGACACGGCTTGTATTGTGATAAGTTTCCTGTCTTTGGAGCCCTAACCACCGGTGTCTTGGTCCCTGTACCCGATGTCGATGGTCTACTATTTTTTATATTTCTAAATATGTATTTTTGTATTCCTTTTGCATGTATTTAAAAGTGTAATTAGTATGTTTATATAAATGAAACAAAGAGAAGAATAATAATAAATATTTCGGTAATCTAGTTTCAAACTTAGCAGAGCTTGTACTATTATAACTAGACTGACTGATAGAATACTTATATACTTTTTTTGTAATACATATATATTATTCATAGAAAACACTCAAATTTCGAAACAAATATTTGGAAATCATAAAAACATTTGGTCCGACCCGAAAATCGAACCCAAGACCTCAAGCACAGCTGTCGCATTCACTACCGTTGCACTACAGATGTAGTTAATAGATCAGTGTAACTGACTCTATTTATCGAGATGATATGGAAATTGCGTTTTGCGATTAATATCGTTTTCTTAGATGGCAAAATTAATATTTTCTTAAAAATCAAAAACTTCTAAGCTAAGTTGTACAGTTAATTATCGTTCGATGTAAACTTTATAGCAGCTTAGAATTTAGCTGCAAAAGCAGGTGTACGTAGATATAATAAGTCTAAAATAATTAGATAAGTGTATGTATTGTGTATTAAGTTTAAAGTAGCTCAGCGTGCGATGGAGCGTGCGATGCTGGGTGTTTTTCTGGCTGATAAAATTCGTAACGAGGTTATTCGACAGAGAACTAGAGTAACTGACATCGCACGGAGAATCAGTATGCTGAAGTGGAAGTGGGCCGGTCATGTCTCCAGACGAACCGATGGTCGCTGGAACTGAAGTGTACTAGAGTGGATATCACAATTGGGCAAACGTAGTGTAGGGCGCGACGCGATGGACCGACGACTTGAAGAAGGTGGCTGGCAGCGGATGGATGCGAATTGCCCAAGACCGGGATGGTCGGCGTTCCTTGGGAGAGACCTTCGTTCAGCAGTGGACGGCGATAGGTTGATTGGTGATGTATTTACATGTACGAATGTATGTACGTATGAATAAGTATCTACTGTTCTGAACCAACATCAAATAGAAGGATTATCTTTGAGATAATAGTCGAGGCGAACAAAATATGATTTCAAATAAAAATATAATTATATTTACATTTTTCTGTCTTATCACTGTGTAACATGTGAACGTTAATAGATTGTATGAAACCCGTAAAACTGTACAACACACAACTAATACTAATCAATAACTAAACAAGTAACGCAACAATAAAAAACTATAAACAACTCAAATGTCTGTAGACAAGAATATGCATGCATGTTTAGTGTACGGACGCATCTCATACACACAAGGTAGATGCGGCGTGCTTCGCACTTACCCGTGGTCCTTTACGTCCCGCTGATGCATAACACTTTACTCTAACCTTTTGTCCACATTGGGGACTAATGATTGTACACTAGGTTCCATAACAGAAAAATATATTTTGGAAACTTGTTTACAATCGTTAGTTTCCAATGTGACCGATAATGGGATAAAATGTGGAGATAGTGTTATATTTCTTTTTTGTTACTCAGACTTTCAAATATTGCTTTATTGATCGATATTCTTGAATTGAATATTAGCCATCCCCAAGGGCGGCGCAGCTCTGCCACGTAGACAGCGGGTGCTGGACGCGGCATGTACTGCCAGTCATTAGCTAAGAATGTGTAGCGTGGCTTAGCGTCGCGCCGTCGGTATAGTTGCCATCTTTTTTTCTTATATCGTGATAGTTGCCTACGTCGGATTAATCAATAAATAGGAAAATGAAAACTTTATGTTTTGCTTTTTTTTTCAAATTAGTCTCCAAATAAAAATTGATAAAATTGTGATAAACTTAGCTAGAAATCGTGAAGTAGTAAGCATTTATTACGTATTTTGACACAACTTTTTACCGCATACCTAATAATTGCCTAAGATACATGTCGCTACGGCTCTAAATTGTGTATTTTTGAATAATTTCTTTTATTTTATAGACCGGGAACTATTTGTACGCTCATGTACCTGTGCTCATTTTAACATATGTAGAAGTCATATGTTAATACTTAAAAATAATACGTTAAAAGGCTCTCGAATAAGCGAAAAGGGGCTCTTTAACCTGAAGAAACAAAATCTGCAAAATCCAGTAATCCTTGACCTACACACATGTATAAAGTGTTCAATGAAAGGGGTCAGTGTACGATGGTTTTTTAATGATAATTCTATGATTTCCCGTCGAATATTTATATGTATTATAATGTTACAAATTATCTTGATTTACAATATCTAAAACAAATCTATTAGATTGGTATTCTGGTTCACTGTAGTGGATGTGTCAGTATAAATTAAAAACCACACATTTTCTAGTAGCAGAGCGTGGTTTTCAATACAGTTTTGTCTTTTTAGAATATAAACGATCGTCAAACGAAACGTCCGTTTTTCTCAAAACTTTTTCAATAAGAGGTTGCCAGTTAGAAAATTTATCAACATTTTTATCTAGAAATAAGCAATTGGGACTCGGTACTATTGTTCACTTATTCGCTTTTGTTACTCGGCGGGATGTCGGCAATTCTCACAAATAAGTTTTATTAATGTTAACCATTACGTTATTGAATTGTCGCCATTGTATGCTTACATTTATAGTTTTATTTTGATTTATCTGAACGAAGTGTAATATATGCATGAGAAGAGAGAGGTTTAGCCAATTTGATTGCATCGTGCATTATTTATACATATATGTTTGCTCTTCGCATAAGCAAGTTGAAGTGGCAATGGGCAGGCCACATCGCTCGTAGAACCGACAACAGTTGGGGAAGAAAGGTTCTCGAGTGGCGACCGCGTACCGGAAGACGAAGCGTAGGTAGGCTCCCCACTAGGCGGACCGACGACGTAGTCCGAGTCGCGTGGAACCGATGGATGCAGCCGGCATCCAGTTTTATGGCGTGGCGTTCTAGGGGAGAGGCCCATGTTCAGCAGTGGACGTCTTCCGGCTGATAATGATGATGATGATATGTTTGCATAAATGATAAAAAAATACTCAGATTAAGCGGCCTAAAAACTATAATATCTTGAATAAATAAAATGTCCTTTTGATTTTGGTTTCAAGTTAGACTTTTAGGTTTTAAGGTCACTATTCAAGTTTGGGTCATCTTGGACCTTTTATCAATAATCACTTCAGATCTTTCTCTCAGTTTGTGATACATTAAGAGTATTAGTTTTACTTACGAAGTTGGATGTGCCACGTTTCTATGTTCGAAGGGATTGTAGCCATTGTCCGCTTCACAATCCTTTTCAGTCAGCGTGATGGTAGATTGTGTTGTAGATGTCGGGACATCTTCGACGCTGCCTTTGACACTGAAACGAAATCCATTTAAATTATTAAGTCTTTATTGCTACTGTTCGCTAATCTTTAGATTATTTTTCACTATTCGTGTGTGTTCCATTATTTTGTTATTTTGAAATTAAAAAAAATATTTATAAATTAATATACTAATATGTCTTAAATTCTTTTATTTTGAAATAGAAGAATTTAAGACATATTAGGTAGGTACTCTACGCTGATTTCAGTACGAACGGACCTGCTTGACCGGACCAGTACTACAGTCCCACAGAAGATCAACCTAAAGTGACAGCATCTGTGCTGTCGTGTTTCGTTGGTGAGTGCGAGACCGAAGGTCCATTGATGCAAGAGTGACAGTTGTCGTGGTAAGTGTGCACAATACAATGCCATGATGACTGTTATGCCTCTTACGTCCCCAAACGAGGTGTGAAAATGCATTTTACTAGGCCGCCTTAGTGTGGGTCACCATACTGCATTGTCTGCATTGGCAAACAGTATGGCGACCACAACTCTTGGATTCTATTCATGCTTTAGATCGGGCAGAGTAGAGCCACCTTGGCAGGCTCTTAAATTAAAAAAAAAAATCAATATGACAGGTACCATTTAAAATTCTCACACTCCTGCCTCCTACTGGGAGTCATCTACAAGCAGTAGGTGACCCGAGGTACATCAGGATTCCAGGGATATCCTTACTAGGGTGCACCTGGTTTAACTCGCTAATACCTAAGACAGCGGTTGGTTGGTTAGTTCGAGTCCGATATAACCGTCAACCGGTGGTACCCGGGAGGATTTAAACCCAGCAAAAGAAAAAAAAGGCAGCTATAATTTAAAGTTGGCTCCATTTTATTTGAACCGTCACTATAAATACTTATTCTTATGTATTATACAATTTTACGATACGAGCTTACTCACTCATTTATAACATGGTAAATAGGATTCCACGCAACGCAGAAATAAATGTTAGTTTTACTATAGACAATAAGTTTTCCATAATATTATTAGTGTAGAAATACCGTGACCGGATAAGTAACATTTTCTTACTTTCGCTTTCCTTTTTGTCGCGACAACGTAAGATCATCATTCTTTAAGAGGATATTTTTAATGGTAATTATAATAACTGTGGTATAGCCTATTGTGAAATAGCATTCCTTGTATGTGTGCTTGTCCATTTGATAACTGGATCTTTGGATATTTATATTTCACAAAAATATTTGCTTCAAATATTTTAAAATTGATTCGTATTTAATTTGGTACCTTGACTACACGTAGAGACTATATTGCTAAGAGACTCGAATCTCACATGGGACAATACTATGTGTGATCCACAACTTGCAGTTCTGAGTCGGGTTTTTTCTGGATTCGTTTCATATATGTTTTTAAAGTTCCCGTGAAATAAATACCTAATGTGGAAGTTGTCCAAAAAAAATGCGTCTAGGTGTCCTAAAAGGCGAATTAAAAGATACTAACATTTATGATTCACACTATTGCTTGTAAATTTAACGTATAAAAAGCCTATTGAGTAGCGCTAACTGACCTACAAAAAAGTTACTACGTATTTTGCATAAGTTATTGACCGATTTAGACGAAGGTTATTTTTATACCTATTTCATTTAATCTCCATTAATTATGCTGTTATATTCCGAAGTAATAAAAATATGTAGATCAATAATACTGTATACTAGGGTTTACAGATGTTATCATCATTAAAAGACTTTAAAAATCCACTGCTGGACATAGGCATCTGCTTAGAAAGGAGATTTTGGCATACTATACCACGCTGGTAAGACGGATTAGTATAGGGTATATACCAAGTTTTCCTTTCCGGTGTTCCACAGGGGTCTGTCCTCGGACCACTCCTGTGGAATATGGGATACGACTGGGCCCTTCGAGGTCGTCTTCCCCCCGGGCTGGGCGTAATTTGTTACGCCGATGACACACGTTTACGAGTGGCCCTAGATAAGACAGAGGCCCTTTTGTTCCATGGGCCCCGTCGTGGTCCCCCACCCGGCGCCTCTATCGTAGTCAATTCGGTCCTCGTACCGGTTCAGGCCCAGATGAAATATCTGGGCCTGATCCTCGACGGCAGGTGGCTCTTCGACGAGCACTTCCGACAGCTTTCTCCAAAGCTGGTCGGCGCTGCTTCTGCCCTTGGGCGACTTTTGCCGAATTTGGGTGGAGCCAGCGTCGCGACGAGACGGTTATACACGGGGGTTGTCCGGTCAATGGCGCTGTATGGTGCACCAGTGTGGGCGGCGGCTCTGACCGCCCAGAATAGGGCTCGCCTCTGGCGCCCTCAGAGGATATTAGCGGTTAGAGCCATACGCGGTTACCGCACCGTATCGACGGAGGCGGCGTGCGCCTTGGCCGGAACTCCCCCGTGGGATTTGGAGGCGGAAGTGCTCACCGAAGTTAATCGGCGGACGGCTGACTTCCGGGCGGGTAGCGCCATACGGCCCCCGCCCGAAGAAGTACGCGAGTTTCGATAATCTTGACTAATACTGGTTAGGTGACATGATGGCTGGGGTGCGTATGCCATTAGTATAGGCATAAAAGAAGAATGAGTAACAAACATTATATATATATGTGACAATGAAGATAAAATAAATAAATATTCAATATAATTCAATAGTATACAATACTGATTATAATGTTTTAACATATGTTTTATATTTATGAGATAACTAGATCCTAGTGCTAGTAAGAATTGGATCATTTTGTTGATAAAAATATTGCTAACAGTACGTCTGATAAATCTACTTCTTATTGAAGTATTGTTACACTCCATATCGAGATAAAGATAGATAGCTACAAGGCAACCTAGTTGCTCTAGTAAATTCTAGGTAAAAAAGACAATTTCAGTAAATTTGTTTTTGATTGTTATAAACCAACTTATCGTCACAAGTTGTTATTCCCAACAAGTTTTTATGAGGTGTACTGTTTTGCTGTCCATTCAACAGTTAAGCACCGTATTATTTACGATACGCTATGATACTAAATTCTCGTCACGTTTATCTAAAGATTTATTCATGCGAGGTCTTGTCAAGTGCTTTTGGATTAGATGCTCTTTTTAACACGCTTTTATTAGATAATAATATTTAAAGATATAACGGGGCTATTTGTGTTATATGGCAACTAAATGGTGTCAGGTATTTATTTCTTTTTCTTATTTAAACGAATAAATGTCTATTTAGTATTGTGGAAGTCGCCACATCAATCAGCTCGTTAACTCAGCGGTGAGAGCACCCACATCGGGGTCACCACTGTGGAGGGACGTGTGTCATATGTCCCTCCGACACAAAGGGAGGATCTTCCGACCAGGCGAGGTGATCATGCCTGGCGGGCCATGGCCCAACGGTTGATGTTGGGATGCTGTACATATGCCAATTGCCACACGAATCTCTATATCGCGATACAGGATTAGTAGTTGCATTGTAGTTCATTACATTCATACGTTTCGTTCATACTTCATGGTTCGATGTATCTTCGCTAGATGGCGCTGTTGTATATTTTTCTTTGTGCTGTAATGTGGAAGTCGCCACAATATTATAAATGCTGAAGTATCTCTGTCTGTCTGTTATGCTTTTAGGCATAAACTGTTAAACCAATTTTAAAGAAATTATGCATAATAATAACTGTGATTATATAGTAAAAAGTAGACAGTGGTAAAAAGTAGCATGTGTGCTTACCATACATTTATGGAGATAACTGACATATATGTGGTTGGAGACGCAGTCGAAGCCTGATTAGGCATATTTAGATAAAGAAATGAACAGGGCTTCAGAGGTAGTAGACGGGAGCGAGACTGCAGTGGCTTGATGAGATAGAGATTGCATACCCTTACGTCCGATCTGGGTTACTTTTTTTTTTCAAATAAGAAACCTACCAAAGTGACTCTATTCTGCCTGATGGAAAGCATGAATAGAATCCAAGAGCGGTGGTCGCCGTACTCACTGGGAATTTTTTTTAAGTTTTTAAAAAAAGGTTTTAAGTGTCAGTGAAAAATAATTGGTATTAATTAAATGAACACCTTGTATTAAAGCGAATTCAGTTGTATTTCGTGTAAATCTGAATAGTTTATTTATTTATTTGAATGAGCTAATCTCAAGAACTACTGGTTCGAAATGTGGCAATCAGTGGAAAACGAAACGGATGGTTTTCGTACGTTCGAAGTGCATTAATGTAAAAAATCAATTATGAGAGATTCTAAAATTAGCCATGGGTAAAAAAACCCTATAAAATCTTTCAAGAAATGACATTATAAGTGTTTCTTCCAACCAGCATACCATTAGACGTACTTATATTTACCTACTATGCTATGCATCATTAGATTTGCCCATCATGACTTAGAAAAGCTATTTTGCAAGTCGTTCCTCGTGTCATTAGCATATATACGAACAATTAATTGTACTTTATACAGAACAGGAAGTCTGTTACTCTATCTTTATTTCCTACAAATACAGACGCAATTATTGCTTCTTAGAGAACATTTTTTTCAAACTGGCTACATAAACCGCATACTCTGTGTGTTTCTAGAATCTATCATCACAAAAGAATTTAACTACGACATAAACACATCTAAAGCGAGTTTGCAATGAAATTTATGGTACTATATACCAATGTTATAATTTTATGTATAATTTATTTCTCAATAGGTTTTATTTCTTCAATACATGATACTGTTTATTACAACAGATATAATGAAATAGCGAGGCTAAAGTAACCCTAATACATTGATTTTAAGAGTGAAATTTAACTGTAACACTAGTGTTGAATAATACATTTAATTAGAAGTCGATTATGAGTTGATCATTATGCTCGTGCCACTACACGTTTGAATTACGCTCACTACACGCCTTCGCGCTCATAACTGATTTTTTACAGCTGTCTGAAGCACATAAATGCGTAATGGAATTAAACAAATCTATATTTTATTTTTGATTAATAAGCTTTATTATTGACTATAAAATTTAAACATACAATTATTACAAAGCATATTAAAATTAAATATTAATAGCCTTTGTGTATAAGACGGTCTTGTCGCTTCTCAGAATTGTGTTATAAATAGGTATTCGCCATTCAAAAACTACGAGAAAAAAACTGTAAAAATTATTAAATAAAGGCTATCAGGTAGCGTTTTTTGTAGTTTCAATTGATTTAAAAACACATTTCTAAATTAAAAACAGCAATTTGTGGCAATTATTTGAAGGATAATTTAAAAATAATCGATGTAAAAAAGTTAGGTTGAAAATAAAATTCTAAATGTATAATAAAATAGTTCTAGAATCACGAAACAAAGCATTGAACATCAAACAATTTGCTGGTCTTGTATCCCTCCCACAATTTCAAAACCATGAAATTTTCATTCTTTGTGCAAGTAATACTGCTCTTAAATACACTCTCACTCAAATTCTGGATGTCAACAAATCATCTTCTTTTTAAAAGTAATGTACATATCTTAATTAATGTTATACCTCTTTATAATCTAGCATTTAGTATACGAATATAAAAGTTGTATACTGGTGTGTACGCATATCTATATTATATAACTATACCGTCCATATAGTGATGGATTAAGAATACGTAGTGTCAGCAATCCTAAAAAATGAGTATCACAAACTTTGAAAAAATCGTAGTTCACCCGTAACTTTCAGACCTAAAGCCGACCTCAATCTAAATTGGGGAAAAGGCTCGAAGGAAAAAGAACGAGGATTACACACGACTTGAATACAGTTTCTCAAATTGACAGATTTATTTTTAGCATTATTAGGTATTTATATATTTACCTTATGTGGTCTATTTTCGCTTATAAAAACCCTTTTAAGGGTTAACATACCCTAAGAAAGGATTTGGTATAATAAGTTAATTATTGTTTATATAGGTACTTATATACATATACTCCCGATTTCACTGTGTTTTATTGTAATCACATAATACATTTACATATAATAGATATATTGATAAAAAATAATTATTAGATAACATTATTCTTGTGCCAGGTAAGTACTCAAGCCTCACAGAACTGTGAATTGAAGTCAATTATGTGTGGGTCTTGATTCTTATCCAAATATTTTTGTACAGTTGAAAAAAATATAATCTAGTAACTTCATTGTAATACACTAATGTGGGTAAGTACTTGAACACATAATCATTTCGTCGATTATCAGAGTCCAAAGTCTTCAAGTTAAATCAAAAGCGACTGTAGTTTCTGTGAAGATATAAAGTTATTCAAAGCTAAAGTACCGAAAGACCCGCAAAACGATTTCGAATTTCTTTGAAGCTGTCTATATCATGGCCCTTATTTGTTAAATAAAATTAAGTTTGAAAGTTACGATAGTGCCTATCCTAATTCTTAGAAGTATGTAATCGATAAGTATATTATGTAAACCTTGGATAAATTTAAAGTTTACTCTTTTGAATTGTGGTATACTGCGTTGTATTGTTTTAATTCGATTTGATACTTCAATGTCAAATGCTAAACGAAATCAACTCATAACTATATTATGCTATTTCTATAATTCTTTCTAATTCTATATCTTATATATATTCTAATTATATTCTATATCTATTTCTAAATCTAATTTCTTTGGTTATATTACTCGGGTGTAACGCCATCTAAAGCTATAACGGTGTTGTTGCACAATTCTGTCTTTCATTGTTACGTCACTCGAGCATTACGTGCGTACTATTGTACAAACGTATTTGAATATTACGTCAAGTTTGTAACTAAACCTTTTTTATTATGACTTTTTGTTATAATTTATTTAACGAGTTTTGAAACGATAGACAAGAACCAAAGCGATCATACCGTAAGTGTTAATTGTTTTTGTGCCACAAAAAAAAATAGGCTGCGCAACATTGCCCAAATTAACATTAATATCGTAGAGTGAACAAAATGGTGCCTATCAACTCCTATCATTTTTGAAGTGGATAGTAGAACTCCATAATAAATAAATCATTCGCATAAGAGGCACGGAGGAGCTTTCTGTTACTTTAAGCCTATGAACCTATTGAAAACTCACGTGTGAATTGTAGAACAGTTAAGGGGCTAAAAAAATTTGAGCCATATGCAAAGTTCACGTGGACACGACACGCGTGACAACCATTTAAAACAGCAAGATAAACTCTTTGAACAATATCAGTAATGCTGGCAATGATAGTGCTAGACATCTCTTTAATACTGGAAGTCTTCTGTTTCTAAGTTTGTTAAATGTTTAAACATAATATAATATTATATTAACATCCGGGCCGTCTGATTCTATGTTAGGCAAAGACTGTGTCATAACAACCAGACTGCTGATTAACATACTTATACTATATTTGTGAACGCTACTACGATCGATTAACTACTATTACAGATTAATTAGATACACCCAGACACAGAATAAATAATTGTGCTCTTCATACATAGATTTGTCCTAGATGGGAGTCAGAATTATTAACCACTGGACCAAAATGCTCGTCATATTGTTTGAGAAACGGTTTAAAAGTAGATTATAATAATATTACAACAGAGACTTGGCTGACAGATTGCGTGTTACAGCTTCAAGGTGGATAACTTCTAGATCTAGTGAAGCGAATATCCGTCTTACGTCTTACGTCTTACATATTTTAAATTGAAATGTGTTATTCGTTAACGAAATATTGCAGCAAAAAGTGAATATAAAGATTTTAATTGCTTATTCAATTTCAATTAAAATTATTCGCTATCTATACATACCACCAAAATATATTATTTTGAAAAACAATTCAGATACTTTCATTTCTAGTTGAATGCGTTATTTCTATTTAGTTGGATACGGTAATAGATATCCACTGAAACCACACATGAAAAAAGCTGTTAACTTTGGTAAATTTGGTTGTGAAATTCAGAATACATGGATCACACAACAGATTATTGGTAAGTTCATTGTTATCAAGTAAGTACTGAAGGATTAAGCAAGTAGCCATAGGTGCTATAATGGTACTTTTTGTCACGTAAAACTTAAATTTGAAAAATAATGACTTTTTCATTATAAAGTTTTATTTCAGTGTCCTTGCTTTGAAGTAGTTTTTGTTTCGTTAAAATATTGTACTTATGTTTATTATTTATATCTTTCTGCGACGTCATTAGTTTATTTGATAAAAATTAAATATATGAGAATTGATGCTATGACGCTATGTCATTTATTTAACTTTCATGTTTATTGTCATGTCTCGTGTGGTGATGGCCTATGAATACAGTGTCACTACCTCAAGTCTTCCCATGGATGTCGTAAAAGGCGACTAAGGGAACAAAATATGCAAAGCAACATCACTGCAAAATAAAAGAATACTTTAAGCAAATACTATACCAACCCGTCTCGCCGTCTTAGTAGGCTAAAACCTTCTTGCTAAGGAGAGGCCTATGTCTAGCAGTGGATTGTTAAAATTACCCAAAATATTCCAGTTATAACGTAAGTATATTCCTAGTAGGTAATGTGAGATTAATCACTTTTCAAGCTTCAATGTTAATTCTGATATCAAGCAATCAAAACATTGTAAAACTCAAATAGGTGTTAAAGTATTTAGTCAATATTGACTGAAGTTGATTGAAAACACTTCTAAATTTCTAAAACGGCTGTAGTCCTTAAAATCTATTTTGATCTCTGTGATAGTTGTCATTAGAGTCATTTTAGAACTTATAAGGTACATACGAGTATTAAGTGTGATTCTTTATATTTATGATGTAATTTAATTAAGTGGTGTTAAAAATGACACGTAAACATTACAATTATATGTGATACAAAATAAAAGGACTTTTTAAAGTTACTTCGTTGGTTTCGTAGCTATCTCTCACAGATATTGAGCTATACGAGTATTTTAAGGACTGTGGAGTACAAGAGTAGTTGTTGTTGTAGTAGTTTGCTAGGTAGTAGAGCCACGCTGATTTCAGCACGAGCGGGCCGGCTCGACCGGGGCAGTACTACGCTCCCACAGAAGACCAACCTAAAGCGCCAGCATTCGTGTTGTCGTGTTTCGTTGGTAAGTTTGAGACCGGAGGCCCATTGATGCAGGAGTGACAGTTTTCGTGGTAACTGTGTAAGTCTTACACTGTCACGATGACTGTCATGCCTTTTATGTCCCCAAGCGGGGTGTGAAAAAGCATCTCACAAGGCCGCCTTAGTGTGGGTCACCATACTGCATTGTTTGCATTCGCAATGAGTATGGTGACCACAACTCTTAGATTCTATTCAGGCTTTACGTCAGGCGGAGTCACTTTTGCAGGTTCTTAAT
The DNA here is from genome assembly GCA_949316085.1 of Hypercompe scribonia. Lineage (NCBI taxonomy): Eukaryota > Metazoa > Arthropoda > Insecta > Lepidoptera > Erebidae > Hypercompe > Hypercompe scribonia. The sequence goes on from OX438970.1 coordinate 21,483,665, forward strand.
ATAGAAAAAAAAATATAAAGTGTTTTATAATTTCATTATAATTATTTAGAACAATATGAAGACATTTAGTTTTAATTCTATTTTTCTCCTAACTTGTGTTGATGAATTTAAAAAATATGACAGTAAAGTATCATCGGTTTGTTCGCAAACAAAATTAAGATTTATATTTATAAAACTACACACGTAAATAGCACTGCTAAGAGAAGGACAACTTGAAATACCTTTTGACCTGTGTAAATCCTCTTGGACCGTCACTGCACTGTGGTTTGCAGCTTGTCTGCGAGTGGTATGTCAGAATCGAATCAACTAAAAGCACACGGCGTGCCTTTCCTCGTTCCTGTTTTCATTTTTCCTAGAGGCTGAGTTAGGAAAAGTGAAATAAATTTTAAGTCAACCCAGCCAGCGGAGTATAGTATACCAAAAACCTCCTTTCAAAGCAGAGGTCTAAGTCCAGCAAGTAAAATATATAGATATATATATATATAGATATAGATAACGATCATGATGAAAATTGATAAAGAACATAGAATATCCATTTAGAAAGCCTCTAAACTCTTTCAGATTTAATTTTATAGAGTTTATTTCAAAATTTTTAAGCAGAGTGACTTATACTACGGTTATAGAGGATGCAACGGAATATGTACGTGTAAAATCTGTGCTATATTACATACACACACAAAATCGTTCCTGTTTCCCTAGAAAGCAGAGATGTATTAAACTCTCATTTTTAACCAGTGTTTTGATCTTACACAATAGGTGACGAGCTTGTTAACGCTAATCGCTGTTTAGTTTGCCAGAACCTCTTCCATCGATCAGCAAGTGCTGCACTTGCAGGTGTGATTGACTAGGGGACCTAACTTCTTGGTGGGAACCTAATGTACTCATGCAACAAACATGTGGTTTATTCCTCTCAAAGGTACAATGATATTCTTATATTTATAGACACAACATTAACAGAACCTTGTTGAGAGTCGGAGTCTGAGCTAGGTTCCAAACCTGTGACAGATCTCCAGTTCTCACCTCTGAACAAAGAAGAGGTACCCTAGTGGCTACAATTATCATATAACGTAACAAGAATCAAAAAGAGAGATAATTTATAAACCTTAGTGGTGTGCGTGTGTGTGCGTGTGTGTGCATGTGCCCATGCATGTACGTGTGCGTATGTGTGTGTGTGTTTATATGCTACCTGTAATGCAAAATAAACACAAGTAATCCATACTTATCGTTCATCTATTGTGCAAATATTTGTGTTATTGAATGTGAATGTATGTAATTAAGTTATAATAGTAACATAATATATCTATATTTATAATATTTATCCTACCACATTTACACAACATCATCTAGACTCAAACTAAGCAGAATTTGTTCTAAAGGTAACTAGATAACTTATACAAATACATATAGTTTTATGTAAATACATACATATTGCGTATAGAAAGTACCCAAACCCCGAAACAAATATTTGTAGATCATATTAACATTTGGTCCGACCTGGGAATCGAACCCGAGACTTCAAGCCCAGCAGTCGCATATACTGTTACTGCGTCACCGAGGCCGTCAAGTTATTATTCATCACTTTTAAATAGTTCTAATTTCTCATGTTAATTAACATCAAAACTTTTAGTTGGATCTATTATTTTGAAGATGCATTTAATTACAATAAAAAGTTAAGAAACACGATTAAGTTGTTTTCATTATATCACTTTCACTTTTTTATATTCGTCATATTGTCCTTTAGCTGCAATATCATTCAAAATAACCTTGTGATCGAAGCAACAGCTTCCTAGAAAAAGTCAGTATCGAGAAACAACAATATGAACTGTTTAAAACTGTTGTGTTTCTAAAATTTCTTGTACAGCTTATTAATGAAAATAAATGTTTAGAGGGTTAGCTACAGTAACTATCAATTCTCGATTTAAATACATTTTTCTTAATTCTTTCTCTTTTAATAGCATTATAAAGGAAGCATATTACGAGTACATTTCTAGATATATGTACGTTATTATTACATATTGCCATGTTGGTCTAGCGGTTAGCGTATGTACTCGTAACAGTCGATCAAGAGGTCTCGTGTTCGATTTTTCTGGTTACTGAAATACTTAATAACATCCCGGAACAATCCGGAATTTGGGAGTTGATGTATGAACCTTCGTGCCTCGAAAATGTCGGCGTGAAGGGTAACCGTTCCATCGGATTGTAAGAGTCAGGGAACAGAGAGTGCACCTATGTTAGCATACACACACTTGTGTATAATATCCCTTACGCAGCTCGTCTCCGTTGAAACTGGCCGCTAGAGCCGAAATCAGCTAAGTGTACATCATCATCAAATTATCATAAATTAAGTATGACTTTTAGAGAGTAATGAAAACTAACTGAAAGACACGATATAAGAATGCGCAAGAGGTAGGATGATGCTCAGAAACAAATGTTACTACGAGTATTGATAATTCGATGTATAAAGTACCATAAAATAAATAACTTGAGTCGCATTTGCTTCAATATTACCCAGAATTCTATTACCCAGGTTAAAATGCTCGGCTTCACACGTAACACTTCAAAATTTATTCATTGTTTCAAATACTTTGTGCAGTTTGAAAGTCACTCAAAGCTCGTTTACGCTTTTACTCATGGTCTGCATGTCGTACTAGCAGCTTATCCCGGATCCCTCCTGAGTGGCACATCGTCTGGTTTTAGTGGGGTCAATTCCGACACCCTACCACCCCGCGAACCCCGGTAAGGTGACGGCAAAGGGTGTTGCCATATGTTAAAAAAAGAAAAAAGATTATTACTCGTATTACTCACAGAACAAAGGAAAATGTTAGGCTTGTATGGGAGTTTTGTAACGTTTTTCGTATCTTATCATTTTTATATTTATTTGGTTGGTAATAACATCGAAAATAACATTTTAAATTGCCAGATTTTAATACTTGATTTTAAGAGTTATTTGTGTTCATAATTCACATAGGCTGTACTAAAGTCGACAGATATGACAGTTGGCTATTTGCTATCTGTCAATCCAGTTTTCATATAACAAGCTCTGCTTATTTTGATACTAAATGGCGTTGTGTCTCAGATGTCCAAAATATATTATAAATATGAGACTGTCTCGGCGGCGCAGCGGTAGCGAATGCGACTGCTGTATTTGAGGTCTCGGGTTCAATTTCCGAGCTGAACCAAATGTTTGTACGATCTACAAATATTGTTTTCGAAGTGTGAGTGTTTTTCATATATAATATGTACTTATTTACAAAACAAAGTAGGTATATTCTATCTCTTGATCTAGTTCTCATAGTACAATCTCTGCTTGATATCAGACTAGATGACGTTGTGTGTCAAATGTCCGAAGTATTTATTATTATTATATATATTGCTTTATGTAGGTATTCGTATAAAGTAATTGTAGAACTTATTGTATTGTATCATTGAATAATAGAGTACTTGTTTTTAACATCAGAATTCAATTATGAATTAGTAATTGCTTATTACAATATTATTAATTTTTAATTTGGTAAAAACTTTACATTAACGAAGGTAAATCCTAAGTTATTAATGATAAAATGACAGTTACATAGATCTTTGGTATATAGAATATCACAGCACATAATAAAAGACCTTCAAAATAATAACAGAATCAGTCAAATTTAAAAAATATAAATTCGCACACAATAAACTAAAAAGCGATGTCTTAATTATAATTAGCTTTTTTTATAACTTTTTATGTTGTAGTAGAACATAATATTTCAATTACAATTATTCGTATTTTTTGCGGTAAAGAATATTTTTCTGCCGCATTAATTATTATTCCTAGGATTTTTTAAAAAAAATACATATTTTTTTCAGTCTGTTAATTTAACGATAACTTTTTGAAGAAAAATATTCCAAACATTATATTTACATGTTTTATTGTACAGTAGGATGTGTTAGCGATAAAATTATTTAAAAAGCGATAAATGTATTATTTCCTGGCATTTCGAACGGGTTACACCGCTCGTGGTCACGGGTATCACCAGTAAATCAATGTGAATCATTCTTGTGATAAACAATACTCAATCTAAGATCGTAAACAAATAATTGTAGAACATATTGATAAGGAATATCAATGTTTTTATTCGTAATATTGATAAATTATTTTAGACTGAAGACATACAAGACGTATTTATTGTCAATATCTAAATTATGATGACTTTTTTCGGTTTTTATACATATTTGATGTCTAAATTGAATCATAATTACCACAACATTCAAAGTGTACTAAAACAGACATTAAAAACTATATTTCCTTAAACGATCGCAGCTTAAGTAATTAACAACAACCTCTATTATTCAATTTACTTGATTATTTTTTACTGCCTCGTTCGGTCTAGTGGTTAGCGTATGGGACTGTCGAGCAAGAGGGCTCAGGTTCAATTCCCGGGTTGGACTAAAACCTTATAACCGCCTAGAGAAAATTTAGCTCTTAACACCCGTGCTTCAGAGAGTATGTTAAGCCGCTGGTCCTGCGCCTGGTTTCTCTCTCATCGTGTTGGATAGCCGTTCCATTCGTTTATGAAAGTGAGGGAACAGAGAATGCACCTATGTTTTTCTGAGTATTTGACTGGAATCCGTATGAGACTAGCCAGCGTTGCCGAAAACGGTTAGGAGTACATCATCATTATTTTTAAACGTCAACAATCCAAATAATAATACTATAAGTATATTCTTTAATCTCAGAACTTTAAAGATAAGAAAATAGGAAAAGAAGAGGACATATACAATACATCATGATGTAGATAAAACGGGCACATAATTGTTATTAAAGTTTTCATGGAGTGCTTAGGGTTCCTACTAAGAACTTAAGGTCCCAAGACAACCTCACCTGCTAGTGGTGCACTTCTGGCAAATAAAATATCCCGACTAACGGCAATAGAGGCGTCACCAATTTTGAAGGTATATAAACTTGAAAAGTGGACGTTTAATGTCATTACCCTCCGGATCCTATCCCTCCGGAGAAACAGTCTTAATTTTATATTATAAATGTATGTATTTTTAATTTAAATAAATTTCAGATTTCATAAAAGTAATTATCATTGGTTTTTCTTTTTATTAGGATACTGAGTAGTAATTTGACATTAATGCCAGTTGTCACACGTTTCATATTTGTTTGTCTTATATTTATCTATTTCAAGCTAATTTCACGTCTTCGTCGACGTCTGACGATCTCAAAAATAATTAAAAAGTAACAAGGACCAATGACTGTAATTAACCTTTGATGAGTTATTGTTTTTTATAGTTAAATTGAAATAAACCAGCCACAGTTGCTAACTGGCTCAGTAGTTAGTGTTAGTGTTAGTAAAAGGCACACTTAACATTAGTGGTTTCCTCAATATTTTCGATCCAGTGCTTGATTTTCCAAAAAACCACCAAAAGCCCTTTTTTTGTTGCATTTTCAAATTCATGTGACAGAAAGAAAAATTTTTTTTTCGAAAAAACTATAGCCAGTTGTTAAGGAAAATTTCTTCAAATTCTTGAAACCCACCTTTAAATTTCTGTGGAATCATTGGTTGCTGAAATATCGATAATCAAAGACAAAAGGATCCTTTTCCATTTGAAAACCGATATCTCGGCGAGAAGTGGGCAAATCAGGGTGTATAAAAAAGCAAATTAAAGCTAAGTGAACAAAGTATCCGATCCTTATAGTGGTTAAGCTAAAACAATTTTTCCCACGTACGTAGACCAAAAAAAAAAATAAAATAATTTTAAAAAATTTTTTGTTGCTGGTTTTTCTACGATTACTCAAAAACCGCGGAGGCTATAAAGTTTTTAAGTTCAAATCCAAAAACTAGACACTTGGAACTATAATTTTCTTTTTTTTGATTGCCTGTACGACCATTTTTCTCGAAGTTACGGCCTGTTAAAAACTGCCCAAAAATTTGGAATTTTTTTTTGATCCCTTAATTTTTTCCATTAGTGTATATTATATACGTACATTATATTATAAGCTGGATATCAACTAACTACTAATAATTGTGTGTGTGAAAGAGCGGGTGTCGTGCCCCTACAGTACAAAGGAAGGATTTTCCGACCAGGTCACGTGATCATGCCTGGCGGCTCGCGGCCCAACGTTTAATGTTGGAGCGGAGATGTTTGTGAACTTCCTGGAAGCGCAGTTCCACCCGAATCCTACCCATAACGTGCAGCACGTAGCAGAGGTTGAGAGGAAGCTCCAACTATACTTTGAGCAGCCGATAGCCCCAACCGAGGACCCCATCATCTTTTCCCCAGGTTAAATCCAGCGGATGATTCGCCGAACACCTCTCCGTAAAGCATACGGCCCCAACCGCGTGACCAATGAAGCCTTGTGTCGCCTATCTCCGCCAGCGATCGTGACGCTGACGCGTCTCTACAACAGCATCCTTCGTACCAGCTACTTTCCAAACACATGGTCACTTGGCAGAGTCATTATACTGCCCAAGCCGGGGAAGAATATTCTCCTCCCTGGAAGCTATCGTCCCATCATGCTCCTTTCGACGACGTCGAAGTTATTTCAGAAGCTGCTACTACTGCACATGATGCACCTTCGGCCACGCGACGAACAGTTCAGATTTCGTGCAAAACACTCCACGACATACCAGCTCGCGGGGGACTGCACGACACCGCAGTTGAGCGCAACAAGCGTGAGTGGGTCGTTGCAGTCTTCCTCGATATGGAGAAGGCGTTCGATCGCGTTTGACACGCCGGCCTGTTATACTAGCTAACCACATCTGCTACTCCTTGTCGAGTAGTTGAGATTGTGACCCCCTTCCTGCAAGACGGTGGCTGCCTTCAAGTGGCAGTTGAAAACGCCCAGGCCACAGAGCGATTCATCTGTGCCGGTATGCCACAGGGAAGTTGTTTGTGTCCAGTGTGCTACTCTTGGTACACAGATGATATTCCCATCACCGACGGTGTGAAGCTTCTGCTGAATACCGACGACGAGGCTTGACGTCCAAAAATGGTGTCAACGCTGCTACCAAGATGCAGTGTACTCTAGATGCACTTCCCTATTGACTGAAGGACTGGAGACTGATGGTCAACGTGACGAAAGACTCAGGCATTCTCCAAAGGAAATGCGACTCTACCACCGTTGAAGCTTATAGGGGAGAACGTCAAGTGGTCCGCGACGGTGAAATACCTCGGCGTGGTTGACCGCAGCCTCTCCATGAAGCCTTACGTCAACAATTTCATTGCCCAAGTTCGTGTCGCGTGTTCCCTTTTGTGACTCGTACTATCGTGAACTTGAATGGTGTAGGTAAATAATACACAGAGATACAATTTATATGTAGTTCCCCTTTATTGTATTATATCACACATAACAAGTTAGTTACACGTAAGACTGAATTACGATAGAACAAGTAACAATGTGTAATATAATACATAAATAGATACTAACTATAAAATAGTTATTATTGAAGAATGTGTAATCTTTATTAAATGAGATAAGACATGAGTAAAATGTGATTAAATTAAATTGTTGTAAATTGCACCTTAACTCAATTTACGTGAATCTTAAATAACCACATGACAAAATAAAGGTTTTGTATATACTGATGTTATTATAGTGTATCAGTACGTGCGCAAACATAGGTGCACCTTCTGTTCCCTCACTCTCACAATCTGATGGGGGACTATCCAATACGACCGGGGAGAGATTAGACGCAGAACCGACGGCTTTACGTGCTCTCCGAAACACGGAGGTTAAGATCCCATCTTTCAAACTCCGGGCTGTCATTTTTAATTGTCACATTAAGCATTTCTATGATTTCAAAATCTCAATAATTCTATTCGTGGTACTCAGTCAGAGTTTGTATATACTACGTCAACTATATTAAAACTTATTTCTTCAGTGCAAACAAAGTCAGAAAGTGTTTAAATATAGATAAATTTTAACCGTGAAAGAACCACGCTTCGGCATCAATTAGTTGTCTCAATCGTAGTAGAAATCACGTGCGTTACACAATCCGCCGCCTCATAGAACTTCTCACGTGAAGGTAAGTGACTACTGCCGTTCATTAAAACCAACCTAACAGTAATTCAGGAGTCACAATTAGGGAAGAATTGGATCCACACATACAAATATTATAAAAAAGAATGAAGAGAATGGAAAAGGTGGCTGAGTAATATATTTGTGTTGTACGAAATGGCTCTCTTAGTGTATATGTAGTCTAACCGACGTAGTGTACAATGCTATGATTTCATGATATTATGCAACATTGCCTACCATCCCATTCATTATTGATATCGTCGAAAAAAATGTGAAAATAGTGGTTGGTGTCTATAAGGCAGAGTAGAGTCACTTTGGCAGGCTCTATATTAAAAAAATTGATAAAAAGTATGGCATGAGCATGGCATGAGCGAGACATGGCAGCCAGTCTCAATAGACACTAGGCAACTACGCAGAAGATATATAATGCACAAGTGTGTGCGCAAACACAGGTGCACTTTCTGTGATCTCACTCTTACAATTCAATCGGACGGCTATCCGACACAACCAGGGGGAGGTCAGGCGCTGAATCGACGGTTTTACGTATTCTCCTAGGCAACCTCAACCAAAACCTTAACCTCCAAACTCCGGGTTTTCACTAAGTATTATAATTCGATAACCAGAAAACTCTATAACATTTTTGGCACGACTCTTTGATCAGTAATCACATACATTAACCGCTAGACCAGTCTGAATGTACACTATATCTAGATATATATACATATAACATAAGATACATTCATGTAGTTCTAGTTGCAGAAAAAAACAAATTATAAATAATAAATTCAAAAACAAAACAATTTATCCGGCTGAGTCCGATGCCGAAAGATGAAATAAGGGATTCATCCAAATTAAATGCATATGAAGACGTACGTTTTAAGAATATTTATATTTCATTTAATTTCGGTAAATAGTATCGAATAACGTATATGTATTCTATATGCACTTTCAAGTTCCCGAATTAATATATTATATATTATAACTTTATCACTTTTTGTCTCAGGCCACAGTAATGGGTGACCGATATTTACATCGGATCGTTTTTTGACAAAGAAGTACAGAAACGCCTTTTAGTATGAAAATACAAAACGTTACGCTCGTACATTATATTGACAGTTTTTAGTAAATACAAGTCTAAAAGTAAATTAAAAGTAGAAATGTTATGGTAATAGTGGGGTGATTTTATTCAAATATACATATATTACATTTCTAAGTGTCTCGTGTAAATACGAGACATTTTTTACGGAATCTTGCTGGTTCGAATCATCTGAAGATGGGACTATATTTTCGGAATAATAGAATTTATTAATATTATTAATATTTATAATATTTTTATAGTTAAGTTTTGTTAAATTAGTTGCTAAGTATATTGTCTTGTAATATTCAAATATAGAATCTTATCATCAACAAAGTTTAACAGTCCACTGCTGGACATACGCCTCCCTTAGGAAGGAGGTTTTCCTTAGAATCTTATTGATACCTGTGTATATTCGTATACTTTTTTAAATCCAGCTTTGAATGTTTCTGATAATACTGTCATGCAATAAATCAGGAAGTCATCTTCGTCATCTGATGTAAACTCAATCACTAAGACTAGCTCATTTATGGGAACAAGGACTGTATGAATGTAATAAATGAATACTGTGTGAAGATGGTGTTACTAAAGAAAGTACCCATGATACGACGGTTCAATACCGAACTCCGTCCATTCACCGAGAATGTTACCGGTAATTACCCTAGTACATTCTTATTGGAAGTGCCTTCTAGTTTTGAAAATTTATTCATTCGCCATTACCACCTTAAATAGTTAGAAGATACTTACGTACCGATCTACTAATTGCTAGCTAATATATAATCTCTTTGTCCGTCATCTGTAGGCCGCCATAGCGTGGGTCGCCATACTGCACTGTCTTCATTCGCAGTGAGTACGGCGACCCCCGCTCTTGGATTCTATTCATGCTTCCCGTCAGGCAGAGTAGAGTCACTTTGGTAGGTTGGTAAAAAAAAATATATCAAATTTATAATAACACATTTTGCCCCAATAACACATTTAAATTTTTTTTTGCGTAATTTTATAGAACCGCTTTGAATATTTAATACAGAATCTTTTTTTTTTTTTAAATTCCGTTTTTTTTATATTTCCACATCGCGGCGGACCTTACCGACATACCGGAAACTGACGCAAAGAACACGCTTGCCATTGATGCACTCTTACGGAATTTAAAATTGAAATATCATATAATTGTTTAGTTGAATACATCACACGGTGTCACACTGGCTTGAAATGTTAATATATAAAAATCACATTACGTTTCAATCATTTTGATGAAATTAAAACAGATATTTGAATGGAATTGTTATTAAATAGAATTGTTTCTTATACCTACAGTACAAAGGTGATAAAAAGGTATTCACACAATTATTTGCCCTGGGTGGGAATCGAACCTACGACGTCTAATTTAGCAGTCAGGCTCACTAATCACTCGTCTAATAAATTTGTCATAATGATGACAATTATATTTAATTTCACAGAGAGATTAGATAAAGATCACTGTGTCATCTGCTAACTAAACATAAAAATATAAAATAGAATAGAAGTCAATTTGTAGTCACATTTTTGTTCAAGATTTTAATTAATTGGAAAACATTAAAATAGAAATAAATTTCCATTTCAACTTAAGTACTAAATTGCTTCAATAGCCATTCAAGAAACAATGGAAAATCGATTATATGTAAACAGCTTATACTAATTAAATATACAGAAATAAATATGTTAATATCATTATAGGTATTCTAGATTAATCGATAAATAAAACATAGTACAAAATAAAATTATAAATGAACGTTGACGGAAAAAAGTAGAGAAAGGAGAAAGGTAGAGATAGACCTTGTGAAGTAGGAAATAGCTATAAAGGAGGCAAGCAATAAAACGGTGTATAAAAGATAAAAACTCATTAGGCCGATTTTAAATTTGAAAACTACTTTATTTAGCACTGAAATCTTAGTCCTTCAATAATCCACTGCTGGACATAGACCTCTCCTTAGAAAGAAGATTTTGATCTGCTGTACCACGTTAACGAAACTGGGTGTTATATGCTGGTTTCAACACTGCATCTGTGCAGTGCTGTTGTTTTGAGTAATTTGTTCCCTGAGCCGACTACGATACCTGGACCATTGGAACATTGCATGATTATCAGTGGTGACATTTTGTATTCTTAATTTGTCACCACACAACTGTAACCAATCTTATCATTACAACACAAAATTTAAGACAGCAAGAATATGCATGATTTTTTTAAGTGATTTAGAGCGATTGATATTTATTTTAAATTACCAAGAACAACTTTTTACTTTTTTAAATAACTCACTGACAATAAAAATTATCTCTGTATCAAGTAGTTTAGATTACATTTGTTCTCGTTACGATATGATCTAACCTGTAATAACATGACATATCTAAGACTTGTTGTTTATTCATTTACTTTCATGACTATCCAAAAGAGTTTTAACATTATCAGATGAAACAAAGTATGTAATATCGGCGACTTTGTTACTAAGTTTTCTAGGATTAACACCCTTTGTGAACGCTACTCAAGGGTTAGGCAAAATTTTGCAAAGTATATTTACAAGTTTTTTAAATTTATATGTTTGATTAATGAGACTAGCTACTAAGTAATTAATTACCTTTGATACTTAATATTTAGTATTAAAAAAATATTTTTATTTTGTAATTCTTACGATCATCAATCAAGTTTTATAATAAGCTATTAGAATTAATATTATGTTTGTCTTACAAGAAATTAAAATTTAAATTGTGTGAAGGACATTTTTTTTTTTAATAGTAACAGTTTATGCATAATTTATTTATTCAGTGAATATGATTTGTGCGTATTTAAAACTAACTTCTATTTTATTCAATTCTACAGTTGTAACTTCTAGAGATATGTAGATCGGTACATGCATTTTTGTATTAAAAGGTACACAATCTTCTTTTTCTTATGGTTTAAATAGTGATACAATTAACACACAGCTCCTTGGGTTATAAAACTGCAATAGGTCCATCTATTTTCTTTTGTTTTTTCTATATGAAGAGCCAAAGTAACTCCACTCTGCCTGATGGAAAGCATGAATAGAGTCCAACCAGTTGTGGTCAAGTGGTTCAATTATAAGAAAACCAGCATAATGCTATGTAGAAATCCAGCTAAGAATATAACATAAATATATATTTAGATCATACAATGTGATAGTAAGAATTAAGACCTATAGATTTAAATCGGTTATAAAGAATACAAAATAAAAATGTTAAGCTGTTTATACAAATAATAGTAGTTAACTCTATTCAATTAATTAGGTCAAACGTTTTTATTCGAATTTCAAAATTAATTTACTAATTATTTTCACGAATTATATAAATACAAATATTTCTTACATACCAGTGTTATTCCAAGATAAAAATACTATAACATGCACTTAATACATCAGCCGATGTATTTTATAAATACATTACACCATAATGGATACACATCACACATTTATCAATAAGCACTAATTTTACCTTTTATTTGCCGTGTGCATTGTCACATGAACTTTATGTTTACGCGGATAACGTTATATTTGGTTTGAGTTGCTGCACATTTTGCACCAAACGTCTACAAACGTAGCGCTGTGTTGAATACTTCTTATCTAAAGCAGTGATCGGTAAGATTTTCATTACTGTGTTTGTGGTGGGGATGTGCCGTTCAAGCATACGATGGCCGTGAATTACAGAGGCTTATTGTCATTGCTGAGGAATGTATAACATCTACGAGTACTATTACTATTTGTTATTTTTACAATTTTTTTTATGGGAAAGGTGGTCATACGAGCAGACAAGTTTCATTATGGTAAATGATTACCAACCATAAATAACTTGCGACGTTGTTCAGTTAGATTTCCCAGAATCAGAAATGAGGTTGAGTGTTTCTCTGGTAACCCTTCATTTGGCGTCAGGGACCCGGCTGGCCTGAAAAGAATCAGTTAAAGTAGAGGATGCAGTATATGAGTTCGAGAGGTAAGACACCCATAACTATACTTGATTTTAGAGATTTTTTTTTTTATTTTTACACCTCAGTGTGATTAAATAAAATAGTTAAAAGATATATTGACTTGTCATTATGATTTGAAGCTTCCTTTGAAATTGTAATACAACTTGATTTTTTGAAAACGTCTTAAAATATGTCGATCACCGTAATATATGCTAAAATATTTACTACAATGCCTCGGGAAATCTTTTCGTTTACCCGTATGTGAATTAACTTGATCAAAATGTAATTGTGTTATTTTCAACGCACAATAATTAGAGCGTGAGCTGTAGATTTTTTTAATGCTGTGAAAAGATGAGACGCCCTCTGTTTGTGCAATATTCTGTAAAGTTAGCTCGTTTAAATTGTTGACAAATATAAAGAATTAAACATCCAAAATATTGACACGATGGACGTGCCTATGTCTTTCAGACTTCAAAACAGTACGTAGACTCTCAGTTTTTATATAGTTTTACCTATATAATTACAAATGACCGTGGTCAACAGAGCAAGTAACAGAAAGACATTTTTGTTTTTGTTAGTGTGGAAGTCCTACCGGATATCACCGACTAGTGGTTTTGATAGTAGCACCACTGCCCCGGCCTAGTTCTATTAGGGAGACAGGTGAGACCCTTATTCTCAGGCTTGCGCTTATGGAGGACGGTGGTTGTTTTATAATTTCCGGTGTTTGAGTCTTGTGCGATACTTGGCGTGTTCCTAGGTCTGGTAGAGTGAGAGAGTTCGAAACCTCTCTCGGTCCCACTCCGCTATCTCCTTCACACGACACATCCTATTGATGATAGCTTATTCATCGATTCGACGATGGCTAACTTTCAGAGTTTAGCTTCAAACGTATTATTGAGTCAAAAGTAAAATTGAACATTCTTAAACTATAGCTATTGATAGATAAATAAGAACATATTTTAATTTATTTTAATAAAAAGAAAAGATCCAGATTTTGTCCTGTTTGGAGTACAGTTTTCACCTTTCGATATGATCCGCGCAGTATTTTCTTGACACTCTCGATCCGTTGCAGTGGCAAGCAGTCCGCATTATTAACAATACCGAGACCATCGAGTTTCTTACGCTTCTACAGTTACGAAGAGGTGTCGCCTCTATGATAGTCCTCTATCGCTTTTATCGTGGAATGTTATGGCGAGCTGTTTACTTCTCCTTTTCACTACACGACAACAGGTGCTGTTCTTTGATAACCCCTGTTTAAGACATACGCTTTTAAAACAAACGATTCACCTCTTCGTATGTCGATCAGTCAAAATCTGAAACTCCTATCCAGCGCACTTGCTTCTCGTCCACTATGATAGAAATTAGCTTAAATCTCACTCGGTCATCATGGTGTAGATCAACAATAGAAACAAAAAAAAATACAATTCCATTTGTATTAAAACATCAACTATACAACATAAACAAAAATCACAACTATTGACTGATTTTCAATGTCCAAAGTCACCTGTAGACAAAAGTGTTTGCAATATCTAAATGTGAGTAAACTAGCTCCTAGCAGGTTGCATAACTAATATATCTGTGGTAACAATCTAGACAGTGGTGAATGAAGGCCCGTGATCGATTGATTATGGGTTGAAGGTTAGAAAACAAATATTAACTTGACAGAATACTTTTAATATGTTACCTTTATGTGTGTGTTTTCACTGTAATTGGAGAAAAATAATCCATCTCACTTTACCTATTGTATGCCTATACCTTCATTTTGTAGCAAATTGTCTTAAATGGCCTTTGTTGTGGTCACGGTAATCTACCATTTAACTCTGACATATGTAACTAAAAGTTAATAGTAAAATATTTTTGATCGTATCAAATGGATTTATTAATAAAATATTTTAATGATTGTAATGGGAAGTACATGTTGGAGATTAGTGAATCGAGCTCTTAGTGGCGGCTGGTCGAAGTTTAAACCTTGTACCACTTTTACACAATAATTATCCCCTTCATATCTAAAGTATTTACTAATTCTATTGTGTTCCTTTGTTAAGATGTGTCTTCTTTTCTTCACCGAGTTGTGATCAGAATTTAATGAAACCTATTTAATTGTTAGTTCTAGCTGCTATCAAAAATTATCAAAGACTAAATGAAAATTGGAAATAGTGGTTTTATTGTAATTTTATTGATAAATGGATTTTATATAATCTTTTAGAGTTTTTAAATTTCATACATAGAACACGATTTCATTCCACTTGAAGTGAATTTTTCTATAAACCAGTTACACAGACATGATATTTTAAGTTATAGTACCTATTTCTGGCTCACTTCTTGATCTAGTAGTTAGTGATTGTGGAGGGAACGGGTGTCATGTCCCTCCGACCAGGCGAGGTGATCATACCAGGCGGGCCACGACCCAATGGTTGATGTTGGGATGTTGTGTATATGCTAATTTGCCACGTGAATCTCTATTTCGCGATACAGGACTAGTAGTTGCTTCGTAGCTCATTATTATTATTCACAGTTCGATATATCTTCGCTAGATGGCGCTGTTGTGTATTTTTTGTTTGTGCTAAATGTGAAAGTCGCCACAGTGATCTAGACCTGTAAGCCAGATATCCCTTCATTTCCATGCCAAAAAGAAACTTGTGTGACGTACATTATCCTTATTTTTTCATCGTCTGAGTGTGGTTTAATAAATAAAGGTATTTTTATCACTAGTCTGGCTATCAAGTACAAGTGTGTAAGATAAAAAATGTAGTGTTTATTTTTTTACTAGGACCCAATCGGGATAAAAATCGTTTAGAATTGCATAGTATAATATATAGTAGTTTCTTAGTCACCGTTGAGTGAAGCCGACCTTGGTCTGAAATTTGCACTAACCGTTCATAGTCACGCGTAAATTTGTGTAGATTTTTATAGAAGGTATTTTTTATAATGTATCTTATGTCGTATGCA
This sequence comes from Hypercompe scribonia, assembly GCA_949316085.1. NCBI lineage: Eukaryota > Metazoa > Arthropoda > Insecta > Lepidoptera > Erebidae > Hypercompe > Hypercompe scribonia. The sequence goes on from OX438970.1 coordinate 21,499,640, forward strand.
TGTAGTTGATAGATAATACTTCGTTCGAAAGTATAACATATTTTGTATGAGTGTAATCTATGTGCTGTGCCACTGAACTCCTGTACAATAGGATCAATAGCAAAGGAATTAATCAGAAGTTAATTGGAAGAGTTGCAAATACAATATATGTCGGCATAGAAAAATGAGAAATGAATACACGATCAGTGCTTTGGTGTCTGTGATCGGCATTGATCCACTGCATGGTGGCCACGCTGCTTCACGCGTACGGGATCACCCACATAGGATAACAGTTTGTGTGATCCACAAATTGTTGCTCTGAATTTGGGTGTTCTTTGTGTCCGTTTTAACTATGTTTCACATGTTTCTGATACAGGAATTATCTTTTTAAAAAAAAAATTACCCAATTTTCTCGTTAGCAAAGTTGATGTTTATGAATGATGGGTTACAGGAACAAATAAAAAAAAACAATAAAAATATAAACTTGTTATGTTGAATCATCACGATAGAATAAGAATTTTATGTACTAAGTTACTGTATATCAAATATAAAGTAATTCACACAAATTCATTAAAACAAAATTGATATTAATTACCTACAAAAATTTAAAGTATTTGCAAAATACTTTAAAATTAATTTCTATAAACCGGCGGTGAAACTTTCCATGTGGTGACTGATTTAGAATACATAGTGTCACTACATTGATTTATTCCGTGTGTGTGTGTAAGAGGTGGCTAAGGGAATAAAATACCAACCCTTCTTGCCAGCGTGATATAGTAAACTAAAACCTTCTTTCGAAGGAGAGGCCTATGCTCAGCAGTGGACTGTTCGAGGGTGATGATAAAGATGATACAGTGAAACTAATTTAAAGTTATTTTCGGTTTTAATTGGATAGGAATTCATATTCCTTTGACTCCGTCGCGACAACATGCTATGGGTGTTTTCTTTGTATAATGTGTTTGTATTCACAAAAAAAAGTATGTAAGTATTCTATCAGTCAGTCTAGTTATCATAGCGCAAGCTCTGCTTAGTTTGAAAACTAGATGACGTTCATGTCTGAAATATTTTTTTTTTAACTTACTGCACTTGATAATTTAGTCCTTCTTAGTGCACTACTTAATATTAAATGTTTTGTAATATTTTGAACGTTATATTAATTGAAAACTGTTACATTTTAACACGATCTCACCAAAAACGGTCTTAAACACTTTTTCTTTACTTTCTACTGATAACTTAGTTTCACGGAGACCATCTCCCCCCACATAAGTTAAGAAATAAATAAATAAGTAAATGTTTCAGACATTTGACACACAACGTCATTTAGTTTCAAACTAAGCAGAGCTTGTGCTATGATAAATAAGAGTGACTGATGGAATACTTTTTTTTATAAATACGAATACGTACATACGTATACATAGAAAGCAAAGTATACAGCCAAACATCGAAACAAATATTTGCAGAATACATAAACATTTGGTCCGAGCCGGGAATCGAACCTGCAGCCTCAAGCACGGCAGTCGCATTCACAACCGCTGCGCTAACAAGGCAGTTAATGTTTTTACGTGTAATTAAGATCTATTTATGCGTAATTCATATTGTCACGGCTACATTGATAATTTTTTAGATAGTAACAATTCAGACTTATTCAATACAGTATTTTCCTGATTGGTTTTACGTAGCGCCTGTTTATAACCATATAAATAAGGATTGAATTGGTCACATTTTCCTCGTATCTGAAGTAGGGATGACTGGTTCCAGCCATCATTTAGCTGACACTCAATTATCAACTTGATTGACAAACAAAATTGTAATATCATCAATTTAACTCAGGGTTAATGAATCGTGCTTGTTCGTTGAACTTAACTTCTTAATTAACTTTTCGTTTTAAACAAACATTTTCATTCGTGCTAAAGAACCTTTCTGCGTCGGTTAAAAATTTTCCAATACATCTAATATGTAAGGCTCTTTAACTATTTTACTTAACAGTAACTCCTGATTGTCAACTTACACTTGTCAAAATAATAGCCTCATTTTATGTTACTTGAATGATTAACACAACTCTAACTAGAGTCAATTTTACCCCATTTAAAAATGTCGTTTCATTAGCTGTAATTACAAAGATTGTGCTCTTTTTTTTTTCAAAATTGATGTTATTGACTTTACAATACCAAGTCAAGGAAATATTTACATCCTTCAAGAGCTCCTCTTTTGCAATAATTTAATTCAAGTGACATTAAAGTAGATAATATAATCGATTTAAGTTGTAAGGCATGCAATTTTAGAGAATATTCATATTCTTAAGAATTGTTTATATCAATACTCGGTTAACATTTTTCTGAACGTAAAGCGTTGGTTAAATGGCAGATTTTTTTTTCTATATTAAGAGCCTGCCAAAGTGACGCTACTCTGCCTGATGGAAAGCATGAATAGAATCCAATGGTTGTGGTCACCATTCTCATGGCAAATGCAGACAATGCAGTATGGTGACCCACACTATGGCGGCCTTGTGAGATGCTTTTTCACACCCTACTTGGGGACGTAAAAGGCATAACAGTCATCGTGACAGTGTAAGGCTTACACAATTACCACGATAACTGTCACCCCTTCATCAATGGGCCTCCGGTCTTACACTCACCAACGAAACACGACAACACGGATGCTGGCGCTTTAGGTTGGTCTTCTATGGGAGGGTAGTACTGCCCCGGTCTAGCCGGCCTGCTCGTGCTGAAATCAGCGTGGCTCTAGTAGCTACTGCGTGGCTCTACTACCTACTGCGTGGCTCTACTACCTAGTAAACAATGCAGTCTTATTTTATTTATTTCTACTTTACTTTGTCAATTACTATTAAGAACACATTAAACTCATCATATTTGACATTCATAAAGTGACATAAACATGACAGGTTACGTTCGGAAATACATCAGTAGATAACGTAGCGTGTTGATGATACTATGTTTACATTATCACTATTTGACACGTTTTATTGCACTGGTATTTTTTTTTAATTGCTATAATCAAATTACGTGTGGTGTTAGCTGGTGGGTGGTGCAGAGGAGTAATTTCATACTAATAGAATAAGTTACTGTTTATTTGGAAATAACGTTTAGACAATTATATATTTTTTATATTTATATTTAGTATATGTGATAACTGATATCAACTTAGGTATATATATGTATTTATGTTTAAGTTTTAGTAAGATAAGTTTGTATACGTGTACTTTGTTTAAGTACTAATGAGACTGGTTCGTGATAATAGGCTTGCTACCAAATAACGCACGTTAGTTGAACTAAAATAAGAACTAGCAAATGTGGAAAAAGTGGGTACTAATGTATGCTAATATAATGATAGAGGCAACCCTGACATTATGTACGAATAATCTGTTAAATAAAAGTACAAGATTGCCAAAGAATTTCGATAAAATAAGAAAATGTTGTTCCTCTGTGTCTTGCGAAGGTAGTCTGCTGATAATTATAAAACAGGTCAAGGAATATAAAATAACTTTACAAGTCTACAAACATACTATATGACCTTTTCTATTTTTTTTTAGCTTCACTTGAAATCACCTTGAAATTAGTTTAAGCCTACTGAGGATTTGTAAGCTATACTTAAAAAAAACGAGTGCAAACGGGACCACATACCACCGTAAGTTTCGTAGGGGATCACAACCAAATTTCACGATCTCTCAGTTCTCGGTAGTCGCACTATTCCTGGCCATGGTACCTGGCCATGGTAATAGTACAACGGGAGGTGCAAAGAAGAATTCCCGGGTTATGGTAGGGTACCACCAACAATTATGTCTAGCGGCGTATACACATACATGCAGCTAGACGATCGCCTTTCAGAAATGGTAGCGAAGATGAATAGACTTAAATTTCGGTCACCTACTCTATTTGCGATAAAAAGACCAACCATCCCCAGAGTGGTGTCAGATTTATGATACATAAGTCGCTCAAAGGCAAAGTGAAGAAAATTGGCTGTGTAGCGTCAAGGGTGGCATACCTCATCTTAGGAATAACCGACAGATATTCTTGAAGATTGAATAATTGTACGTATCCACGTGCATACATTCTGATTATGAGTTTAAACCCGTATATCAAGATCACATACACTCTCTAAGGCAAATAATTGAGAAGATAGTAGAATATAAGCAGCCTCTCTCCTTAACAAATGTGGACTATGAGAAAGCCTTCGATATCATTAAGACCTGGGTTCTTTTGGAATCTATGAAGAGATTTTTGATTGACTACCGACATGCCCCAATGATGAAATGTCTTTAGAAAGCTGTAACGATAACAGTACAAGTACAAGAAAAGAGCACAAGATAAATACAATTGCATAGAAGCGAAAGACTGGGAGACATTATATCTCTGAAACTGTTTACCAATACATTGGAAGACATCTTTAAGACGCTCGATTGGAACGAACGGAGAATCAATATCAATGGCCAATACTTTTCATATTTACCATTTGCAGATGACAAAGTCATCTTAACGTAATGTTTGCATGATCTGAAAGAAATTCTTAACAGTCTGGACGATTCTTCAAAACGAATGGGTCTGGAGATGAATATCAAAAATACAAATTATATATAATAGGCATGTAGCCCTCAGTCTCGTGAACGTAAATGATAAAAGCCGACTCCAAACAGATTTTAAGTATCTAGCACACATTAGAATACTGTTTTGTTTAAATTAATAGATAAATAGGAGTAAATTAGAATTGCCACATAGTAATTAAAACCAGCTAATTTAAAACCAGTTCATTTTAATTTTCTGTGTTTCTAGACTGGGTGTTTTTTTTGCAGTCGGTTGATTTTTTATTTTTCATTTTTAGTGCAAACAATCGTCTGTCAAATTACATGTCATGTAATTCGTGAGAGACATTGACCCACAGAAAACGACCTACTAATGCAAGTAACTGTAGTGATTTAAAGTATGTATTAAAATTGAGTAGTCTCCAAGATTATATGGCAATTCAACATTTCTTAACAAAAGTGTGATCAACGGGGTAATAGAAGTAATGTCCAAGTTTAAAATTTGTCTTTCCTTTGCCAATAAACATTGAAGGGTTAGTTATAATAGCCCCTGTGTCGACAGCCTATGAGGCGTCTGAAGGTCACGGGGATATTGAACAAAGAATGCTGCCGCTAATCTTCAGTTGAGTGATTATGGGTATAAACTCCTGAGGATCTATTATGTCTCTATATCCCATCTTATCGGTCGTCACGGTGATCGCGTTTGGCTTTTCGATTAGGTCGCAAAGAAATCTTCGGCAATCGCAACGCTTAACGCGTAAACGTGACGATCGTATTATTGTGAAACAAACTCACGCTAGCCCCTCTGAACATTCACTAATTATAATGTCAAATGTGGTCATCGTGACGGTTTGACGTGAATAAATTCAGACCGAGCACTTAGGACACTACCCTCTATGAAACTGTGATTAATTTATGTAAAATAAACAAACTAGATGGTGCTGCTCTTTGCGCCTTAAAGCCTTATAAATTACTTAAGAAACCGCATGATGAGAAAGCGTCAAGTGCATTTATTAAGACTAATTATAAATATTTAAATTTATACACCTTCACAAATTACATGTATGGTTATAGTGTTATAATTATAGATTCTTAATTCAAACCTCAATTTTGTAAATATGTCTTTTCTTTTCTACAGAATACTGTTTACTAGATAGATAACGTATCATTTATGTATGTAACTCCTAACCTGATCTATTACTTTACCTAAATATTTGAAAGAATACAACTCTATATTAAGAGCCTGCCAAAGTGAGTCTACTCTGCCTGATGAAATTCTATAAATAAAAATTCTATTCCAATGTAAATTCCAAGTCTATATGTACGCTTAATATTAAAATAATCATCTTCTAATCTTTAACTATTGAGAAATTTTATCTTCTATCATCAGCTCACTTGTTTAACTTGAAAGAATATAACTAAAGGTAATATACATACATATGATATTTACAGAATTGTCCAGTAACTTCCAACCGTTAAGGAGTTATATCTTCCACTACTAGCTCATCAACATGAAATGATGATTATCATACGTATATACCAAAATAGCTTTAGAAAACATGCAAAAGACGCACTACATGCCTATAAAATTTGAGGGTTTCCTTAATTTCCTTGAGATTGCACAAACAGATCCTGATATGCTGGGAAAGGGACTACCTCGGGAGTATATTAATTTGTATTTAAAAATTTTAAAACTACTACTGACGCTATTATCGAAGTAATCGGTGAACATACCAAAAAAAATACAAATAGTTGAACTTTCAACCTCCTCGTTTTCAAGTAGATTAAAAATTTTTTGCCTCATTGACTGACTGGTTCATTAATGCAAAGCCTAAACTACTGAGGCTACAAATATAGAGATTCGGCATTTTTAAAGTGGAAATATAAAATTTTCTGCGAGCAGTCGTGCAACATAACATTCTATTAAAAAAATTAATAGTATTCTGTTTGTGGATAATGCTGAAGAAATGCATTGTAAGCAGTGCTCGTTTTTCTATCATATAGAGTAACATATGGTTGAAGTTCCGTAAATCAAGTGTCAGAAAACGATTTATTCTCAAAATTTGGGAGAAAGATTTTTGTTGAGTTGTGGCTTTACCATAAACTTGGTCTTAATGTTAGTGTACTAAGTTTATAGATAACACTGTTGTTACTTAAGTGTGTAAGAGTGAAAGATGAATGTAACGAATAATAATGTAGTGTTACCAAGAGGTTATTTATTTATTTTTAGCTTTATAAGGTTGTAGTGCTACGCTGATTTCAGCACGAGCGGGCCGACTCGACCCAGGCAGTTCTACCCTCTCACAGAAGACAAACCTAAAGTGATAGTATTCATGTTGTCGTGTTTCGTTACAGACCGGAGGCCTATTGATGCAGGGGTGACAGTTATCGTGGTAACTGTGTAAGCCTTACACTACCACGGTGACTGTCATGCCTTTTACGTCCCCAAGCGGGGTGTGAAAAAGCATCTCACAAGGCCGCCATAGTGTAGGTCTCCATACTGCATTGTCTGCATTTGTAATGAGTATGGTGACCATAACTCTTGGATTCTATTCATGCTTTCCATCAGGCAGGTTCTTAAAATGGAAAAAAAAATGCGCTGCTTTACGTACATTTTCTTCCAGTTATGCTTTGGGTGATGTAGGAATCTTGTAAGACACTAAACCTAATTTACTACATACATTAATTTATATATACACATATAAACAATATGATTGTTAAAATTTTCTATCATTTTCAGTGAACGAGCGATTATATCCTTCCCACGTACCCTTACTTTAGAACTACTAAAAATAGACTACATTATTAGCCGAAATCAGATTAGAATCAACATATCACATTTGATGTACGTTAATAATGTCATATGTATCCGTCATCTGAACATAATCTAAATACAAAATTATCCGTCTCTGTCTCATTATTGACATACTGACTTAGATTCAAGTTGGGTGTTTTCTATTTGTATCTTTCTCTCATAAAAGTTAAATTAACGAATAAAAAATACGTTTTTTCTTGTAAATTATCTTTATTTAGAAATGAACGTTACTTCTTCAGTAGACATATTACAGTACTTGGATAATATTTTCAATTATATCATCTGACAAATTTTATGGGCCGCACGCGTTGCTACAAAACCAACTAAAATAAAATTGAAGGAAAGACGTAAAAAAAAATATTCTTACCAACTGAGAAACCTTTCTGGGCTCATGCAGAACAGCTTTGCTGAAGATTCTATAAAGGACATACAGACAGACAGACAGACAAACATTCGTTTTTATACATAGATATACGAGTATATATACACTAACTGACTAAAACCACACGGTGTGCAACTCTGCGCCTGACATAGGAGGGATCCGGAAACAGCTGCTATTACGACATCCAGATCTCTTCTAGCGCCTGCCCGCGGCCACATTCAGTGCCAAAGTGTGGAAAGAATGTTTGGAAATCAACAACAACCGGAGATCAGTGCTTATTATAAGTCTGACAGTGTTAAACTAGACCAAACAAGTAAGTGGGACGGTTCACCTCATAAAGAAGACAGATTAGTGAAGTTTAAAATTATCGATGTCGAGTGTCAAAGACCTATAAATTTTAAAGTTCATAATAATAATAGCTAAAACATTTAGGAGTTTGTCTATTAGAATGGTGTAAGCTATTACACCCTACAAAGAAATCAAACATATTTTCATACGTGCACAGTAGTAATCACAATAATTCAGTACAGGTTAATACAACGAGATCATAAAAGATTCTACAATTATAGCTCATTTTACTAAGAATATTAACACACAAGTGTTATTAGCTGCAGCCATTGTAAAGATAAAATCACGGAATGACTCCTATCAACCTTTGAGAGTTTTGTTGGATCTGCGTCGTATGCTTTTTGTATCTCAGATTGTAGAGTCACTCCGAGCAAACCCATCCTCCAATCTAATAGGAATAGACTTCCCTGATCCTATTCAAATTAGAAGGTCGAGGCCATACATCTTACAAGATCTTAATGTGTCTTTTTTGTCTGGAAAGCAACTCGTGCAATACAAAGTGAAACAGTTTCGGATTTGACTTATCAAGGGATCCTTTCCACTTTTAAAGGTTTTGTCAATGTGCTCAAATATGCAGTGCCAAAGGCACCATGTTGTGGGAGCTTCTAAAGCACTGCAGATTATATTTCGAGAGGAAAATACCGGGCTTCATCTAGAGACAGCAGCTACATTTTTTTTTCTTTCTATATTAGGAGCCTTCCAAAGTGACTCTACCCTGCCTGATGGTAAGCATGAATAGAATCTAAGAGTTGTGGTCACCATACTCATTGCAAAAACAGACAATGCAGTATGGTAACCCACACTGTGGTGGCCTTGCGAGAAGCTCTTTCACACCCGCTTGGGGACGTAAAAGGCATGACAGCCATCGTTATAGTGTAAGGCTTACACAGTTACCACGATAAATGTCACCCTTGCTTCATTAGGCCGCCGGTCTCACACTCACCAACGAAACACGACAACATGGATGCTGGCGCTTTAGGTTAGTCTTCTGTGGGAGGGTAGTACTGCCCCGGTCGAGCTGGCCCGCTCGTGCTGAAATCAGTGTGGCTCTACTACCTAGTAAACACACACAAACACAGTACATTGACTAATACGGGCACCGAGAAGTGTTTCACGTGAATTTAACTTTGGAAGTCCATGGAAGCAGGCGTTAGGAGCACTCTTATCACGCTGGGTCACTTCTTGATAGGACAGCCATTGGTAATAAACCTTGAGTTTATTATTTTATTTTTTTTTTGAAAAATAACGCCCGCACTATGTATAAACTCTATGTTGCAGGGGACTTTACAAACATACAAGAAACGGACACAAATAATCACTCAAGACTCCATCCAGACTCAAAATAACAATTAGTGGATTACACAAAATGTTGTCTCATGTTTGAACCCACAACACTCAGCGCAGTAGAGAGCGGCGTCGCAACTACTCTAACCAGTAAGCTAACCGTGCAGTCGAGGACGTACCAATAAGTAGTTTGCATTACTGACACCTGACCAGGAAAATTGACACAACAGTTTTAGGGACGTTGATCTCAGAAATATTTTATATATTCTTCTAGAGATATGGGCTATGAGAACATGAAACTTGAAAGTTGGAAATATTGTCCTTGTAAATGAGGATCAACTATCCTGGGTTTGATTCAATCCTATCACATGAATCACATGCACGAAAAGATGGCTAAGTCCGGGCCGTAGTCCTACAGTGTAATTGTCCATTTGTAGATTAAACGTAGAATTTTAAAGCTATGTATTTGACCAGTAAGAGGTAATGTATAACTACTTATAAACTGGTTTTTTAGTTTTAATTAATGATAATTGTGTTATTTTATTACTAGCATATATTGATATTTAAGGTAATTTAAAACTAAATTTTATGTTAGTTAATACACACATGTATAATGTGCCTATTTTATTATTTTTTTTCAACATTTCTTAGTCATCAAGATTGTAATATAATCATAAAATAGTAGAGAAACCCAATGTATAAGTAACAGTATATTAACTAAGATAGTGCCTTATATGTATCACTTACCACGAATTTTACTTTCGAGCACGAGGGAATTTAATTCTCCTACTATTGGTCGTGCAAGAGTCATCTTAGTCGGTTCCTTCACGGTGGTCAGAATGTGAGTGTAACTGTTAATGTCGAAGTGACTCGATAGATGTCGCTGTATCATGAAGTTGTAACGCGCTATAGTTTGTAACAACATCGATCATAAAAATTGTGTGATGTTGTATATTATTACTTCGAGTATTGCATTAATAACTACACACATCTTAAAATATTCAACCGATAACATTCAACACTAATTTTGCAGCGTCTCACGTCTGCACAGAATTTTTATTAAATAAATCTCTCCAAACGATTTAAATTGTAAGAAAGTATATGATATATATAATAACAACTCAGGCCCTAGTATGACTTTATTTCATATTAATTTACTCTCAACGGTGACTGTTCGGTATTTGGCAACAGTCAGGTCAAGTTACAGATAATTGAAGTAATATTTCATTTACTTATAATTCCGTATTCCGTTCTTATTGACCATTATTAGACATTAATTAACTTTTCATTTTTTTCTATAGTCAGTATTCTGTATCTGATTATTTGATAATATTGTCTATGTACATAGATATATTTGTGTATTGTCAATCACGCTTCCAAAATTTAAATGTACCTTGAACTGCTACTATCCCTCGTTACTACATTTCAGGCAACCTCAGTTTGCCTAAAATATGTCAATAAAGTTGCTCTTTGTATATAAAATATCCACCATTTTATTGGTTCTGTAGAAAAGAATAAAAATAAAAAGTTTTTATCTATCTGCCTATGAATCTTTTCGGAGACATACTAATGAAAATACGACCCTAGTCATGCTAAGAATCAAGAAAAATACAACTTACGCATTCCATAGGTATTGCTGTGACTTACAGGAATATACATCTCGCAACCTTCCTTCGTCATTAAACCCAAGAGATATGATTGATGGATGATTCTTAACCTACTTACTTTGTTTGTATAAAACGACCACGTACAGAAATCAATTTCGGCACATTACTTTTTATGTATATTCGTGACTAAGTTTATTGCTGCCGTAAAAAATGTTTAGGCAACGAGATTGTGAAACAACCACAACTGGCAGTAATTTACGTGTCCAAGAGTGAATTGACTGTTAGATGTAACTGTTATTCATACTATTGACGACTTCATATAATGTAGGTTTTCATTAGTAGATACGAGAAATTCTCATGCGGTTGAGTTGTCGACTACTTTAAATGTCTACTATGTCATGACATTGATCTACATAACTTGAACTATCATTGTTTAAGTGTACAGGCAAGGGGTTAGACCGTCGAGAAGTAGGCAGTCTCAGTGGGCCTCTGTTTATTAAACAGAGGCTCCACCAACACGTGAGTACGACTGCCCTCGCCGCACGAGTAAGAAACTGTTGTGTCCTGGAAGAGGTTGGTACGCTCTCGGATCACCTCTACATCCGATTTGACCCAGGACCCAGGACTCCAGTAAGGGTTACGCGGCGAAGGCTTTTTCTTGCTTTCCGTGGTGTACTGTTTCGAAGCTGAATAGCGATTTACCAGAGGAGGTGCCCTAATTTGCTCTTGGCTGTCTCCACAGGCTCCGACCAATGTGGTCGACATGAGGGCTGGTCGCTTTTGTGATGTGATTACGTAGATTTGAAATGCGGCCATGCCCCACATCCGAGGTCACATATACAGAAACCATAATACATTTGCAGTATTAAAATATTCTTTAGCCTAAGGTTAGCCGCTGAGGTTTGTCATGGTAAATACACATCGTTCAAAAGCCCAGACAATTTTCGTGGAAAAAGTCTAATTCGCTTCCTGCTCAATGAACGATTTTTAAGCGAACATGATCGTAATCCATTTCTTTTTTTTATTTCTCTTTACCCGCTGCTGTATTTATTACGGTTTTCACAAGCTTTAGTCATTTATTCATCTTTGCGGTTTAAATTAGACAAGCTTTGATTCCTGGGAGCTGGCTACATATGTTTCATGTTTCAATATCTTATTTAAATTATCACGGTTTTATAAAATTTCATAAAATATCTAACATTTTAATGTGTATATTTTTGTGATTGGATTATACCCTGGCGGCAAGATGGTGTATTTTATTTTATGCATAATGAACACGAAACAAAAACAAAGCAGATCATTTAAATAGAGTATAAACATTACAAAATCCATCTCAGAGCTTGGTCATTTATGAACTAATTTAGAAAATGATTGTTATTTGCGAGATACTTTTCGTTTAGACACTTTCATATTTAAATAAAAAATACCAACTCCAGAAATGGTAGATTAGGGTACGAAAGAAACTGTTTGTTGCGATTCATCATTATATAGGCACATTGAAGTTGGTTACACTTTTTGTAAATCTTATTTGTGGTTTTATACCTATTTCATTTGTATTTATTTCATTTGGTGCGTAAAATTTGTCATTATTGATGATGTAAAAAAAGTGTTTTCATTATAAAAATATACAGAAATTTAATTCATTTTAAGACACCTATAAATAACTTAACTTTGTTTAATGAAAACTTTGTTTGTTTATTGACTCATCACAGATGTATGATTGTTATTTGTTTCAGAAATGTTGTCGAGAAACTTCATGTTTGTTTGGGTTTAACCACGAATGGAGATTTATGTTATAACGAAATATATCGGTTTATTTTAAATCCATTTTGAAATATGTAAGAAATATATTATCAGTAAGTATTTTCGTATTGTTAAAAATTAAAAAGTTACGTAAGTTGATACTATTTCATGCTAAAAATTATTTAATTCTGCTAAACTTCAATTAGATAAGAAAGTTTTATTAATATAATCAACATGTGCATTTAATTATGTTTATTTTAGCATAATAATATTACAATATACAGTGGATTTGCTAGAAATACTTTTTGATGCAAATTGGATTGCAACGTTATCGTAATTCTGGGATATATATACCTATATTTATATATATATACAGCATATCTGATAAAACTTTAAATTTTACAATAGGTTCAAAAATATTGGTAATCTCATATATGGGATGTACAGATTACTAAGTTATATTGCTTTAATCCATTACTTCCCACTGTCATATTTTTAGGACACCAGATTACCAATTTTTTTCTAAAAGTGGCCTTAATTTTTTAAGATTTTGTTGTAAATAGCAAACATCTTTAACCATTTTGCCGTTAAAATAAACTATTTTGATAAAAAATACAGTGACACTATTTAGGTATATAATTTCAAAGTTTATATATTTCGTAGCCGTTAAGAGTCCATTGTTGTTTATTTTATATAGCTAATTATTGCTATGTAAATAAAAGTAATTACATATTTCAAATTACCTAAAATTGTTGGGCAACCTTTACTGAACGTGAAATAGCCAATAAAGTCCTGATAATATATTTTTTTCTTAACATATGATCCTAATGTCATACATATAGGACACGCTGATTCAGGCCCCAGAATATTTTTTTTTTTGTTTTTGCTTCACATTGTTTTTTCTTACTGTATTAACAAACATATTTTGTGATTTGAACAGAAAATTCTAAATTTTCCGAAGGTTGGAAAGCAATGAATAAAGTTTATTGTGCTTTCTAAGAAAAGAAGACAAAATTTGTCTTTCTTTGAAAAAAGAAGAAAACTAAATAGTTTGTATTGACATCACATTCGCTGTTATAATAATTGGCCTCTTTTGATATCACATTTCATTGTACGAGAATCTCATAGCAGTAATTAAGGTAAGAAGTGAACACGTAATCCTGTTCATCTCGTGAACAATAGTTCATAATTATGTGGCCACTCAGGAGTTTGGGGACCTTAATCAAATCAAATGTCAAATTGTTTACATCTTGATAGTCTGTATTGATAAAGTTCAATCACGAGGAGGTGTGAGTGATTGATGACGTCATTAGTACTTTAGTCTTAGCCCAGAGGTAGATTGACGGATTATAAATCTGAATACTAAAAAATTTTGAGCTAAAGAAATATTCTTAACTTTATCTAGTCTTTATGCAAATAACTATGTATATTTTGAAGAACCATTACTTCATATCAAACTGAAATTCAGTCTTGTTACGACAAAATAAAAGAGCGAACAAACTATTAAAGATTTGTAAAATGTGTTCTACTCTGACACTAGGAAATTTGACAAGCAAATTGATAGTTTATAAATAAGGCTTTTTATACTTGTGGAAACCCCCATGGGCTGTCACGCCACCGAGGTCCACAGCGAGATGGTATATCGGACTCAGACCGACTATAATCACATAGTGTGTCACTCTGCGCCTGGAACGGTAGATATCCAGGAACTGCTGATATTAGGCTGTCTGAATCCCATCCAGCGCCCACTCGATACTACGTGGGCACTGTCTACGGGTAAACTCTCTAGTTAGGCGACGCACAACACACGCGGACGTCGCCACCTCGCGGCAGGCATCTTTAGCGAATGGAGAGGAAAACCCGTCCTGTCTACCCGCCCACACACCCAGGGTAGTATAAGGCCACCTCTGCCGTCCAGTTCGCCGGCACCGAATTTGGTCCGAGTGGAGATTGTCCTCCCAGGAGTTCTCCGTCCCCTCCTTCTGCGAAATGATGTCACGACTGTGACAGCTATCGTTACCGGCCATGGACCGTATAACGGCCGGTAACGAGAAAATCCTCCAATTACTGTAGTGAGGACCCATCGCTGCGTCACCCAGGCAAGAACAAATTGCTAGCCTGTGCTGAGCGTGTATGTGTCAACATATAAATAAGATCTGTGTCATCTATTTTTTATTTTTGCTTTCTTTAAAGAACGGATAATCCAGAAGAAGGATTGAGTGTAAATTCAAATGTTAACATTATTTATTAACTTCAAATTTATACAGCACAACGCATTTCACACATTCGTAATAAGTAAAATAATTGTGCTATATCGTATTGAAAATGAGAAAAACTTGGAATTACTATGAAATTACATTAATCTAGTATGTAAATATGTACCTAATATCAGAACACAACAATATATTGTGTGGATTTTGTTTTACAGTCGCCAAATATAAATACAGTTACTATTTGGAATATATGTATGTTGTTTTGCTCTAAAATTTTCATAAGGAGTTCTTAGAATTTTTCGATCGTTTAAAGATCCCAGTCTTAGAACGATCGTTTAAAGACTCGGATTAAAGGTCAATTATGACTCTGTCTTTTTAAATTTAGTTTTTATGATAGTAGACTACAAAATTGACTTAACTCTGCCTGATGGAATGTATGAATAGGATCCACTAGTTATGGTAACCATACACATGGCGAATGCAGACAATGCAGTATGGTGACCCACACTATGAACGCCTAGTGTGATATTTTTTCACACCTCACTTGGGGACGAGAAAATCAAAGTGGCAATGTAAAGCTGTACTGGGTTAAATCTATAGAGAAGCAAACTTCATTGCTAAACATCGCAAAAAGTATAACCACTTTGAGGTGTAACTACGTATCTTTGTAGTTCTTAGACATTTGAAAGTACTCAAACGTATGTCTCACACGCTTCCTAAAAATATATAGTCGCTATGATTAGATAAAAACAAAGCATTAACATTTCGATGGCGAAACAGTGTTGGCTACCGTATGAACATTTACCCATAAAAGCTGAGAAAAAAGACTTTATAAATGTAATAAATAAAAATAAAATACTTTAACAGTATACTTATAATAGAATGAGATAAATATAACTAATAAAGTAGCTGAATACATTTTATTAATGAAATAATTTATGTAAAAACTCAAATGAAACATCACTGTGAAGCGTCAGTTTTGTAAACAATTAACTTTTAGACTCTTTTGTATAAGTTTAAGGGAAAACTTACTTTCCTGATATAAAAAAAATACTACAAAAATTTAAATAGTGTATTTATAATTAAATGGAATAACCATGACTGATAAAATTGCTGGTCAATTTTTGTAAAAACAGTTTTTACCGCCTTAGACTTATTTTTTGTAAGTTTCCGTGAACAATTTAGTTTCATAATACAATTTCAAGTTTACATATTGTGTAAATAATGATATTAATTATCATAAATGTAAAATATTATTGTATGAGGGATGAATTTTCGAACATGTACTATTAATTCTTGTGTTCACGAAAGTTCACAAATTGTTAATTATCAATTCACAATCAAATATGAGTGTGAAATCTAAATATTATTGCTAAACCATTTTAAAACAGAGAATAAAGTAAAATTATTAATTAATTATTAATTATACATTCTTCCAACGTGTTATGTTATGTTGGAATAAAAAAAGATCTCTTAATGGTAACACGGTTCATAAATTGCAATTATTGAGTTTATTTCGATTATACCGTTTTTTACTCTAATATCAATACATAAGCAACATATTTACTTGTGAAAAATATTTATATTTGATTTATGATAGATTTGTGCTATAAATTCGCATAATTTTCTACGCATTTACCTATATTAATGTTCTTGTCACCTGTCATTACATTATCCTCGGTTGGCGCCATATTGAAAATTTGTAGTGACAACATTCTTGGTACGTAATTACTAATCTATTGTATAATAGATCAATGTAAGGCTCACATCTACCACGATAACATTCACCTCTCCCTCTACATGCCGATTGACGACTTTTAAATAGACTACTTTTAGTAAATTTTTCAACTGTCCATTTTACATGTTTTCTTATACCTGTTTCTGCAGTCTCACTTCACTGTTTCTTTTTGAGTTTAAAATTACAATTAATTGGATGTTATGACTTTATTAATAAACAATATTTTCTGATTTTTCTATCGTTTAGAATGTAACGTTAATAAAAGAGTTCAATAGTATCAAAAGGTGTAAGTGCCATTACAAGTTCGTGTATTGGTAAGCCGAAGAGACTTACGTGAATAGATCTTAAGTATCTTGAATCAATCGTTTAAATGAAAAGCTTTTTGTACTTTATGTTCTATATTTATCTAGATTTAATTCAACAATACTACACGTATACAACATATTAAGGTAGAATTTATTATATTTATGTTTTAGGCCCGTCAGTTAGTCCTGAAATGTTTGCAGCATCCGAGAAGAAATGTGACTATTTACTCACAATACCATTATTAGATGAAACATAAAGGTTATTTCGATAAGTATTTTGGCCATAAGATATTACAAGTGGATATGAGTATTGTGTTCAAATTTGAAAAATACCATTCTGATTTTCTACTTTCTCTTACCAATATATTAAGTTAAGTTAACCGTTTTGAAGTATTACCTCCACAAATGTCGTCGTATTTCATCATCATCATCTCAGCCAAAAGACGCTGCTAGACACTGCCACTGCTAGACATAGGCCTTTTTTTTTTTTTTTTTTTTTTAACGTGTGGAAACCCCCTCGGGCCGTCACCCCACCGGGGTTTACGGCGGGGTGGTGTGTCGGAATCGGACCGACTAAAACCACACGGTGTGCCACTCTGCGCCTGAGACAGGAGGGATCCGGGAACCGCTGCTATTACGACATCCAGATCCCTCCTAGCGCCTGCCCGCCAAAGCGGGCACCATCTGCGGATAAACTCTCTATATAGGCGACGTACGGCACACGCGGACGTCGCCTCCTCGCGGCTGGCCATTATAGCGGGTGGAGGGGAAAACCCGCCCCGTCCACCCGCGGCCACACTCAAGGCGGCATGAGGCGCTGGTATGCGCGCCTCCGCCGCCCGGCTCGCCGGCGGCGAATTGGGTCCGAGTGGATATCGTCCTCCCGGGCCTTCTCCGCCGCCTCCTTCCGCGAAATTACGTCTTCGCAGAAGGTTGCGACCGCGGTAAAACAACTGTCGCTACCGGCCATGGAGCGTATGACGGCCGGTAGCGAGAGATCTCCTCCAATAACTGCAGTGAGGACCCCACGCTGCGCCGCCCAGGCGGAACAAACCGCTAGCGTGTGCTGAGCCGAGTCCTCACTGCAGTCGCAGTGGTAACAGGCGGGACTCAATTCCCTCCTGGCGACCGAGTGCAGATACTTCCCGAAGCAACCATGCCCGGAAAGGACCTGCGTCAGTCGGAAGGAAAGGGTCCCGTGCTGCCGCCCTACCCACTCGGCGATGACCGGCTGGAGAGCCTCCACGAGGGCAAAGCCAGCACGTGGAGTCTCCAACCGGAACGACCAACGAGCCATCGTGGCTCGACGAGCGGCCTCACGCCACTCGCGCATCTCCTCGGGCGGGGGCCGTATGCCGCTACCCGCCCGGAAGTCAGCCGTCCGCCGATAAACTTCGGCGAGCACTTCCGCCTCCAAATCCCACGGGGGAGTTCCGGCCAGGGCGCACGCCGCCTCCGTCGATACGGTGCGGTAACCGCGTATGGCTCTAACCGCCAATATCCTCTGAGGGTGCCAGAGGCGAGCCCTATTCTGGGCGGTCAGAGCCGCCGCCCACACCGGTGCACCATACAGCGCCATTGACCGAACAACCCCCGTGTATAACCGTCTCGTCGCGACGCTGGCTCCACCCAAATTGGGCAAAAGTCGCCCAAGAGCAGAAGCAGCGCCGACCAGCTTTGGAGTAAGCTGTCGGAAGTGCTCGTCGAAGAGCCACCTGCCGTCGAGGATTAGGCCCAGATACTTCATCTGGGCCTTAATCGGTACGAGGACCGAATTGACAACGATGGAGGCACCGGGGGGTGGACCACGACGGGGCCCATGAAACAAAAGGGCTTCCGTCTTATCTAGGGCCACCCGTAAACCCAGCGCCTCAATGCGCCCGACCACCAAAGAGACTCCCACGGTGGCCAGACGCGCCGCCTCTTGAAAGTTCGGCCCCCGGGCCGTGACCAATGTGTCATCTGCGTAACAAATTACGCCCAGCCCGGGGGGAAGACGACCTCGAAGGGCCCAGTCGTATCCCATATTCCACAGGAGTGGTCCGAGGACGGACCCCTGTGGAACACCGCACGACATGGGCCGCCGCCTCAGAATACCATCTCGGTCCTCGTACACGACGGTACGCTCCTCAAGATAGTCTGCCACAAGCCGCCTCAGGTACTCGGGCACCCCGTGGCAGTGGAGTGCTTCCCTGATGCAGCTAAATGGCAGACTATTAAATGCGTTGGCGATGTCCAACGACACCGCCAACAGCACGCCGCCACAGCTCACCGCCTCTTCGGTAACGGCCCTCAGGCGCAGCACAGCATCGACCGTCGAACGCCCCGCCCGAAAACCAAATTGGGCGTCCGACAGATCGGGGCCTACCTCGCAGAGGTGCCGGACGATGCGGGCAGAGAGTATCCTCTCAAACAGATTACCCGCCTCGTCCAGCAACACAATGGGCCTATAGGCCGCCACCGAATCGGTAGGCCGTCCCGGCTTCCTTAATAGGACCAGCTTCCCGCTTTTCCAGCACTCAGGGAAGCGTCCGGACGACAAGCTAGCGTCCAAGACCTCCCTGAGGCGGTCCGACATGTGGTCGAGGGATCGTGCCAATACTCGGGCAGGTATCCCATCTGGCCTAGGGGCGGTGTTCTTAGAGCGAATCCGTAGAACAACCGCCCCCACCTCCGATTCCCTAACGGGCGGAACATTGTCCTCGTTCCCCCGTCGTCTCTGGCCATGAAAACCATCGACGGGGGTGTGTGATCCACCCGCTGCGGGAAAAGGCCCTCGACCACATCCCGCAGGAAGCTGGGCTGGAGTGTCTCTGTAAGGGGGGGGCCAGACGTGCGGAGCTTTTGTCGCGCCTCACGATAAGGGCGACCCCAGGGGTCACGATCGAGACCCTCCAGCATCTCCTTACGCTTAATTTCCTTGGCGCGGCTGATGGCCAGCTTCAGAGTTTTCCGCGCCTCTCGGTACTCCTCATGAAGCTGGTCTTCCCCGCCTTCTTCGCGGTGTCGCCGCCGACCACGGGTGTAGGACCTCCGGGCACGAGTACAGGCCGCGCGGAGGTCCGCCAACTCCTGGGACCACCAGTAAACTTCCTTCCGTGGAGGCCGACAACCTCGGATGCGGGGCATGGCCGCATCGCAGATTTGCGTAATCGCATCGCGGAAACGACCAGCCCCCATGTCGACCTCCTCGATCGGAGCCTGCGGAGACAGCCAAGAGTGAATAATGGCTGCCTCCTCCAGTAGGTCCCTATTCAGTTTGGCTATAGCCCACCGCGGAAAGCGAGAAGACCGCCGCGCCGCGTGACCCCTACTGGAGTTCTGGGCGCGGGAGAGCTCAAATCGGATATAGAGATGATCCGAGAGCGTCTCAACCTCTTCCAGGACACGCCAGTTCCTTACTCGTGCGGCGAGGGCAGGGGTAGCGAACGAAAGGTCCACTATCGACCCTCCCTGCTGTCGCACACACGTGTTGGTAGAGCCCCTGTTTAGTAAACAGAGGCCCACCAAAGCCGCCCACTCCTCTACGGCCTCGCCCCTAGCGTCCGTCCTGGGGGAACCCCACACAATGGACTTTGCGTTGAAGTCCCCCAGCACTAAGACGTGCCCAGACGTTAGACGCCGCATCGAGGTTTCCAAGTTGTTAAGGAAAACCTCGAAGTCGTTCAGACTCCGATTGGGGGAGAAGTATACACCATATACAGTGATCCCCCCCCACTCGGCAGCAACATATCCAGTGCCCTTGTCTCTTAGCGACAAGGGCGGGGAATGAGCCGCCGTGGAGCCGACGACTGCCACGGAACCGTCCCGGTCACCCAACCAGTTTGGAAGGGGAGGAACGTAATAGGGCTCCGCGGCTACGGCAACACCGATCGACCACTGTGCCATGGCTTGCAGGAAGAGGTCCTGCGCCGCAGCACAGTGGTTCAGGTTCGTCTGGACTAGGAGGCTGGAGACTTGGGCCATTACTGGACCGTCTCTACAGCCTCCTCCATGGGCGATGATGTCGACGTGCGAACGGCATCGGAGGCAGCCTGGGTCGACTGGCTAGCCCCCAACGCTTGCCGAGAATCACGGGGAGGCTTGCAGCCCCCCTGCCCAATCTGATGATTGGCGGGCTTGTTACCCGCCGCACAAACCGGACAGTGAGGGGCGGCAGAGCACTCTGCCGCCTTGTGCCCCGGTCGACCGCAGCGGAAGCATAGTCCGCTGCAGTCAAAACAACTCACGCACTTGGCGCGTGTGTGTCCCGATGCCAGACATTTGTAGCATCTCATCGGTCTCGCCGCCAGGACCGTGATCCTAGCGCTCACGAGACCGATGAGTAGTCTGCCGGCGTCGCCCAAAATTTTAGCCGACGACACGGGACAGCTGACCCACACTGCGCCAAGCCCTCCTGGACCGGGGCGGATGGTGCCGACCCTGATATTGTCCACGCTGCAACCCGTCCTCTCTCCAACTGCAGCGCGGACATCTTCGGCCGTCACGGAATCGTCCAGGCCCGAGATACGCAGTTCAGCGCACTTAGTAGGCCTGGCGATCTTTACACCATCCGTGTCTGCGAAAATTCCCCGCAGCTTCTCGGCGAAAGTGTCCGCCGTCTTTGCGCCTTCAGCCCCGGGAAACTCCAGAACTCGAGCTCCCGTCTGGGCAAGGCGCAACCTGACCCCTACCGTCCCGAAATCCTTGGCGAGACCAGCCCGGGCCTTTTTGAATAAGGCTGCACAGGACAGCCCACCATCAGCCGTCGCCGGTGATATGGTGACAACTACGGCCGCAGTTTTTGGGGGCTGCAGTTTCCGTGGCTTTTTAGCAGTGACGATTGCCACCGGCGGCGACTGCGGGGTAGAAGCTGCCCTTTGTGCAGCCTTTTTATCCCGCTTTCGAGACTTCTTTGGCCCTCCGACTACCTGCCAACTATCATTGGAGGGAGTAGACGTGGAGGGTCCAGGTGTTGAGTCAGGTGTAGGAGTGGGGAGCGGGGCCAATTTTGCTCCAGCCTTTACTGCCACTTTTGACTTTGCCCTCGTTGTAGCTGCCTTAGTTGCTGCCTTGGCTACCTGTTGTACCTTTGGAGCAACCGGAGTAGAAGACACCGACACAGCTGCCGCATATGATATGCGACCACCTGTGACGGACATCGGAGTCGACGCTAATGTGGCCTTTCGCTTATCGGCAGCGAGTGGCGGCCGAACAATGGGGGCTGGAGGCAATCTCGCCTCCAGGCCCGCGAGACGCCCGTCCAGCATATGCCCCACTGCGTCAAGAATTTGGCGCAAGTGGGCATCATGGACGTCACCAGAACCGGGAGTGGGAGCAGGCTGGCTTGGAGCCGGGCCCTGTTTATTAGGCCTTTCCGTCTGCGCCCGAAACTGGGCGAACTGGGTGCTCAGTTCAGCCACCTGCCCCGTCAGGCGTTCATTAGCGGCCTCCAGGCGAGCTACGTTCCCAATGAGGGTTTCGACGACACCGGCAATAGCGGAGGAGGAATCCTTAAGAGCCCTTACAAAGGAACTCTTAAGATTCCTGGATTTGGTGGCCACTTTTTGAATTATAGCCACCCCCACATTTGCTCTCTCCTGCAACGCCACCGGTGTATTGGAGACGGAACCCCCCTCCACCGGTTCTCGGATCTTCTGCAGGAGATCCACAATCTCCTCCTCCGCTGTGCTTTCGCCTTCCGCTCTGACCCTTCTATAGGCTTCTGCCTTTGAAAACACAGAGCCTGATGGGGTCGAGATTGGCGTGCGTGATCGCCCTCTTTGACTGCTACCAATTTTTGGAGGCAACATCTCTTGAGACGTATCACTTTCGTCATCTCTGGAGCGCCCGCGTGCTAGACATAGGCCTCCCCCAAAGTTCTCCACAATAACCGATCCCGTGCCACCCGCATCCAGCGTTACTTACCTTATGAATACTCAATTTCTCTTCTACTTAGTTCTATAAATCATGAAGGATAAAATTGTGGTGTCTGTGAGGGAATATGGGTATGCGAACATTGGGTAGCTCTACTACTACAATCATCACATTCTGTACCTAATAAAAATCTACCTGATCTGCAAAGAGAACCATAACTTTACTATATAAAGTATTTTATTACACAGTATCACAGAGACTTATACGAGGATTGTGTTACCGACAGGATGAAAGATGTATGGTTTATTTTGGTTCGGTTTCTGCTAATAAAATTAAAATTCTTTTATAAATTGCTAATAAAGTCTTAAAGATTATATTAAAACAGTTTATGTGCCTAGTTTTTGCCTGACATGAAATACTTAGCGCTTTTTCTTTGTACTGGCCCGCCAACGGTATAATCTATTCGA
Source organism: Hypercompe scribonia (assembly GCA_949316085.1). NCBI lineage: Eukaryota > Metazoa > Arthropoda > Insecta > Lepidoptera > Erebidae > Hypercompe > Hypercompe scribonia. Next base: position 21,522,914 of record OX438970.1, read on the forward strand.
AAACAATTGTCTGTATACAAGTATGTGGAATTGATTTATTTAATAATAATAATAATCTATTTTCAAACTAAGCAGAGATTGTACTAAAATAATTAGAATGACTGATAGAATACTTATCAGCAGATCATACAAACATTTGGTCCGACAAGGGAATCGAACCCGAGACCTAAAGCGTAGTAGTCGCATTCATTATCGCTGCGCCACCGAGGCAGTTATTTGACACTTCTTTTCGTATGATCGCAAGAAATCAATATTTATAAACTTACGAAACATTACCTACTTTCGGTTTATGCAAAACACAAAAGTCTAGAACACATTGTCGATGTTTGTAAATCTGATATCTATGAGTTATTTAGTGACATGACTTTGAGTAAGTTAACTATATTATTTACGAATATTGCATAAATACTGAACTTTGTATGAGATACTCGTAGATCAAAAACAAATACCTGCTGTGGTGAAGACTTATATAGACGAGTACCGTCCGTGATTTTTATAGGTGCATTGACTTGTATTCAATTGTAAGTGAACCACTTGAAAGGAAACTCTGTGAAGGAAATCCTCAAAAAATCCAGTAAACCTTGGCTTCCTCTTAAATGTCTTAACATGTGATGGATCTTGCTCACAAGACATAAGACACCACTGTGTTGCTGGCTCATAATCAAACCCATATTATACCTTCAGGTCATCACTCTTGGAGGTCCAGGATCATTGGCTCTCTCTGGTGCTTGGCGCATTTGAATTCGAAATTTACTGTCAAGCTTTTTACCATTCTCTGGCCGCTATCTTTTCTATGAATTTTCTTACGAAATATAATGGCAGAAGCTCACGCACTGTTAAAGTCAGAACTTTGACCCATAAATATAATATATCAGCCGAGATAAATATACTTTCGTGGAAGGACTCTCTTTTTATTTAATTAGTATAAAATTTGAAAAAGGAAACACGTAATGTTAAAAATAAACTCGTATAATTACCTTAATTATATATTTTTGTGGTATAATATTATAATTAGCAGAATGTGGGCAATTAACATATTACGACAGAACTGCAGGGATACACACAAGTTTGTTTTTGAAAATTATACACCCGTGACTAAAACAAATATAATTTGACTATTAAAATAATATAATCATAACAAAGGTCTAAGTACTCCTGTTATGTATTTAAATTTATGTATGTTCTCCTAGTATATTTCGGCCTCGATGATAATCTTTATGGAGACCAGGCATCTACGCAGATGATGTTGTAGTGTACAAGTGCGTACACAAACACAGGAGCACGCTTTGTTCCCTGACCTGGCTATCCGATACTATAGAGGCGAGATGAGGCGCTCGACCGACGGTGTATTGTGCTTTGTGAGGCTATACTTATTATATTATAAACAAAGCTGAAGACTTTGTTTGATTGTCTGTTTGTTTGGTTGACCACGTTGATCTTAGGAAGGATCTTAGTCCGATTTGAAAAAGCTAGCTTCTTTCAGTGTTAGGTAGCCCAATTATTGAGGATGGCTAAAGTCAATATATCGTCACACTAGCACCAAAGAACTAAGCGTCAATGAAAAATATGGCAAAAACAGAAGCCTTAAAGCCCTTTAAAAGCTCTCATTACGTGCGCTGTATAAATAGTTAAAGTTTTACAAAAGTAACAAGCGAAAGAATCTTTATCCTTCAAAGTTCTAAAAAAAAAGTACATGACAGTATGTCTGCCTTTTTAGGTTGGCTCATTTTAACCTTATTTGTGCGGACAATAGGAAATGCAGACGAGGTTGCACGCGTCAGTTATGTGGGAAGGGCATGCATCGGCATTGGCATGTATATGAACCGGTTGAAACGCTGTGATAATAAAGCTTCACAGTTCTTCTAGGAAGAGCACTTAAAGGGGCTTTCACACATTTAAATAGCTTACGTTACTTCGCGTCGATTCTCTTTCTACAATCGCTAACGCCTCTATTCTCTTCCATTATTTGTTAATTGTATTTTGTTTTAACCTCGTGACATAGCCATGAGAACGTTCACGTTTGTAAAATGTCAATTTGGTTAGGGGTGCGTAATATTCTGGATGTCGTAAAACAGCTGTTCCCGGATCCCTCCTATGTCAGGCGCAGAGTGGCACACCGTGTGGCTTTAGTCGATCCGATTCCGACACACCACCCCGTCGTAAACCCCGGTGGGGTGACGGCACGAGGGGGTTTCCACAAGTTAAAAAAAAAAGGGGTGCGTAATATTAAACATATTAATAAAATAAATATGTAATGTATTTTAATATCAATTACTGTTAATTTAACCGCACGGTTTCGCATTAGTTTTAATTAACGATTACTCATAATAAAATAACAAATAGCAGCTGATTAAAATGGTTTTTATAATTTTTCGATAGGCATTTCAAAATGGTCGTATCTTCAGTTGAACGACTACGTTCCTTGCACGATGATAACCTGATATTATTAAATAAGAAAGCTAAGCCGAATAGCGATAAGTCAAAGCTTAATATTCAATTATTTCTTACATATCTGAAGACACCCACTGACATACCGAAATAAATTGGAACACTGCTTACAAATTGCTTTTAACCTGACTTTATCAGTGGCATACTATAACACAGAAGTTATTTATTATATGTCTGTACGGTTGAAACAGGAAAATCTTTGATATGCAATTGCTTTTCACTCTATCGTATTATTTTATTTTTTTATAATAAAAAAATATTTCCTTAAGCTGCCTTCGGGAATCTAGTTTGAGAGCCAACATGTATCTTTTTTAAACTTAGGCGTATTAATTTCAAGTAGTTTAAAAAGTATACCGTTTCAAAATTTATGTTAAGGAAGAATTTTAATTTAATTTTGATAGCATCATGCCAGTTAAGTATAGTGTACTTACAACTTGGTACAGTAAACACTTGATATCGATATGATATTTGCAAGCGTTGAAACACATATACTCATATATATATACATATACAAACACCAACAGAAATATTGTAACAAGCGGTCTTTATTCACGACACGATTTCCACATTGCCGAACAAAACACCCTTTAACTGAAACCCTCAGCAATTTAACTAGACATAATTGGGTGTTCGCATGAGATTCTGTGTAGAACAAGTGTTTTGTAATCCCTTACTCCCTTGGAAACCAATTTATCCTATATCAAAATCTATTTCCTGATTCTATTTTATGGCTTAGTATTTAGATATGTATATATATATATATGATCTGCAAATATTTGTTTCGAAGTTTGGGTGTTTTCTATGTATATAGTATTTCCAAAAAAAATATAAGTATTTTATCAGTCAGGCTAGTTATCACAGCACAGGCTTTGCTTAGTTTGAAACTAGATGACGTTGTGTGTCAAATGTCCGGAATATTTATTTATTTATTTATTTAATAGTTCGTTACTGGACAAAAACATCTCCTTAGAAAAGAGGTTAGAGGTACAATAAATTTCATTTGGGTATCCAAAAAGTTAGATACGTGATAAGATAAAAATATATTTCATTGTAATATTTAAAGTCAGAAAAATAGTACAGTTCAATAAGAAAATATAACATATATATAATATGATTCCATTGTCACAATAACATTCATTTCTATAGTCTTTAATAGATTCTTGTAATTTAATTTCAATATTGTTTTTGTTTCAGTAGCGATCAATTTACTTTTACTTGGATATTTGTGTTATTACATGAGTATGTAGAGCACATAGGAACTCAATTAATTTTGGGTTGAATCAGGCTTTTTTTCCTTGAAGAACTACGTAGGTCATTATTACAAATAGAAGGAAAATTTGAAATAAACTCTATGCCAATCCGTCTAACCAACGTGGTATAATAGGCCAAAATCTCCTTCCTAAAAGGAAAGCTCTATATCCAGCAATGGACTGGCTGTTAATAATGATGTTTCGTACCGATATCTATCCTTATGGCAGACAAAAATGACACTTTTGCCCAGAATTGACAGTGTATATGTGTGGTTTTTTTACAATCAGATAAATTATCAATACGTTTAATCCCTAAAAAAATAAAATGAACGCAAAAGTATTCTACATAAGTACACAAATTAATTTTGTTATTGAGTGTTTTGTTTGGCGTTTTCACCATGTATCGAACGTCTAGAAAGGTCACGTAGAACGTAAATTCAATGCTTAATTCTCACTTATTTGTCATTAGTCTGACCTTATGAAATTGTAAATAGGTTTATATTAGACACCTTTTACGTAAACTTTAAGGAGATTTTAAAATGAAAAGTATCAAAAGGTAAAATGTTGTTTATGAAAATTGTATTCTATAGTGAAGGTCGTATGACTTAGACAATATCTAAAAACACTATCTTTAATTGAAAAGGTGACATAAGGATATTTATTGTGATTATTAGGACAAATCAAACAATATTAAAACGCGTAGAAAACGTCATTATTACGCTATATTTATAAGCATCCAGTCACTGTATACAAATTTTAGTACAAAAGATATTTTAAATAAAATTAGTTTCAGGATATAAAAGTGGAAATCCATCAATCGATTAATTAAAAAATAAGGCTGACAGACAATTTTAAGGAGGTTGAGTGAGGACAAAAGTGAGGGAGCAGACGTAATCGAACGCTAAGTTGAAAACCTTCGTTTAGCAAAAAATATATTTAGTTTTATCGGTAAACTGAACAGAATCAAAAGGTTGCCAAGTGCGTATATTTTGTAAGTACATATATTTTGTGTTTGCTAATTAAAATAAAGACGCGAGAGCTTTTCACTATCTATATATATAAATATATATATTTTTCTTTTTCATTTCCGACAAGTTGTAATTTTCACTCAAATTGAACATGTAGTTGTACATAGTACAGTCCGTGTGGTAACGGATTAAGAATACATAGTGTTACCACCCCTATTCATCCCGTGAGTGTCGTAAAAGGCGACTACGGGAACAAAGTATGCAAGACAACATCATTACAAAGAGAAGGAAAACTTGAAACAAACCCTGTTGCAACCCGTCTGGCCAGCGTCGTACAGTAGGCCAAAACCTCCTTGCTAAGGAGAGGCCTATGTCCAGTAGTGGACTGTAAAAGGCTGTTGAGGACGATGATGATGATGATATAGTACAATCGTTAGTATTTTTTTCTCGTTATCTATCATCCCAGTACATATCGACACACTGTCTTCACTCTTGTCAACCTACTGTAGTTGTTTTATTTCCTTAGTACGTGCTAAAGCACGGTTGGCCATATACCAGTGATAATTTGTAATAATTTTTAAATCTCTATGGTTGTTCGCTCAATTTTCATTATTAACTGTTTTTTACATCGACCTAATTACAATTATTTGAATAAACGATTATATCCTTTAATCAAAGTAAACTCACTCAATAGGCGTTTAAATTAAATTACACAACAAAGAAATCCATTAATTATTTTTAATTTGTATAAGCGATAGAAAAATCAATATTGGATGTAAGTTTCACTGGTTTTGAGCTTCTTATTAATATTAAGAGCAAGTACAATTATGGTAGTATTTTGAGCTCGATATTTCGTCTAATATTACAAATGCGTAAGTAACTCCGCCTGTGTATTACGCTTTCACAGCCAAACTGCTGACAGATTTTAATGAATTTTAGCACAGAGATGCTTTGATAAGGAAGGATATAGAGTTTTTACTGCGATAACTGGCATACATATGGGTGGGATTAATAAATAATATGTAAAACATAAATAGCATATGACACTAAATTGTAATGGTTAAATCGTAGCATTTTTTACTTAGACTCACTCATTATATGGTTTAGATATTCCTTGTTACTAACCTAAACTAGTCTACAATCTGTCCCAAGAAAGTCGCTGGTTTTGAATCAGTGATAACATTCACGAGCTGTATTCGAAAAAAGGGAAAGAAAAAGCAAATAAATACAATTGAATTGCTGACAAGTTGTAATTTTTACTCATATTGAACACGTAGTTATCTTCGTTTAACCAAATTGTCATTGTGAAAACTAATTTGTCTTCTGCCAGTTATGATACAATACATAAGATAATACTCGTACATCAAAGATGCTACTTTGTTGCGATATAAAAGTTATCGGCGAGGAGAAAAGGAACATCGAAAATAAACAAAATTAAAATTAAAATGTACATGTACAATTCTCTGTTATCGTTATTAAATTTGCTAAAATCATAATCATCAAAGAGTCTCATAACGATAGCTAAAACATTTAAAATAGAAAATGTTATATGGAAATCGCCACTTCCAATTATTTTCGTGACGGATCTATTGTTCAACTGATTTAACGTACAAAGGTATTAAAATCGTTCAAATTTATTAATTTTGAATCATTTTAACTTTGTAGATATAAATTAATTAAAGAAAATTGGCTAAAACTTCTAGCTTCAACTGACAAGATATTAATGAAAATTTGAAGAGAACAAAAATTGAAATATTTCAATAGTTTTTTATCAAAGAAGCCTCTCTTTTCTCGTCTTGTCTTAAAATAGTTGAAGTGTTCCTAAAATATTTAAGCTATAGTGTTTTTAAAGTAGACTTTTGAAGAAATGAAATATCTGTTTGAAAAGATATTTTTAATCTAATGAAAAACGTCTTTTATTTCATCTTTAAGCGCTATATTTATCATGAAATTAAGGCAATAGCGCAATATCGGTTCCCTCTTTATTATCAAGTTGGTAATTATAACTTTAAGCAGCAATATTAATACAGCGTCTCTAAGTTTTGCGAGAGCTAAATATATTGCTAATTGAAGCTTTACTAAATATTAGTCAATCCACCCGGACAGTGACACGATGAAATAATAATATCAAGTTAATAAATATAATAAGGTTACCCAGATTATTTTACAATAAACGTAATAGTTATGGCAGTTAAAAAATATGACTTGTTTTAAAGATTAGAATTCTCTTATGAGATTTTTTATGTTTATGTTTTTATCTCGTGTTTACTGCTCTTTATTTTTACATAGCAGTTAGCTAAGTTTGTATATATTAGTACCACATTAAACACATAAAAATAAATACTAATAATAGGTGCTGAAATAAGTTTGACATAAACATTGTGATATGCCTTACACATTCTAATAGGAGTACCCATTCTGTGCACTTGGTTCGATATCCAACCATCATTTCGCTAAAAACCCTTCTCCTAGTGACAGCTCGTGGTACAAAAAGGGCTACGGAGAGCTACGTAGTCTAGTCAATTAACATTTTACACGTATTGAATTGCACGAGTTTATGCTTGCTTAACATATTATTTTGGAAATATCTGTTCTATTGTTAGTACTCAAGCCTTTTACCCAATTGGGGAATCACCAGCAATAAAAATGCAACCAATTTAACACAAAAAAGTGCCGAACTTTAAATGAAAGACTTTGTTAATGCCAGCTCTCGATTTAAAAAAAATACCTTAATTCAGAATACTAACATATCAAAGAGTTAATTCACACTACTTTAACAAAATTTAATTCCTATATTATTTGCATTTCAATTTGTGAATGTAATAAATAGTTGACTTAATTACCCCTTTGTAAAACTGATTATGTAGAGTTTAAACATAGTTATTTTATGTTTGATGATGAATCAGAACTAGGGAGAGTGACCCATATTCATCCTTGGGTGCCAGAGAAGAGTCGACGAAATCAACTACGCAGGATAATATTTCTGCAAGAAAAGGAAAATTTGATAAAAACCCAAATCGTCTGGTCAGTGTGGTATAGTAAGCCACAATTTCTTTTTTAATTACATGACTATATCTAGCAGTAGACTCTTAAAAGCTATTAATGATGATGAAAAGCAAGAAGATTCAGCTTCAAATTTTGTAACATATCTTTGGTGAAATTCAGCAAATTTTATCAATACTCTTTCCAATCCAATGTTCTTTTTATTCGTAGGTGATCGTGTTAGTATAAAGAAAGGTAACATCAGTTCCGAATGTTTATTTTCATAACTATATCCTATTATATGGGTTGCCGACCCAAATAAAGTGAGTGACTGATAGGGCTTTGTTACACGCTCTATTAAGGACGGACACATTTTTATACTGAACCTTTTTTGTTGTTACCTGGTATTTCTTTCTGTTCTTTGTTAATATTTATGCGAATCAACAGTATTAACAAAGGAAAACAAAGTTTTCAGGCTACTGTCTTCAGTTAATTCTGCTTTTATATTATTGTTTTATATTATTCTCAAGCCTATTTGGCATTAGGAATTGAATTCATCGTTTTGATTATATTATCTAGAAAACAAAGATTTTTTAAATTAAAACTAAACTAAACAAAAAACGTCGCGCAGGACTTTGCTCGGCTCCAGTGGCAAGTAGGCTAGGGCTACTGTGTCCGGGGCGACCACGGTCAAAGGACTTACGCTCAATACTCGTAACACAAAAGCTCCGCGTTGTCACCTGGAATATTGGCACCCTTACCGGTCGTGTGAAAGAGTTAGACGATGTATGTACTATCCAAACAGAGGGTGACCGTAACATTACTATAGCAGACTCGATAGAAGGACAGTAGATCCCGGTTTATTGAGAATGGCTACAAGATGACTGATCTATACAAATGCACCTATATAGATCGCTGGCCTGAGGAGCTGCAGAGTAGCATCTTAGAGGTGAAACGTTGAAGTGTACTTATAATCATGCGGGTGCCTATTAATATGATTATTTCCAAGCGAATTCGAAAAGATGTCGTTCTGGGATCGACTCGGGGGAATTCTTCGCGATATTCTGTTGTCGACTGTTGTTTTAGGTGGTAATCTGAACGGTCATGTGGGTGAGGGGTGTGAAGAGTCTAAGCGTGTTTACGGTAGTTTTAGATATGGAACACATAACACAGAGGGTGAGAATATCTTTTAAACGTGTGCGTCTGCCGACCTTGCCATGGTGAATATGTATTTCAAAAAAAAATCTGAACACCTCATTATCTACAGGAGCGGGAGGCATACTACTCAAATCCATTACCTACTCACTACGAGACACTTCGTTCGGGAAAAGTTGATTTTTAGACGAGGCAGCATTCCATGGTCACCCAGAAATCCAAATCTATCCCAAGCAAACTTCTTTTTATGAATTTACTTGGAAAATTGTGTCTATATCAATAAACTAAACACACTACGTCAACTAAAAGAATAAATTAGCGAAGAGATGTCAATGATCTCACGGTCTCTTTGCGGATGAGTTGCCGAAAATTTCGATGCTCGCTAAGAAGAGTGCAAACTTCGAAACGGAACGAACGAACGGTAACGGAATGAAAATTTCAACTAATTAGCTTTCTTATAAAAAAACAAATTTTGTAATATTTCAAATAGATTTTTTAAACGTTTTTTTTTTCAAATGTTAACTAATTCGTGGTCCATCCTATATTAGACGTATTGCGTAACGTGCGACCCAAAGGCTAATGTATTGAAAATTGAGTACTTGGCGTTTAATTGTATACATCCTTCATCTGTCAGTATTGGCAATGGCTTATGCAAATGGATAAGGACGGATTCCACATCGTGTGTCTAATGGCACCGATTGCGACATCTGGGCGTGGTGACTGGTGTTATTTGTGACTCAAAAATGTAGGTTAAGTTAAGGGAACAGCTGTACAAGACTATCTTTAGACTTGTCCTCTTACATGGTTGTGAAGCGTGGCCGGTGCTGGAGCTTCACAAACAGAAGTTATATATAACGGACATAAATATACTGCAGTGCATCACTTGAGAGGATCACATGAGAAACTTCAGCATCCACCTAGTCCTCCAATCCATGACATCGCAGATAAACTGTAGAAGAATCACCTGCGTTGGCGCAACCATGTTTTGTAGCAACTGTCTAGGTCCTGGTATGAGGAGTAGACCCAAGAAGTTTTGGTTTGACGTGATATACGAGCTTGTTGTTGACTTATTAGAAAAAGTGACATACGATCCAAAAATCTCACAACCAGGTATGCCTAAGACCTGGTAAAGTGGAAAAGAATATGCAGGCAAGCGGACCATTGTCTCCACAGTTCTGAAAGCAACCGGCAATAACGGTGAGATGATGATGACGAATCATATTTTAAATTATTTAACGCATTAAATCAAATAATGCACAGGACAGAACATAACGTTTTAGTTACAAATAACCACACTATATTATAATATTTTATGTTTGCATCTTCGTTCAAACTTTTGTAATATCTAGACAATATCTTAGCGTTACGTATTCGGCAGACACATTTCCATGAAGTAAGTATGACCCAGATTGAAACACGAACTAGTTACATACAGCGTCTGACTCAATTTCATATGTCCCACTGTGTGTTATTCTTGAATTGGTAATAGTAACTTATTTCTTGACTTGGTAAGACTTTAGTTATAAAAGATGTACCTAAGTACAGAAACTAGATAAATTTTGGATAAAGATTTTTATATTAAGTTTTGTAACAACTCTTATATTATTTTATAATTCAATCCAGTCAATCCATAGTGGTACAGGAGGGCTAAAGCTCCTTTCTAAGGAGTGGCCTGTGTACAGCGAAGTATTGTTAATGATAATAATGATCCATAGTGATTTAGCTAAGTGAAGTACAACAAAAAATGTCTAATATTGAAATACAAACTCACTTAGACTATTGAAAAGTTTGTTTAAGTAATAGTTAAAAGTGAAAAACGGAATCGATATATTTTTAACACGCTTTATATGTTAGCATGTTTATAATCGAACACCAGCTGTAACTCTAAAGTTACGAGTGGCTTGTTGCCTTGTTAGTTTTGGCCTCCAGTTATCTCACTCATTTGGTGTAAAACAAAACAAAAATTACCTATCAAAAAAGTTCTCTGAGTGTGGCTGTTATCGAACCAGCCGGTGGGTAATCTTTATGTACTTAGAAATATTTACTTTTGTTCGTACTTTCAGTCCAAAAAGACAATATTTTTGTTTTTAAAAGAGTCTTGTTAGGAGTCTTATTCGAAAAGAAAATTCTTCAAACATAACACAATTTTCTTCAACTATATATATTTCCTTTGATATGATGATGAAGGATTTATTTATTTGAATGTCGAGAGCCTGTTTCGTGCGTCGAGACAATTAGTGAAGTTTAGTAGGTTGTCGTTATTGTCTTGTTTGTTTTAATCTGTTATTTATAGAACTATTTGAAGATTATAAAACAATATTCTAGTGAAATAACTTTATTTATTAGAAGTTATTATTCAAAATTTCAATAAAAAATGTATTACACCTGTAGGCCATAGTTTCATAATATCTTAATCTTATTAAAAGTCTAAAAATATTAAATATTGATCAGTTTTAGTTTTCTTATTGCCAAATAATCTATTTTACTCTCATATTTTATCAACAGTGGATGACTTTGAGTCGTAGAATAGTAACTCATCAACAACATTTTACAGTCCACAGCTGGACATAGGCCTCTCCTTAGCAAGGACGTTTTGGCCTACTATACCATGCTGGCCAGACGGGTAATAAATAAATAATAATATATAATAATAATATGAATAGCAATTATTAAGGAACTTTCACAGCTATACAGTTTCAGGTGAATAATTTTGTTTATCCGTCTGTTAATCATCGCCGTAATCAACAGCCTATAACAATTCAATGTTGCATATACTTGGACCTCTCCTTAGAAAGAAAGTTTTGGTCTTCTATACTACACTAGTCGTTTGTACAGAGTTTATGTCAAGTTTTCCTTTTCTTTCTACTACTGAGGGTCGTGACTCGACTCTTACGCTATTTTCGAGATGAACAGGAATAGGAACATTTCTTACTCTTAGTCCTTCATCACACAGAATTGTTCATACAATAATAGACTTTTTGATTTAGTCACTTTTCGGATATAGATAGTAGTTTTTACAACCTATAAACTATTTTTTAACTCGTGCGATCCTAATCAGTATACAATGAAATATATAGATATAGATAAGAGCGCGTCTCGCCAATAAGCCCAACAGCTTGCCAAGTGTTATCAACATATTAAACAATAAACTAATCCTTAGGTAAAAAAATTAACAAAAACATTTTTAAACATTAGACACACAACATCAACTAGTTTCAGTAAAACATTTACAATTGAACATTCATATCTTACAAATTACGTCTAGGGTGGTTTATTGTGCCGATCTTGTGTCAACTAAAGTGCATTGCTGTGCGATTCTGCCATAAATATTATAGATTAGCGTTTGTTTGCGGTTCCAGCCATGTTTGCTGCAGTTCTTATATACGAATAAAATACGGTGTAGTCAGAGTTTTTACGGCTTGCTGAATATTTGTAGAGTTCATTTAATGTTGTTGTAGATAGTGACAAAGACTGATTATTACAGAAGATTTTCCGTTTATGTAATTATAAATTTATTAACATAGAATAATGAAACGTAAACATATTGTCAATCTCGGTGGTATGTCGAAAGTTTTAACAAAATAACATTCTCAAAGTTACATCATTAACTTCGCAAAAATATGATTACAAAATTTTGGCATGACTGTTTTCAAACTTTTGGAACAATGTCCTAAATCAATCCTCCTCTGAATGTTCAAAAGTTTAAGACAAGAAAAATTCTTATAACTAATGAAATAATTTTAATTATCAATTTAGGTATCACCACTCTATTTATCTCATGGGTGTTATGAGAAACGACTAAGGCAGTAAACTACGTATAAAAACATTCAAATGAAAGAAGGGAAACTTAAAAGAATATCAACCCATCTATCCATCGTAATTGGCCAAACCTCCTTTTTAAGAAAAGCACTATGCCCAGCTGTAGGTTGATCAAGGCTTTATTATATAACATTATTTACTTACAAGGTTGATTTAACTTAATTAATTTTTTGTAAGCATAAATTTTAATTGTTATAAAACTGGAAATGATTCTTAGTTTCATAAAGAATTTTGGTTTTCTTTGTTGAGTAGGTCTTCGTCAGTTGTAAACAAAATTTTAATATTTCGTTGTATATTGTACAGATCATCAAACATTATCAACAGTCTTCAGCAGTCCACTACTAGACTTAGGTCTCTCCTTAGCAAGGAAGTTTTGGCCTACTATACCACGCTGGCTAGACGGGTTGGTAGAGAGTGTATTTCAAGTTTTCTTTTTCATTGCAGTGATGTTTTCTTGCATGTTTTGTTCCCTTAGTTGCCTCTTACGACATCCATGGGAAAAAGAGGACTGGTGACACTTTATATTCTTAATCCGTCACCACGCGGTACACACAGTGGTACAGATTTCGGAAACAGAATAAAAGAAAATATAAGTTATTTGGTGGTGGCGCAGTGGTGGCATGAGCTATAACTATGCTGGAGGCAGAAATTTCGGAGTTAGGTTATTTTCTATGTATGTAGATACGAAAAAGTTCTGTTAAGCTTGAGACTAGGTGGCGTTGTATGTTAGATGTCCGAAATATTTGATTAGTATTCATATATACATATATACACATTTACTGATCGTTTTAAATTTAATATTCTTTTTATATTGCATTGGTAACCTAAGTCTCGTCATCTCCTTCTTCAATAGCAATAAATTGCCAGATATATCTAGTACTCAGTTTAACCTAATGACTTTGTTATGCTAACAGAGAATATAAGAATATAAAGACATCTTTATTTCTTAAATAAATTTAAGAACTTGGCCAGTTTATCTTATCTTTAAAAATATATTAAAAGCCTTGAATACAATGGCCTTTTGTTCCTTAAAACTTTTAGTTTAGTACTAAACGAAGCCGTAAAAGGTTGAAAAACTTTCTGAATACTAGCTACACTTGGTAGGGATACTAAAATAATTCATAAAACATGTTAAGTGTTGTAATACAGCGATTTATTATCTCTGTAAAGCATAATGTAAGGACACGTTAAAGTACGCGTAAGTTATGAGCCAAGCTTGGTTCTGAGCTTATCTTTCTGTACCACTCTCTAAAGAGATGAATAGTGAAAAATCATTGAAGAAATAGTTGGATAAATATCAAAATGTGAAGTTTCATACACAATTAATAATTTCTGTTCTGGAATAAGTGGTTAATATGTACATATGTAAATTTTGTTTAAACTTCTTAATTTATCGTTAATATGTTTTGAAAAATAACATATAATTAATGTTGAATCAATCACACATCTATACCATACTCTTACTTATAGTCCAAAATTGTTGAAAAATCTCGTAATACTCAACTCCCGATATTAACTTTCATCATTTTTTTTTATAAATGTATTTTTCTACAAAAGACACAGGTAAATAAACATGGAATATTGTTTGTAATATGAATGAGAGTAATAAAACAGAGGTCTTCTACTTCAGAGTGATATAAAGTATTACTTAACGTGTTTAAATATTACAATTGACTGCTTGATTTGACTGCACGATTGGCCTAGTGGTTTAAGCGGTCGCCATGCCACTTTCCACTTCGCTGAGTGTTGTGGGTTCAAATCCTACATGGCACAACACTTTGTGTGATCCATAAATTGTTGTTCTGAGTCTGGGTGTTCTTTGTGTCCGTTTCTTATATGTTTGTAAAGTCCCCCGCGACACAGGATTTATTCCTAATGCGGGCGTTGTCTTTTTTAAACAAACAAACAAACAAACAAACAATTTGTCAGTGTGGTGAACACTGGCACTTATGTGGAGTGTTGTTTTTTGGACAAAGGAAAACAAAATTAAAATACGTACATAAAAACAGAATATATTTTCAAAGTTATTATATATATATTATATTGTATTTGTAATATTTATTTAATTATTGTAACTTTTTTCTAAATATTAAAAATAATATTTAAGCTCTCGGTACTTTAGTTACGTATGAACTTTAAGTTTATGAATATAACATTTCTTCAAATGTAAAATTTTCTTGAAATGGTTTGTTACCCAGGTATTTTACATATTTTTTGGTACAATATAAAGCTGTTTAAATGTACACTGCTTATTATATTATCTATACTGCATTCACGATATATCTAGATATAGGGTAAAACCGAGATAGACGCCCCAGTGGGAGAGATGCCCCATATTCAAAATACCTAACTTCCCGAATTCACAACAAAAAAATAATTGTACAAGTAAGAGCCACAGTCTCCCCGCACCTCAATTATCCACGGACATTCATGCAGTGAGGATGCGTTTCGCACCTGTGAGTAAATATCTCCGCAGCAAAATTTATAAACGCGTCAAAGTTTTACAGGTTAGTATTTTGCGATGTGTAACTTTATAATTAGTAATCAATTCCTTTATATTTTTTATTACGTCGATATATTGGTTCATTAAGTCTGCATCTAGGTGTAGATAGATTCTATTTTGTTTATCATTTACTTAAAAAATACTATGGCATCTATCCCTATCACAAAGGATAGTTGCCCTGATTTTTCGAGGTATAGGTGCCCTTAGGGGCATCTATCCCTTTATACTTATACCCTTTATACCTATACCCTTTATACTTTATGAAGTTAATAAAGTAAGCATATGGAGTTAAGTATATATTTTGAAATGGTTTTTTTTGTGTATTTATTAAATTAGCATTTTATGTTTTAAGTATATTTATCTTGGAACTTTTTACTGACTTTAGCTCTACTATGCCACGAAAATATAAAAGAAAGGAAGGAGTGCGAGCTCGAGTATGTTCTTGGACTGCAGAGAACCTACAGTCAGCTTTTGATGAAATGGATAAAAAAACTATTTTTTCTATATTAGGAGCCTGCCAAAGTGACTCTACTCTGCCTGATGGAAAGCATGAATAGAATCCAAGAGTTGTGGTCACCATACTCATAGCAAATGCAGACAATGCAGTATGGTGACCCCTCTATGGCGGCCTTGTGAGATGCTTTTGGATAAATGGGGATAAACAAAATATCCCGACAATTTGGGAATTCCATCGAGGACATCTCATCATCATGGGAGATTTTAACACTGATATCCTAGCCTCAAACTCAAGTCGCACACGCAGCCTCCTTCACATCACACAAGCAACCAGCCTCCACGTCCTGCCCCTTCAAGCCACTCATCACAACATAGACTATCAGGACACCTGGCTTGATCTAATCCTCACCTCTTCCCCACACCTTGTCTCTTCTCACGGTCAGCTGCCAGCCCCTGGTTTTTCCCATCACGACTTGATTTTCCTCTCCTATATCCTGAAACCATCCAAATCACCACCTAAAGTCGTGCAGACCCGCAGTTTCCGACGCATGGATGTTGAAAAATTACATACAGATGCTGTGAGGATAGATTGGACGAACATGGCAGCTGCTACTGACGTAGACAGCAAAGTGTCTATTTTTAATGACACCATCGTCAAACTATACGACCTCCATGCTCCAATTAAGTCTGTAAAGGTAAAACGGGCACCGGCGCCTTGGATGACGGAGGAGACCCTAACAGCTATGAGGCGACGGGATCAGTCATTTCGTCGGTTCAAACAAAATCGTTGCGAAGACAAATGGAACCAATATAAGGCTGCTAGGAATCGGTGCAACCAGGTGATACGCAACGCTAAACGCCGACATATTCTTCAAAACATAGAGTCTTCTTCTTCTTCCAGTATCTGGAAATTTCTTAATACCTTAGGTATTGGTAAAAAACAACAGCTTACTTTCAGTAACACAATTAGTTTGAATGATTTAAATCTTCATTTCTCATCTGCAACTATGATGGATCTTCAAACTAAGTGTCAAACACTGAACTACATATCTGGTCTTACCAGTCCTACCACTGACTCATTCGAATTTTCTCCGGTGCCTCCTGAGGATATCAAAAAAATTATCCTATCTATCCATTCTAATGCTGTAGGATGCGATGGCATAAGTCGTCACATGATTGTTACCATCCTGGACTGTATCCTCTTAGCAATCACTCACATCATCAATTTCTCTCTCGACTCCGGCACCTTTCCCTCTCTATGGCGAAAGGCTTACATCATTCCTCTTCCAAAAAACAATAATCCTTCTCTCCCTGAACACTTCCGTCCTATTTCTATTCTTCCCTTTCTGTCCAAAGTACTCGAGGCCTGTGTTCATAAGCAACTTTCCCAATTTGTTCACAGAAACCACCTATTAAGCCCTCTACAATCTGGCTTTAGGGCTGGTCACAGCACAGTTACTGCTCTCCTTAAAGTGACTGGTGATATTAGGAAGGGCATGAAGGACACCAAAGTCACAGTACTTGTACTAGTTGACTTTTCCAATGCCTTTAATATCGTCAGTCATGAAATCCTTTTATCTATCCTCAAATATCTCACGGTTACCTCTGGGGCACTGGAATGGTTCTCCACTTATCTTCAGGGGCGACAACAGAGTGTTCACGTTGCTGACTCGACATCGAGCTGGTGCGATCTCCTGGCGCTCTCCTCTCGCTGGCGTCCCTCAAGGCGGCATTCTATCTCCTCTCTTATTCTCAATTTTTATTAATCTCATTACTCAACAACTTCAGAGTGCGTATCACCTATACGCCGACAATCTGCAAGTGTATACACAGTCAAGGGTGGAAGATATAACACAAGCTGTTAACATGGTCAACAGAGACTTGGAGATCATAAACTCGTGGTCGACGAATTTCGGATTGACGGTTAACCCAACCAAGTGTCAGGCGATCATAGTGGGCAGCAAACGCATTATGAGCAGACTCGTTACTGCCTCACCAATCATCTTTAACGGATCAGTCGTACCGTTCAGCCCCGTGGTCAAAGATCTGGGCTTACTCATCGACTCTACCCTTGATTGGCGAGCTCAAGTTACTCATGTCAGCCAGAAAGTAACGAGAAATCTGCGAACATTATATCGTCTGAAGAACTTTCTGCCTTCTAATACCAAAATTACTCTTATGCAGTCCTTAATAATCCCAATAATCGACTATGGTGATGTGTGTTATTACGACCTGAATGCAGACCTTCTTAACAAACTAGATCGACTTCTCAATAGCTGCATTCGATACATTTTTAATCTTCGAAAGTATGATCATGTGTCTGCTTTACGTTCCCAATTAAAATGGTTACCTATTCGCCAGCGCCGCAATCTGCGAGCACTAACTGCCCTATTCTCATTTCTCAACTCACCGTCTTCACCTACATATTTGACTCCGTACCTCCGTTATCTATCCTCTAATCACGACAGAAACCTTCACTCAGAAAATAATCTGCTTCTCTTATGTCCCTCTCACAACTCTGATTTCGTGAACTCTTTGTTCTTTGTTCAGGCAGTACTACTCTGGAATGCGCTCCCGCTCGAAGTCAGGATGTCCACAAACCGTTTTACATTCAAAAAGAATGTACATAATCTCCTTCTTAACGAGATTGAAGAATCGTCTTATCGATAGCTGGCTCAGCTTACAGTCAAGTTGTCATAGTGTACGAATATAATCTAAATGTGTGTATGTGTATATTTATGTATATATGTGTATATTTATATGTGTATTTATAACGTATGTATTGTATGTGTTCATGTATGTATGTCAACTTATGTATTATGTATCTTAATTGTCAATGTAACCGCTGTGCACCTCCCTTACAATATTTCTATATCACCTTAAGGTTGACTGGAAGAGAATGCCTTGGGCATTAAGTCCGCCGCTGTACAAAGTGCATAAAGTGTAAATAAATAAATAAATAAATAAATAAATAAATGTCATAAATCTTACAAGTTTGATATTAAAAGACAAAAGCCGAAGTATAACGTAAGAAAACTGCCTCCTCTGAATGTTCAAAAGTTTAAGACAAGAAAAATTCTTATAACTATGAAATAATTTTAATTATCATTTGAATTTAGGTATCACCACCTCTATTCATCTCATGGGTGTTATAAGAAACAACTAAGGCAGTAAACTACGTATAAGAACATTCAAATGAAAAAAGGGAAACTTAAAAAAATACCAACCCGTCTGTCCATCGCAATTGGCCAAACCTCCTATCTAAGAAAAGCCCTATGCCCAGCAGTAAGTTGTTCAAGGCTTTATTATATAACATTATTTACTTACAAGGTTGATTTAACTTAATTAAGACGGCGGACACATTTGCCGAGAAGTTGCGGGAAATGTTTACGGCTACGGATGGTGTCAAGATCACCAGGACTACCAAGTGCGCAGAGTTGCGCATTTCGGGCCTGGATGACTCTGTATCGACAGAGGATGTCCGTGTTGCAATTAGCGAGAAGACAGGCGGTGTGGGCGGCGGCTCTGACCGCCCAGAATAGGGCTCGCCTCTGGCGCCCTCAGAGGCTATTGGCGGTTAGAGCCATACGCGGTTATCGCACCGTATCGACGGAGGCGGCGTGCGCCTTGGCCGGAACTCCGCCGTGGGATCTGGAGGCGGAAGTGCTCGCCGAAGTTTATCGGCGGACGGCTGACTTCCGGGCGGATAGCGGCATACGGCCCCAGCCCGAAGAGATACACGAGTGGCGTGAGGCCGCTCGTCGAGCCACGATGGCTCGTTGGTCGTTCCGGTTGGAGACTCCTCGTGCTGGCTTTGCCCTCGTGGAGGCTCTTCAGCCGGTCATCGCCGAGTGGGCAGGGCGGCAGCACGGGACCCTTTCCTTCCGACTGATGCAGGTCCTTTCCGGGCACGGTTGCTTCGGGAAGTATCTGCACGGACTGTATCGGTCGCTAGGAGGGAATTGAATCCCACCTGTCACCACTGCGACTGCAGTGAGGACTCGGCTCAGCACACGCTAGTGGTTTGTTCCGCCTGGGCGGCGCAGCGTAGAGTCCTTACTGCAGTTATTGGAGGAGATCTCTCGCTACCGGCCGTCATACGCTCCATGGCCGGTAGCGACAGTTGTTTTACCGCGGTCGCAACCTTCTGCGAAGACGTAATTTCGTGGAAGGAGGCGGCGGAGAAGGCCCGGGAGGACGACGTCCACTCGGACCCAATTCGCCGCCGGCGAACCGGGCGGCGGAGGCGCGCGTACCAGCGCCTCATGCCGCCTTGAGTGTGGCCGCGGGTGGACGGGACGGGTTTTTCCCTCCATCCGCTACAATGGCCAGCTGCGAGGAGGCGACGTCTGCGTGTGCCGTACGTCGCCTAAAATAGAGAGTTTATCCGCAGATGGTGCCCGAAGTAGCGGGCAGGCGCTAGGAGGGATCTGGATGTCGTAATAGCAGCGGTTCCCGGATCCCTCCTATGTCAGGCGCAGAGTAGCACACCGTGTGGTTTTAGTCGGTCCGATTCCGACACACCACCCCATCGTAAACCCCGGTGGGGTGACGGCCAGAGGGGGTTTCCACACGTTTAAAAAAAAAAAAAAAAACATGATAAATTTTTAATTGTTATAAAACTGGAAATGATTCTCAGTTATATAAAGAATTTTGGTTTTCTTTGTTGAGTACATCTTCGTCAGTTGTAAACAAAAGTTTTATATTTCGTTGTATATTGTACAGATCATCAAACATCATCAACGGTCTTCAGCAGTCCACTACTAGACATAGGCCTCTCCTTAGCAAGGAAGTTTTGGCCTACTATACCACGCTGGCCAGACGGGTTGGTAGAGAGTTTATTTCAAGTTTTCTTTTTCATTGCAGTGATGTTTTCTTGCATGTTTTGTTCCCTTAGTTGCCTCTTACGACATCCATGGGAAAAAGAGGACTGGTGACACTTTATATTCTTAATCCGTCACCACGCGGTACACACAGCGGTACAGATTTCGGAAAAAGAACAAAAGAAAGTAAAAGTTATTTGGTGGTGGCGCAGTGGTGGCATGTGCTACAGCTGTGCTGGAGGCAGAAGTTTCGGAGTTAGGTTGTTTTCATGTATGTAGTTACGAAAAAGTTCTGTTAAGTTTGAGACTAGATGGTTTTGTATATCCGAAATATTTTTATTAGTATATATATATGTGTAAATTTACTGACTGTTTTAAATTTTATATTCTCTTTTATATTGTATTGGTAACCTGATTCTCGTCACCTCCTTCTTCAATAGCAATAAATTGCCAGATATATCTAGTACTCAGTTTAACCTAATGACTTTGTTATGCTAACAGAGAATATAAGAATATAAAGACAATTTTATTTCTTAAATAAATTTAATAACTTGGCCAGTTTATCTCATCTTTAAAAATATATTAAAAGCCTTGAATGACTTGGTATACAATGGCCTTTTGTTCCTTAAAACTTTTAGTTTAGTACTAAACGAAGCCATAAAGGGTTGAAAAACTTTCTGAATACTAGCTACACTTGGTAGGGATACTAAAATTTTTTTTTTTTTTTTTTTTTTTTTTTTTTTTTTTTTTTTTTTTTTTTTTTTTGAGGGTAGGTGTCAAAAAGTGCACACAGAAAATTATTTGCTCTTAATTGTATTTAATTTAAAATATCTACATTTCCTAAAAATTATTACAAGTTCTTGCTTAATACACCATAATATTGGACTGCACTTGTTTGTAGGAGTTTATGTGTGGATCTTAACCAATTTGTAGCCACCACCTACCAGCACTACACTACACAACAATATGTCACAGTTGGTGAACATTGAAGCCGCTCAAAAATCTCTGGAGGAGTCCTTCACTAGAAGAATGGCGGAACTGGAGTCACAGCTTCAAGGTACAAGTACCTCAAAGGACACGGTTGCAAAAGTTGCTGAGGAGTTCCGAACCTTTCGGGAACTAATATACAGCATGTTGGGACTGTTACGGAAGCAGATTAAAGAATGCACTCAAGCTGTTGATGCCATAGAGACAAGGTATCGTCGTAAAGCACTTCTACTCATGGGGGTTGTGGAGTCTGATGGTGAAGACTGTGGCAGAGTGGCACTTGACATAGTCAATAACAAGCTGCAACTGAAAACGTGCACTGCGGAGTCCTTCACTGTCTGTCACAGGTTAGGGACACCGGATACAGATCATCACCGGCCCATTTTGGTGAGATTTCGTAGCTTGCAACTCCGGTCGGCGGCCTGGAGGGCTAAATCTGCACTTAAAGGTTCCGCCGTGTCTGTTCGTGAATTTCTCACCAAAACAAGACAGACAGTATTTGCCAAGGCCCGGAATCACTTCGGCACTCGTGCATGTTGGACTAATGACGGCACAATTGTTGTTATGGTCGCTGCCGGCATCCGGTGTAAGATCACTACCGTTGAGGAGCTGTCGGACCTGATTTCAAAGCACCCAAAAGCTCTTCATGCAGTGGGGCACCATGGTAGAAGTGGCAAAGAGAATAAGTCGTCTGGCCCCCACAAGAAAAGTCCAGTCAAAATATAATACATCGGACTGATTCACATTAACGTACGTTTTTCTGAACGTAGCTCGTCGGCTAACTGGCAGGTAAACAATATTGTCTTACTTTATTTGTGTCTACTTGGCCTTGTCTAATTGTTTATTTAACATCAACAACATATTTAACTTATCATATTTGACATCCGTAAAGTGACATATGCATGACGGGTTGCGTTCGGAAATGCGTTAATGGACAACGTCACCTGTTAATGTTTCTGTTTACACTATCACTATTTGATACGTTTTATTTCACTTGTATTTTTATTTTTCTTTTTAGTTGTTATTATCAAATTTTGTGTTGTGTTGGCTGGTGGGTGGTGCAGAGGAGTAATTTCGTGCCAACATAGTAAGGTATTGCATATTTTGAGATATCGTATAAATAATTCCAATTTTTTATTTTTTTATTTTTTTACATTTATATTTATTTACTATTTTGTAGTATATTTTTATTGCTTATATTTAATACGTATGATAACTGATGATTATGATTCTGACAATACTGCTCACGAGTCTACTTTATCCTCTGTAGATGTTAGTTCTGCCTCTATAACTGAGACATTAGGTGAACGCTTACAATTTACATTCAACCGTCAGTCAGAGCACCTGCTTAATGTATGTCACCTTAATGCACAGAGCATACCCAGTCATTATAGTGATTTGACTGAGGCTTTTAGTAGCACCAACGTTCATGCCATCCTGATATCGGAGAGTTGGCTCAAACCTAATCTTCTTTCTGCTTTCTATCCTCTCACTGGCTATATCCTTGTTCGAAATGATCGAGTCACCAGGAGGGGAGGTGGAGTTGCTATTTACATACACAGTTCTCTTCCTTTTAAAATTCTGGCTTCTTCTCCCTCTTCTTCTTCTTCGGCTGCCGTAGAATATTTATTTCTTGAGGTCCTTGTGAGAGGAATTAAGGTGGTCCTGGGGGCAGTGTATTCTCCTCCCTCGATAGATTACTTCTCCAGTCTGGAAACAGTGCTGGAATCCTTGGGGTCTGTATACACTCATCACATCATCATGGGAGATTTCAATACAGACCTAACCCGCCCTACCTCACGTGCCTGCAAACTCCTTCAGATTGTTGAGTCGACCGGTATGCATGTTTTACCTCTACAGCCAACTCATCATAACAGCCTGGGGGTGGACACCTGGTTAGATTTAATACTGGCGTCGGCCCCTACGCTTGTCCGTAACCATGGTCAACTTGATGCGCCGGCATTCTCCAATCACGATCTAATCTTCCTCTCCTATGCCCTTAAACCACCTAAACCCCAACCAAGAGTTTTGCGCATGCGTTGTTTTGCTCGTATGGATCTGGACAAGCTACTTAGGGATGCTGCCTGTCTGAATTGGGATGCAGTAACGTCAGTTATAAGCATAGATGAGAAGCTTCATAACTTTAATCACATACTTCTCGCTCTATATGATAACCACGCACCCATCAAAAGTATTAAAGTAAAGAGGCAACCTGCTCCCTGGATGACGAAAGAGGTACTTTTGGCTATGCGACGAAGAGATAGAGCTTTTATCAAATTCAGAAGGGACCGTACCGAGGCAAAGCGCACTTTATACAAAATCGCGAGGAATCGCTGCAACCAGATGATACGCAACGCCAAACGCCGACACATTTTTGACAACATCTCCCATTCTTCTCCCGCCAATATTTGGAGGTTCCTTGGAACTCTGGGTATTGGTAAGCAGCGGTCGGGTGGTCTGCAGGGGACGGTTGGTTTGGAGGATTTGAACCACCATTTTTCTCTATCTGCTCATTTGGATTCCCAAACCGAGTATCGCACTCTTGACTACCTGACAAGCTTAAATAGCCCTAACATAAATCCCTTCCGATTTTCTCCGGTTGCGTCGGGTGAGATCAAAAAGATCATATTCTCTATCAAATCCAACGCTGTTGGTTGTGATAAAATCAGCCGACGTATGATCGTAACCATTATTGACCACATTTTACCTATAATCGCCCATATCATAAACTACTCATTATATTCTGGAATTTTCCCATCACTGTGGCGCAAAGCTTGTGTCATCCCTTTACCTAAAAATCCAAATCCCACACACCCCAACCATTTCAGACCAATATCCGTCCTCCCTTTCCTCTCAAAGGTCCTAGAATCCTGTGTGCACAAACAGTTTTCTGAATTTGTCTACAAAAACAACCTATTGAGCCCGTTTCAATCGGGTTTCAGGCCTGGTCATAGCACTACTTCTGCTCTTCTTAAAGTGGTTGGTGATATCAAGGCAGGTATGCAAGACACTGAAGTTACTGTTTTGGTACTAATTGACTTCTCTAATGCCTTCAACACAGTCAATCACAATATACTCCTGTCTATCCTTTCCTATCTTGTGGTCTCACCTGAAGCACTGGATTGGTTCTCATCATATCTTCGGGGCCGCCAGCAATCTGTTCATGTCGATGGATCTTCCTCGAGCTGGTGTGATCTTGATTCTGGTGTTCCTCAAGGCGGCATTCTTTCTCCTATATTATTTTCTGTGTATATTAACCTCCTGTCCCTGGAACTTCGTTGTGCGTATCATCTGTATGCCGACGACCTACAGCTCTATTCACAGAGTAAAGTGGAAGATATCTCGAGTGCAATACAAATGATCAACCACGATCTGGAAACAATCAACACGTGGTCTCAAAGGTTTGGTTTATCTGTGAACCCCACAAAATGTCAAGCTATCGTAGTGGGAAGTCACCGGTCGATGAACAGAGTAGACACTAAAACTCTCCCGGCTATTACTTTTAATGGGACTATCATACCTGTGAGTGGATCGGTGAAAGATTTAGGTTTACACCTCGATTGCACACTAACCTGGCGTGAACAAGTTGCAAAACAGTGCCGGAGGGTTACTGGGACACTTCGGGCTCTAAATCGTCTGAGAAATTTCCTGCCCGTAAAAACCAAGACTATGCTTATGCAAACTCTTATCTTCCCCTTAATCGACTATGGTGATGTGTGCTGCTACGACCTGAATGCAGATCTTCTCGATAAATTAGACCGTCTTCTTAATAACTGCATTCGATTTGTTTATAATCTCCGTAAATATGACCATGTATCCTCTTTCCGTTCGCAGCTCAATTGGCTACCAATTCGTCTACGCCGAAAATTACGCGCGCTCACTGTTCTATTCTCTTTACTTAATAACCCATCTTCGCCAACATATTTAAACTCTTATTTCCAACTCTTATGTAGCAATCACGACAGAAAGCTTCGGTCTTCTAAGAATCTTCTCCTTCGTTGCCCCTCCCATACATCTGAGTTTGTTGGCTCATCTTTCTTTGTGCAGTCCGTTCTTCTCTGGAATGAGCTTCCCCTCGAGGTCAGGATGGCTAGCAACGCTTTTACTTTTAAGAAAAAAGTGAAGCAGTATTTACTGAAACAGCTGGTAGAATCAACCAATACATGATTATCATCTTATACTTGTTATGATATTTATTTGTGTATGTATGTATATAGACTTACATCAACTTAAGTATGTATATGTATGTATTTATGTATTTGTATTAATTTTAGTATATGAAAGTTTGTTATGTCTACTTCTTCTTTTCAACACCTGAAACGCACCTACTTCCTATTTTCTCTGCATCACCCAAAGGTTGACTGGTAGAGAATGCCTTAGGCATTAAGTCCGCCTATGTACATAAAGTGCATGATGTATAAATAAATAAATAAATAAATAAATAAAATAACTCATAAAACATGTTGAGTGTTGTAATACACCGATATATTATCTCTGTAAAGCATAATGTAAGAACACGCTAAAGTACGCATAAGTTATGAGCTAAGCTTGGTTCTGAGCTTATCTTTCTGTACCACTCTCTAAAGAAATGAATACAGAAAAATCATTGAAGAAATAGTTGGATAAATATCAAAATGTGAAGTTTCATGCACAATTAGTAATTTCTGTACTGGAATAAGTGGTCAAACTAAACATAATATGTGCATATGTAAATTTTGTTTAAACTTCTTAATTTATCGTTAATATGTTTTGAAAAATAACATATAATTAATGTTGAATCAATCACTACATATAATCCAAAATTGTTGAAAAATCTCGTTATACTCAAGTCCCGATATTAAATTTGATCATTTTTTGTAAATATATTTTTCGGCAAAAGAAACAGGTAAATAAACATGGAATATTGTTTGTAATATGAATGAGAGTAATAAAACAGAGGTCTTCTACTTCAGAATGATAGAAACTATCACTTAACGTGTCTAAATATTTCAATTTGTCAGTGTGGTGAACACTGGCACTTATGTGGAGTGTTGTTTTTGGCACAAAGAAAAACAAAATCAAAGTACGTACATAAAAACGGAATTTATTTTTCAAAGTTATTATATATATTATATTGTATTTGTAATATTTATTTAATTATTGTAACTTTTTTCTTTCGGCCGGTTTCAGGCGTCCAACTCTGAGGGGAACCCGTGCCATGTTATTTCAGGTCTCTTCCAGGATCAACACCATGCCTCGTCAGACCCTCTAGATGCTATAATTATAGCTGCGGCCCGATCACGTTTTTGCGGCCAGACCGCATTGCTGTCGCCGACCGCAGCGATTTATTCACCGTCAGGGGTCTCTATTCTTTGGCAGTTTGCGGTCCTGTCGGTAGCTACTAACGCTGCCGATGTCAAGAATTTTTTTATGAGCCTGCCAAAGCTCAACTTATTATTGTGACAAACTTTGCATAATTTTAAACTAGACAGCGTTTTGTGTTAAATATCCAAAATATTTATTACTTTATTTATAATTCTTTTAAATTTATATCTCCTCTTTTCCTTTAATTGAGTAGATGACTATATCGTAAATAAATATAATACTAAAGTCCACTTCATTAAAACTAATATCGTGAAACATTTCGGAAAATACAATTAACATAGCTTTTTATTAATACTACAAATTGCAATCAAATATACAGTGAAATATATTGTTCAATTGAGTAGCGTAAAACCGTGACGTCACTTTTTTGTATTTAGTACATTTTTCATACAAAATTGTCGGTTTGACAGATGATGAAAAGTAACTAATTTGACTAAGGTGTCATCTAGCCTATGAGAATATATGCTGTGTTGAGTAAGACTTAGCAAACATTTATGGACACAGACACAAAGAACATCACACAAAGTGCTACCTCATGTGAACAATGAAGTTACAACTCACATGTTAGAAAACGGCGAGGAGGTCGTTTAAACTACTAAGTTATCGTTTCACAGACTAAGAAAAACATAAACCAAATTCTTTAGAAGAAACTGAGATTGGCAGTCAATAATACTATTCAAAGGTTCAACTAAATCAATTTAGCTAGGTAGTAGAGCCACGCTGATTTCAGCACAAGTGGGCCGGCTTGACCGGGGCAGTACTGGGTAGTCCTGCGCGGTCAAGCCGGCCCCACAGAAAACCAACCTAAAGCGCCAGCAACCGTGTTGTTGTGTTTCGTTGGTAAGTGTGAGACCGGGGGCCCATTGATGCAGGGGTGACAGTTATCGTGGTAACTGTGTAAGTCTTACACTGTCACGATAACTGTCACGCCTTTTACGTCCCCAAGCGGGGTGTGAAAAAGTATCTTACGTGACCGCCATAATGTGGGTCACCATACTGCATTATCTGCATTTGCAATGAGTATGGTTGCCACAACTCTTGGATTCTGTTCGTGCTTTCCATCAGGCAGAGTAGAGTCACTTTGGCAGGCTATTAATATAAAGAGAAAAGAAAAAAAAAAATAATATAGAATTATAAGTCAAGTCCATACAAAATACAATTTATTTATTAAGATCTCAATGATTAAATAAACTATTTCTTGCAAATGGCGTAGTGATATACTTACTACTAAATTGAAAAAAAATTGGACTCAAAGTTTCTAGGAATACATTATAAAACAACACTAAATGGAATTTTAGAGTTTAATTAATACTGAATTAGTAAAATGGTGAATAAATTAAGTTATTGCAGGGCAGCATAGCCTATTAAGTGACCACTTTTGATTTTTAGTTAACACAAAATTAGTGGTGGGTTCAAATGAGTTATCACGCTATTAACAGCTGTCATCATCAACAGTTTTTAACAGTCCAATGCTGAACATAGGTTTCATATTACGCTGACCAGACAGATTGGCAAAGAGTTTGTTTCAAGTTTGCCTTCTCTTTGCAGTGATCTTGTCTTGCTTATGTCATTCCCTTAGTCGCCTCATACCATGGTAGTAGTAGGAGTGGTAACACTGTATTCTTAATCCGTCACCTCCTTTTAAATTTAAAATACTTTGAAGAGTTCAGGATAACTAATTTCTTTATTCGCATGTTTTCAAAATTATTTTGATTGAAGTGCATGGTAGTGTACCCTTTTAATGTTTCCAGAAAAGAAAATTCCTGGTACCCTGATGGGTGCCGAACTATTTGTGGCTTGTAAATGATAGTGTATGTTTTCATTGATGAGTTCAATATTTAAACGACTTTCTAGTATTTATAATAGTAATTTAATAATCAAGATAAAAACTTTTATACCAATTTTAATTGTGAGTAGAACTAGTCTACTTAATTCTTATTTTTTTTGTACGGCAGTTCCCACAGATACCACCGAAAGGTTGTTACGTCGGACTTGAACCGACCTAACACCGTCTCAGGTACCAGTTGCCCAAGGAACCAGATGCACCCTAGTAAGAAAATACCTAGAACCTCGACGTACCCGGGTCACCTACGGCAATAACAATATGCTATATGCAGGTTTCCACACGAGGTGTGAAAGGAGGAACTGAAATTCTATTGTGTGGCATGTGTGTAGAGCATTATCTTTTGATCGCACAATGTACCCATACTTAACATAATAATACACCACGGTACGTAAAAGTTGAAAAGTTAGTATATAGGATTGTAATATACACTTTTAAAATTTTGTTCACTCTGTTTCCTTCGTTCAAGTTGAACTTGTCTCTTTGAACATCAAAGTAATTTTACCTTAGCACTTTTTGATATCATAAGGTAAGAGGAGGCAGCTCGAAAACCACTGATTCTTCAGAAAATTTCACATCATTTTACAATTAAATTAGGACACCGAATCCCACCGCTGTCGAGCTTACTTTGTCGTGAAAAGATTACTAAAATTGACGCGCTGGTCTGAATATTGATTATTTATTTATTCGAGTGTTAAAACCTTCAAGTCTACTTTTTTTAAAATTTATTAAAGTCTGATTTACCTTCTGATTAAGATATTTTTTTTCATAAAATTAGTAAAGAAACAATAATGAAAACCGTTAAAAATATTTGTAACGATAATGTTATAATTGAATTAATGAGTCTATTATAGTCTACGGTCTTTCGTCGACGGGACCACGAGCGGCCAGAGAGTGGAGACCTCTGGTGGTGGATTAGTTGTTGTGGTAGGGGATGGGGTTGCTGACTATCATAGCTGTCAGCCTCCACGCCTGAATTGAGAAGGAGAAAAGTTTAGCACCCGGGATAGGACCGTTTAAGGCGTGGCGTCGATTTGAGGAGGACCATGACTTGATCTGACTTTGACATGATCTGACCATGACATGATCTGACCATAACATAATCTGACCATAACATGGTCTGACTATGACATGATCTGACTCTAACCGTGAGGAGGCTGCTAAAGGTCGGTCGTCAGGGTTTTTAGTGGGAACACCATATACTCCTGACTCCTGTACCCCAAGGAACAGGAGATCCGAAGGGATTTTACACCCCATCAACATAAAAAAGGACATAGGTCTCTCTTAACACCATGGCAATCACTCATTCGCCATTAGTGACCAAATTCTTAACGCTTTATTTACCGATGATTGTTATTATAATATTGTATGTCTGTTTTTAAAATTGATCTTAATCTTGAATCAATAAAAATTACTTTTTAATGTCTAGAAAAATATAGCAGTGGTGTATGGGTGTGGTATATGTGTGGGTAAGGTAGGTATTTTATAAATAGCTTACTGATCTTATTTCAGTTTGGTTTATATACATAATTTATTTATACTTTCTATTTCTCATAGCCTAGATTGTAAACTGTTTAAGAAATGAATAAACATATTTTATTATATAGTAGTGATTTCAAGTTAAAAACATTTATTTTTTTAAATAATACTTCCAATATTTCTATTTCGTGTACGTAAAATTACTTTTTAAACTTAAATTAAAATACAAAATAATAAAAAAAGCAAAGAAAATGTTTACAATATTTATACGCGAGCGTCCGTTAATAGCGTTGATGCGAATTCTTTCGCATCAACGCTATTAGCGGTCCCAAAAGATTGACAGCGCAGTAAGTTCAGTTGTCAATTTCATACATCTCTTTCTATTAGACTAACTCGATGACGTGGGTAGCGAAAGCGACTGCTGTGTTCGATGTCTCGGGTACGATTTCCGGGTCGAACCAAATATTTGTACGATCTGTAAATATTTATTTCAGAGTTTGGGTATTTTCTATGTATAATATGTATGTGTTTACTTAAAGAAAGATATAAGTATTCTATCAGTCAGTCTAATTATCATAGTACAAGCTCTGCTTAATTTGAAACTAGATGGCATCGTGTTTGAAATGTTCGAAATATAATTCGAAATGTAATAATTTAACGTCTAAGTGTAAAGTTTCAAATCTAAAAGTTTAATCCGTAATACATTAAGTATTAAGAAACAGACACTTCTAACAAGAACAAGAACATTGAGTAGGAACAATGACCCTAATAGGTCACACGTCTGATCCTTTGCTCTCTAATTATAAAATAACATATTACGTACTATGTACAAACATCATCTAGCTATAGTATAGCTTATATAATAATAATAAATAATAAAAATAATCTTTATTTGAAACAAGAAACCAATGTACAAATTCACTAGTGTACGAAAATAACCGCATTAGTTATAAACTGTATCGTGGCTATTAGCGCCCACCTCCAGAAAAGTATAGGTATTGGCGTTCCACATTAATAAAAGTAAATTGATTATCATTTGGGTGAGTTATACAATACAAAAAGAAACAATAAGATAATAAATAAGTATGTGTATGTGTATGTGTATGTATGTGTATGTATCTATGTGTGTGCGTGTGCGTGTGCATGTGCGTGTGTTTTTGAAACATGACATATATGATATGATATATATACTGCTATATTGACTGCCTCGTTGGTCTAGCAAATAGCGTATGCGACTGCTGATCTAGAGGTCTTGGGATAGATTTCCGGGTCAAGTCAAAAAGTGGCATTGACTTTTTCTGATTATAGGAATGCTTAATAGCAACCTGGAATTTCCAATTGAGTTTTTAACTCCCGTGACTCGGAAAGCACGTAAAATCGTCAGTCTTGCACCTGATTTCTTCCTGGTCGTGTAGAATAGCCGTCACATTGGATTGTCAGAGTGAGAGAGCCGAGGGTGCACCTGTGTTGGCGCACTAGTGCACTATAATCTCCTGCATCTTTCGCGGCTGGTCTTCGTTGAGTACTTCATCATTACCTAATATTGGTCCATTAATCTACCTATTATTAACACATATTGCCCGGTATTACGTCACCGACAAAATGAGGTACATACGTTTAATAAGCTCTACATGAATATAAATCTAACAGTAATAATAATATTTTCGGACATTTCACACAGAATGTCTGCTGTGCTCTTTGTAGAAATTAATACTAATGCCAATTCAATGTGGAGAGTCTTGTGACATATATTACAGTGTCTACATAAAGGACTGATACAACTTCTTAACCATGCTCCAGTGTTATATTTTGTTATTGTGAAAAGTTGTTTCAGCCACAGTCTTCTATCAACCATACTTTCTATGTAACTATAAAAATAATCTTCCAAATATATATTGACCGTGAAGATGTTCTTAAGAATACAAAGTGTCGCCACTCTGATTCATCGTGTGGACATTGTAAAAACTGTTGATGAAGGCAAACTACGTAGAATAAAAGCATTGCAATGAAAAGAAAAACTGGACACAGATGCTATGCGATTTCACAGTGTATATGTCCAGTTTTTCTTTTGCGCCATACCATAGTGCTTTCCAGCAATAGATTATCAAAAGCCATTCGAAATGATCTGAAAGTTTTAACTGTTTTACCTGTAACTGGGGCCACGTTTTGTGGTGCGGTATCTTCTAATTCTGGTGCAACAACCTTTGGATAACAGATTATGTAACAGCAAAATCATTAAGGATGAGAGTAGGTTGTTCATTTCGTAGCTTTATCGCTGTCGCAAATCTGTTTTCCATAAGGACGTGATACGACTATCCTATTCTCTCTATTCGGTTCTAAGAAAATCAAATCTTAAAACATATGGAGCCGGTTGTATGTCAGAGCCTTCTTTTTGTTCTTTATATTAAAACAAGTATGATAAAACTCAAAGTAGTAATGACCCTTCGACTTTTAATATTTTGACCAAGGTATGAGATCTTACAGATATTTGCTTGAGCGATGGTTACAAAGCACGTAACATCTAACAAGAAATGGAAAAAAAATTAAAAGTGATAATGGTATTATGATAAAAAAATGAAATAAATCTGCAGAAGGTCAGTGTTAGCTTTGATTGATTATCCAAATTACAGTTCTCATTAATATTTCTGATATATTTTTAACGATTATAACACGATAAGGAGACCCTTTATTTATAAACTCCAATATTAACAAATTTTGTAATCGTACGAAACAAGATATTAAATTCTATTTTGGATAAATCATTATGAACTCTCATTACATAATCATTATATTATATATAGTATATTATAATATACGAAAACTATACCTATTCAATTTAATAAACAGAATATTAATGATATCTATCAACTGCCTTATAATTTTATACCTTATAACTTGACTTTAATTATAAATAGATTGCTGAAGTAACTAAACGAGTAATAAAAAAAAAGTAGCTAGACTTTAGCGTAGATTTTTGGCAAAAAATATAACTGAAATTGTCTTAGTAGGATCCTGATTAGGAGAGTTTTTAATATCAAAATACGTAATATTACATACATTAGTTAGACTTTTTTACTATGTTTATTTTTGTGTTTATTCAAAATTAAATAACAACACTTTTACCACAAAGAAAACAGTTTTAGTTGTTGAAGGCTAACTAACGATAATAGAAAACATTTTGATTGAAAACGTCTTCGGCCATTGTCCGAGTTCACTGTCTTCAGTATATTTCTATTTACAACATTATAAATATTCTATTATTTCTATAAATACTCGTATAGCCCTACATTTTTCTGTGTAATAATTACAAATATTGTAATGCACGAGTAGATTTCGGTCGCCATAATCCATTTATGATCGATCATCAATGTGTGGGTTCATGACGTCGGTAAAGTAGGGTTACTTTAGTGAGAAATAAATAAGAGTTGACACTCGGCATTGTACACATATATAGTATATCGCAAATAAATATAGTAAGAAAATGAAATACGATTTCATTTAAGCGTATCCAAACAATTGTTTGTAGTATGATGTAAGAGAACTATATTTATGTCAACGTGTTTTATACGTCATTGTCTGTTTTCACTTTTTAAATAAACAACATTGTCTAGAAAATTTACTTTAACTTGTGAATGTTTGTAAGAGGGTACCTCAAAGTATGACGAAGTACTCATAACTTTTGACTAAGCTAAATAGTTTTATGGCAAGTAAGTCTCGCTGTATAACAAAAACTATGTGTATGTGTGATAATCTCGAAAATTGATTAACGGCTTTGTCTATGAGTCATAAAAAGGAAAAAGGGAAATTTTATAATCGTGTCAGAAAATTCTTAATCAAGGTTATAGCTAAGTATCTAATAATTTACCGTCGAATTACCAAATTTTCTCTCTTACCAAATTCTATAAATAGAAGTAAATATTTACAGGACAACTCGTGCTGGCCTTGGAAGTCACCGTTTCAGAATGGTAGACATGCGCTCCCGAACTAAACGGTTCGGTTCTTCCTTCCTGTGAAAATCAGTTAAAGCCTGGAATTCATTGCCAGCGCACGTGTTTCTCTCCCACTACGATCCCGGGTCCTTTAAGCGGGGCGTGAAAAAGCATCTCACTAGGCCGCCATAGCGTGCGTCGCTATACTGCACTGTCTTCATTTGCAGAGAGTACGGCGACCACTGCTCTTGGATTCTATTCATGCTTTCCATCAGGTAGAATAGAGTCACTTTGGTAGGTTGCTATAAAAACAACTCTAACGTCTGAATAAAAGGCCTTATTGTTATTACAGTATTTCATACTTATAACGTACAGCTAAATACTTCAGTTAGTAGAATATGTATGAACAAAACGAGTAATTTTTCAAGCACGTTTCGTCTATTGTCTATGTCTAACTTTAATCAGCGTAACCTGGGGCACATATCTTAGTAACAGTTCTGTAAACTTTCTAATACCTGTCGTTCACATGCAAACGATAATCAATTAAAACTTTTGATATATTGAAATACTTTATGTTATATTACAATACAATGACTAATATAAATTGATTTTCGAGTTGTTATGCGCCGACAAAGAACAGCAAACTAGAATGGAGCAACGAGATTTTGCCAAAGGGAAAACAATTTTATTTATCAGTTTGCTTATTTGAATTAATTTGTCTATATTTTTATTTTATTTCATCGTATACATGTAATAATAATCAACAGTATGCTTTTTTGTTATTTTAACCCCAGACGCAAAAAGAGGGGAGGTTATAAGTTTGACGTGTGTGTGTGTATGTGTCATTCTGTCAGTGGCATCATAGTTTCCAAACGGGTGAATCGATTTGAATAACCGCAGTAAATAACAAGTCAACAGCAACTTTGGTTTGTCTAAGTATGAGGGGCGCGAGGGTAAGCAGTCCCTTCCCCCGACCCCCGACATAACGAAGACACCTGGATAAAATTTTTACTAATTTAAACCATAAGGACTAACAGGTATTTATTGTTTACTTTTTAGAAGTATTATATTGTGACGCAATTTTTTTTATTTTTTTTTTAATTTTATGGCTATTCACCTTGAGATGCTTATAACATCTTGCTTGTTTTACTCTATGAAAGTTGAGTCAGATCAGAAGAAGCTATCAAAACATTTGGAGGCAGATGTAATGTGTAATGTTCTTGAGACTTTTATGTCTTTAATAGTCGGCTGCCTATCTGAATAGTATGGTAGTTCAAATCAGACGATAGAAAACAGTAAATCAGGATGAAGAACACTGACAGGCGAGAGAGTGACGGTTTATGCTACGGAACCTGTAGCATAAGCCGTCACGAGATCTAAGACTTTCAGTAGGATACGATACGAATGTTTCTATCTAAATTTATTTATCATAATCATACTAGTTTTGACTCATGATACATGTAGCCCTTGACCTTGACCTTAAAAATTATCCACAGCAGCAATTAATGTGTATGAAACACAAACTTCCAACGTATCAAAGACCTTAATTATCTCGTTCCCTTGTTTAGTGCCTTTAAAGCCTGTGAAGCAACATTTATATTGATATTATCACGAGCTATGTAAATTATGGACCGTTAAGGAAAATTTTGATCAGTTGATTATATCACTGTTTCCTATAAGATAAATTATGTTTAATTTAAAACCAAAATATTGTATGAATAAAGTGTTCTATTAATCTTAATATTCATCTTTGTAATGCAGTGAAATATATCTGGTAACGGATTCAATATATAAATTGCAATCGCATGGCTTCTTAGTAGAATGGTTGATAATCCTGAGGTGAGTCTTTTGGGCACACAAAGAGCAAATTATTGATCAAGGTCATTGGTTCTATGTCTAAGTGCCATTCATTTATAATATGTATAGGTTTATTTATTTTTAGATTACATTTAATAATTTAAATATCCAGTGTTATTCTTTATCAGATCTACGAAAAATTTGTAGCACTTTTATGCTACACATTTCTCGTAGATTCCGTAGATTTTCTTACCATAACTACACTGTTCAAATATTAAAATACTAAATCATTATAAATTACGTAGAAAAGAAAATTATATACATACATGTTGAGCATAAACTTCATTTTTCTGTTACAATTAAATTATTGCTTCTCTCGATATACTTAATTTATAAATTAAACAATTAAATGGATTGCTTTTGTTTATGCTATGTTATGATGTATTTTTGAATAATGTGAAATAGAGCCTTCGCTCGGTTCCGGGTGTGGGGAAATCAACATTAATTTTACACGCATATTTTGACACCATGTGCGATATTTCATCATTAAACAAAGGATCATGTTTCTTTTTAACATATATTCAGTATAAAGATATGAAGCAGCTGGAAAAAGAAGAAATAATAAAAGAAAAGAATTTCCTAAAAGATACCATTTTAGAATTTAATCTAGTTTTGTATGTTAAAAACTATTTTTTTTTAATGAACTGAATGAATGAATGAATGAATGATTGTTGTAAATTTTCTAATACTTGTCGTTCACATGTAAACGGTAATCAATTAAAACTTTTAATATATTGAAATACTATATGTTATATTACAATACAATGACTAATATAAATTGCTTTTCGAGTTATTATGCGCCGACAGAGAACAGCAAACTAGAATGGAGCAACGAGATTTTACCAAAGAAGAAACTCCAGACTCAGAACAACAATTTATGGATCACACAAAGTGTTGTGGGACCATGTAGGATTTGAACCCACAACACTCAGCGAAATGGAGAGCGGCATGGCGACCGCTTAAACCACTAGGCCAATCGTGTAGTCCATTGAATTCATATGCATGCATATCTTTATTTTATTCCATCGTTTATATGTAATAATAATCAACATTATGTTTTATGTACTTTATATATTTTATACAAGACTGAGTTCAAGAATAGAATAAAATTCCCATGAGATGCTAGTTTTGTATGTTAAACACAAATCGTTTTTGAAAGAAGTAATTTGCACATATATCTCAAAATATTATATCATATAAGCTATTTTTTAAATTTTAAGAGCCTAGATAAATGACTTTGCTTGATGGAAAGCATAAATAGAATCCAAGAATTGTGGTCACCATACTTGTTGTAAATGTATACAATGTAGCATGGCGAGCACACTATGGCGGCCTAGTGAGAGGCTGTTTCACGCCCTGCTTGTGGATGTAAAAGACATGATAGTCGTCGAGGCGGTGTAAAGTTCCCCACACTCACCACGATGACAGTCACCCCTACATGAATGGAAACTATCATTGTAAAATATAAGGGCTGATTTTACTTACTAGAAAAATAAATACATCTGGTTACAAACGTTATAGTTATTAAATAAATGTTATTCCTATTATTGAATAGTTCTCCAAATAAACGTACTAAATGTGTTAATGAAAGCACTCACGGCTGCGAGACATAAATCCTAAAATAAATACTTTTACTGACGTGAGGAGTGTCGGTCTCTTAGGAGACATGACTAGACTAGACTGTTATATATTTCTTATCCTAGCTACGGCTAATAAAACTATCTTATACTAAATCTTTTTCTTTTAATATTTAAACAACTATAAACAAGGCGGTAACGCAATCTTCTGAAATGGAGTTCAATATTTTATTTCAAATTCTATGAAATAAGACCAGGTTTATTGAAACAGAAAATAGTAATTGGGATGAGGATCAGTGTATAGGTGTAGTCGGGGAATTATGATCCGCACGCTACGCTTACTTAGCGAGTGATAGGTGGGTGACCGGTTGTCCCAGGCCTTTTATTTATGGGGTGCTTGGCTAGAAAACCTCCACGTGGTGCACCCTGGAAACGTTGGCGTTGGTGTTGTTCATCACTGCCAACGGCTAATATTCTAGCACGAAGAGGAAGCCATTTTCTTCGGCAATTCGGCCGAGAGATGGTCCAACAGAGCGGGCGTGTCTGTCGGATCCTCTGTTGGTTCTTCGCTCTTCGGAGCATTGAGGAGGAAAACCTCGGTAAAAAATCACGATGGTGGGACCCTTGCTAGGGTCGGACTTCCTCCGCTCAGCGGTGGAAAAGGTAGGACGGGCTCGGTGTGCACTCACACTGCCACCGAGTAGGCATCAGGAGACGTAGTCTCCCTGCCGCCGTCGACATATCGTAGTCCCGAGTTGGAGTCTTGCGACTCCAAGCGGGGGCGAGGGTCTTGGCTTAGCCGCCCGGACTGCGAGGAAGAAAACCTCTATAAAAAATTACCCCGAATCCCGTGTTCTGGTGCGTGACCAGGGGATGCATGGCTGATGGGTTGTTCAGTCGTAAGCGCACCCCCAGCCGGGGCACCTGCGGACCCCTCGGTTGGGCATAAATGTACGCTTGCCCGGGTATTGGGGGATCTCTGCCCGGGTCGACCTGTAGTTCTCCCCCACTCGTGGGTCTAACATGGAATCTCAAACTAAAAACGTAAAAATAAATATAGAAGGAGAGAAGGAGAAAAAGGCGAAGAAGGAAAAAAGCGTAAGATTGGACGACTTCTCGTCCAATTTAAAGGACGCATCGGTTGGGACGCCTATGTCGATGAGGCTCCCAGAAGTCATTATGACTGCTGGGAGCCGCAGAACATCGGAACGATTGCGTTCCAGATCGACATGTTCGTCGGATGGCACGGGAGGTAACCCGATGGAAGCGGAGCTGTGTGACTCCCGAAAACGCGGGCGCTCCAGGGACGAGGAGAGCGACACGTCCCAGGAGATGTTGCCTCCTAAAGTCGCCAGCAGCCGTAGAGGAAGGTCGCGAACTTCGGTCTCGATCCCGTCAGGCTCCGTCTTCTGTAAGGCGGAAGCCTATAGGCGGGTTAGGGCGGACGGCGAAGCACTTGCAGAGGAGGAGATCGCAGATCTCTTGCTTAAGATCAAGGAGCCGAT
Source organism: Hypercompe scribonia (assembly GCA_949316085.1). Classification (NCBI taxonomy): domain Eukaryota; kingdom Metazoa; phylum Arthropoda; class Insecta; order Lepidoptera; family Erebidae; genus Hypercompe; species Hypercompe scribonia. The sequence continues at coordinate 21,561,859 of OX438970.1, forward strand.
GGCAGGGGATTCTGTTCCCCAAACGCCATCGTCCATGCAAGAGAGAGCGAAAGCAGCGGTGGCTATCATCCACAAGGTAGCCACCAAGTCGAGTAACCTTAAGGGTGCTTTTGTAAAGGCCCTTAAGGACTCCTCTTCTGCAGTTGCGGGGGTCGTTGAGACCCTTATTGGGGACGTGGCTCGTCTCCAAGCGGCCAACGACCATCTCACACGGGAGGTGGCTGAGCTGAGCGCGCAGTTTGCCCAATTTCGGGCGGATCACCCTGAGCGAGAAAGCCCGTCTCAGTCGCTTGCCCTTGTCAATCCCGGTACCATCGCTGATGCCCACCTGCGCCAAATCACAGACGCAGTGTGGCGCATGATGGACGGACGTCTCGCTGGTTTGGAGGCGAGACTACCTCCAGCCCCTGTCGTCCGACCGCCGCTCGCGGCACATAGACCAAAGGCCACATCGGCGCTTCCCGTTGTAGGCGGTCGTGTGTCCTATGCGGCGACGGCGTCGATGTCTGCTGTTCCTGCGGTGTCGGTGTCTGCTGTTCCTGCGGCGTCGGTGTCTGCTGTTTCTGCGGCCGCGCCGAGAACACTACAGGCAGCTAAAGTAGTAGCTAAGACGGGTGCACAGAGGTCAGGGCCCAAAACGGCGGCCAAGTCTAGAGCGGAATTTCCTCCGCTCCCCACTCCAGCCGTTGTACCTGGCACCTCCACGTCTGCTCCCTCCATATCTGCCCCTTCCACGGATGGTTGGCAGGTAGTCGGGGGCACAAAGAAGTCCCGAAAGCGGGGTAAAAAGGCTGCTCAAAAGGCAGCCTCTGCCCCGCAGTCGCCATCAGTGGTAGTCACCGCCACGAAGAAGCCGCGCAAGCTTCAAGTACCCAAAACTGCGGCGGTGGTGGTCACCGTTTCACCGGAGGCGGCTAAAGGCGGACTGTCTTACGCTGCCATTTTTCAGAGGGCCCGGGCTGGTCTCGCCAATGATATCGGGACGGTAGGTGTCAGGTTGCGCCTAGCTCAGACGGGAGCTCGAGTTCTCGAGTTCCCTGGAGCCGAAGGTGCCAAGACAGCAGACACGTTTGCCGAGAAATTGCGGGGTATGTTTGCGGCCACGGATGGTGTTAAGATCGCCAGGCCTACTAAGTGCGCAGAGTTGCGCATTTCGGGCCTGGACGACTCCATAACGACCGAGGATGTCCGCGTTGCAGTAAGAGAGAAGACGGGTTGCAACGCGGACAACATTAGGGTCGGCACCATCCGCCCCGGTCCAGGAGGGCTTGGCGCAGTGTGGGTCAGCTGTCCCGTAGCGTCGGCCAAAATGTTAGGCGACGCCGGCAGGCTGCTCATCGGTTTCGTGAGCGCTAGGATCATAGTCCTGGCGGCGAGACCGATGAGGTGTTACAAATGCCTAGCATCGGGGCACACACGCGCCAAGTGCGTCAGTTGTTTCGACTGCAGCGGGTTATGTTTCCGCTGCGGTCGACCGGGGCACAAGGCGGCAGAGTGCTCTGCCGCCCCTCACTGCCCGGCGTGTGCGGCGGGTAACAAGCCCGCCAATCACCTGATTGGGCAGGGAGGCTGCAAGCCTGCCCGTAATTCTCGGCAAGCGTCGGCGGCTAGCCAGTCGACCCAGGCTGCCTCTGACGTCGTTTCTGCTTCGACATCGTCGCCCATGGAGGAGGTTGTAGAGACGGTCGAGTAATGGCCCAAGTCTCCAACCTCCTAGTCCAGACGAACCTGAACCATTGTGCTGCGGCGCAGGACCTTTTCCTGCAAACCATGGCACAGTGGTCGATCGGTGTTGCCGTAGCTGCGGAACCCTATTACGTTCCTCCCCGTCCAAACTGGTTGGGTGACCGGGACGGTTCCGTGGCAGTCGTCGGCTCCACGGCGGCTCATTCCCCGCCCTTGTCGCTAAGGGACAAGGGTACTGGATATGTTGCTGCCGAGTGGGGGGGGGATCACCGTATATGGTGTTTACTTCTCCCCCAACCGGAGTTTGAGCGACTTCGAGGTTTTCCTTAACAACTTGGAAACCTCGATGCGGCGTCTAACGTCTGGGCACGTCTTAGTGCTGGGGGACTTCAACGCAAAATCCATTGCGTGGGGTTCCCCCAGGACGGACGCTAGGGGCGAGGCCGTAGAGGAGTGGGCGGCCTCGGTGGGCCTCTGTTTACTAAACAGGGGCTCCACCAACACGTGCGTGCGACAGCAGGGAGGGTCGATAGTGGACCTTTCGTTCGCTACCCCTGCCCTCGCCGCACGAGTAAGGAACTGGCGCGTCCTGGAAGAGGTTGAGACGCTCTCGGATCACCTCTACATCCGATTTGAGCTCTCCCGGACCCAGGACCCCAGTAGGGGTCACGTGGCGCGGCGTTCTTCTCGCTTTCCGCGGTGGGCTTTAGCCAAATTAAATAGGGACCTACTAGAGGAGGCAGCCATCGTTCACTCTTGGCTGTCTCCGCAAGCCCCGACCGAGGAGGTCGACATGGGGGCTGGTCGCTTCTGCGATGCCATTGCGCAGATATGTGATGCGGCCATGCCCCGCATCCGAGGTTGCCAGCCTCCACGGAAGGAGGTTTACTGGTGGTCCCAAGAGTTGGCGGACCTCCGTGCGGCCTGTACTCGTGCCCGGAGGTCCTACACCCGTAGTCGGCGGCGACACCGCGAAGAAGGCGGGGGGGACCAGCTTCATGAGGAGTACCGAGAGGCGCGGAAAACTCTGAAGCTGGCCATCAGCCGCGCCAAAGAAATTAAGAGAAAGGAAATGCTGGAGGGTCTCGATCGTGACCCCTGGGGTCGCCCTTATCGTGCGGCGCAACAAAAGCTCCGCACGTCGGGCCCCCCCCTTACAGAGACCCTCCAGCCCAGCTTCCTGCGGGAAGTGGTCGAGGGCCTTTTCCCGCAGCGGGTGGAGCATACACCCCCGTCGATGGCCTTCATGGTCGGAGACGACGGGGAGAACGAGGGCAATGTTCCGCCCGTCAGGGAATCGGAGGTAGGGGCGGTTGTTCTACGGATCCGCTCTAAGAACACCGCCCCTGGGCCAGACGGGATACCTGCCCGAGCACTGGCCCGAGCCCTCGAGCACATGTCGGACCGCCTCAGGGAAGTCCTGGACTCTAGCTTGGCGTCCGGACGCTTCCCTGAGTGCTGGAAAAGCGGGAAGCTGGTCCTGTTAAGGAAGCCGGGACGGCCTGCCGATTCGGTGGCGGCCTATAGGCCCATCGTGTTGCTGGACGAGGCGGGTAAACTTTTTGAGAGGATACTCTCTGCTCGCATCGTCCGGCACCTCTGCGAGGTGGGCCCCGATCTGTCGGACGCCCAATTTGGTTTTCGGGCGGGGCGTTCGACGGTCGATGCCGTGCTGCGCCTGAGGGCCGTTACCGAAGAGGCGGTGAGCTGTGGCGGCGTGCTGTTGGCGGTGTCGTTGGACATCGCCAACGCATTTAATAGTCTGCCATTTAGCTGCATCAGGGAAGCACTCCACTACCACGGGGTGCCCGAGTACCTGAGGCGGCTTGTGGCAGACTATCTTGAGGAGCGTACCGTCGTGTACGAAGACCGAGATGGTATTCTGAGGCGGCGGCCCATGTCGTACGGTGTTCCACAGGGGTCCGTCCTCGGACCACTCCTGTGGAATATGGGATACGACTGGGCCCTTCGAGGTCGTCTTCCCCCCGGGCTGGGCGTAATTTGTTACGCCGATGACACATTGGTCACGGCCCGGGGGGCGAACTTTCAAGAGGCGGCGCGTCTGGCCACCGTGGGAGTCTCTTTGGTGGTCGGGCGCATTGAGGCGCTGGGTTTACGGGTGGCCCTAGATAAGACGGAAGCCCTTTTGTTTCATGGGCCCCGTCGTGGTCCACCCCCCGGTGCCTCTATCGTTGTCAATTCGGTCCTCGTACCGATTAAGGCCCAGATGAAGTATCTGGGCCTAATCCTCGACGGCAGGTGGCTCTTCGACGAGCACTTCCGACAGCTTACTCCAAAGCTGGTCGGCGCTGCTTCTGCTCTTGGGCGACTTCTGCCCAATTTGGGTGGAGCCAGCGTCGCGACGAGACGGTTATACACGGGGGTTGTTCGGTCAATGGCGCTGTATGGTGCACCGGTGTGGGCGGCGGCTCTGACCGCCCAGAATAGGGCTCGCCTCTGGCGCCCTCAGAGGATATTGGCGGTTAGAGCCATACGCGGTTACCGCACCGTATCGACGGAGGCGGCGTGCGCCCTGGCCGGAACTCCCCCGTGGGATTTGGAGGCGGAAGTGCTCGCCGAAGTTTATCGGCGGACGGCTGACTTCCGGGCGGGTAGCGGCATACGGCCCCCGCCCGAGGAGATACGCGAGTGGCGTGAGGCCGCTCGTCGAGCCACGATGGCTCGTTGGTCATTCCGGTTGGAGACTCCACGTGCTGGCTTTGCCCTCGTGGAGGCTCTCCAGCCGGTCATCACCGAGTGGGCAGGACGGCAGCACGGGACCCTTTCCTTCCGACTGACGCAGGTCCTTTCCGGGCATGGTTGCTTCGGGAAGTATCTGCACTCGGTCGCCAGGAGGGAATTGAGTCCCGCCTGTTACCACTGCGACTGCAGTGAGGACTCGGCTCAGCACACGCTAGCGGTTTGTTCCGCCTGGGCGGCGCAGCGTGGGGTCCTCACTGCAGTTATTGGAGGAGATCTCTCGCTACCGGCCGTCATACGCTCCATGGCCGGTAGCGACAGTTGTTTTACCGCGGTCGCAACCTTCTGCGAAGACGTAATTTCGCAGAAGGAGACGGCAGAGAAGGCCCGGGAGGACGATATCCACTCGGACCCAATTCGCCGCCGGCGAGCCGGGCGGCGGAGGCGCGCATACCAGCGCCTCAAGCCGCCTTGAGTGTGGCCGCGGGTGGACGGGACGGGTTTTCCCCTCCACCCGCTATAATGGCCAGCCGCGAGGAGGCGACGTCCGCGTGTGCCGTACGTCGCCTATGTAGAGAGTTTATCCGCAGATGGTGCCCGCTTTGGCAGGCAGGCGCTAGGAGGGATCTGGATGTCGTAATAGCAGCGGTTCCCGGATCCCTCCTGTCTCAGGCGCAGAGTGGCACACCGTGTGGTTTTAGTCGGTCCGATTCCGACACACCACCCCGCCGTAAACCCCGGCGGGTGGGTTTCCACACGTTAAAAAAAAAAAAAAAAAAAAAAGGCCTTTTATTTATAAAAAAAATTGCCAGTAGTATTTAAAATGAGAATGTTGAATCAAGATGATTTTGTAATTCATTCCCTGACCTTTTTACCCGTCTACGCATCTTGTACGTGTGTATGCGTGTAATATTCTATATTACCTTATGTTTTTAAAATTGTGGCACGCATTCATTCAGTTACCTTATCTTTAAATTCGTCTTGGCAACCCAAGTATTCTTAGATAGTCGGCAAGAATAAAATTATAATGATGACTGTGAGACGCAATAGTTTAAAGTAAAATATTTTTATTTGTTACAATATGGGTATAACACTAAAGGCTCATGACGACAATTTTAAAATGATAGTTCATGACCATACATATATGTACCATTTATGGTATTCATAAATGCACACCTAAATATTTTATTTTACTTTTTTAAAGACAACGTTCGCAGTATGAGTAAATCTTTTGTCGCAGGGGAATTCACAAACATACATGAAATTTACACAGCTAACACCCAGACTCAGAACAATAATTTGCAGACCACATAAAGTGTTGTCCCATGTGGGGTTTGAACCCAGAACACTCAACACAGCAGAGAGCGGCGGGACAATTGCTTAAACTACTAGGTCAATCATGCAGTAATGTACACCCGATATATGTTAGACATTCACATGATGACAATTCTTTTCATGAATTAGGCCGTTTACGGAATGTGTAAGAAACGTATCTAAAAGTGTAAATAAGAAAAAATAAAAAAGACACTTAAAAATAAAAAACTAACTGGGTCAAAAATAACTAATAATAACTATCTTGACCGGAGGCCCGCTGATGCAGGGGTGACAGTTATCGTGATAACTATGTGAGGCTTACGCTGCCACGATGACTGTCATGCTTTTTACGTTCCCAAGCGTGGCGTGAAAAAGCATCTCACTAGACCGCCTTAGTATGGGTTACCACACTGTATTGTCTGCATTTGCAATGAGTATGGTGACCACAACTCCTTGGATTCTATTCATGCTTTCCATCAGGCAGATTAGAGTCACTTTGGTAAGCTCTTGGCATAGAAAAAAAAAACTAATAACTTAAATCATTTTTGACTTAAGAATTTTATGTTCAATTTATTGTGACATCCATCGCATTCACATGTCTGGCTTATATACGTGAGTTTATAACTCTGATCTATTGTATCATGACACTATTATAATTGATTCGTTGTTAACCATTCCGAGCTGTGAGCTAGTTCCTCAGCTACGGTGAAGTTGTTTGCCATCCAGCTCGAAACTATGCTCTTTATGCAAGATATTTTTAAAAATATTTCGAATGTGAATAGTCATTTTTTTCTTCTGTAACATCAACATCACTTTTTTTTATCGCTTAAAATGTTGCAACTCGCTAAAAATCCGATGAAAAACACGTCACATCAAACGATGCCGGTCACACGACTCTTGCGGTTTCGGGCCACATCTGAAATTGTAAAATGCCATCTTGCGGAAATCTCCTCCAAATACATTCCATTTTCAGTGAGACACGACAATTACATTTTAACGGAAATTCGATTCGTCCGACCTCAGCCTTTATATTTTCATGATATATTTTTTTAAATATACTACCGTGTCTATTTTACCACAAGAGAGAGATGTTTATTATTGTTTATTGTTTATTGTTCAAAAGAAGTAAGTAAGTACATTACACAGTATAGGTCACTAGCCTCCACACTAGGATTCCCTGTGTCGTGAAGACTAGTCTCTCTCGTCTAAAACATACATAAAAGCATAAGTACAGGTACAACGTTTGACGAGTTGGTAGGGTGTACAGGTAAGATTTTTAGCATTGCTCATTTAAGCTTAACATAAATACAGATTAATAAGATAAAAATGTGTACGTGCGTGTGTGCGTGTGTGCGTGTGTGTGTGTGTGTGGGTGTGTGTGTGTGTGTGTGTGTGTGTGTGTTTGTGTGTGTGTGTTTGTGTGTGTGTGTGTGTGTGTGTGTGTTTGTGTTTCGATGTTCTGTGTACGTCTGCACGGTGTTTTTATTATAATATAAAGTATAGGAAAGTAAATTTGTCTATAATATCCTAATGAAATTTTCTCTGTTATTATAGTCCATGTTTTTCAAATAATTTTTTATTACATTTTTAGCTTTTTGTCTGGTCAGCTGAGTGATATTCAATATATTATATAATTTTGAGTATATGTAGGGACCCATGTAATAAAAACATCTTTTGCCGAAGTTTAGGATAGTTTTCGGCTTAGTAACTTTGGGTTTCCTCCTAGAGCGAGTGTTCGGTTCCACATTTACGTAGGACGTTTTATGGAATTTTATTGCTACAGCCAAGTAGTATAGTTGGCGTACACGCAAGACACCGGCTTCTTGGTACAGTTTGTCTGTAGGAAAACGAATCGGCATTTTGTTACTAACTTTGAGGATGGCCCGTTGTGAACGTTCTACTTTAATTAGGTGTGTCGTTTGTGCCGCTCCCCATGTCGTGAGACAATAATTTATAACGGATTCGCATAATGTGTAATAAATCATTTTTAGCGTAGTTTTGTCAGCGAATTGTCCCATTTTTTAAAGATGTGTAATAGTTTTTTGATACGGCTACTAGCATACTCAATTTGTTTTGTCCAGGTTAGGTGTTGGTCAATATAGATACCGAGGTATTTTATAAATGGCACTTGTTCAAAACTTGTACAGGGACACGCTAAGCCTGTGCTTTTGCACGTATGTAGTTCTATAGATAGGTGTGAAGGGCATGAGTTCCTTTTTGTGACACTAAAATTTATTATTTTTGTTTTGTCTTTATTGAGTGTCAACAGATTATAATTTAACCAGTTCGCGACCTGATTCATTCCATCCTCAGCAGCCTTATATATAGCTTCCCATGATGTTTCGTAGAAGACTATGGCCGTGTCGTCAGCGTAAGTGAATATCTCAGCTTTATGGAGAGGCAGGGAGCAGAGGGTGTTAATGTATATAATAAAGAGGGTTGGCCCGAGTACGCTTCCTTGCGGTACACCATATCTAAGACTGGCGTAATCGCTTTGGTATTCACCTATGCCAATTCTTTGTGTTCTTTCGCTTAAGTAGGACTTGAACCAATCGTAAGATGTTCCTCGTATTCCGATTTGTTCAAGTCTTTGGAAAAGGGTACTTCTAGACACGATGTCGAAGGCTTTCGCTAGGTCTAGGAAGACTGCTGTACACTTATTTCCGATTATTCGACACATATAAGCAGTTTAATGAGAGTAAATGTTGTATCCCATAAAAAAACCGGTTTTAAGTACAACTTTCAGTATTTTTCACCGCTTGAGTGGATTTACCGGAGGTCTTACAACATTTCCTTAAATACTGAGGAGGGGATTCTCCGTATGCTTTTATAAGCTGGTAACGCGCTTATGAAACTTAGCTATTTTCAACTATTTTAACAATTAGTCACCTACAATTAGTTGACCGATCCATTGTTTGAAACCCTACAACACGAAAAAAAGGCTTTTATCCGTAAAACTTATTACTAAGAATCATGTATGATAAATTTATTTCATAATTATTATAAAGTTTTCTTGTGGTTACTGCCGTGGACTCCAGCTAGGGTCTTGGAGCCAACTTTTCTCGTTCAACTTGCTAGTTACGCCAAGGTCTTGTTCAATATGATTACCTGTGCTTAACAAGGTCGAGTTGCGAGGGGTGGGGATTTTAGGGAGTGCTCGTCAGCCAGAACCAGGTTTAGAGTGCATTGGGAATGCTTTATTTGCTCTGGACATAGTTTGGTCGAGCCTATCGGCTGCTCAATGTATAGCGGAATTTTGCTCTCAACCTCTGCTAGGTGCTGCAGTTTGTGAGTTGTATTCGCGTGGATTTGCACTTCCAGGAAGTCGGTGAAAGTCGGAAGTCCGTTTGACTCTCAGTACCGCAAAGTGGAGTTCCGTCACCAGGCAGCAGTGACCTGATCAAAGTGGATTTCCCAGAAAGCTCGCTCACTTATAGTGTGATATACTACTCCGCTACGTTTGTAGCGGCGTCGAGCTTAGATGCTCGAAATGTAGTCTTTAGTGTAGTGCTGAGCTGTCAGCTGTCTCCTAGGAATCAGGAGGAGAGTTCTACCATGTACTTGGCAAAGAATCGCCATTCTTGATGTGATAGAAGGATTAGTAGAAGTATTTGTGGAATGTCCTCTAGAGCCAAGCTCACCGGCTGATGGTCTAAGACGACTTGGACATCCAGGTGGTCAAGATACATAGCCACGTCTATAATGCATATGACGGTTAAATCTATGACGTCCGGCATGTGGGTTATGCAGTACGAGTAATGTATCGAAACCTCTGGTCTTAATCCCTGGTACTCGTTTAAATCTGCATCAACTAGGAGGCAGCGGCCTTCCGGGCGTGTGGAATTGGAGTGCCACGTTATTTATTTTACATTAAGTGACCGGGAATTATAGTGGGCAGTGGTGAGTTCAGCTAGGTGTGCACATCGGCCACTGCAACACGCTGCCCTGATGGGCTGTAAAACGCAACCACACCAGAGGGCTCGCTGCTGATGTAAACCTCTACTACCAAGACTAGAATGTCGGTACTGGTTACACATGGTGGACGACTTTTTTTTGAACAGATGCCAATTCGTCTTAACTGCTAATCTCCTTCAAGCAGTCCCTTCTGGAGAGCGTTGGTTCTTCCCGTAGACATGGCATCCATCCATTCAAAATTGGTAGTTTCAATAGCATGATCTACTCTGCTAACATTCCGTTGATATTCCAGAATAATGTAGCCAACACAAATTTAGAATTACATAACGCTGCTAGGCAGTCCTGAATCAGATGGACGGAGGCCCACTTCTCCAATAATACTACCAATACTTTCTGTAAGGTACTGATGGTGCTGATAAGTCTAGATTCACGCTGTCGAATAAACTTAATTATGAAATATTTTATAAATAACATATAAGACTACGTACAGTCGTTATAATGTATCACACGTCGCACTTGCTACATTCATTACACGAACTTGCAATTTATACTCGTAGACGATATGATTCATGAGACATGGTAAAATGTAACAATTCAGAACAAATTATTGTATATTGCTGCACATATAAGTTTTATAATATTGCAAAAATAATGAAGTATTTAAAAAAAATAACACCTAATCGTAGATGAGAATTATTCATTAGGCCTATGAAACATAACTTGTGATGTAAAAACAAACTAAAAGCATGATTGATATAAAGTGATTAGAAAGTTTATGTTTCACAGAATCGTGAATTAAATACTTTTCTTTACTGTAGATAGGTGTTTTAATTCTCTATACTAACATTTAGACGACTGAAATTTAAATATTTTACACTTAAAAATATATTTATGAGAATGCTTAAAGATCTTTAACAGAGAGCAATGAATTATTTTTACAAGCGTTTGTTTTGTTTGTAAACAAATTTTAAAAAGAAAACATTTAGTGTTTTGTAATATAATATACCTTATATTACATAAGAGATACTTTTGACTGTTTAATCTAATAACAAGAAATTACACAAATCCAATTTTGAATTCGGAAGTTAATATTCCAACTCAATCGAGCTTAACCTAATATTGTAACACTTTCCTAGTTCAACATGGCGTAGATTATTAATAACATCCATAGCTTTATTTGTACTATGTGCGAAGGATTATCTCAAAAATAAATTGTTTTAATAGCGGACGTTAACTTGAGATTAGATTTTCTTTTTAGTCGGACACCCTTGGCAAAGTGATCGTGGCTCTTGATGGGCAAGGTTGCGGTTCGCTGTCGCTGCTTAGTTTCAGGGCTGCTGCACTTCGTGCAGTATCCCTCCGTTTATGCTGGTTTTGAGTATTGTGGCCACTTTGTAGAACTAGATTGTAGTTTTATTAGAGTGATAGGCAGCGACCCCGTAGTGTTGCACCTTCCACACGGCATTATAAATATTTGTTTTCGCAGTCTTAATTCGTCAAAATAAACACTTTTTTTCATTGGATCGTTTCAGTGTATCGCTGATTCCTGATCTTGTTAGCTAGAATCGCATTAGTTTTTTTTTCTAACATAGGAAGATAGTAATTTTTTGATATAGAAATTAAATAGAAATAGAAATTGTCTTCTTAGTCGAAGTTCCAGGCCAGGAGAAAATTTTACAGCCCAGTCCTGATAGGTTCAGAGCGCCGGTTGATATGCGTATGTGCTAATCTCTACGTGTCCATCAGCTTTCGAGATGGTTAATATGATTTTTTACCCTTGTTTTCTACACCGTAATTTCCTGATAACCTCCGCTGCCATAATAGTCCATATGAAATTTAGTTCCAAAGTACTGGTGACTACCGCTACCCTCCACCAGGACCCAAACACTATGCTCTGTGATTAGCCTCCACTGGCTTGGCCATTCTGTCATCTGTTATCACTCTACTCTTGAGATCTTCAGCCATAACCCTGAGCAAGATTCTATGCCCATATGCCCATAGTGCTGAGTCCCTATCTGAACTTCGTCATCGTCTCCCACTGGCCTACTGAAGAGAGATTACCAGGTTCACCAGGTAGTAGAGCCACGCTGATTTCAGCATGAACGGGACGGCTCGTCCGAGCTAGTGCTACCCTCCCACCGAAGACCAACCTAAAGCGACAGCATCCGTGGTGTCATGTTTCGTTGGTGAGTGCGAGACCGGAGGCCCGTTGATGCAAGGGTGATAGTTGTCGTGGAAAGTGTGTGCAATACAATGCTACGACGATAAAAAATCGTAATAGACTGCTATAGTCTGGGTCACCATACTGCATTGTCAGCATTCGTAATGAGTATGATGACTACAACTTTTGGATTCTATTCATGCTTTCCATCACTTTGGCAGGCTATTAAAATAAAAAAAAAAGATATGTCCAGCCCTGTGACATGGACGCGTTATATTGTAACTATCCCAGTGAAAAATAGAGAAGGGAGAATAGAGTATTCTCCCTGGAATATTATTATTATTATAACCATCTCATAAATTATGTAACGAAAATGATTATATTATGGTTAGTCATCACTTTTGTTTGAAATGGTGCAGAATATGAACATTTATTTTATCGTATTCGATCAGGGTAAATCTGTGGCCTCATATTTATCCTATTATTGTCTTGTGGTGTGGCTCGGAAGGGGTCTAAGTTCAGCAATACCAAAAATACAACGGGCAGATAGTGCAAGTGCCTTTGAGGTAGAAGTTTAAATTTTTTCTAAGGTCACATAGGTCCAGGAATAGGTACCGAGTTAATATAACCGAACCTGGTAACTATTAGAAAACTGATAAAGAATTCAATTGCTTTAATGTCTATGAAGTTCATTGTTTTAAGCAACCAGTGTCCAGGTAGTGGCGGTTAATCAAACGAATGTTAGTATAATAATGTAAGCATGATATGCTGAGATAATTTATTTCATTCTAAGAACCAGTTTCACCACTTACTTACTGAAAAAGCGTCTGACAGACTACTTTGAAGTTGTGCTCCATATAACTATAGATTTTGGTTTCATAAATCTCCGATCGAGACAAATATGACGTAACGATATTAATATATATCAATAACCTTTATTATCATATATACCTACTTATTATATGGCACATGATTATCTGAAACTTTATCAGAAACTGATGAAACTAGCCTTAAATATTTTGCAGGCATCTTATTAAACCCTTTTGTTGTATGAGTTAATGCTAAAAATATTCAATAATTCTTCGAAGATCATAAAACAGGCACTGTTTGGAAGGATCTTCTTATAATATGAGCATACTTAAGTGGGCAATAATCCCCTTTTACGGTCTATAAATTATATGAAATGTGTGATTTTTGCTGTCTGATTGGTGTATTTTGTATGTTGAATTAATTGATGTATATTACAAAAGAAAGTATATTAGTAGTCTATCAGTCAAGCAGGCTGTTATAGTACAAACTCAGCTTAGTTTGAAGCTAGATGGCATTTCGTGTCAAATGTTCTGAATATTAATTAATTTATTTATTTACTTCCATTAGTCCTCGAAGTTCAAACTAATTTAAATTTTGTAAACTTTCGACCGGTGAAGTAAATGTATATATATGTAGAGTTTATTATTATTTAAATTAGTAATGAAACTGTTACTGTAGATCAAAAGTGTTTAAACCACAAATTTAATATCAAAATATGCTAAGAAATTGAAAATAAATATTAATATAAATAAAATATTTATTTATTTATTTAATAGCATTGATGATATGCCTTATTATGTATTACACATTATATTATTAGTATGAGCATGACATCATCATCACAATGTATTAAATAAAAAAGAGTGCCATTCGTGCAAAATAATTAGCAATAACAATTTGATACATCACACATGTGGCCATTTGATCTCAAATTGGTTAGAGCCTTTAATGTAATATATATTGCTAACAACACGCATGTTATACACAAACATTATCCAGGCACAATAAAATGATTGTACACAACACACAATTATTTGGCATGAGTAGCAGTTGAACCTATAGCCATCAGTTCCCATAGCAACCAGGGTTATTTACTTTTAAAGAAAGAAGCAATTCCACTACGAGTTAAAATTTTATGACGTCAGACGAAACGTAATATTGTATTTTTTTTAATTATAAAATCTCTGATCTTTTAATTCATTCTGAGGAAGGAGTCTCTAGGTTTGACTTTAATTGTACTTTATTTTCACCTATATTATCGGTTGAAGAGTGTTAAGATTTATTTGAGGTATTCAATAAAACCTTTGATCTATTAAAAAGAATATCTTAAAAAATACAATACAGCGTCATGTTATATTAAAATCTTTGTGAAGAATCTCTTTAAAGATGTAAGTATTTACGTTTCAATAGTTTAGGCGTGAAAATTCTTAATAGGTTTAATAACTTTAGGATATAAAATAGTATCAAGTAAAATGGATATTATTTTACGTGATTCAATGTATCACGGGCAAAATATTGTCAATTAATAAAGAACATTGTGGGATTTTATTTATTTGATATTTCGTCAACATTTATTTCCGTTTACTTGTAATGCCTGATAGGGGGTAAACGGGAACGGAAGTGGAAAAAAAGGAAGAGGATGATCACGCGATGAGTTCAATTTTAACCTAGAATAAAATATACTACGTGATGAAATTGATCACTTCATTTGTGTTTGGATGTTAAAATATATTACAAAATGGTATATTTTCACATTTTTTATTTGTATAGTTTTTATAGAGTAGATGTCACGGCATGTCAAAGATATTAGTAATAAAAGTGTAAAATTTCAATATTTGACAATTTTTACAGAGGTAATGCAACACGATCATTAACTTCTTAATTAATGACCTCATCTCGCTTTTTAGATGATACTTAATCTTTTGTTTCGAGAAACTGCTAATCATTTTGAATTCATTAAAATCTCTTGAATACGCCTACATGACACGACTTCACGTAGGAAGTTGTAGCCTCAAGTGGAATAATATTATTCGGTGTTAACTTCAAAAACATTAGAATCAAAAAACTCAGGACATTGGACACACACAGTTTCAAATAAAGCAGAGTTTGTACTATGACAGCTAGATTGACTGAGAAAATATTTATGTACTTATTTTTGTACATTTATACATATTTAATATAGAAAACATTCAAACTTTGAAACAAATATTTGCAGATCATACAAACATTTGGTCCGATCCGAGAATGGAACCTGAGACCTCACGCACAGCAGTCGTATACGAGACCGAAGCAGTCAGTAATGGCCATTATCGTTTTTAACAATTGCAATCCTGTCAAGTTATGTTTGTTTACCGTTTGCGAGTTTTTATATACACTGCAAAGTGCATCCTAGTGTGTTAATGCATTTTAAGATCTGCCTTCAACTTAATAGAAAATAATAAAACAACTACGGCCAAAACTGTGTCGGGCCACGCGCAATGCAGGGGTTATGTAATAAATCAGATTTAAACCTAGTATTTCTTGCATTCAGAGGTCAATTGCGGTTAGGTAAAATTTCAGCTCTCGTGCAGAAGTTCAAAGAGCTGGTGGAAAAGGATCCGCATACACCCACGGCACCCACGCCTTTACAAGAGAGCGCAAATATGGGGGTGGCAAGAACTTTGTACCTTTAACAAAGTTTTCAATTTTGATTGTATTTTATAAGATTGACGACTATTACTTTTAAACCAACAGTTAACTTAGTAATAATATGAGCTATTATCATTGTAAATTGACTTATATTTTTATATTAAATGCCGATCAACATAACTTTTGTACCTGGTCAAAATAAGCGTTTGATCTAAAGTTCTTTTCAGGCGTATTTTGTTTGATTTACATATCACGGTTCAAATAAGGATATCCTTTGTTAAGTATTTCATTTTATTTTTGAAACAATAGATTTCACAGTTGATTTATTTTACGTAAGCATTTTCATAAAGTTGTTGTTTACAGCTGTCAATAATTATAGATCAAAGACTTGTCAAGTGTGGGCGAGAAATAAGAAACGTATTCTTGGATCACAAGGTGCTTCGGCAAATATTGTTCCACCTGCCTTTAGAATCTTAATTAAAATTACTTTTTAGTAATCTTATAGTGATTATGTAAACGGAAATTGGTTTAACATAGAAGATTTTATTTGTCACTAGTATCAAATTTATTCAGTTTAACCAAATAAATATATTTTATGACCTATGTACGGTAGTGGACTAATAAATTAAACTACAAGAAATGTTCTAAGTTTCTTTTATGAAGAGGAGAGGCTACTGGTACCTATCCATAAATACCTACAATTCCAGTACAACAACTTAAGGTGACAACCTTTTGAGTCACTTTTAGAATGAGAGAGTTATTGTGCATACGGTAACTTCTCTCACTATGTGAAAATCAACAGAAAAATTGACTATCACGGATTTTCTGTGATATCGATGAGGTCGAGCCAATCCAAAGAAATATTTATCCTATAAAATATAAATTGCATTAAATATATGTTCATGTGGTGACTTATTACGAATAAAGAACGTTACCAGACCAAATAACGCAAGACAACATCGCTATAAAGAGAAGGAAAACTTAACAAGAAACAAACCAGAGAGACCTATATCCAAGTGGAAAGTTAAAGGATGTGGATAATTGATGATGACGATAGAAAAGTTGAAATCTTTGTTAATAATAGCGAAGAATAGAGAAGTACTGCAAGTGTTTTTGGTTGTAATTTAAAACAATATAAACAATTTTATTTACTAAAATCCTACAATTTTGGTTTAGACGTTTCGCTAAAACAATTTACTTCAAACGTTTGTAGTATGTGGACCACAAGATTACTGTTGGCAAAGGCTTAACAAACATTTGTTTTATCTGTATAACGTTTGAACAAGTTGTCTTAAAGTGCCAGCCATGATTTGCTGAGATGTATGTACTTAAAAATTCCATTACAAAATACTACACATAATTGTTATATGTATGTATATATATACATATATTCAATTGTTTATTTAAAAGACCAATCTTACAAAAAATATTTTTTAGATGTAATTTTTGTTCAGAAACTCATAGCTATCTTTGTTCTAAAAACTATTTCAGCCACTGGACAAACATACCAAATGTTTTTTTTTAGCTTTAGCTTTTTTTTTTTTTTTTTTAAAGACAACGCCCGCACTAGGAATAAATCCTGTGTCGCGGGGGACTTTACAAACATACAAGAAACGGACACAAAGAAGTACAGTAGTACACTCAGAACAACAATTTATGGATCACACAAAGTGTTGTCCCATGTGGGATTTGAACCCACAACACTCAGGTCTGTAGAGAGCGGCGTGGCGACCGCGTAAACCACTAGGCCAACCGTGCAGTCAGTTAATATAGAATCCTACCAAAATTAATTTACTCTGTCAGATGGAAAGCATGGGTAGAATTCAAGAGTGGTCGTCACCATATCTATTACGATTGCAGACAATTCAGCATGGTGACCCGCATTGTGGCGGCCGGCCTAGTGAGCTTCTTTTTCACACTCCGCTTAAAGACCTCGGTATCAGAGTAGGAGGGAAATACGTCTGCCGAGTTCCAGGGTTTGACTAATTGTAATAGGAAATTAGAACTGACCCGTTTATTTGGAGAGCGTATGTTTACCAATTCAAAACGGTCATTTCGAAGATCAGTACGTGTTGTGGCGTAAACGAGGCCTGTTAGGCCTGTTTCGACCTTTTGGATGTAGGTGTCTTTAAATGTATGCCACTCTTCGAAATATCTTGTTATTTAAGGGGACTTTTTATACCTCTGTCTTTACAGCCACCCAAGAGTTAGAGTGTCCATTTACCTACCACCTTAGTCCTCTTTGTTTTGTTTTTCCCTATGTCCCTTTTTTTCTTCGTAATTTCCCTTTTTCTTCATGCCGCTTTTCGTATGGTACAGGGTGAGCCAAGAATTCGTTAACATTTGAATCTAATAGCCCACACAAATATGTTATGTAAGTTCTTGGGACCGATGCTACTGGAATTTACTGGCTACAATCGTAACACATGGTTTCAATAAGATCGAGCCATTTGTCACACATCCAATGAGTCCCTGCCGGTAGTCAAAAACATGTTTCCGGAAAAGCTGATTTTCAAACGAGGCGACATTCCATGGCCATCCAGAAGTCCATATTTATCCTCAGCTGACTTCCTTTCATGCGGTAATTTGAGAAATCGTGTCTACATCAATAAACCAAATATACTAAGTCAACTGAAAGAAAAAATCAGCGAAGGGATATCGGTGATCTCGCGGTCTCTTTGGCGACGAGTATTCGAAAGTTTCGGTGCTCACTTAGAATATATGTAATATAAACATATATTATTAGCGACAGATCCCTGGTATATTGTTGAACTGTCGCTATAAATATTACGAAAGGAAATTATTTAGAAACATTGATTTTAAACTCAATTTAACTCCTGCTTTAATTTTAATTCAATTTAAAGAAATAATGGTAATAAAACGTTTTATGCTTTCTTATCTCGAATCCTTTATACCGGACGGACATTGACTAAACATATTAACACTAAAAAAACTTATTTAAAGTTAGTAAAGTTAAATGTAAGTACAGTACAAAGTTGAAAGTGTATTTAGGGAAATTACCTGACCTTTACGCAGATATGGAACCTTAAGACACAAAATCTTTGTGACTTAAAACCGGATAACACACTTTTATTATCATTTTTTTTTTATTTTTAAATAAAATTGCAATTTTTTGACAACATTTATATTTTTTACTCATTGGTTATACTTGTGTTAATTTTTTCCACTGGCCCAATGTATGTACGATATAAAAGTTGCTCTATAAAGTTAATATAATTATTTTTCACATCATGTTCACGAATAATATAATATAGGGTGGGTCACGAATTAGTTTATATTTGAAAAAATCATATAAAAAACCATTTCATGTATTATAAATTAATTTTTTATTTACAAGAAAGCTAATTAGTTAGAATTTATGCTTTAAAAATAACGTTACCTATTGAAATCAGCTTTTCCAGGAACATGTCTTTGAAAACCGACAGGGACTCATTGGATGTGTGACAATCGACTTCATCTTGTTAAAACCATGTGTTACGATTGAAGCCAGCAAATTCCAGTAGTATCGCTCCCAAGAACTCCTATAACATGTTTGTAAATTTGTAAACGAACTCTCGGCCCACCCTATACCTATATTAAACAAAAATTGCAAGTAATCTTTGATAAATTATATAATTTTATATTTTATTATTTCGTGAAAACTGTTCACTTAACATTAAGAATAAAAAACATTTGCTTTCAACTCTCGTCATCAGATCTCATTCATAAGTGTAGATTTAAATATTATAGTGATATATTGTACTTTATATTCTGTAATAATATTTTCGAACATTTGACACACAACGTCATTTAGATTCCAAGTAAACAGAATTTAGGCGTATCAAGTTTAGAAAAGGTAAGAATATTCTATTAACAGCACGAACGTTTGTCACAGTTGTAACAACATTTTACGAAGAATTTAAATTCTTTTAGCAAAGTTCTAAATATATGATAATTACATGAAACAATTTAGGATGAATCACTTTTTAAACGGTAAAAATTTTACAACCATACATCAAATGATTTTAGCGTTACGGGATCTGCCATTCTTCTTACTTTATCAAGATCTTTGAAGGATTCTTTTCAGTATCACCTACAGGAGGATGTCAGGTAACTAAATCGAACCAATGGCAAAAAAAAAAAATCTATTTAAATCCAATAGTAATAATAAGTAATAATATTAATATTAAGTAGACTTAAACCTTCGGGCCAAAGAGAGGCCCACGCCCAGTAGTGGACTATTAAAGGTTGTTGATGATGATGACAATGATGAAATAAAACATCAATCTCATTGTTTTAAACCAAAAAAAGTTTAAATTTCAATTAAATTCAACTTTAAATGGATTTTTAAATGTTAATAAATGTATCTTTATACTTTTATCTTTTTAAAGTTTTCGCGGTGTCTTAAGTGTTTGATTCTGATAAGAACTGATTTGGTTCTGAACTAAGTAAGGAATTATAAAGTAAATCTATTTTTTTAAGTTATAAATTGTTTTTCATATTGGTTCAGGCTGAATATATCATAAATAAAAAGAAGGTGTATGTGTCTTTGAACTATGGTAGTCTTCATTAGATCATCATCAGGTGAAATATTTGTCATTTATTTTCAATTTCTTAGTATATTTTGTCATTTAATTAGTAACACAACGTCAGGTCTATAGCAATAATTTCGTTACTAATTCGACTTATTTCTAATTGTTTTGAGTTTCGGTGACTAATAGAAGTAAAGAAATAAATGATAAATAAATAAATACTAAAGATATTTGAAATACAACGCCACCTTGTTTCAAACTAATAACAAGACTGACGGATAGAATACTTATACTCTTTTATTTTTGTAAACACATCCGAATTATTTATGGAAAAACCCAAATTCCGAAACATACATCTGCAGATTATACAAATATATTGTCTGACTGGGCAATCTAACCCGAGACCTCAGGCACAGCAGTCGTATTTTCTACCGCCGCTCCACCGAGGCAATCGAATAGTGGTCGCACGAATGGAAGTCTCATTGAACTTGTCACGACAAATTGTACGAATATTACTCAACAAAGATTCGATTGCTCGACCAGCCGACGAGACAATAGAAGGACGGAATTTGGAATGCTATTTCGATTTAACTCTCTACTTCATATTAAACGAAAAAGTTTTCTAAGGTCGAAGGTCGAGGACTGACCTAGGTTTTGTAGAGAAGGGACGTATCGGTATAATGTAAAACGTAATGTAGTGTGAAGTGATAAGCCTTTTGCTATGACTCCCCTTTCTGAAAGGTAATGGAGCGCGTTATTAAGATGAAGAGCTGGAATACTTATAAACAATTTGACCTTCTTACAGATGCCGCTCTATTTAGTCGACAATAATGTTCTTTACTAAGTTAAATTTAAAGTGCTCTAAGACGAGTCATAGGGTTTTAGTGCTATATTCAATGTCGTTTTGTAGAAATTTACTTTTATGTATAGTTAGTTGTACCCTTTCAAGCATCACTTTGGCATATTGTAGTTGCATTGATGAGAAAACTGAAGGAAATTGACACGAAAACTAGATAACAATAATCTCTGAAGGGAATTGTATAATATGTCAAACATTCAACCAGTGCAGAGATTTTTGAGTTTTTGAAGCGTACGTGAAAGAAATTTCTTCTTTTTTAATACATAGAGATAAATAGTAACTAAATGTGGTATGGTCTGTTTGAAATACTTTTCATTAGTTACTAAAATATAGTGTTTGCAAGCAAGTCTTTGGTAAAATCGTGCGTGTCGCTAGCTGTGTTGCAAGTGTTCAGTTTTTATTGATTGTTTACTTCGAAGCCAGCACGTACAAAGTAATTGAAGTAAGTTTCTTTTAAAGGATGGTATCTCATTTTTGAAGCCCTGTAACAAAAACTTTTTATGTTAATTGTTGTTTATTAGACACGTACATTTAACATTTTTCATTTTAATTAAATAAGACAGTAGTAACTTGAATCCTAGAAAAATGATATTTATATTCTTCATATTAATAAGCGAAGAAGTTTGTATACTGTATTAAAAATATTATTTAAAATTTATTAGACTTGAATTTTTATACGTTTGTTTATTTAGATATCAAAATAATATCACCTCAACAGTGAAGATTTAGAAGCTCACTCCACATTGAAACACACTTCTTCTTTTACCTACGCCTTGATAGAAATTTATCACCAATCATCACAAAACGAAACTAGTTCCAACTAAAAAAGTGCGCTAAAAAAGCTGCCTGTCTTATCACAGAAGTTCTAGACTCTCCAATTACAAGACGAACAAACGAGTATACTCGTACAACCCCGGTATGACTCCGGCCTTTTCACAGTACCGTTTCTCAATTCGAGACTTGCTGAATACCTTCGTCTATATCGCATCTGGACCGAGTGGTAATGCATTAAGAATACATGGTGTTACCACCCCTATTCATCCCGTGGGTGTCGTAAAAGGCGACTAAGGGAACAAAGTATACAAGACAACATTATTACAA
Source organism: Hypercompe scribonia (assembly GCA_949316085.1). NCBI lineage: Eukaryota > Metazoa > Arthropoda > Insecta > Lepidoptera > Erebidae > Hypercompe > Hypercompe scribonia. Next base: position 21,583,565 of record OX438970.1, read on the forward strand.
GGAGTAGAAAAACTTGAAATAAACCCTATTCCAAGCCGTCTGGCCAGCGCGGAATAGTAGGCCAAAACCTCTAGGAGGGCCCTATACAGTGGACTGTAAAAGGCTGTTGATGAATAATGATGAATGAATGAATATCGCATCTAATTCTAAACTTGTCACATCCTGTAATGTTGCAGCTTGTAACAATTTATGTTTCAATCATAAAACACAATGAATATTTTTAGGAAGTGGTGTAAAAATTCTCATAAATTTCATATTTTGATTAATAATTTTAACGTATAATCGTTGAAAATCTCTTGAGATTTCAAATATCTATCGGGACGGCGTGGCGATAACTGAAATTAATCAAGTATTTCTTATAGAAAACAGGTGCTTGAATCTTTCAATCTTCAATAAAATAAAAAATGGGTTCAGTTTTCTCCAGGGTTTCATTCGTACTGCCTAGGTTTATTAGTTACTGTTTGCTGCTTTCGTGCTATATATGTCATCCATAACATACCGTATATTCCAGTATTCGTAGCATATATATATATTTGTATATATACTATGCTTGTATATCTATATTTGTATGTATGATGTGTTCTTTTGTGTGTATCTATATGTGTGTATTTATAAGAGTACATAATATGTACCTAACCTCTGTGCATCCAACCATATAAAATTTCTGCACCACCCGAAGGTTGACTGGAACAGAATGCCCTGACCATTAAGTCCACTGATGTGCAAATGTAGTGTATAAAATTTGTACATAAGTAGGATAAAATTAAATATACTGAAGAAGAAGGTAGAAAATATTGTTAATTTAATTTTTCTAAATAAGATTTAACGACGTTTCTAGGTCATACGGGAAGGCATTATCCAATTATGGAATACCAAACTGCATCTAATACTAAAATATTGCCAATTCGACTAATACACTAACAATTCAATTGAAGAGTTTCAGTCGGTTAGAAAATTAAGGCAATATTTATTTTGAAAATTAAACTCGTTTCATGTTTTCATTACCCACTTTCAAAGTACACATAAAATAAAGAGGACCGATGTTACGAACCTAGTACGTATTATATTTTATTTTGTCTTAAGTCTAAGTTTTATACCTACAATCATACCTTTAAAAATATATTTTGACCTGTACTGTCAGTTAGCCAAATAAAAAAAATACTGACGTTTCTGTTTTCTTTTCAACATTATTTTACCTGGATTTTCAGAAAACGAGATAGAAATGAAGTGAGTCGTTCTTGATGTATTTCTTTATCAATTATCATATTGGCTCTATGTTTATCTTGATTTTGCTAGAATCAATTCACATGCCCTCAGTAGACACCACTTTTCCTCCCACCGGATATTGTGTGCTCTAATTACATTAAATCACTGTTACGAAGTTGTTCTGAACTTTGTGAAATTAAGTTGGCATTATGATATCTTTGGACTATTATCTAGAGATCCACAACTTCCACAAGTTTTGTCATGGATCAGATACAAAGTTACAGATTATTTGCCAGTTTCTCGCTACTCGCCGATCCTAGTAGTAAATGGTACGTAAATATAAAAAAACAATAAAAACCATGAGGTCTGAAGACAAAAGTAACAACTAAATAATGTATTTTTAAATTTCAGGCTGATAATAATATCAAAAACTTAAATTAAAATTAGGCCACGAATTATTCAGTATTTGAAAAATCGTATAAGAAAACCCATTTGATATATCATAAAAATTGTTTATTTACAAGAATGCTTTAACGTTTGCACTCCTCTAAGTAGCATCGAAATTTTAGAATACTTGTCGGCAAAGAGACCACGAGATCGCCGATATCTTTTCGCTTATTTTTCTTTTAGTTGATGTATGTATTTGGTTTATTGATGTACAAACGATTTTTCTAATAACCGCATAAAAAAGTGCACTAGGGATATATCTAGACTTCTGGGTGGCCGAGGGAATTCGCCTCGTCTGGTAATTAACTTTTCCGGAAACAAGAGTTTGACCACCGGCAGGACTTTGACCACTCATTGGATGTGTGACAAGTGACTCCATCTTGTTGAAACCATGTGTTACGGTTATAGCCAGCAAATTCCAGTAGCATGGATCTCAACAACTCCCGTAACATGTTTGCGCGGAGTGTTAGATTCATATATTAACAAATTCTTAGCCCACAACATACAATGATCGATCAAATGCCGTTGGAAATTGACGCAATGCAATTGTTTTATATTCAATACCTATTTATAATATTGGTCCATATCAATTGTGTGTGCTACTCGACCCGGTCCATATAAGTTGAAGATAGCCCGCCCATGGTATATTGCTGTTAAGCTTTCATTTTCTTATTTTTTATCATTTAACCAAATAAAGACTAATTTATGTCGAAGAACATTTATGTAAATAAGTGATCTTTATAAGTAGTATATAAAATACAAAAATATCGCCGCCTTTGTAGAACTAACAAAAGAGGGAACAGTGTTTCTATGCTACTTGAAACAAACTTTTCATGTTTTAAATGCAAGATAAGTCACAAAATAAAATTACGAAAGCTTCTGGAAACAAAGTCTAAAATAGAAACTACAGATTGACACATGTATGTATACACTAGACCACGGTCAGGGCGTCTAGTGTGAATTTATTTCGTATTACGTTATTCTCGACGAAGGTAAAGTTAGTTGTTGCGATTTGGATGAGTTCAGTGTGGGCCGAATGTTAAGTTAACACGAAATAAACTCGTAGGTACTAGGTCTACTGATTCTGATCGAAAAGTTGAGTATAAACACGCTAATGAACGGCTTACACGTACTTCGTTCATTGATTTACTGTTCACTCGTTTTTAATATAACAGGGCATGGTTTTAACAAAAGCATTCGTTAAATTCCAGTCTTTGAAATAAAAATCTGTATACCAATTTTCACATAGCATGAAAGCCTTTGTTGTCATAAACTCACTTAATATCTTCGTTCATTTACCACTGTGGAAATAACATTACATAAAATACAATTAATTTTCTAGCTAGAAGAGACATGCTGATTTTGGCACGAACTCATTGGCTCGTCTGGGGCGGTACTACCCTCTCACCGGTGACCTAAGGCGACAACATCCATGCTCTTATCTTTCGTTGGTGAGTGCGAAACATTATCGTGACAATGTGTTGTGAGTGTTAATGCTTAGTCACTTTGGTAGGCTTTTATAATTAAAAATGGTATTTAGTAGCGTTCATAAATAGGAGTACATGTATAATGAAACAAAACATATCGATTTATTGTATTTTAAAGTTAACATGGATATTCGACATTGTGTAGTAAGGTATTATCAATATTTAGTTTAGAACATTACAAATTTGTAACAACTCCTTAGAATATTTTATTAACGTAGGTTAAGAATAATTGTATAATAACAAATACAAATTGTTGATATTATTGGTGTCATTTTAAAGTTCATACACATTTACAAATGTAACTTTTTCGTTATGCGTTTGGTGCGTTACGTCTATGTGTAACTTTTGATTTTACTCGGTCGAAATGTCAAAGATTTATTTTAGATCATGGAAAACTTTATTTCATAAATTGTAACATTATTTCACAGATACAATATAAAATTCTTTTATTAAAAACGTGAAACTACATGCAAGTTGAAAAAAAGTTTTGAAATGAACATTCAAGTCGATGGAATGTTTATTGACTACGAAGCTTAGCTTTCAAAACATTACAAACGATATTACTTTCGGTGAATTTATTAACTTAATTATGCGTTGAAGAAAATTATATAAATTAGTTGTTAGCTAACAACTAGGGTATTTGCGTAAACATTAGGCAGTTATTATTCTCAAATATATATCGTTACTTGAATGAGAATGACTTGTTTTCAATTATTAATGAAGGAAATCTGATTTTTGATAAAACCTGCTCGTACACTACAATATACATGGAAAATATTTTAATATTGATTAATAAATAATGTGTTCGTACCATTGGTTGAAGCCTAAAATATTTGTGCGTTTTCGATATTTTATTTTACGAAACGACTGCAAATAAAGAAACGGGATATTATTTGTCAGTGTTTCTCTCACGTATGAATAACTTATTGTGCTAAAAATAATAGAAAAGATCAAAGATTTGTACGTCAAAGGTATTCTTAACTAGAACAGCTTTCTTGCCACATTGTAACATTTATTAAGGTAACGATGCAAACGAACGGATAAACTCAAAAAAAAACTATGGCCCATTATCATTGTAGTATTGGGTTATAGTTTTCTTTTCACAATTGAGTGTTTTATTTACAAAGATAAGTAGAAAAACACCGTAAAAATGTATTGTGATACTGGATCACTGACGTTATTGCTCGTCAATCAGTAATTAACAGACAATAACAATTTGTACTTTAAAAAAAAGCACGATTCAGAAATGATATTTAACATAAAATAAAGTTAATTTTACCAATACTAATCTATATAAAGATGTCAAAAAAATAATATTTTTGGGTTTTCTCAACAAACTTTTAAATTTGGAATAAAAACTTTCTTAAATAGCATCCATTTTTAAAAAGCCAATTTTATACTCGTGTTTATGCAGACCCCGGGTAATTCCGCGCTGGATAAGGGACTTCCCAGCATCTGTCCGAAAGTATAACTTTGTATAATTTTTTTTCAAATAATCAATATATATTTTTAAAATAGTACTAATTCTATGCTTCTAATTTAAGTAATAACAACTCATAAATGAATGGTTTATACTTCGTTTTAAGGGTTAATAACAATTTTTGAACGTGAATACTGAGCTAGTATTTCATTTTCATTTTCAGAGATATATATTTAACAGTTTTAAATTTACATTTGGAGATAAGTTAAATAAATTAGTAACTAACGATCTCATCAACTTCACGAAACTGATTTTCTGCCAAAGAGCGGCTCAAACTATTTACAATTGAGTCGTGTCGTGTCTGGTATTTGATACTTCATGTAGATAATAAAAAAAAAAATACCTGTGGCATTCGGGGACTGCCCCGGTAAAGCTATTGCATAGAATTTTTTATAAACTTATGCAATTATAATATTTCGGAGCAGCTCGTCTCGGTCCGTGCGAGCTTCGTACAGTCTACACGCATACGTGCCGTATAAACGTGCCACCGTGCCGGTCTGCCGAACTAAAACGACGTTAGACGGTTTTCAACACCGTACCACTGTCCCGGTCAGAGTGGGGGGTGTTGGGTTTATTTTTGTTACGGAATTTCTTGATTCGTTCACCGCGCTCGAAGCCCGTAATGAAAGCTATGTAATAGATTAACAAATTTAGAAATTGACAACGTTAAAAATATTCAAGTGAAAAGAAACGTTGACTAGATCAAATTAATGTATGATATTAAATTGTTACAAGAAAATACATATGTTAAGTCAAATGAATGGCTTAAACTATAAAAGAATATATTAATGTATGTGTATACGGGTAAAACTGACTTGTTTTGGACTCAAAAAGGATCCCTTTTTAACGACCAATGCGATCTACATTTATACACCTGTATATCCTTCACGGGCTTTCCCAAAATACAAAAATGAAAACAATTATATTTTTTAAGTTATTAAGCACATAAATGCACCTAGTTACGTATAGACATATAAGTACATACTAAATATGTGATAGTTTTGCGATATTATATAGTTACAAAATATGCTTAGCATTCGTTACAAAATCTACTTATAGCAACAGCAATGTACATTTACGTAACCGACGAAACAATCACGAATGTTCACAAGTTCACTGAAAAACCACATCTCCAGAATAAAGTCATGACCGTTCCGCAACTGACATTAGTTATTCAAAAAAACAGCCTTCTCTAATTAGTTTATGGTCCACACTTGCATATCACGGATACGCTGATAGAGTCTTTTACTCATAAAGTGGCTGTGTTGGTCCATTTGACTTTGAGGGACCCGTTCTCGCCCAGGTGATGCGGTACAGGAATTGGCTTCCTTCTTCGCCGGTTTCGATGACCTGATGAAGAGATTACTTTTGTTATTTCATAGATACTTGAATTGTAAATGACATATTATTAGATTGAATGTGTTAAACTAATTAGATTGGTCGGTGTGATGACGGATTTAGAACACAGAGTGTTAACATCTCCGTTCATCCTGTGAATATCCTAAGATTGGAGTATGAGAGTAAACTACGTAGGTTAACACTCCAAAGAAAAGGAAGACTTGAAATAAATGCCTTACTGAAAAGTCTGGCCTGCATGGTACAGTAGTCCAAGAACTGCTTTCTAAGGCGAGGCTTATATCCAGCAGTTGACTACTAGAGGTTGTTGGAGGTGTTTATTAGATAATCTAAAACCACAAAAGCTAGAATTTATGTTGGTGTATAAAATTTAAGTGAGTCACAAAGTATCGACCATCTTCATAAAATGTATGATTATAAGATGGCGCAACAACGGGTTTATATAAAAATTGCACTCAATCACAAATTAATTTGTGGTTTTTAATAGCCTCTTATCGACAACTAGATATTTACTAGTAAATTTGTAAATAAAGTACAAAATAAGCTTAAAAATCTGTAGAGCTTCATACATTTTTTTCTTTTTCCTAACCTTTACGAATACCAAGAATATTTGGGGTTCACTGATAATATACATTTTGAGAAGAAAAATTTACCAAAGAAATTATTTCACATGAAGATACTTATCTGTGGTACATAATATTTAAATGTAACATTTATTTCAAAAATACAAATGCTGTAAAATACTTTTGAAATCTCGTAAAATATATAATAGAAGAAAAGTTACCCCCATATACACTTACCCATACACTCATCAGCAAAATATTGATAGTTAAAAGGAGACTATTGTTAAAAAGACAACTAAAACATGTTAGACATTCTGTTTACCGTGATATCATGCTCAAATATTACCAGAAATAATAAATGACCTGTCAATATTTCTTTTGTAAACACACTTCTTTCGTTAGTAAATAAATATACCGTACTCAATTGAATTGCTGTGAAAAGGACGAGGGAAAGCTCTGTAATTCTTATCTATTTATAAACAAAGAATATATGTGAAAATATAATGGTCGTTTACATTTCATGAATGAACTAAACGCTTACTGTTAACTTTAAAACGAGAATTTATTTATTGAATATTAAATTCAATTTCAATGAAACTCAAGCTAGCACCTTTTATAATAGCAAACCTTACAGTATACCTATCAGACATCACATCAACAACCTTTAACTGGATATAGGCTTCTTCTTAGAAAGAGGCTTTTAGTCTACTATAGGAAGATGGCCAGACGGGTCCATGTCTTTGCAGTGATGTTGTCCTGCGGAATCTGCTCCGTTAGTCGCTCATTGTGAATACACGGAATGAATGCGAGTGCTGACACTGCATATTCTTTATCCATCATTACCGGTAGAGTTGTATAGTGTACATTATCTATTTATATACTCGTAAAATAGTTATATTGGTTTGTGAACGCTTTAAAATCTGAAAAAGTTTTACAATACGCTACAATTTTTTACCTTTTTTTTTAACCAGGATGTATCACAGTAAAGTGTGACATGTTATAGTTAGTTATTTACAGAAATAAACTGAGTATTGTATTAACGTTTTGTAAGTTTACTTAAGTTTTGATCGCACATATGGTGCATACACCACGTACTTATCTAACTTACTAGATACGTGAGTCACATATACCATTCATCGACCTTCACTGTCCTAAATTTCAATACTACCTATTATTTAAATATAGAAGAACGAACTGAAAAATAAAGAATATTATATTTGAAATCTTAAGCTTTCATTCTTCAGGATAGTTTCCAAAATACCGACTTCAGCTTAGTTTGAAATACAGTTTGAATTACCTTAGCATAATTTGTTGCTAAGGGTCATTGTTATATGTACATATAATTATGTAACTCTTGTAATTCTATTCATGCTTTACCTCAGCAAGACTAGAGTCAGTTTAACAGGTTCTACAGTATATTTTTTTAGTGTTCAAAAATCGTTAATAATGTTATTTAAGTATATAATAAAAAAGGTATTGCTGTTTGTTAGTTTCACTATAACCGGAGAAGACGAGAACGCAAATGTTAAACCATTTGTGAGAGTTCAAGAAAAGCTTAAACGGTCAGAAAATTTTAAATAATAAATTAAAAAACATTAATTTTATTTTCTTATACAAAGTAAGATTTTCAACAATCAACAATAAATTGTATGAAATGATGACTTTTTGTTTGAAAGTTATTTCGTACTAGACTTGATTTTATCTAATTGTTTGTGATGAAAAGTTCACCGGGTCATCTAGTTATTAATATTTATTTATAATTAGGCAATTAGTTTTCAATGGACAATAGTTTCAGGTATTACCTGAGTGAAGGGTCGCGCGACCACAGGCGCGGGTAGCGCGGGATGTGTGCCGCTTCCCAAAGCAGTGCTTTGTGAACCGCTGCTAAACACAATCCTCACCTTCCAGCCCCTCCAGCTCTGGAATAAAACGTACCGCCTTAGTCACTTGTCAAAAATATACAGGCAATAACCCAACACAGTTTTATAACACAAGCATTAACCTGAGTTGTATCATTGTCTGTATATTTTTGATGTTTACGACAAGTACTGAGTATGTTATTGTGAAATTACACTCAGATTTTGCAAATTTATTGTTGGTTACACGACGAAAAATCTATAAAATGTGAATATAAGTTAATTGGCGGAAAAAACAAAACATTTTTCCAGGCTGGTAGAGACTAACAAAGTAGAGGATTAAAAGTTTCCTACTGACACAAATGTTAAATTGCGCTATTTAACTACTCTCTTGATTCAGATAGTTTATTAGCTGAGAATTTGAATAAAAGGAAATTTTAAATCTTATAAATAAAGCAAAAAAGGTACCGCCATAATATCCTCTTTTTAGATGGCAACATAGTTTTAATTTTAGAGTTCGTTCCTCAGAGAGTACAGAATATCTTTAGGATCAGTTCATTATACAGCTGTCTCTATTTCTGTCAAGCCCTCTTCCGCCTATCAAACTAACATTAAAGACTTGTTAGGGTTATTCAAGTTCTATATTTACATATATGACCGGTTAACTAAAACATTTGTAACTTGCTATTGACATAAATTAATAATAAATGACCTCACATATCTTACACACGGCTGTATGCTTAAATATTTCTGAATATATACATATTAGATAAATTACACCCAGACACGGAACAAATGGTCGTGCTCATCAGACAAAGATTTGTCTTGAGTGAAAATCGGCTTAACGTTAGGGTCACCAACCACTACACTAATACTACACCCGTCGATGATGTAAAGCATTAATGATATTAAATTCTTCGGTAATTTGTTGTGAATACTAAAATATTGTACCCTGGTGTAATATTTTTTGAACGCTAAATTAGTTAAATTAAGTTTTCGAGTCGTATGAATTAACTTTCGAGGTGAAATACCTTATTCCGCCCTGAGTGTGGCCGCTTTCGTTAGTGATTTTTGTCATTTATTTTTGAATGTAAAACAGCTTGTAGACATCCTGATTCCGAATGAGAGCGCATTAAACAGTAGTACCGCTTGGACAAAGAACAAAGAGTCAACGAAGTCGGATTTGTGGAAGGGACATGAAAGAAGAAGATTATTTTTTGTACAAAGATTGCTGTCGTGATTAGAGGACAGATAACGGAAGTATGGAGGTGAAAATGGTAAATTGAAAAATGAAATATGGAAGTAAGTACCCACTGATTATGGTGCAGGCAATTAGTAAACTTACACGTTAAACTTCCGAAGATTGAAAACGTATCAGATGTAGTTAAAAGACGAATAGAGTCTGCATTCAGGACGACGTAACATAAATTGCCAAAATCGATTATTGAAACTATTAAGGATAGCATGAGAATAGTTTCGGTTTTAAAAGGACACTTTGAGAAAAGCAATAACTGAGCTATGACTAATCTTAATACCGAATCGTGGTAGCTTAATAGCTGGTTTGGGAATAAATTGTGAGAGTTGCTTTTGAAAGCAAGCCTTGAGTGCTTTTTTTTTGAGTTTACCAAGATGATTTTACTCTATCTGATGTAAAGCATAAATAGAATCCCAGATTTCTAGTCATTACGAATACAGACAATGAAGTATGGTGACTCACACTATGTCAGCCTAATGGGATGAATTTTCACGCCCTGCTTGGGGACGTAAAATACAGGAAAGTCACCGTGTCGTCACTGTCACTCCTGCATCAATGAGTCTCCAGCTTCGCACACACCAATGAAAGAAGACTGCACGGATGCTGAGGAGAATACAGTTTAGGATGGTAATAATCATCTTCTTGATTATCTCAGGGTTCACCGGAGGAAATTCGAATGAATCGAGTAGTAAAACTGGTAGGACCAGACATGTCGTTAAATATTTACCACTTGATTTGAAGATTTGGAACTAAAAATAAGGTTTCACTTAAAATAATTGTATTATTGCACTCATGGTTTTTTTAATAGAAGCCTATCCAAGTGACTCTGGTCTGCCTGGTGGCAAGCATGAATAGAATTCAAGATAGGTGGTCGCCATACTCATTGCGAAAGAAAACAATGCAGTATGGCGACACACGCTATGGCGGCCTAGTGAGATACTTTTTTACGCCCCGCTTAAAGGACCCAGGATCGTAGTGGGAGGGAAACATATGCGCTGGTAATCTGTTCCAGACTTTAATTGTTTAACTCATTTAGTTCGGGATTGTATGTCTACCATTCCAAAATGGTGACTTCCAAGGCTAGCAGGTGTTATTTTGTTCATTTTAATTGATGTAATGATTAGTAAAAACATTAAATTCCTTTACAACTAATCCTTTGTACTGTTGAACTGGCAGTATTGTATTTTTTTCAGTTTTAAATAATCTTCTCATCATGTCTCATGTAGAAATCTTGATCATTGGTATTTTATAGAAATGACGTTTTCGCTACAAATTACCTCAATAGTAAATATTTCTTTGTATCTAAAATATACATATTTTAGTTTTAGGTTGCTCTAAGTTCATTTCCCCCACCCACAACTATCACGCTGACTGAGCAAGTAACGCAAAATTAAACCTTCATTCAGTAGTAAACCCATGTCTCTATTAACTGACATAAAGTATGAAGATAGATTGCTAGATATGCAAGCAGTGTGTTTTGATCGGCAAACCTGAATGTAATGTACGAGTATTTCATTTCAGTTTCAGTACCTGTTTAGTGTAAACTTTTGTTTGTGTTAAGAAAATACATGTTAAATAAAACTGTTTCTTTTCTTAATTATGTGTGACACTTGGTACATGCAAAGAAAGCTTGGATGAGATTACGCTTTGTGGGTCATCCTTTGAACATTCCACTTTGCATACATTTTTATGATACTTTTTGGGACCATACTACTTTGTGAAAGTACGTAGTTGTCTACAAATAAAAAGTTTTCTATCTAATTAAATAAACACATAGATAAGTATCTATGTGTCTATTTAAATAAACACATAGATAAGTATCTATATGTTTATTTAAATAAAAGTTACCAACCTAGTTTAAAATTTGATGGCGTTATTAAAGATGATGAAAATATTAATTTTCGAAAACTCAAGGAAATAAGTTACTTGTGTCTACAAGAAGATATATTGCAAAACGTGACATAGATATGTTTTGAGAATATAATGTTTAAAGAGATCTTACTTGGCTTAACAATAAAAACAGGATTATATAGGGATTTATCCGTAAAATGGATTAATTCGTTTGCGATGTAAATCTTACTGTTTATAGCTTTTTGTTCACGTCACTTCATGTTATACTATGTGACTGCCATGTATGGGACTTGGAGCTCCCATTCCAAATACGATATGCACCCGGAAGTTCATTAAGAATCTAGTGATGTCCATCGGATAAATTTCAATAGTGATTAATTTCTCAATATAAATTTACGAATGATCAAAAAATACAGATATGTATGTACTACAAAGAGGAAAATGGAGGAAATGATAAAATAAACGATAATATTTCAAGCTACGTAAGTTGCATGTGCACCATACAGTACGTAATATCCTTGTTTCAAATAACTCATCGTAAACAACTGCTCAAAACTTGGGCTCAAACCTTGAACGCCGACAGTTGTTAATTAGTATTTCGTAATTTGTGTACATTTTAGTCAAAATATCTACTAATTCTAATTCCACATCTGCTCTAGGCAGTTCAGTAGACCATAGATTGTTTTTTTATATTTTTCATGTCAGACGTCTGCTGCTTAAATATATTTTTCATTTATTAAAATTTCTCAAGATATGCCAACCCATTATAAAAGTTCAAAGTTGATAATATTTTTTAAAAGGTGTTTATTTATTTTGTGGCAGCCTTTTTTCATTAAAAAGGATTTATATGGTGCCTAAATTTATGAAGAGGTAAGTAATTTAACAAGACTGTGTCGCAAAATATTAAATATTTTACACTAGCAAAGAATTTACGAGTTACTTAGGGTTACAAACGGCAAATTAAAGCTTTTTTTAGGCAGTAAAGCTGTCTCTTTTTATGCATACATAATGAAATCTAAATCGTACCAAAAAGATACTGTGATATGAATTTCTTTAAATTTTGTTGTTTTAGAAAATTACGTGATCTGAAGTTTCCTTTCCATCATCAGCTCAGCGACAGGAGATAACGACTAATGCAAATAACTGTATAGTTGAAGAAACCAGCTATAAAATTTGAGAGTTTACATCGATTCCTCTGGGATCTCATCATCAGATCCTAACATAGTGATAATGGTTCCACCTCGGGATCCCCTCCCAGCGCGATATTATGTTGTGTGATTGCGTAAACATTGCATATTTAAGCGATACCAGTTTTCACAGTGGATTTACTGTCATTTTTAACAGAGTTTGCTTGTCTGGCCTTAGAAGTTCCAAGAACACTTTTCTAAATTGATAAGATAATTTGAGTATCGACAACTGAAACTCACAAATGATGACCATATTATGACAGCAACAAATGCTGATCAATGGTCTCTGTCTAAGGCTCTCAAAAATAGGCATGTCATTATGTATGTATGAAGATAATATCTCCGTTCTAAACAGGCATCCAAGTCTACTTGCATCATAGGAATTTCTTTTTAACACTTGAAACCATGGCAAAAGATCTGGTGACTGAAATTTATATATTTCAAGTTCTATGTACTTTAATGTTTGAAACCAGTGAAGTGGTGGGTCATTAAAGTTTCCATACTCTACATGAATTAAAGCTAAGATCATATAACACAGCCTAATAGCAAAACGGGTACGAGTGTAAGTTATTCAAAATTATGTGTATAATGTTTGCTTTACTTAAGTGGTATAAGTGTGTTTGTCAAAGCGTTAAGTTTGAGCTTGTCTATTGTCACTCAGTAAGCTACATTTCAATCCAAATAATTTACTTTAGCACCATTACTAGTCCACTATGTTACTTACAGATGCGACTCATGTATAAAATTGTTTTTCTAAATTAAATCTTTGCCGGGCAGTAATTAGAATGGCAAAAAAATGTTAAGGAAGGGATTACAAAATTTTAATGTAGTCGTTAGGAGTTTTAAGTTACGAAACCTGTAATATGCTTGTAAAATTACAGTATTACTAAATTATTTTGAATAATTTGCTTGTATGACTCTTGAAATTATTTTGGAATCTATTTTTTTTATTGTTTTGAATCTCCTTGCTAAAGAGACGCCTATATCCAATAGTAGACTGTTAAAGGCTGTGGATGATGACGATAATGATGATACCATTTTAATGCTGGTTAAATACTTTTCATTTAAACAATTGATACCGTTCTATGGTTTAGTCTTAGGTATATGCGTTCTATAAAGCTTTTGCTCACACTTCGAACTTCCTTGGTGTTCTTCAGAAAACCATTAAAATTTTACGTTCGAACTTCGTAAATCGTAACTATTTCCATACATACTTATAACTCTTAGGACGGTTGATTGATAACATTTCTTTAATAATAAAATACGTTAGATATATTTATAAATGTATTACGTTCTATTTTCAGCTCATATCTACTCGCATGTTAATCAAGCACACCATGGCCCCATTACTCATTTCCCCTCAATATCAATCACTGCCATTCAAAGAGCACCATCACATATCAATGTCAAAGTCAAAGTCATGTCACCTCAATATTTACACGTGCCTACGAGCCCAATTAGTGTGCTGAATATTCGTTTTGTATTTATTTATTTTGTAACCCAAATGACTGTGTCCATATTATATTGTTCATATGTTTTTGCACAGTAGTACTATTGTTGGTATTATATAATTACACTTTGCAATCCTGCAATATATTTTATATATTTTCTTTTAAATTTTTCTCCTACACTATCAATATTTCTGTGTTGTAGGAAACTTTGCAAACGCTTATGAAACGAATATAAAGAACATTCAGACTCAGAACAACAATTTATGGATCACATAAAGTGTTGTCACAAGTGTGGTTAACACCCACAACATTCAGTATAGCGGAAATTAGTGAGCTGACTGCTTGAACCATTTCGCCATTTTTGCAATCAAATACATGAAATAGGAATTATGTTTTTCACCACAATATGAAATAATAATACTAAAACCAAATGTTTGTCCGTAACGTCACTCATCTCTTTTGCATTATCACATGTAATGCACAAGTAATGCATAATTCTGTATCTACTAAATACCTGTTCGTCCAGTGTGACTGGCCCTGATCACGCAGGCAGTTCCGTCTTGACTCGAACTCACGTGGGGAGGTGTTGCCTGTTTGCACACCGATTTCTCAGGGAAACAAATTCTGTAAACATTTTCTACGTTAGTATAATTTAAATTACGTTACATAATTAGACATTACTATAAAATAAAAATTTATGTGTAACATTATTGTGAGATTTAGTATTTAGGGATTTGTTTTTTTGTTTAATTTGGACTACAGATACTCTGGTAGTCAAATATCGATCTTTATGATCGATATTTATTTAAATTAAGCTTTAGATTTTAGTTATCTTCAATGGCGGCTATAACTTAAGCTGTCATTTGAACTAACGTACTGTGGAGGAACTGGTGTCAGGTATCTCCAACACAAAGGGAGAATTCTCCGATCAGATGAGGTGATAATGCCTGCAGGCTTTAAGCAAATTGATGCGTGAATTTCTATGTTGCGATACAGGATTAGTTGTTCCATAGTTCAGTGAATCTTCCGTAGATGGCGCTGTATGTCGTTGTTTGCGCTCTATGTGAAAGCTACCACAGTATCATGACAGATATATATTTACCGATCGTGTCTAATTTATCTACTTAATTGTAAAATCAACAATTCAATAGTCATAAGTATGTTTCTGCCCTTTGATTTTTTCCTAGAGGAGGTTGTTCGGATTCTGGTAATCTCATTTACTTTGTGAAAAGAAACGAAATAATTGTTTCTTACATCGATTTTGTGTAAAGTCGTGCTATCACTACGGTAGAGCCGGCATTTTTATTTCATTATTGAAAATGTTATCCTCGTGCATTCTTTTTAAGCTTTAAACATTCCAAATTCTATCTCAAGAAATTGTCTTTGCGTATTATTAACGAGATTGTAAATTTACAACAAATATTGTTTAAAAAAGTTAGCTATCCGGATTTCTTTTAAGCAGAAACTTTCAAGTATTCTCCTTTCGTTGCTTTGTTCGTGGAACTTGATTAAATATGCGTACAAAGGACTCTGTTTATGTCACAATACAAAAGAAGTTTTAAAATACAATTTTCAAAATATTTCAAAGCATGCCAATCATTCTTCAAGGATACATAGTAGAAAATATATGTTGTCAAAGTCTGTGTAACATGTTGATGTACTAAAAGGAGCATACAACCTCTTTCGTTTATCCGTAAAATGAAAACAGTGTTTAGAGTTACTATGACTGTGTTACTCCACAATATGTTTTTATCTGATACATCTACCACTTGTATGGTCAAATTAAACACAGAATATACTTAATATGGATTTACTGTTCAGGTGGTACCAATACTCACAGTATTTGTGTCCAAGAGTTTGAATTACACGTTTGTTAATCAGAGTGGCCACTTAACATTTTTGTGTACCTCACTCTGTGTATAAAAAGTGGCGTCGTCAAAAATAGTGTTGCCACATGAACGCTACAAGTATTTACATGACCCACTCCAACAGTCTCTTTTTCATTTTATGAGAAATACTGTGAAAGTTACCTTAATTATTTGAATATAACTTTCTTTAATTGAAACTTCATTGTCTGGTAATAAGATACAAAAGTCGATTATAATTCGAGATATTAAATTTGACGGGCAACCAGCGGACTACAAAAAGAAAACTGATATTCCTTCTTTTATGTCAATGTCTAAAATTAGATTTCAGTATTAGAGGCTACTCAAAAAAACTCCAGTTAAGAAAGTGTATTCGCAGGCAAGGGTGAAAACATAATGCAATCTGTTGATGAAATCCACAGTGACTTAAAATTCACAGTCGATCAGATTTAGACTGTAGGTTAACCCTCCTAAATGTAGTCGGCAGCAAACGCATAATAAATGGCATCAAACCAGCCTTAGTCTCATTCCTTAACGGTTCAGTTATTCTATTCATTTCCATGATCAAAGATCTAGGCTTACTCGTTGGCTATTATAATGTAAATATATGTGTTTGTGTACATTATATATATTATCTGACCAACGCAACTTCGCCTACGTCTCCTATTGCCCTTAACGTGATGTTATACAGCATAAATTAATTTGTTTAGGTATCTTACAAAATTCCTGTATAACCTTAAGGTCAAGTGGCTAAGAATACTCTGGGCATTAAGGCCACCGATGTAAATGTAGTATTAGATATTTATCATGGGTTTTTTAACGCAAGATAATAATAGAAAAGGATCGTAACTCATCTGTGTAGAAAAATCTTAATACTTGCTTAATTATTATCTAGAATTATTGTTAAACCTTGGTCTTAAAGCAAGGAATCTTTGAAATATCTTACCGATTCCAATGCCTAATATATATATTATAAATGTCTTTTTAAAGAGATAATATTGGAAGGTGCCGACAACGTATTAAATATTAAATTATCAAGCAGCTGTGCGCGCTCAGGCTAGACCGCGTGCTAAAGTTACTATTCGCGACTCGGTAATATAGACCTTAAATACTGTGGCAACGATTTAATATCATTTAAAGATTGTAAAACTTATCTCGATACGATCCGTTCCGTGGGAATCATCCTTTATGCATCGTTAAATAAAGTTATGAATTTTAGCGTTCTCCACGCGACGACTGTCTCAAGTAAGATTTGACTGTGTTATATTTATTTTTTATCTTAGTGATTATTTATGGAGATTCATTCAAAATCAGTATTCAAGATGTTAAGCTAGAATAAATACTACAATAAAAGAGGGTGTTAATAAATCGAGACTGTTAGAAGTTAGAAATGATGAAACTGTTGCTTTTAAAGTTGATTTGGGCTATTTAGAAGCAGTAAGGCGGTAACGTCAAGACCTATATCATATTTTACTTGTTTAAAACTTTTATAATATTAACTTTACAAAAATTCACGATCTTGTTGCTTAGTATTTTTATACGTGTGTTAAGATAACCTGATATAGGTTTCGCTTTTAACAATTCAGAGTAGCTTTACTATTTAATAAGAATAAAAGAAAAGTAATTCATTGCTTTATACGCTAATGAGTGTCAGTTTTCCTTTATATTTTCTTTTATTTCGTCTGAACACAATTACACACGCAAGGAAAGTTCCCATCACACAGATGATTGTGTACAAAATAAAACTGTAAAGGCATTTCGTGCATTTTGTGTGTGTAAAACTGGAAAGAAAAAGTGTAAACTTGATCATAAAATTTTATTTGTAATCAAAACATAAGTTCAGATTTGTCAATTTCTGCCAGATTAATCGAACTCTCGCATTTAAGCGTTATTAGATCATCACATCAAAATATTTTGATCTGTTTACTTTAAACGTAGTCGTTATACAAATTTTTTTTAATAAATTATAAGTGATACATTGTATAAACACTTAGAAGAAAATTTTCAACGTCCTTACAATAATCTTCAACAACATATTGTTTGAATTGTTTATCTTAAAAAGTTCTTAGAAATGGTATAAATTATTATAAGATTAACACAAAAAAGTTTAATTGATTTTAAAGTGAAGTACAATTATGTATGTAATAATTTTACTCTAAAAATACATATTAACATTAAAATTAAAAAAAACAACTTAGTTTTAAAATCAATCAAGTTACAAAATAAATTAAAGCCAGGCTAAAAATATTTCAGTGGTATCTTAATGTGTGTATAGTATAATAACAACGATGTGAATGTGGAA
The DNA here is from genome assembly GCA_949316085.1 of Hypercompe scribonia. NCBI lineage: Eukaryota > Metazoa > Arthropoda > Insecta > Lepidoptera > Erebidae > Hypercompe > Hypercompe scribonia. The sequence continues at coordinate 21,601,871 of OX438970.1, forward strand.
ATTTCTAAAGGAAGCCTTTAGAAATTTTAGTTATAGTAAGTAAACCTCCTTGCTAAGTAGGGGCCTATGTCCAGTAGTAGACTGTAAAAGGCTCTTGATAATGATGATCAAGTAACTTTTATCATTCATAAAATTTTATGTAATATACATATATATATAAATAACATATTCTCTCAAAATGCCTAGAAAAGTTTACTAAGTTGAGACAAACCATTTTGCAAAATCACATGTACACTTAGGTAGCAATAAAGATTTTGATATTTAATTTTTTGTAAATTAATGTCATCATTTTAATATAAACACTAAGTTTATGTTAATCCCTCATTCTCTTCATATAATACAGACGCCGATAGAATCTATTATAAAATACATCTAATGTGACTCACCTGAATAATCGACAACTCTTGAAGAGACTAATGAAGGCTTGCCTGAATTTTCTATTCATGAAGCAATACGTGATAGGATTACAACACGATGAGCAATACGCAAGAAGTTGCAGTGAAACCACACCTTTAGGTCCTATATATTGATACAGCTCATCAGGATAGAACAAATATATCTGAAAAAAATAAGAAAGTTAAACATGTTTGTTTCCAAAAAATATTTCTTAATATCTTATGGGATAAGGTTTAGTTCAGTTGATAAATGTTATGCAGATGAAACCTTATCGCTTATTTCATCTAAGTCTGACTAAACTGACAAGCCTGAAAATGAGTTTAGCTTTAAATAAAAACAAAACCAAAGTCATGGTGGCCTGATGCAGGAATGTGAAAGAGTAGACCATTCCAATATTTTGGTTCCACTATCAGTAATAAGGAAAACTGTGAGCCAAAAACACGAAGGCACATTGCATTCGTAAAAACAGCAATGACCCAACTGAGTAAAATATCCAGAGATAGGAATATTATTAACAGGACAAAAATGAAGTTGGTCCGCACACTTGTTTTCTCCATTTTTATCGCGCAGACACGTGGACACTGAAGCCTACCGATAGGCATAAAATTGACGCATTTGAAATTTGATGTTGGCACTTTTGAAATGTGATGTTGACGCAGGTTACTAAGGATACCTTGGACAGCTGACAGCAACAGTAAAACGACTGTCCACAATCTTTCGTTTTAATCCATTATTAAACAATATTATATAAATACTATTAAAAAATACTGTCATTCAGAGAGAAATTAAACAAATACATACATACATACATATGTACATACATAACTGAAGCACAGTTTTGTTACAATGTTGTGTCATATATGAAGTAAACTTGTAAACAATAAGACAAGTCAGAAACTATCTGAAAAGCAGACCATAAACGTTCACCTCATTGAATCAAAAATAAAATTTAACATTGAGAACTTCAAACTACAAAAGTATTTACAGTAAAATAGGAACGAATATTTTCACAGAGAATGTACAACAAATATTCAATAAAACTGATATACTCGTATGTGTTTCATGTGATGTGAAACCCCTTTCTCAGGATTTATAACGTATTTTGTAGGAAAACACAAAATTTAAACACAAATACATAAGTTGCCTAATTGAAAAATGTAAACACTATAACTGTGTAAACACAATTATTAGTTATAAGTTACGCATTTCATATATGTTACATACATAAACCACACATATTTCCCAGGAGGGATAGGCAGAGGCATATTAAACGAACACTTTTCGCAAGCGTTTTGGCATCCATTGCCGCTTATCGGGATGTTTTGTTTGCCAGAGCCTCGTTCATCGATCAGCAAATGCATCACTTGCAGGTGAGGTTAAATTGGAGCTCTAAGTTCTTGGTGGGAACCCTATACGCTCTATATTTATTTTAGTAGTAAAAGTACAATATTAATTGTGTGGTTTACCACTATGTAAACATAATGATTTATAATTATGAAAAATGTATTTGAAACCATAACGGTAAAGGTTCACCATCAAAATATTTTATACTTTGTACTTTATTGAACAACAAAAATAATGATAATACATGTATATGTTACAATGCATGACATTCTTTAAGACATTTACTATATCTTGGGTTAAGAACTGTACTCCTAGATAGGTAACTAAGTTACATGTGGTAAGGAATTACAGTGCTACTGGTATGTCGGTTGCTTTTACTACTATATAAGATACATATATGTTTGTGTGTACATGCGTGCATGAGTGTGTGCGAGTGTGTATATGTGTTTGTGTACGTGTGTATGTATGTGTATGTACATGTGCTTGCTTTTATTTAATTAATTATAAAGAATTCACTTTCATCATAGCTTAACGTTAGTAAATATTTAGTTGCAGCCTTTTTACAGCCAAAGTAAGTCAAGCCGTAGATGTCACACTTTGCATTGATTATATTGTACAAAGACGGACCAAGATACATCGCAAATCTCTTGAAGAACGGCGTGTATGTATGTGGGATGGCACAAATTTTATTTTTTCTGCGTGTTGTGATGTCCCTGTATGGTGTTTGCAGGTGTTGTATCATAACTATTTTCAGTATATAAAGCTGTCTTACATTGAGTACGTTCCACGATGCATATAGCTCTCTTATCGGTCGAGATATAGCCACCTTAAGTATTGCTCTGTGAGCTATCTCTAGGGCCAACAGAATAGTTTTTGCTGCCCCGCCCCAGCAAGAGATAATAGACCGAATCAAAATCAAAATCAATTAGTGCTATCCAAAATTGAGTATACTATAAAAGCAGAAATGCTGACCAAAACTTATCATGAGTAAGTGCGGAAAATGTTTCCAACAAACATATTCTATAATTACCAGCCCCTCAATAACAGTCTTTTGTTGTTCATCGAATTAGATGAAGAGAATTTTCTTTCATCATTTCCCAATTATCAACTAAACATCAAATTTCAATTAGTTAGAAGAGCGACGAACATTGAATTTGATCCGTAAATACCAGTTGGAGTGCCTCTTGGTAGCATCTTGTTGTTAATGTTATTTCTACTACATTATAATGACTTTACTCATCTACTTGAAAAATTGGTAAAAAAAATTGTTATGAAAATGATACTGTAATAGTATTTAACTGAACGCTCTATCAAACAAGGCGTGACAAAATAGTGAAACAGTTAAATAACAGTTTTAAGTTACTATCGCATCTATTATAATTAAAAAGAGCATAAAGATCGGTTCTCAAGGTCATATTGAAAAATCTATCAGGTTGTTTACATCAAGTCTGTACTATGAAGCCAAACTCTTAATGTTCGAAGTCAATATATAATGCGTGTCGTTATCTCCACGCATAAGATAATCATCAACTCACCTGAATATAAAAATAAGCTAGCACGACGAGTATTTAAAGTCAACATGGTAAGGACCAAAACTTAATTCAAGAAGTCTCAAAAATATATACTATTTCCATACCTATACAATTGAATTGCCAACAAACTAGATATTAGACATAAAACCGACGGTGTAGTACAGATCAGCGTTATCAAATTTATAACCATCATTTAGTACTATTTTTGAAACCAGTAGTCTAAGTGTATTGGTTTTTCACGCCTCATACACCACACACACACTATATGAAAAAATCAAGTACAAGACATTAACTCCTAACAAATAACCTTTTATCTCACAATTACAACAACCGCTGTTACTATTAGTTCTCATGCCTAAAGTCCTACAGTAATTCGTAGAATAGCTAGCCGAGATATAGGCTAAGCCTAGTGAGGCTAACATTAATACATAGTGATGTAATTATTGGATTGTTAATAATGATTACTGTTGTTATTTTTATTTCATTAAATTAAATTTTAAATACATTTACATATAAATACATGTTTTAAGTACATTTAAATACATGTACATATATATGTATACATGTAGAAATAGTAGACCATCACTTTGAATACAGGGATTAAGAAACCAGTGGTTAGAGCTCCAAAGATAAAAATCTCCTCGTTATATGGGCCGTGTCAAGAACTGCTTTCTGTATCAGACCACTAACCTAGTCTCTAAAGGCGTTGGTCGAGGTTTTTGGCTATCAGTCCGTGAGCAGATATAACTATCGGAATAATAATTATCGAATCAACATTCCACATATCGACAATCTCGTGAGATAGGTTATTTGTTTTTCTTTTCCAACTTTCACGAGATTCCCATTATGGGGAACGCTGATATTGACAATCATTGTGCGGCTTTGTTATTGTTATTTGTTCCAAACAAATGATTTCTACGTTTGTAAGCTACTTTTTTTTCATCACTATACTTTTGTGTCTTACTGATCTTGATTTCACGTTCCTCGTCAACTAATATTAGTCGACAAACTCCACTTAAATCCCATTCAACATCAGTTTGCGTACATATACTGCCAAACTCACATTCAATGCCAGCTACACGTTTATTTTCTTACACTACACACTCTACAGGCTCGCATTTACATACCATTACTTGGATAGTCTGTTAATGGTTTGTTATGCCTTTTTAATAGGTAAGTAACTCACTACTGTAATTGCGGTATCGGTGAAGATATTGTTTACATGTAACCTTATCCCTAAGTACTTAAAGTCGTTATTTATAAGACTCTGTTCTTTTTATTGTGTATGTAGAAAGACGTGGTGGCCATGGACTAAAAGATAAGTCTACACTGACGACATTTTGAAACTTGTGCACAACTCTAGCCGTCTTTTAGGGAACAAATTTGAATATTTACGTGGGCCCAACTTTTTGTTACTCATTACCATTTTCAATACAAAAATAATATGCTGTTTTACAACGTCACAACTGTCAAGATAAAACTTATTGTGGTAGGTTTCCTTACAGATTTGTTGTAATCCAGTCATCTGGTAGTTGCAAATCGAAAATAATACGTATTAAAGTGTGCAAACATTAACAGCTGTAGATTTACCATCAAAAATAAGTTAAAGTTTCTATATTAAGAGCCTGCCAAAGTGACTACTTTGCCTGACGGAAAGCATGAATAGAATCCAAGAGTTGTGGTCACCATACTCATTGTGAATGCAGACAATGCAGTATGGTGACGTATACTATGGCGGCCTTATGAGATGCTTTTTCACACCCCGCTTGGGGACATAAAAGGCATGATAGTCATCGTGACAGTGTAAGGCCTACACAGTTACCACGATAACTGTCACCCCTGCATCAATGGGCCGCCGGTCTCACACTCACCAACGAAACACGAAGTAAATAAGTAAATTCATAAATGTTAAAGGTGCCAAGATTTCTAATAACCAGATTTGTAGAAACACCACAACGAGTTGAAGGATCCAGATTTCATAACGTTTGTAAATTTACAAAGGTAGTACCATCTCGTACATATCTATAAAAATACTTAAGACTTAAATAAAAATGGAATGTATTAAAAACGATATTACTTGTCATCCCTTAAATATCTATAAAAGTAATATACGAAATCTTCAGTAACATTGAGTGTCTCGAGACAATAAGAGCTCACTTATTCTCTCTTAATTTATTTTGAATTCGTCCATCTATTTCAGCATATATTTTTATAAGATAGTAAGAACTTTCTTGGTGATGAATATATATTTTCTATATTTTTTGCTAGTTGATTTTTTAAGGAAAGAGCTTAAAGGTTTCATTGAAGATAAATAAAGAATAAACTATTAACTTTGCAAAAGAAGGTTTTAATATTTACATATGTATGACGTCGTTATATATTAATATTAAAATAGGAATTTTGTATTAGTATAAAATTTTCGATATAAAACTGCAAAGGAAGCAGCAACAAAAAGTTCACAAAGCTTGAGAAGAGTGTTTGAATCTTCTCAAGACCTTTAAAAGCGAGAACAATCGTCCAGAAGATAATTCATAGTAGTAACTGCACTCAACTACCACAAAAACGATACAAGGGAATATATTAAGAATTCAGTGAATAAAGATCGAAAAACACATAAATGACAATTGCCAATAATCAAATATGTTTGCAGTTGTTTTAAAGGGGTTAAATTTAAACCATTTGGGGTCGACATCACGCTAGAATATCCAGGTTATACTGTTATCCGAGTTATAAATATATATATGTATATATATATTGTCTATACCGTTATATATTGATAGCCGAGTTATACATTAACTGCACGGTTTAAGCGGTCGCCACGCCGCTCTCTACTGTGCTGAGTGTTGTGGTTTCAAACCCCATACGGGACAACACTTTGTGTGATCCATAAATTGTTGTTCTGAGTCTAGGTGTTCTTGTGTTCGTTTCTTGTATGTTTGTAAAGTCCCCTGCGATACAGGATTTATTCCTAGTGCGAACGTCGTCTTTGTTTAAAAAAATAGATATATATATAAAGTTTAAGAACAATATGGCAGGGAGAGGAATATTTCCATTGAGTGAGAGGCTGAAGTTATTAAAGTTGCGAAGATGAAATGTGTACTATCACTCTACATTTGCTCTAGCGATAACTTTAGTTAACTTTAACGTTGACGTTGAAGAAATCTCAAAATCCCTGCTAATGTTATAAATACTAAAGCAACCTATCCATCTATTACGCTTTCATGACTAAACTACTGAATTGATTTTAATGGTTCTTGGCATGGAGATACTTTGTTTACGGAAGGACATACGAGTACCTTTTTACCGTGACAACCGGCATGCATGTGGGTAGTCGTGGGCAAAATCTAGCAGTACTGCATACTAGATGATGGGGTCTATGTCTTTAAGACCAATTTCTTATATTTTATTTGTCTGGAAATATATACATACGTTTCCATCATACCGGCTAACTGAGTAGAACAAAAAGAAAGATGTAGCACGCAACACTTTTGGCTCTATTTTCATTTAAATTTCTTAACCAATTATTCATTACATCGTGTAATAAATTTAAAATGTTCAATTGAAATTATTTGTTAAGCACAATTACAAAGGTATAAATAATCTCACTTAGAAGAAACACAGATAAAATCTCGTTAACACATATTAAAACTTGTTATCCATCTTGAGTATCGCTGTATTTCTTAGAGATAAATCAACTGTTTTATTTACACATGGTATTAGAATTGGGAAATGAATTTCGAAGGGTCCTTAATTAATTAACTAGAGAAAGCTGATATTGACTCACTTTATGAACGTAAATAGCTTATTTCAAATTCAATATTGTCTTAGTTTCCGTCATTATACATTGCATGATACAATTATTTTGTGTTATGTATAAATGTACATATATATATATTTGTAGCAATGTGGTTCTGTGTTCAGTGTGTTTTTATTTATACGAGTTTGTATAACAGTTTTTATTATATTATACCGCTAATTGTATTTTTATACATTTGGTTGTATACTTTTTTTTCTTATTTCCTTTAAATAAGACTTACACAAATAGATACAAACTGTACCGTTATTTTACGTTCTGTGTAATAAAGAGTTATCCATCTATTATATATATACATCTATCAACTATTTAAAGTGAATTTTCATTCAGAGGGTTAAAACGACAGAATTAAAAATTCATGTTAAATCTACTAATATCCAGATACGGGTCGACGGACAGTTAATGTGTTCACTTACTTGAATCATATTTGAGGATGTAATAAAAACAAAAGTGACACCAGAACTCTTAGTTACATGAGGTAATAATAAATTCCTATCTATTTTGATGAATATGATGATTAAAAAGTTAAAAACTACATTTAGTAAAGAAAGTTACAAGATAGTAGAGCCACGTTGATTTTAGCACGTACAGGCCGACTCGACCGGGGCAGTACTACCTGCCCACAGAAGACCAACCAATAGTGACAACATCCGTGCTGTCGTGTTTTATTAGTGAGTGTGAGACTGGAGGATTTTTTTTTAAAGACAATATCCTCACTAGGAATAAATCCTGTGTCGCGAGAGAGTTTACAAACATACAAGAAACGAATACAAAGAACACCTAGACTTAGAACAACAATTTGTGGATCATGCAAAGTGTTGTTCCATGTGGGATTTGAATTTTTTTATTTCTAATTCAATAAAATTATTACAAAAAATGTCGCTTAAAGCAATATAGATAGTTTTCTGATATTAGCATTTGTAGAAAAAAATATTGAAATTGAGTGACCATTTGAAATAGAAAAAAAAAACATTCTACGTCTGAATACGTCTTTGTGTATAATCATTTTCGTAGAACATGGCGTCAATAACATATAGATGAATATTTTTTATTCTTAATTTTTATATTTATCATCATGAGAATTGTATAAATAAACACTCATACTTTTATTCGCAAAGAGGTCTGCAGAGCCGTAAACTCCTGTCTTTTGCCATGTTTAGCGTCTAAAAAAGCACTTTTACACAGAGTATTAGCAAGTAGTAAGTAATAATAAGGCATGGCGTCAATTCGGGGAGGACCTGCAATCATACGGTCCGAGTCCCTCCCAGAGCAGGGCTGACCGTTGGGGCTGTTTTTAGTAGGGACACCACATGCTCCTGACTCCTGCACCCTAAAGAGTAAGAGATCTGTAAGGAGTTTTCACCCCATCAAAAAAGGGAAAATGATTTAATAAGCTATATGAATTGTGTATAAAAATTGACATGTTAGTCTATGAAAATAGAATCATCATCCCTTTAATCAATGTTATACAAGACAAAGCGTAGGAATAAATCCTCTTACAGCGCTTCAAACATATTTACATGAGCCTGAGGTGTGTGCCATGTGCTTAAAAATAATTGAAATATAAAAACATTGAAATAAAAAAAACAGAACCAAAAAGTTGTGCCTGCTTTTCTTCTTTTCTAGGTAATTTAGAAAATGTAGAGAAACTGACCTCTTTTTACTTTATACACGCACATCTACGATAACTTTGTGTAACCACTGTTAGTGGTTTTGTTTTATATCTGTAACAAGTATATTCTGTGGAGGCTTTTGTTAAATGACCGATGAAAATGTTCACTGGACCCTTACAGTTGAATTTAGTTTGTATGAGAGCTCCAAAAATATAAAAAATACTGTTGAATACTACGGCAGAAAAACATTTTTGGGAATGATTTGAAGACGATGAAAATTAAATAATCATGACAAAAATATTCATGAATACTTCATATTAAATAAAATAATTGATGTAATGTTCGAGGTTTTCATTGAGGTTATTCGAGGCTATTTGAATAGCAGCGTGTAGAATTCAGTTATAAGCGCTATTATAAAGGGTGAATGAGAAATTCTTTACGAGCATAATAGGTGCCGGTTTGTTAAGAATAGATGATGAGGCCAATGAACCGATCGTACTACAAAATCTACTGCTAGTAAACACGATAGGTTGGTTTTTCAATTACAACCAAATTCCCAGGAATATAAAATAATTCAGACCAACACGATGCAGTAGATTAAAATTTCACCACGCCGCTGTATACCACGCTGACTTATTGTTATTGTGGCTTCAAACTCCACAAGGGACAACAATTTTTATGGTCCACAAATTGTAGTTCTGAGTTTGGGTGTACTTTGTGTCCGTTTCTTCCGTTTCTAGGATACTTGTAAAGTTTTCTGCGTCACAAGATGTATTCCTAATGAGGACGTTGTCTTTTTTTAAAAAAAAATTTTTTTTTTGTGAGAAATGATTTGTACCTTCAGTAACTAAATTTTTTGTATAACATGTAAAACAAAGGTATTATATTATAAAACAATTTAATACTCAAACACTGGTAGGTAATGAGCGTTACAACGTAATTACAATATAAATTTTATTGTTAAAACATTATTATATTAAACATGTATAATATGCATGCATACCAATATCACACTAATACATTACAAATATACATAATAGTACATCGGTATAACTATCTATATCCCAACACGTGGTAAAGTAATTATCATGTATTTCGGCGTTAATTACCGCAACCTTTGGAAGCATTTAATTGCTCAGTACAGATCCGCTCTACCATTGATTACAAGCCCACCAGCCCTACCAAGGTTCATTTGAACAAGATTTACTCAGTTAATCATTGAGATAGGTATTAAGGTAAACATTTCCGTGACATTTATTTTCATATTAAGGATAAGTATACAATTATACTTCATCAATGGGACAAACCACAAGCCATGTTGGTGTGAGTTACACTATATAACAGATCATTTAGAAAATTGTTGGGTATTCCTAAAATACACGTGAGTAGTGGACGTATTTATCCTTGCCTACTGAATCTAACTATCGTTTGGTAATGAACGGAATGTTGGTCGGGGAGTGGATTCAATCACTTCACACGTTTGCATTCACATATATTCACACTTTGCTACCATCGGTCTGATCAACACTTTGCAATGACACTGATGATCAGATAAGTACCCCATTATAGTAGAAACAAATATAAACATTTACAAGTAAAATCCTTACATTCCTCTTACTTATTGTTCTTTTTGTCGTTTCCAATTTGTTTGATCTATCGATGAAGTGAAATTGATCGTGGCTGCTAATTAGGCCTGATAGTCTGATCAACTGATAATGTTGATTCCATTATAATTGCCCATTTGAAGATAATAATCGGGCATGAACGTAAATAGTAAAGTTTAATTGCCGCCATTTAATTAAAGAAATAGACATGAAAATTTAATACAAAATTAACGAAGAAATAAGAAGCCCAAAGACCCCGTCATATCTGAAACTATTCAGGTATCCGACCCTAAAATATACACATTTATTCACAAATGAGTAGTTGTATCATCATAACGTATAAATCAACTGAACTTCACAAACAACACAAACAGAATTTCACAACCTCTAGCATATTTTTCAACTTCTTTACATAACAACTTTATCCAACAATCATTTATATTTTAATACTCTTTTCAATTTATCGCTCTCGTAACAAGTACGTCAATGGCCACCATACTTAGGACAATACGGATTCACTCAGATGAAAATGCGTTTTATAAAACAAGTGGCTCGTATAGCATTAGATCGGAAGGAATATGATTGGATACAATAACAGGTGTACGAAGCCGATCGTGGGTCACAGATTACTTTTGGCTACATTCGCAGTAGACGCCCGCAGTCTAGCTGCATTTTGAAGCTTGACTGCAGTCGACCGAAGAGTCAGTCAAGTGAAGACTTAAATCCCAGATTCAATTTGAGTCGGTTAAAATTACAAAAAAAATGAGGATTAAAACACAAAAACGCAAATCCATAACAAAAATATTTTAAGATTTTTTTAAAATTCAATTTAGAATGCCATTTTATATGTGAGTGATTGACTACTAGACGGCAGCGTCGCAATGTCAGTGACATCAAAGCGACGCCGCCGCGCAGTAAGATATTCATTCGTCGGCGACTTATTAACCTACTCTTATGTTAGCGCTTAGGATTGTCACTGCTTACGAGTATTATGAGCAGCACTACGTTGTAATGTATTTAAATTATTTCATTTGTTTTACTTAATTTATATTATAATAGAGCTTGTGATTGTTTGGTTCACTATAAAGCAAAAATGGGCTGGACTGATTTCGATATAACATTAAAAGTGGTTTACTTTTTTCACTCAACTACACAAAAAAGAGAATACAATTCTTCAATTTCTATATAAACCTTTAGGTAGTAGAGTCACGCTGAATACAACATGAGCTCGAGCGGGGCAGTATTTACCCTCTCATAGAAGATCAATCTAAAGCGACAGCATCACTGCTGTTGTCGTTCGTTGGTGAGCGCAAGAGTAGGTCCATTGATACGCTGCTACGATAACTTTCATGCCTTTTACGTCCCCATTAATGTTAAAATACTTTACTAGGTCAACATAGTGTGGGTCACCATACTGCATTGTCTGAATTTCAAATGTGTACGATTAGAGTAGAGTTACAGTAGAGTAGAGTACGAGAGTAGAGTTACTTTGGCAGGTTCTTAAAATGAAACCCCGGGCACACATTATTTGTACGTTAGTACTTTGAGAAAAGAAAACAAGACTTTATTTTTACAAAACATTTTACATAGTAACTCTGAAGTAAAAGATAAAACTATAAGATAGACAGATAACTTTATTTTCAAAAAATACACACAAATAACTAATAAATGAAAAATACAATAATATACACAGTGGATTATAAGCATGTATCTAAGAATTCAGTTACAGTTACTATTTTCTAACTATAATTTTTCAAGTAAGAATCATCAAACTCTGTTCCAAAATGACGAGACACTTATGTCGCATATAAAAGAATTGGTAAATCTTTCATTTTATATTATTAAGCTATTGCATAGCTTTCATCGTGGGCTTCGAGCGCGGCGATCGAATCAAGAAATGCCGTAACGAAAATAAATCTAACACCCTCACTCCGACCGGCACCGTGGTGCGATAATAAAAGCCGTGCATCGTCTAACATCGTTTCGGTTTGGCAGACTTCGGCACGACGTTTATGTGTGTGCGACTAGACGTATGCGTGTAGACTGTACGAAACTCGCGCAGATCGAGACGCGCTACTCCGAAATATTTTAATTACATAAGTTGATAAAAAATGTTTTGCAATAGCTTTACTACGGGAGTGCCCGAGTGCCACACGTATTTTTGTTCTTTAGTTTCGATGTAAGACAACATACTGACCAGAAATTTAATGAAATTAAAATAAAATGGTATAGTGTCATCAGTCACCACGCCATTTTCTTCCATGTTTTGGGTTTAAATCACACATGGGAAAACACTTTGTGTGATCCACAAATTGTTGGTCTGAATTTGGTTGTTCCTTATGTCTTTTTTATATATGTTTGTAAAGTATTCACGACAAAGGATTTGTTCCTGATGCTAGAGTTTTCTTTTTTTTTTTGTAATAGAAAAAAAATAAATGAAATATTGTGGATTATCCTAGCGACGCTATTTACCATATGTACCTAAAGTAATTAATTGTAGGTAGATAATAAAACATTGAAAACGATTGTGCGGTCCGACAATGGCCAAAGCCACGTTTTATACTTAAAGCTACATACGAAATCGATACGTTTAGCATGGACCAAATTATTTTTTATCTTAGCCGTTTGTGAAATTGTGGCACATTTCTTTTACGATTTCGTCGCCTATAATGATAAAATCAATATATTTCTAAATTTATTTTGTATCCAAAGTGTATTAAATACGACACAAAATGTAGATTATCCAAAGACACTGCAATAATTTTTACCTCTGTTCGAAGCTCTAATCAAAAAATCGGTATAGACATATCTAAATAAATAACACTATATATACTAACATAAAACCAACCAACCATAAACACTATAAATAATACCAAAACACTATGTTAATTACTTAAATAAAGTAATGGGTGAAAACATATTTGATCGCATTCATGGTACGATCGACGACGTAGGCCGTAGCCTCTCGTAACTTGTGAAACCGAATCAATATTAGATTGACTTATATTGTCCATGAGTTTGTGTGAACACAATGGGTAGTATAAGCTAATACTAACATTTTTCTAAACAAAATGAGTGGTTGTTTATTCTTGCTACAAAACGTAAAGTTGTGGGCCCACGATATCATTTGTTCAAACCATTCCGCTGTAATACATATTTAACAACAATATTACTACATAATACACAACAATAATATTACTATTACGATAATTCAATTACACGGAGCGGTATAACTGTGAATCGCGGTGGCTAAGGACTGACTGGGTAAACTAATTAAAAACGAGTATCCTTGATCCTGATGACGTAATAATCGACGTATTTCGTTCGATTTAAATTCGATAGACGGTAACGGGTGATAAAGGCTAACGTGTGATGTTACCGCGCCCTGTATAAACTGATCGCCGCCGGCCTGAGGTTTTGTAGAGTGAGTGGTTTTATTTCTAAATCATTAAATATTTTTCGTTCGTATTCTGCAAATCGTTTAAAAATGAAGCGTGGAGTATGTGGTTTAAAGGAATGTGATATGATAGATAGATACTGTAGACTGTGTAGACAAATAAATTTCGTTTATAATTTGTAAATGATGAACCGATATGATGTGATCCGTTTGATAAAAATCATCTTTTAACTCAGACTAAGACAAATACTACAATCTGTTGCGGCGAAATGCAGGATGTTTGCCAACTGTCAAGCATCGGTTTAATCTCTGGCTGAATGATCAAGTTAATTTCAAAGTAATGGATTCCAGTTTATAGCATTGAATAGACAAACAATTATCCGCCAACTATTCGAAATAAATTTTCAATTAGTTAAAGTTCATTATTTTAATTAGTTAATCTCCGAAAGAACAATGGTAGGCATGTATGAGACTTTAGTAGTCTTTTGTATCTCATAGAAGGGGTTATTTATGTTTTTATTTGGTTCGGAATATCATCGACGATAACATTTTAAATTCAGAGATTTTAAGGACCTATGCTTTAAATAATTGTTTCACTTTATACTTTACTATAATAAGCTATAAAAACTGACAGAATTGACAGCTAGCTGTCATCGTTTATACAAATGAGTTGTCATAGTTCTGAACAAACTCGCGTAGCAAACTCAGCATCAGACTGATTTGAGCTTTCAAAGTAGTCAAAATTACGTGAAGAACATTAATTCAATCATCAATTTAAAATTATGTTGACAGACGTGGCACTCAAATTCTTGTAAGCACTCAGAGCGGACAAAATATCTTAATTTTCAGTTACCAATATTGCGTGTGTTTTCAAATAGGTCGTTCCACGGTATTTATGCCTTCATATTAGTCACTGGACGTCTTTTGGTTGAGTAGATGATGATGGGGATGATGTAATTAATATTTTGTAATTATATAAATTTTTGGACATCTGACACAACGTCATCTAGCTTTCACATAAGCAAATTTATTATTGTAGTTAAAACTTTTTTGAAGAATTTGAATTAGTTTAGGAAAGTTCTAAATACATGATCATATTTACATAAAATGTTAGGATAATTCACTTTGTAAATGGTATGAATCTCATAACCATCCATGAAATATTAAAGCTAAATTATTGAGAAAGGTTATAGACTACTAACTGACCTGAAACTTATTTCTCTCAATAATAATATTTTTTCCATGCTTACAACATTTCTCATTGATACTCGACCCCTACTAATCTTTCTCCATAAATGGACTATCCAACACTAAAAGAATATACGAGTATAAACAAACTAGTAGTTCCTGAGATTACGTTAAACCTGACAAACAAATTCTTCAGCTTTGTAATACAACTAAGAGTGTAAATTTAAGGACATGTTTTTATTTTAAGAGCAGAATAATGATGATAATAAGGATGATAGTAAACTGCCAGGTTGTGGCTAGTATAGTATAAAATTCTTACCGTATTTATAACATGTAGCGGAGTCCAACATACGAAGAACTCCAATATGATCACAAAAAGCATCCGTATTACCTGGTGACATAAAAATGGATAACGTTATTGGCATGTATATTATATAAGAATCATCATCGTCATCAACAGTCTCCAACAGTCCACTGCTGGACATAGGCATCTCCTTAGCAAGAAGGTTTTGGTCTACTACCCCAAACTGGCCAGACGGGTTGGTGTAGAGTTTGTTTCCAGTTTTCCTTCTCTTTGCACTGATGTCTTGCGTACTCTTTGTGTGTCTCTTTTATACCCTTAGTCGCCTCTTACGACATCCACGGGAAGAATGTGGAGCCACTCTATATTCTTAATCCGTCACCACACGGATGATTTTAAAAATGTAATATAATTATGTTTGCATTTTGCTATCTACGTTTTCGAATATTGGGTTGTTATTTTACTAGTTTGTAGTTATAATACTTTATAAGACAGTAAATGAATATGCACATAAAACATTAAAACGATTATCGTTGATGCAATGAAAAATTCAATGGTTTATTATTTGAATCGATAATTTTTCTTTCAACTTGTTGATACTCCACTTCTAAACTACATCTGTCAAAATACATAGTAAAATAATGTCTCTATAAACAAACTTCATCTAAGTCTTTCACAATAAAACTAAATACATTAGTTTTTAATATCTATAATAACACGTGATTCGACATTAAACTGGTTATTCGCAAAATCTTAGAGTAAAGTAAAAAGAAAAACAAAAAAAAAACAACATACACATACGTCACTTTGGCATTAAATATAGTAAGAGCTTTAATGTTCCCTTATACTTTTTATTCCGCTTCATATAGAATATGCAACCTCCATTTGATACTTTTTATATTTCGTTTCATAAACTGGTAAAACTCTTTAGGGAAAGTGCGGGTCAAGTTTCATCCAGCAATGGATGTCGAATCCTATCATAAATACTCTTCATATACACAACTGAGTAACTGTACTTGTAATGTAACATAGAAACTATTTATAACCTTGTATCAATGACTTCGATGATGATGACGATGCTGAAAATGAAAGCCATTTTGTACGAACTCGCCAGTTTGCATTTCGGTAAATCATCATTTATCAACAGCCTTTTACAGTCCACTGCTGGACATGGACCTCTCCTTAGTAAGGAGGTTATAACCTGTGTTGAAGTAATAGGCTTGATGACACCTTAGTCAAATTAGTTACTTTTCATCATCATCGTTACTTTTCTCATCTGTCAAAACGACAATTTTGTATGAAAAATGTACTAAATACCAAATTGTGACGTCACTGTTTTAAACTACTCAATTGAACAATATATTTCACTGTTTATTTGATTGAAATTCGTAATAATAACAAAAAGTTATGTTAATTGTATTAACCGAGATGTTTCGTGATATTAGTTTTAATGAAGTGGACATTGGTATTTATTTACGATACAGTCATCTACCCAATTACGGCTACATTAATTTAACTTATAAAGTATCTTCTACAGGAGTTCAATAATAGTGAGTTATCTATTATGTACTATTTTAAGAGCACTGTTTGATATCATCAACAGCCTTTTACAGTCCACTGCTGGACTCAAGCCTCTCCTTAGCAAGGAGGTTTTGGCCTACTATACCACGCTAGCCAGACAGGTTGGAATAGGGTTTGTTTCAAATTTTCCTTCTCTTTGTAATGATGTTATCTTACATACTTGGTTCCCTTAGTCGCCTTTTACGACACCCACGGAATGAATAATGGTGGTAACACTATATATTCTTAATACGTCACCATACGGACGCCACTCAATATACTTTAAAAAAAAAACAAGCGTGCCTGGTCTAACACAGTTAAAATCCAAAACAATCATTTGTAAGTACAGATATTTTGAACTAACTCTCACTTAATTTAAAAGTTAACTGTTAAAAGTTAACACATTAGCAAAACTGCTGGTGTCTTGATACTATGTTTGAACAATGTGGATAGTTAGTTACCATTAGTAACTTGTCATTGGTTTTACTATTTGTATACGTTCGGTGCTATGTTCGGTATAAATGAACAATAATTTTAGACACAACAATACATTTTTTTTTTTTTACTTTGTAGTGTATTTTTTTATTACGATATTTTCTGTTTGAACTTGTTTTTTTTTCTGTTATTTTTTTTTATTTTTCTTTTCTGTGAATCTGCAGTTCGATAAATAAATTTATTTGTGTGAATAAATTTAATACTATTAAATGTGTTACTTATATAAAACAGCAACGTTCAAAGGAGGTTCACGAAGGAAGTACTGCTACGTCTATGACCATTTAAAAAATAACTTGTGAAAAGTGCCAAAATAAGTATTTGACAAAGCGAGCTTACTTGAAAATATATGTAGCTTGAATGTTGTATTTTGCTCCAGAATTCTGGTGTCTGATTTTGGTCAGATCATGAGTTGTTGTGTACTTTGTTGGGCTTCACAGTACATATACTTAAGACCGTATACTTCTGCGAAGATTTTCATCAGAACATCACCCAATAAGAGAGATTGACGAAAATATTTTTCAAAAATTTTATGTTTTTTTTCATTTCTGACGTATTTTCAATGGGTGCTTAATGATCCTTAAATCACTTTCATTATAAAGTAGATCACGTTATACTAAACATATTTGTATATCTCTTTAGATGGTGCAAGCGTGATATAATAGCATGTGATTATGTAAACAATACATACACATGTGATTGCAGTAACCACAAGAGATTAGCTGCCATTTATTCAAAGCTTCGTTAGACATTTTCGGAGAACTTCATCAGAACTTCACCAAGCTAGAAAAGGAGTACCTCGAAATACGATGCTTTTCTAAACCATTGTATACAGTTTTTTTTGTTCATTTTACACTATCAAGCGAAAAATAGTCATACACCAATGTAGTCGAATACAATTAGATACACATTATATCATATAACAAACACCAGTTTATGAATATAAAATGAATCACCAGCAATGAGGCAAAAAACACACAAAAAAAAAACAGTTGAATAAAGATTTTCTTCACTTTTTGAAGTCGATTAACAATAGAATTTAAGAAAACAAAACATTTAAACTGATTAAGAATTGTATAAACACTTCAAAAGTGACTAGACTAATTGTAGATTTGCTGAATAAAGCTGATTTTCAGTTAAGTTTCAATTCCTTAATGATTCTCACCGAGCTAACGTTAAGTTTGTGAATTTGAAACTATTTTACGTCCTCTGAAAAGACATTGTTTTCAGACCACAAAGAATCTTTTAAGTCTCAGCTCTTCTAGTTACAGAAATACCAAACTTTGAGATGTAAAACTTTAACTTTCAGCTTTTTTGCTATCTTTTTAGACTTTTTTGTATTAAATGTATAATTTATATTTCGAGTTGATTACTCTAGAGATCGGATGCCTCATCACTGGATTAACCTGAATAGAATCACATTATAAACTCAATCAGGACAAGCCTAACATCTAAACCAGAGCTCGATTCCATTAAAGACTCACAATTCTTTGATAAGCGCGATTCTTTATACTGTACGTATATATATTTCTTTAAACACACTATATCTTACAATTATATTTATGATTATGCGATGAACGTGTAAAATTATTATTTCTATGAAAACAACTCACTTTTCTCTTGGCTTCTATGCTCTTATCGATATGTGTGGACCTGACAACATGTCTGAACTCCAAATCAACGGTGTGCATACAATACGACTGAGTGCTCTTGTTGTCCGATTCTGTAGGCTGCTCTGACTCCTGTGAACAATATAACTGAATTTATATGCTTCATGTTAAGTATAACTCTTGTAGATACCCCACTATATTTTAGTTTCCATTCTATATCCACTATATTTCGTATTGTAACTTTTAAAGTTGGTGTAGCTGGATTGTAGTTCGAAAAAGGGCGGAATAGGAAACTTTAATAGATTATGAGTGTCATGCCTGCCAAAACTACATTAGTAAAATTCCAAAATTTGTCAAGTCTATTATTATGTTATTACGGAAAATAACTGATTTACCCTGGTCTCAATTGTTAAATCATATGTATTTAAATGTACCTAAAGCGCACCTTAAACGAGCCTTACGGCTTACTTGTGTTTTTTAATTACAAATATATTGGACCAGAACAAAGGAAATATAAAAAATGTCTTTAAAACAGTTCCTCTAAATATAAGTTAATTTGTTGATTTGTCGCCATCACTGTAAATATATCAGTTAAAATCTGGAACTCACTACCAGCGCACGTATTTTTCTCCCACTATGACATAATGTTATAAATCCAAACCAAAGGTAAATAACTTCGTAACACATGGCAAACTGATTTGCAGGCTATGGTCTAAACATATTTATAAGTAAATAAAAAATTATTGAGAACATGTGACAAAAGTTTTATTTCAATCAGCTCACGCATGAATTCTTATGTATTGCTCTCTTGATGCCGATAGACTGTGAACTGAAGCGTGTGAAAAGGTATGAGGCTTTTAGGCAAGGATTAAATTTAAGATTCAGGTGGCACTTCTTTGTCTGTGTATCAAGGTACCATCAAATAAATTTCAAAGTAAATATGTTTAGTAGAATATGTTCACTATAATTGACAAATAGCGTAGTGACTTAAACGGTCAGGTCACTGCTTTCTGCTAGGCTGAGTATGATAAATTTTGAATGATGTAAAATATTCATCGACAATTGTTCTGGTCACTTCTTTGACTGCGTCAATGGCGTAGCGGTAGCGAAAGCGACTGTTGTGCTTGAGGTCTCGGGTTCGATGCCCGGGTCGGACCAAATGTTGTGTATGATCTGCAAATATTTGTTTCGAAGTTTGGGTGTTTTCTATGTATTACAAAAAAAAAAGTGTATAAGTATTCTATCAGTCAGTCTAGTTGTCATAGCACAAGCTCAGCTTAGTTTGAAACGTTTGTTAAATATCCGAAATATTTATTATTGTTATTTAAGATTAATCAGGTTAGGTAAAAGCCAAATGTCTTTACCAATTACGCAATAAAAGTCGCTTCTTTGAACATTGTGACCAAACCCTTATGATATAACACTTGAGACGAAATTCAATTCTATAAGAGTCAGGTACACATTTTATAAAGATTATATTACACCTAAACTGCTATAAATGTACGCGTTCACTTCCTATTCGCTACCTATTTTTCTATTCTTATTCCAAGTCTATTCTTGGAAAATAGAATTGAATCACATCCAATATAACACGAGAAGAGTAAAGAATCCTCCAGTCGCGGTATGTCAATCTCGAATATGAAAATATCTGAGAATACATAACAAGAAACCATAGTATTTAGTCATGCAAAATAAATATAAAATTGATGGTGGTAAAAATGCAGATTGAAATATTAATAATATTGAGGAAATTAGGGCGTCAATGGAGTTATTGCAAAACCATCCCCCTTCCATTTGAAACTAGGCTTCAAGTGTAAGAAACGCGCTTGTGACTTACAAGTAATATGACATGTTCACGACCGGCGGTACTTACTTTCAATCAGGTGACCAGTATCAGCCTTACTCACAATATTATAAAAAATAAAAATAAGACTAGAATATACAAATATAGGAGAGTATAGGATAATATGAGTTATGCTGTTTATGCAACGGGAATATGAAATGTATAGAATAAATCCTTTATAGAACTCACCTTTAGAGGTTTCTGATGCCATTTCTTACAACACAGATCGTCTGAGTTGCTCTTTATAATTGGTGTCGTTGGAATAATATGGTTGCTTTTACAGCTGCAGTTACTCGTCACTGTTGACAAAAATAAAAATATTCATAAAAAACAAACAAAAAAAAATGACTACATGGATAGCTTCGAAGTTTAAGCAGTCCCCTGGCCGTATCCTACTACGTTGAGTGTTCTGGGATCAATTCTCATACACATGTGGGGACAATACTTCGTGTGATCCATAATTTGTTGTTCTGAGTCTGGGTGTTGTTTTAGAAAAAAAACCATTTTTGTTTTGATGTTTAAAGGATAATGTACAATATATGGTTAATTAGGTACAATATAAGAGAGTGAGCCACAAGGAATTATAGTGCCTTGTGCAGTGTCAGAAAAGGTGCACATTGCCGGAGCCTGACTGGCTGTAATGCTTGTTTTCTGATAGGGGAAATGCTCAGTGTCCTCGATTTGTTCATTTGCATATGTCGTATTTTTTATGCATTGTATCGAAATCACACCAGCTATCAGCACTTGTGGTAGTTAGGTACTCATCTGAATAGCCTTATCGTAGACGGATGGCTGTAAAATGTTGGTAATATTTGAATGTGCCGACATTGGCACTCGTTTGTTTTGGTACCTCTTAAATAACTCTCATGCGATTGAATAGTTCATTTCCATTAAATCTAAACGCTGTATAAGGCTGAGCGTTTCACCTTCTATACTGTAAACAAATAATCTAACTGTTGTGTATCTGTCAAACGAAAACGTCAAAACGGGACAACGTGGGCAACTGCTTTGTTAAAATTGGGCCAGCCATTTTTGCTGAAGGTCCGAGAGGTAGATATACTGTTAACGCGTCGGTCGCTTCAAATATCTGATCGCCATAATGCATACACTAGTCGTAGTTCAAATGCTGCCGAGTCCGAAGTACACGTTGGTTGCCCCTGATAGGCCCTTTCCACTGCTGTAAACTTATACCGCAGTTGTTCTGCCCTATAATGCATTGAATTAGCTACCCAGATTCGAGATTACTGAACATGTATGGTTGTATATTATATTAGAATAAAATATAAGATATATTGCAATAAATATATACAAATCATATAAAAATAGAATAAATGAACTTTAAAATTGCATGTTTAATAGGACCAGTCCTCTAACTTTAGATCTATTCAGCTTACGGCTCAGCGATATGAGAAATAGTTACAATTTAATCGGTGCGAGCCACACGAACATTATTGGGCCTCCTCTATCTTTGTCTATAACAAAGGAAAGAAAGCCGCGGGAACGCAGTGTAATTTGAGACTTCATTCAACGCCTCATTCTCTCGTCAAACGAGGGCACTTGTGTTCGTTCTGTCAAAGTAGCCGATGTATACTATTCAATGTTGTTTGTTAAATATTATAAAGAAGTAAAAGTCGTGACAATGCTATGCATGCTATGCATTGCTTTTTTTGTAACATGTTAAACGTTTGTTGTGTAGTGTTAATATGATAGTGGCATGGTACAGCTACTGAAGCGTTAAGGATATGATTTTGTACGTGGAATAAGTAGTTTTTGTATCTCTTACTGAAGCTTAAAACTGACTTAATTGTACGGAGTGGTAATGGCAGGTTATTCCAGCAGCATTAGTAGACATATTAGAAGCTGCCTCTAAAAACAGCAGGTCTTTAGAGGCAGCTTCTAATATGTCTACTAATGAGATAGGATGAAACTCTGGTTGCATATTTATTATGATCTTTAGACCATGGCAGCGTACTGTGTAACTAAACCGGTCGACCGATTAATACTGTGTCAAATAACAAGGTGACCAAGTGGAGCATAAGTGGTTCAGTTTAAACGGGCAGACAGGCCTTCAAACACAGTTTCAACGCAGTTGAGCTTGAATAATATTAAGATTCACAGAGCATTACGCACATAATGACACAAGGCAGGGAAAATTCTTGTGAAGTAGCTATTTAAAATGACAAACTATCATTAATGTTAGAAAATTTTCTTCCGATATGAGCAGCAGTTGTATTTTAAATAAAAAATGTTTAAATTTAATGATTGTACTTTATAATTTACTCGACCAGAACCTAATTAATAAGTTCATTCAGAGAATATTTATCTTCTAAGCTCTTAAGGCTCATTAGAATGTTTAATGTCGTTTTAATTGAGTCCATAGTTTGTTTATACACATTTATTTTGCTTAATTTACATCCCAATGGAGACTTTTTGATAGCACTCAAATTCTCAGTTAATACATGTCTAAATCATGAATAACAATTTTAAAATATAAATTATTTTAGTAATATACTCGTACATGCCTTAACGACTTGTATAAATCTTTTGCTTGATTCTATTATTCAATTTTTTTTTTTAAATTAAATTATTGTGTAAAATTAATAACACACAATTTTTATGTGAAATAAAGTAGGGTCATTACGCCGGTTAGCGACCAGTTCACTGAGTTGCCCACTTTAAACGAGTACATGTTATCTATACACAATACAGTATGTATAGTCCAGTTTTCATATAAACTTTTACAGATAAATGTTAAGGCCTGTTGATGATAAAGACATATGCATATATATATATTGATTTAGGTTTACGGCAGTAATATTTCTCATGATAAAATATGTTATCTGCAATACCGATATCTTTATTTCAATTGTGTTAATTAACGACCACCGTTTAAGCCTATGTTTCTAAGTAAATTTAACAAAATTTCTTTAAAGAAATATTTGATATTTTCTTTTATTTCTTTTTCAGATTAAAGTCGATTTTCCTTTTATTAAAATTTTGTACATTTGTTGACTTTTGGTAAGTCTGTACTTCGATAACTAATTTTATTTATGTGGATATGGGTAAACATATAAGACAGTATATTCAAATGAGACACATGAAAAAAATAAGAACCGCTTATCTTAAAAAAGAAAATATACCTCTAGGGACATTTAAATAACGACTCGTGAAGGGTAGAAAAATAGGCTTTGGACAAAGTGAGCTAAGTTGAAAATACTTCTTGAATTTTATATTTTATTCTAAAATTCTGGTGTTTAATCACTATTAGATCAGGAGTTGTTGCGTACTTTATTCGGCTTTACAGTTGCATAAGACCATATATTTCGTCAAGAATTTGCGTCAGAACATCGCCAAATAAAACGGATATTCTTTACTCTGTCTCATTATAGAGTGGATTGTTATATTCTGTGTACATTTGTGTACCCTTTTAGAGGGTATAGGCATGATGTTATATTGTATGATTACGTTAACAATATACATACATATAATTGCAGCAACCACAATCGATTTGCTGTTATTTATTGAAGAGTTCTGTTGCATATCTCCGAAGAACTTCATCAGAACAACACCACAACATTAAATGACTACCTCGAAACACTACAATGGTCTTCTTATCCATTGAATAGAGTTACTTTTGAATGTTTTCATATCCACAAATAGTCACTATCATGAATGCAGTTAAAACCTTGTTGTTGTTGTTGTTGTTGTTACTTGTGAGATCTCACCGATTTAAATGAGACCAATTTAATGAGACCACATAATAAGCTAAGGTTACCGACATAGCTCTTCGAATAAGCAAGTTGAAGTGGCAATGGGCAGGCCACATCGCTCGTAGAACCAACAACCGTTGGGTAAGATTAGATGGACCAACGACATAGTCCGAGTCGCGGGGAGCCGATGGATGCAGTTATGCAGTTGGCGTCCAGTCGTACGGCGTGGCGTTCTAGGGGACAGGTCTATGTTCAGCACTGGACGTCTTCCGGCTGATGATGATGATGATGATGATGACATAATAAGCAATGGCTTTTGAATATAAAAGAATTATCAAAATCGGTGCAACCAGTAAAAAGTTATAACACACATGGAACCTCGTCTATTTTTGAAGTTGGTAGTAAATGTCATTTATGTGTCATAAGACCTCAGGATATTACAAGCAATAAAACTGTCAACGTCACGTCCGACATCCTAGACTTTATTTAGGGCTAAATTATAATAATGTTGCCGCAAAAATCTTCTAGGGCTGTTTGATATCATCATAATAAATTCAATAAAGCTAGATTTAAGAGTCAGGAATTTTGTATACAAATTTTATCATAAGAACTTAATATATATTATTAAATTCAAACATTTAGCGTAAGAGAGTTTATGTTTCGACAGAAATTGGTCAACTCGATCGAAATGATATCATTTTTTTTTAACGTGTGGAAACCCCCTGGGGCCGTCACCCCACCGGGGTTAACGGTGGGGTGGTGTATCAGAATCAGACTAACTAAAACTATACGGTGTGCCACTCTAGACCTGACATAGGAGGGATCCAGGAACAGCTGTTATTTCCACATCCAGATCATCGAAATGATACCATAATCTACGCATTTTTTTAAGTTAGTGAGGTTACCAAAACCCCAACTAATCCCCGTAATCCTGGAGAGAGTAGACTTTGAACTGACTTTGGAGTAGCAAAGATTCATGGCCAGAGTGATCTCTTACCGTCCGGTGATCCGTCTGTTGAAACTGAAACACTAAACGACAACCCAACAAATCAGTCTAACCAATTAACTATTACTTCTTTCCTGTTAAGGAATCGCTCAAACTAACATTTACGTAAAAAATTTGGGCCTTGTGTGCTATTAAATTTATAAATAATCGCATATTCTTGATAACATAGATAGGAGATGATCATAGACATAAGCCTAGTCTGTGTTAGTCGATCAAAATTTCGGATATCTTTACAAAATATATTTTAAACATGAAGCAGTAATTAAAACAGATTAAATGAATGTATAATTCTTGATGTATAATTCTTTGTCTTTTCTCCTCCTTTAAAACAATTAGAATTTGGGTAAGAATCTATGAGCGTACATCATTTTAAGTTTGGTCTTTTGTGAGAGGTTATTACTGCCCTGGTCGAGCCGGCCCGTTCTTGTTGAAATCAGCTTGGCCCTAATATTTTTGATTTACAAGTTATTTATAAAAACAGCTGTGCCGTATCTTATACTTTTTGCTGTGGTGAATTTTAGTAGCGAAAAACAAATAAAATCATCGAGTTTGAATTTTCGAAAGATACACAAACCAACATAATATTCTTATAGAAATATAAAACACAATTACTATATATTACAGATTTCATACCACTGTATAAAATCCGCAAAATATATTTTTTATAAAATGCTACCAAAACCCTGCTAAAGCGCGATCAAAAGCAAGTTATCAGGAAACAACCCGAGGCTGTTTTTTATATCAATTATATGAATACTCGGTAGCGTTACCAACAATACTTATATTTTAAAGTTTTAACAGTTGAGTAAAAAATATTTAGGATCTCGTTAGGTAGTTACGAATACATGAATAGAAGAAAGGGACGAGCTGTAATCTTCATAAAACCCCAAAGGGACAAATGCGCAAGTTTGAGTATTAACTTGTCTTTTCAGATATATATAACTAAGGCAGTTGGAATGTTGGCTCTTTTTGACAGTTGAATCCAATTACAAGAAGTTATAACTTATTACCATTATTGTCGTATCTTGCGTTCACTATATTTTTTATTTAATTTTTATCTCAATACAATAAGACATATTTTACAGTAATTTTATCTTTGTTATTATTATAGTAGAATTCTTAGAGTGAATTTGTTATTGAAAATCTTTTATGATAAAACTCATTGACAACAAAAGAAAGTAGAAAAATATGCATGTATTTTAATTACATTACAATGTATTTAAAAGCACTTTGAGAAAAAAATATTTATTTAAAAATTGTTAGAATTTCAGACGTAGTGTTCCAAAAAAAATGGTTTGAAGTGGAAAACTTGTGTCAGAGTTTTTTTTTTCATTTTTATTTACAACCTGCCAAAGTGACTATGATGATTTTACTGTTACTTGTTTGTCTATCTTATCAAGAACATTAACTAGTTTACTTATACCGTACGTGAATAAAATATTTGTCATAAAAATTTCGTAAGAGTTACTACAGGCTATATAAAACAATTTGTTTGAACCCTTTAATGTCCTAACTTCGAATCCCCAGAGGACAATAATACATAGTCACTTTATATCACTTATTTTAGTATTACAGTAACAATCTTGCTTACTTTTAAACTATTAACGTTAGAAATTATGGCTTTAATGTGTACAAAATGTATTTATTTCTTTCGAAAATGTAGTTGAAAGTACTATTTTAACCAATTTACTTGAGAAAGAACAGTTTAAGCCAAAAAACTTAGAGAATACTTAGAAATACCTAATGAATATGAAATGTTTTAAACAATAAAGGAAACAAACAGTAAGATTGACGAGATTATGAGGTAAACTGCTAAAGTAAACATATCCTAATATCTATTCATGAACACAGCCTAACCAGTTAGTGTTGCTAACTTGAAATTTTGGTAGTTCGTGTTTTTTATTAAGTGTAATAGGAAAGTAAACACCCACTAAAAATAAACGTTTTGCAAATTTTACCAGTGGATGTAAAATAAGTCGAGAGTCGTCCTTTTTACAGTGAAATTAAATACAATCATGAAAGCGACTAGTAGACTACCATCGATTACTAGTTGGATCAACCACCGATTACATACGAATTAAGTCCAATGAGATTTAAATGTCACTAATGACAGATACGCCACGTGTTGAGACGGGTCAGCTTCACATTTGCCAGTGGAAAATTTGAAGCGGTCTTTAGTTCGACGTAATAACCGCTTTTGTAGAATTAATTAGTGATTGTATGATTTATAATCGTGTATGTTTTATGGTCACATAAAATTGTCGTTAAGGTAGATGGAAATTTGAATTTATAATTATAAAAACATGAAAGCTTATTAAGCTAATCAAGCTTTTATGCTTTAAATATTTTTGCGAGCCAGTTAAACATTTTTCATTTTCTTTTTTCAATGAATTAAGGTACAACAGTAGATTCAGTTTCCTTAAAATTTTAGACACCATAGACCTACAGGAATCGAGATATAAAGATGTGAGACGTTTTTGCAATATAATCGGATACAACTTTATGTAAAAAGTTACACATTAATATTCAAAATACACATATACTGAGTTTGAGTTTCAAATCTTATGTAATCATCAACATAACCCAAAATTTCTTTTTATTCACCTAGTCCATGTTATGTAGTCATTTAGACGATACAGTTTTTTAAAAAAAAGGTGCCAACTAATTAGCTTACTTGTAAATTAACAATTTCTACAATATATTAAATGGTTTCTTTTGTAGAATCTTTGAAATGTTAACTAATTCGTGGCCCACCCTATACTTAGTTTTTACTCTCACAAACAATAAATAGTTTTCTAGAGGGGTTAAATGCGAAAACATTTCTATTTAACCACTTTTCTATTAAAAATAAGTTATGATTAATGTTACCAAGACTTCAGCTAAAAGGCATCAATATCATTACACAGTCATATATTATAAAATATAGCCTGAAAATCATGAATCCCTCCCTTAGTGGATACTGTTGAAGAATTATTTAAAATTCACTTCAAATTCACAAGTTTCACGAGTACGGTCAGAAAAGTACAAGGGTAGTCACTTATAAAAGGTGTGTCAGGAATCATGCAAATTAAGCTTTTGGATATGAAGCCTAATATCGACATATGTATATTTAGGCACGTATATAATCCACTATTATTTCACATGTGCTGCCTTGTTAATCTATCGGTTAGCGTATGCGACTGGCGTTCAAGAGACTTCGGATTTTATTTCCGGTTCAGGTCAAATATTTTCACTGAGTTTTCTGATTATAGAAGTGATTAATAAAAATCCGGAGTTAGGAAGTAGGGATCTTAACCCTGTACATCGGAGAACAAGTAAAGAAATCGGACCTACGGCAGATTTTGCGCTTGATCCTTCAAGATTGTGTCGAATAACCGTTGGATAATCGCTTGGATTGTTAGAGTAAGAGAACAGAGACTGCACCTATGTTTGCGCACATATACACTATAATATCTCTAGTATGTTTGGCTGGTGTTCGTTGAGAGTGGCCGCCGTGGTCGTTGTCGACTAGGTGTACATCATACCAAATTCTTGACACTAATCTCTTAATACATTATATCTTCAACTATAACCTATGCAAACAGACTACAACTATAACCTATACAACCTTTACATCTTCGTTGGATAATATAAATAACGTCCTTGTGACAAGTTTTGATATGGTTGTGAGTAGTGCGATGTAAGAGCAGCAGAAGTTAAGAAAACAAACTACTGACTTCATGTTCTAAATAATAAATAAATATTTCAGACATTTAACACACTACGCGATCTAGTTTCAAATTAAGCAGAGCTTGTACTAAGATAACTAGACTGACTGCAATTTGTAAATACATACATATTTTACATAAAAAACACCCGAATTCCGAAAAAATATTTGCAGATCGTACAAATATTTGGTTTGACCGAGGAATCGAACCCAAGACCTCAAACACATCAGTCGCTTTCGCTACCGCTACGCCATCGAGGTAGTCATGTAAACATGAAATTTGTTAGGTAATTCAAGGTAGCTCACTACATATACCGGTATTGTATAGCAATCGTAATATAGTCCTCACAACTTATAATGATAGATTACCCTTAAAGTGGCATATATAAGCTATTTTCAAAGGCAAGGCTCTCGTTAGGAATATATCCTATACCACAGGGGACTTTACGAACATACAAGAAACAGACAAAGAACTTCTAGATTCAGAACAACAATTGGTGGATCACACAAAGTTAATTTACATAAGTTCATTGTTTATTTCTCAAGTATCTTTTGTTATTATTGTTTCTACAAACAATTATGTTAAGAAATTTTGGCATTGTTTATCTTTAAGTTTATCACATTAGGATAAAAGTTGTTATCGGAAAAACAGATAAAAGACATCGGTCTCTACAGTTTCATTAACAAGATTACGTAATTATCTTCCAATTTCTACTTAACTTCAACTCCAGCAATTGCTTATTCAGTCTGTTATCTATTTAAATGAGATTCAACTTTAAAATATCTGAAGTTCTGCATAAAATTTTTGGCTTTGCAAATATCAAGTTGTCGAGTTTCATATTTCACTTGCTTCCGATCGATCTGTGTCGGAATACACATATGCTTTCCTTCAGAAATAACTAGCACAAAATATATTATTTGGGAATATCTTTAATGACATTTGTGTGACCGAGAGCAAATTGGAACTGAATTGTGAACAAATTTTGATAAAGAAAATTGACATTCTGATATATTATATACAACCCACTAATGACTATTTAGTACCTAATTTGCTTAGTTCGCAGTAATAGGCTTTCACGTACCTAGTAATTCATTAACGTTTACCTACGCGTTCCAATTTGAAGGTGAAACTGTAATACTGTAAAAAAATATTGTAAATATTTTAAAAATTTTCTATAAATGAAAGTAGATATATTAATAAAACTTAAATCTTTAACCCAAGCTTTTGGTT
Organism: Hypercompe scribonia; assembly: GCA_949316085.1. Classification (NCBI taxonomy): domain Eukaryota; kingdom Metazoa; phylum Arthropoda; class Insecta; order Lepidoptera; family Erebidae; genus Hypercompe; species Hypercompe scribonia. The sequence goes on from OX438970.1 coordinate 21,632,218, forward strand.
ACTTAAAATAAAGTTTTAAAAGAAGCGATTTTCATGTGCTCCGCCATTTTTGTTTTTTTTTAAATTAATATGGCGATCCTGACACAGTGTTGACAACACTATGAACCGTGTTAAATATTAAACAAGCAAATAGTCATGTTTATATTCGCTAACTACTAAACAGGATTAAACACCTACATTTTGCTCAATATAATTTTAGCATGTTATAATTTGTGTATATTTAAGAGATGAACAATTTTTTAACTAGTTTATAAAGTTTGTTAACTGCGTCTTTAGCGTATATTAAAATCATTTACTTACAATTTAGTGTTGTTAAATATAAATAGTTATGGCTTCAAAGTTTACATTTATTTCCACTGTTCTGGTTTACAAATTCAAATAGAGATGAGGATTAAATGTCACCTACGGAGCGTAACAAAAATATATTTGTAATGTTTCGTTACTTCATTTACTTACTTAGACCTTTCCACTTTCGAGCATAATAAATTTTGGAATTCATATCATAAACGTTTCGAGTTTTCGATACGATGACAATAGGTGGCAGTACAAAGCAGTAACGTTAGTGGGATTGAGCCCTTGAGAATGAATTGGATATTGTATTGAATGAACTATACGTTTAAAAACTAAGCGAAACAGTCAATTTTTTTTTTGTATTTTCTATTTGACTACCTATTTTTGGGCAATTAAACCAAAACTTAGTAAATATAAAGTATTCATACCCACTTATTTTTAGTGCTTATATGCTTTTTAAGGTCTTATATTTGAACATTTAGGATAATAATAGCCTAATATTGTAGTTGAAAAGAAAAAAAATCGATTTGGTAATCCACAAGTGAATAAATATTCGACACTCGATAGCCAATTTACATTAACGTGCGTCAAAATTACGTTCGTGCTCTCAAATCGGTGTGTAAAGTATCACGTATAGAGTACGATACGTTTGCGATTCGAAAGTTAATTTAAATCGTACGGACTGCCAAAGTTAATTCCTTTTACGCACACAAGAGGCGCTGTACAAGGAAAGTACGTACACACTGGGAAGTTGTTCGTGCTTACGAACAAGTATGCACAGTAGGCACAGGTGGGTCACCTGACAATAACTGATTTTGCTGGGCGGTTATCTGTCAGTAACTGACTCAGCACGGTGGACTCTACCGTCCACGGATACCTGTAACTCAACATTCACAAGTGCATGACCGATCTTTGAACCTTGAGTTCAGTTTCTTGAAAGCTTGACGACCATATCAATCCAGAAGTACTGCAGGAACCAATTTACTGCACAAGTCGATGGTGTGAGGCAAAAGTATTATTAGCTATCCTGGTCATTAATGTATTTTTATTATTAAATTAAATAGCATATTTTTATATAGTGGTATAATATACTTGTAATGCCTACGGGAGATGCAGAAAATTAAACTCGTACCCAAAATATACTCCAACCTCTAATAACAATATAATTAAGAACACTTTAAAATACTGTTTCCATCAGTTAGTTACAATGAAGAAGTGAAGCTTAGACACGCATATAAGATAATAATAGAACAACATAAGTATTAAACAAATAGAAATCAGCTTTAAAGAATATGAGAATGAGAAGGAAAACACGAATTAATACAGATGTAGTACGTTAAATATTAGTGTCTCGAACGCGAATACATAATACACTAGTTTGCTTTAAGCGTGTTTTCGTTCTCATTTTTATACTCTAAAGCTCCTGCTTATATTTTAAAGTGTCTTTAATTATACTATTATTCGTAAGTATTTCATGTACAAGTTTAATTTACTACATCTCCCGTGGACTGACATGTCAGCATAAGCAGTGATAAGCAGCAGCGTTGCAGGGATATTATCCTGCATAGTTTGCTCCTTAGTCGCCTCTTACGACACATAGGATAAAAAGGTGTTGTGACATTCCGTATTTTTAATGTAGACTACACGGAATGCTCATATACTGCGCACCAACAATTTTCAAAAATATTAACAAAAGTAAATGTTGATATGCTCACAATGTCTCTGCCATTTGAAGTTATGTTGTATCTCATGCCTCATGCCCCGCCACAGTTTGGTTACAATTAGTGAGTAGGCAAACGACATGATGAAAAATGGCACTAGTAGTAGACCGACGTCCAGACCAAGATTGAAAGCACGTTTTAGTTCAGCACTTGACCAAACTTCTCGACATTTGTAAGCTGAAAAAATAAAAAAATCATTAACTGTAATACACTTAATTAATTAATGTGATGAACAATTTGCTTTTGATAGGTATTTTCGAATTATTGTTGTGAGATATTAAAAGACAATCTTGGCAATCTTTAAATAGAAAAAGATGGAACGGTTCTGGTTCATTTTCTCTTTTGTTTGTAATAACTATTATTACCCTTATGCTGTAAATATAAAAATAAGTAAACATTTTTTCTTATTTTCCTATGTCTTGTAATATTATTGTCAATACCGTGAATTATAAATCATTGTCTACAATAGTTTAGTTGTTTTCGTGAAATAATCTTTTAATTATTAGTTGAAGCTAAAATTGTATCAAAGATGTAATAAATTTTTAGTTTTACAGATTCACGAATTCATTTAATTTTATTTAGAAAATATATATTATAATATATACATAAAATTTCCATTAATATATATATATTTATATATACGAGGGTAAGTTTTTAAGTTCGCGGAATGACAGTGAAAAAGGCGGGTAAACGCGCTCTTTTGATGCCTACCGTATTCAGTGACTCATAATTAGTCTGCATAGTAAAATTTGTTGTGATTGGATCATTAGTTATTAAACTATCGTTGACCAAGTATTTTAATCGGGAACGAAGTGAAAAAAATGGAGAAAATTGAATTCCGTGCGGTGATAAAGTTCCTTACTAAGCAAGGAAAGTCTGTTCAAACCATACTCAATGAGATGTCATCGGTTTACGGGGATTCTTGCCCAGGAAAAACAATGGTCTACAAGTGGCATAGTTTATTTAAACAAGGCAGGGAATCACTTGAAGACGACCCGAGGCCGGGGCGCTCCGTTGAGGTGACTACGCCAGAAGTTATTGCAAAAGTAGAAAAAATTGTATTGGAAGATGCTCGACTAAAAAAGAAACAACTCGCAGAAATGGTTGGAGTATCGGATACAACAATTTTTAAAATTTTACACGATCATCTTGGCATGACTAAGGTTAGCGCACGGTGGGTGCCGAGAATGCTCACGCCATTGCAAAAACAACAGCGCGTGGAATGTTCACTTGCGTTTTTGGACCTCTGCAATGAAGACAAGGATGGCGTATTGAATCAAATTGTTACTGGGGATGAAACTTGGGTTCATCATTATGAACCCGAGTCCAAACAAGACTCCATGCAGTGGCACAAAAAGGGCACAGCACCACCCAAGAAATTTAAGGTTTCACAGTCGGCTGGGAAACTCATGGCAACGATTTTTTGGGACTCAGAAGGAATATTATTGATAGATTATAAAGATAAAGGCATTTCTATAACGGGGGAATACTACGCTTCAATCTTAGAACAGTTAAAAGAAGCCATCAAAGAAAAAAGACGGGGAAAATTAACGAAAGGTGTCCTGCTATTGCATGACAATGCTCCCGTTCACAAGAGCCGAGTCGCACTGGCTGCCCTGCATAAGGTGGGCTTCGATATTTTGAATCACCCACCCTACAGTCCAGATTTGGCTCCGAGTGATTATTATCTCTTTCCAAAAATGAAAAAAGAATTACGTGGTAAGAAATTTTCAACTGATGAGGAGGTTAAGGAGGCGGTTTCGGCGTATTTTTCAGACAAAGATAAAACTTTTTTTTACGAGGGAATAAAAAAACTAATTGAAAGATCTGAAAAATGTATTCGTGTTGCAGGGGAATATATAGAAAAAGAAAAATAATTTTGTCTTTTTATTATTACTCAATACCCTCCATTCCGCGAACTTAAAAACGCCCCCTCGTATATACGAGACTAGAAATTTTAATGATTGAACTTGTATCAAAATATTATACCACCAAGTATATCAAGAATAATGAAAATGAATGTCTCCTGTTATTAGTTTTGAAGTTAATTGCAATTAAATATTTTTAATAACACTACCTATTCAGAAAATCAGAAACTGTGTTATCAATGTTCATACCACCACTATATTTGCCGCCTAATTTATGCAATAGAATTCTCTATATGTGCACGTGAAGATTTAGTTTTTGATGTAATTAATAGGCTTTATACTTAATTACTTATTTATTTTAACAGAATAATACACATTAGCAAACACTTTTATAGCAGAGATGGCGGCAAGAACGTTTTAACAAAACTGTCAAACGTCATCACGTAGTGAGAAGTTGAGAACGCGGCAATTTCAAATTACTACAACACTCTCTCCAAATTACAGCGTTCCTCATTGTAAAGTGAAACAAATAATAGTAACTAACAAAAACAATAGGTTAAGTTACTCTACACATACATAGTATTACTAAACAAAGTATTACAGAATCAAGTTTTATAAGTACAGTTACATTTTTCTAATACCTAATTTACTTCTTAGATATTTAAATTTACTTTTACATAAGGTTTTAGTAAATATATCAGCCCTTTGTTCATTACTACTTATATACTTTAGATCAATATCTGTACTTTCATATTTCTCTTTAACAAACTTGTATTTAATATCTATGTGTTTACATCGTTTATGATAATTTTAATTTTTTATGACAGATATTGCACTTTGATTATCTATGTTAAGTGTTACAGAATCCTGATTATATTCATCTATATCTAACAAAAGTCTCTTTAACCAAATAACTTCCTTTCTCAATTTCTAGGCCAACAAAGTTTTTAGGTTCACATACTTTTATTTCAAAATTTACTTTTAAATCATCAATAACTTTGTTTAACACACTTTTATCCTTGGAAATTATTAGTCCATCATCCACATACAGTATTAGGTACACCTTACTACCATTTAACTGACCAATATAGATACACTTGTCTGAGTGACTATTGGTGAAACCAAATTTCTTTAAAACAGAATCCAATGTTTGATTCCAGCACCTGGGTGCTTGTTTTAACCCATATAATGACCTTTTAAGTTTACAAACATGCCCTTCAGGTACATCTAAACCATCTGGTGGATTCATATAGATATCTTCAGTTATGGATCCATAGAGAAAAGCAGTTTTAATATCAAACTGTATCATTTGCAAGTTATCCTGACACACTTTAGAAAGCAAAACTCTTACAGAGTCATACCTGACAGTTGGTGAGAATGTTTTTGTGTAATCAACCTGGTGTTTCTGTGAGCAGCCCATGGCACATAACCTTGATTTATACAGTAGTCCCGATGGTGTATCTTTCACTTTGAAAACCCACTTACAGCCAATAGTTCTCACTCTATCTGGCTTCTTCACCAACTCCCATGTTTCATTCTTACTGTGTGCTTGCAACTCTTCTTCTATAGACTTTTTCCACTTATCTTTATCCACTGATGACAGAGCCTCTCGGTAAGTTATTGGAGTATCATTTTCTTCGTGTTCTCCACCTTGACAGAGGTAAGTATTAGTTTCATATTTTCTATTTCTATTTCTAAGTGTTATATTACTAGGTCCACTAATATTTATTTCTTTTTCAGGTACATATGCAGGATCATCATCGGAGAAGAATGTTTCTTCTTCATCATTATCGGATAATGTTACAGATAAGTTATTTAACTCTCTTGTGCTTTGATTTGTTAGCTCAACAGATTCATCAATGTTCTTTGTTTCATCAGCACATATTTTAACATTATAATTATTTTCTGTTAGCGGAACCATACAATATTTTCTTTGTACAGAATTTTCCAGAAATACAACATCTCTACTGATAAGAATTTTTCTTGTTTTAGTATCTAATAGTCTGTAACCTTTAGTGACTTCTGAGTAGCCAATAAATATCATTTTTCTTGCCTTAGGATCCAGTTTTTGACGTTTAGCATCAGGAACATGAACCATGACTTCACATCCAAAGATTCTAAGGTGCTTCAAATTTGGCTTCTTCCCGGACCATAACTCCTCTGGTGTAGCGTATGAAATGGATCTTGTTGGACAGCGGCTCGTTATGTACGCAGCTGTCGCCACTGCTTCAGCCCAGTAGTGTTTCTGTAAATTAGCATTAAGCAACATACAGCGAGCTCTCTCCATCAATGTACGGTTCATACGTTCCGCTAACCCATTTTGTTGTGGGGTATATGGATTAGAAGTTTCATGTATAATGCCACAATTTTGCATGTATTCAATAAACTCGTTACTTAGATACTCTCTTCCATTATCAGTTCTTAATTTCTTTATTTTACATTCAAGTTGATTTTCCACAAATGCTTTAAATTCTTTAAATTTATTAAATACTTCAGACTTGTTTTTAAGTAAATAAATAAATACTTTCCTGGTATAGTCATCCACAAATGTGAGGAAATATTGCGCTCCTCCAACTGATTTCACCTCCAGTGGCCCACAGATATCGGAATGTATAAGTTCTAGAGCCTTCTTAGCACGAGAACCTTCCTTAGGAAACGGCAGCCGGGACTGTTTTCCTTCTTGACAAAATTCACATATCATATCCAGCTTATTGTCAGTAAGCTTGACACCTTCTGCACATTTGGAGAGTTTGTTCAGATCAGTCATATTGAGATGAGCCATCCTTTGATGCCATAAGTAGCTGTCACTTTCCTTTGTATCACATGCATATGCTTGTGCACTACTTAAGTTCAGACGATACATGTTATTCACTAATTCACAAGCTACTACTTCTTTTTGAGATTTGTTGAATATTTTACAGCCATTGTTACTAAACTGTACAGAACATTCTTTCTTTATCAGCTGACTCACGGAGAGAAGATTGCTTGCTAACTCAGGCACATACAACACATTGGTTACTTGTATGGTTTGTGTTTGTCCTACACTATTACATATAGGCAGATCTATTTTTCCACAGCTCTTCACTTTAAGCATTTTATCATCAGCAATACGGATGCTTGTAATTGGAGGTGATGATTCATCGTATAGCCAGTCCTGCCTCATTGTCATATGCATGGACGCTCCTGAATCAACAAACCAGCTCTTACTGTCATTTGCTGCACTGGATGCCGAGAACACAGCGACATATCCAGTTTCTTTGCCTTGGTCCTTTTTCTTTGTTTTGCAATTTTTACTTATGTGACCATAACGGTTGCATTTGAAACAACGGGGACCTTTATTAAACTTCGGAGAACTATCAGAGTCCTTTTGTTTATATTTACTTGACTTACTTGCATACAATGCTACTGACTCGGAGCTCTTTATTTCTTGTAAGAGCTTAGTCTTTACAGAGTCTGCTGTAATCGGCACACCAGAACTTTCGAGGGCCATAATCATTGGCTTGTAGACTTCGGGTAATCCAGCAAGGAGTAATGTACCCAGCCACTCATGATTGATGTCAAATGATATGTTTCGAAGTTTATGTGCTGCACTCATTATTCTGTTAACGTAATCTTCAACATTTTGACAATTTTCTAACGTCGTTGTAATCATATCTCTCAATAAGCCCACGCGTCTTGTCAACCCTTTGTCGTCAAAAGCTTTTTGTAAATTGGTCCACACTTCTTTTGCCGTTTTTGCCTCTTGTATATGTATGTAATTCACTGAGTCAACCAACAATATAATTTTTGCCTTTGCTTTCAGGTCGAGCTTTGAATCAACAGGTTCGCCTTTATTTTCGATACAGCACCAGAGGTCTTCATGTTGTAAATACGTCATCACGGCAAATCTCCATGTATTGTAATTATCTCGACCACTTAACTTTTCGATAAGAGTCATTGTATTTGAAGACATTTTGTATAAAAAAAAAAATATTTTTCTACACAAACCACGCAGCTTTAGGTTATGTCGTGTCAGTTTTAATGACCGGCGACTTTGTATATCGTTATTTCACTGATATTACTTCTCACTGATACTTATTACAAACAGATTACGTTCTGGGCCCATAACCTGATGTAATTAATAGGCTTTATACTTAATTACTTATTTATTTTAACAGAATAATACACATTAGCAAACACTTTTATAGCAGAGATGGCGGCAAGAACGTTTTAACAAAACTGTCAAACGTCATCACGTAGTGAGAAGTTGAGAACGCGGCAATTTCAAATTACTACAACAGTTTTGAATGAAATTTAAAGACAAAAAATAGCGGTTGAAGTTGTAACTAAACCTCTAAACTAGATATCACATCTAGCGTGTAATAAATATTCATGCACGAAACTTTACGAATTACCTCGAAGGTCAGACGTCCGAAAAATATCTGACTCTTCAAATCACGCTATTAGTTTTAGATAGAGTCAATCTATGTTTGTTGGAAATGGGAAAGGTTTGACAGGAAGAAGATAAATGTGGCATTAAGTCTGCCTTATGTAATAAGTTTGCAGGAAGTATGGATTACAAAATAAATGTGTCATAATAATCCAGCTGTCACAAAAATATAACATGTTGAGTTATGTGTAAACAAAAACAAAATGTTATACTTAAACTAAAATTGAACTTTGTAACAAAAGGACTACAAAACTGATGAAGTTACTTTGAACAAGCGTGCAATATAAATGATTGTAAAAATAAAAATTGACACCTAAAATGTTCCTCATAAGCTCCAAAATGACACTAGTCATAACTGTCACAGAGATCAAGCTATATTTTAAAGACAATAATAATTATTATTTAACTATTATAATCCTGTATTTGATGTAGAAAGTCATTATACAAGTACATATTCCAACAATTACAGAAAACTCTACGGAAATGTCAATGAAATAAATAATAAATGGAGACTGCTTCAGAAAACATTTCTATAAAAATACGTGCAGAACTGATTACAAATGAGGAAACAAGTAATCATGTCAATATTGGAGTAGGTCAATAATCAGATAAGTAAGAAGGAATAATCTTCTTAGACAGGAAAATGTTGTAGGTATGTGATGTAAGGAACAAGGATATCAGTATACTGGGAATTATTTGTTGGTCACTGTTTTACTTAGCTAAAATACTGTTTTTTAACAGATACTATCCAATTTTTGGTAATGCTTGAAATGATGCATGTATTTGTCTCAAAAAAGCTTTCGATAGTTTTATTTTTAATGGATAAATTTATCATTATAAATCAAAAATAAGTGGGAAAAGAATAATATGGTGTATGAAGACTACGCGAAGTAATAAAGTTTTTAAATCCCAATGGACGTGCTCAGTGATTCTAAATAAATCCAAGAGGATCATAACCAAATATGTAATAAAATTTAGCTCCAAACAATTAAAAATCTCAAGGAAATCCGAGGTTAGGCTTTATAGTGATACAAAGCTTACTTTTACATAATTATTTTTTGAAATCGTTAAAAAGTAGCCAAAATGCTCGAATTTTGTAAAAAAATGGTAGTAGATTTACATTAGCACCAAAATATTGTTGTGAAAAACTGTCACCCACAGAAATCTCGAAAAATCACTTTAGTATTGTTTGGTGTCGCATTATGTTGTTCATTCGTGACGGGTTTTTCATTTCAAAACCTTTCGACTTCATTACTTAAAATCACTGGCTTTGCGAGTGATAACCATGCCATTAGCATACATAAATAATCAGGATAAATTCTTAACAAACATTTGAACTTCGAAAGTTAAAGGTGCGAGACCGGGTTTCCACTTGGACTTGGACTGTCTTAGAGCTCTAAGTTGACGGGTAAGTTAATAGATAATTAATCCCCTCTAAAATATGTTCAAATCTCAAAGCAGGGTAAACGATATTTTAAAACACTATAACGAAATTAACACTAATAATAACTAGCAATTAAAAAACTAAAGTAAATTTAAAAATAAATGTAATCAGCTTTAACGATTTTAAAAGAGAAATAGAAATAAATTCGAATAATATGTGTTCTTCATCTCAAAAAAAATAAAATACCAATTTGAATTTAAATGGAACCATTCTTGATTGGAACTTTTGAATATATTCGGCAAAAGCTCTTCTTAGAATTGAAATAGTCGTTATTTTAAAGTTGTGGCAACACTTTCAATAGTACTTAAAAGTTTAAAAGAAATATTTTTAAAAGACTTAGTAATAAACTACTCTAAGAATTAAAACTCTAAGACTGGACAATAGAAAACTTGAGCTATAGATATACGACTTTGAATTCCTCAAGGTATAACTTTCACGTACTCAAAATAGACAAAGTTTTTCTTACACTACCTCTCCTTATGGCCTGTTTTTTCCTTTCGATATATTACTAATTTTCTCATCTCCAATTCAATTAACTTAACAATAAATATCAACGATAAAAATATGAAATACACTCCTCGAATGTCGCTGTTACAGAGCAGGAAGAATTTGATTTATAAAATAAGAAAATAACTTATTTACGTTATACTTCTATACTGTAAATACAATATATATTTGAATTACGGTGAAACGAACAATATTTAGGATAGCGAGCGTCTTATTAACATTATTCTGTGTAAATATGTGAATCTCGACAATGAACTTATCTTGTCTCAATGAGAATAAATTATACAGTTTTTCTGAGCTAGATTGAGTCGTGTTCTTCTTCAGACGGAATTTTTAGACTTGAAAATTTGTTTTTATGAATATGAAATATGAATATGAAAAATTTTTGTACACATAATGTAAATAGTCTTGATTTCACTCCTCAGCTTGAAAGTTCATGCTAACTTTGTATAAGGTGGGCCACGAATTAGTTAACATTTGAAAAAATTGTACAAAAAAAACCAGTTGATATTTTATAAAAATTAATTATTTACAAGAAAACTAATTAGTTGGAACACATTTTTTAAAAATTACATGGTCTAAATGACTACTGTTTCGACGTTTGCACTCTTCTAAACGAGCACCGAAATTTTCGAGTACTCGTCGGCAGAGACCGTGAGATCGCTGACATCTCTTCGTTGATTTATTGTTTTAGTTGACGTACTGTACTTGGTTTGTTGATGTAGACACAATTCTTCCAATAACATCATAAAAAAAGACTGCTGCTGATATATCTGGACTTCTGGGTGGACATGAAATGGCACCTCTTTTAAAAATCAACTTTTCCGAAATATGTCTTTCACCACCGGCAGGGACTCATTGGATGTGAAAATGCCTTTATCTTGTTGAAACCATATGTTACGATTGTAGCAGCAAATTCCAGAAGCATCGATACCAAGAATTCCCATAAAATGTTTGCATGGGTCGTTAGATGCAAATGTTAACGAATTCTTAGCCCACTCTAATTTTCAAAATGCTTACTCCATCTAAAAAAATTTTAAAAAATTTTCGGATAGTTGTAAAAAAAAGCACAGAAAGAAAAAAAACGTTACATTGTTTTAATACAGAAATATATTTTAACTTAATGCTTGCTTAGTGTTTTAGATTCCTATTTGAAATTATTAACCACCAATGAAGATGTCCTTACTTAGCTTATAATTTCATCAAAGAATTTTAAATACACAAATTGTAAGATTTTTAAAAAAATATGAAACTTTCTATTGGTAAAGTTATTGCTTTAAGAGAAAGCTATATAAGATATAATGATACTAACATACATAACGATATCATAAACTGCGAGTTCGGTTATGTGACTTCTGATGTGTATTAACAAGATATTATTTTCTGTACCGCCAGTAGTCTTGAATATCATTATGTGATAAGTTATTGAAAAGATTCATATAATGAATTTTATCACCACTGATATTATTCTTACCATAAGACGTTTGTCACTAACTTAAAGAATTTTAATGTCAAGATTATTATAATAGTACAAAGGTTTTGATATTATGTGAGAAATTTTCAATTCTGCTTATAACTGGCTTGTGCCAGCGGCTTTTCTTTTGTGAGTATTCTTTTCTTCATGTTCTTTATTTCATAGTAATGCTTATCCATTATTTATGCCTTAGGAGTGAAGTTTTCCAAAAAACCTCCTTTGTGGGTACTTGCAATGTAAAAAGTATCAGTTACCAAAGTTTCAAGTTTGTAACCCCAAGGGTTTAGACTCTGCGTTGGTGAATCCATCAGCCAGTCAGGGACTCAGGACAAGAAATTTTCTATATGTATATAAATGGTACAGGAACCGAGAAATAATAGTCCATTGCTAGTTCTGTACAATAAATACGTTATTTATGTGCCGAAGTTTCGAAGTTTCGGAGCCTTGGTCGTTTATGAAGGTTATCGATGGGCAATTTAGTTACTAACCGTGTAGGTTTTCGTCAGCTTATGCTAGTTTTTAACTAAATATATGTACAGTATGCCCTCTCTCTTAATTGCAAACAATTATAGGATGTTATACATCCATATTTTGCTTACTATAATTGATTCTTCTCGTAATATGATAAACAAGTCTATTACCTTCAACACAAATTATTGGAAGTTAAAAGAGAAAAAAATGTTTTTTGTGTTTACATTGGAACTTGTGAAATACTAATTGATTAAAGTTAAAGACAATTAAAGTAAAAGACCTAATATTGTTTACGGGAATTAACGTGCTTATTTTATTTTATTTTTAATTTTATGACGAGAATATTATTATATGTTATGGAACAAATTTTTGTTCGATAAATGTACAGATATTTACATCAAAAGTATTTCATTCATATATTATGTTCGATTGTATTGATATATATCTATGCATACCAGTATATTAAAACCTCCTTGGTGTAGCGTTTACCGTATGTGACTATAGATTAAGAGGTCTTTGGTTCGATTCCTGGGTCGGATAAAGTGTTATTGAATTTGTCTGGTTACATACCTGGTATTTGGAAATTGGACGATGGTCCTACGTTTGATTTCTTACTGATCGTTTCAGATAACCGTCCCGTTGGGTTGTGAAAGTGAGGGAACAGAGAGTGCACTTGTGTTCGTGCATTGTAATATCTCCTGCATAGTTGGTTATTCTTCGTTTAGACTGATCGACATGGCCGAAATCAGCTTGGAGTACATCATCATCAACCTGCATACCAGCATGTTGAAGTAAATACATGGAAAGGTAAGCATGTGATACATACCTACATGCTTAAGCTTACAAGCACAATTTTGCCTAAAATCAGCGGCAACTGCAAGTCGAAAGCTTAATAACGGTGGCTGATCAATCATTTGAAGCCTGAACTGTTTTTATAGCGTGTATACCTGTCACAATTAATTTTGTTCCAGTGCTTACGGCCAGTTCATTAACCAAAACAAAAACGTCTGGTTATTAATACTGATAATATTTTTAACGAAGGCCAAGATATTTATAGAATTTGATAAATTAGTAGTTTGACTTTAACGATAGCATTATTTCTATAAGGTCGCACAATTTTAGTGTTAGTGACTTTTTCAGATTTAATTTCTTTGGACAAATGTTTGTTTATTTTTTATTTCTGGACCAATGTGGGGACGGATCAAGAATACGGTGTATCATTAGCCCTTTTCATCCCGTGGGTGTCTAAGGGTCGGCTAAGAGAGCACTACAGCACTGCATAGGTGAGATAAAAACTTGAAACGAGTCCTACATCATTATATTTGGAGAGCTGGTGTAGTAGATTAAAGCCTTCTTTTTAAAAAGAGTAATAATAGTTTTAAGATTATTTGATAACACTAAAATATTATGAATATAAAGTGTAGGTGCTACTTAATTACTCACATGCTGTTCTTCACTATACAGTCCCATTTCTTATCAGGTACCTTTTTTTATTTTGTTTTTTCAATTTAATTTGATTCAGTTGCTCGTCTAAGCACCAGTACTCGATGAGTATCTGCGTCAGGTGGTAGATGACGTGGCCACTCTCCCTACCTACCCAAGCTTCAAGGTTCGGCCAAACGGCATCGACAGCGGCTTGACGTGAATTCCGCCACGAGTGCCGTTGTTCCGCGCGTTCTTATCCGGTACCTATTTTACTTCCCTCTATCAGTTATCCTTGCCCAAATTGATATCTTGATCTTATCGAAAAATGATTCTAATCCCAAACAGGGTTGACGTCCCGTAAGCGTTAGGTCATATAGAAACAACCATAAACCTTTGCGATGTCGTACTCAGCGCCAACTCCCATACAAATTTAAAAACCAGGCAAGTGCGTGTCGAGATAAGCTCAATTTAGGGTTCCGTAATTAGCAATCACAACAATGCAAACTAACGCAGAGCTTGTGCTATGATAACTAGACTGACTGATAGAATACTTATATACTTTTTTTTGTAAGTATATACATAGAAAGCATCCAAACTTCGAAACAAATATTTACAGATCATACAAACATTTGATCCGATCTGGGAATCGAACCCGAGACCTCAAGCACAGCATTCACTACCGCTGCGCCACCGAGGCAGTTTATATCCATGAGAATCTTACAAAACATTAACACAAAAAGTGTATATGATCTAAAGGTCATCTTTGTAGGCATATATGGGTCGTTTTATCAAGTTAAATATCCCTTTAAAATGATTAAAATGTTTATTTTCGATTTACGAAATTTTCATTCTCTTTTTCACAAATTAAGGAATAAGTATCAACAATAATGATATTAAAAAATATTAATTTTCTAGCATTGTTTTATTATGGACTTTTTCTTACTTTTGGAAGAAATAACCATGTAGGTTGCTATTTTACCATTTCTCAATTGTGTACTTACATTATATATTTATTACGTGATCTCCAACTATTGCGTCTAACAGGCAATCATTGAAATAATATATTAATATATTGTATAGAACAGTTCAATATGCCGTATACTTTTTAACCTTTCACAGACTCATAAATTGTTTTCGGAAACGTATACCCATTTAAAAAAAATATTTAAAGTGTTCTACATTACTCCACCTGGGTCTGTCAGAATAAGCCTCACGTTTTCAGTAATGTTTGACATTTACATTTCAGTTGGTATAAGTTATGATACTAAAAAATAATGACAACCAAAATTGGCTGTATTCCAACAACTGCTGGTATTTCTATGAACCCTTTATAACTTCAATATGTAGTATTTTATGAATGTATTTTATTAGTTTATTTGATCTTTTGAACGAAACATTAATGTGTCGAAAGTATAAGTATATTACCTGAAGATTTCATGAACTGGAAATTACTGTGAGCCGTCTAAAGGATAGTACAGTCAGGGGTCATGTAAAAGCTAATAAAAATTTTATTTGTGTAAACAAACCAATAGACGAGTGACCTGAAGGTGAGTGACTACCGTCATATATGGACACCTACAACACAAGAGTCGAACCCTTACCTTAGTAATAATAAGTACATCTCGAAGGAGCAATAACGTATAGTACTTTATTGTACCGCATGTCTATGTTACCAGGTGCAGTAGCTTCGAATCTAATTAAATTTACTTCACAAGTGGAATGTTACGACCATCCAACTGAGACACATTAAATTATATCGAAATTTTATTGGAAAAGTACATGTTAATTAGTATCAGTTTTTATTTGACAGGAGAAATGCAGGTGTGTAAAACAACTATATTTAATCAAAAAAAATAACGTGTAAATTATGCATAAAATTTGATCCTATGATTCTACCCAGTTTGGGATCAGATTGCTTTGTGTGACATGTGTGATGATATAACATGAGTACTAGTTTTGTAATACCTTTGTTCAATGTTACTCCATACTTTTCTTTTAGTACAATATAAGATTGATTTAGTTACTACCAGCAACGCAAGTTCACGTATAATTTGCAGGTGTAAACTGTAATCTATTAAGGCGTAATCTAATCTTATTACTAAAGCTTTGATTGTATTATATATTGTTAGTGAAAATTAAGTGGATATAGTACGTGTCGATTTCTTAGTGAGTTTTTATCTTCAGGTCGTCACGGAGCTATAATAATGCTTTAAGGTCTCATTATTGAGTTATTCAAGATTACGTAATGTTAAAAAATAAACATTTTGTTCCAGTTGCATATGTTTAAGAACTTTTAGTACTTATAGTTAGGGGAGTAATGTGAAGTAAATTTATCGTAGGAATTAATATCTTAGTAGCGTTTTCAGGACGTCACCAATTCAGCACGGTATCAATTCAGCAATTTAGCATGGTATCAATTCAGCACGGTATCAATTCAGTATGGTACCGATTCAACACGTTACCAATTTAGCACGGTACCAAGTATTATCAGTTTGAGAGCTATTGAGGAACGCGGAAATAAAAGTTAGGAAGTTAGATCAAGTATTATGTATACTACAACAGTTTAAACGAAGACATTAAAATTATTAAGTTAATAAGAAGTTAAGTACTGTAATGTGTATGAATAGAAAAAAATATAAGATGTTCATGAAATTCTATCGTAGTCGTCAATAGCCCTAAACAGTAGTGGACTGTTAAAGGCTGTTGACGCCGGCTGTAATCCTCTCTGTAGAAAGGGGCTTTGGCCTATTATACCACCCTGGCCGAGGATTAGTATAGGGAATGAAATTCAATATTAATGTGTGTATGGTATGTGGTATGTATGGTGTATGGTAAAGGGCAATAACACGAGACATGTTACACTGCGTAATTTACATCAAAATGATGTAAATTCTGTAATATATTACCCAGACTCGGTAATTTATCGTCACTATCAAGTTGTAGGCATAATTGTGTTTAATTTCTCGTATATTGTCAGACATCAAAAAGTTCCATTTGGAACTCAATTGTTCGTCTGCAAATAAAAACTACGATCTCAGGTCAATTTAATGATTTGATGAAACCTATTATGATCATATAGAAATACGTCGTAAATTCTTTAACCTTTTTTATTTGTATAAAACAATTGAATGAGTTATTAACTCTCCTGTATTGCTTTCTAGTATTCCCCTTAATAGTTAATTTAGGGTACGTTGATCGAACTAATATCTTTGATTTACAAATTTACAAGAGCATTATTTCATATTTTCACCTGGTAGGATAGCCGGCCAATATCATGAACTGGCGACGTGTAACTTATACTTAAATATTTTTGATCTTACACTTACATTTCAAGTATATTGACGCAGGGCTGACAGTTATCATGGTAACTGTGTGAGTGTTACACTGTCACGATGACTGTCATGCTTTTTACGTCCCCAAGCGGGGTGTGAAAAAGCATGTCACAAGGTCGCCATAGTGTGGGTCACCATACTGCGTTGTCTGCATTTGCAAAGAGTATGGTGACCACAACTCTTGGATTCTATTTATGCTTTACATCAGGCAGAGTAGAGTCACTAGGGCAGGCTCTTAATATATCCATCCCAAAACATCAAGGGTGGCTCTCTCAAGACTTAATACCTACTTAAAATTCCAGCATTGTATCTATTGATTACGTATTTATTTACCTTTTTTCTTTTACCTTTTTACGTACACGGATATTCATGTCTAAATCAATACTTGTTACCTAATATACGAGTATCTTAATGTTTTCAGTATGCACATTTTTTGAGTTACAATTTAAGACTTGTAACTGACTTAGTGCATGAAATAAATAAACTTGATATTGGGCGTCGTACGTTGAAGAATATCTAGAACGTGACATCGTTTGAAGTATTAGGATGTAAGATAGACGTAATCTACATATAAATCGAAATTCTGCTTGTTAGTCATGCCAAAGTAAAATAATTTCAGCTTCTAAGAACTATTAGTACTTCAGTAACGTAGATTCATATCCTTTGACTATTGCGAAAGCCAATACAGTATAATAGTAGTATTATGGTCGTAGTTATTATGAGTCTGCAAACTTTTATTTCTCTGCGTGCGGAGTTTCTCTGTATAATTGAATTAGGAATGAGGAAATCCGCAGACGAACCAAGGTCACCAATATTGCCCAGAAAATTGGTAAACTTAAGTGGCAGTGGGCGGAGCAAATTGCGCACCGATGGGCCATAAAGTTGTTGAGTAGTGACCGCATACTGGAATACACAGAGATGGTAAGCTATAATCTAGTAAAGGTTGTTTGAAGCCATCGGATACGGGCAGCATAGGACCGACTATTATGAAAAACTTTGAGGATGCCCATGTGCAGCAGTGGATGTCTTTTGACTGGGATAATATCATGACACACGCACACACATGCTTATCTGCATTTTATTTATTTTTTGTATTTTAAAGGTTTCATTGCTACTGCTACTGTTTTGTTTTTTCTGTTAGTTATTGTATTGCCTTGTGTATGATTGTAATAAGTTAAATATTTTGTTGTGCAATAACAAGTAACGATCTGAATGAGGTCCTGGTATCCTGTAACACAGGTTTTATATCTATCTCAGGTACCAGCGATCCACAAACCGAATTTTTTTTTTTTTTGTATTTTGGTTTTTGGTGAGAAGTAAATCGTTTACTATTATTATTATTATATTGTTATATATTTTGGAAATTTCATTTAATAATGACAAATTTGAAAATTGAATGAATTATAATGTTCTCTTTAATATTTATTTATTTATACATGATGTACTTTATGTACATAGGCGGACTTAATACCTAAGGCGTTCTCTACCAGTCAAACTTTGGGTGATGCAGAGAAAATAGGAAGTAGGTGCGTTTCAGGTGATGTTGAATAAAAGAAGTAGACACATTCAAAGTTCTCATATACTAAAATTTATACAAATACATAAATACATAAAAATACATACTAAAGTTGATATAAATCTATATACATACATACATACACAAATAAATATCATAACAAGCATAAGATGATAATCATGTATTGGTTATATATTTAGAAATGAGTAATTTTTTTGTTTTATAGCAACCTACCAAAGTGAATCTATTCTGCCTGATGGAAAGCATGAATAGAATCCAAGAGCGGTGGTCGCCGTACTCACTGCAAATGAAGACAGTGCAGTATGGCGACCCATGCTATGGTGGCCTAGTGAGATGCTTTTTCACGCTCCGCTTAAAGGACCCGGGACCGTAGTGGGAGGGAAACACGTGCGCTGGTAATGATTTCGAGGTTTTAACTGATTTGCACGGGAAGGCAGAGCCGAACCGTTTAGTTCGGGAGCGTATGTCTACCATTCTGAAACGGTGACTTCCAAGGCCAGCACGAGTTGTCCTGTAGAGTCCTGTCTAATTGAAAATGTAAGGAGAAACAAGGGTTATAAGGTTTGAGCTACTATTCTATTAACCTACATTGACTTTTGAGGTTTAAACATAATTGGGTAACTGAACGTAATTCACGATCACGTTAATTTGTAGTATAGATAGAAAGAGGGAGTAATCGTCATTTTCGATTTAGTCTGAGGGTTTCAAATTACCAGATTTAGTTGACTGTGAAATTAAATTAAATTACATTTTATAGCGTTCATTACGTTAACGAGTGAAACATAATCTGGCATATGTAAATAGGTCATTGAGGTCAAAAAGAAAAACAGGATCTACATTATCCACGAATCACAGTGATGTCTCATGATACAATATGTTATAATAATCGTAATACATAAGTAAGAGAATCTAGGGGCTACGCAGTATCCGATTAACTTAGCATATTGCAATGTTTGTCCTATAAATGATTGATAATTTACGTTAACACATTTGCCGTCCATCTCGGTTGCCATACGAGCACTTGTAGCGATTGTTACCTATATTCGGTGCCCTACAAAGTCCTAAACAGTCTATCTAAAGAACCTCGATATTGTAATAGTACTTATATTGTGGAGGTCTAAGGGTAAACGCTTCCTAGTCTAGTTTTTTGGGCAAAGGTTCGAAGAATAATAAAAGTGATGAGTCTCTTTCGAGAAGTCGCTTGTTGGGAGAGGTTGCTGAGACGAATTTAGTAGCAAGACGCAATCAAGAAGGAATTAAGACTCCCGCATAATTCATGTGAGATATTTAGACCCTCTAATAAGGAATTTGTTACAAGACGAGTGAAGAATTCTAAGAGCTCTCGGTAACAAAAGTTTTGGGTCGTAATAGGAGTGGTTTACAAGTGGGATACATGAGCTAAGAATAGATTTTATGACAGAGCCATGATAAGGAGATCTGAACTCTTAAAAGTTAAATCAAAGTCATTTTACAAATTGAAGGGATATGAAGTTTACGTAGTCGTCCAGTATCATAAATCTGGAAGGTAAATTTTGTTGGGATTAAATCAGGTTAAAGTTTCAAGTTGCTTAAGTGAATGAAAATTATGTAGGACTAAATTTCTGTCTACATCATTTGTACAGGCTAAGTTGACAACTATCCTCCATTATAGACCCACTTAAGTTTCTGTCACTGAAACTAGATCGGATTATCACGGAGATCAGCATAGATTGAGATACAACGTGACTGAACCCAAGAATATATACTGGGCTATATATTTTTAAAAGTAGATTGACTTTTAAGAGTTAAGTTTGAGAGTTATTAAAATACGTTATTATAAATATCATTATATAGGATATAGATAGGATAATGCTCTAAGTAAGACCTGGGGTAAACATTCTTAAGACCAAGATCACTTATAATAAGCATGTATTACCTATTTCCGTGGTCATAATGGCACTGCTATCGATGTTATCCAAGAATACGTTTATTTTGGACCAACTGTCCATCTCGACTGCAACTACTTCGATCGGGAAGCTGATAGAAGAATTCACTTGCGTAGTATATGAAAAAGTTCGTTATATCTTCGAGTCGTCGCAATTACTTACAGAACCGAGCCGTGGACACTGACCGTTGGGCTGGTCCATAAGTTTAAGTCACTCAGCGTGTGATGAAGCGTGCGATGCTGGGTGTTTTTCTAATCTATAGAATTCGAAATGAAATAATTCGACAGCGAACTAAAGTAACCGATATTGCACGAAAAATCAGCACGCTGAAGTAAAAGTGGGCTAGCCGTGTCTCCAAGCGGACTAACAGAGTGGAGACCGCTACTAGGCAAACATAGTGTAGGCCGCCCTGCGCCGCGATGGACTGACGACTTGAGAAAAATGGTTAGTAGCCATAGACGGCAATATACTGAAGCATCATTATCATAAAATCTAAACGTGTTTAGAAGGATTCCGTAACTATGATAAAGTGTACATTATAGTTTATCCTCAGAGCACTTATCGGTTGATCATACTATTTTAAAAATATATATTTAGGATAGGTTTTCCTGTAATATATATAAAAATAATCTATCAGCAAAGAATTACTTATTGTCTTCTGAGCGTTACACAGTTAGCTCGGTAATAAAAAAATGTTAAGTCATAGGAATTGCCCTTTGAGAAAAAAAATGTAATCTGACCAGTACGTTTGGAGTCAATACTAATTTACACAGAAACTACTAACACATAATAAAAGTTCTGCAATTTCCATCCACATAGATTACATTCAAAGTTGATTACATTTCTTAAATAGTGAATTAGAAACAAATTTTCAAGTAATGACAATATAAATGACATTAACCCAAACGACACCCATTTTTGGATCACGCAAATGTTATTCCATGTGGGATTTGAAGCCAAAACACTCCCCAAAATACACCCAAAACACAAGCACGTGTCGTTGCGCCACTCAAACAACTACGCCATACATGCAGTAAACAAAATCATGACTTCACTAGAAGGAAGGTTATCTTCTTTAACTACCTATGTTTCTACATCATTTTTATGTATTTGACACGTTTTGTACGCTAAACGACTTAATGGAATATGGCTTGTGGCATGTCATTAGATTCGCCTAACTGTGAAAATATCACTAGGTGTAATGTTAAATAGTTATACACTTTAATTCTGAAATAAACTCACCATTTCCTCTCATAGGTTGCAATTTAGAAACGAGTAGTATCGGCGAGTTCAGCATTATAGACAGCATCCAGACCATAGCTATCATCTTGTACGCGTGGCACTGGGTCTGCCACTTTCTCGATTTCAGAGGACGACATATTGCGAAGTATCGTTCAAGCGATATGGCGACTAATGTCCAGACGTCCACTGATACAGAGACAGCTGAAAAAGAAAAGACAGGTTAGTCAGAGTTCACCTGTAGTCTAGTAGATGATATAGATCGTGAAGAGATTCTTTTGGAATTTAAAACATTCTTTTTATAATTTTCAAGTATAGATTTAAAATGATTGAATAACTCTGCTGAAGCCTCTGGGAAAAATAGGCGTGATATTATGGATGTATTCAATAGGATAGTTAACTGTTAAATTAGATAGTATTTATGATTTGTGTTCTGCAGGAGGCCTACGTACAACAGTGGATTATAACATGCTGACGATGATGAAAAATTATAAGTTCTAAAATATACATATACATACGTGGATGTATACGTACACTCAGGCATATGTTTTAAAGAGTAGTACATATAACGATAGCTTCACTTAAAGTTAACTAGAATTTAATTCACACTTTCATAATGTCGATACAAATTTTGCCGTCAACCATGCACTTTAAAATTCAGAGTGAAAAATTGATGGGAAAAATCGTGAAAATGATTTCGTACAAATATTTTAAATTCATATTTGCTTTTACATTAAAAATAATATATACTTATACAAGACTCGATGTAATTAAAAAAAATTCTACTCCGACTATGATTAGCATATATACCTACAATTTCTTTCTTCCTTTGTGATAGAAGGTCAAGACACCATTATAATGGAGGAAATTGTGTCACATCATTTTAAACAGCCGTCAAAGTAGTTTTCAACTTTAACATTATCAGTGTTCATACCCATAGCGATGAGCTATAACCAAATCTACGCCAATAAGCCTCGACATCAACAGGAATATACCATACGCAAGCACAGTATACCAGGATCAGCGTCTAGGTAGAGCATATTGCATTTGCGGTCGTCGTAAGAAGATCGTCTCTCTCCCGTTCACACAACTACCAGCTCCTATGCAACAAACACCCTGGCTCACTGGAGACTTCACCGTAGCACGGTGTATCGCACACAATTCAAACTCACTGCTAGAAACACTCTGTTACGACTCAGTGGAACTAGTCACACCTGTCACTGGTACGCTCCACACAGCTGACTCATCACATTTCGACCTCCGATCTTTTATGGGAGTGATGTGGTGACTTTCACATACAGCATACGAGAATCATACTATAGCGCCATCTACCGAAAATGTACTGAACTATTGGGTAACTGCTAGTTCTGTAACGCGATATGGAAATTGTTGCATCGATTAGCATTTATGCAACTTCCAAACATTAACTTTTAGGTTACGACCCCCTAGGCATGTACACCTACCGAACTCAGAGGATCCTCCTTTGGCGTTAGAAGGGCTTGACACCCGTTCATCTACAGTATAAAAAGAAAAATACGAAAAGAACACGTTCATTAAAATGGAAAAAGTTGTAAAAGTTTTAAAAATTCTAAGAACAAAAATTCTCTATTTCTAATTACAATCGAGGTTTATAAATCGAAAAACGTTCTTATTTATATAAATAAGTAAAATAATGTTATTTTTTACGCATTTTCTTGTTTTTAAAAAAGAGTTTTGTTTAAAGGAAGGATTAAATTTACAAGAGATTCTATATATAGATATTTTACAGCATACAAATGCCAGTCATCGTGAACCCGAACCGTCGTTAGTCAAAATTAACGACCCGAAGCGCGACACTACCACTAGCAGAACATTTGGGTTGGCCGTAGAAACACTCAAAACCACAAGAAAGTTACTAAATTTATTCTGAAATAACAAACCTACACTATGTTCATATTTACATATACAAAAACTCACGATACATTTCTGTAGATTGGTATAAAAAAAGGTAGGCCACAAATTAGTCAACATTTGAAAAAATTGTATATAAAAAAAACTATACAATATATTATAAGAGCTGCTTATGGACAAGATAGTTAATTATTTAGTATTGATTTATTTAAAATTACATCACCTAAGTGACCACCGTTTTGACGTTTGCTTTCTTCGAAGCGAGCAGCGAAATTTTCGATATTTGTCGTCAAAGAGACCACGAGATCCCCGACATCTTTTTGCTGATTTTTTCTTTTAGTTGATGTAGTGTATTTGGATTATTGACGTATACCTACACAATTCTTCAAGTAACTCCATGAAAAGAAGTCTGCTGGGGATAGATCTGGACGTTTGAGTGGTCATGGAATGTCACTGCGTCTGGAATTCAGCTTTGCCGAAAATATGCCTTTTACCACCGGCAGGGTCTCATTAGATGTGTAACAAGTGGTTCCATGTTATTGAAACCGTGTGTTAAGATTATAACCAGCAAATTCTAATACCATCGATCCTAAGAACTTCCGTAATATGTCTGCGCGGGATATAAGATTCCAATGTTAACGAATTCTTGACCCGCCCCATATGTACAAACTACAAATTCGTTCATGTAACGCTACTCGAAATTTGTTACTTCGGAATAATATCTATTTTATGTAAGAGTGAGAATTGCGTGTCTTTATTTAATGAAATTCCCATTCCTGGTAGTCGAGATGTAAGAGCTTCAGGGTACAATAAAACTTTAAAGTTTGAGCCTGACACCGTTCTAAAACACAATGGCTCTAAAAATGCAGAGTGTTCTAGTACTAGTCGTAAAATAAAACACACATGAAATGTTGGAATAGTGAGTTTTTAAATTTCGTTTTCCTTTTGTACCATAACTCACTAACAAGTGCAATTTTGTCTGCGTCTCTCAGAATTAATATTTGTATCTTAAACCGGGCAGCCTTAATAATAGCATATTACTATCCTCGCAAACACCATGAAAGAAACAGTATACAGCCGTAAACACTTGCTGTTAGATATAAATTAAGAATGGGAACTACTGGGAGCTAATTCTAAATAAGATATCTAACAACTTGCTTGTGTTCAAGTTTTAATACTATCACAAAAATATTGACAGTGTTCCACCTATCTACTGAATTTTATTATTTCTATTATTACTGTAGGGTTAACGCTGCGCTCCATGTACTAATTAATATACCTGGTCATTCTTGTTGTAGACCGACAGTTATAAATATTAGTGGTATTTGATGGAAAGGTGAGTACACGAGCCCAGAGTGAATTGCCTGCATCCAAAATTACTGTAGCCGTCGAAACTTTCGGTAATCGCCTCACACACAATCACCAATAATAACCTAGTGTTTTTATTACTCTGACTATGACACTTGGCCACCGAGACGTAAGAAGAGATAAATAAGGTATCACTTGCTTTTGTACCAACAGTGTACCAACCAAATGTCTTTGTTGTAATATGAATGTTGCATGTAAAAAAGTTCATTGTCTATAGGTCAATAAGTTTTTATACAGTGTTTAGTGACTAAGTCTTGGTCACAACTTCACGTATGTTTGTTATCGTGATGTCTTACCTCAAGAATCAAAGTATCTCTATATCTGATTCTATTGAAATCCGTGCTGTGATTTATACTCGTATGCATGAAAACATTACAGTAGATAGAGCTCTTTTTGTATTTATTCAATATCCTAAACAACTTAAAATACTTCCATATAAAATTTCATCTAAATATAGTCAGTGATTAGTGATTTCCAATATCGCTTTAACTTTAATAACATTTAATGTGAAATTTGATTGGAAGTTCCTTGTAATGTTACATGCATTATATTTAAGTGCTTAAGCTCAAGTACAAATTGTAAATTTTAACTTATAAATGCGTCATCATGCTTCACTGCTTGACAAAGAACCTCATTGGATCTGAGTTCAGTTGGACATTCTCAGAATACACAGGACTTAATACATTTATAATATTATTATTCGTTTTCAGTAATAGTTCGCTCAATCAACCAAGAATATTGTTACTCACTATTAAGTCGATTAGCTAACAATCGCTAATTTTTTCTTAATATAACTAAAGTTAGTATTGTTACAAACAGGTAACAACCAAACCAGCAAGCTATAGACGAATAACGCCTTTGAAAGTTATTATTCTGTCTTGTCTATCCGTTTTATGTTTATTTTTTAACGTTTTTAAGACACCAACGAAAACTGAGTGGTTTGTTTGTATTTTGTGCGCTGCCTTGCAGCTAGTTATCATAAAACTTCATGTTAGCAGTGTCTCTGTCGTTATCGGCATAGAGTAAATTTGATACGAAAAATATGATAACGAGAGATAGAAAAAAATACTTTCTATTTAAGGCTTCTAAATTAAGGCTGAGATAGTTTTCATCGTAAAACGTTTATATAATCTTGTAGCGGTTTAGATATACTGGAATAAGTTTGGAATTCTGTCAGGTTGCAAAATAATAGGGTAACAAAACGACATAACGTTCAATAAGTGAGAAAAGAGCAGCAAGATACAGTCAATTAAAAGTTGGTGGGTTATGAGAGCACGTCAATAATTTTGTTCAATTACTTCATATGTATGTAATCGCACGTTCCGATCGAAAATGGCGCCAATGTTTTTTTTTTTTATATAATGGTTGGTTGGTTGGTTTTTAACACAACAACGTGTGGTTTAGGAAATTAAATTTCAAATTTAAAGTCAACATTACCTGAAACGTGATGTGCGATATTTTCAAAAGTTTTTGTAATGTTTTTCTAACGTTATTGGCATCAATGTTCATGTAATTTCTTGACAAAATTATCGGGTTCAGACAGCAAATTAACATAAGACTATAAAAAAAACTCACCCTGTAAAAATGGTATAAGCTTGCACATTAGGGCGCCGAAGAAGAACCGTCTGTAAATCTGTCCAACTAGCGTGAATGGCAAACAGAAGACGCCAAGTAGAAAATAAATCAAATTGAATTCATGTAAGTAATTTTAGATTCCATTTGGAGGCTATACAGATAGACCAGATTTTAAAAGCATATGGTTAGTATTACCCATTATAATGTCGTTATTCGCATGATCCATCTTTAGTAGTTTATTATTATTATTATATTTCAACTTTGATTTGTCTCTTTGTTTATAGGGGTAATATACGTGTCATGTGGGCCTAAACCAAGCATGATACATTAGATAGAGTAGATAGATGATATAGATGAAGATGTTAGAAATTTACGAGTATTTCGGCAGGTGAGTGTGGTGGCTTTTTGGAGTAGATGAATGGAATGTAAAGGCATGTGACGTAATTCAAGATTTTGGGTGTGAGTTTTAGATACTATGCCTGTTGATGATAGAACTATTGGAACTAAGCTTTCTATTATTATTCTCTTTATTACGTATAAATACACATATTGATTACATTTTTAAATATATAAAAAATAAAAAATACATATTTAAAAATATAAAAAATAGTAGACCACCGACATCGGGTACAGGGACCAAGATACCGGTGGCCAGGGCTCCAGAGATAGGAACCTCCTCACAATACGGGCCGTGTCAAGGAGGACTGCCTTCTGCATCAGACCCTTGATCCAACCTTCTAACGTGAGCCTCTATTATTATTGTTATTATTATCAACAGCCTTTTACCGTCCGCTGTTTGATATGGTACTCTCCTCAGCAAAAAAGTTTTGGTCTAGTATACCACGTTGGCCAGACGGGTTGGAAGAGGGTTTGTTTCGAGTTATCCTTCTCATTGTAATGATATTTCTTTGAATAGTTTGTTGCTTTAGTTGTCTCGTCGAGATCCACGAGATGAATAGGGATGATAACACTATATATTCTTTATTCGTCACCTCACGTACAAGTATCAGAACTTTACTAGTTAATGTATTCAAATTTTTTGTAGCTGAAAATCTTACTTACCAAAATCCAGTTGAAAAAAAATGTAGGAGTATTTTATTCCCACACTAATAGCGATAAGTGCAAACCTTTCGTCACTTACTAAAGTTCGTTTTCATAGTGTATAATTGTCGACATTTTAGTGCCGTAGTTGAATCGTAACAGATGTCTATAGAAATTTGTAATAGTCTCCAGAAAAAAAATGACACTTCAATGCACATCTTATATACCACTTTGGTTTGGATTGGTAGGATTAGAATACATCTCAAAATAGCTCAATTTCCAATATTCTGATGCCGTCGGCTGTATGTAAAATATATCTTAGCTTATTTTTCTTATGTAATATATAATATTAACTACTTTAACTATCTAAATGCTTTTAGTACACGTGAATTGGATCTTACTAATGGAGGTCTATTAATAGCTAATATAACTATTACGTTTAATTCAGTATGTATTTATTTGGTTTCAATTCAGTATGTATATGCGCGTACCTACTTAATTATCACACACAATCTATGTACTAAATTCAATAGGTAAATTTATCCTACACTATGTACTACATAGTACCTGGAAACTGAGCTTTGCTTGTTATTTTTCTTCTGTAAACCAGAGTCGATTCACAATTTATTAACTTCTGTTGTTCCATTCCTAATTTTATCATATAGATAAGTGTCAAAACGGGTCTACTAGGCAACACCATTGAGCCATCTCCATTCCTTTATCGGACTACAAGGCGCAGGCAAAAATTTCATCCACACGTTGTTGATATACCCAAAAGTCGAACTAAACGGTTTAACAGTTCTTTTTTGGTGAGAGTCGCCAAGATTTGTAACAGCCTGCCTGGGTCTATTTTTCCTGATGACTTGAACTCTGGAGCCTTTAAGAGTAGAGTGAACAGATTTCTTTTGCATGGGCGTGTACCACCTTTGTCTTCATCTACACTTTCCATTAGGTGAGATGGAGGACAATCGCCTATTCCATTACAAATGTAAAAAAAAACACCAAGCGTCGCTGTGTCGGTAACACAGTATTTACCTTCGCATTCTAATGACATTGCAGTAGTTTTTCATTGCTTGAAAATACGAATAAAATAACGTTTTCTAAAAATAAAACCTACCTAGATCAATTTATCGCCCCCAAAAATTGTTGGAGGCGTTTTCAAGATTTAGATCATTAATATATATACAAGAATTACTATACCTTTAAGGTATTAGATGTCTAAAGTAAAATGTTCCATTCTAGGTTATTACTATACATATATACTATATATAAATTCATACTAAATCCAATCTATTTGTACCAATAAAGAATTTTATATAATTAATTTTCTTTAATCTTATAATTTAGTCTATGATTAATAAAATACCATAACTGAACGAATGGGTTGCTAAATAAAGTCAATTATAATCACATGCCGCGTTAGTGTTGCGTGTTTGCGTAAATGCGTGCGTGGGACGTAAAAATGCCCAAAAACAAATTTCCAAACACAATTTTTTCTTTAATATTCATTGAAAGCCGTCACACACCCGGTTCATGTTCGATCTGATAAAAAAAAAACATGTTTCAACTCGAGTTTTTATTTAATGCCATTTACGGAAATAAGGAGGCTTTCTTATTTATATATTGTGTGTTTATATTACGAGTATTGTTTATATTACACGCTAAAGTTGTTAAAATCTGTTGAAAATCATTATCCATTGAATACGAACAATCACTACGCAAATACTTGTTTATTTACGTAGTTTCAAGTTCCCACATCTCCATCATCACAAGATGCTTCTCTAATATCTTATAGGGATTTGTAAACTTAGAAATTGTTAATTTTTTTTTTTTTTTTTTTTTATACCACGACGGTGGCAAACAAGCATACGGCCCACCTGATGGTAAGCGGCTACCGCAGCCTATGGACGCCTGCGACACCAGGGGCATCACGTGCGCGTTGCCGACCCTTCAAAAACCTATTAACCCCCTTCTTGAAGAACCCCATGCTGTAGTTCCCAGGGAAAACCGTGGCAGGGAGCTCATTCCATAACGGGATTGTTCGCGGGAGGAAATTTTTCTGAAACCGCACTGTGCGCGACCATTTAGGTTCCAATGTATGTGGATGAGCTCCCTGACGATGGCGAGCGGTGCGATGGTAGAATGTGGCTGTGGGCATCATATCAAACAATTCTTCAGAACACAACCTATTGTAGAGATGGTAGAGTACACACAGGGAGGCAAAGTCTCTCCTAAGACTTAGTGGCTCGATAGCGTCCGTGAGATCAGGATCGTCGACTATTCTCACAGCACGTCTCTGGACTGAATCGAAAGGCTCAAGCTGGTACTTCGGTGCTCCCGCCCAGAGATGACAGCAATACTCCATGTGAGGCCGAACTTGTGCTTTGTACAGTAGTAGCCTTTGTGCCGGTGTGAAATATCGCTTCGCTCTATTCAGAACACCAAGCTTTTTTGATGCCAGCCTCACCTTTCCCTCCAAATGAGTCCGAAATTGGACGTCACTGGAGATATCGACACCGAGGATCCCAATACTCTGTGAGATGGTAAGGGGTGTATTCTGGAATTGTGGAACTACAGTGAACGGGGTTTTTTTAGCAGTAAACGCACAAACTTGTGTCTTAGAGGGGTTAAATTGGACCAGGTTATCCCGACCCCAATCGGAGACTCTGTGTAAAGTGCCCTCGATTTGAGACACAAGTTGTTCGCGACTTTCTACTATAGCGGTACGAGGGATGTTAGCCCGGCCCGTGTAATACGCATCTCCAGTACTGTCATCAGCATAACAATGAATGCCATCTATGGTCAACATATCATTGATATGCAGCAAGAATAGTGTTGGAGATAGCACGGAGCCTTGCGGGACACCAGCGTTTATGTCCATGCTTTCGGAGCAGCTACCGTCGACGACGGCTTTTATGCGTCTGCCAGACAAAAAGCTAGCCACCCATTTGCACAAACCCTCGGGCAGGCCGTAGGACGGTAACTTCGATAGAAGGCCCCTGTGCCAGACCCGATCGAACGCCTTTGCTATATCCAGGCCAACTGCCAAAGCCTCACCTTGACTCTCAATGGCTGAAGCCCACCGGTGAGTGAGATACACTAGAAGATTACCAGTCGAGCGACCGCGGCGGAAACCGTACTGGCGGTCGCTGATCAAATCGTGCTCTTCTAGGTAACTGAGGAGCCGTGTGTTGATTACACGCTCCATCACCTTAGAGAGAAGGGAGGTTATAGCTATAGGCCTGTAATTCGATGGGTCCGATCTATCACCCTTTTTTTGGCACTGGATGCACATGGGCAGTCTTCCACGAAGACGGCACTTGCCTTTTGCGGTAGGAAATCGCGAAAAGTCGCGTTAGTACAGGGCACAACTCAGGGGCACACTTTTTGAGCACCACTGCAGGTATGCCGTCTGGCCCACTCGACTTATGAACGTCTAGACAGTTTAGTTCCCGCCGCACTTCTCTTTGCGAAATGTGTATTTCCGGCAAAGTGTGTTGGCACGGCGGGTTAATAGGCGGTACCGCACTTCCATCCTCGTTCATGGTCGAGTTTGAGGCAAAGAGTTGCCCAAGTAGGTCGGCTTTCTCTTTAGCACTATGGGCCAAGTTACCATCGGCATTTCGCAATGGTGGTAAAGACGACTGGCAAAAATTTCCTTCGGCAGCCTTAGCAAGAGACCAAAACGCACGACTCCCAGAGGGATAGCTCGTAAGTCGCTCACCAATCCTGCCGATGAAATCGAATTTGGCTCTGGCAATTGTCTTTTTGCTGGACCTCGAGGCAGCATTTAGTTTGCGTCTCACATCAGAGATGTTCGGATCCTTATTGTTACGGGCCGTGGTCCAAGCCCTATAGGCGGCCTGCTTGACTAGCCTGGCTTGTTTAATTAATTCATGTCCACCCGTCGTATGGATTTGAAAAGATCGACTAATTATGAATCTTTTTCTATTCCAGTATCTAGGCTATTTTATCTTGTTGTCAGTTTGAACATTAGTTTCTGAGATTATCTAGACGGCTTTACTTCAACTTTCGTTTCAATTAAAGTTTTCTCTAGTGGAAAAACAGTTATCGTTTTATGACAGAAAGGCACGAGTATCCGATGTGCTATATTATCCTGATTTCAGTGCCAACTCAATTTATAAGTATTTTCATTAATACAATTATGCAATACGCCCTTACAAGTGTATGATTACTTCTTCTATTACTGAATCTATTATGCTGGATTATACACTACAAGCGTTTTAAAGACTGTACAGCATGTGATATCAACAATGTTAGATATTGAGCTAATATTTAAGTGAGATGTTATTATTCTTCACTTTAGATTGAACTCTGTTTCAACTGATGATTAGACAATAGTCCTTATATCTGATATAATCGTTAATAAAGTTTTTGTTGTTACCTTTTTCATTTTCAGAACTTCTAATCTCTTACACAACTTGCAAACACAATTCAGAAAACACTGTCATTGTATTCGTCGTGTGCGTGTCGTAAAATTAATGGAATAAATTTAATTCTTTTGATGTCGAAGTGATGATTTGACTGATTACATGACCTGGTTTTATAAGTGGGAACTGGGAATTCAAAACAATTGGATCATAAAACACGCCTTCCGCGATCGTTAATTCAATGAATGTAATTAATTTTGACCGTGATGTAATATTTCAATTGTTAGAAAGTAATATTCTGAATGAAGACAATTACTCAAAAGTTAAGAAGTAGATAAATGACTGGTAAAGATAGGGACAGTGTATTTCAAGAGTTTTTTTGTACCTAATAGATCATGTTATTAGGTCAAGATATGAAATGTCTTTCTAGGCTGCATCAGTCTATTTCAACCTACTGCTAGACATAGGCTTCTCCAATTGCACGTCACTCGGTTTAATTTCAAGCTTCTCGCATCCACCACCTACCATCTTGTGTAAATCATGACTCCACTTGACCTGTGTGCATCTCAGTTGTAACCTCAAGTTACAGTCACTATGACCTCGAAGGATGTTGTCGATGAGGCTACTTTATTGCTGTTCACCGTGTGATTGACAGTATTGATGGGTCCCCTTTCTCACTTTTAACTCTGCTGGGAGTAGTAGCATGTAAAACTTTCACTTACTGTATGTCATGTGGAACTTACTAACATATTTATATGATATAGTAAACAAACTATAAAATGTATAATACTATAAAATTCTTAATACCTAAAATAAACTAATATAACTATGATAATAACAGTACCAGTTGGTTCCAATTATATTCAGCGTTATTATTTCCCCTCAGCACTCAGCAAGTCTTGACTCAGCATGAACATGGAAAATTCTTTACGTTAAAGAGGATCAATGGGTATCTTAGTCGATGATCCTGAATAACAATGAGATATGGGTTATATAATTTAATTCGCACCCATTGCGGTATTCAACAAAATTGTACTTCCTTTTTAGTTGTCTTTGTGGCGTAAAATGTACTTTAGCAAATAATAAATACATAGCAATGATTTTTATTTTTTGGTGTTAAAAAATGAAATCAAATAAATTGCTCTTAATTTCTAGAACCCGCTTGAATATGTTTTAGCACATGGAGTAGAATAAATAAAGGTAGAAAATTGAAATGACACCTTAGGTATGACCTTTAATTACTTGTTTAAAAAACTAATCTCTCGTTACATTTCGCGTTTAACATAATCCTTGAAGAAATACTGTATTTATGGTTTTAATAAAAAAATCTGACAATCTTAGTTTTGTGGCCATTTAAACCAAGACCACACTAAACATAAAGTGATGAAAGAAAAAATTATTATTAAAGACGAGACTGTTTAAGTGCTTCGAAAAAAAATAAGAAAGAAAAAGTGCGCCTAAAACACATCTTGTGTCGCGGGGTCTTTGAAAACATACGGAAACGGATGCAAAGAATATCTAGATTTTGATTTTTCCCCAATATGAATTTCGAAAACAAAACACTCAGCACAGTAAGAAATAGCGAATCGTAAGGTGACCACTTAAATCAAAAAAAGCATTTCGTCTACTCTCATAATCAATAAACTCCATAAGCTTGAACACATTACAGTTATCAATGTACAGACTTCGTAATAAAAAGGAAGCATTTGGAAGCACCTGAACTTAAAGCTCTTAGCGGATTGTCGGAAAACCTTTTTTAAACTTGTGCAAAGTCATTCTATACATTTAACAATAAAGGCGCTTACTTTAAATTCAACTACGTACGAAGCTACAGTAGCTTCAACCAACATGAGCAAATGAGATTTTAGTATGGCACAGAGATTCGTAGGTCAGTTAAAATACAGTTACGAAGTTAAGTCACGAAAAATTTGCTCTTATTATTAATATATTAGCTTTTACCACAGTTTCGCTTGCTGATTTAGCCAATTTTTCAATTTCAATTTCTCGAGATCAGTTTATACAGAGTCAAAAATTCCTGTGTTTTTCTTGTATCTTGGTTATTGGGTATACAACAGAAACGTTAAAAATTTAAGTAGTACAAGTGTAAAATTATTACAAATAAACTTAGATTCAGATTTGTACCATTTGAATCCACATTAGTTTTATGGCAAAATACTTTTCTTCAGATGGAATTTATTCAATAATCTTTAACCCAAAGAATTATTGGATTCAATTTCCAACTTGTGAAGATTTAACTTTTTATACAATTAGACCATTAATCCATGTCTGCTTTCTTCTTTCTGCAGTCATTATCCACCGTTTAACTAATGCTAATATATTCTGAATTTCAGTAAAACTTTAAAAGACCTAAAAAATGGGTCAGGAACAGTAGTTTAAGCGATCACCACGACACTCTCTACTGTGCTGAGTGTTATGACTTCAAATCCCACACAGAACATCACTTGACGTGAGCCACAAATTGTTCTGAGTCTGGTTTCGTGTATGTTTGTAAAGTCACCCGCGACACAGGATACGACGAAAAAAAAGTAAATAAAGTAATCATAGTAATTATTACTTGTGATATTTTAACGTCATATAGATACTGCAGTGTCATCAGAGACGAAGACGGAGAGTTGGTATAGAGTTTGTGTCAATTATTCCTTCTCCTTGCAGTGTTATTGTCCAGTGTAGGTTACTCCTTTAGTGGGCTCTTGCGACAGCCACGCGATGAATAAGGGGGGTGGTGGTGACACGGAGTATTCTTAATTAATTACTACCCGGATATGGTTTCAGGAAATATCATCGTCACCACCATCATCATCAACAGTCTTTTACAGGCCACTGCTGGGCATAGGCCCCTCCTTAGCAAAGAGGTTTTGGCTACTATACCACGCTAGTCAGACGGGTTGGAATAGGGTTTGTTTCAAGTTTTCCTTCTCTTTGTAATGATGTTGTGTTGCATACTTTGTTCCCTTAGTCACCTTTTACGACATCCACGGGATGAATATTGGTGGTAAAACTATATATTCTTAGTCCGTCACCACACGGACATCAGCAAATATATAGTGTTATAAAAAAAAATCTTTCACCTTGACCTAAATATTACTTTACAATAGAGTCTATTCTGATATTTTATACGACATCACAGGCCATAATAGAATCACCCATTGTACTGTTGTGTAACTCTTTTTTGTATAAGGTTTCTTTACCTATCTATCAACTTGAAAGTACAAGTATCCAGTATATATAAAAAAACGAACAAGATAATTAATGAAATATAACCAAGTTATCTCTTCGTTACATGAGGCAACTA
This sequence comes from Hypercompe scribonia, assembly GCA_949316085.1. Taxonomy (NCBI): domain Eukaryota; kingdom Metazoa; phylum Arthropoda; class Insecta; order Lepidoptera; family Erebidae; genus Hypercompe; species Hypercompe scribonia. The sequence continues at coordinate 21,667,459 of OX438970.1, forward strand.
CCATATAATACTGATTTTCTCAAAGATAATTAAGATTTCATTCAGTTTAACCTCGTGTACCTAAATAATAAGACGATTAATTACCGTTACATGAAGTCTTGTCTATCGAAATATGTTAAAATTTGTCAGTGCAGTTGGATCCTATAACTATAAAAGTATTACCTTCTCGTTACTATTACTTCTGCGAAAAATATTCGAATATTCCATACGGCGTAAGCTGATCCGTACGCAGAATTATCATAACTTAATATTACATTAACCTGTTGCTTTCCAAAGTTAGATTAAAACATAAAAATAGGTTATAAATCACTGCACTTAACGTTGGGTATCTTAACACTGAGAAAAAGAGCGGGCAAAAACTTGCGTGACTGGCAATGTTTGCCAAATCATTATTGAAGTTTTGTGAAAACTGTCAAGTCATACTAAAGGATGATTTCTAACAAGTAGCCCGCATCGTATCGGATCGGAAAGGATCCGAATGGATACGACGACAAGTCACCCGAACAGACTGCATATCTGTATTTTGTAACTCAATAAAATCAATTATTGAAATAATAAAATTAGTGAACTCAATACATGATTTATGGAAAATAATTTACCTTAAAAAATTAAATAGAGAGATTCTTTCCTATCGATCAGTGATATTGTAGTTTAATCTCTAAAACTATTTAAAAAGTATTTGTTATTGTCATTTAAAAATAACATTAATTCAGCAGCATGTGTAACTTACATATAAAGAATAGAAATACAGAAATTTATGAACGTAAAATATTTATCGATTACTGTACTATTGGATTATAAGACTATCTAAAAAAGACTACTGAATAATTATCAAAAAAAACTTAAGAAATGTAAAAGTATGTGTTTACAGATTTATAAATGTGCAGTAACATAAAATGAAAACATAAACCAGTCTCTCCAGGAAAGTGGTTCTACTTTGTAGCTGGTTGTCTATAATGGCGTCGCTGTCAATTCGTTCTTGTGACACCAGTGACCTATATTCCAGTTATTGTAAAGTACAGTATTGGCGAGCACCACTTGATGTTTCATTCAATGTCTTTATACGTTTGCGTGACGAAAAAAATATAGAGTAAAACAATACAGTTCACTAACCAGCTGAGTACAAATTATTTGTACAGGTATTTTTAAAATGTGATGTTTTTAAGTCTGACTGTCTCGTTGGTCTAGCGGTTAGCGTATGTGACTGCCGGGTCTCAATCCACGGAAAACTTCGTTACGACCTAGAGCATCAAATCGAAACAAAAATATGCAAAGAAATCTGTGTATTATATTAGCAGATAAGAATAAATATAGTTACTTTATAAAATACTGTGAAGAAATAGTAAAAATAGTTAATAATAGGAATAAATCAGAATAAGCATTTGATAGTTTATATATCGTAGGAATATATAATAAATATCAAAGATTATAGCACATAGTAAATAAGAATTTTCTTTTGTAACTAGAATAGATAACAAATAAGATAACTTAGATATACTCAATATGCACAGCATAAGAAAAATTTTAAGGTATTATAAATATTATAAGGTAGTTGATAAGTAAAAATAGGACAGTAAAACTTGTGATAAATTGTGGTGGGGATGAAGTCGGCCCAGACTGCTCTAGACGGTTTGAGCACAGTCTGATAACAGCACTGTAAAAAAAAAAAAAAAAAAAAAAAACGGGTGGAAGAGTGATCAGCACAACCAACAGAAATGTATTTAATTGTTTCATAATCTCTCATTTTGATTCCCTCTTATCGCGGTTTCTTATAATTTATTTGAATCGTTATCTGCCAGTGGGAGAATGTCCAGTCTGGTGTCGAGTTCTACAATCTAACGAGGATTCTGCAGGAGCGTTAGACCTCCCTCCACATTGGAGGGTGCTGGCCTGTAAAATAATACCTCATAAAATAACCGAAAAATTACTATACTCGCACTAGGGTTCAAGGGTAGACCATCTCAAATATATTAGCTTTTATCACAGTTTCGCTTGCTGATATAGCCAATTTTTTAATTTCAATTTTTCTAGATCAGTTTATACAGAGTCAAAAATTCCTGTGTTTTTCCTGTAGCTTGATTTTTATGTATACAAAAGAAACGTTAAGAATTTAAGTAGTAAAAGTGTAAAACTATTACAAATAAACTTAAATTCAGAATTGTACCTTTTGAATTCACATTAATTTTATAGACGGATACTTCTTTTGAATCTAACATAATAAACAGAATTGTTTTCTATTTGACAGTTAATAAAACCAGAAGTTTTTTGGAGACACTCAGAAAAAAATATTTTTTTTTTACGGAAATAGACATACAATACGACATTGCTGCATTCAAATATATTTAAGAATTAAACCGTTTCAACCCGTCTACTTCCACTTCAGTCAACAGTCAATTTCCAACTTGCGAATGTTTAACTTTTTATACAGTGAGACCCTTAACCCATGTCTGCTTTCTACTTCCTGCAGTCATTATTCACCATTTAATTACTTTATGCTAATATATTCTGAATTTCAGTAAAGCTTTAAAAGACCTAAAAAATGGGTCAGGAACAGTAGTTTAAGCGATCACCACGACGCTCTCTACTGTGCTGAGTGTTATGACTTCAAATCCCACACAGAACATCACTTGACGTGAGCCACAAATTGTTCTGAGTCTGGTTTCGTGTATGTTTGTAAAGTCACCCGCGACACAGGAGACGACTAAAAAAAGTAAATAAAGTAATCATAGTAATTATTACTTGTGATATTTTAACGTCATATAGATACTGCAGTGTCATCAGAGACGAAGACGGAGAGTTGGTATAGAGTTTGTGTCAATTATTCCTTCTCCTTGCAGTGTTATTGTCCAGTGTAGGTTACTCCTTTAGTGGGCTCTTGCGACAGCCACGCGATGAATAAGGGGGGTGGTGGTGACACGGAGTATTCTTAATTAATTACTACCCGGATATGGTTTCAGGAAATATCATAATCATCACCATCATCATCAACAGCCTTTTACAGGCCACTGCTAGACATAGGCCCCTCCTTAGCAAGGAGGTTTTGGCTACTATACCACGCTAGTCAGCCGGATTGGAATAGGGTTTGTTTCAAGTTTTCCTTCTCTTTGCAATGATGTTGTCTTGCATACTTTGTTCCCTTAGTCACCTTTTACGACATCCACGGGATAAATATTGGTGGTAACACTAAATGGTTTGGTTTTTCGATGTTAAAATATAAGCGTATCTAGTAAAGTGTTTTGTTGATCGCGAACCCCCAAATCCACCAATAGTGTCGATGGACATAATTTCGAATGGATAGGTAGCTGGACCTAAATGTGATAGGAATCCATATCTTGATTTTTTCCTTGATTTGTTTTTTTGACATATAGAACAATCATCACAAACTTTTTTTATATTCATTATCATGTTTGTCGCTGAATAAAATGGAGTTATTTTATTGATCATTTGCGATCTCCCTAAATGACAGTAAGTGTCGTGTACCTCTTTTATCAATATCATACTGAGGTTTTCAGACAATAGAATTTTATCTTTTTTTCTTAACTTTTTGAAATAAATGCCATCTTTTAATATAATGTTTTTCTTCTTTTCTTTTAAGTACATATTCTCATTCTGGTCCTTTTTTATGTCTTCAAGACTTATTTGGTTTATAACTTCCAGGATGTCATCTGTGTTATCATTTGGTTCTAAAACCGGATTTCTGCTTAGGCAGTCTGCTTCTTGATTACATTTTCCAGGATTGTATTTTATCTTGAAATCATATTGAGATAGGTAATATGTCAAATCTCCTAACTCTTCATCCGTCCTAGATTTTATGTTCAAGTTTTCCAGGGGCTTGTGATCCGTGTATACCGTGAATTGTTTTGCTAACAACCAGTGTTGCCAATATTTCACTGCTTCTTTTATGGCTAAACATTCAAGGTATATTGCTTTTTTTTTCTTTTGTGCCTCGTTCAATTTTCTAGAAAAGTATGCTACAGGTTTACAACTTTTATCTTTATCTTCTTGTTTCAGCACAACTCCAACTCCTTTAATACTAGCATCAGTATAAATTGTAATTGGAGAATTAGGGTCAAAAATTTTCAGGACTGGTTCCGAACAAAGCAATGTTTTAATTTTCTCAAATGAATCTTGACATTCTGTCGACCAAACAAATTTCACATTTTTCCTCAGAAGATTATGTAATGGGTCTGAGATTTGTGCCATGCGAGGGATGAATTTATGGTGGTAATTAATTTTCCCAAGGAACTGTCTTACATTTTTTCTTGTTTCTGGAACTGGGAAGTTACTCACTGCAATTAAATAATCTTTCTGTGGTTTTACAGAATTCTTTTCAATAATATGACCTAAGTATTTTTGATTTTTGATGCGTGATTTTTCGCAAATGAGCATTTTGAAAATTTTAATCTGAATTCCTCTTTCTCAATTGCTTCCAATAGTCTTGAAAGATGCTGTATATGCTGTGCGAAATTTTGTGAGAAGATTAATATATCGTCGATGAAAGACACTGCAAAATCCGAAAGCTTATATTTTCTTATTATATTATTCAGTATCCTCTGAAAAATTGCAGGTGCTGTTTTTAATCCAAAAGGAAGGCAAGTCCACTGAAAGTGTCCTTCCTGTGTTACAAATGCAGTTTTAGGTCTGTCTTGAATCCTTAGAGGGATTGACCAAAATGCAGAATTTATATCCAATGTTGTAAAATATTCGCAGTTCACACTTTTTATTATCAAGTCTTCTATTAGTGGAAATGGCTGTGCTTGGGGAGTTATAATTTTATTTAAATCTCTAATATCTTCTTTCTTAAATGCCATAGTAACTGGCGCAGCAAAAGGGCTGTATGACTCCTAAATAAGACCCTTTTCTAATAACTTAGCTACTTGACTTTCTATTTCTTTTCTATCCTCAAATGAGCATCTGTAAGGTCGTTTATAACAATATTTTTCTTCCATTAGATCAATATGAGCCTCATAATCCTTAACAGTACCAATGTCGTACTTATCTTTGGCAAATACGGATTTATATTTGTTTAACAACTTGTTGATTTCCGACTGTTCATATGTATCTAAATGATTTACAATCATCTGAAATTCATCCGTATTTAGATGATCATTGAAGTTTATTTCATATTTTCTTGAATTGTACGTTTTTTCTTTTATGTCACCTGTCAATACAGGAATTTTGACATCTGTTTGATTTTCTGCCTCTTCCCTGTAAATTTCATTTACTTGTTTTTGGAAGTCTTTGTTCTGAATAATCCTTAGATCTTCAGTCTGGATCAATTTAAAATTTTTAATACAATCTAATCCAACCAAAAAATCACAATTGAAATTCTCACTGTCTACAACAAAACCTTTGATCATTTTTTCAATATCGTAAATTTTCACTTTTATTGTTATCATACCTTTTGTTTTTCCTTCACCATTAATAGTTCTCAAGCTTATTTTTTGTAAATTTTGCACGTTTTTTTCTTTAATTTTTAATAATTTTGCATTTATCAATGATACGTTTGAACCGGAATCGTAGATACCAGAAATTTCCAATGTGTCATTTAGTAATAGCTTGATTTTTATTAATGGTAGTACTTTTAGTTTTTTGGATTTTCTGTATATAATTCCACCTCCAGTTCTGAATTATTAACTGATTTAAGTGATCTAATTTTTTTGTTTTTCTCTTCTTTTTCTCTAAACCAGCAAATTGATTCAGAATGAAAACGCTTCCCTTTGTTTGCCTTTTCACATATTTCACATGGATTTTTGTCTTCATTTTTCCTTTGTTTGTTATCCCAGAAGGGTTTCCCTTTTTTTTCAGTTATATTTTTCTTGACAAGGTGTTCTAATTTAGATATTTCATTGTACAGATCTTGAGTTTCTTGAAGTGTTTCTCTGTCAATCTTGTCGGATACATAGTTTGGTAAACCAATAGCAATAAGATCAATTAATGTTTCAGTATCCATGGATTTTCTAATTTGAAGTAGTAGCTTTTCTTTTTTCAGGGCATATTCAAGCAGTGAACCTGTTTGATATTTGAAGTTAAAAGCATATCTGATTGGAGACCAACCTTTGTTCCCAAAAGTTTCAATGAAATTTTTCTTCCAGTTCTCCCAATCCGATTCGATAGAGTATTTTAAAATCATGCAAGTGTACCAATCAGCACTACATTTTTCAAGGATAAATTTCAGGATCTCAATTTTTTTCCTATCTTCTGTCACTACGCAGCGAACACATTCTGTTTCAAATTGATCAATCCATTGGCTGGCATTGGAGGTTTTTTCATCAAATTTTTCAATCATGAAATCTTTAGCGATTTTGTTTAAGTTCTTAACTTCAGAGGTTTGTTCTTTGGATTCTAGAACTTTTTCTAGCAACTTCTTTATTGTGTCCTCTGACGAGCTTGTGGTAGATATTTCAGCTGCTTTGTCTGGAATCTCTTCCAAATAAAAATTTTCAAATAATAAGTTACCTTCCTCATCTGAATAAGCTTTTTTCATATTTTCTGTTAAAGTTATCCAAACTTTCCTGTATTGATTTCTTTTTCCCAATGTATTTTTCACTCTGCCATACACTTGTGACGTTATCAATTCTTTGTGTAAACTTGTTGGTTGATATTCATCTGGTATTGCAAATGAACGACCATCTAATGTACCGATTGAGGTTAGGCACAAAATTGTAGTTTTTCCATCTGACGTTCCTCGCATTTTAAAATCGAACCTTAGTTTTTCCATTTTCACGAAGTTTCCACAATAATGTTGTTTTGTAATAATGTTATTACACTACTCTTTCTTGAAATAAAAACTCAGTTGGATTTCTGAAATAAAAACAGATTTATTTATTTATCTTCTAATTACAAGATAAGAATACACAAGACAGTTATAAATAGCCTTACCTGAAATAAAAACAGAAAACAACATTAAAAGTTTTTACTCCAGGTGATATTTAAGATTAATTATTTTAATACACTTCTTCTTATTCTTCGACTATTGATATTTTTTTGTTAGAATCCAGACCACAGAGTATTGACGTTTTACCATTAAGAAAGTGACGTATTGAATAAATGAGGTTCGTCGTTTTCTTTATATATTCTTAGTCCGTTTAGCGTTATAAAAAAAAATCTTTCACCATGACCTAAATATTACTTTACAATAGAGTCTATTCTGATATTTTATACGACATCACAGGCCATAATAGAATCACCCATTGTACTGTTGTGTAACTCTTTTTTGTATAAGGTTTCTTTACCTATCTATCAACTTGAAAGTACAAGTATCCAGTATATGTTGATCTGTCCTGGTTCCTATATGCGCCAAGTTTTATTAGTTTTTGAAATGTAGGTCTGCTCATACCTCCATTCCATTTATAATTATTACCGTTTAATATATTTTTCAATGGTCAGAGCAACTGATAATCGTACTTATCACAGTTCACTGGCTTAGCTGCCTGCTGTAATAACAACTTAGTGTCATAGAAGTTCTTTGTATCAAATATTTTATTCACGGCTATTCACGGAGATCATCAAACAACGAATAATGCCACATTTTTTTGCGTCAAAACTTCGCTAAGTTCTTCCACTGACAATACAATTTATATGAAAATTTAGTGTGTTACGAAAGTTTTAGATTATCTCACTGAATAATCGTGCCTGGTGGTCGTGATTTCATATACAAATAAAACATGTTAAGCAATGTACTGTTAAAGATATTTTTTTTACAGGACATATTTATGAGAGAAATATTAACTTCAGGAACCTTTCTTGTTGACTACAAATTAGATAGAGTCGTGGTAAGAATTTATCATTTGGTTACATTGACTCCTACTATAAAATTAGATATTAAATTCTATTAAGTTCTATTAAATTCTACCTGATAAGTTATCATACAAATTAGACTGTGGCTATACACGAATTTTGTTTAAAGTATGTCCCACCTATAAATGTTTTTAAAGCTGCAATTTAACAACACTTGCTACAAGTATTACTATCTTCAATTTATCGTCTAAGTTACTTGTTAATCAGCACAACAGTTCACAGGATAACTTCATTGATTCTTATGTTTTTCAAAATTTATTTCAGTCATCAACACGTAATTGACAATGCACTTACCATTGAAATAAAAAAAAATCCTTTACTCTTTAATCAAAGTTGATGATAAAACATGTTAATTGTTAATTTTTAAGTTTTCGTGTAAATTGCATCGCGTGACACATATTTTTAGGTCTTTGTTTTAGGTTACCTGAAATAATATGGTTCCGGTCTCCTTTAGAGAAGGATGCCTGAGACCGGCCGCCGGGGTGATTTTTAATGGAATTACCACATACTCCCGGCTCCTGCGTCCTCAAGGAGCCGGAGTTTCGAAAGGATTTTCCAACCCGACGGCAAGAGAAAAAAAAAACAAGAAAAAAAGGTCTTTGTTTAAACTCACATTGGCATAGAATCGAAACTTCGATATTGAAGTTCGTGGGAAATTCTTTGGTGTCTGAGGGGCTAATATGAGTTTAATTCACATCAAATCACTGTCGATTTTATGAAAATTTTAGTGCAAAACAATCACAACACCGAATGTGATCACCATGGTGATCGAGTTTATATGAACTAAGCACACTTTAGGTCAGTTGCGTTATTCCGTGGATGGGTTCGTACACGAAATTAAATTAAGTGAAATATGTCATGATTGTTAAATTACTTAATTGTAATATTATGAATTATTGTTTATTATATTAAGTAACATCATCATCATCATCACAATCATCATTAACAACCTTTAACAGCCTACTGCTGGACATAGGCCTCTCTTAAGATAATTAATGAAATATATGACATAATATATAACATATATAACATATAACATCACAAAAAAACGAACAAGATAATTAATGAAATATAACCAAGTCATCTCTTCGTTACATGTGGCAACTACCATATAATACTGATTTTCTCAAAGATAATTAAGATTTCGTTCAGTTTAACCTCGTGTACCTAAATAATAAGATGATTAATTACCGTTACATGAAGTCTTGTCTATCAAAGTATGTTAAAATTTGTCAGTGCAGTTGGATCCTATAACTACAAAAGTATTACCTTCTCGTTACTATTACTTCTGCGAAAAATATTCGAACATTCCATACGGCGTAAGCTGATCCGTACGCAGAATTATCATAACTTAATATTACATTAACCTGTTACTTTCCAAAGTTAGATTAAAACATAAAAATAGGTTATAAATCACTGCACTTAATGTTGGGTATCTTAACGCTGAGAAAAAGAGCGGGCAAAAACTTGCGTGACTGGCAATGTTTGCCATATCATTATAGAAGTTTTGTGAAAACTGTCAAGTCATACTAAAGGATGATTTCTAACAAGTAGCCCGCATCGTATCGGATCGGAAAGGATCCGAATGGATACGACGACAGGGCACCGGAACAGACTTTGCATGTCTGATCCTTCGCAGTAAACTTGCAGATACGATCACATTCCGAAGGTGCCTTTGGTCAAGCTACTGTACGTGGTTTGATAAATATAAACTTTGAATATTGTGTTCACAATTTAATAGTATTTATAGATTGTAAAATCCGATCTGAACCAATGTAATGTAAGTCGTTCGGTGAAAATTATCCTTATGACCACGCGAACGGAATCACATAGTCGTAAAGACTTCTAACATTTTTAATTCTGTATTTTGCAACTTATTACTAAAATCAATCATTGAATTAGTGAGCTCAATACATAATTTATGAATAGCTATGAAAAATATGAACCTTAAAAATATTAAATACAGAGATTCTTTCCTATCGATTAATAAGATTGTAGTTTAATGTCTAGAAGTATTTAAAAAGTATTTGTTATTGCCATTTAAAAATAACATTAATTCAGCAGCATGTGTAACTTACATATAAAGAATAGATACCCAGAAATTTATGAACGTAAAATATTTATCGGTTACTGTACTATTGGATTATAAGGTTATCTGAAGAAAACTACTGAAAAATTATCAAAGAAAACTTAAGAAATGTTAAAGTATGTGTTTACAGATATATAAATAGTAAAGTAACATAAAATGAAAACATAAATCTGTCTCGCCAGAAAAGTGGTTCTACGCTGTAGCTGGTTGTCTATAGTGGCGTCGCTGTCAATTCGTTCTTGTGACACCAGTGACCTATATTCCAGTTATTGTAAAGTACAGTATTGGCGAGCACCACTTGATATTTCATTCAATGTCTTTATACGTTTGCGTGACGAAAAAAATATAGAGTAAAACAATAAAGTTCACTAACCAGCTGAGTACAAATTGTTTGTATAGGTATTTTTAGAATGTGATGTTTTTAAGTCTGACTGTCTCGTTGGTCTAGCGGTTAGCGTATATGACTGCCGGGCCTGGATGTGGTCTCGGGTTTGATTCTCCGGGTCGGAGAAGAAAAGTGTTATTGAGCTTTTCTGATTATGAAATACTTAATAACAACCTAACAGCCCGGAGTTGGAAAGTTGGAGTATTAATTCCCGTGCCTTGGAGAGTACGTAAAGCCGTTGATCCGTCGCTTGGTCTCTGCCCGGTCGTGTCAGATTGTGCGAGTAAGGGAATACTTGTACACTTGTGCACTATAATATCTCTTGTATATTTGAATGGTCTTTCGGAATTTGAACAGTTCTGAGAACATCACTTAGTTTGAATACATATGAACATTAAGTATTATTTTTATCAGTCAAGCTCTCTAGAACATTGACGATGTCAGTTATAGCCCTGTGTCAATATATTTTCAAAAACTAAACCCGAAAAAACTACGAGTAAAACACCGTTGTTTTAATAACTTTCAAGCACGCTACATACTATTGACCCTTCTAAGCTTATTGAACATTTGAACCTGAAATTATTGGCTTTGTGAATAAATATTATAAAATTGAGATGAACCAGACGTCAGACGCCCTTTGCTTAAAACTGTAAAAGATTTTGATTAAAATAAACAATATACAAATTCATTACCGTTTAATTTAATCCTTAGTTGATCAGAATCTTTGAAATTATATTTCTTGAAAATTGTCAACTAGTTGCATTACAGCTGCTGGACTTCCATCAACAAAACCACTTAAGTCTGTTAATGATGACTATTACCAACAGAAATATTCAACTTTCAATCGTTTCTAATTATTCTTTTGTGACGGATCTTGCATTTCAGACTTTATCTTCCTTTTGGCCTGCAGTATCGGGAGTCCACTGACTAATAAAATGAATGCAATTTGACTTTGTGTATATCAATGCAAATAAAACAAAATGTGCTTTGTACTTTCAACACAAAGATCAAAATAGAATAAACCTTCAAAGTTGTAGTCGTGTTAACAGCGTGATGTTTTTGTGATTCATCTGCATTCTCCTATTGATTCGTTAGCATTTCATTGGTACTATTTTATCAGAATATTTTGGTTATAATTATTTTCTAGTAATATTAATAATTAAACTATCACATTTACGGTGATAAATGCACTTAAATTTTCATTGTTGCCATGCCGCTTCCATATGTGACTTTAATTTAAGATTTTTGATCTTCTCATACTGTTTTAGTAGACAGAGATAAAACCTTCAATTTTTAAATTAGGGAACAAAATTATATATATGTCGATAAATATAAGAGTAGAAGATAACTATTTGGATCTAGAAAGAGAGTTAGCAGTGAACTGACTAATGATAGAGGGTAATAAAATAAGTAGATTTTAACACCAGCTTCAAATATGTTTAGGTAAAAGATTTTTATTTATTCATTCTATATTAAGAACCTGCCAAAGTGACTCAACTCTGCCTGGCCGGGCAAAATTATATTAATTCAGTGATTCAGTGCTCGACAGAGCAACTGTTCTTTGCTTTCGAGATTCATAACTTACTACACTGTTTGACAATACAAAACAATATCCCGTATAGGACCTTCTATCTATATTACAAGAGGCTCAGTCAGCGTCTACAAAATCTTTTAAATCCTGGTTATTTTTCTTAAAAATTAATCCGTAATTCTTTGTCTTTTGCAAATATCTAAGTAATCTTTTTAAATGTGTACAATGTGTTTCGTTGAAACATGTATTATATTGACTTAAAAAACTGACACTTTATGAGATATCTGGTCTTGTAAGCACTGAAAGATACATGAGGGATCCAATCAGTTGTTGATATGGGTAAGTTTCTTTATCAAAATTTAAATCTTTTTCTAATTTTAAGTTCACTTCCATAGGAGTATTTGAAGTATTACAATTAGTCATGCTAAATTTTTTCAAAATATAATGAAGAAAATGCTGTTGATCCAAAGTTACAGAATCTTTTTTAACAGTTACTTTCATTCCAAGGCAGTTCTTAATCAGTCCTAAATCTATAATTTTAAAATCTGATTCTAATTTTGTTTTTAATATTTTAAAGCTTTCATCACAATTATAAAATACAAAAAAATCATCAACAAACAATACGACATACATCTTGTTATTACCTTGACATTTAAAAAATAAACAAGGTTCATAATCAGACTTTGTGAAACCCAAATTTATCAAACTATTCTCTGCCTTTATGTACCACGCCCTTGCAGACTATTTTAATGCATAGATGGCTTTCTTTAAACGCAAAACTTTGTTATCACAATTTTAAAATTAGAATTCTCTGGAATTTCCATGTACACACATTCTTTAATGTCACCATTAATAAAGGCTGTTGGAACGTCTAAGTGGTTAAATTTTAAGTTAAGCTGAACACTCAATGCAAAAAGTAATCTCAGAATGGAATAACGTAGAACTGGGGAAAAAGTTTCATGATAGACAATACCGTTGATCTGCGTGAAGCCCCTGGTTACTAGTCTGGCTCTGTAACGCACCTTATCAGTATTATCACTTTTCTTTTTAAACACCCACTTATTTTTTACTACTGTACCTTTACTAGGTCATTCCACCAGTTCCCAAGTGTCATTATCTGCAAAGGATTTCAGTTCCTCTTGCATTGCTCTATACCTTTGCACTTTTTCAGGACCAGTAAGAGCGTCTTTTAGAGAAATCTGTTCACTGGTAAAATCTTCAACACACATATTAGCATAACCGTACCTATTTGGTGCCTTGCGAATGCGTTTTCTTTGTTGTTCACAGTCTTGATCAATCATATTCGTCTCTTCTGCAGTTAAACATCCATCAAAATTATCATCTTCTACACTTGATAAATCAGGGGACAATATGTAGGGTCATCATCATAAATTGTTTTCTCACTTCCTTCTAATCCTTCCTCTTCTGCCCTTTTTTCCGGTTCCCTCTCTTCAGCCATAATTTCTATTGTGTCATCTTTGGGATTCTCCATAATAACCGCATCTCTAGCCAAAATAATTTTGTGTGTTACTGGGTCGTAGAGCCGATAGCCCTTGACATTTTCGGCATATCCAACAAGTCGTAACAAACTGGGTTTTTTGTCCCACTTTTGTCTTCTCACCTTGGGAATGTGGACCACAGCTTGACTTCCGAAGACTCTGATATGATTGAGATTAGGCTTCTTTCCCGTCCACATTGCAAAAGGTGTTTTATCTTCTTCAAACCAGCCGCTGGTGATCTATTTTTAATATAGACGGCGGTATTCACTGCTTCAGCCCACAGGCGTTTGTCAAACTGAGCATCCAAGAGAAGACAGCGCTATTTTTCAACTATAGACCTGTTGTATCGTTCACTTAGGACATTTTGTTCTGGAGTGTAAGCAATAGTTTTCTGATGAATAATGCCATTCCTTTTTAAGTATTCTTCCATTTCTGTAGAACAAAACTCACCACCATTGTCTGATCGCAATATCTTAATTTTTTCTGACTTTTGGTTCTCAACTAAAGAATTCAAGAAACTAGTTGTTTCTTGAATTCTCGGAAATATTTGAAAGCTTCATTCTTTTCTTTCAAAACATAGACAAAGCACAGCCGGCTGTAATCATCAATAAATAATAGATAGTATCTGGCCAAACTGAGTGATTTCTGTTCCATGGGTCCACATAAATCTGTGTGAACTAATTCTAGAACTCTGCTGCTGGAACTTGAACTGAGATGAAAAGGCAGCCTGGTTTGTTTGCCTTCACAACAAACTACACAACTTGATTTGCTTATATCTTCTTTTTCTTGGTAAGTGACACCTTACACTGTACCATTTTTCATTTTTTCAAGGTCATTCATGTTGATATGGCCTAAACGCCTATGCCATAATGCACAGGGAGTCTGAGTCTTTACTGTTGCTGCTAAAAGTTGTTCTGATCTCTCAACGTTTAATCTGTACTCATCATTTTCTAGACTTGCTTGTCCAATACACATATTCTGAGCATTGTAAATGTAACATCTGTTTTCATTAAAGGATACTCTGTTACCTTTAGCAATAATTCTGCTCACTGATAGCAGGTTTGTAGTGAGTGTAGGAATGCACAAAACGTTGGTTACTTCAATCTCGTGCTTCGTCGAATCGACTTGCATGGTCAGTTGAAGATCTCCTGAGCATAATACCGGTACTTTCATTTAATTTGCGACAGTAATTTCTTTTACGTGCGGTTCATAGGTTATGTTTGTCAACAATTCTTTGTTTGATACCATGTGTGAGCTTGCGCCTGAGTCAATATACCAATCTGATTGTTTGAACTCGCGCGTAATAAAAACAGTACTTAACACATTCGAACCTTGATGTCTTTGTTTATCTTTATTTAACAGACGGCACTGACTTCTATAATGGCCGATCCTTTTACAATGATAACAGCGTATTTCCGTTTTTATTATGTTGGCATTACCACTGTCTGGCGAGAGTGTGTTCCACTGTTGTTTCCATTGCTTCTTGTTGACATGCGCGCTTGCGTGTGATGTTTGTGAATTTGCGTGCCATGGCCGCCATGATGACCGAGCTGCCAATGCGCCCTCTGCCGAACTAACCTCGAAATTAATGTCTAAAAGCTTCGTTTTTATTGCATCAGCGCCAATTTTTAATCCCGCATGCTCGATAACCATTATCATAGGACTAAACTTTTCTGGGAGACCTGCTAGCAAGAGTGAACCTATCCACTCATTATCGATTTCAAAACCGGTCCCTTTTAATCTTTGAGCGGTTTCAACGAGTTGGTTCATGTGACTTGTCATGGAGTCACAATTCTCTAATCTAATTGATATAAGGTTTCTTAAAAGACTTATCTTGCGCGTGAATCCAGAATCATCGAACAACGATTTCAATTTCTTCCACAAATCTTGTACAGTTTTTTCACTCTTGATGTGGATAAATTGAGACGGATCGATCGTCATGATCATCTTTGCCCTGGATTTTTTATTTTCAGCTTCCGACAATCCTTCAGCCGCACTCGTTACATCGACGCCTTCGAGTATCATGAAGTTTTCTACGGCAAAAGCCCAATCTTCATAATTCTCCCTGCCTTTCAACTTTGGAACGTTCACTGCGTAATTTCCTGACATATTAGTACCGATATTATACGAAAACACACCGAAATAAAATTGTTTGGGACTGGGCCCATAACCTATAAAATAAAACACGGTTGTGGTTCACAACAGACTAAATATATTCCCTATAAGCAAAACAATGGCTTATACAAAGTTTACCCAAACGCTTAACTAGATGGCGCTAGAAGTATGAAAAATATTTTGTTATATACATTAAACACTTATTTATTTTAACAAAAACAGCCTTAGTCTCACTTTTTAATGGTTCAGTTCCTCCATTCAGTTCCGTGATCAAAGATCTAGGCTTACTCATTGGCTATTATAAGCCTAGATCACTAACTTTATTTTTCGACGTTTAATACTAACGTTCGTCGTTTCGACGCTGTGTAATGAAGGGGGTTTTAGGGATTTAATTAAAAGAAATATATTTTTATTCATGTTTTTATTTTAAATAAAAAGTATTAAACTACATATTTAAAGATTATAATATATACTTTAACATATTTTCAACTCAAACAATCATCTTAATGAGATCGTAGGTAACATGCATAATCAACGTTTTCAAAATTTAAAAGGAAACCAGACATATTATATATAGCATTGAATTGTTTGAAATAAACTATGAATTACAAAAATACTATCAGAATAATGAATTAAAAAATAAATTTTGGTAATAGCTTGGGAATTAAAACATTTGTAATACACATCAAGTTTGTACATACGTGCATGCCAGCGCCTCATGCCACCTTGAGTGTGGTCGCGGATGGACGGGACGGGTTTCCCGCTGCATCCCCTACACTAGCCAGTCGCGAAGAAGCGACGTCCACGTGTACCGTAAGTCGCCTAAATAGAAAGTTTATCAGGGACAGGGCAGGCGCTAGGAGGGATCTGGATATCGTAAAACCAGCTGTTCCCGGATCCCTCCTATGTCAGGTGCAGAGTAGCACACCGGGTAGTTTTAGTCGGTCTGATTCCGACACACCACCCTGCCGTAAACTCCGGTGGGGTGACGGCCTGCGGGGGCTTCCACACGTTTAAAAAAAACAGTTACAATGAAATCAATCATATTATAAGTACTGAAACATGAAAAGCATTGAAGAGGATCTTAAAGATTTTTACAAGAACGTACAGGTCCAGGTCTCATATAAACTATGATTCTTGAAGCTCTTCTCCTTTGTGACCTTGACTGTTGGGATGACCATTTGTGTTTATATATCCCACGAAAAATGGTATGTGATGTTCTTATAAGCAAATCGCTAGGGTCTGCTGAAGTGTTAGGTGTCGAGTCTTTCATAGAACGTTGTGGATATGTATTACTACTTGGCTCATTATCTTGATCTGGAAGTTGCTCTTTATTCACAGCAGAAACTTCATCATCACCCTCCGTTTGATACGCGAGATCAGCCTCAATGTGGTCTTCAGGTTTATTATATGATAAATTTTTCTCCGTGCTTTCACCTTCTAATTATAACGCACGAATTATATCTAAAAGATAAAATAATAGACACCATTATTAATTAAAAAAAGATAAAAGAACGTAATTTTAATTAAACTACATAATACAAAAAGCTACGTTACTACTAACCTTCGTCGATGCGATGAGCCATGGTTGCTAGAACGGCGCGTACAGACCCCCTACATACAAAACACTACCGTCAGTCGCGACTAATTGCGAGGGCAACGGGTCGACTGAGATTAGCTGAAATTAGAAAACAGCACGATCGCGCGCGTAAAAGTTATTGCCATTTTTTGATGTCGCGTCGTCGAATCAACGAAGGTTAGTAATCTAGGGTTAAATTGGATAACGCTTCCAACTCAAAGAATATTTATACATATATCAAGCCATCGTACTCTTAATATCGTGTTATTCTAAAAAATAAACCGAGGTATTTAATTTGTGCCATTTATAAATTAACTTATACAGTGTTATAACCACGCACTATCTACTAGATGATTGTTTAAGTAGTTAAAGCAACAAAGATTTACCTTAAATGTTGATATTTGTACAATAATAGTACTATATGTGTGGAGGAAAGGGTGTCATGTTCCTCCAACGCAAAGGAAGGATCGTCCGAGCAGGCGAGGTTGGCTGGCGGGCCGTGGCACCAACAATTGATGTACGAGTATATGCTAATCGCTAGGAGAATTTCTGTATCACGATACAGGATTAGTAGTTGCTCTGCAGTTCATTACTCCGTAGTTCGACGTGTCTTCGGTAGATGGCGCTATAAGATGTCTTTTTGTATGTGTTGTATGTGGAAGTCGCCGCAATATGAAACTACGAAAGAGGATGTGTTATACTAATCAATCATAGATAGGACAACTATTCATATGTTACAATGTGGTATTTCATGTCATTTATAAGAAAGTTACACGTTTTGTTTTCAAATAAAGTTCCCTCAATCCAATGTACGAAGTACGAACGTTTCGGAAATAGGTTCTCAACAAATACATTGTTGTCGCATTGACGGAACGTGGCTAGAATCCGAACATTCAATGTTCACTACAATTTATGGACAGAACAAAGTAGACTCTAATACAACCAGTTCAACCAGTTTCACCTGAATACCAGTTCTGTAGTTCAACCGCTTTTACCTGAATATAAGGTTTTCCACGGAGCGACTGGCACCAGACCTCTTCAACCCTGAGAACGAACTGAATTTGAAAGTGGAAAAAGTTTTCAGTATATTTGAGGGCACTAACTTCCCAATGAAGCTTGCCATAGATGTTCATGACGACCGGGACCGTCGGTGCAACGTGCTCTCAAGGTACGGACGTACAACACCACCAAACTTCCACACTCCGAACTGTTATTAAGAGAGTAAGAAAATCCCAACAAAACTTTTAGCCCGGCCCGGCAACTGAATCCAAGACCTCTTGGTTAGCAATTACATACGCTAACTGCTAGACCAACAACACAACAAACAATATTTTAACATTAACTTACATGTTTACTTTCAGTTCTTCGTAGAATCGCCAGACGTTACTCTATTTTATGATTACACGTGTGCTCCATAAAACAGGTAGGAACTCGAGCCTTGTGTGGCGACTACGTGTTTATGGAGGCAGGGTATAAACTTTCCACATATTTTAACGTCAAATTTCTTAGTGTGCCATCAGAGATTTCAGTTATTTTTTAGATTGTGAAGTTCTTTTCGTCCGTCAAATAATTTTTGCGTGTATCGATGATCTTAATTATAAATATTAGTTTTATTGTAAAGAGACTGGTTAGTATATTAGTTAACTATATATATGCATGTCTTTCCTCGTGAGATTTCTTTTTTCGTGGCAAGATATTTACAATTAAGGTAATTGAGTATATCTTTAAGGTGATGTCCCCTTAAAGAGTTATTCGGACGCTATTCTTTTCTAGTTGGTGGAACATTCCATAAAAAACATTAGAATTTCAATAAGTAGATGGAAAGCAGACACGTCTCACAGCCTAAAATTATACATTTGAATAAATTGTTAGTTTCATTGATACTCTTAGAAGGTAATTAGGATGAAGTACGTTATAATTTTAGTGATGGAGGTACTTTAAAGTGTCGACTTCCAACCTTCAGATATCCTGACACCTCTAAAAATATTGAATAATTCAGTCTCTTCAGAAAAGTAACTCATTACTAACAATTATGTATTAATGATAATCATAACAAGACAAATGCTTTAAATGAGTTTCAGAATTATCCACGTTTGTTGGAATTAGGAATATTATTCATTGAAAAATTATAAAGTAATGTTAACAGAATATTTTCATATGAATAAGTTACATCATGATTTATGTAACTCATGTCAAAAATATATTAAGTAAGTTCGCTCTGTAAGACGATAAAAAACAACATCGGAATTCTAAAAACCGATTTCTAATTATTTTATTTTAATTCTGTTTTCCACCTTTTGAGATAACCTACAAAAGAAGTAGGTGTTATAACTGAAATTGTTTGAATTTTCTATTTGCAGGGACAATAAAATACTGAATATTTGAATATCTTTTAATTAATATTATTTGAACTATCGGTACACGCTATAAATTGTTATTAATCGTTAAATTTTAATCGTTGTTATAATGTTATTACAACATCAATACTAAAAAATCAATGCTCTGTTATATATTTTTATGAGTTAAATAATAAGGGTATCCAAAAGCGATATCTGGAGTAGTGTCGTCATTACGTTGACAAACCTATTTGACCAAATAAGTCAGACGACCCTTCTTAAACAGACCCTACAACGCCCCTTTTTTAGTTTCTTATTACTCAGAGTCATTTATTATGTCTGTAATAAATACTGTAACCCTTCCAAATAGTAAATCACTTACGCTTTTCCTGATTTGCCTGATTTCGTACAGGACCACATATTTGTGTAACAATTTATTATTATAATTGTTTTACGCGTGATTTACGTATGAGTATAGTATAAAGGTCGTGTCCGTCACTACTGGCCCCGCCCATTGACGCTTAAAGATCAAAAAACTCATAAAAGTGTTGGCGATCTTTGAACCTCTTTTGAGAATCATTTTTTTAATTTTATTAAATCTCCACACAACATGACTGTACCTACAGACTGCAGTTGACATCACACATGACTTTTTAATTCGCTGTAAATACCCAGAAAATGTCTAGTTGTAATGAATAAGTGTTTCACACCGTTATTCACCGTCGATACAACTATAAAGCGAGTTGCATACGACTTACAACGACTTTATAGTACAAACTATTATGTTACCGTTTTTAGTAAGATGCTGAGTAAGTTGTTGACAAAATTATTTCACTCTTTGCCGGATTATACCATTTGTTTACATTTATGTTTAGTTTTATTACTATAATAAAAAATAATTAAACTAGCATAAACATTTAAATCACGAAACATTAGTTCAGAACGATTTTCATAAAAATCGTTCTTCATTTTATTAAAACAAAACTCAACTATAATATCACATAGCCAATTGATTTATACATTTTAGTACATATATTTAACAGATATAAGTATTTCAGCAGAGCTTCAGTGCAATGCCGATGTTGACTTTAGTATAGCACATGTATCTTACCTATCTATAATATTACTAATTATCTTTTTATCTCTTATCACTCATCAACATCATCAACAGCCTTAATAGTCCCCTGCTGGACATAACCATTTCCTTAGAAAGGATATCTTGGCCTACAATATACCATGCTGGCCAGATGAGTTCGTGTACGTTTTGTTTCGAGTATCTCTTCTCTTTCCACTGTTGTCTTGTGTAGTTTACTCCTTTAGTATGCTTTTACGACACGATCAGGATGTCGTAATAGCAGCTGCTCCCGGATCGCTCCTATGTCCGGCGCACAGTGGCACACCGTGTGGTTTTAGTCGGTCCGATTCCGACACACCATCCCGCTGTAAACCCCGGTAAGTGACGACCCGAGGGGGTTTCCACACGTTAAAAATAAAGACCCTTACGACGCCCACGACACGAAAAAGGATGGTGACATTCCGTATACTACACATGGACAATATTAATTGTTTAAAAGGTTAGAATTTTTGATAATACATTTATAATACAATCACATCTAACGGACTATGTAAGCTTTTTTATGATTTCACTGATCGACGCGTAACAACCAGAAACTAGTACGATCAAATAAAATATTAACAAGAGTAGGTTTTTCCATAGTATGTAATTAAATTTACCGAGCCCACGTTCCCACTTGTGGACGGTTTGGACTGCTATTGGGATCAGCAGGCCTAATGTTGAGAAGAAGATGGCACCAACCAAACCTATGAGAAGTTGTAGATCTGGTACTGCCGCTGCCAGGATAACTGAAAACACAAAAAAGAACGATAATGAGATGGAAACTGTCACTATACTGTGATACTGTACACAGCTATATTTTTAATTGTAACGCTACTAATATTATGAACACAAGTTTGTATGAACGTTTGTTACTTGTTGTTAATTTAACACTAGCTTTAGATAAGCATTATAGTACACAGACAATTTTTTATCCCCAAAAATTATAGTGTTACCTTAGATGAGCAAAATACAACAACAACCTCGGATAGTACCGATAATTTCGCTAGTAGACCATATTCCCATATACCACTCGTAACACTCATCTTGTGACATGTTATTTTAACAATCAATGTACTTAATAATATTAATATAAAGCAATAAACCTTCAATAAATAAGGATGGTGTACTCCAAGTGGATTTTGGCCACAGCGGCCAGTATCAACGGAGACCAGCGAACTACGCAGGCGTGCGCAATATCATAGTGCACAAGTGTGTGCGCAAACACAGGTGCACTCTCTGTTCTCGCACTCTCACAATACGATCGGACGGGTATGCGACACGACCGGAGAGATCAGGTGCAGTATCGATGTCTTTAAATCTTATTCGATAAATTAGAGTTTCAAATCTCATGAAGAAAATTGCAACGGTCCCAATAGAAAAGATAGGATACGATTTCAAAGTAGCAAATATAAATAATTAAAAATTATTGTTATATTAAATAAATGGAATATTTCATGTACTTCTGAAAATTATTAATTCAAGTATCATTAATACTGTTGAGAGCGAAACTAACATGATTCACACAGGTATAACAATGCCCTCCATTGAATCGAAAAGTAAACACTAATTGATTAATATGGCGTTTCATACAAAGGGGTTTTGTATATACTACGATGTACATTAAATAACCGTTTCTACATCGAAAATGTCTGACGTAAACTGCTTCAACTATTATTAAACTTAACAATTCGTGGTTTCGACTCTGTCATCTGTCAAATAATTGTTGAAGTTACTCATTATTATTATGCCCGTATGGAGTCGCTTATCAACGTCCCGGAACTCATGGAGCGCAAGTAATTAGTATACTCCAAATTCACTAAAGTTTGTTAACTTTATCTTTCTCAGAGATAAATTGATTATCTTATTCGTGGGCGCTGCTTCAACATTTATTATCAGGTATAATTTATGTTGTAGTAATTTGAATTACGCCTATACACATTACTTGAGATGTTTTTAATATCTACTGCGACAGTAAAACGCGTAAGACTATTTAATTTATAAATAACTTATGTCTATATTACCAGAGAAGTAGCAGAGGCATATTAAACGCCCACCTTTGGCAACTATAATTTAAGTATAGTCAATAAGTTGAAGGTTAATGTTTGTTTTGGTAACTTTAAACATTTAAGTCCACTTAGAGAAAAGGTGCCAGTGCTTACATATGTCTGAGGTACATATATGTATATGTATATATTCACACGTACTCGCACATCAGCACACACATCCGCAAACTAATAAGGGTAGTTTATGTAATTAACTTCCATTCTTTAGTTTTGGTAAATACAATTATTACCAGTCAAACAAACACTAGTAGTTCGCAACACAATCTGGCTAACGTTATGGTACTCTTTGCTGATGTTGTGTCTTATCCTTGTCCAAATGATGTCCATGGGCGCGTACATTTGCAAACAATAAGTGAAGAACACAGCCACTGCCACGAGAACCTTTGCAATCAACGCCAATCTGTAAAAGAAAAGAAAAATTCTAACTTTAGGTATGCACTTTTGTACGACGGAATCTTGTAAGGGAGGTGCAGAGAGGTTACATAACCAATGAAAGTAAACCCTACATAGATAAATTAATACATACATATACACATATAGAATACATACATATTTAAATGTACACACACATATAAGGAATTACTGATTTCGAACAGGAGTGCATACCAGAGTAGTACCACCTGAACAGAAACGAAGAATTCACTAAGTCAGAGTTGTGGAAGAAACATAAGAGAAGCAGATTATTGTCTTAGTGAAGAATTAGATACAAGATAGATAACAGAAGTATTTACGGTGTAAGGTACGTACGCGAGTTGGCAAATGAAAATAGGGAAGTAAGTGGTCGTTAATTGCGGCGCAGGTGAATAAGTAATGTTAATTGGTAACGGGAATAAAATATTAAATTACGTATATTTTAGTTAATTGTTAAGATTTATTTTCACGGTGAAAAATTCTAAGTGGAAAGTTTTCTTTGTACCCAGATTTCTAGTGCTCATAGCACTAAATTTACTTAAAACAGGTATGCCACAAGTATAATGAACCCAAAAAAACGGAACTACACTACGATGTCACACAAAGGCGGTTGTTATCACCATAATAATCACCTTTGCTACACTGCATACTACACTTAGTATTGCGCATAAATTTTCATACTAAGACTTATAATTTTTTTCAGTTTAATATATGCTATATTCACACAAAAGTAATTTGTAATATCGACTGTAAGTACTCATTCTATAAACTGCGGTATTATCGTTCTGAAGAACAAATAAGGAAATATTCCCACCACGTGTTAGGTTCCGTACGATGAATTACGAACCATACGTACACAAAATGTCATATATATAAAATGTATAAATATGATTCTTTCCTAGCAAGTTTGATAGAAAATAGAAGTGGACTGGGCATATCTAGTCTATCTACAGTCCACCTGTCATCCTTATTCCTAGCTACGTATAGTTAGCAATAAGGATGACAGATGGATTGTAAAGTTGGTAAATTGTCAGAGCCAGATAAGATGCGTCTGTGTCATTTTAGAAAATACTTATGTAGGTATATAGGTATTCTAATAGACTGTTAAAGTTTGTTGATGTTGAAAAATATTTCATTTATACCTAATAATATTCTAATCAATAAGTTGTGAAAAGTGTATAATGTGCTCTCATTTAAAACGTCATTGTGAACAATTAGGAAGGTTTTTTTCATTATTTTATTCAAGCTTGGCCTCCAGAAACGGCCATTACATAATTGTACGAATTTATCCATGTTGACATATCATAAGAATTTTGAAAAGCAGATTTCAACTATATCGGTCCAATAGACGCGGAGCATATTGTGCGCGGTACGGAGCCCTAAGAAACTTACATAACGATTCAAAAGCAATTTTCTACCCAACGTTTATTTTAATAAATTCCCAGTTAATATTTGTGCTATCTTCTTTGTTCTTTGCAATGTATTGAAAACTAATCTTTATTGTTTTGTTCTGTACTCACTGCTTTGACATCTAACGACTCTTGGAACGTTTAGTGTGACAAAATAAAAACATAGTGGTAATATGTATGCACGGATATGTATGAGTTATCTGTATAGTTTTGAGTGTATTATATATGTATGTGTTATATACTTACATGTTTATGTAAGTGTATTTGCTTATTTATGGTCAAATTAGTCTATATAAACTAAACACTCTGTCAATTCCTTCTTATCCTTATGTGCACCTACTTGATGTTTTCTCTGCATCGCCCAATCGGTTGACTGATAGAAAATGCCTTAGGCATTAAGTTCGAAGATGCATGTATTTGTGCGTAAAGTTGTAAATAGAAAAATAAAACAAAAATACATCTAAGTCAGAATTATACCACTCAAAACTTAGAGTTGCTGTACAATATCACAGAGATATCTTCATTCGATATATAAATTAATTTAGGTTCCGAGTGATATGTTTAATGCCTGATTGTGTACTGAATGCGTCAGTAATCATCAATAGTCCACTGCTGAGGCCTCTGTTCAGCAAGGAAGTATTGGCTTACTATACCATATACTTATGCCAATTGAGCATGGCAAGAAGTATGTTAAAAATTAGATAAATAAAAAAAAACGTAATTCTACTATAACAAAAGCAATAAAAATAATCATCATCACTGGATATAGGCCTCTCCTTAGCAAAGAGTTTATGGCCTACTATATCACGCTAGCCAGACGGGTTGGTATAGGATTTGTTTCAAGTTTTCCTAGTCTTTGCAGTGATGTTGTTTCAAATATTTGTTCCTTAGTCGCCTCTTACGAAACTCATTGGAAGAATAGGGGCAGTAACACTATATTCTTAATCCGTCACCACAGTAAAGTTAAATTATAACAGGATTATAACTTCATAAACAACAAACATTAACGCATACCACAATTTCTGATACGTTTAGATAAAGAATTAATCATATAGCTGTCAAATTCAAATGTGTGTTTAATAAAAAAAAGTTACATCTAAAACAAATTCAAAATTTAACGTTTCAACTATTTGGTTTCATTATCATCATCATCATCAACCGGAAGACGTCCACTGCTGAACACAGGCCTCCCTCCTAAAACGCCACGCCGTACGGATGGACGCCAACTGCATCCATCGGCTCCCCACGACTCGGACTATGGTATGGTTTGTTTTCGCAAAATTTATTTAATTCGTTAAGCATCTGTTTTTTCACAATTGAAGTTTACAAAATATAAATTAACAATTTTACTTAACAAATCCTAGCTAATTAATTGTAATTTATCGTATTGAAACGAAATTCCATGAGACCATATAACAACTGTTTAAATGGTACTTATTATACTTAACTAAGCCGGCACATTCAAAGCCTCGTACAGACATACACTAGGAATGTAGACGTTTATGCAAATGTGATTTAGTCACGTTGAATAATTTTTATTTGAACATGTTAAATCAAAATAAAGTAGCAAGCGCTGTAAAAATATATTTGTAATCTTGAATTTTTACTCAACTATACATACATTAATTAACTGTTGGTTTGGAGATTAGTAATAATGGCTGTTAAGCCAGGAGTCCTTTAACGTATCTGCCTACCCTGGCCTGCAGTATGGTACGTACGTATTCGTCTAAGAAATGTAATTAAATAAAACTTTATTTATGAATTTACAAAAAAAAAGTATTTATGAATGTATATCAGTTGTCAGGTGCTCATTGTACAAGCTCTGCTTAGTTTGGAACTAGGTAGAGTTGTGTCAAATATCCGTAATATCCGAAATATTCGAATATCATATCTTTAATCCATAAAAAATTCTTCGTCATTCAATCATAAACAGTGATAACAATTTGATATTAAACAGATTATTTAATTTTTTTACTTATAAGTTTCATGCATTAAATTTGTGCATCGGTAGGCTTTACACCCCGGATATTCTCTTCCAGTCAACCTGCGGACGCTGTAGAAATTTTATGACAGTTGAAAATTATGTAACCAATTAAAATGTATACAGTTCACAAGTTAAGTTTAAGTATAAGTTAAGTTAAGTCAAAACAGAACCTATCGTAAATACAAATATAAACATACATTATGCATGACTTGTCCTGCATATGAATCAATTCCAGTTCGACACTCGTTACATTTCTTATAGCCGTGGTATATGACATACGAGTATTGATTGTTTTTCTTAAAAATCAAAACTTGGATGTATTCAGGGTTAAAATTCATATAATCTATAACCTATGTGATGCTAATTGTTTAGATCATATCATTCTGCCTGCTATTAATCATACCGTTATTAATATGACATAACAGTTGCGTTATATCTTATGAATTTTACAGTGACTGAATTGAAAAGTTGGTCTATTTACGCTTCAAATATTCAAAGTTGTGGACCAATTGTGATCAAGGGACATCGACTACATTCTATGGTCTCCGGGCCTAGACGTGGACAATTTGTTTTTGAAATAACAATATTAATTTTCAGTGCTCTATGCCCAATAGAAAAATACTATAATGAAGCTTAGTACCAAAATAGTTATGCAATAACATAGGTCAAAACAGAAAAGTAAACAAAGTCACATCCACAGTACGAGAGAGTGCGTGCAAGACGAATTGACAGGTCACGCAGGCGGGAAACATAGGTTGACATTGGTCAAGTGTTGCTAGGATAGCGTTATTTATTTACGTAATAACACGAACGGGTAGTACCACCGTAAATCAAATAAAGATCTTACGAAAATCATTTCCAATATGTTATTTTGATACTACTGGATTGTGATCATAACTTATTAAATATTTCTTTTTTACATCGCTGCTAAATTTGAATGTGATGTACATTACAACACTATTAACAAATTAGTTGTGCATAGTTAATATACATCCTTTCTAAAGAGAGACCGTGTCAAACAGTAGAATGTTAAAGGTTGCTGAAGATTCGCAAATTACTCGGCCAGATATAAGCTATGTCATAAATATGTTAAGTACAACCAGAAACCTGAAATGTCACATTGGATGTCATCAGAGGCGGCTCGTTTTAAAGAGCGCTGGTGCAGTGCACTCCCACTACAATTAACTTAAATAACATATATAGTCATGTATATTTTGAATAAGTAACTAAAAATTATCCTTACTTTACTTTCTCTGTATTCTACTCTGCATATATACAATAGTCTAAAAAAATGTATTACCGCACCTTACCTAGACGTACATTTGGCATCAAGTTGTAGCTAGTGGAGCGCCAGCGATTGCGCTCCTATGAAGCGAAGTTTTATACGTTAAATTCAATAAGTGTGAAAGAGAAACATTGACACTTAAAAAATTAGCCTAAATTGGAGCGCTGCTCCGCGCGACGTTGTCGCTTTGGTGTGCTCCCGCGCGTGCGCTGTTGCCGTTCAAGTATTGTAAACAAATAAATAGCAACGTGTAGCGTCGTCAGATAGCTCTCGCTCACAGTTTTACATAAAATACTTATGTAAAACTTTGTGTGAATATTGTGGATCACATCTTAACTATTGTGTGCACTATTCCGATGACATCTGTAGAAAGTGAACGTTGTTTTTCAACATTAAATAAAGTAAAAACGTTTACGCGGAACACTATGACGTAAGACCGTTTGAATGCTTTGTACATGATAAGTATTGAAAAGCGCCTTATAAACTCAATAGTGGATTTTCAAAAAAAAGTGATAGATGTCTTCGCTCGTCAAAAAGATCGGCGAATGGATTTTATCTATAAATAAAGGTAAGTTTTTGTGAACCTCCATCCAAAAATGTCACGGGCCGCCTCTGGATGTCATTAAAGCGAGTTATGAGGTGTTTAAAAGGTACTGAATATTACAGACTGAGTTACAAACAAAACTCAGACGAAAATATGACTAGTGGTTTTTGTGATGCAGATTGGGCAAGCTCAGAGGATGATAAAGACATATACTGTGCTTCGGTTGTTGACAGAGCAACAGTTGGCTGGCGTTTAGAGTTCGAGCAATCAGCAAACAAAAATGTGTACCCAGTGCAAGAACGCCGTTCGGCGTTCTTGCACTGGGTACACATTTTTGTTTCAGGGAGGAGCAATCAGCTGGAACTCTAAACGCCAGCCAACTGTTGCTCTGTCAACAACCGAAGCACAGTATATGTCTTTATCATCCTGTGTTCAAGAGGCTATGTGGCTAAAGCAGCTTCAAGAAACGTTTTGGCTGGCTTCTACTAAAGGATAAGGCTATGATTATTTACAGCGATAACCAAAATTCTATTAAACTTTCAGAATCCGATGGCTATCATTCCAGGACGAAACACATCCATGTCAGACAACATTATGTACGTGATGAAGTTATTGAAGGGGCCATTGATGTGCAATATATTCAGACGGACTTGATGGTAGCTGATGCATTAACTAAAGCGACACACTATTCAAAACTGGCCCACTGTGCTTCAAAGATGGGATTGATTTGAGTTTAAGGGAGGATGTTGAAATAGTAAACATAAAATCTATTTTGTATAGTTTCTGAACGTAAATTAAGTTTCTGATTGTTGCCACATATGGCGCTAGTGTACATGTTCCATTCTCTGTAAGCTTTGCCGGTTAATAAATGTCTTGTTATACTTTCATCTATTATTTAATTTCCAACAAAGACGTTTCAAAGAAGAGAAATCTAGAAATAAATCCTGTATCCCGGGAGACTTTGCAAACATACAAGAAACGGACACAAAGAACAGCCAGACTCAGATCAAAAATTTCACAAAATCACACAAAGTGTTGTCCCATGTGGGGTTTGAACCCACCCATATTTTTGTGTACAAATAGAATATAATAAATATTTTTTTAAATAAATTTGAAATTTGAAATTAGAATTGAAAGTCTACAACAGCTATTAAACAAAACATTGTGTGTTCCACAAATATTGAATGTCGTTAAGTTTTAGTCAAAGCTCACTGTGATAATTTGACAATTTATTTAACTGCACCTTTCCTTTTCCGGTACGTTAAATAAATTATTACAACTGATTGTAACACGCACACTCATAATTTGTTGGAAATATCTATTGTATATTAGTAATTTAACTTAACTTATTTAATTTTTAACTCGTGCTGGCTTTGGAAGTCACCATTTCAGAGTGATACACATACGCTCCAGAACTAAACGGTTCGGCTCTTCCTTCCTGTGCAAATCAGTTAAAGCCTAGAATTCGTTACCAGCGCAAGTGTTTCTACGATCTCGACCTCCCACTACGATCTCGGGTTCTTTAAGCAGGGTGTAAAAAAGCATCTCACTTTGCTGCCATAGCGTGGGGCGCCATACTGCACTGTCTTCATTCGCAATGAGTATGGCGACCACCGTTCTTGGATTCATGCTTTCCATCAGGCATAATAGAGTTACTTTGGTAGGTTTCTATATAAAAAAAAAAGAAAGCAAAACTTACTAATTACGTGGTAAGGTATTAGTAGCATGCATGATACATGAATTATGCTCCAGTTCTTTTTACTTGATTATATCTATGAAGATACTTTGTAGCCCATAACTATGACTTATGTTCGTATTAAAATGCATTAACGCGCGTTATCATGTGGGTGTCAGACAGTTTTATTTCTCATAGTTTGATAGAGTCTCTACACACCAATTGTACGAAGGCAGTTGTTGGTAAAAGTTAATAATTTCTTAATGACGGGTTCAACGCATTATTGACTGCCTCGATGGCGTAGCGGTAACGAAAGCGGCTGCTGTGCTCGAGGTCTCGGGTTCGATTCTCGGGTCGGATCAAATGTTCGTATGATCTGCAAATATTTGTTTCGGAGTTTGGGTGTTTTCTATGTATAATATGTATGTATTTACAAAATAAAAGTATATAAATATTATATCAGTCAGTCTAGTTACAATACAAGCTCTGCTTAGTTTGAAACTAGATAGCGTTATGTGATAAATGTCCAAAATATTTATTTATTATTTATTTTCACAACTATTGCGTATTTTTTTTCTCTTGTTTCCTTTTTCCTCTTCGTTAAAGATGTAGTGGTAAATTTAAGATTGTAAGTTAGAAGAAATGTATTTTTGCTGTAATAGAATCATTTAAGTTTTTATTTTTGTTAGTCCATTGTTAGATACAGGCCTCTCCGTAGAAGGGAAGCTGTGACCTGCTGCACCACTCCCGTTTAAGTTTTCTCTTTCATTTTGCAGTGAAGTTGTCTTGAGTATTTTGCTCCTCTTACAGCATCTTGTATATTACTCAACTTCAATTTCATAGACGTTTACTCAAGTAAAGTGTTGCATAAGGCACTTTCTGTAAGTGCCCATGAATGCGTCTGTCGTTGTGTACTGAGTGCATCACGTTTCGATTTAAGCAATGATTGCTCACTTAAATTGAAGTGAATTCAAATTTAAATTATTTTGTGGTCTTTTATTTTCAATTCACAATATGATTGTGATTACTCAATTTTCTCATTACATATTTCCTTTAAGTAGGTAACATTTGATTTATTTTGTACTGGATTTAAATAAATTTTTGCAAAAGGAGAATGGTAGATCCTATACCGCTGTTAAAAAATATGATGGTTATGTGATTTATAAAGTTTATCAAGTAAATCATTATATTTTCATCTAATTATCAGATTTTAGAAATATGTTTAAAGAATTTAAATTCTTTTCAAACTACCTGCAATAACTAAACATTCATGTTGTCAGCAAAATTCATTCCTACGTTTTATAAACTTGCATTGCTGAAACTCTGCTAGTTTAGAAACCAGATGACATTGTGTGTCAGATGTCTGCAAAATATAATTATATTAATATGAAACTTAAATTACATAAAAGTGATATAATATATAAATCGGTATTTATGAATTTCGAAATGAAATTTGATTCCATTAATCCTCAACAACATGTAAAAAAGTAAGTTAACTAATCATCTCCTGTAGGTAATAGAGCCACGCTGATTTCAGCACGAGCGGGTCGGCTCGACCGGGGCAGTACTACCCTCCCACAGAAGATCAACCTAAAGCGCCAGCATCCATGTTGTCGTGTTTCGTTGGTGAGTGCGAGACCGGAGACCCATTGATACAGGGGTGACAGTTATCGTGGTAAATGTGTAAGCCTTATACTGTCACAATGACTGTCATGCCTTTTACGTGTGTAAAAGGGTTACGGGTGTGAAAAAGCATCTCACTAGGCCGCCATAGTGTGGCTCACCATGCAGCGTTGTCAGCATTTGCAATGAGTATGGTGACCACAACTCTTGGACTATATTCATGCTTTCCATCAGGCAGAGTAGAGTCACTTTGGCAGGCTCTTAAGATATATATATATGTATGTATATATATTTATATATAAAAAAAAGAAAACCTAAAGTAAACACTTTATTGGTGGACCGAGAAAATTGTAAAGTAATTATTTGATTTTAAAATGCTATTACGCCTTTTTGTTGACAGAAATGACAATTTATTAGTGACAGACAGATACAGGTACCTATCGACTTTAGTAGAGCCAATATGCAAACTACAAACTAAAATCACTTTAAAATGTTCTAGAAAATTATTACAAACTTACGTATCAAGACGACAAATTTATATCAAACGATTTCACGCAACCAGTATAAATCACAGTTGCCATGCGAATGAAGAAAATATTCTGTAAAATGTTAAGATCGTGTTCTTGGTTCGGTTTTATATCCAGAAATAAATTTGATTTTCTCGCGTAATTCGAAAAGGATTAAAGGATTTTCAAGAGTATGAGAGCTGAGTTTTAGACAGATGACTGTGAATATAAGTTGTTAAGATATATTGAAATCTTAGGAAATAACATCCAGATTGAACGTAATAGTCAATGGAGATATTATGACTATGTTTTTGTATTTAATCTTTGAGTTTGAGGGGAATATATTGGATAAGTTTTACGTGGATATGAAGTTTGATATGTTGGTTGATTACGCTGTTATGGGTTTTATTATGAGTGTACTCGTATAACATAACAAAGACATGTATTAAGAACTATGTTTTTAAAATCTTAATTTTAAAGTTTAGCAAATATAAAACGTCGTTGCGAAGGGGTAGTATTTTTATTTTTTTCATATTCTTTAAAAAAAATATCGAAAATTGACTGATCGATCACATCAAACTTTCACATCCATTCTGTAGATAATATTCTATAGATATTCTGTAGTCATACAACGAGTTATTCACATGGGTTGTTATACAAGTTTCAAAAGTTACAGACAAAAGACGATAGTCAATATTGACAATATCTGGGTATATTAGAGCGGAGATAAGGATTTTTCTTACCTTGAAGTTGAAACCAATAACTAAAAAATAGTAGGAGGAACGAGGAACGTATAAATAGACCTACTTGCTTATAAATATTAAAAAAAGTATTGCGTACAAAATGTAGAGAAATAAATTGCTTTTACAACAAATCTTGAATCATCCTGAAGATCATAGTATTAATTCGGTTGACATGGCATTTGAACCGGAACATGACTCTCTCATGATATTTACGGGAATTCTGAGACATTTATGAGGCCATAAAATCTTTTAAACACTTGAAATGTGAAAGAAATTATTAATTTTGAATTCTAATTAATATTTGCAAAAGTTTTTTGTACTGGTTTCACACGTCAATGTCTTATACGAACATCGAAATATTTTGCTTGAGTGTACCATGAGTACTAAATAAACAAACTACAAACATTGGGAATAATACAATTGTAACTAAATTACTTATTAGATTTTTAGTTTTCAGTACTTCTTATAAACTAAATATACATTAAGAATTTCTAATATGTAAAAAGTTTCCTTGGCGTTTGAATTTCGCCCTGAATTTGGTAAGTTTCTTGAAAACGAATGGAACCCATTCACTATGTGCAGTGTCCGTATGTACAAGTTTCAAAAGTTACAGACAAAAGACGATAGTCAATATTGACAATATCTGGGTATATTAGAGCGGAGATAAGGATTTTTCTTACCTTGAAGTTGAAACCAATAACTAAAAAATAGTAGGAGGAACGAGGAACGTATAAATAGACCTACTTGCTTATAAATATTAAAAAAAGTATTGCGTACATATTATACAAGTTTCAAAAGTTACAGACAAAAGACGATAGTCAATATTGACAATATCTGGGTATATTAGAGCGGAGATAAGGATTTTTCTTACCTTGAAGTTGAAACCAATAACTAAAAAATAGTAGGAGGAACGAGGAACGTATAAATAGACCTACTTGCTTATAAATATTAAAAAAAGTATTGCGTACAAAATGTAGAGAAATAAATTGCT
Organism: Hypercompe scribonia; assembly: GCA_949316085.1. NCBI lineage: Eukaryota > Metazoa > Arthropoda > Insecta > Lepidoptera > Erebidae > Hypercompe > Hypercompe scribonia. The sequence continues at coordinate 21,701,144 of OX438970.1, forward strand.
TTTACAACAAATCTTGAATTATCCTGAAGATCATAGTATTAATTCGGTTGACATGGCATTTGAACCGGAACATGACTCTCTCATGATATTTATGGGAATTCTGAGACATTTATAGGCCATAAAATCTTTTAAACACTTAAAATGTGAAAGAAATTATTAATTTTGAATTCTAATTAATATTTGCAAAAGTTTTTTGTACTGGTTTCACACGTCAATGTCTTATACGAACATCGAAATATTTTGCTTGAGTGTACCATGAGTACTAAATAAACAAACTACAAACATTGCGAATAATACAATTGTAACTAAATTACTTATTAGATTTTTAGTTTTCAGTACTTCTTATAAATTAAATATACATTAAGAATTTCTAATATGTAAAAAGTTTCCTTGGCGTTTGAATTTCGCCCTGAATTTGGTAAGTTTCTTGAAAACGAATGGAACCCATTCACTATGTGCAGTGTCAGAAAAATCGATTATTTAAAAATAATATGAAATAAAACTGTTAACAACAAAATATATTTACATGTAATGAAGGTACTTACAGCTCATCCTGAGGCAAATTCAGGGTTATACTTCCGAGAACTGCATCACCATACTTCAAGTAGCCGAAGATGCCCATTATACCATACAAGAGCGCCACAAAAATCATGGTCACATTCAGAACACTAGGACACCCCAGGAAATGCTGAGGTTTTGCCATCTCGTTCTCGACTGGCATCACTACGTTGATGCCTTCCATAGCAAATATTGCTGTACTGAAACAGGAAAAAACTTTCATCAATAATAGTAAAATATAGTCATTTTACACACGGTTGCCTGATTCAGTGTTTTAGATTTCGATTCAATCATGCTATTGATTAATTAAACATAGACCCAGAACATCATATTCATCTTATAATTTTGTATGTTCTAGGAAATTCAAATTCAATCCATGATCAGCTGTTACTTGCTTAGGGTTATTAACCACTAATAAGCTTGTTACACTAAGTATTTATATAGAGTAATAAAACGTATAATATGATGTAAACACTATGGTGATATAACATCATGATGTACTTTATGACAATAATTATATTATTTTTCTTCTACAATGAACTCCAAAATTTCCCATTTAATTTTTAAGGTGTGCGAATTTAAAATTACACCTCACAAAATGTGGGTACCTAATGTGCCTCCGCTTGCTCCTTCGTATTTATTTCCAAAACAGATCCAGTCACAATACTTTATATATAATATTACCGTGACATAGGTTTTCTAAAAAACCGTGGCCGCATATTAGTCTGGTCGAGGCAGCCTTTATGTGCCAAATCATAGCTCTATACGTCTAAACGATAGTGAAGAAATATTCACTTCATTTAATTCTGATATGTCTATCCATCTACAAAGTAATAAGTACAAATAAACATTTCTTTTTACCAGTATGTTCAGTTAGCTACGTCAAAGAAGATAAATGTTAGACCTATTTGCTAATTATTTCTATTATTTTGCCTCACCTTCAATGGACAGATACAATTCCATTTGAGGCAGTAACCGGAGTGAACAAGCAATCCGGCTCTAGTTTTAGAGATTAAGGCGTGAAGTTTTATATTATTTTCAGAGTAACAAAATTATTGTTAACATACGAATACTGTACATTACGAATATTAGTATATCGCGATCATAGAAAACACAGTAATCAAATAAATATATACTAACTAAACATTATTATAAATTTTAAAGATCACTTTGAATTGTAAATAATCTTAGTTTCAACAATAACTTCGTAATGGCTTTTTCTAGTAAGTACGAGTATAGTCTAAATCGAAAATATTTATGAATTTCGAAATGCAAACTTCATTATCACATTAAGTTATTTCTTAAGAATAATAAAGAAATCATCTCTGATGCAAAAAATATATACTAAAGTGATATTTTTGGGTCCTAAAAGTCAAGTAGCGAGGTGAAACTACATAAATGATTATTTTTGTAATCCACGAGATATATTATTACACTCGAGTGCTAGTTTTGCACTTGTGATCACCATTGATGCTGGTAGTAACTTACCATTAGTTAACCTATCTGTTCCCTTACTCTTTCAACTCGACTGTGTCAGAAGGAGGGCAATGTTTTTCGAGCGTATGTATGTATGCCCATTTCTTTGGTGCGCTGCGCCCCAAAAGTCTGAACGGCTGGACGGCTTTTGAAATTTGAGGCGTCGTTAAATTCATCAGAATCGTGGAAGTGACACAGGGTATTTAAATTTTCAAAATGCTACTGACAAATGAAAAAAAGGGAATTGGGTTTGTTTTGCCTTAGTAATTTGGGTATCAACAGAAAGACTGAAAAGTAATTGTTAAAAATATATGTGTATAAATTTAGAAAAGTCGGAAAAACAATTATTATTATAAAAAGTCTGCTTCGTTCATTTAATGGTTAGCTTATGAGACTAGCGATCAAGAGGTTTCGGGTTCGATTCTCAGGTCGGACCAGAAAAGTATTATTAATTTTTTTTGATTACAGAAGTGTTTAAAGACAGCCCGGAGTTTGAAAGTTTGAGTCTTGGTCCCCCTGCCTCGGAGAGCACATAGGGCCGGTCATGTCGGATAGTCATTCTATCAGATTGTGAGAGTGAGGGAACAAAGAGTGCACCTGTGTTTGCGCACACGCTTGTACCCTATAATATCTCTTGTGTAGTTGGCTGGTCTCTGTTGAAACTGGCCGCCGTACCCGAAATCATTTCGGGTACGGCGGCCAGTTTTTTTTAAACAATTTAAAACAATTTTAAACAATTTTTAAACAATTTTATTTTAAGGAAACGTACAATAGATACACGCTTTAGATTTGAATTTCTCGTAAGTATTATATTATATTATTGTTAAATTGTTTAACTTCAAAGTGTTTATTAAAAACAGAATGCCAACGAAATTTATTTCAAGGTTTTAATGTAAGCGTTAACTTTTGGTTAGGGTTGAACCATTGTACGATTAAGACTGAAAGCATGTCAAATGTGACCTAAAAGCAATTTGGTATCAAGATTCAAACCTTGCTTAAAAGGTTCATTACGTTTCTACAAACGCAGAATACCCTTGCATATTTAAATGTCTTAAAGAATTAAATGTAATTGTAACAAGTGTTAAGTGTTTAGATCTTTAATATTGTGACATAAAGGACAAATAAATCCAGATACGATAAGATTGAATAGACAATGATTCTCCTAAAACATACTGTGTATATCAAATTTTTACTTACGTAATCTCCAAGTCGTATTGGTATTTGATACGTAGTTTAAAAAACATAAGTAATTAAAAGTTTCAAAATCGCTGGAGAGCAGGTTTTCGCCACTTCGGACATCTGAGTACTCTTGACTTGGTTCGTATTTGTTTAACTTTCTATCTTTAAGTTCCAGTCTATTTTGTTTAAGTTAATATGACTGGCTAATTCTACATAATCTTACTTATATCTTTACTATGAATTTACAAGAGCCACAGAGAGATAATTACGATCATAGGTAATATAGTTCTGACTCTGCTATTTTAATCAGAATTAAGCTTTCGTTTGTTCCATTGAGCTGTCTATGAATTGTCTATAAATCTATTAAAATAAACTCAAAAGCAATAACTGAGGATCACGTTAATGAATTCGGGTTACTTTAACTTAATTAAAAATCCTAGGTACCAAAATTACTTGCTTTATTAAATAAAATTGTAGAATTTCGCTGCCGATAGTGTTTCTTTATGTATTTTCAATCCTTAATTATTTATTTTTACTTTTACTTTTTCATGAGTAAAAGCCATCTTTCATTTGTGTCTAGGTATTATATTTATTCTTTTTAAATTGTAAAATATTGTGAGGCTCGAAAATATTGTTCTTGTATATCACATAAGAAATACGTGAGGTTTGGTTTATTAGAGGATTGAGTATAACAAAAAATCAAACAATAGTGTGATAAAGTATGTTGTGTATTTTGTACCATGAGACTGTGTAGTTAAGACGGTTTGTAGAGGCTAGTTCGCTTCTTATTTAAAACTAGTCAAAATTTATTAAGCTATTGCATAGTCTTTATCGCGGGCTTCGAGCGCGGCGACCGAATTAAGAAATTCCGTAACGAAAATAAACCTAACGCCCCCACTCCGACCGGCACAATGGTGCGGCGTTGAAAGCCGTGCATCGTCTAACGTCGTTTGACTTCGGCACGGTGTTTATGTGCGTGCGATTAGACGTATGCGTGTAGATTATACGAAGCTCACACGGATCGAGACGAGCTGTTCCGAAATATTATGATTCCATAAGTCGATAAAAAATGCTATGCAATAGCTTTACCGCGGCAGTCCCTGAGTGCCGCACGCATTTTTTTTTTGGATGAAGTTTCTAGCTTTAACATAGCTCTAATTTAAATGTAACATAGCCACTCTAGTGGTAAGAAACAACCACCAGTAATGTTTTCTATGAGAGTTCCAATTTTAATTTAGATTTTTTATACAATCTATTGCCAGCAGTTAGTTAATGTTCGTGACATGCAATTATAAAACAATACTAAATCTAACAGTAACAATTATGCTAGGTATCTGTTTGTTTCATGATATTTAAGCTAAACAAGATTATTTTTTTAAATCCTTAATTGTAACGTGTCACGTAGGCCGATGTTTGCGTGAAATTCTGCGACTGAATAATAGCCAAATTAATTAACATTAAAACCACTTTGAGTTCCAATGCGATAAATTACTCGAAGGTAATTTATTAGTTTATTTGTGCATTTAAGAGATTGAATTTGTGCATAACACTATTTTTTGTAAAATAACATATGACCTTCACCACCGGCATTTGTAATAATATTAATAAACAACATGTACCACCATATTTTTATTTCAACACATTTCATTTAAATACTATTTTTGGCAAAATTACCCATCATATTTGCTTTCAACCTGAATTCAAACATGATACGAGGATAGAGACGGACAAAGACTTCTTTGTCACATCGTTACAAGACGGACCAAATGCATTTGGTTGAAATTGATCTGTATGGTGTCGGATTAAGTTAGTCAGGGTATCATCATCCTTGTTGATCACATGAGTGTCGTAAAAGGTAATTAAAAAATTTAATGCAAAAAGAAGGAAACCTTCAAAAATCCTTCTTTTTTATTGTGTAGAAACCCCCTCGGGTCATTACGCCACCGGGATTTGCAGCGGGGAGGTGTCTCGGATTCGGACCGACTAAAACCACAGGCGTGCCACTCTGCGCTTGAGATAGGAGGGATCCGAACAGCTGCTATTACGACATCAAGACGCCTCTTATCGCCTGTCCGTTAGTCCGTGTACCATTTGCGGATTAACTCTCTATTTAGGTGACTGGCGACAGTAGCGGAGGGAGGGGAAAACTGATCCCGTCCATCCACGGCCACACTCAGGGCGCAACCTTAAACGAACTCTACCATATACTAACCCATCTGGCTAGCGTGCTATACTAGGCCAAAACCTCCTTTCTAAGAAGAAGCTAGAATGTAGTAATGCTGTGTAACAGAGAAGTCCAGCAGTAGACTGTTAAAAGATGCTAAGGGACGAAATCTCGTCCTCTAAATTTTCCATTTGAAAAATACTACATATACACAAAAAAAGTTACCTTGAAGTAGGCATAAAATAAATTAACCGTAATCCTTTGAAGTATTACTGGATGGCGTATGTTGTGTAGATTTTCATATTTCTCAAAATTCCCTTTTATTTAAGTTTGTACTCATGATGGAGGAGTGGTTTCCTCAGAGATTGATAGATTACCGATATTTGTTCAGGTTGACTTCTGAATATAAAATAAGCAATGTAGTTTCAGAAGCTATATTCGTCTTCACACTACATGCCATCTCAGCGCACGATGTAAAATTTCATGTAACAGTGATATTGTGTATTTAAAATTACTAAATTACTAAATCCATAACAGAGTTCAAAGGTAAATTATCGCATTCAATAGCTAAAATGAAAGGTAAACTTAGAACAAAATATTGCATACTTAGAATTCATCAGATACTTGGAGATGATCAGATAATTGGAGAAATGTTGCGATATATCCAAAACAATAATTGCTTCGTAGGGGTTCTTACGTGACTCAAAAACTCTTTGTTCATTGCAATCGATAGTCTACTGGGTTCTAAGATAGTTTGTGTTAAACAAACAATCGTGTATTGTTCATTGTTCTGATTATAACTGAATTAGATTAAGAGTTATTCGAAGTACCCTAATGCTATAATGTAAAGTGCAATTCAGGTAAAACAATTATTGAATACAAGAATAACAAATACTGAAAATCACAAAAGAAAGCTATAGATCGTACAACAAAGTTCCACAAGGACTTGTGTAGTAAAAAAACACAACAACCAGACAGAAATTAAAGAAAATAACAAAATTTTGCAGAACATTCGATTTTAACTCTAAGGTTACTGAAGAAAAAAAAAGTCTATGATCATATACGTCTACTTAAAACCAAAAGAACCCAGGCCCAGAAAATCCGACCAACGAGAGCTCAAAACTATTTTTACGTCCTGCGCCGGCACTTCTTCCCCATTTGAAGTGCCTGTTTAACATAGTACTAGACTTATAAACTATACCGAAACAATAGTATATATTCAATATCGTACTTCTGTTAACAATTAATATTTATAATGGAATCCATTAGATAACAGGTAGGTAGGTAGGATAATATTAGGTAACAGAATGGAGGACGCCTTCCTCAACCATCTCAAATTTGCGGACGACGTAGTCATTTTAGCAGAAATGACTAATAATCTTAAGAACTTGTTAGGGATGAATACTAAAAAGACAAAAATTATGACAAATGGATGGTAGGCAGGAGAAAAACAAAGCATATCGAATATGTCGTTCTGTATAATCGTTTCATATGATAAAGATTGAAATAATAATTAAATAAAAAATACCTTTTGGTTGTAAAATAATAATAATAAAGATTCCAGAAACAAATATTTGAGATATATTTAAATTTTATGCATATTCCCTGTATAATATCTCATCAGGACATGATTAATGCCATTGCTGCTAATTATGCGTAATATATTCATGTATTTCTTTTCAATTTTCTTTGTATTTAAATTTACTTTGTTACCTTCCTGCTGAATGTTGTCTATACCAAAACCTAATTTTTGCTTAAATGAAATATAAGTTTGCATTTCCTTATTCTTTTTTTTTGCCTTTTGTGTGTAATTTGCGCAATGTTTTAAATTTTTTTTCTACTGAAACTGTAATGTACGGTTTTTAAGTCCACTCGATTCCTGGTATGTAATATCGTTCTATCTTTGCTCCTGTTCTTGTAGTTTAATTATCAATTTAAGTTGTTTTCGTATCGTTAAATTTGGTAAACTATTAGATATACTTTGATAATATATTCGAATCAGATTGTGTCCTAACTCGACAATTGTGATATTTTCTTGATAACTCATATTACTGTGTATTTAAAAGTTTATGATAAGTTGTAAAAATTAATATATTTATAAGGCTGTCACCGGAACGTTTGGCAAATTGAGATGTTTACGAATGCACCACACGAGCTTGTTAAAGCGAAGCGAAAGAACTTTTTACATTACGACTTCGGTGGATGAAGCTTGTATCGATGAGTCGTGAAAAAGAATTTTTAAAGTTACCAAAATTCATATATTGTATTTCTAGGGTAAAAATGTACTACGACAACGACCAGTTTCTGTTCTTCGTTGAGTACGGTTAATCATATGGTTTAGAATTTGCTTTCACTAAATATTTTATATTCTATTCTGATAATATATTCTGATATTAGATATAACACTTGTACATCCGTTTTATGTTATTAGCAACGTAGTTATACTGTTCCTCATTTCAAATAATGACTTCTTGTATATTTTAAATGAGTATGGAGCAATCTTAAACTGTACTTTGTCGGACTATGACGCACGCTTACAATCAGATTTAATATCGCTTTTTGTAATCTCAGGTAACCGATACCTCCTGCATGGCATGCATCATTGAGGCAGTTAGTTCCTTAATTAATTCCTCTATTGATCGTGAAAAAAATAAAATTTGTCTTACCTCAAAAATAACGGCCACTTGCCTACGTTGGTAACCAGTTGAACATTATCAAGGGATGGCATATCAGTAAACATATAATAACATGTTACACCGAAAGTCACCATCAGACATAAATTGGCTAAGAATGAGAATGGCACAAGGAACTTTAAGTGACGTATTTGCGTGATGAGAATCAGAGGCAGCAAGAGAATGCCGCAGTACACTTCAACAGTGTATTTGTGGTTAGGTGCAAACGTGTCCAACAACTGAAAAGAAAAAAACAGTACTTATTGACAGTTTTTTTTATTCTTAACCTACCAAAGCAACACTACTCTGCCTGATGGAAAGCATGAAGAGAATTCAAGAGTAGTGGTCGCCATACTTATTGTAAATGCAGACAATTCAGTATGGCGACCCACATGACTCGTATGGCAACCTATTAAAATTCTTTTTACACTCGGCTTAAAGGACCCGGGGACATAGTGGGAGGGAAACCCGTGCGCTGTTAGTAAGTTCCAGGTTTTCATTAATTTACACAGAAAAGAAGAGCTAAACAAGTTACACATTGTTACTATTATTATGAGAAATTATGATGAATTCCAACATCAGACACTTATTACAGGGAAATGGCTCCTTCCAAAATTTTGTTAAAACGTTGCTGGACTGATTCAAAAACTTCGAATTAGGTGATATAATTAAAACAGAAAATTATTTAAAGGGATCTTAAAAAAGTACAAACACAAAATGAAAAAATTGTAAAAAAAAAACAAACATAAATTCGTTCTGTTTGCTCTAGATGTGACCTAAGGAATTCTATATGTTTGCCATAACTTCGTTCTGTATATTAAATTGTAGTTCAAGTTATAACAAAGTTTTTTACTCGTATATTTCAGTAACATTCTAGAAAAAAAAGTATAATTTCATAAAGACTGACTACGTCAACAAACAACATCGAAAACTAAACGCTAAACAAATATTGTAAATTTATACATGTAAATACTTTATTTTCTGTTAAAGAACTTTTATTATTTAGGTATTCAGATTTTTCACAGACCAAAATAAATCAAAGATTAACATACTTTTCTGTTAAAGTCGAAGAAAAAGTGTAACGGACTTTCGTGAGTCTTTATCGTGGGGATTTTAATAAACTGTATTCACGCATGTATAAAAAACTACCCAAAGATACACCAATCAAATTGGGCGCATTAATTAGTGGCTTAAGAGTGGAACATTAAAGAATTGACACATTTAGAATTGATTATTTTGTAACTAAACTGGAAACATACCTTCCTAAACAAAAGAAGACGGAGTTCTGAGGTAACAAATACAATAACAAACAAAATAAATTAAGGACCTCCTCTTTTTTAACGTCCGACAAAAACGTACAGAGTCGTTAACTATATAATAGTCTCTAATTGTTGCGTTTTAAATATTGTATAGCTGTTAACCTTTGCAAAAATTTAATTAAATTATTTGCAATTTTTCGAAAATTACAACCAAAACAAAATATCTAACGCAATTGTGACACACTAGCAGAGATAAAATGAAAACTCAATTCATATCGCTGCAATATTTCTGTGAGTAATATGTCTGGATCGCACACAGTGATTGACAGATGAATTACAGATTGATATTTCATATAAAACCGCGTGAGATGAACGAAAACAATTTTACTATCTGCAATGCCTCACAGTGAGGTTCTTACGTGCCTAAATATTGGTGTGACTCATATACTCATTTAAAACTTACTGCATTGGACCATATTTGAAATTTAAAAATATTTCTACTCCGAAATCCTTAGAATGATTTGAAAAAAGATAACATTCTTTGATCCACAGAAAATATTTTCTTGAATGATTATAGCTAAAAACAGTCATCTTTCAAATGCAAGAACCAGCCGCTATCTACCAGCTAAGATGCAAGAACCAGAAATAGATACATAAAATTAAAGTTTTTTTCTCTCTGTGATAATAAATACAAAGTTATTCATGTATCATTTTTACTTATATTGCATTTAACTGGATAATTATAAGCACAGTTATGGCATACCCCTTAGTACTAAAAACTAAACTTACACAAATCTAGATAACAACAGCCGTAATTTCGATTTCTACCTTAGACGAATGATTGTATGAAGATCAAAAGTTAAGATGTGAAATTTTTGAAATATTTCTAATTAAAGTTAAGAAAGAAATAATGATAGACGACATACACTTCTAGAACACACGAAAAAGAGAGATCGAGAGAAATGTGCATAAACCATAAACCAAAAATAATTTTCTTCTGTTATGCTGACATAACACACACAAATACAATTGGGTATCTGACTGTATCGTAAATAAATACCAATGTCCACTTCATTAAAACTAATATCACGAAACATCGCGGCAAAAACCCAATTAACATAGCTTTCTATTATTATTACGAATTTCAATCAAATATACAGTGAAATATGTTGTTCAATTGAGTACTATAAAACAGTTGAGAAGTCTAAAACAGTCATGATTTTGTATTTATTGTAAACAAAATTGTCGTTTTGACAGATGATAAAAAGTAACTAGTTTGACTAAGGTGTAATCTAGCCTATTTAAATCCAATAATCTCTCGTTAAGATTAATCTATCTACATCTCTACATAATCAAAGCTGAGACAACAGTCGACCCCTTAAAAATAGAATAGGTTGGACAGACAATCATTTCGTGAAAATATTGACCTATTGATTACAACTTGGTACACATTCAATCTTAATTATACCCTACTCTGTCTTCTCTTTTATAAAATTGTACTTAATATCTAAATGCTTGGTCCTTTTCTGATATACAGGATTGTTTATTAATTTTATTTTACTCTGATGTTCAACATATAGGGGCACACGAGCATAAGTTTCGCCCAAGTTATATAAAAGTTATTCTTTTGGCAGACTCACATCCTGTTCAAATTCTGCATAAATTTTTGAAAGAGCAATTGTCTTTTGTTTCTGGCTAGACCAAGTAATTGGTCTATTCCATAGACATAAATAACCAATAGCTGACCTTCGAATGTCTATGTCATTAGCAAATTTGAATGTGAAAAGCTAATGACACTACTGCACTTTGCATACGATATCCAAAAGTTTTTGTATTCATAAAATATCTTTTCACTTGTTTAACTTCACTTACATGTTGTTGTTTAAGATTATTCAAATATCTACTTTTCAAATTCACAATAAAGCAAATATCAGGCGTGAAACACAACGTAAAAATAAATAATGAACTTATTATCTATCTATGTGGAAAATTGCCAATATTTCATCAATATTTTATGAAGTAATTAGATTCGCATCAGCTACAGTTTTAACGGGGTTGACATTACACGTGTAAAACTTTTGAATAATTTGTTCAATATGTATTTTCTGGTGAACATGTAGATTATTTTTGTGTAATTATTCATCTAGTTGCCTACGAATAAAATAAGTTAAATGTAACACTTAAATTTTAATTTCAAGTAATCTTTTATTTCTTTAACTAGACTTTTACTGGTAGATGTGATGATGTTAATACATATTTCTTCAAACTCTCTCAGGAATTTAAATTTAGAAATAATAGATTTCTGATGGAATGAAACCCGTTTGTTGCAGAAAATACTTCTAGATAATGAATACCTTGTACTTGTGTGCGCATAGACGAGCCTTATACCTTGTAATCTGATTATATTCGTTACTTTCCATATTAAAAATTCACTTGGTTGTAATTGTTCTCTGATTTTCCTTTTTCACAGGAATTTCTCCATATATTGCTGTAGACTAATTATTTTTTTAAGGATTCGTCATTGCTTTACCATTTTTTTTTGGTGTTTAAATTCACTTAAATGTTTCTGTAACGTCTGGTTATCGTGTTGACATATTCCAACTCCTTGATTTGACTTGATGTGAGTACAAAATACCTCATACCTTATGTTTGGCTAATAGGGTCACTATATCACCGGGCTACAATTATCCTCTATTGGGTTTGTGGAATGGAAAACGATCTTGTTTTATATAAGCACCAGCTACATAAATATAGTTCTTCACAAAAGCCCCTAACTGTATTATTAACATTAATATGCTTGATTGCTTTAAGTGGTTTTTTTTTATATATTTGGTTTAAGTTAGCAAGTCTTTCATGCCGCTTTTAAATGTCATTTTGAATATTTTGTACTACGCTACAGTTTGCAGATAATACAGCCTTAATATTCAACTTATAAAGACTATTTGTTTAGATTTGAGTACTCATTATTACTTTTTCAACTCAAAAAATACAAATACGTTAAAAAATGAAATGAAAGTTGAAAATACTTCCATGGAATTGTCGACTCATGCATCAATCTGGGCAAAAAGATATCTTTTGATATTTAAATTAACGGCCTGAAAATCGAAAGAAGGATAAAATCCCTTTTATCCTTGAAGAAGTATTGGAACCTTAAGAAAATTTCCAATTTTTTGTAGAAATTAAAGGGAAATGTTATGAATATCTGTCTCTTACTGTCATCTACATATTCTTGCCAAACGTGAAAGTTTACGCGAATGTTAAAAACAAAATGAACTTATGCCAACGGAGCATGGAAAGAAGCATGTTAAAAATTAGAAAATAAAAAAAAATCTACTATAACAAAAGCAATAACAGTAATAGATGCGCTAAACTATTCTATGAGATTGAAATGACGATGGTCAGGCCACGTGGCAAGAATGAGTAACGATAGATTGACTTCTCGGCTGATATCATGGCTAGGACCGCCAGAAAATAGAAAGAAAAGAAGACCTAGAAGTAGAAGGGCAGATAGTTTAGTCAAAAATGTTACTAGATGATTTTTTTCTTCATTTAATTAATACTTTTATTTACAAAAACGTATCACTTGATCAATAGGCGTGAAATACATATTTTATGTTTTTGGAACGAAGTTCCTTATCGTGCGTTGCGAAGGAGGAGACGGAAAAAATTCAGACGAAAAGTTGTCACGACACTTTTTGCTATAGTGTTTTCTACACTACGCCGTGTGGCGTGCGCATGTTTCTTTGTTTCTCTCTCTCTCTCTCTCTCTCTCTCTCTCTCTCTCTCTCATAGAAAGCAAGCCTATTATTTTCGTTTCGTCTTTCTATTTTGCTTTGAACAGTGTAGTGACACGACGATTATTTTTGTTTTTTATAACTTAAAAGAAATAAAAAAAAAATTACCATTCCTTCACTAATTAATCTAATGGAACTTCGTTCCAACCAGGTATCCCTTGACACCTTTTAACTTTTTTTATGTAGTTAGAAATATTTAAGTATGTTTATCAGCGGTCAGCATAGGCTCTGCTTAGTTTGAAATCATACGGCTGTGTGTGATATGTGTGTGATCGATAAATATATAATAAGTAAGTTGAAAATGTTACTATACTATTTTCTTTTTCTCTGCTTACTTGGGTCATTTTTTATTTACAAAAATGAATTGTTTGATCAGTAGGCGCGTTTTTTGTATTTTTGAAGTGAAAACTTCTTTAGGCGCGTTGAGCGTGTTGGTAGAGGGTAAAATCCTCGGTTCGCGTCACCGACATGCTAATGATAATAGTATATCTATAGCTATGGAGAATATGATGTTATATATTATATATGAAATTTATTATTATTATATATTATATATGATATTATATATTATATATAGCTATATATGAAACACAAAAAATTTCATATAATTTTTGCATATAGTTTTAATTACTCTCAACTTAATAGTTCCGTTTTCACTTCTATCGGCAGTCCCACGACTGCTACTGTTTTTTGTTATGTATATTAATTACAAATATTTAAGTATGTTTATCAGCGGCCAGCATAGACTCTGCTTAGTTTGAAATCAGACGGCCGGGTGTGATATATGTTTGATCGATAAGTATGTAAATATATGTGTCATATTTATTGTGTTAAATTTCATTGTTAAGATTCTCTTTGAACTGAATTCTATAAATAAATATGAAATGAAGTCTTTTCTTCGAATTTAACCTGTTTGAGACTAGCTTGAGTGTTCGTACGTAGATAGAGGAGTACCCGTTCGGCGCGTTTGGTACAACTTCATCTCACTGAAAACTCTACTGCCAGTGACAGCCCGTGAGGCAAAACGGGCTGCCGATAGCCATATAGTCTGATCAATTAACATTTTACACGCATGGAGTTGCACGGCTTTATTGCTTATTAAGATTTGTGTAAACGAATTATTAATATATTGCCTAGAATATATCGAGCTGCAATTAACCTCAAAAAAAATGTGCTACCGGCTTCGATGAGTTTACTTGATAGTGAAAAAAAAAACTGTATTATTAATTTTGTGGAGGGATGGGTGTCATGTCCCTCCGACACAAAGGGAAAATTCTTCGACCAGATGAAGTGATCTTGCCTGGCGGGCCGCGATCCAACAGTTGATATTGGGATGTTGTATATATGCTAATCACCAAGAGAATCTCTATTTCACGATACAGGATCAGTAGTTCCTCAGTAGCTCAATATACTCCGTAGTTCGATGTATCTTCGCTAGATGGCGCTGTAGTATAATTTTTCTGTTTGCGCTGTATGTGGAAGTCGCCACAATTTGATATCCATAAATCTCTGAATATTATCAAATGAAAAATAAAAAAAAACTGAGTTCTGAGAAATTTATACAAAAAAAAGCGGAAATACTATACTAGATCGTGTGATTTATTATTTAATAAATTTGTGTGCAGAAACAATGCTCATTATTGACGTAATTTGCTCAAGGTCGGTATTCTAAGCTGTCAAGGCACTGTTGAATGTACGGTTTATTATTATGTCAATATCAATTATTTGCTGGCTGAGTATTTTTATTAGGCATTCAAGTCTATCAGCTTCTTGAAATGAACATGATCTCTGTTAGATAGTATTAGAAAATCAACATAGCATATTGATGCAACTATACTTTTAGATACGATTAAAATCGTACCTTTAAATAATCAGAACATTACCGAAGCTAAGAGATTAGATAATATTTTAACTACATTTGTATAAATACGTAATTTGTTTGTAAATTTGTCTAATTTTTCATAAAATTTGTCATAAAATTTGAATACGTCTAAAATTGAATTCACATCAGAAGATTTTAGGGCCTCAAATTTTGAATATTTGTGTACGTATTATTGATAAATTCTGTGGCATAACATATGACTAATCAATGTGTTACAATTATTACTTTACGCATTTACGATGTGTGAATGGTTAGCCGCTTGTTTTCGCAGGATTTTATAGTCATTGCTCTGTTCTTAAAAGCAATAGTTTAAATAAGTAAATAAGGCTAGAAGATCCAGAGACTATCCCAAATAAACTTTCAAATTTTACATATTTTTGTACCAAATAAATTGTCACAGTTAATCTATACGAGTGATAAATTTTTAAAATAATTTGGTACAAAATGACTTTAGAAATGCTTGGTATTGTTATTGAATAGACGACTAAGGCTGTTTATTGAACCGACCGAACTTATCCGTATCTTTGAGATATCGAAAAAACATTTACGCTTAATAAACACATGAATTGACACTAGATCCAACATCATAATATATGTAATATGACATTATATGTATTACTCTTAAAAATTCTAAAAGAACACGGAACATGAAACCGCTTCCTTTTTAACTACTGAGCCCGAAGGCCCATTGATGAAGGGATGACAGTTATCGTATTAACTGTATAAGCCTTACACTGTCACGATGACTGTCATGCCTTTTACGTCCCCAAGCCGGGTGTAAAAAAGCATCTCACGAGGCCGCAATAGTGTGGGTCACTATACTGCATTGTCTGCATTTGCAATGAGTATGGTGACCACAACTCTTGGATTCTGTTCATGCTTTCTATCAGGCAGAGTAAAATCACTTTGACAAGCTCTTAATATAGAAAAAAAACTCACAATGTGTGATACAAATAGAAGTATCACATAGTTAATATAATATTAAAAAACAGTTAAGTTAAGGAGTTAGAAGAAAAGACCTATTGTCAGTAAAAGTTGAATGACGACAAACTTATCGGCTCACTTACAATGAGACATATTATGAATAGAAATATTAATCTATTTATTCTCTTCTTTTTAATTTGAACCATTCGTATAGTGACATATTAAGAATACAGCGATAATACCACCCTATCCATCTCGTGAGTATCGTAAGCTTTAATTGAGAGTAAATTACTCAGGACAAGAGCACTGTATAAAGAAGAAAATAAGAAAATCTGAAATAAACCCTGTACCCACCTATCTGGCCACCTTGGTATAGTAGGCCGAAATCTTCTCTCCATTTAGTTCGTACCAACCCGTCTGGCAGGTGTGGTATAGTATATCGAAACCCCCCTTTTTAAGAAGAAGTCTATGTCCAGCAGTGGACTGCTAAAGGTTGTTGATGATGATGAATATCTCTTATATTAAAATCTGATACTCACGTCTTTAAGTGATGATGCGATAAATATAACATACACACTCGTTCCACCCAGACACACACCAGCCATAGCAGCATCAACGAAGTGTCTGTAATATAAATTCATCTGGTAATATTATATTAAGATCGTGCCAGTAAAATAAGGCACAAAATATTATTAAACTTCGAAGTTAATAAATTTATATAAAAAAATAATAAACAAATAAATATTTCAGACATTTGACGCACAACTTCATTTAGTTTCAAACTAAGCAGTGCTGGTACTATGATACCTAGACTGACTGATAGAATACTTATACTCGTACACTTTTTTTTTGTAATTACCTACATATTATACATAGAAAACACCCAAACTTCGAAACAAATATTTGTAGATCAAACAAACATGTAGGCCGACCTAGGAATCGAACCTAAGATCTCAAGCACAGCGGTTGCATTCACTACTGCTGCACCACCGAGGCAGTTATATACTTTAAACTTAATAAAAAAAATCAGTACAAAGAAATTTTACCTTTTTATCCACTAAACAATGACATGCTATCATGTGTACTGTTAATAATTAAATGTGATATTGAACCCTGGCTTCTTATCTTCCGGTTCATTACCAGCTCTCTTACTAAACAAGTGTGCTATTTACAGTTATCAGTAAGTGTTAGTATCTAGTGCTCAAAATAAAATTTAAGAGAATCAATAGTAAACATTATCTTAAATTATAATGCTTAACTTTAGAATGTATCGCTCCGTGTAGTGACGGATTAAGAATACTTAAATTAAAACTCCGTAGGACAATTAGAGTTCTGCAAAAAGTAGAACAAAAATGTTTTTCTTCTTAATGATAACTGCCGTACTAGGAATATTCTTGTGTCCCAGGAAATTTTGCAAACATATAAAAGACAGACACAAAAAATAGATCAGACTCAGGGCAATAGTTTGTGGATCAGGCAAAGTATTGTTCCATGTAGATTTTGTATCCACAATATGAAGGTAGAAAACGGTGAGGTGACCACTTACTACTATACCTTCCGTGAAGTCAAACAAACCCTATAAAAACGCGCCGGCCAGCATACTAAAGTAAGCCAAAACTTTAAAAGCGCAGTTAACAGCAGTGGACTGTTTACAGGCTATTGACAAGACTATAACATAATGTAACACTTTCTTACAGAGAATGTTATCATGTTGTAATTATTTGCAGTTACGTAACTACAAATACAACAAGATATTGCACAAACGGCTAACAGAATACATGACCAGCTTAACTTGTATTTCGTATTACTTATTGCAGTAAGTATGTTATTTACATGTGAAATGTAATTAACTAATTTTTTTTCTTATATATTTATAATACTAAAAACTTTGATGGTATCTCGTAAGTTTTTATCAATGACAGTACTTAAGAAATTTCTAAATCTGTTAATGACTATCAAAGTTGGCCTAGTGGTTTAAGCGATCGCCACGCCGCTCTCCACTTCGCTGAGTGGGGTGGGCTCAAATCCCACATAGGACAACACCTTGTGTAATCCACAAATTGTTGTTCTGAGTCTGGGTGTTCTTTGTGTCCGTTTCTTGTATGTTTGTAAAGTCCCCCGCGATACAGAATTTATTCCTAATGTGGGCGTTGTCTTTTTTTACAAAAAAAAAAAAAAAATCGTAGACCCATAATATTACTGTACGGTTTACTTCAAAGGTTGCATTGTTTCAGTTCTCGTTGTCAATTTATTTTTGCACGTAGTTGATATACGTTACCCTTTATAAACCTAACAGAGATTCAGCTCCGTGACCAGAAAACTACACTCAAATATTCTTTTGCAATATTGTCTTTATTGAAGGATCGTGTCGTTTCCAATAGAATACACTGTTCATTTTAATTTCATTAATATTTTTCCGCTGTCGAGTTGATCAATTTCTGAATTGTCTTGAAGATACAGGATGCATTTGTCTACAGTACTGTTAAATGTGTTTTACAGTTTTTTTATCTTTACGTTATGCCAAGTACAACTTTTACTTTATTAAATGTTTCAGAATAGTGCGTTTTAAGTTTATTAAGGAGTTCATTTCTCCAAAATAGGTTTTTTTTTTCTCGTATCTAAGTATAATAGTATCTTTCTTTGACAAGCGTCCAATATTGAAACGAAATTTCTATAGAATCATTGTAATTTGAAACTCGATGAAATATAAACGCGTTACGATAAAGAAATTAACATAAAAGCATATAAGATTAAGGAGGCGAAAGAATAAAATAAAATATATTACACAATATGTTACATTCCCGGTCTCCTCTTCGTACGATGCGTCGCGGTGTCCCACTCTTGTCTACTAAGCATTGTCCATATGTATGTATATGTGTAGTGGATGAGTGGATAGTAGATAAATTAACATTGTACTAATCTTGTTTCTGGTCCCGGCGTTCTACATACTGCGTGTATATGTTATGTAAAAATACTTTTCAGAAGTTTCTCTCCTGTCGTGTATAATTGCACACACATATTGCTTTATCACCTCGTTGTGATATCTTTTTTGTTTAAGCGCAACAAAAGTATTTGGAGTATTGTTTAATGTGATATGAAAAAGATGGTTTCTTTTCCAACAGTAATAAAATTTATTAGAGTAATATTTTTATGAAACGTCTAAGAGATTGTCCTATTGAATTTGTTTCAACGTTTTTTACTAATTCACGTAAAAAATATTCCAACAATCTCAGATACGAATGTTACACTTAAAGTGACTCAGACAGAGTCTTCGACACGTAGTTGAGAGAAACAATATTTTTAGTATTCTTAATTACGTGGCCAGTCAGCCAGCCGCGTGGGTGTAAAACATTTAACCACTTATTATATTTTTTTAGAAGTATTTACATCTATATATTTAAATAAATTACTTCTTCTGTCTTTGTACTGGTATTGGTAATGTCTTCGAAAAAAACTTTTATCACACATGAGTGCTTTTAATGACATGATTAACACATTTAATATGTAGTGGCATAATGCGTTGTGCTCGCATAATGATAGTTGCGACATGAATGTTGCAATGTGAATATTTTGTGTGACCCCAACGTTTTTTTGCGCTCAGTGTCACGTTATTTATAGTAAATATATACACACACATAAATCACTCGTATTTAATAATCTAATTTCATTTTATTTTGAGAATAGTAGATAATATTTAAGAAGTTTTCAAATCAAAACAAGAAAATTACACGAGATTTAAAGTTTTACTTATAAACTTTGTTCTTAAGTGAGTTTCACCAGTAATATTTGTTTTTCATTAAAGTTGAATGTACACATTTTTGTTTCATTTTCTCAAATGGTAGGTTTTTTTTATAGAAACCTACCAAAGTGACTATTCTGCCTGATGGAAAGCATGAATAGAATTCAAGAGTGGTGATCGCCACACTCACTGCGAATGAAGACAGTGCATGCAGTACGGCGACCCTCGCTATTGCGGCCTAGAATGTACGTCTTAAGTATTATTTTTTCATTTACAATTATCACAGCCATTATAACGAGGATAATAAGTATTCATGATGAGCAATAACATGTTATAAGTAATCTTAGTATATCTTTATTTTATATATCAGTGCTTCAACTACGAGAATAATTCAATGGAAAAAAAAGTGGAATAAAATTTGCTATAATTATTATTATGTTAAACTACGTATCTTTGGACTGTAACATTCTATATTAATTTTAACTGTTTCTAAAATGTTTTTAACTTTAAGGATATCGACCACTCGGTATGGACTCCTGGCCTAGATATGTACATATTATAGTTGAAATAACAATATTATTTTTCAGTAACCTATACCCATGGAAAACTTAATTTAAGAACATTTAGTATCGAGTTGGTTATATAATAAAATAAGTCGAAACAGAAAACAGTACATTTATTTACGTTGCTAAAGTAAAAAAATTGAGAATTTTGAAGAAAAGTATGTCAATGTCCTAGTGTTTCTAATTTTTGAAAACGTTTTCATTAGTAGTTTCTTTTATTATTTATTTACGTGGCATCGTGAACAATTTGTGATACTGTACATCAAATAAAAATGTTATGAAAGTCATTTTTAAATATATGTAATTTTGAGGCTAAAGCATTGTGACCATAATTTATTAAATACGAGTACTTTAAAACTGTCCACGTTTAACCTGAGATTGGTCAGAGGCCTTTAGTTTTCAAATTCAGCTGTATACCTGTACATTTTTAATTTTATCAATAATTTACTTACCAGTACATAGCTATTACTTTTAAAATATTACTCAATAACTATTGTACTTTTTACTATGTTTAAAGTAAATAAGTTTTTACTTCTAAGGCTCCTTCGTTATTGCTTTTCAAGGTGGATTAGTTAAATCCGCCTTGAAAAGCAATAACGAAGGTTTTCAAATTGCGATCATTAGGTTCTGAGTATATTAAATTGTTATAATATCGTCGTACGCAACGTCATCTATTGACGAATTAAAAGACTAAGAAGTAAACATTTATTTACATCTTAGTCTTTCATACAAAAAATTGTTTTAACGTTGAATAAATCGATTAGAATATTTCACTTGACAGTGATCTAATTCATTAGTAGTGCAGCAAAATAATGAATTTATTGCCATATTTTATTTAAAAAACCCAGTATTAATACTGTTACATACCTGACATGTTTTGAATATGGCCGCACTTTCTTGGGTCCTAACTTAAATACTCCTTCACAAGTGTCCGTGTAACTCAATAAAGGCATTTTGCTTTCTTTGCAAACATCCCGTGACGTAGCGACCTGTAAAAATAATGTCAGTTTAATTAAAAAAGGTATGTTAGTCCAAGAACCTTTTTACCCAACTTTGCTAGAGGGATGGTTATATTTTTCGATAAATGTATGTGTATAATCGAAAAAAATATGTATGTGTGTATGTTTCTTTTATATGCTGTGTAGTTTAAGCGGCTTGATGATTTTTGGTGTTTGATAGTGATTTAATAGATTGACACTAATTGGCACCGGATATTTGATTATCGTAACGATTATAATAGCTGGTTTGTAAATTTTAAGTGTGTGGGTACGTGCACATTTTAACACAATCAGTCTTTCTCTTAGGGCGTTTTCAATTTATGCGTTTCTTGTCGGACCGCTGCCGCACGCTTACCGTGCCGCAGGTTATATCTCGCTGTCGGGCCGCTGCAGTACGGTAGCAGTCCGGCAACAAACGACTAAATTAAAAGCGTATTTGACGCCCGTGCGTTTTTATCTCAGTGATGTGACATCAGTCAAGCCATGGACTCTGACGAAGAGACATTACTGTTAGTGCTCTTGTTGAAAATCATCAAAGAGAAACAAAAACGACGCCCCCGTAAAAGAGCAGCACCGATGTTCTCGTTAACATTTAATTCGGGTTATTTCCATAATCTTTACCCTAGGTTAAAACAAGATCCAAGCAATTTTTTTAATTATCTAAGAATGTCTAGAGAGTGTTTCTACGAACTACTTGAATTAGTTAAAAGTAAAATTCAGCGGCAAGAATCTGTTTTCAAGCATACTATATCAGCTGAAGAAAGACTGGTAATAACATTGAGGTAAGTAAAGTAAACAAATTGTATTTGATTTATTGTTTATTACTACAACTTATGATTTTATGAAAAAAAATATAAAATAATATTGAGAAGAATCAGTGTGATCAAAATATAATTAGTACAGTAAGATAATCAATAATTAAATACAAACAAATTTCAATTTCAAATAAACATCCCTGGGAAACCGCGGCAAGAAAAATTAAATCAAAAATTATTACCTATTTAGAAATATCATCTGTAAAAAGTTCACTATATAAGGAAGCATCAGAATCTCCACTTAAATTAGATACGGGTGAGATTGCTGCAAGTTCATCTGATGTGGACTGAAGCTGATTATCTGTTAGTGCCTGGGATTCTGAAGATTGATTCGTAAAATAGCCGCGTTGTTCATATGATTCCGAATCTAAGTTGTAATAATCTCGTGTATACGATTGTGGCATCGCGTATTTTCGGATAATTCCAATTATGTCATATTTAGCATCCATTTTACGGCTTTCTGGGATCCTTTTAAAATCGTTTAACAAAGACAATAAAAAATATCTATCCCCATCTTCGGATACATCTTCTCTTGCATCTTTTTTGTTTTGTAATCTTTCTGCGAGTATTTTTAAAAGCGTGTTAGTTTCATTTGTGTCGTTAGCAGATGAACTTTTAGTTGTAGTTTTCGGTGTCGACGCAGTAGCACCATCGCCAGTCTGTTTATTTTTTTCATCTGGTTTTGTTTCATATAGTTCCGACAAAAATTGCAGTCGATCAAAATAAACATATTGTCGATGTCTTTTTGCTGCAGATCCACTTTTTGACTCTCGTTGTTTTTTCAACTCTCTTGAGAATGAATCCCTTATGTGCCTCCATTTTTTTTGAAGTACCATTGCTAAAATAAAAATAAATATTATTGTTACAGATACTTAGCCGCTGGTTGCAGTATGACTGAATTGCATCATTCTTATCAACATGGAATTTCAACTATTTCTGTAATTGTAAAAGATACGTGTCAACAGATTTACAAAACCCTACGAGAAATTTGTTTACCCGAACTGAAAAAGGAGGATTGGTTAAGAATTGCACACGGTTTTGCAACCAAGGCAAATTTCCCTAATTGTTTGGGCGCCATAGATGGGAAACATATAAGAATAATTAAGCCCCCTAAAAGCGGTTCGCTTTATTACAATTATAAAAACTTTTTTTCTATTGTATTGTTGGCCATTTGTGATTCAAATTACAAATTCATTTTCATTGATGTCGGTTCATATGGAAAGTCTTCTGATTCACAAATATTTAGAAACAGTGATTTCTTCGAGAAATTGCAAGAAAACAGTCTACATATACCAAGTCCTATGGCAATAACAGAAAATGGTTCACCACTACCGTTTGTTTTTATCGGTGATGAAGCATTCGGTATCAGTAATTTTATACAACGCCCCTATAGTGGAAATTTTTTGAATCACCAACAAAAAGTTTTTAATTACCGCTTGTCACGTGCACGAAGATACATAGAGTGTACGTTCGGAATGATGACTAATAAGTGGCGAATATTACATCGACCAATAAATGTAGAAATATCGTTAGCGACGGATATTGTTCAAGCCATCTGTGTTTTACATAATTTCTTACAACGTGATTGTGAAGAAATTACTAATAGTAATCTCTTAATTCAAGCCAATCAAATAGATCAGGAGGATCAAAATGAACATAATTTGTCAGCAACATCAATTCGCGATAAATTTGCAGAATACTTTGTTAACGAAGGACAATTATCATGGCAAAATTACAAAATTTGACTGAATAAATAATTACCTGCAGAGTTCTTTTCACCAGTAGTTTTATTTTTAAAATCTGCCACAAATTTCTCACAGATGCCTTCCCAAGCATTTTTTGTTTCAGTGCGATTGCTGTGTTTGTCACTTTTGGAGTTCCAGATAGCAGGACGTATTTCAATCTCATTTATAAAATCTTCCACGTTTATATTATCCATTTTTAGCAAGAATGCAAATAAACATTTGATATAAAGAGCTCTGACGTCTATTCACAACACTAGAATGAACACGTGATGCTTGCGACGTTGCCGTCCTGTTGTCGAGCGTTCTCGGTACTGGCGCCGCACTGTTGCCGCACCGCGCGATTTGTATGAAAAAAAGGATCGTCCGTACGTTGTACGACTAACGTACCGCTTCGGCACCGCTGCGGGCCGACAAGAAACGCATAAATTGAAAGGGCCCTTATGTTTGATTAAATTTCAACAGGCTTTTTATAAAAACAAATAAATAATGAAACTATACAGTTGTATGTCATCACAATAGAATAATAAATAGTTAGTACAGAATTAACAATAGATAAGTATCACTAGTAAACTAAAAAAAACAAGAAAAAAATTACTCATTCGAAAATAATGTAAACAAATATATTTAAGTAAGAAACATTTTTAAATGAATTTCTATTTTAAGAAAAAAAAATGTTTTGTACTTTTTTCATAGAGACCTACCAAGGTGACTTTACTCTGCCTGATGGAAAGTGTGAATAGAATGCAAGAGTTGTGGTCACCACACTCATTGCAAATGCAGACAATGCAGTATAGTGACCCACGCTATGGTGGGCTAGTGAGATACTTCTTCACGCCCCGCTTAAAGGACCCGGGATCCTAGTGGGACGGAAACACGTGCGCTGGTAGTGAACCTATTTCTATTATTATATCTAATTATTTGGATCTGTTCAGGAGGAGCGTAGCATTATAGAATATTGAAGCACTGTGTATTATTTCGACATGCCAACGACTACTGATAAAACGTTAAGTAAGAATAATAAGAATAAAATGTGATAAATAGAAGTGGGGCCCGTGGCACTAAAGAGCTCCTTATCATAGACAGGACCATTAGCCAACAGGTACGTCGTAATCGTAAGAGTCTGGCGACATGCTGGATAGATTATAAGAAGGCTTATGACTCAGTTCCACATACATGGCTTTTGAAAGTGCTAGAGTTGTACAAAATTGATGCAACTCTGTGCACTTTCTTAAAGTCGTGTATGAGTCAATGGAGAACAACACTTCGCTATCCAGGATGTCGGCAGACTGCGATAAACGACATACTTATAAAGATCGAGCGAGGTATATTTCAAGGTGACAGTCTGAGTCCCTTGTGGTTTTGTCTAGCTTTGAACCCTCTCAGCACTCTGTTAGAGGGTTCAGGGTTAGGCTATCGGTTGCAGAAAGATGATCAAATTATATCTCACCTTCTTTATATGGATGATTTGAAATTACTGGCCTCCACAAAATTACAATTGACGGCGTTATTAAGGTTCACTGAAAACTTTAGTAATTCTATCAAAATAGAATTTGGTGTAGACAAGTGTGCAGTCATGTATGTAAAGAAGGGCCTGATTGTAGAATCTGAAGGAATAGAACTTTCAAATTCAACAAAACTCAGATCTCTGTCTGCCACCGAAACTTACAAGTATCTAGGTTTTTCACAGTCTTTGGGAATACCAGAACCTGGTGTGAAACAAATGTTACAGGAACGCTTCTTTAGCCGCCTAAAAAAAGTACTTAAAAGTCTTTTGTCAGGCGGTAGCAAGGTGCGAGCCTGTAACAGTTGGGTCATGCCAGTTCTGATGTATTCCTTTGGTGTAATTAGATGGACTCAGACCGAATTAGATGCCCTTGACAGGAGAGTCCGTACATTGCTGACTGCATTCCGCATGCACCACCCACGTTCATCGGTTATGAGATTGTATATTCCGCGAAAGTTTGGAGGTCGTGGTCTATTAAATATCAAGACTCTACACAATCGCGAGATATACAATCTCAGAGAATATTTTCTACAGACTAATGTGGGAGTGCATCGCAATGTAGTTACAGTAGATACTGGTTTTACCCCGCTCGCTCTGGCTAAAGAGAATTGGCGCAAACCTGTAGTACTTAGTACTACTGATCGCAAGGAAGTATGGAAGGGTAAAGAACTTCATGGTCGATTTTATCGGGCCCTACACGGGTCTGATATAGACTTTAAAGCATCGACGTCTTGGCTACGGTTTGGTGACCTCTTCGGAGAAACTGAAGGTTTTGTTTGTGCAATTATGGACGAAGTTATCATGACGAATAACTACCGGAAATATATCCTGAAAGATAGTACGGCTGACATCTGTCGGGCGTGCCACCGTCCTGGAGAATCTATTAGACATATTATTTCCGGTTGTTCTCGTCTTGCTAACGGTGAGTATTTGCATAGGCACAACCAAGTAGCCAGGATCGTACACCAACAACTTGCCCTTAAATACCAACCTATCAATTTCGAAGTACCTTACTACAGGTATGTGCCCGACCCAGTTCTCGAGAACGGTCGTGCTACGTTATATTGGGATCGATCTATTATCACAGATAGGACTATTGTTGCCAATAAGCCTAATATTGTGGTAGTAGATCGATTAGAGCGCCGCGCAATGATTGTCGATATCGCCGTTCCTCATGACGAGAATCTCGTGAAAGTTGAAAAAGAAAAACAATTGAAGTATTTGGATCTGTCTCACGAGATTGCCGACATGTGGAGTGTGGATTTGGTGATTATTGTTCCGATAATCATATCTGCTCATGGATTGATAGCGAAGAGCCTCGACCAACACCTTAAGAGGCTCACCTTAGAAGG
Source organism: Hypercompe scribonia (assembly GCA_949316085.1). Lineage (NCBI taxonomy): Eukaryota > Metazoa > Arthropoda > Insecta > Lepidoptera > Erebidae > Hypercompe > Hypercompe scribonia. The sequence goes on from OX438970.1 coordinate 21,727,768, forward strand.
TTGGATCAAGGGTCTGATGCAGAAGGCAGTCCTCCTTGACACGGCCCGTATTGTGAGGAGGTTCCTGTCTTTGGAGCCCTAACCACCGGTGTCTTGGTCCCTGTACCCGATGTCGGTGGTCTACTACTATTTTTTATATTTTTAAATGTGTATTTTTTGTTTTTTATATATATTTAAAAATGTAACAAATATGTGTATATCACGAAATAAGAATAATATTTTTATGGATTACTTAAAATGTAAACTTTAGTATGATTTTTCATAAATTTTTAAATTTTTAACTTCATGTGTCTATTCGCTGCCAAAGTAAGGAAGCATTAACACACCGGCTCGTAACCTAACTCAAAGTCATGAAGAGACTTATTGTAAAAACATGACCGCAGTTTGCGGCTCACGAAGTAAAGTTACAATAACACAAGACTCATCGCTAACCGAACCAATTAGTGAAATTAGGAAACTCAGAAAGGAAACGAAGGAGTTAAAATGAACAAAGATATCAATCTTATTCGAAAAGACGTACAAGAACTGGAAGAAAATCTTGCCATTATTTCCCCTTTAATAGCATATTTCTTAAAATTACAAAAAATAAACGATGATAAAGACAGAGAAACAAATAATTTAAAATTATTTGTATTTCTACTACAATTAGCAGTCAGTACACGAGAGCAATATAAATTAAAAAACAAGATAGAGATATGTGGCAGTACCGAACATAATAAAAAACTCAACTATGAACAATCTCTGAAAAAATAAATTTGCAGGAATCTGACATAAATGACATATTTATAAGTAAAGTTCCAAGAAAATCTTAAATAGACACAACCCAATTGTCGTTAAAGCAATCAGTAAGAAAAAAGGAGCTGTACTTATTACAGCTGCTAAATCTAGGTGTAATATTACGATAGAGAGTATGGCTAATGGCACATTACACAGCACAGACTCCTACCTGCTGCTGAATTTTGATTTCTTTTCTATGTTAAGAGCCTGCCAAAGCGACTACTCTGCCTGATGGAAGGCGTGAATAGAATTCAAGAGTCACCATACTCATTGGAAATGCAGACAATGCAGTATGGTGACCACTACTGGTACACTGGTACTAAGGCGGCCTAGTGAGATGCTTTTTCAGGCCACGCTTGGGGAAGTGAAAGGCATAGTAGTCATCGTGGCAGTATAAGACTCACACAGTTACCACGATAACTGTCACCCCTTTTTTGTTTTTTTATACTGTGTCGAAATCCCCACGGATACCACCGAAGGGGGGTTATGTCGGACTCGAACCGACCAAAAACCGCACACCGTCTCAGGTACCAATAACCAGGGGGCCTGATGCACCCTAGTAAGGAAATCCCTGGAAACCCGACGTACCTCAGGCCACCTACGGTTGCAAGTGGACCTCTCCTGAGTGGAAACCTCATGGTTTTTTTACGGTCCCTCTCCCCCTGAAGGGTGCGCGCAGTCCGTATTGCTCGCATTGCCTCCCTCAGCCTGCTTCTGCTAAGGTGACAGATGGCCTCATCTGTCACCTCCAGGCCTGCACTTATGGAGGAACTAGATCGTCTAATGATCTCCGTCGCCTGAGTTTTAAACCCAGCCGGCGGGAGAGTTCTAAACCTCTCTCGGTCCCGCTAACACAACCTGCTCGCAGAAAGATACGGCGGAGTTCCACGCGCTCTCGCTCCGCATTATGCCCGCAACCATGTTACCGAGCGAGAGAGTCCCCACTCCGATGGCCACCATGAGGTCACGCCTCTGCTCTACCCAGGCCGGGCATTCTGCCAGCGTGTGGAGCGGTGTGTCCACGGTCCGGCCATCGCAGTGATGGCACTCAGGCGTTGGCTTCTTACGGATCAGACACGGGTGGTCTCCGGAACATCCTTTTCCAGTGATCATCTGCGTCACCAGTGATCACCTGCGTCAGTCGGTATGAGAGGGTCCCATGATGCCTCTCAAGCCAATCCTTCATGATAACTGTCACCCCTGCATCAATGGTCCTCCGGTCTCGCAGTCACCAACGAAACACGACAGCACGGATGCCATTGCACTTTAGGTTGGTCTTCTGTGGGATGGTAGTATTGCCCCGGTCAAGCCGACCCGTTCGTGCTGAAATTAGCGTGGCCCTACTACCTAGTAAAATATTATAATTAAATTTTATAATGGCATTACCCTCTCTTTAATTTATATTTCATAATATGTTGTCAATTAAATGTGACGACACTTGAAATTAGGCAACTCATAGATAACTTAAACACAGTACACCAATTAATTAATACTGTAGAGGAGTCATACCATGTCTTAAATAATTACGAAATAAAGACTGTTTTTACGAAGTCTTAGTCACAATTAATAGTTTTCTAGCAACTCTCAAATGATTAAACGTTGAATTTGATGTAATCATATTGATGTACTCCAAGCTGATTTTGGCTGCGACGGCAGATCTTAACGGAGACTAGCCAACTACGCAGGAGATATTATTGTGCACAAGTGTGTGCGTAAACACAGGTGCACTCTCTGTTCCCTCACTCTCACAATCCGATAGAACCGTTATAAAGCACAGGGATTAAGATCCCAATTTCCGATCTCCAGGCTGTTTTTAAATATTTCTGACACCCAAAAAACTCAATAACACTTTTTGATCCGATACGGGCATCGAACCTGGCCTTCTTAATCATCAGTTGTATTTACTAACTGCTAGAATAATGGATGAAATAATTTCATGGTGAACAAAGACCTCCACTTCTATCGAATTATTTCACCTGGGGTCTTCTTTTCTATCACTATATACGATAACATAATTTATAATCAATATAGGAATAAAATAAATAACAAAAATATTAATCTTTTTGTGAAAAAAGCATGGCATGCTTTGTATCATATCTTTCTTATCATTTTTAACGTACCGTACTAATCAAATATTTTCGGCAACCCCACGCTTTTCTCAGACATCAAACCGATCCCAAGTTTTTGTTAGAAAATAACTTACCAATATATGCACACAATGTGTAGCAATGATGCCGACTAGTACAGTTCCTATACATCCCGGTATGAGTCCTGTGTTACTGAAAGCTGCTGGCATGGACAGTAAACCGGATCCTAGTGATGATTTCAGCAAGTGGAAGAAGGCGCCTAAAGTCCTGAGAATAAAAATGATAACTTTTAACAACCTGTGGAAAGAACGCCGATCAATCTTGACCGACAAACGCTGAACAAACAAACAAAGCTGATTTTTTATGTTAACAGTTTTAAACAGTTAATTTTAAGTATTTCACAATCGAATAACATCAAAATATCATATATTAAAATTAATTTTCATAAGTTCCTTATTTGATTTACGGCAGTACTAACCGTTCGTGTTGCCAGGTAAATAAATAAGCAAATGCAATAGGTAAACTATTCAAGGACGGAAAACGAAACAACTTATGATAACTTTTCTAAAAACTCAAAAAGAAAAGTTTAAAATCTCACAAAAATCCATACAAAGTGGTCGATGTTCTTTGTACTCTTTTTGCTTAAAAAAGTAAACATACTCTTTAAAGCAAACAGGCAATCAATTTTTAATAGTTGTTCAACATCCATTGCTGGGTATGTTGAATTAATGTTCAAATGTTGCTAAGAGTAAATTTCTTGGGCAGTATTTTTCATAATTGTATGTCAATCAACCTATCGCCGTCCACTGCTGAACGAAGATCTCCACCAAGGAACGCCAATCATCCCGGTCTTTGGTAATTCGTATTCATCCGCTACCAGTCACCTTCTTGTCGTCGGTCCATCGCGCCGCAGGGCGCCCTACACTACGTTTGCCCAATCGTGGTATCCACTCTAGTACATTTCGGCTCCAACGACCATCGGCAGTTAAATATATGTATCAAATATTAATTGCTTTATTATACTTTAACAATATTTAATGTGACAAAATTGTTTAATGTAATTTCAATACGGAACTTAAATACCTATATACTCTAATGCACACACTATGGATGGTGTTGTTTACTGTTTGGCAATTGTAATCGTTTTTTTACGTCATTCACATATTCAAAATTGGTATTAACCTATATAAAATGTTGTATTGTATTATCTTTGTATTCAATTAGTCTAATTATTTACCTTTGAAATTCTTTAACGATAATAATAATAAAAATACCTAGAAACATTAAAAGCAGCTGGAATTTCTCAAACATATTTTGTGAAAATTCTACATTTTTTCTATATTATACAACAAAAGTAACTGCAACAAATTTTTGAAATGAACTACAATGGATTACAGCATAAAAACAGGACTTTTTAATTATAAAATACATTAAGAATACAAAGACATATCTGCGATGTGAGACATGACGTTTAAACGTCATGTTGAAATATTTTCACTCGAGCAATTCCAGCGAATATGATAACAGGAGTTAGATCGAAATAACTAAAAGCACAAATGACATCCTTGGACTCGTCGCTCCGCTCCGCCTTACCATCCCCGGAAGTAACAATGGAAGTTCCGATTGTTGCAGAGGCGTCGAGCTCTAGTTCTAGCGACGAGTTTTTCTCTCTGCCGAGATCGCCAACACCTGTACATCATCAGGGGAGTATCCGGCCACCGACCAGCTTGGGATCACGAGGACCACTGACGTAGACCCTGCTACCAGTAGTGATGTGCGCCGCATGAAGTGGACAAATTCGATAAACGAGAATGTCATGCGGGCATAATTTCGGGCTACAGAGTTGGGAACGAACCTTACTGCGTACCGTGTTAGACTAGTCTCTCTATTTCAGGAGCTTGAACCAGCCATCAACGTATCAGCACAGCGACTGTCGGATCAAGTACGAGCTATACAGCGCTGTCGCCTGCTGGATGATGTAGTACTTGAGAGGATACGCTTTGATATACCGAAAAGCTTTACTAGCCCTTCTTCGTCATACCGATTTGTAAATGATAATAGTAGATCACAGTTATACAGTTTGTCCATTCATAAACATAATTTAGCGTTTGAGCACGTGAGTGCCCTGGATTCGCTATTATCAGATTATTTTGATAATAGCGAAGATCTTAGTGAAACACATTCTATTCTATACTGTGCGGCTATTGCAGTTTGTCGAGTAGCTGGTGTTCAATTTATTGTACGGGTCAGTACTACTCGACCCAAAAATGCTGTACCAGCTTAGCAGTATAGAATTGAACGTACGAGTATACTAAGACTAGGACACTTATTTGTAAATTAACTAGTTTTCAAAGTGGTAATACACGGCCAAGAGTCATGCGCTTTGTAAAACAGATATTTTCCTCAACAATACATGTTCTGTGTCATAGAACGCATAGACTTTCTAAAACAGAAAGTTTGTGCACAGGCAAATAGGATAAAACGTTATAAAAAACGAGTTGTTGAGAGAGAAAGATAGTACGGTTGACATCTGTCGGGCGTGCCACTGTCCTGGAGAATCTATTAGATATACTATTTCTGCTTGTTCTCGTCTTGCTAATGGTGAGAAGCACAACCAAGTAGCCAGGATCGTACACCAACAACTTGCCCTTAAATACCAACTTGACAATTTCGAAGTGCCTTATTACAGGTATCTGTCCGATTCAGTTCTCGAGAACGGTCGTGCTACGTTATATTGGGATCGATCTCTTATCCCAGATAGGACTATTGTTACCAATAAACCTGATATTGTGGTGATAGATCGATTAGAACGCCGCGCAATGATTGTCGATATCGCAGTTCCTCATGACGAGAATCTCGTGAAAGTTGAAAATGAAAAACAACTGAAGTATCTGGATCTGTCTCACGAGATTGCCGATATGTGAAATGTGTATTCGGTGATCATTGTTCCAATAATCATATCTGTTCATGGATTGATAGCCAACAGCCTCGACCAACACCTTAAGAGACTCACGTTAGAAGGTTGGATATTGATCCAACCTTTGATGACTACCTGCAGAGGGCCGTCCTCCTTGACACGGCTTGTATTGTGATAAGTTTCCTGTCTTTGGAGCCCTAACCACCGGTGTCTTGGTCCCTGTACCCGATGTCGATGGTCTACTATTTTTTATATTTCTAAATATGTATTTTTGTATTCCTTTTGCATGTATTTAAAAGTGTAATTAGTATGTTTATATAAATGAAACAAAGAGAAGAATAATAATAAATATTTCGGTAATCTAGTTTCAAACTTAGCAGAGCTTGTACTATTATAACTAGACTGACTGATAGAATACTTATATACTTTTTTTGTAATACATACATATTATTCATAGAAAACACTCAAATTTCGAAACAAATATTTGCAAATCATAAAAACATTTGGTCTGACCCGAAAATCGAACCCAAGACCTCAAGCACAGCTGTCGCATTCACTACCGTTGCACTACAGATGTAGTTAATAGATCAGTGTAACTGACTCTATTTATCGAGATGATATGGAAATTGCATTTTGCGATTAATATCGTTTTCTTAGATGGCAAAAATAATATTTTCTTAAAAATCAAAAACTTCTAAGCTAAGTTGTACAGTTAATTATCGTTCGATGTAAACTTTATAGCAGCTTAGAATTTAGCTGCAAAAGCAGGTGTACGCAGATACAATAAGTCTAAAATAATTAGATAAGTGTATGTATTGTGTATTAAGTTTAAAGTAGCTCAGCGTGCGATGGAGCGTGCGATGCTGGGTGTTTTTCTGGCTGATAATTTTTTTTTTTTTTTTTTTTTTTTTTTTTTTTTTTTTTTTTTTTTTTTTTTTTTTAACTGAGAACTAGAGTAACTGACATCGCACGGAGAATCAGTATGCTGAAGTGGAAGTGGGCCGGTCATGTCTCCAGACGAACCGATGGTCGCTGGAACTGAAGTGTACTACTATATCCACTCTGGATATCACAATTGGGCAAACGTAGTGTAGGGCGCGACGCGATGGACCGATGACTTGAAGAAGGTGGCTGGCAGCGGATGGATGCGAATTGCCCAAGACCGGGATGGTCGGCGTTCCTTGGGGGAGACCTTCGTTCAGCAGTGGACGGCGATAGGTTGATTGATGATGTATTTACATGTACAAATGTATGTATGTATGTATGAATAAGTACCTACTGTTCTGAACCAACATCAAATAGAAGGATTATCTTTGAGATGATGGTCGAGGCAAACAAAATATGATTTCAAATAAAAATATAATTATATTTACATTTTTCTGTCTTATCACTGTTAGCAACTGTACTATCTGGGAAGCATTTTGATCGGTACTGCAACATGTAAACGTTAAAAGATTGCATGAAACACGTAAATCTGTTCAACACACAACTAATACTAATCCATAACTAAACAAGTAACGCAACAATAAAAAACTATAAACAACTCAAATGTGTAGACAAGAATATGCATGCATGTTCAGTGTACGGACGCATCTCATACACACAAGGTAGATGCGGCGTGCTTCGCACTTCCCCGTGGTGCTTTACGTCCCACTGATGCCTAACACTTTACTCTAACCTTTTGCCCACATTGGGAAGTAACGATTAGACACTAGGTTTCCATAACAGAAAAATATGTTTTGGAAACTTGTTTACAATCATTAGTTTCCAATGTGACCGATGATGGGATAAATTGTGGACATAGTGTTATATTTCTTTTTTGTTACACAGATTTTCAAATATTGCTAAGTACTTATTCTATACGTTAATGCAAGTGTTAGTTCTAAAAATACCGTTGTGAGATATAGATGACAAGATTATAGTTATTGGTCGGTATTCTTGAATTGAATATCAACCATCCCCAAGGGGGGCGCGACTCGGGCACATAGAAAGCGGGTGCTGGACGTGGCATGTACCGCTAGTCATTAGCTGAGAATGTGTAGCGTAGCTTAGCGTCGCGCCGTCGGTATAGTGGCTATCTTTTTCTCGTATCGAGATAGTAGATAGTTACCCACGTCGGATTAATCAATAAATAGGAAAATGAAAACTTTATGCCTTGGTTTTTTTTTCAAATCAGTCCCCAAATAAAAACTGATAAAATTGTGATAAACTTAATTAGGAATCGTGAAGTAGCTAGCATGTATTACGTATTTTGACACAACTTTTTACCGCATACCTAATAATTGCCTAAGATAGATGTCACTACAGCAATAAATTGTGTATTTTTGAATTATTTGTTTTATTTTATAGACCAGGAACTATTAGTACGCTCATGTACCCGGGCTAATTATAACATATGTAGAAGTCACATGTTGATGTTTAAAAAATAGCACGTTAAACAGCTCTCGAATAAGCGAAAAGGGGCTCTTTAACCTGAGCAAAATTAACTATAAAGTGACATTAAGACTAGTTCTCGACAATATTCCTTAACTAGTCACGCAGGCTTTGTTTATTTTGTTTATACTGAGTGCACTATTTATACATCATAATGTGTCTGTCAAATGACCATGAAAGGACCCCAGAAATAATCAACTTATGAAACAGCTTCGAACTGAGTAGTTTGTCTGAGAGAAAATAGGACTAACACATATTTCAAGGTATGCTTTATCAAAAAAGTTAAAATTATTTAAATATCGCCATTGCATGCTTACATTTATAGTTTTATTTTGATTTATTTGAACGAAATGTAATATATACATGAGAAAAGAGAGGTTTAGCCAATTTGATTGCATCGTGCATTATTTATACATATATGTTTGCTCTTCGAATAAGCAAGCTGAAGTGGCAATGGGCAGGCCACATCGCTCGTAGAACCGACAACCGCTGGGGAAGAAAGGTTCTCGAGTGGCGACCGCTTACCGGAAGACGAAGCGTAGGTAGGCACCCCACTAGACGGACCGACGACATAATCCGAGTCGCGGGGAGCCGATGGAGGCATCCAGTCTTAAGGTGTGGCGTTCTAGGGGGGAGGCCTATGTTCAGCAGTGGACGTCTTCCGGCTAATGATGATGATGATGATATGTTTGCATTAATGACAGAAGTTCAAAGGTTAAAAAAATACTCAGACTCAGGCCGCTTAGGCCTAAAAACTATGATATCTTGAATAAATAAAATGTCCTGTTTGATTTTGGTTTCAAGTTAGAGTTTTAGGTTTTAAGGTCACTATTCAAGTTTGGGTCATCTTATAGCTATTCTTGGACCTTTTATCAATAATCACTTCAGATCTTTCTCTCAGTTTGTGATACATTAAGAGTATTAGTTTTGCTTACGAAGTTGGATGTGCCACGTTTCTATGTTCGAAGGGATTGTAGCCATTGTCCGCTTCACTATCCTTTTCAGTCAGCGTGATGGTAGATTGTGTTGTAGATGTCGGGACATCTTCTACGCTGCCTTTGACACTGAAACGAAATCCATTTAAATTATTCAGTCGTTATTGCTCCTGTTCGCTAATCTTTAGGTTATTTTTCACTATTCGTGTGTGTTCCATTATTTCGTTATTCTGGAATTAAAAAAATATTTATGTTTATTTTAAATACTAATATGTCTTAAATTCTTTTATTTTGAAATAGAAGAATTTCAGACATATTAGGTAGGTATTCTACGCTGATTTCAGCACGAACGGACCTGCTTGACCGGACCAGTACTACCCTCCCATAGAAGATCAACCTAAAGCGACAGCATCCGTGCTGTCGTGTGTCGTTGGTGAGTGCGAGACCAAAGTTCCATTAATGCAGAAATGACAGTTGGCGTGGTAAGTATGTGCAGTACAATACCAAGATGACTGTCAAGCCTCTTACGTCCCCAAACGAGGCGCGTAAATACATTTTACTAGGCCGCCTTAGCGCGGGTCACCATACTGCATTGTCTGCATTGACAATGAGTATGTCAACCACAACTCTTGGATTCTATTCATGCTTTAGATCAGGCAAAGTAGAGTCACTTTGGCAGGCTCTTAAATTAAAACAAATCAATATGACAGGTATCATTTAAAATTCTCATGCAGGAGCGTGTCATCTACAAGCAGTAGGTGACCCGAGGTACGCTAAAATTCCTGGGATATCCTTACTAGGGTGCACCTGGTTTCCTGGCTACTAGTACTTGAGGCAGCGTGCGGGTTTTGGTTAGTTCGAGTTTGATGCCACTGCCAACCAGTGGTAACCGAGTCTGGTTTTTTCTGGGTACGTTTCATGTATGTTTTTAAAGTTCCCTGTGAAATAAATACCTAATGTGGAAGTTGTCCAAAAAAAATGCGTCTAGGTGTCCTTAATGACGAACTAAAAGATACTAATATTTATGATTTACACTATTGTTTATAAGCTTAACCTATAAAAAGCCTATTGAGTAGCGCTAACTGACCTACAAACAAGTTAGTACGTATTTTGCATAAGTTATTGACCGATTTAGACGAAGGTTATTTTTATACCTATTTCATTTAATCTCCATTAATTATGATGTTATATACCGAAGTAATAAAAATTTATAGATCGATAATACTGTTTACTAGGGTTTACAGATGTTATTATCACTAAGAGACTTTAAAAATCCACTGCTGGACATAGGCCTCTGCTTAGAAAGGAGATTTTGGCCTACTACACCACGCTGGTTAGACGGATTAGTATAGGGTATATACCAAGTTTTCTTTCTCCTTGCGGTGATGTTGTCCTGGGTACTTGCTCCCTTAATCAGCTTTTACGTCACCCACGAGATGAATAAGGATGGTGACACTCTATATTCTTAATCCATCACCACACGGAAACAAACGAATTACAAATATCATACAGTAATTAAACTAAGAACAATTGTGATATACAAGGGACCGCCCTATATAGTTCTTGATCGTTTAATCATTATTATCTTACCCACTATAATGTTTTTAAAGATAGTTTTAGGTCTACTAGACGTTTTTCTAGACCTGTTGGTGTAAGTGACAACCGCGGTCAGAATCTAAGGGAGCTAGAACCAAAACCCTTCCGGGTCCCTTACTTTCTTAATGAGAAGCAAAGAAAATCAATTTTTTTTTCGCTTGGAATGGTCTTCGCGATATACCCTCCAGAGGGACGAAGGGTGTGTGCGGGACTCCCGGAGAACCAGTCTACCCACTAAACCTCGCCACAATCTACCTATGCAGTTGGGAGGAACTCCAGGAACGTATTAACGGCTTCTGGAGTCCTCCCTACCGTACCTCGCAATTGAGGTACATCAACGGTACCTCATGCCCCAGGGCAGAACGCTATCGCACCTCTTACTGCTCTACACAGTAAGATACAGAACAGCGCCCCGCCCCAGACGACATCCACCGTCCACATCGGAGTGTCACCTGTCTAGGGTCGTCTGCAACGATCACATTGCCCTAAGATGTGGCCGCAGCGATCCTAAGGCGGTGGTTAGAGAATTAGCGGCCTCTATCGTGCCCCCTTCGCCGCCTCCTTCGAGCGGGATCAGCCCTTTCCCGATCTCACTCTGCGGTCTCTTCTGGAGCATAACATCCTTACAGAAGAAGATGACGGCTTCTCATCCCTCACCACTCGCCAAGATTGCCACTATCAATGCTGATGATGACATGTTTCATCCGATTCGTCTGACCAGGATTCGTTGCTCAGACTTCCACGCAGTACAGTTTTCCAGCGTGTGCTGGGCGGAGTCCCGTTTGGATCTGCAATGGTGGTATTGTGCCGTAGCCTCCCGTCCAATTCGATTAAGATACTCACCGAAGCAGCCATGCCGAGTCAATCGATAGGTAACAGAATCGGTCCATACTGCATTGACTGTATTCGCAATGAGTATGGTGACTACAACTCTTGAATGCCATTCATATTTTCACTTTGGAATACTCATAAAGTAAAAAAAAATATTATATCCTCAGTTTCTTTTTTTATATTATTATTTGGCTTTTTTACAAGGAGATCGAATTGCAATGGTATTTTTTATGTATGTAAAGGTTAGCATAACGATCTGGATGTCGTAATAGCAGCGGTTCCCGGATCCCTCCTATCTCAGGCGCAGAGTGGCACACCGTGTGGTTTTAGTCGGTCCGATTCCGACAAACCGCCCCGCCGTAAACCCCGGTGGGGTGACGGCCCAAGGGGGTTTAAGACAATGGAAAATGTTGCAAAAACAGGGATTTTTTTTTCCTTTTGACGACTAATATTAATTGATGACTAATATTGATTATACGTTATCTTTATCGTAAAAACGAAATCAAAAACAAAACGGATGTTTTCCATACGTTCGAAATGCTTTAATGTAAAAAATCAACTATGAGAGATTCTGATACTAGCCATAGGTAAAAAAATCCTATAAAATCTTTCAAGAAATGACATTGTAAGTGTTTCTTCCAACCAGCATACCATTAGACGTACTTGTATTTACCTACTACGATTTGCATCATTAGATATGCCTATCATGACTTAGAAAAGCAATTTTGCAAGTCGTTCCTCGTGTCATTAGCATATATACGAACAATTAATTGTACTTTGTACAGAACAGGAAATCTGTTACTCTATCTTTGCTTTCTACAAATACAGACGCAATTGTTGCTTCTTAGTGAACATTTTTTTTAAATTGGTCACATAAACCGCATGCTCTGTGTGTTTCCAGTATCTATCATCGCAAAAGAATTTAACTACGACATGAACACATCGAAAGTGAGTTTGCAATGAAATTTATGGTACGATATACCAATGTTATAATTTTGTGTATTATTTAATTGAATATGCAAAAATTATTAATATTTTTCTCAATAGGTTTTGCTTCTTCAATACATGGTACTGTTTATTACAACAGATATAATAAAATAGCGAGGCTAAAGTAACCTTAAGACATTGATTTTAAGAGTGAAATTTAACTGTAACACTAGTGTTGAATAATACATTTAATTAGAACTTGATTAGAGGTTGATCATTATGCTCGTGCCACTACACGTTTGAATTACGCTCACTATACGCCTTCCCGCTCATAACTGAATTTTTCCAGCTGTCTAAAGCACAGAAATGCATAATGGAATTAAAAAAATCTATACGTTATTTTTGATTAATAAGCTTCATTATTGACTATAAAATTTAAACATATTATTATTACAAAGCATATTAAAATTAACTATTAACAGCCTCTGTGTATAAGACGGTCTTGTCGCTTCTCAAAATTGTGTTATAAATAGGTATTCGCCATTCAAACACTACGAGACAAAAACTGTAAAAATTATTAAATAAAGGCTATCAGGCAGCATTTTTTGTAGTTTCAATTGATTTAAAAATACATTTCTAAATTAATAGCAGCAATTTGTGGCAATTATTTGCAGGCTAATTTAATACATCAATGTAAAAAAGTTAGGTTGAAAATAAAATTCTAAATGTAAAATAAAATAGTTCTAGAATCACGGCACAAAGCATTGATCATCAAACAATTTGCTTGTCTTGTATCCCTTCCACAATTTCTAATCCGTGAAATCTTCGTTCTATGTGCAAGTAACACTGCTCTTCTTATATACACTCTCACTCAAATTCTGGATTGACATCCTCTCACAAATCATCTTTTTTTTTGAAAAAATAATGTACATATATTAATTAATGTTACACCTCTTTATAATCTAGCATTTAGTATACGAATGTAAAACTTGTGTACTGGTGTGCACGCATACCTATATTATATAACTATGTTGTCTATATGGTGATGGATTAAGAGTACATAGTGTTACCAATCCTATTCACCCCGTGGGCATCGTAAGAGACGACTAAGGGAATAAACTTTAAGAAAATATCACTACAAGGAGAAGGAAAACTTGAAACAAACCCTATTCCAGACCATCTAACCAGCGTGGTATAGTAAGCCAAAACCTCCCTGTTAAGGAGAAGCATATGTCCGGCAGTGGACATTTAAAGGCTGATGATGATGATTTATTTCTGTATGTGTGTAATTGTATTTGTAAGTTCATATCAGTTCTCTATATTTATTGATGAAAAATAATGAGCAGTCATGACAACTGCAAAGTCGGTTCACCTACTTTACAAGGTATCTATGTAGAAGTCCATTGATGTACATGAAGTATTTAAATAAAAAAATAATATTTCGTTCGCAGAAAACAACTGCATTGATTTTAATTGGACACACCGGATCTTGAGGTACCTTACTCAGCGACAAAGATGCACTAAACAATAATAGCATCACTGAACTCAATGCGTCTGATTGTAATGACTTTATTTCTTAACTAGCTTTTGCTCGTTCGCGTGGGATTTGGTCTGCCACATTAAGTTTCGTAACAGATTATTTCACATAAATATATATTTTTAATGTACAAACAATCTTACGGTACATCATCTTTATGTAACTTCAATGGTTTAGGCAGCGTACGCCAAGATAACTCTCAGAGGCCAGATTTTTTGCTGACATTATATTAAGACCAAAACTATATAAAACTATCACAAATTGTAGCCTATATGTTATTCTGATATATAACCTATATTACTGTACAGTTTCATCCAAATCCGTCCAGAGGTTTTTTCGCGAAAGAGTTACAAATATCCACACAAACTTTCACATTTGTAATATTAGTAGGATTTTACAACTTTCTGGTTGATATTTTTTATGCCAATTTAAATGGAACCAAGTATGAAGTATACCTTTCAAAATGAAATTAAAAACTTTCAAATACGTTCATCACTAACGGACTTATGAGCTAACAAACAAAAATGAGAAAAAATGAATTAAGAACCCTTTTCTTTTTTGAGATGAAAATAAGTATCACAAACTTTGAAAAAATCGGAGTTCACCCGTAACGTCCAGACTTAAAGCCGACCTCAATCTAAATTGGGTAAAAGGCTCGAAGGAAAAAGAACGAGGATTACACACGACTTGAATACAGTTTCTCAAATTGACAGATTTATTTTTAGCATCATTAGGTATTTATATATTCACCTTATGTGATCTATTTTCGCTTATAAAAACCCTTTTAAGCGTTAACGTACGCTGAGAAAGGATTTTGTATAATAAGTTAATTATTGTTTATATAGGTAGGTACTTATATACATATACTCCAGATTTCACTGTGTTTTATTGTAATCATGTAATATATTTACATATAATAGACATATTGATAAAAAATAATTATTAGATAACATTATTTTTGTGCCAGGTAAGTACTCACGCCTCACAGAACTGTGAATTGAAGTTAATTATGTGTGAGCCTTGATTCTTATCCAAATATTTTTGTACAGTTGAAAAAAATTTAATCAAGTAACTTCATTGTAATACACTAAAGTATGTACTCGAACACATAATCATGCCGTCGATTATCAGAGTCCAAAGTCTTCAAGTCAAATAAAAAGCGACTGTAGTTTCTGTGAAGATATAAAGTTATTCAAAGTTAAAGTACCGAAAGACCCGAAAAACGATTTCGAATTTCTTTGAAGCTGTCTCATGGCCCTTATTTATTAAATAAAATTAAGTTTGAAAGTTACAGTAGTGCCTATCTTAATTCTTAGAAGTACGTAAACGATAAGTATATTATGTAAACCTTTTACTCTTTTGAATTGTTTTATATTGTGTTGTATTGTTTTAATTCGATTGGATATTTCAATGTCAAATGCTAAACGAAGTCAACTCATAACTGTATTATGCTAATTCTAAATCAATAGTCAACAGTTTCTTTGGTTATATTACTCGAGTGTAACGCCATCCAAAGCTATAACGGTGTTGTTGCACAATTCTGTCTTTCATTGTTACGTCAGTCGAGCATTACGTGCGTACTGTTGTACAAACGTATTTGAATATTACGTCAAGTTTGTAACTAAACCTTTTTCATTATGACTTTTTGTTACAATTTATTTAAACGACAGACAAGAACCAAAGCGATCATACCGTAAGTGTTAATTGTTTTTGTGCCACAAAAAAAAATAGACTGCGCAACGTTTCCCAAATTAACATTAATATCGTAGAGTGAACAAAATGGTGCCTATCAACTCCTATCATTTTTGAAGTGGATAGTAGAAGTCAATAATAAATAAAACAGTCGGGTAAGAGGCACGGAGGAACTTTCCGTTATTTTAAGCCTATGAATCTATTGAAAACTGACTTGTGAATTGTAGAACAGTTAAGGAGTGGACAGTTTACGTGGACACGACATGCGTCACAACCATTTAAAACAGCAAGATAAACTCTATGAACAATATCAGTAATGCTGGCAATGATAGTGCTAGACATCTCTAATACTGGAAGTCTCCTGTTTCTAAGTTTGTTAAATGTGTAAATATTATATAATATTATATTAACATCCGGGACGTCTGATTCTAAGTTAGGCAAAGACTGTATCACAACAACCAGACAGCTGATAAGCATACTTATATATTTTTGAACACTATTACTATAGATTAACTACTATTACAGATTAATTAGACACACCCAGACACAAAATAAATAATTGTGCTCTTCATACATAGATGTGTCCAAGATGGGAATCCAACTTCTGGTTAAATAGTCAGAATTATTAACCACTGGACCAAAACGTTCGTCATATGGTTTGAGAAACGGCTTAAAAATAGATTATAATAATATTACAACAGAGACTTGGCTGACAGATTGCGTGTTACAGCTTCAAGGTGGATAACTTCTAGATCTAGTGAAGCGAATATCCGTCTAAACATATTTTAGATTGAAATGTGTTATTCGTTAACGAAATATTGCAGCAAAAAGTGAATATGAAGATTTTAATTGCACATTCAATTTCAATTAAAATTATTCGCTATCTATACATACCACCAAAATATATTATTTTGAAAAACAATTGAGATATTTTCATTTCTAGTTGGATACGTTATTTGTATTCAGTTGGAAATGTTAATAGGTATCCACTGAAACCACACATGAAAAAAGGTATTAGCTCTGGTAAATTTGGTTGTGAAATTCAGAATACATGAATCACACAACAGATTATAGGTAAGTTTATTGGTATCAAATAAGCACTCAAGGACTTAACAAGTAGCTATAGGTGCTATAATGGTCACGTTAAACTTAAGTTTCAAAAATAATGACTATTTTATTGTAAAGTTTTATTTCAGTGTCCTTGCTTTGAAGTAGTTTTTGTTTCGTTAAAATATTGTACTTACGTTTATTATTTGTATCTTTCTGCGACGTCATTAGTTTATTTGATAAAAATTAAATATATGAGAATTGATGCTATGACGCTATGTCATTTATTTAACTTTGAGTTACCCGACTTTAAAGTCATGTTTATTGTCGTGTCTCGTGTGCTGACGGCCTATGAATACAGGTTCACTACCTCAAGTCTTCCCATTGACACCTAAAAGGCGACTAAGGGAACAAAATATGCAAGACAACATCACTGCAAAAAGAAAGAATTCTTGAAGCAAATACTATAACAACCCGTCTGGCCGTCTTAGTAGGCCAAAACCATCTTACTAAGGAGAGGCCTATGTCTAGCAGTAGATTGTTAAACTTTACCCAAAATATTCCAATTATGACGTAAGTATATTCCTAGTAGGTAATGTGAGATTAATCACTTTTCAAGCTTCAATGTTAATTCTGATATCAAGCAATCAAAACATTGTAAAACCCAAATAGGTGTCAAAGTATTTAGTCAATATGATAGGTGTATAAAACCCCAACAATACATTCGGGTAGGTGTATAAAACCCCAACACTTGTGCTTCTGAATGAAAAATCGATATAAATTAAATTAATACTTTATTTGCAATCTATATAAGTGAAATCAGTGTTAATTACAGTAATTTGCTCACACTCACGTTGGCAGAGCTATAGATGTGACAACAACATCTTTAAGTTTATCCACCTGTCAGCCGCTCGCTAGTAATTTACAACACGAAAGACAAGAACACTGATATAAGAATGTCCCAACTAGCTGTCATTGAATCTGCACAGAAGAGTCTGGAGGAAGTATTCACAAAACGAATGGGTGAGCTTGAGGCACAGATACAGTGCAATGCACCAGCTAAAGACACTGTTGGTAGACTTGCGGAAGAATTTAGAACCTTCCGTGAGCTTATGTTCAGCATGCTGGGCTTGATACGAAAACAGATAGATGAGTGCTCTAAGACTGTCGACATTATTGAAACCAGACATCGACGGAAAGCCCTCATCTTCACCGGAGTTCCCGAAGTTGACAGCGAGAATTGTGTTGAATCGGTCCTCGGTCTTCTTCGTGGTAGGCTGGATCTGCACTATACTGCGTCGTCCATCAAAAGTTGTCACAGGCTTGGCAGTCCTAAGAAGGATCACAGGAGGCCTATACTGGTGAGGTTTTCAACCTTAGACTTCAAATCTGCTGTTTGGAAACTGAAGACTAAGCTCAAGGGCACGAACGTCACTGTCAAGGAATATTTAACCAGGACCAGACAGTCTGCATTTGCCCGGGCTCGACTCCACTTTGGTGTCAGGGGTTGTTGGACTCAAGAAGGTGTCATAGTCGTCAAGGTGCCGGATGGGGGCCGGGTTAAGATAACCTCTTTGGCCGAACTGGAACCGTTGATTCAGAAACATCCAAATGCATGTACAGCGAAGGGCAGCAGTCCATTGGGTGCCAGTAGTTTGCCGAATATCACCAAAAATACTACAAAGAAAAACTAACTTCCAGGTTTCTATAGTATTCAATGCTTCTTAAATCTATTTTTCAAGGTCGTTTTATGTAAATTTCTATTACTATTTTCTACCTTCATTATTTTACAATGTTATAGTAACAACAACAAAACTAGGTAATTAAAGTGTCAATGTTTGTCAGTTGACGTTTAAGACTACAGTTCTTTAATCGATGCGTTCCATATTCACGCATATTCTCGTATCGATCATCAACGTCTTTAAAACTATTACTTTTCACTTTTACTTTAAAACTGACCTACTTTGTCGAATGTTATATTATATGTTTTCTCACTTTTTCAATATTATTTTCTTGCTATTATACTCCAAAAATGCTAGTGTAAGCCGGCGGGTGGTGCATTGACGTGAGTATTGAATTCCTTCATTTGATTTAACAACTTTGATTGCTCGTAATATACGTTATCAATAATATTACTTATATTTATTTTTTAATATTTATTTTAATTTATATTCTGCATTATGACTGATATTGACCCCTACTACTCCGCCAGCGGCTCTGAAAATTCATCAG
This sequence comes from Hypercompe scribonia, assembly GCA_949316085.1. NCBI lineage: Eukaryota > Metazoa > Arthropoda > Insecta > Lepidoptera > Erebidae > Hypercompe > Hypercompe scribonia. The sequence goes on from OX438970.1 coordinate 21,746,779, forward strand.
CTAATGAAAGTTTTACTTCGGTAACTGATACCCTCGGGGATATATTGCGCAGTATTTTTAACCAAAAGTGTCCACGTTTGTTTAACGTTTGCCACATAAATGCTCAAAGCATACCGAGTCACTATAGCGACTTATGGGAAACCTTCAATGGTTCAAACGTGGACGCCATATTGATTTCCGAGACATGGCTCAAGCCCCAACTTCTTTCCACTTCTTACTCCCTACCAGGCTATGTTCTCATCAGGAACGACAGGGTAAACAAAAGGGGCGGTGGTGTTGCCATATATCTACGTCCTGACTTTTCTTATAATCTTGTTTTGAAATCACCTCCTGACTCACCCGCTGAGTATCTCTTCCTTGAGGTTTCTGTCGGAGGAACCAAACTTGTTCTAGGTGTCGTATATTGTCCCCCGGCTACTGATTACTTCACCGTATTCGAACCGGTTTTAGAATCTTTGGGGTCCGAGTATGAACATCACGTCATCATGGGCGATCTCAATACTGATCTGCTGTGTCACAGTTCCCCCCGCTGCCGTAAACTGCTGGACTTACTCGAATCTACATGCTTACATAGCTTACCGCTTCATGCCACACATCACAACCTAAATGGAGAAGACACCTTGCTTGATCTTATAATTACTTCGTCCCCTGAAAAAGTTTCATCGCATGGCCAGCATCCAGCACCTGGTTTCTCACATCATGATCTAGTATATCTTTCGTACATGATTAAAACGCCAAAGCCTAAACCGAAAATGATGTCCAGGCGCTGTCTTGGACGTATGAATGTGGACAAACTCCGAGAAGATGCTTCCCACATAAACTGGGAACCCTTAACGAGAGCTGTCACTATCGACGAAAAAGTTCAAATATTTAACGAAAACATATTACGCCTATACGATATTCATGCGCCATTGAGGAATATCAAACTAAAATATCCTCCCGCACCTTGGTTGACAGATAGCATACGCAACGCAATGGGGAGCCGGGACCGAGCTTTTCGGCGTTTTAAAAGAACTAGAAGTGATGATACCTGGCTTGCCTACAAAACTGCTAGAAACAAGTGCAATCAGATGATACGTAATGCCAAACGCCGTTATATTCTCGATAACATTTCTACATCTTCTTCTGCCGACATCTGGAAGTTCTTGAGGACTCTTGGCATCGGTAGCAAGCGCCACGTGGATCTTCCAATGGGCGTTGCTTTAGATGATATCAATCGTCATTTCACCACTTCTATTACCTTGGATCATCAAAGCAAAATCCAAACTATCCAATCCGTGGCCCGCCTGCCTAGACCTACTATAAACTCCTTTGACTTTTCTCCAGTTGCATCAGAGGATGTCCGGCGGTTTCTTATCTCTATCAAATCCAAAGCCACCGGTAATGACAACATTAGCCGTTTTATGGTGACCACTATCCTGGACCAACTCTTACACGCCATCACCCACATAATTAACTATTCCCTTGATTCCAACGCCTTTCCCTCCTTATGGCGCAAGGCTTATGTACGTCCACTGGCAAAAGTACCTAATCCCTCCCTCCCTTCCCATTTCCGTCCAATATCCATTCTTCCTTTCCTGTCCAAGATACTGGAAGCCTGTGTACATAAGCAACTGTCTCACTTCATTCATCAAAACAACTTACTCAATAAGTATCAATCGGGATTCCGACCCGGACATAGTACAGGGACAGCTTTGCTCAAGGTAACACTTGATATTAAGGCAGCAATGGAGGAAGGCAAAATAACTGTGCTAGCTTTAATTGACTTCTCAAACGCCTTCAATGCTGTGAACCATGAGATTTTACTCGCAATACTTGCCTACTTCATGATTTCCGATGATGCACTGGAATGGTTTTCATCCTATCTTCGTGGACGCCAGCAGTCTGTCCGAACCGATAATTCGTCATCACTGTGGGCCGAACTAGACTCTGGTGTACCACAAGGCGGTATTCTTTCCCCTCTTCTCTTTTCGTTATTTATCGACTTCATAACTCACCAACTTCGGTGTTCGTATCATCTGTATGCAGACGACCTGCAGATCTACTCACATGCGAGAGTTGAAAACTTAAACGAAGCTATAATCAACATTAACCACGACCTAGACACCATAAAAAACTGGTCCAGCAGTTTCGGTTTAAACGTGAATCCGAGTAAATGTCAAGCAATCTTCTTAGGGAGTCCCAGAATGACGGGTAGAATTGATCCTGACGCCGTCACTGGGATCATATATGACGGTACAGTATTGCCCATCAATCTATCGGTTAAGGACCTCGGCTTACATATAGACAGAACTCTGAATTGGCATGTTCAGGTAACCAATGTTAGTCAAAAGGTCACGAATATTTTACGTGGCCTTTACAGACTAAAAAACTTTCGCCCCATAAAGATTAAGATTATGCTAGTGCATGCCTTAATTTTGCCAATCATCGACTATGGTGATGTGTGTTACCTCGACCTGAATGCAGATCTGCTCAACAAATTAGACCGACTTCTCAACAATTGCATTCGGTTCATATTCAACCTACGTAAGTATGATCATGTATCCACTTATCGGAGGCAACTGTCATGGTTACCTATTAGACAGCGCCGCCGCTTGCGAGCGTTGACTATGTTACACTCCCTCATCCACTCTCCTAACCCACCCACTTACCTAACCACTCATATACAATATCTCTGCTCTAATCATGACAGAAATCTTCGGTCCTCCGATAATCTCCTCCTTCTCTGCCCATCACATAATTCCCATATTGTCCATTCTTCCTTTACTGTCCAAGCTGTAAATCTCTGGAACGCCCTCCCCTTAGAGATAAGAAGGTGTGTTAACCCATTAACCTTTAAGGTTAGAGTACGCAAGCTTTACGGAGACTTGTTGACGGAGTCATCAGAATAATTGCTGGCCTATTCATCATTGTACGAATATTTATGTATATGTATGTAGATATGTGTTTCCTTTTATTTATATAAATATATATATCATATCATATATATATCATTATGTATTACAAAATACAAATTACTTATAATATTTATATTATATTATATTAATTATTTATTCGCAAATTAAAAAGTCTACACCACTAGCTCTGATGTTACACCTGCTACACGCATCTCTGCATTACCCAAAGGTCGACTGGAAGAAAATGCCTACGGCATTAAGTCCGCCTTATGCATTGTAAGTTATTTGCAGAAAGTGTAAATAAATAAATAAATAAATATGACTAAAGTTGATTGAAAACGCTTCTAAATTTCTAAAAGGACTGTAGTCCTTAAAATATATTTTGATCTCTGTGAGAGTTGTCATTAGAGTCATTTTAGAACTTATGAGGTACATACGAGTATTAAGTGTGATTCTTTATATTTATGATGTAATTTATTTAAGTGGTGTTAAAAATGACACGTAAAGATTAAAATTATAGGTGTTACAAAATAAAAGGACTTGTTTAAAGTTACTTCGTTGGTTTCGTAGCCATCTCTCACAGATATTAAGCTATACGAGTATTTTAAGGACTGTGGAGTACAAGAGTAGTTGTTGTTGTAGTAGTTTGCTAAGTAGTAGAGCCACGCTGATTTCAGCACGAGCGGGCCAGTACTACCCTCCCATAGAAGACCAACCTAAAGCGCCAGCATCCGTGGTGTCGTGTTTCGTTGGTGAGTTTGAGACCGGAGGCCCATTGATGCAGGGATGACAGTTTTCGTGGTAACTGTGTAAGCCTTACACTGTCACGATGACTGTCATGCCTCTTACGTCCCCAAGCAGGATGTGAAAAAGCATCTCACAAGGCCGCCATAATGTGGGTCACCATACTGCATTGTTTGCATTCGCAATGAGTATGGTGACAACAACTCTTGGATTCTATTCATCCCTTCCGTCAGGCAAAGTAGAGTCACTTTGGCAGGTTCTTAATATAGAAAAAAAATATATAGAAGAGTATTTTATAATCTACTAGCTGACCCGGCAAACGTTGCTTTACCATGTAAATTATTTCTAAGTAATTTGAGCGGGATGAAAAATGATTAAATTACTAAAATGGCTATTAAAAAATAAAGGATGATCGTAGAAGGGTGAAAATTGAGGATTGTATGTATTTTTATATGTTGTATCATAAAAAAATATAAATTAAAAATTTTGTCTAAAAATTTAAAAAAAAATTTAGGGTTGTACTACCCCTAACATTTAGAGGGATGAAAAATAGATGTTGGCTGATTCTCATAGATACCGGATAAGCACAAAAAATTTCATCAAAATCGGTCTAGCCGTTTCGGAGGAGTATGGCAACGAAAACTGTGACACGAGAATTTTATATATTAGATTTATAATTATTTAGAACAATATGAAGACATTTAGTTTTAATTCTATTTTTCTCCTAACTTGTGTTGATGAATTTAAAAAATATGACAGTAAAGTATCATCGGTTTGTTCGCAAAAAAATTAAGATTTATATTTATAAAACTACATACGTAAATAGCATTGCTAAGAGAAGGACAACTTGAAATACCTTTTGACCTGTGTAAATCCCCTCGGACCGTCACTGCACTGTGGTTTGCAGCTTGTCTGCGAGTGGTATGTCAGAATCGAATCAACTAAAAGCACACGGCGTGCCTTTCCTCGTTCCTGTTTTTATTTTTCCTGGAGGCTGAGTTAGGAAAACGTGAAATAAATTTTATGTCAACCCAGCCAGCGGAGTATACCTAGTCTTGCCATAAATATTGTAATAAAGAAAAAAGAAAATTGTTAACTGCAAATAACATTTATTACTTTTACAGTGTGTCAGTTTAATACATAAATATAAAACAATTAAAAATATAAAAAGCTTATTCGAAGTGGTCTCCATTGGCTGCAATACAGTCCTTTAAACGATGAGGCCAGTTATCAATAGAAGCACGCACTCTTTCCATGGGAAAATTCTTCACTGCCAATCGTATAGATTGTTTTAGGGACTCCAAATTATCATGGCGTTTAGAGCAAGCTGTACTCTCTAAAACTGACCACAAATCATAATCCAGCGGATTAAGATCGGGACTAGACGACGGCCAGTCTTCAGCTCTGATGAAGTCCGAAACGTTCGATTCCAACCAAGACTGCGTGGACCGAGCTTTATGACCCGGCGCCGAGTCTTGCTGGAAGGACCATACTTGGTTATTGAACATGGTGATGTTAAGGGGCTTAACTACCTTCTCAAGAATGGTATCTTGATACACTTGTGCCGATGTTTTGATACCTTTTTCACAAAAATATGGCTCAGTCACTCCTTCATAGCTAACACCCCACCAAACCATCACTGAAGTCGGATAATGTCCACGTTGCACTCTGTCGACTAATTGGGAAGCTTCCTTAGAGCTTTGAGCATAAATACGGTCATTTTGTTTGTTAAAATGTTGCTCAATTGTAAAAATTTTCTCATCCGTAAACAAAATTTTTCTGTGACCTCCCTTTGCGTACCGCTTCAGTAGTTGTTTCGATTTTACCACCCTATTCTTCTTTAAATTATCAGTTAAGAAATGGCCAGTGCGTCTCTTATAGGCTGCAAGTCCTAAGTCATCTTTTAAAATACGCGACATGGTTCTAGGTGCTATCTTCATTTCCCGAGATAAAATCTTTTGCTTTCGGACAGGATTTCTTCGAATTCTTTCCCTTACTGCTTTGACCACCTTTTTCGTACGAACACTACGTGGACGGCCAGATCTTTTTCTGTCACAAACAGAGGAGGTCTCATTGTACCTATTAATAGCCCGGTACACAAACATTTTACTAATACCAAGTGTATGGAGAGTTTTAAAAATTGCATTTGGCTCCATACCTACTTTGTGTAATGCTATCACAGCGATTCGGTTCTCTTTATCACCCCACACCATTTTAATATCGCAAAATATTTTACAATGTATTGGCGCCAAAATGAGAAAACACAATGAACAATCGTATAAAAATGACAGATTCGAAATTCAAATGTAATATTTTTTTATAATTAAGTGTAACAGTATTTATGGCCAGACTAAGTAGTATACCAAAAACCTCCTTTCAAAGCAGAGGTCTAAGTCCAGCAAGTAAAAGCTCTTAATGATAACGATCATGATGAAAATTGATAAAGAACATATAATATCGTTTTAGAAAGCCTCTAAACTGTTTTAAATTTCATTTTATAGATTTTATTTCAAAATTTTTAAGCATAGAGAATGCGGCGGAATATATACGTGTAAAATCCATGCTATATTATAATATATACATTCACACATAAAATCACGCCTGTTTCCCTAGAAAGGTAAGCAGAGGCATATTAAAACCCATTTTTAACCAGTGTTTTGATCTTACACAATAGGTGGCGAGCTTGTTGACGCTAATCGCTGTTTAGTTTGCCAGAACCTCTTCCATCGATCAACAGGTGCTGCACTTGCAGGTGAGATTGACTAGGGGACCTAACTTCTTGGTGGGAACCTAATGCACCCATCCAACAAACATGTAGGTTATTTCTCTCAAAGGTAGAATGATACTCTTATATTAATAGACACAACAATAACAGAACCTTGTTGAGAGCCGGAGTCTGAGCTAGGTTCGAAACCTGTGACAGATCTCCAGTTCTCGCCTCTGAACGAAGAAGGGATACCCTAGTGGCTACAATTATTATATAACGTAACAAGAATCAAAAAGAGAGATAATTTATAAACCTTAGTGGTGTGCGTGTGTGTGTGTGTGCATGTGCCCATGCGTGTACGTGTGCGTACGTGTGAGTGTGTTTATATGCTATATGTAATGCAAAATAAACACAAATAATCCATACCTATCATCCATCTATTGTGCAAATTAAACTTTCGGTGCCATCGTACTCTAAGTCACATAGTTGTAGTAACATGTATTAATTTAGTCAGATATTTTAAAATGGTAATGCCAATGTTATGTGGCATTTTATATATTTGTGTTATTGAATGTGAATGTATGTATTTAAGTTATAATATTAATAATTATTACATATATATACCAAATGTTTGTAAGATCCGCAAATGTTTGTTTCGTGGTTTGGGTATTTTCAATGTGCATTATGTACGTACTTACAAAAAAGGTTTATATGCATTTATATCAATCGTCTAGTACCCAATGTACAAGCTCTGCTTACTTTGTGATTGGAGGGTGTTGTGTAAATATGATAGAATAATATATATATATCCGACCTGGGCAACGAACACGAACCTTTAAGTACAGCAGTCGCATATTCTGTCACTGAGCCACCGAGGCCGTCAAGTTATTATTCATCACTTTTAAATAGTTCTAATTTCTCATGTTAATTAACATCAAAACTGTTAGTTGGATCTATTATTTTGAAGATGCATTTAATTTAAATAAAAAGTTAAGAAACACGATTAAGTTGTTTTCATTATATCACTTTCACTTTATTATATTCGTCAAATTATCCTTTAGCTGCAATATCCTTCATAATAACCTTGTGATCAAAGCAACAGCTTCCTAGAAAAAGTCAGTATCGAGAAACAACAATATAAACTGTTTAAAATTTTTGTGTTTCAGTATTTTCTTGTACAGCTTATTAATGAAAATAAATGTTTAAAGGGTTAGCTACAGTAACCATCAATTCTCGATCTAAATACATTTTTTCTTAATTCTTTCTCTTTTACTAGCATTATGAAGGAAGCATATTACATTTCTAGATATATGTATGTACGTTATTATTACATATTGCCATGTTGGTCTACCGACTAGCATATGTAACTGTCAATCAAGAGGTCTCGGGTTCGATAACCGGGTCAGAGTAAATAGTTTTACTGAGTTTTCCTGGTTACCGAAATACTTAATAACGTCCCAGAATTTGGAAGTTGATGTCTGAACCTTCGTACCTCGAAGCTGTCGGCGTGAAGGGTAACTGTTCCATCGGATTGTGAGAGTGAGGGAAGAGAGGGTGCACCAATTTTCCTTACTCAGCTCGCCTCCGTTGAAACTGGCCGCCGGAACCGAAATCAGCTAAGTGTACATCATCATCACATAATGATAAATTAAGTATGACTTTTAGAAAGTAATGAAAACTAACTGAACGATACGATATAAGAATGCGCAAAAGGTAGGATGATGCTCAGAAACAAATGTTACTACGACTATTGATATTTCGACGTATAAAGTACGGTAAAATAAAGAACTTGAACCACATTTGCTTCAATATTGAAATCTATTACCCAGGTTAAAGTGCTCGGCTTCACACATTACACTTCAAAATTTATTCATTGTTTCAGATACTTTGTGCAGTTTGAAAGCCACGCAATGCTCGTTTAGGCTGTTACTCATAGTCTGGGTGTCGTAATAGCAGCTTTTCCCGAATCCCTCCTGAGTGGCATATCGTCTGGTTTTAGTCGGGCCGATTCCGTCACCCCCCTTCCCCGTAAGCCCCGGGGGTGGTGAAAATAAAAGAAAAAAAAAGATTATTACTCGTATTACTCACAGAACAAAGGAAAATGTCAGACTTGTACTGTACTTGACTTGTATGGGACTTTTGTAATGCTTTGCGGATCTTATCATTTTTGTATTTATTTGGTTGGTAACAACACCGACAATAGCATTTCAAATTTTCAGATTTTAATGCTTGATTTTAAGAGTTATTTGTGTTTACAATTTACATAGGCTATACTAAAGTCGACACATATGACAGTTGGCTATCTGCTATAAGTCAATCCAGTTTTCGTATAACAAGTTCTCTTTACTTTGATACTAGATGGCGTTGTGTGTCAGATGTCCAAAATATATATATTATAAATATGAGACTGCCTCGGTGGCGCAGCGGTAGCGAATACGACTGCTGTATTTGAGGTCTCGGGTTCAATTTTTGAGTCGAACCAAATGTTTGTACGATCTACAAATATTGTTTTCGAAGTGTGGGTGTTTTTCATGTATGTACATATTATACATATTACATATACAATGTTTTACATATACATTGTTTTTCATGTATGTACATATACATATTATTTACAAAACAAAGTAGGTATATTCTATCTCTTGATCTAGTTCTCATAGTACAATCTCTGCTTGATATCAGACTAGATGACGTTGTGTGTCAAATGTCCGAAGTATTTGTTATTATTATATATATTGCATTATGTAGGTATTCGTATAAAGTAATTGTAGAACTTATTGTATTGTATCATTGAATAATAGAGTAATTGTTTTTAACATCAGAATTCAATTATGAATTAGTAATTGCTTATTACAATATTATTAATTTTTAATTTGGTAAAAACTTCGCATTAACGAAGGTAAATCCTAAGTTATTAATAATAAAATGACAGTTACATAGATCTATGGTATATAGAATATCACAGCGCATAATAAAGTACCTTAAAAATAATATCAGAATCAGTCAACATTAAAAAAAGCCCACAAAAAATATAAAGTCGCACACGATAAACTAAAATTAATTATAATTAGCTTTTTTTATAACTTTTTATGTTGTAGTAGTACATGATATTTCAATTACAAGTATACGTATTTTTTGCGGAAAAGAATATTTTTCTGCCGCATTGTTTATTATTTCTAGGATTTTTTTAAAAAAATACATATTTTTTTCAGTCTGTTAATATTTAACGATAACTTTTTTAAAAAAAGATATTCCAAACATTATATTTACATGTTTTATTGTACAGTAGGATGTGTTAGCGATAAAATTATTTAAAAAGCGGTAAATGTATTATTTCCTGACATTTCGAACGGGTTACACCGCTCGTGGTTACGGGTATCACCAGTAAATCAATGTGAATCATTCTTGTAATAAACAATACTCAATCTAAGATTGTAAACAAATAATTGTAGAACATATTGATAAGGAATATCAATGTTTTTATACGTAATATTGATAAATTATCTTAAAGTGAAGACATACAAGGCGTATTTATTGTCAATACCCTTTTCGGTTTTTATACATATTTGATGTCTAAATTAAATCATAATTACAACAACATTCAAAGTGTACTAAAACAGACATTAAAAACTACATTTCCTTAAACGATCGCAGCTCAAGTAATTAGCAACAACCTCTATTATTCAATTTACTTGATTTGCTTGATTTTTTAATCAATTTACTTGATTTTTTACTGTCTCGTTCGGTCTATCGGTTAGCGTATGGGACTGTCGAGCAAGAGGGTTCAGGTCAATTCCCGGGTCGGACCAAAACGTTTTAACAGCCCGGAGAAAATTTAGCTCTTAACACCCGGGCCTCAGAGGGCATGTTAAGCCGTTGATCCTGGGCCTGGTTTTTCTCTGATCGTGTTGGATAGCCGCCCCATTGGCTTGTGAAAGTGAGGGAACAGAGAGTGCACCTATGTTTTTTTCTGGGTACAAATATCCAAATAACCAAAGCTGGCCTTCGTTGAGACTAGCTAGCGTTGCCGAAAAGGGCTAGGAGTCCATCATCATTATTTTTAAACGTCAATATGCTCCAAATGTATTCTTTAACCTCAAAATTTTAAAGATAAGAAAATAGGAAAAGAAGAGGACATATACAATACATCATGATCTAGATAAAGAGAGCATACAATTGTTATTAAAGTTTTCATGGGGTGCGTAGGGTTCCCACCAAGAGCTTAGGGTCCCAAGTCAACCTCACCTGCTAGTGGTGCACTTCTGGCAAATAAAATATCCCGACTAACGGCAATAGACTTTTTTTTTTTTCTTTTTTTTTCGGGTAGGCAGTTAAAAAGTTAACACACGCATTAAAGAGCTCATAAAGTATTAATTAATTTAATCACTAAATCTTTACAATTTCCACACAAAAAGTATATTAAAGTGTAGATCTGCACAGTGTTTATATGATCTAAGACCAGTATCCTATCCACCTGCCAGCAAAACAAAAACATAATTTCACAAGGAATAATTTAACTATCACTTTGAACACAACATCTATTACTATGTCTCAATTATCGGATATACAAGAAGTACAGAACAACCTGGAAGAGAGCTTTTCGAAAAGGATGGCTCAGCTTGAGGCACAACTGCATTCTGGTAGTAACAGCAAAGAGACGGTTGCACGAGTGTCAGAGGAATTCAGAACTTTCCGGGAACTGGTGTTTTCAATGTTGGGCCTTCTTCGCAAGCAAATTTCTGAGTGTGTGAAAGTGGTTGATGCCATGGAGACTCGTCATCGTCACAAATCGCTCATCTTCTTAGGAGTACCCGAGGCTATCGGGGAGGACTGTGCTACAACTCTACTTGCAGTTATGAATGAGAAGATGGGACTACATGATGTATCACGGCACAACATAAGGCACTGTCATCGCCTTGGAGCCCCCTCTGAGGAACATCGTCGCCCAATATTGGTGAGATTTGCTACCGCAGAGGTCAGATCTGACGTCTGGAAGTCCAAGACATCTCTTAAGGGTTCTGGTTACTCGGTGAGAGAGTTTCTAACCAAAATACGTCAGACTGCCTTCACCATGGCTCGACAACATTTCGGCATGTCGGCTTGTTGGACTCAGAACGGCAGCGTAGTAATCAAAGCGAGTGACAACAGCCGATATAAAATTACATCCACCGACGACCTGAAACCACTGCTAGTCAAATTTCCAAAGGTGTCATCCGGGAGCAAGAGTGATTCCACTAATGCGAGCTCAGATATTGGTAACAAAAGTTCGCGAAGACGCTAGTTGTATGTAACATCATTGTTAGTCATCTTGCAAATACAACGGTACTTTGATTTTGTTTACATGGTTTAGATAATCACTCTTGACGGTTGGTTTTGTGTATTGTACCTTCAATAAATTACAAAATTAACTTTTCGTACTTTTCCAATGATGTTTACAATTGTGTTGTGACAGTTATCGCACCTGTCAAATCGAAATTTTGCTCTTTGCTCAGCGTTCATTATTTATAACGGATGCATTCCGTTTCTTACAATACTTCGTTGGAATACACAGCAGTAGAGTGATGTTTAGCATAACCATTTGTACTCTTTAGATTATTATTTTTTATTTTTTACTTTTTTATATTTCACTTTGATTAGATTGTATAATTTATGGTCACGGGTACTTATTAGTATTTTGATAATTATGTTTTACCTTTCGTTTTGCAACAGTCTCATGTGTGTAAGCTGGCGGGTGGTGTAGAAATACTCACCGGTTTCGATCAAGGTAATTATAAATTAGACTTATAAATATATAATTATATCTATAAAATATATTATTATTATTTATTTATTCGTGTAACATTTGTTACATTATATTGAAATTAAATATATATTATTTTATTGTGTACTCGTTTGTAAAGATGATGGATGATAACGATTTTTATTTTTCTGCAAATGACTCATCTGGAGACGAGAGCTTCAGTTCCCTACCTGACACCTTAGGTGAACAATTACGTCTGTCATTTAACAATCAATCTCGAGCGCTGTTGAATGTGTGTCATATTAATGCTCAGAGTATCCCCAGCCACTTCAGTGAATTGACTGAAACTTTCTCTGACAATAATGTGCATGCCATCCTGATTTCGGAAACTTGGTTAAAGCCGCATCTTGTTTCCACCGCTTATTCACTCACTGGTTTCGTACTCATTCGAAACGACCGGCTTGAGCCGAGGAGGGGCGGTGGGGTTGCCATCTACCTGCGTGAGTGTTTACTCTACAAAATCCTAGCCATTTCCACTTCTGATCTTTCTTCTACTGCTGAATATCTTTTTCTTGAAGTCTGTGTCAAGGGATCTAACGTCTTACTAGGGGTCGTTTATTGTCCCCCCGCTGTTAACTACTTCTCCAGCCTGGAAACAGTTCTGGAATCTTTAGGGTCAGAATATTCACACCACATCATTATGGGCGATTTTAATACTGATCTCCTGGCATCTTGTTCGCTCCGTACTCGTAATTTGCTCCATATTATCCAATCCACTAGCCTTCATATCCTCCCCCTTCAACCAACTCACCACAATATTGAGCACCAGGATACTTGGCTTGACCTAATGCTCACCTCCGCTCCATACCTAATCTATTCCCATGGTCAACATTCTGCTCCCGGATTTTCTCATCATGACTTGATTTTCCTCTCTTATATCCTGAAACCTCCTAAATCCCCTCCCAAAATTCTGCATATCCGTAGTTTCAGACAAATAGACGTCGAAAGACTGTGTACAGACGCTTCTGCTTTAGACTGGACCAACTTGGCAACAGCTACAGACATTAATGATAAGGTCAGTATTTTTAATGACACTATTCTGAAATTATATGATAGCCACGCACCTGTGAGGAGAGTAAAGTTGAAGCGCCCCCCTGCTCCATGGATGACGGCGGAAATTCGAACAGCTATGAGACTCAGGGACCGTTCTTACAACAGATATAGGAGGAACCGCTGTGTGGAGAATTGGGATCTTTTTAAGACTGCTAGGAATCGGTGTAATCAGGTGATACGTAACGCCAAACGCCGCCACATAATTCATAATTTAGAAACCTCTTCAATTTCCAATATGTGGAAATTCCTTGGAACGCTCGGCATTGGAAAGCAGCAATGTCCTGAGCTTAAGACGACAATTGGTTTAGATGATATCAACGTTCACTTTGCAACCACACCTCAGATGGATTATCAAATCAAAAGTCAAACCTTGAGCTACATATCCAGCTTAACGCATCCAGACATTAATTCCTTTGATTTTTCTCCAGTATCTCCTGAGGACATTAAAAAGATTATCCTGTCCATTCGTTCCAATGCTGTAGGATGTGATGGCGTTAGCCGTTACATGATCGTTACTATCCTGGACCACATCCTTCCAGTAATATCTCACATCATTAATTTTTCACTTGACTCTGCAACCTATCCCTCACTCTGGCGTAAGGCCTTCATTATCCCTCTACCTAAGAGAACTGACCCCTCGCTCCCAGAACACTTCCGACCCATTTCTATACTTCCCTTTCTCTCTAAAGTCCTTGAAGCCTGTGTTCATAAACAACTCTCACAGTTTGTATATGAACATAACCTCCTTAGTCCGCTACAATCTGGCTTTAGACCCGGTCATAGCACAACCACTGCTCTCCTCAAGGTGACTGGTGATATTAGGGAGGGTATGGAGAACACCAAAGTCACAGTGCTGGCTTTGGTAGATTTCTCAAATGCCTTCAATACCGTTTGCCATGAAGTCCTACTGGCCATCCTCTCCTATCTCATGATCTCCTCAGAAGCTCTGGAATGGTTCTCTTCCTATCTTCAGGGACGTCAACAGTGTGTCCACATTGATGACTTATCGTCGAGTTGGTGTGAACTTCTCACTGGTGTCCCTCAAGGCGGTATATTATCTCCCTTATTATTTTCAATTTTTATTAATCTCGTAACCCAACACCTTCAGTGTGCGTATCACCTGTACGCTGATGACCTACAAATTTATACATTGGCAAGAATTGAGAATATATCAGAAGCCGTAGAGAAAATCAACAAAGACTTAGAATCTATAAGGAGTTGGTCTACCAAATTTGGTCTGTCAGTAAATCCAACTAAGTGTCAAGTGATTGTCGTGGGGAGCAAACAAATGCTCAGTAGGTTGGACGTGGCAACTATCCAACCTGTTGTTTATGACAACCTGACTATACCTCTGAGTGCAGTAGTTAAAAACCTGGGCCTATATATGGACTCGTCACTTGATTGGCGTGCTCAAGTTACACACGTGAGCCAGAAAGTTACCTCGTGCCTCCGTGCGTTGTATCGTTTAAAAAATTTTCTCCCTATTAAAACTAAGGCTACGCTTATGCAGTCCCTAATTATTCCCTTAATCGATTATGGTGATGTGTGCTATTTTGACCTGAATGCAGACCTCCTTAACAAACTCGATCGCCTTCTCAATAACTGCATTCGATTCGTTTACAATCTTCGCAAGTATGATCATGTGTCTGCTTTACGTTCCCAGCTACAATGGCTCCCAATTCGACAGCGCCGTAGTTTGCGTGCACTCACTTTTCTTTTTTCGTTCCTCAACTCTCCATCGCTACCTGAATACCTTGTTCCCCACTTCCGTCTCTTATGTTCCACCCATGATCGAAACCTTCGGTCAAAAAATAACATGCTTCTTCTATGCCCCCCTCATACCTCCAACTTTATCAATTCCTCCTTCTTTGTGCAGTCAGTTCTTCTGTGGAATGCACTGCCCGTCGATATCAGGATGTCCACAAATCGCCACACTTTTAAGGCGAAAGTACGTGATCTACTTAGAGATAATTTGGTGGAATCGTCTTAACGAGTACCCGAGTTAGTGTTTATATTTATATAGAATATTGTATTAATTTTATATACATGTATGTTTATGTATTGTTTATGTACTGTTTATGTAAAATAATATTTTATTAGTAATGTAAATAATATTTTATTAGTAAAAAACTTTATCATTTTACCTTTGCACCTACCGCTCATGTTTCTACATCACCTAAAGGTTGACTGGGAGAGAATGCCTCATGGCATTAAGTCCGCCTTTGTACAACATGTGCATCAAGAATAAATAAATAAATAAATAAATAGAGGCGTCACCTATTTTGAAGGAATAAAACTTTGAAATGTGGACGTTTAATGTAACTACCCTCCGGATCCTATCCCTCCGGAGAAACAGACTTAATTTTATATTATAAATGTATGTATTTTTAATTTAAATATATTTCAGATTTCATAAAAGTAATTATCGTTGGTTTTTCTTTTTATTAGGATACTGAGTAGTAATTTGACTTTAATGCCAGTTGTCACACGTTTCATATTTGCTTGTCTTATATTTATCTATTTCAAGCCAATTTCACGTCCTCGTCGACGTCTAACGATCTCAAAAATAACTAAAAAGTAACAAGGACCAATGACTGTAATTAACCTTTGCTGAATTATTGTTTTTTGTGATTAAATTAAAATAAACCAGCTACAGTTGCTAATTGGTTTAGTAATTAGTGGTTTTATATTGTATAGACCTCAATGCCAACAACAACAGCCAATGTAAATCCACGACACTTGTCTTATATATATTATATACGTACATTAAATTATAAGCTGGATATCAACTAACTACTAATAATTGTGTGATAATCACACATGTGAAGGAACAGGTGTCGTGCCCCTCCAGCACAAAGTAAGAATCACGTGATCATGCCTAGTGGCTCGCGGCCCAACGTTTAATGTTCGAGCGGAGATGTTTGCGAACTTCCTGAAAGCGCAGTTCCACCCGAATCCTGCCCGTAACGTGCAGCACGTAGCAGAGGTTGAGAGGAAGCTCCAACTATACTTTGAGCAGCCGATAGCCCCAACCGAGGACTCCATCATCTTTTCCCCAGGTTAAATCCAGCGGATGATTCGCCGAACACCTCTCCGTAAAGCATACGACCCTGACCGCGTGACCAATGAAGCCTTGCGTCGCCTACCTCCACCAGCGATCGTGACGCGGACGCGTCTCTACAACAGCATCCTTCGTACCAGCCACTTTTCAAACACATGGTCACTTGGCAGAGTCATTATACTGCCCAAGCCGGGGAAGAATATTCTCCTCCCTGGAAGCTATCGTCGTCGGAAGGATCGTCCCATCATGCTCCTCTCGACGTTGTCGAAGTTATTTGAGAAGCTGCTACTGCTGCACATGATGCTACACCTGCTGCTACACCAAAACACTCCACGACATACCAGCTCGCGCTGGACTGCACGACGTCGCAGTTGGGCGCAATAAGCGCGAGCGGGTCGTTGCAGTCGGTTTATATCAGGACGTCGAAAAATGGTGCCAATGTTGTTACTAAGATGCAGCGTACTCTAGATGCACTTCCCTATTGACTGAAGGACTGGAGACTAATGTTCGACGTGACGAAGACTCAGGCGTTCTCCAAAGGAAGCGTGACCCTACCACAGTTGAAACTTATTGGGGAGAACGTCGAGTGGTCCATGACGGTGAATTACCTCGGCATGACCATCGACCGCAGCCTCTCCATGAAGCCTCACGTCAACAACATCATTGCCCAGGTTCGTGTCGCTTGTTCCCTTTTGTGGCCCGTACTATCGTGAACTTGAATGGTGTAGGTAAATAATACACAGAGATACAATTTATATGTAGTTCCCCTTTATTGTATTACATCACACATAACAAGTTAGATACAAGCTAGAGTGAACTACGATAGAACAAGTAACAATGTGTAATATAATATATAAATAGATACTAACTATAAAACAGTTATTATTGAAGAATGTGTAGTCTTTATTAAATGAGATAAGACATGAGTGAGATGCGATTAAATTAATTTGTTGCAAATTGCACTTTAACTCATTTTACGGGAATCTAAAATAATCGCATGCTGAAACAAAGGTTTTGTATATACTGATGTTATTATAGTGTACCAGTACGTGCGCAAACACAGGTGCACCTTCTGTTCCCTCACTCTCACAATCCGATGGGGCGACTATCCAACACGACCGGGGAGAGATCAGACGTAGGACCGACAGTACTACGTGCTTCCCGAAACACGGAGGTTAAGATCCCATCTTTCAAACTCCGGGCTGTCATTTTTTATTGTCACATTAAGCATTTCTATAATCACAAAATCTCAATAATTCTATTCGTGGTAGTCAGTCAGAGTTTGTATATATTACGTCAATTATATTAAAACTTATTTCTTCAGTGCAAACAAAATCAGAAAGTATTTAAAATATAAATAGATTTTAACCGTGAAAGAACCACGCTTCGGCATCAATTAGTTGTCTCAATTGTAGTAGAAATCACGTGCGTTACACAATCCGCCGCCTCATAGAACTTCTCACGTGAAGGTAAGTGACTACTGCCGTTCATTAAAACCAACCTAACAGTAATTCAGGAGTCACAATTAGGGAAGAATTGGATCCACACATACAAATATTATAAAAAAGAATGAAGATAATGGAAAAGGTGGCTGAGTAATATATTTGTGTTGTACGAAATGGCTCTCTTAGTGTATATGTCGTCTAACCGACGTAGTGTACAATGCTATGATTTCAAGATATTATGCAACATTGCCAACAATCCCATTCATTATTGATATCGTCGAAAAAAATGTGAAAATAGTGGTTAAAGTAAACTTAAGTACACTGTGGGATTCAATTTTTTGATCTGTTATACTGCTTATTTACTTTTAGCTTCAGATGTAATCAGACACTTCCACGTGAGAATTTATGATGCGATTATAAAACAGATTGGCATTGAGAGATTTGATAAACTGTACAAATAATTCTGTGTTACTATTTTTGCTGTTTTATTCGACGTGAAAAGAAATCGATCTGACGTAGGCCAAGAATTCAATCAAATATGTGAAAAGTTTAGAAATAATATTACGGGCCTTAGATTTGGTACTCACAATCAGCCTCCAGAGGTTTAAGAGATGTCGACTTATTTAAGGAAAATATATTAATTTTTTCACAAGAGACCTAAAACTGTTCATTGAATTGCCTTCAGGATTAAATTAACCGACTTTAAGGCCCTTCGGTACTTAATAATCTGATATCTGCAAACGAATTTTGAGTGCTACGATATCCGCCCAATCATCTTGAACATCATCGAAATGGTTTGCCATAACAAGCGATTAAATTTATTTATACAACATATTACATGACAGTAACATAAAAATTGTATACCAAGTATATCCATAAAAAAGTGTGCGTAATATTCGCAAAAAATACAGTTTCAATGTATGTATGAGTGCGCTTGATGTTTTTTGTTTTATCTATTGTTTCATGACTTCTAGACATTTCTGCAAATCCATATTAAAAAAACAGTTTCACGCCTTATAAAGTACCGAGAATGAGATGCGGGTAAGGCAGTCTTTTATAATCTTGTTTTTTAGTTGCTATAATATAATACTGCCATGTTTTAAGCAGTTAGTATTTCTTGCTTGGATATATTAAAAAATAGAATATAATATTCGATATACGATTCACTTTAATCTCTGACGTTTTGTGCTCCTTAATACTTTTAATACATATAAGTTATAAATGTCAGACTGTCATGCTGATCGAATGATTGCAAAATAAGTGTTTCAAGGTGTAAAATTTGTGATTCTAATATTAAATCCTTAACGCTATATTAGATATTTGTACCTGTATTTATTTATTCATTTATTTATTTTATAAGACAACGCCTGCACTACGAATAAATCCCGTGTCACGGGGGACTTTACAAACATACAAGAAACGGACACAAAGAACACCCAGACTGAGAACATCAATTTATGGATCACACAAAGTGTTGCCCCATGTGAGATTTCAACCCACCCAACTCAGCGCAGTAGTGAGGGGCGTGGTGACCGCTTAAACCACTAGGCCCACCGTGCAGTCAAAATATTAAATATATGTCTTGCCATATTAAATAATAGTCATATTATCGACAATTTTTTATTTTTCTGTTAGTTTCTAGCTTTAATACTCTGTCTGTTATTACTTAAGGATACGTACTTCACGTTGGCGCTTCTTGGGGGAGACCTTCGTTCAGTAGTGAACTGTGATATGTTGATATGATTTGAAGTACATACTTAGCACAATGAAATAGTTTTAAGTACTGACTTTTATGTTCAATTACATGAAAAGTGAAAGCAAAAATAAGAAGTAAGGGCAGGTTATAACAGGATATATATTTCAACCGGACTGATCGTTTAAATGGTTTAATAAGAGTAGTTTTAAGGTAGTAGAGCCACGCTGCTTTCAGCACGAACGGGCCGTCTCAACCAGGGCAGTACTACTCTCCCACAGAAGATTAACCTAAAGCGACAACATCCGTGCTGTCGTGTTTCGTTGGTGAGTGCTAGATCGGGGGCCCATTGATGCAGGAGTGACAGTTATCGTGATAACTATATAAGGCTTACACGGTCACGATGACTGTCATGCCTTTTACGTCCCCAAGCATGGCGTGAAGAAGCATCTCACTAGACCGCCGTAGTTTGGGCCACCCACCGTATTGTCCGTATTTGCAGTATCAGACAGAGTAGTCACTTTGGCAGGCTCTATATTAAAAAAATTGTTAAAAAGCAGTTCATGATATTTGAAACTTAAAAAGTAAGTGGTGAACTATCTGCCTATGTCTGTGTACTATGTTGTACTCATAGCAGATATCGGACATGGCAGCCAGTCTCAATAAACACTAGGTAACTATGCAGAAGATATATAATGCACAAGTGTGTGAGCAAACATAGGTGCACTTTCTGTTTTCTCACTCTTACAATTCAATCGGACGGCTATCCGACACAACCAGGGAGGTCAGGCGCTGAATCGACGGTTTTACGTGTTCTCCTAGGCAACCTCAACCAAAACCTTAACTTCCAAACTCCGGGTTTTTACTAAGTAAGTCGATAACCAGAAAACTCAATAACCTTTTTGGCACGACTCTTTGATCAGTAATCACATACGCTTACCGTTTACCAAATCTGAACGTATACTATAACTAAGTATATTTATATATATAAAATAAGATACATTCATGTAGTTCTATTAACAGAAAAGAAAACAAATTGTAAATAATAAATTCAAAAACAAAACAATTTATACGCCTGAGTCTGATGACGAAGGACGAAATAAGGGATCCATCCAAATTAAATGTATATAAAGACGTACGTTTTAAGAATATTTGTATTGTATTTAATTTCGGAAAATATAATCGAATAACGTCCGATATGACATTAGCCTCGCCAAAAGCGTGTGAAAACAAAGCGACGGCGTACGGCGAGTGAGGAAGCCGCGGGCGCTTCGTCCGTTCATCACATCGGCCAGTGAGTGAACGTTTTTATGGTATGTGCGTAGCTTATTTTCGATTTCTGCAGAAATAATTTGTCTCAGGCCCCAGTAATGGGTGACCGATATTTACATCGTATCGTTTTTTGACAAAGAAGTACAGAAACGTATTTTAGTATCAAAATACAAAGCGTTACACTCGTACATTACATTGACAGTTTTTTTTTGTAATTCAAATTAGTGAATACAAGTCTAAAAGTAAATTAAAAGAAGAAGTCTTATGGTAGTAGTACGACGCTTTTATTCAAATGTACATATGTATATTACATTTCTAAGTGTCTCATGTAAATACGAGACATTTTTTATGGAATCTTGCTGGTTCGAATCATCTGAAGATGTGACTATATTTTTGGAATAATAGAATTTATTAAAATGTTGTTCGTTTAAAAATATCGTTAAGTATAATATTGTTATATTTAAGTTTTGTTAAATTAGTTGCTAAGTATATTGTCTTGTAATATTCAAATATAGAATCTTATCATTAACAAAGTTGAACAATCCACTGTTGGATATACGCCTCCCTTAGGAAGGCAGTTTTCCTTAAAATCTTATTGATACCTATGTATATTCGTATATTTTTTAAATCCAGCTTTGAATGTTTGAATGTTTGATAAATGAAATGAATGGCTTCTCTGATATGCACTGTAAATTATCAACCTTGCAGATCAGATATTATTCTACGGATGACTAACTCGTTAAAATATATATTTTTACGATTAAAATTATGGATTCAGTTAGAAATGTAATTGTATTCGAACCTCATGCCATGTGAATATTTCAAACATGTGACACTGAGTAGTGAGAGCGACGTTTTGTCGAGTCACGTTCTTCAATCACCATCAACAGCCTTTAACAGTCCACTGCTGGACTTAGACCTCTGATTAGCAAGAAGGTTGTGGCTAAGGTATAGGGTTTGTTTGTTGTTTGATGTTGTCTTACATATTTTGCTTCCTTAGTCGTCTCTTATAATACCCGGATGGGAAGAGTACGGGTGGTCACGTTACACAAACATAATGCGCCCACGTGTAACATTTGAATAAAGTGGAAACAACAATGATCGTAACTCGAAATCCATTTGCATAATTAAAAAAAACAAAAACAGTATATTGTAAGAGCCAGTGGTAATGAGATGTTGTACCATAAATTTATTGTTTTTGAATCCACGTAATGTTGACGGCACTACTACTTTGATATTGATTCAAAAAATTTCATGCTAATATTAACTTGCTTACGAACTTTTTAACACTTTACAACCTATAATTTAAATTTTGTTGATGAGCGTGAAAGAGTGAATTAAATACTTGTTATTCAACCACGCTCAGAATCAATTCATTACATTTAATCTATTGCTGGTGCTGTATATTTTGCTTACTTACACTAAGTGTTTTTCCAAACGACTTTGGACCGTAAATTAATAATTTTTAGTACAAATACCGGTCAATATCACATGAAACACCCATCAATGGGTTTAAAATTGATCCAAATGCATTCTGTTGTATAGTTTCTGTGGTAATATCTGGTCTAAGGTATGAAAAATGCCTGGTATATCAAACTAATTAAATAAAATTTGATCTTTTATTTTCATAATTTAATTAGCTTAATGGAAACATTAAGAAATATTAACTTACAATAGGGTATATGCACGTGACTCCAAAATGGACAAAATATTTTTTGTTTGTTGTCTTTCTTGGTAAAATGTCTCTACTACAGTGTAAACAGTTGGAAGCATATACATTATCAGATGTAGTTTTTGTGTTGTTGCCACACTGAGGAACGATACAATATTTGTAATAAGTTTTCTTTAATTTCAACACTTCGTTGTTGACATGAGTATAGTCTGTCGTCACAGAAAAACCGCTCCAATATGGCCGCATTTAAATCGTCCGAGAATTATAGTGATATTAATCTTTTTTTATCGTTTTTTGATTTATATTTCGAATATGTCACATTTTTTTAGCAATGTCCAGTAGAATTGTCCAGTAGAAACGTTTTCAAAAATTTAAAAAATATAAGCACATTCCCTATTGAACCTTTAAACATGTAATTTGTTAAAGAAAAAAAAATTATATCTAGGTCATTCTGTATCAGAAAAAGGAGTATTGCCGGACCCAGAAAAAAAAAAACAAGCTTATTACAAAATTTTACTATACCCGAAAATTCAGATGATATTAAGAGATTTGTAGCATTTCGCAATTACTTACGTTAGTTTATAAAATCATTTGCGTACGCGCACATTGGCGTGCAAACGTGATGCTGCCATTAAACAAACCTTGTAAATAAATCAACCATTTATTTGGTCTAGTGAATGTCAACAAGTGTTTAATATCCTCACCGTAGCATGTCAGTCACCAATTTTGTAGTTTATTCATAGCAGATTCTTCTAGTACAACAATAGGGTCTGTTATAAGTAAGAAAAAAATTGAAGCCCGTAGCGTATATAAGACATAGACCGTTAAATAAAGCTGAAAATAATTATCTAACTACTCAAAAGTAAGAATAAACTATAGTTATTTAGATCAGATAAATACTTTAGACCTTATCTTTACAGCAGAAAGTTTATAATAATTACTGCTCACAAATCTTCTAATAAAATACCTTTCAAGTAGATCACTAAAATTCTATTAGCTTTGGAAGTGTATAATTCTGATGTTGTGTAACGTTAAAGGATAACGTTATGGCTGATGCTTTACCACGAGTTTGTATGACGTCAGATGATTTGAACTGTTGTGATTTTGGCGACAAGAAGTCAACAAAGACAGAGGAGCAAATCGATTGACAGTAAAAACGAAATGGGTAATCCGGAATTTAGTAAATCAACTGATAAGGGGCTTGATCAAGTACGAGTCGTAGGTATACTAAACTATGATTCCATTGAAATGGTTCTTATAAGAGATTGTGAATTGAAAAAAGAAAAGGATAATAAGATGTTGATTTGCTCTCAATTAAAGTACAAAGATTTTGTACTTCAATTTTGATTTTAGATCATGTGGTAATTAAGATTATGTTGCAATAAATTATTTATTGATGAAGTTTGCATAGTAAAGAGTAAAGATAAGGATTTTATTAAAAAAGCATATGATGAAATAAAATTAAATACAAACTGACAGGGGTGACAGTTATCGTGATAACTATGTGACCCTTACACTGCCACGATGACTGTCTTGCCTTTTATGTCCCCAAGCGCGGCATGAAAAGCATCTCACGTGGACGTCATAGTGTGAGTCATCACACTGCGTTGTCTGTATGTATTTGCAATGAGTATGGTAATTACAACTCTTTGGGTTCTATTCATGACAGAGTAGAGTCACTTTGGCAGGCTCTTCATATAGAAAAAAACATTTGAATGATTTTCATTAACTACCCTTCATGCTGATGTGCATAGAATAATTAATATGGTAAAGAAAACAAACTACTCCTCAGGTTCAGAAAAGGACTTTCAAGCTTATGCGAAAAAATGTACTCATTGTTAAAAGAGGATACAGGTGGTGATCAGTTAAGGAGCCTATGTAAATAAGGACAACAGCTTCATCGCCAGGTTTTTTAGACAGAGATTATATACTGACCTTGTAATGTAAATTATCAAAATTTATCCAAAAAATACCACTTAAAAATAAGGAAACTGTTGCTGATGCAATTTGATTGATTTTATTTTCGTTTGTTTCTTAATTATAAAGAAGATACTAGTTCACACGACACGGGGAATCTGAATATAAGGTTTAGTGTTTACACAAAACAACATCAACAGCCTTTTACAGTCCACTGCTGGACATAGGCCTCTCCTTAGCAAGGAGGTTTTGGCCTACTATACCACGCTGGCTAGACGGGTTCGAATAGGGTTTGTTACAAGTTTTCCTTCTCTTTGTAAAGATGTTGTCTTGCATATTTGGTTCCCTTAGTCGCCTTTTACGACACCCCCGGGATGAATAGGGGTGGTAACACTAGTGTATTCTTAATCCGTCACCACACGGTAAATATATTTCAAACACAATTGACACAATTGTAAATATTCTATATCCCATAACCCAGGAAACAATAAATTATTATTGTTTGTTTGAGAATTAATTTTAAGATTTTTCCTCCCATAAATGGTAGCAACTGAACGTAGTACAGAGTTCATCTGCAATACAATAGTCTATCATCATCAATTTATTGGTGCGTTTAAAAATGATCATAAAAATCTAAATACATTTTAAGATTACGACGTGAAAATCATACAGATACATGGAGCCATTGCTTGCCAGTCTGGTGTTTAACTTCTATCATTTTCTTTTTTCTTTTTATTTTAAAAGACAACGCCCGCATTAGGAATAAACTCAGAACAAGACTCAGAATAATAATTTATGGATCACACAAAGTGTTGTCTCATGTGGGATTTGAACCCACAACACTCAGCGAACTGGAGAGCGGCGTGGCGACCGCTTAAGCCACTAGGCCAATCGTGTAGACATTACCGTTCATTCTGTAACAAATAACTTACACTCAATATAAACTGGTTTTTGGTAAACTTTATCAAATACTTAGTATAATTTGTAATGTCATAGAACTACTGCACAACGTGGATGATTATCTATTACAATTAAAATAGATACTGCAGTTAATTCACTTTAAAGTCAAAAATAATTATTCGTAAATAATAAAAAATAAAAACTATTTAATTGTACTAAGAAATTAGACAGATTGTAAGTTAGATCCTCTGTATAGTAAAGCCTTTATAGTTTTCGAGGATTTAGGTTTTGATGTTAAAATAATGAAATAGATTGATTTCATAAAAATAGAACTAGACCATTTGTGAACTGAAAAATGTTTTTAACCGTAAGTGTCACTGTGATGTAGCATATAATAATAATAATAAGAAGCATCTACAATATTCATACATTAAAAGAAATTATTATTTTTATTTTATCATTAATTTGTAATATATTACATTGTGTTATACAAAACAAGTGTAATAGCTAACATTTTTTTTTATCCCCGGAGGTGAAATATGTCAATATACATTTTTTTTTATCTTATAAAGACAACACCCGCATTAGGAATAAATCCTGTGTCGCGGGGGACTTCACAACCATACTAGAAACGGATACAAAGAACACCCAAACTCAAAACAACAATTTATGGATCACATAAATATTGTCCCCTGTGGGGTTTGAACCCACAATACTCAGCGCAGTAACGGCGTGGTGATCGCTTACACCACTAGGCCAATCGTGCAGTCAAATATTTAAAGTAATGTATGCTACCTAAAAGCATATAGTACGTACGATCATCTGCGATAAGTTATCGTTCAATAAATGTATGTCATATTAGTTGGACAGTGTTATATGGCGGACAGCTATCTAATACTTTATCCGGCACTGGTGGAACTATTCAAAGACTAGTTAGCCTAAATGTTCTTAAGTTTTAAGCGATTTTACACATATTCTATGTTATTTTATTCATCATTGTATACTGACCTTTACAGTAACTAGTAGTTAGTAATTACAACAGGTTTGAATTTACAAGGCTGTGTTCTCGTACGTAAGTTCGTAACGAGGGTTATATGAAATGTGAAATGAACGTATAAATAGATTTCACATTGTAAGCAAATGTTTAAAGGTAATTGAATTTGTCTTTAGATATATTATTATTTAGAATTTTTATAGAACCGCTTTGAATATTTAATACATAATCTTTTTTTTTTTGAAAATTCCGTTTTTTAAATTTTTCAACATCGCGGCGGAATTTACTGACATACCGGAAGCTGACGCAAAGAACACCTTGACTGGCGTGGACAAAGCGGCGAGGTGATCGCTTGCCATTGATGCACTCGTACAGAATTTAAAATTGAAATATCATATAATTGTTGAAATGAATACATCACACGGTGTCGCACTGGCTTGAAATGTTAATATATAAAAATGACATTACGTTTCAATCATCTTGATGAAATTGAAACAAATATTTGAATGGAATTGTTATTAAATGGAATTGTTTCTTTTACCTACAGTACAAAGGTGATAAAAAGGTCATCACACAATTATTTGCCCTGGGTGGACATCGAACCTAAGACGTCCACTCTAGCAGTCAGGCTCACTAATCACTCGTTTAACAAATCTGTCATAATGATAACAATTATATTTAATTTCACAGAGAGATTAGATAAAGATCTCTGTCATCTGCTAATTAAACATAAAAACAAAGAATAGAATAGAAGTAAATTTGTAGTCACATTTTTGTTCAAGATTTAAATTAATTGTTATATAAACAGAAATAAGTTTCAATTTCAACTTAAGTAATAATTTGCTTCAATAGCGATTCAAGAAACGATGGAAAATTGACTAAATATAAATAGCTGATAACAATTAAATATACAGAAATAAATATATTAATATCATCGTAGCTATTCTAGATTAATCGATAAACAAAATGTAGTACAAAATATAATTATAAATGAACGTTGACGGAGTAAAAGTAGAGAAAGGAGAAAGATAGAGATGGACCTTGTGAAGTAGGAGATAGCTAGAAAGAAGGCAAGCAATAAAACTGTATGAAGAGCCTGCCAAAGTGACTACTCTGCTTGATGGAAAGCATGAATAGAATTCAATATTTGTGGTCACCATACTCATTGCAAATGCAGACAATGCTGTATGGTGACCCACACTATGGCGGCCTTGAGAGATGCTTTTTGATACTCCACTTGAGGACGTAAAAGGCATTACAGTCATCGTGACAGTGTAAGGTTTACACAGTTACCATGATAACTTTCACCCCTGCAAAACGGTGTATAAAAGATAAAAACTCATTAGGCCAACCTTAAATTTGAGGACTACTGTATTTAGCACTGAAAACTTATTATTTATTATCCTTCAATAGTCCACTGCTGGACATAGACCTCTCTTTAGAAAGATTTTGATCTGCTATACCACGTTTACGAAACTGGTTGGTTTCAACACTGCATTCTCGTTGCAATGCTGTTGTTTAGCGTAATTTCTTCATGATGAGGAATATGGATGATTATCAGTGGTGATACTTCGTATTCTTTATTTGTCACCACACGACCGTAACCAATCTTATCATTACAACACAAAATTTAAGACAACAAGCGATTGATACATTTTTTTGTAAATTACCAAAAACAACTTTTTACTTTTTTAACTACCTCACTGACAATAAAAATTATCTCTGTATCAAGTAGTTTAGATTACATTTGTTCTCGTGACGATATGATCTAACCTGTAATAACATGACATACGAGGGGGCGTTTTTAAGTTCGCGGAATGGAGGGTATTGAGTAATAATAAAAACACAAAGTTATTTTTCTTTTTCTATATATTCCTCTGCAACACGAATACATTTTTCAGATCTTTCAATTAGTTTTTTTATTCCCTCGTAAAAAAAAGTTTTATCTTTGTCTGAAAAATACGCCGAAACCGCCTCCTTAACCTCCTCATCAGTTGAAAATTTCTTACCACGTAATTCTTTTTTCATTTTTGGAAAGAGATAATAATCACTCGGAGCCAAATCTGGACTGTAGGGTGGGTGATTCAAAATATCGAAGCCCACCTTATGCAGGGCAGCCAGTGCGACTCGGCTCTTGTGAACGGGAGCATTGTCATGCAATAGCAGGACACCTTTCGTTAATTTTCCCCGTCTTTTTTCTTTGATGGCTTCTTTTAACTGTTCTAAGATTGAAGCGTAGTATTCCCCCGTTATAGAAATGCCTTTATCTTTATAATCTATCAATAATATTCCTTCTGAGTCCCAAAAAATCGTTGCCATGAGTTTCCCAGCCGACTGTGAAACCTTAAATTTCTTGGGTGGTGCTGTGCCCTTTTTGTGCCACTGCATGGAGTCTTGTTTGGACTCGGGTTCATAATGATGAACCCAAGTTTCATCCCCAGTAACAATTTGATTCAATACGCCATCCTTGTCTTCATTGCAGAGGTCTAAAAACGCACGTGAACATTCCACGCGCTGTTGTTTTTGCAATGGCGTAAGCATTCTCGGCACCCACCGTGCGCTAACCTTAGTCATGCCAAGATGATCGTGTAAAATTTTAAAAATTGTTGTATCCGATACTCCAACCATTTCTGCGAGTTGTTTTTTTTTTAGTCGAGCATCTTCCAATACAATTTTTTCTACTTTTGCAATAACTTCTGGCGTAGTCACCTCAACGGAGCGCCCCGGCCTCGGGTCGTCTTCAAGTGATTCCCTGCCTTGTTTAAATAAACTATGCCACTTGTAGACCGTTGTTTTTCCTGGGCAAGAATCCCCGTAAACCGATGACATCTCATTGAGTATGGTTTGAACAGACTTTCCTTGCTTAGTAAGGAACTTTATCACCGCACGGAATTCAATTTTCTCCATTTTTTTCACTTCGTTCCCGATTAAAATACTTGGTCAACGATAGTTTAATTACTAATGATCCAATCACAACAAATTTTACTATGCAGACTAATTATGAGTCACTGAATACGGTAGGCATCAAAAGAGCGCGTTTACCCGCCTTTTTCACTGTCATTCCGCGAACTTAAAAACTTACCCTCGTATCTAAGACTTGTTGTTTATTTATTTAATTTCATGGCTATCAAAAAGAGTTTTAACATTATCAGATGAAACAAAGTATGTAATATCGCCGACTTTGTTGCTAAATTCACTAGAATTAACACCCTTTGTGAACGCTACTCAAAGGTTAGGCAAAATTTTGCAAAGTACAAGTGTTTTAAATTTATATGATTGATTAATGAGATTAGCTATTAAGTAATTAATTACCTTTGATACTTAATATTTAGTATTAAAAAAATAACTTTATTTTGTAATACTTACGATCATCAATCAAGTTTTATAATAAGCTATTAGAATTAATATTATGTGCGTCTTACATGAAATTAAAATTTAAATTGTGTGAAGGACATTTTTTTTTTTAATAGTAACATTTTATGCATAATTTATTTATTCAGTGAATATGATTTGTGTGTATTTAAATTTAACTTCTATTTTATTCATTTCTACAGTTGTAACTTCTAGAGATATGTAGATCGGTACATGTATTTTTGTATTAAAAGGTACACAATCTTCTTTTTCTGATGGTTTAAATAGTGATAGAATTAACACACAGCACAGCTTCTTGGGTTTTAAAACTACAATAGGTCCATCTATTTGTTTTGTTTTTTATTTTCTATATGAAGAGCCAAAGTGACTCCACTCTGCCTGATGGAAAGCATGAATAGAATCTAAACAGTTGTGGTCAAGTAGTTCAATTATAAGAAAACCAGCTTAACGCTATGTAGAAATCCAGCAATGAGTATAATATAAATATATATTTAGATCAAACAATATGGTAGTAAGAATTAAGACCTAAAGATTTATGTCGATTATAAACAAAATAAAAATATTAAGCTAATTGTTTATACAAATAATAGTAGCTAATTCTATTCAATTAATTAGGTCAAACATTTTTATTCGAATTTCAAAATTAATTTACTAATTATTTTCACGAATTATATAAATACAAATATTTCTTACATACCAGTGTTATTCCAAGATAAAAATGCTGTAAAATGCACTTAATACATCAGTCGATGTATTTTATAAATTCCATACACCATAATGGAAACACATCACACATTTATCAATGAGCACTAATTTTACCTTTTATTTGCCGTGTGCATTGTCACATGAACTTTATGTTTATACGGATAAAGTTATATTTGGTTTGAGTTGCTGCACATTTTACACCAAACGTCCACAAACGTAGCGCTGTGTTGAATACTTCTTATCTAAAGCAGTGATCGGTAAGATTTTCATTACTGTGTTTGTGGTGGGGATGTGCCGTTCAAGCATACGATGGCCGTGAATTACAGTGGCTTATTGTCATTGCTGAGGAATGTACAACATCTACGAGTACTATTACTATTTGATGTTATTAATTTTTTTTTAGAGGAAAGGTGTCCAAGCGATCAGACAAGTTGCATTACGGTAAATGATTACCAACCCCAGATATCATTAGACGTTGTTCAGCTCGATTTCCCAGGATCAGAAATGAGGTTGAGTGTTTCTCTGGTAACCCTTCATTTGGCGTCAGGGACCCGACTGGCCTGAAAAGAATAAGTTAAAGTAGAGGATGCAGTATATGAGTTCGAGAGGTAAGATACCCTTAACTATACTTGATTTTAGAGGTCACTTTTTTTATTTTTACACCTCAGTGTGATTAAATAAAATAGCTAAAAGATATATTGACTTGTCATTATGATTTGAAGCTTCCTCTGAAATTGTAATACAACTTGATTTTTTGAAAACGTCTTAAAACTTGTCGATCACCGTAATATGTGCTAAAACATTTACTACAATGCCTCGGGAAATGCTTTCGTATGTGAATTAACTTGATCAAAATGTAATTGTGTTATTTTCAACGCACAATAATTAGAGCGTAAACTGTAGATTTTTTTAATGCTGTGAAAAGTCGAGACGCCTTCTGTCTGAGCAGTATTCTGTGAAGTTAGCTCGTTTAAGTTGTTGACAAGCCTCCTCTGGTACTGTTGTATATGTTTTGTTTGTGCTAAATGTGGAAGTCGCCATAGTGATGTTAACCTGTAAGCCAGATATCCCTTCATTTCCATGCCAAAAGGAAACGTGTGTGATGAATATTATCCTTTTTTTTTCATCGTCTGAGTGTACTTTAAATAAAGGTATTTTTATCACTAGTCTAGCTATCAAAATACAAGTGTGTGAGATAAAAAATGTAGTGTTTCTTTTTTTACTAGGACCATATCGGGATAAAAGTCATTTAGAAGTACATAGTATTATATTTAGTAGTTTCTTAGTTACCGTTGTGTGACACGAAGTTAAATCGCCGATCTTGGTCTAAAATTTTCGCCAACCGTTCATAGTCACACGTAAGTTTCTGTAGACTTTTCAAAAAGGTATTTTTTATAATGTATCTGAGGTCGTATGCATGTAGTTGATGTTCGAAAGTGTAACATATTTTATATGAACGTAATCTATATGCTGTGCCTCTGTAACTCCTGTACATTAGGATCAACAACAAAGGAATTAATCAGAAGTTAATTTGAATAGTTGCAAATACAATATATGTTGGAATAGAAAAATGAGAAATGACTGCACGATCAGCGCTTTGGTCTGTGCGATCGGCATTGATCCAGTGCATGGTGGCCACGCTGCTTCACGCGTACGGGATCACCCACATAGGATAACAGTTTGTGTGATCCACAAATTGTTGCTCTGAATTGGGGTGTTCTTTGTGTCCGTTTTAACTATGTTTCACATGTTTCTGATACAGGAATTATCTTTTTAAGAAAAAAATTATCCAATTTTCTCGTTAGCAAAGTTGATGTTTATGAATGATGGGTTGCAGGAACAAATAAAAAAAAACAATAAAAATATAAACTTGTTATGTTGAATCATCACGATAGAATAAGAATTTTATATACTAAGTTACTGTATATCAAATATAAAGTAATTCATACAAATTCATTAAAACAAAATTGATATTAATTACCTACAAAAATTTAAAGTATTTGCAAAATACTTTAAAATTAATTTCTATAAGCCGGCGGTGAAACTTTCCATGTGGTGACTGATTAAGAATACATAGTGTCACTACACTGATTTATTTCGTGTGTGTGTGTGTGTTTGTGTGGCTAAGAGGTGGCTAAGGGAATGACATACCAACCCTTCTGGCCAGCGTGATATAGTAAGCTTAAACCTCCTTTTGAAGGAGAGGCCTATGCCCAGCAGTGGACTGTTCGAGGGTAATGATGAAGATAATGCAGTGAAACGAATTTGAAATTATTTTCGGTTTTAATTGGTTAGGAATTCATTTTCTTTTGACTCTGTCGCGGCAACATGCTATGGGTGTTTTCGATGTACAATATGTTTGTATTCACGAAATAAAGTATACATGTATTCTATCAGTCAGTCTAGTTATCACAGCGCAAGCTCTGCTTAGTTTGAAACTAGACGACGTTGAGTGTCAAATGTCTGAAATATATACTTATTTGTTTTTTTTAACTTACTGCACTTGATAATTTAGTCCTTCTTAGTGCACCCCACTTAATATTAAATGTTTTGTAATATTTTGAACGTAATATTAATTAAAGACAACCATATTTTGACACATATAAGTCGGCTCAACTGAACTCAACTCAACTGCTCAACTGCGGCTCAACTGAAGTTATAACACGAACTCACCAAAAAACAGTCTTAAACACTTTCTTCGTTACTTTGTACTGATAAGTTAGTTACACGGAGACCATCTCGCCCCACATAAGTTAATAAATAAATAAATAAGTAAATGTTTCAGACATTTGACACACAACGTCATCTAGTTTCAAACTAAGCAGAGCTTGTGCTATGATAACTAAGACTGACTGATAGAATACTTTTATATTTTTTTAAACAAATATATACATATTATACATAGAAAATAGCCGAACTTCGAAACAAATATTTGTAGAACACACTAACATTTGGTCCGACCCGGGAATCGAACCTGAGACCTCAAACACGGCAGTCGCATTTACTACCGCTGCGCTACTAAAGCAGTTAACGATTTTACGTGTAATTGAGATCTATTTATGCGTAATTCATATTGTCACGGCTACATTGATAATTTTTTAGATAGTCACAATTTAGACTTATTTGATACAGTATTTGCCTGGTTGGTTTTATGTAGCACCTGTTTATAACCATATTAATAAGGATTGAATTGGTCACATTTTCCTCGTATCTGAAGTAGGGATGACTGGTTCCAGCCATCATTTAGCTGACACTCAATTATCAACTTGATCGCCAGACAAAATTGTAATATCGTCAATTTAACTCAGGGTTAATGAATCATGCTTGTTCGTTGAACTTAACTTCTTAATTAACTTTTCGTTTTAAACAAACGTTTTTATTCGTGCTAAAGAACCTTTCTGCGTCGGTTCAAAATTTTCCAATACATCTAATATGTAAGGCTCTTTAAGTATTTCACTTAACAGTAACTCCTGATTGTCAACTTACACTTGTCAAAGTAATAGCCTCATTTTATGTTACTTGAGTGATTAACACAACTCTAACTAGAGTCAATTTTACCCCATTTAAAAATGTCGTTTCATTAGCTATAATTACAAAGATTGTGCTCTGTTTTTTTTCAAAATTGATGTTATTGACTTTAAAATACCAAGTCAAGGAAATATTTACATCCTTCAAGAGCTCCTCTTTTGCAATAATTGGCATGGCATGCAATTTTGGAGAATATTCATATTCTTAAGAATTGTTTATATCAATACTCGGTTAACATTTTTCTGAACGTAAATCGTTGGTTAAATGGCAGATTTTTTTTTCTATATTAAGAGCCTGCCAAAGTGACTCTACTCTGCCTGATGGAAAGCATGAATAGAATCCAATGGTTGTGGTCACCATTCTCATGGCAAATGCAGACAATGCAGTATGGTGACCCACACTATGGCGGCCTTGTGAGATGCTTTTTCACACCCTACTTGGGGACGTAAAAGGCATAACAGTCATCGTGACAGTGTAAGGCTTACACAATTACCACGATAACTGTCACCCCTTCATCAATGGGCCTCCGGTCTTACACTCACCAACGAAACACGACAACACGGATGCTGGCGCTTTAGGTTGGTCTTCTATGGCAGGGTAGTACTGCCCCGGTCGAGCCGGCCCGCTCGTGCTGAAATCAGCGTGGCTCTACTACCTACTGCGTGGCTCTACTTCCTAGTAAACAATGCAGTCTTATTTTATTTATTTCTACTTTACTTTGTCAATTACTATTAAGAACACATTAAACTCATCATATTTGACATTCATAAAGTGACATAAACATGACAGGTTACGTTCGGAAATACATCAGTAGATAACATAAGCGTGTTGATGATACTATGTTTACATTATCACTATTTGACACGTTTTATTGCACTGGTATTTTTTTTTAATTGTTATAATCAAATTACGTGTGGTGTTAGCTGGTGGGTGGTGCAGAGAAGTAATTTCGTACTAATAGAATAATTTACTGTTTATTTGGAAATATCGTTTAGACAATTATATATTTTTTATATTTATATTTGTTCGCTATCTAATAGTATATTTTTATTATTTATATTTAGTATATGTGATAACTAATATCAACTTAAGTATATATATGTATTTATGTTTAAGTTTTAGTAAGAAAAGTTTGTATACGTATACTTTGTTTAAGTACTAATGAGACCGGTAAGTGATGGCTGGCTACCAAATAACGCACGCTTGTTGAGCCAAAATAAGAACTAGCAAATGTGGAAAAAGTGGGTACTAATGTATGGTAATATAATGTCAGAGCCAACCCTGACATTCTGTACGAATAATCTGTCAAATAAAAGTACAAGATTGTCAAAGAATTTCGATAAAATAAAAAAATGTTGTTCCTCTGTGTCTCGCGAAGGTAGTCTGCTGTTAATTATAAAACAGGTCAAGGAATATATAATAACTTTACAAGTCTACAAACATACTATATGACCTTTTATATTTTTTATTAGCTTCACTTGAAATTAGTTTAAGCCTACTGAGGATTTGTAAGCTATACATAAAAAAAAACGAGTGCAAACGGGGCCACATACCACCGTAAGTTCCGTAGGGGATCACAACCAGATTTCACGATCCCTAGTTCTCGGTAGTCGCACTATTCCTAGCCATGGTATCTGGCCATGGTAATAATACAACGGGAGGTGCGAAGAAGAATTCCCGGGTTATGGTAGGGTACCGCCAACAATTATGTCTAGCGGCGTATACACATTTATGCAGCTAGACGACCGCCTTTTAGAAATGATAGCGAAGATGAATAGACTTAGATTCCGGTCACTTACTCTATTTGCAACAGAAAGACCAACCATCCCCAGAGTGGTGTCAGATTTATGATACATAAGTCGCTCAAAGGCAAAGTGAAGACAATTGGCAGTGTATCGTCAAGGGTGGCATACCTCATCTTAGGAATAACCGACAGGTATTCTTGCAGATTGAATAATTGTACATATCCACGTGCATACATTCTGACTATGAGTTTAAACCCGTATGTCAAGATCACATACACTCTCTAAGGCAAATAATTGAGAAGATAGTAGAATATAAGCAGCCTCTCTCCTTAACAAATG
Organism: Hypercompe scribonia; assembly: GCA_949316085.1. NCBI lineage: Eukaryota > Metazoa > Arthropoda > Insecta > Lepidoptera > Erebidae > Hypercompe > Hypercompe scribonia. The sequence goes on from OX438970.1 coordinate 21,782,623, forward strand.
TGGACTATGAGAAAGCCTTCGATATAATTAAGACCTGGGTTCTTTTGGAATCTATGAAGAGATTTTCGATTGACTACCGACATGCCCCAATGATGAGATGCCTTCAGAAAGCTGTAACAATAACAGTACAAGTACAAGAAAAGAGCACAAGATAATACAATTGCATAGAAGCGAAAGACTGGGAGACATTATATCTCTGAAACTGTTTACCAATACATTGGAAGATGTGTTCAAGACGATCGATTGGAACGGACGGATAATCAATATCAATGGCCAATGCATTTCATACTTACCATTTGCAGATGACAAAGTCATCTTAACGTAATGTTTGCATGATCTGGAAGAAATTCTCAACAGTCTTCAAAATGAATGAGACTGGAGATGAATATCAAAAATACAAATTATATATAATAGGCATGTATCCCTGAGTTTCGTGACCGTAAATGATAAAAGTCGACTTCAAACAGATTTTAAGTATCTAGCACACATTAGAATACTGTTTTGTTTAAATTAATAGATAATTAGGAGTAGATTAGAATTGCCACATAGTAATTAAAACCAGCTAATTTAAAACCAGTTCATTTTAATTTTCGGTGTTTCTAGGCAGAGTGTTTTAATTTTTTTTGGACCTGTTTGATTTTTTATTTTTCATTTTTAGTGCAAACAACCGTTTGTCAAATTACATATCATATTATTTGTGAGAGACATTAACCCACAGAAAACGATCACCTTTAAATTTTACTCCTACTGATGTGAATAACTGTATTGATTTGAAGCATGTATTAAAATTGAGCATAGTCGCTAAGATTATATTGAAATTCAACATTTCTTACCGAAAGTGTGGTCAATAGGGTAACATAAGTAATGTCCAAGTTTAAAGTCTGTCTTTCCTTTGCCAATAGACATTGAGGGTTAGTTTTGATAGCCTCTGTGTCGACAGCCTATGACGCGTCTGAAAGTTACGAGAATATTAAACAAAGAATACTGCCTCTAATCTTCAGTTCTGAGTGATTATGGGGATAAACTCCTGAGGGTCTAGAATATCTTTATATCTCATCTTATCGATCGTCACGGTGATCGCGTTCGGCTCTTCGATTAGGTCTCACCGAAATCTTCGGCAATCACAACGCTTAATAGTCCATTGAAATGTTACATTTTTTAGGCCTAACCTTGCGTTTTTAAAGGACGTAATTTTATTTTTTTGATGTGTAGGGGGGGTCAGTGTAAAGCTAAAACCAAGTTTGTGGGGTCGCCACCCTTGTCCCACGGCCGCCATCTTGAAAATAGGGGTTGAAACGGTTTTTATGATATATCTCTTAAACTATTTATTTGATAAAAAAAATTTGTTTACATTTTTTGTTGCAAATTAAATTCTCTACAACTTTGGTCTAGTAACTTTTTATCGTTGAACTATAACTAAAAAAGTTATAAGCGAAAATCTTCAGAAATTCGAGAAAAAAAATTATATTTTTCGATATAACTTTTTTTTTTATCATTTTACGGAAAAATAATATCAGACCATTTTTGTAGATCGTTTTTTGAGGAACAACTTTTATTTGCATCATTTTTTCATTAAGTTAATAGCTAAGGTTTTACAGCGCTCCGAAGTGAGTACTATTGTTTAGTACTCTTAACTATACCTATATTATATGTGTGTACTAATAATATGTCATCGGTTATTGTTTTTTTTTTTTATTTTGTTATTATAACTTTTTAATTACAAATTTAGCAATATTATTAATAATTAATTATTGACTCTTTTCCCCACCACCCACGAGGTAGAGTCTAGAGGCGCGTTTTTTTTACGTGGTATCCCCAATAGGAATAATCCACGGTAATTTTCTAAATTAGAACTACTTCTTCCTCAGTCGTTTCGATGGACCAGGCTGCGGCTCAGCATCTGATTGGCTTTCTGAATCAAATACCAGTGGGAAAACTGGAGAAGGAAGGGGTGTTAATGTTGGCGGTTCATCATCAAAGTCATTTTCATTTATTAATTCTGAGAGTTCCATTGTCAGAAAGCAACTTATTCTCAAAGTTTGAGAGAAAGATTTTTGTTGAGTTGTGGCTTTATCATAAACTTGGTCTTAATGTTAGTGTACTAAGTTGTTACGTAAGTGTGTAAGAGTGAAAGATAAATGTAACGAATAATGATATAGAGTTACCAAGAAGTTATTTATTTATTTTTAGCTTTATAAGGCCGATTCGACCGAGGCAGTACTGCCGTCTCACAGAAACCAAATTTAAAGTGGTAGTATTCGTGTAGTCGTGTTTCGTTGGAGTATGCGAGACCGGAGACCCATTGATACAGGAGTGATAATCATCGTGGTAACTGTGTAAGCCTAACACTGTTATGATGACTGTCATGCCTTTTACGTCCCCAAGCGGGGTGTGAAAAAGCATCTCACAAGGCCGCCATAGTGTAGGTCTCCATACTGCATTGTTTGCATTTGCAATGAGTATGGTGACCAACACTCTTAGATTCTATTCATGCTTTCCATCAGGCAGAGTAGAGTCACTTTGGCAGGCTCCTAATATAGAAAGAAAAAAAATGTAGCTGCTGTCTCTAGATGAAGCCCGGTATTTTCCTCTCTAAACATAATCTGCAGTTCTTTAGAAGCTTCCACAACATGGTGCCTTTGGCACTGCATATTTGAGCACATTGACAAAACCTTTAAAAGTGGAAAGGATCCCTTGATAAGTCAAATCCGAAACTGTTTCACTTTGTATTGCACGAGTTGCTTTCCAGACAAAAAAGACACATTAAGATCTTGTAAGATGTATGGCCTTGACCTTCTAATTTGAATAGGGCCAGTGAAGTCTTTTCCTATTAGATTGGAGGATGGGTTTGCTCGGGGTGACTCTACAATCTGAGATACAAAAAGCCTACGACCCAGATCCAACAAGGCTCTCAAAGGTTGATAGGATTCATTCCGTGATTTTACCTTTGCAATGGCTGCAACTAACAACACCTGAATGTTAATTCTTGAGAAATGAGATGAAAAATGAGTTATTATTGTAGAATCTTTTATGATCTCGTTATATTGACCTGTATTGCATTATTGTGATTGCTAGTGTGCACGGATGAAAATAGTTTTGATTTCTTTGTAGGGTGTAACAGATTACACCATTCTAATAGACAAACTTCTAAATGTTTTAGCTATTATTATTATGTACTTTAAAAATTATAGGTCTTTAACATTTAACATCCAAATTTTAAACTTCACTAATCTGTCTGCTTTATGAAGCGAATCGTCCCACTTACTTGTTTGGTAGCATTTTACACTGACAGAATTGTGATAAGCACTGATCTTACCGTTTGTTGATTATTTCCAAACATTCTTTCCTCACGGGCGCCGCCACTCTCACCACTGTGTTAATAATTCTAGGACATTCCCCCGCTTCAGCTTGTCTTGTAAAAGAAAATCTTATAAATTACGAGTATATGGCAGTTCCACCTATTATTCTGACAGTGTTAGGTGCCTCCATAATCTATAAATATATCAATAAAAATGACCGGACTAGTAGAACCTTATGTTAGTGCCTGCCTAATGGAAAGCATGAATAGAATCTAAGAGTTGTGGTCACCATACTCATTGCAAAAACAGACAATGCAGTATGGTAACCCACACTGTGGTGGTCTTGCGAGAAGCTCTTTAACACCCGCTTGAGGACGTAAAAGGCATGACAGCCATCGTGATAGTGTAAGGCTTACACAGTTACCACGATAAATGTCACCCCTGCTTCATTGGGCCTCCGGTCTCACACTCACCAATGAAACACGACAACATGGATGCTGGCGCTTTAGGTTAGTCTTCTGTGGGAGGGTAGTACTGCCCAGGTCGAGCTGGCCTGCTCGTGCTGAAATCAGTGTGGCTCTACTACCTAGTAAACACACACAATCACAGTACATTGACTAATACGGTCACCGAGTAGTGTTGCACGTGAATTTAACTTTGGAAGTCCATGAAAGCAGGCGTTAGGAGCACTCTTATCACGCTGGGTCACTTCTTGATAGGACAGCCATTGGTAATAAACCTTGAGTTTATTATTTTATTTTTTTTGAAACATAACGCCCGCACTATGAATAAACTCTATGTTGCAGGGAAATTTACAAACATACAAGAAACGGACACAAATAATCACTCAAGACTCCATCCAGACTCAAAATAACAATTAGCGGATTACACAAAATGTTGTCTCATGTTTGAACTCACAACACTCAGCGCAGTAGAGAGCGGCGTCGCTACCACTCTAACCAGTAGGCTAACCGTGCAGTCGAGGACGTACCAATAAGTAGTTTGCATTATTGACACCTGACCAGGAAAACTGATGCAACAGTTTTGTGGACGTTGATCTCAGAAATATTTGTATATTCTTCTAAAGATATGGGCTATGAGAACATGAAACTTGAAAGTATGAGATATTGTCCTTGTAAATGAGGATCAATTATCCTGGGTCTGATTGAATCCTATTGAATCACATCCACGAAAAGATGGTTAAGTCCAGGCCGTAGTCTTCCAGTGTAATTATCCATTTGCAGATTAAACGTCCAATTTTGAAGCTATGTTCTGACCAGTAAGAGGTAATGTATAACTACGTATAGACTGGTTTTTAGTTTTGAATTAGTGATAAGCATGTTATTTTATTACTAGCATATATTGATATTTAAGGTAATTTAAAACTAAATTTTAAGTTCTTCAATATGTACTCGTAAAATGTGCATATTTTATTAATTTTTTTTTCAACATTATTTAGTCATCAATATTGTAATGTAATCTTAAAATAGTAGAGAAACCCAATGTATAAGTAACAGTATATTAACTAAGAACTACCACGAATCTTACTTTCGAGCACCAGGGAATTTTACACTCCTACTATTGGTCGTGCAAGGGTCATCTTAGTCGGTCACTTCACGGTGGCCATGCAAGTGTAACTGTTTATGTCGAAGTGACTCGATAGATGTCGCTGTATCATGAAGTTGTAACGCGCTATAGTTTATAACAACATCGATCATAAAAATTGTGTGATATTGTGTATTACTACTTCGAGTATTGCATTACCAATTACACACATCTTAAATTATTCACACTTATTCCGATTACATTCGACACTAATTTGGCAGCGTCTCACGTCTGCACGGCATTTTATTAAATAAATCTCTCCAAACGATTTCAATTGTTAGAAAGTATATGATATATATAATAGCAACTCAGGCCCCAGTATAATTTTATTTCATATTAATTTACTCTCAACGTTGACTCTTCGGAGTTTGGCAACGGTCAGGTCGAGTTACAGATAATTGAAGTAATATTTCAATTACTTACAATTTCGTATTCCGTTTTTATTAGCCGTTATTAGATATTAATTAATTTTGCATTTTTTCCTATAGTCTGTATTCTGTATCGGATTATTTGATAATATATAATATATAATATGTACATATATATCATTGTGTATTGTCAATCACGCTTCAAAAATTTAAATGTACCTTGAACTGTTACTATCCCCTCGTTACAAAATTCCAGGCAACCTTAGCTTGTCTAAAATATATCAATAAAGTCACCCTTTGTATGTAACATATCTGCCATTTTATTAGTTCTGTAGAAAGAATAAAAATAAAGAGTTTTTATCTATCTGTCTATGAATCTCTCCGGAGACATACTAATGAAAATATGACCCTAGTCATGCTAAGCATCAAGAAACACAAAACTTACGCATTCCATAGGTATTGCTCTGACTCACAGGAATATACATCTCGCAACCTTCCTTCGTCATTAAACCCAAGAGACATGATTGATAGATAATTCTTAACCTACTTACTTTGTTTGTATAAAACGACCACGTACAGAATTCAATTTTGGCACATTACTTTTTATGTATATCCGTGACTAAGTTTATTGCTTTTGTAAAAAAATTTTAGGCGATATTATTAAGAAACTATGGCTTTTACAAAGTATTGTTACTACTGATTCAATTCTGAAATGTTACTGACAAGTGTGGTTAGTTAAATCACGAGATTGTGAAATAACCGCAACTGGCAGTAATTTACGTGTCCAAGACTGAATTGATTAACACAGTGACTGTTAGATGTAACTGTTATTCATAATATTAACGACTTGATGTAATGTAGGTTTTTATTAGTAGAAACGAGAAATTCTCATGCGGTTGAGTTGTCGACGTTTTTAAATGTCTACTACGTCATGACATTGATCTACATAACTTGAACTATCATTGTTTAGGTGTACACGCAAGGAATGAGGCCGTAGAGGAGTGGGCGGCCTCGAACCTCTGTTTATTAAACAGAGGCTTCACCAACACGTGGGTGCGACAGCAATGGCGGGTCGGTAGTGGACCTTTTGTTCGCTACCCCTGCCCTCACCGCACGAGAAAGAAACTGGCGTGTCCTGGAAGAGGTTGAGACGCTCTCGAGTCACCTCTATATCCGATTTGACCCAGAACCCAGGACTCCAGTAAGGGTCACGCAGCGAAGGCTTTTTCTCACTTTCCGTGGTGTACTGTTTCGAAGCTGAATAGCGATTTACCAGAGGAGGTCTCTTGGGTGTGTCCACAGGTTCCACCAAGGAGGTCGATATGAGGGCTGATCGCTTTTGTGATATGATTACGTAGATTTGTGATGCGGCCATACCCCACATCCGAGGTCACATATAGAGAAACCATAATACATTTGCAGTATTAAGATATTCTTTAGCCTAAGGTTAGCCGCTGAGGGTTGTCATGGTAAATACACATCGTTCAAAAGCCCAGACAATTTTCGTGGAAAAAGTCTAATTTGCTTCCTGCTCAATGAACGATTTATAAGCGAACATGATCGTAATCCATTATCTTTTTTTATTTTCTCTTTACCTGCTGCTGTATTTATTACGGTTTTCACAAGCTTTAGTCATTTATTCATCTTTGCGGTTTAAATTAAACATGCTTTGATTTCTGGGAGCTGTCTATATATGCTTCATGTTTCAATATCTTATTTAAATTATCACGGTTTTATAAAATTTCATAAAATATCTAACATTTTAATGTGTATATTTTTGTGATTGGATTATATCCTGGCAGCAAGATGATATATTTTATTTTATGCGTAATGAACACGAAACAAAAACAAAGCAGATCATTTAAATAGGGTATAAACATTACAAAATCCATCTCAGAGCTTGGTCATTTATGAACTAATTTAGAAAATTATTGTTATTTGCAAGATACTTTCCGTTTAGACACTTTCAAATTTAAAGAAAAACACCATCTCCAGAAATGGTAGATTAGGGTACGAAGGAAACAGTTCGTTGTGATAAATCATTATTTAGGCATATTGAAGTTGGTGACTCTTTTTGTAAATCTAATTTGTGTAAAATTGATTATTATTGATGGTGTAGAAAAACGTGTTCTCATTAAAAAATATACAGAAATTTAATTCATTTCAACGTACCCATAAATAATTTAACTTTGTTTAATGAAAACTTTGTTTCTTTATTGAAAACTCATCACAGATGTATGATTGTTATTTGTTTCAGAAATGTTGTCGAGAAACTTCATGTTTGTTTGGGTTTAACCACGAATGGTGATTTATGTTATAAGAAAATATATAGGTTTATTTAAATTCATTATGAAATAGGTTATATATATAATATCAGTAAGAATTTTCGTATTGTTAAAAATTAAAAAGTTACATAATTTGATCTTATTTCATGCTAAAAAGTATCTAATTCCTCTTAACTTCAATTAGATAAGAAAGTTTTTTTTTATATTTTCAATAGGCGCATTTAATTAAGTCTGTTTTAGTATTATAATATTACAATATACAGTGAATTTTCCAGAAATACTTTTTGCTGTAAATTGGTTTTGAACGTTATTGTGATTCTTGGATATATATACTGCATATTTGATAAAGCTTTAAGTTTTACAATATGTTCAAAAATATTGGCAATCTCATGTATACAATGTACAGATTACTAAGTTATATTACATTACTTCCCACCGTCATATTTTTAGAACACCAGATTACCAATTCCTCTCTAAAACTGGCTTTAATTTTACATTTTTAACTACTTTTCCGTTAAAAAAATATTTTGATATAAAATACAGTTACACTATTTAGGTATATAATTTCAAAGTTTATATATTTCATAGTCGTTAAGAGCATTGTTGTTTGTTTTATATAGCTAATTATAGCTATATAAATAAAAGTAATTACACATTTCAAATGACCTAAAATTGTTGAGCAACCTTTACTAAACGTGAAATAGCCAATAAAGTCGTAATAATATATTTTTTTCTTGCAGGCCCTAGAATAAATAAATTTTTGTTTTTGCTTTACATTGTTTTTTCTTACTGTGTTAACAAACATATTTTGTGATTTGACCAGAAAATTCTAAATTTGTATGGTTGGGCAGCAATGAGTTAAGTGTATTGTGCTTTCTAAGAAAAGAAGCGAAAGTTTGTCTTTCTCTGAAAAAAAGAAGAAAAATAAATAATTTGTATTGACATCACATTCGCTGTTATAATAATTTATAATTAGCCTCCTTTGATATCACATTTCATTATACGAGAATCTCATAGCAGTAATTAAGGTAGGAACTGAACACGTAATTCTGTTCATCTCGTGAACAATGGTTCATAATTATGTGGCCACTCAGGAGTTTGCGGACCTTAATCAAATCAAATGTCAAATTATCTACATCTTGATAGTCTGTATTGATAAAGTTCAATCGCGGGGAGGTGTGAGTGATTGATGACGTCATTAGGACTTTAGTCTTAGCCCAGAGGTAGGTTGACGGATTACAAATCTGAATACTAAAAAATTTTGAGCTAAAGAAATATTCTTAACTTTATCTAGTCTTTATGCAAATAACTACGTATATTTTGAAGAACCATTACTTCATATCAAACTGAAATTCAGTCAGTCTTGTTACGACAAAATAAAAGAGCGAACAAACTATTAAAGCTTTGGAAAATGTGTTCTACTCTGACACTAGGAAAGTTGACAAGCAAATTGGTAGTTTATAAATAAGGCTTTTTTTTACGTGTGGAAACCCCCACCCCGTGGGCTGTCACGCCACTGAGGTTCACAGCGAGATGGTATATCGGACTCAGACCGACTGAAACCACAAGGTGTGTCACTCTTCGTCTAGTACGGGAGATATCCAGAAACTGCTGTTAATAGGCCGTCTGGATCCCACCCAGCGCCCGCTCGATAGGACGTGGGCACTGTCTACGGGTAAACTCTCTATTTAGGCGGCGCACAACACACGCGGACGTTGTCACCTCGCGGCAGGCCTCCTTAGCGAATGGAGAGGAAACCCCGTCCTGTCTACCCGCGGCTACACTCAGGGCAGTATAAGGCCACCTTTGCCGTCCGGTTCACCGGCACTGAATTGGGTCCGAGTGGAGATTGTCCTCCCAGGCCTTCTCCGTCGCTTCCTTCTGCGAAATGTTGTCTTCGCATAGGATTACGACTGTAACAGCTATCGTTACCGGCCATAGATCGTATAACGGCCAGTAACGAGAGTTCTCCTCAGATTACTGTAGTGAGGACCCATCGCTGCGTCACCAAGGCAAGAACAAATTGCTAGCATGTGCTGAGCGTGTATGTGTCAGCATATAAATAAGATCCATGTCATCTATAACTTATTTTTGTTTTTAATGGATGAACGAGACGAAGGATTCAGTGTTAATTCAAATGTTAACATTATTTATTAACTTCAAATTTATGCAGCACAACGCATTTAACATTCGTAATAAGTAAATTAATTGTGCTATATTGCATTGAAAATGAGAAAAACTTGGAATTTCTATGAAATGGTATTAATTAATATGTCAATATGTGCCTTATATCAGAACACAACAATGTGTTGAGTGGATTTTATTTTATAGTCGTCACTATTTGAAATATATGTATGTTGTTTTGCTCTAAAATTTTCATAAGGGGTTCTTAGAATTTTTACAATCTTTATACGATTGCTTAAAAACTGGGAAGACTGTAAAAATTTGTAGTTCTTAGACATTTAAAAGTACACAAACGTATGTCTCACACGCTTCCTAAAAATATATAGTCGCTATGATTAGATAAAAACAAAGCATAAATATTGCTCTGGCGGAACAATGTTGGCTACCGTATGAAAATTTACGCATAAACGCTGAGAAAAAATACTTTATAAATGTTATAATAAGTATTAAAATACTTTAACAGTGTATTTATAATTGTATGGAATAAATATGACTAATAAAGTAGCTGAATAAATTTTACTAATGAAATTATTTGTGTAAAAACTTAAATGAAATATTACTGTGAAGCGTCAGTTTTGTAAACAATTATCTTTTCGACTCTTTTGTATAAATTTAAGTGAAAAATTTACTTTCATGATCTTATTTTTACGTATCTATTAATATTGATATTAATTAGACAAAAGATAAAGTGTATGATGGCATGAAATTTCGCATACATGTTAATTCATATGCACGAAATTTCACGGCTACAATTTTGCTAAAAAATCACTACTATAGTGTATTTATATTAGAATGGAATAAGCATGACTAATAAAATTGCTGGTCATTTTTTGTTAAAACGGTTCATATAAAAAATAAAATTAAAAAACTTTTTTACCCCGGAGACTCTTTTTTCGTATGTTTGAGTGAAAAATTTAATTTCATGATACAATTTGTTTATATATTGTGTAAATAATGATATTAATTATCATAAATGTAAAGTGTTATATATTAATTCTTATGTTCACGAAAGTTCACTATAATTAAATTGCTATAATTGCTATAAGTAAATTATAATTACACAATTAAATATGAGTGTGAAATCTAAATACTATTGCTAAACCATTTTAAAACAGAGAATAAAGTAAAATTATTAATTATAAATTCTCCCAATATGTTGATATAAAAAAAGATGTCTTAATGGTAACTCTGTTTATAAATTGCAATTATTGACAGTTTATTTCGATTATAGCGTTTTTTACTCTAATATCAATACATAAGCAACTTATTTACTTGTGAAAAATATTTATGTTTGATTTATGATAGATTTGTGATATAGATTCGCATAATTTGCTACGCGTTTACCTATATTAATGTTCTTGCCACCTGTCATTACGTTATCCTCGGTTGGCGCCATATTGAAACTTTGTAGTGACAACATTCTTGGTCCGTAATTACTAATCTATTGTATAATAGATCAATGTAAGGCTTACATCTACCACGATAACATTCACCTCTCCCTCTACGTGCCGAATGATGACTTTTGAATAGACTACTTTTTGTAAATTTTTCAACTGTCCATATATTATGAGCCTGCCAAAGTGACTCTACTCTGCCTGATGGAAAGCATGAATAGAATCCAAGAGTTGTGGTCACCATACTCATTACAAATGCAAACTATGCAGTATGTTGACCCACACTATGGCAGCCTAGTGAGATGTTTTTTCACACCCCTCTTGGTGACGTAAAAGGCATGGTAGTCATCGTGACAGTGTAAGGCTTACACAGGTACCACGATAACTGTCACCCCTGCATCACTGGGCCTCCGGTCTCACACTTACCAACGAAACACGACAGCACGGATGCTGACACTCTAGGTTGGTCTTCTGTGGGAGGGTAGTACCACTCCGGTCGAGCCGGCCCACTCGTGCTGAAATCAGCGTGGCTCTACTACCTACCTATTATTATTTTATAAATTGCTTTATAAGTAATTTATAAAATTTTATTATGTTAGGCTTAAATATTATATTAAAACAGTTTATGTGACTAATTTTTGCTTGACATGAAATACTTAGCGCTTTTTCTCTGTACTGGCCCTTCACCGGAATAATCTGATCGAAAACAATTGACTGTATACAAGTATGTGGAACTGATTTATTTAATAATTTATATAATTTATTTTAACACAGTCTCTGCTTAGTTTGAAACTAGATTATCATCCTGAAAACAACACTTCGCTATCCAGGATGATAATCTAGTTTCAAACTAAGCAGAGACTGTGCTAAAATAACTAGAATGACTGATAGAATACTTATCAGCAGATCATACGAACATTTGGTCCGACAAGGGAATCGTACCCGAGACCTCAAGCATAGTAGTCACATTCACTGCCGCTGCGCTACCGAGGCAGTTATTTGACACTTCGTATGATCACAAGAAATCAGTATTTTTAAACTTATTAAACATTACCTACTTTCGGCCTATGCAAAACACAAAATGTCGATGTTTATAAATCTGATATCTATGAGTTATTTAGTGACATGACTTTGAGTAAGTTAACTATATTTTTAGGAGTATTACATAAATACTGATCTTTAGATAAGATATTCGTAGACCAAAAACAAATACTTGCTGTGGCGGAGACTTATATACACGAGTACCGTCCGTGATTTTTATAGGTGCATTGACTTGTATTCAATTGTAAGTGAACCACTTGAAAGGAAACTCTGTGAAGGAAATCCCCAAAAAATCCAGTAAACCTTGGCTTCCTCTTAAATGTCTTAACATGTGATGGATCTTGCTCACAAGACATAAGACACAACTGTGTTGCTGGTTAATAATCAACACCATATCGTACCTTCAGGTCATCGCTCTTGGAGGTCCAGGATCATTGGCTCTCTCTGATGCTTGGCGCATTTGAATTCGAAATTTACTGTCAAGCTTTTTGCCATTCTCTGGCCGCTACCTTTTCAATGAATTTTCTCATAAAATATAATGGCAGAAGCTCACGCACGGTTAAAGTCAGAACTTTGACCCATAATTATAATATATTAGCCGAGATAAACTTTCGTGGAAGGACTCTCTTTTTGTTTAATTATTATAGAATTTTAAAACGGAAACACAAAGGTTAAAAATATACTCGTATAATTACCTTAATTATATATTTTTGTGAAATAATATTATAATTAGCAGAATGTGGGCAATTAACATATTACAGCAGAAGTTCGGGGATACAGACGAGTTTGTTTTTGAAAACTATACACCCGTGACTAAAACAAATATAATTTGACTAATATTAAAATAATATAATCATAACAAAGGGCTAAGTACTCCTGTTATGTACTTACATCTATGTATGTTCTCCTAGTATATTTCGGCCTCGGTAGCCAATCTTAATGGAGACCAGGCATCTACGTAGGTGATGTTATAATGCACAAGTGTGTACACAAACACAGGTGCACTCTTTGTTCCCTGACTCTTACAATCCGATGGGACGGCTATCCGATACTTCCGGGACAAGATCAGGCGTTCAATCGACGGTGTAACGTGCTTTCTGAGGCTATACTTATTATATTATAAACAAAGTTTTTAGTTTGTTTGGTTGACCGCGTTGATCTCAGGAAGGAGTACGATTTGAAAAGGCTAGCTTCTTTCAGTGTTAGATAGCCCAATTATCGAGGAAGGCTAAAGTCAATACATCGTTACAACCACCACAAAACACCAAAAGAACTAAGCATCAATGAAAAATATGGGGAAAACAGGAAAAAAAATCCTTTTAAAAGCTGTCATTACACGCGCTGCATAAACCAACCACGCAAAAGTAACAAGCAAAAGAATCTTTATCCTTCAAAGTTCTAAAAAAAAGTACACGACAGTATATGTGTGCCTGCTTAGGTTGGGTCACTTTAACCTTATTTATGGTAAATAAATACATTCACGCTTATAACATCACGCTGCGGATAATAGGAGACACAGATGAAGTTACACGTGTCAGTTATGTGGGAAGGGCATGCATCGGCATTGGCACGTATATGAACCGGTTGAAACGGTGTGATACTAAAGCTTCACAATTCTTCTAGAAGGGCACTTAAAGGGGCTTTCACACATTTATGTAGCTTAAGTTGCTTCACGTCGATTCTCTTTCTACAATCGCTAGCACCTCTATTCTCTTCTATTATTTGTTAATATTTTGTTTTAACCTCGTGACATAGCGATGAGAAACGTCATTCCCATACATTTGTTAGTTTACTAACGACGTTCGCGTTTGTAGAATGTCAATTTGGCTAGGAGTGCGGGTGTAAAATAAGTAAAAAGTGTCTAATATTAAACATATTAATAAAAAAAATGTAATGTATTTTAATAGCAATTACTGTTAATCTAACCGCACGCTTTCGTATTAGTTTTAATTAACGATGACTAATAACAAAATAACAAATAGTAGCTGATTAAAATGGTTTTTATAATTTTTCGATAGGTTTTTCAAAATGATCGTACCTTCGGTACGACACCTTCGACTATGTTCCTTGCACGATGATAACCTGATATTATTAAATAACTATGCTAAGCCGAATAGCGATAAGTCAAAGCTTAATATTCAATTATTTCTTACATATTTGAAGACACCCACTGACATGTCGAAATAATTTGACACACTGCTTACAAATTGCTTTCAGCCTGACTTTATCAGTGGCATACTATTACACACAAGTTATTTATTATATGTCTGAACGGTTGAAACAGGAAAATCTTTGATATGCAATTATTTTTCACTCTATCGTATTATTTTATTTTTTTATAATAAAAAAATATCTTTCGTTAAGCTGCCTTCGGGGATCTAGTTTGAGAGCCAACATGTATCTATTTTAAACGATGAACATTATGGAACTTAGGCGTATTAATTTCAAGTAGTTCAAAAAGTATAATGTTTCAAAATATATGTTAAGGCAGAATATTAATTTAATTTTGATAGCATCATGATAGTTAAGTATAGTGTACTTACAACTTGATACAGTCATCATCATCATCCTCATTTCAGCCAAAATACGTCCACTGGCCTCCACCAAGGTTCTCCACAACAGCCAGTCCCATGCCGCCCGCATCCAGCAGCTTCCCGCGACCTTTACCAAGTCGTCGGACCACCTTGTATGGGGCCTATCAACACTAAGTTTCCCAGTACGCGGTCGCCACTCCAGAGCTTTACAACCCCATTGGCAATCGTTTCTGCGTGTAATGTGGTTTAAATAATGTAACTTGATACAGTGAACACTTGATATCGATATGATATTTGCAAGCGTTGAAATACATATACTCGTGTATAGATACATATACAAACACCAACAGAAATATTGTAACAAGTGGTCTTTATTCACGACACGATTTGCACATTGCCGAACAAAACAGCCTTTAACTCAAACTCTCAGCAATTCAGCTAGATATAATTGGGTGTTCACATGAGATTCTGTGTAGAACAAGTGTTTTGGAATCCCTTAGGTAGTCCCTTGGAAACCCATTTATCCTCTATCAAAATCTATTTTCTGATTCTATTTTATGGTTTAGTAATAATATATATATAAGTAAAAATGTGTTTATGAGTATTTTTACAAGGGGCACATTATCATCATTAGCTTTTATTACTTAGTAGCTTACTGTCTCGGTGGTGCCAAGGTGTCTCGAGTTTGAGGCAAAGAGTTGCCCAAGTAGGTTAGCTTTCTCTTTGGCACTGTGGGCCAAGTTACCATCGGCATTTCGCAATGGTGGTAAAGACGACTGGCAAAAGTTTCCCTCGGCCGCCTTAGCAAGAGACCAAAAGGCACGACTCACAGAGGGGTAGCCCGTAAGTCGCTCACCCATCCCGCCGATGAAATCGAATTTGGCTCTGGCAATTGTCTTTTTGCTGGACCTCGAGGCAGCATTTAGTTTGCATCTCACATCAGAGATGTTCGGATCCTTATTAGCACGGGCCGTGGTCCAAGCCCTGTAGGCAGTCTGCTTGACTAGTCTGGCTTCCTTGCAGAGCCGGTTAAACCACGGTCGCTTTTTTTTTCCCGCAGCTACTGATGAGTTAGGAATAAAATACTCCATACCCACCAGGATCGTCTCAGTGACAGCGGCTGCGCAGGGGTCGGGGTCTTCTGACGCGAACCAAAGCTGCCTCCACGGGTACGATGCGTAGAATTCACGCAATCCATCCCAGTCTGCTGATTTATATTGCCATATGCGGCGCAAATCGGCTGGGCGAGGTGGAATATGCCGCGCGCATGGGACTACGGTCCGGACGAGGCAGTGGTCGGATGAGCCGAGAGGTGCGTCCACTGTGATAGTGTAGTCGTCCGGACGCGTCGTCAGCAGAAGGTCCAGCAAAGAGTGCGCATGGCTCTCAACATCAGGTATTCTTGTTGGGGAATGTACCAGTTGTGAGAGGCCATGGGACAGAGCAAATTCATGAGTAGAACTTCCCGCAAAGTCGGTGGATCGAGAGTTTAGCCACTCACAGTAGTGGGCATTAAAATCTCCTAAAATCACAAACTCAGCACGAGGGTACTGCTCAAGAACTTTGTCAGTCGTCACTTGCAGGTGCTCAAAGAGTGCTCTAGTCTCCCTGTCGCCGCTATGAGACCTGTATAGGCACGCATAGATTCGAGTCTGACCTCCGTAGTCTACGCGCACTCACATTACTGATAGGTCCCTGTCTTCATAAAAATGAAGACGGCGACAGCAGATATCCTCCCGGATGTACATGCATACACCGGCACGTTTCAGGATTTGTGTTCGAGTTTGTAGCCGGGGTAGTGTAGGTATGATGTATCGGCCGGGCAGGATATCTGTGTCTCCGTAAGAAATAAGAGGGTCGGCTGCGCAATCTCCAGATGAAGGTGGACTGCGTTCAGGTTGGAGTGAAGTCCCCTGATATTGCAGAAGTCCATATACGTGGAAGAGGATGCCGCTGTAGATACTCTTTTTCTATTTTTTTTTGTCATTTTTTTTTTTGGGGGGGTTCAATTGGTTTGTGAGGATTTACTGTGTTGACAGCTAAGGGGGCAATGGGGCGGTGCCAATCCGCGCATGGCTGATGCGGGTAGTGCGATTTGTCGGCGCGGCGAACGGAAGGGCCCCCGCTCCCCTCCTGCAGCAGCAACCGGGTTCCACTTCGGTCTCCTCCTCCGGCACGACTACTACTGCAGGGATTTTTCGCAGGCTGGCGGTTCAGCCTCCCAGGGTGGAGGTTGTAGTGATCCCTGGGTTCGGGAACCCATCTATCCTGCGGGCGGCCAGCGGACAACCGTTTCAGCGGGTCTTCCTGATCGCCGCGCCCACATCCCGCGCCCACACCAGCCAGTAGCAGTATTATAAGCACCACTGGTCCCCCGTTGTCAAAACAGCGAATCCTCTAGAGCTCTGGATACCTTACTCACCACAGGAACACAGCACTGCCGAAAAACGCTGTGCTATTTGGCTGTGGTCTTCTGTAAGGCGGAGGTCCTTCCCCAGTCGGGCTGCTCTAATGTTTGAGCGGAAAATATCGCGCTATGCCCTACCTCTCTCTAAGGGTAATAAATAAATAATAATAATTACTTATCAGAAAAGTTCTATGAGTGTGCCTGTTATCGAGCCGGCCGGTGGGCAATCTTTATGTACCTAAAAATATTCACTTTTGTTCGTACTTTCAGTCTAAAAAGACAATATTTCTGTTTTTAAAAGAGTTTTGTTAGGAGTCTTATTCTAAAAGAAAATTCTTCAAACATAACACAATTTTCTTCAATTATGTATATTTCCTTTGATTTGATGCTGAAGGATTTATTTATTTGAATGCCGAGAGCCCGTTTCATGTGTCGAGACAATTAGTGAAGTTTAGTAGGTTGTCGTTATTGTCTTTTTTGTTTTAATCTGTTATTTATAGAACTATTTGAAGATTATAAAACTATATTCTAGTGAAATTACTTTAGTCATTAGAAGTTTTTATTCAAAATTTATTTACTACTCTCTACTACGTCTCACTCTTAGTAAAACTCTAAAAATATTGAATATTGATTTCTTAGTTTTCTTATTCCCAAATATCTATTTTACTCTCATCTTTTATCAACAGTGGATAACTTTTAGTCGTAGAATAATAATTTAACAACCGCCTTGTACAGTCCACAGCTGGACATAGGCCTCTCTTTAGCAAGGAGGTTTTGACCTAATATACCACGCTGGCCAGACGGGTAATAAATAAATAATAATATAAAATAATAATATGAATAGCAATTATCAAAGAATTTTCACAGCTACACAGTTTCAGGTGAATAATCTTGTTTATCCGTCTGTTTATCATCACCATAATTAACAGCCGTTAACAATTCAATGCTGCATATACTTGGACCTCTCCTTAGAAAGAAGATTTTGATCTTCTATACTACACTAGTCATAGGTACAGAATTTGTGTCAAGTTTTCCTTTTCTTTGTACTACTGAGGGTCGTGACTCGACTCTTACGTCATCCTCGGGTTGGATAGGGTGTGTGATCCTGTGACACTTTTTATTCTGAATTCCTCATCACACATAATTGTTCATGCATACAATAATTGACTTCTTGATTTAGCCATTTTTTCCGATGTAGATAGTAATCTATGTTTTTTCAGTCTATAAACTATTTCTTAACTCGTGCCATTCTAATCAGTATACAATAAAATATCTAACTATAAAAAAAAAATACTATAGAATATTACTGTAAAGTCAAACACAAACGTTAGTAAATATATATAATACAAGAAGTGTAACAGACAATTGAGCAAGCTCAGAGTAAACAATTACTGAGGCGCAGGAATGTCCACAACTTCCACATATGTTTAATGAAATTGGCTTACTGCGACATTATTAAAGTTGAGTTCATGTCAACTGAAAACTCCACTAAGGACTCTTTTATTGAAGAGTATCGAAGTTTGTGATGTGTGAAGAAGTAGACACGCTTTTATTAAATAATGAGAGGTATAGACAAGAGCGTGTCTTGCCAATAAGCCCAATAGCTTGCTAAGTGTTGTCAACATATTAAACAATAAACATATCCTTACGTAAAAAAATTAATAATAATCATTTTGTCGTTTGACACACAAAGTCATCTAGTTTCAAACTAAGCATATGATGCTGCTATGATAACTAGACTGACTGATAGAATACTCACATACTTTTTTTGGAAATACATACATATTACACATAGAAAACACCCAAACTTCGGTACAAATTTTTGAAAATCATACAAACATTTGGTCCGAACTGGAGAACTCAAGCACAGCAGTCACATTCACTACCGCCGAGCCACAGAGGCAGTTAAAAATTGTTAAAAAAATAAAAAAACAAAATAGAATTATATTTTGAAAAATAGTTCAATGAAAAAGCTTTTAAAAAAAAAAGAAGCTCAGAAGCGTAGAAAGATTTAGTTTTCTTCATGTTAAAGATTGAGAAGCTTCTACATTTATTTAATTTACGAATAATTAAAACAGTTCCAGTGTTTCTATCATGTTATAACTATAAGTAGATACTACCTTCAAATAATTATATGCTTTATAGAAAAAGTATCATTTATTTGGTAAAATTATTTAATGGGACTGGCTATTGTGGAGACCCTTGGGGAGGTCTATGTCCAGCAGTGGACGTCTTTTGGCTGATGATGATGATCAAAATTATTTTAAAGTGTTATATTTTCAATTAAAATATTTACAATTGAACATCCACATCCTACAAATTACGCCTAGGGTGGTTTACTGTGACGATCTTGTGTCAACTAAAGTGCATTGCTATGCGACTCTGCCATAAATATTATAGATTAGCGTTTGTTTGCGGTTCCAGCCATGTTTGCTGCAGTTCTTATATACGAATAAAATACGGTGTAATCAGAGTTTTTACGGCTTGCTGAATATTTGTAGAGTTCATTTAATGTTGTTGTAGATAGTGATAAAGACTGATTATTACAGAAGATATTCGGTTTATGTAACTATAAATTTATTAACATACAATAATGAAACGTTAACGTATTGTCAATCTCGGTGGTATGTCGAAATTTTTAACAAAATAACATTCCCAAAGTTACATCATTAGCTTTGTAAAAATATGATTACAAAATGTTGGCATGACTGATTTCAAACTTTTGGAACAATGTCATAAATCTTACAAGTTTGATATTAAAAGACAAAAGCCGAAGTATAACGTAAGAAAACTGCCTCCTCTGAATGTTCAAAAGTTTAAGACAAGAAAAAATCTTATAACTAATGAAATAATTTTAATTATCATTGAATTTAGGTATCATCACCTCTATTCATCTCATGGGTGTTATAAGAAACGACTAAGGCAGTAAACTACGTATAAAAACATTCAAATGAAAGAAGCGAAACTTAAAAAAATACCAACTAGTCTGTCCATCGTAATTAGCCAAATCTCCTTTCTAAGAAAAGCCCTATGCCCAGCAGTAGGTTGTTCAAGGCTTTATTATATAATATTATTTACTTACAAGGTTGATTTAACTTATTTAATTTTTTGTAAGCATAAATTTTAATTGTTATTAAAATGGAAATTCTCAGTTTCATAAAGAATTTTGGTTTTCTTTGTTGAGTAGGTCTTCGTCAGTTGTAAACAAAAGTTTTATATTTCGTTGTATATTGTACAGATCATCAAACATCATCAACGATCTTCAGCAGTCCACTACTAGACATAGGCCTCTCCTTAACAAGGAAGTTTTGGCCTACTATACCACGCTGGCCAGACGGGTTGGTAGAGAGTTTATTTCAAGTTTTCTTTTTCATTGCAGTGATGTTTTCTTGCATGTTTTGTTCCCTTGGTTGCCTCTTACGACATCCATGGGAAAAAGAGGACTGGTGACACTTTATATTCTTAATCCGTCACCACGCGGTACACACAGCGGTACAGATTTCGGAACAAGAACAAAAGAAAGTAAAAGTTATTTGGTGGTGGCGCAGTGGTGGCATGTGCTACAGCTGTGCTGGAGGCAGAAGTTTCGGAGTTAGGTTGTTTTCATGTATTTAGTTACGAAAAAGTTCTGTTAAGTTTGAGACTAGATGGTTTTGTATATCCGAAATATTTGTATTAGTATTCATATATGTGTAAATTTACGGACTGTTTTAAATTTAATGTTCTCTTTTATATTGTATTGGTAACCTAATTCTCGTCATCTCTTTCTTCAATAGCAATAAATTGCCAGATATCTAGTACTCAGTTTAACCTAATGACTTTGTTATGGTAACAGAGAATATAAGAATATAAGGACATTTTTATTTCTCAAATAAATTTAAAAACTTGGCCAGTTTACGTTATCTTTAAAAATATATTAAAAGCCTTGAATGACTTGGTATACAATGGCCTTTTGTTCCTTAAAACTTTTAGTTTAATACTAAACGAAGCCATAAAGGGTTGGAAAACTTTCTGAATATTAGCTACACTTGGTAGGGATACTAAAATAACTCATAAAACATGTTAAGTGTTGTAATACAGCGATTTATTATCTCTGTAAAGCATAATGTAAGAACACGTTGAAGTACGCTTGAGTTATGAGCCAAGCTTGGTTCTGAGCTTATCTTTCTGTACCACTCTCTAAAAAGATGAATACAGAAAAATCATTGAAGAAATAGTTGGTTAAATATCAAAATGTGAAGTTTGATCCCAGAATTATTAATGTCTGTGCTACAATAAGTGATTAATATGTGTTGAAATTTCATAATAATTTTTAATTCATGGTTACTGTTTTGAAAAATTAATGTTATTGTTAATTAATATTGAATCAATCACACTTGTGCATAGTATCTTATTTATAGCCCAAAATTGTTGAAAAAATCTCTTGATACTCGAATATCGTTATAAACTTTGATCATTTTTTGTAAATATATTTTTTCACAAAAACACAGGTAAATAAACATGGAATATTGTTTGTAATATGAATGATAGCAATAAAACAGAGGTTTTCTACTTCAGAGTGATAGAAAGTATCGCTTAACGTGTCTAAATATTACAATTTGTCAGTGTGGTGAACACTGGCACTTATGTGGAGTGTTGTTTTTTGGACAAAGGAAAACAAAATTAAAGTACGTACATAAAAACAGCATATATTTTTCAAAGTTATTTCAAAGGTCTCAGACGTCCAACTCTAAAGGGGACCCGGGCAATGTTATTTCAGATCCCCTCCAGGATCAACGCCATGCTTCGTCAGACCCTCTCCTGGGGGAAGCTATAAAGGTACCCCGCTGATCTAGTTGCTATAATTATAGCTGCGGCCCGATCACGTTTTTGCGGCCAGACCGCATTGCTGTCGCCGACCGCAGAGATTTATTCACCGCCAGAGGTCTCTATTCTTTGGCAGTTTGCGGTCCTGTCGGTAGCTACTAACACCGCCGATGTCAAGAATTTTTTTATGAGCCTGCCAAAGCTTAACTTATTATTGTGATAAGCTCTGCTTAATTTGAAACTAGACAGCGTTTTGTTTTAAATATCCAAAATATTTATAACTTTATTTATTATTCTTTTAAATTTATATCTTCTCCTTTCTTTTAATTGAGTAAATGACTGTATCGTAAATAAATACCAATGTCCACTTCCTTAAAACTAATATCGCAAAACATTTCGGAAAATACAATTAACATAGCTTTTTATTATTATTATGAATTTCAATTAAATATACAGTGAAATATATTGTTCAATTGAGTAGTCTGAAACAGTGACGTCATTATTTTGTATTTATTACATTTTTCATATAAAATTGTCGTTTTGTCAGATGATAAAAAGTAACTAATTTGACTAAGGTGTCATCTAGCCTGTTAGGAATATAGCCTGTGTTGAGTAATACTTAACAAATAGTACACAGACACAAAGAACATCACACAATATGCTGCCTTCATGTGAACAACGAACTTACAACAACTCACATAGTGGAAAGTGGCAAGGAGACCGTTTAAACTACTAAGTTATTGTTTCACAGACTAAGAAAAACAAAACCAAATTCTTCAGAAGAAACTGAGATTTGCAGTCAATAACATCATACAAAGGTTCAACTAAATCAACTATAAGTCAGGTCCATACAAAATACAATTTATTTATTAAGATCTCAATGATTAGATTAACTTTTTCTTGCAACTGGCATAGTGCTAGACTACTAAGTTGAACTCGAACGTTCTAGGAATACATTATAAAACAACGCAAAATAGAATTTTAGTAATTAATTAATACTGAATTAGTAAAATGGTGAATATATCAAGTTATTCATGAATATAGTAGTAGAGCCACGCTGATTTCAGCATGAACGGGCCGGCTCGACCGGGGCAGTACTAACTTCCCACAGAAGATCAACCTAAAGCGACAACATCCGTGCTGTCCTGTTTTGTTGGTGAGTGCGAGACCAGAGGCCCATTGATGCAGGGGTGACAGTTGTCGTAGTAAGTGTGTGCTATCTGTCATGTCATGTGATGGCTGTCATACCTTTTACGTCCTCAAGTGAGGCGTAAAAAAGCATCTTAATAGGCCACCATATTGTAGGTCACCATACTACATTGTCAGTATTCGTAATGACTATGGTGGCTACAACTTTTGGATTCTATTCGTGCTTTCCATTAGGCAGAGTAGTGTCACTTTGGCAGGCTCTTAATATAGAAAAAAAATAAAAATATAGAATTATAAGTAAGTACAAAATACAATTTATTTGTTAAGATCTCAAAGATTAGATAAACTAGTTATTTCTTCAGTGATAGACTACTAAATTGAACTCAAAGTGTCTAGGAATACATTATAAAATAATGTAAAATGGAATTTCAGAGATTAATTAATACTGGATTAGTAAAATGGTGAATAAATCAAGTTATTCATTAATATAAAGAGCAGCATAGTCTGTTAAGTAATCACTTTTGATTTTTAATTAACACAAAATTAGTGGTGCATTCAAATGAGTTATCACGCTATTAGCAGCTGTCATCATCAACAGCTTTTAACTGGCCAATGCTGAACATAGGTTTCATATTATGCTGACTAGACAGATTGGCAAAGAGTTTGTTTCAAGTTTTCCTTCTCTTTGCAGTGACGTCGTCTGGCATATGCCGTTCCCTTAGTCGCGTCATGCCAGGGCAGTAGTAGAAGTGGTGACACTGTATTCTTAATCCGTCACCTCTTATTAAATTTAAAATACTTTGAAAAGAGTTCAGAATATCTAATTTCTTTATTCGTATGTTTTCAAAATTATTTTGATTGAAGTGCATGGTATTGTACCCTTCTAATGTTTCGAGGAAAGCCCTGGTACCCTGACGGGTGCCGAGCTATCTGTGGCTTGTTGATGAAAATGTACGTTTTCATTGATAAGTTCAATATTTAAACGATTATCTAATATTTATAATAGTAATTTAATAGTCGAAACAATAACTTTTATATCGATTTTAATTGTGAATACAACTAGTCCACTTTTTTTTTGCGGAAGTCTCCACGGATACCACCGAAAGGTGGTTATGTCAGACTCGAACCGACTAAAAACCACACGTCGTCTTAGGTACCAGTAGCCAAGGAACTAGGTGCACCCTAGTAAGGAAATCCCTGAAATACCGACGTACCCGGGCTACCTACGGCAGATGATTCTGATTCTTCAGAAAATTGCCGATCTTTTTACAATTAAATTAGGAGACCGAATCCCACCGCTGTCGAGCTTACTTCGTTGTGAAAAGATTACTAAAATTGACGCGCTGGTCTGAATATTGATTATTTATTTATTCGAGTGGTAAAAACTTCATATTTACTCTTTTCAAAATATATTAAAGTGTGCTTGCCTTTTTTGATTAAGACATTTTTTGTCATAAAATTAGTAATGAAGCATAATAATGAAAACTGTAAAGATTATATCTATTATATTCTATTATATCTATTATATCTGAATGAGTCCATTATAGTCTATTCTAGGACAGAGGCCTTTCGTCGATGGAACCACGAGCCGCCAGAGAGTGGAGACCTCTGGTGGCGAATTAGTTGTTGCGGTAGGGGATGGGGTTGCTGACTATAATACCTGTAAGCCTCCACGCCTGAACTGAGGAGGAGAGACGTTTAGCTGCCGGGATAGGGCCTTTTACGGCGTGGCGTCGATTAGAGGAGGACCATGACTTGATCTGCCTATGATATGATCTGACCATGACATGATCTGACCATAACATGGTCTGACTATGACATGATCTGACTCTGACCGTGAGGAGGCTGCTAAAGGTCGGTCGTCAGGGTTTTTAGTGGGAACACCACATACTCCTGACTCCTGTACCCCAAGGAGCAGGAGATCCGAAGTGATTTTACACCCCATCAACATAAAAAAGGACATAGGTCTCTCTTGACACCATGACAATTACTCGTTCGCCATTAGTGACAAAATTCTTAACGCTTTATTTACCGATAATTGTTATTATAATATTGTTTGTCTGTTTTTAAAATTAATCTTAATCTTTAATCAATAAAAATTACTTTTTAATGACCACAAAAATATAGCAGTAGTGAATGGGTGTTCTATATGTGTTGGAAGTGTAGGTATTTTATAAATAACTTACTGATCTTATTTCAGTTTGGTTTATATACATAATTTATTTGTACTTTCTCTTTCTCATAGCCTAGATTGTAAACTGTTTAAGAAATGAATAAAGATATTTTATTATATAGTAGTGATTTCAAGTTAAAAACATTTATTTTTTTAAATAATCCTTCCAATATTTTTATTTCGTGTACGTAAAATTACTTTTTAAACTTAAATTAAAATACAAAGTACCTAATAAAAAAAAAACAAACAAAGAAAATGTTTACAATATTTATACGCGAGCGTCTAAAAATTCTTTCGCATCAACGCTATTAGCAGTCCCAAAAGAATGACAGCGCAGTAAGTTCAATTGTCAATTTCATACATCTCTTTCTATTAGACTGAGTCGATGACGTGGGTAGCGAAAACGACTGCTGTCTGATGTCTCGGGTACGATTTCCGGGTCGGATCAAATGTTTGAACGATCTGCAAATATTTGTTTCAGAGTTTGGGTATTTTCTATGTATAATATGCATGTGTTTACTTAAAAAAAGATATAAGTATTCTATAAATCAATCTAGTTATCATAGTACAAGCTCTGCTTAGTTTAAAGCTAGACAGCACTGTGTTTTAAATGTCCGAAATATTTATTTATTTATTATAGAGCTCATCGTTAAATTCAATAAAATATTTCTTAAGTTATATTTAATACGATAATTTAACGTCTAAGTGAAAAGTTTCAAATGTAAAAGTTTAATCCGTAACACATTGAGTATTAAGAAACAGACACTTCTAACAAGAACAAGAACATTGAGTGGGTACAATGTCCCTAATAGGTCACATGTCTGCTCATTTGCTATCTAATTATGAAATAACATTACGTACTATGTACATACACATCTGTCTATAGTGTAGCTATATATTACCTTATATAATAATAATATATAAACAACCTTTAACAACAAAAAATAACCCTTATTTGAAACAATAAACCAATGTACAAATTCACTAGTGTACGAAAATAACCAAATTAGTTATAAACAGTGTCGTGGCTATTAGCGCCCACCATCAGAAAAGTATAGGCATTAGCGTTCCACATTAATAAAAGTAAATTGATCATCATTTGGGTGAGTTATATAATACAAAAAGAAACAATAAGATAAAAATAAGTGTGTATATATATGTACGTATGTATGCGTGTGCGTGTGAATGTGTATGTGTTTATGACATATATGATATGATATAAATACTGATATATTGACTGTCTCGTTGGTCTAGCGATTCGCGAATGGGACTGCCGATCTAGAGGTCTTGGGATAGATTCCCGGGTCGGTCAAAAATGTCATTGGCTATTTCTGATTCTAGGAATACTTAATAGCATCCCGGCATTTCGTACTGAGTTTTTAACTCCTGTGACTCGGAAAGCACGTAAAACCGTTGGTCCTGCACCTGATTTCTTCTTGGTCGTATGGAATAGCCGCCACACTGGATTGTCAGAATGAGAGAGCAGAGAGTGCACATGTGCTTGCACACTAGTGCACTATAATATCTCCTGCGGCCTTCGCGGCTGGTCTTCGTCGAGTATTTCATCATTACCTAATATTTCCATTAATGTGTCTATTATTAACACGTATTGACAGGTATTATGTCACTTACAAAATGAGGTACATACATTTAATAAACTCTACATGAATATAAATCTAACAGTAATAATAATATTTTCGGACATTTCACACACAATGTCTGCTGTGCTCTTTGTAGAAATTAATACTAGTGCCAATTCAATGTGGAGAGACTTGTGACATATGTTAGTGTCCACATAAAGAACTGATACAACTTCTTAACCATGCTCAAGTGTTAACTTTTATTCTTGTGAGAAGTTATTTCACCCACAGTCTTCTATATACAATACTCTCTATGTAACTATAAAAATAGTCTTCTAAATATATATTGATCGTGACGATATTCTTAAGAATACAAAGTATCGCCACTACTATTCATCCCGTGGATGTTGTAAAAGCTGTTGATGAAGGCAAGCTAAGTAGAATAAAAGCATTGTAAAGAAAAGAAAAACTGGACACAGATTCTATGATCCTCCATAGCGTCTGTGTCCAGTTTTTCTTTTGCGCCGTACCATAGTGCTTTCCAGCAATAGATTATCAAAAGCTATTCGAAATGATCTGAAAGTTTTACTTATTGAACACCTTTAACTGGGGTCATGTTTTGTGGTGCGATGTCTTCTAATTCTGGTGCAGCAGTCTTTAGATAATAGATTATGTAACACCTAACTCATCAAGGATTAGAGTAGGCTACTCATTTCATAGCTTTATCACTGTCACAAAACTGTTTTCTGTAAGGACGTGATACGACTATTCTATTCTCTCTATTCGATTCTAAAAAAATCAAATCTAAAAATATATTGTGTGGGTTGTATGTCAAAGCCTTCTTTTTGTTCTTTATATTAAAATAAGTACGATAAAACTCAAAGTATTCGATTTTTAATGTTTTGACCAAGGTATGAGATCTTACAGATATTTGCATGAGCGATGGTTACAAAGCACGCAACGTCTAACGAGAAATGAAAAAAAACTGCAAAAGTAATAAAGGTGTTATGATAAAAAAATGAAATAAATCTGTAGAAGGTCGGTGCTAGATTTGATTGATTATCCAAATCACAGTTCTCATTAATATTTTTGATATATTTTTAACGATTATAATACGATAAGAAGACCCTTTATTTATAAGCTCCAACATTAACAAATTTTGTAATTGAACAAAACAAGATACTAAATTCTACTTGGAATAAACCATTATCAACTCTCATTACATAATTATTTTATTTTATATAGTATATTATTATATACAATTATTATTTACTATTCAATTTAATAAACAGATTTAATATGATATAATATTTATATAATATTAATATTTGAATATTTATTTAATATCGTAAATAAATGTAGTAAGAAAATGCAATGTAATTTAATTCGAACACATCCAAACCATTGCTTGTAGTATGATATTAGAGAAGTGTATTAATGAATAAAACCTAATTACCACTACGCCACTACTACCAATCGCTTTATAATTTTATACCTTATAATTTGACTTTACTCAGAAATAAATTAATATTGAAATAGATTCACTCTAAGATTTGCTGAAGTAACTTAAAGAGTAACAAAAGAAAAAGTAGCTAGACTAGCGTAAACTTTAGACAAAAAATATAACTGAAATTGTCTTATTAGGATCCTGATTAGGAAACTTTTTAATATCAAAATACAGAATATAACATACACTATTTAGACTTTTGTTACTACGATTATTTTGTTTTTGTTCAAAATTAAATAACAACACTTTTTACCACAGAGAAAACGGTTTTAGGTGTTCAAGGTTAACTCACGATAATAGAAAACATTTTGATTAAAAACCTCTTCGGCCATTGTCCGAGTTCATTGTCTTCAGTATATTTCTATTAATAACATTATAAAGGTTCTGTTATTTCTATAAGTACGAGTATATTCTTACATTTTCCCGTGTAATAATTACAAATATTGTAACGCACGAGTAGTTTTCGGTCGCCATAATCCATTTATGATCGATCATCAATGTGTGGGTTCATAACATCAGTAAAGTAAGTAAGGTGTGCACGGCAAGCTTATTTTTATTTCTTAAATTAAATTGATGGAGATCACTATTTT
Organism: Hypercompe scribonia; assembly: GCA_949316085.1. Taxonomy (NCBI): domain Eukaryota; kingdom Metazoa; phylum Arthropoda; class Insecta; order Lepidoptera; family Erebidae; genus Hypercompe; species Hypercompe scribonia. Next base: position 21,811,545 of record OX438970.1, read on the forward strand.
TCTTAAATTTAGACAGATTTTTATGAACATACAAAAGATTCTCATAAATGTATTGTGAGTGTAGTGTGAGAATGTTAATTTCTTTGAATGTGTTTCTTAGTGACTCTCGAGGGTCCATCTTATAGATAGCTCTAATAACTCGTTTCTGAAGCACAGAGATTGAATCAATATCAGAGGCACTGCCCCATAGCAATAAACCATAGGACATAATGATGTGAAAGTAACTGAAATAAACTAATCACGCAGTATCAACATCCGTCAATTGACGAATCTTTCTCACAGCATAAGCTGCAGAACTAAGTCTACTAGATAACGTTTCTATATGTGGGCCCCATTGTAACCGTGAATCTAAAGTTATACCTAGGAAGACAGCCTTGTCTGTCAATTCCAGCTCCTCCTTGTTCACCAAAACACTAGTTTTTACTTGTTTAACATTCTTAGTATAAAATTTAACACATTTGGTTTCACTCCTGTTTACTAACAAGTTATTAGCGCAAAACCAAAGTACCATTTTAGAGAGAGCATTGTTTACATCGTCAATTACCGATTACTGTCTGTTAACTTTAAATACTAAGGATGTGTCATCTGCAAACAACACTATCTCATGGTTATCCCTCACAAGATGAGGCAAGTCGTTGATGTACACAAGGAACAGAAATGGACCCAGAATAGACCCCTGGGGCACCCCCACCGCCACAGCTGATCCCTGGGATAATTTACCATTAACATTTACTCTTTGAATCCTATCACTCAAATAAGAAGTAAGAAGATCCAAAGCACTGCCTCTTATTTCATAGTGGTGCAATTTCCTGACAAGTGTTTCATGCTGCACACAATCAAATGCTTTAGATAAGTCACAAAACACCCCGTAGGCGTCACGTGACTCCTCCCAAGCCTCAAATATATACTCTAATAATTTAACCCCAGCATCACATGTTGACCGACCATGAGTGAAACCAAATTGTTTAGTATGCAGCATTGATTTTCATTAAAATAATTAAGCAACTGAGTAAGTATCAGCTTTTCAAAAACTTTACTAAATGTTGGTAGGACCGAAATTGGTCTAAAATTTGTGGGGTCTAATGGACTACCTGATTTAAACAAAGGAGTTATCTTGCTACACTTCATCAGGTCAGGAAACATACCATAATCTATACATCTATTAAATATAATAACTAAGTCGGGTACAATAATGTCAGTTATTGAGTGAACAACACTTACAGAAATTCCCCAAAGATCAGCTGTCTTTTTTATATTAATAGATTTGAAGGCAGCTAAAACATTAAGTTGATGTATATATTGAAAAGTAAAATTATTGAAAAATTCTGGTACATTTTCTTTGATTAATGATTCTGCAGTGGAGGTGGAAGAGCCTAAATTACCTGTGAGTGCGACTGGGAAAGTGGAAAAAATTTTTTTAAATGTGTTGGCCACTTCCATGTCATTCTTGGTAATGTGACCATCAAAATTTAATTTAAAATCAGACTCTTTTGTTCCACTTCTCCCAGTCTCAGCATTAATAACTTTCCAAGTTGCTTTAATTTTATTACTACTGTTTCTGATTTTAGACTTAATAAACAAAGATTTGGCTAATTTACAGACACTTTTAAAAATCTTTGAATAGCATTTTACATATTGCTTAAAGTCCTCAGTAGTATTATATTGTCTTTCATGATACAGCCTATACAATGTTCCCCTACCTTCATAAACTCCTACTGTTGCCCAGTTACTGAATATAGGACAATCAGTAACAGTAACCGTCTTGGAGGTAAATATTGAATTAAATAGACTAAGGAACGAATTAAAAAAGGAACACTATAGTGCATTAGGGTCTAATTTGTTATTTAAAGAAGGTAAATTATTAATTAAGTTAATTCTCATACGTTCTAGGCGATCAACTGTTGCTGGTACAAGAGTATTTTTTTTTAGACACTGTTTTCTTTTTACTTACAAAATTAACTAACTGACCAGAGTGATCAGAATCTAACTTATTAATAATAGATTTATATCTAGGAACAATATCTGTATAGATGTTGTCCAGGCAAGTAGCTGTAGTAGTGATTATTCTAGTCGGCTCCATAAACAAATTTAGCAAGTTGTGGGACTTAAAAAGACTAAGAACTCTATACACACAAATTCTATAAATAAACGTAATAATCTACAGGACAACTCGTGCTAACCTTGGAAGTCACCGTTTCAGAATGGTAGACATACGCTCCCAAACTAAATGGTTCTGCTCCTCCTTCCTGTGCAAATCGATTAAAGCCCGGAATTGATTACCAGCGCACGTGTTTCCCTCTCACTACGATCCCGGGTCCTTTAAGCGGGGCGTGAAAAAGCATCTCACTAGGTCGCCACAGCGTGTGTCGCCTTACTGCAGTGTTCATTCGCAGTGAGCACGGCGACCACCGCTCTTGGATTCTATTCATGCTTTCCATCAGGCAGAATAGAGTGACTTTGGTATGTTGCCATAAAAAAAAAAGAATTCTAACGTCCGAATAAAAGGCCTTATTGTTATTATAGTATTTTATACTTATAACGTACTGCTAAATACTTCAATTAGTAGAATATGTATGAACAAAAAAGTAATTTTTCAAGCACGTTTCGTCTATTGTCTATGTCTAACTTTAATCAGCGTAACCTGGGGCACATATCTTAGTGACAGTTCTGTAAACTTTTCTACTACCTGTCGTTCACATGCAAACGATAATCAATTAAAACTTTTAACATATTGAAATACTTTATGTTATATTATAATACAATGACGAATATAAATTGATTTTCGAGTTGTTATGCGCCGACAAACAACAGCAAACTTGAATGGAGCAACGAGATTTTATCATAGGGAAAACAATTTTATTTATCTGTTGCTTATTTGAATTCATATGTCTATATTTTTATTTTATTCCATCGCATGCATATAATAATAATCAACAGTAGGCGTTTTTGTTATTTTACCCCCTACGCAAAAATAGGGGTGTTATAAGTTTGACTTGTGTGTGTGTCATTCTGTCTGTGGTATCATGGCTCCCAAACGGGTGAATCGATTTGGATAACCGCAGTAAATAGTAAGTCAACAGCAACTTAGGTTTGTCTAAGTATGAGGGGCGAGAGCGTAGGCAGTCTCTTCCCCCCGACCCCCGACGTAACGAGCATAACTGGATAAAAATTTTACTAATTTAAACTATAAGGACTAACACGTATTTATTGTTTACTTTTTAAAAGTGTTATATTGTGGTGGAGTTTTTAATTTTTTTAATTTTATAGCTATTCACCTTGAGATGCTCATAACGTCTTGCTTGTTTCACTCTATGAAAATTGAGTCAGATCAGAACAAGCTATCAAAACTTTTGGAGGCAGATGTAATGTGTGATGGTCTTGAGACTTTTGTCTGGTATCTCTAATAGTTGACTGCCTATCTGAATAGAACGGTGGTTCAAATGGGACGATAGAAAACAGTAAATCGGGACGAAGAACACTGATAAGCTCACAGAGTGACGGTTTATGCTACGAAACTTGTAGCATAAGCCATCACGAGATCTAAGACTTTCAGTAGGATACGATACGAATGTTTCTATCTAAATTTATTTGTCATAATCATACTAGTTTTGACTGATGATATATGTAGCCTTTAACCTTGACCTTAAAAATTATCCACAACAGCAATTAATGTGTATGAAACACAAACATCCAACGCATCAAAGACCTTAATTATCTCGTTCCCTTGTTTAGTGCCTTTAAAGCCTGTGAAGCAACATTTATATTGATATTATCACGAGCTATGTAAATTGTGGACTGTTAAGGAAAATTTTGATCTTTTGATTATACCACTGTTTCCTATAAGATAAATTATGTTTAATTTAAAACCAAAATATTGTATGAATGAAGTTTTCTATTTATCTTAATATTAATCTTTGTAATGCAGTGAACTATTTCTGAAAACGAATTTAATGTGTAAACTGCCATCGCATGGCTTATTAGAAGAATGGTTGATAATCCTGAGGTGAGTCTTTAGGGCACACAGAAAGCAAATGATTGATGAAGGTCATTGGTTCTATGTCTAAGTGCCATTCATTTATAATATGATGATGATGATGGCAAGATATAACGGTGATAAACTTAAAAAAACGTAACATGTGTATTTATTTATTAGATTACATTTAATAATTTAAATATCCACTGTGATTCAGATTGTCAGATCTACGAAAAATATGTAGCATAAAAGTGCTACAATTTTTTCGTAGATTTCGTAGATTTTCTTACCATAACTACACTGTTCAAATATTAAAATCCTAAATCATTATAGATTACGTAGAAAAGAAAATTATATACAGACATGTTAAACATAAACCTTATTTTTCTGTTACAATTAAATTATTGCTTCTCTCGATATGCTTAATATATAAATTAAACACCTTAATGGATTGTTTTTGTTTATGCTATGTTATGATGTATTTTTTATATGATGTGAAATAAAGCCTTCGCTCGGTTCCGGGCGTGGGGAAATCAACATTAATTTTACACGCATATTTTGACACCATGTGTGCGATATTTCATCATTTAACAAAGGATCATGTTTCTTTATAACATATATTCAGTATAAAGATATGAAGCAGTTGGAAAAAGAAAAAATAATAAAAGAAAAATAGAGAAAAAATGTTCTTAAAAGGAATCATTTCAGAATTTAACCTAGTTTTATATGTTAAAAACAAATTGTTTTTGAATAAACCAAATAAATGAATGAACGTTTGTTGTACATTTTCAAATACCTGTCGTTTACATGTAAACGGTAATCAACTAAAACTTTTAATATGTTGAAATACTATGTTATATTACAATACAATGTCTAATATAAATTGATTTTCGAGTTGGTATGCGCCGACAAAGAACAGCAAATTAGAATGGAGCAACGAGATTTTGCCAAAGAAAAAATATTTTTTTTTACCAGTTTGCTTATTTGAATTCATATGCATGTCTATGTTTATTTTATTCCATCGTATATATGTTATAATAATCAACATTATGTTTTTTTTTGTATTTTATGTATTTTATACAAGACTGAGTTCAAGAATAGATTAAAATTTCCATGAGATGCTAGTTTTGTATGTTAAAAACAAATCGTTTTTGAAAGAAGTAATTTGCACATTTATTTCAAAATATTATTTCATATAAGCTATTTCTTAAATTTTAAGAGCCTGCATAAATGACTTTGCTTGATGGAAAGCATAAATAAAATCCAAGAATTGTGATCACCATACTTGTTGGGAATGTATACAATGTAGCATGGCGAGCACACTATGTCGGCCTAGTGAGAGGTTGTGTCACGCCCCGCTTGTGGATGTAAAAGGCATGATAGTCGTCGAGGCAGAGTAAAGTTCCCCTCACTTCGTGGTAAGTGTATATACCACATGTCATGTATAACAGTCACCCCTACATGAATGGAAACTATCATTGTAAAATATAAGGGCTGATTTTGCTTATTTTACTAGAAAAATCAATGCATCTGGTTACAGACAGTTATAGTTATTAAATAAATGTTATTCCTATTATTGAATAGTTCTCCAAATAAACGTGCTAAATATGTTAATGAAAGCACTCACGGCTGTGAGACATAAAGAATAAAATAAATACTGTTACTGACGTGAGGAATATCGGTCTCTTAGGAGGCATGGCTAGACTAGATTGTTATATATTTCTTATCCTAGCTACGGCTAATAAAACTATCTAATACTAAATCTTTTTCTTTTAATATTTAAACAACTATAAACAAGACGATAACGCAATCTTCTGAAATTGAGTTCAATATTTTATTTCAAATACTATGAAACAAGACCAGGTTTATTGAAATAAAAAATAGCAATTGGGATGAGGATCAATGTATAGGTATAGTCGGGGAATTATGATCCGCACGCTACGCTTACTGAGAGAGTGATAGATGGGTGACCAGTTGTCCCAGGCCTTTTATTTATAAAGAAAATTGCCAATGGTATTTAATATGAGAATACTAAATCAGGATGATTTTGTAATTCATTCTCTAACCTTTTTATCCGTCTGCGCATCTTGTATCTGTGTATGCGTATATGTGTATCCAGTTTTTTTTTTGCTACAATATGCGTATAGCACTAAAGAGCTCATGATGAGAATTTTAAAGTGATAGTTCATGACCCATATGGTCATATGTACCATTTTTGGTATTCATAAATGCACACCTAAATGTTTAATTTTATTTGTTAAAGACAACGCTCGCAGTATGAATAAATCTTGTGTCGCAGAGGAATTAACAAACATACATGAAATGGACACAACTTACACCCAGACTCAGAACAATAATTTGTGGATCACATAAAGTGTTGTCCCATGTGAGGTTTGAACCCAGAACACTCAACACAGCAGAGAGCGGCGGGATAAACGTTTAATCCACGACATTCACAGGATGACCATTCTTTTCAAGAATTAGGCCGTTTACGAAATGTGTAAGAAACATGTCTAAAATTATAAATAAGTGAAAATAAAAAATACATTTAAAATAAAAAACCTAACTGCGTCAAAAATAACTAATAATAGGTATCTAACAACTTTAATCATTTTTGGCCTAAGAGTTTTATTTTCAATTTATTGTGACATCCACCGCATCCACATGTCTGGCTTATATACGTGAGTTTATTGTATCATAACACCATTATAATTTATTCTTTTTTTTTTTTTAACGTGTGGAAACCCCCTCGGGCCGTCACCCCACCGGGGTTTACGGCGGGGTGGTGTGTCGGAATCGGACCGACTAAAACCACACTGTGTGCCACTCTGCACCTGACACAGGAGGGATCCGGGAACAGCTGTTATTACGACATCCAGATCCCTCCTAGCGCCTGCCCGCTACCGCGGGCACCATCTGCGGATAAACTCTCCTTTTCGGCGACGTACGGCACACGCGGACATCGCCTCCTCGCGGCTGGCCATTATAGCGGATGGAGGAGAAAACCCGTCCCGTCCACCCGCGGTCACACTCAAGGCGGCATGAGGCGCTGGTACGCGCGCCTCCGCCGCCCGGTTTGCCGGCGGCGAATTGGGTCCGAGTGGAGGTTGTCCTCCCGGGCCTTCTCCGTCGCCACCTTCCGCGAAATTACGTCTTCGCAGAAGGTTGCGACCGCGGTAAAACAACTGTCGCTACCGACCATGGAGCGAATGACGGCCGGTAGCGAGAGATCTCCTCCAATAACTGCAGTGAGGACCCCACGCTGCGCCGCCCAGGCGGAACAAACCGCCAGCGTGTGCTGAGCTGAGTCCTCACTGCAGTCGCAGTGGTGACAGGCGGGACTCAATTCCCTCCTGGCGACCGAGTGCAGATACTTCCCGAAGCAACCATGCCCGGAAAGAATCTGCGTCAGTCGGAAGGAAAGGGTTCCGTGCTGCCGCCCCGACCATTTGGCGATAACCGGCTGGAGAACCTCCACGGCGGCAAAGCCAGCACGTGGAGCCTCCAGCCAGGACGACCAATTAGCCATCGTGGCTCGACGAGCGGCCTCTCGCCACTCGCGTATCTCTTCGGGTGGGGGATTATAATTGATTCTATGTTAACCATTCCAAGCTGTGTGCTACTTCCTCAGCTACGGTGAAGTTGCTTACCACCGATCTTGAAACTATGCTCTTTATGCAAGATGTTTTTAAAAATATTTCGAATGTGAATAGTCAATTTTTTCTTCTGTAACATCAACCTCAACTCGCATAACATGTTGCAACTCGCTAAAAATCCGCTGAAAACACGGCACTTCAAACAATGTTTTTCACACGACTCTTGCGATTTCGGGCCACATTTGAAATTGTAAAATACCATCTTGCGGAAATGTCCTCCAAATACATTCCATTTTCAGTGAGACACGATAATTACATTTTAACTGAAATTCGATTTGTTCAATCTCAGCCTTTATATTTTCATGATATATTTTTAAAATATGCTACCGTGTATATTTTACTACAACAGAGGGATATTTCGATACATATAAGCAGTTTAATCAGAGTAATTGTTGTATACCATGAAAGTTGGTTTTAAGTATAACTTTCAGTATTTTTCACCGAATGAGTGGATTTAGCGGAGGTCCAACAGCATTTCCTTTAATACTGAGGAGGGGATTCTCCGTACGCTTCTAAAAGCTGGTAACCCGCTTATGAAACTTAGCCATTACAATTAGTCACTTACAATTAGTTGACCGATCCATTGTTTGAACCCTACACCACGGAAAAAAGGCTTTTATCGGTAAAACTTATTACGAAGAATCATGTATGGTAAGTTTGTTTCATAATCATTGTAGAGTTTTCTCGAGGTTACTGCCGTGTACTCCAACGAGGGTCTCGGAGTCAACTTTTCTCGTTCAACTTGCCAGTTACGCCAAGGTCTTTCTCAATGTGGTTACCTGTGCTTAGCAAGATTGAGTTGCGAGGGGTGGGGACTTTAGGGAGTGCTCGTTAGCCAAAACCAGGTTTGGAGTGCATTGGAAATGCTTTAGTTGCCACGGACATAGCTTGGTCGAGCCTATCGGCTGCTCAATGTATACCTGAAGCTTCCTCTCAACCTCTGCTAGGTGCTGCAGTTTGGATCTGTAATCGGGTGGATTTGCACTTCCAGGAAGTCGGTAAAAGTCAGAAGCCCGTTTGACCCTCAGTACCGCAAAGTGGGGTTCCTTCACCAGGCAGCAGTGACCGAATCAAAGCGGGTTTCCCAGAAAGCTCGGTCACCTATAGTGTGATATACGTCTCCACTACGTTTGTAGCGGCGTCGAGCTTAGTTTTTTCGAAATGTGGTCTTTAGTGTTGTGCTGAGCTGTCAGCTGTCTCCTGGGAAGCAGGACGAGAGTTCTGCTATGTGCTTGGCAAAGACTTGCCAGTTTTGATATCACAGAAGGATTAGTAGAAATATTTGTGGAATGTCATCTAGAGCCAAGCACAACGGCTGATGGTCTAAGACGACTTGGTCATTCAGGTCGTCAAGCATAGCAATACATAGCCACGTCGATAATGCATATGCATATAAGTCTAGAATTACATAACGTTGCTAGGCAGTCATGAATCAGATGGACGGAGGCCCACTTCTCCAATAATACTACCAATACTTTCTGTAAGGTACCGATGGTGCTGATAAATCTAGACTCACGCTGTCGAATAAACTCAGTTATGAAATATTTTATAAATAACATATAAGACTACGTACAGTCGTTATAATGTATCACACGTCGCTCTTGCTACATTCATTACACGAACTTGAAATTTATACTCGTAGACGATGTGATTCATGAGACATGGTAAAATATAGCGGTTATTAGGAAAAATTATTGTATATTGTTATACATATAAATTTTATAATATTGTAAAAACGATAAAGTATTTCAAAAAAATAATACCTAAATGTAGCTGAGAATTATTCTTTCGGCCTATGAAACATAACTTGTGATGTATAAACAAACTAAAAGCATGATTAATTTAAAGCGATTAGAAAGTTTATGTTTCACAGAATCGTGATTTAAATACTTTTCTTTATTATAGAAAGGTGCTTTAATTCTCTATACTAACATTTAGACGACTGAAATTTAAATATTTTACGCTTGAAAATATATTTATGACAATGCTTAAAGATCTTTAACAGAGAGCAATGAATTATTTTTACAAGCGTTTGTTTTGTTTGTATACAGATTTTAAAAAGAAAACATTCAGTGTTTTGTAAGGTTATATACCTAATATTACATAAGAGATACTTTTATCTGTCTAATTTAATAACAAGAAATTACACAAATCCAATTTTGAATTCGGAAGTTAATATTCGAACTCAATCGAGCTTAACATAATATGGTAACACTTTCCTAATCCAACATGGCGTAGATTATTAATAACATCCATAGCTTTATTTGTATTATGTGCGAAGGATTAATTAAAAAATAACTTGTTTTAATAGCGGACATTAACTTGAGATTAGATTTTTCTTCTTAGTCGGACACCCTTGGCAAAGTGACCGTGGCTCTTGATGGGCAGGGTTGCTGTTTGCTGTCGCTGCTTAGTTTCAGTGCTGCTGCACTTCTTGGAGCATCCCCTCGTTTATGCTGGTTTTATGTATTGTGAACACATTGTAGAATTAAGTTGTAGTTTTATTAGGTTAATGGGCACCGACCCCGTAGTATTACAGCTTCCACACGGCATTATAAGTATTTGTTTTCGCAGTCTTAGTCAGTCAAAATGACCACTTCCTTTCCAATGTGTCTCGCTGATTCCTAATTTTGTTAGCTAGAATCATATTAGTTTTTTTTTCTAATATAGGAAGATGGCGATTTGTTTATACAGAAATTATATAGAAATAGAAATTGTTTTCTTAGCCTGAGATCCATGGCCAGTAGAAAATTTTACAGCCAAGTCCTGATAAGCTCAGGATGCCGGTTGCTAGGTGTATGTGCAAATCTCTACGTGTTTATCATCTTTATCGAGATTGTTAATATGATTGTTTCCCCTTTTTTATATACCGTAGCCTCCTCATAACCTCCGCGGCCATAATAATCCATATGTAATTTAGTTCTATGGTACTGGTGACTGCTGCTACCCTCCACCAGGACCCAAACACTATGCCCCTGTAACTAGCCCTCACTGGCTTGGCCATTTTATGCTGTACCCCCTAGTGCTGAATCCCTATCTGAACTTTATCATCATCTCCCTCTGGCCTACTGAAGAGAAATTACCAGGTTCACCAGATAGTAGAGCCACACTGATTTCAGCATGAACGACCCGGCTTGACCGAGACAGTACTATCCTCCCACAGAAGACTAATCTAAAGCGACAGCATCCGTGCTGTCGTGTTTCGATGGTGAGTGCGAAACTGGAGGCCCATTGATGCAAGGGTGACAGTTGTCGCGGTATGTGTATGCAATACAAAGCTACGACGACTATCATATCTTTTACGTCCCATATCTGCCATAGTGTGGGTCACGATACTGCATTGTCAGCATTCGCAATGAGTATGGCGACTACAACTTTTGAATTCCATTCATGCTTTCCATCCAGCAGAGTAGAGTCACTTTGGCAGGTTATTAAAATAAAAGAAAAAAAAAGATATGCCCAGCCCTGTGCCATGGACGCGTCAAATTGTAACTAGCCCAGTGAAAAATAGAGAAGGCTACTCTATTCTCCCTGGAATATTATTATTATAACTATTTTATAAATTATGTTACGAATATGATTATGTTATGGTCAATCATCACTTTTATTTCAAACGGTGGAGAATTTGAACATTTTTTTTATCGTATTCGATCAGGGTTAAACCTCATATTTATCCTATTATTATCTTGTGGTGTGTTTTGGGAGAGGTCTATGTTGAAAAATACTAAAAATACAACGGGCAGATAGTGCAAGTCTTTTGCCTTTGAGGTAGAAGTTTAAAATTTTTGTGAAGGTCACATAGGTCCAGGAAGTTAATATAACCGAACCTATTGACTCAGAAAACTGATAAAGATTTCAATGGCTTTAATGACTATGAAGTTCATTGTTTTAAGCAACCAGTGTCCAGGTGGTACTAAAAATTAGTCAAACGTATATAAGTATGATACGCTGATACAATTTATTTGATTCTAAGAACTACTTTCACCACTTACTTGCTGAAAAAGCGTCTGATAGACTACTTTGAAATTGTGCTCCATATAACTATAGATTTTGGTTTCATAAATCTCAGATCGAGACAAATATGTCATCACCATATTAATATAAATCAATAACCTTTATTATCATATATACATACTTATTATACGGCAGATGATTATCAGAAACTGAAGAAACTAGCCTTAAATATTTTGCAGGCATCTTATTAAAATACTTTCGTTGTATGAGTTTATGCTAAAAATATTCAATAATTCTTCGAAGCTCATAAAACAGACACTATTTGGAAGGAAGTTCTTATAATATGGGCATACTTAAGTGGGCAATAATCCCCTTTTACCATCTATTTATTTTTTCCCCTTTTACCATTTATTAATTTTAAAAGTGTAAATTTAGTAATGAAGTATTATTATGTATGAGAGAATTGTGTGCAGATTAGAATATTATTAGTTCAAACAATAAGTGATTAATAAAAAACAAAAATTATGTCATTTTCATAGAATGAAAGTCATTTGAAAATGTTAGTTATCATCTTAAGTGTTTTAAGACACAAAAAATAACCTTAATATTCACTTATACAATACAATATTTTGTCTATTTACGTAACTAAGTTATTGTATAGTTAATTACAGTTTCAAATACTTTAAATATTCATTCATTCTTTCCAAGAATATACATACATGTATTGTATTGTATTCGATAGCCTCGGTAGCGCAGTGATAGCGTATGCGACTGGTGTTAGAGATCTTGTTTGTTGAACTAATTGATGTATATTACAAAAAAATACATAAGTAGTCTATCAGTCAAACTAGCTGTCATAGCATAAGTTCAGCTTAGTTTGAAGTTAGATGTTGTTTCGTGTCAAATGTTCTGTATGTTCATTTATTTATTATTTGTTTATTTACTTAAATTAGTCCTCAAAGCTTAACTTAATAAAAATTTTGTAAGCTTTGGCTCGGTGAAGAAATGTAAATATAGTGTTGATTATTCAAATTAGTAACGAAACTGTTACTGTTGATCAAAAGTGTTTAAACCATAAATTTAATATCAAACTATTCTAAGAAATTGAAAATAAATTTTGAAAGAAATAAAATATTTATTTATTTATTTAATAACATTGATGATATGCTTCATTATGTATTACACATTATATTATTGGTATAAGCATGACGTCATCATGACATTATAGTAAATTAAGAAGAGTGCCATTCATGCGAAATAATCAGCACTAACAATTTGATTCATCACACATACGGCCATTTGATTTCAAATTGGGTAGAGCCTTTAATGTAATATATATTGCTAACAACACGCATATTATACATAAATATCATCCAGGCACAAAAAATGATTGTGCACAACATATAATTATTTGCCTTGAGTAGGAGTTAAACCTATAACCATCAGTTCGCAACCAGGGTTATTAACTTTTAAAGAAAGAAACAAGTCCGCTATGAGTTAAAATTTTATGACGTCAGACAAAACCTAATATTGTCTTTTTTTTACAAAATTATAAAATCTTAGATCTTTTAATTCATTCTGAGGAAGTAGTCTCTAACTTTGACTTTACTTGTCATCTTTTTTACTTTTACCTATTTTATCGGTTGAAGAGTGTTAAGATTTATTTGAGGTATTTAGTAAAACCTTTGGTCTATTAAAAAGAATATCTTAAAAAATACAGTACAGCGTAATGTTATATTAAAATCTTTGTCAAGAATTTATTTAAACTGGTGAGTATTTACATTTCAATAGTTTATGCGTGAAAATTCTTATTAGTTAAACAAAACACATGTCAACTTCATCATCTCGGTCAAAAAACATTCAAACAAAATATATATATAAAATCATATAAAATGTCAGATAAAATATTACATTGTTGTATATTAAAACAATTATAGAAATACTTTTATAATAATATAGTATTATAATGCATGTATATGTAGAACATTTGTTTTTGACTATAGTTGATCAGGTAATCTTGCTATTTCGCTGACGGCTCGGCTGGAAGTACTATGCCAAGATGTTGGTTACGGAGTTAGCTTGCTGACATGAGTACGCAGCCTGTTAGTGATGGAATGAAATGGCCACCCAGAAGTCCAGATCGATCCCCGACAGACTTCTTTTTATTAGATTTTTTGGAAGAATTGTGTCTATATCAATAAAAAAAGACACAACGTCAATTAAAATAAAAATCAACCATCCATTTTAAGTTTAGTTGTATTAAGCTCTTATTTTAGGCTATTTCTAGTGGAATAGTGGAATAGATAACGTTAGGGCATTATTTACAACATGAATCAAGTAAAATAGTATCGAGTAAAATAGATATTATTTTACACAATTTAACGTATCACTGTCAAAATATTGTCAATTAAATAAAGAACATTATGGGATTTTATTCATTTGATATTTATTTCATATCAACATTTATTTCCGTTTCCTTGTAATCTGTGATAGAGGGTAAACTGGAACGGAAGTGGAAAAATAGGAAGAGGATGATCATGCGATGAGTTCAATTTCAACCCAGAATAAAGTATATTAGTGATGAAATTGATAATTTCGTCTGTGTTTACATGTTAAAATATATTATAAAATGGTATAATTTCACATTTTTGATTGGTATAGTTTTTATACAGTAGATATCACGGAATATCAATGATATTTTTAATAAAGGCGTAAAATGTTAATATTGGAGTATTTTGACAAAGGTAATGTTACATGATCATTAACTTCTTAATTAATGACCTCCTCATGCTTTTGAAATGATACTTAATCTCTTGTTTCGAGAAATTGCTACTCGTTTTGAATTCATTAAAATCTTTTTAATACGCCTACATGACATGATTTTACGTAGGAAGTTGTACCCTCGAGTGGAATAATATTGTTCGGTATTAACTTCAAAAACATCAGAATCAAAAATAATAATAAACTCATAATCGGACATTGGACACACACAGTTTCAAGTTAAGCAGAGTTTGTACTATGACCGCTAGATTGACTGATAAAATACTTATGTATTTATTTTTGTAAATTTACACATATTTAACATAGAAAACACTGAAACTTCGAAACAAATATTTGCAGATCATACAAACATTTGATCCGATCCGAGAATTGAACCCGAGACCTCATGTATAGCTGTCGTATACGATACCGAGGCAGTCAGTAATGGCCATTATCGTTTTAATAATGCTAGTCCTGGAAAGTTATGTTTGTTTATTGTTTACTAATTTTTAATATGCACTGAAAACTGTATTATAGTGTGTTAATGCCTTTCAAGATCTGCCTTCAATTTAATAGAAAATAATAAAACAACTACGGCTAAAAGTTTGTCGGGCTACGCGCAATGCAGGGGTTATATAATAAATCAGATTTAAACCTAGTATTTCTTGCTTTCACAGGTTAATTACGGTTAGGTGAGATTTCAGCTCTCCTACAGAAGTTCAAAGAGCTGGTGGAAAAGGATCCCCATACACCTGCGCCTTTAGAAGAGAGCGCAAATATTGGGGAGGTAAGAACTTTGTACTTTTTACGAAACTTTCCATTTTGATTATATTTTATAAGATTGACGACTATTACTCTTAAACCAACAGTAAACATAATAGTAATATGATTTATTATCATTGTAAATTGACATGTATTTGTATATTAAAAACCGATCCACATAGCTTTTGTACCCTGTCAATATAAACGTTTGATTTGAAGTTCCTTTCAGGCGAATTTTGTTTGATTTAAATATCACGGTTCAAATAAGGATATCCTTTGTTAAGTATTTCATTTTATTTTTGAAACAAAACAGATTTCACGGTTTATTTATTTTACGTAAGTGTAAGTTATTTATTTTTCGTAAAGTTGTTGTTTACAACTGTCAATAATTATAGATCAAAGACTTGACAAGTGTGGGCGAGAAATTATAAACGCACGAGTATTCTTGGATCACAAGGTGCTTCGGCAAATATTGTTCCACCTGCCTTTACAATCTTAATTAAAATTAATTTTTAGTAATCTTATAGTGATTGTGTAAACGAAAATGGTTAAAATTGGGTTAATATAGAAGATTTTATTTCACTAGTATCGAATTTATTCAGTTTAACAAAATAAATATATTTTATGACCTATGTACGGTAGTGAATTTAACTACAAGAAATGTTCTAAGTTTCTTTTATGAAGAGGAGAGGCTACTGGTAAATATCTATACATAAATACCTACAATTCCAGTTTAACAACTCAAAAAGTGACAACCTTTTGATTCAAAAGGTGACAACCTTTTGAGTCACTTTCCGAATAAGAGAGTTATTGTGCATACGGTAACTTCTCTCACTCAGTGAAAATCAACACAAAAATTGACTATCACGGGTTTTCTGTGATATCAATGAGGTCGAGCCAATCCAAAGAAATATTTATCCTATAAAATATAAATTGTTTTAAAAATATGTTCATGTGGTGACTTATTACGACTAAAGAACGCTATCATGTCTAATCATGTCATGAATGTCGTAAAAAGTAACTTAGAGACCAACTAACGCAAGAAATAATATAAACTATAAAAAAACTAAACTAAAGTAATATAAACAATTCTATTTACTAAAATCCTACAATTTTGGTTTAGACGTTTCGCTAAAGCAATTTACTTTACTTCAGACATTTGTAGTATGTGGACCACAAGATTACTGTTGGCAAAGGCTTAACAAACATTTGTTTTATCTGTATAACGTTTGAACAAGTTGTCTCAAAGTGCCAGCCATGATTTGGTGATGTATGTACTAAAAAATTTAATTACAAAATACAACATAGTATTATTATATATATATATATTATACTTACAAGTTGAAAGGGTTACAAATATTCAATTGTTTATTTAAACTAATCTTACAAAAAATATATTTTAGATGTTATTTTTGCTTAGAAGCACATAGCTATCTTTGTTCTAAAAACTTTTTCAGTCACTGGACAAACATACCAAATGTTACTTCTTTAGCTTTTTTCTTAATATGGTATCCTACTAAAATTACTCTACTCTGTCAGATGGAAATCGTGGGTAGAATTCAAGAGTGGTCGTCACCATATCTATTATAAATGCAGACAATGTAGCATGGTGACCCGCATTGTGGCGGCCTAGTGAGATATTTTTTCACACCCTGCTTATAGACCTCAATATCAGAGTAGAAAGGAAACACGTCTGCTGAGTTCCAGATTTGACACCAGATGCCAGATTGTTATAGGCAATTAGAGCTGACCCGTTTATTTGGATAGCGTTTTACCTACCAATTAAAAACGGTGCTTTTCTGCCTGAACGGCCTGTCTCGACCTTTTGAGTATTGGTGTCTTTAAATGTATGCCATGTTACGGAAGTACTTGGGACCGATGCTATCGGAATTTGCTGGCTACAATCGTAACACATGGTTTCAACAAGATGGAGCCATTTGTCTCACATTCAATGTGTCCCTGTCGGTATTCAAACATATGTTGCCGTTGCAAAAGCTGATTTCCAGACGAGGCGACATTCCATGGCCACCCAGAAGTCCAGATCTATCCCTAACTGACTGCTTTTTATGAGGTTATTTGAAGAATCGTGTCTACATCAATAAATTAAATATACCTACTACGTCAACTGAAAGAAAATATCAGCGAAGAGATGTCGGTCATCTCGCGGTCTCTTTGCCGACGAGTATTCGAAAGTTTCGGTGCTCGCTTAGAATATATGTAATATAGACATATTTATATTAACTAGTGGTCGCCCATTGGTCGAAGTTCGACCATAATAAATTTAAATTGTAAGTGACTTAATATACATTATTAAAATATAATATTCAAACATTATTAAGGTTCTACTGTCCAAAACTAAACTACTATAACCACAGATTTGACCAAGACTGTTATTTGCCAATTTCTTTTTTGAACAAATTATATGAAATTAAAAAGAAGTAAAATAAAGAATACCTATTTAAAAAACGTTTATTAAAACAAAACATGCTATAAGAGGATGCAAAACAAAAAAAACATTTTTTATCGCATATTGCAATAATATAATTAATGATTTAAAACTTCTCTGAAAACAATGTTTTTTGTAAAAACTCTTTAATCGTTTGCTAAATGTCCTTGGCCATTATTTTCGGATATATAAAACCTTAAACCAGCGAATGAACGAACTCTACTTGCTGCGACATACAATTGCCCATGTGTAAAAACTGGCCGATTTAATAAAACACCAATTTTTTGGACTGTTTTGTCCAATTCCAGTGAAATTTCACGCATTATGTTGTTGTTACATGTTTAACTAATACGTTCTTGTAATCTATAATTAATAGCAGTGTCAACATCATAAAAATATAATTGTGCATAACATGGTGAGCGACCATATGCAGCAGTCATTGGGCCTGATCTGTGATAAAAAACATCATGTATTTTGAAATAATACACTACACTTGAGCCTACCTCAGCAACTTTGGCTTCTGAGTTAACCATAGCAAAACATGAATTATATTTCCTAATATATTCTAAATAATTTTTTGATTTACTTTTTATTGAAGGTTCATTTGAAGTAAGTCAATGAGTACAATGATTTAAAATATTCATTTTGACTTAAGGGTGGTAATATTGCTTTACCCTTGTGACAACATGAAGTGAATGCAGTTCGGTCACCTAAAATCACTTCAGATTCAAAATGTTTCGCATTACAAAACCTGCACTCTAACTATAACTTAAAAACACTTTTGGAATGACATTTAGAGCATATTTAAATGTACGTATCTCTCAAAATCACTTATTTATCCTGAAGTATATACAATTACTGAATTGTACCTGAATGTTGTCATTGCAAATTGCTGCTACAGACTTTATGCATATAATGAAAGTCCGTGTACATTTAAATATATCTTACTGCTACACAACTTATATATATGTATATATTATATAAATTTTGTATAAGCGCTTAGTACTTCACGTAAGATTCGTCAAATAAAACTTTTCTGTTTGACATTCAACTATGTCTATAATAAACAAAAGAGACAATTTGACAACAGAGTATGTATACGTGTTCAAATACTTGTGTATGCGTGTGTCAAATGCATGCTGGTTTGTGTAATGTTTTATTTATTGATTTAATGTACCTTTTATGCATTATTATTAAAAAATTTTTTTATATTAAATGAGGCAAATAAAATTTTTTTCTTTGATATGTCTATGTCAGTACTCTATGTCTATGGACAAAATGGCGTGTACAAATACTTGTGTATGCATGTGTGTGAAATGCATGGTAGTGTGTGTAATGTTTTATTTATTGATTTAATGTACTTTATAAGCATTATTACTGAAAAATATTAGCGTTCTGCACTTCTCCTACACATAAACTATAAGTGTGCCAAATTTTATGCTCCTGCGTCCACGCAATTTTCGTAAAAAGGTGTCATGAGTTTTCGCATCACGTATTAATATATAGATAACGATAGATCACTGGTACATCATTGAACTATCGCTATAAATATTACGAAAGAAAATTATTCAGAAACAAATTTTAAACTCAATTTAACTCCTGCTATAATTTAAATTCAATTTAAAGAAATGATGATGATAAAACGTTTTCTGCTTTCTTATCTCGAATTCTTTATACTGAACGGACATTGACTAAATATATTTACTTTCACTTCCCGTGCGCTTGTTGTTAACCGCGGACGTGTGTTATACTCACGACAAGTTTTGCTCTAAAAGTTATCTGTTTTCAATCCTGATTGGTGTTTTTGTGTGTGTTGAATTATCGCTCACTTGTTAAGTAATTAAGTGTCAAAGCTCCACCCAACGAAGGGGATAATATATTTCATTGTGTACCCTTTACAAATATTTTGGTGTTGGTGCATGTGGGGACCGAACCCAGGACCTTCTACGCAACCGCCGTAGCTGCAAAGCGTCAATGCAAAGTTGTGTGACGACATCTTTCTAATAACTGGCTCGAACGAACGAGGCGACGACTACCCTCAAAAAATTTGTTGTTGTTCTTACGATCTACGCATGTGATATAACGCAAATTCTGCCAATATTATATATTGTAAAGATGTAATATATATAATATAATTGGAATACAACATTTGATATTGCTAATACCAAGTACAGCATGCCTAGGACACCTCGTACACCACCGGAAAGTTTCGATACCCAGATGACCTCTGTATCGGAGCCGGACATATCTAATATCATCTTAAATGAAGCAGATTACCTGAATCCTAATATTACACAGAGATCCTCGAAACGACGGCGTAACTCCAATGAAGATGTAACAAATCAATTAGACGATTTTAAAACGGTAATTATGAACATGATTCAAGGTTTAATCGCTACACAAAACAATAAACTGGAATCCCTTGAAAAGCACATAATGGAAGTTAAGTCTATAAATGTATCTATTCAAACTACAAATATAGACATCGAGAAATCTACAAAATTTTTATCCGAACAAATATCATGTTTTGAAACAAAAATAATTAAACTGGAATCAAGTAATAAAGAATTGAAATGTCATTTGAATGCCATTGAAGATAAAATTCATGAGATTGAAAAAAGAAACTTAAAGACGTGCATTGAGATTCGGAACATTCCCAAAATAATCAGAGAATCGAAGAACAACCTTTATACCTATATGCAATCACTAATAACCACATTGCAATTGTCCATACTTCAAAGTGACCTACGTGATGCCTATAGATTACCTAGTAAATCAGAAAAGAAAAACTCAACAGTGGTTTTTGAATTTACAAACACTTTTTTAAAGACTCAGTTCCTAGCGGCGGCCAAGAAGTACAATCGTGATAACGCCGGTCGGTCACTCACTACCTCGCACTTTGGTTTTAATGATATTTCTCAACCAATTTATATTTCTGAACATTTAACATATAAAACAAGACGTCTACTATTTCTGGCGCGTGATTTTGCTAAATCAAATAACTATACCTACTGCTGGATTGCAAATGGAAACGTTTACCTAAAGAAGCGAGAAGGAATGTCATACATCTTAGTCAAACACGAACAACAGATACAAGAACTAAAAGCATTAACCAAATGACTACTCATCTCAGCGGAACATTTCGTTGTATTTCTACCCTTCTTTTACTTTATTTTGAATACTACTGCATGTACCTTTTGTAAAAACACACAATACACAATACAAATTACTATTACCATCAGAATACAATACAAAAATACTACTAACAAAACACTTCAACAATTAATACTAATACAATACAAATACAATTCAACTATATCTACTTTTAGATACTTATTACCCATTACTTTATCAATGGCTTGTGGGTGGTTTGTTGCTGTTACTATCACTTCGTTGGACATAGTGCAAAAATGCACCTTTATATTTATAATTACAATTCATTATGTGACACACTACAAAGGCCTTACGGGTACATCGTGTTTAACTTTTCACAGGTTTCAAATATTCCTAAAGGGTTATAGGCTTGGTGAATTTTTACTGTTATCTCACCTGTATGCGTTGAGGCTTTTACTTGCTTTCAATTTAACTAAACCTGCCATAAAGCGTAACAACTCACGCTTGTCCTGCTTATCGACCTTGAAATTTATATATAGTACAATTAACTACATTTTTCGCCTAAAAATAATTAATAAAAAGTATCACATAAAATTATTCCTATGTTCAACGTTGACTTGTTTGAACTGTATGATAAAATCTCTAGGGAGTGATATAGCGAGTACTTTGTTTACGTTTCTTTTGCGATTTACTGTTGTGGCTATATTACTTGTGTACAACTTACGACTTGCTAAGATAACGCGGTACGCCAAATTAGACTTAAATGATGTCGTCAATGTAGAAAAAACAAATATAATTTCAAATTATCAAAATCTCGTATCATTTATTCATTTATGTTTATTATAACATCACTCGTATTTGGCAGTGTGCAATGTATTTGCAAACTTAGCAGTTTCTTAATGAAATATTCTTTTGGGAACATGATGATCATGTACTTATTACTTTATTTAAAGAATCCTAATGGATAGTAAACAGGTTTTTGAAGATATTGATAGTACTACTCTAATTTCTTACTTTGAAGTGGATAGTCCAGAGCTTTGTAAACAACATCTCGATACCAGTGAGGGCAGACTCACAGTAGTCTCGCAAAACATACGTAGCATCCATAAAAATTATGACTCATTGTTAGTTTTTTTGTCACGTTTAAATTTTAAACCACATATGATTATTTTGACAGAATGCTGGATTGATGACTCGTTTAACGTTATTCAATTAGATGAGTATATATGTAACTACTCAAAGATATATTTTAACAAGAGTGACGGCATAATTGTATATTGTAGGTCAGACTTGGACGTATCGGTGAAAGAACCAAATTTTCAGGAGACAAACTGTTTGCTTATCCAGATTGCACAGATCTACACCATAATAGCAATCTATCGGTCACCGTCCTTTTATAACATAAATAATTTTCTTTTGTCATTAGAGCAAATTCTTGGTACCTGTAACAGTCCTCACTGTGCGATAATAGGTGATATAAATCTAGATATTAAAGATACCAGTCTAGACCAAAGAGCCCACGAGTATCTTAATCTGACAACTCATTTTGGATATATTCCCGGACATACTATACCAACTAGAGGTTCAAACTGCTTAGATCACTGTTTGATAAAGTCGAACTTGGCTTCATCAATAGTCATATGCCACTCGGATATTACTGATCATAGTGCTGTATTGTGTAGTATGAGTTGTCTACCGGCTAAAAAGAAAATCAATACAACATATACCAAAATTGATATAGAAGCCTTAACTAATACCCTAAAAAATTACGAATGGTCTGATTTATACAGAATTAATGATATTAATTTAGCTACAGACTTTTTTCTTGATAAGTTTAATAACGCTATTGGATGTTGTAAAACTACTCATAAGCTGCAAAGTTCTCAGATTATCACACAAAAATGGCTTACACCTGGACTTTTAAAATGTATTCGACGTAGGGATAAACTGCACACTAAAGCTAGAAAAAATCCAAACGATCTACAAATTCAACAACAATATAAGACATACAGAAACAATTGTGTAAATATTCTACATAAACAAAAAATTTACTATAGACAGCAACAATTAATTAACAATAAAAATAATACAAAAAAAACTTGGGATACTATTAAAGACATATGTAACCTAAACACCACAAAGCAAAAGTGTAACAATTTACTGACATATGATACTGAGTCAAAGGTTTCACTGAATCGAGTTAATGAGTATTTTGGTACTGTAGGTGAACAATTAGCCCGAAATACTTTAAATTATTTGGAAATGACTGAATCTGCGTTAGCGACTAACTTGAAGTCTGTGAAAACTAACGATTCACCCAATGCTCTTTTTCTTGCCCCAACGGACGAGGTTGAGATTATTAAACTTATATCTATGCTTAAATCCAGTTCTGCCATCGGTCATGATAACATAAGCAATAATTTAATGCGAAATGTGAAGTTTTCTATAGTAGGTCCTGTTACTTACATTTGCAACCTCAGCATGTCTACTGGTATAGTTCCAGATGCTTTAAAAATTGCCAATGTAACGCCCTTACTAAAATCTGGTGACCCACGTGAGCCGACTAATTACAGACCAATTTCACTTCTTAGTCCTTTGTCTAAGGTGTTGGAGAAAGTTGTTAATGTTAGATTCCTCAAGTACCTTGAGAAATACAGTTTATTGGCCGGAAACCAGTACGGCTTCCGTTGCAACCGGTCCACGGAGGATGCAGTTACTGGACTTGTTGACTTTGTTATAGACAAGATCAACGAGGGTAAGAAGTGTCTCGGTGTCTTTTTGGACCTTGCAAAGGCGTTTGACACGGTGTCCCGGCCAATACTGCTCAAGAAATTGGAGCTGCTAGGAATCAGAGGCCTGGTTTTGAAATGGTTCCAGTCGTACTTATGCAACCGCAAACAGCGCGTACGGATAGATAATTGTTTCAGTGATTACACCGATATAAATTTCGGCGTGCCACAGGGCAGTATATTGGGACCATCACTTTTTTTGGTATATATAAACGACTTCTGTTCCATTAATCTGCTAAATGCAAACATATTTACTTTTGCTGATGACACTGCAATTATTTTTTATGGGAACACCTGGACTGATGTTGTTTGTATAGCCCAGAAGGGTCTCACAGGAGTTAGTAGCTGGTTAGAAAATAATCTCCTGACGCTAAATATCAACAAAACAAAATATATAGCCTTTAGAATATCTGAGCGTACTGCACCTAATTGGCCAATTCAAATTAAATTGCATACATGTAACAACACAACTGAAACATGTGAATGCTCGGATTTGGAACAAGTTCAAACCGTCAAATACTTAGGTATCATAATTGATCAACATCTGGACTGGGCAGCTCAGGTAGACGCTCTATGCAAACGGCTGAAGAAGTTATCACACATTTTTAAAAAACTGAGCTCCGTCGCCGATACCAGTGTCTTGAGATTTGTGTATTTGAGTGTTTGCCAATCAGTATTAAATTATTGCATAGTGGTGTGGGGAGCCACGTATAAATCTAACTTGATTAAATTAGAACGGGCTCAACGGGCTATATTAAAAATAACATACAAAAAACCATGGCGTTATTCAACTATATTACTGTATAAAGAGTGTAATTTCCTAAGAATAAGGCAGCTGTACATTGCCTCGATTGTTCTAAGGTTCCACAAAAGTGCTAAAGAAAAGGCTCGTGCCTCATACCGATCGATAAAGTGGGACAGATTGAAGGTACGTTCTTCGTTCTCGCGCAAAAGTTCCAAATTTATGGGTCCGTACCTATACACGAAATTGCATACCTTGAATAATAAGGTGGTTGACATGAATAGGAGAGCCTGTAAGAAAGTAGTATACCTGTGGCTACAGAACAAAAACTACAACGACACTGAGAGTATGGTACAAGTCTTGCAATAGTTGCCAGTACACACAGACATAAACATGCATACGAACACACACACTCAGACGCAGACGCAGACACACACACACACACACCCACCCACACACACCCACACACGCACACACACACACCCACACCCACACACACACATACACACACCCACACACACGTTTTTCTTTTCTTTTTTTATATAAGTTACAAGGAAGTTACTAATCCCCACGACACAGGGAATCCTAGTGTGGGGCCTAGTGTATATACAATTGTAAATGTGTATTAAGTAAACAATAAATTATTATTATTATTCTCTTTATTACATATAAATACACATATTGATTACATTTTTAAATATATAAAAAATAAAAAATACATATTTAAAAATATAAAAAATAGTAGACCACCGACATCGGGTACAGGGACCGAGATACCGGTGGTTAGGGCTCCAGAGACAGGAACCTCCTCACAATACGGGCCGTGTCAAGGAGGACTGCCTTCTGCATCAGACCCTTGATCCAACCTTCTAACGTGAGCCTCTTAAGGTGTTGGTCGAGGCTCCTCGCTATCAATCCATGAACAGATATGATTATCGGAGAAATAATCACCGAATCCACATTCCACATGTCGGCAATCTCGTGAGACAGATCCAAATACTTCAATTGTTTTTCTTTTTCAACTTTCACGAGATTCTCGTCATGAGGAACGGCGATATCGACAATCATTGCGCGGCGCTCTAATCGATCTATCACCACAATATCAGGCTTATTGGCAACAATAGTCCTATCTGTGATAATAGATCGATCCCAATATAACGTAGCACGACCGTTTTCGAGAACTGGGTCGGGCACATACCTGTAGTAAGGCACTTCAAAATCGACAAGTTGGTATTTAAGGGCAAGTTGTTGGTGTACAATCCTGGCTACTTGATTGTGCCTGTGCAAATACTCACCATTAGCAAGACGAGAACAACCAGAAATAATATGCCTAATAGATTCTCCAGGACGGTGGCACGCCCGACAAATGTCAACCGTACTATCTTTCAGGATATATTTCCGGTAGTTATTCGTCATGATAACTTCGTCCATAATTGCACAAACAAAACCTTCGGTTTCTCCGAAGAGATCACCATACCATAGCCAAGACGTCGACGCTTTAAAGTCTATATCAGACCCGTGTAGGGCCCGATAAAATCGACCATGAAGTTCTTTACCCTTCCATACTTCCTTGCGATCAGTAGTACTAAGTACTACAGGTTTGCGCCAATTCTCTTTAGCCAGAGCGAGCGGGGTAAAACCAGTATCCACTGCAACTACATTACGATGCACTCCCACATTAGTCTGTAGAAAATATTCTCTGAGATTGTATATCTCGCGATTGTGTAGAGTCTTGATATTTAATAGACCACGACCTCCAAACTTTCGCGGAATATACAATCTCATAACCGATGAACGTGGGTGGTGCATACGGAATGCAGTCAGCAATGTACGGACTCTCCTGTCAAGGGCATCTAATTTGGTCTGAGTCCATCTAAGTACACCAAAGGAATACATCAGAACCGGCATGACCCAACTGTTACAGGCTCGCACCTTGTTACGATAAAAGACTTTTAAGTACTTTTTTAGGCGGCCAAAGAAACGTTCCTGCAACATTTGTTTCACGCCAGATTCTGGTATTCCCAAGGACTGTGAAAAACCTAGATACTTGTAAGTTTCGGTGGCAGACAGAGATCTGAGTTTTGTTGAATCTGAAAGTTCTATTCCTTCAGATTCTACAATCACGCCCTTATTTACATACATGACTGCACACTTGTCTACACCAAATTCCATTTTGATAGAATTACTAAAGTTTTCAGTGACCCTTAATAACGCCATCAATTGTAATTTTGTGGAGGCCAGTAATTTCAAATCATCCATATAAAGAAGGTGAGATATAACTTGATCATCTTTCTGCAACCGATAGCCTAACCCTGAACCCTCTAACAGAGTACTGAGAGGGTTCAAAGCTAGACAAAACCACAAGGGACTCAGACTGTCACCTTGAAATATACCTCGCTCGATCTTTATAAGTACGTCATTTATCGCAGCCTGCCGACATCCTGGATAGCGAAGTGTTGTTCTCCATTGACTCATACACGACTTTAAGAAAGTGCACAGAGTTGCATCAATTTTGTACAACTCTAGCACTTTCAAAAGCCATGTATGTGGAACTGAGTCATAAGCCTTCTTATAATCTATCCAACATGTTGCCAGACTCTTACGACTACGACGTACCTGTTGGCTAATGGTCCTGTCTATAATAAGGAGCTCTTTAGTGCCACGGGCCCCACTTCTACATCCATTTTGAGAAATAGAGATAACCGAATTATTATTTATGTGTGTAGTAATTTTGAGTCTCAAAATAGATGTTAGAAGTTTATATGTAGTTGGTAAACATGTTATAGGTCTAAAATTTTTGGGATCCATGGCACCACCAGATTTATAGAGTAAATGGGTTACACCGGTGGTTAAAAATTGTGGTAATGAACCAGAATCCAAAGCTGCTTGGAATTGTGATGCCAAACACGCATGTGAGCTTCGAAACCACTTAAGCCAAAAGTTGTGCAGTCCGTCTGGACCAGGTGATTTCCAATTCAGTAATGAACGGACTGCACAACTTACATCATCTTTATTAATAACAATGGGTTCCATAGCTATTATAGGCTCACACGAACGTTTGACATCCTCCAACCAATCACCCTCTGTATGAGTGACAGGCACTGACCAGATGTTACGCCAAAATGAATTTGTGGTATTTTCATCTGGAAAATGCCCATCACTCACACATGAATTCGGTTCCTCCCATTTCCGGTAAACCCATTTCTCATTCCTTTGGAACATTCGATTCTGATTATACCGATCGACTCGTTTTCTATAACGTCTTATCCTATTTGCCCATGCATAAACTTTCTGCTTTAGATAGTCTATACGCTCTGTGACACAGGACATGTACTGTTGAGGACTAATGGTAGTCTCCAAGAATGCCTGTTTCACAAAGCGCATGACTCTTGGCCGTGTATTACCACTTTTAAAACTAATTAATTTACCGATGAGTGTCCTAGTCTCAGCAATACGACGTTCAATTCTATACTGCCAAGCTGGTACGCCATTTTCGGGTCGAGTAGCACTTACACGTTCAATACATTTAACACCAGCTACTCGACAAACTGCAATGGCCGCACAGTATAGAATTGAATGTGTATCACTAAGATCTTCGCTATTATCAAAATAATCTGATAATAGCGAATCCAGGGCACTCACAAGCGCTAAATTACGTTTATGAATGGGCAAACGGCATAATCGTGGTCTAATATTATCATTTATAAATCGGTACTTTTGAATCGCATCCTCCAAAGCACTCCTTATCTTATCGTTACATTGGGTACTTACGGATATAACTTCACTCTCCACTAGTTCATCAACATCTTTAATACCTAATGGCAACTGAGATGTGCTATTAGCCACCGCAGCGTGTGATGAAGAGGGGATAGTAAAGTTTTTCCTTATGTCAGAGCGTATCCTCTCAAGTACTGTATCATCCAGCAGGTGACAGCGCTGTATAGCTCGTACTTGATCCGATAATCGTTGTGCTGAAACGTTGATGGCTGGTTCAAGCTCCTGAAACAGAGAGACTAACCTAACACGGTACGCAGTAAGGTTCGTTCCCAACTCTGTAGCCCGAAAATATGCCCGCATGACACTCTCATTTATTGATTTTGTCCACTTCATGCGGCGCACATCACCACCGGTAGCGGGGACCCTGTTTGAGGTCAGTGGTCCTCGTGATCCCAAGCTGGTCGGTGGCCGGGTACTCTCCTGCCGACGTACAGGTCTTGGCGACGTGGGTGGAGAGAAAAACTCTTCGCTGGAGCTAGAGCTCGACACCTCTGCAACGGCTGGAACATCCAATGTTGCTTCCGGGGACGGCAAGGCGGAGCGGAGCGACGAGTCCAGGGATGTTGTTTGTGCTTTTAGTGTTCTAGATTTGGCTCTCGTCAGCATTTTGCTAGAATTTCTCGGTTAAATATTTCGACATGACATTTAAATGTCATGTCTCACACAGATATTGCTTTTATGTAATTATATGGTTTTTCTTGGTAAAAAAGTCTTGTTTTTATATTATTGTGCATTGTAGTTCGCTTGAAAATTGTTCCAGTTGTTTTTTTTGTATAATACAGAAAGAAAATGAAATATTTTTACAAAATACGTTTGAGAAATTCTAGCTGCTTTCAGTGTTGCTTTATTATTGTTGTAGTGTTGCTTTATTATTTACAAAAAAAAAACTTAACTAAAGTTAATAAAGTTAAATGTAAGTACAGTACAAAGTTGAAAGTGTATTTAGGGGAAATTATCTGACCTTTACGCTGATATGGAACCTTACGACACAAAATCTTTCTAACTTAAAACCGTATAACACACTTTTATTATCATTTTTATTTTAATTTTTAAATAAAATTGCAATTTTTGACAACATTTATATTTTTTTCTCATTGGTGTTAATTTTTTCCCCTGGCCCAATGTATGTACGACTTAAAAGTTGCTCTATAAAGTTAATATAATTATTTTTCACATCATGTTCACGAATAATATAATATAGGTGGGGTCACGAATTAGTTAAAATTTGAAAAAATCACATAGAAAGACCATTTGATATATTATAAAAATTGTTTCTGTACAAGAAAGCTCTTTAGTTGGCATTTATATTTTAAAAATAACATCATCTAAATGACCACCATTTCGACGTCCGCAAACCGCGATATCGTCGACATCTCTTCCCCGATTTTTTCTTTTAGTTGACGTAGTGTATTTAATTTATTGATGTAGATACGATTCTTTAAATAATTTAGTAAAACTCTTTCATATTTATTATTTAAAGAATCGTATCTACATCATCATCTGTTGAGGATAGATCTGGATTTCTGGGTGGCCATAGAATGTCACGCTCGTCTGGAAATCAGCTTTTCCGGCAACATGTCTTTGACCTCCGGCAGGGACTCATTGGATGTGTGACAAGAGACTCCATCTTGTTAAAACCACGTGTTACGATTGAAGCCAGCAAATTCCAGTAGCATCGCTCCCAAGAACTCCTATAACATGTTTACGCGGGATGTTAGATTCAAAGGTTAGCGAATGCCCAGCCCACCCTATACCTATATTAAACAATATACATAATAATATTTTTTTATTTCGTAAAAACTATTCACTTAACATTAAGAATAAAAAGCATTTGCTTTCAACTGCTACATACAGTAGTGATCTCATTCATAAGTATAGATTTAAATATTATGGCATTTTATTGTATTTTATATTCTGCAATAATATTTTCGAACATATGACACACAATGTCTTTTAGTTTCAATGTAACCAGAGTTTAGGCATAGCAAGTTTAGAAGAGGTAAGAATATTTTATTAACAGTGCGAATGTTTATTGTAACAACATTTTACGAAGTATTTAAATTCTTGTAGCAAAGTTCGACATATATGATAATTAGATAAAAAAATTAAAATTCATTAATCACTTTTTAAACGGTAAAAATTTTACAACCATACATCAAATGATTTTAGCGTTACGGGATCTGCCATTCTTTTTATTTTATCAAGATCTTTGAGGGATTCTTTTCAGGAGGACTTGGGGCAACTAAATCTAACCATAGCAAAAAAATATCTGCCATTTAAATAAAAAATAGTAATATTAAGTAATAATGAAGTAGTAGTAAATTTATATTAAGTAGACTTAAACGTTTTTGCCACAGAGAGGCCTATGCCCAGCAGTAGACTGTTAAAGGCTGTTAATGATGATAATAATGAAATAAAGCAACAGTAGAAACAGTTGGTATTTCTCTTACATATATTTAAAATCCAATATTTATAGCTACAAATTTACAATTGCTATACTATTTAATTTACAAACCAGAAAGAAAATGAACCTGTGTACAATATAAAAATTGTATTAAAATACAACTAAAATGATTTTTACATTAAAATATCTGTTACCGAAGACGTGACGTTTAAACGTCACGTCAATACAAAAATTTTCATGAAAGAAATTCCAAAATGTTAACGAGAGCTAGATTAAAAGCACAAACAACATCCCTGGACTCGTCGCTCCGCTCCGCCTTGCCGTCCCCGGAAGCAACAATGAATGTTCCGGCCGTTGCAGAGGCGTCGAGCTCTAGCTCCAGCGACGAGTTTTTCTCTCCGCCGACGTCGCCAGTACGCCAGCAGGAGAGTACCCGGTCGCCGACCAGCTTGGGATCACGAGGACCACTGACCTCAAACAGGGTCCCCGCTACCGGTGGTGATGTGCGCCGCATGAAGTGGACAAAATCTATAAATGAGAATGTCATGCGGGCATATTTTCGGGCTACAGAGTTGGGAACAAACCTTACTGCGTACCGTGTTAGACTAGTCTCTCTGTTTCAGGAACTTGAACCAGCCATCAACGTTACAGCACAACGGTTGTCGGATCAAGTACGAGCTATACAGCGCTGTCACCTGCTGGATGACACAGTACTTGAGAGGATACGCTCTGACATAAGGAAAAACTTTACTATCCCCTCTTCATCACACACTGCGGTGACCAGTAGCACACCTCAGTTGCCATTAGGTATTAAAGATGTTGATGAACTAGTGGAGAGTGAAGTTATATCCGTAAGTACCCAATGTAACGATAAGATAAGGAGTGCTTTGGAGGATGCGATTCAAAAATACCGATTTGTAAATGATAATATTAGACCACGGTTATGCCGTTTGCCCATTCATAAACGTAATTTAGCGCTTGTGAGTGCCCTGGATTCGCTGTTATCAGACTATTTTGATACCAGCGAAGATCTTAGTGATACACATTCTATTCTATACTGTGCGGCTATTGCAGTTTGTCGAGTAGCTGGTGTTAAATTTATTGAACGTGTAAGTGCTACTCGACCCAAAAATGCTGTACCAGCTTGGCAGTATAGAATTGAACGTCGTATTGCTGAGACTAGGACACTCATCGGTACATTAATTAGTTTTAAAAGTGGTAATACACGGCCGAGAGTCATGCGCTTTGTGAAACAGGCATTCTTGGGAACTTCCATTAGTCCTCAACAGTACATGTCCTGTGCCACAGAGCGCATAGACTTTCTAAAGCAGAAAGTTTATGCATGGGCAAATAGGATAAGACGTATAGAAAACGAGTTGATCGGTATAATCAGAATCGAATGTTCCAAAGGAATGAGAAATGGGTTTACCGGAAATGGGAGGAACCGAATCCATGTGTGAGTGACGGGCATTTTCCAGATGAAAATACCACTAATTCATTTTGGCGTAACATCTGGTCAGTGCCTGTCTCTCATACAGAGGGTGATTGGTTGGAGGATGTCAAACGCTCGTGTGAGTCTATAACAGCTATGGAACTCATTGTTATTAATAAAGATGATGTAAGTTGTGCAGTCCGTTCATTACCGAATTGGAAATCACCTGGTCCAGACGGACTACACAACTTTTGGCTTAAGTGGTTCCGAAGCTCACATGCGTGTCTGGCATCACAATTCCAAGCAGCTTTGGATTCTGGTTCATTACCACAATTTTCAACCACTGGTGTAACCCATTTACTCTATAAATCTGGTAGTGCCATGGATCCCAAAAATTTTAGACCTATTACTTGTTTACCAACTACATATAAACTTCTAACATCTATTTTGAGACTCAAAATTACTACACATATAATTAATAATTCGGTACTCTCTATTTCTCAAAATGGATGTAGAAGTGGGGCCCGTGGCACTAAAGAGCTCCTTATCATAGACAGGACCATTAGCCAACAGGTACGTCGTAATCGTAAGAGTCTGGCGACATGTTGGATAGATTATAAGAAGGCTTATGACTCAGTTCCACACACATGGCTTTTGAAAGTGCTAGAGTTGTATAAAATTCATGCAACTCTGTGCACTTTCTTAAAGTCGTGTATGAGTCAATGGAGCACAACACTTCGCTATCCAGGATGTCGGCAGGCTGCGATAAATGACGTACTTATAAAGATCGAGCGAGGTATATTTCAAGGTGACAGTCTGAGTCCCTTGTGGTTTTGTCTAGCTTTGAACCCTCTCAGTACTCTGTTAGAGGGTTCAGGGTTAGGCTATCGGTTGCAGAAAGATGATCAAGTTATATCTTGAAGGTTAAGTATATATGTTATATGATGATTTATATGGATGATTTGAAATTACTGGCCTCCACAAAATTACAATTGATGGCGTTACTAAAGGTCGCTGAAAACTTTAGTAATTCTATCAAAATGGAATTTGGTGTAGACAAGTGTGCAGTCATGTATGTAAAGAAGGGCGTGATTGTAGAATCTGAAGGAATAGAACTTTCAGATTCAACAAAACTCAGATCTCTGTCTGCCACCAAAACCTACAAGTATCTAGGTTTTTCACAGTCCTTGGGAATATCAGAATCTGGCGTGAAACAAATGTTACGGGAACGTTTCTTTGGTCGCCTAAAAAAAGTACTTAAAAGTCTTTTATCGGGCGGTAACAAGGTGCGAGCCTATAACAGTTGGGTCATGCCGGTTCTGATGTATTCCTTTGGTGTACTTAGATGGACTCAGACCGAATTAGATGCCCTTGACAGGAGAGTCCGTACATTGCTGACTGCATTCCGTATGCACCATCCACGTTCATCGGTTATGAGATTGTATATTCCGCGAAAGTTTGGAGGTCGTGGTCTATTAAATATCAAGACTCTACACAATCGCGAGATATACAATCTCAGAGAATATTTTCTACAGACTAATGTGGGAGTGCATCGTAATGTAGTTGCAGTGGATACTGGTTTTACCCCGCTCGCTCTGGCTAAAGAGAATTGGCGCAAACCTGTAGTACTTAGTACTACTGATCGCAAGGAAGTATGGAAGGGTAAAGAACTTCATGGTCGATTTTATCGGGCCCTACACGGGTCTGATATAGACTTTAAAGCGTCGACGTCTTGGCTACGGTATGGTGATCTCTTCGGAGAAACCGAAGGTTTTGTTTGTGCAATTATGGACGAAGTTATCATGACGAATAACTACCGGAAATATATCCTGAAAGATAGTACGGTTGACATTTGTCGGGCGTGCCACCGTCCTGGAGAATCTATTAGGCATATTATTTCTGGTTGTTCTCGTCTTGCTAATGGTGAGTATTTGCACAGGCACAATCAAGTAGCCAGGATTGTACACCAACAACTTGCCCTTAAATACCAACTTGTCAATTTTGAAGTGCCTTACTACAGGTACGTATGTGCCCGACCCAGTTCTCGAGAACGGTCGTGCTACGTTATATTGGGATCGATCTATTATCACAGATAGGACTATTGTTGCCAATAAGCCTGATATTGTTGTGATAGATCGATTAGAGCGCTGCGCAATGATTGTCGATATCGCCGTTCCTCATGACGAGAATCTCGTGAAAGTTGAAAAAGAAAAACAATTAAAGTATTTGGATCTGTCTCACGAGATTGCCGACATGTAGAATGTGGATTCGGTGATCATTGTTCCGATAATCATATCTGTTCACGGATTGATAGCCAAGAGCCTCGACCAACACCTTAAGAGGCTCACGTTAGAAGGTTGGATCAAGGTTCTGATGCAGAAGGGGTGCTGGGCTAGAAAACCTCCACGTGGTGCACCCTGGAATCGTTGGCGATGGTGTTTTTTATCACTGCCAGCGGCTAATATTCTAGCACGAAGAGGAAGCCATTTTCTTCGGCAATTCGGCCGAGACATATCGTAGTCCCGAGTTGGAGTCTTGCGACTCCAAGCGGGGGCGAGGGTCTTGGCTTAGCCGCCCGGACTGCGAGGAAGAAAACCTCTATAAAAAATTACCCCGAATCCCGTGTTCTGGTGCGTGACCAGGGGATGCATGGCTGATGGGTTGTTCAGTCGTAAGCACACCCCCAGCCGGGGTACCGGCGGACCCCTCGGTTGGGCATAAATGTACGCTTGCCCGGGTATTGGGGGATCTCTGCCCGGGTCGACCTGTAGTTCTCCCCCTCTCGTGAGTCTAACATGGAATCTCAAACTAAAAACGTAAAAATAAATATAGAAGGAGAGAAGGAGAAAAAGGCGAAGAAGGAAAAAAGCGTAAGATTGGACGACTTCTCGTCCAATTTAAAGGACGCATCGGTTGGGACGCCTATG
The DNA here is from genome assembly GCA_949316085.1 of Hypercompe scribonia. Classification (NCBI taxonomy): domain Eukaryota; kingdom Metazoa; phylum Arthropoda; class Insecta; order Lepidoptera; family Erebidae; genus Hypercompe; species Hypercompe scribonia. The sequence goes on from OX438970.1 coordinate 21,846,281, forward strand.
TCGATGAGGCTCCCAGAAATCATTATGACTACTGGGAGCCGCAGAACATCGGAACGATTGCGTTCCAGATCGACATGTTCGTCGGATGGCACGGGAGGTAACCCGATGGAAGCGGAGCTGTGCGACTCCCGAAAACGCGGGCGCTCCAGGGACGAGGAGAGCGACACGTCCCAGGAGATGTTGCCTCCTAAAGTCGCCAGCAGCCGTAGAGGAAGGTCGTGAACTTCGGTCTCGATCCCGTCAGGCTCCGTCTTCTGTAAGGCGGAAGCCTATAGGCGAGTTAGGGCGGACGGCGAAGCACTTGCAGAGGAGGAGATCGCAGATCTCTTGCTTAAGATCAAGGAGCCGATGGCAGGGGATTTTGTTCCCCAAACGCCATCGTCCATGCAAGAGAGAGCGAAAGCAGCGGTGGCTATCATCCACAAGGTAGCCACCAAGTCGAGTAACCTTAAGGGTGCTTTTGTAAAGGCCCTTAAGGACTCCTCTTCTGCAGTTGCGGGGGTCGTTGAGACCCTTATTGGGGACGTGGCTCGTCTCCAAGCGGCCAACGACCATCTCACACGGGAGGTGGCTGAGCTGAGCGCGCAGTTTGCCCAATTTCGGGCGGATCGCCCTGAGCGAGAAAGCCCGTCTCAGTCGCTTGCGCTTGTCAATCCCGGTACCATCGCTGATGCCCACCTGCGCCAAATCACAGACGCAGTGTGGCGCATGATGGACGGACGTCTCGCTGGCTTGGAGGCGAGACTACCTCCAGCCCCTGTCGTCCGACCGCCGCTCGCGGCACATAGACCAAAGGCCACATCGGCGCTTCCCGTTGTAGGCGGTCGTGTGTCCTATGCGGCGACGGCGTCGGTGTCTGCTGTTCCTGCGGTGTCGGTGTCTACTGTTCCTGCGGCGTCGGTATCTGCTGTTTCTGCGGCCGCGCCGAGGACACTACAGGCGGCTAAAGTAGTAGCTAAGACGGGTGCACAGATGTCATGGCCCAAAACGGCGGCCAAGTCTAGAGCGGAATTTCCTCCGCTCCCCACTCCAGCCGCTATACCTGGCACCTCCACGTCTGCTCCCTCCATATCTGCCCCTTCCACGGATGGTTGGCAGGTAGTCGGGGGCACAAAGAAGTCCCGAAAGCGGGGTAAAAAGGCTGCTCAAAAGGCAGCCTCTGCCCCGCAGTCGCCATCAGTGGTAGTCACCGCCACGAAGAAGCCGCGCAAGCTTCAAGTACCCAAAACTGCGGCGGTGGTGGTCACCGTTTCACCGGAGGCGGCTAAAGGCGGACTGTCTTACGCTGCCATTTTTCAGAGGGCCCGGGCTGGTCTCGTCAATGACATCGGGACGGTAGGTGTCAGGTTGCGCCTAGCTCAGACGGGAGCTCGAGTTCTCGAGTTCCCTGGAGCCGAAGGTGCCAAGACAGCAGACACGTTTGCCGAAAAATTGCGGGGCATGTTTGCGGCCACGGATGGTGTTAAGATCGCCAGGCCTACTAAGTGCGCAGAGTTGCGCATTTCGGGCCTGGAAGACTCCATAACGACCGAGGATGTCCGCGTTGCAGTAAGAGAGAAGACGGGTTGCAACGCGGACAACATTAGGGTCGGCACCATCCGCCTCGGTCCAGGAGGGCTTGGCGCAGTGTGGGTCAGCTGTCCCGTAGCGTCAGCCAAAATGTTAGGCGACGCCGGCAGGCTGCTCATCGGTTTCGTGAGCGCTAGGATCACAGTCCTGGCGGCGAGACCGATGAGGTGTTACAAATGCCTAGCTTCGGGGCACACACGCGCCAAGTGCGTCAGTTGTTTCGACTGCAGCGGGTTATGCTTCCGCTGCGGTCGACCGGGGCACAAGGCGGCAGAGTGCTCTGCCGCCCCTCACTGCCCGGCGTGTGCGGCGGGTAACAAGCCCGCCAATCACCTGATTGGGCAGGGAGGCTGCAAGCCTGCCCGTAATTCTCGGCAAGCGTCGGCGGCTAGCCTGTCGACCCAGGCTGCCTCTGACGTCGTTTCTGCTTCGACATCGTCGCCCATGGAGGAGGTTGTAGAGACGGTCGAGTAATGGCCCAAGTCTTCAACCTCCTAGTCCAGACGAACCTGAACCACTGTGCTGCGGCGCAGGACCTTTTCCTGCAAACCATGGCACAGTGGTCGATCGGTGTTGCCGTAGCCGCGGAACCCTATTACGTTCCTCCCCGTCCAAACTGGTTGGGTGACCGGGACGGTTCCGTGGCAGTTGTCGGCTCCACGGCGGCTCATTCCCCGTCCTTGTCGCTAGGGGACAAGGGTACTGGATATGTTGCTGCCGAGTGGGGGGGGATTACCGTATATGGTGTTTACTTCTCCCCAACCGGAGTTTGAGCGACTTCGAGGTTTTCCTTAACAACTTGGAAACCTCGATGCGGCGTCTAACGTCTGGGCACGTCTTAGTGCTGGGGGACTTCAACGCAAAATCCATTGCGTGGGGTTCCCCCAGGACGGACGCTAGGGGCGAGGCCGTAGAGGAGTGGGCGGCCTCGGTGGGCCTCTGTTTACTAAACAGAGGCTCCACCAACACGTGCGTGCGACAGCAGAGAGGTCGATAGTGGACCTTTCGTTCGCTACCCCTGCCCTCGCCGCACGAGTAAGGAACTGGCGCGTCCTGGAAGAGGTTGAGACGCTCTCGGATCACCTCTACATCCGATTTGAGCTCTCCCGGACCCAGGACCCCAGTAGGGGTCACGCGGTCTCACGGGTTCTTCTCGCTTTCCGCGGTGGGCTTTAGCCAAATTAAATAGGGACCTACTAGAGGAGGCAGCCATCGTTCACTCTTGGCTGTCTCCGCAAGCCGCGACCGAGGAGGTCGACATAGGGGCTGGTCGCTTCTGCGATGCCATTGCGCAGATATGTGATGCGGCCATGCCCCGCATCCGAGGTTGCCGGCCTCCACGGAAGGAGGTTTACTGGTGGTCCCAAGAGTTGCCGGACCTCCGTGCGGCCTGTACTCGTGCCCGGAGGTCCTACACCCGTAGTCGGCGGCGACACCGCGAAGAAGGCGGGGGGGACCAGCTTCATGAGGAGTACCGAGAGGCGCGGAAAACTCTGAAGCTGGCCATCAGCCGCGCCAAAGAAATTAAGAGAAAGGAAATGCTGGAGGGTCTCGATCGTGACCCCTGGGGTCGCCCTTATCGTGCGGCGCGACAAAAGCTCCGCACGTCGGGCCCCCCCCTTACAGAGACCCTCCAGCCCAGCTTCCTGCGGGAAGTGGTCGAGGGCCTTTTCCCGCAGCGGGTGGAGCATACACCCCCGTCGATGGCCTTCATGGTCGGAGACGACGGGGAGAACGAGGGCAATGTTCCGCCCGTCAGGGAATCGGAGGTAGGGGCGGTTGTTCTACGGATCCGCTCTAAGAACACCGCCCCTGGGCCAGACGGGATACCTGCCCGAGCACTGGCCCGAGCCCTCGAGCACATGTCGGACCGCCTTAGGGAAGTCCTGGACTCTAGCTTGGCGTCCGGACGCTTCCCTGAGTGCTGGAAAAGCGGGAAGCTGGTCCTGTTAAGGAAGCCGGGACGGCCTGCCGATTCGGTGGCGGCCTATAGGCCCATCGTGTTGCTGGACGAGGCGGGTAAACTTTTTGAGCGGATACTCTCTGCTCGCATCGTCCGGCACCTCTGCGAGGTGGGCCCCGATCTGTCGGACGCCCAATTTGGTTTTCGGGCGGGGCATCGCTGCTGCACCGTGCTGCGCCTGAGGGCCGTTACCGAAGAGGCGGTCAGCTGTGGCGGCGTGCTGTTGGCGGTGTCGTTGGACATCGCCAACGCATTTAATAGTCTGCCATTTAGCTGCATCAGGGAAGCACTCCACTACCACGGGGTGCCAGAGTACCTGAGGCGGCTTGTGGCAGACTATCTTGAGGAGCGTACCGTCGTGTACGAGGACCGAGATGGTATTCTAAGGCGGCGGCCCATGTCGTGCGGTGTTCCGCAGGGGTCCGTCCTCGGACCACTCCTGTGGAATATGGGATACGACTGGGCCCTTCGAGGTCGTCTTCCGCCCGGGCTGGGCGTAATTTGTTACGCCGATGACACATTGGTCACGGCCCGGGGGGTGAACTTTCAAGAGGCGGCGCGCCTGGCCACCGTGGGAGTCTCTTCGGTGGTCGGGCGCATTGAGGCGCTGGGTTTACGGGTGGCCCTAGACAAAACGGAAGCCCTTTTGTTTCATGGGCCCCGTCGTGGTCCACCCCCCGGCGCCTCCATCGTAGTCAATTCGGTCCTCGTACCGATCAAGGCCCAGATGAAGTATCTGGGCCTGATCCTCGATGGCAGGTGGCTCTTCGACGAGCACTTCCGACAGCTTACTCCAAAGCTGGTCGGCGCTGCCTCTGCTCTTGGGCGACTTCTGCCCAATTTGGGTGGAGCCAGCGTCGCGACGAGACGGCTATACACGGGGGTTGTTCGGTCAATGGCGCTATATGGTGCACCGGTGTGGGCGGCGGCTCTGACCGCCCAGAATAGGGCTCGCCTCTGGCGCCCTCAGAGGATATTGGCGGTTAGAGCCATACGCGGCTACCGCACCGTATCGACGGAGGCGGCGTGCGCCTTGGCCGGAACTCCCCCGTGGGATTTGGAGGCGGAAGTGCTCGCCGAAGTTTATCGGCGGACGGCTGACTTCCGGGCGAGTAGCGGCATACGGCCCCCGCCCGAAGAGATACGCGAGTGGCGTGAGGCCGCTCGTCGAGCCACGATGGCTCGTTGGTCGTTCCGGTTGGAGACTCCACGTGCTGGCTTCGCCCTCGTGGAGGCTCTCCAGCCGGTCATCGCCGAGTGGGCAGGGCGGCAGCACGGGACCCTTTCCTTCCGACTGACGCAGGTCCTTTCCGGGCATGGTTGCTTCGGTAAGTATCTGCACTCGGTCGCCAGGAGGGAATTGAGTCCCGCCTGTTACCACTGCGAATGCAGTGAGGATTCGGCTCAGCACACGCTAGCGGTTTGTTCCGCCTGGGCGGCGCAGCGTGGGGTCCTCACTGCAGTTATTGGAGATCTCTCGCTACCGGCCGTCATACGCTCCATGGCCGGTAGCGACAGTTGTTTTACCGCGGTCGCAACCTTCTGCGAAGACGTAATTTCGCGGAAGGAGGCGGCGGAGAAGGCCCGGGAGGACGATATCCACTCGGACCCAATTCGCCGCCGGCGAACCGGGCGGCGGAGGCGCGCATACCAGCGCCTCATGCCGCCTTGAGTGTGGCCGCGGGCGGACAGGACGGGTTTTCCCCTCCACCCGCTATAATGGCCAGCCGCGAGGAGGCGACGTCCGCGTGTGCCGTACGTCGCCTGAAATAGAGAGTTTACCCATCGATGGTGCCCGCAGTTTCGGGCAGGCGCTAGGAGGGATCTGGATGTCGTAATAGCAGCGGTTCCCGGATCCCTCCTATCTCAGGCGCAGAGTGGCATACCGTGTGGTTTTAGTCGGTTTGATTCCGACACACCACCCCGCCGTAAACCCCGGTGGGGTGACGGCCCGAGGGGGTTTCCACAAAATAAAAAAAAAAAAAAAAAAAAAAAAAAAAGGGTCTGATGCAGAAGGCAGTCCTCCTTGACACAGCCCGTATTGTGAGGAGGTTGCTGTCTCTGGAGCCCTAACCACCGGTATCTTGGTCCCTGTACCCGATGTCGGTGGTCTACTATTTTTTATATTTTTAAATATGTATTTTTTATTTTTTATATATTTAAAAATGTAATCAATATGTGTATTTATACGTAATAAAGAAAATAAAGCATAATCTCATTGTCTTAAACGAAAAAAAGTTTGAATTTCAATGAAATTCAACTTTAAATGTATTTTTAAATGTTAATAAATGTATATTTATACTTTTATCTTTTTAAAGTTTTCGCGATGTCTTAAATTTTTGGTTTTGATAAAAACTGGTTTGGTTCTAAATTAAGTAAGGAATTATAAAGTGAGTTTATTTTTTTTAAATAATAAATTGTTTTTCATGTTACAAAGGTTGAATATATGTTAAATAAAAAGAAGCATCTAAAGAGTGCTAACACATGTAGGTGAGGTGTGTGTGTCTATAAACGATGGTAGTCTTCATCAGTTCATCATCAGGTGATGTTTGTCGTGTTTTCAATTTCTTAATATATTTTGTTATTTAATTAGCAACGCATCGTCGGTTGTGTAACAGTAATTTCGTTAATAATTCGAATAATTAATACTACATTTATATTTCCTTCACCAGGCGTAAATTTTCTAATTTCTAATTGTTTTGAGTTTCGGTGATTAATAGAAGTAAATAAATAAATGATAAATAAATAAATACTACGGATATTTGACATATAATGCCAACTCGTTTTGAAACTAAGCAGAGCTTGTACTATGACAACTAGGCTGACGGATAGAATACTCAAATACTTTTATTTTTGTAAGTACATACGTATTACATATAGGGAAAAACCCAAATTCTGAAACATATATTTGCAGATTATACAAATATTTTGTCTGACCCAGCAATCGAACCCGAGACCTCAAGCACAGCAGTCGTATTTTCTACTGCTGCACCACCGCGGCAGTCGAATAATGGTCGCACTAATGGAAGTCTTATTGAACTTGTCACGACAAATTGTACGAATATTACTCAACAAAGATTCGATTGCTCGACCAGCCGACGAGACAATAGAAGGACGGAATTTGGAATGCTATTTCGATTTAACTCTCTACTTCATAATAAACGAAAAAGTTTTTTAAGGTCGAAGGTCGAGGACTGACCTAGGTTTTGTAGAGAAGGGACGTATCGGTATAATGTAAAAGGTAATGTAGTGTAAAGTGATAAGCCTTTTGCTATGACTCCCCTTTCTGAAAGGTAATGGAGCGCGTTACTGAGATGAAGGGCTGGAATACTTATAAACAATTTGACCTTCTTACAGATGCCGCACTATTTAGTCGCCAATAATATTCTTTACCAAGTTAAATTTAAAGTGCTCTAAGACGAGTCATAGGGTTTTAGTGCTATATTCAATGTCGTTTTGTAGAAATTTACTTTTATATATAGTTAGTTGTACCCTTTCAAGCATCACTTTGGCATATTGTAGTTGCATTGATGAGAAAACTGAAGGAAATTGACACGAAAACTAGATAACAATAATCTCTGAAGGGAATTGTATAATGTGTCGAACATTCAACCAGTGCAGAGATTTTTGAGTTTTTGAAGCGTACGCGAAAGAAATTTCTTATTTTTCAATACATAGTGATAATTAGTAACAAAATGTGGTTTGGTCTGTTTGAAATACTTTTCATTAGTTACTAAAATATAGTGTTTGCAAGCAAGTCTTTGGTAAAATCGTGCGTGTCGCTAGCTGTGTTGCAAGTGTTCAGTTTTTATTGATTGTTTACTTCGAAGCCAGCACGTACAAAGTAATTGAAGTAAGTTTCTTTTAAAGGATGGTATCTCATTTTTGAAGCCCTGTAACAAAAACTTTTTATGTTAATTGTTGTTTATTAGACACGTACATTTAACATTTTTCATTTTAATTAAATAAGACAGTAGTAACTTGAATCCTAGAAAAATGATATTTATATTTTTCATATTAATAAGCGAAGAAGTTTGTATACTGTATTAAAAACATTATTTAAAATTTATTAGACTTGAATTTTTATACGTTTGTTTATTTAGATATCAAAATAATATCACCTCAACAGTGAAGATTTAGAAGCTCACTCCACATTGAAACACACTTCTTCTTTTACCTACGCCTTGATAGAAATTTATCACCAATCATCACAAAACGAAACTAGTTCCAACTAAAAAAGTGCGCTAAAAAAGCTGCCTGTCTTATCACAGAAGTTCTAGACTCTCCAATTACAAGACGAACAAACGGGTATACTCGTACAACCCCGGTATTACTCTGGCCTTTTCACAGTACCGTTTCTCAATTCGAGACTTGCTGAATACCTTCGTCTATATCGCATCTGGACCGAGTGGTAATGCATTAAGAATACATGGTGTTACCACCCCTATTCATCCCGTGGGTGTCGTAAAAGGCGACTAAGGGAACAAAGTATACAAGACAACATTATTACAAGGAGTAGAAAAACTTGAAATAAACCCTATTCCAAGCCGTCTGGCCAGCGCGGAATAGTAGGCCAAAACCTCTAGGAGGGCCCTATACAGTGGACTGTAAAAGGCTGTTGATGAATAATGATGAATGAATGAATATCGCATCTAATTCTAAACTTGTCACATCCTGTAATGTTGCAGCTTGTAACAATTTATGTTTCAATCATAAAACACAATGAATATTTTTAGGAAGTGGTGTAAAAATTCTCATAAATTTCATATTTTGATTAATAATTTTAACGTATAATCGTTGAAAATCTCTTGAGATTTCAAATATCTATCGGGACGGCGTGGCGATAACTGAAATTAATCAAGTATTTTTTATAGAAAACAGGTGCTAGAAGCTTGAATCTTTCAATCTTTAGTAAAATAAAAAATGGGTTCAGTTTTCTCCAGGGTTTCATTCGTACTGCCTAGGTTTATTAGTTACTGTTTGCTGCTTTCGTGCTATATATGTCATCCATAACATACCGTATATTCCAGTATTCGTAGCATATATATATATATTTGTATATATACTATGCTTGTATATCTATATTTGTATGTATGATGTGTTCTTTTGTGTGTATCTATATGTGTGTATTTATAAGAGTACATAATATGTACCTAACCTCTGTGCATCCAACCATATAAAATTTCTGCACCACCCGAAGGTTGACTGGAACAGAATGCCCTGACCATTAAGTCCACTGATGTGCAAATGTAGTGTATAAAATTTGTACATAAGTAGGATAAAATTAAATATACTGAAGAAGAAGGTAGAAAATATTGTTAATTTAATTTTTCTAAATAAGATTTAACGACGTTTCTAGGTCATACGGGAAGGCATTATCCAATTATGGAATACCAAACTGCATCTAATACTAAAATATTGCCAATTCGACTAATACACTAACAAATCAATTGAAGAGTTTCAGTCGGTTAGAAAATTAATGCAATATTTATTTTGAAAATTAAACTCGTTTCATGTTTTCATTACCCACTTTCAAAGTACACATAAAATAAAGAGGACCGATGTTACGAACCTAGTACGTATTATATTTTATTTTGTCTTAAGTCTAAGTTTTATACCTACAATCATACCTTTAAAAATATATTTTGACCTGTACTGTCAGTTAGCCAAATAAAAAAAATACTGACGTTTTTGTTTTCTTTTCAACACTATTGTACCTGGATTTTCAGAAAACGGTTATATATTGGCCTTTCTCATTACGCATATAAATAGAAATGAAGTGAGTCGTTCTTGATGTATTTCTTTATCAATTATCATATTGGCTCTATGTTTATCTTGATTTTGCTAGAATCAATTCACATGCCCTCAGTAGACACCACTTTTCCTCCCACCGGATATTGTGTGCTCTAATTACATTAAATCACTGTTACGAAGTTGTTCTGAACTTTGTGAAATTAAGTTGGCATTATGATATCTTTGGACTATTATCCAGAGATCAACAACTTCCACAAGTTTTGTCATGGATCAGATACAAAGTTACAGATTATTTGCCAGTTTCTCGCTACTCGCCGATCCTAGTAGTAAATGGTACGTAAATATAAAAAAACAATAAAAGCCATGAGGTCTGAAGACAAAAGTAACAACTAAATAATGTATTTTTAAATTTCAGGCTGATAATAATATCAAAAACTTAAATTAAAATTAGGCCACGAATTATTCAGTATTTGAAAAATCGTATAAAAAAACCCATTTGATATATTATAAAAATTGTTTATTTACAAGAATGCTTTAACGTTTGCACTCCTCTAAGTAGCATCGAAATTTTAGAATACTTGTCGGCAAAGAGACCACGAGATCGCCGATATCTTTTCGCTGATTTTTCTTTTAGTTGATGTATGTATTTGGTTTATTGATGTACAAACGATTTTTCTAATAACCGCATAAAAAAGTGCACTAGGGATATATTTAGACTTCTGAGTGGCCGAGGGAATTCGCCTCGTCTGGTAATTAACTTTTCCGGAAACAAGAGTTTGACCACCGGCAGGACTTTGACCACTCATTGGATGTGTGTGACAAGTGACTCCATCTTGTTGAAACCATGTGTTACGGTTATAGCCAGCAAATTCCAGTAGCATGGATCTCAACAACTCCCGTAACATGTTTGCGCGGAGTGTTAGATTCATATATTAACAAATTCTTAGCCCACAACATACAATGATCGATCAAATGCCGTTGGAAATTGACGCAATGCAATTGTTTTATATTCAATACCTATTTATAATATTGGTCCATATCAATTGTGTGTGCTACTCGACCCGGTCCATATAAGTTGAAGATAGCCCGCCCATGGTATATTGCTGTTAAGCTTTCATTTTCTTATTTTTTATCATTTAAACAAATAAAGACTAATTTATGTCGAAGAACATTTATGTAAATAAGTGATCTTTATAAGTAGTATATAAAATACAAAAATATCGCCGCCTTTGTAGAACTAACAAAAGAGGGAACAGTGTTTCTATGCTACTTGAAACAAACTTTTCATGTTTTAAACGCAAGATAAGTCACAAAATAAAATTACAAAAACTTCTGGAAACAAAGTCTAAAATAGAAACTACAGATTGACACATGTATGTATACACTAGACCACGGTCAGGGCGTCTAGTGTGAATTTATTTCATATTACGTTATTCTCGACGAAGGTAAAGTTAGTTGTTGCGATTTGGATGAGTTCAGTGTGGGCCGAATGTTAAGTTAACACGAAATAAACTCGTAGGTACTAGGTCTACTGATTCTGATCGAAAAGTTGAGTATAAACACGCTAATGAACGGCTTACACGTACTTCGTTCATTGATTTACTGTTCACTCGTTTTTAATATAACAGGGCATGGTTTTAACAAAAGCATTCGTTAAATTCCAGTCTTTGAAATAAAAATCTGTATATCAATTTTCACATAGCATGAAAGCCTTTGTTGTCATAAACTCACTTAATATCTTCGTTCATTTACCACTGTGGAAATAACATTACATAAAATACAATTAATTTTCTAGCTAGAAGAGACATGCTGATTTTGGCACGAACTCATTGGCTCGTCTGGGGCGGTACTACCCTCTCACCGGTGACCTAAGGCGACAACATCCATGCTCTTATCTTTCGTTGGTGAGTGCGAAACATTATCGTGACAATGTGTTGTGAGTGTTAATGCTCAGTCACTTTGGTAGGCTTTTATAATTAAAAATGGTATTTAGTAGCGTTCATAAATAGGAGTACATGTATAATGAAACAAAACATATCGATTTATTGTATTTTAAAGTTAACATGGATATTCGACATTGTGTAGTAAGGTATTATCAATATTTAGTTTAGAACATTACAAATTTGTAACAACTCCTTAGAATATTTTATTAACATAGGTTAAGAATAATTGTATAATAACAAATACAAATTGTTGATATTATTGGTGTCATTTTAAAGTTCATACACATTTACGAATGTAACTTTTTCGTTATGCGTTTGGTGCGTTACGTCTATGTGTAACTTTTGATTTTACTCGGTCGAAATGTCAAAGATTTATTTTAGATCATGGAAAATTTTATTTCATAAATTGTAACATTATTTCACAGATACAATATAAAATTCTTTTATTAAAAACGTGAAACTACATGCAAGTTGAAAAAAAGTTTTGAAATGAACATTCAAGTCGATGGAATGTTTATTGACTACGAAGCTTAGCTTTCAAAACATTACAAACGATATTACTTTCGGTGAATTTATTAACTTAATTATGCGTTGAAGAAAATTATATTAATTAGTTGTTAGCTAACAACTAGGGTATTTGCGTAAACATTAGGCAGTTATTATTCTCAAATATATATCGTTACTTGAATGAGAATGACTTGTTTTCAATTATTAATGAAGGAAATCTGATTTTTGATAAAACCTGCTCGTACACTACAATATACATGGAAAATATTTTAATATTGATTAATAAATAATGTGTTCGTACCATTGGTTGAAGCCTAAAATATTTGTGCGTTTTCGATATTTTATTTTACGAAACGACTGCAAATAAAGAAACGGGATATTATTTGTCAGTGTTTCTCTCACGTATGAATAACTTATTGTGCTAAAAATAATAGAAAAGATCAAAGATTTGTACGTCAAAGGTATTCTTAACTAGAACAGCTTTCTTGCCACATTGTAACATTTATTAAGGTAACGATGCAAACGAACGGATAAACTCAAAAAAAAAACTATGGCCCATTATCATTGTAGTATTGGGTTATAGTTTTCTTTTCACAATTGAGTGTTTTATTTACAAAGATAAGTAGAAAAACACCGTAAAAATGTATTGTGATACTGGATCACTGACGTTATTGCTCGTCAATCAGTAATTAACAGACAATAACAATTTGTACTTTAAAAAAAAGCACGATTCAGAAATGATATTTAACATAAAATAAAGTTAATTTTACCAATACTAATCTATATAAAGATGTCAAAAAAATAATATTTTTGGGTTTTCTCAACAAACTTTTAAATTTGGAATAAAAATTTTCTTAAATAGCATCCATTTTTAAAAAGTCAATTTTATACTCGTGTTTATGCAGACCCCGGGTAATTCCGCGCTGGATAAGGGACTTCCCAGCATCTGTCCGAAAGTATAACTTTGTATAATTTTTTTTCAAATAATCAATATATATTTTTAAAATAGTACTAATTCTATGCTTCTAATTTAAGTAATAACAACTCATAAATGAATGGTTTATACTTCGTTTTAAGGGTTAATAACAATTTTTGAACGTGAATACTGAGCTAGTATTTCATTTTCATTTTCAGAGATATATATTTAACAGTTTTAAATTTACATTTAGAGATAAGTTAAATAAATTAGTAACTAACGATCTCATCAACTTCACGAAACTGATTTTCTGCCAAAGAGCGGCTCAAACTATTTACAATTGAGTCGTGTCGTGTCTGGTATTTGATACTTCATGTAGATAATAAAAAAAAAAATACCTGTGGCATTCGGGGACTGCCACGGTAAAGCTATTGCATAGAATTTTTTATAAACTTATGCAATTATAATATTTCGGAGCAGCTCGTCTCGGTCCGTGCGAGCTTCGTACAGTCTACACGCATACGTGCCGTATAAACGTGCCACCGTGCCGGTCTGCCGAACTAAAACGACGTTAGACGGTTTTCAACACCGTACCACTGTCCCGGTCAGAGTGGGGGGTGTTGGGTTTATTTTTGTTACGGAATTTCTTGATTCGTTCACCGCGCTCGAAGCCCGTAATGAAAGCTATGTAATAGATTAACAAATTTAGAAATTGACAACGTTAAAAATATTCAAGTGAAAAGAAACGTTGACTAGATCAAATTAATGTATGATATTAAATTGTTACAAGAAAATACATATGTTAAGTCAAATGAATGGCTTAAACTATAAAAGAATATATTAATGTATGTGTATACGGGTAAAACTGACTTGTTTTGGACTCAAAAAGGATCCCTTTTTAACGACCAATGCGATCTACATTTATACACCTGTATATCCTTCACGGGCTTTCCCAAAATACAAAAATGAAAACAATTATATTTTTTAAGTTATTAAGCACATAAATGCACCTACTTACGTATAGACATATAAGTACATACTAAATATGTGATAGTTTTGCGATATTATATAGTTACAAAATATGCTTAGCATTCGTTACAAAATCTACTTATAGCAACAGCAATGTACATTTACGTAACCGACGAAACAATCACGAATGTTCACAAGTTCACTGAAAAACCACATCTCCAGAATAAAGTCATGACCGTTCCGCAACTGACATTAGTTATTCAAAAAAACAGCCTTCTCTAATTAGTTTATGGTCCACACTTGCATATCACGGATACGCTGATAGAGTCTTTTACTCATAAAGTGGCTGTATTGGTCCATTTGACTTTGAGGGACCCGTTCTCGCCCAGGTGATGCGGTACAGGAATTGGCTTCCTTCTTCGCCGGTTTCGATGACCTGATGAATAGATTACTTTTGTTATTTCATAGATACTTGAATTGTAAATGACATATTATTAGATTGAATGTGTTAAACTAATTAGATTGGTCGGTGTGATGACGGATTTAGAACACAGAGTGTTAACATCTCTGTTCATCCTGTGAATATCCTAAGATTGGAGTATGAGAGTAAACTACGTAGGTTAACACTCCAAAGAAAAGGAAAACTTGAAATAAATGCCTTACTGAAAAGTCTGGCCTACATGGTACAGTAGTCCAAGAACTGCTTTCTAAGGCGAGGCTTATATCCAGCAGTTGACTACTAGAGGTTGTTGGAGGTGTTTATTAGATAATCTAAAACCACAAAAGCTAGAATTTATGTTGGTGTATAAAATTTAAGTGAGTCACAAAGTATCGACCATCTTCATAAAATGTATGACTATAAGATGGCGCAACAACAGGTTTATATAAAAATTGCACTCAATCACAAATTAATTTGTGGTTTTTAATAGCCTCTTATCGACAACTAGATATTTACTAGTAAATTTGTAAATAAAGTACAAAATAAGCTTAAAAATCTGTACAGCTTCATACATTTTTTTCTTTTTCCTAACCTTTACGAATACCAAGAATATTTGGGGTTCACTGATAATATACATTTTGAGAAGAAAAATTTACCAAAGAAATTATTTCACATGAAGATACTTGTCTGTGGTACATAATATTTAAATGTAACATTTATTTCAAAAATACAAATGCTGTAAAATACTTTTGAAATCTCGTAAAATATATAATAGAAGAAAAGTTACCCCCATATACACTTACCCATACACTCATCAGCAAAATATTGATAGTTAAAAGGAGACTATTGTTAAAAAGACAACTAAAACATGTTAGACATTCTGTTTACCGTGATATCATGCTCAAATATTACCAGAAATAATAAATGACCTGTCAATATTTCTTTTGTAAACACACTTCTTTCGTTAGTAAATAAATATACCGTACTCAATTGAATTGCTGTGAAAAGGACGAGGGAAAGCTCTGTAATTCTTATCTATTTATAAACAAAGAATATATGTGAAAATATAATGGTCGTTTACATTTCATGAATGAACTAAACGCTTACTGTTAACTTTAAAACGAGAATTTATTTATTGAATATTAAATTCAATTTCAATGAAACTCAAGCTAGCACCTTTTATAATAGCAAACCTTACAGTATACCTATCAGACATCACATCAACAACCTTTAACTGGATATAGGCTTCTTCTTAGAAAGAGGCTTTTAGTCTACTAAAGGAAGATGGCCAGACGGGTCCATGTCTTTGCAGTGATGTTGTCCTGCGGAATCTGCTCCGTTAGTCGCTCATTGTGAATACACGGAATGAATGCGAGTGCTGACACTGCATATTCTTTATCCATCATCACCGGTAGAGTTGTATAGTGTACATTATCTATTTATATACTCGTAAAATAGTTATATTGGTTTGTGAACGCTTTAAAATCTGAAAAAGTTTTACAATACGCTACAATTTTTTATCTTTTTTTTAACCAGGATGTATCACAGTAAAGTGTGGCATGTTATAGTTAGTTATTTACAGAAATAAACTGAGTATTGTATTAACGTTTTGTAAGTTTAGTTGGGTTTTGATCGCACATATGGTGCATACACCACGTACTTATCTAACTTACTAGATACGTGAGTCACATATACCATTCATCGACCTTCACTGTCCTAAATTTCAATACTACCTATTATTTAAATATAGAAGAACGAACTGAAAAATAAAGAATATTATATTTGAAATCTTAAGCTTTCATTCTTCAGGATAGTTTCCAAAATACCGACTTCAGCTTAGTTTGAGATACAGTTTGAATTACCTTAGCATAATTTGTTGCTAAGGGTCATTGTTATACGTACATATAATTATGTAACTCTTGTAATTCTATTCATGCTTTACCTCAGCAAGACTAGAGTCAGTTTAACAGGTTCTACAGTATATTTTTTTAGTGTTCAAAAATCGTTAATATTGTTATTTAAGTATATAATAAAAAAGGTATTGCTGTTTGTTAGTTTCACTATAACCGGAGAAGATGAGAACGCAGGACCACGCAGGCATTGACTCATTTTAATGTTAAACCATTTGTGAGAGTTCAAGAAAAGCTTAAACGGTCAGAAAATTTGAAATAATAAATTAAAAAACATTAATTTTATTTTCTTATACAAAGTAAGATTTTCAACAATCAACAATAAATTGTATGAAATGATGACTTTTTGTTTGAAAGTTAATTCGTACTAGACTTGATTTCATCTAATTGTTTGTGATGAAAAGTTCACCGGGTCATCTAGTTATTAATATTTATTTATAATTAGGCAATTAGTTTTCAATGGACAATAGTTTCAGGTATTACCTGAGTGAAGGGTCGCGCGACCACAGGCGCGGGTAGCGCAGGATGTGTGCCGCTTCCCAAAGCAGTGCTTTGTGAACCGCTGCTAAACACAATCCTCACCTTCCAGCCCCTCCAGCTCTGGAATAAAACGTACCGCCTTAGTCACTTGTCAAAAATATACAGGCAATAACCCAACACAGTTTTATAACACAAGCATTAACCTAAGTTGTATCATTGTCTGTATATTTTTGATGTTTACGACAAGTACTGAGTATGTTATTGTGAAATTACACTCAGATTTTGCAAATTTATTGTTGGTTACACGACGAAAAATCTATAAAATGTGAATATAAGTTAGTTGGCGGAAAAAACAAAACATTTTTCCAGGCTGGTAGAGACTAACAAAGTAGAGGATTAAAAGTTTCCTACTGACACAAATGTTAAATTGCGCTATTTAACTACTCTCTTGATTCAGATAGTTTATTAGCTGAGAATTTGAATAAAAGGAAATTTTAAATCTTATAAATAAAGCAAAAAAGGTACCGCCATAATATCCTCTTTTTAGATGGCAACATAGTTTTAATTTTAGAGTTCGTTCCTCAGAGAGTACAGAATATCTTTAGGATCAGTTCATTATACAGCTGTCTCTATTTCTGTCAAGCCCTCTTCCGCCTATCAAACTAACATTAAAGACTTGTTAGGGTTATTCAAGTTCTATATTTACATATATGACCGGTTAACCAAAACATTTGTAACTTGCTATTGACATAAATTAATAATAAATGACCTCGCATATCTCACACACGGCTGTATGCTTAAATATTTCTGAATATATACATATTAGATAAATTACACCCAGACACGGAACAAATGGTCGTGCTCATCAGACAAAGATTTGTCTTGAGTGAAAATCGGCTTAACGTTAGGGCCACCAACCACTACACTAATACTACACCCGTCGATGATGTAAAGCATTAATGATATTAAAGTCTTCGGTAATTTGTTGTGGATACTAAAATATTGTACCCTGGTGTAATATTATTTGAACGCTAAATTAGTTAAATTAAGTTTTCGAGTCGTATGAATTAACTTTCGAGGTGAAATACCTTATTCCGCCCTGAGTGTGGCCGCTTTCGTTAGTGATTTTTGTCATTTATTTTTGAATGTAAAACAGCTTGTAGACATCCTGATTCCGAATGAGAGCGCATTAAACAGTAGTACCGCTTGGACAAAGAACAAAGAGTCAACGAAGTCAGATTTGTGGAAGGGACATGAAAGAAGAAGATTATTTTTTATACAAAGATTGCTGTCGTGATTAGAGGACAGATAACGGAAGTATGGAGGTGAAAATGGTAAATTGAAAAATGAAAATAGGGAGTAAGTACCCACTGATTATGGTGTAGGCAATTAGTAAACTTACACGTTAAACTTCCGAAGATTGAAAACGTATCAGATGTAGTTAAAAGACGAATAGTCTAATTTATTGAAGAAGTCTGCATTCAGAACGAAATAACATAAATTGCCACAATCGATTATTGGAATTATTAAGGATAGCATGAGAATAGTTTCGGTTTTAAAAGGACACTTTGAGAAAAGCGATAACTGAGCTATGACTAATCCAAATGCCGAATCGTGAATAAGTTGTGAGAGTTGCTTTTGAAAGCAAGCCTTGAGCGTTTTTTTTTTGAGTTTACCAAGATGATTTTACTCTATCTGATGTAAAGCATAAATAGAATCCAAGATTTCTAGTCATTACGAATACAGACAATGAAGTATGGTGACTCACACTATGTCAGCCTAATGGGATGAATTTTCGCGCCCTGCTTGGGGACGTAAAATACAGGAAAGTCACCGTGTCGTCACTGTCACTCCTGCATCAATGAGTCTCCAGCTTCGCACACACCAATGAAAGAAGACTGCACGGATGCTGAGGAGAATACAGTTTAAGATGGTAATAATCATCTTCTTGATTATCTCAGGGTTCACCGGAGGAAATTCGAATGAATCGAGTAGTAAAACTGATAGGACCAGACATGTAGTTAAATATTTAACACTTGATTTGAAGATTTGGAACTAAAAATAAGGTTTCACTTAAAATAATTGTATTATTGCATTCATGTTTTTTTTAATAGAAGCCTATCCAAGTGACTCTGGTCTGCCTGGTGGCAAGCATGAATAGAATTCAAGATAGTTGGTCGCCATACTCATTGTGAAAGAAAACAATGCAGTATGGCGACACACGCTGTGGCGGCCTAGTGAGATACTTTTTTACGCCCCGCTTAAAGGACCCAGGATCGTAGTGGGAGGGAAAAATATGCGCTGGTAATCTGTTCCAGACTTTAATTGTTTAACTCATTTAGTTCGGGACCGTATGTCTACCATTCCAAAATGGTGACTTCCAAGGCTAGCAGGTGTTATTTTGTTCATTTTAATTGATGCAATGATTAGTAAAAACATTAAATTCCTTTACAACTAATCCTTTGTACTGTTGAACTGGCAGTATTGTATTTTTTTCAGTTTTAAATAATCTTCTCATCATGTCTCATGTAGAAATCTTGATCATTGGTATTTTATAGAAATGATGTTTTCGCTACAAATTACCTCAATAGTAAATATTTCTTTGTATCTAAAATATGCATATTTTAGTTTTAGGTTGCTCTAAGTTCATTTCCCCCACCCACAACTATCACGCTGACTGAGCAAGTAACGCAAAATTAAACCTTCATTCAGTAGTAAACCCATGTCTCTATTGACTGACATAAAGTATGAAGATAGATTGCTAGATATGCAAGCAGTGTGTTTTGATCGGCAAACCTGAATGTAATGTACGAGTATTTTATTTCAGTTTCAGTACCTGTTTAGTGTAAACTTTTGTTTGTGTTAAGAAAATACATGTTAAATAAAACCGTTTCTTTTCTTAATTATGTGTGACACTTGGTACATGCAAAGAAGGCTTGGATGAGATTGCGCTTTGTGGGTCATCCTTTGAACATTCCACTTTGCATACATTTTTATGATACTTTTTGGGACCATACTACTTTGTGAAAGAGTCTACAAATAAAAAGTTTTTTTATCTATTTAAATAAACACATAGATAAGTATCTATATGTTTATTTAAATAAAAGTTACCAACCTAGTTTAAAATTTGATGGCGTTATTAAAGATGATGAAAATATTAATTTTCGAAAACTCAAGGAAATAAGTTACTTGTGCCTACAAGAAGATATATTGCAAAACGTGACATAGATATGTTTTGAGAATATAATGTTTAAAGAGATCTTACTTGGCTTAACTATAAAAACAGGATTATATAGGGATTTATCCGTAAAATGGATTAATTCGTTTGCGATGTAAATCTTACTGTTTACAGCTTTTTGTTCACGTCACTTCATGTTATACTATGTGACTGCCATGTATGGGACTTGGAACTCCCATTCCAAATACGATATGCACCCGGAAGTTCATTAAGAATCTAGTGATGTCCATCGGATAAATTTCAATAGTGATTAACTTCTCAATATAAATTTACGAATGATCAAAAAATACAGATATGTATGTACTACAAAGAGGAAAATGGAGGAAATGATAAAATAAACGATAATATTTCAAGCTACGTAAGTTGCATGTGCACCATACAGTACGTAATATCCTTGTTTCAAATAACTCATCGTAAACAACTGCTCAAAACTTGGGCTCAAACCTTGAACGCCGACAGTTGTTAATTAGTATTTCGTAATTTGTGTACATTTTAGTCAAAATATCTACTAATTCTAATTCCACATCTGCTCTAGGCAGTTCAGTAGACCATAGATTGTTTTTTTATATTTTTCATGTCAGACGTCTGCTGCTTAAATATATTTTTCATTTATTAAAATTTCTCAAGATATGCCAACCCATTATAAAAGTTCAAAGTTGATAATATTTTTTAAAAGGTGTTTATTTATTTTGTGGCAGCCTTTTTTCATTAAAAAGGATTTATATGGTGCCTAAATTTATGAAGAGGTAAGTAATTTAACAAGACTGTGTCGCAAAACATTAAATATTTTACACTAGCAAAGAATTTACGAGTTACTTAGGGTTACAAACGGCAAATTAAAGCTTTTTTTAGGCACTAAAGCTGTCTCTTTTTTTGCATACATAATGAAATCTAAATCGTACCGAAAAGATACTGTGATATGAATTTCTTTAAATTTTGTTGCTTTAGAAAATCACGTGATCTGAAGTTTCCTTTCCATCATCAGCTCAGCGACAGGAGATAACGACTACTGCAAATACCTGTATAGTTGAAGAAACCAGCTATATAATTTGAGGGTTTACATCGATTCCTCTGGGATCTGATCATCAGATCCTAACATAGTGATAATGGTTCCACCTCGGGATCCCTTCCCAGCGTGATATTATATTGTGTGATTGCGTAAACAATGCATATTTAAGCGATACCAGTTTTCACGGTTGATTTACTGTCATTTTTAACAGAGTCTGGCCTTAGAATTTCCAATAACACTTTTCTAAATTGATAAGATAATTTGAATATCGACGACTGAAACTCACAAATGATAACCATATTATGACAGCAGCAAATAGTGATCAATTGTCTCTGTCTAACGCTCACAAAAATAGGCATGTCATTATATATGTATAACGATAATAATCTCCGTTCTGAACAGGCAATCAAGTCTACTTGCATCATAGAAAATTCTTTTTAACACTTGAAACTACAGCAAAAGGTCTGGTGACTGAAAGTTATTTAATTTAAATTCTAGGTACCACCTTAATGTTTAAAACAAGTGAAGTGGTAGGTCATTAAAGTTTCCATACTCCACATGAATTAAAGCTAAGATCATATAACACAACCTAATAGCAAAACGGGTACAGGTGTAAGTAATTCAAAATTATGTGTATAATGTTTGCTTTACTTAAGTGGTATAAGTGTGTTTGTCAAAGCGTTAAGTTTGAGCTTGTCTATTGTCACTCAGTAAGCTACATCTCAATCCAAACAATTTACTTTAGTACCATTACTAGTCCACTGTGTTACTTACAGATGCGACTCATGTATAAAATTGTTTTGCTAAATTAAATCTTTGCCGGGCAGTAATTAGAATGGCAAAAAAATGTTAAGGAAGGGATTACAAATTTTTAATGTAGTCGTTAGGAGTTTTAAGTTACGAAACCTGTAATATGCTTGTAAAATTACAGTATTACTGAATTATTTTGAATAATTTGCTTGTATGACTCTTGAAATTATTTTGGAATCTATTTTTTTTATTATTTTGAATCTCCTTGCTAAAGAGAGGCCTATACCCAATAGTAGACTGTTAAAGGCGGTTGATGATGATGATGATGATACCATTTTAATGCTGGTTAAATACTTTTCATTTAAACAATTGATACCGTTCTATGGTTTAGTCTTAGGTATATGCGTTCTATAAAGCTTTTGCTCACACTTTGAACTTCCTTAGTGTTCTTCAGAAAACCATTAAAATTTTACGTTCGAACTTCGTAAATCGTAACTATTTCCATACACACTTATAACTCTTAGGACGGTTGATTGATAAAATTTCTTTAATAATAAAATACGTTAGATATATTTATAAATGTATTACGTTCTATTTTCAGCTCATATCTACTCGCTTGTTAATCAAGCACACCATGGCCCCATTACTCATTTCCCCTCAATATCAATCACTGCCATTCAAAGAGCGCCATCACATATCAATGTCAAAGTCAAAGTCATGTCACCTCAATATTTACACGTGCCTACGAGCCCAATTAGTGTGCTGAATATTCGTTTTGTATTTATTTATTTTGTAACCCAAATGACTGTGTCCATATTATATTGTTCATATGTTTTTGCACAGTAGTACTATTGTTGGTATTATATAATTACACTTTGCAATCCTGCAATATATTTTATATATTTTCTTTTAAATTTTTCTCCTACACTATCAATATTTCTGTGTTGTAGGAAACTTTGCAAACGCTTATGAAACGAATATAAAGAACATTCAGACTCAGAACAACAATTTATGGATCACATAAAGTGTTGTCACAAGTGTGGTTGACACCCACAACATTCAGCATAGTGGAAATTAGTGAGCTGACTGCTTGAACCATTTCACCATTTTTGCAATCAAATACATGAAATAGAAATTATGTTTTTCACCACAATATATAATAATAATACTAAAACCAAATGTTTGTCCGTAACGTCACTCATCTCTTTTGCATTATCACATGTAATGCACAAGTAATGCATAATTCTGTATCTACTAAATACCTGTTCATCCAGTGTGACTGGCCCTGATCACGCAGGCAGTTCCGTCTTGCCTCGAACTCACGTGGGGAGGTGTTGCCTGTTTGCACACCGATTTCTCAGGGAAACAAACTCTGTAAACATTTTCTACGTTAGTATAATTTAAATTACGTTACATAATTAGACATTGCTATAAAATAAAAATTTATGTGTAACATTATTGTGGAATTTAGTATTTAGGGATTTATTTTTTTGTTTAATTTGGACTACAGATACTCTGGTAGTCAAATATCGATCTTCATGATCGTTATTTATTTTAATTAAGCTTTAGATTTTAGTTATCTTCAATGGCGACTATAGCTTAAGCTGTCATTAGAACTAACGTACTGTGGAGGAACTGGTCTCAGGTACCTCCAACACAAAGGGAGAATTCTCCGATCAGATGAGGTGATAATGCCTGCAGGCCTTAAGTAAATTGACGCGTGAATTTCTTTGTTGCGATACAGGATTAGTTGCTCCATAGTTCAGTATATCTTTCGTAGATGGCGCTGCATGTCGTTGCTTGCGCTCTATGTGGAAGCTACCACAGTACCATGACAGGTATGTATTTACCGATCGTGTCTAATTTATCTACTTAATTGTAAAATCAACAACTCAATAGTCATAAGTATGTTTCTGCCCTTTGATTTTTTCCTAGAGGAGGTTGTTTGGATTCTGGTAATCTCATTTACTTAGTGAAAAGAAACGAAATAATTGTTTCTTACATCGATTTTGTGTAAAGTCGTGCTATCACTTCGGTAGAGCCGGCATTTTTATTTCATTATTAAAAATGTTATCCTCGTGCATTCTTTTTAAGCTTTAAAAATTCTAAATTCTATCTCAAGAAATTGTCTTTGTGTATTATTAACGAGATTGTAAATTTACAACAAGTATTGTTTAAAAACGTTAGCTATTCGGATTTCTTTTAAGCAGAAACTTTCAAGTATTCTCCTTTCGTTGCTTTGTTCGTGGAACTTGATTAAATATGCGTACAAAGGACTCTGTTTATGTCACAATACAAAAGATGTCTTAAACTACAAATTTCAAAATATTTCAAAGCATGCCGTAATCTTTCTTCAAGGATACATAGTAGAAAATATATGTTGTCAAAGTCTGCGTAACATGTTGATGTACTAAAAAGAGCATACAACCTCTTTCGTTTATCCGTAAAATGAAAACAGTGTTTAGAGTTACTATGACTGTGTTACTCCACAATATATTTTTATCTGATGCTTCTACCACTTGTATGGTCAAATTAAACACAGAATATACGTTATATGAATTTACTGTTCAGGTGGTACCAACACTCATAGTATTTGTGTCCAAGAGTTTGAATTACACGTTTGTTAATCAGAGTAGCCACTTAACATTTTTGTGTACCTCACTCTGTGTATAAAAAGTGGCGTCGTCAAAAACAATGTTGCCACATGAACGCTACAAGTGTTTACATGACCCACTCCTACAGTCTCTTTTTCATTTTATGAGAAATACTATGATAGTTACCATAATTGTTTTAATATAACTTTCTTCGATTGAAGCTTCATTGTCACTAAATAAGATACAAAAGTCGATTATAATTCATGATATTAAATTTGACGGGCAACCAGCGGACTACAAGAAGAAAACTGATATTCCTTCTTTTATTTCAATGTCTGAACTTAGATTTCGGCAACTCAAAAAAACTCTAGTTAAGAAAGTGTATTCGCAGGCAAGGATAAAAACATAATACAAGCTGTTGATGAAGTCCACAGTGACTTAAAATTCACAGTCGATGAGATTTAGACTGTAGGTTAACCCTGCTAAATATCAGGTAAGTATAGTCGGCAGCAAA
This sequence comes from Hypercompe scribonia, assembly GCA_949316085.1. NCBI lineage: Eukaryota > Metazoa > Arthropoda > Insecta > Lepidoptera > Erebidae > Hypercompe > Hypercompe scribonia. The sequence continues at coordinate 21,870,836 of OX438970.1, forward strand.
CGCATAATAAATGGACTCAAAGTAGCCTTAGTCTCAATCCTTAACGGTTCAATTATTCCATTCAGTTCCATGATCAAAGATCTAGACTTACTCATTGGCTATTATAACCCTAGATCACTAACCTTATTTTTCGACGTTTAATACCAGCCTTCGTCGTTTTAGGGGTTTAATTAAAAGAAATATATTTATATTTATGTTTTTATTTTAAATAAATAATATTAACCTACATATTTAAAGATTATAATATCTACTTTAACATATTTTCAACTCAAACAATTATCTTGATGAGATCATAGGTTACATGCATAATCAACGTTTTCAATATTTAAAAGAAAACCGAACATATTATACATAGCATTAAATTGTTTGAAATAAACTATGAATTACAAAAATAATATTAGAATAATGAATTAAAAATTAAATTTTGGTAATAGCTTGGGAACTAAAACATTTGTGATACACATCAAGTTTGTACATACGCGCATACCAGCGCCTCATGCCGCCTTGAGTGTGGTCGCGGATGAATGGGACGGGTTTTCCGTAGCATCCGCTATATTGGCCAGGCGCGAAGAAGCGACGTGCACGTGTGCCGTACATCGCCTAAGTAGGGAGTTTATCCGCAGATGGTGCCCGCGTCAGCAGGCAGGCGCTAGGAGGGATCTGGATGTCGTAATACCAGCTGTCCCTGGACTACGTGTTTATGGAGGCAGGGTATAAACTTTCCACATATTTTAACATTAAATTTCTCATTGTGCCATCAGAAATTTCAGTTATTTTTTGGATTATGAAGTCCTTTTCGTCAGTGAAATATTTTTTGCGTGTATCGATGATCTTAATTAGACATAATAGTTTTATTGTAAAGAGAGTCTGGTTAGTATATTAGTTAACTATATACATGCATGTCTTTCCTCGTGACATTCCTTTTTTCGTGGAAAGGTATCTACTAATAAGGTAATTGATTTATTTGGACACTATTCTCTTCTAGTTGGTCAGACATTCAGAGTAACCGAACATTCCATAAAAGACATTAGAATTTCAATAAGTATAATAATAATAATAAAGAAGCAGACATATCTCACAGCCTAAAATTACACATTTGAATAACTTCTTAGTTTCATTGATACACTGAGAAGCTAATTAGGATGAAGAAAGCGTTATAATTGTAGTGATGGCTTGACGGTACTTTAAAGTATCGACTTACAACCTTCAGATATCCAGACACCTCTAAAAATACTGAATAATTTAGTCTCTTAAGAAAAGTAACTCATCACTAACAATTATGTATTAATGATAATCATAACAAGACTAATGTTTTAAATGAGTTCCAGAATTATCCACGTTTGTTGGAATTAGAAATAGTATTCATTAAAAAATTATGAAGTAATATTGACAGAATATTTTCAAATGAATAAGTCATATCATGATTTACGTAACTCATGCCAAAGATATATTAAGTAATTTCGCTCTGTAAGACGATAAAAAAACTACATTGGAATTCTAAAAACTGATTTCTAATTATTTTATTTTAATTCTGTTTTCCACCTTTTAAGATATATTCGTACAAAAGAAGTAGGTGCTATAACTGAAATTGTTTTTCTATTTGCAGGGACAATAAAATACTGAATATTTAAATATCTTTTAATTTATATTACTTGAACTATCGGTACACGCTATAAATCGTAATTAATCGTTAAATATTAATCGTTATTATAATGTTATTACAGCACCAATATTAAAATCAATGCACTGTTATATATTTTTATGAGTTAAATAAAAAGGGTATCCAAAAGTGATATCTGGAGTAGTGTCGTCATTACGTTGACAAACGTATTTGACCAAATAAGTCAGACGACCCTTTTTAAACCGACCCTGTAATGCACCTTTTTTAGTTTCTTATTACTCAGAGTCGTTTATTATGTCTGTAATAAATACTGTAACCCTTTCAAATACTAAATCACTTACGCTTTTCCTGATTTGTCTGATTTCGTACAGGATCACATATTTGTGTAACAATTTATTATTATAATTGTCTTACGCGTGATTTACGTATGAGTATAGTATAAAGGTCGTGTCCGTCACTACTGCCTCGCCCAATGACGCTTAAAGATCAAAAAACTCATAAAAGTGTTGGCGATCTTTGAACCTCTTTGGAGAATCATTTTTTTAATTTTATTAAATCTCCACACAACATGACTGTACCTACAGACTGCAGTTGACATCACACATGACTTTTTAATTCGCTGTCAATACCCAGAAAATGTCTAGTTGTAATGAATAAGTGTTTCACACCGTTATTCACCGTCGATACAACTATAAAGCGGGTTACATACGACTTACAACGATTTTATAGTACAAACTATTATGTTACCGTTTTTAGTAAGATGCTGAGTAAGTTGTTGACAAAATTATTTCAGAACATTTCACTCTTTGCCGGATTATACCATTTGCTTACATTTATGTTTAGTTTTATTACTGTAATAAAAAATAATTAAACTAGCATAAACATTTAAATCACGAAACATTAGTTCAGAACGATTTTCATAAAAATCGTTCTTCATTTTATTAAAACAAAACTCAACTATAATATCACATAGCCAATTGATTTATACATTTTAGTACATATACCTATATTTAACAGATATAAGTATTTCAGCAGAGCTTCAGTGCAATGCCGATGTTGACTTTAGTATAGCACATGTATCTTACCTATCTATAATATTACTAATTATCTTTTTATCTCTTATCACTCATCAACATTATCAACAGCCTTATTAATCCCCTGCTGGACATAACTTTTTCCTTAGAAAGGATATCTTGGCCTACAATATACCATGCTGGCCAGATGAGTTCGTGTACGTTTTGTTTCGAGTTTCTCTTCCTTTACACTGTTGTCCTGTGTAGTTTACTCTTTTAGTAGGCTCTTACGATACGATCTGGATGTCGAAATAGCAACTGTTTCAGGATCCTTCCTATGTCAGGCACAGAGTGGCACACCGTGTAGTTTTACTCGGTCCGATTGCGACACACCACCCCGCTGTAAACTCCCGCTGTAAAACTAAAGACCCTTACGACACCCACGGCACGAAAAAGGATGGTGACATTCCGTATACTACACATGGACAATATTAATTGTTAAAAGGTTAGAATTTTAGATAATACATTTATAATACAATCACATCTAACGAACTATGTAAGCTTTTTTATAATTTCACTGATGGACGCGTAACAACCAGAAACTAGTACGATCAAATAAAATATTAACAAGAGTAGGTTTTTCCATAGTATGTACTTAAATTTACCGAACCCACGTTCCCACTTGTGGACAGTTTGGACTGCTATTGGAATCAGCAGGCCTAATGTTGAGAAGAAGATGGCACCAACCAAACCTATGAGAAGTTGTAGATCTGGTACTGCCGCTGCCAGGATAACTGAAAACACAAAAAGAACGATAATGAGATGGAAACTGTCACTATACTATGATACTGTACACAGCTACATTTTTAATTGTAACGCTACTAATATTATGAACACAAGTTTGTATGAACGTTTGTTACTTGTTGTTAATTTAACACTAGCTTTAGATAGGCATTATACGGTCCCAACAGAAAAGATAGGATACGATATCAAAGTAGCAAATATAAATAATTGAAAATTATTGTTGTATTAAATAAATGGAATATTTCATGTACTTCTGAAAATTATATATTCAAGTATCATTAATACTGTTGAGACCGAAACTAACATGATTCACACAGGTATAACAATGTCCTCCATTGAATCGAAAAGTAAACACTAATTGATTAATATGGCGTCTCACACAAAGGGGTTTTGTATATACTACGATGTACATTAAACAACCGTTCCTACATCGAAAATATCTGACGTAAACTACTTCAACCATTATTAAATTTAACTTAAAAAATTTGGTTTTGACTCTGTCATCTGTAAATAATTGTTGAAGTTACTCATTATTATTATGCCCGTATGGCAGTCACTTATCAATGTCCCGGAACTCATGGAGCGCAAATAATTAGTATATTCCAAATTTACTAAAGTTTGTTAACTTTATCTTTCTCAGAGATAAATTGGTTATCTTATTCGTGGGTGCTGCTTCAACATTTATTATCAGATATAATTTATGTTATTGTAATTGAATTACGCCTATACACATTACTTGAGATGTTTTTAACATCTACTGCGACAGTAAAACGCGTAAGACTATTTAAATTATAAATAACTTACGCCTATATTACCAGAGGAGTAGCAGAGGCATATTACACGCCCACTTTTGGCAACTATAATTTTAGTATAGTCAATAAGTTAAAGGTTAATGTTTCTTTGGTAACTTTAGACATTTAAGTCCACTTAGAGAAAAGGTGCCAGTGTTTACATATACCTTTGGCATATATGCATATATTCACACGTACACGCACATCAACACACACACACATTCGCCCACTAGAAGGGTAGTTTATGTAATTAACTTCCATTCTTTAGTTTTTGCAAATAAAATTATTACCAGTCAAACAGACACTAGTAGTTCGCAACACAATCTGGCTAACGTTATGGTACTCTTTGCTGATGTTGTGTCTTATCCTTGTCCAAATGATGTCCATGGGTGCGTACATTTGTAAGCAATAAGTGAAGAACACAGCCACTGCCACGAGAACCTTTGCAATCAATGCCAATCTGGAAAAGAAAAGAAAAATTCTAACTTTAGGTATGCACTTTTGTACGATGTAATCTTGTAAGGGAGATGCAGAGAGGTTACATAACCAATGAAAGTAAACTCTACATAGATAAATTAATACATACATATACACATATAGAATACATATGTACATACTTAAATGTACACACACATATGAATATTAAGGAAATACTGATTTCGAACAGGAGTGCATACCAGAGTAGTACCACCTGAACAGAAACGAAAAATTCACTAAGTCAGAGTTGTGGGAGAAACATAAGAGAAACAGATTATTGTCTGAGTGAAGAATTAGATACAAGATAGATAACAGAAGTTTCTACGGTGTAAGGTACGTACGTAGGTGACAATGGTGAGTTGGCAAATGAAAGTAGGGAAGTAAGTGGTCGCTAATTGGAGCGCAGGCGAATAAGTAACCATATTAATTGGTAACAGAAATACAATATTAAATTATATTATACGTATATTTAAGTTAATTGTTAAGATTTATTTTCACGCAGAAAAATTCAGAGTGGAAAGATTTCTAGTGCTCATAGCACTAAATTTAATTAAAACAGGTATACCACAAGTATAACGAACCCAAAAACACGGAACTACACTACAATGACACGCAAAGGCGGTTATTATCACTATGATAATCACCTTTGCTACATTGCATACTACACTTAGTATTGCGCATAAATTTTCATACTAAGACTTACAATTTTTTTCAGTTTAATATATGCTACATACACACAAAAGTAATTTGTAATATCCACTGTAAGTACTCATTCTATAAACTGCGGTATTAACGTTCTGAAGAACAAATAAGGAAATATTCCCACCACGTGTTAGGTTCCGTACGATGAATTACGAACCATACGTACGCAAAATGTCATATAAATAAAATGTATAAATATGATTCTTTCCTAGCAAGTTTGGTAGAAAATAGAAGTGGACTGGGCATATCTAGTCCATCTACAGTCCATCTGTCATCCTTATTCCTAGCTACATATAGTTAGGAATAAGGATCACAGATGGACTGTAATGTTGGTAAATTGTCAGAGCCAGATAAGATGCGTCTGCGTTATTTTAGAAAATACTTATGTAGGTGTGTAGGTATTTTAGTGTACTGTTAAAGATTCTTGATGATGAAAAGTATTTTATTTATACCTAATCGTATTCTAATCAATAAGTTGTGAAAAATGTATAATGTACTCTCATTTAAAACGTCATTGGGAACAATTAGGAAGGTCTTTGTCGTTATTTTATTCAAGCTTGGCCTCCAGAAACGACCATTACATAATTCTACGAATTTATCCATGTTGACATATCATAAGAATTTTGAAATGCAAATTTTGACTAAATCAGTCCAGTAGACGCAGAGCATATTGTCCGTGGTACGGAACCCTAGGAAACTTACATAACGGTTCAAAAGCAATTTTCTACTCAACGTTTATTTTAATAAATGCCCAGTTAATATTTGTGCTATCTTCTTTAGTTCTTTGCAATATATTGAATACTAGTCTTTATTGTCTTGTTCTTTACTCACTGCTTTGACATCTAACGACTCTTGCAACGTTTAGTGTGACAAAAACAAACATAGTGGTAATATGTATGCACGGATATGTATGAGTTATATGTATGTGTATTATATATGTATGTGTTGTATACCTATATGTTTATGTAATTGTATTTGCTTATTTATGGTCAAATTAGTCTATATATACTAAACACTCTGTCAATTCCTTCTTATCCTTAAGTGCACCTACCTCATGTTTTCTCTGCATCACCCAATCGGTTGACTGATAGAAAATGCCTTAGACATTAAGTCTGCCGATGTATGTATTTGTGCGTAAGGTTGTAAATAGAAAAATAAATAAATAAAATACATCTAAGCCAAAATTATACCGTTTAAAACTTGAAGTTGCTGTACAATATCACAGAGCTATCTTAATTCGATATATAAATTAATTTAGGTTCCGAGTGATATGTTTAATGTTTGATTGTGTACTGAACCCATGTGTCAGTAATCATCAATAGTCCACTGGTGGAGATAGGCCTCTATTTAGCAAGGAGGTAATGGCCTACTATACCATATACTTATGCTAATGGAGCATGGAAAGCAGCATGTTAGAAATTAGAAAATTAAAAAGAAAATCGTAATTCTACTAAAACAAAAGCAATTACAGTAATCATCATCGCTGGACATAGGTCTCTTCTTAGCAAAAAATTTTTGGCCTACTATATCACGCTGGCCAGACGGGTTGTTATAGGGTTTGTTTCAAGTTTTCCTAGTCAGTGCAGTGATATTGTTTTACATATTTGTTCGTTAGTCGCCTCTTACGAAACTCATTGGAAGAATAGGGGCAGTAACACTATATTCTTAATCCGTCACCACAGTAAAGTTACATATCTACTACAATTTTAACAGGATTATGACGTCATAAACAACAAACATTAACGCATACCACAATTTCTGATAAAGTACGTTAATATAAAGAATTAATCATGTAGCTGTCAAACTCAAATATGTGTTTAATAAAAACAAAGTTACATCTAAAACAAATTCAAAATTTAACGTTTCAAATATTTGGTTTCATCATCATCATCATCATCAACCGGAAGACGTCCACTGCTGAACACAGGCCTCCCTCCTAGAACGCCACGCCGTACGGATGGACGCCAACTGTATCCATCGGCTCCCCACGACTCGGACTATGGTATGGTTTGTTTTCGCAAAATGTATTTAATTCGTTAAGCATCTGTTTTTTCACAATTGAAGTTTACAAAATATAAATTAACAATTTTACTTAACAAATCCTAGCTAATTAATTGTAATTTATCGTATTGAAACGAAATTCCATGAGACCATATAACAACTGTTTAAATGGTACTTATTATACTTAACTAAGCCGGCACATTCAAAGCCTCGTACAGACATACACTAGGAATGTAGACGTTTATGCAAATGTGATTTAGTCACGTTGAATAATTTTTATTTGAACATGTTAAATCAAAATAAAGTAGCAAGCGCTGTAAAAATATATTTGTAATCTTGAATTTTTACTCAACTATACATACATTAATTAACTGTTGGTTTGGAGATTAGTAATAATGGCTGTTAAGCCAGGAGTCCTTTAACGTATCTGCCTACCCTGGCCTGCAGTATGGTACGTACGTATTCGTCTAAGAAATGTAATTAAATAAAACTTTATTTATGAATTTACAAAAAAAAAGTATTTATGAATGTATATCAGTTGTCAGGTGCTCATTGTACAAGCTCTGCTTAGTTTGGAACTAGGTAGAGTTGTGTCAAATATCCGTAATATCCGAAATATTCGAATATCATATCTTTAATCCATAAAAAATTCTTCGTCATTCAATCATAAACAGTGATAACAATTTGATATTAAACAGATTATTTAATTTTTTTACTTATAAGTTTCATGCATTAAATTTGTGCATCGGTAGGCTTTACACCCCGGGTATTCTCTTCCAGTCAACCTGCGGACGCTGTAGAAATTTTATGACAGTTGAAAATTATGTAACCAATTAAAATGTATACAGTTCACAAGTTAAGTTTAAGTATAAGTTAAGTTAAGTCAAAACAGAACCTATCGTAAATACAAATATAAACATACATTATGCATGACTTGTCCTGCATATGAATCAATTCCAGTTCGACACTCGTTACATTTCTTATAGCCGTGGTATATGACATACGAGTATTGATTGTTTTTCTTAAAAATCAAAACTTGGATGTATTCAGGGTTAAAATTCATATAATCTATAACCTATGTGATGCTAATTGTTTAGATCATATCATTCTGCCTGCTATTAATCATACCGTTATTAATATGACATAACAGTTGCGTTATATCTTATGAATTTTACAGTGACTGAATTGAAAAGTTGGTCTATTTACGCTTCAAATATTCAAAGTTGTGGACCAATTGTGATCAAGGGACATCGACTACATTCTATGGTCTCCGGGCCTAGACGTGGACAATTTGTTTTTGAAATAACAATATTAATTTTCAGTGCTCTATGCCCAATAGAAAAATACTATAATGAAGCTTAGTACCAAAATAGTTATGCAATAACATAGGTCAAAACAGAAAAGTAAACAAAGTCACATCCACAGTACGAGAGAGTGCGTGCAAGACGAATTGACAGGTCACGCAGGCGGGAAACATAGGTTGACATTGGTCAAGTGTTGCTAGGATAGCGTTATTTATTTATGTAATAACACGAACGGGTAGTACCACCGTAAATCAAATAAAGATCTTACGAAAATCATTGCCAATATGTTATTTTGATACTACTGGATTGTGATCATAACTTATTAAATATTTCTTTTTTACATCGCTGCTAAATTTGAATGTGATGTACATTACAACACTATTAACAAATTAGTTGTGCATAGTTAATATACATCCTTTCTAAAGAGAGACCGTGTCAAACAGTAGAATGTTAAAGGTTGCTGAAGATTCGCAAATTACTCGGCCAGATATAAGCTATGTCATAAATATGTTAAGTACAACCAGAAACCTGAAATGTCACATTGGATGTCATCAGAGGCGGCTCGTTTTAAAGAGCGCTGGTGCAGTGCACTCCCACTACAATTAACTTAAATAACATAGATAGTCATGTATATTTTGAATAAGTAACTAAAAATTATCCTTACTTTACTTTCTCTGTATTCTACTCTGCATATATACAATAGTCTAAAAAAATGTATTACCGCACCTTACCTAGACGTACATTTGGCATCAAGTTGTAGCTAGTGGAGCGCCAGCGATTGCGCTCCTATGAAGCGAAGTTTTATACGCTAAATTCAATAAGTGTGAAAGAGAAACATTGACACGGGCCGACGCGTGAAACAATAGATTTGTATGAAAAATTAGCCTAAATTGGAGCGCTGCTCCGCGCGACGTTGTCGCTTTGGTGTGCTCCCGCGCGTGCGCTGTTGCCGTTCAAGTATTGTAAACAAATAAATAGCAACGTGTAGCGTCGTCAGATAGCTCTCGCTCGCAGTTTTACATAAAATACTTATGTAAAACTTTGTGTGAATATTGTGGATCACATCTTAACTATTGTGTGCACTATTCCGATGACATCTGTAGAAAGTGAACGTTGTTTTTCAACATTAAATAAAGTAAAAACGTTTACGCGGAACACTATGACGCAAGACCGTTTGAATGCTTTGTACATGATAAGTATTGAAAAGCGCCTTATAAACTCAATAGTGGATTTTCAAAAAAAAGTGATAGATGTCTTCGCTCGTCAAAAAGATCGGCGAATGGATTTTATCTATAAATAAAGGTAAGTTTTTGTGAACCTCCATCCAAAAATGTCACGGGCCGCCTCTGGATGTCATTAAAGCGAGTTATGAGGTGTTTAAAAGGTACTGAATATTACAGACTGAGTTACAAACAAAACTCAGACGAAAATATGACTAGTGGTTTTTGTGATGCAGATTGGGCAAGCTCAGAGGATGATAAAGACATATACTGTGCTTCGGTTGTTGACAGAGCAACAGTTGGCTGGCGTTTAGAGTTCGAGCAATCAGCAAACAAAAATGTGTACCCAGTGCAAAAACGCCGTTCGGCGTTCTTGCACTGGGTACACATTTTTGTTTCAGGGAGGAGCAATCAGCTGGAACTGTTGCTCTGTCAACAACCGAAGCACAGTATATGTCTTTATCATCCTGTGTTCAAGAGGCTATGTGGCTAAAGCAGCTTCAAGAAACGTTTTGGCTGGCTTCTACTAAAGGATAAGGCTATGATTATTTACAGCGATAACCAAAATTCTATTAAACTTTCAGAATCCGATGGCTATCATTCCAGGACGAAACACATCCATGTCAGACAACATTATGTACATGATGAAGTTATTGAAGGGGCCATTGATGTGCAATATATTCAGACGGACTTGATGGTAGCTGATGCATTAACTAAAGCGACACACTATTCAAAACTGGCCCACTGTGCTTCAAAGATGGGATTGATTTGAGTTTAAGGGAGGATGTTGAAATAGTAAACATAAAATCTATTTTGTATAGTTTCTGAACGTAAATTAAGTTTCTGATTATTGCCACATGGCGCTAGTGTACATGTTCCATTCTCTGTAAGCTTTGCCGGTTAATAAATGTCTTGTTATACTTTCATCTATTATTTAATTTCCAACAAAGACGTTTCAAAGAAGAGAAATCTAGAAATAAATCCTGTATCCCGGGAGACTTTGCAAACATACAAGAAACGGACACAAAGAACAGCCAGACTCAGATCAAAAATTTCACAAAATCACACAAAGTGTTGTCCCATGTGGGGTTTGAACCCACCCATATTTTTGTGTACAAATAGAATATAATAAATATTTTTTTAAATAAATTTGAAATTTGAAATTAGAATTGAAAGTCTACAACAGCTATTAAACAAAACATTGTGTGTTCCACAAATATTGAATGTCGTTAAGTTTTAGTCAAAGCTCACTGTGATAATTTGACAATTTATTTAACTGCACCTTTCCTTTTCCGGTACGTTAAATAAATTATTACAACTGATTGTAACACGCACACTCATAATTTGTTGGAAATATCTATTGTATATTAGTAATTTAACTTAACTTATTTAATTTTTAACTCGTGCTGGCTTTGGAAGTCACCATTTCAGAGTGATACACATACGCTCCAGAACTAAACGGTTCGGCTCTTCCTTCCTGTGCAAATCAGTTAAAGCCTAGAATTCGTTACCAGCGCAAGTGTTTCCCTCCCACTACGATCTCGGGTTCTTTAAGCAGGGTGTAAAAAAGCATCTCACTTTGCTGCCATAGCGTGGGGCGCCATACTGCACTGTCTTCATTCGCAATGAGTATGGCGACCACCGTTCTTGGATTCATGCTTTCCATCAGGCATAATAGAGTTACTTTGGTAGGTTTCTATATAAAAAAAAAAGGGAGCAAAACTTACTAATTACGTGGTAAGGTATTAGTAGCATGCATGATACATGAATTATGCTCCAGTTCTTTTTACTTGATTATATCTATGAAGATACTTTGTAGCCCATAACTATGACTTATGTTCGTATTAAAATGCATTAACGCGCGTTATCATGTGGGTGTCAGACAGTTTTATTTCTCATAGTTTGATAGAGTCTCTACACACCAATTGTACGAAGGCAGTTGTTGGTAAAAGTTAATAATTTCTTAATGACGGGTTCAACGCATTATTGACTGCCTCGATGGCGTAGCGGTAACGAAAGCGGCTGCTGTGCTCGAGGTCTCGGGTTCGATTCTCGGGTCGGATCAAATGTTCGTATGATCTGCAAATATTTGTTTCGGAGTTTGGGTGTTTTCTATGTATAATATGTATGTATTTACAAAATAAAAGTATATAAATATTATATCAGTCAGTCTAGTTACAATACAAGCTCTGCTTAGTTTGAAACTAGATAGCGTTATGTGATAAATGTCCAAAATATTTATTTATTATTTATTTTCACAACTATTGCGTATTTTTTTTCTCTTGTTTCCTTTTTCCTCTTCGTTAAAGATGTAGTGGTAAATTTAAGATTGTAAGTTAGAAGAAATGTATTTTTGCTGTAATAGAATCATTTAAGTTTTTATTTTTGTTAGTCCATTGTTAGATACAGGCCTCTCCGTAGAAGGGAAGCTGTGACCTGCTGCACCACTCCCGTTTTAAGTTTTCTCTTTCATTTTGCAGTGAAGTTGTCTTGAGTATTTTGCTCCTCTTACAGCATCTTGTATATTACTCAACTTCAATTTCATAGACGTTTACTCAAGTAAAGTGTTGCATAAGGCACTTTCTGTAAGTGCCCATGAATGCGTCTGTCGTTGTGTACTGAGTGCATCACGTTTCGATTTAAGCAATGATTGCTCACTTAAATTGAAGTGAATTCAAATTTAAATTATTTTGTGGTCTTTTATTTTCAATTCACAATATGATTGTGATTACTCAATTTTCTCATTACATATTTCCTTTAAGTAGGTAACATTTGATTTATTTTGTACTGGATTTAAATAAATTTTTGCAAAAGGAGAATGGTAGATCCTATACCGCCGTTAAAAAATATGATGGTTATATGATTTATAAAGTTTATCAAGTAAATCATTATATTTTCATCTAATTATCAGATTTTAGAAATATGTTTAAAGAATTTAAATTCTTCTCAAACTACCTGCAATAACTAAACATTCATGTTGTCAGCAAAATTCATTCCTACGTTTTATAAACTTGCATTGCTGAAACTCTGCTAGTTTAGAAACCAGATGACATTGTGTGTCAGATGTCTGCAAAATATAATTATATTAATATGAAACTTAAATTACATAAAAGTGATATAATATATAAATCGGTATTTATGAATTTCGAAATGAAATTTGATTCCATTAATCCTCAACAGCATGTAAAAAAGTAAGTTAACTAATCATCTCCTGTAGGTAATAGAGCCACGCTGATTTCAGCACGAGCGGGTCGGCTCGACCGGGGCAGTACTACCCTCCCACAGAAGATCAACCTAAAGCGCCAGCATCCATGTTGTCGTGTTTCGTTGGTGAGTGCGAGACCGGAGACCCATTGATACAGGGGTGACAGTTATCGTGGTAAATGTGTAAGCCTTATACTGTCACAATGACTGTCATGCCTTTTACGTGTGTAAAAGGGTTACGGGTGTGAAAAAGCATCTCACTAGGCCGCCATAGTGTGGCTCACCATGCAGCGTTGTCAGCATTTGCAATGAGTATGGTGACCACAACTCTTGGACTATATTCATGCTTTCCATCAGGCAGAGTAGAGTCACTTTGGCAGGCTCTTAAGATATATATATATGTATGTATATATATTTATATATAAAAAAAAGAAAACCTAAAGTAAACACTTTATTGGTGGACCGAGAAAATTGTAAAGTAATTATTTGATTTTAAAATGCTATTACGCCTTTTTGTTGACAGAAATGACAATTTATTAGTGACAGACAGATACAGGTACCTATCGACTTTAGTAGAGCCAATATGCAAACTACAAACTAAAATCACTTTAAAATGTTCTAGAAAATTATTACAAACTTACGTATCAAGACGACAAATTTATATCAAACGATTTCACGCAACCAGTATAAATCACAGTTGCCATGCGAATGAAGAAAATATTCTGTAAAATGTTAAGATCGTGTTCTTGGTTCGGTTTTATATCCAGAAATAAATTTGATTTTCTCGCGTAATTCGAAAAGGATTAAAGGATTTTCAAGAGTATGAGAGCTGAGTTTTAGACAGATGACTGTGAATATAAGTTGTTAAGATATATTGAAATCTTAGGAAATAACATCCAGATTGAACGTAATAGTCAATGGAGATATTATGACTATGTTTTTGTATTTAATCTTTGAGTTTGAGGGGAATATATTGGATAAGTTTTACGTGGATATGAAGTTTGATATGTTGGTTGATTACGCTGTTATGGGTTTTATTATGAGTGTACTCGTATAACATAACAAAGACATGTATTAAGAACTATGTTTTTAAAATCTTAATTTTAAAGTTTAGCAAATATAAAACGTCGTTGCGAAGGGGTAGTATTTTTATTTTTTTCATATTCTTTAAAAAAAATATCGAAAATTGACTGATCGATCACATCAAACTTTCACATCCATTCTGTAGATAATATTCTATAGATATTCTGTAGTCATACAACGAGTTATTCACATGGGTTGTTATACAAGTTTCAAAAGTTACAGACAAAAGACGATAGTCAATATTGACAATATCTGGGTATATTAGAGCGGAGATAAGGATTTTTCTTACCTTGAAGTTGAAACCAATAACTAAAAAATAGTAGGAGGAACGAGGAACGTATAAATAGACCTACTTGCTTATAAATATTAAAAAAAGTATTGCGTACAAAATGTAGAGAAATAAATTGCTTTTACAACAAATCTTGAATCATCCTGAAGATCATAGTATTAATTCGGTTGACATGGCATTTGAACCGGAACATGACTCTCTCATGATATTTACGGGAATTCTGAGACATTTATGAGGCCATAAAATCTTTTAAACACTTGAAATGTGAAAGAAATTATTAATTTTGAATTCTAATTAATATTTGCAAAAGTTTTTTGTACTGGTTTCACACGTCAATGTCTTATACGAACATCGAAATATTTTGCTTGAGTGTACCATGAGTACTAAATAAACAAACTACAAACATTGGGAATAATACAATTGTAACTAAATTACTTATTAGATTTTTAGTTTTCAGTACTTCTTATAAACTAAATATACATTAAGAATTTCTAATATGTAAAAAGTTTCCTTGGCGTTTGAATTTCGCCCTGAATTTGGTAAGTTTCTTGAAAACGAATGGAACCCATTCACTATGTGCAGTGTCCGTATGTACAAGTTTCAAAAGTTACAGACAAAAGACGATAGTCAATATTGACAATATCTGGGTATATTAGAGCGGAGATAAGGATTTTTCTTACCTTGAAGTTGAAACCAATAACTAAAAAATAGTAGGAGGAACGAGGAACGTATAAATAGACCTACTTGCTTATAAATATTAAAAAAAGTATTGCGTACATATTATACAAGTTTCAAAAGTTACAGACAAAAGACGATAGTCAATATTGACAATATCTGGGTATATTAGAGCGGAGATAAGGATTTTTCTTACCTTGAAGTTGAAACCAATAACTAAAAAATAGTAGGAGGAACGAGGAACGTATAAATAGACCTACTTGCTTATAAATATTAAAAAAAGTATTGCGTACAAAATGTAGAGAAATAAATTGCTTTTACAACAAATCTTGAATTATCCTGAAGATCATAGTATTAATTCGGTTGACATGGCATTTGAACCGGAACATGACTCTCTCATGATATTTATGGGAATTCTGAGACATTTATAGGCCATAAAATCTTTTAAACACTTAAAATGTGAAAGAAATTATTAATTTTGAATTCTAATTAATATTTGCAAAAGTTTTTTGTACTGGTTTCACACGTCAATGTCTTATACGAACATCGAAATATTTTGCTTGAGTGTACCATGAGTACTAAATAAACAAACTACAAACATTGCGAATAATACAATTGTAACTAAATTACTTATTAGATTTTTAGTTTTCAGTACTTCTTATAAATTAAATATACATTAAGAATTTCTAATATGTAAAAAGTTTCCTTGGCGTTTGAATTTCGCCCTGAATTTGGTAAGTTTCTTGAAAACGAATGGAACCCATTCACTATGTGCAGTGTCAGAAAAATCGATTATTTAAAAATAATATGAAATAAAACTGTTAACAACAAAATATATTTACATGTAATGAAGGTACTTACAGCTCATCCTGAGGCAAATTCAGGGTTATACTTCCGAGAACTGCATCACCATACTTCAAGTAGCCGAAGATGCCCATTATACCATACAAGAGCGCCACAAAAATCATGGTCACATTCAGAACACTAGGACACCCCAGGAAATGCTGAGGTTTTGCCATCTCGTTCTCGACTGGCATCACTACGTTGATGCCTTCCATAGCAAATATTGCTGTACTGAAACAGGAAAAAACTTTCATCAATAATAGTAAAATATAGTCATTTTACACACGGTTGCCTGATTCAGTGTTTTAGATTTCGATTCAATCATGCTATTGATTAATTAAACATAGACCCAGAACATCATATTCATCTTATAATTTTGTATGTTCTAGGAAATTCAAATTCAATCCATGATCAGCTGTTACTTGCTTAGGGTTATTAACCACTAATAAGCTTGTTACACTAAGTATTTATATAGAGTAATAAAACGTATAATATGATGTAAACACTATGGTGATATAACATCATGATGTACTTTATGACAATAATTATATTATTTTTCTTCTACAATGAACTCCAAAATTTCCCATTTAATTTTTAAGGTGTGCAAATTTAAAATTACACTTCACAAAATGTGGGTACCTAATGTGCCTCCGCTTGCTCCTTCGTATTTATTTCCAAAACAGATCCAGTCACAATACTTTATATATAATATTACCGTGACATAGGTTTTCTAAAAAACCGTGGCCGCATATTAGTCTGGTCGAGGCAGCCTTTATGTGCCAAATCATAGCTCTATACGTTTAAACGATAGTGAAGAAATATTCACTTCATTTAATTCTGATATGTCTATCCATCTACAAAGTAATAAGTACAAATAAACATTTCTTTTTACCAGTATGTTCAGTTAGCTACGTCAAAGAAGATAAATGTTAGACCTATTTGCTAATTATTTCTATTATTTTGCCTCACCTTCAATGGACAGATACAATTCCATTTGAGGCAGTAACCGGAGTGAACAAGCAATCCGGCTCTAGTTTTAGAGATTAAGGCGTGAAGTTTTATATTATTTTCAGAGTAACAAAATTATTGTTAACATACGAATACTGTACATTACGAATATTAGTATATCGCGATCATAGAAAACACAGTAATCAAATAAATATATACTAACTAAACATTATTATAAATTTTAAAGATCACTTTGAATTGTAAATAATCTTAGTTTCAACAATAACTTCGTAATGGCTTTTTCTAGTAAGTACGAGTATAGTCTAAATCGAAAATATTTATGAATTTCGAAATGCAAACTTCATTATCACATTAAGTTATTTCTTAAGAATAATAAAGAAATCATCTCTGATGCAAAA
The DNA here is from genome assembly GCA_949316085.1 of Hypercompe scribonia. Classification (NCBI taxonomy): domain Eukaryota; kingdom Metazoa; phylum Arthropoda; class Insecta; order Lepidoptera; family Erebidae; genus Hypercompe; species Hypercompe scribonia. The sequence continues at coordinate 21,888,230 of OX438970.1, forward strand.
AATATATACTAAAGTGATATTTTTGGGTCCTAAAAGTCAAGTAGCGAGGTGAAACTACATAAATGATTATTTTTCTAATCCACGAGATATATTATTACACTCGAGTGCTAGTTTTGCACTTGTGATCACCATTGATGCTGGTAGTAACTTACCATTAGTTAACCTATCTGTTCCCTTACTCTTTCAACCCGACTGTGTCAGAAGGAGGGCAATGTTTTTCGAGCGTATGTATGTATGCCCATTTCTTTGGTGCGCCCCAAAAGTCTGAACGGCTGGACGGCTTTTAAAAATTTGAGGCGTCGTTAAATTCATCAGAATCGTGGAAGTGACACAGGGTATTTAAATTTTCAAAATGCTACTGACAAATGAAAAAAAGGGAATTGGGTTTGTTTTGCCTTAGTAATTTGGGTATCAACAGAAAGACTGAAAAGTAATTGTTAAAAATATATGTGTATAAATTTAGAAAAGTCGGAAAAACAATTATTATTATAAAAAGTCTGCTTCGTTCATTTAATGGTTAGCTTATGAGACTAGCGATCAAGAGGTTTCGGGTTCGATTCTCAGGTCGGACCAGAAAAGTATTATTAATTTTTTTTGATTACAGAAGTGTTTAAAGACAGCCCGGAGTTTGAAAGTTTGAGTCTTGGTCCCCCTGCCTCGGAGAGCACATAGGGCCGGTCATGTCGGATAGTCGTTCTATCAGATTGTGAGAGTGAGGGAACAAAGAGTGCACCTGTGTTTGCGCACACGCTTGTACCCTATAATATCTCTTGTGTAGTTGGCTGGTCTCTGTTGAAACTGGCCGCCGTACCCGAAATCATTATAAAAAGAAATTAGACTGCTTAAAAGTAATGAACTGAAAGGAGTAAAACAAGTATCTCAATATACACAAAAACTGCAATTGTTTTGCTAGCTTAGACATTGTGGTACCTATTTTTCTCTTTTCAGTTCATTAGTTTTTAAGCAGTCATATTTTTTGTTTTTATAATAACAATTTTATTTTAAGGCAACGTACAATAGATACACGCTTTAGATTTGAATTTCTCGTAAGTATTATATTATATTATTGTTAAATTGTTTAACTTCAAAGTGTTTATTAAAAACAGAATGCCAACGAAATTTATTTCAAGGTTTTAATGTAAGCGTTAACTTTTGGTTAGGGTTGAACCATTGTACGATTAAGACTGAAAGCATGTCAAATGTGACCTAAAAGCAATTTGGTATCAAGATTCAAACCTTGCTTAAAAGGTTCATTACGTTTCTACAAACGCAGAATACCCTTGCATATTTAAATGTCTTAAAGAATTAAATGTAATTGTAACAAGTGTTAAGTGTTTAGATCTTTAATATTGTGACATAAAGGACAAATAAATCCAGATACGATAAGATTGAATAGACAATGATTCTCCTAAAACATACTGTGTATATCAAATTTTTACTTACGTAATCTCCAAGTCGTATTGGTATTTGATACGTAGTTTAAAAAACATAAGTAATTAAAAGTTTCAAAATCGCTGGAGAGCAGGTTTTCGCCACTTCGGGCATCTGAGTACTCTTGACTTGGTTCGTATTTGTTTAACTTTCTATCTTTAAGTTCCAGTCTATTTTGTTTAAGTTAATATGACTGGCTAATTCTACATAATCTTACTTATATCTTTACTATGAATTTACAAGAGCCACAGAGAGATAATTACGATCATAGGTAATATAGTTCTGACTCTGCTATTTTAATCAGAATTAAGCTTTCGTTTGTTCCATTGAGCTGTCTATGAATTGTCTATAAATCTATTAAAATAAACTCAAAAGCAATAACTGAGGATCACGTTAATGAATTCGGGTTACTTTAACTTAATTAAAAATCCTAGGTACCAAAATTACTTGCTTTACTAAATAAAATTGTAGAATTTCGCTGCCGATAGTGTTTCTTTATGTATTTTCAATCCTTAATTATTTATTTTTACTTTTACTTTTTCATGAGTAAAAGCCATCTTTCATTTGTGTCTAGGTATTATATTTATTCTTTTTAAATTGTAAAATATTGTGAGGCTCGAAAATATTGTTCTTGTATATCACATAAGAAATACGTGAGGTTTGGTTTATTAGAGGATTGAGTATATCAAAAAATCAAACAATAGTGTGATAAAGTATGTTGTGTATTTTGTACCATGAGACTGTGTAGTTAAGACGGTTTGTAGAGGCTAGTTCGCTTCTTATTTAAAACTAGTCAAAATTTATTAAGCTATTGCATAGTCTTTATCGCGGGCTTCGAGCGCGGCGACCGAATTAAGAAATTCCGTAACGAAAATAAACCTAACGCCCCCACTCCGACCGGCACAATGGTGCGGCGTTGAAAGCCGTGCATCGTCTAACGTCGTTTGACTTCGGCACGGTGTTTATGTGCGTGCGATTAGACGTATGCGTGTAGATTATACGAAGCTCACACGGATCGAGACGAGCTGTTCCGAAATATTATGATTCCATAAGTCGATAAAAAATGCTATGCAATAGCTTTACCGCGGCAGTCCCTGAGTGCCGCACGCATTTTTTTTTTGGATGAAGTTTCTAGCTTTAACATAGCTCTAATTTAAATGTAACATAGCCACTCTAGTGGTAAGAAACAACCACCAGTAATGTTTTCTATGAGAGTTCCAATTTTAATTTAGATTTTTTATACAATCTATTGCCAGCAGTTAGTTAATGTTCGTGACATGCAATTATAAAACAATACTAAATCTAACAGTAACAATTATGCTAGGTATCTGTTTGTTTCATGATATTTAAGCTAAACAAGATTATTTTTTTAAATCCTTAATTGTAACGTGTCACGTAGGCCGATGTTTGCGTGAAATTCTGCGACTGAATAATAGCCAAATTAATTAACATTAAAACCACTTTGAGTTCCAATGCGATAAATTACTCGAAGGTAATTTATTAGTTTATTTGTGCATTTAAGAGATTGAATTTGTGCATAACACTATTTTTTGTAAAATAACATATGACCTTCACCACCGGCATTTGTAATAATATTAATAAACAACATGTACCACCATATTTTTATTTCAACACATTTCATTTAAATACTATTTTTGGCAAAATTACCCATCATATTTGCTTTCAACCTGAATTCAAACATGATACGAGGATAGAGACGGACAAAGACTTCTTTGTCACATCGTTACAAGACGGACCAAATGCATTTGGTTGAAATTGATCTGTATGGTGTCGGATTAAGTTAGTCAGGGTATCATCATCCTTGTTGATCACATGAGTGTCGTAAAAGGTAATTAAAAAATTTAATGCAAAAAGAAGGAAACCTTCAAAAATCCTTCTTTTTTATTGTGTAGAAACCCCCTCGGGTCATTACGCCACCGGGATTTGCAGCGGGGAGGTGTCTCGGATTCGGACCGACTAAAACCACAGGCGTGCCACTCTGCGCTTGAGATAGGAGGGATCCGAACAGCTGCTATTACGACATCAAGACGCCTCTTATCGCCTGTCCGTTAGTCCGTGTACCATTTGCGGATTAACTCTCTATTTAGGTGACTGGCGACAGTAGCGGAGGGAGGGGAAAACCGATCCCGTCCATCCACGGCCACACTCAGGGCGCAACCTTAAACGAACTCTACCATATACTAACCCATCTGGCTAGCGTGCTATACTAGGCCAAAACCTCCTTTCTAAGAAGAAGCTAGAATGTAGTAATGCTGTGTAACAGAGAAGTCCAGCAGTAGACTGTTAAAAGATGCTAAGGGACGAAATCTCGTCCTCTAAATTTTCCATTTGAAAAATACTACATAAACACAAGAAAAGTTACCTTGAAGTAGGCATAAAATAAATTAACCGTAATCCTTTGAAGTATTACTGGATGGCGTATGTTGTGTAGATTTTCATATTTCTCAAAATTCCCTTTTATTTAAGTTTGTACTCATGATGGAGGAGTGGTTTCCTCAGAGATTGATAGATTACCGATATTTGTTCAGGTTGACTTCTGAATATAAAATAAGCAATGTAGTTTCAGAAGCTATATTCGTCTTCACACTACATGCCATCTCAGCGCACGATGTAAAATTTCATGTAACAGTGATATTGTGTATTTAAAATTACTAAATTACTAAATCCATAACAGAGTTCAAAGGTAAATTATCGCATTCAATAGCTAAAATGAAAGGTAAACTTAGAACAAAATATTGCATACTTAGAATTCATCAGATACTTGGAGATGATCAGATAATTGGAGAAATGTTGCGATATATCCAAAACAATAATTGCTTCGTAGGGGTTCTTACGTGACTCAAAAACTCTTTGTTCATTGCAATCGATAGTCTACTGGGTTCTAAGATAGTTTGTGTTAGACAAACAATCGTGTATTGTTCATTGTTCTGATTATAACTGAATTAGATTAAGAGTTATTCGAAGTACCCTAATGCTATAATGTAAAGTGCAATTCAGGTAAAACAATTATTGAATACAAGAATAACAAATACTGAAAATCACAAAAGAAAGCTATAGATCGTACAACAAAGTTCCACAAGGACTTGTGTAGTAAAAAAACACAACAACCAGACAGAAATTAAAGAAAATAACAAAATTTTGCAGAACATTTGATTTTAACTCTAAGGTTACTGAAGAAAAAAAAAGTCTATGATCATATACGTCTACTTAAAACCAAAAGAACCCAGGCCCAGAAAATCCGACCAACGAGAGCTCAAAACTATTTTTACGTCCTGCGCCGGCACTTCTTCCCCATTTGAAGTGCCTGTTTAACATAGTACTAGACTTATAAACTATACCGAAACAATAGTATATATTCAATATCGTACTTCTGTTAACAATTAATATTTATAATGGAATCCATTAGATAACAGGTAGGTAGGTAGGATAATATTAGGTAACAGAATGGAGGACGCCTTCCTCAACCATCTCAAATTTGCGGACGACGTAGTCATTTTAGCAGAAATGACTAATAATCTTAAGAACTTGTTAGGGATGAATACTAAAAAGACAAAAATTATGACAAATGGATGGTAGGCAGGAGAAAAACAAAGCATATCGAATATGTCGTTCTGTATAATCGTTTCATATGATAAAGATTGAAATAATAATTAAATAAAAAATACCTTTTGGTTGTAAAATAATAATAATAAAGATTCCAGAAACAAATATTTGAGATATATTTAAATTTTATGCATATTCCCTGTATAATATCTCATCAGGACATGATTAATGCCATTGCTGCTAATTATGCGTAATATATTCATGTATTTCTTTTCAATTTTCTTTGTATTTAAATTTACTTTGTTACCTTCCTGCTGAATGTTGTCTATACCAAAACCTAATTTTTGCTTAAATGAAATATAAGTTTGCATTTCCTTATTCTTTTTTTTTGCCTTTTGTGTGTAATTTGCGCTATGTTTTAAATTTTTTTTCTACTGAAACTGTAATGTACGGTTTTTAAGTCCACTCGATTTCCTGGTATGTAATATCGTTCTATCTTTGCTCCTGTTCTTGTAGTTTAATTATCAATTTAAGTTGTTTTCGTATCGTTAAATTTGGTAAACTATTAGATATACTTTGATAATATATTCGAATCAGATTGTGTCCTAACTCGACAATTGTGATATTTTCTTGATAACTCATATTACTGTGTATTTAAAAGTTTATGATAAGTTGTAAAAATTAATATATTTATAAGGCTGTCACCGGAACGTTTGGCAAATTGAGATGTTTACGAATGCACCACACGAGCTTGTTAAAGCGAAGCGAAAGAACTTTTTACATTACGACTTCGGTGGATGAAGCTTGTATCGATGAGTCGTGAAAAAGAATTTTTAAAGTTACCAAAATTCATATATTGTATTTCTAGGGTAAAAATGTACTACGACAACGACCAGTTTCTGTTCTTCGTTGAGTACGGTTAATCATATGGTTTAGAATTTGCTTTCACTAAATATTTTATATTCTATTCTGATAATATATTCTGATATTAGATATAACACTTGTACATCCGTTTTATGTTATTAGCAACGTAGTTATACTGTTCCTCATTTCAAATAATGACTTCTTGTATATTTTAAATGAGTATGGAGCAATCTTAAACTGTACTTTGTCGGACTATGACGCACGCTTACAATCAGATTTAATATCGCTTTTTGTAATCTCAGGTAACCGATACCTCCTGCATGGCATGCATCATTGAGGCAGTTAGTTCCTTAATTAATTCCTCTATTGATCGTGAAAAAAATAAAATTTGTCTTACCTCAAAAATAACGGCCACTTGCCTACGTTGGTAACCAGTTGAACATTATCAAGGGATGGCATATCAGTAAACATATAATAACATGTTACACCGAAAGTCACCATCAGACATAAATTGGCTAAGAATGAGAATGGCACAAGGAACTTTAAGTGACGTATTTGCGTGATGAGAATCAGAGGCAGCAAGAGAATGCCGCAGTACACTTCAACAGTGTATTTGTGGTTAGGTGCAAACGTGTCCAACAACTGAAAAGAAAAAAACAGTAGGTACTTATTGACATTTTTTTTTATTCTTAACCTACCAAAGCAACACTACTCTGCCTGATGGAAAGCATGAAGCGAATCCAAGAGTAGTGGTCGCCATACTTATTGTAAATGCAGACAATTCAGTATGGCGACCCACATGACTCGTATGGCAATCTATTAAAATTCTTTTTACACTCGGCTTAAAGGACCCGGGGACATAGTGGGAGGGAAACCCGTGCGCTGTTAGTAAGTTCCAGGTTTTCATTAATTTACACAGAAAAGAAGAGCTAAACAAGTTACACATTGTTACTATTATTATGAGAAATTATGATGAATTCCAACATCAGACACTTATTACAGGGAAATGGCTCCTTCCAAAATTTTGTTAAAACGTTGCTGGACTGATTCAAAAACTTCGAATTAGGTGATATAATTAAAACAGAAAATTATTTAAAGGGATCTTAAAAAAGTACAAACACAAAATGAAAAAATTGTAAAAAAAAAACAAACATAAATTCGTTCTGTTTGCTCTAGATGTGACCTAAGGAATTCTATATGTTTGCCATAACTTCGTTCTGTATATTAAATTGTAGTTCAAGTTATAACAAAGTTTTTTACTCGTATATTTCAGTAACATTCTAGCAAAAAAAAGTATAATTTCATAAAGACTGACTACGTCAACAAACAACATCGAAAACTAAACGCTAAACAAATATTGTATATTCATACATGTAAATACTTTATTTTCTGTTAAAGAACTTTTATTATTTAGGTATTCAGATTTTTCACAGACCAAAATAAATCAAAGATTAACATACTTTTCTGTTAAAGTCGAAGAAAAAGTGTAACGGACTTTCGTGAGTCTTTATCGTGGCGATTTTAATAAACTGTATTCACGCATGTATAAAAAACTACCCAAAGATACACCAATCAAATTGGGCGCATTAATTAGTGGCTTAAGAGTGGAACATTAAAAAATTGACACATTTAGAATTGATTATTTTGTAACTAAACTGGAAACATACCTTCCTAAACAAAAGAAGACGGAGTTCTGAGGTAACAAATACAATAACAAACAAAATAAATTAAGGACCTCCTCTTTTTTAACGTCCGACAAAAACGTACAGAGTCGTTAACTATATAATAGTCTCTAATTGTTGCGTTTTAAATATTGTATAGCTGTTAACCTTTGCAAAAATTTAATTAAATTATTTGCAATTTTTCGAAAATTACAACCAAAACAAAATATCTAACGCAATTGTGACACACTAGCAGAGATAAAATGAAAACTCAATTCATATCGCTGCAATATTTCTGTGAGTAATATGTCTGGATCGCACACAGTGATTGACAGATGAATTACAGATTGATATTTCATATAAAACCGCGTGAGATGAACGAAAACAATTTTACTATCTGCAATGCCTCACAGTAAGGTTCTTACGTGCCTAAATATTGGTGTGACTCATATACTCATTTAAAACTTACTGCATTGGACCATGTTTGAAATTTAAAAATATTTCTACTCCGAAATCCTTAGAATGATTTGAAAAAAGATAACATTCTTTGATCCACAGAAAATATTTTCTTGAATGATTATAGCTAAAAACAGTCATCTTTCAAATGCAAGAACCAGCCGCTATCTACCAGCTAAGATGCAAGAACCAGAAATAGATACATAAAATTAAAGTTTTTTTCTCTCTGTGACAATAAATACAAAGTTATTCATGTATCATTTTTACTTATATTGCATTTAACTGGATAATTATAAGCACAGTTATGGCATACCCCTTAGTACTAAAAACTAAACTTACACAAATCTAGATAACAACAGCCGTAATTTCGATTTCTACCTTAGACGAATGATTGTATGAAGATCAAAAGTTAAGATGTGAAACTTTTGAAATATTTCTAATTAAAGTTAAGAAAGAAATAATGATAGATGACATACACTTCTAGAACACACGAAAAAGAGAGATCGAGAAAAATGTGCATAAACCATAAACCAAAAATAATTTTCTTCTGTTATGCTGACATAACACACACAAATACAATTGGGTAGATGACTGTATCGTAAATAAATACCAATGTCCACTTCATTAAAACTAATATCACGAAACATCGCGGCAAAAACCCAATTAACACAGCTTTCTATTATTATTACGAATTTCAATCAAATATACAGTGAAATATGTTGTTCAATTGAGTACTATAAAACAGTTGAGAAGTCTAAAACAGTCATGATTTTGTATTTAGTCCATTTTTCAAACAAAATTGTCGTTTTGACAGATGATAAAAAGTAACTAGTTTGACTAAGGTGTAATCTAGCCTATTTATATCCAATAATCTCTCGTTAAGATTAATCTATCTTCATCTCTACATAATCAAAGCCGAGACAACAGTCGACCCCTAAAAATAGAATAGGTTGGACAGACAATCATTTCGTGAAAATATTGACCTATTGATTACAACTTGATACATATTCAATCTTAATTATACCCTACTCTGTCTTCTCTTTTATAAAATTGTACTTAATATCTAAATACTTGGTCCTTTTCTGATATACAGGATTGTTTATTAATTTTATTTTACTCTGATGTTCAACATATAGGGGCACACGAGCATAAATTTCGCCCAAGTTATATAAAAATTATTCTTTTGGCAGACTCACATCCTGTTCAAATTCTACATAAATTTTTGAAAGAGCAATTGTCTTTTGTTTCTGGCTAGACCAAGTAATTGGTCTATTCCATAGACATAAATAACCAATAGCTGACCTTCGAATGTCTATGTCATTAGCAAATTTGAATGTGAAAAGCTAATGACACTACTGCACTTTGCATACGATATCCAAAATTTTTTGTATTCATAAAATATCTTTTCACTTGTTTAACTTCACTTACATGTTGTTGTTTAAGATTATTCAAATATCTTCTTTTCAAATTCACAATAAAGCAAATATCAGGCGTGAAACACAACGTAAAAATAAATAATGAATTTATTATCTATCTATGTGGAAAATTGCCAATATTTCATCAATATTTTATGAAGTAATTAGATTCGCATCAGCTACAGTTTTAACGGGGTTGACATTACACGTGTAAAACTTTTGAATAATTTGTTCAATATGTATTTTCTGTTGAACATGTAGATTATTTTTGTGTAATTATTCATCTATTTGCCTACGAATAAAATAAGTTAAATGTAACACTTAAATTTTAATTTCAAGTAATCTTTTATTTCTTTAACTAGACTTTTACTGGTAGATGTGATGATGTTAATACATATTTCTTCAAACTCTCTCAGGAATTTAAATTTAGAAATAATAGATTTCTGATGGAATCAAACCCGTTTGTTGCAGAAAATACTTCTAGATAATGAATACCTTGTACTTGTGTGCGCATAGACGAGCCTTATACCTTATGATCTGATTATATTCGTTACTTTCCATATTAAAAATTCACTTGGTTGTAATTGTTCTCTGATTTTCCTTTTTCACAGGAATTTCTCCATATATTGCTGTAGATTAATTATTTTTTTAAGGATTCGTCATTGCTTTACCATTTTTTTTTTGGTGTTTAAATTCACTTAAATGTTTCTGTAACGTCTGGTTATCGTGTTGACATATTCTAACTCCTTGATTTGACTTGATGTGAGTACAAAATACCTCATACCTTATGTTTGGCTAATAGGGTCACTATATCACCGGGCTACAATTGTCCTCTATTGGGTTTGTGGAATGGAAAACGATGTTGTTTTATATAAGCACCAGCTACACAAATAAAGTTCTTCACAAAAGCCCCTAACTGTATTATTAACATTAATATGCTTGATTGCTTTAAGTGGTTTTTTTTTATATATTTGGTTTAAGTTAGCAAGTCTTTCATGCCGCTTTTAAATGTCATTTTGAATATTTTGTACTACGCTACAGTTTGCAGATAATACAGCCTTAATATTCAACTTATAAAGACTATTTGTTTAGATTTGAGTACTCATTATTACTTCTTCAACTCAAAAATACAAATACGTTAAAAAATGAAATGAAAGTTGAAAATACTTCCATGGAATTGTCGACTCATGCATCAATCTGGACAAAAAGATATCTTTTGATATTTAAATTAACGGCCTGAAAATCGAAAGAAGGATAAAAGGGACCTTGAAGAAGTATTGGAACCTTAAGAAAATTTCCAATTTTTTGTAGAAATTATAGGGAAATGTTATGAATATCTGTCTCTTACTCATCTACATATTCTTGCCAAACGTGAAAGTTTACGCGAATGTTAAAAACAAAATGAACTTATGCCAACGGAGCATGGAAAGAAGCATGTTAAAAATTAGAAAATAAAAAAAAATCTACTATAACAAAAGCAATAACAGTAATAGATGCGCTAAACTATTCTATGAGATTGAAATGACGATGGTCGGGCCACGTGGCAAGAATGAGTGACGATAGATTGACTTCTCGGCTGATATCATGGCTAGGACCACCAGAAAATAGAAAGAAAAGAAGACCTAGAAGTAGAAGGGCAGATAGTTTAGTCAAAAATGTTACTAGATGATTTTTTTCTTCATTTAATTAATACTTTTATTTACAAAAACGTCTCACTTGATCAATAGGCGTGAAATACATATTTTATATTTTTGGAACGAAGTTCCTGATCGTGCGTTGCGAAGGAGGAGACGGAAAAAATTCAGACGAAAAGTTGTCACGACACTTTTTGCTATAGTGTTTTCTACACTACGCCGTGTGGCGTGCGCATGTTTCTTTGTTTCTCTCTCTCTCTCTCTCTCTCTCTCTCATAGAAAGCAAGCCTATTATTTCCGTTTCGTCTTTCTATTTTACTTTGAACAGTGTAGTGACACGACGATTATTTTTGTTTTTTATAACTTAAAAGAAATAAAAAAAAAATTACCATTCCTTCACTAATTAATATAAAGGAACTTCGTTCCAACCAGGTATCCCTTGACACCTTTTAACTTTTTTTATGTAGTTAGAAATATTTAAGTATGTTTATCAGCGGTCAGCATAGGCTCTGCTTAGTTTGAAATCATACGGCTGTGTGTGATATGTGTGTGATCGATAAATATATAATAAGTAAGTTGAAAATGTTACTATACTATTTTCTTTTTCTCTGCTTACTTGGGTCATTTTTTATTTACAAAAACGAATTGTTTGATCAGTAGGCGCGTTTTTTGTATTTTTGAAGTGAAAACTTCTTTAGGCGCGTTGAGCGTTTTGGTAGAGGGTAAAATCCTCGGTTCGCGTCACCGACGTGCTAATGATAATAGTATATCTATAGCTATGGAAAATATGATATTATATATTATATATGAAATTTATTATTATTATATATTATATATGATATTATATATTATATATAATTTTTGCATATAGTTTTAATTACTCTCAACTTAATAGTTCCGTTTTCTCTTCTATCGACAGTCCCACGACTGCTACTGTTTTTTGTTATGTATATTAATTACAAATATTTAAGTATGTTTATCAGCGGCCAGCATAAACTCTGCTTAGTTTGAAATCAGACGGCCGGGTGTGATATATGTTTGATCGATAAGTATGTAAATATATGTGTCATATTTATTGTGTTAAATTTCATTGTTAAGATTCTCTTTGAACTGAATTCTATAAATAAATATGAAATTAAGTCTTTTCTTTGAATTTAACCTATTTGAGACTAGTTTGAGTGTTCGTACGTAGATAGAGGAGTACCCGTTCGGCGCGTTTAGTACAACTTCATCTCACTGAAAACTCTACTGCCAGTGACAGCCCGTGAGGCAAAACGGGCTGCCGATAGCCATATAGTCTGATCAATTAACATTTTACACGCATGGAGTTGCACGGCTTTATTGCTTATTAAGATTTGTGTAAACGAATTATTAATATATTGCCTAGAATATATCGAGCTGCAATTAACCTCAATAAAAATGTGCTACCGGCTTCGATGAGTTTACTCGATAGTGAAAAAAAAAACTGTATTATTAATTTTGTGGAAGGATGGGTGTCATGTCCCTCCGACACAAAGGGAAAATCCTTCGACCAGATGAAGTGATCTTGCCTGGCGGGCCGCGATCCAACAGTTGATATTGGGATGTTGTATATATGCTAATCACCAAGAGAATCTCTATTTCACGATACAGGATCAGTAGTTCCTCAGTAGCTCAATATACTCCGTAGTTCGATGTATCTTCGCTAGATGGCGCTGTAGTATAATTTTTCTGTTTGCGCTGTATGTGGAAGTCGCCACAATTTGATATCCATAAATCTCTGAATATTATCAAATGAAAAATAAAAAAAACCGAGTTCTGAGAAATTTATACAAAAAAAAGCGGAAATACTATACTAGATCGTGTGATTTATTATTTAATAAATTTGTGTGCAGAAACAATGCTCATTATTGACGTAATTTGCTCAAGGTCGGTATTCTAAGCTGTCAAGGCACTGTTGAATGTACGGTTTATTATTATGTCAATATCAATTATTTGCTGGCTGAGTATTTTTATTAGGCATTCAAGTCTATCAGCTTCTTGAAATGAACATGATCTCTGTTAGATAGTATTAGAAAATCAACATAGCATATTGATGCAACTATACTTTTAGATACGATTAAAATCGTACCTTTAAATAATCAGAACATTACCGAAGCTAAGAGATTAGATAATATTTTAACTACATTTGTATAAATACGTAATTTGTTTGTAAATTTGTCTAATTTTTCATAAAATTTTTCATAAAATTTGAATACGTCTAAAATTGAATTCACATCAGAAGATTTTAGGGCCTCAAATTTTGAATATTTGTGTACATATTATTGATAAATTCTGTGGCATAACATATGACTAATCAATGTGTTACAATTATTACTTTACGCATTTACGATGTGTGAATGGTTAGCCGCTTGTTTTCGCAGGATTTTATAGTCATTGCTCTGTTCTTAAAAGCAATAGTTTAAACAAGTAAATAAGGCTAGAAGATCCAGAGACTATCCCAAATAAACTTTCAAATTTTACATATTTTTGTACCAAATAAATTGTCACAGTTAATCTATACGAGTGATAAATTTTTAAAATAATTTGGTACAAAATGACTTTAGAAATGCTTGGTATTGTTATTGAATAGACTACTAAGTCTGTTTATTGAACCGACCGAACTTATCCGTATCTTTGAGATATCGAAAAAACATTTACGCTTAATAAACACATGAAGTGACACTAGATCCAAGATCATATGTAATATGACATTATATGTATTACTCTTAAAAATTCTAAAAGAACACGGAACATGAAACCGCTTCCTTTTTAACTACTGAGCCCGGAGGCCCATTGATGAAGGGGTGACAGTTATCGTATTAACTGTATAAGCCTTACACTGTCACGATGACTGTCATGCCTTTTACGTCCCCAAGCTGGGTGTAAAAAAGCATCTCACGAGGCCGCAATAGTGTGGGTCACTATACTGCATTGTCTGCATTTGCAATGAGTATGGTGACCACAACTCTTGGATTCTGTTCATGCTTTCTATCAGGCAGAGTAAAATCACTTTGACAAGCTCTTAATATAGAAAAAAAACTCACAATGTGTGATACAAATAGAAGTATCACATAGTTAATATAATATTAAAAAACAGTTAAGTTAAGGAGTTAGAAGAAAAGACCTATTGTCAGTAAAAGTTGAATGACGACAAACTTATCGGCTCACTTACAATGAGACATATTATGAATAGAAATATTAATCTATTTATTCTCTTCTTTTTAATTTGAACCATTCGTGTAGTGACATATTAAGAATACAGCGATAATACCACCCTATCCATCTCGTGGGTATCGTAAGCTTTAATTGAGAGTAAATTACGCAGGACAAGAGCACTGTATAAAGAAGAAAATAAGAAAATCTGAAATAAACCCTGTACTCACCTATCTGGCCACCTTGGTATAGTAGGCCGAAATCTTCTCTCCATTTAGTTCGTACCAACCCGTCTGGCAGGTGTGGTATAGTATATCGAAACCCCCCTTTTTAAGAAGAAGTCTATGTCCAGCAGTGGACTGCTAAAGGCTGTTGATGATGATGAATATCTCGAATATTAAAGTCTGATACTCACGTCTTTAAGTGATGATGCGATAAATATAACATACACACTCGTTCCACCCAGACACACACCAGCCATAGCAGCATCAACGAAGTGTCTGTAATATAAATTCATCTGATAATATTATATTAAGATCGTACCAGTAAAATAAGCCACAAAATATTATTAAACTTCGAAGTTAAAAAATTTATATAAAAAAATAATAAACAAATAAATATTTCGGACATTTGACGCACAACTTCATTTAGTTTTAAACTAAGCAGTGCTGGTACTATGATACCTAGACTGACTGATAGAATACTTATACTCGTACACTTTTTTTTTGTAATTACCTACATATTATACGTAGAAAACACCCAAACTTCGAAACAAATATTTGTAGATCAAACAAACATGCAGGCCGACCCAGGGATCGAACCCAAGATCTCAAGCACAGCGGTTGCATTCACTACCGCTGCACCAACGAGGCAGTTATATACTTTAAACTTAATAGAAAAAATCAGTATAAAGAAATTTTATCTTTTTATCCACTAAACAATGGTATGCTATCATGTGTACTGTTAATAATTAAATGTGATATTGAACCCTGGCTTCTTATCTTCCGGTTCATTACTAACTCTCTTACTAAACAAGTGTGCTATTTACAGTAAGTAAGTGTTAGTATCTAGTGTTCAAAATAAAATTTAAGAGAATCAAAAGTAAACATAATCTTAAATTATAATGCTTAACTTTACAATGTGTCACTGCGTGTGGTGACGGATTAAGAATACTTAAATTAAAACTCCGTAGGGCAATTAGAGTTCTGCAAAAAGTAGAACAAAAATGTTTTTCTTCTTAATAATAACTGCCGTACTAGGAATATGCCTGTGTAGCAGGATATAAACCCACCGGCCAGCATACTAAAGTAGGCCAAAACTTTAAAAGCGCAGTTAAAAACAGTGGACTGTTTACAGGCTATTGACAAGACTATAACATAATGTAACACTTTCTTACAGAGAATGTTATCATGTTGTAATTATTTGCAGTTACGTAACTACAAATACAACAAGATATTGCACAAACGGCTAACAGAATACATGACCAGCTTAACTTGTATTTTGTATTACTTATTGCAGTAAGTATATTATTTACATGTGAAATGTAATTAACTAATTTTTTTCTTATTTATAATATTGAATTATATATATTTATAATATTATAAAGCTGAAAAGTTTGTTTGTTTTGTTTCTTTGAACGCGCTAATCTCAGGAACTACAGGTCGGTTTTGAAAATTTTTTTTTGTATTGGATAGCCTATTTATCGAGGAAAGCTATAGGCTATATATCATCACGCTAAGATCCCTATAAAAACCCACCGGCCAGCATACTAAAGTAGGCCAAAACTTTAAAAGCGCAGTTAAAAACAGTGGACTGTTTACAGGCTATTGACAAGACTATAACATAATGTAACACTTTCTTACAGAGAATCTTATCATGTTGTAATTATTTGCAGTTACGTAACTACAAATACAACAAGATATTGCACAAACGGCTAACAGAATACATGACCAGCTTAACTTGTATTTTGTATTACTTATTGCAGTAAGTATATTATTTACATGTGAAATGTAATTAACTAATTTTTTTCTTATTTATAATATTGTATTATATATATTTATAATATTATAAAGCTGAGAAGTTTGTTTGTTTTGTTTCTTTGAACGCGCTAATCTCAGGAACTACAGGTCGGTTTTGAAAATTTTTTTTTGTATTGGATAGCCTATTTATCGAGGAAGGCTATAGGCTATATATCATTACGCTAAGATCAATAGGAACGGAGCACCAATGAAGACTTTTTCAAAATCCGGAGACTTTGTTCCTATTGAGAGCTTCCGCTGTTTGCGCTTGTTGCGTAAACGGTTAACGTTTCGCATAAATCATGTATGACAGAAATGTTCCTTTACTCAGCTATATAAACGAAATCGTGGGTTAAAGTAAGCGTCAGCCAAAAGTAACTATTCCACGCGGACGAAGTCGCGGGCGAAAGCTAGTATATTTATAATATTAAAAACTTTGATGGTATCTCGTAAGTTTTTATCAATGACAGTACTTAAGAAATTTCTAAATCTGTTAATGACGATCAAAGTTGGCCTAGTGGTTTAAGCGCCACGCCGCTTTCCACTTCGCTGAGTGTTGTGGATTCAAATCCCACATGGGACAGCACTTTCTGTGATCCAAAAATTGTTGTTCTGAGTCTGGGTGTTCTTTGTGTCCGTTTCTTGTATGTTTGTAAAGTCCCCCGCAACACAGGATTTATTTCTAATGCGGGCGTTGTTTTTTTTAAAAAAAACAAAACACAGTAATATTATGGTAGACTCTTAAAAGGCTGCATTGTTTCAGTTCTCGTTGTCGATTTATTTTTGCACGTAGTTGACACACGATACCTTTAATAAACCTAAGAGATTCAGCTCCGTGACCAGAAAACTACACTCAAATATTCTTTTGCCTTGTTGGCTTTATTGAAGGATCGTGTCGTTTTCCAATAGAATACACTGTTTATTTTAACTTCATTAATATTTTTCCGCTGTCGAGTTGCTCAATTTCTGAATTGTCTTGAAGATACAGGATGCATTTGTCTACAGTACTGTTAAATGTGTTTTACAGTATTTTTATCTTTACGTTATGCCAAGTACAACTTTTACTTTATTAAATGTTTCAGAATAGTGCGTTTTAAGTTTATTAAAGAATTCATTTCTCTAAAACAGTTTTTTTTCTCTCGTATCTAAGTATAATAATATCTTTCTTTGAGAAGCGTCGTTGAAACGAAATTTGTTTAGAATCATTGTAATTTGAAACTCGATGATATATAAATGCGTTACGATAAAGAAATGAACATAAAAGCATATAAGATTAAGGAGGCGAAAGAATAAAATAAAATATATTACACAATATGTTACATTCCCGGTCTCCTCTTCGTACGATGCGTCGCGGCGTCCCCACTCTTGTCTACTAAGCATTGTCCATATGTATGTATATGTGTAGTGGGATAGTAGATAAATTAATATTGTACTAATCTTGCTCCCGGTCCCAGCGTTCTACATACTGCGTGTATATGTTATGTACAATTACTTTTCAGAAGTTTCTCTGCCGTGCGTAATTGCACACACATATTGTTTTATCACTTCGTTGTGATATCTTTTTTGTTTAAGCGCACCAAAAGTATTTGGAGTATAGTTTAATGTGATATGAAAAAGATGGTTACTTTTCTAACAATGATAAGATTTATAAGAGTAATACTTTTTATGAAACGTCTAAGAGACTGTCCTATTGAATTTGTCAAAACTTTTTTTTTTACTAATTCTCGTAAAAAATATTCCAATAATCTCAGATACGAATGTTACACTTAAAGTGATTTAGACAGAGTCTTCGACATGTAGTTAAGAGAAAAAATCTTTTTAGCATTCTTAATAACGTGGTCAGTCAGTCAGCCGTGTGGGTGTAAAACATTTAACCACTTATTATATTTTTGTAAGAAGTATTACACGCATATATTTAAATAAATTACTTCTTCTGTCTTTGTACTGGTATTGGTAATGTCTTCGAAAACAACTTTTATCACACATGAGAGCTTTTCATGACATCATTAAGACATTTAATATGTAGTGGCAAAATGCGCTGTGCTCACATAATGATAGTTGCGACATGAATGTTGCGATGTAAATATTTTGTGTGACCGCAACGTGTTTTTACGCTCACTGTCACGTTATTTATATTAAATATAAACACACACATAAAGCACTCGTATTTAATAATCTAATTTCATTTTATTTTGAGAATAGTACAGGATATTTAAGAACTTTTCAAATCAAAACAAGAAAATTTCTCGAGATTTAAAGTTTTACTTATAAACTTTGTTCTTAAGTGAGTTGAATCCTTAACAGGTTGGACTTTTCACCAGTAATATTTGTTTTTCATCAAAGTTGAATGTACACATTTTTATTCCATTTTCTGAAATGGTAGGTTTTTTTTACAGAAGCCTATCAAAGTGACTATTATTGCGTTAAACTGAACTGAACTGAAAAAAATGGTAAAACGCGTTACAACTGTCTTACTTGCAAAAAATACTTTTGTTTGGAACACCCGATTATGGTTTGCTCTGATTGGTATACTAATCAATCTAAAGATGATTAGATTTTAATTTTTATTTGTATGTTTATTATCTATAATATTAATGGAGATTTTTATGTTTTTTATTGGAAGAATTTTAATTTTGGTTAACTTTATCGTAGTATATAAGAATTACTGATTTTTTCAAAGGCTGTTTCTGAAGACTGTAAAACAATAATAAATACAAAAAAATATATAAAAATTGAAAAAAAATCAAAGCTTCGGCTTTAAAAATGTTAGGTGTTAAACTAATTAGCGCGGATGCAGCAAGGTTAAGGATATCGACCACTCTGTATAGGCTCCTGGCCTAGATATGTACATTTAATTGTTGAAATAACAATATTCTTTTTCAGTGGCCTATACCCCATAGCAAAGTTAATTTAAGAACATTTAGTATCGAGTTGGTTATGTAATAAAATAAGTCGAAACAGAAAAGCAAGCACAAAGTTACACCCATAGCACGAGTAGGCGCGTGTAAAGTTAAATACAGATGGCGTAGACGGAAAATATAGGTTGCCATGGGTTAGCTATTGCTAGGTGAGGAGAAAAGATGCATACACGCGCAGTCATTTTATTAGTCATTTATTTTATTTTACAACCAGTGCGTTTATTTACATTGCTAAAGTAAAAAAATGAGAATTTTGGAGAAAAGTATGTCAATGTACGAGTGTTTCTAATTTTTAAAAACATTTTCATTAGTAGTTTCTTTTATCATTTATTTATGTGACATCGTGAACGATTTGTGCTACCTTACACCATATGAAAATCTTACGAAATTCAGTTTTAATATATGTTATTTTGAGACTAATGCATTGTGACGATAATTTATTAAATACGAATACTTTAAAACTCTAAACGCTCAACCCGAGATTGGTCAGAGGCCTTTAGTTTTCAAATTCAGCTACTCACATTAGACATTTTTTAATTTTATCAATAATTTACTTACCAGTACATAACTATTGTTTTTAAAATATTAGTCAACAACCTAATTATTGTACTATTTTCTAAGTTTATAGTAAATTATGTTTTACTTTTTAGGCTCCTTCGTTATTGCTTTTCAAGGTGGATTAGTTAAATCTACCTTGAAAAGCAATAACAAGGTTTTGAAGGTTTTCAAATTTCGGTCATTAGATTTTGAGTAGGTATATTTAATTGTTATGATATTGTCGTACACAACGTCGTCTATTGACAAATATGAAACACTAAGAGGTTAACATTCATTTTAGTCTTTCATACAAAAATTTGTTTTGACGTTGAATAAATCGATTCGAATATTTTATTTGACAGTAATCTAACTCATTAGTAGTAGTGCAGCGAAATAATGAATTTATTGTAATATCTTATTTAAAAAACCCGGTAATAATACTGTTACATACCTGACATGTTTTGAATATGGCCGCACTTTCTTGGGTCCTAGCTTAAATACTCCTTCACAAGTGTCCGTGTAACTCAATAAAGGCATTTTGCTTTCTTCGCAAACAGCCCGTGACGTAGAGACCTGTAAAAATAATGTCAGTTTAATTAAAAAAGATATGTTAGTCCAAGAACCTTTTTACCAGATCTCGCTAGAGGGGTGGTTTTATTTTTCGATAAATGTTTGTGTATATTGGAAAAAAATATGTATGTGTGTATGTTTCTTTTATACGCTCTGTAGTTTAAGCGGCTTGATGATTTTTGGTGTTTGATAGTGATTTAATTAAAAGTGATTGACAATAATTGGCACCGGATATTTGATTATCGTAACGATTATAATCGCTGGTTTGTAAATTTTAAGTATGTAGGTACGAGCACATTTTAACGCAGTCAGTCTTCACGTTATGTTTGATTAAATTTCGAAATGCTTTATATAAAAACAAAGAAATAATGATACTATACAGTTGTATGTCATTACAGTAGAATAAAAAATAGTTAGTACAGATTTAACAATAGATATCACTAGTAAACTCAATAAAAACAAAAAGAAAATTACTCATTTGAAAATAATGTAAGCAAATACATTTAAATAAGAAACATGTTTAAATGAATTTTTACTTTAAGAACATAAAAATTTTTATTATTTTTTTTTATAGAATCCTACCAAAGTGACTTTACTCTGCCTGATGGAAAGCATGAATAGAATCCAAGAGTTGTGGTCGTAACCTAACTCAAAGTCATGAGGAGACTTATTGTAAAAACATAACCGCAGTTTGCGGCTCACGAAGTAAAGTTATAATAACACAAGACTCACCGCTAACCGAAATGATTAGTGAAATTAGGAAACTCAGAAAGGAAATGAAGGAGTTAAAACAAACAAAGATATCAGTGTTATTCAAAAAGACGTACAAGAACTGAAAGAAAGAAATTCTGCCAAAAATGCCCCCATTCAATAGCACATTTCTAAGAATTACAAAAAATAAACGATGATAATAATGATTTGTATTTCTACTACAATTAGCGGTCAGTACACTAGAGTAAAGTAAATTAAAAAGCAAGATAGAGATATGTGGCATTGCTGAAAAAACATAATAAAAAACTCAACCATGAACAATCTCTCAAAAAATAAACTTGCAGGAATCTGACATAAATGACATATTTATAAGCAAATTTCCAAGAAAATCTCAAATAGACACAACCCAATTGCCGTTAAACCAATCAGTAAGAGCAAAAGAGCAGTACTTCTAACAGCTGCTAAATCTAGGTGTAATATTACGATATAGAGTATGGCTAATGGCACATCACACAGCACAGACTCCTAACTACTTCTGAATTTTGATTTCTTTTCTATGTTAAGAGCCTGTCAAAATGACTACTCTGCCTGATGGAAGGCGTGAATAGAATCCAAGAGTTGTGGTCACCATACTAATTGGAAATGCAGACAATGCAGTATGGTGACCACTACTGGTACACTGGTACTAAGGCGGCCTAGTGAGATGCTTTTTCAGGCCATGCTTGTGGAAGTGAAAGGCATAGCAGTCATCGTGGCAGTGTCAGATACACAGTTACCACGATAACTGTCATCCCTTTTTTGTTTTTTTGTACTGTGTCGAAATCCCCACGGATACCACCGAAGGGTGGTTATGTCGGACTCGAACCGACTAAAAACCGCATACCGTCTCTGGCACCAATAACCAGGGGACCAGATGCACCCTAGTAAGGAAATCCCTGGAACCCCGACGTACCTCGGGCCACCTGCGGCTGCAAGTGGACCCCTCCTAAGTGGAAACCTCATGGTTTCTTTACTGCCCTCCCTCCCCCTGAAGGGTGCGCGTAGTCCGTAGTGCTCGCATTACCTCCCCCAACCTGCTTCTGCTAAGGCGACAGATGGTCTCATCTGTCACCCCCAGACTTGCACTTATGGAGGACCTAGATCGTCTAATGATCTCCGGCGCCTGGCTGTATTATAGCCGCAACCATGTTACTGAACGAGAGAGTCCCCACTCCGATGGGCGCCATGAGGACACGCCTCTGCTCCACCCAGGCCGGGAATTCTGCCAGCGTGTGGAGCGCTGTGTCCACGGTCCGGCCATCGCAGTGATGGCACTCAGGCGTTGGCTCCTTACGGATCAGACACAGGTGGTCTCTGGAACATCATTTTTCAGTGATCACCTGCGTCAGTCGGTATGAGAGGGTCCCATTATGCCTCTCAAGCCAATCCTTCATGATAACTGTCACCCCTGCATCAATGGTCCTCCGGTCTCGCAGTCACCAACGAAACACGACAGCATGGATGCCATTGCACTTTAGGTTGGTCTTCTGTGGGATGGTAGTATTGCCCCGGTCAAGCCGACCCGTTCGTGCTGAAATTAGCGTGGCCCTACTACCTAGTAAAATATTATAATTAAATTTTATAATGGCATTACCCTCTCTTTAATTTATATTTCATAATATGTTGTCAATTAAATGTGACGACACTTGAAATTAGGCAACTCATAGATAACTTAAACACAGTACACCAATTAATTAATACTGTAGAGGAGTCATACCATGTCTTAAATAATTACGAAATAAAGACTGTTTTTACGAAGTCTTAGTCACAATTAATAGTTTTCTAGCAACTCTCAAATCATTAAACGTTGAATTTGATGTAATCATATTGATGTACTCCAAGCTGATTTTGGCTGCGACGGCAGATCTTAACGGAGACTAGCCTACTACGCAGAAGATATTATTGTGCACAAGTGTGTGCGTAAACACAGGTGCACTCTCTGTTCCCTCACTCTCACAATCCGATAGAACCGTTATAAAGCACAGGGATTAAGATCCCAATTTCCGATCTCCAGGCTGTTTTTAAATATTTCTGACACCCAAAAAACTCAATAACACTTTTTGATCCGATGCGGGCATCGAACCTGGACCTCTTAATCATCAGTTGTATGTACTAGCTGCTAGAATAACAGATGAAATAATTTCATGGTGAACAAAGACCTCCACTTCTATCGAATTATTTCACCTGCGGTCTTCTTTTCTATCACTATATACGATAACATAATTTATAATCAATATAGGAATAAAATAAATAACAAAAATATTAATCTTTTTGTGAAAAAAGCATGGCATGCTTTGTATCATATCTTTTTTATCATTTTTAACGTACCGTACTAATCAAATATTTTCGGCAACCCCACGCTTTTCTCAGACATCAAACCGATCCCAAGTTTTTGTTAGAAAATAACTTACCAATATATGCACACAATGTGTAGCAATGATGCCGACTAGTACAGTTCCTATACATCCCGGTATGAGTCCTGTGTTACTGAAAGCTGCTGGCATGGACAGTAAACCGGATCCTAGTGATGATTTCAGCAAGTGGAAGAAGGCGCCTAAAGTCCTGAGAATAAAAATGATAACTTTTAACAACCTGTGGAAAGAACGCCGATCAATCTTGACCGACAAACGCTGAACAAACAAACAAAGCTGATTTTTTATGTTAACAGTTTTAAACAGTTAATTTTAAGTATTTCACAACCGAATAACATCAAAATATCATATATTAAAATTAATTTTCATAAGTTCCTTATTTGATTTACGGCAGTACTAACCGTTCGTGTTGCCACGTAAATAAATAAGCAAATGCAATAGGTAAACTATTCAAGGACGGAAAACGAAACAACTTATGATAACTTTTCTAAAAACTCAAAAAGAAAAGTTTAAAATCTCACAAAAATCCATACAAAGTGGTCGATGTTCTTTGTACTCTTTTTGCTTAAAAAAGTAAACATACTCTTTAAAGCAAACAGGCAATCAATTTTTAATAGTTGTTCAACATCCATTGCTGGGTATGTTGAATTAATGTTCAAATGTTGCTAAGAGTAAATTTCTTGGGCAGTATTTTTCATAATTGTATGTCAATCAACCTATCGCCGTCCACTGCTGAACGAAGATCTCATACCAAGGAACGCCAATCATCCCGGTCTTGGGTAATTCGTATTCATCCGCTACCAGCCACCTTCTTGTCGTCGGTCCATCGCGCCGCAGGGCGCCCTACACTACGTTTGCCCAATCGTGGTATCCACTCTAGTACATTTCGGCTCCAACGACCATCGGCAGTTAAATATATGTATCAAATATTAATTGCTTTATTAAACTTTAACAATATTTAATGTGACAAAATTGTTTAATGTAATTTCAATACGGAACTTAAATACCTATATACTCTAATGCACACACTATGGATGGTGTTGTTTACTGTTTGGCAATTGTAATCGTTTTTTTACGTCATTCACGTATTCAAAGTTGGTATTAACCTATATAAAATGTTGTATTGTATTATCTTTGTATTCAATTAGTCTAATTATTTACCTTTGAAATTCTTTAACGATAATAATAATAAAAATACCTAGAAACATTAAAAGCAGCTGGAATTTCTCAAACATATTTTGTGAAAATTCTACATTTTTCTATATTATACAACAAAAGTAACTGCAACAAATTTTTGAAATGAACTACAATGGATTACAGCATAAAAACAGGACTTTTTAATTATAAAATACATTAAGAATACAAAGACATATCTGCGATGTGAGACATGACGTTTAAACGTCATGTTGAAATATTTTCACTCGAGCAATTCCAGCGAATATGATAACAGGAGTTAGATCGAAATAACTAAAAGCACAAATGACATCCTTGGACTCGTCGCTCCGCTCCGCCTTACCATCCCCGGAAGTAACAATGGAAGTTCCGATTGTTGCAGAGGCGTCGAGCTCTAGTTCCAGCGAAGAGTTTTTCTCTCTGCCGACATCACCAACACCTGTACATCATCAGGGGAGTATCCGGCCACCGACCAGCTTGGGATCACGAGGACCACTGACGTAGACCCTGCTACCAGTAGTGATGTGCGCCGCATGAAGTGGACAAATTCGATAAACGAAAATGTCATGCGGGCATAATTTCGGGCTACAGAGTTGGGAACGAACCTTACTGCGTACCGTGTTAGACTAGTCTCTCTATTTCAGGAGCTTGAACCAGCCATCAACGTATCAGCACAGCGACTGTCGGATCAAGTACGAGCTATACAGCGCTGTCGCCTGCTGGATGATGTAGTACTTGAGAGGATACGCTTTGATATACCGAAAAGCTTTACTAGCCCTTCTTCGTCATACCGATTTGTAAATGATAATAGTAGATCACAGTTATACAGTTTGTCCATTCATAAACATAATTTAGCGTTTGAGCACGTGAGTGCCCTGGATTCGCTATTATCAGATTATTTTGATAATAGCGAAGATCTTAGTGAAACACATTCTATTCTATACTGTGCGGCTATTGCAGTTTGTCGAGTAGCTGGTGTTCAATTTATTGTACGGGTCAGTACTACTCGACCCAAAAATGCTGTACCAGCTTAGCAGTATAGAATTGAACGTACGAGTATACTAAGACTAGGACACTTATTTGTAAATTAACTAGTTTTCAAAGTGGTAATACACGGCCAAGAGTCATGCGCTTTGTAAAACAGATATTTTCCTCAACAATACATGTTCTGTGTCACAGAACGCATAGACTTTCTAAAACAGAAAGTTTGTGCACAGGCAAATAGGATAAAACGTTATAAAAAACGAGTTGTTGAGAGAGAAAGATACTACGGTTGACATCTGTCGGGCGTGCCACTGTCCTGGAGAATCTATTAGATATACTATTTCTGCTTGTTCTCGTCTTGCTAATGGTGAGAAGCACAACCAAGTAGCCAGGATCGTACACCAACAACTTGCCCTTAAATACCAACTTGACAATTTCGAAGTGCCTTATTACAGGTATCTGTCCGATTCAGTTCTCGAGAACGGTCGTGCTACGTTATATTGGGATCGATCTCTTATCCCAGATAGGACTATTGTTACCAATAAACCTGATATTTTGGTGATAAATCAATTAGAACGCCGCGCAATGATTGTCGATATCACAGTTCCTCATGACGAGAATCTCGTGAAAGTTGAAAATGAAAAACAACTGAAGTATTTGGATCTGTCTCACGAGATTACCGATATGTGAAATGTGTATTCGGTGATCATTGTTCCAATAATCATATCTGTTCATGGATTGATAGCCAACAGCCTCGACCAACACCTTAAGAGACTCACGTTAGAAGGTTGGATATTGATCCAACCTTTGATGACTACCTGTAGAGGGCCGTCCTCCTTGACACGGCTTGTATTGTGATAAGTTTCCTGTCTTTGGAGCCCTAACCACCGGTGTCTTGGTCCCTGTACCCGATGTCGATGGTCTACTATTTTTATATTTCTAAATATGTATTTTTGTATTCCTTTTGCATGTATTTAAAAGTGTAATTAGTATGTTTATATAGATGAAACAAAGAGAAGAATAATAATAAATATTTCGGTAATCTAGTTTCAAACTTAGCAGAGCTTGTACTATTATAACTAGACTGACTGATAGAATACTTATATACTTTTTTGTAATACATACATATTATTCATAGAAAACACTCAAATTTCGATACAAATATTTGCAAATCATAAAAACATTTGGTCCGACCCGAAAATCGAACCCAAGACCTCAAGCACAGCTGTCGCATTCACTACCGTTGCACTACAGATGTAGTTAATAGATCAGTGTAACTGACTCTATTTATCGAGATGATATGGAAATTGCGTTTTGCGATTAATATCGTTTTCTTAGATGGCAAAATTAATATTTTCTTAAAAATCAAAAACTTCTAAGCTAAGTTGTACAGTTAATTATCGTTCGATGTAAACTTTATAGCAGCTTAGAATTTAGCTGCAAAAGCAGGTGTACGCAGATACAATAAGTCTAAAATAATTAGATAAGTGTATGTATTGTGTATTAAGTTTAAAGTAGCTCAGCGTGCGATGGAGCGTGCGATACTGGGTGTTTTTCTGGCTGATAAAATTCGTAACGAGGTTATTCGACAGAGAACTAGAGTAACTGACATCGCACGGAGAATCAGTATGCTGAAGTGGAAGTGGGCCGGTCATGTCTCCAGACGAACCGATGGTCGCTGGAACTGAAGTGTACTAGAGTGGATATCACAATTGGGCAAACGTAGTGTAGGGCGCGACGCGATGGACCGACGACTTGAAGAAGGTGGCTGGCAGCGGATGGATGCGAATTGCCCAAGACCGGGATGGTCGGCGTTCCTTGGGGGAGACCTTCGTTCAGCAGTGGACGGCGATAGGTTGATTGATGATGTATTTACATGTACAAATGTATGTATGTATGTATGAATAAGTACCTACTGTTCTGAACCAACATCAAATAGAAGGATTATCTTTGAGATGATGGTCGAGGCAAACAAAATATGATTTCAAATAAAAATATAATTATATTTACATTTTTCTGTCTTATCACTGTTAGCAACTGTACTATCTGGGAAGCATTTTGATCGGTACTGCAACATGTAAACGTTAAAAGATTGCATGAAACACGTAAATCTGTTCAACACACAACTAATACTAATCCATAACTAAACAAGTAACGCAACAATAAAAAATTATAAACAACTCAAATGTGTAGACAAGAATATGCATGCATGTTCAGTGTACGGACGCATCTCATACACACAAGGTAGATGCGGCGTGCTTCGCACTTCCCCGTGGTGCTTTACGTCCCACTGATGCCTAACACTTTACTCTAACCTTTTGCCCACATTGGGAAGTAACGATTAGACACTAGGTTTCCATAACAGAAAAATATGTTTTGGAAACTTGTTTACAATCATTAGTTTCCAATGTGACCGATGATGGGATAAATTGTGGACATAGTGTTATATTTCTTTTTTGTTACACAGATTTTCAAATATTGCTAAGTACTTATTCTATACGTTAATGCAAGTGTTAGTTCTAAAAATACCGTTGTGAGATATAGATGACAAGATTATAGTTATTGGTCGGTATTCTTGAATTGAATATCAACCATCCCCAAGGGGGGCGCGACTCGGGCACATAGAAAGCGGGTGCTGGACGTGGCATGTACCGCTAGTCATTAGCTGAGAATGTGTAGCGTAGCTTAGCGTCGCGCCGTCGGTATAGTGGCCATCTTTTTCTCGTATCGTGATAGTAGATAGTTACCCACGTCGGATTAATCAATAAATAGGAAAATGAAAACTTTATGCCTTAGTTTTTTTTTCAAATCAGTCCCCAAATAAAAACTGATAAAATTGTGATAAACTTAATTAGGAATCGTGAAGTAGCTAGCATGTATTACGTATTTTGACACAACTTTTTACCGCATACCTAATAATTGCCCAAGATACATGTCACTACAGCAATAAATTGTGTATTTTTGAATTATTTGTTTTATATTATAGACCAGGAACTATTTGTACGCTCATGTACCCGGGCTAATTATAACATATGTAGAAGTCACATGTTGATGTTTAAAAAATAGCACGTTAAACGGCTCTCGAATAAGCGAAAAGGGGCTCTTTAACCTGAGCAAAATTAACTATAAAGTGACATTAAGAGTAGTTCTCGACAATGTTCCTTAACTAGTCACGCAGGCTTTGTTTATTTTGTTTATACTGAGTGCACTACTTATACAAAAAAGTCACAAGTAGCCACATGAAGTAAATCATAATGTGTCTGTCCAATGACCATGAAAGGACCCCAGAAATAATCAATTTATGAAACAGCTTTGAACTGAGTAGTTAGTCTGAGAGAAAATAGGACTAACACATATTTCAAGGTATTGGCCTTTATCAGAAAAGTTAAAATGAAAATAATTTAGGTAATGTGAGTTTGCTAGTTGTAATGTCCGATTAATAAAACTCAGGGTTAATATAACTAAATGGTAAGTGGTATCATCCTTATTGTTTTTATTTTGTTGTCAGTACTATTTTTGGCGTATTCCGTTACAAAACTAATGTTAAATTTAGAACATGGACCTTGAATACGAAACCGTTTAAGGAAACAAAATCTAAAATCCAGTTTTAGTTGACCTACACACGCGTATAAATTGTTCAATGAAAGGGGTCAGCGTGCAATAGTGGAATAATAATTCTATGATTTCCCGTCTAATATTTATATATATTATATTATTACAAATTATCTTGATTTATAATATCTAAACAAATCTATTAGATTGAAATTCTGGCTCACTGTAGTGGGTGTGTCATGATAAATTAAAAACCACACATTTTCTAGTAGCAGAGTGTGGTTTTCGATACAGTTTCGTCTTTTTAGAATACAAACGATCGTTGAACGAAACGTCCATTTTTAATCAGAACTTTTTCAATAAGAGGTTGGCAGTTAGAAAATTTAACGTAAGTTTTATCTAGAAATAAGCAATTGCGATCCGGTACTATTGTTCAGTTATTCGCTTTTGTTACTCGGCGGTATGTCTGCAATTCTATCAAATAAGTTTTATTAATGTTACCCATTAAATTATTTAAATGTCGCCATTGCATGCTTACATTTATAGTTTTATTTTGATTTATTTGAACGAAATGTAATATATACATGAGAAAAGAGAGGTTTAACCGATTTGCTTGCATCGTGCATTATTTATACATAGGTATATGTTTGCTCTTCGAATAAGCAAGCTGAAGTGGTAATGGGCAGGCCACATCGCTCGTAGAACCGACAACCGTTGGGGAAGAAAGGTTCTCGAGTGGTGACCGCATACCGGAAGACGAAGCGTAGGTAGGCCCCCCACTAGACGGACCGACGACATAGTCCGAGTCGCGGGGACCCGATGGATGCATCTGGCATCCAGTCTTATGGCGTAGCGTTCTAGGGGGGAGGCCTATGTTCAGCAGTGGACGTCTTCCGGCTGATAATGATGATGATGATGATATGTTTGCATAAATGACAGAAGTTCAAAGGTTAAAAAAATACTCAGATTAAGCGGCCTAAAAACTATGATATCTTGAATAAATAAAATGTTCTGTTTGATTTTGGTTTCAAGTTAGAGTTTTAGGTTTTAAGGTCACTATTCAAGTTTGGGTCATCTTATAGCCATTCTTGGACCATTTATCAATAATCAGTTTGTGATACATTAAGAATATTAGTTTTACTTACGAAGTTGGATGTGCCACGTTTCTATGTTCGAAGGGATTGTAGCCATTGTCTGTTTCACTACCCTTATCAGTCAGCGTGATGGTAGATTGTGTTGTAGATGTCGGGACATCTTCGACGTTGCCTTTGACACTGAAACAAAATCCATTTAAATTATTAAGTCGTTATTGCTACTGTTCGCTAATCTTTAGATTATTTTTTACTATTCGTGTGTGCGTTCCATTATTTTGTTATTTTGAAATTAAAAAACATTTATAAGTTTAATAGACTAATATGTCTAAAATTCTTTTATTTTGAAATAGAATAATTTAAGACATATTATTAGGTAGGTATTCTACGCTGTATTCAGTAGGAACGGGCCTGCTCGAGCGGACTACCCTTCCACAGAAGATCAACCTAAATCGACAACGACCGTACTGTTATGTTTCGTTGATGAGTGCCAGACCGCAGGCCCATTGATGCAGGGGTTGTCATGCCTTTTACGTCCCCAAAGGAGGCGTGAAAAAGCATCTCACTCGGCCGCCATAGTGTGAGTTATCATACTGCATTGTCTGCATTCGAAATGTATGGTGACCACAACTCTTAAAATCAATTCATGCTTTTCATCAGGCAGAATAGTCACTTTGGCAGGCTTTAAAAAAAACACAATGCCACGATGACTGCCATGCTTCTTACGTCCCCAAACGAGGCGCGAAAATGTATTTTACTAGGCCACCGTAGTTTGGGTCACCATACCGCATTGGCTACATTGGCAATTAGTATGATGACCACAACTCTTGGATTCTATTCAAGTTTTAGATCAAGCAGAGTAAAGTAACTTTGGCAGGTCCTTAAATTAAAAAAAATCAATATGACAGGTATCATTTAAAATTCTTACGCAGGAAGGGGTCATCTACAAGCAGTAGGTGATCCGAGGTATGTCAAGATTCCAGGGATGTCCTTACTAGGGTGCACCTGGTTTTACTGGCTACTAGTACCTGAGACCGCGTGAAGTTTTTGGTTAGGTGGAATCCGGGAGGATTAAAACCCAGAAAAAGAAAAAAAGACAGGTATAATTTTAAATTGGTTCCATTTTATTTGAACCGACACTATAAATATTTATTCTTATGCAATATACAATTTTACGATATGAGCTTACTAACTCATTTATAACATGATTAATAAGATTCCACACAACGATGAAATAAATTTTAGTTTTGCTATAGACAATAAGTTTTCCATAATATTATTACTGTAGAAATACTATGACCATATAAGTCACATTTTCTTGCTTTCCTTTATGTCGCGACAACGCAAGATCATTATTCTTTAAGAGGATATTTTTAATGGTAATTATTATAACTGTGGAATAGCCTATTGTGTAATAGTATTCACTGTATATGTGCTTGTCCGTTTGATAACTGTATCTCTGGATATTTATATTAAAAAAAAATATTTGCCCGAAATATTTAAAATTGATTCGCATTTAATTTGGTACCTTGACTACACGTAGAGACTACATGGCTACTAGACTTGAATGCCACGGGATTACACTTTGTGTGATCCGCAACTTGCAGTTCTGAGTCAGGTTTTTTCTGGATCTATTTCATGTATGTTTTTAAAGTTCCCCATGAAATAAATACCTAATGTGGAAGTTGTCCAAAAAAATGTGTCTAGGTGACGAACTAATGACGAACTAAAAGATACCAACATTTATGATTCACACTATTGCTTGTAAATTTAACTTATAAAAAGCCTATTGAGTAGCGCTAACTGACCTACAAACAAGTTACTACGTATTTTGCATAAGTTATTGACCGATTTAGACGAAGGTTATTTTTATACCTATTTCATTTAATCTCCATTATTTAATTCTCTATTAATTTTTATCATTACAAATCCACTGCTGGACATAGCCCTCTGCTTAGAAAGGAGATTTTGGACTACTATACCACGCTGGCTAGACTGATTAGTACCGGCTTATACCAAGTTTTCCTTCTCCTTGCAGTGATGTTGTCCTAGGTATTTGCTCCCTTAATCAACTTTTATGTCACCCACGGGATGAATAAGGATGATGACACTCTGTATTCTTAATCCATCACCACATGTAAACAAATAAATTACAAATATTATACAGTAATAAAACTAAGAACAATTGTGATGTACATGTAATCATTATTATCTTACCCACTATACTATTTTTAAAGATAGTTTTAGGTCTACTAGACGTTTTTCTAGAACTGTTGGTAACTGACAACCGCCGTCAGAATCTAAGGGAACTAGAACCAAAATCCTTCCCGGTTCCCTTACTTACTTAATGAGAAGCAATGAAAGTCAATTTTTTTTTTCGCTTGTAATGTTTTTCGCAATATACCCTCCGAGGGGACGAAAGGCGTGTGCAGGACTCCCAGAGAACCAGTCTATCCACCAAACCCCGCGACAGTCTACCTATGCAGTTGGGAGGAGCTCCAGTAATGCATTAGCGGTTTCTGGAGTCCTCCCTACCGTACTTCGCAATTGAGGTACATGCCACAGGGCAAGACGCTATCGCACCTCTTACTGCTCTACACATTAAGAGGCAAAACAGCGCCTCGCCCCAAACGACATCCCCGGCCACATCGAAGTATCACCTGTCTCGGGTCGTTTGCAGGGATCACATCGCCCCAAGATGTGACCGCAGCGATCCTAAGGCAGCGATTGGAGAAGTAGCAGTCTCTATCGTGTCTTCTTCGAGCGGGATCAGCCTTTTCCCGATTTCGCTCTGCAATCTCCTTCTGGAGCATAACATCCTTACAGAAGAAGACCGCAGCTTCTCATTCCCATTGTCGCGATCAATTCTGACGATGACAGGTTTCAACTGAATCGTCTGATCAGGACTCGAGGCTCAGACTCCAACGTAGGACAGTCCTCCAGCGTGTGCTGGGTGGAGCCCCGTTTGGACCCACAGTGGTGGTATTGTGCCGTAGCATCCCGTCCTATTCGATTCAGATACTCACCGAAGTAGCCGTGCCGAGTCAATCGATAACACAGTCGAGGTAACACAGTCGGTGCATACTGCGTTGTCTGTATTCGCAATGAGTATGGTGACCACAACTCTTGGATTCTATTCATACTTTACATCAGGCAGAGTAGAGTCACTTTGCAAGGCTCGTAAAGTAAAAAAAATATATTATATCTTCACTTTCTTTTTTATCCCGAAGGGAGTGTCGTGGTTTTGTCTCACGACACCAATCGGGGGCGAGGGTCTTGGCTTAGCCGTCCGGACTGCGAGGAAGAAAACGAGAGCGAAACTGCAGTGGCTTGATGAGATAGAGGTTGTATACCCTTACGTCCGATCCAGGTTTCTTTTTTTTAAGTAAGAAACCTACCAAAGTGACTATTCTGCCTGATGGAAAGCCTGAATAGAATCCAAGAGCGGTGGTCGCCGTACTCACTGTGATAAATGAGGAGGAAAACCTCATTAAAAAATCACTGAGGTGGGACCCTTTCATGGGTCGGCGTTTCTCCACTGTCAATGGTCTAGAAAGGAGAACGGGCTCGGTGTGTACTCACACTGCCGCCGAGCAGGCATTGGAAGATTTAATCTTCCTGCCACCGTTGTCACATCGTAATCCCAAAGGGAGTGTCGTGGTTTTGTCTCACGACACCAATCGGGGGCGAGGGTCTTGGCTTAGCCGCCCGGACTGCGAGGAAGAAAACGAGAGCGAAACTGCAGTGGCTTGATGAGATAGAGGT
Organism: Hypercompe scribonia; assembly: GCA_949316085.1. Taxonomy (NCBI): domain Eukaryota; kingdom Metazoa; phylum Arthropoda; class Insecta; order Lepidoptera; family Erebidae; genus Hypercompe; species Hypercompe scribonia. Next base: position 21,922,159 of record OX438970.1, read on the forward strand.
TGCATACCCTTACGTCCGATCCAGGTTTCTTTTTTCTTAAGTAAGAAACCTACCAAAGTGACTATTCTGCCTGATGGAAAGCATGAATAGAATACAAAAGCGGTGGTCGCCGTACTCACTGTGATAAATGAGGAGGAAAACCTCATTAAAAAATCACTGAGGTGGGACCCTTTCATGGGTCGGCGTTTCTCCACTGTCAATGGTCTAGAAAGGAGAACGGGCTCGGTGTGTACTCACACTGCCGCCGAGCAGGCATTGGAAGATTTAATCTTCCTGCCACCGTTGTCACATCGTAATCCCAAAGGGAGTGTCGTGGTTTTGTCTCACGACACCAATCGGGGGCGAGGGTCTTGGCTTAGCCGCCCGGACTGCGAGGAAGAAAACGAGAGCGAAACTGCAGTGGCTTGATGAGATAGAGGTTGCATACCCTTACGTCCGATCCAGGTTTCTTTTTTCTTAAGTAAGAAACCTACCAAAGTGACTATTCTGCCTGATGGAAAGCATGAATAGAATACAAAAGCGGTGGTCGCCGTACTCACTGTGATAAATGAGGAGGAAAACCTCATTAAAAAATCACTGAGGTGGGACCCTTTCATGGGTCGGCTTTTCTCCACTGTCAATGGTCTAGAAAGGAGAACGGGCTCGGTGTGTACTCACACTGCCGCCGAGCAGCCATTGGAAGATTTAATCTTCCTGCCACCGTTGTCACATCGTAATCCCAAAGGGAGTGTCGTGGTTTTGTCTCACGACACCAATCGGGGGCGAGGGTCTTGGCTTAGCCGTCCTGACTGCGAGGAAGAAAACGAGAGCGAAACTGCAGTGGCTTGATGAGATAGAGGTTGCATACCCTTACGTCCGATCCAGGTTTCTTTTTTCTTAAGTAAGAAACCTACCAAAGTGACTATTCTGCCTGATGGAAAGCATGAATAGAATCCAAGAGCGGTGGTCGCCGTACTCACTGTGAAAAATTTTTTAAGTTTTCAAAAAAGGTTTTAGGTGTAAGTGAAAAATAATTGGTATTAATTAACTAATATTAATTGACTAATATTAATTGAAGACTAATATTAATTATATGTTATCTTTATCGCAAAAACGAAATCAAATACAAAACGGATATTTTTCATACGTTCGGAGTGCTTTAATGTAAAATCAACTATGCGAGATTCTGATACTAGCCATAGGTAAAAAAAATTCTATAAAATCTTTCAAGAAATGACTTTGTAAGTGTTTCTTCCAACCAGCATACCATTAGACGTACTTGTATTTACCTACTATGCTATGCATCATTAGTTTTGCCCATCATGACTTAGAAAAGTTATTTTGCAAGTCGTTCCTCGTGTCATTAGCATATATACGAACAATTAATTGTACTTTATACAGAACAAGAAGTCTGTTACTTAATCTTTACAAACACAGACGCAATTATAGGTTCTTAGAGAATATTTTTTTTTAAACTGGTCACATAAACCGCATACTTTGTGTGTTTCTAGTATCTATCATCGCACAAGAATTTAACTACGACATAAACACATCCATAGCGAGTTTACAATGAAATTTATGGTACGATATATCAATGTTATATATTTATATATTAATCAATTGAATATGCAAAGGTTATTAATATATTTGTCAACACGTTTTGTTTCTTAAATACATGGTACTGTTTATTACAACAAATATAAGAAAATAGCAAGGCTAAAGTAACTTTAAGACATTTATTTTAAGAGTGAAATTTAACTGTAACACTAATGTTGAATAATACATTTAATTAGAGGTTGATTATGAGTTGATTATTATGCTCGTGCCACTACACGTTTGAATTACGCTCACTATACGCCTCCGCGCTCATAACTGAATTTTTCCAGCTGTCTGAAGCACATAAATGTATAATGGAATTAAAAAAAAATCTATATGTTATTTTTGATTAATAAGCTTCATTATTGACCATATAATTTAAACATACAATTATTACAAAGCATGTTAAAATTAACTATTAATAGCCTCTGTGTATAAGACGGTCTTGTCGCTTCACAGAATTGTGTTATAAATAGGTATTTGCAATACAAAAACTACGAGACAAAAACTGTAAAAAATATTAAATAAAGGCTATCAGGTGGCCTTTTTAGTAGTTTCAATTGATTTAAAAACACATTGATGTAAAAAAGTTAGGTTGAAAATAAAATTCTAAATGTATAATAAAATAGTTTTAGAATCACGAAACAAAGGATTGATCATCAAACAATTTTCTTGTCTTGTATCCCTTCCACAATTTCAAATCCGTGAAATCTTCGATCTATGTGCAAGTAATACTGCTCTTAGATACACTCTCGCTCAAATTCAGGATATCAACAAATTATTTTTTTTAATAAAATAATATACATATCTTAATTAATGTTACACCTCTTTATAATCTAGCATTTAGTATACGAATGTAAAACTTGTGTACCGGTGTGTACACATATCTATATTATATAACTATGTTGTCTATATGTTGATGGATTAAGAATACATAGTGTTACCAATCCTATTCATCCCGTGGGCATCGTAAGAGACAACTAAGGGAATAAACTTTAAGAAAATATCACTACAAAGAGAAGGAAAACTTGAAACAAACCCTATTCCAGACCATCTGACCAGCGTGGTATAGTAAGCCAAAACCTCCTTGTTAAGGAGAGGCATATGTCCAGCAGTGGACATTTAAAGGCTGATGATGATTTATTTATGTATATTTGTAAGTTCACATCAGTTCTGTAAATTTATTGATGAAAAATAATGTACAGTGATTACAACTGCAAAATCGGTGCAACTACTTTGAAAGGTATCTATGTCGAAGTCCAACGATGAACATGAAGTATTTAAATAAAGAAATAATATTTCGTTCCCAAAAAATAACTACATTGATTTTAATTGAACACACCGAATTCTGAGGTATCTTACTCAACGACAAAGATGCTTTAAACAATAATAACATCGCTGAACTCAATGCGTCTGATTGTGATGACTTTATTTCTTAATTAGCTTTTGCCCGCGACGTCGCTCGCAGGGGATTTGGTCTATCACATTAAGTTTCGTAACAGTTTATTACAAACAATTTTACGGTATATCATCTTCATGTAACTTCAATGGTTTAGACAGCGTACACCAAGATAACTCTCAGAGGCCAGATTTTTTGCTGACATTATATTACGACCAAAATTATATAAAACCATTACTAATTGTAGCCTATATGTTATTCCGATATATAACCTATAATACTGTAAAACTTCATCGAAATCCGTCTAGTAGTTTCTTCACGAAATAGTTACAAACATCCTTACAAACTTTCGCATTTGTAATATTAGTAGGATTTTACAACTATCCGGGTGATATTTTTTATGACAATTCAAATGGAACCAAGTATGAAGTATACTTTACAAAATGAAATTATAAATTTTCAAATACATTCATCACTAACGAAATTTTGAGCTAACAAACAAAAACAAGAAAAACTGAATTAAGAACCCTCTCCTTTTTGAGATAAAAATGAGTATCACAAACTTTGAAAAAATCGGAGTTCACCCGTAACGTTCAGACCTAAAGCCGACCTCAATCTAAATTGGGGAAAAGGCTCGAAGGAAAAAGAACGAGGATTACACACGACTTGAATACAGTTTCTCAAATTGACAGATTTATTTTTAGCATCATTAGGTATTTATATATTTACCTTATGTGGTCTATTTTCGCTTATAAAAACCCTTTTAAGAGTTAAAGTACCCTAAGAAAGGATTTTATATAATAAGTTAATTATTGTTTGTATAGGTAGGTACTTATATATATATATTCCCGATTTTGCTGTGTTTTATTGTAATCATATAATATATTTACATATAATAGATATATTGATAAAAAATAATTATTAGATAACATTATTCTTGTGCCAGGTAAGTACTCACGCCTCACAGAACTGTGAATTGAAGTCAATTATGTGTGGGCCTTGATTCTTATCCAAATATTTTTGTACTGCTGAAAGAAATATAATCTATTAACTTCATTGTAATACACTAAAGTATGTACTCGAACACATAATCATGTCGTCGATTATCAGAGTCCAAAGTCTTCAAGTTAAATAAAAAGCGACTGTAGTTTCTGTGAAGATATAAATTTATTCAAAGTTAAAGTACCGAAAGACCCGCAAAACGATTTCGAATTTCTTTGAAGCTGTCTATCTCATGGCCCTTATTTGTTAAATAAAATTAGGTTTGAAAGTTACGGTAGCGCCTATTTTAAATCTTAGAAGTACGTAAACGATAAGTATATTATGTAAACCTTGGATAAATTTAAAGTTTACTCTTTTGAATTGCGGTATACTGTGTTGTATTGTCTTAATTCGATTGGATATTTCAATATCAAATGCTAAACGAAATCAACTCATAACTGTATTATGCTATTTCTAAATCAATAGTCAATAGTTTCTTTGGTTATATTATTCGGGTGTAACGCCATCTAAAGCTATAACGGTGTTGTTGCACAATTCTGTCTTTCATTGTTACGTCACTCGAGCATTACGTGCGTACTGTTGTACAAACGTATTTGAATATTACGTCAAGTTTGTAACTAAACCTTTTTTATTATGACTTTTTGTTATAATTTATTTAACGAGTTTTGAAACGATAGACAAGAACCAAAGCGATCATACCGTAAGTGTTAATTGTTTTTGTGCCACAAAAAAAAATAGGCTGCGCAACATTGCCCAAATTAACATTAATATCGTAGAGTGAACAAAATGGTGCCTATCAACTCCTATCATTTTTGAAGTGGATAGTAGAACTCCATAATAAATAAATCATTCGCATAAGAGGCACGGAGGAGCTTTCTGTTACTTTAAGCCTATGAACCTATTGAAAACTCACGTGTGAATTGTAGAACAGTTAAGGGGCTAAAAAAATTTGAGCCATATGCAAAGTTCACGTGGACACGACACGCGTAACAACCATTTAAAACAGCAAGATAAACTCTTTGAACAATATCAGTAATGCTGGCAATGATAGTGCTAGACATCTCTTTAATACTGGAAGTCTCCTGTTTCTAAGTTTGTTAAATGTATAAACATAATATAATATTATATTAATATCCGGGCCGTCTGATTCTAAGTTAGGCAAAGACTGTGTCATAACAACCAGACTGCTGATTAACATACTTATATATTTGTGAACGCTACTACGATCGATTAACTACTATTACAGACTAATTAGATACACCCAGACACAGAATAAATAATTGTGCTCTTCATACATAGATTTGTCCTAGATGGGAATCCAACTTCTGGTTAAGCAGTCAGAATTATTAACCACTGGACCAAAATGCTCGTCATATTGTTTGAGAAACGGTTTAAAAGTAGATTATAATAATATTACAACAGAGACGTGGCCGACCGATTGCGTGTTACAGCTTCAAGGTGGATAACTTCTAGATCTAGTGAAGCGAATATCCGTCTTACGTCTTAGGTCTTACATATTTTAAATTGAAATGTGTTATTCGTTAACGAAATATTGCAGCAAAAAGTGAATATAAAGATTTTAATTGCTTATTCAATTTCAATTAAAATTATTCGCTATCTATACATACCACCAAAATATATTATTTTGAAAAACAATTCAGATACTTTCATTTCTAGTTGAATGCGTTATTTCTATTTAGTTGGATACGGTAATAGATATCCACTGAAACCACACATGAAAAAAGCTGTTAACTTTGGTAAATTTGGTTGTGAAATTCAGAATACATGGATCACACAACAGATTATTGGTAAGTTCATTGTTATCAAGTAAGTACTGAAGGATTAAGCAAGTAGCCATAGGTGCTATAATGGTACTTTTTGTCACGTAAAACTTAAATTTGAAAAATAATGACTTTTTCATTATAAAGTTTTATTTCAGTGTCCTTGCTTTGAAGTAGTTTTTGTTTCGTTAAAATATTTTACTTATGTTTATTATTTATATCTTTCTGCGACGTCATTAGTTTATTTGATAAAAATTAAATATATGAGAATTGATGCTATGACGCTATGTCATTTATTTAACTTTCATGTTTATTGTCATGTCTCGTGTGGTGATGGCCTATGAATACAGTGTCACTACCTCAAGTCTTCCCATGGATGTCGTAAAAGGCGACTAAGGGAACAAAATATACAAAGCAACATCACTGCAAAATAAAAGAATACTTTAAGCAAATACTATACCAACCCGTCTCGCCGTCTTAGTAGGCTAAAACCTTCTTGCTAAGGAGAGGCCTATGTCTAGCAGTGGATTGTTAAAATTACCCAAAATATTCCAGTTATAACGTAAGTATATTCCTAGTAGGTAATGTGAGATTAATCACTTTTCAAGCTTCAATGTTAATTCTGATATCAAGCAATCAAAACATTGTAAAACTCAAATAGGTGTTAAAGTATTTAGTCAATATTGACTGAAGTTGATTGAAAACACTTCTAAATTTCTAAAACGACTGTAGTCCTTAAAATCTATTTTGATCTCTGTGATAGTTGTCATTAGAGTCATTTTAGAACTTATAAGGTACATACGAGTATTAAGTGTGATTCTTTATATTTATGATGTAATTTAATTAAGTGGTGTTAAAAATGATACGTAAACATTACAATTATATGTGATACAAAATAAAAGGACTTTTTAAAGTTACTTCGTTGGTTTCGTAGCCATCTCTCACAGATATTGAGCTATACGAGTATTTTAAGGACTGTGGAGTACAAGAGTAGTTGTTGTTGTAGTAGTTTGCTAGGTAGTAGAGCCACGCTGATTTCAGCACGAGCGGGCCGGCTCGACCGGGGCAGTACTACCCTCCCACAGAAGACCAACCTAAAGCGCCAGCATCCGTGTTGTCGTGTTTCGTTGGTGAGTTTGAGACCGGAGGCCCATTGATGCAGGGATGACAGTTTTCGTGGTAACTGTCTACAGTGCAGTTGCAGGTGAGAGTGAATAATTATGTTCCAAGTCCGCTATTCCGTCGGATGATGGTGGCTCCAGTACGAATATGGACGTATTGGAGTCGACAGAGAACAAACCTTGCGAAAGCAGGAAACGCGAACGCTCCAAGGATGAGGCGAGTGACACGTCTGTATAAATGCTGCCTCCTAAAGTGGGCAGTAGCCGTAGAGGTAGGTCGCGAATATCGACCTCAGTCCCGTCTGGTTCTGTCTTTTCTAAGGCAGAAACCTATAGGCGGGTTAGAGCGGAGGGCGAAAGTGCAGCAGAGGAGGAGATTGCAGATCTCCTGCAGAAGATTCGAGAGCCGGCGGAAGGGGGTTCTATCCCCCAAACAGCGGTATCTTTGCAGGAGACAGTAAATGTCGGGGTGGCCATTATCCAAGAGGTGGCTACCAAATCTCGGAACCTTAAGAGTTCTTTCGTGAGGGCTCTTAAGGACTCTTCCTCTGCTATCGCTGGGGTCGTCGAGACCCTCGTTGGGGATGTAGCTCGACTTCAGGCTGCTAACAAATGTCTGACGGGGCAGGTGGCAGAGTTGAGCGCCCAGTTTGCGCAGTTGCGGGCGCAGGTGAAAATTCCAAAACAGCAAGATATGGCTTCGAAGCAACCTGCCTCCACAACTGGTTCCAGTGACGTCAGTGACGCACACTTGCGTCAAATTTTGGACGAAGTGTGGCATATGCTGGATGAACGTCTCGCAGGCCTGGAAGTGAGACTGCCTCCTGCCCCTATTATGCGGCCACCACTTGCTGCAGACAGGCGAAAGGCCTCATCAGTTTCGACTCCGCTGTCTGTCGCGAGTCGTCGCAAATCGTATGCGACAGCGGTGTCAGTGTCTGCACCTGCTGCTGCCACGAGGACACAACAGGCGGCCAAGTCAGCAACCAAGATGGTTGCACCGGTTACAAGGAATAAGACGGCGCTAAAGAGTGGAGCAAAACTTCCTCCGCTCCCCACTCCAACACCTACACCTGATCCCTCCACATCTGCCATCTCCAATGACGGTTGGCAATTGGTCGGAGGGGCTAAGAAGAAGTCCCGAAAGCGGGGTAAAAAGGTTGCCCAGAAAGCAGCTCCTACCCCGCAGTCGCCATCGGTGGCAATAGTGTCGCCGCGGCTATAGTGGTTACCGTATCGCCGGAGGCGGCAAGTGGCGGACTGTCCTATGCGACTTTATTCAAGAAGGCTCGGGATAGTCTCGACACTGATTTCGGGACGGTAGGGGTCAGGTTGCGCCTCGCCCAAACGGGTGCTCGAGTCCTGGAGTTCCCCGGGGCTGAAGGCGCAAAAACAGCAGATTCGTTTGCCGAGAAACTGTGAAATATGTTTGCAGCCACGGATGGTGTCAAGATCGCCAGGCCTACAAAGTGCACGGAACTACGCATTTCAGGCCTGGACGACTCAGTAACGGTCGAGGATGTCCGTGTTGCAGTTCGAGAGAGGACTGGATGAAACACGGATAACATCAGGGATGGCACCATCCGCCGCGGTCCAGGGGGACTTGGTGCAGTGTGGGTAAGTTGTCCCATAGCGTCATTCAAAGTTTTAGGCGACGCTGGCAAGATACTCATCGGTTTCGTAAACGCCAAAGTCACAGTTCTGGCGGCGAGACCGATGAGGTGTTTCAAATGCCTGGGCACGGGTCACACCCGCATCAAATGTGACAGCTGTTTTGACTGCAGCAGACTTTGTTTCCGCTGCGGTCGACCGGGGCACAAGGCGGTAGAATGCTCTGCCGCCCCTCATTGCCCAGCGTGATCGGCGGGTAACAAGCCCGCCAATCACCAGATTGAGCAGGGCGGCTGCAAGCCTTCCCGCAGTTCTCGGCAGACATCAAGGGCTAGCAAATCGACCCAGGCTGCCTCCAACGTTGTTCATGAGCCGATGTCGTCGCCCATGGAGGAGGTTGTAGAGACGGTCCAGTAATGGATCAAGTCTCCAACCTTCTTGTTCAGACGAACCTTAACCACTGTGCCGCAGCGCAGGATCTCTTCCTACAAACCACGGCACAGTGGTCGATCAGTGTGGCCGTAGTCGCGGAGCCTTATTATGTTCCTCCTCGACCGAATTGGTTGGGTGACCGGGACGGTTCCGTGGCAGTCGCCGGCTCCACAGCGGCTCATTCCCCGCCCTTGTCGCTAAAAGACAAGGGCACTGGATATGTTGCTGCTGAGTGGGGGGAGATCACCGTATACGGTGTGTATTTCTCCCCCAACCGGAGTTTGAGCGACTTCGAGGTCTTCCTCAACAACCTGGAGATCTCGATGCGGCGACTAATGTCTGGGCACGTCTTTGTGCTGGGGGACTTCAACGCAAAGTCCGTTGCGTGGGGTTCCCCCAGGACAGACGCCAGGGGTGAGGCCGGGCGGAGAGAGAGAGGAGTGGGCGGCGTCGGTGGGCCTCTGTTTACTAAACAGGGGCTCCACCAACACGTGCGTGCGACAGCAGGGAGGGTCGATAGTGAACCTTTCGTTCGCTACCCCTGCCCTCGCCGCACGAGTAAGGAACTGGCGCGTCCTGAAAGAGGTTGAGACGCTCTCGGATCACCTCTACATCCGATTTGAGCTCTCCCGGACCTAGGACCCCAGTAGGGGTCACGTGGCGCGGCGTTCTTCTCGCTTGCCGCGGTGGGCTTTAGCCAAATTAAATAGGGACCTACTAGAGGAGGCAGCCATCGTTCACTCTTGGCTGTCTCCGCAGGCCCCGACCGAGGAGGTCCACATGGGGGCTGGTCGCTTCCGCGATGCCATTGCGCAGATCTGTGATGCGGCCATGCCCCGCATTCGAGGTTGCCGGCCTCCACGGAAGGAGGTTTACTGGTGGTCCCAAGAGTTGGCGGACCTCCGCGCGGCCTGTACTCGTGCCCGGAGGTCCTACACTCGTAGTCGGCGGCGACACTGCGAAGAAGGCGAGGAGGACCAGCTTCATGAAGAGTACCGAGAGGCGCGGAAAGCTCTGAAGCTGGCCATAAGCTGTGCCAAAGAAATTAAGAGAAAGGAGATGCTGGAGGGTCTCGATCGTGACCCCTGGGGTCGCCCTTATCGTGCGGCACGGCAAAAGCTTCGCACGTCGGGCCCCCCCCTTACAGAGACACTCCAGCCCAGCTTCCTGCGGGAAGTGGTCGAGGGCCTTTTCCCGCAGCGGGTGGAACACACACCCCCGTCGATGGCCTTCATGGTCGGAGACAACGGGGGGAACGAGGACGATGTTCCGCCCGTCAGGGAATCGGAGGTAGGAGCGGTTGTTCTACGGATCCGCTCTAAGAACACCGCCCCCGGGCCGGACGGGATACCTGCCCGAGTGCTGGCCCAAGCCCTCGAACACATGTCGGACCGCCTCAGGGAGGTCCTGGACGCTAGCTTGGCGTCCGGATGCTTCCCTGAGTGCTGGAGAAGCGGGCAGCTGGTCCTATTGAGGAAGCCGGGACGGCCAGCCGAATCGGTAGCGGCCTATAGGCCCATCGTGTTGCTGGACGAGGCGGGCTAAATTGTTTGAGAGGATACTCTCTGCCCGCATCGTCCGGCACCTCTGGGAGGTGGGCCCCGATCTGTCGGACGCCCAATTTGGTTTTCGGGCGGGGCGTTCGACGGTCGATGCCGTGTTGCGCCTGAGGGCCGTTACTGAAGAGGCGGTGAGCTGTGGCGGTGTGTTGTTGGCGGTGTCGTTGGACATCGCCAACGCATTTAATAGTCTGCCATTTAGCTGCATCAGGGAAGCACTCCACTACCATGGGGTCCCAAAGTACCTGAGGCGGCTTGTGGCAGACTATCTTGAGGAGCGTACCGTCATGTACGAGGACCGAGACGGTGTTCTGAGGCGGCGGCTCATGTCGTGCGGTGTTCCACAGGGGTCTGTCCTCGGACCACTCCTGTGGAACATGGGATACGACTGGGCCCTTCGAGATCGTCTTTCCCCCGTGCTGAGCGTAATTTGTTACGCAGATGACACATTGGTCACGGCCCGGGGAGCAAACTTTCAAGAGGCGGCGCGCCTGGCTACCACGGGTGTCTCTCTGGTGGTCGGGCGAATTGAGGCGCTGGGTTTGCGGATGGCCCTAGATAAGACGGAGGCCCTTTTGTTTCATGGGCCCCGTCGTGGTCCACCCCCCAGCGCCTCTATCGTTGTCAATTCGGTCCTCGTACCGGTTCAGGCCCAGATAAAGTATCTGGGCCTGATCCTCGACGGCAGGTGGCTCTTCGACGAGCACTTCCGGCAGCTTTCTCCAAAGCTGGTCGGCGCTGCTTCTGCCCTTGGGCGACTTTTGCCCAATCTGGGTGGAGCTAGCGTCGCGACGAGACGGCTATACACGGGGGTTGTCCGGTCAATGGCACTGTATGGTGCACCGGCGTGGGCGGCGGCTCTGACCGCCCAGAATAGGGCTCGCCTCTGGCGCCCTCAGAGGATATTGGCGGTTAGAGCCATACGCGGTTACCGCACCGTATCGACGGAGGCGGCGTGCGCCTTGGCCGGAACTCCCCCGTGGGATTAGGAGGCGGAAGTGCTCGCCGAAGTTTATCGGCGGACGGTTGACTTCCGGGCGGGTAGCGGCATACGGCCCCGAAGAGATACGCGAGTGGCGAGAGGCCGCTCGTCGAGCCACGATGGCTCGTTGGTCGTCTCGGCTGGAGGCTCCACGTGCTGGCTTTGCCGCCGTGGAGGCTCTCCAACCGGTCATCGCCGAGTGGGCAGGGCGGCAGCACGGGACCCTTTCCTTCCGACTGACGCAGGTCCTTTCCGGGCACGGTTGCTTCGGGAAGTATCTGCACTCGGTCGCCAGGAGGGAATTGAGTCCCGCCTGTCACCACTGCGACTGCAGTGAGGACTCGGCTCAGCACACGCTAGCGGTTTGTTCCGCCTGGGCGGCGCAGCGTGGGGTCCTCACTGCGGTTATTGGAGGAGATCTCTCGCTACCGGCCGTCATACGCTCCATGGCCGGTAGCGACAGTTGTTTTACCGCGGTCGCAACCTTCTGCGAAGACGTAATTTCGCGGAAGGAGGCGGCGAAAAGGGCCCGGGAGGACGATTTCCATTCGGACCCAATTCGCCGCCGGCGAACCGGGCGGCGGAGGCGCGCATATCAGCGCCTCATGCCGCCTTGAGTGTGGCCGCGGGTGGACGGGATGGGTTTTCCCCTCCATCCGCTACAATGGCCAGCCGCGAGGAGGCGACGTGCGTGTGTGTCGTACGTCGCCTGAATAGAGAGTTTGTCCGCAGATGGTGCCCGCGTTAGCGGGCAGGCCCTAGGAGGGATCTGGATGTCGTAATAGCAGCGGTTCCCGGATCCCTCCTATGTCAGGCGCAGAGTGGCACACCGTGTGGTTTTAGTCGGTCCGATTCCGACAAACCAGATCGCCATAAACCCCGGTGGGGTGACGGCTCGAGGGGGTTTCCACATGTTAAAAAAAAAAAAAAAAAGGTTCTAAACCTGTGACAAATTTCCAGTTCTTGCCTCTGAACGAAGAAGGGGTACCCTAGTGGCTACCATTATTATATAACGTAACAAGAATCAAAAAGAGAGATAATTTATAAACCTTAGTGGTATGCGTGTGTGTGCGTATGCCCATGCGTGTACGTGTGCGTATGTGTGTGTGTTTATATGCTACCTGTAATGCAAAATAAACAGAAGTAATCCATACTTATCGTCCATCTATTGTGCAAATTATACTTTCAGTGCCATCGTAGTCTAAGCCACATAGTTGAAGTAACATGTATTAATTTAGTCAGATACATATTTTAAAATTGTACTTCCAATGTTATGTGGCATTTTAAATATTTGTCTTATTGAATGTGAATGTATGTAATTAAGTTATAATATTAATAATTATTACAAATATATACCAAATGTTTGTAAGATCTGCAAATGTTTGTTTCGTGGTTTAGGTATTTTCAATGTGCACTATGTACGTACTGACAAAAAAGGTTTATATGCATTTATATCATTCGTCTAGTACCCAATGTACAAGCTCTGATTACTTTGTGACTGGAGGGTGTTGTGTAATTATGATAGAATAATATATATAAATCCGACCTGGGAATCGAACCCGAGACTTCAAGCCCAGCAGTCGCATATACTGTCACTGCGTCACCGAGGCCGTCAAGTTATTATTCTTCACTTTTAAATAGTTCTAATTTTTCATGTTATTTAACATCAAACTTTTAGTTACATCTATTGTTTTGAAGATGCATTTAATTACAACAAAAAGTTAAGAAACACGATTAAGTTGTTTTCATTATATCACTTTCACTTTTTTATATTCGTCATATCATCCTTTAGCTGCAATATCCTTCATAATAACCTTGTGATCGAAGCAACAGCTTCCTAGAAAAAGTCAGTATCGAGAAACAATAATATGAACTGTTTAAAACTGTTGTGTTTCTAAAATTTCTCGTACAGCTTATTAATGAAAATAAATGTTTAAAGGGTTAGCTACAGTAACCATCAATTCTCGATCTAAATACATTTTTCTTAATTCTTTCTCTTTTACTAGCGTACGAAGGAAGCATATTACATTTTTAGATATACTCGTATGTACGTTATTATTACATATTGCCATGTTGGTCTAGCGTTTAGCGTATCTACTCGTAACTGTCGGTCAAGAGGTCTCGGGTTCGAAAACCGGGTCCGTGCAAATAGTTTTATTGAGTTTTTCTGGTTACCGAAATACTTGATAACGTCCTAGAATTTGGAAGTTGATGTCTGAACCTTCGTACCTCGAAGCTGTCGGCGTGTCGGGTAACTGTTCCATCAGATTGTGAGAGTGAGGGAACAGAAAGTGCACCAATGTTTGCGCACCCAATTATGTACTATAATATCCCTTACGCAGCTCGTCTCCGTTGAAACTGGCTGCCGGAGCCGAAATCAGCTAAGTGTACAACATCATCATCAAATTGTGATAAATTAAGTATGACTGTTATATGTATATGTATATTTAAAAATAAAGTAGTCGGTCTAGTTATCATAGTACAAGCTCTGCTTGATATAAGACTAGATGACGTTGTGTGTCAAATGTCCGAAATATTTATTAGTATTATATATATTGCATTATGTAGGTATTTGTATAAAATAACTGTAGAACCTATTGTATTGTATCATAGAATAATAGAGTAATTACTTTTAACATCAGAATTTAATTATGAATTAGTAATTGGTCATTACAGTATTATTAATGTTTAATTTGGTAAAAACTTAGCATTAACGAAGGTAAATCCTAAGTTATTAATGATAAAATGACAGTTATATAGATCTATGGTATATAGAATATCATAGCGCATAATAAAGGACCTTAAAAATAACATCAGAATCAGTCAAGTTTGAAAAAATCTCCACAAAAAATATAAATTCGCACACGATAAACTAAAAAGCGATGCATTAATTATTATTAGCTTTTTTTGTAACTTTTTATGTTGTAGTAGTACATAATATTTCAATTACAATTATTCGTATTTTTTGCGGCAAAGAATATTTTTCTGCCGCATTGTTTATTATTTCTAGGATTTTTTTAAAAAAATACATATTTTTTTCAGTCTGTTAATATTTAACGATAACTTTTTTAAAAAAAGATATTCCAAACATTATATTTACATGTTTTATTGTACAGTAGGATGTGTTAGCGATAAAATTATTTAAAAAGCGGTAAATGTATTATTTCCTGACATTTCGAACGGGTTACACCGCTCGTGGTTACGGGTATCACCAGTAAATCAATGTGAATCATTCTTGTAATAAACAATACTCAATCTAAGATTGTAAACAAATAATTGTAGAACATATTGATACGGAATATCAATGTTTTTATACGTAATATTGATAAATTATCTTAAAGTGAAGACATACAAGGCGTATTTATTGTCAATACCCTTTTCGGTTTTTATACATATTTGATGTCTAAATTAAATCATAATTACAACAACATTCAAAGTGTACTAAAACAGACATTAAAAACTACATTTCCTTAAACGATCGCAGCTCAAGTAATTAGCAACAACCTCTATTATTCAATTTACTTGATTTGCTTGATTTTTTAATCAATTTACTTGATTTTTTACTGTCTCGTTCGGTCTATCGGTTAGCGTATGGGACTGTCGAGCAAGAGGGTTCAGGTCAATTCCCGGGTCGGACCAAAACGTTTTAACAGCCCGGAGAAAATTTAGCTCTTAACACCCGGGCCTCAGAGGGCATGTTAAGCCATTGATCCTGAGCCTGGTTTCTCTCTGATCGTGTTGGATAGCCGCCCCATTGGCTTGTGAAAGTGAGGGAACAGAGAGTGCACCTATGTTTTTTTCTGGGTACAAATATCCAAATAGCCAAAGCTGGCCTTCGTTGAGACTAGCTAGCGTTGCCGAAAAGGGCTAGGAGTACATCATCATTATTTTTAAACGTCAATATGCTCCAAATGTATTCTTTAATCTCAAAATTTTAAAGATAAGAAAATAGGAAAAGAAGAGGACATATACAATACATCATGATCTAGATAAAGAGAGCATATAATTGTTATTAAAGTTTTCATGGGGTGCGTAGGGTTCCCACCAAGAACTTAGGGTCCCAAGTCAACCTCACCTGCTAGTGGTGCACTTCTGGCAAATAAAATATCCCGACTAACGGCAATAGAGGCGTCACCTATTTTGAAGGAATAAAACTTTGAAATGTGGACGTTTAATGTAACTACCCTCCGGATCCTATCCCTCCGGAGAAACAGACTTAATTTTATATTATAAATGTATGTATTTTTAATTTAAATATATTTCAGATTTCATAAAAGTAATTATCGTTGGTTTTTCTTTTTATTAGGATACTGAGTAGTAATTTGACTTTAATCCCAGTTGCCACACGTTTCATATTTGCTTGTCTTATATTTATCTATTTCAAGCCAATTTCACCTCTTCGTCGACGTCTAACGATCTCAAAAATAACTAAAAAGTAACAAGGACCAATGACTGTAATTAACCTTTGCTGAATTATTGTTTTTTGTGATTAAATTAAAATAAACCAGCTACAGTTGCTAATTAGTTTAGTAATTAGTGGTTTTATATTGTATAGACCTCAATGCCAACAACAACAGCGAATGTAAATCCACGACACTTGTCTTATATATATATTATATACGTACATTATATTATAAGCTGGATATCAACTAACTACTAATAATTGTGTGATAATCACACATGTGAAGGAACAGGTGTCGTGCCCCTCCAGCACAAAGTAAGAATCACGTGATCATGCCTAGTGGCTCGCGGCCCAACGTTTAATGTTCGAGCGGAGATGTTTGCGAACTTCCTGAAAGCGCAGTTCCACCCGAATCCTGCCCGTAACGTGCAGCACGTAGCAGAGGTTGAGAGGAAGCTCCGACTATACTTTGAGCAGCCGATAGCCCCAACCGAGGACCCCATCATCTTCTCCCCTGGTTAAATCCAGTGGATGATTCGCCGAACACCTCTCCGTAAAGCATACGACCCTGACCGCGAAACCAATGAAGCCTTGCGTCGCCTACCTCCGCCAGCGATCGTGACTCTGACACGTCTCTACAACAGCATCCTTCGTACCAGCCACTTTCCAAACACATGGCCACTTGGCAGAGTCATTATACTGCCCAAGCCGGGGAAGAATATCCTCCTCCCTGGAAGCTATCGTCCCATCACGCTCCTCTCGACGTCGTCGAAGTTATTTGAGAAGCTGCTACTACTGCATATGATGCACCTTCAGCCTCGCGACGAACAGTTCAGATTTCGTGCAAAATACTCCACGACATACCAGCTCGCGGGGGACTGCACGACATCGCAGTTGCGTGCAACAAACGTGAGCGGGTCGTTGCAGTCTTCCTCGATATGGAGAAGGTGTTCGATCGCGTCTAGCACGCTGGCTTGCTATACAAGCTGTCCACATCTGCTGCTCCTTGTCGAGTAGTTAAGATTGTGACCACCTTCCTGCAAGACGGTGGCAGCCTTCCAGTGGCGGTTGAAAGCGCCCTGTCCACAGAGCGATTCATCTGTGCCGGTGTGCCACAGGGAAGTTGTTTGTGTTCAGTGTGCTCATTTTGGTACACATATGATATTCCCATCACCGACGGTGTGAAGCTAGCACTGTATGCCGACGACGCAGCTTATAGCATGATATCGAAAAAGGGTGCCAACGCTACTACCAAGGTGTAACGTACTCTAGATGCACTTACCTATTGACTGAAGGACTGGAAACTGATGGTCAACGTAACTAAGACTCAGGCGTTCTTCAGATTAAGTGTGACCCTACCTCAGTTGAAGCTTATGGGGGAGAACGTCAAGTGGTCCGCGACGGTGAAATACCTCGGCGTGATCATCGACCGCTGCCTCTCCATGAAGCCTCACGTCAACAACATCATTGCCTAGGTTCGTGTCGCGTGTTCCTTTTTGTGACCCGTACTCTCGTGAACTTGAATGGTGTAAGTGAATAATACACAGAGATACAATTTATATGTAGTTCCCCTTTATTATATTACATCACACATAACAAGTTAGGTACACGCTAGAGTGAACTACGATAGAACAAGTAACAATGTGTAATATAATGTATAAATAGATATTAACTATAAAATAGTTATTATTGAAGAATGTGTAATCTTTGTTAAATGAGATAAGACATGAGTGAGATGCGATTAAATTAAATTGTTGTGTTTAACTCATTTTACGTGATTCCTAAACAATCGTATGACAAAACAGAGGTTTTGTATATACTGATGTTATTATAGAGTACTAGTGTGTGCGCAAACACAGGTGCACCTTCTGGTCCCTCACTCTCAAAATCCCATGGGACGGCTATCCAACACGACTGGGGAGAGATCAGACGCAGAACCGACGGCTTTACGTGCTCTCCGAAACACGGAGTTTAAGGTCCCATCTTTCAAACTCCGGGCTGTCATTTTTAATTGTCACATTAAGCATTTCTATAATCACAAAATCTCAATAATTCTATTTGTGGTAGTCAGTCAGAGTTTGTACATATTACGTCAATTATATTAAAACTTATGTCTTCAATGCAAGCAAAGTCAGAAAGTATTTAGATATAGATAGATTTTAACCGTGAAAGAACCACGCTTCGGTATCAAATAGTTGTCTCAATCGTAGTAGAAATCACGTGCGTTACACAATCCGCCCCCTCATAGAACTTCTCACGTGAAGGTAAGTGACTACTGCCGTTCATTAAAACCAACCTAACAGTAATTCAGGAGTCACAATTAGGAGAGAATTGGATCCACACATACAAATAAAAACGAATGAAGAGAATGGAAGAGGTGGCTGAGTAATATATTTGTGTTGTAAGAAATGGTTCTCTTAGTGTATATGTCGTCTAACCGACGCAGTTTACAATGCTATGATTTCAAGATATTATGCAACATTGCCAATAATCCCATTCATTATTGATATCGTCGAAAAAAATGTGAAAAGAGTGGCTAAAGCAAATTTAAGTACACTGTGGGTTTAAATTTTTTGATCTGTTATATTGATTATTTACTTTTAGCTTCAGATGTAATCAGACACTTCCACGTGAGAATTTATGATGCGATTACAAAACAGATTGGCATTGAGAGATTTGATAAACTGTACAAATAATTCTGTGTTACTATTTTTGCTGTTTTATTTGACGTGAAAAGAAATCGGACGACGTAGGCCAAGAATTCAATCAAATTTGTTATAAGTTTAGAAATAATATTACGGACCTTAGATTTGGTACTCATAATCAGCCTCCAGAGGTCTAAGAGATGTCGACTTATTTAAGGAAAATGTATAAATTTTTTCACAAGAGACCTAAAACTGTTCATTAAATTGCTTTCAGGATTAAATTAACCGACTTGCCTTTCTGAACTTAATAATATGATATCGCCAAACGAATTTTGAGTGCTACGATATCCGCCCAATCATCTTGAACATCATAGAAATGGTTTTCCATAACAAGTAATTAAGTTTTAACTTTATTTATACAACATACTACATGACAGTAACATAAAAATTGTATACTATACCGCGAAAAATACGAAACGAGGCAGTTTCAATGTACGTATGAGTGCGCTTGATGTTTTTTGTTTCATCTATTGTTTCATGACTCCTAGACATTTCTTCAAATCCATATTAAAAAAACAGTTTCACGCCTTATAAAGTACCGAGAATGAGATGCAGGTGAGGCAGCCTTTTATAATCTTGTTTTTTAGTTGCTACATATAATATAATACTACCATGTTTTAAGCAGTTAGTATTTCTTGCTTGGATAAATTAAAAAATAGAATATAATATGGTGATTTACTTTAATCTCTGACGTTTTGTGTTCCTTAATATATTTAATACTAAGTTATAAATGTCAGACTGTCATGCTGGTCGAATGATTGCAAAATAAATGTTTCAAGGTGTAAAATTTGTGATTCTAATATTAAATCCTTAACGCTATATTAGATATTTGTACCTGTATTTATTTATTCATTTATTTATTTTATAAGACAAAGCCCGCACTAGGAATAAATCCTGTGTCGCCGGGGACTTTACACACATACAAGAAACGGACACAGAGAACACCCAGACTCAGAACATCAATTTATGGATCACACAAAGTGTTGCCCCATGTGAGATTTCAACCCATAGCACTCAGCGCAGTAGTGAGCGGCGTGGTGACCGCTTAGACCACTAGGCCCACCGTGCAGTCAAAATATTAAATATATGTCTTGCCATATTAAATAATAGTCATATTATCGACAATTTTTTATTTCTCTGTTAGTTTGTAGCTTGAATACTCTGTCTGTTATTACTTAAGGATACGTACTTCACGTTGGCGCTTCTTGGGGGAGACCTTCGTTCAGTAGTGAACTGTGATATGTTGATATGATTTGAAGTACATACTTAGCACAATGAAATAGTTTTAAGTACTGACTTTTATGTTCAATTACATGAAAAGTGAAAGCAAAAATAAGAAGTAAGGGCAGGTTATAAGAACTTTCAACCGGACTGATTGTTTAAATGGTTTAATAAGAGTAGTTTTAAGGTAGTAGAGCCAGGCACTAGGTAGTAGAACCACGCTGATTTCAGCACGAACGGGCCGGCTCGACCGGGGCGGTACTACCCTCCCACAGAAGACCAACCTAAAGCGACAACATCCGTTCTGTCGTGTTGTGTTAGTGAGTGCGAGACCGGAGCCATTGATCCAGGGGTGACAGTTGTCGTGATAACTGTGTGAGCCTTACACTGCCACGATGACTGACATGCCTTTTACGTCCCCAAGCGTGGCGTGAAAGAGCATCTCATTAGGCTGCCGTAGCATGGGTCGCCACACTGTATTGTCTGCATTTGCAATGACTATGGTGACCACAACTCTTTGGATTCTATTCATGCTTTCTATAAGGCAGAGTAGAGTCACTTTGGCAGGCTCTATATTAAAAAAATTGATAAAAAGTATGGCATGAGCATGGCATGAGCGAGACATGGCAGCCAGTCTCAATAGACACTAGGCAACTACGCAGAAGATATATAATGCACAAGTGTGTGCGCAAACACAGGTGCACTTTCTGTGATCTCACTCTTACAATTCAATCGGACGGCTATCCGACACAACCAGGGAGAGGTCAGGCGCTGAATCGACGGTTTTACGTGTTCTCCTAGGCAACCTCCACCAAAACCTTAACTTCCAAACTCTGGGTTTTTACTAAGTAATTCGATAACCAGAAAACTCTATAACATTTTTGGCACGACTCTTTGATCAGTAATCACAAACATTAACCGCTAGACCTGTCTGAACGTACACTATATTTAAATATATATATACATATAACATAAGATACATTCATGTAGTTCTATTACCAGAAAAAAAACAAATTGTAAATAATAAATTCAAAAGCAAAACAATTTATGCGCCTGAGTCTGATGACGAAGGACGAAATAAGGGATCCATCCAAATTAAATGTGTATGAAGACGTACATTTTAAGAATATTTGTATTTTATTTAATTTCCGAAAATAGAATCGAATAACGTTCGATATGACATTAGCGTGTGAAAAGCGTGTAAAATCAAAGCGACGGCGTACGGAGAGTAAAGAAGACTCGGGCGCTTCGATGGCATGTGCGTAACTTATTTTCGATTTCTGCAGAAACAAAATATTTCTAGAGCAAGAGCCCGTGAGTGCCAGACCTTCGTCTTTTTATAAAAGCTGAAAGTTCGTCTATGTGTGTCCCTAGTACAGGTAAGAATGATCTCCAAACATGAAGCTGAGGCAGCGGTGGCTGCCTGTGGTGCGGTGGCTGAATTTATTAAAGGTGTGTAAAATTCCATCTCAAACTGGTCATGAAATAAAACTTGATTTTTTTATATTTGATTCATAATAATATCAAAACTCGCGTTGCTCATTGTCAGATAGTTAGTATGGTTCCAACCCTCTGCCGGACACCCCTAAACTATTATAATTTATAATTATACTTACGTTATATTATAAAACCTTAGTTCTATATATAATTTTTTGGGAGCCTATTAAACTATGTTTACATAGTAGCCGGACAGTTTCGAAGGTTCTATCATCTTGCCAGACGCATTCAAAGTGAGCAATAATCGGGAGAGCAAGGCACTCACGGGCTCTTGGACTATTAGAGATAACATGATTATGCAAACTTTTGGATACGCTTAAAAATACGGAAAAGCTTGAGTTTAGCTTATTATTTTTAAATATTTCTACTGTTTCTGTGAAGAAAAGTGAAATTGTCAAAATATTACATATTACAACTTTATCACTTTTTGTCTCAGGCAATAGTAATGGGTGACCGATATTTACATCGGATTTTTTTTTGACAAAGAAGTACCGAAACGCATTTTAGTATGAAAATACAAAGCGTTACACTCGTACATTATATTGACAGTTTTTTTTGTAATTCAAATTAGTAAATACAAGTCTAAAAGTCAATTAAAAGTAGAAATGTTATGGTAATAGTAGGACGCTTTTATTCAAATATACATATATTACATTTCTAAGTGTCTCATGTAAATACGAGACATTTTTTACGGAATCTTGCTGGTTCGAATCGTCTGAAGATGGAACTATATTTTTGGAATAATAGAATTTATTAAAATGTTGTTCGTTTAAAAATATCGTTAAGTATAATAATTTTAATATTTAAGTTTTGTTAAATTAGTTGCTAAGTATATTATCTTGTAATATTCAAATATAGAATCTTATCATCAACAAATTTTAACAGTCCACTGCTGGACATAGGCCTCTCCCCAGGAAGGAAATTTCCCTTAGAATCTTATTGATAACTATGTATATTCGTATATTTTTTAAATCCAGCTTTAAATGTTTCTGATAATACTGTCATACAATAAATCAGAAAGTCATCTTCGTCTTTTGATGTAAACTCAATCACTTAGACTAGCTGATTTATGGGAAGAAGGACTGTATGAATGTAGTAAATGAATACTGAGCGCAGATGGTGGTACTAAGGAAAGTACCCGCGATACGACGGTTCAATACCGAACTCCGTCCATTCACCGAGAATGTTTCCGGTAATTACCCTAGTACATTCTTATTGGAAGTGAAATTTCACTTTTAATCAAATAGTGTTATAAACAAAGATCGTACGTTACGCTTACGCAAAAGAAGTTCAATATATGTAAATATAACGCATAGAATATTATAAAAATAAGTAGGACAATTCTTCTCTATCTTCTTATACCAAACCTACCAATAGTCCTCATCATCATCATCGTCATCATCAACAACCTTTAACAGTCCACTACTGGACTTAGACCTCTGATTATACCTCTGGGTATAGGGTTTGCTTGTTGTTTGATGTTGTCTTACATATTTTGCTTCCTTAATCGCCTCTTATGATACTCGTGGGAAGAGTAGAAGTGGTCACGTTACACATACATAATGCGCCCATGCGTAACATTTGAGTAAAGTGGAAGTTATAATGATCGTAACTCGAAATCCATTTGCATAATTAAAAAAAACAAAAACAGTGTATTGCAAGGGCCAGTGGTAATGAAATGTTGTACCATAAATGTATTGTTTTTGAATCCACGTAATGCTGACGGCACTACTTGATATTGATTCAAAGAATTTCATGCTAATATTAACTTGCTTACGAACTTTTTAACACTTTACAACCTATAATTTAAATTTTGTTGATGAGCGTGAAAGAGTGAATTATATACTTGTTATTCAACCACGCTTAGAATCACTTCATTATATTTAATCTCTTTCTGGTGCTGTATATTTTGCTTATTTATACCAAGTGTTTTATCAAACGACTTTGGACCGTAAATTAAAAACTATTAGTACAAATGACGGTCAATATCACATGAAACGCCCATGAATTGGTCTAAGATTTATCCAAATGCATTCTGTCTTCTAGTGTCTGTGGTAATATCTGGTCTAAAGTATGAAAAATGCCTGGTATATCAAACTAATTAAACAATATTTGGAAGAAATTTGATCTTTTATTTTCACAATTTAATTAGTTGAATGGAAACACTAAGGAACATTAACTTACAATAGGGTATATGCACGTGACTCCAAAATGGACTAATATTATATTTTTGTTTGTAGTCTTTCCTCGTAAAAAAGTCTTTTCTACAGTGTAAACAGTTCTAAGTATATACTTCGTCAGGTGTAGTTTTTGTGTTGTTGCCACATTGAAAAACGATACAATATTTATAATAAGTTTTTTTAATTTCAACACTTCGTTGTTGACATGACAGACAGACTACACTGTCTGTCGTCACAGAAAAACCGCTCCAATATGGCCGCATTTAAATCGTCCGAGAATTATAGTGATATTAATCTTTTTTTATCGTTTTTTGATTTATATTTCGAATATGTCACATTTTTTTTAGCAATGTAATATCCAGTAGAAACGTTTTCAAAAATTTAAAAAATATAAGCACATTCCCTATTGAACCTTTAAACATGTAATTTGTTAAAGAAAAAAAAATTATATCAAGGTCATTCTGTATCGGAAAAAGGAGTATTGCCGGACCCAGAAAAAAAAAACAAGCTGATTACGAAATTTTACTATACCCGAAAATTCAGATGATATTAAGATTTTTGTAGCATTTCGTAATTACTTACGTTAGTGTATAAAATCATTTGCGTACGCGCGCATTTGCGTGCAAACGTGATGCTGCCATTAAACAAACCTTGTAAATAAATTAACCATTTATTTGGTCTAGTGAATGTCAACAAGTGTTTAATATTCTCACCGTAGCATGTCAGTCACTAATT
This sequence comes from Hypercompe scribonia, assembly GCA_949316085.1. NCBI lineage: Eukaryota > Metazoa > Arthropoda > Insecta > Lepidoptera > Erebidae > Hypercompe > Hypercompe scribonia. The sequence goes on from OX438970.1 coordinate 21,946,361, forward strand.
TTGTAGTTTATTCATAGCAGATTCTTCTAGTACAACAATAGGGTCTGTTTTATGTAAGAAAGAATTTGAAGCCCGTAGTGGATATAAGACATAGACCGTTAAATAAAGCTGAAAATATTTGTCTAACTACAGTAACAATAAACTATAGTTATTAAGATCGGATAAATACTTTAGACCTTATCTTTACAGTAGAAAGTTTATAATAATTACTGCTCATGAACCTTGTAATAAAAGACCCTTCAAGTAGGTCACTAAAATTCTATTAACCTTGGAAGTGTATAAATTTGATGTTGTGTAACATTAAAGGATAACGTTATGGCTGATGGTTTACCACGAGTTTGTATGACGTCAGATGATTTGAAGTGTTGTGACTTTGACAACAAGAAGTCAACAAAGACACGAGCAAATTGATTGACAGTAAAAATGAAACGGTTACTACGGAATTGAGTAAATTTACTGATTAGTGGCTTGATCAACTACGAGTTGTAGGTATGTATGTTAAACTGTATGATTCCATTGAAGTGGTTCTTATAAGAGATTGTAAATTGAAAACAGAAAAGGATAATAAGATGTTGGTTTGCTTTCAATTAAAGTACAAAGATTTTGTACTTCAATTTTGATATTAGGCAACATTTCTCGCGAACCAAATTTGTGTGGTAATTAAGATTATTTTGTAATAAATTATTTATTGATGAAGTTTGCATAGTAAAGAGAAAAGATAACGATTTTATTAAAATAACATGTGATGAAATAAAATTAAATGCAAACTGGTCTGAGCGGCTCATTGATGCAGGGGTGACAGTTATCGTGATAACTATGTGAGCCTTATACTGCCACGATGACTGTCATGCCTTTTACGTCCCCAAGCGTGGCATGAAAAAGCATCTCACTTGGCCGCCATAGTGTGGGTTAATACACAGTTTTAGAGGATTTAGGTTTTAATGTTATTATAAAATAATAAAATAGATTGATTTCATTAAAATAGAACTAGACCATTTGTGAACTGAAAAATGTTTTTAACATTAAGTGTCACTGTGATGTAGTATATAATAATAATAATAAGAAACATCTACAAAAAAAAAGAAAAACAATTAAACTATTTGGATTTGTCTCACGAGATTGCCGACATCTGGAATGTGGATTCGGTGATTATTGTTCCGATAGTCATATCTGTTCATGGATTGATAGCGAAGAGCCTCGACCAACACCTTAAGAGGCTCAAGGTAGAAGGTTGGATCAAGGGTCTGATGCAGAAGGCAGTCCTTCTTGACACGGCCCGTATTGTGAGGAGGTTTCAGTCTTTGGAGCCCTAACCACCGGTGTCTTGGTCCCTGTACCCGATGTCGGTGGTCTACTACTATTTTTTATATTTTTAAATGTGTATTTTTTTGTTTTTTATATATTTAAGAATGTAAATGTAATGTTAAAAGTGTAATGTTTTAAAATGTATAAATAAGTGTATATAATGAAATAAAGAAAATAATAAGAAACATCTACAATATTCATATATTAAAAGAAATTATTATTTTTATTTTATCGTTAATTTGTAATTTATGGCATTGTATTATACAAAAAACGTGTACTAGTTAACATTTTTTTTATCCCCGGAGGTGAAATATGTAAATATACATTTTTATTTATTTTAAAGACAACGCCCGCATTAGTAATAAATCCTGTGTCGCGGGGGACTTCACAACCAGACAAGAAATGGATACAAAGAACACCCAAACTCAAAACAACAATTTATGGATCACACAAAGTATCGTCCCATGAGCGGTTTGAACCCATAATACTCAACACAGTAGAGAGAGGTGTGGTGACCGTTTAAACCACTAAACCAATCGCGCAGTCAAATATTAAAAGTGATGTATGCTACCTAAAAGCATGTAGTACGTACGATCCTCTGCGATAAGTTTTCGTGTTAGTACATTTTTTATTATACTTAAAGAAAGGTGTTCAATAAATAGGTATATGTCATATTAGTTGGACAATGTTATATGGCGGATAGCTATCTGAAGCTTTATCAGGCACTGGTTGAACTGTTCGAAGACTAGTAGTAGCCTAATGATTTTACACATCTTCTAAGCTATCTTATTCTCTATTGTATACGGACCTTTACAGTAACCAGTAATTACAACAGGTTTGAATTTACAAGGCTATGTTCTTGTACGTAATTTCGTAACGAGGGTTATATGGAATGTGAAATGAACGTATAAATAGAATTCACATTGTAGGCAAATGTTTAAAGGCTATTGAATTTGTATTCAGATATATTATTATTTAGAATATTTTTGCGTAATTTTATAGAACCTCTTTGAATATTTAATACAGAATCTTTTTTTTTTGAAAATTTCGTTTTTTAAATATTTCTACATCACGGTTGACTTTACTGACATACCGGAAACTGACGCAAAGAACACCTTGACTGACGTGGACAAAGCGGCGAGGTGATCGCTTGCCATTGATGCACTCGTACGGCATTTAAAATTGAAATATCATATAATTGTTTAAATAAATACATCACACGGTGTCGCACTGGCTTGAAATGTTAATATATAAAAATGACATTACGTTTCAATCATTTTGATGAAATTAAAACAAGTATTTGTATGGAATTGTTATTAAATAGAATTGTTTCGTTTACCTACAGTACAAAGGTGATAAAAAGGTATTCACACAATTATTTGCCCTGGGTGGGAATCGAACCTGCGACGTCTACTTTAGCAGTCAGGCTCACTAATCACTCGTCTAACAAATCTGTCATAATGATAACAATTATATTTAATTTCACAGAGAGATTAGATAAAGATCACTGTGTCATCTGATAACTAAACATAAAAACATAGAATAGAATAGAAGTAAATTTGTAGTAACATTTTTGTTCAAGATTTAAATGAATTGTTATATAAACAGAAATAAGTTTCAATTTCAACTTAAGCACTAATTTGTTTCAATAGCCATTCAAGAAACAATGGAAAATCGACTAAATATAAATAGCTGATAACAATTAAATATACAGAAATAAATATATTAATATCATCGTAGATATTCTAGAAGTGAAGTAGGAGATAGCTAGAAAGGAGGCAAGCAATAAAACGGTGTATAAAAGATAAAAACTCATGAGGCCGACCTTAAATTTGAGAACTAATGTATTTGGCACTGAAATCTTATTATTAATAGTCCTTCAATAGTCCACTGCTGGACATAGCCCTCTCCTTAGAAAGAAGATTTTGATCTGCTATACCAGGATAACGAAACTGGGTGTTATTTTTTTTTTCTATGTGAAGAGCCTGCAACAGTCACTCTATTCTGCCTGATGGAAAGCATGAATAGAATTCAAGAGTTGTGATCACCATACTCATGGATTCTGGTCACCGTTATATGGTTGGTTTCAACTCTGCGTCTATGCAGTGCTGTTGTTTTGAGTAATTTGTTTCCTGATTATCAGTGGTGACATTTCGTATTCCTAATTTGTCACCACACAATTGTAACCAATCTTATCATTACAACACAAAATTTAAGACAGCAAGAATATTCATGATTTTTTTAAGTGATTTAGAGCGATTGTTATTTTTTTTCAAATTACCAAGAACAACTTTTACTTTTTTAAATAACTCACTAACAATAAAAATTATCTCTGTATCAAGTAGTTTAGATTACATTTGTTCTCGTGACGATATGATCTAACCTGTAATAACATGACATATCTAAGACTTGTTGTTTATTTATTTAATTTCATGACTATCAAAAAGAGTTTTAACATTATCAGATGAAACAAAGTATGTAATATCGCCGACTTTGTTACTAAGTTCTCTAGGATTAACACCCTTTGTAAACGCTACTCAAGGGTTAGGCAAAATTTGCAAAAGTAAATTTACAAGTTTTTTAAATTTATATGATTGATTAATGAGACTAGCTATTAAGTAATTAATTACCTTTGATACTTAATATTTAGTATTTAAAAATTAACTTGATTTTGTAATACTTACGATCATCAATCAAGTTTTATAATAAGCTATTAGAATTAATATTATGTTTGTCTTACAAGAAATTAAAATTTAAATTGTGTAAAGGACATTATTTTTTTAATAGTAACAGTTTATGCATAATTTATTTATTCAGTGAATATGATTTGTGTGTATTTGAAACTAACTTCTATTTTATTCATTTCTATAGTTGTAACTTCTAGAGATATGTAGATCGGTACATGCATTTTTATATTAAAAGGTACACAATCTTCTTTTTCTTATGGTTTAAATAGTGATAGAATTAACACACAGCACAGCTCCTTGGGTTATAAAACTGTAATAGGTCCATCTATTTTTTTGTTTTTTTTTTTTCCTATATGAAGAGCCAAAGTAACTCCACTCTGCCTGATGGAAGGCATGAATAGAATCCAAACGGTTGTGGTCAAGTAGTTCGATTATAAGAAAATCAGCTTAACACTATGTAGAAATCCAGCAATGAATATAACATAAATATATATTTAGATCATACAATATGGTAGTAAGAATTAAGACCTAAAGATTTAAATCGATTATAAAGAATACAAAATAAAAATATTAAGCTGTTTTGTTATACAAATAATAGTAGCTAACTCTATTCAATTAATTAGGTCAAATATTTTTATTCGAATTTCAAAATTAATTTACTAATTATTTTCACGAATTATATAAATACAAATATTTCTTACATACCAGTGTTATTCCAAGATAAAGATACTATAAAATGCACTTAATACATCAGTCGATGTATTTTATAAATTCAATACACCATAATGGATACACATCACACATTTATCAATGAACACTAATTTTACCTTTTATTTGCCGTGTGCATTGTCACATGAACTTTATGTTTACGCGGATAGTTTGAGTTGCTGCACATTTTTCACCAAACGTCCACAAACGTAGCGCTGTGTTGAATACTTCTTATCTAAAGCAGAGATCGGTAAGATTTTCATTACTGTGTTTGTGGTGGGGATGTGCCGTTCAAGCATACGATGGCAGTGAATTACAGAGGCTTATTGTCATTGCTGAGGAATGTACAACATCTACGAGTACCATTACTATTTGATGTTATTACATTTTTTTTCGGGAAAGGTGTCCAAACGAGCGGACAAGTTCCATTACGGAAAATGATTACCAACCATAGATAACTTAAGACGTTGTTCAGTTAGATTTCCCAGAATCAGAAATGAAGTTGAATGTTTTTCTGGTAACCCTTCATTTGGCGTCAGGGACCCGGCTGACCTGAAAAGAATAAGTTAAAGTAGAGGATCCAGTATATGAGTTCGAGAGGTAAGACACCCATAACTATACTTGATTTTAGAGGTCATTTTTTTATTTTTATACCTTAGTGTGATTAAAAAAAATAGTTAAAAGATATATTGACTTGTCATTATAATTTGAAGCTTCCTTTAAAATTGTAATGTAACTTGATTTTTTGAAAACGTCTTAAAATTTGTCGATCACAGTAATATATGCTAAAACATTTACTACAATGCCTCGGGAAATCTTTTCGTTTACCCGTATGTGAATTAACTTGATCAAAATGTAATTGTGTTATAATCAACGCACAATAATTGGAGCGTAAACTGTAATTTTTTAATGCTGTGAAAATACGACACGCCTTCTGCCTGAGCAGTATTCTGTGAAGTTAACTCGTTTGAATTGTTGACAAATATAAACAGTTAAACATCGGCAATACTGACACGTTGGACGTGCCTATGTCTTTCAGACTTCAAAACAGTACGTAGACTCTCAGTTTTTGGTTAGTTTTATATAATTATAAATGGTCAACAGAGCAAGTAACAAAAAGACACTTTTGTTTTTTCAGTATGGAAGTCCTATCGGAGACCACCCACTGGTGGTTATGGTAGTAGCACCACTACCACGGCCTAGTTCTATTAGGGTGACAGGTGAGACCCTCATTCTCAAGCTTACGCTTATGGAGGACGGAGGTTGCTTTGCAATCTCGGGTGCCTGGCCTGTTACTGGGTCTGGTGGAGCGGGAGAGTTCGAAACCTCTGTCGGTTCACTCCGCTGTCTCCTTCACAAGACACATCCTATTGATGATAGCTTATTCCGATCGACTTTGATCGACTTCGACATCCGATTCGACGATAGCTAACTTTCAGAGTTTAGCTTCAAACGTATTATTGAGTCAAAAGTAAAATTGAACATTCTTAAACTATAGCTATTGATAGATAAATAAGAACATATTTTAATTTATTTTAATAAAAAGAAAAGATCCAGATTTTGTCCTGTTTGGAGTACAGTTTTCACCTTTCGATATGATCCGCGCAGTATTTTCTTGACACTCTCGATCCGTTGCAGTGGCATGCAGTCCGCATTATTAACAATACCGAGACCATCGAGTTTCTTACGCTTCTACAGTTACGAAGAGGTGTCGCCTCTATGATAGTCCTCTATCGCTTTTATCGTGGAATGTTATGGCGAGCTGTTTACTTCTCCTTTTCACTACACGACAACAGGTGCTGTTCTTTGATAACCCCTGTTTAAGACATACGCTTTTAAAACAAACGATTCACCTCTTCGTATGTCGATCAGTCAAAATCTGAAACTCCTATCCAGCGCACTTGCTTCTCGTCCACTATGATAGAAATTAGCTTAAATCTCACTCGGTCATCATGGTGTAGATCAACAATAGAAACAAAAAAAATACAATTCCATTTGTATTAGAACATCAACTATACAACATAAACAAAAATCACAACTATTGACTGATTTTCAATGTCCAAAGTCACCTGTAGATAAAAGTGTTTGCAATATCTAAATGTGAGTAAACTAGCTCCTAGCAGGTTGCCTAACTAATATATCTGTGGTAACAATCTAGACAGTGGTGAATGAAGGCCCGTGATCGATTGATTATGGGTTGAAGGTTAGAAAACAAATATTAACTTGACACAATACTTTTAATATGTTACCTTTATGTGTGTGTTTTCACTGTAATTGGAGAAAAATAATCCATCTCACTTTACCTATTGTATGCCTATACCTTCATTTTGTAGCAAATTGTCTTAAATGGCCTTTGTTGTGGTCACGGTAATCTACCATTTAACTCTGACATATGTAACTAAAAGTTAATAGTAAAATATTTTTGATCGTATCAAATGGATTTATTAATAAAATATTTTAATGATTGTAATGGGAAGTACATGTTGGAGATTAGTGAATCGAGCTCTTAGTGGCGGCTGGTAGAAGTTTAAACCTTGTACCACTTTTACACAATAATTATCCCCTTCATATCTAAAGTATTTACTAATTCTATTGTGTTCCTTTGTTAAGATGTGTCTTCTTTTCTTCACCGAGTTGTGATCAGAATTTAATGAAACCTATTTAATTGTTAGTTCTAGCTGCTATCAAAAATTATCAAAGACTGAATGAAAATTGGAAATAGTGGTTTTATTGTAATTTTATTGATAAATGGATTTTATATGATCTTTTAGAGTTTTTAAATTTCATACATAAAACACGATTTCATTCCACTTGAAGTGAATTTTTCTATAAACCAGTTACACAGACATGATATTTTAAGTTATAGTACCTATTTCTGGCTCACTTCTTGATCTAGTAGTTAGTGATTGTGGAGGGAACGGGTGTCATGTCCCTCTGACCAGGCGAGGTGATCATGCCAGGCGGGCCACGACCCAATGGTTGATGTTGGGATGTTGTGTATATGCTAATTTGCCACGTGAATCTCTATTTCGCGATACAGGACTAGTAGTTGCTTCGTAGCTCATTATTATTATTCACAGTTCGATATATCTTCGCTAGATGGCGCTGTTGTGTATTTTTTTGTTTGTGCTAAATGTGAAAGTCGCCACAGTGATCTAGACCTGTAAGCCAGATATCCCTTCATTTCCATGCCAAAAAGAAACTTGTGTGACGTACATTATCCTTATTTTTTCATCGTCTGAGTGTGGTTTAAATAAAGGTATTTTTATCACTAGTCTGGCTATCAAGTACAAGTGTGTAAGATAAAAAATGTAGTGTTTCTTTTTTTACTAGGACCCAATCGGGATAAAAATCGTTTAGAATTGCATAGTATAATATATAGTAGTTTCTTAGTTACCGTTGAGTGAAGCCGACCTTGGTCTGAAATTTGCACTAACCGTTCACGCGTAAATTTGTGTAGATTTTTATAGAAGGTATTTTTTATAATGTATCTTATGTCGTATGCATGTAGTTGATAGATAATACTTCGTTCGAAAGTATAACATATTTTGTATGAGTGTAATCTATGTGCTGTGCCACTGAACTCCTGTACAATAGGATCAATAGCAAAGGAATCAATCAGAAGTTAATTGGAAGAGTTGCAAATACAATTTATGTCGGCATAGAAAAATGAGAAATGAATACACGATCAGTGCTTTAGTGTCTGCGATCGGCATTGATCCACTGCATGGTGGCCACGCTGCTTCACGCGTACGGGATCACCCACATAGGATAACAGTTTGTGTGATCCACAAGTTGTTGCTCTGAATTTGGGTGTTCTTTGTGTCCGTTTTAACTATGTTTCACATGTTTCTGATACAAGAATTATCTTTTTAAGAAAAAAATTATCCAATTTTCTCGTTAGCAAAGTTGATGTTTATGAATGATGGGTTACAGGAACAAATAAAAAAAAACAATAAAAATATAAGCTTGTTATGTTGAATCATCACGATAGAATAAGAATTTTATGTACTAAGTTACTGTATATCAAATATAAAGTAATTCACACAAATTCATTAAAACAAAATTGATATTAATTACCAACAAAAATTTAAAGTATTTGCAAAATACTTTAAAATTAATTTCTATAAACCCGCGGTGAAACTTTCCATGTGGTGACTGATTAAGAATACATAGTGTCACTACATTGATATATTCCGTGTGTATCTAAGAGGTGGCTAAGGGAATAAAATACCAACCCTTCTTGCCAGCGTGATATAGTAAACTAAAACCTTCTTTCGAAGGAGAGGCCTATGCTCAGCAGTGGACTGTTCGAGGGTGATGATAAAGATGATACAGTGAAACTAATTTAAAGTTATTTTAAATTAGTTTCACTGTATCATCACTAATTATCACTAATTTAAAACTAGATGACGTTGATGTCTGAAATATTTTTTTTTTAACTTACTGCACTTGATAATTTAGTCCTTCTTAGTGCACTACTTAATATTAAATGTTTTGTAATATTTTGAACGTAATGTTAATTGAAGACAACCATATTTTAACACATATAAGCCGGCTCAACTGAAGTTTTAACACGAACTCACCAAAAAACGGTCTTAATCACTTTCTTCGTTACTTTGTACTCATAAGTTAGTTTCACGGAGACCACCTCCCCCACATAAGTTAATAAATAAATAAATAAATAAGTAAATATTTCGGACATTTGACACACAACGTTATCTAGTTTCAAACTAAGCAGAGCTTGTGCTATGATAACTAGACTGACTGATAGAATACTTTTATTCTTTTTTTTACGAATAACTACACATTATGCATAGAAAACAGCCAAACTTTGAAACAAATATTTGCAGAATACACAAACATTTGGTCTGACCCGGGAATCGAACCCGAGAGTTCAAGCTCGGCAGTCGCATTCCCTACCGCTGCGCTACCAAGAGAGTTAATGTTTTTATGTGTAATTTAGATCCATTTATGCGTAATTCATATTGTCACGGCTACATTGATAATTTTTCAGATAGTCACAATTCAGACTTGTTCGATACAGTATTTTCCTGATTGGTTTTACGTAGCACCTGTTTATAACCATATTAATAATGATGGAATTGGTCACATTTTCCTCGTATCTGAAGTAGGGACGACTGGTTCCAGCCATCATTTAATTGACACTCAATTATCAACTTGATTGCCAGACAAAATTGTAATATCGTCAATTTAACTCAGGGTTAATGAATCATGCTTGTTCGTTGAACTTAACTTCTTAATTAACTTTTCGTTTTAAACAAACGTTTTTATTCGTGCTAAAGAACCTTTCTGCGTCGGTTCAAAATTTTCCAATACATCTAATATGTAAGGCTCTTTAACTATTTTACTTAACAGTAACTCCTGATTGTCAACTTACACTTGTAAAAGTAATAGCCTCATTTTATGTTACTTGAATGATTAACACAACTCTAACTAGAGTTAATTTTACCCCATTTTAAAATGTCGTCTCATTAGCTGTAATTATAGAGATTATACTCGGGATCTTCTTTAAAATTGATGTTGTTGACTTTAAAATACTAAGTCAAGGAAATATTTACATTCTTCAAGCAATCCTCTTTTGCAATAACTTAATTTAAGTGATATTAAAATAGCTAATAGAATCGATTTAAGTCCTAAGGCATTCGTACCAACAAAATAAGTTACTGTATACTTGGAAATATCGTTTAGACAATTATAATTTTTTGTATTTATATTTGTTCGCTATTGAATAGTATATTTTTATTACTTATATTTGGTACATATGATGACTGATATCAACTTTATGTATAATTTGTATGAGTTTTAGTATATGATAAGTTTGTATATGTGTACTTCGTATATATTAATGAAGAAATAAATGGATAAGGTAATTATACGAATGGATGTATTATGCAGTAAAATAGAATAGAATGAATTTAAACATAGATAGAAATATACATGCTACAGATACATAATTATTTATTGGGACCATTCTCATAAGTCATAGGATAAGGGGAAAGTATTAACTTCGTCTTTAAATGATAGATGACTTAGTATCACTTTAATTAATTAAAATAATGAAACCAGATTGGAATGTACTGATGAAAGATTATTCTGTGCTCATCCTTACTGCCAATGATATAAAAAGAAATAGTTTAGGAGAAGAATACCTGAATAAAAGGCAATTATACCTATAGTAGCTCAGTTCTGATTGTTTGCTAATAATTGATAATAGTTATTATAGATATACTGTGTTAATATTAACTTATTTAAAAAATATGAAATAGTTACACCCTAACGGCTGTTTAACGATGGCCGGCAAAACAGAACATTTTTAATGAGAAAGCATATTAATTTAGAATGTCATAGATGTTCTTTTGTTAAATATTTACGTCATTTTCAATTCACTTTTTACATCCAGGTAATAAACTGTACCTAAATGAGTGTTTGGAGTAATTTCTAAGTATGATTGACCGTGAAGAGGGCAGTCAGAGGTATGTTACTCGTATTTATTGGTAGGTAATAATTTTTATCGATTCTTGAAATATTTCTCGCAGCTATCTAACATAGAGTAATTTTCTATAGAAGTTACTACTTTTTTTTTTTGGCTAAAGGCAAATTGACACTAATAAAATAGTACGGATATCTTTCCTTTTAATGTTTTCTTCATTTTCTTACTTAAGTACTAATGAAACCGGTTCGTGATAATAGGCCTGCTATCAAATAACGCACGCTTGTTGAACCAAAATAAGAACTAGCAAATGTGGAAAAAGTGGGTACTAATGTATGCTAATATAATGACAGAACCAACCCTGACATTCTGTACGAATAATCTGTCAAATAAAAGTACAAGATTGCCAAAGAATTTCGATAAAATAAAAAAAATGTTGTTCCTCTGTGTCTCGCGAAGGTACGAGTAGTCTGCTGTTAATTATAAAACAGGTCTAGGAATATATAATAACTGTACAAGTCCACAAACATACTATATGACCTTTTATATTTTTTTATTAGTTTCACTTGAAATAACCTTGAAATTAGTTTAAGCCTACTCAAGATTTATAAGCTATACATAAAAAACACAAGTGCAAATGGGCCCACATACGACCGTAAGTTCCGTAGGGGATCACAAGCAAGTTCACGATCCCTATCTCGGTAGTCGCACTGTTCCTGGCCATGGTACCTGGCCATGGTAATAGTACAACGGGAGGTGCGAAGAAGAATTCCCGGGTTATGGTAGGGTACCACCAACAATTATGTCTAGCGGCGTATACACATATATGCAGCTAGACGATCGCCTTTCAGAAATGATAGCGAAGATGAATAGACTTAGATTTCGGTCACCTACTCTATTTGCGATAGAAAGACCAACCATCCCCAGAGTGGTGTCAGAATTATGGTACTATACATAAGTCACTCAAAGGCAAAGTGAAGAAAATTGGTTGTGTAACGTCAAGGTTGGGATACCTCATCTTAGGAATAACCGATAGGTACTCTTGAAAATTGAACAATTGTACGTATCCATGTCCACATATTCTGACTATGAGTTTAAACCCATATATAGAGACCATATACTATCTCTAAGGCAAATAATTGAGAAGATAGTAGAATATAACTAACCTCTCTGCCTAACAAATGTGGACTACGAGAAAGCCTTCGATATCATTAAGACCTGGACTCTTCTGGAATCTGTGAAGAGATATCTGATTGACTACCGATATGCCCAAATGATGAGATGCCTTTAGAAAACTGTAACGATAATCCAAGTACAAGAAAAGAGCACAAGACAAATACAATTACATAGAAGCGAAAGACTGGGAGACACTATATCTCTGAAACTGTTTACCAATACATTGGAAGACGTCTTCAAGATGCTCGATTGGAACGGACGGAGAATCAATATCAATGGCCAATGCCTTTCATATTTACCATTTGCAGATGACAAAGTCATCTTAACAGAATGTTTACATGATCTGGAAGAAACTCTCAACAGTCTGGACGATTCTTCAAAACGAATGGGACTGGAGATAAATATCAAAAATACAAATTATATAGGTATAATAGGCATGTAGTCTTGAGTCTCGTGAACGTAAATGATAAAAGGCGACTCCAAACAGATTTTAAGTATCTAGCACACATTAGAATACTGTTTTATTTAAATGAATAGATAATTAGGAGTAGATTAGAATTGCCACATAGTAATTAAAACCAGCTAATTTAAAGCCAGTTCATTTTAATTTTCAGTGTTTCTAGGCAGGGTGTTTTAATTTTTTTTTGGAGTTGGTTGATTTTTTATTTTTATTTTTAGTGCAAAGAATCGTCTGTCAAATTACATGTCATGTAATTCGTGAGAGACATTAACCCACAGAAAACGATCACCTTGAAATTTTACTTCTACTGATGCGAATTACTGTAGTAATTTGAAGTATGTATTAAAATTGAGCATAGTCTCCCAGATTATATGGAAATTCAACATTTCTTACCAAAAGTGTGGTCAACGGTAACAGAAGTAATGTCCAAGTTTAAAGTCTGTCTTTCCTTTGCCAATAGACATTGAAGGGTTAGTTATGTAAGCCCCTGTGTCGACAGTCTATGAAGCGTCTGAAGGTCACGGGGATATTGAACAAAGAATACTGCCTCTAATCTTCAGTTGGGTGATTATGGGGATAAACTCCTCAGGATCTAGTATATCTTTATATCCCATCTTATCGATCGTCACGGTGATCGCGTTCGGCTTTTCGATTAGGTCGCAAATAAATCTTCGGCAATCGCAACGACTAACGCCTAAACGTGACGATCGTGTTATTGTGTAACAAACTCACGCTAGCCCCCTGAACATTCACTAATCACAATGTCAAATGCGGTCATCGTGACGGTATGACGTGAATAAATTCAGACACGGCGCTTAGGACACTGCCCTCAATGAAACTGTGATTAATTTATGTAAAATGAACAGACTAGACGGTGCTGCTCTTTGCGACTTAAAGCCTTATAAATTACCTAAGAAACCGCATGATGAGAAAGCGTCAAGTGCATTAATTAAGGCTAATTATAAATATTTAAATTTATACACCTTGACAAATTAGGTGTTTAGTTATAGTGTTATAATTATAGATTCTTAATTCAAACCTCAATTTTGTACATATATCTTTTTTTTCTACAGAATACTGATTACTAGATAGATAACGAATCATTTATGTATGTAGCTCCTAAACTGATCTATCACTTCACCTAAGTATTTGAAAGAATACAATTTAGGGTGTATTCGTGTATATGCTATTTAAATATGTCTTCTCTAACCCCTAACCATTCTACCTTCCACCATCCGCTCACTTAAATGAATACAAATTCTATTCTAATATAAATTCTAGGTCAATATATACGTACGATTAATATTAAAACAATCATCTTCTAATCTTTAACTATGCAGAAATTTTATCTTCTATCATCAGCTCACTTGTTTAACTAGAAAGTATATAACTAAAGGTAACATACATACATATGATTTTTGCAGAATTGTCCAGCAACTTCTAACCGTTAAGGAGTTACGTCTTTCACTATCAGCTCATCAACATGAGATGATGACTATCATACGTAAATACTGGAATAGTTTTAGAAAACACGTGAAAGAAGCACTACATGCCTATAAAATTTGAGGGTTTCGCTAATTTCCTTGAAATTCCATAAACAGATCCTGATATGCTGGGAAAGGGACTACCTTGGGAGTATATTAATTTGTATTTAAAAATTTAAAAACTAGGCTACTATTGACGCTATTATCGAAGTAATCGGTGAACATACCAAAAAAAAATACAAATAGTTGAACTTTCAACCTCCTCGTTTTGAAGTAGATTAAAAATTATTTGCCTCATTGACTGACTGGTTCATTAATGCAAAGCCTAAGCTACTGAGGCTACAAATATAGAGATTCGGCATTTTTAAAGTGGAATTATAAAATTTTCTGCGAGCAGTCGTGCAACATAACATTCTATTAAAAAAATTAATAGTATTCTATTTGTGGATAATGCTGAAGAAATGCATTGTAAGCAGTGCTCGTTTCTCTATCATATAAAGTAACATATGGTTGAAGTTCCGTAAATCAAGAGTCAGAAAACGACTTATTCTCAAAGTTTGGGAGAAAGATTTTTGTTGAGTTGTGGGTTTACTATAAACTTGGTCTTAATGTTAGTGTACTAAGTTTATAGATACCACTGTTGTTACTTAAGTGTGTAAAAGTGAAAGATGAATGTAACGAATAATAATGTAGTGTTACCAAGAGGTTATTTATTTATTTTTAGCTTTATAAGGTTGTAGTGCTACGCTGATTTCAGCACGAGCGGGCCGACTCGACCGAGGCAGTACTACCCTCTCACAGAAGACAAACCTAAAGTGATAGTATTCATGTTGTCGTGTTTCGTTGCAGTGTGCGAAACCGGAGGCCCATTGATGCAGCGGTGACAGTTATCGTGGTAACTGTGTAAGCCTTACACTGTCACGATGACTGTCATGCGTTTTACGTCCCCAAGCGGGGTGTGAAAAAGCATGTCACAAGGCCGCCATAGTGTAGGTCTCCATAGTGCATTGTCTGCATTTGCAATGGGTATGGTGACCATAACTCTTGGATTCTATTCATGCTTTCCATCAGGCAGAGTAGAGTCACTTTGGCAGGCTTACAGAAAACAAAAATGCGCTGCTTTACGTACATTTTCTTCCAGTTAACCTTTGGGTGGTGTAGAAATCTTGTAAGACACTAAACCCAATTTACTACATACATTAATTTATACATACACATATAAACAATATTATTGTTAAAATTTTCTATTATTTTAAGTGAATAAGCGATTATATCCTTACCATGCGCACTTTAGAACTACTAAAAATAGACTACATTATTAACCGAAACCAGATTAGAATCAACAAATCACATTTGATGTACGTTAATAATGTCAAATGTACCCATCATCTGAACGTAATCTAAATACGAAGTTATCCGTCTCTGTCTCATTATTGACATACTGACTTAGATTCAAGTTGGGTGTTTTCTATTTGTAGCTTTGTCACACAAAAGTCAAATTAACGAAAAAAAATGTATATATTTTCTTGTAAACTCCCTTCATTTAGATATGAACGTTACTTCTTTAGTAGACATATTACAGTACTTGGATAATATTTTCAATTATATCATCTGGCAAATTTTACGGAGTTTTGCGCGTTGCTACGAAACCAAGTAAAATAAAATTGAAGGAGAGACGTACAAAAAAATTTTCATTCCAACTCAGAAACCTTTGTGGGCTCATGCAGAACAGCTTTGCTAAAGATTATATAAAGGACATACAGACAGATAGACAGACAAATATTCATTTTTATACATAGATATACGAGTATACATACACTAATACATCAACAAAAGTCTGTAACAGTCATTATCATCTTTTTACTCTTGTTACCATGTCATAAAGTGTTGTCGTAATGTGCAATGTTAACAGCAAGTCAGCAAACCATGTGTTTAAGGAAAGTAATAGGGTATGGGGATGGGATAATGGACACCATAAGTCACAGATGCGTCTGTACATTGATACTGCAGCGTAAATAAGTTGAATTTATGGGCTCACGTGCTCGTTCTGTGAAAAGTCACCGAAGCAGAAACATCATTTGTAGAAAAAAATTCTTAACGGTACAGTAACCAAATCTTGTTCTACAATTCTAATAATCTACTAAACGACGTTTAAGTCGTTCAAATTAAATAGTTAAGACCATTAACGTCTATTTTCAAATATTTTTTTATACTTACTTTAATTTGGTACGATTAATGAAAATTTTGTAAAATATTTGCTTGATCTTAAGGTATTACGATGTGTGTACCTACGACTGAGTAGTTAAGCAGAGCTGGATTTAAAATCCTCAGAACTGACTAATACCTTTTTGCAAACAATTTAACCATTACTGTTTGAGTGTAACTGTTAATGTTGAAGTACTCCGATAGATGTCACTGCATCATAAAGTTGTAACACGTCTTAGTTTATAACAATATTGATTATAAAAAGTTGTGTGATAGTTCGATTAAATTGTCTACGTTTTAAGTGTATGGTGTATCATTACTTCGAGTAGTACACTAACGTAAGGGTCTACTAGTCGGGTCATTTTTATTGATATATTTCAAGATTATGGAGGCACCTATCACTGTCACACTAATAGGTGGAACTGCTGGAATTAACTGGTGGAATTGGAACTCGTAATTTACAAAGTTTTCTCTTACAAGACAAGCTGAAGCAGGGGAATGTTCTAGAATTCACTTTGGATCGGTTACAGCGGCGAGCAGTCCGGATCATCAACAACCCGAAAGTCACTGAATCTCTTGAAGCTCTGCAGTTGCGAAGAGATATCGCCTCTATGGCAGTCCTCTATCGTCTTTATCATGGAGAGTGTTCTGATGAGCTCTTCCAACTGATCCCATCCTCTCCGTTCCTTTATAGGACAACTCGTGCTGGCCTTGGAAGTCACCGTCTCAGAATGGTAGACATACGCTCCCGAACTAAATGATTCGGCTCTTCCTTCCTGTGCAGATCAGTTAAAGTCTGGAATTCATTACCAGCGCACGTGTTTCCCTCCCACTACGATCCCGGGTCCTTTAAGCGGGGCGTAAAAAAGCATCTCACTAGGCCGCCATAGCGTGGGTCGCCATATTGCACTATCGTCATTCGCAGTGAGTATGGCGACCACTACTCTTGGATTCTATTTATGATTTCCATCAGGCAGAATAGAGTCACTTTGGTAGGTTAAATACAGAAAAAAAAAATAAAAAATTAATAACGCAGTGGTGAGAGTGGTCCCGTGGTGAAAGAATGTTTGGAAATAATCAACAAACGGTGAGATCAGTGCTTATTACAAGTCTGACAGTGCAAAACAGGACCAAACAAGTAAGTGGGACGGTTTGCCTCATAAATCAGACAGATTAGTGAAGTTTAAAATTATCGATGTCAAGTGTCAAAGACCTATAAATTTTAAAGTACGTATTAATAATAGCTAAAACATTTAGAAGTTTATCTATTAGGATGGATTGGATTTGGATCCCTACAAGGAAATTAAAAATGTTTTCATCCGTGCACACTAGCAATCAGAATAATGCAATACAGGTCAATATAACGAGATCATAAAATATTCTACAATTATAATGCATTTTACTAAGAATTAACATTCAGATGTTATTAGCTGCAGCCATTGTAAAGGTAAAATAACGGAATGACTCCTATCAACCTTTGAGAGCTTCGTTGGATCTGGGTCGTAGGCTTTTTGTATCTCAGATTGTAGAGTCACCCCGAGCAAACCCATCCTCCAATCTAATTGGAATAGACTTCACTGACCCTATTCAAATAAGAAGGTCGAGGCCATACATCTTACATGATCTTAATGTGTCCTTTTTGTCTGGAAAGCAACTCGTCCAATACATAGTGAAGCAGTTTCGGATTTGATTTATCAAGGGATCCTTTCCACTTTTAAAGGTTTTGTCAATGTGCTCAAATATGCAGTGCCAAAGGCACTATGCTGTGGGAGCTTCGAAAAAACTGCTGATTATGTTTAGAGAGGAAAATATCGGAGGAGGCTTCATCCAGAGACAGCAGGCACATTTTTTTTTTTTTTCTATATTAAGAGCCTGCCAAAGTGACTCTACTCTGCCTGATGAAAAGCATGAATAGAGTCTAAGAGTTGTAGTCACCATACTTATTGTAAAAGCAGACAATGCAGTATGGTGACCCACACTATGGTGGTCTTGCGAGATGCTCTTTCACACCCCGCTTGAGGACGTTAAAGGCATGACAGTCAGTGTAATAGTATAAGGCTTACACAGTTATCACGATAACTGTCACCCCTGCATCAAAGGGCCTCCGGTCTCACACTCACCAACGAAACACGACAACACGGATGCTGGCGCTTTAGGTTAGTCTTCTGTGGGAGGGTAGTACTGCCCCGGTCGAGCCGGCATGCTCGTGTTGAAATCAGCGTGGCTCTACTACCTAGTAAACACACACAAACACAGGGCATTGACTAATCCGTATTAGGCAATGTACTGTGTCTGTGTGTATTTTTTACACTTTACACACTACTAGGTGCCCGTGCACCGAGTAGTGTTTTATGTGAATTTAATTTTGGAGGTTTATGGAAGCAGGTATTAAGAACACTAATATCACGCTGGATCATTTCTTGATAGGAAAACCATTGGTAATAAAATCTGAATTTATTATTATTTATTTTTTTGAAAGAGAATGCCTGCACTACGAATAAATCCTGTGTCGCAAGGGACTTTACAAGCACAAGAAACGGACACAAATAACACCCAGACTCAGAATAGCAACTTGTGGATCACACAAAACGTTGTCTCATATGAGGTTTGAACCCATAACACACAGCGTAGTAGAGAGCGCCGTGGTGACCACTCTAACTACTACGCCAACCGTGCAGTCGAGGACGTGACAATGGGTAATTTGCATTGCTAGCACCTGACAATGAAAACTGATGCTACAGTTTTGGGGACGTTAATCTCAAGAATATTTAAATAGATTCTTCTAGAGATCTGGGCTATGAAGGAGAACATGTAACTTGAAAGTTAAAGATATTGTCCTTGTGAATGAGGATACATTATCCTGGGTCTGATTGAATCCTATTGAATCACATCCACGAAAAGATGGTTAATTCCGAGCCGTAGTCCTCCAAGTTAATTGTCCATTTGCAAACTGAACATCGAATTTTGAAGCTACTATATGTATTTGACCCGTAAGAAGTAATGTATAACTACTTATAGACTGGTTTTTTAGTTTTGAATTAGTGATAAGCATCTAATTTTATTACTACCACATATTTAATTTAATTAAAACTATTATATTTATATAATATATATATATATATGTCGGAGATCGAGTGTTGTATTAGGTGGGAGTGGTTATAAGAATAAAATATTTCTTGATGAATGTAAGGTATTTTATAAGAAACTGAACATTTGTTAAAAATGTGTTTGGGATTTTCCCAACTGGAGGGTACCCAGATATGAATTATGATTTAGTTATTTTTTTGGATTGAGTGGGTTGCGTAGTCCTCTCGCCTGTTTGGTGATATTATTGTACTAATAATTCATTATAATATAATTACTAATTATTGTAATATTGATTCAGTGTGTCACATTTAATAACATTGTGGTGGTTATTCTGTGTGTATAATAAATATTGTTTGTGATCGAATTTACTTGCGCGTGTGTGTACTTAATATTTATTTTTCTACCTCCACATTAAAAATGGCTAACCAACCCGAAGACATAAGCGGAACCCGTAATGGTTCTTCGACATCAGAAGTGGGATCTGAATCATCTTCAGGTCTATCTGCACAACAATTCGCGCTCATGATGGAGATGCAGAACCGTAATTTTATGGAGTTGGTGAGAGCTGTGGCAAAGCCTCAGTCAAGCCCGAAAAACATCTCGCTACCGCGATTTAATCCGGAAAGCGCTAACGTGGATCCTGTTGCCTGGTGTTCCACAGCAGACATGTGTCTTTCGGAACGACCATTAGAGGGTAGTGCTCTTATCATCACGCGCAGTGAAGCCTTGCAGGGATCAGCGTCTCATTGGCTTTCTCAAGTTTGTTTTCCGGGAATAACTTGGGCTGAGTTTAAAGAAATTTTTTTAGCAAGGTTTGGTGGCGTTGAAACTCCCGCAGCCGCTCTAATCAACTTGCAAAATAGGCGTCCGAAGGATAATGAGTGTCTATCTGTGTACACGAGCCGTCTGCTTTCATCTCTTACATCGAGATGGAAAGATTTAACCGTTGAAGAAGTGGCTGTCTCAGTTGTCCTCGCGCACGCGTCACAGTTCGATAGCAGACTCCAACGTTTGTCATTTACTACGGAAGTGAAGACGCGAGTTCAACTGCAGAATGAGCTAAAGGCTTTTTCTTATAGTAGAAAAAGGCCAGCACCTACTCAGGAAGACCGTACAGTACCGGACCATAAACGGTTTAAGACACTTGCTCCAATTAAGTGTCATTTGTGTGGGAAGTTGGGCCATAAGAGGAGCAGCTGTCCGTCGTTGACTGAAGCCGGAAGACCAGAGATGACGTCGAGTAGCCAAGCGGTCGTCAGACCTAACACGGTCTACAAGCCCGTTACCTGCTTTGGCGAGTGGATGTATGTTCCGTGGCATTTCCGGCAGGATCACTGAAACACCGTGGTGAGTCGTTTCCATTTTGTTTTGATTCCGGAGCGGAATGCTCACTTATTAAAGAAAGTGTAGCAGCTCGATTTTCGGGAAAAAGAGAAAATAATGTAATAGTTTTAAGGGGTATCGGAAACGATCAGATTAATAGCATTATTCAGATTTTATGTAACGTGGTAATTAACAGTCATACATTGGAGGTTCTTTTTCACGTTGTTCAGGATAATTATTTACAATACGACATAATGATTGGTCGTGAAGTTCTTGGTCAGGGTATCGACATAAATATGACCGCAGATAGCTTTAATATCTTTAAAAGTAAAATAGTTAATGAGTGTAAGAAGTTAGATCATGATAAGATCGATTTGAATAATGTTGATACCGACGTGGTCGGTGATAATAAAATTAAGCTTATTTCTATCTTAAAAGAGTTTTCTGATTCTTTTATACAAGGGTTTCCATGCACCCGAGTTAATACGGGCGAACTCGAAATTCGTTTAGTTGACCCAAACGTAACTGTACAAAGACGACCGTACCGTCTTAGTACGGAAGAGAGGCAGGTAGTAAGGGACCGTATAGACGAATTATTAAATGCAAATGTTATCCGTCCTAGTTGTTCTCCTTTTGCGAGCCCAATATTACTCGTTAAAAAGAAAGACAATTCTGACCGACTATGCGTGGATTACCGTGCGTTAAATGACAATACTATATCCGATAGGTTCCCATTACCTTTAATTGCAGATCAGATTGCACGGTTAAGTAATGCACAGTATTTTACGTGTCTTGACATGGCAAGTGGGTTTCATCAAATTCCTGTCCACCCTGAGTCAATCGAACGTACCGCGTTTGTCACACCTGATGGACAATATGAATTTTTAACGATGCCGTTTGGTTTGAAAAACGCGCCGTCTGTTTTTCAACGGGCTGTCATGAGGGCCCTGGGCAAACTTGCATACACATACGTCATTGTTTATATGGATGACATCATGATTACGGCCTCTACGACAGAGGAAGCGCTTGAGAGGACTCGCGAAGTTGTTGATCTTTTAATTAAAGCCGGGTTTTCTTTAAATTTTTCAAAATGCTCTTTCCTCAAAACTACCATACAGTATTTGGGGTACGAGATCAGGGCCGGAGAAGTCCGACCCAACTCCCGTAAGATTGAAGCATTAACAGCGCTACCTGCTCCTCATACAGTTACTCAGTTAAGACAGTTTATAGGCCTTTCGTCATATTTTCGTAAATTTATACCTAAGTTTTCACAGGTCATGAGGCCTTTATACCGACTGACCACAGGTAATAGTAAAACTATTGAATGGACAACAGCACATGAAAATGTTCGTCAAAAGATAATTTCTGCGCTGACTAGTGAACCGGTTTTAATGATTTTTAATCCAAATCTTCCAATAGAATTACATACGGATGCTAGTTCGGAAGGTTATGGCGCAATTTTAATGCAGAAATTAAATGGTTCAAATCGTGTGGTAGAATACTATAGCCAAGCTACTAGCTCAGCTGAATCTAGATATCACTCATATGAATTGGAGACGTTAGCTGTATTCAACTCAGTTAAATTTTTTCATCATTATTTACATGGTCGAAAGTTTACGGTTGTTACCGATTGTAACTCTTTAAAAGCAACTCAAAGGAAAGTCGATCTGACTCCTAGAGTTCACCGCTGGTGGGCCTTTCTACAGTCATTTGAGTTTGAGATCGTTTATAGAGAAGGTAGACGCATGGCTCACGCGGATTTCTTTTCGCGGAATCCTATCCCGACACCATCTTTAGATAGAGCTGACAAAACCGTCGAAAAACGCGTTAATTTAGCGGAGATTTCGGAGGATTGGCTCCTTGTCGAACAACAACGCGATCCTGAAATTTCTGAAATCACGACTAAACTAGGAAACGACGAGCTCGCCGACGATCTCACAAAAACATACGAGTTACGGTCTGGGGTACTTCACAGAAAGATCCAAAGGCGAGGTAGGACTTACTGCTTGCCTATTGTACCACGCGCATTTAGATGGTCGGTGATAAATCATGTACACGAATCAATTATGCATTTAGGGTGGGAGAAAACACTTGACAAAGTTTGCGAGTATTATTGGTTCGATAAAATGTCGAAATACGTTCGCAAATTTGTAGACAATTGTTTCACTTGTAAACTTTCCAAGTCAAGCTCAGGTAAGGTTCAGGCCGAGCTTCACCCTATACCTAAAATTAGCATACCGTGGCATACAGTTCATATAGATATAACAGGCAAACTAAGTGGTAAAAACGATTCTAAAGAGTACGTTATTGTTATGATAGACGCATTTACTAAATTCGTGTTACTATATCATACTCGTAAAATTGATACGAACAACACTATTAAAGCCTTGAAGCATGCGATATCCTTATTTGGTCCACCTACGCGTGTAATAGCGGATCAGGGTAGATGTTTCACAGGCAAAGAGTTTCAAGAATTTTGCGCTTCTCAAAACGCTAAGCTCCATTTGATAGCTACAGGGGCAAGTCGGGCTAACGGTCAGGTAGAGAGAGTAATGAGTACTCTCAAAAATATGTTCACGGTAGCCGAGTCGAATGGAAGCTCTTGGCAGGCAACTGTAAATGAAATACAATTGGCTATGAACTGTACAACCAATCGAGTCACAAAATCTAGTCCACTAGAATTATTAATTGGTAGGGTAGCCAGACCTTTTGGTTTGATGGCTAATGATGACAGTACGGAAATTGATATCTCTAATGTGAGGCAAGATGCGATTAATAATATTGAGATTAATGCTAAGTACGATAAATCTAGATTCGATAGTAAGAAAGCGAAAGTAGTCCCATTTAAAGTTGGTGACTTTGTATTAATAAAAAATGAGGAAAGGAATCAAACGAAGCTTGATCCTAAGTTTAGAGGTCCGTTTATGGTGACAGAAGTTCTCGATGGTAATAGGTATACGTTAAAATCCTTAAGTAATAATAGAGTATATAAATATAGTCATGACAATTTGAGAAAGATGGCGGAAAGTCATGTTCCCAGCGAGTTAGACGTTTCGGGGAATGAAGAAGGGGTTGCCGATGAAGTGGAGTCGGTTGAGAGGGACTCTGGGGCAGAGTCCGAAGTCACCAGGGGAGAGATCGGGCACTAATGGTAGTTGAGGTCGCACTACTTGCACCAGGTTGTAGTCGTAACTGCAAACAGAGAGAAGTTTGTTCAGGGCGCGATGGGCAGCTGGTGAAGTGGCGGGGGCCTGATATTGAATTCCAAGTCGCACTACATGGGTCGAACTGATAGTTGGCAATGTGGCGGGGGCTTGCGAGGAAGTGTACGTAGTTGGATTACTACGGAGGTACACAGTTTAGCTGTATGTGGCATACGGTGGCAGACCATTGAGAGTGACGAGGATCTATACCTGGTGGACGAATAGACGCCCTTATTCGTCCTAAGTGACGGTGACTGTTGGGAATAATGAACGGAATCGTTAGATAAAATATTGTCAATAAAATTAATTTACAAATTAGAATTTGACCATCGATGATTTCTGCCGCTATAGTAAAAAAAAAAAAAAAAAAAAAAAAAAAAAAAAAAAAAAAAAATTTAAATGTATGTGTTTTAGATACACCCGAGGACGTGTGATCGTCAGAATGGCCGTGTCGGAGATCGAGTGTTGTATTAGGTGGGAGTGGTTATAAGAATAAAATATTTCTTGATGAATGTAAGGTATTTTATACGAAACTGAACATTTGTTAAAAATGTGTTTGGGATTTTCCCAACTGGAGGGTACCCAGATATGAATTATGATTTAGTTATTTTTTTGGATTGAGTGGGTTGCGTAGTCCTCTCGCCTGTTTGGTGATATTATTGTACTAATAATTCATTATAATATAAGTACTAATTATTGTAATATTGATTCAGTGTGTCACATTTAATAACATTGTGGTGGTTATTCTGTGTGTATAATAAATATTGTTTGTGATCGAATTTACTTGCGCGTGTGTGTACTTAATATTTATTTTTCTACCTCCACATTAAAAATGGCTAACCAACCCAAAGACATAAGCGGAACCCGTAATGGTTCTTCGACATATATATATATTTAATTTAAAACTATTATAAATTTTATGTTTTATTTTATATTATATTATATATTTTATATGCATTTTTGTTTTTTTCAACATTGTTTAGTCATCAATATTGTAATGTAATCTTAAAATAGTAAAGAAACCCAATGTATGAGTAACAGTATATTAACTAAGATAGTGCCTTGTGTGTATCACTTACTACGAATTTTACTTTCGAGCATCAGGGAATTTAATTCTCCTACTATTGGTCGTGCAAGGGTCATCTTAGTCGGTCACTTCACGGTGGTCATAATGTGAGTGTAATTGTTAATGACGAAGTGACTTGATAGATGTCACTGTATCATGAAGTTGTAACGCGCTATAATTTGTAACAACATCAATCATAAAAATTGTGTGATATTGTGTATTACTACTTCGAATATTGCATTACCAATTACACACATCTTAAATTATTCACACTTATTCCGATTACATTCGACACTAATTTGGCAGCGTCTCACGTCTGCACGGCATTTTATTAAATAAATCTCTCCAAACGATTTCAATTGTTAGAAAGTATATGATATATATAATAGCAACTCAGGCCCCAGTATGATTTTATTTCATATTAATTTACTCTCAACGTTGACTCTTCGGAGTTTGGTAACGGTCAGGTCGAGTTACAGATATTTGAAGTAATATTTCAATTACTTACAATTCCGTATTCCGTTTTTATTAGCCGTTATTAGATATTAATTAATTTTGTATTTTTTCCTATAGTCTGTATTCTGTATCGGATTATTTGATAATATATAATATGTACATATATATCATTGTGTATTGTCAACCACGCTTCAAAAATTTAAATGTAACTTGAACTGTTACTATCCCCTCGTTACAAAATTTCAGGCAACCTTAGCTTGTCTAAAATATATCAATAAAGTCGCCCTTTGTATGTAACATATCTGCCATTTTATTAGTTCTGTAGAAAGAATAAAAATAAAGAGTTTTTATCTATCTGTCTATGAATCTCTCCGGAGACATACTAATGAAAATATGACCCTAGTCATGCTAAGCATCAAGAAACATACAACTTACGCATTCCATAGGTATTGCTCTGACTCACAGGAATATACATCTCGCAACCTTCTTTCGTCATTAAACCCAAGAGACATGATTGATAGATAATTCTTAACCTACTTACTTTGTTTGTATAAAACGACCACGTACAGAATTCAATGTTGGCACATTACTTTTTATGTATATCTGTGACTAAGTTTATTGCTTTTGTAAAAAAATTTTAGGCGATATTATTAAGAAACTATGGCTTCTACAAAGTATTGTTACTACTGATTCAATTCTGAAATGTTACTGACAAGTGTGGTTAGTTAAATCACGAGATTGTGAAATAACTGCAACTGGCAGTAATTTACGTGTCCAAGACTGAATTGATTAACACAGTGACTGTTAGATGTAACTGTTATTCATAATATTAACGACTTGATGTAATGTAGGTTTTTATTAGTAGAAACGAGAAATTCACAAGCGGTTGAGTTGTCGACGTTTTTAAATGTCTACTACGTCATGACATTGATCTACATAACTTGAACTATCATTGTTTAGGTGTACACGCAAGGAATGAGGCCGTAGAGGAGTGGGCGGCCTCGGTGAACCTCTGTTTATTAAACAGAGGCTCCACCAACACGTGAGTGCGACAGCAATGGCGGGTCGGTAGTGGACCTTCTGTTCGCTACCCCTGCCTTCACCGCACGAGAAAGAAACTGGCGTGTCCTGGAAGAGGTTGAGACGCTCTCGAGTCACCTCTATATCCGATTTGACCCAGAACCCAGGACTCCAGTAAGGGTCACGCAGCGAAGGCTTTTTCTCGCTTTCCGTGGTGTACTGTTTCGAAGCTGAATAGCGATTTACCAGAGGAGGTCTCTTGGGTGTGTCCACAGGTTCCACCAAGGAGGTCGATATGAGGGCTGGTCGCTTTTGTGATATGATTACGTAGATTTGTGATGCGGCCATACCCCACATCCGAGGTCACATATAGAGAAACCATAATACATTTGCAGTATTAAGATATTGTTTAGCCTAAGGTTAGTCGCTGAGGGTTGTCATGGTAAATACACATCGTTCAAAAGCCCAGACAATTTTCGTGGAAAAAGTCTAATTTGCTTCCTGCTCAATGAACGATTTATAAGCGAACATGATCGTAATCTATTATCTTTTTTTATTTTCTCTTTACCCGCTGCTGTATTTATTACGGTTTTCACAAGCTTTAGTCATTTATTCATCTTTGCGGTTTAAATTAAACATGCTTTGATTTCTGGGAGCTGTCTACATATGCTTCATGTTTCAATATCTTATTTAAATTATCATGGTTTTATAAAATTTCATAAAATATCTAACATTTTAATGTGTATATTTTTGTGATTGGATTATATCCTGGCGGCAAGATGATATATTTTATTTTATGCGTAATGAACACGAAACAAAAACAAAGCAGATCATTTAAATAGAGTATAAACGTTACAAAATCCATCTCAGAGCTTGGTCATTTATGAACTAATTTAGAAAATTATTGTTATTTGCAAGATACTTTCCGTTTAGACACTTTCAAATTTAAAGAAAAACACCATCTCCAGAAATGGTAGATTAGGGTACGAAGGAAACAGTTCGTTGTATTATCATTATTTAGGCATATTGAAGTTGGTGACTCTTTTTGTAAATCTAATTTGTGTAAAATTTATCATTATTGATGGTGTAGAAAAACGTGTTCTCATTAAAAAATATACAGAAATTTAATTCATTTCAACGTACCCATAAAAAATTTAACTTTGTTTAATGAAAACTTTGTTTCTTTATTGAAAACTCATCACAGATGTATGATTGTTATTTGTTTCAGAAATGTTATCGAGAAACTTCATGTTTGTTTGGGTTTAACCACGAATGGTGATTTATGTTATAAGGAAATATATAGGTTTATTTAAATTCATTTTGAAATATGTTATATATATAATATCAGTAAGAATTTTCGTATTGTTAAAAATTAAAAAGTTACATAATTTGATCTTATTTCATGCTAAAAGTATCTCATTCCTCTTAACTTCAATTAGATAAGAAAGTTTTTTTTTAATATTTTCAATAGGCGCATTTAATTAAGTCTGTTTTAGCATTATAATATTACAATATACAGTGAATTTTCCAGAAATACTTTTTGCTGTAAATTGGTTTTGAATGTTATTGGGATTCTTGGATATATATACTGCATATTTGATAAAGCTTTAAGTTTACAGTTACACTATTTAGGTATATAATTTCAAAGTTTATATATTTCGTAGTCGTTAAGAGCATTGTTGTTTGTTTTATATAGCTAATTATAGCTATATAAATAAAAGTAATTACATATTTCAAATGACCTAAAATTGTTGAGCAACCTTTACTAAACGTGAAATAGCCAATAAAGTCGTAATAATATATTTTTTTCTTGCAGGCCCTAGAATAAATAAATTTTTGTTTTTGCTTCACATTGTTTTTTCTTACTGTGTTAACAAACATATTTTGTGATTTGACCAGAAAATTCTAAATTTGTATGGTTGGGCAGCAATGAGTTAAGTGTATTGTGCTTTCTAAGAAAAGAAGCGAAAGTTTGTCTTTCTCTGAAAAAAAGAAGAAAAATAAATAATTTGTATTGACATCACATTCGCTGTTATAATTATTTATAATAAGCGTCCTTTCATATTACATTTCATTATACGAGAATCTCATAGCAGTAATTAAGGTAGGAACTGAACACGTAATTCTGTTCATCTCGTGAACAATGGTTCATAATTATGTGGCCACTCAGGAGTTTGCAGACCTTAATCAAATCAAATGTCAAATTATCTACATCTTGATAGTCTGTATTGATAAAGTTCAATCACGGGGAGGTGTGAGTGATTGATGACGTCATTAGTACTTTAGTCTTAGCCCAGAGGTAGATTGACGGATTACAAATCTGAATACTAAAAAATTTTAAGCTAAAGAAATATTCTTAACTTTATCTAGTCTTTATGCAAATAACTACGTATATTTTGAAGAACCATTACTTCATATCAAACTGAAATTCAGTCAGTCTTGTTACGACAAAATAAAAGAGCGAACAAACTATTAAAGCTTTGGAAAATGTGTTCTACTCTGACACTAGGAAAGTTGACAAGCAAATTGGTAGTTTATAAATAAGGCTTTTTTTTACGTGTGGAAACCCCCACCCCGTGGGCTGTCACGCCACTGAGGTTCACAGCGAGATGGTATATCGGACTCAGACCGACTGAAACCACAAGGTGTGTCACTCTTCGTCTAGTACGGGAGATATCCAGAAACTGCTCTTAGTAGGCCGTCTGGATCCCACCCAGCGCCCGCTCGATACGACGTGGGCACTGTCTACGGGTAAACTCTCTATTTAGGCGGCGCACAACACACGCGGACGTCGCCACCTCGCGGCAGGCCTCTTTAGCGAATGGAGAGGAAACCCCGTCCTGTCTACCCGCGGCTACACTCAGGGCAGTATAAGGCCACCTTTGCCGTCCGGTTCACCGGCACTGAATTGGGTCCGAGTGGAGATTGTCTTCCCAGGCCTTCTCCGTCGCTTCCTTCTGCGAAATGTTGTCTTCGCATAGGGTTACGACTGTAACAGCTATCGTTACCGGCTATAGATCGTATAACGACCAGTAACGAGAGTTCTCCTCCAATTACTGTAGTGAAGACCCATCGCTGCGTCACCCAGGCAAGAACAAATTGCTAGCATGTGCCAAGCGTGTATGTGTCAGCATATAAATAAGATCTATGTCATCTATTTCTTATTTTTATTTTCAACGGATGAACGAGACGAAGGATTCAGTGTTAATTCAAATGTTAACATTATTTATTAACTTCAAATTTATGCAGCACAACGCATTTAACATTTGTAATAAGTAAAATAATTGTGCGATATTGCATTGAAAATGAGAAAAACTTGAAATTTCTATGAAATGGTATTAATTAATATGTCAATATGTGCCTTATATCAGAACACAACAATATGTTGTGTGGATTTTATTTTATAGTCGTCAAATATAAATACAGTCACTATTTGAAATATATGTATGTTGTTTTGCTCTAAGATTTTGATAAGGAGTTCTTAGAACTTTTACAATCTTAAAACGATCGTTTAAAGACTGGGATTAAAGTTTGATTGTGGCTCTGACTTTTTATGTTTAATTTTTAATATAGTAGACTACAAATTTGACTTAACTCTGCCTGATGGAATGTATGAATAGGATCCAATAGTTATGGTAATCATACACATTGCGAATACAGACAATGTAGTATGGTGACCCACACTATGATCGCCTGGTGTGATACTTTTTCACACCTCACTAGGGGATGAAAAAGTCAAAGTGGCAATGAAAGGCTGTACTGGGTTAAATCTATGGAGAAGCAAACTTCATTGCTAAACATCGCAAAAAGTATAACCATTTTGAGCTGTAACTACGTATCTTTGTAGTTCTTAGACATTTGAAGGTACACAAACGTATGTCTCACACGCTTTCTAAAAATATATAGTTGCTATGATTAGATAAAAACAAAGCATAAACATTGTGATGGCGGACCAGTGTTGGCTACCGTATGAACATTTACACATAAAACTGAGAAAAAAGACTTTATAAATGTTATAAAAAATATTAAAATACTTTAACAGTATATTTATAATTGTATGAAATAAATATGACTAATAAAGTAGCTGAATAAATTTTACTAACAAAATTATTTATGTAAAAACTTAAATGAAACATTACTGTAAAACGTCAGTTTTGTAAACAATTATCTTTTGGACTCTTTTGTATAAATTTAAGTGAAAAATTTACTTTCATGATCTTATTTATACGTATCTATTAATATTGATATTAATTAGACAAAAGATAAAGTGTATGATGACATGAAATTTCGCATAACATGCATATGCACGAAATTTCACGACTACAATTTTGCTAAAAAATCACTACTATAGTGTATTTATATTACAATGGAATAAGCATGACTAATAAAATTGCCGGTCATTTTTTGTTAAAACGGTTTATATAAAAAATAAAATTAAATAACTTTTTTACCCCTGTAGACTCTTTTTTTCGTATGTTTGAGTGAAAAATTTAATGTCATGATACAATTTGTTTATATATTATGTAAATAATGATATTAGTTATCATAAATGTAAAGTGTTATATATTAATTCTTATGTTCACGAAAGTTCACTATAATTAATTTGCTAATTATCACTATACAATTAAATATGAGTGTGAAATCTAAATACTATTGCTAAACAATTTAAAACAGAGAATAAAGTAAAATTATTAATTATAAATTCCCGCAATATGTTGGTATAAAAAAAGATGTCTTAATGGTAACACTGTTTATAAATTGCAATTATTGACAGTTTATTTCGATTATAGCGTTTTTTACTTTAATATCAATACATAAACAACATATTTACTTGTGAAAAATGCTTGATTTATGATAAATTTGTGACGTAGATTCGCATGATTTGCTACGCATTTACCTATATTAATGTTCTTGTCACCTGTCATTAGGTTATCCTCGGTTGGCGCCAAATTGAAAATTTGTAGTGCCAAAATTCTTGGCCCGTAATTACTAATCTAGTGTATAATAGATCAATGTAAGGCTCGCATCTACCACGATAACTTTCACCTCTGCCTCTATGGGTCGACTGATGACTTTTGAATAGACTTCGTTTTGTAAATTTTTCAAATGTCCATTTTACATATTTTCTTCAATCTATTCCCACAGTCTCATTTCACTGTTTCTTTTTGAGTGGAACATTACAATTATCCTGAATATTATGACTTATTAAGCAACAATACGATTGAATATTTTTTTTCAGATTTTTCTATCGATTAGAATAAAGGCTAAAAAAAGAGTTCAATAGTATCAAAAGGTGTAAGTGCCATTAAAAGTTCGTGTATTAGTAAGCCGAAGAGACTTACGTGAGTAGATCTTATGTGTCATGAATCCTTGTCCGTGTGGTGAGGGATTAAGAAAACATAGTGTTACCACCCCTATTCATCCCGTGGGTGTCATAAAAGGCGACTAAAGGACTAAGTATATAAGACAACATCATTACAAAGAGAAGGAAAGCTTGAAACATACCCTTTTTTGTTTTTTTTTTAACGTGTGGAAACCCCCTCGGACCGTCACCCCACCGGGGTTTACGGCGGGGTGGTGTGTCGGAATCGGACCGACTAAAACCACACGGTGTGCCACTCAGCGCCTGAGATAGGAGGGATCCGGGAACCGCTGCTACTACGACATCCAGATCCCTCCTAGCGCCTGCCCGCTACCTCGGGCACCATCTGCGGATAAACTCTCTATTTTAGGCGACGTACGGTACACGCGGACGTCGCCTCCTCGCGCCTGGCCATTGTAGCGGATGGAGGAGAAAACCCATCCCGTCCACCCGCGGCCACACTCAAGGCGGCATGAGACGCTAGTATGCGCGCCTCCGCCGCCCGGCTCGCCGGCGGCGAATTGGGTCCGAGCGGATATCGTCCTCCCGGGCCTTCTTCGCCGCCTCCTTCTGCGAAATTACGTCTTCGCAGAAGGTTGCGACCACGGTAAAACAACTGTCGCTACCGGCCATGGAGTGTATGACGGCCGGTAGCGAGAGATCTCCTCCAATAACTGCAGTGAGGACCCCACGCTGCGCCGCCCAGGCGGAACAAACCGCTAGCGTGTGCTGAGCCGAGTCCTCACTGCAGTCGCAGTGGTAACAGGCGGGAGTCAATTCCCTCCTGGCGACCGAGTGCAGATACTTCCCGAAGCAACCATGCCCGGAAAGGACCTGTGACAGTCGGAAGGAAAGGGTCCCGTGCTGCCGCCCTGCCCACTCGGTGATGACTGGCCGGAGAGCCTCCACGAGGGCAAAGCCAGCACGTGGAGTCTCCAACCGGAACGACCAACGAGCCATCGTGGCTCGCGAGCGGCCTCACGCCACTCCCGTATCTCCTCGGGCGGGGGCCGTATGCCGCTACCCGCCCGGAAGTCAGCCGTCCGCCGATGAACTTCGGCGAGCACTTCCGCGTCCAAATCCCACGGAGGAGTTCCAGCCAAGGCGCACGCCGCCTCTGTCGATACGGTGCGGGAACCGCGTATGGCTCTAACCGCCAATATCCTCTGAGGGCGCCAGAGGCGAGCCCTATTCTGGGCGGTCAGAGCCGCCGCCCACACCGGTGCACCATACAGCGCCATTGACCGAACAACTCCCGTGTATAGCCGTCTCGTCGCGAAACATACATTGAAACATACCCTATTCCAACCTGTCTGGCCAGCGTGGAATAGTAGGCCAAAAAGTCCTTGCTACGGAGAAGCCTATGTCCAGCAGTAGACTGTAAAAAGGCTGTTGATGATCATGAATGAATGAAAAGCTTTTTGTGTTTTATGTCCGATATTTATCTAGATTTAATTCAACAATACTACACGTGTACAACACATTAAGATAGAATTTATTATATTTATGTCTTAGGCCCGTCAGTTAGTCCTGGAATGTTCGCAGCATCCAAGAAGAAATGTGACTGTTTACTCACAATAACATTATTAGATAAAACAAAAAGGTTATTTCGATAAGTATTTTGGCCATAAGATATAACAAGTGGATATGAGTTTTGTGCCCAAATGTGGCAAAATATTATACTGTTTTTCTACTTTCTCTTACCAATATATTAAGTTAAGATAACCTTTTTTGAGTATTACCTCCACAAATTTCGTTATTTCGTCATCATCATCATCATTTCACCCAAAAAACGGCCACTGCTGGACATAGGCCTCCCCCAAGGTTCTCCACAACAGCCAATCCCGTGCCGCCCGCATCCAGCGTTATATACTTAATGTATACTCCATTTCTCTTCTACTAAGCTCTATAAATCATGCCTGATAAAATCTTGGTCTCTTTTAGGATATAGGTATGAGAACATTGGGTAGTTCTACTACTATAATAATCACACTCTGAATCAATAAAATCTACCTGATCTGCAAGGAGAACCATAACTTTACATATCAATACATTGTCTTCACTCTTGTCATCCTACTGTAGTTGTTTCATTGCCTTAATACTTGCTAAAGCACGGTTGGTCATATATCAGCGATAATTTGTAATAATTTTGAAATTTATATGGTTATTCACTCAATTTTCGTTATGAACTGTTTTTAACATCAACCTAATTGTAATTATTTTAATAAAGATTATATCCTTTAATCTAAGTAAGCTCACTCAATAGGCGTTTAAATTAAATTACGCAACAAAGAAATCAATTAATTATTTTTAATTTCTATAAGCGGTAGAACCATCAATACTGTGGATGATACTAAATTATAATGGTTAAATTGCGGCATTTTTGCTCAGACTCACTCATTATATGGCCAGATTTTCCTTGTTACCAACCTGAAATAGTCTACTATATGTCCCAAGAAAATTACTACTTTTGAATCAGTGATAACATTCACGAGCTGTATTTGAAAAACGGGAAAGTAAAAACAAATAAATACAGATGAATTGCTGATAAGTTGTAAATTTCACTCAAATTAAACACGTAGTTATCTTCGTTTAACCAAATTGACACTGTGAAAACAAATTGGTTTTCTGCTAGTTATGGTACAATACATGAGATAAACACTCGTACGTCAAAGATGCTACTTTGTTGCGATATAAAAGTAACTCGTAAAGAAAAAGGAAACATCGAAAATAAACAAAATTTAAATTTAAATGTATATGTACAATTCTCTGTTATCGTTATTAAATTTGCAAAAATCTTAATCATTAAAGAGTCAAAGTAGAAAAATAATAAATAGAAACACTCATAACGATAGCCAAAACATTTAAAATAGAAAATATTTTATGGAAATCGCCGCTTCCGATTACTTTCGTGACGGATCTATTGTTGAACTGAGGTAATGTACAAAGGTATTAAAATGGTGCAAATTTATTACTTTTAAATCGTTTCAACTTTGTAGACATAAATTAATTAAAGCGAATTGGCTAAAACTTCCAGCTTCCACTGATAAGATATTAATGAAAATTTGAAGTGAACAAAATTTGAAATATTTCAATAGTTTTTCATCAAAAAAGCCTCTCTTTTCTCGTCTTGCCTTAAAATAGTTAAAGTGTTCCTAAAACATTTGAGCCGTAGCGTTTTTAAAGTAGACTTTTCAAGAAATGAAATATCTGTTTCAAAAGATGTTTTGAATCTAATGAAAAACGTCTTTTATTTCATCCTTAAGCTCTATATTTGTCATAAAATGAAACCAATAGCGCCATATCGGTTACCTTTTTACTATCTAGTTGGTAATTATAACTTTAAGCAGCAATATTAATACAACGTCCCTAAATTTTGCTATAGCTAGTTGCTAATTGAAGCTCTACTAAATATTAGTCAATCCACCCGGACAGTGACACAATGAAATAATAATATCAAGTTAACCAATATAATAAGGTTAACTAGATTATTTTATAATCAACGTAATACTTATGGCTCTTAAATTCTTTCAAAGATTAGAATTCTCTTTGGATATTTTTTCATCAGAGCTTATGTCTTGTCTCGTGTTTAGTGGTCTTTATTTATGCATGATAGTAAACTAAGTTTGTATATATTAGTACCACATTAAACACACAAAAATAAATACTAATAATAAGTGCTGAAATAAGTTTGACATAAACATTGTGATATGCCTTACACATTTTAATAGGACTACCCATTCTGTGCACTTGGTTCGATATCCAACCATCATTTCGTTAAAAACCCTTCTGCTAGTGACAGCTCGTGGTGCAAAAACGTACAGCTACGTAGTCTAGTCAATTAACATTTTACACGCATTGAATTGCACGAGTTTATGCTTGTTTAACATATTGTTTTGGAAATATCTGTTCTATTGTTAGTACTCAAGCCTTTTACCCAATTTTGGAATCACCAGCAATAAAAATGCAACCAATTTGGCACAAAAAAGTGCTGAACTTTAAATGAAAAATTTTGTCAATGCCAGCTCTCGATTTAGAAAAATTACATATATTCAGAGTATTAACATATCAAAGAGTTACTTCACATTACGTTAACAAAATTTATTTCCTATATTATTCGTATTTCAA
Source organism: Hypercompe scribonia (assembly GCA_949316085.1). Classification (NCBI taxonomy): domain Eukaryota; kingdom Metazoa; phylum Arthropoda; class Insecta; order Lepidoptera; family Erebidae; genus Hypercompe; species Hypercompe scribonia. The sequence continues at coordinate 21,982,485 of OX438970.1, forward strand.
TTTGTGCATTTAATAAATAGATGACTTAATTACCCCTTTGTAAAACTGACTATGTAGAGTTTAAACATAGTTATTTTATGTTTGATGATGAATCAGAACTAGGGAGAGTGACCCATATTCATCCTTGGGTGTCAGGGAAGAGTCGACGAAATCAACTACGCAGGATAATATCACTTCAAAAAAAGGAAAACTTGGTAAAAACCCAAATCGCCTGGTCAGTGTGGTATAGTAAACCACAATTTCTTTTTTAATTACAGGTCTATATCTAGCAGTGGACTCTTAAAAGCTGTTGATGATGATGAAAAGCAAGAATATTTAGCATTAAATTTTGTAACATATCTTTGGTGAAATTCAGCAAAATTTATCAATACTGTCCCATGTTTTTTTTGTTTATAGGTGATAATGTTAGTATAAAGAATGGTAACATCAGTTCCGAATGTTTATTTTCATAACTATATCCTATTATGTGGGTTGCCGACCCGAATAAAGTGAGTGACTGATAGGGCTTTGTTACACGCTATATTAAGGACGGACACATCCTTATACTGAACCTTTTTTGTTGTTACCTGGTATTTCTTTCTGTTTTTTGCTAATATTTATGCGAATCAATAACAATGCGTTCATGTGGCAACACTGTTTTTGACGACGCCACTTTTATACACAGAGTTGGACACACAAAAGAATCTCAAGTAGACTCTTTTTATTTAAGTAGATTTACTGTTCACAGTATTTGGAGACAAATACTGTGAACAGTAAATCTACTTAAACAGTTCCTAATAAGTTTATATTGTGTTTGATTTACCCATTCAAGTGGTAGATGCATCAGATAAAAATATATTGTGGAGTACACAAACATAATATCTCCCAAAATAGCATTAATAAAGGAAAACAGAGTTTTCAGACTATTGTCTTCAGTTAATTCTGCTTTTATATTATTATTTTATATTTTTCTCACGCCTACTTGGGGTTAGGAACTGAAGTCATCGTTTTGATTATATTGTATAGAAAATAATGATTTTTTGAATAAAAACTAAACTAAATGAAAAACGTCGCACAGGACATCGCGCGGCTCCAGTGGCAAGTGGGCTAGGGCTATTATGTCCGGGACGGTCACGGTTAAAGGAATTACGCTCAATAGTCGTAAAGCGAAAGCTCCGCGTTGACCCCTGGAATATTGGCACCCTTACCGGTCGTGTGAAAGAGTTAGGTGATGTATGTACTATCCAAGCAGAGGGTGGCCATAGCATTACTATAGCAGACTCGATAGAAGGATAATAGATCCTGGTTTATTGACAATGGCTACAAGATGATCTACACAGATGCACCTACATAGATCTCTGACCTGAGGAGCTGCAGAGTGGCATCTTACAAGTGAAACGTTGAAGTGTCTGACTTATAATCATGCGGGTGCCTATTGATTCGATTATTTCGAAGCGATTATGAAAAACTGTCACTCTGGGATCAACTCGGAGAACTCTTCGCGATATTCCATGGTCGACCGTTGTTTTGGGATGGTGATCTGAACGGTCATGTGGATGAGGGTTGTCAAGAGTTTAAGCATGTTCACGGCAGTTTTAGATACAAAACACTTAACACAAAGGGTGAGAATATTCTTTAAACATGTGCGTCTGCCGAGCTTGCCATGGTGAATATGTATTTAAAAAAAAAATCTGAACACCTCATTATCTACAGGAGCGGGAGGCATACTACTCAAATCCATTACCTACTCACTACGAGACACTTCGTTCGGGAAAAGTTGATTTTTAGACGAGGCGGTATTCCATAGCCACGCAGAAGTCCAGATCTATCCCCAGCGAACTTCTTTCTATAAGGTTATTTAGAAAATCGTGTCTACATCAATAAACCAAATACATTACGTCAACTAAAAGACTAATAAGCGAAGAGATGTCGATGATCTGACGGTCTCTTTGCCGATGAGTTGCTGAAAATTTCGATGCTCGCTAAGAAGAGTGCAAACTTCGAAACGGAACGAACGAACGGTAACGGAATGAAAATTTCAACTAATTAGCTTTCTTGTAGATAAAAAAGTTTATAATATATCAAATAGATTTTCTACACGATTTTTTCAAATGTTAACTAATTCGTGATCCATTCTATATTAGACGTTTTGCGTGCCGAGTGACCCAAAGGCTAAATGTATTAAAAATCGAGTACTTGGCGTTTAACTGTATAGTACATCCCTCATCTGTCAGCATCGGCAATGGCTTATGCAGATGGATTAGGACGGACTCCACATCTTGTGTCTGATGGCACCGATTGCGACATTTAGGCGTGGTGACTGGTGTTATTTATGACTCAAAAATGTAAGTTAGGTTAAGGGAACAGCTGTACAAGACTATCTTTAGACCTGTCCTCTTACATGGTTGTGAAGAGTGGCCCGTGCTGGAGCGACACAAACAGAAATTATATGTAACAGACATAAATATACTGTAGTGAATATTTGGCATCACTTGAAAGGATCACTTGAGAAACTTCAGCATATGTGTAGTCGTTGAGTCCGAGGAATCGTAGATAAACTGTGGAAGAATCACCTGCGTTGGTGCAGTGGTATGAGGAGTAGACCCAAGAAGTGTTGGTTTGACGTGATATACGAGCTTGTTGTTGACTTATTGGAAAAAGTGACATACGATCCAAAAATCTCACAACCAGGAATGCCTAAGACCTGGTAAAGTGGAAAAGAATATGCAGGCAAGGGGACTCTGGTCTCCACAGTGTAAGTTTTGGAAGCAACCGGCAATAACGGTGAGATGGTGATGATGAATCAAATTTTAAATTATTTAACGTATTAAATCAAGTAATGCACAGGATAGAACATAATGTTTTATTTAGAAATAACTACACTATATTGAAATATTTTATGTTTGCATCTTTGTTCAAACTTTTGTAATATCTAGACAATATCTTAAGATTACGTATTCGGCAGACACATTTCCATGAAGTAAGTACGACCCAGATTGAAACACGAACTAGTTACATACAGCGTCTGACTCAATCTCATATGTCCCACTGTGTGTTATTCTTGACTTGGTAATAGTAACTTATTTGTTGACTTGGTAAAACTTTGGTTCTAAAAGATGTACCTAAGTACAGAAACTAGATAAATTTTGGATAAAGATTCTTATATTAAGTTTTGTAACAAGTCTTATATTATTTTATAATTCAATCCAGTCAATCCATAGTGGTACAGGAGGGCTAAAGCTCCTTTCTAAGGAGTGACCTGTGTACAGCAATGCATTTTTTAATAATAATAATGATCCATAGTGATTTAGCTAAATGAAGTACAACAAAAAATATCTAATACTGAAATAAAAACTCACTTAAAGTATTGAAAAGTTTGTATAACTTATAGTTAAAAGTGAAAAACGGAATTGATACATGTTTATAGCGCTTTTATTAATATCACCTATGTGTTTACATGTCTGTTATCGACTTTTGTACCTGTATTTATTTATATACAATACCAGCTGTAACTCTAAAGTTACGAGTGGCTTGTTGCCTTGTAAGTTTTGGCCTCCAGTTACCTCACTCATTTGGTGTAAAACAAAACAAAAATTACTTATCAAAAAAGTTCTATGAGTGTGGCTGTTATCGAGCCGGCCGGTGGGTAATCTTCATGTACTTAAAAATATTCACTTTTGTTCGTACTTTCAGTCTAAAAAGACAATATTTTTGTTGTTAAGAGTCTTTTTAGGAGACTTATTCTAAAAGAAAATTCTTCAAACATAACACAATTTTCTTCAATTATGTATATTTCCTTTGATTTGATGCTGAAGGATTTATTTATTTGAATGTCGAGAGCCCGTTTCGTGTGTCGAGACAATTAGTGAAGTTTAGTAGGTTGTCGTTATTGTCTTATTTGTTTTAATCTGTTATTTATAGAACTATTTGAAGATTATAAAACAATATTCTAATGAAATTATTTTAGTCATTAGAAGTTTTTATTCATAATTTACTTACTACTCTCTACTACGTCTCACTCTTAGTAAAACTCTAAAAATATTGAAAATTGATTTCTTAGTTTTCTTATTCCCAAATAATCTATTTTACTCTCATCTTTTATCAACAGTGGATAACTTTTAGTCGTGGCTTAGTAATTTATCAACCGCCTTTTACAGTCCACGGCTGAACATAGGCCTCTCCTTAGCAAGGAGGTTTTGATCTATCACCCTTGCCAGACGCGTAATAAATAATTAATAATATATAATAATAATATGAATAGCAATTATAAAAGAATTTTCACAGCTACACAGTTTCAAGTGAATAATCTTCTTTATCCGTCTGTTTATCATCGCCATAATTAACAGCCGTTAACAATTCAATGCTGCATACACTTGGACTTCTCCGTCTAAAGAAGATTTTGGTCTTCTATACTACACTAGTCATAGGTACAGAATTTGTGTCAAGTTTTGCTTTTCTTTGTACTACTGAGGGTCGTGGCTCGACTCTTACGTCATCCTCGGGTTGGATAGGGTGTGTGATCCTGTGAAACTTTTTATTCTGAATTCCTCATCACACAGAATTGTTCATGCATACAATTATTGACTTCTTGATTTAGCCATTTTTTTCCGATATGGATAGTAATCTATGTTTTTTTCAGTCTATAAACTATTTCTTAACTCGTGCCATTCTAATCAGTATACAATCAAACATCTAACTATAAAAAAAAAAACAAAATGCTATAGAATATTACTGTAGAGTCAAACACAAACGTTAGTAAATATATATAATACAAGAAGTGTAACAGACAATTGAGCAAGCTCAGAGTAAACAATTACTGAGGCGCAGGAATGTCCACAACTTCCACATATGTTTAATGAAATTGGCTTATTGTGACAGTATTAAAGTTGAGTTGATATCAAGTGAAGACTCCACTAAGGACTCTTTTATTGAAGAGTATCGAAGTTTGTGATGTGTGAAGAAGTAGACAGATTTTTATTAAATAATGAGTGATATAGACAAGAGCGTGTCTTACCAATAAGCCCAATAGCTTGCCAAGTGTTATCAACATATGAAACAATAAACATATCCTTACGTAAAAAAATTAATAATAATCATTTTGTCGTTTGACACACAAAGTCATCTAGTTTCAAACTAAGCATATGATGCTGCTATGATAACTAGACTGACTGATAGAATACTCACATACTTTTTTTGGAAATACATACATATTACACATAGAAAACACCCAAACTTCGGTACAAATTTTTGAAAATCATACAAACATTTGGTCCGAACTGGAGAACTCAAGCACAGCAGTCACATTCACTACCGCCGAGCCACAGAGGCAGTTAAAAATTGTTAAAAAAATAAAAAAACAAAATAGAATTATATTTTGAAAAATAGTTCAATGAAAAAGCTTTTAAAAAAAAAAGAAGCTCAGAAGCGTAGAAAGATTTAGTTTTCTTCATGTTAAAGATTGAGAAGCTTCTACATTTATTTAATTTACGAATAATTAAAACAGTTCCAGTGTTTCTATCATGTTATAACTATAAGTAGATACTACCTTCAAATAATTATATGCTTTATAGAAAAAGTATCATTTATTTGGTAAAATTATTTAATGGGACTGGCTATTGTGGAGACCCTTGGGGAGGTCTATGTCCAGCAGTGGAAGTCTTTTGGCTGATGATGATGATCAAAATTATTTTAAAGTGTTATATTTTCAATTAAAATATTTACAATTGAACATCCACATCTTACAAATTACGCCTAGGGTGGTTTACTGTGACGATCTTATGTCAACTAAAGTGCATTGCTATGCGACTCTGCCATAAATATTATAGATTAGCGTTTGTTTGCGGTTATTCGTACGCACGCGTACGAACGCGTACGTACGCGTACGCGGCGTATTTATATTGCGGTTGTAGTATTGCGGTTATAGATTAGAGTTTTTACGGCTTGCTGAATATTTGTAGAGTTCATTTAATGTTGTTGTAGATAGTGATAAAGACTGATTATTACAGAAGATATTCGGTTTATGTAACTATAAATTTATTAACATAGAATAATGAAACGTTAACGTATTGTCAATCTCGGTGGTATGTCGAAATTTTTAACAAAATAACATTCCCAAAGTTACATCATTAGCTTTGTAAAGATATGATTACAAAATGTTGGCATGACTGATTTCAAACTTTTGGAACAATGTCATAAATCTTACAAGTTTGATATTAAAAGACAAAAGCCGAAGTATAACGTAAGAAAACTGCCTCCTCTGAATGTTCAAAAGTTTAAGACAAGAAAAATTCTTATAACTATGAAATAATTTTAATTATCATTTGAATTTAGGTATCACCACCTCTATTCATCTCATGGGTGTTATAAGAAACGACTAAGGCAGTAAACTACGTATAAGAACATTCAAATGAAAAAAGGGAAACTTAAAAAAATACCAACCCGTCTGTCCATCGCAATTGGCCAAACCTCCTATCTAAGAAAAGCCCTATGCCCAGCAGTAAGTTGTTCAAGGCTTTATTATATAACATTATTTACTTACAAGGTTGATTTAACTTAATTAAGATGGCGGACACATTTTCCGAGAAGTTGCGGGAAATGTTTACGGCTACGGATGGTGTCAAGATCACCAGGCCTACCAAGTGCGCAGAGTTGCGCATTTCGGGCCTGGATGACTCTGTATCGACAGAGGATGTCCGTGTTGCAATTAGCGAGAAGACAGGCGGTGTGGGCGGCGGCTCTGACCGCCCAGAATAGGCCGCTCGGCTCGCCTCTGGCGCCCTCAGAGGATATTGGCGGTTAGAGCCATACGCGGTTATCGCACCGTATCGACGGAGGCGGCGTGCGCCTTGGCCGGAACTCCGCCGTGGGATCTGGAGGCGGAAGTCCTCGCCGAAGTTTATCGGCGGACGGCTGACTTCCGGGCGGATAGCGGCATACGGCCCCCGCCCGAAGAGATACACGAGTGGCGTGAGGCCGCTCGTCGAGCCACGATGGCTCGTTGGTCGTTCCGGTTGGAGACTCCTCGTGCTGGCTTTGCCCTCGTGGAGGCTCTCCAGCCGGTCATCGCCGAGTGGGCAGGGCGGCAGCACGGGACCCTTTCCTTCCGACTGATGCAGGTCCTTTCCGGGCACGGTTGCTTCGGGAAGTATCTGCACGGTCTGTATCGGTCGCCAGGAGGGAATTGAGTCCCACCTGTCACCACTGCGACTGCAGTGAGGACTCGGCTCAGCACACGCTAGTGGTTTGTTCCGCCTGGGCGGCGCAGCGTAGAGTCCTTACTGCAGTTATTGGAGGAGATCTCTCGCTACCGGCCGTCATACGCTCCATGGCCGGTAGCGACAGTTGTTTTACCGCGGTCGCAACCTTCTGCGAAGACGTAATTTCGCGGAAGGAGGCGGCGGAGAAGGCCCGGGAGGATGACGTCCACTCGGACCCAATTCGCCGCCGGCGAACCGGGCGGCGGAGGCGCGCGTACCAGCGCCTCATGCCGCCTTGAGTGTGGCCGCGGGTGGACGGGACGGGTTTTTCCCTCCATCCGCTACAATGGCCAGCCGCGAGGAGGCGACGTCTGCGTGTGCCGTACGTCGCCTAAAATAGAGAGTTTATCCGCGGATGGTGCCCGAAGTAGCGGGCAGGCGCTAGGAGGGATCTGGATGTCGTAATAGCAGCGGTTCCCGGATCCCTCCTATGTCAGGCGCAGAGTGGCACACCGTGTGGTTTTAGTCGGTCCGATTCCGACACACCACCCCACCGTAAACCCCGGTGGGGTGACGGCCAGAGGGGGTTTCCACACGTTTAAAAAAAAAAAAAAACATAATAAATTTTTAATTGTTATAAAACTGGAAATGATTCTCAGTTATATAAAGAATTTTGGTTTTCTTTGTTGAGTACATCTTCGTTAGTTGTAAACAAAAGTTTTATATTTCGTTGTATATTGTACAGATCATCAAACATCATCAACGGTCTTCAGCAGTCCACTACTAGACATAGGCCTCTCCTTAGCAAGGAAGTTTTGGCCTAATATACCACGCTGGCCAGACGGGTTGGTAGAGAGTTTATTTCAAGTTTTCTTTTTCATTGCAGTGATGTTTTCTTGTATGTTTTGTTCCCTTAGTTGCCTCTTACGACATCCATGGAAAAAAGAGGGCTGGTGACACTGTATATTCTTAATCCGTCAAAGGTAGTACACACAGCGGTACGATTTCGGAAAAAAAAATCAAAGAAAGTAAAAGTTGGTGGTGCAGTGGTGGCATGTGCTACAGATTTGCTGGAGACAGAAGTTTAGAAGTTACGTTGTTTTCTATATATGTAGTTACGAAAAAATTCTGTTAAGTTTGAGACTAGATGGCGTTATAGGTTAGATGTCCGAAATATATATATATGTATTCATATATACATATTTACTGGTCGTTTTAAATTTAATATTCTCTTTTATATTGTATTGGTAACCTAAGTCTCGTCACCTCCTTCTTCAATAGCAATAAATTGCCAAATATATCTAGTACTCAGTTTAACCTAATGATTTTGTTATGCTAACAGAGAATATAAGAATATAAAGACATTTTTATTTCTTAAATAAATTTAATAACTTGGCCAGTTTATCTCATCTTTAAAAATATATTAAAAGCTTTGAATGACTTGGTATACAATGGCCTTTTGTTCCTTAAAACTTTTAGTTTAGTACTAAACGAAGCCATAAAGGGTTGAAAAACTTTCTGAATACTAGCTACACTTGGTAGGGATACTAAAATAACTCATATAACATGTTGAGTGTTGTAATACACCGATATATTATCTCTGTAAAGCATAATGTAAGAACACGCTAAAGTACGCATAAGTTATGAGCTAAGCTTGGTTCTGAGCTTATCTTTCTGTACCACTCTCTAAAGAAATGAATACAGAAAAATCATTGAAGAAATAGTTGGATAAATATCAAAATGTGAAGTTTCATACACAATTAGTAATTTCTGTACTGGAATAAGTGGTCAAACTAAACATAATATGTGCATATGTAAATTTTGTTTAAACTTCTTAATTTATCGTTAATATGTTTTGAAAAATAACATATAATTAATGTTGAATCAATCACACCTCTATACCATACTCTTACCCATAGTCCAAAATTGTTGAAAAATCTCGTTATACTCAAGTCCCGATATTAAATTTGATCATTTTTTGTAAATATATTTTTCGGCAAAAGAAACAGGTAAATAAACATGGAATATTGTTTGTAATATGAATGAGAGTAATAAAACAGAGGTCTTCTACTTCAGAATGATAGAAACTATCACTTAACGTGTCTAAATATTTCAATTTGTCAGTGTGGTGAACACTGGCACTTATGTGGAGTGTTGTTTTTGGCACAAAGGAAAACAAAATCAAAGTACGTACATAAAAACGGAATTTATTTTTCAAAGTTATTATATATATTATATTGTATTTGTAATATTTATTTAATTATTGTAACTTTTTTCTTTCGGCCGGTTTCAGGCGTCCAACTCTGAGGGGGACCCGGGCCATGGTTTTTCAGGTCCCTTCCAGGATCAACACCATGCCTCGTCAGACCGTCTAGTTGCTATAATTATAGCTGCGGCCCGATCACGTTTTTGCGGCCAGACCGCATTGCTGTCGCCGACCGCAGCGATTTATTCACCGTCAGGGGTCTCTATTCTTTGGCAGTTTGCGGTCCTGTCGGTAGCTACTAACGCTGCCGATGTCAAGAATTTTTTTATGAGCCTGCCAAAGCTCAACTTATTATTGTGACAAACTCTGCATAATTTGAAACTAGACAGCGTTTTGTGTTAAATATCCAAAATATTTATTACTTTATTTATAATTCTTTTAAATTTATATCTCCTACTTTCCTTTAATTGAGTCGATGACTATATCGTAAATAAATATAATACTAAAGTCCACTTCATTAACACTAATATCGCGAAACATTTCGGAAAATACAATTAACATAGCTTTTTATTAATACTACGAATTGCAATCAAATATACAGTGAAATATATTGTTCAATTGAGTAGCGTAAAACCGTGACGTCACTTTTTTGTATTTAGTACATTTTTCATACAAAATTGTCGGTTTGACAGATGATGAAAAGTAACTAATTTGACTAAGGTGTCATCTAGCCTATGAGAATATATGCTGTGTTGAGTAAGACTTAGCAAACATTTATGGACACAGACACAAAGAACATCACACAAAGTGCTACCTCATGTGAACAATGAAGGTACAACTCACATGTTAGAAAACGGCGAGGAGGTCGTTTAAACTACTAAGTTATCGTTTCACAGACAAAGAAAAACATAAACCAAATTCTTTAGAAGAAACCGAGATTGGCAGTCAATAATACTATTCAAAGGTTCAACTAAATCAATTTAGCTAGGTAGTAGAGCCACGCTGATTTCAGCACAAGTGGGCCGGCTTGACCGGGGCAGTACTGGGTAGTCCTGCGCGGTCAAGCCGGCCCCACAGAAAACCAACCTAAAGCGCCAGCATCCGTGTTGCTGTGTTTCGTTGGTGAGTGTGAGACCGGGGGCCCATTGATGCAGGGGTGACAGTTATCGTGGTAACTGTGTAAGTCTTACACTGTCACGATAACTGTCACGCCTTTTACGTCCCCAAGCGTGGTGTGAAAAAGTATCTCACGTGACCGCCATAATGTGGGTCACCATACTGCATTATCTGCATTTGCAATGAGTATGGTTGCCACAACTCTTGGATTCTGTTCGTGCTTTCCATCAGGCAGAGTAGAGTCACTTTGGCAGGCTATTAATATAAAGAGAAAAGAAAAAAATAATAATATAGAATTATAAGTCAAGTCCATACAAAATACAATTTATTTATTAAGATCTCAATGATTAAATAAACTATTTCTTGCAAATGGCGTAGTGATATACTACTAAATTGAAAAAAAATTGGACTCAAAGTTTTTAGGAATACATTATAAAACAACACTAAATGGAATTTTAGAGTTTAATTAATACTGAATTAGTAAAATGGTGAATAAATTAAGTTATTGCAGGGCAGCATAGCCTATTAAGTGACCACTTTTGATTTTTAGTTAACACAAAATTAGTGGTGGGTTCAAATGAGTTATCACGCTATTGACAGCTGTCATCATCAACAGCTTTTAACAGTCTAATGCTGAACATAGGTTTCATATTACGCTGACCAGACAGATTGGCAAAGAGTTTGTTTCAAGTTTTCCTTCTCTTTGCAGTGATGTTGTCTTGCATATGTCATTCCCTTAGTCGCCAGGGTAGTAGTAGGAGTTGTGACACTCTGTATTCTTAATCCGTCACCTCTTATTAAATTTAAAATACTTTGAAAAGAGTTCAGGATATCTAATTTCATTATTTGCATATTTTCAAAATCATTTTAATTGAAGTGCATGGTAGTGTACCCTTCTAATGTTTCCAGAAAAGGATATCCCTGGTACCCCGACGGGTGCCGAGCTATCTGTGGCTTGTAGATGAAAATGTATGTTTTCATTGATAAGTTCAATATTTAAATAGTATCTAATATTTATAATAGTAATTTAATAGTCGAGACAATAACTTTTATACCGATTTTAATTGTGAATACAACTTTTCCATTTTTTTTTTGTGCAGAAGTCCCCACGGATTTCACCGAAAGGTGGTTATGTCGGACTCGAACCGACCAAAAACCGCACGCCGTCTTAGGAACCAGTAGCCAAGGAACCAGGTGCACCCTAGTAAGGAAATCCCTGAAACCCCGACGTACCCGGCCCACCTACGGCTTGTAGATAGTCCCCCCCCCTCGTGTGTAAACTTCCCTTTTCTTCCTGCCCTCAAAAAGGTGAGCGCGGCCCATAGCGCTCGCATCGCCACCTAACAACTGGGAGAAACTGAAATTCTATTCTGTGGCATGTGTGTATAGTATTACCTTTTGATCGCACAATGTACCCATACTTAACATAATAATACACCAGTACGTAAAAGTTTAGAAGTTAGTAGATAGGATTGTAATATACACTTTCACAATTTTGTTCACTCGAGGTTTCCTTCGTTCAACTTGAACTTGTCTCTTTGAACATCAAAGTAATTTTACCTTAGCACTTTCTGATATTATAAGGTAAGAGGAGGCAGCTCGAAAACCACTGATTCTTCAGAAAATTTCCGATCATTTTACAATTAAATTAGGAGACCGAATCCCACCGCTGTCGAGCTTACTTCGTTGTGAAAAGATTACTAAAATTGACGCGCTGGTCTGAATATTGATTATTTATTTATTCCAGAGTTAAAACCGTCATATTTACTCTTTTCAAAATATATTAAAGTGTGCTTGACTTTTTTGATTAAGATATTTTTTTCATAAAATTAGTAAAGAAACGTAATAATGAAAGCCATAAAGAATATTTGTAATAATATTGTTATAATTGAATTAATGAGTCTATTATAGTCCATTCTAGGGCAGAGGTCTTTCGTCGATAGGACCACTAGCCGCCAGAGAGTGGGGACCTCTGATTGTGGATTAGTTGTTGCGGTAGGGGATGGGATTGTAGACTATAATAGCTGTTAGCCTCCACGCCTGAATTGAGGAGGAGAAACGTTTAGCTATCGGGATAGGACCTTTTAAGACGTGGCTTCGATTTTAGGAGGACCATGACTTGATCTGACTATGGCATGATCTGACCATGACATGATCTGATCATGACATGATCTGACCATGACATGATCTGACCATAACATGTTCTGACTATGACTTGATCTAACCCTGACCATGAGGAGGCTGCTAAAGGTCGGTTGTCGGAGTTTTTAGTAGGAACACCACATAATCCTGACTCCTGTTCCCCAAGGAGCAGCAGATTCGAAGGGATTTTACACCCCATCAACAAAAAAAAGGACATAAGCCTCTCTCAACACCATGACAATCACTCATTCGCCATTAGTGACCAAATTCGTAACGTTTTGTTTCCTAATAATTGTTATTATAATATTGTTTGTCTGTTTTTAAAATTAATCTATGTATGTATTTACAAAAAAAAGATATAAGTATTCTATTAGTCGGTCTAGTTATCATAGTACAAACTCAGCTTAGTTTCAAACTAGATGGCGTTGTGTAACACATTAAGTATTAAGAAACAGACACTTCAGACAAGAACAAGAACATTGAGTGGGCACAATGACCCTAATAGGTCACACGTCTGCTCCTTTGCTCTCTAATTATAAAATAACATATTACGTACTATGTACATACATCATCTATCTATAGTATAGCTTATATAATAATAATAAATAATTAAAATAATCTTTATTTGAAACAAGAAACCAATGTACAAATTCACTAGTGTACGAAAATAACCACATTAGTGATAAACTGTGTCGTGGTTATTAGCGCCCACCTTCAGAAAAGTATAGGCATTAGCGTTCCACATTAATAAAAGTAAATTGATCATCATTTGGGTGAGTTATATAATACAAAAAGAAACAATAAGATAAAAAATAAGTGTGTATGTAAGTATGTATGTATGTATGTGCGTGCGTGTGCGTGTGCATTTGCATGCGCGTGTGTGTATGTATGTTTATTCATGTGTGTGTGTGTGTGTGTGTGCGTGTGCCGGTGCGAGTACGTGTTTGTTGTGATATATGATATGTCTGATATGATATATATACTGCTATTTTGACTGCCTCGTTGGTCTAGCGATCAACGTATGCGACTGCCGATTTAGAGGTCTTGGGATAGATTTCCTTGTCAGGTAAAAGGTGTCATTGACTTTTTCTGATTATAGGAATACTTAATAGCAACCCGGCATTTCGAACTGAGTTTTTAACTCCCGTGATTCGGAAAGCACGTAAAACCGTCGGTACTGCACCTGATTTCTTCCTGGTCGTGTGGAATAGCCGTCACGTTGGATTGTCAGAGTGAGAGAGCAAAGAGAGCACCTGTGTTTGCGCACTAGTGTACTATAATATCTCCTGTGTCTCTCGCGGCTGGTCATCGTTAAGTACTTCATCATTACCTAATCTTTATTGGTCTATTAATGTACCTATCACTAACACGTATTGACAGGTATTACGTCACCGACAAAATGAGGTACATACATTTAATAAACTCTACATGAATATAAATCTAAAAGTAACAATAATATTTTCGGACATTTCACACAATTTCTGATGTGCTCTTTGTAGAAATTAATACTAATGCCAATTTAATGTGCCGAGTCTTGTGACACATATAACAGTGTCCACGTAGAGGAGTGATACAACTTCTTAACCATGCTCAACTGTTAAATTTTATTATAGTGAGAAGTTATTTTAGTCTTCTATATACAATACTTTCTATGTAACTATAAAATAGTCTCTCAAATATATATTGATCGTGACGATATTCTTAAGTATACAAAGTGTCACCATTCCTATTCATCCCGTAGATGTTGTAAAAGCTGTTGATGAAGGCAAACTACGTAGAATAAAAGCTTTGCAAAGAAAAGAAAAACTAGACACAGATGCTATGCGCCTTCATAGCGTATGTGTCCAGTTTTTCTTTTGCGCCGTACCATAGTGCTTTCCAGCAATAAATTATCAAAAGCTATTCGAAATGATCTCAAAGTTTTAATGATTGAACACCTGTAACTGGGGCCACGTTTTGTGGTGCGGTATCTTCTAATTCTGGTGCAACAACCTTTGGATAACAGATTATGTAACAGCAAAATCATTAAGGATGAGAGTAGGTTGTTCATTTCGTAACTTTATCACTGTCGCAAATCTGTTTTCCATAAGGACGTGATACGATTATCCTATTCTCTCTATTCGATTCCAAAAAAATCAAATCTAGAAACATTGTATGGATTGTATGTTAGAGCCTTATTTTTGTTCTTTATATTAAAATAAATACGATAAAACTCAAAGTAGTAATGACCCTTCAACTTTTAATGTTTTGAACAAGGTATGAGATCTTACAGATATTTGCATGAGCGACGGTTACAAAGCACGCAACGTCTAACGAGAAATGATAAAAACTGCAGAAGTAATAAAGGTATTATGATAAAAAAATTAAATAAATCTGTAGAAGGTAAGTGCTAGCTTTGATTGACTATTCAAATCACAGTTTTCATTAATATTTCTGACATATTTTTAACGATTATAACACGATAAGAAGACCCTTTATTTATAAGCTCCAACATTAACAAATTTTGTAATCGCACGAAACAAGATATTAAATTCTATTTTGAATAAACCATTATCAACTCTCATTACATAATCATTATATTATATATAGTATATTATAATATACGAAAACTACAACTATTCAATTTAATAAACAGAATATTAATGATACCTATCAATTGCTTTATAATTTTATACCTTATAATTTGACTTTACTTATAAATAGATTGCTGAAGTAACTAAAAGAGTGATAACAGAAAAAGTATCTAGACTTTAGCGTAGATTTTTGGCAAAAAATATAACTGAAATTGTCTTAGTAGGGTCCTGATTAGGAGAGTTTTTAATATCAAAATACGTAATATTATATACACTAATTAGACATTTTTACTATGTTCTTTTTTGTGTTTATTCAAAATTAAATAACAACACTTTTTACCACAGAGAAAACGGTGTTAGGTGTTCAAGGCTAACTAACGATAATAGAAAACATTTTGATTGAAAACGTCTTCGGCTATTGTCCGAGTTCACTGTCTTCAGTATATTTCTATTTACAACATTATAAATATTCTATTATTTCTATAAATACTCGTATAGCCCTACATTTTTCTGTGTAATGATTACAAATATTGTAACGCACGAGTAGTTTTCGGTCGCCATAATCCATTTATGATCGATTATCAATGTGTGGGTTCATGAAATCGGTAAAGTAGGGTTACTTTAGTAAGAAATAAATTAGAGCTGACACTCGGGCTTGTACACATATGTAGTATATCGTAAACAAATATAGTAAGAAAATGAAATACGATTTTATTTAAACGTATCCAAACAATTGTTTGTAGTATGATATAAGAGAAGTGTATTAAATGCGTTTTTACACCATTTTCTGTTTTCACTTTTTAAATAAACAACATTGTCTAGAAAATTTACTTTAAGTTGTGAATGTTGATAAGAGGATACCTCAAAGTATGACGAAGTACTCATAACTTTTGAGTAAGCTAAATAGTTTTATGGCAAGTAAGTCTCGCTGTATAACAAAAACTATGTGTATGTGTGAAAATCTAGAAAGTTTATTAACGGCTTTGTCTATGAGTCATAAACAGGAAAAAGGTAAATTTTATAGTCGTGTCAGAAAATTCTTAATCAAGGTTATAGCTAAGTATCTAATAATTTACCGTCGAATTACCAAATTTGCCTTCTTACCAAATTCTATAGATAGAAGTAAATATCTACAGGACAACTCGTGCTGGCTTTGGAAGTCACCGTTTCAGAATGGTAGACATGCGCTCCCGAACTAAGCGATTCGCTTCCTTCCTGTGCAAATCAGTTGAAGCCTGGAATTCGTTATCAGCGCACGCGTTTCCTTCCCACTACGATCTCGTGTCCTTTAAGCGTGGCGTGAAAAGTCATCTCACTAGACCGCCATAGCGTGTGTCGCCATACTGCACTGTCTACAATCGCAGTGAGCACGGTGACCACCGCTCTTAGATGCTATTCATGCTTTCCATCAGGCAGAATAGAGCCACTTTGGTAGGTTGCTATAATTAAAAAAACTCTAACGTCCGAATAAAAGGCCTTTTTGTTATTATAGCATTTTATACTTATAACGCACTGCTAAATACTTCAATTAGTAGAATACATATGAACAAAAAAAGTAATTTTCAAACACGTTTCGTCTATTGTCTATGTCTAACTTTAATCAGTATAACCTGGGGCATATACATATCTTAGTGACAGTTCTGTAAACTTTTCTAATACCTGTCACATGCAAACGATAATCAATTAAAACTTTTAACATATTGAAATACTTTATGTTATATTATAATACAATGACTGATATAAATTGATTTACGAGTTGTTATGCGCCGACAAAGGACAGCAAACTAGAATGGAGCAACGAGATTTTGACAAAGGAAAAACAGTTTTATTCATCAGTTCATTTGAATCCATATGTCTATATTTTTATTTCATTGCATCACATACATGTAACTGTACATACAAAAAAAAAACCAAAAGAAGATATTTAAATTGTTATTTAAAGATAATTTAAAGTATTTTTGTAATCTTACTTTTAATGTGTGAGAAATAAAAGTCTTTTTATTATTATTTTATTATTACATACATGTAATAATAATCAACACTACGTGTTTTTGTTATTTTAACCCCCGACGCAAAAAAAGGGGTGTTAAAAATTTGACGTGTGTGTGTGTGTGTGTGTGTGTGTAATTCTGTCTGTGGTATCATAGCTTCCAAACAGGTGAATCGATTTGGATAACTGCAGTAAATAGCAAGTCAACAGCAACTTTAGTATGTCTAAGTATGAGGGGCGAGAGGGTAGGCAGTCCCTTCCCGCGACCCCCGACGTATCGAGGATACCTGAATAAAAATTTTACTAATTTAGACTATAAGGACTAACACGTATTTATTGTTTACTTTTGAAAAGTATTATATTGTGTCGGGGTTTTTTTAATTTTATGTATTTTATACAAGACTGAGTTCAAGAACAGATGCAAATTCATCATCTTGCTCATAACATCTTGCTTGTTTTACTCTATGAAAGTTGAGTCAGATCAGAAGAAGCTATCGAAACTTTTGGAGGCAGATGTAACGTGTGATATTCTTGAGACTTTTGTTTGGTGTCTTTAATAGTTGGCTGCCTATTTCATTAGAATGGTAGTTCAAATGGGACGATAGAAGACAGTAAATCAGGGCGAAGAATGAAGGCGAGAGAGCGACAGCTTATGCTACGAAACCTGTAGCATAAGCCGTCACGACATCTAAGACTTTCAGTAGGATACAATACGAATGTTTCTATCTAAATTTATTTGTTATAATCATACTAATTTTGACTCGTGATATATGTAGCTGTTGGCCTTGATCTTGAAAATTATCCACAGCAGCAATTAATGTGTATGAAACACAAACTTCCAACGCATCGAAGACCTTAATTATCTCGTCCCCTTGTTTAGCGCGTTTAGCGTTGTATGATGATTTAGAATTGTGTATTTCTAAGTTAAAAAATTCTAGATTGAAATATGAAGTTGACACACAGGCATTGTTATTTAAAATTAATAACCTTAAAGACTCCTTAGACATACTAAATAACAAGTATGATATCTCTCGGAAGGAGATTCAGGAGTATTCCAAGGCTTTGGATGATCTTTTAAAACTATCATCAAATAATACAGAGCGCTTTGACTCATTGGTAAATAATCATTTATGTGAATGTGCTCGCTCACACAATCATCCAAAGCCAGAGAGTACGTTTCTTTTTAGTACGCCTGAATGTGACACCTTACATACCAATAAGAGAACAAAGCAGTCATTGGGTGCATCATTTCATGTACAAAGTACATTAAATGATGCACCACCACCACAAAAATCTATTATGTTCAGCGATGACATTGGAAAAAACATGGGCTCTAAATTAAGATCTAATCTTACTGGTCAGTCTGTTTTAAATATTTGCCTACCAGCTGCACCCTTTGATGTTATTATGCAAAGGATTGTAAATTATGATTTCACTGATTGCAATAATCTTATAATTTTAACAGGGAACAGGGGTAATGTTAACAAAAAAGCTTTAATTAAATATTGTGAGTCTCTGTTAGCTTTAAGTGTTAATAAAATTATATTGTTTACATTCCCCTACTCTAAAATGTTGCCAGATGTAGAAAATAGACTTAGGTATAAGCTTAATGTTACACTGCATACCATATGCACTTACAATGACAAATTTCATCTGATAGATACTAACTGTGTTAGTAAGTCTTTTTATCAGACAAAGGGTAAGCATTACCTCACTCCTAGTTTTACTAGACAGATAGCGTCTTCGCTATCCTTTTTTTTACAAACTTTGACCAAAGATTTGACTACAAGACCTGCTTCTATTGAGCAGTCTTGTTCTAATGACATTCTTATTGACATTTCCAATAATTTAAATTGAATTGTGAGACAATAGAGGTAGCAACCTCTAGCTCCAATTTTTTAAACTCACCTTTAATTAAGTTGGCAGTACAGTCAAATGAACACTTTAACACATGCTACACAAAATATCAACAAAATAATAATTTAAATAAATGTAATGTAATTAATCTGGTTCATCAAAACATTTGTTGCTTGACGGAGGGCAAGCAACTTGAGCTGGAATTATTCATGAATTCAGAGAATGTTAATATTATGTGTATTACTGAGCATTGGTTAAAGGGGCATCAACTCATGTTTAATTTCAGCAACCACCAAGTTGGAAGTTCATTCTGTAGAGTCAACACAATACATGGTGGGTCGCTTATTCTATTACATAAAAACCTTAAGTTTAAGGAACGGAAAGATATTGTGTCCCTCTCTATAGAATGTTCTATAGAATTCGCATGTGTGCAATTAGAGCAATTCATTGTTATAAGTGTATATAAACCTCCCTCCGCGGATTTGAAACTATTTTTAGAAATAATGGATGAAGCCCTAAGCAAACTTGCCATCTCAGGTAAGAGCGTACTAGTCTGTGGTGACTTTAATATTAACATTCTTGATAAATCAAATTCCACCCTTAAAGTTCTTAGTCTTTTTAAGTCCCACAACTTGCTAAATTTGTTTATGGAGCCTACTAGAATAACCGCTACTACATCTACTTGCCTGGACAACATCTATACAGATATTGTTCCTAGACATAAATCTATTATTAATAAGTTAGATTCTGATCACTCTGGTCAGTTAGTTAGTTTTGTAAGCAAAAAGAAAACAGTGCTTAAAAAAAAAATTACTCTTGTACCAGTAACAGTTGATCGCCTGGAACGTATGAGAATTAACTTAATTAATAATTTACCTTCCTTAAATAACAAATTAGACCCTAATGCACTATATTGTTCCTTTTTTAATTCGTTCCTTAGTCTATTTAATTCAATATTTACCTCCAAGACGGTTACTGTTACTGATTGTCCTATATTCAGTAACTGGGCAACAGTAGGAATTTATAGGAGTAGGGAAACATTGTATAGGCTGTATCATGAAAGACAATATAATACTAGTGAGGACTTTAAGCAATATGTACAATGCTATTCAAAGATTTTTAAAAGTGTCTGTAAATTAGCCAAATCTTTGTTTATTAAGTCTAAAATCAGAAACAGTAGTAATAAAATTAAAGCAACTTGGAAAGTTATTAATGCTGAGACTGGGAGAAGTGGAACAAAGGAGTCTGATTTTAAATTAAATTTTGATGGTCACATTACCAAGAATGACATGGAAGTGGCCAACACATTTGAAAAATTTTTTTCCACTTTCCCAGTCGCACTTACAGGTAATTTAGGCTCTTCCACCTCCACTGCAGAATCATTGATCAGAGAAAATGTACCAGAATTTTTTAATAATTTTACTTTTCAGTATATAAATGAACTTAATGTTTTAGCTGCCTTCAAATCTATTAATATAAAAAAGACAGCTGATCTTTGGGGAATTTCTGTAAGTGTCGTTCACTCAATAATTGACATTATTGTACCTGACTTAGTTATTATATTTAATAGATGTATAGATTATGGTGTGTTTCCTGACCTGATGAAGTATAGCAAGATAACTCCTTTGTTTAAATCAGGTAGTCCATTAGACCCCACAAATTTTAGACCAATTTCGGTCCTACCAACATTTAGTAAAGTTTTTGAAAAGCTGATACTTACTCAGTTGCTTAATTATTTTAATGAAAATCAATTGCTGCATACTAAACAATTTGGTTTCACTCATGGTCGGTCAACATGTGATGCTGGGGTTAAATTATTAGAGTATATATTTGAGGCTTGGGAGGAGTCACGTGACGCCTACGGGGTGTTTTGTGACTTATCTAAAGCATTTGATTGTGTGCAGCATGAAACACTTGTCAGGAAATTACACCACTATGGAATAAGAGGCAGTGCTTTGGATCTTCTTACTTCTTATTTGAGTGATAGGATTCAAAGAGTAGATGTTAATGGTAAATTATCCCAGGGATCAGCTGTGGCGGTGGGGGTGCCCCAGGGGTCTATTCTGGGTCCATTTCTGTTCCTTGTGTACATCAACGACTTGCCTCATCTTGTGAGGGATAACCATGAGATAGTGTTGTTTGCAGATGACACATCCTTAGTATTTAAAGTTAACAGACAGCAATCGGTAATTGATGATGTAAACAATGCTCTCTCTAAAATGGTACTTTGGTTTTGCGCTAATAACTTGTTATTAAACAGGAGTAAAACCAAATGTGTTAAATTTTATACTAGGAATGTTAAACAAGTAAAAACTAGTGTTTTGATGAACGGGGAGGAACTGGAATTGACAGACAAGGCTGTCTTCCTAGGTATAACTTTAGATTCACGGTTACAATGGGGCCCACATATAGAAACGTTATCTGGTAGACTTAGTTCTGCAGCTTATGCTGTGAGAAAGATTCGTCAATTGACGGATGTTGATACTGCGCGATTAGTCTATTTCAGTTACTTTCACAGCATTATGTCCTATGGTTTATTGCTTTGGGGCAGTGCCTCTGATATTGATTCAATCTTTGTGCTCCAGAAACGAGCTATTAGGGCTATCTATAAGATGGGCCCGCGTGAGTCACTAAGAAACAGATTCAAAGAAATTAACATTCTCACACTACACTCACAATACATTTACGAGAATCTTTTGTATGTGCATAAAAATCTGTGTAAATTTAAGAAAAATAGTGATCTCCATCAATTTAATTTAAGAAATAAAAATAAACTTGCCTTGCACACTACTAGGCTCCATAAAATATCGAATTCGTTTGTGGGTCAATGTATACAATTTTATAACAAATTACCAAACAACATAGTATTATTATCTATTAGTAAATTTAAGAAATTTGTTAAGCTGAGGTTGTCCAAAAAGGCTTATTACTCAGTTTCAGACTATGTCACAGATTTAGATGTTTGGAAATGAATTGCTCTTTTTTTAAGACCTATGATTGTGAATGTAACTGCTAGTTTAATATTTAAAAGATTTTGAGTTAAAAGAGTGGTGGTGAGTTTCTTTCCTGAGTTCTTTTCTCACCACTCTACCATGAACAATCTGCGAACCCAGCTAGCTGTAATTTTAATCGACAGATTGTTCATCTTTCATCTTTTATTGTTTTTTTTATGACGTTCATAAGTGTCTTTTGTGACCTAAATGAATAAATGAATTTGACTTTGACTTTGACTTTGACTTTGACTAAAGCCTGTAAAGCAACATTTATATTGATATTATCACGAGCTATGTAAATTGTGGACCGTTAAGGGAAATTTTGATCATTTGATTATACCACTGTTTCCTATAAGATAAATTATGTTTAATTTAAAACCAAAATATTGTATGAATGAAGTTTTCTATTTATCTCAATATTAATCTTTATAATGCAGTGAAATATTTCTGAAAACGGATTTAATGTGTAAACTGCCATCACATGGCTTATTAAAAGAATGGTTGATAATCCTGAGGTGAGTCTTTAGAGCACACAGAGAGCAAATGATTGATCAAGGTCATTGGTTCTATGTCTAAGTGCCATTCATTTATAATATGATGACGATGATGGCAAGATATAATGGTGATGAACTTAAAAAATGTAACAGGTCTTTTTATTTATTAGATTACATTTAATAATTTAAATATCCAGTGTTATTCTTTGTCAGATCTACGAAAAATATGTAGCATAAAAGTGCTACAAATTATTCGTAGATTTCGTAGATTTTCTTACCATAGCTATACTGTTCAAATATAAAATACTAAATCATTATAGATTACGTAGAAAAGAAAATTATATACATACATGTTAAGCATAAACTTTATTTTTCTTTTACAGTTAAATTATTGCTTCTCTCGATATACTTAATATATAAATTAAACACCTTAATGGATTGTTTTTGTTTATGCTATGTTATGATGTATTTTTGAATAATGTGAAATAGAGCCTTCGCTCGGTTCCGGGCGTGGGGAAATTAACATTAATTTTACACGCATATTTTGACACCATGCGCGATATTTCATCAGTTAACAAAGGATCATGTTTCTTTACTTTAGTTGGAAAAAGAAAAAATAATAAAAGAAAAATAGAAAAAATGTTCTTAAAAGGAATCATTTCAGAATTTAACCTAGTTTTATATGTTAAAAACAAATTGTTTTTGAATAAACCGAATAAATGAATGAACGTTTGTTGTACATTTTCTAATACCTGTCGTTTACATGTAAACGGTCATCAATTAAAACTTTTAATATGTTGAAATACTATATGTTATATTCCAATACAATGACTAATATAAATTGATTTTCGAGTTGGTATGCGCCGACAAAAAACAGCAAACTAGAATGAAGCAACGAGATTTTCTCAAAGAAAAAACAATTTTTTTTACCAGTTTGCTTATTTGAATTCATATGCATGTATATGTTTATTTTATTCCATCGTATATATGTTATAATAATCAACATTATGTTTTTTTTGTATTTTATGTATTTTATACAAGACTGAGTTCAAGAATAGATTAAAATTTCCATGAGATGCTAGTTTTGTATGTTAAAAACAAATCGTTTTTGAAAGAAGTAATTCGCACATTTATTTCAAAATATTATTTCATATAAGCTATTTCTTAAATTTTAAGAGCCTGCGTAAATGACTTTGCTTGATGGAAAGCATAAATAGAATCCAAGAATTGTGATCACCATACTTGTTGGGAATGTATACAATGTAGCATGGCGAGCACACTATGTCGGCCTAGTGAGAGGTTGTGTCACGCCCCGCTTGTGGATGTAAAAGGCATGATAGTCGTCGAGGCAGAATAAAGTTCCGCACACTTACCACGATAACAGTCACCCCTACATAAATGGAAAATATCATTGTAAAATATAAGGGCTGATTTTACTTATTTTACTAGAAAAATCAATGCATCTGGTTACAGACAGTTATAGTTATTAAATAAATGTTATTCCTATTATTGAATAGTTCTTCAAATAAACGTACTAAATGTGTTTTTGAAAGCATTCACGGCTGTGAAACATAAACCCTGAAATAAATACTTTTACAGACGTGAGAAATAGCGGTCTCTTAGGAGACATGACTAGACTAGATTGTTATATATTTCTTATCCTAGCTACGGCTAATAAAACTATCTAATACTAAACCTTTGTCTTTTAATATTTAAACAACTATAAACAAGGCGGTAATGCAATCTTCTGAAATTGAGTTTAATATTTTATTTTAAATACTATGAAATAAGACCAGGTTTATTGAAGTAGAAAATAGCAATTGGGATGAGGATCAATGTATAGCTATAGTCGGGGAATTGTGGTCCGCACGCTACGCTTACTGAGAGAGTGATAGATGGGTGACCAGTTGACCCAGGCCTTTTATTTATAAAGAAAATTGCCAGTGGTATTTAAAATGAGAATGTTGAATCAGAATGATTTGTAATTCATTCGCTAACCTTTTTACCCGTGTACGGATCTTGTATGTGTGTATGCGTATAATATTTTTATTTCCAAACTGTGGCACGCATTCATATAGTTAACATATGGTTAAATTCGTCTTGGCAACGTGAGTGTTTTTAAATAGGTGTCAAGAAAAAAATTAATATGATGACTGTGGGATGTAATACTTTAATTTAATATTTTTTTTTTACTGCAATATGGGTACAACACTAAAGGGCTCTTGACGAGAATTTTAAAATGATAATTCATGATCATATGTATATGTACACATGTATTCATAAATATACACCTAAATATTATATTTTATTTTTTTAAAGACAACGCTCGCAGTATGAATAAATCTTGTGTCGCAGGGGAATTTACAAACATACATGAAATGGATACAGCTAGCACCTAGGCTCAGAACAATAATTTGTGAATCACAGAAAGTGTTGTCCCATGTGGAGTTTAAACCCAGAACACTCAACACAGCAGAGAGCGGTGGGACAACTGCTTAAACCACTAGGCCAATCGTGCAGTAATGTACACCCGACATGTGTTAGACATTCACATGATGACAATTCTTTTCAAGAATTAGGCTCTTTATGGAATGTGTAAGAAACGTGTCTAAAAGTGTAAATAAATGGAAATGAAAAATATATTTAAAAATTAAAAACTTAACTGCGTCAAAAATAACTAATAATAACTATCTTGACCGGAGGCCCACTGATGTAGGGGTGACAGTTATCGTGATGCCACGATGACTGTCATGCCTTTTACGTCCCCAAGCATGGCGTGAAAAAGCATCTTACTAGGCTGCTATAGTATCAGCCTTCCAAGACCAAACCACGGCGTCCAATGCAACGATCACCAGTTGCACGCGGAAGGTGGTACACGCGACCTCATGCTACTGGCGCGGCTAATGTGGTCCCTGGCACCGGGAGTGTAGCTCGACGGCTACGAGAGGGGCGACGGGATTGCCATCAGATGCTTCGCGTAAGGGAAGCTACTGGTGGCAATCAATGCCGAACACCGGCAACCGCGCGGCCCGACCCGCAGACACCGAGTTATCGGGAGCGGGGGCCTGTACCTAGCTAGGAGAGAGGCCAAGAGGAGAAAACCTCTATAAAAATCATAAAGGTAGGATGGCCTGGGCGACATGCCAAAAGTTATTCTCCACATGTCCCTCTGTTACGCAGAGGGCAGGTGTGAGGGTTACGTCGGAAGTCGACGTCTCATGGGGCGACGGGATTACTGTTGGAAGTTCTGCAAGGAATAACTGATGGTGATCACTACTGAACACCGGCAACCGACCGGCCCAACCCGTAAACGCTGAGCAATCGGGAACGGGGGTCTTCTCGAACGGGGAGGAGGGTAGAGAAGACCACGAGGAAAAAAACCTCTTTAAAAAATTACCCCTAACCCAAGCTGAGGAAGCCCGGTGAAGAGGTTAACGGCTGGGGGGGGTATCCCAGCCGCTAGGGCAACACCACGTTAGCTCACGTATAAGAGCAAAACCTAAAATGGACGTGACTCATAAAAACAAACTACCCCAGGAGGGTACCGACCGCGCCGCGGTCGGAGAATCCCTCGGCACTTCAGCTTCAACCTCGGCGGTTGACACTGGAGTGTTCTGCCCATCGTATTCTGGGGGGGCACAGTTACGTGCACAGCGGTGTCAGAGTCCGGGCACATTAACCGGAGCGCACACTTCAAGTTTTGTGCGACCTAAAACGCCGAGTTCGGCGTCTTCTCTCGCCCAGTCCGGCGCACATAGAAATGACCAAGCCAGTAGATATGTGCCAACCATAGAATCTATGGAAGGGCACAATATCGAGTCGCAACGTGGGGATTCAGGACATAGCGACGCTTCGTCGTTTTTCTCCGTCTCCTCGCGATCGACCCAAGCCCGCAAGCGAAAACCAAAGGCACCAGCGGAGGAAAACTGGCCCACTAAGGTTGCAAGGCCAAGGAAGGGTGCAGCAAGGGGCAGGAACAGTGGACTGAGTGAAACAGGAACAGAGACAGAGACGGAGCGCGAAGGCGTACCAGGTCTACCCACTTCCCCGATTGTTTCAGGAGAAGAGCAGTCCCGCACTACAGAGATCATGACAGAGCTAAAAGCTCAATCCGCCAACATTGTAGACTCCAAAATCCAGGAGTCTTTATCAGCCATCGAGAAAGCCTTTTAAGGAACGAAGGGCTTCAAAGGTGGCAAAAGGACTGTTGCCAAAGAGGCCATGACTGCCGTCAGGGCTGGTGTTTCAGAACTTCTCAGGAGAGCTGACACATCGGTCCTGACTGATGCAGTAGGGAGGCTGCAGCGAGAGAACGAGTTGCTTCGCTCTCAGATAGCCTCCTTACGGGAGGAAATGGAGAAACTCCGCAGTGAGGGTCCCAAACTGAACTCAAAAACTCTATTAGGATACAGGAGAAGGAATGACAAGGGTCTATTGCTAAAGAAGAGGACAGGACCAGTGACTCAGCTCGATCCGAAGGTAGAACCAGATCATGTCCAGTACGCAGATATGGTGGACCGCGCACTAGCCGAGGTCCGAAGAATGATGTTGGAGAAGCAGTGCCCAGGAGAGGGCAGCTTGCCTATCCCATTTTTTTTTTTTTTTTATCGTGTGGAAACCCCCTCGAGCCGTCACCCCACCGGGGTTTACGGCGGGGTGGTGTGTCGGAATCGGACCGACTAAAACCACACGGTGTGCCACTCTGCGCCTGACATAGGAGGGATCCGGGAACAGCTGCTATTACGTCATCCAGATCCCTCCTAGCGCCTGCCCGCTACCGCGGGCACCTTCTACGGATAACCTCTCCATTTAGGCGACGTACGGCACACGCGGACGTCGCCTCCTCGCGGCTGGCCAATATAGCGGATGGAGGGGAAAACCCGTCCCGTCCACCCGCGGCCACACTCAAGGCGGCATGAGGCGCTGGTATGCACGCCTCCGCCGCCCGGCTCGCCGGCGGCGAATTGGGTCCGAGTGGAGATTGTCCTCCCGGGCCCTCTCCGCCGCCTCCTTCCGCGAAATTACATCTTCGCAGAAGGTTGCGACCGCGGTAAAACAGCTATCGCTACCGACCATGGAGCGTATGACGGCCGGTAGCGAGAGATCTCCTCCAATAACTGCAGTGAGGACCCCACGCTGCGCCGCCCAAGCGGAACAAACCGCTAGCGTGTGCTGAGCCGAGTCCTCACTGCAGTCGCAGTGGTGACAGGCGGGACTCAATTCCCTCCTGGCGACCGAGTGCAGATACTTCCCAAAGCAACCGTGCCCGGAAAGGATCTGCGTCAGTCGGAAGGAAAGGGTCCCGTGCTGTCGCCCCGCCCACTCAGCGATGACCGGCTGGAGAGCCTCCACGGCGGCAAAGCCAGCACGTGGAGCCTCCAGCCGGGACGACCAACGAGCCATCGTGGCTCGACGAGCGGCCTCTCGCCACTCGCGCATCTCTTCAGGCGGGGGCCGCATGCCGCTACCCGCCCGGAAGTCAGCCGTCCGCCGATAAACTTCGGCGAGCACTTCCGCCTCCAAGTCCCACGGCGGAGTTCCGGCCAAGGCACACGCCGCCTCCGTCGATACGGTGCGGTAACCGCGTATGGCTCTAACCGCCAATATCCTCTGAGGGCGCCAAAGGCGAGCCCTATTCTGGGCGGTCAGAGCCGCCGCCCACACCGGTGCACCATACAGTGCCATTGACCGGACAACCCCCGTGTATAGCCGTCTCGTCGCGACGCTGGCTCCACCCAAATTCGGCAAAAGTCGCCCGAGGGCAGAGGCAGTGCCGACCAGCTTTGGAGAAAGCTGTCGGAAGTGCTCGTCGAAGAGCCACCTCCCGTCGAAGATCAGGCCCAGGTACTTCATCTGGGCCTGAACCGGTACGAGGACCGAATTGACTACGATAGAGGCGCCGGGTGGGGGACCACGCCGGGGCCCATGGAACAAAAGGGCCTCCGTCTTTTCTAGGGCCACCCGTAACCCCAGCGCCTCAATACGCCCGACCACCAAAGAGACTCCCGTGGTGGCCAGGCGCGCCGCCTCTTGGAAGTTCGCTCCCCGGGCCGTGACCAATGTATCATCGGCGTAACAAATTACACCCAGCCCGGGG
The DNA here is from genome assembly GCA_949316085.1 of Hypercompe scribonia. Lineage (NCBI taxonomy): Eukaryota > Metazoa > Arthropoda > Insecta > Lepidoptera > Erebidae > Hypercompe > Hypercompe scribonia. The sequence continues at coordinate 22,011,128 of OX438970.1, forward strand.
GGAAGACGACCTCGAAGGGCCCAGTCGTATCCCATGTTCCACAGAAGTGGTCCGAGGACAGACCCCTGTGGAACACCGCACGACATGAGCCGCCGCCGCAGAACACCATCTCGGTCCTCGTACATGACGGTGCGCTCCTCAAGATAGTCTGCCACAAGCCGCCTCAGGTACTCTGGCACCCCATGGTATTGGAGTGCTTCCCTGATGCAGCTAAATGGCAGACTATTAAATGCGTTGGCGATGTCCAACGACACCGCCAACAGCACGCCACCACAGCTCACCGCCTCTTCGGTAACGGCCCTGAGGCGTAGCACGGCATCGACTGTCGAACGCCCCGCTCGAAAACCGAATTGGGCGTCCGACAGATCGGGACCCACCTCGCAGAGGTGCCGAACGATGCGGGCAGAGAGTATCCTCTCAAACAACTTACCCGCCTCGTCCAACAACACGATGGGCCTATAGGCCGCTACCGAATCGGCTGGCCGTCCCGGCTTTCTTAATAGGACCAGCTTCCCGCTTTTCCAGCACTCAGGGAAGCGTCCGGACGCCAGGCTAGCGTCCAAGACCTCCCTGAGACGGTCCGACATGTGTTCGAGGGCTCGGGCCAGCACTCGGGCAGGTATCCCGTCTGGCCCGGGGGCGGTGTTCTTAGAGCGGATCCGTAGAACAACCGCCCCTACCTCCGATTCCCTGACGGGCGGAACATTATCCTCGGTCCCCCCGTCTTCTCTGACCATTATGGCCATCGACGGGGGTGTGTGCTCCACCCGCTGCGGGAAAAGGCCCTCGACCACTTCCCGCAGGAAGCTGGGCTGGAGTGTCTCTGTAAGGGGGGGGCCCGACGTGCGGAGCTTTTGTCGCACCGCACGATAAGGGCGACCCCAGGGGTCACGATCGAGACCCTCCAGCATCTCCTTACGCTTAATTTCTTTGGCGCGGCTGATGGCCAGCTTCAGAGTTTTCCGCGCCTCTCGGTACTCCTCATGAAGCTGGTCCTCCCCGCCTTCTTCGCGGTGTCGCCGCCGACTACGGGTGTAGGACCTCCGGGCACGAGTACAGGCCGCGCGGAGGTCCGCCAACTCCTGGGACCACCAGTAAACCTCCTTCCGTGGAGGCCGATAACCTCGGATGCGGGGCATGGCCGCATCGCAGATTTGCGTAATCGCATCACGGAAACGACCAGCCCCCATGTCGACCTCCTCGGTCGGAGCCTGCGGAGACAGCCAAGAGTGAATAATGGCTGCCTCCTCTAGTAGGTCCCTATTCAGTTTGGCTACAGCCCACCGCGGAAAGCGAAAAGAACGCCGCGCCGCGTGACCCCTACTGGGGTCCTGGATCCGGGAGAGCTCAAATCGAATGTAGAGGTGATCCGAGAGCGTCTCAACCTCTTCCAGGACATACCAGTTCCTTACTCGTGCGGCGAGAGCAGGGGTAGCGAACGAAAGATCCACTATCGACCCTCCCTGCTGTCGCACGCACGTGTTGGTGGAGCCCCTGTTTAATAAACAGAGGCCCACCGAGGCCGCCCACTCCTAGCTTGCCTATCCCAACCGCAACCCCTAACGTTGGCACGCTGGCGTCCAAGAAGAAGAAGGGGAGGAGGAAGCAGGCTGCTCAAATGTCACCTACGCCAGCACTGCTTGTTCCTTCTGCAATGGGGCAGCAGCAAATAGGAGACTCCCCAGCGCGTGAGACTTGGGCCTTGGTTCTTGGCCGCAAGTCTAAAGCCAAGGTTGTGAAAAAGGCGACAGCTTCAGCTCAGCCGATAGCACACATTACCTCGTCCAAACACACGAAAAGGGTCGTGCCACGGCTTCCCACTGCTGCAGCCATCACCGTCTCTGTACCCCCTGGCTCGGAGACGACTTTAGCCAGGCTAATGGAGGCTGCGAAAGCCAAAATAAACCTGGGAGATCTTGGCATCGCTGGAGGGCTCAGTAGTAAGCGAGCCATGACCGGGGCCCTGATCTTACAGGTCCCCGGCGAGGATAGCGCTGCTCTAGCGGACAAGCTTGCCATACGTCTACGGGAGGTACTGTCCGACACGGATGCCGTTATTGCGCGTCCGTGTAGGAAAGGAGACTTACGGGTGATGGATTTGGATGAGTCCATCACCAAAGCCGAGGTTGCAAAGGCTGTAGCAACATTGGGTGGATGTCCTATTGCTGACGTAAAAGTAGGGGACATCCGTACTTCTTCGTCGCGCCTTGGCACGGCCTGGGTGCGCTGCCCGCTTTTGGCGGTCCGCAAAATTGCAACAACAAAACGAGTGCAAGTGGGATGGATTTCGGCCAGGGTAGACGTACTGGTGGCACGCCCGTTGCAGTGCTACCGGTGCCTCGAATTGGGACACGTGAGGGCTAAATGTCACAACGAGGTAGATCGTGGCGCGAGATGTTATGCGTGCGGTGACACAGGCCACGTGGCACGCACATGCACTGCGAAAACTCCGAGGTGCCCAGTTTGCTCGGACCTCGGCCGTCCTGCGGATCATCGGCTGGGGAGCAAGAAGTGCTCCCCACCGACGAAAAAGAAAATGGGGCTGCAGACAGTCCCTGCCCCAGTCTTGGTAGGTGCTGGCACTAGTCAGCATCTACCGATTGTAAGAGTACCACAGCCGGAAACTCATCCGGCAGAGGAGGCAATGGAGGCTTAAAAATTCACGCCCTCCCAGAAAGTTTTACAGGGTAACCTGAACCACTGCCGCGCAGCGCAAGATCTGTTGATGCAGACACTCGCTGAGCAGTCGATTGCCTTAGCGGTGGTGGCGGAGCCGTACTGCGTCCCGGAACACCCTCGGTGGTTCGGATCGGTAGACGGCGTTGTTGCTATATTCTGGGCAGCGGTGGAGAATGGTCTCCACTGTACTCTCTTTCAGCGAGGGCTGGGGTTTGTGGCAGTTGAATGGGGCCCCATGGTCATTGTGGGCTGCTACATATCTCCAAACAGTGGCCTATCCGTATTTGAGGCGTACCTGGACGGCCTCAGGAGCTGTATTTGCACATACCTCTCCCGTCCGGTACTTGTCCTGGGCGATTTCAACGCTCGTTCCACACAGTGGGGGGATCGTCTGGACAACGTGAGAGGAGATATACTCATTGAGTGGGCGGCGGGCTTGAACCTCGGTATTGTAAACCGAGGTTCAGTCAGCACCTGCGTGAGATGGCAGGGTGAGTCAATCGTCGATCTGACGTGGGCGACTCCCCTGGGCATCGAGCAGGTGTCCGGATGGAGAGTGGCGGAAGAGCTGGTCACTTTGTCGGACCACCGCCACATCATCTTCGATGTGGCCACTTTCCGCCCGGTTGTGGGCCTGGACCGCCGCAGTAGCTGCCCTTCGCGACGATGGTCCCTCAAGCGGATGAACCGAGATATGCTCATTGCCGCAGCCATCGTCGCGGAATGGCCAGAGGAAGTGGAAGAGTGGGTCTCGTCCAATCCGGAAGCGCAGGCGGCCTGGTTTCGTGGCGTCATGACTGATGTCTGCGACGCATCAATGCCACGGGTCAGGCCAGGAAAGAGGGGCTCTGTGTATTGGTGGACACTGGAACTCGAGCAACTTCGCACAGTGTGCTCGAGAGTCCGTCGCCGGTTTCAGAGGACCCGAAGAAGACGGCAAGCCACAGCTGAAGAGATCGTAGAAGCGAGGCGAGAGTATGGCGCTGCAGCAAAGGCGGTAAGCCTTGCAATCGCAGAAGCTAAGGCTCGGTCCTGGAAGGAGCTCATAGAGGGACTGGACAGAGACCCATGGGGGCGCCCTTACAAACATGTGTTGGGCAAGCTCAGACCGTGGGTCCCACCATTGACGCAGACCTTGGAAACCGGGTTTGTAGCAAGAGTGGTAGATACCCTCTTTCCCAGGGACCAGGGTAGTCCAGCACGCCCTCCGTTGCCGTTACCGTCGGAACCAGCCATAGTTTCCGATGACCTCAACGTGACGGAGGAGGAGCTGGACAGAGCCGTGAAGCGACTCGCCACCCGCAACACCGCTCCGTGCCCTGATGGGATCCCGGGCCGAGCATGGGTGTATGCTTTGGAGATCTTAGGGGATAGGCTGAGGTGGCTGTTTACCAGCTGCCTCTGTAATAGCGTATTCCCCTCCAGCTGGAAGGAAGCCAGGCTGATACTCATCCAGAAACCTGGCAGGGCTGCAGATTCTCCCTCAGCGTTCCGTCCAATATGTCTGCTGGACGAGGTGGCGAAACTATTCGAAAGAGTTATCGCCGCCCGTATCAACCAGCACCTATCGCTGGTGGGCCCCGACTTATCAGACAGCCAATTTGGTTTCCGGCAAGGACGCTCAACACTGGATGCTATCGAACGCGTCTGCTCCTTGTCGGATAAGGCTGTCTGTCGGGGGGGAGTGGCGCTAGCTGTTAGCATTGACATAGTCAATGCCTTTAACTCCCTCCCGTGGCGGGTGATAAGAGAGGCACTAGTGTATCACCAGTTGCCTCTCTACCTGCGGAACATCATCGGGGCTTATCTTTGTGATAGGTCCATAATTTATAAGAGCCGAAACGGCGAGGAACGCCGAAGGGAAGTCACATGCGGGGTTCTCCAGGGATCAGTCCTAGGACTCCTTCTGTATAAATATTTTCCCCCGGGATAGGGTCTAACAGGGCATGGTGTCAATTTGGGGGGACCTGAAATCATATGGTCCGGGTCCCCTCCAGAGTAGGGTGCCAGAGGCCGGCTGTCGGGGCGGTTTTTAGTGGGCACACCACATACTCCTGTCTCCTGCACCCTAAGGAACAGGAGATCCGAAGGGATTTTCCGCCTCGTCAACAAAAAAATAAAAAAAGGCTGCCATAGTATGGGTCACCATACTGCATTGTCTGCATTTGCAATGAGTATGGTGACCACTACTCTTTGGATTCTATTCATGCTTTCTATCAGTCAGAATAGAGTCACTTTGGCAGGCTCTTCTCATAGGAAAAAAAAATCTAATAATTTTGGTCATTTATGACCTATGAATTTTATTTTCCATTTATTGTGACATATTGCATCCACATATCTGGCCTATAATATAGGCCACGTCAAAACTCACGTATATAGGCCCTATATACGTGAGTTTATAACTCTGACCCATTGTATCATGACAACATTATAATTGATTCTATGTTAACCATTCCAAGCTGTGAGCTAGTTCCTCAGCTACGGTGAAGTTGCTTGCCATCCAGTTCGAAACTATGTTCTTTATGTAAGATTTTTTTAAAAATATTTCGAATGTGAATAGTCAATTTTTTCTTGTGTAACATCAGCATCACTTGTCTGTATCGCTCAAAATCTTGTAACTCGGTAATAATCTGATGATAAACACGGCATATCAAACGATTTTTGTCACACGACATGACACACACGACTCTTGCGGTTTCGGGCCACATTTGAAATTGTAAAATACCATCATGCGGAAATGCAAATACATCCTCCTCCAAATACATTCCATTTTCAGTGTGACACGATAATTACATTTTAACGGAAATTCGATTCGTTCGACCTCAGCCTTTATATTTTCATTATACTTTTTTTTAAATATACTACCGCGTATATTTTACCACAAGAGAGGGATGTTTCGACACAAATAAGCAGTTTAATCAGAGTAATTGGTGTATCCCATAAAAAACCTATTTTAAGTACAACTTTCAGTATTTTTCACCGATTGATTGGATTTGCCGGAGGTCCAACAACATTTCCTTTAATACTGAGGAGAGAATTCTTCGTACGCTTCTAAAAGCTGGTAACGCGCTTACAAAACCTAGCTACAATTACTCACTTACAATTAGTTCCCCGAACCCTACAACACGAAAAAAAGGCTTTTATACGTAAAATTTATTACTAATGATCATGTATGATAAATTTGTTGCATAATGATTGTAGAGATTTCTCGTGGTTACTGCCGTGAACTCCAACTAGAGTCTCGTAGCCAACTTTTCTCGTTCAACTTGCTAGTAACGCCAAAGTGTTGCTCAATGTGGTTACCTGTGCTTAGCAAGGTCGAGTTGCGAGGGGGACTTTAGGGAGTGCTTGTCAGCCAGAATCAGATCTGAAGTACATTGGGAATGCTATAGTTGGCACGGGCATGGTATAGTCGAACCTATCGGCTGCTCAATGTATAACAGACGCTTCTTCTCAAACTATGCTAGGTGCTTCAGTTTGTGGGCTGTATTCGGGTGGATTTACACTTCCAGGAAGTCGGAAGTCCACTTGGCTCTCAGTACTGTAAGGTGAGGTTCCGTCACCAGGCAGCAGTGACCTAACCAAAGTGGGTTTCCCAGAAAGCTCGCTCACCTATAGTGTGATATACTACTCCGCTACGTTTGTAGCGGCGTCGAGCTTAGATTCTCGAAATGTGGTTTTTAGTGTTGTGCTGAGCTGTCAGCTGTCTCCTGGGAAGCAGGACGAGAGTTCTGTAATGTACTTGGCAAAGACCCACCAGTCTTGACGTGATAAAAGGATTAGTAGAAATATTTGTGAAATGGCATCTAGAGCCAAGCACACCGGCTGATGGTCTAAGACGACCTGGTCATCCAGGTCGTCAAGATACATAGCCACGTCGATAATGCATATGACGGTTAAATCTATGACGTCCGGTATGTTGGCTATGCAGTACGAGTAATGTATCGAAACCTCTGGTCTTAATCCCCTGTACTCGTTTCAATCCGCATCAATTAGGAGGCGGCGGCCTTCCGGGCATGTGAAATTGGAGTGCCACGTTATTTGTTTTACATTAAGTGACCGGGGATGATAGGGGGCAGTGGTGAGTTCAGCTGGGTGTGCATATCGGCCACTATAATACGCTGCCCTGATGGGCTGTAAAACGCAAACACACCAGAGGGCTCGATTCTGATGTAGACCTCTACGCCCAAGACTAGAATGTCGGTACTGGTTACGCATGGTGGACGACTTTCTTTTTGGCCAGATGTCAATTCGTCTTAACTGCTAATCTCCTTCAAGCAGTCCCTCCTGGAGAGCGTTGATTCTCTCGGTAGACATGGCATCCATTCATTCAAAATTGGTAGTTTCAATAGCATGATCTACTCTGTTAACATTCCGTTGATATTCCAGAATAATGTAGCCTACACGAATTTAGAATTACATAACGCTGCTAGGCAGTCGTAAATCAGATGGACGGAGGCTCGCTTCTCCAATAATACTACCAATACTTTCTGTAAGGAACCAATGGTGCTGCTAAGTCTAGACATACGCTGTCGAATAAACTCAGTTATGAAATATTTTATAAATAACATATAAGACTACGTACAGTCGTTATAATGTATCACACGTCGCACTTGCTACATTCATTACACGAACTTGAAATTTATACTCGTAGACGATATGATTCATGAGACATGGTTAAATATAGCAGTTATCAGGACAAATTATTGTATATTGTTTTACATATAAGTTTTATAATATTGTAAAAACGATAAAGTATTTCAATAAAATAATACCTAAATGTAGCTGAGAATTATTTCTTAGACCTATGAAACATAACTTGTGATGTATAAACAAATTAACAGCATGATTGATATAAAGTGATTAGAAAGTTTATGTTCCACAGAATCGTGATTTAAATACTTTTCTTCACTGTAGAAAGGTGTTTTAATTCTCTATACTAACATTTAGACGAATGAAATTTAAATATTTTACGCTTAAAAATATATTTATGAGAATCACTAAAAGATCTTTAATAGAGAGCAATGAATTATTTTTACAAGCATTTGTTTTATTTGTATATAGATTTTATAAAGAAAACATTTGGTATTTTGTAAGGCAATATACCTAATATTACATAAGAGATACTTTTGACTGTTTAATCTAATAACAAGAACGTACACAAATCCAATTTTGAACTAGGAAGTTAATATTCGAACTCAATCGAGCTTAACATAATATTATAACACTTTCCTAATTAACATGGCATAGATTATTAATAACATCCATAACTTTATTTGTATTATGTGGGAAGGATTATCTCAAAAATAACTTATTTTAATAACGGACATTAACTTGAGATTAGATTTTTCTTCTTAGTCGGACACCCTTGGCAAAGTGATCGTGGCTCTTGATGGGCAGGGTTACTGTTTGCTGTCGCTGCTTAGTTTCAGTGCTGCTGCACTTCTTGGAACATCCCTTCGTTTATGCTGGTTTTATGTATTGTGAACATATTGTAGAATTAGGTTGTAGTTTTATTAGGTTAATGGGCACCGACCCCGTAGTATTACAGCTTCCACACGGCATTATAAGTATTTGTTTTCGCAGTCTTAGTCAGTCAAAATTACCACTTCCTTTCCAATGTGTCTCGTTGATTCCTAATTTTGTTAGCTAGAATCGTATTAGTTTTATTTTCCAACATAGGAAGATGGCGATTTGTTTATATAAAAATTATATAGAAATAGAAATTGTTTTCTTAGCCGAAGATCCATGGCCAGTAGAAAATTTTACAGCTAAGTCCTGATAAGCTCAGAATGTCGGTTGCTAGGCGTATGTGCAAATCTCTACGTGTGTATCATCTTTATCCCTTAACATATTGTTTCCCCTTTCTTTATACACCGTAGCCTCCTCATAACCTCCGCGACCATAATAATCCATATTTAATTTCATTCTATGGTACGAGTGACTGCCGCTACCCGCCACCAGGACCCAAACACTATGCCCCTGTAACTAACCTCCACTGGTTTCGCCATTCTGTCAAATGTTATCACTCCACTGTTGAGATTCTCACCCATAACCCTGAGCAAGGGTTTTATGCTATACCCCCTAGTGCTGAATCCCTATCTGAGCTTTATGATCATCTCCCTCTGGCCTACTAAAGAGAAATTACCAGGTTCACCAGGTAGTAGAGCCACACTAATTTCAGCATGAACGGGCTGGCTTGACCGGGACAGTACTATCTTCCCACAGAAGACTAATCTAAAGCGACAGCATCCGTGCTGTCGTGTTTCGATGGTGAGTGCGAAACTGGAGGCCCATTGATGCAAGGGTGACAGTTGTCGTGGTATGTGTACGCAACACAATGCTACGACGACTGTCATATCTTTTACGACTCATATCTGCCATAGTGTGGGTCACGATACTGCATTGTTAGCATTCGCAATGATTATGGCGACTACAACTTTTGGATTCTATTCATGCTTTCCATCCAGCAGAGTAGAGTCACTTTGGCAGGTTATTAAAATAAAAGAAAAAAAAGATATGCCCAGCCCTGTGACATGGACGCGTCACATTGTAACTATCCCAGTGAAAAATAGAGAAGGCTACTCTATTCCCTTGGAATATTATTATTATAACTATTTTATAAATTATGTAACGAATATGATTATGTTATGGTTAATTATCACTTTTATTTCTAACAGTGGAGAATTTGAATATTTTTTTTATCGTATTCGATCAGGGTAAACCTCATATTTATCCTATTATTGTCTTGTGGTGTGTTTTGGGAGAGGTCTATGTTGAAAAATACCAAAAATACAACGGGCAGATAGTGCAAGTGCCTTTGAGGTAGAAGTTTAAAATTTTTGTGAAGGTCACATAGGTCCAGGAAGTTAATATAACCGAACCTATTGACTCAGAAAACTGATAAAGAATTTAATGGCTTTAATGTCTATGAATTTCATTGTTTTAAGCAACCAGTGTCCAGGTGGTGCTAAAAATTAGTCAAATGTATGTAAGTATGATATGCTGATATAATTTATTAGATTCTAAGAACCAGTTTTACCACGTTCTTGCTGAAAAAACGTCTGATAGACTACTTTGAAATTATGCTCCATATAACTATAGATTTTGGTTTCATAAATCTCAGATCGAGACAAATATGTCATCACCATATTAATATATAACAATAACCTTTATTATTATATATACATACTTATTATATGACAGATGATTATCTGAAACTGATGAAACTAGCCTTAAATGTTTTGCAGGCATCTTATTAAAACGCTTTCGTTATATGAGTTAATGCTAAAAATATTCAATAATTCTTCGAAGCTCATAAAACAGGCACTATTTGGAAGGATCTTCTTCTAATATGGGCATACTTAAGTGGGCAATAATCCCCTTTTACGGTCTATAAATTATATGAAATATGAGATTTTAACTGTAAAATGTATTTTAATTTCAAAAGTGTTAATTTAGTAGTCCAGTATTATTTTGTATGAGAGAATTTTGTGCAGGTTTGAATATTATTAGTTCAAACAATAAGTGAGTAATAAAAAAACACAATAAATTTAGTAATTTTCATCGAACGAAAATCATTTAGAAATGTTAGTGTTGGCACTAGCTCTAGCGTAACTTCGTCTTAAGTGTTAAAAGACACAAAAAATAACCTTTAGATTCTCTTATATAATGCAATCTTTTGTCTATTTACGTAACTAAGTTATTGTATAGTTACAGTAACAGTCTCAAATGTTTTAAAATATTCATTCATTCATTTCAGAAATATACATATATTGTATCGTATTCGATAGCCTCGGTGGCGCAGTGATAGTGTATGCGACTGGTGTTTGAGATCTTGTATGTTAAATTAATTGATGTATAATACAAAAAAAAAGTATATAAGTAGTCTATCAGTCAAGCTAGCTGTCATAGTACAAGATCAGCTAGTTTGAAGCTAGATGGCGTTTCGTGTCAAATGTTCTGAATATTTATTTATTTACTTACTTGCATTAGTCCTCGAAGTTCAAACTAATTAACGTTTCGTAAACTTTTGCTCGGTGAACTAAATGTAAATATAAGTGTTGATTATTCAAATTAGTAACGAAACTGTTACTATAGATTAAAAGTGTTTCAGCCATAAATTTAATATCAAAATATGCTGAGAAATTGAAAACAAATATTAAAATTAATAAAATATTTATTTATTTATTTAATAGCATTGATGATATGATTTATTATTTATTACACATTTTATTATTGGTATGAACATGACATCATCATCACATTATAGTAAATTAAGAAGAGTGCCATTCATGCGAAATAATTAGCAATAACAATTTGATTCATCACACATACGGCCATTTGAATACAAATTGGGTAGAGTCTGTACTTTAATGTAATATATATTGCTAACAACACGCATGTTATACACATATATCATCCAGGCACAAAAGAATGATTGTGCACAACACATAATTATTTGCCATGAGTAGGAATTGAACCTATAGCCATCAGTTCGCAACCAGGGTTATTAACTTTTAAAGAAAGAAGCCATTCCGCTATGAGTTAAAATTTTATGACGTCAGACGAAACGTAGTCTTGTCTTTTTTACAAAATTATAAAATCTCAGATCTTTTATTTCATTCTGAGGAAGCAGTCTTTACCTTTGATTTTACTTGTCATTTTTTTACTTTTACCTATTTTATCGGTTGAAGAGTTTTAAGATTTATTTGAGGTATTCAGTAAAACCTTTGATCTATTAAAAAGAATATCTTAAAAAATACAATACAGCGCAATGTCATGTTAAAATCTTTGTGAACAATCTCTTTAAGCTGGTGAGTATTTACGTTTCAATAGTTTATGCGTAAAAATTCTTATTAGTTAAACAAAACCCATGTTAATATCACCATCTCGGCCAAAAGACGTTCAAAAAAATATGTACAAAATCGTATAAAATGTCATATAAAATTGAATTATTAATTAAATAATCAATAAATAAATATTTGGACATTTGATACACAACGTCATCTAATTTCAAACTAAGCCGAGCTTGTGCTATGATAACCAAACTGACTGATAGAGTACTTATATACTTTATTTAGTAAATACATACATGTTATACATAGAGAACACCCAAACTTCTAAACAAATATTTGCCGATCATACAAACATTTGCTCCGACCCGGGAATCGAACCCGAGACCTCAAGCACAGCAGTCGCCTTCACTACCACTGCGCCACCGAGGCAGTTTATAAATAAACAAAACTATTATTATAATATTATATTATTATATAATAAAACTAATGTATAAATACTTTTATAATAATATAATATTGAAATGCATGTATGTAGTAGATTTATTTATGACTATAGTTGATCAGGTAATCTTGCTATTTCGCTGTCGATTTCTGCTATAAATATGTACTCCATACTAAAAGTAAAAACTCAAGCACTTAAGTTAAGTTCAATAGTATACTATTGTATCATAGTATGAATTAAGTTTTTCAGGAACCCAAAGTCATCTTTTCAGATCTATTGTAGTATTAAAGTTCGGACGGAAAACAGATCGTTTTTTTTTAAATGTAGTGTACAGGTGTTGCGAGACTTGGTGAAAATATAAAATTTGTTAAGAAGGGACGGGATTGATGTAAGAATGAAAACTTAAGCAGTCAATATTAAGCTGTCATTTGAGTGTTTGTTGCTTGCATGATGTTTGCATGTATAAAATATGAAATAAGGCTTCCTAACTCAATGTTAGGTCAACAATTCGTTAACATTTGAATCTAACATCCCGCGCAAACATGTCACCTAAGTTTTTGTTAGCTACAATCATAATATATTGTTTCCACAAGATGGAGCCACTTGTCTGCGTGACAAGTGGCTCCATCTTGTGGAAACCATATCCATGAGTCCCGGTCGGTGGTCCAAGACATGTTTCGGGAAAAGCTGATTTCCAGACGAGGCAACATTCTGTGGCGTCTTCCACATACAGCACGAACAAAAATATACAACAGCACCATCTAACGAACAGAAATTGAACTACGAATAGCGAAGATAGAAACTACTACGAACTATGAAGTATAATAACGAACTATTGTAATGGTCCTCCCTAGAAACCTAGTGCGAGTATAGTAATTTTTCGGCTATTTAATGAAGTATTATTATACAAGCCAGCACCCTCCAATGTGGAGGGAGGTCTAACGCTCCTCCAGAATCCGCGTTAGACTGTAGAACTCGACACCAGACTGGACATTCTCCCACTGGCTTATAACGATTCAAATAAATAATAAGAAACCGCGATAAGAGGGAATCAAAATGAGAGATTATGAAACAATTAAATACATTTCTGTTGGTTGTGCTTATCACTCTTCCATCCGTTGTGCACTTAAGATTTAGGTGAATTAACTGACTTTAACTCGAGGGGGTCAGGAACGCTAAGTCCAAACCTATAACTCGCTTTGACAGGTGTATTCAGCTGTATACGACCGAAGCTAAACGCTTTCGCGCCTCCGCCCCGACGTGGGACTCCAACCCATCGGTTTCCTGTGTACTCAACCCGCTATATGAGTTAACCCGCCTACTGACCCCCGTGCATCCGCCCCTTAAGACCCCTAGCTCTCAAGCACACGGCACACACCCATACACGCTGTAACTACAATATAAATACACCACAGGGACAGATCACCCAGATATAATCGTGTAAAGGAACCGCTCCGGCGATCTACCGGATGGCTCCGATCGATCGTAAATGGACTCCCCACACCGCAGCGACTTATAAGGAGTTCTACTCATTATCTCTATCAAAGGTACCGATTAACCAACAGTAATGCTCATCGAGAAATAATAGAGAGATATCATCTAATTATTCAACGATTATTACTATACTCAGACCGGCATATAAATACATATAAATCATTATCCTACGAAATAATAGGCAACAAGGACTTACCTAGCTACTGCAGCGTTATATATGCTAACTTACTCAACGTCATTGTAACCCACACGACCGGCTATCCCCAGCTTTCACGAACGTCCTGCCTTCACCCTGCACCCTCACTGACCCCTCACCGACGACTCTCTCGACTACCTCAAACCCTGTCGTTTTATCTCACCCCGCGCCCCGCTTCCTACCGCTTTTTTTGTTAACAGTTCTATCAAACTCTAAGGCATTCATCACTCACGTAAATGTATACCAGATGTCGCGGGCACCGAAGTCCAAAAAGGTCTGTTAAGAGCCCTTTCCAAGGAATTCGTGTGAAGAGGGCAATAGACCCTTTGTCCATACTTGCACAAAGATCGCTTACGAATCTGTTCGTTAAGTTTCGCCCTTTTTATGTTGTCTAAACACATGCACGTGTTGCCAACGGCTAAGAATATATTGTTGTATTGATGTTACAATAATTGTAAATTCTAAATAACGTAATATGATAATACTATCACACTATGAAGCAACTACTAATCCTCTATTGCGAAATAGAAATTCGCGTGGCAATTGGCATATATACTATATCCGAACATCAATCGTTGGGTCGCGACCTGTCAGGCATGATCACCTCGCCTGGTCGAACGATTGTCCCTCTGTTTTGGAGTGGTCTACCTACAGGACCTTGGCGTATGAAGACATAAGTGGCTATGTTAAGGTCTCCAGGGATATAGAAGGTAGCCGAAGGTATTGATATTTCGTCAACATTTATTTCCGTTTCCTTGTAATCTGTGAGAAAGGGGAAAAGGGAACGGAAGTGGAAAAAAAGGAAGAGGATGATCACGCGATGAGTTCAATTTTAAAACGGAATAAAATAGATTACGTGATGAAATTGATCATTTCATCTGTGTTTAGATATTAAAATATATTATAAAATGGTATATTTTCACATTTTTTATTTGTATAGTTTTTATACAGTAGATATCACGGCATATCAATGATACTTGTAATACAGGCGTAAAATATCAATATTTGTCAATTTGGACAAGGGTTCACGATCATTAACTTCTTAATTAATGACCTCCTCACGGTTTTGAAATGATACTTAATCTTTTGTTTCGAGAAACTGCTACTTGTTTTGAATTCATTAAAATCTCTTTCGTTGTACCCTCGAGTGGAATAATATTGTTCGAAGGTGTTAACTACAAAAATATCAGAATTGACAATAAGAATAAACACATAATCGGACATCTGACACACACAGTTTCAAATTAAGCAGAGTTTGTACTATGCTAGCTAGATTGACAAATAAAATAATTATGTACTTATTTTTGTAAATTTACACATATTTAACATAGGAAACACTCAAACTTCGAAACAAATATTTGCAGATCATACAAACATTTGGTCTGAACCGGGAATAGAACCCGAGACCTCATGCACAGCAGTCGCCTACGAGTTATGTTTGTTTACCGTTCGCGCGTTTTTAATATACACTGAAAAGTGTATTCTAGTGTGTAGTAATGCATTTTAAGATCTCTTCTCAACTTTTATCAATATAAAAAATAATAAAACAAATACGGCTAAAATGTGTCGGGCCACGCGCAATTTAGGGGTTATGTAATAAATCACATTTAAACCTAGTATTTCTTGCTTTCACAGGTTAATTGCGGTTCGGTAAAATTTCGGCTCAAAGTAGCAGCAGTAGTTCAAAGAGTTGGTGGAAAAGGATCCCCATACACCTGCGCCTTTACAAGAGAGCTCAAATATGGGGGAGGCAAGAACTTTATACTTTTTACGAAGTTTTCAATTTTGATTGTATTTTATAAGATTAACGACTATTGCTCTTAAACCACCAGTTAACATAGTAGTAATATGAGTTGTTATCATTGTAAATTGACATATATTTGTATATTAAAAACCGATCAACATAGCTTTTGTACCCTGTCAAAATAAGCGTTTGATCTGAAATTCCTTTCAGGCGTATTTTGTTTGATTTAAATATCACGGTTCAAATAAGGATATCCTTTGTGAAGTATTTCATTTTATTTTCGAAACAAAATAGATTTCACAGATGATTTGTTTTATATAAGCATTGTCCTAAGTTGTTGTTTACAGCTGTCAATAATTATAGATCAAAGACTTGACAAGTGTGGGCGAGAAATTATAAACGTATTCTTGGATTACAAGGTGCTTCGGCAAATATTGTTCCACCTGCCTTTAGAATCTTAATTAAAATTACTTTTTAGTAATCTTATAGTGATTTTGTAAATGAAAATGGTTGCAATTGGGTTAATATAGAAGATTTTATTTGTGGGGTGCTGGGCTAGAAAACCTCCACGTGGTGCACCCTGGAAACGTTGGCGATGGTGTTGTTCATCACTACCAACGGCTAATATTCTAGCACGAAGAGGAAGCCATTTCTTCGGCAATTCGGCCGAGACTTGGTCCAACAGAGCGGGCGTGTCTGTCGGATCCTTTGTTGGCTCTTCGCTCTTCGGAGCATTGAGGAGGAAAACCTCGGTAAAAAATCACTATGGTGGGACCCTTTCATGGGTCGGCGTTTCTCCACTGTCAATGGTGGAGAAAGGAGAACGGGCTTGGTGTGTACTCACACTGCCGCCGAGCAGGCATTGGAAGATTTAATCTTCCTGCCACCGTTGTCACATCGTAATCCCGAAAGGAGTGTCGTGGTTATGTCTCGCGACACCAATCGGGGGCGAGGGTCTTGGCTTAGCCGCCCGGACTGTGAGGAAGAAAACCTCTTTAAAAAATTACCCCGAATCCCGTGTTCTGGTGCGTGACCAGGGGATGCATGGCTGATGGGTAGTTCAGTCGTAAGCGCACTCCCAGCCGAGGCACCTGCGGACCCCTCGGTTGGGCATAAATTTACGCTTGCCCGGGTATTGGGGGATCTCTGCCCGGGTCGACCTTTAGTTCTCCCCCTCTCGTGGGTCTAATATGGAATCTAATCAAAACAAAACTAAAAACTTAAATGTAGAAGAAGAGAAAGAGAAGAAGAAGGAGAAAAGCGGAGTGGACGACTTCTCGTCCAATTTAAAGGACGCATCTGTTGGGACACCTATGTCGATGAGGCTCCCAGAACTCATTATGACTGCTGGGAGCCGCAGAACATCGGAACGACTGCGTTCCAAATCTACGTGTTCGTCGGATGGCAATGGAGGTGACCTGATGGAAACGGAGCTGTGCAACTCCCGAAAACGCGGGCGCTCCAGGGACGAAGAGAGCGACACGTCCCAGGAGATGTTGCCTCCTAAAGTCGTCAGCAGCCGTAGAGGAAGGTCGCGAACTTCGGTCTCGATCCCGTCAGGCTCCGTCTTCTGTAAGGCGGAAGCCTATAGGCGGGTTAGGGCGGACGGCGAAGCACTTGCAGAGGAGGAGATCGCAGATCTCTTGCTTAAGATCAAGGAGCCGATGGTAGGGGATTCTGTTCCCCAAACGCCATCGTCCATGCAAGAGAGAGCGCAAGCAGCGGTGGCTATCATCCACAAAGTAGCCACCAAGTCGAGTAACCTTAAGGGTGCTTTTGTAAAGGCCCTTAAGGATTCCTCCTCTGCGGTTGCGGGAGTCGTTGAGACCCTTATTGGGGACGTGGCTCGTCTCCAAGCGGCCAACGACCATCTCACAGGGCAGGTAGCTGAGCTGAGCGCGCAGTTTGCCCAATTCCAGGCTCATCGCCCTGAGCGAGAAGGCCCGTCTCCGTCGCTTGTCCCTGCCAATCCCGGTACCATCGCTGATGCCCACCTGCGCCAAATCACAGACGCAGTGTGGCGCATGATGGACGGACGTCTCGCTGGCCTGGAGGCGAGACTACCTCCAGCCCCTGTCGTCCGGCCGCCACTCGCGGCACATAGACCAAAGGCGCTGACGTCGCTTCCCGTTATGGGCGGTCGTGTGTCCTATGCGGCGGCGGCGTCGGTGTCTGCTGCTCCTGCGGCATCGGTGTCTGCTGTACCTGCGGCGTCGTCGTCTGCTGTTTCTGCGGCCGCTTCGAGGACACGACAGGCGGCTAAAGCAGTAGCAAAGACGGGTGCTAAGAGGTCAGGGCCCAAAACGGCGGCCAAGTCTGGAGTGGAATTCCCTCCGCTCCCCACTCCAGCCACTGCACCTGGCACCTTTACATCTACTCCTTCCACATCTGCCCCTTCCACGGATGCTTGGCAGGTAGTCGGGGGGGCTAAGAAGTCCCGAAAGCGGGCTAAAACGGCTGCCCAAAATGTAGCTTCTACCCAGCAGTCGCCATCGGTGGCAGTGGCCACCACAAAGAAGCCGCGTAAACTGCAAGCGCCCAAAACCGCGGCAGTGGTGGTCACCATGTCACCGGGGGCGGCTGAGGGTGGGCTGTCCTATGCGGCTATCTTCAAAAAGGCCCGGGACAGTCTCGCACACGACTTCGGGACGGTGGGAGTTAGAATACGCCTCGCCCAGACGGGAGCTCGAGTCCTCGAGTTCCCCGGGGCTGAAGGTGCAAAGACGGCGGACTCTTTCGCCGAGAAGCTGCGGGGAATTTTTACAGCCACTGATGGTGTTAAGATCGCCAGGCCTACCAAGTGCGCTGAACTGCGTATCTCGGGCCTGGACGATTCCGTAACGGCCGAGGATGTCCGCGCTGCAGTTATAGAGAGGACAGGCTGCAACATGGAGAACATCAGGGTCGGCACCATCCGCCCCGGTCCAGGAGGGCTGGGCGCAGTGTGGGTCAGCTGTCCCGTACCGTCGGCCAAAATCTTGGCTGACGCCGGTAGGCTACTCATCGGTGTCGTGAGCGCTAGGATCACAGTCCTGGCAGCGAGACCGATGAGATGCTACAAATGTCTGGCATCGGGACACACACGCGCCAAGTGCGTAAGTTGTTTTGACTGCAGCGGACTATGCTTCCGCTGCGGTCGACCGGGGCACAAGGCGGCAGTGTGTTCTGCCGCCCCTCACTGCCCATTGTGTGCGGCGGGTAACAAGCCCGCCAATCACCAGATGGGGCAGGTGGGGTGCAAACCTCCCCGCGATTCTCGACAAGTGTCGGGGGCTAGCCAATCGACCCAGGTGGCCTCCGATATTGTCCGCACGTCAGCATCGTCGCCCATGGAGGAGGTTGTAGAGACGGTTCAGTAATGGACCAAGTCTCCAACCTCCTTGTCCAGACGAACCTGAACCACTGTGCCGCGGCACAGGACCTCTTTCTGCAAACCATGGCACAGTGGTCGATCGGCGTTGCCGTAGCCGCGGAGCCTTATTATGTTCCTCCCCGTCCAAATTGGTTGGGTGACCGGGACGGCTCTGTGGCAGTCGTCGGCTCCACGGCGGCTCATTCCCCGCCCTTGTCGCTAAGAGACAAGGGCACTGGATATGTTGCTGCTGAGTGGGGGGGGATCACCGTATACGGTGTATACTTCTCCCCCAACCGGAGTTTGAGCGACTTCGAGGTTTTCCTTAATAGCTTGGAAACCTCGATGCGGCGCCTATCGTCTGGGCACGTCTTAGTGCTGGGGGACTTCAACGCGAAGTCCATTGCGTGGGGTTCCCCCAGGACGGATGCCAGGGGCGAGGCCGTAGAGGAGTGGGCGGCCTCGGTGGGCCTCTGTTTACTGAACAGGGGCTCCACCAACACGTGCGTGCGACAGCAGGGAGGGTCGATAGTGGACCTTTCGTTCGCTACCCCTGCCCTCGCCGCACGAGTAAGGAACTGGTGTGTCCTGGAAGAGGTTGAGACGCTCTCGGATCACCTCTACATTCGATTTGAGCTCTCCCGGACCCAGGACCCCAGTAGGGGTCACGCGGCGCGGCGTTCTTCTCGCTTTCCGCGGTGAGCTGTAGCCAAACTGAATAGGGACCTACTAGAGGAGGCAGCCATTATTCACTCTTGGCTGTCTCCGCAGGCTCCGACCGAGGAGGTCGACATGGGGGCTGGTCGTTTCCGCGATGCGATTACGCAGATATGCGATGCGGCCATGCCCCGCATCCGAGGCTGTCGGCCTCCACGGAAAGAGGTTTACTGGTGGTCCCAGGAGTTGGCGGACCTCCGCGCGGCCTGTACTCGTGCCCGGAGGTCCTACACCCGTAGTCGGCGGCGACACCGCGTAGACGGCGAGGAGGACCAGCTTCATGAGGAGTACCGAGAGGCGCGGAAAACTCTGAAGCTGGCCATTAGCCGCGCCAAAGAAGTGAAGAGGAAGGAGATGCTGGAGGGTCTCAATCGTGACCCCTGGGGTCGCCCTTATCGTGCGGTGCGACAAAAGCTCCGCACGTCAGGCCCCCCCCTTACAGAGACACTCCAGCCCAGCTTCCTGCGGGAAGTGGTCGAGGGTCTTTTCCCGCAGCGGGCGGAGCATACACCCCCGTCGATGGCCTTCATGGTCGAAGACGACGGGGGACGGAACGAGGATAATGTTCCGCCCGTCAGAGAATCGGAGATAGGGGCGGTCGTTCTACGGATTCGCTCTAAGAACACCGCCCCTGGGCCAGATGGGATACCTGCCCGAGTGTTGACGCGAATCCTCGACCACATGTCGGATCACCTCGGGGAAGTCCTAAACGCCAGCTTGGCGTCCGGGCGCTTCCCTGAGGGCTGGAAGAGCGGGAAGCTGGTCCTACTACGGAAGCCGGGACGGCCGGCCGATTCGGTCGCGGCCTATAGGCCCATCGTGTTGCTGGACGAGGCGGGTAAATTGTTTGAGAGGATAATCTCTGCCCGCATCGTCCGGCACCTCTGCGAGGTGGGCCCCGATCTGTCGGACGCCCAATACGGGTTTCGAGCCGGGCGTTCGACAGTCGATGCTGTGTTGCGCCTGAGGGCCGTGACCGAAGAGGCGGTGAGCTGTGGCGGCGTGCTGCTGGCGGTGTCGTTGGACATCGCCAACGCATTTAATAGTCTGCCATTTAGCTGCATCAGGGAAGCACTCCACTACCACGGGGTGCCAGAGTACCTGAGGCGGCTTGTGGCAGACTATCTAGAGGACCGTACCGTCATGTACGAGGACCGAGATGGTATTCTGAGGCGGCGGCCCATGTCGTGCGGTGTTCCACAGGGGTCTGTCCTCGGACCACTCCTGTGGAATATGGGATACGACTGGGCCCTTCGAGGTCGTCTTCCCCCCGGGCTGGGCGTAATTTGTTACGCCGATGACACATTGGTCACGGCCCGGGGGGCGAACTTTCAAGAAGCGGCGCGCCTGGCCACCGTGGGAGTCTCTTTGGTGGTCGGGCGCATTGAGGCCCTGGGTTTACGGGTGGCCCTAGATAAGACGGAGGCCCTTTTGTTTCATGGGCCCCGTCGTGGTCCACCCTCTGGCGCCTCTATCGTTGTCAATTCGGTCCTCGTACCGATTAAGGCCCAGATGAAGTATCTGGGCCTGATCCTGGACGGCAGGTGGCTCTTTGGCGAGCACTTCCGACAGCTTACGCCAAAGCTGGTCGGCGCTGCTTCTGCCCTTGGGCGACTTTTGCCTAATTTTGGTGGAGCCAGCGTCGCGACGAGACGGCTATACACGGGGGTTGTCCGGTCAATGGCTCTGTATGGTGCACCGGTGTGGGCGGCGGCTCTGACCGCCCAGAATAGGGCTCGCCTCTGGCGCCCTCAGAGGATATTGGCGGTTAGAGCCATACGCGGTTACCGCACCGTATCGACGGAGGCGGCGTGCGCCTTGGCCGGCACTCCCCCGTGGGATTTGGAGGCGGAAGTGCTCGCCGAAGTTTATCGGCGGACGGCTGACTTCCGGGCGAGTACCGGCATACGGCCCCCGCCCGAAGAGATACGCGAGTGGCGAGAGGCCGCTCGTCGAGTCACGATGGCTCGTTGGTCGTCCCGGCTGGAGGCTCCACGTGCTGGCTTTGCCGCCGTGGAGGCTCTCCAGCCGGTCATCGCCGAGTGGGCAGGGCGGCAGCACGGGACCCTTTCCTTCCGACTGACGCAGGTCCTTTCCGGGCACGGTTGCTTCGGGAAGTATCTGCACTCGGTCGTCAGGAGGGAATTGAGTCCCGCCTGTCACCACTGCGACTGCAGTGAGGACTCGGCTCAGCACACGCTAGCAGTTTGTTCCGCTTGGGCGGCGCAGCGTGGGGTCCTCACTGCAGTTATTGGAGGTGATCTCTCACTACCGGCCGTCATACGCTCCATGGCCGGTAGCGACAGTTGTTTTACCGCGGTCGCAACCTTCTGCGAAGACGTAATTTCGCGGAAGGAGGCGGCGGAGAGGGCCCGGGAGGACGATGTCCACTCGGACCCAATTCGCCGCCGGCGAGCCGGGCGGCGGAGGCGTGCATACCAGCGCCTCATGCCGCCTTGAGTGTGGCCGCGGGTGGACGGGACGGGTTTTCCCCTCCATCCGCTATAGTGGCCAGCCGCGAGGAGGCGACGTCCGCGTGTGCCGTACGTCGCCTAAAATAGAGAGTTTACCCATAGATGGTGCCCGCATTAGCGGGCAGGCGCTAGGAGGGATCTGGATGTCGTAATAGCAGCGGTTCCCGGATCCCTCCTATCTCAGGCGCAGAGTGGCACACCGTGTGGTTTTAGTCGGTCCGATTCCGACACACCACCCCGCCGTAAACCCCGGTGGGGTGACGGCTCGAGGGGGTTTCCACACGTTAAAAAAAAAAAAGAAGATTTTATTTGTCACTAGTATCAAATTTATTCAGTTTAACAAAAAAAAACTATTTTATGACCTATGTAAGGTAGTGGAGTAGTGGTAGTGGAATTTAACATCAAGAAATATTCTAAGGTTCTTTTATGGAGAGGAGAGGCTACTGGTAAATACGTATCCATAAATACTTACAATTCCAGTATAACAACTCAAGGACAACCTTTTGAGTCACTTCCAGAAGAAGAGAGTTATTGTGCATACGGTAACTTCTCTCACTCAGTGAAAATCACAAATCATCAAATTGACTATCACGGCTTTTCTGTGATATCATTGAGGTCGAGTCAATCCAAAGAAATATTTTATACTATAAAACATAAAATGCTGTAAAAATATGTTCGTGTGGTGACTTATTACGAATAAAGAACGCTACCATATCTAATCATATCGTAGATGTCGTAAAAGGCAAGTAAAAGACCAAATAACGCAAGACAACAGCGCTATAAAGAGAAGAAAAACTTGATAAAAAATAAAACAAGCTTCGTATTGTTAAGGAGAGACCTATGTTCAAGTGGACTGTTAAAGGATGTGGCTAATTGACAATGACGATAGAAAAGATGAAATCTTTGATAATAATATACGGAGAAGTACTATAAGTGTTTTTGGTTGTAATTTAAAATAATATAAGCAATTTTATTTACTAAAATCCTACAATTTTGGTTTAGATGTTTCGCTAAAGTAATTTTTCTTCAGACATTTGTAGTATGTGGACCACAAGATTGCTGTTGGCAAAGGCTTAACAAACATTTGTTTTATCTGTATAACGTTTGCCATGATTTGGTGAAATGTATGTACTTGAAAGCTCCATTACAGAATACAACACACACAACTATTATATATATATATATATATATATATATATATATATATATATATATATATATATATATATATATATATATATATATATAATAGTTAGTATATATATATACGAGTTGAAAGGTTTACAAATATTCAATTGTTTATTTAAAAGACTAATCTTACAAAAAATATCATTTAGATGTAATTTTTGTTCAGAAACTCATAGCTATCTTTATTCTAAAAACTTTTTCAGTCACTGGACAAACATACCAAATGTTACCTCTTTAGCTTTTTTTTTAATATGGAGCCCTACCAAAATTACTCTACTCTGTCTGATGGAAAGCATGGGTAGAATTCAAGAGTAGTCGTCACCACATTCATTACGAATGCAGACAATGCAGCATGGTGATCCGCATTGTGGCCTCAGTATCAGAGTAGGAGGGAAACATGTTATACTACTTTTTACTGATTGTTATAGGAAATTAGAGCTGACCCATTTATTTCGAGACCGTATGTCTACCAATTCAAGACGGTGATTTTCAAGACCAGCACATGTTGTGGCGTAAATGAAGCCTGTTAGGCTTGTTTGGACCTTTAGGGTGTAGGTGTCTTTAAATGTATGAAACTCTTCGAAATATTTTGTTATTTAAGGAGACTTTTTATACCTCTGTCTTCACAGCCACTCAAGAGTTAGAGTGCCCATTTATCTACCACCCTAATTTTCCTTTTTCTTCATGCCGCATAATTTTTCGTATGGTACAGGGTGGGCCAAAAAGTCGTTAGCATTTGAATCTAATAGCCCAAACAAACATGTTACGGAAGCTCTTATGACCGATGCTACTGGAATTTACTGGCTACAATCGTAACATATTGTTTCAATAAAATGGAGCCATTTGTCACACATCCAATGAGTCCCTGCCGGTAGTGAAAGACATGTTTCCGGAAAAGCTACTTTCCAGACGAAACGACATTCCATGGTTACCCAGCAGTCCCGATCTATCCCCAGCTGACTACTTTATGGGGTAATTTGAAACATCGTGTCTGCATCAATAAACCAAATATACTAGTCAACTGAAAGAAAAAATCAGCGAAGGGATATCGGTGATCTCGCGGTCTCTTTGCCGACGAGTATTCGAAAGTTTCGGTGCTCGCTTAGAATATATGTAATATAAACATATATTAATAGCGACAGATCCCTGGTATATCGTTGAACTGTCGCTATAAACATTACGAAAGGAAATTATTTAGAAACATTGATTTTAAACTCAATTTAACTCCTGCTTTAATTTCAATTCAATTTAAAGAAATAATGGTAATAAAATGTTTTATGCTTTCTTATCTCGAATTCTTTATACCGAACAGACATTGACTAAATATATTAACACCAAAAGAACTTATCTAAAGTTAGTAAAGTTAAATGTAAGAACAGTACAAAGTTGAAAGTGTATTTAAGGAAAATTACCTGCCCTTTACGCTGATATGGAACCTTAAGACAAAAAATCTTTGTAACTTAAAACTGTATAACACAATTTTATTATAATTTTTTTTTTTAGTTTTTGAATAAAATTGCAATTTTTTGACAACATTTATATTTTTTACTCATTGGTTATACTTCTGTTAATAATTTCCCCTGGCCCAATGTATGTACGATATAAAAGTTGCTCTATAAAGTTAATATAATTATTTTTCACATCATGTCCACGAATAATATAAGATAGGGTGGGTCACGAATTAGTTAATATTTGAAAAATCATACAAAAACCATTGCATGTATTATAAATTAATTGTTTATTTACAAGAAAGTTAATTAGTCAGAATTTATGCTTTAAAAATAGCATTATCTATATGACAACCATTTCGACGTCGGCAGACAGGGAGATTGTCTTCATCAGATCATCTCTTCGCTGATCTTTTCTTTTAGTTGACGAAGTGTATTTAGTTTGTTGATGTACATACGATTTTTTAAATTGTCTAATAAAACTTCTCTATATTTATTCTTTAAATCATCGTATCTACATCGTCATCTGCTGGGGATAGATTTGAATTTGTGGGTGGCCATAGAATATCGCGTCGTCTGGAAATCAGTTTTTCCGGAAACATGTCTTTGACCACCGGCAGGGACTCATTGGATGTGTGACAAGAGACTCCATCTTCTTAAAACCATGTGTTACGATTGAAGCCGGCAAATTTCAGTAGTATCGTTCCCAAGAACTCCTATAACATGTTTGTAAATTTGTAAACGAATTCTCAGATATAGGGTGGCTATACCTATATTAAACAACAATTGCAAGTAATCTTTGATAAATTATATACTTTCATATTTTATTATTTCGTGAAAACTGTTCACTTAACATTAAGAATAAAAAGCATTTGCTTTCAACTCTCATCATCAGATCTCGTTCATAAGTGTAGATTTAAATATTATAGCGATATATTGTACTTCATATTCTGCAATAATATTTTCGAATATTTGACACACAACGTCATTTAGATTCCAAGTAAACAGAATTTAGGCATATCAAGTTTAGAAAAGGTAAGAATATTTTATTAACAGCACGAACGTTTGTCACAGTTGTAACAACATTTTACGAAGAATTTAAATTGCTTTAGCAAAGTTTTGAATATACTCTAATTACATGAAAAAATTTAGAATTAATCACTTTTTAAATGGTAATAATTTTACAACCACACATCAAATTATTTTAGCGTTACGGGATCTGCCTTTCTTCTTACCTTATCAAGATTTTTGAAGGATTCTTTTTAGTATCGCCTACAGGAGGACGTGGGGCCACTAAATCTAACCATAGCAAATAAATATTTTCCATTAAAATAAAAAATAGTAATATTAAGTAATAATATTTATATTAAGTAGACTTAAACCTTTTTGGGAAAGAGAAGCCTACGCCCAGCAGTGGACTATTAAAGATTTGTTGATGATGATGACAATGATGAAATAAAGCATAATCTCATTATTTCAAATGAAAAAGTTTAAACTTCAAGGAAATTCAATTGTAAAGTATTTTTAAATGTTTATAAATGTATCTTCATACTTTTATCTTTTTAAAGTTTTCGAGATGTCTTAAGTTTTTGATTGTGATAAGAACTGGTTTGGTTCTGAATTAGGTAAGGAATTATAGAGTAAATTATTTTTTTTAAATTATAAATTATTTTTTATATTGGTTCAGGTTGAATATATCATAAATAAAAAGAAGGTGTATGTGTCTAGGAATGATGATAGTCTTCATCAGTTCATCATCAGGTGATTGTATTATCAATTTGTTAGTATAATTAATAATTTCGTTACTAATTCGAATAATCAATACTACATCAATATTTTTTTCAACGGGCGTAAATTTACTTATTTCTAATTGTTTTTAGTTTTAGTGACTAATAGAAAAGTAAATAAATAAATGATAAATAAATAACTACTAAGGATATTTGATATATAACACCAACTCGTTTCAAACTAAGCAGAACTTGTGCTATGATAACTAGGTTGATGAATAGAATACTTATACACTTTTATTTTTGTAAACACATACGAATTATTTATGAAAAACCCCCAAATTCCGAAACATATATTTGCAGATAATACAAATATTTTGTCTGACCCGGCAATCAAACCTAAGACCTAAGGCTCAGCAGTCGTATTTTCTACTGCTGCACCACCGCAGCAGTCGAATAATGGTCGCACCAATAGAAATCTTATTGAACTTGTCACGACAAATTGTACGAATATTACCCAACAAAGATTCGGTTGCTCGACCAGCCGACGAGACAATAGAAGGGCGGAATTGGGAATGCTATTTCGATTTAACTCTCTACTTCATAATAAACGAAAAAGTTTTCTAAGGTTGAGGGTCGAGGACTGACCTAGGTTTTGTAGAGAAGGGACGTATCGGTATAATGTAAAAGGTAATGTAGTGTGAAGTGATAAGCCTTTTGCTATGACTCCCCTTTCTGAAAGGTAATGGAGCGCGTTATTGAGATGAAGGGCTGGAATACTTATAAACAATTTGACCTTCTTACAGATGCCGCACTATTTAGTCGCCAATAATGTTCTTTACCAAGTTAAATTTAAAGTGCTCTAAGACGAGTCATAGGGTTTTAGTGCTATATTCAATGTCGTTTTGTAGAAATTTACTTTTATGTATAGTTAGTTGTACCCTTTCAAGCATCACTTTGGCATATTGTAGTTGCATTGATGAGAAAACTGAAGGAAATTGACACGAAAACTAGATAACAATAATCTCTGAAGGGAATTGTATAATGTGTCGAACATTCAACCAGTGCAGAGATTTTTGAGTTTTTGAAGCGTACGCGAAAGAAATTTCTTATTTTTCAATACATAGAGATAAATAGTAACTAAAAGTGGTTTGGTCTGTTTGAAATACTTTTCATAGATTACTAAAATATAGTGTTTGCAAGAAAGTCTTTGGTAAAATCGTGCGTGTTGCTAGCTGTGTTGCAAGTGTCCAGTTTTTATTGATTGTTTACTTCCAAGCGAGCACGTACAAAGTAATTGAAGTAAGTTTCTTTTAAAGGACTGTATCTCATTTTTGAAGCCCTGTAACAAAAACTTTTTATCTTAATTGTTGTTTATTAGACACGTACATTTAATATTTTTAATTTTAATTAAATAAGACAGTAGTAACTGGAATCCTAGAAAAGTGATATTTATATTCTTCATATTAATAAGCGAAGAAGTTTGTATACCGTCTTAAAAAAATAATCAAAATTTACTTGGCTAGAATTTTTATACATTTGTTTGTTTATTTAGATATCAATACAATAGTAGCCAAGGTTTCATGTTTAATTATTACAGAATTAACGCTATATATACGCTTCTTCTTTTACCTACGACTTGATAGAAATTTATCACCAGCCATCACAAATCGAAATTAGTTCCAACTAAAAAAGAACGCTAAGAAAGCTTCCTTTCTTATCACAGAAGTTCTGGATTCTCCAATTACAAGAGGAACAAACGAGTATACTCGTACAACCCTGGTGTGACTCCGGCCTTTTCATAGTCATAGTACTGTTTGTCAATTCGAGACTTGCTGAATACCTTCGTTTATATCGCATCTAGACCGTGTGGTGACAAATTAAGAATACATGGTGTTACCACCCCTAATTATCCCGTGGGTGTCGTAAAAGGTGACTAAGAGAACAAAGTATACAAGACAACATCCATTACAAAGAGAAGGAAAACTTGGAACAAACCCTATTCTAATCCGTCTGACCAGCGTGGAATAGTAGACCAAAACCTCAAGGAGAGGCCTATGTCAGTAGTGGACTGTAAAAGGCTGTTGATGAATGATGATGAATAAATGAATATCGCATCTAATTCTCCACTTGTCTCGTCTTGTAATGATGCACTTTGTAACAATTTATGTTTTAATCATAAAACACTATGAATATTCTTAGGAAGTGGTGTAAAAACTCTCATAAATTTTTGTATAAATTTGATTAATAATTTTAACGTATACCCGTTGAAAATCTCTTGAGATTTCAAATATTTTTCGGGACGGTGCGGCGAGAACTGAAATTAATCAAATATTTCTTATAGAAAACAGGTGCTAGAAGCTTGAATCTTTCAATCAGTAATATTAGAAAAATGGGTTCACTTTTCTCCAGGGTTTCTTTCATACTCCCTAGGTTTATTAGTTACTGTTTGCTGCTTTCGTGCTATATATGTCATCCATAACATACCTTATATTCCAGTATTCGTAGCATATATATATATATATATTTGTATATATACTATGCTTGTATATCTATATTTGTATGTATGATGTGTTCTTTTGTGTGTATGTATATGTGTGTATTTATAAGAGTACATAATATGTACCTAACCTCTGTGCATCCAACCATATAAAATTTCTGCACCACCCGAAGGTTGACTCGAACAGAATGCCCTGACCATTAAGTCCACTGATGTGCAAATGTAGTGTATAAAGTTTGTACATAAGTAGGACAAAATTAAATATACTGAAGAAGAAGGTAGAAAATATTGTTAATTTAATTTTTCTAAATAAGATTTAACAACGTTTCTGGGTCATACCGGAAGGCATTATCCAATTACAGAATACCAAACTGCATCTAATACTAAAATATTGCCAATTCGACTAATACACTGACAATTCAATTGAAGAGTTTCAGTCGGTTAGAAAATTAATGCAATATATATTTTGAAAATTAAACTCATTTCATGTTTTCATTACCCACTTTCAAAGTACACATAAAATAAAGAGGACCGATGTTACGAACCTAGTACGTATTATATTTTATTTTGTCATTAATCTAAGTGTTATACCTACAATCATGCCTTTGAGATTATGTTATAGCCTGTACTGTCAGTTAGCCAAATAAAAAAAAATACTGACGTTTTTGGTTCCTTTTCAACATTATTGTACCTGGATTTTCAGAAAACGGTTATATATTGGCCTCTCTCATTACGCATATAAATACTAATGAAGTGGGTCGTTCTTGATGTATTTCTTTATCAATTATCATATTGGCTCTATGTTTATCTTGATTTTGCTAGAATCAATTCACATGCCCTCAGTAGACACCACTTTCCTCCTAACGGATATTGTGTGCTCTAATTACACTAACTCACTGTTACGAAGTTGTTCTGAACTTTGTGAAATTAAGTTGGCATTATGATATCTTTGGACTATTATCCAGGGATCCACAACTTCCACAAGTTTTGTCATGGATCAGATACAAAGTTACAGATTATTTGCCAGTTTCTCGCTACTCGCCGATCCTAGTAGTAAATGGTATGTAAATATAAAAAACGATAAAAACCATGAGGTCTGAAGACAAAAGTAACAACTGAACAGTGTATTTTAAATTTCAGGGTAATAGTAGTCTTAAAAATTTAAATTAAAATTAGGTCACGAATTATTCAGTATTTGAAAAATCGTATAAAAAAAACCCATCTGAAATATTATAAAAATTGTTTATTTACAAGAATGCTTTAACGTTTGCACTCCTCTAAGTGAGCATCGAAATTTTAGAATACTTGTCGGCAAAGAGACCACGAGATCGCCGACATCTTTTCGCTGATTTTTCTTTTAGTTGATGTATGTATTTGGTTTATTGATGTACAAACGATGTTTCAAATAATCGCATAAAAAAGTGCACTGGGGATATATCTAGACTTCTGGGTGGCCGAGGGAATTCGCCTCGTCTGGTAATCAACTTTTCCGGAAACAAGAGTTTGACCACCGGCAGGACTTTAGCCACTCATTGGATGTGTGACAAGTGACTCCATCTTGTTGAAACCATGTGTTACGGTTATAGCCAGCAAATTCCAGTAGCATGAATCTCAACAACTCCCGTAACATGTTTGCGCGGAGTGTTAGATTCATATGTTAACGAATTCTTAGCCCACCATATACAATGATCGATCAAATGCCGCTGGAAATTGACGCAATGCAATTGTTTTATATTCAATACCTATTTATAATATTGGTCTATATCAATTGTGTGTGCTACTCGACCCGGTCCATATAAGTTGAAGATAGCCCGCCCATGGTATATTACTGTTAAGCTTTCATTTTCTTATTTTTTATCATTTAAACAAATAAAGACTAATTTATGTCGAAGAAAATTTATGTAAATAAGTGATCTTTATAAGTAGTATATAAAATACAAAAATATCGCCGCCTTTGTAGAACTAACAAAAGATGTAACAGTGTTTCTATGCTACTTGAAACAAACTTTTCATGTTTTAAATGCAAGATAAGTCACAAAGTAAAACTACAAAAACTTATGGAAACAAAGTCTAAAATAGAAACTACAGATTGACACATGTATGTATACACTGTCATGGTCAGGGGGTCTAGTGTGAATTTATTTCATATTACGTTACTCTCGACGCAGGCACTCTCAAGTTCAGTGTGGGCCGAATGTTAAGTTAACACGAAATAAACTCGTAGGTACTAGATCTACTGATTCTGACCGCAAAGTTGAGTATACACACGCTAATGAAAGGTTTACACGTACTTCGTTCATTGATTTACTGTTCACTCGTTTTTAACATGACAGCGAATGGTTTTAACAAAAGTATTCGTTACATTCCAGTAAAAACCTATATACCATTATTTACAAAGCATGAAGCCGTGACTGCTTGTTTCATAAACTCACTTAATTTCTCTCTTCATTTATCACTGTGGAAATAAAATTGCATAGAATACAATAAATTTTCTATTTTAGCACGAACTCATCGGCTCGTCCGAGCGGTACTACCCTCTCATCCGGTATCCGGCGGTACCCCATCTTACGTTGGTGAGTGTGAAACGTTATCGTGACAATGTGTTATGAGTGTAAATGCTCAGTCACTTTGGTAGGCTTTTATAATAAAAAAAGTATTTAGTAGCGTTCATAAATAGGAGTACATGTATAATGAAACAAAAACGTCAAAAACATATCGATTTATTATATTTCAAAGTTAACATGGATCTTCGACATCGTGTAGTAAGGTATTATCAATATTTAGTTTAGAACATTACAAATTTGTAAAAACTCCTTAGAATATTTTATTAACGTAGATTAAGAATAATAAGATAATAACAAATACAAATTATTTTATATTATTGGTGACATTTTAAATTTCATACACATTTACGAATGTAACTTTTTCGTTATGCGTTTGGTGCGTTACGTCTATGTGTAACTTTTGATTTTACTCGGTCGAAATGTCAAAAGTTTATTTTAGATCATGGAAAACTTTATTTAATAAATTGTAACATTATTTCACAGTTACAATATCAAAATTCTTTTATTAAAAAAGTGAAACTACATATAAGTTGCAAAAAAAATTTGAAATGAACGTTCAAGTCGATGGAATGTTTATTGACTACGGAGATTAGTTTTCAAAACATTACAAACGATATTTATTTCAGCGAATTTATTAACCAAATTACGCTTTGAAGAAAATAGAATATGAAGAAAATATTAGCTGTTAGCTAACGGGTATTTGTGTAAACATTACGCAGGTATTATTCTGAAAAACATATCGTTACTTGAATGGGTATGACTTGTTTTCAAATTATTAATGATACCTTCACCTGATTTTTGATAAAACCTGCTCGTACACTACAATATACATGGATAATATTACAATATTGATTAACATACATAATGTATTCGTACCGTTGATTGAAGCCTAAAATATTTGTGGGCTTTCGATATTTTTATTTTACGAAACGACTGCAAATAAACAAACGGGGTATTATTTGTCAGTGTTTCTTTTACGTAAGAATAACTTATTGTGCTAAAAATAATAGAAAAAATCAAAGAGTTGTACGTCAAAGGTATTCTTAACAAAAACAGCTTGCTTGTCACAGTAACATTTATTAAGGTAACGATACAAACGAACGGATGAACTCAAAACAAAACTATGGCCCATTATCATTGTAGTATTGGGTTATAGCTTTCTTTTCACAATTGAGTGTTTTATTTACAAAGATAAGTAGAAAAACACCGTAAAAATGTGTTGTGATACTGGATCACTGACGTTATTGCTAGTCAATCAGTAATTAACAGACAATAACAATTTGTACTTTAAAAAAAAGCACGATTCAGAAATGATATTTAACATAAAATAAAGTTAATTTTACCTATGCCTTTATCTATATAAAGATGTCAAAAAAATAATATTTTAGGTTTTCTCAACAAACTTTTAAATTTGGAATAAAAACTTTCTGAAATAGCATCCATTTTTAAAAAGCCAATTTTATACTCATGTTTATGCAGACCCCGGGTAACTCTGCGCTGGATAAGAGACTTCCCAGCATCTGTCCGAAAGTATAACTTTGTATATTTTTTTACAAATACTCAATATATTTTTTTAAAATAGTACTAATTCTATGCTTCTAATTTAAGTAATAACAACTCATAAATGACTGGTTTATACTTCGTTTTGAAGGTTAATAACAATTTTTGAACGTGGATACTGAGCTAGTATTTCATTTTCATTTTCAGAGATATATATTTAACAGTTTAAAAGTTACATTCAGAGATAAGTTAAATAAATTAGTAACTAACAATCTCATCAACTTCACGAAGCTGATTTTCTGCCAAAGAGCGGCTCAAACTATTTACAATTGAGTCGTGTCGTGTCTGATATTTGATACTTCATGTAGATAATAAAAAAAAAATACCTGTGGCATTGGGGGACTGCCACGGTAAAGCTATAGGATACAATTTTTTATCAACTTATGCAATTATAATATTTCGAGCAGCTCGTCTCGGTCCGTGCGAGCTTCGTACAGTCTATACGCATACGCCTAGTACCGCACGCACACTAACACCGTGCCAAAGTCTGCCGAACTGTAACGACGTTAGACGATGCACGGCTTTCAATGCCGCACCACTGTGTCGGTCGGAGTGGGGGGTGTTAGATTTATTTTCGTTACGGAATATACAGTTAAAAGTTATGTAATAGCTTAACAAATTAGGAAATTAACAACGTTAAAATTACTCAAGTGAAAGGAAACGTTGACTAGATCAAATTAGAATATGATACTACAATGTTACAAAAAAATACATATGTTAAGTCAAATGAATGGCTTAAACTATAAAAGATTATATTAATGTATGTGTATACGGGTAAAACTGACTTGTTTTGGACTCAAAAAGGATCCCTTTTCAACGACCAATGCGATCTACATTTATACACCTGTATATCCTTCACGGGCTTACCCAAAATACAAAAATGAATACAATTATATTTTTTAAGTTATTAAGCACATAAATGCACCTACTTACGTATAGACATATAAGTACATACTAAATATGTGATAGTTTTGCGTTATTATATAGTTACAAAATATGCTTAGCATTTGTTACAAAATCTACTTATAGCACTGCAATATACATTTACGTAACCGATGAAACAATCACGAATGTTCACAAGTTCACTGAAAAACCACATCTCCAGAACAAAGTCATGACCGTTCCGCAACTGACATTAGTTATTCAAAAAACAGCCTTCTCTGATTAATTTATGGTCCACACTTGCATATCACGGATACGCTGATAGAGTCTTTTACTCATAAAGTGGCTGTGTTGGTCCATTTGACTTTGAGGGACCCGTTCTCGCCCAGGTGATGCGGTACAGGAATTGGCTTCCTTCTTCGCCGGTTTCGATGACCTGATGAAGAGATTACTTTTGTTATTTCATAGATACTTGAATTGTAAATGACATATTATTAGATTGAATGTGTTAAACTAATTAGATTGGTCGGTGTGATGACGGATTTAGAACACAGAGTGTTAACATCTCTGTTCATCCTGTGAATATCGTAAGATTGCAGTATGAGAGTAAACTACGTAGGTTAACACTCCAAAGAAAAGGAAGACTTGAAATAAATGCCTTACTGAAAAGTCTGGCCTGCATGGTACAGTAGTCCAAGAACTGCTTTCTAAGGCGAGACTTATATCCAGCAGTTGACTACTAGAGGTTATTGGAGGTGTTTATTAGATAATCTAAAACCACAAAAGCTAGAATTTATGTTGGTGTATACAATTTAAGTGAGTCACAAAGCATCGACCATCTTCATAAAATGTATGATTATAAGATGGCGTAACAACGGGTTTATATAAAAATTGCACTCAATCACAAATAAATTTGTGGTTTTTAATAGCCTCTTATCGACAACTAGATATTTAGTAGTAAATTTGTAAATAAAGTACAAAATAAGCTTAAAAATCTGTAGAGTTTCATACATTTTTTCTTTTTCCTAACCTTTACGAATACCAAGAATATTTGGGGTTGACTGATAATATATTGAGAATAAAAATTAACCAAAGAAATTATTTCACATGAAGATACTTATCTGTGGTACATAATATTTAAATGTAACATTTATTTCAAAAATACAAATGCTATAAAATACTTTTGCAATCTCGTAAAATATATAATAGAAGAAAAGTTACCCCCATATGCACTTACCCATACACTCATCAGCAAAATATTGATAATTAAAAGGAGACTATTGTCAAAAAGACAACTGAAACATGTTAGACATTCTATTTACCGTGATATCATGATCAAATATTACCAGAAATAATAAATGACCTGTCAATATTTCTTTTGTAAACACATTTCTTTCACTAGTAAATAAATATACCGTACTCAATTGAATTGCTGTGAAAAGGACGAGAGAAAGCTCTGTAATTCTTATCTATTTATAAACAAAGAATATATGTAAAAATATAATGGTTGTTTACATTTCATGAATGAACTTCAAAACGAGAATTTATTTATGGAATATTAAATTCAATTTGAATGAAACTCAAGCTAGCACCTTGTATAATAGCAAATCTTGCAGTATACCTATCAGACATCACTACTGGTCTACTATAGGATAATGGCCATACGGGTCCATGTCTTTGCAGTGATGTTGTCCTGCGAAATTTGCTCCGTTAGTCGCTCATTATGAATACACACAA
Source organism: Hypercompe scribonia (assembly GCA_949316085.1). NCBI lineage: Eukaryota > Metazoa > Arthropoda > Insecta > Lepidoptera > Erebidae > Hypercompe > Hypercompe scribonia. Next base: position 22,046,630 of record OX438970.1, read on the forward strand.
TGAATACGAGTGACACTCAATTATCTTTATCCGTCATCACAGAGAGTGGTGTAATGTACATTATCTATTTATATACTCGTAAAATAGTTGTATTGGTTTGTGAACGCTTTAAAATCTGAAAAAGTTTTACAATCCTCTACAATTTTTTGTCTTTTTTTTTAACCAGGCTGTATCACAGTAAAGTGTGGCATGTTATAGTTAGTTATTTATTGAAATGAACTGGGTATTGTATTAACGTTTTGTAAGTTTAGTTAAGTTTTGATCGCACATATGGTGCATACACCGCGTACTTATCTAACTTACTAGATACGTGAGTCACATATACCATTCATCGACCTTCACTGTCCAAAATTTCAATATTACCTATCATTTAAATATAGAAGGACGAACTGAAAAAAAAAGAATATTATATTTGAAATCTTAAGTTCTCATTCTTCAGGATAATTTCCAAAACACCGACTTCAGCTTACTTTGAAATACAGTTTGAATTGCCTTAGCATAATTTGTTGCTAAGGGTCATTGTTATATAATTATGTAACTCTTGTAATTCTAGTCATGCTTTACATCAGGAAGACTAGAGTCACTTTGTCAGGCTCTTAAACAAAAGTATATTTTCTTAGTGTTCAAAAGTCGTTATTAGTGTTATTTAAGTATTTAATAAAAAAAGATATTGCTGTTCGTTAGTTTCCCTATAACCGGAGAAGACGAGAACACAGGATTACTTTCACTCATTTTGATGTTAAAATATTTGTGAGAGTTCAAGGAAAGTTTAAACGGTGAGAAAATGTGAAATAATAATATTAAAAACCATTAATTTTATTTACTTATACAAAGTAAAAGTTTCAACAATCAATAATAAATTGTATGAAATGATGACTTTTTGTTTGAAAGTTAATTCGTACTAGACTTGATTTTATCTAATTGTTTGTGATGAAAAGTTCACCGGGTCATCTAGTTATTAATATTTATTTATAATTAGGCAATTAGTTTTCAATGGACAATAGTTTCAGGTATTACCTGAGTGAAGGGTCGCGCGACCACAGGCGCGGGTAGCGCGGGATGTGTGCCGCTTCCCAAAGCAGTGCTTTGTGAACCGCTGCTAAACACAATCCTCACCTTCCAGCCCCTCCAGCTCTGGAATAAAATGTACCGCCTTAGTCACTTGTCAAAAATATATAGGCAATAACCCAACACAGTTTTATAACACAAGCATTAACCTGAGTTGTATCATTGTCTGTATATTTTTGATGTTTACGACAAGTACTGAGTATGTTATTGTGAAATTACACTCAGATTTTGCAAATTTATTGTTGGTTACACGACGAAAAATCTATAAAATGTGAATATAAGTTAGTTGGCGGAAAAAACAAAACATTTTTCCAGGCTGGTAGAGACTAACAAAGTAGAGGATTAAAAGTTTCCTACTGACACAAATGTTAAATTGCGCTATTTAACTACTCTCTTGATTCAGATAGTTTATTAGCTGAGAATTTGAATAAAAGGAAATTTTAAATCTTATAAATAAAGCAAAAAAGGTACCGCCATAATATCCTCTTTTTAGATGGCAACATAGTTTTAATTTTAGAGTTCGTTCCTCAGAGAGTACAGAATATCTTTAGGATCAGTTCATTATACAGCTGTCTCTATTTCTGTCAAGCCCTCTTCCGCCTATCAAACTAACATTAATGACTTTTTAGGGTTATTCAAGTTCTATATTTACATATATGACCGGTTAACCAAAACATTTGTAACTTGCTATTGACATAAATTAATAATAAATGACCTCACATATCTCACACACGGCTGTATGCTTAAATATTTCTGAATATTTACATATTAGATAAATTACACCCAGACACGGAACAAATGGTCGTGCTCATCAGACAAAGATTTGTCTTGAGTGAAAATCGGCTTAACGTTAGGGTCACCAACCACTACACTAATACTACACCCGTCGATGATGTAAAGCATTAATGATATTAAATTCTTCGGTAATTTGTTGTGAATACTAAAATATTGTACCCTGGTGTAATATTTTTTGAACGCTAAATTAGTTAAATTAAGTTTTCGAGTCGTATGAATTAACTTTCGAGGTGAAATACCTTATTCCGCCCTGAGTGTGGCCGCTTTCGTTAGTGATTTTTGTCACTTATTTTTGAATGTAAAACAGCTTGTAGACATCCTGATTCCGAATGAGAGCGCATTAAACAGTAGTACCGCTTGGACAAAGAACAAAGAGTCAACGAAGTCGGATTTGTGGAAGGGACATGAAAGAAGAAGATTATTTTTTGTACAAAGATTGCTGTCGTGATTAGAGGACAGATAACGGAAGTATGGAGGTGAAAATGGTAAATTGTAAAATGAAATATGGAAGTAAGTACCCACTGATTATGGTGCAGGCAATTAGTAAACTTACACGTTAAACTTCCGAAGATTAAAAACGTATCAGATGTAGTTAAAAGATGAATAGAGTCTGCATTCAGGACGACGTAACATAAATTGCCAAAATCGATTATTGAAACTATTAAGGATAGCATGAGAATAGTTTCGGTTTTAAAAGGACACTTTGAGAAAAGCAATAACTGAGCTATGACTAATCTTAATACCGAATCGTGGTAGCTTAATAGCTGGTTTGGGAATAAATTGTGAGAGTTGCTTTTGAAAGCAAGCCTTGAGTGCTTTTTTTTTGAGTTTACCAAGATGATTTTACTCTATCTGATGTAAAGCATAAATAGAATCCCAGATTTCTAGTCACTACGAATACAGACAATGAAGTATGGTGACTCACACTATGTCAGCCTAATGGGATAAATTTTCACGCCCTGCTTGGGGACGTAAAATACAGGAAAGTCACCGTGTCGTCACTGTCACTCCTGCATCAATGAGTCTCCAGCTTCGCACACACCAATGAAAGAAGACTGCACGGATGCTGAGGAGAATACAGTTTAGGATGGTAATAATCATCTTCTTGATTATCTCAGGGTTCACCAGAGGAAATTCGAATGAATCGAGTAGTAAAACTGGTAGGACCAGACATGTAGTTAAATATTTAACACTTGATTTGAAGATTTGGAACTAAAAATAAGGTTTCACTTAAAATAATTGTATTATTGCACTTATGTTTTTTTTAATAGAAGCCTATCCAAGTGACTCTGGTCTGCCTGGTGGCAAGCATGAATAGAATTCAAGATAGGTGGTCGCCATACTCATTGCGATAGAAAACAATGCAGTATGGCGACACACGCTATGGCGGCCTAGTGAGATACTTTTTTACGCCCCGCTTAAAGGACCCAGGATCGTAGTGGGAGGGAAACATATGCGCTGATAATCTGTTCCAGACTTTAATTGTTTAACTCATTTAGTTCGGGATTGTATGTCTACTATGGCGAAGCCATAGTATTATAATAGTTTAGGTCTGTACGCGGCTACGTGCTACATTAATTATTTACTCAGTTGACTTACTCTTGATATAGTAAATTATTAAATAAGGAAGCATAAATAATATATTGTCAATTTAGCAATTTAAGTAAACAAGCAAACAACCTAGTTACCCCCACCTAAACCTGTCCATATTACATACATAAATATTATTGTATATAAACTTTAGTTTATGTAAAAAAACGAGTCATTATTAAATATTACAATCAACGTGTCGTCTAATTGGTTTCCTGGGCAAACACGCAACATCTACCATTTCAAAATGGTGACTTCGAAGGCTAGCAGGTGTTATTTTGTTCATTTTAATTGATGCAATGATTAGTAAAAACATTAAATTCCTTTACAACTAATCCTTTGTACTGTTGAACTGGCAGTATTGTATTTTTTTCAATTTTAAATAATCTTCTCATCATGTCTCATGTAGAAATCTTGATCATTGGTATTTTATAGAAATGACGTTTTCGCTACAAATTACCTCAATAGTAAATATTTCTTTGTATCTAAAATATACATATTTTAGTTTTAGGTTGCTCTAAGTTCATTTCCCCCACCCACAACTATCACGCTGACTGAGCAAGTAACGCAAAATTAAACCTTCATTCAGTAGTAAACCCATGTCTCTATTGACTGACATAAAGTATGAAGATAGATTGCTAGATATGCAAGCAGTGTGTTTTGATCGGCAAACCTGAATGTAATGTACGAGTATTTTATTTCAGTTTCAGTACCTTTTTAGTGTAAACTTTTGTTTGTGATAAGAAAATACATGTTAAATAAAACCGTTTCTTTTCTTAAGTATGTGTGACACTTGGTACATTCAAAGAAAGCCTGGATGAGATTGCGCTTTGTGGGTCATCTTTTGAACACTCCACTTTGTATACATTTTTATGATACTTTTTGGGACCATACTACTTTGTGAAAGAGTACAAATAAAAAAAATTCTGTCTATTTAAATAAACACATAGATAAGTATCTATATGTTTATTTAAATAAAAGTTACCAACCTAGTTTAAAATTTGATGGCGTTATTAAAGATAATGAAAATATTAATTTTCGAAAACTCAAGGAAATAAGTTACTTGTGCCTACAAGAAGATATATTGCAAAACATGACATAGATATGTTTTGAGAATATAATTTTTGAAGAGATCTTACTTAGCTTAACAATAGAAACAGGATTTTATAGGGATTTATCCGTAAAATAGGTTTATTCGTTTGCGATGTAAATCTTACTGTTTACAGTGTTTACAGTTTTTGTTCACGTCACTTCTTGTGACGACACTATGTGACTGCCATGTGTGGGACTTGGAACTCCCATTCCAAATACGATACGCACCCGGGTGTTCAATAAAAATCTAGTGATGTCCATCGGACAAATTTCAATAGTGATTAACTTCTCAATATAAATTTACGAATGGTCAAAAATACAGATATATATGTACTACAAAGAGGAAAATGGAGGAAATGGTAAGATGAACGATAATATTTCAAACTACGTAAGTTGCATGTGCACCGTACAGTATAGTTGCTTCAAATAACTCATCGTAAACAACAGCTCAAAAGTTAGGCACGTAAACCTTGAGCACCGACAGTTGTTAATTAGTATTTCGTAATTTGTGTACGTTTTAGTCAAAATATTCACTAATTCTACACATCTGCTCTAGGCAGTTCAGTAGACCATCGATTTTTTTTTATATTTTTCATGTCAGACGTCTGCTGCTTAAAAATATTTTTCATTTATTAAAATTTCTCAAGATATGCCAACCCATTATAAAAGTTCAAAGTTGGTAATATTTTTTAAAAGGTGTTTATTTATTTTGTGGCAGCCTTTTTTCATTCAAAAGGATTTATATTGTACCTAAATTTATGAAGAGGTAAGTAACTTAACAAGACTTTGTCGCAAAACATTAAATATTTGATGCTAACAAAAAAATTACGAGTTACTCAGGGTTACAAACGGCAAATTAAAGCTTTTTTCAGGCACTAAAGCTGTCTCTTTTTTTTGCATACATAATGAAATCTAAATCGTACCGAAAAGATACTGTGATATGAATTTCTTTAAATTTTGTTGCTTTAGAAAATTACGTGATCTGAAGTTTCCTTTCCATCATCAGCTCAGCGACAGGAGATAACGACTAATGCAAATAACTGTATAGTTGAAGAAACCAGCTATAAAATTTGAGAGTTTACATCGATTCCTCTGGGATCTCATCATCAGATCCTAACATAGTGATAATGGTTCCACCTCGGGATCCCCTCCCAGCGTGATATTATGTTGTGTGATTGCGTAAACATTGCATATTTAAGCGATACCAGTTTTCACAGTGGATTTACTGTCATTTTTAACAGAGTTTGCTTGTCTGGCCTTAGAAGTTCCAAGAACACTTTTCTAAATTGATAAGATAATTTGAGTATCGACAACTGAAACTCACAAATGATGACCATATTATGACAGCAACAAATGCTGATCAATGGTCTCTGTCTAAGGCTCTCAAAAATAGGCATGTCATTATGTATGTATGAAGATCATATCTCCGTTCTAAACAGGCATCCAAGTCTACTTGCATCATAGGAATTTCTTTTTAACACTTGAAACCATGGCAAAAGATCTGGTGACTGAAATTTATATATTTCAAGTTCTATGTACTTTAATGTTTGAAACCAGTGAAGTGGTGGGTCATTAAAGGTTCCATACTCTACATGAATTAAAGCTAAGATCATATAACACAGCCTAATAGCAAAACGGGTACGAGTGTAAGTTATTCAAAATTATGTGTATAATGTTTGCTTTGCTTAAGTGGTATAAGTGTGTTTGTCAAAGCGTTAAGTTTGAGCTTGTCTATTGTCACTCAGTAAGCTACATTTCAATCCAAATAATTTACTTTAGCATCATTACTAGTCCACTATGTTACTTACAGATGCGACTCATGTATAAAATTGTTTTTCTAAATTAAATCTTTGCCGGGCAGTAATTAGAATGGCAAAAAAATGTTAAGGAAGGGATTACAAAATTTTAATGTAGTCGTTAGGAGTTTTAAGTTACGAAACCTGTAATATGCTTGTAAAATTACAGTATTACTGACTTATTTTGAATAATTTGCTTATATGACTCTTGAAATTATTTTTGAATCTATTTTTTTTTATTATTTTGAATCTCCTTGCTAAAGAGACGCCTATATCCAATAGTAGACTGTTAAAGGCTGTGGATGATGACGATAATGATGATACCATTTTAATGCTGGTTACATACTTTTCATTTAAACAATTGATACCGTTCTATGGTTTAGTCTTAGGTATATGCGTTCTATAAAGCTTTTGCTCACACTTCGAACTTCCTTAGTGTTCTTCAGAAAATCATTAAAATTTTACGTTCGAACTTCGTAAATCGTAACTATTTCCATACATACTTATAACTCTTAGGACGGTTGATTGATAAAATTTCTTTAATAATAAAATACGTTAGATATATTTATAAATGTATTACGTTCTACTTTCAGCTCATATCTACTCGCATGTTAATCAAGCACACCATGGCCCCATTACTCATTTCCCCTCAATATCAATCACTGCCATTCAAAGAGCACCATCACATATCAATGTCAAAATCAAAGTCATGTCACCTCAATATTTACACGTGCCTACGAGCCCAATTAGTGTGCTGAATATTCGTTCTGTATTTGTTTATTTTGTAACTCAAATGACTGTGTCCATATTATATTGTTTATATGTTTTTGCACAGTAGTACTGTTGTTGGTATTATATAATTACACTTTGCAATCCTGCAATATATTTTATATATTTTCTTTTAAATTTTTCTCCTACACTATCAATATTTCTGTGTTGTAGGAAACTTTGCAAACGCTTATGAAACGAATATAAAGAACATTCAGACTCAGAACAACAATTTATGGATCACATAAAGTGTTGTCACAAGTATGGTTGACACCCACAACATTCAGCATAGTGGAAATTAGTGAGATGACTGCTTGAACCATTTCGTCATTTTTGCAATCAAATACATGAAATAGGAATTATGTTTTTCACCACAATATGTAATAATAATACTAAAACCAAATGTTTGTCCGTAACGTCACTCATCTCTTTTGCATTATCACATGTAATGCACAAGTAATGCATAATTCTGTATCTACTAAATACCTGTTCGTCCAGTGTGACTGGCCCTGATCACGCAGGCAGTTCCGTCTTGACTCGAACTCACGTGGGGAGGTGTTGCCTGTTTGCACACCGATTTCTCAGGGAAACAGATTCTGTAAACATTTTCTACGTTAGTATAATTTAAATTACGTTACATAATTAGACATTGCTATAAAATAAAAATTTATGTGTAACATTATTATGGGATTTAGTATTTAGGGATTTGTTTTTTTGTTTAATTTGGACTACAGATACTCTGGTAGTCAAATATCGATCTTCATGATCGTTATTTATTTTAATTAAGCTTTAGATTTTAGTTATCTTCAATGGCGGCTATTACTTAAGCTGTCATTAGAACTAACGTACTGTGGAGGAACTGGTGTCAGGTACTTCCAACACAAAGGGAAAATTCTCCGATCAGATGAGGTGATAATGCCTGCAGGCCTTAAGCAAATTGACACGTGAATTTCTATGTTGCGATACAGGATTAGTTGCTCCATAGTTCAGTGAATCTTCCGTAGATGGCGCTGCATGTCGTTGTTTGGCTCTATGTGGAAGCTACCACAGTATCATGACAGGTATATATTTACCGATCGTGTCTAATTTATCTACTTAGTTGTCAAATCAACAACTCAATAGTCATAAGTATGTTTCTGCCCTTTGATTTTTTCCTAGAGGAGGTTGTTCGGATTCTGGTAATCTCATTTACTCAGTGAAAAGAAACGAAATAATTGTTTCTTACATTGATTTTGTGTAAAGTCGTGCTATCACTACGGTAGAGCCGGCATTTTTATTTCATTATTAAAAATGTTATCCTCGTGCAATCTTTTTAAGCTTTAAAAATTCCAAATTCTATCTCAAGAAATTGTCTTTGCGTATTATTAACGAGATTGTAAATTTACAACAAATATTGTTTAAAAACGTTAGCTATCCGGATTTCTTTTAAGCAGAAACTTTCAAGTATTCTCCTTTCGTTGCTTTGTTCGTGGAACTTGATTAAATATGCGTACAAAGGACTCTGTTTATGTCACAATACAAAAGAAGTTTTAAAATACAAATGTCAAAATATTTCAAAGCATGCCAATCATTCTTCAAGGATACATAGTAGAAAATATATGTTGTCAAAGTCTGTGTAACATGTTGATGTACTAAAAGGAGCATACAATCTCTTTCGTTTATCCGTAAAATGAAAACAGTGTTTAGAGTTACTATGACTGTGTTACTCCACAATATGTTTTTATCTGATATATCTACAACTTGTATGGTCAAATTAAACACAGAATATACTTAATATGGATTTACTGTTCAGGTGGTACCAATACTCACAGTATTTGTGTCCAAGAGTTTGAATTACACGTTTGTTAATCAGAGTGGCCACTTAACATTTTTGTGTACCTCACTCTGTGTATAAAAAGTGGCGTCGTCAATAATAGTGTTGCCACATGAACGCTACAAGTATTTACATGACCCACTCCAACAGTCTCTTTTTCATTTTATGAGAAATACTGTGAAAGTTACCTTAATTATTTGAATATAACTTTCTTTAATTGAAACTTCATTGTCTGGTAATAAGATACAAAAGTCGATTATAATTCGAGATATTAAATTTGACAGGCAACCAGCGGACTACAAAAAGAAAACTGATATTCCTTCTTTTATTTCAATGTCTAAAATTAGATTTCAGTATTAGAAGCTACTCAAAAAAACTCCAGTAAGAAAGTGTATTTGCAGGCAAGGGTGAAAACATAATGCAAGCTGTTGATGAAATCCACAGTGACTTAAAATTCACAGTCGATCAGATTTAGATTGTAGGTTAACCCTCCTAAATGTAGTCGGCAGCAAACGCATAATAAATAGAATCAAAGCAGCCTTAGTCTCATTCCTTAACGGTTCAGTTATTCTATTCATTTCCATGATCAAAGATCTAGGCTTACTCGTTGGCTATTATAATGTAAATATGTGTGTTTGTGTACATTATATATATTATCTGACCAACGCAACTTCGCCTACGTCTCATATTGCCCTTAACGTGATGTTTTACAGCATAAATTAATTTGTTTAGGTATCTTACAAAATTTCTACATAACCGACTGGTGGACTGGCTAAGAATACTCTGGGCATTAAGTCCACCGATGTACAAATTTTAAAATAAATGTAAATAAATAAATGTAGTATTAGATATTTATCGTGGGTTTTTTAACGCAAGATAATAATAAAAAAGGATTGTAACTCATCTGTATAGAAAAATCTTGATACTTGCTGAATTATTATCTAGAATTATAGTTTAACCTTGGCCTTAAAGTAAGGAATCTTTGAAACATCTCACCGATCCCATACCTAATATATATCTAATAAATGTCCTTTTAAAAAGATAATACTGGATGCCGATAACGTATTTAATATTAAATTATCAAGCAGCTGTGCGCGCTCAAGCTAGACCGTGCGCTAAAGTTACTATTCGCGACTCGGTAATATAGACCTTAAATACTGTGGCAACGATTTAATATCATTTAAAGATTGTAAAACTTATCCCGATACGATCCGTTCCGTGGGAATCATCCTTTATGCATCGTTAAATAAAGTTATGAATTTTAGCGTTCTCCACGCGACGGCTGTCTCAAGTAAGATTTGACTGTGTTATATTTATTTTTTATCTTAGTGATTATTTATGGAGATTCATTCAAAATCAGTATTCAAGATGTTAAGCTAGAATAAATACTACAATAAAAGAGGGTATTAATAAATCGAGACTGTTAGAAGTTAGAAACGATGAAACTGTTGATTTTAAAGTTGATTTGGGCCATTTAGAAGCAGTAAGGCGGTGATCTCAAGACCTATATTACATTTTACGCGCTTAAAACTATTCTAATATAAACTTTACAATAATTCACGATCTTGTTACTTAATACTTTCATACGCAATAAGATTACTTATGGTCTGTGTTAAGATAACCTAATAGTTTTACTTTTAACAATTCAGAGTAGCTTTACTATTTAATAAGAATAAAAGAAAAGTATAATAATTGCTTTATACGCTAATGAGTGTCAGTTTTCCTTTATATTTTCTTTTATTTCGTCTGAAAACAATTACACACGCAAGGAAAGTTCCCATCACACAGATGATTGTGTACAAAATAAAACTGTAAAGGCATTTCGTGTATTTTGTGTGTGTAAAACTGGAAAGAAAAAGTGTAAACTTGATCATATAATTTCATTTGTAATCAAAACATAAGTTTAGATTTGTCAATTTCTGCCAGATTAATCGAACTCTCGCATTTAAGCGTTATTAGATCATCACATCAAAATATTTTGATCTGTTTACTTTAAACGTAGTCGTTATACAACATTTTTTTAATAAATTATAAGTGATACATTGTATAAACACTTAGAAGAAAATTTTCAACGTCCTTACAATGATCTTCAATAAGATATTGTTTGAATTGTTTATCTTAAAAAGTTCTTAGAAATGGTATAAATTATTATAAGATTAACACAAAAAAGTTTGATTGATTTTAAAGTGAAGTACAATTATGTGTGTAATAATTTTACTCTAAAAATAAATATTAACATTAAAATTAAAAAAAAACAACTTAGTTTTAAAATCAATCAAGTTACAAAATAAATTAAAGCCAGGCTAAAAATATTCCAGTGGTATCTTAATGTGTGTATAGTATAATAACAACGATGTGAATGTGGAAATTCCTAAAGGCTTCATTTTAAAATTTTAGTTATAGTAAGTAAACCTCCTTGCTAAGTAGGGGCCAATGTTCAGTAGTAGACTGTAAAAGGCTCTTGATAATGATGATCAAGTAATTTTTATCATTCATAAAATTTTATATTAATATACATATATATATATATAAATAACATATTCTCTCAAAATGCCTGGAAAAGTTTACTATGTTGAGACAAACCATTTTGCAAAATCACATGTACACTTAGGTAGCAATAAAGATTTTGATATTTAATTTTTTGTAAATTAATGTCATCATTTTAATATAAACACTAAGTTTATGTTAATCCCTCATTCTCTTCATATAATACAGACGCCGATAGAATCTATTATAAAATACATCTAATGTGACTCACCTGAATAATCGACAACTCTTGAAGAGACTAATGAAGGCTTGCCTGAATTTTCTATTCATGAAGCAATACGTGATAGGATTACAACACGATGAGCAATACGCAAGAAGTTGCAGTGAAACCACACCTTTAGGTCCTATATATTGATACAGCTCATCAGGATAGAACAAATATATCTGAAAAAAATAAGAAAGTTAAACATGTTTGTTTCCAAAAAATATTCTTAATATCTTATGGGATAAGGTTTAGTTCAGTTGATAAATGTTATGCAAATGAAACCTTATCGCTTATTTCATCTAAGACTGACTAAACTGACAAGCCTTAAAATGAGTTTAGCTTTAAATAAAAGCAAAACCAAAGTCATGGTGGCCTGATGCAGGAATGTGAAAGAGTAGACCATTCCAATATTTTGGTTCCACTATCAGTAATAAGAAAAACTGTGAGCCAAAAACACGAAGGCGCATTGCATTCGTAAAAACAGCAATGACCCAACTGAGTAAAATATCCAGAGATAGGAATATTATTAACAGGACAAAAATGAAGTTGGTCCGCACACTTGTTTTCTCCATTTTTATCGCGCAGACACGTGGACACTGAAGCCTACCTATAGGCATAAAATTGACGCATTTGAAATTTGATGTTGGCACTTTTGAAATGTGATGTTGACGCAGGTTACTAAGGATACCTTGGACAGCTGACAGCAACAGTAAGACGACTGTCCACAATCTTTCGTTTTAATCAATTATTAAACAATATTATATAAATACTTTTGTAAAATACTGCCATTCAGAGAGAAATTAAACAAATACTTACAGACTACACAGCTTAAGCACAGTTTTATTACAATGTTGTGTCATATATGAAGGAAACTTGTAAACAATAAGATAATAGACAGTCAGACACTATCTGGAAAGCAGAAGATAAACGTTCACCTCATTGAATCAAAAATATAATTTAATATTGAGAACTTCTACCGATAAAAGTACTTACAGTAAAATAGGAATGAATATTTTCACAGAGAATGTACAACAAATATTCAATAAAACTGATGTATGTGTTTTATGTGATTTGAAACCCCTTTCTCGGGATTTATGACGTATTTTGTAGGAAAATACAAAATTTAAACACAAATACATAAGTTGCCTAATTAAAAAAATGTAAAAACTATAACTGTGTAAACACACTTATTAGTTATAAGTTACACATTTTATATACGTTATATACATAAACTACACCTATTTTCCAGGAGGGGTAGGCAGAGGCATATTAAACGCCCACTTTCGCAAGTGTTTTGGCATCCATTGGCGCTTATCGGTTGTTTACCAGAGCCTCGTTCATCGATCAGTAGGTGCACCATTTGCAGGTCAGCTTAAATTGGAGCTTTGAAGAAAATTTTCTTTCATCACTTTCGAATTATCAATTAAACATCGAAATTCAATTAGTTAGAAGAGCGACGAAAATTGAATTCGATCCGTAAGTACCAGTTGACTCTATATCGAATCGTCTAAATTTGTAGATATTATATTGGTATATCTTATTCTAGTCTATTCCTGGATATTATCCGTTCCACTATTTCACTTATTGTTGTTGATACAGGTTTTTTAGGTAAAAATTAATTTGTGTCGAAAATTTGTAAATAAAATTTTCAGTATGTCTAAAGATATAAAAATGTTACAATTTATCTGATGGTAAGTAATTATAAAAAACAAGAAGTTGAGCATCTGTCTGGAGCCGACTTACCAACATTAGCACTAAAGTTTTTCATTTTCGTTTGAGAGCAGACTTTTGGCTGAATTCTAAGCAGGAAACGTCTTTTGGAGTGCCTTTGGGTAGCATGTTGGTTTTAATGTTATTTCTACTATATTATAATGACTTCACTCACCTACTTAAAATTGGTAAAAAAAATGTTATGATAATGATACTGTAAAATAGTGAAACATTAAATGACAGTTTTAAGTTACTATCGCATCTATTATAATTAAAAAGAGCTCAAAGATCGGTTCTAAAGGTCATGTTGAAAAATCTATCAGATTGTTTACATCAAGTCTGTACTATGAAGCCAAACTCTTAGTGTTCGAGTTCAATATATAATGCGTGTCGTTATCTCCACGCATAAGATAATCATCAACTCACCTGAATATAAAAATAAGCTAACACGACGAGTATTTAAAGTCAACATGATAAGAAACAAACCCCAATTTACGAGGTCTCAAAAATTTATGTTTCCGTACCTTTACAATCCAATTACCAACAAACTAGATATTAGACATAAAACTGACGGTGGAACACAGATCAGCGTTATTAAATTTATAACCAGCTGGAATTATCATCTTTTATAACTATTTTTGAAACCAGTAGTCTAAGGATCTTTCACACTTCATACACCACACACACGCTATATGGAAAAATCACACGCAAGACACTAACTCCTAAAACAGCCTTATATCTCACAATTACAACAACCACTGTTACTATTAGTACTTATGGCTAAAGTCCTACTGTAATTCGTAGAACAGCTAGCCGAGATATAGGTTAAGCCTAGTGAGGCTAACATTATTACACAGTGATGTAATTATTGGATTGTTAATAATAATTATTGTTATTATTTTTATTTCATTAAATTAAATATTAAATACATTTACATATACTTAGTCTGGCCATAAATACTGTTACACTTAATTATAAAAAAATATTACATTTGAATTTCGAATCTGTCATTTTTATACGATTGTTCATTGTGTTTTCTCATTTTGGCGCCAATACATTGTAAAATATTTTGCGATATTAAAATGGTGTGGGGTGATAAAGAGAACCGAATCGCTGTGATAGCATTACACAAAGTAGGTATGGAGCCAAATGCAATTTTTAAAACTCTCCATACACTTGGTATTAGTAAAATGTTTGTGTACCGGGCTATTAATAGGTACAATGAGACCTCCTCTGTTTGTGACAGAAAAAGATCTGGCCGTCCACGTAGTGTTCGTACGAAAAAGGTGGTCAAAGCAGTAAGGGAAAGAATTCGAAGAAATCCTGTCCGAAAGCAAAAGATTTTATCTCGGGAAATGAAGATAGCACCTAGAACCATGTCGCGTATTTTAAAAGATGACTTAGGACTTGCAGCCTATAAGAGACGCACTGGCCATTTCTTAACTGATAATTTAAAGAAGAATAGGGTGGTAAAATCGAAACAACTACTGAAGCGGTACGCAAAGGGAGGTCACAGAAAAATTTTGTTTACGGATGAGAAAATTTTTACAATTGAGCAACATTTTAACAAACAAAATGACCGTATTTATGCTCAAAGCTCTAAGGAAGCTTCCCAATTAGTCGACAGAGTGCAACGTGGACATTATCCGACTTCAGTGATGGTTTGGTGGGGTGTTAGCTATGAAGGAGTGACTGAGCCATATTTTTGTGAAAAAGGTATCAAAACATCGGCACAAGTGTATCAAGATACCATTCTTGAGAAGGTAGTTAAGCCCCTTAACATCACCATGTTCAATAACCAAGTATGGTCCTTCCAGCAAGACTCGGCGCCGGGTCATAAAGCTCGGTCCACGCAGTCTTGGTTGGAATCGAACGTTTCGGACTTCATCAGAGCTGAAGACTGGCCGTCGTCTAGTCCCGATCTTAATCCGCTGGATTATGATTTGTGGTCAGTTTTAGAGAGTACAGCTTGCTCTAAACGCCATGATAATTTGGAGTCCCTAAAACAATCTATACGATTGGCAGTGAAGAATTTTCCCATGGAAAGAGTGCGTGCTTCTATTGATAACTGGCCTCATCGTTTAAAGGACTGTATTGCAGCCAATGGAGACCACTTCGAATAAGCTTTTTATATTTTTAATTGTTTTATATTTATGTATTAAACTGACACACTGTAAAAGTAATAAATGTTATTTGCAGTTAACAATTTTCTTTTTTCTTTATTACAATATTTATGGCAAGACTAGGTAAATACATGTTTTAAATACATTTACATATATATATATATATAGAAATAGTAGACCATCACTTCGAATTTAGGGATTAAGATACCGGTGGTTAGAGCTCCAAAGATAAAAATCTCCTCGTTATATGGGCCATGTCAAGAACTGCTTTCTGTATCAGACCACTCACCTAGTCTCTACAAGCGTTGGTCGAGGCTTTTGGCTATCGGTCCGTGAGCAGATATAACTATCGGAACAATAATTATCGAATCAACATTTCACATATCGACAATCTCGTGAGATAGGTTATTTGTTTTTCTTTTCCAACTTTCACGAGATTCCCATTATGGGGAACGCTGATATTGACAATCATTGTGCGGCTTTGTTATTGTTATTTGTTCCAAACAAATGATTTCTACGTTTGTAAGCTACTTTTTTTTCATCACTCTACTTTTGTGTCTTACTGATCTTGATTTCACGTTCCTCGTCAACTAATATTAGTCGACAAACTCCATTTAAATCCCATTCAATAACAGTTTTCGTATATATACTGCCAAACTCAAATTCAATGCCAGCTACACGTTTATTTTCTTACACTACACACTCTCTACAGGCTCGCATTTACATACCATTACTTGGATAGTCTGTTAATGGTTTGTTATGCCTTGATAATAGGTAAGTAACTCACTATTGTAATTGCGGTATCGGTGAAGATATTGTTTACATGTAACCTTATCCCTAAGTACTTAAAGTTGTTATTTATAAGACTCTGTTCTTTTTATTGTGTATGTAGAAAGACGTGGTGGCCATGGACTAAAAGTTAAGTCTACACTGAGGACATTTTGAAACTTGTGCACAACTCTAGCCGTCTTTTAGGGAACAAATTTGAATATTTACGTGGGCCCAACTTTTTGTTACTCATTACCATTTTGAATACAAAAATAATATGCTGTTTTACAACGTCACAACTGTCAAAATAAAACTTATTGTGGTAGGTTTCCTTATAGATTCGTTGTAATCCAGTCATCTGGTAGTTGCAAATCGAAAATAATACGTATTAAAGTGTGCAAACATTATGAGCTGTAGATTTACCATCAAAAATAAATTAAAGTTTCTATATTAAGAGCCTGCCAAAGTGACTACTTTGCCTGACGGAAAGCATGAATAGAATCCAAGAGTTGTGGTCACCATACTCATTGTGAATGCAGACAATGCAGTATGGTGACGTATACTATGGCGGCCTTATGAGATGCTTTTTCACACCCCGCTTGGGGACATAAAAGGCATGATAGTCATCGTGACAGTGTAAGGCCTACACAGTTACCACGATAACTGTCACCCCTGTATCAATGGGCCGCCGGTCTCACACTCACCAACGAAACACGAAGTAAATAAGTAAATTCATAAATGTTAAAGGTGCCAAGATTTCCAATAACCAGATTTGTAGAAACACCACAACGAGTTGAAGGATCCAGATTTCATAACGTTTGTAAATTTACAAAGGTAGTACCATCTCGTACATATCTATAAAAATACTTAAGACTTAAATAAAAATGGAATGTATTAAAAACGATATTACTTGTCATCCCTTAAATATCTATAAAAGTAATATACGAAATCTTCAGTAACATTGAGTGTCTCGAGACAATAAGAGCTCACTTATTCTCTCTTAATTTATTTTGAATTCGTCCATCTATTTCAGCATATATTTTTATAAGATAGTAAGAACTTTCTTGGTGATGAATATATATTTTCTATATTTTTTGCTAGTTGATTTTTTTAGGAAAGAGCTTAAAGGTTTCATAGAAGATAAATAAAGAATAAACGATTAACTTTGCAAAAGGAGGTTTAATATTTACATATGTATGACGTCGTTATATATTAATATTAAAATAGGAATTTTGTTTTAGTATAAAATTTTGTATATAAAACTGCAAAGTAAGCAGCAACAAAAAGTTCACAAAGCTTGAGAAGAGTGTTTGACTCTTCTCAAGACCTTTACAAGCGAGAACAATCGTCTAGCAGATTTTCATAGTAGTGACGGCACTCAACCATGACAAAAACGATACAAGGGAATATATTAAGAATTCAGTGAATAAAGAAACATAAACAAATAAATGACAATTGTCAATAATCAAATATGTTTGCAGTTGTTTTAAAGGGGGTAAATTTAAGCCATTTGGGGTCGGCATCACGCTAGAATGTCCTGGCCATACTGTTATCCGAGTTATTCATATATATATATATTTATATAATCTTTACCATTATATATTGATAACAGAGTCATATATTGACTGCACAGTTGGCCTAGTGGTTTAAGCGGCCGCCACGCCGCTCTCTACTGTGCTGAGTGTTGTGGTTTCAAACCCCACATGGGACAACACTTTGTGTGATCCATAAATTGTTGTTCTGAGTCTAGGTGTTCTTGTGTTCGTTTTTGTATGTTTGTAAAGTCCCCTGCGATACAGGATTTATTACTAGTGCGGGCGTTGTCTCTAACGAACGTTTACGACTCTGCAAAATGTCAATAGGCAAACCTGTTCCAATTTCAGATATATTACGTAGTACTGTAACTGTTTAGGGTTCTACGTCTAAATACATCTTTGTGTATAATAATTTTCGTAGAACATGGCGTCAATATAGATGAATATTTTTTATTCTTAATTTTTACATTTATCATCAGGCGACTTGTATAAATAAACACTTATATTTTTATTCGCAAAGAGATCTGCAGAGCCGTAAACCCCTGTATTTTGCCATGTTTAGCGTCTAAAAGAACACTTTAACACAGAGTATTGGCAAGTAGTAAGTAATATTAAGGCATGGTGTCGATTCGAGGAGGACCTGAAATCATATGGTCCAAGTCCCTCCTAGAGCAGGGTGTCAGAGGCTGACTGTTGGCGTTGTTTTTAGTAGGAACACCACATACTCCTGACTCCTGCACGCTAAAGAGCAAGAGAAGGAGCAAAAGTAAGGAGTTTTCACCCCGTCAACAAAAGGGAAAATGATTTAATAAGTTATATGAATTGTGTATAAAAATTGACATGTTAGTCTATGAAAATAGAATCATAAATCGTTTAATTAATGTTATGTAAGACAAAGAGTAGGAATAAATCCTCTTACAGCGCTTCAGACATATTTACCAGAGCATGTAGTGTGTGCCGTGTGTTTGAAAATAATTGAAATATAAAAACGTTAAAAAAAAAAAACAGAACCAAAAATATGTGCCTGCTTTTCTTCTTTTCTAGGTAATTTAGAAAATGTAGAGAAATTGTCCTCTTTTTACTTTATACACGCACATCTACGATAACTTTGTGTAACCACTGTTAGTGGTTTCGTTTTATATCTGTAACAAGTATATTCTGTTGAGGCTTTTGTTAAATGACCGATGAAAATGTTCACTGGACCCTTACACTTGAAATTAGTTTGTATGAGAGCTCCAAGAATATAAAAAATACTGTTGAATACTACGGAAGAAAAGCATGTTTGAAAATTATATAATCATGACAAAAATATTCATGAATACTTCATACTAAATAAAATAATTGATGTAATGTTCGAGGCTTCATTGAGGTTATTCGAGGCTATTTGAATAGCAGCGTGTGGAATTCAGTTATAAGCGGTATTATAAAGGGTGAATGAGAAATTATATACCAGCATAATAGGTGCTGGTTTGTTAAGAATAGACGATAAGGCCAATGAACTGCTCGTACTACAAAATCTACTGTTAGTAAGCACGATAGGTAGGTTTTTCAATTGTAACCAAATTCCCAGGAATATAAAATATTTCAGACCAACATGATGCAGTGTATTAAGATTTCACCACGCCGCAGAATATTATGGGCTCAAACCCCACGTGGGACAACACTTTGTATGGTCCACAAATTGTAGTTCTGAGTTTGGGTGTACTTTGTGACCGTTTCTTCCGTTTCTAGGATACTTGTAAAGTCCCTTGTGTTACAAGATGTATTCCTAATGAGGATGTTATCTTTTTTTGAAAAAAAGATCCTAAATTTTTATTTCTTCTTTTTTGGCAAATAATTTTTAGTTAATTGGCTAACTTAGTGTTCCTTTAATAACTAAATTTTTTGTATAACATGTGAAATAAAGGTATTATATAACAATCTAATATTCAAACACTAATAGATAATGAGCAATACGTTACAACGTAATTACAATATAAATTTTATTGTTAAAAAATTATTATATTAAACATGTATAATATGCATGCATACCAATATCGTACTAATACATTAGAAATATACATAATAGCATGAAGGTATAACTATCTATATCCCAACACGCGGTAAAGTAATTATCATGTATTTCGGCGTTAATTACCGTAACCTTTGAAAGCATTTAATTGCTAAGTACAGATCCACTCTACCTTTGATTACAAGCCCATCAGCCCTACCAAGGTTCATTTGAACAAGGTTTACTCAGTTAATCATTGAGATAGGTATCAAGGTAAACATTTCCGTGACATTTATTTTCATATTAAGGATAGGTATACAATTATACTTCATCAATGGGACAAACCACAAGCCATGTTGGTGTGAGTTACATTATATAACAGATCATTTAGAAAATTGTTGGCTATTCCTAAAATACACGTGAGTAGTGGACGTATTTATCCTTGCCTACTGAATCTAACTGTCGTTTGGTAATGAACGGAATGTTGGTCGGGGAGTGGATTCAATCCTCATGTACTTACCACTTCACACTTTTGCATTCACATGTATTCACAATTTACTACCATCGGTCTAACCAACACTTTACAATGACACTGATGATCAGATAAGTACCCCATTACAGTAGAAAAAAAATATTTACAAATAAAATCCTTACATCCCTTGTACTTATTATCCTTTTTGTCGTTTTCACTTTGATTGATCTATCGATGAAGTGAAATTGACCGTGGCTGCTAATTAGGCCTGATGGTCTGAACAACTGATAACGTTGATTCCATTATAATTGCCAATTTGAAGATAATAATCGGGTATAAACGTAAATAGTAAAGTTTAAATTGTAAACCATTTAATTAAAAAAGTAGACATGAAAATTTAATACAAAATTAACGGAGAACTAAGAAGCCCAAAGATCCCGTCAGGTCTGAAACTATTCAGGTATCCGGTCCTAAAATATACACATTTATTCACAAATGTGTAGTTATATCATCATAACGTATAAATCAACTGAAATTCACAAACAACACAAACAAAATTTCACAACCTCTAGCATATTTTCCAACTCCTTTACATAACAACTGTATCCAACAACCATTTATATTTTAATACTCTTTTCAATATATTGCTCTCGTAACAAGCACGTCAATTGCCATCATACTTAGGACAATACGGATTCACTCAGATGAAAATGATTTTTATAAAACAAGTGGCTCGTATAGCATTAGATCGGAAGGAATATGATTGGATACAATAACAGGTGTACGAAGCCGATCGTGGGTCACAGATTACTTTTGGCTACATTCGCAGTAGACGCCCGCAGTCTAGCTGCATTTTGAAGCTTGACTGCAGTCGACCGAAGAGTCAGTCAAGTGAAGACTTAAATCCCAGATTCAATTTGAGTCGGTTAAAATTACAAAAAAATGAGGATTAAAACACAAAAACGCAAATTCATAACAAAAATATTTTAAGATTTTTTTTAAATTCAATTTAGAATGCCATTTTATATGTGAGTGATTGACTACTAGACGGCAGCGTCGCAATGTCAGTGACATCAAAGCGACGCCGCCGCGCAGTAAGATATTCATTCGTCGGCGACTTATTAACCTACTCTTATGTTAGCGCTTAGGATTGTCACTGCTTACGAGTATTATGAGCAGCACTACGTTGTAATGTATTTAAATTATTTCATTAGTTTTACTTAATTTATATTATAATAGAGCTTGTGATTGTTTGGTTCACTATAAAGCAAAAATGGGCTGGACTGATTTCGATATAACATTAAAAGTGGTTTACTTTTTTCACTCAACTACACAAAAAAGAGAATACAATTCTTTAATTTCTATACAAACCTTTAGGTAGTAGAGTCACGCTGAATACAACATGAGCTCGAGCGGGGCAGTATTTACCCTCTCATAGAAGATCAATCTAAAGCGACAGCATCACTGCTGTGGTCGTTCGTTGGTGAGCGCAAGAGTAGGTCCATTGATACGCTGCTACGATAACTTTCATGCCTTTTACGTCCCCATTAATGTTTACTTTACTAGGTCAACATAGTGTGGGTCACCATACTGCATTGGCTGAATTTCAAATGTGTACGATTAGAGTAGAGTTACAGTAGAGTAGAGTACGAGAGTAGAGTTACTTTGGCAGGTTCTTAAAATGAAACCCCGGGCACACATTATTTGTACGTTAGTACTTTGAGAAAAGAAAACAAGACTTTATTTTTACAAAACATTTTACATATTAACTCTGAAGTAAAAGATAAAACTATAAGATAGACAGATAACTTTATTTTCAAAAAATACACACAAATAACTTATAAATGAAAAATACAATAATTTACACAGTGGATTATAAGCATGTATCTAAGAATTCAGTTACAGTTACTATTTTCTAACTATAATTTTTCAAGTAAGAATCATCAAACTCTGTTCCAAAATGACGAGACACTTATGTCGCATATAAAAGAATTGGTAAATCTTTCATTTTATATTATTAAGCTATTGCATAGCTTTCATCGTGGGCTTCGAGCGCGGCGATCGAATCAAGAAATGCCGTAACGAAAATAAATCTAACACCCTCACTCCGACCGGCACCGTGGTGCGATAATAAAAGCCGTGCATCGTCTAACATCGTTTCGGTTTGGCAGACTTCGGCACGACGTTTATGTGTGTGCGACTAGACGTATGCGTGTAGACTGTACGAAACTCGCGCAGATCGAGACGCGCTACTCCGAAATATTTTAATTACATAAGTTGATAAAAAATGTTTTGCAATAGCTTTACTACGGGAGTGCCCGAGTGCCACACGTATTTTTGTTCTTTAGTTTCGATGTAAGACAACATACTGACCAGAAATTTAATGAAATTAAAATAAAATGGTATAGTGTCATCAGTCACCACGCCATTTTCTTCCATGTTTTGGGTTTAAATCACACATGGGAAAACACTTTGTGTGATCCATAAATTGTTGGTCTGAATTTGGTTGTTCCTTATGTCTTTTTTATATATGTTTGTAAAGTATTCACGACAAAAGATTTGTTCCTGATGCTAGAGTTTTCTTTTTTTTTTTGTAATAGAAAAAAAATAAATGAAATATTGTGGATTATCCTAGCGACGCTATTTACCATATGTACCTAAAGAAATTAATCGTAGGTAGATAATAAAACATTGAAAACGATCGTGCAGTCCGACAATGGCCAAAGCCACGTTTTATACTTAAAGCTACATACGAAATCGACACGTTTAGCATGGACCAAATTATTTTTTATCTTAGCCGTTTGTGAAATTGTGGCACATTTCTTTTACGATTTCGTCGCCTATAATGATAAAATCAATATATTTCTAAATTTATTTTGTATCCAAAGTGTATTAAATACGACACAAAATGTAGATTATCCAAAGACATTGCAATAATTTTTACCTCTGTTCGAAGCTCTAATCAAAAAATCGGTACAGACATATCTAAATAAATAACACTATATATACTAACATAAAACCAACCAACCATAAACACTATAAATAATACCAAAACACTATGTTAATTACTTAAATAAAGTAATGGGTGAAAACATATTTGATCGCATTCATGGTACGATCGACGACGTAGGCCGTAGCCTCTCGTAGCTTGTGAAACCGAATCAATATTAGATTGACTTATATTGTCCATGAGTTTGTGTGAACACAATGGGTAGTATAAGCTAATACTAACATTTTTCTAAACAAAATGAGTGGTTGTTTATTCTTGCTACAAAACGTAAAGTTGTGAGCCCACGATATCATTTGTTCCAACCATTCCGCTGTAATACATATTTAACAACAATATTACTACATAATACACAACAATAATATTACTATTACGATAATTCATCGCGTCAATTACACGGAGCCGTATAACTGTGAATCGCGGTGGCTAAGGACTGACTGGGTAAACTAATTAAAAACGAGTATCCTTGATCCTGATGACGTAATAATCGACGTATTTCGTTCGATTTAAATTCGATAGACGGTAACGGGTGATAAAGGCTAACGTGTGATGTTACCGCGCCCTGTATAAACTGATCGTCGCCGGCCTGAGGTTTTGTAGAGTGAGTGGTTTTATTTCTAAATCATTAAATATTTTTCGTTCGTATTCTGCAAATCGTTTAAAAATGAAGCGTTGAGTATGTGGTTTAAAGGAATGTGATATGATAGATAGATACTGTAGACTGTGTAGACAAATAAATTTCGTTTATAATTTGTAAATGATGAACCGATATGATGTGATCCGTTTGATAAAAATCATCTTTTAACTCAGACTAAGACAAATACTACAATCTGTTGCGGCGAAATGCAGGATGTTTGCCAACTGTCAAGCATCGGTTTAATCTCTGGCTGAATGATCAAGTTAATTTCAAAGTAATGGATTCCAGTTTATAGCATTGAATAGACAAACAATTATCCGCCAACTATTCGAAATAAATTTTCAATTAGTTAAAGTTCATTATTTTAATTAGTTAATCTCCGAAAGAACAATGGTAGGCATGTATGAGACTTTAGTAGTCTTTTGTATCTCATAGAAGGGGTTATTTATGTTTTTATTTGGTTCGGAATATCATCGAAGATAACATTTTAAATTCAGAGATTTTAAGGACCTATGCGTTAAATAATTGTTTCACTTTATACTTTACTATAATAAGCTATAAAAACTGACAGAATTGACAGCTAGCTGTCATCGTTTATACAAATGAGTTGTCATAGTTCTGAACAAACTCGCGTAGCAAACTCAGCATCAGACTGATTTGAGCTTTCAAAGTAGTCAAAATTACGTGAAGAACATTAATTCAATCATCAATTTAAAATTATGTTGACAGACGTGGCACTCAAATTGTTGTAAGCACTCAGAGCGGACAAAATATCTTAATTTTCAGTTACCAATATTGTGTGTGTTTTCAAATAGGTCGTTCCACGGTATTTATGCCTTCATATTAGTCACTGGACGTCTTTTGGTTGAGTAGATGATGTAATTAATATTTTGTAATTATATAAATTTTTGGACATCTGACACAACGTCATCTAGCTTTCACATGCAAATTTATTATTGTAGTTAAAACTTTTTTGAAGAATTTGAATTAGTTTAGGAAAGTTCTAAATACATGATCATTTTACATAAAATGTTAGGATAATTCACTTTGTAAATGATATGAATCTAATAACCATCCATGAAATATTAAAGCTAAATTATTGAGAAAGGTTATAGACTACTAACTGACCTGAAACTTATTTCTCTCAATAATAATATTTTTTCCATGTTTACAACATTTCTCATTGATACTCGACCCCTACTAATCTTTCTCCATAAATGGACTATCCAACACTAAAAGAATATACGAGTATAAACAAACTAGTAGTTCCTGAGATTACGTTAAACCTGACAAACAAATTCTTCAGCTTTGTAATACAACTAAGAGTGTAAATTTAAGTACATGTTTTTATTTTAAGAGCAGAATAATGATGATAATAAGGATGATAGTGAACTGCCAGGCTGCAACTAGTATAGTATAAAATTCTTACCGTATTTATAACATGTAGCGGAGTCCAACATACGAAGAACTCCAATATGATCACAAAAAGCATCCGTATTACCTGGTGACATAAAAATGGATAACGTTATTGGAATGTATATTATTTATGAATCATCATCATCATCATCAATAGTGTCCAACAGTCCATTGCTGGACATAGGCATCTCCTTACCAAGAAGGTGACCTACTACCTCAAACTGGCCAGATGGGTTGGTGTGGAGTTTCTTTCCAGTTTTCCTTCTCTTTGCACTGATGTCTTGCGTATTTTGTACCCTTAGTTAACAATCTGTATTCTTACTCCGTCACTACACGGATGATTTTATGTTAAGTTTGCATTTTGCTATCTATGTTTCCGAATATTGGGTTGTTATTTAACTAGTTTATAGTTATAATACTTTATAAGACAGTAAATGAATATACAAATAAAACACTAAAACGATTATCGTTGTTTCAATGAAAAATTCATTAGTTTATTATTTGAATCGATTTTTTTCTCGTTCAATTTGTTGACACTCCAACCCTAAACTATATCTGTCAAAAAATAATAAAATAATGTCTCTATAAACAAACTTCATCTAAGTCTTTAACAATAAAACTAAATACATTCGTTTTTAATATCTATAATAACACATAATTCGACACTAAACTGGTTATTTGCAAAATCTTAGAGTAAAGTAAAAAAAAAACAAAAAAAAAACAAACATAAATTAAATAAATAAAAAAAATAAAAATGAAATAAATTACATCAAAAACAACAATACACATACATCACTTTGGCATTAAATATAGTAAGAGCTTTAATGTTCCCTTACACTATTTATTCCACTTCACATAGAATATGCAACCTCCATTTGATACTTTTATATTTCGTTTCATACACTCGTAGAACTCTTTAGAGAAAGTGCGGGTCAAGTTTCATCCAGCAATGGATATCGAATTCTATCACAAATACCCTTCATTTACACAACTGAGTAATTGTACTTGTAATGTAACATAGAAATTATTTATAACCTTGTACCAATGACTTTGATAATTGATGACGATGCTGCAATTGGAAGCTATTTTGCATGAACTCACCAGTTTGCATTTCGGTAAATCATCATTTATCAACAGTCTTTTACAGTCCATTGCTGGACATAGACCTCTCCTTAGCAAAGAGGTTATAATCTGTGTTGTAGTAATTACGGCTGCAGTGATTTAACTCATAAATTATATTCTAATGTATTTCAGGAGTTCAAAAATAGCGAGTTATTTATTTTATACTATTTTAAGAGCACTATTTAATATCATCAACAGCCTTTTACAGTCTACTGCTGGACATAAACCTCTCCTTAGCAAGGAGGTTTTGGCCTACTATATCACGCTAGCCAGACAGGTTGGCATAGGGTCTATTTCAAGTTGGGGTGCTGGGCTAGAAAACCTCCACGTGGTGCACCCTGGAAACGTTGGCGATGGTATCGTTCATCACTGCCAACGCCTAATATTCTAGCACAAAGAGGAAGCCATTTTCTTCGGCAATTCGGCCGAGACTTGGTCCAACAGAGCGGGCGTGTCTGTCGGATCCTCTGTTGGTTCTTCGCTCTTCGGAGCATTGAGGAGGAAAACCTCGGTAAAAAATCACTATGGTGGGACCCTTTCATGGGTCGGCGTTTCTCCACTGTCAATGGTGGAGAAAGGAGAACGGGCTCGGTGTGTACTCACACTGCCGCCGAGCAGGCATTGGAAGATATAATCTTCCTGCCACCATTGTCACATCGTAATCCCGAAAGGAGTGTCGTGGTTATGTCTCGCGACACCAATCGGGGGCGAGGGTCTTGGCTTAGCCGCCCGGACTGCGACGAAGAAAACCTCTTTAAAAAATTACCCCGAATCCCGTGTTCTGGTGCGTGACCAGGGGATGCATGGCTGATGGGTAGTTCAGTCGTAAGCGCACTCCCAGCCGAGGTACCTGCGGACCCCTCGGTTGGGCATAAATTTACGCTTGCCCGGGTATTGGGGGATCTCTGCCCGGGTCGACCTTTAGTTCTCCCCCTCTCGTGGGTCTAATATGGAATCTGATCAAATTAAAACTAAATATTTAAATGTAGAAGGAGAGAAAGAGAAGAAGAAGGAGAAAAGCGGAGTGGACGACTTCTCGTCCAATTCAAAGGACGCATCGGTTGGGACACCTATGTCGATGAGGCTCCCAGAAGTCATTATGACTGCTGGGAGCCGCAGAACATCGGAACGACTGCGTTCCAGGTCTACGTGTTCGTCGGATGGCACGGGAGGTGGCCTGATGGAAACGGAGCTGTGCGACTCCCGAAAACGCGGGCGCTCCAGGGACGAGGAGAGCGACACGTCCCAGGAGATGTTACCTCCTAAAGTCGCCAGCAACCGTAGAGGCAGGTCGCGAACTTCGATCTCGATCCCGTCAGGCTCCGTCTTCTGTAAGGCGGAAGCCTATAGGCGGGTTAGGGCGGACGGCGAAGCACTTGCAGAGGAGGAGATCGCAGATCTCTTGCATAAGATTAAGGAGCCGATGGTAGGGGATTCTGTTCCCCAAACGCCATCGTCCATGCAAGAGAGAGCGAAAGCAGCGGTGGCTATCATCCACAAGGTAGCCACCAAGTCGAGTAACCTTAAGGGTGCTTTTGTAAAAGCCCTTAAGGACTCCTCTTCTGCAGTTGCGGGGGTTGTTGAGAGCCTTATTGGGGACGTGGCTCGTCTCCAAGCGGCCAACGACCATCTTACACGAGAAGTAGCTGAACTGAGCGCACAGTTTGCCCAATTCCGGGCGGTTCGCCCTGAGCAAGAAGGCTCGTCTCAATCGCTTGCCTCTGTCACTCCCGGTACCATCGCTGATGCCCAATTGCGGCAAATCACTGACGCAGTGTGGCGTATGATGGACGGACGTCTCGCTGGCCTGGAGGCGAGACTACCTCCAGCCGCTGTCGTCCGGCCACCACTCGCGTCACATAGACCAAAGGCCGCATCGGCGCTGACGTCGCTTCCCGTTGTAGACGGTCGTGTGTCTTATGCAGCGGCGGTGTCAGTGTCTGCTGTTCCTGCGGCGTCGGTATCTCTTGTTCCTGCGGCCACTCCGAGGACACGACAGGCGGCTAAAGCAGTAGCTAAGACGGGTGCACAGAGGTCAGGGCCCAAAGCGGCGGCTAAGTCTAGAGCGGAATTCCCTCCGCTCTCCACTCCAGCCGCTGTACCTGGCACCTCCACATCTGCTCCCTCTACATCTGCCCCGTCCACGGATGGTTGGCAGGTAGTCGGGGGGGCTAAGAAATCCCGAAAGCGGGGTAAAAAGGCTGCCCAAAAAGCAGCTTCTACCCCGCAGTCGCCATCGGTGGCGGTGACTACCGCGAAGAAGCCGCGCAGATTGCAGGTGCCTAAAAGCGCGGCTGTGGTGGTCACCGTAACCCCAGAGGCGGCTAGTGGCGGACTATCCTATGCGGCCTTATTTAAAAAGGCCCGTGATAGTCTCGCCACCGATTTCGGGACTGAAGGGGTCAGGTTGCGCCTTGCCCAGACGGGAGCTCGAGTCCTCGAGTTCCCTGGGGCTGAAGGTGCAAAGACGGCGGACAGATTCGCCGAGAAACTGAGGGGAATCTTCGCGGCCACGGATGGTGTGAAGATCGCCAGGCCTACCAAATGCGCAGAGTTGCGCATTTCGGGCCTGGATGACTCCGTAACGACAGAGGATGTCCGCGTTGCAATCAGCGAGAAGACGGGCTGCAACGCGGACAACATTAGGGTCGGCACCATCCGCCCCGGTCCGGGAGGGCTTGGCGCAGTGTGGATCAGCTGTCCGGTAGCGTCGGCCAAAGCTTTGGGCGATGCAGGCAGAATCCTCGTCGGTTTTGTGAACGCCAGAGTCACTGTTCTGGCGGCAAGACCGATGAGGTGCTTTAAATGCCTAGCATCCGGACACACACGCGCCAAGTGCGTGAGTTGTTTTGACTGCAGCGGACTATGCTTCCGCTGCGGTTGACCGGGGCACAAGGCGGCAGAGTGCTCTGCCGCCCCTCACTGTCCGGTTTGTGCGGCGGGTAACAAGCCCGCCAATCATCAGATTGGGCAGGGGGGCTGCAAACCTCCCCGTGATTCTCGGCAAGCGTTGGGGGCTAGCCAGTCGACCCAGGCTGCCTCCGATGCCGTTCGCACGTCGACATCGTCGCCCATGGAGGAGGCTGTAGAGACGGTCCAGTAATGGCCCAAGTCTCCAGCCTCCTAGTCCAGACGAATCTGAACCACTGTGCTGCGGCGCAGGACCTCTTCCTGCAAGCCATGGCACAGTGGTCGATCGGTGTTGCCGTAGCCGCGGAGCCCTATTACGTTCCTCCCCGTCCAAACTGGTTGGGTGACCGGGACGGTTCCGTGGCAGTCGTCGGCTCCACGGCGGCTCATTCCCCGCCCTTGTCGCTAAGAGACAAGGGCACTGGATATGTTGCTGCCGAGTGGGGGGGGATCACTGTATATGGTGTATACTTCTCCCCCAACCGGAGTTTGAATGACTTCGAGGTTTTCCTTAACACCTTGGAAACCTCGATGCGGCGTCTAACGTCTGGGCACGTCTTAGTGCTGGGGGACTTCAACGCAAAGTCCATTGCGTGGGGTTCCCCCAGGACGGACGCTAGGGGCGAGGCCGTAGAGGAGTGGGCGGCCTCGGTGGGCTTCTGTTTACTGAACAGGGGCTCCACCAACACGTGTGTGCGACAGCAGGGAGGGTCGATAGTGGACCTTTCGTTCGCTACCCCTGCCCTCGCCGCACGAGTAAGGAACTGGTGTGTCCTGGAAGAGGTTGAGACGCTCTCGGATCACCTCTACATTCGATTTGAGCTCTCCCGGACCCAGGACCCCAGTAGGGGTCACGCGGCGCGGCGTTCTTCTCGCTTGCCGCGGTGGGCTGTAGCCAAACTGAATAGGGACCTACTAGAGGAGGCAGCCATTATTTTCTCCTGGCTGTCTCCGCAGGCCCCGACCGAGGAGGTCGACATGGGGGCTGGTCGTTTCCGCGATGCGATTACGCAGATCTGCGATGCGGCCATGCCCCGCATCCGAGGTAGTCGGCCTCCACGGAAGGAGGTTTACTGGTGGTCCCAGGAGTTGGCGGACCTCCGCGCGGCCTGTACTCGTGCCCGGAGGTCCTACACCCGTAGTCGGCGGCGACACCGCGTAGACGGCGGGGAGGACCAGCTTCATGAGGAGTACCGAGAGGCGCGGAAAACTCTGAAGCTGGCCATTAGCCGCGCCAAAGAAGTGAAGAGGAAGGAGATGCTGGAGGGTCTCGATCGTGACCCCTGGGGTCGCCCTTATCGTGCGGTGCGACAAAAGCTCCGCACGTCGGGCCCCCCCCTTACAGAGACACTCCAGCCCAGCTTCCTGCAGGAAGTAGTCGAGGGTCTTTTCCCGCAGCGGGCGGAGCACACACCCCCGTCGATGGCCTTCATGGTCGAAGACGACGGGGGACGGAACGAGGATAATGTTCCGCCCGTCAGGGAATCGGAGATAGGGGCGGTCGTTCTGCGGATTCGCTCTAAGAACACCGCCCCTGGGCCAGATGGGATACCTGCCCGAGTGCTGGCGCGAACTCTCGACCACATGTCGGATCGCCTCGCGGAAGTCCTAAACGCCAGCTTGGCGTCCGGGCGCTTTCCTGAGGGTTGGAAGAGCGGGAAGCTGGTCCTACTACAGAAGCCGGGACGGCCGGCCGATTCGGTCGCGGCCTATAGGCCCATCGTGTTGCTGGACGAGGCGGGTAAATTGTTTGAGAGGATACTCTCTGCCCGCATCGTCCGGCACCTCTGCGAGGTGGGCCCCGATCTGTCGGACGCCCAATACGGGTTTCGAGCCGGGCGTTCGACAGTCGATGCTGTGTTACGCCTGAGGGCCGTGACTGAAGAGGCGGTGAGCTGTGGCGGCGTGCTGTTGGCGGTGTCGTTGGACATCGCCAACGCATTTAATAGTCTGCCATTTAGCTGCATCAGGGAAGCACTCCACTACCACGGGGTGCCAGAGTACCTGAGGCGGCTTGTGGCAGACTACCTTGAGGAGCGTACCGTCATGTACGAGGACCGAGATGGCATTCTGAGACGGCGGCTCATGTCGTGCAGTGTTCCACAGGGGTCTGTCCTCGGACCACTCCTGTGGAATATGGGATACGACTGGGCCCTTCGAGGTCGTCTTCCCCCCGGGCTGGGCGTAATTTGTTACGCCGATGACACATTGGTCACGGCCCGGGGGGCGAACTTTCAAGAGGCGGCGCGCCTGGCCACCGTGGGAGTCTCTTTGGTGGTCGGGCGCATTGAGGCGCTGGGTTTACGAGTGGCCCTAGACAAGACGGAGGCCCTTTTGTTCCATGGGCCCCGTCGTGGTCCACCACCCGGCGCCTCTATCGTAGTCAATTCGGTCCTCGTACCGGTTCAGGCCCAGATGAAATATCTGGGCCTGATCCTCGACGGCAGGTGGCTCTTCGACGAGCACTTCCGACAGCTTTCTCCAAAGCTGGTCGGCGCTGCTTCTGCCCTTGGGCGACTTTTGCTGAATTTGGGTGGAGCCAGCGTCGCGACGAGACGGCTATACACGGAGGTTGTCCGGTCAATGGCGCTGTATGGTGCACCGGTGTGGGCGGCGGCTCTGACCGCCCAGAATAGGGCTCGCCTCTGGCGCCCTCAGAGGATATTGGCGGTTAGAGCCATACGCGGCTACCGCACCGTATCGACGGAAGCGGCGTGCGCCTTGGCCGGAACTCCCCCGTGGGATTTGGAGGCGGAAGTGCTCGCCGAAGTTTATCGGCGGACAGCCGACTTCCGGGCGGGTAGCGGCATACGGCCCCCGCCCGAAGAGGTACGCGAGTGGCGTGAGGCCGCTCGTCGAGCCACAATGGCTCGTTGGTCGTCCCGGTTGGAGACTCCACGTGCTGGCTTTGCACTCGTGGAGGCTCTCCAGCCGGTCATCGCCGAGTGGGCAGGGCGGCAGCACGGGACCCTTTCCTTCCGACTGACGCAGGTTCTTTCCGGGCACGGTTGCTTCGGGAAGTATCTGCACTCGGTCGCCAGGAGGGAATTGAGTCCCGCCTGTCACCACTGCGACTGCAGTGAGGACTCGGCTCAGCACACGCTGGCGGTTTGTTCCGCCTGGGCGACGCAGCGTGGGGTCCTCACTGCAGCTATTGGATTAGATCTCTCGCTACCGGCCGTCATACGCTCCATGGCCGGTAGCGACAGTTGTTTTACCGCGGTCGCAACCTTCTGCGAAGACGAAATTTCGCGGAAGGAGGCGGCGGAGAAGGCCCGGGAGGACGATCTCCACTCGGACCCAATTCGCCGCCGGCGAGCCGGGCGGCGGAGGCGCGCATACCAGCGCCTCATGCCGCCTTGAGTGTGGCCGCGGGTGGACGGGACGGGTTTTCCCCTCCATCCGCTATAGTGGCCAGCCGCGAGGAGGCGACGTCCGCGTGTGCCGTACGCCGCCTAAAAGGAGAGTTTATCCGCAGATGGTGCCCGCATGAGCGGGCAGGCGCTAGGAGGGATCTGGATGTCGTAATAACAGCTGTTCCCGGATCCCTCCTATGTCAGGCGCAGAGTGGCACACCGTGTGGTTTTAGTCGGTCCGATTCCGACACACCACCCCGCCGTAAACCCCGGTGGGGTGACGGCCCGAGGGGGTTTCCACACGTTAAAAAAAAAAAAAAAAAAAAGGGTCTGTTTCAAGTTTTCCTTCTCTTTGTAATGATGTTATCTTACATGCTTGGTTCGGTTAGTCGCCTTTTACGACACCCACGGGATGAATAATGGTGGTAACACTTCTTGATCCGTCATCACACGGACGCTATTTAATATACTTTAGAAAAAAACAAGCGTCTGGTCTACCGGTTAAAATCATTTGTAACGTACAGACATTTTGAACTAACTCTCATTTAATTTAAAAGTTAACACATTAGCAAAACTACTGGTGTCTTGATACTATGTTTGAACAATGTGAGTAGTTAAGTCACCATTAGTAACATTTGATATTGGTTTTACGGTATACGTTCGGTACTATGTTTGGTGTAAACGAACAATATATTTAGACACAAGAATATATTATTATTTTTTTTACTTTGTAGTGTATTTTTTTTATTACAATATTTTCTGTTTTAACTTGGTTTTTTTTTTGTTCTGTGAATCTGCAGTTCGAAAAATAATTTTATTTGTGTGAATAAATTTAATACTATCATGTGTTACTTATATAAGACAGCGACGATCAAATCAGATAAACGGAGCTAGTACTGCTACCTCTATGGCCAGTTAAAAAATAACTTGTGAAAAACGCAAAAATAAGTATTTGACAAAGCGAGCTTACTTCAAAATATAGCTTGAATGTTATATTTTGCTCCAAAATTCTGGTGCCCGATTTTTGTCAGACCAAGAATTGTGGCGTACTTTGTTGAGTTTCACAGTAACACAAGACCATATACTTCAGCGAAGATTTTCGTCAGAACATCACCAAATACGAGAGATTTAGGAAAACATTTTTCAAATAGTTAATTTTTTTTCATTTATGACGTATTTTCAATGGGTGTTTCATAATCCTTAAATCACTCTCATTATAGAGTAGATCACGTTATATTAAACATATTTGTATATCTCTTTAGATGGTGCAGGCGTGATATCATATTATGTGATTGTGTAAACAATACATATACATATGATTGCAGTAACTACAACAGATTTGCTGCCATTTATTCAAAGCTTCATTGGACATTTTCGAAGAACTTCATCAGAACATCACCAAGCTAGAAAAGGAGTACCTCGAAATACTACAATGCTTTTCTAAACCACTGTATACAGTTTTTTTTTGTTCATTTTACATCATCAAGCGGAAAATAGCCATACACGAATGTAGTCGAATATAATTAAGTACACATTATATCATATAACAAACACCAGCTTACGAATATAAAACGAATCACCAGCAATGAAGCAAGAAAACACCCAAAAAAGACAGTTGAATAAAGATTTTCTTCAGTTTTTGAAGTCGATTAACAATAGAATTTAACAAAACAAAACATTTAAACTGATTAAGAATTCTATAAACACTTCAAAAGTTACTAGACTAATTGTAGATTTGCTGAATAAAGCTGATTTTCAGTTAAGTTTCAATTCCTTAATGAATTTCACCAAGCTGAACGATCATTTTGTAAATTTGAAACTATTTTACGTCCTCTTAAAAGACATTGTTTTCAGACCACAAAGTTTCTTAAGTCTCAACTCTTCCAGTTACAGAAGTAACAAACTTTGTGATTGTAAAACCTTAACTTTCAGCTTTTTTACTATCTTTTTAAACTTTTTTATATTATTTATACATTTATATTGCAAGTTGATTGCTCTAGAGATTGGATGCCTCATCACTGGATTAACCTGAATAGAATCATATTATAAACTCGATCAGGACTTTTATTACCGCGTTTATTTATACTGTACGTATATTTCTTTAAATATACTGTATCTTACAAATATATATATGACTATGTGATGAACGTGTAAAATTATTATTTCTCAGAAAACAACTCACTTTTCTCTTGGCTTCTATGCTCTTATCGATATGTGTGGACCTGACAACATGTCTGAACTCCAAATCAACGGTGTGCATACAATACGACTGAGTGCTCTTGTTGTCCGATTCTGTAGGCTGCTTTGACTCCTGTGAACAATATAACTGAATTTATATTCTTCATGTTATATATATATATATATATAGATGCCCCATTATATTTTAGTTACCATTCTATAACTACGATACTTTGTATTATATTTTTCAAAGTTGGTGGAAACTAAAATCCAGTGATTTTAGTTCGAAAAAGGCAGAAAAGGAAATTTAAATAGATTAGCACATTACTATTACATTAGTAATATTACATTAGTAAAATTCCAAAATTTGTTAAGTCTATTATTATGTTATTACGGAAAATAATTACTGATGTACCTTGGTCTCAATTGTTAAATCACATGTATTTAAATATACCAGAAGCGCATCTTGAACGAGCCTCACCGCTTACTTGTTTTTTTTAGTTACAAATATATTGGTCCAGAACAGAGGAAATATAAAAAAATCGATCGAATCGCTTTGCAGGCTATGGTCTAAAAAATTTATAAGTAAATAAAAACTTATTGAGAACATGTGACAAAAATGTTATTTCAATCAGCTCACGCATGAATTCTTGTGTATTACTCTCTTGATGCCGATAGACTGTGAACTGAAGCATGTGAAAAGGTATGAGGCTTTTAGGCAAGGATTAAATATAAGATTCAGGTGGCACTTCTTTGTCTGTGTATCAAGGTACCATCAAATAAATTTCAAAGTAAATATGTTTGGTAGAATATATTCACTATAATTGATAAATAGCGTAGTGACTTAAACGGTCAGGTCACTGCTTTCTGCTAGGCTGAGTTTGATAAATTTTGAATGATGTAAAATATTCATCGACAATTGTTCTGGCCACTTAAGATTAATCAGGTTAGGTAAAAGCCAAATGTCTTTATCAATTCAGCAATAAAGGTCGCTTCTTTGAACATTGTGACCAAACCCTTATGATATAACACTTGAGACGAAATTCAATTCTATAAGAGTGAGGTACAAGTTTTATAAAGATGATATTACGCCTAAAATGCTATAAATGTACATGTTCACTTGCTATTCGCTACCTATTTTTCTATTCCTATGCCAAGTCTATTCTTGAAAAATAGAATTGAATCACATCCAATATAGCCCGAGAAGAGTAAAGAATCCTCCAGTCGCGGTATGTCAATCCCGAATATGAAAATATCTGAGAATACATAACAAGAAACCATAGTATTTAGTCATGCAAAATAAACATAAAATTGATGGTGGTAGAAATGCAGATCGAAATATTAATGATATTAGTGAAGCTAGGGCATTAATGGGGTTATTGCAAAAACATCACCCCTTCGATTCGCTTGTGACTTACAAGTAATGTAACGCGTTCATGACTGGCGGTAGTTACTTTCCATCACGTGACCAGTATCGAGTTTACCCACAATATTATAAAAATGAAAATAAGACTAGAATATACAAATATAGGAGAGTATGAGTTACGCTGTTTATGCAACGGGGATATTAAATGTATAGATTAATCCCTTTTTAGAACTCACCTTTAGAGGTTTCTGATGCCATTTCTTACAACACAGATCGTCTGAGTTGCTCTTTATAATTGGTGTCGTTGGAATGATATGGTTGCTTTTACAGCTGCAGTTACTCGTCACTGTTGACAAAAATAAAAATATTCATAAAAAAACAAACAAAAAAAAGACTACATTTGAGCAGTCGCCTCGACGCATCCTACTACGTTGAGTGTTGTGGGATCAATTCTCATACACATGTGGGGACAATACTTCGTGTGATCCATAACTTGTTGTTCTGAGTCTGGGTGTTATTTTAGAAAAAAAAACATTTATTTTGATATTTAAAGGTTAATGTACAACACATGGTTAATTAGGTGATGTAAAACTGCATTATTTTAATAATTGAGTGAATGGATTATTGAAATTAAACACAAGATGTGCACGCGTATAAACTGTATTCGGTGGCAGCATGAAGTACGGCGAATGACAACTGTCAAGTGAGAGTTACTTAAGTTGCACATAATTTTCAATAGATGGGGCTACTGGTAGGTATACCATTTTGCAATTAATCAATATAAATCAACATTAAGTACAATATAAGAGAGTGAGCTACAAGTAATTGTAGCGCCCTATGCAGTGCTAGAAAATGCGCGCATTGCTTTAGCCTGACTGGCAGTAATACTTGTATTCCGATAGGAGAGACGCCCAGCGTCCTCGATTTGTCCATCTACATATGTCGTGTTTGTGTTTGTATATATTGTATCGAAATCATACAGGCTATCAGCACTTGTAGTAGTTAGATACTCATCTGAATAGCCTTGTCGTAGACCGAAGGCGTAAAATGTTGGTGATATTTGAATGTGCCGACATTGGCACTAATTTGTTTTGGTACCTCTGAAATAACTCTCTTACGGTTGAATAGTTCGTTTCCATTAAATCTAAACGCTGTATGAGGCTGAGTGGTTTTCCTCCTATATTGTACAACAAATAATCTAACTGTTGTGTATCTGTCAAACGAAAACGTCAAAACAGGACAGCGTGGGCAATTGTTCAATTAGAATTGGGTCAACCATTTTTACTGAAGGTCCGAGTTGGAGATCTACTGTTAGCACGTCGATCGACTCGAATATCTGATCGCCATAATCCATACATTGGTCGTAGTTCAATTACCGCAGAGTCCGACATACACGCTGGCTGCCCTTGATAGGTCCTTTCCACTTCTGTAAACCCATACCGCAGTTGTTCTGCCCGATGATGCATTGAATTTGCTACCCAGATTCGAGATTACTGAACATGAATGGTTGTATATTATATTAGTATAAAATATAATATATATATAAATAAATATATACAAATCATGTAAAAATAGAATTAATAACCTTTAAACATACATGTTTAATAGGACCAGTCCTCTAACTTTAGATCTATTCAGCTTACGGCTCAGCGATAGGTGAAATAGTTACAATTTAATCTGTGTGAGCCACACGAACATTATTGGGCCTCCTTCTTCTTTGTCTATAACAAAGGAAGGGAAGCCGCGGGAACGCGATGTAATTTGAGAGTTCATTCCACGCCTCATTCTCTTGTCAAACAAGGACACTTGTGTTCGTTCTGTCAAAGTAGCCGACGTATACTATTCAATGATTCGTTTGTTAAATATTATAATGAAGTAAAATTCATGACAATGTTATGCATGTTATGCATTGCTTTCTTTGTAACTTGTTAAACGTTTACAGCTACTGAAGCGTTAAGGATGTGTTTTTGTACGTGGAGTAAGTAGTTTTTTATCTGTTACTGAAGCTTAAAACTGACTTAATTGTACGAAACGGTAATGGCAGGTTATTCCAGCAGCGAGTTGCAGCCAGTTAGAAGCTGCCTCTAAAGACAGTAGTAATATGTCTACTAATGAGATAGGATGATACTCTGGTTGCATATTTATTATGATCTTTACACCATGGCAGCGTACTATGTAACTAAGTCGTTCGACCGATTAATGCTGTGTCAAATAACAAGGTGACCAAGTGGAGCATAAGTGGTTCAATTTAAACGGGCATACAGGCCTCAAACACAGTTTCAGCGCAGTTGAGCTACAATAATATTAAGATTGATAGAGCATTACGCGCATAATGACACAAGGTAGGGCAAATTCTTGTGAAGTAGCTATTTATAATGACAAACTATCATTAATGATTGTAAATTCTCTCCCGATACGAGCAGCAGTTGTATTTTAAATAAAAAAATGTTTTAAGTTAAATAATTGTACTTTATAATTAACGCGACCAGAACCTAATTAATAAGTTCATTCAGAGAATATTTATCTTCTAAGCTCTTAAGGCTCATTAGAATGTTTAATGTCGTTTTAATTGAGTCCATAGTTTGTATATACACATTTATTTTGCTTAATTTACACCCCAATGGAGACTTTTTGATAGTACTCAAATTTTCAGTTAATACATGTAATCATGAATAACAATTTTAAAACTATAAATTATTTTAGTAATATACTCGTAAATGTCTTAACGACGTGTATAAATCTTTTGCTTGATTCTATTTTTCATTTTTTTTTAAAAAATAAATTATTGTCTAAAATTAATAACACACAATTTTTATGTGAAATAAAGTAGGGTCATTACGCCGGTTAGCGACCAGTTGACTGAGTTACCCACTCTAGATGAGTACATGTTATTTGTACACAATACAGTATGTATAGGCCAGTTTTTATATAAAATTTAACAGAAGAATATTAAGGGCTGTTGACGATAAAGATACATGTATATTTATATAATAATTTATGTTTACGGCAGTTATATTTCTAATGATAAAATATGTTATCTGAAATGCCGATGTCTTTACTTCAATTGTGTTAATTAACGGCCACCGTTTTAAGCCTATATTTCTAAGTAAATTTAACAAAATTTCTTTAAAAAATATTTGATATTTCCTTTCATTTCTTTTTCAGATTAAAGTCGATTTTCCTTTTATTAAAATTTTATTCATTTGTTGACTTTTAGTAAGTCTGTACTTCGATAACTAATTTTATTTATGTGGATATGGGTAAACATATGAGACAGCACTGTTCAAATGAGACAGATGAAGAAAGGAAGCACCGCTTATCTTAAAATAGAAAATGTACCTCTAGGGACATTTAAATAACGACTCGTGAAGGGTAGAAAAATAGTAAAAAAACTTTGGACAAAGTAAGCTAACTTGAAAATACTTCTTGAATTTTATATTTTATTCTAAAATTCTGGTGTTTAATCACTATTAGATCAGGAGTTGTTGCGTACTTTATTCAGTTTTACAGTTGC
Organism: Hypercompe scribonia; assembly: GCA_949316085.1. Lineage (NCBI taxonomy): Eukaryota > Metazoa > Arthropoda > Insecta > Lepidoptera > Erebidae > Hypercompe > Hypercompe scribonia. The sequence continues at coordinate 22,086,408 of OX438970.1, forward strand.
ATATGACCATATATTTCATCGAGAATTTGCGTCAGAACATCATCAAAAAAAAGTGATATTCTTTACCCTATCTCATTATAGAGTGGATTGTTATATTCTGTGTACATTTGTGTACCCCTTTAGAGGGTATAGGTGTGATGTTATATTGTGTGATTATGTTAGCAATATACATACATGTAATTGCAGCAACCATGATCAATTTATTGTTATTTATTGAAGAGTTCTGTTGTATATCTTCGAAGAACTTCATCTGAACATCACTATAACAGTAAGTGACTACCTCGAAATACTACAATGGTCTTCTTATCCATTGAAAAGAGTTACTTTTGTATTTTTTCATATCCACAAGTGACAAATCGTCACTATCATCAATGCAGTCAAAGCCAATTAAAACACATTATTATAGATAATTTAAAAACTACTTGTGAGATCTCACCGATTTAAATGAGACCAATTTAGTGAGACCAATTTAATGAGACCAATTTAAATGAGACCACATAATAAGCTAAGGTTACCGACATAGCTCTTCGAATAAGCACGTTGAAGTGGCAATGGGCAGGCTACATCGCTCGTAGAACCGACAACCGTTGGAGAAGAAAGGTTCTCGAGTAGCGACCGTGTACTAGAAGACGAAGCGTAGGTAGGTCCCCCATTAGATGGACCAACGACATAGTCCGAGTCGCGGGGAGCCGATGGATGCTGTAGGGCAGTTGGCGTCCAGTCGTACGGCGTGGCGTGGACAGGCTTATGTTCAGCAGTGGATGTCTTCCGGCTGATGATGATGATAATGATGACATAATAAACAACGGTTTTTGAATATATAAAGAATTATGAAAATCGGTGCAACCAGTAAAAAGTTATAACACACATGGAGTCTCCTCCATTTTTGAATTTGGTGATAAATGTCATTTATGTGTCAGAAAACCTCAGGATATTACAAGCAATAAAACTGTCAACGTCACGTTCCGACATTCTAGACTTTATTTGGGGCTAAAATATAATAATGTAGCCGCAAAAATCTTCTAGGGCTGTTTGATATCATCATAATAAATTCAATAAAGCTAGATTTAAGAGTCAGGAACTTTGTATACAAATTTTATCATAAAAACTTAATATATATTATTAAATTCAAACATTTAGCGTAAGAGAGTTTATGTTTCGACAGAAATTGGTCAACTCGATCGAAATGATATCATTTTTTTTTAACGTGTGGAAACCCCCTTGGGCCGTCACCCCACCGGGGTTAACGGTGGGGTGGTGTATCGGAATCAGACTAACTAAAACTATACGGTGTGCCACTCTAGACCTGACATAGGAGGGATCCAGGAACAGCTGTTATTTCCACATCCAGATCATCGAAATGATACCATAATCTACGCAATTTTTTAAGTTAGTGAGGTTACCAAAACCCCAACTAATCCCCGTAATCCTGGAGAGATTAGACTTTGAACTGACTTTGGAGTAGCAAAGATTCATGGCCAGAGTGATCTCTTACCGTCCGGTGATCCGTCTGTTGAAACTGAAACACTAAACGACAACCCAACAAATCAGTCTAACCAATTAACTATTACTTCTTTCCTGTTAAGGAATCGCTCAAACTAACATTTACGTAAAATATTTGGGCCTTCTGTGCTATTAAATTTATAAATAATCGCATATTCTTGATAACATAGATAGGAGATGATCATAGACATAAGCCTAGTCTGTGTTAGTCGATCAAAATTTCGGATATCTTTACAAAATATATTTTAAACATGAAGCAGTAATTAAAACAGATTAAATGAATGTATAATTCTTTATGTATAATTCTTTGTCTTTTCTCCTCCTTTAAAACAATTAGAATTTGGGTAAGAATCTATGAGCGTACATCATTTTAAGTTTGGTCTTTTGTGAGAGGTTATTACTGCCCTGGTCGAGCCGGCCCGTTCTTGTTGAAATCAGCTTGGCCCTAATATTTTTGATTTACAAGTTATTTATAAAAACAGCTGTGCCGTATCTTATACTTTTTGCTGTGGTGAATTTTAGTAGCGAAAAACAAATAAAATCATCGAGTTTGAATTTTCGAAAGATACACAAACCAACATAATATTCTTATAGAAATATAAAACACAATTACTATATATTACAGATTTCATACCACTGTATAAAATCCGCAAAATATATTTTTTATAAAATGCTACCAAAACCCTGCTAAAGCGCGATCAAAAGCAAGTTATCAGGAAACCACCCGAGGCTGTTTTTTATATCAATTATATGAATACTCGGTAGCGTTACCAACAATACTTATATTTTAAAGTTTTAACAGTTGAGTAAAAAATATTTAGGATCTCGTTAGGTAGTTACGAATACATGAATAGAAGAAAGGGACGAGCTGTAATCTTCATAAAACCCTAAAGGGACAAATGCGCAAGTTTGAGTATTAACTTGTCTTTTCAGATATATATAACTAAGGCAGTTGGAATGTTGGCTCTTTTTGACAGTTGAATCCAATTACAAGAAGTTATAATTTATTACCATTATTGTTATATCTTGCGCTCAATAAATTTTTTATTTAATTTTTATCTAAATACAATAAGACATATTTTACAGTAATTTTTTCAAATTTGTTATTATTCTAGTAGAATTCTTAGAGTGAATTTTTTAATGAAAATCTATTATAATAAAACTCTCTGAAAACAAAGGTATTGTAGAAAAATATTCGTGTATTTTAAATATATTACAGTGTATTTAAAAGCACTAAGAAAAAAACATATTCATTTCAAAATTGTTAGAATTTTAGGCGCAGTGTTCTTAAAAAAATGGTTTTAAGTGGAAAACTTGTGTCAGTGACTTTACTGTTACTTGTTTGCCTATCTTATTAAGAACATTAACTAGTTTACTTATACCGTACATGAATAAAATAATCGTCCTAAATATTTCGTAACAGTTACTACATGCTATATAAAACAATTTGTTTGAACCCTTTAATGTCCTAACTTCGAATCCCCAGAACACAATAACACATAGTCACTTATTTTAGTATTACAGTAACAATCTTGCTTACTTTTAAACTATTAACGTTAGAAATTATGACTTTAATGTGTCCAAAATGTATGTATTTCTTTCGAAAATGTAGTTGAAAGTACTATTTTAACCTATTTAGTTGAGAAAGAACAGTTTAAGCCTAAAAACTTAGAGAATACTTAGAAATACCTAATGAATATGAAATGTTTTGAACAATAAAGGAAACAAACAGTAAGATTGACGAGATTATGAGGTAAACTGCTAAAGTTAACATAACCTAATATCTATTCATGAGCACGGCCTACACAGTTGGTGTTACTAACTTGAAATTTTGGTAGTTCGTGTTTTTTATTAAGTGTAATAGGAAAGTAAACACCCACTAAAAATAAACGTTTTGCAAATTTTACCAGTGGATGTAAAATAAGTCGAGAGTCGTCCTTTTTACAGTGAAATTAAATACAATCACGAGAGCGACTAGTAGACTACCATCAATTACTAGTTGGTTCAACCACCGATTATATATGAATTAAGTCCAATGAGATTTAAATGTCACTAATGATAGATACGCCATGTGTTGAGACGGGTCAGCTTCACATTTGCCAGTGGAAAATTTGAAGCGGTCTTTAGTTCGACGTAATAAACGCTTTTGTAGAATTAATTAGTGATTGTATGATTTTTAATCGTGTATATTTTATGGTCACATAAAATTGTTATTAAGGTAGATGGAAATTTGAATTTATAATTATAAAAACATGAAAGCTTATTAAGCTTATCAAGCTTTTATGCTTTAAATATTTTTGCGAGCCAGTTAAACATTTTTCATTTTTTTTTTTTCAGTGAATTAAGGTACAACAGTAGATTCAGTTTCCTTAAAATTTTAGACACCATAGACCTACAGGAATCGAGATATAAAGATGTGAGACGTTTTTGCAATATAATCGGATACAACTTTATGTAAAAAGTTACACATTAATATTCAAAATACACATATACTGAGTTTGAGTTTCAAATCTTATGTAATCATCAACATAACCCAAAATTTCTTTTTATTCACCTAGTCCATGTTATGTAGTCATTTAGACGATACAGTTTTTAAAAAAAAAGGTGCTAACTAATTAGCTTACTTGTAAATTAACAATTTCTACAATATATTAAATGGTTTTTTTTTGTAGAATCTTTGAAATGTTAACTAATTCGTGGCCCACCCTATACTTAGTTTTTACTCTCACAAACAATAAATAGTTTTCTAGAGGGGTTAAATGCGAAAACATTTCTATTTAACCACTTTTCTATTAAAAATAAGTTATGATTAATGTTACCAAGACTTCAGCTAAAAGGCATCAATATCATTACACAGTCATATATTATAAAATATAGCCTGAAAATCATGAATCCCTCCCTTAGTGAATACTGTTGAAGAATTATTTAAAATTCACTTCAAATTCACAAGTTTCACGAGTACGGTCAGAAAAGTACAAGGGTAGTCACTTATAAAAGGTGTGTCAGGAATCATGCAAATTAAGCTTTTGGATATAAAGCCTAATATCGACATATGTATATTTAGGCACGTATATAATCCACTATTATTTCACATGTGCTGCCTTGTTAATCTATCGGTTAGCGTATGCGACTGGCGTTCAAGAGACTTCGGATTTTATTTCCGGTTCAGGTCAAATATTTTCACTGAGTTTTCTGATTAAAGAAGTGATTAATAAAAATCCGGAGTTAGGAAGTAGGGATCTTAATCCTGTACATTGGAGAACAAGTAAAGAAATTGGACCTACGCCAGATTTTGCGCTTGATCCTTCAAGATTGTGTCGAATAACCGTTGGATAATCGCTTGGATTGTTAGAGTAAGAGAACAGAGACTGCACCTATGTTTGCGCACATATACACTATAATATCTCTAGTATGTTTGGCTGGTGTTCGTTCAGAGTGGCCGCTGTGGTCGTTGTCGGCTAGGTGTACATCATTCCAAATTCTAGACACTAATCTCTTAATACATTATATCTTCAACTATAACCTATACAAACAGACTTCAACTATAACCTATACAACCTTTACATCTTCGTTGGATAATATAAATAACGTCCTTGTGACAAGTTTTGATATGGTTATGAGTAGTGCGATGTAAGAGCAGCAGAAGTTAAGAAAACAAACTACTGACTTCATGTTCTAAATAATAAATAAATATTTCAGACATTTAACACACTACGCGATCTAGTTTCAAATTAAGCAGAGCTTGTACTAAGATAACTAGACTGACTGCAATTTGTAAATACATACATATTTTACATAAAAAACACCTGAATTCCGAAAAAAATATTTGCAGATCGTACAAATATTTGGTTTGACCGAGGAATCGAACCCAAGACCTCAAACACAGCAGTCGCTTTCGCTACCGCTACGCCATCGAGGTAGTCATGTAAACATGAAATTTGTTAGGTAATTCAAGGTAGCTCACTACATATACCGGTATTGTATAGCAATCGTAATATAGTCCTCACAACTTATAATGATAGATTACCCTTAAAGTGGCATATATAAGCTATTTTCAAAGGCAAGGCTCTCGTTAGGAATATATCCTATACCACAGGGGACTTTACGAACATACAAGATACAGACAAAGAACTTCTAGATTCAGAACAACAATTGGTGGATCACACAAAGTTAATTTACATAAGTTCATTGTTTATTTCTCAAGTATCTTTTGTTATTATTGTTTCTACAAACAATTATGTTAAGAAATTTTGGCATTGTTTATCTTTAAGTTTATCACATTAGGATAAAAGTTGTTATCGGAAAAACAGATAAAAGACATCGGTCTCTACAGTTTCATTAACAAGATTACGTAATTATCTTCCAATTTCTACTTAACTTCAACTCCAGCAATTGCTTATTCAGTCTGTTATCTATTTAAATGAGATTCAACTTTAAAATATCTGAAGTTCTGCATAAAATTTTTGGCTTTGCAAATATCAAGTTGTCGAGTTTCATATTTCACTTGCTTCCGATCGATCTGTGTCGGAATACACATATGCTTTCCTTCAGAAATAACTAGCACAAAATATATTATTTGGGAATATCTTTAATGACATTTGTGTGACTGAGAGCAAATTGGAACTGAATTGTGAACAAATTTTGATAATGAAAATTGACATTCTGATATATTATATACAACCCACTAATGACTATTTAGTACCTAATTTGCTTAGTTCGCAGTAATAGGCTTTCACGTACCTAGTAATTCATTAACGTTTACCTACGCGTTCCAATTTGAAGGTGAAACTGTAATACTGTAAAAAAATATTGTAAATATTTTAAAATTTTTCTATAAATGAAAGTAGATATATTAATAAAACTTAAATCTTTAACCCAAGCTTTTGGTTATTTAAAATAAAGTTTTAAAAGAAGCGATTTTCATGTGCTCCGCCAATTTTGTTTTTTTTTAAATCAATATAGTGTTCCTGACACAGTGTTGACAACACTATGAACTGTGTTAAATATTAATCAAGCAAATAGTCATGTTTATATTTGCTAACTACTAAACAGGATTAAACACCTACATTTTGCTCAATATAATTTTAGCATGTTATAATTTGTGTATATTTAAGAGATAAACAATTTTTTAACTAGTTTATAAAGTTTGTTAACTACGTCTTTAGCGTATATTAAAATCATTTACTTACAATTTAGTGTTGTTCGTATTTAACTCGAGTATTTAAGTTTCGAGTTTTTGATATGATGATAATAGGTGGCAGTACAAAGCAGTAACGTTAGTGGGATTGAGCTCTTGAGAATGAATTGAATATTATATTGAATGAACTATACGTTTAAAAACTAAGCGAAACAGTCAATTTTTTTAGTACTTTCTGTTTGACCACCTATTTTTGGGCAATTAAACCAAAACTTAGTAAATATAAAGTATTCATACCCACTTATTTTTAGTGCTTATATGCTTTTTAAGGTCTTATATTTGGATATTTGGGATAATAATAGCCTAATATTGTAGTTGAAAAGAAAAAAATCGATTTGATAATCCTCAAGTGAATAAATATTCGACACTCGATAGCCAATTTACATTAACGTGCGTCAAAATTACATTCGTGCTCTCAAATCGGTGAGTAAAGTATCACGTATAGAGTACGATACGTTTGCGATTCGAAAGTCAATTTAAATAGTACAGACTGCCAAAGTTAATTCCGTTTACGCACGCAAGGGGCGCTGTACAAGAGTTGTAAACACTGGGAAGTCGTTCGTGCTTACGAGAAAGTATGCACTGTAGGCAGAGGTGGGTCACTTGACGATAATTGATTATGTTAGGCGGTTATCTGTCAGTTACTGACTCAGCACGGTGGACTCTACCGTCCACGGATACCTGTAACTCAACATTCACAAATGCTTGACAGATATTTGAACCTTGAGTTCAGTTTTTTGAAAGCTTGACGACCATATCAATCCAGAAGTACTGCAGGCAACAATTTGTTACATAAGTCAATAGTGTGAGGCAAAAATATTATTAGCTATCCTGGTCATCAACACATGTTTATTATTAAGTAATTAGTATTAAGCTTACTATTATCTCACAGCTTAAATAGCATACTTTGTATAGTAGTGTAATACACGTGTATTGTCTACGGGAGATACAGTAAATTAAACCCGTACGCGAAATATACTCCAATCTTTACTAGCAGTATAACTAAGAACACTTTAAAATACTGTTTTCTAGATTAGTTACAACGAAGAAGTGAAGCTTAGACACGCACATAAGATCGATATAATAGGATAGCATAAGTATTAAACAAATAGACATCAGCATTAAAGAATATGAGAATGAGAAGGAAAACACGAATTGATACAGAGGTAGTACGTTAAATATTAGTGTGTCTTGAACACAAATAGATAATACACTAGTTTGCTTTAAGCGTGTGTGGAGGGAACGGGTGTCATATCCCTCCGACACAAAGGGAGGATCCTCCGACCAGGCGAGGTGATCATGCCTGGCGGACCACGGCCCGACGATTGATGTTGGGATGTTGTATATATGCTAATTCCCACGCGAATCTCTATATCGCGATACAGGATTAGTAGTTGCATTATAGTTCATTACATTCATACGTTTCGTTCATACTTCGTAGTTAGATGTATCTTCGCTAGATGCCGCTGTTATATATTTTCGTTTGTGTCATAATGTGGAATCATCACACGTGTTTTCATTCTCATTTTTATACTCTAAAGCTCCTTTTTATATTTTAAGGTGTCTTTGATTATACTATTACTCGCATGTATTTCATGTAAAAGTTTAATTTACTACATCTTCCGTGGACTGACATGTCAGCATAAGCAGTAATAAGCAGCAGCGTCACTTCCACAGCAATAAGTGGTAATTAAGACACAGCTAGTCAAAAATCTCGGCCTTAACAGGAATACGACACGTAGGTAGTGACCAATTGAACCTGGTTACCCCTACGCTCTCATCGGCGTCTAGTCATAGAACATTGTATCTCCGGTACACGTACGAATAGCTTCTTTCTTCCGTCAACACAGCAGTTAGCCACTATGCAGCAACCACCGCGTCTGACTGGATACTTTGCTGCAGCACCACACACCGCATTTAATTCTGACTCATTGGGATCACTGGACTTTAGCCCCAACTCAGTGGTGCTATCAGCACACAGTTCCAACTCACTAGAACCACTCACTCCTTGTGTTGGCTGGCTCTAAAAAGAGCGTACACAGCTGACCCATAAATACATCAACCTTTGTTTTGGAGGGAAGTGATGTGGTGACTTTTACCTACAGCGCAAACAAAGAAATACTACGGCGCTATCTATCGAAGACATATCGGACTACGAAGTACCGAACTATTGAGCAACTACTAATCCTGTATCGAGATACAGAAATTCTCACGGTAATTAGCATATACGCAACAACCAACAACAACCATCGGGCCGCGCCCTGCCAGGTCTAATCACTTTATCTGGTCAGAATATCCTCTCTTTGTGTTGGACACAGTTCAGACACAGTTGGACTCCTTACACAATAGTGACCATAACGTGATGAGTAACCCCCTTCTTCTCTAAATTTCGTGTAAATTTGTTAAGTTAATGGTCGTAATCTTGATCTAGAAGCCGTATTACCAGTCTCTCCATAAAAGATTATGATTTAATGGTTAATAACTATCGTGCAGTTTCAGGCTTTGGAAGTATGAATTAAAATCTTAAATCAAATGAACCGGTACTCGTATGATCATCATCAATATAAAAAAATTTTAACAGTACACTGCTGAACACAGGCTTCTCCTAAAAAAGGAAGTTTTAGCCTAATATACCACGCTGGCCAGACGAATTGGTACGGGGGTTGTATCGTGAACCACTGGCTATCATGGGATATTTACCAGATTAGCTTTGTCGTAAACTGACAGTTGTAAAATGTTAGTGCTTTTTGAATGTATATAAGCGTGTGGAAAGGTTAGTAAACAACGATTGAGCCGGTGTGAACATACAAAAAAAAACTAACTACGAGGACACATGTAGGGGAATTATTAGCCCCACCTAAAAGATCATCCGCCGCTCGCCAGTCGAACCCCTACTCCACGACCGACATTCCGTTCATTACCTCACAGAGTTTGTTTCAAGTTTGCCTTCTCTTTTCAGGGATATTATCCTGTGTAGTTTGCTTCGTAGTCGCCTCTTACGACACATAGGATGAAAGGGTGTGATGACATTCCGTATTCTTAGTGTGAACCACACAGAATACTCGTATACCGTGCATCAATAATTTTCAGGAATATTAACAAAAGCAAATGTTGATTTACTCACAATGTCTCTGCCATTTGAAGTTATGTTGTATCTCATGCCTCATGCCCCGCCACAGTTTGGTTACAATTAGTGAGTAGGCAAACGACATGATGAAAAATGGCACCAGTAGTAGACCGACGTCCAGACCAAGATTGAATGCACGTTCCAGTTCAGCACTTGACCAAACTTCTCGACATTTGTAAGCTGAAAAAATAAAAAATCATTAACTGTAAAACACTTAATTAATTATGTGATAAATGATTTGCTTTTGAAAGTTATTGCCGAATTATTGTTGTGAGCTATTAAAAGATATTCTTGGTAATCTTTAAATAGAAAAAGATGGAACGGTTCAGGCACATTTTCTCTTTTGTTTGTTATGACTATTATTGTCCTTATGTTGTAAATACAAAAATAAGAAAACGTTTTTCCTTATTTTCCTATGTCTTGTAATATTATTGTCAATACCGTGAATTATAAATCATTGTCTGCAATAGTTTAGTTGTCTTCGTGAAATAATCTTTTAATTATTAGTTGAAGCTAAAATTCTATCAAAGATATAATAAATTTTTAGTTTTACAGATTCACGAATTACATTTAATTTTATTTAGAAAAATATATTATAATATATACATAAAATTTTTATTAATATGTATATTATTAATATATATATACGAGACTAGAAATTTTAATGATTGAACTTGTATCAAAATATTATACCACAAAGTATATCAATAATAATGAAAATGGATTTATCCTCTTATTAGCTTTGAAGTTAATTGCAATTAAGTATTTTTAATAACACTAACTAATGTATTTTTGACTTTACGACTGTTCAGAAAATCAGAAACTGTGTTATCAATGTTCATACCACCACAATATTTACCGCCTAATTTATGCAATAGAATTCTCTATATGTACACGTGAAGATTTAGTTTTGTTGAATGAAATTTAAACACAAAAAATAGTAGTAGAAGTTGTAACTAAACCTCTAAACTACATATCACATCTAACGTGTAATAAACATTCATGCATGAAACTCTGAAGATTACCTCAGAAGGCCAAACGTCCGAAAAATATCTGACTCTTCAAATCACGCTATTAGGTTTAGATAAAACCGATACATGTTTGTTGGAAATGGGAAAGGTTTGATTGGAAGAAAATAAATGCGGCATTAAGTCTGCCTTATGTAATAAGTTTGCAGGAAGTTTTGATTACAAAATAAATGTGTCATAATAATCCAGCTGTCACAAAAATATAACATGTTGAGTTATGTGTAAACAAAAACAAAATGTTATACTTAAACTAAAATTGAACTTTGTAACAAAAGGACTACAAAACTGATGAAGTTACTTTAAACAAGCGTGCAATATAAATGATTGTAAAAATAAAAATGGACACCTAAAATGTTCCTCATAAGCTCCAAAATGACACTAGTCATAACTGTCACAGAGATCAAGCTATACTTTAAAGACAATAATTATTATTATTTAACTATTATAATCCTGTATTTGATGTAGAAAGTCATTATACGAGTACATATTCCAACAATTACAGAAAACTCTACGGAAATGTCAATGAAATAAATAATAAATGGAGACTGCTTCAGAAAACATTTCTATAAAAATACGTGCAGAACTGATTACAAATGAGGAAACAAGTAATCATGTCAATATTGGAGTAGGTCAATAATCAGATAAGTAAGAAGGAATAATCTTCTTAGACAGGAAAATGTTGTAGGTATGTGATGTAAGGAACAAGGATATCAGTATACTGGGAATTATTTGTTGGTCACTGTTTTACTTAGCTAAAATACTGTTTTTTAACAGATACTGTCCAATTTTTGGTAATGCTTGAAATGATGCATGTATTTGTCTCAAAAAAGATTTCGATAGTTTTATTTTTAATGGATAAATTTATCATTATAATTTAAAAATAAGTAGGAAAAGAATAATATGCTGTATGAAGACTACGTGAAGTAATAAAGTTTTTAAATCCCAATGGACGTGCTCAGTGATTCTAAATAAATCCAAGAGCATCATAACCAAATATGTAATAAAATTTAGCTCCAAACAATTAAAAATCTCAAGAAAATCCGAGGTTAGGCTTTATAGTGATACAAAGCTTACTTTTACATAATTATTTTTTGAAATCGTTAAAAAGTAGCCAAAATGCTCGAATTTTATAAAAAAATGGTGGTAGATTTACATTAGCACCAAAATATTGTTGTGAAAAACTGTCACCCACAGAAATCTCGAAAAATCACTTTAGTATTGTTTGGTGTCGCATTATGTTGTTCATTCGTGAAGGGTTTTTCATTTCAAAACCTTTCGACTTCATTACTTAAAATCACTGGCTTTGCGAGTGATAACCATGCCATTAGCATACATAAATAATCAGGATAAATTCTTAACAAACATTTGAACCTCGAAAGTTAAAGGTGCGAGACCGGGTTTCCACTTGGACTTGGACTGTCTTAGAGCTCTAAGTTGACGGGTAAGTTAATAGATAATTAATCCCCTCTAAAATATGTTCAAATCTCAAAGCAGGGTAAACGATATTTTAAAACACTATAACGAAATTAACACTAATAATAACTAGCAATTAAAAAACTAAAGTAAATTTAAAAATAAATGTAATCAGCTTTAATGATTTTAATAAAGAGATAGAAATAAATTGGAATAATATGTGTTCTTCATCTCAAAAAAAAAATGAAATACCAACTTGAATTTAAATGGAACCATTCTTGATTGGAACTTTTGAAATTATTCAGTAACAGCTCTTCTTAGAATTGAAACAGTCGTTTTTTTAAAGTTGTGGAAACACTTTCAATAGTACTTAAAAGTTTAAAAGAAATCTTTTTAAAAGACTTGGTAATAAACTACTCTAAGAATTAAAACTCTAAGACTGGACAATAGAAAACTTGAGCTATAGATATACGACTCTGAATTCCTCAAGGTATAACTTACACGTACTCAAAATAGACAAAGTTTTTCTTACACTACCTCTCCTTATGGCCTGTTTTTTCCTTTCGATATATTACCAATTTTCTCATCTCCAATTCAATAAACTTAACAATAAATATCAAGGATAAAAATATGAAAAACACTCCTCGAATGTCGCTGTTACAGAGCATGAAGAATTTGATTTATAAAATAAGAAAATAACTTTATTTACGTTATACTTCTATACTGTAAATACAATATATACTTGAGTTACGGTGAAACGAACAATATTTAGGATAGCGAGCGTCTTATTAATACTGTTCTGTGTAAATATGTGAATCTCGACAATGAACTTATCTTGTCTCAATGAGAATAAATTATACAGCTTTCCTAAGCTAGATTGAGTCGTGTTCTTCTTCAGACGGAATTTTTGGACTCGAAAACTCATTTTTATGAATATGAAATATGATGTCTTGTAATTTTTCGTAAATATAGGGTAAATAGTCTTGATTTTACTCCTCAGCTTGAAAGTTCATGGTAACTTTGTACTAGGTGGGCCACGAATTAGTTAACACTTGAAAAAATCGTATAAAATAAATTATTTGAAATTTTATAAAAAATAATTATTTACAGGTTAGACCTCGAAACCTAGAGCAGCTACACAACTACAGCAAAGTGTAAGACAGGGAGATGTAATATCTCCGAAACTGTTTACCGCAGCACTGGATGATGTGTTCAAGCTTTTAGACTGGAATAGACTTGGCATTAACATCAGTGGCGAGTATATCACCCACTTTCGATTTTCTGATGACTATGTAGTTGTCATGGCTGAAACCGTAGCAGATCTTGGTGCTGAACACAATGCTTGGTGACCTCAGTAGAGTCTTTAAACGCCTCGAATCCTCGAAGTGGTTGACGATTACGTGTATCTAGGATAAACTATCCAGATAGGTAGGTCCAACTTCGATAAAGAGGTCAATCATCGAATCCGGCTAGGTTGGGCGGCGTTCGGGCAGCTACGTAACGTTTTCTCGTCACGAACACCGCAGTGTCTCAAGAGAAAAGTCTTTGACCAGTGTGTGTTGTCAGTGATGACTTACGGCGCAGAGACGTGGTCGCTCACTACGGGCTTGATAAGAAGGCTAAAGTCACCCAAAGAGCAATGGAGAGGGTAATACTCGGGGTTTCTGTTCGTGATCGAATCAGGAATGAAGAGATCCGCAGATAAATCAAGGTCATCGATATTGCCAGTAAAATTGTTAAACTTAAGTGGCACTGGGCGGACCACATTACACACAGAAACGATGACCGACGGGGCCATAAAGTTCTAGAGTGGTGATCGCATACTGGGCAACGCAGCGTTGGTAGGCCCTCCACAAGATGGTTCGACGACCTGGTAAAGGTCGCATGAAGTTGCTGGATGCGGATGGTACGGAACCGGCTGTTGTGGAGAACTTTGGGGGAGGCCCTTGTCCAGCAGTGGACGTATTTTGGCTGAGATGACGATGATGGTGATAGTGAATTATTTACAAGAAAGCTAATTAGTTGGAATTTACTTTTTTTTTTTTTAATTTATTTATTTATTTATATAAAAGAGTTACAATAGTTCTTACAGAATTGATACAATCATAATCTCATTCGAGATTTACCGTGCATCAAGGTCATCGAGTCATAATAAACAAATTACAAACCATATCCCACTACGGTAATATTATCTAAAAGTACAATGTGGGTAGTTGCCAACACATTTATGTCGATTGTATGGGCGCAGACAACGCCCGCTGTCTACACGAATCACTTATTCTAAAATATTACATTTCAGGCATGCATGAAAACAAAAATACTGTGATACAGGCTGTTGCTCCGTTTTTACAAGTTTGTATTAACTGTTTTATAGTTTATTTTTTATTGTATATCGTTTTTAAATTATTTATTTCTTTATATAATAAGAAATATTGTTGTAATTTATTTTTTATATTCTTGTGAGTTATTGTGTCTCTCAAAGATGTTGGTAGCTGATTGATAAGATTTGGAATTGTATATTGTAGTGTCCTTTTACCATGTAGATTGTTATATTTAGGGAGTAATAACTTTGAGTTTGTAATGCTACGTGTCTTAATTTCGCTGTTATCAATTATTTTAGTTCTCTTGAGATTTTTGTTAAAAAATTCTTCTATCAGTAATATTAACTTGGTTTTTTCATGTACAGGTATGATTTTGCAGAATTCAAATAATTTATGGTAGTTATGTTCGTAATTGATTTCAATATTATTGGGCACAATGGTTTTTAAAAAACGTAGTTGTAGTGTGTATATTTGGTCAAGGTGAGTCTTACATGTCCTACCGTAGCTGGATAGCCCATATGATATAGTTGATTCAACCAGAGATTTATAAAGAAGCAAGAGTATTTGATATGGTACTTTATGTCTGATGATAGAAAATTTTGCTAGTATCCCTCTTAATTTATCACTAACTTCATTTATATGTTCCCTACAGTTTAGGCGATTGTCCATAGTTAGGCCTAAGTATTTTTGTTTATCAACTAGTTCTATCGCGCTGCAGCTACATAACAATGTTTTAGAATGGTGGCTGTGCATGCACTTATGAGAATGTGCTTTTAATGTAGGTACTATAGCACTTCTGTTTCGACTAGAGCTAATGTACATTAGTTTAGTCTTATCCGCATTTAGCACTAGACCTGCATCGCGTGACCATTTATTTAATAGATCAAAGTCATCTTGAAGCAAAGCCTGGGCTTGTTCGACATTCCGTCCAGTTGCTAAAAGACACGTATCGTCAGCAAATTGATAAGTGTCGCTGTTTTTGATTACGTTAACAAGGCTATTGACGTATGTAAGATAATGTAGTGGCCCAAGAACCGAACCCTGCGCCGTACCCTCTGTTACGCTAATTGATTCACTCCTCACACCACCAACCTGTACCATATAATTTCTACCGTTTAGGTAGTCCTTGCACCACCCCAGCAGGTTACCTCTTACTCCGCTGTCATGGAGACATTCCACTAAGGTGTCGTGACGAAGCGTATCAAAAGCTTTGCTGTAATCGATAAGTAGCACTAATACGTGTTGTTTTTTATCTAGGTGTTTATGTATGCTGTCCGTGAATGCCGATAGAAGTTGTGTAGTATTCTTTTTTGGTTGAAAACCATACTGATGTTCGTTAAGTACCTTGTTCTTATTATAAAATTTGTATATTTGATTACTAATGTACTTTTCAATAATTTTGTCAATGGTAGGTAGAATCGTAATAGGTCTATAATTGTCGTATGTTGACTTGGTACCCTTTTTATGTATTGGTCTAACGATACCAGTTTTTAATGTAGGAGGGTAGATATTAGTTTGTATACTTAGGTTAATTAAATTCGAAATCACTAAACTGATTTTTGTAGAAAGTTTTTTTATATCAATAGCTCTGATGCCATCTATGCCTGGAGACTTGTTGTCATTCAAGAAACTAATGATTTTTTTTACAGACTTAGGGTCCGCTGGCTTTAGACGCATGGTAACATTAGCCGAGGTTTTATACCCTGATTTATTTAGTAATAATCATGAGCATTTAGGTATAATTTCTTTTACACTTCTGCTAAATGTTTGGGCAAAATTATTTGCAATATCTTTATAATTATTATCACTGTTTTTTAAAGCACTACAAATAACATCATCAATGGATTTTTTCAATTTACCCGTTATTCGATTTAGGATTTGCCAAAGTTGTCTAGGATTGTTTTTAGTTAAAAATATTTCTGATTTTATAGTTTTATATTTAGTATTTCTAATTAATATGTTTGTGTAATTTCTTGATTGATTATACTTCCGTTTAAAAATCAAGTTATTTGGGTCCTTTATCGTTTTCGTGAAGAGATAATCTCTATGCTTACAAGCCTTAACGATCTCTTTATTGATCCAGTTGTTCTGAGTACGACATGAGTCTGATTTTATTTTGATTCTATACTCTGACTGTTCATAACACTATTTAAATTGGGTATACACATAATTATATAAAGTTATTGGGCACTTAATATTATTAACTTTATCCCAATCTGCTTTTTGAAGAAGTACACCAAGTTGTTTACGGTTTATACCAATTTTAGTTTTAGGAACACTCTGTATCCGCTAGTGAGCGGATACAGAGTGTTCCTGAAACTAAAACGCACGCAAGTACCACCGCGCGATGATCGGCCAGTGTAGTCGCGCTGCCGTAAACAGGTCCTGTGAGCGGGATCGTGCATAAATATGGTCAATACAAGATTTTGTTATGCTTTTATTATATATTTCAATTCGAGTGTCTTCTGTGATCCCGCACACAAGGCCCATGCCGCTCAGGATATTATTGTATTTATGTTTTACAGAGTTGTTAAGTTTTAGATCTATGTTAGTGTCGCCTATCAGATACAAATCGGTTGTATTAGTGAATTTATTTAGTGTAGCCTGCAGTTCCGTAACAAATAAAGTTTTGCTGGAACTTGGCGGTCGGTATACCGCACACAAACTCGCTGTATAGTTTGATTCCGTAGTGACGGTGAACAATATATTTTCGAAGTAGGAGGTCTTTACTTTCATGATAGTACATTTGTGTTTCTTATTTACATATAAAATTATACCACCACCTTTTCGGCACTTTCGTAAAGCAGTAAACATTCGGTAACCCTCCAAATTGTATAAATTGCTAGTATTTTCAGTTATATTGGCCTCAGTTACAATGACAACGTCAAAATGCTTTTTTTAAGTAAATATTAATTGTTCGAGGGCATAGAAGTTTTTTACTATTGATCTAATATTAACATGGAGACAAAACAAATTAATTAGTTTGTTAGGGAGAAAATTTAGGAAATCATTAACATCTAAACATTGAAATATTTCATTTACATACGTAAAGATATTAGCCATTTTTGCTAAGATTAATTTTGTGCCGAGTGTTAGTTTCAGGAAACAAAAACAACAATTAATCAGATAGGCAATTAGTTTTTGTAGGTAGTTAGAATTTGTATTTCAGTCAAAGCACGGAGGACATGGGTTTTTTCACCATCATCCCTTCGTGCTCTGACGAACCCCTTCTTAAACCATACATACTTGAAGTTATTAGTGATTTTTAACTCTTGCTTTGCGTTCCAAAATATTTGTTTATTGAGTTTTGTCATGGCTTCACTCACGTAGATAGGTTTTTTATTGGTTGGTTACATTGGGATAATATCTGATACCGTAGTCTTGATGTCTTTAGCCGCCGATACCCACCGTTCCTGACAACTTTCATCTTTAAGTTCCACTAGTATGTTAGCGATCTTATCTTTTCTTGCATTTAATCGTCGAGCACTTTTGATCTCTTCTTTGGGCTGTTTTAAATTTGATGCAAGTTTTTCTACCACTAGCTTGACGTCTTCATTGTTTTGGTAGGAAACATTTGCGATTTCTATAAAGTTTGACAACTTTTCTTGCTCTAATTCATGCAGGCGTTGTTCCAATGCACCCACACGAGTTTCTAAATTATTGTTTTTGTTAATCAGTTCCGTATTTTTGCGTTCTAGGCTCTTTATAGTCTCCTTAAAAGCTTCGATACATTCTACGGCCTCGTCCAATTTCGCACTATGGAACTGCAGGGTGTCGTTCAGTAGCGCCATTTCGTTTTTAATTGCCTTTTCGACCTCTTATATTGCTTGTCAATTTCCTTGTATTAATTTGGACAGGTGTGTTGTCCTCTTCATCATCGTCGTCTGGTGCAATGATAGATGTACCACGTCTCGGCGTTTCCTGCTGGCACTCTTGCCATGTCCACTCCAAGCTTAGGGTAGCCTTTAGTGCGGCTATTTGTTTGTTGGTTAGTCCTGCACACTTTAGTGTTAGATGGACAACCCTCTCGCACTTACTGCATTCTAGACCCGGAGAAGTTTTGTTTATGTTTTTATTACAATTATCACACTTGGCCATATTCTTTTTTCTCTCTTTGTGTAGGTACTCGTAAAAAATTAGGTTAGCTCCGAACGTGTGTCACATACGATAGACTATCGATGAATGAGATTTTAAAAAGTTACATCTTCTAAATGACTACTGTTTCGACGTTTACACTTTTCTAAGCGAGCACCGAATTTTTCGAATATTCGTCGGCAAAGAGGCCGTGAGATCGCCGACATCTCTTCGCTGATTTTTGCTTATAGTTGACGTACTGTACTTGATTTCTTGATGTAGATACAATTTTTCAAATAACATCAAAAAAAGAAGACTGCTGGTCTTGATCTGGACTTCTGGGTGTACATGGAATGTCACCTCGTCTAAAATCAGCATTTCTGGAAACATATCTTTGACCACTGGCAGGCACTCATTGGATGTGTGACAAGTGGCTTCATCTTGTTGAAATTATGTGTTACAATTGTAGCCAGCAAATTCCAGGAGCATCGGTACCAAGAACTCCCGTAACATGTTTGCGCGGGATGTAAGGTTCAAATGTCAACGAATTCTCAACCCACTCTATATTTCAAAATGCTTCCTCCATCTAAAATATTTTTTTTAAAATTTTCGGATAGTTGTTGCGCAGAAAGAAAAAAAAACTTTACATTGTTTTAATACAGAAATATATTTTAACTTAATGCTTGCTTAGTGTTTTAGATTCGTATTTGAAATTATTAGCCACCAATGAAGACGTCCTTACTTGGCTTATAATTTCATCAAAGAATTTTAAATACACAAATTATAAGATTCTTAAAAAAATATGAAACTTTCCGTTGGTAAAGTTATTGCTCTTAAGAGAAAGCCATATTAGATATAACGATACTAACATACATAACGATATCATAAACTGTGAGTTCGGTTATATGACTTCTGATGCGTATTAACAAGATATTATTTTCTGTACCGCCAGTAGTCTTGAATATCATTATTTGATAAGTAATTGAAAAGATTCATATAATGAATTTTATCACCACTGATATTATTCTTACCATAAGACGTTTTTCACTAACTTAAAGAATTTTAATGTCAAGATTATTATAATAGTACAAAGGTTTTGATATTATGTGAGAAATTTTCAATTCTGCTTATAACTGGCTTCTGCCAGCGGCTTTTCTTTTGTGAGTATTCTTTTCTTCATGTTCTTTATTTCATAGTAATGCTAATCCATTATTTATGCCTTAGGAGTGAAGTTTTCCAAAAAACCTCCTTTGTGGGTACTTGCAATGTAAAAAGTATCAGTTACCAAAGTTTCAAGTTTGCAACCCCAAGGGTTTAGACTCTGCGTTGGTGAATCCATCAGCCAGTCAGGGACTCAGGACAAGAAATTTTCTATATGTATATAAATGGTACAGGAACCGAGAAATAATAGTCCATTGCTAGTTCTGTACAAGAAATACGTTATTTACGTGCCGAAGTTTCGAAGTTTCGGAGCCTTGGTCGTTTATGAAGGTTATCGATGGGCAATTTAGTTACTAACCGTGTAGGTTTTCGTCAGCTTATGCTAGTTTTTAACTAAATATATGTACAGTATGCCCTCTCTCTTAATTGCGAAAAATGATAGGATGTTATACATCCATATTTTGCTTACTATAATTGATTCTTCTCGTAATATGATAAACAAGTCTATTACCTTCAACACAAATTATTGGAAGTTAAAAGAGAAAAAAATAATTTTTGTGTTTACATTGGAACTTGTGAAATACTAATTGATTAAAGTTAAAGACAATTAAAGTAAAAGACCTAATGTTGTTTACGGGAATTAACGTGCTTATTTTATTTTATTTTTAATTTTATGACGAGAATATTATTATATGTTATGGAACAAATTTTTGTTCGATAAATGTACAGATATTTACATCAAAAGTATTTCATTCATATATTATGTTCGATTGTATTGATATATATGTATGCATACCAGTATGTTAAAACCTCCTTGGTGTAGCGTTTACCGTATGTGACTATAGATTAAGAGGTCTTTGGTTCGATTCCTGGGTCGTATAAAGTGTTATTGAATTTGTCTGGTTACATACCTGGTATTTGGAAATTGGACGATGGTCCTACGTTTGATCTCTTACCGATCGTGTCAGATAAACGTCCCGTTGGGTTGTGAAAGTGAGGGAACAGAGAGTGTACTTGTGTTCGTGCACTATAATATCTCCTGCATAGTTGGTTATTCTCCGTTTAGACTGATCGACATGGCGGAAATCAGCTTGGAGTACATCATCATCAACCTGCATACCAGCATGTTGAAGCAAATTCATGCAAAGATAAACATGTGATACATACCTACATGCTTAAGCTTTCAAGCACAATTTTGTTTAAAATCAGCGGCAACTGCAAGTCGAAAGCTTAATAACGGTGGCTGATCAATCATTTGAAGCCTGAACTGTTTTTATAGCGTGTATACCTGTTACAATTAATTTTGTTCCAGTGCTTACGGCCAGTTCATTAACCAAAACAAAAACGTCTGGTTATTAATACTGATAATATTTTTAACGAAGGCCAAGATAGATAGATTATAGAATTTGATAAATTAGTAGTTTGACTTTAACGATAGCACTATTTCTATAAGGTCGCACAATTTTAGTGTTAGTAACTTTTTCAGATTTAATTTCTTTGTACAAATGTTTGTTTACTTTTTATTTCTTGACCTATGTGGGGAAGGTATAAGAATACAGTGTATCATTATCCCTTTTCATCCCGTGGGTGTCTAAGGGTCGGCTAGGAGAGCACTACAGCACTGCATAGGTGAGATAAAAACTTGAAACGAGTCCTACATCAATATATTTGGAGAGCTGGTGTAGTAGATTAAAGCCTTCTTTTTAAGGAGAGTGATAATAGTTTTAAGATTATTTGATAACAGTAAAATATTATGAATATAAAGTGTAGGCGCTACTTAATTACTCACATGCTGTTCTTCACTGTACAGTTCCATTTCTTATCAGGTACCTTTTTTTATTTTGTTTTTTCAATTTAATTTGATTCAGTTGCTCATCTAAGCACCAGTACCCGATGAGTATCTGCGTCAGGTGGTACATGACGTGGCCACTCTCCCTACCTACCCAAGCTTCAAGATAAGGCAAAACGTCATCGACAGCGGCTTGACGTGAATTCCGCCGCGAGTGCCGTTGTTCCGCGCGTTCTTATCCGGTACCTATTTTACTTCCCTCTATCAGTTATCCTTGCCCAAATTGACATCTTGATCTTATCGAAAAATGATTCTAATCCCAAACAGGGTTGACGTCCTGTAAGCGTTTGGTCATATAGAAACAACCATAAACCTTTGCGATGTCGTACTCAGCGCCAACTCCCATACAAATTTAAAAACCAGGCAAGTGCGTGTCGAGATAAGCTCAATTTAGGGTTCCGTAATTAGCAATCACAACAATGCAAACTAACGCGTCTCTAAAATATAAATAAGATAAGGGTATTTGTCGTCTCATATTATACACATTCCCATTAACGGTTTCTATTATTACGTCAGAGGTCGACATTACTCATAAACTAATAAATTCCACCTTTCTGTGACAGCTTCCCATATAAAATCGTTATATCTGCAATTACTGTGAATTTTTTAGATCTAAAAACACTACCACATAGTTAGGAGTGGTGCTTGCCCGAAGCTATAGAACATTTGAATGAAAACGAAGATTTCATGTTACAAGCTAAAAGTTTTGAACATTCATATTTGTTAAAAAAGCAACTAACGAAGTACCATTAAACCATACCTTATGGAGTTTTTACCTCGGTAAATTTATGGTTATGAATTTTATTTAATCTCCTAAAGTTGCCATGCATATGGATATAAATTATCATTTAAATTTTTTCTCTCTACAGTTGTAGATATTTTCAAACAGAACATTTGTTAGTATCTCAAAGATTGCATTTATGTGTGATGTTCTTACTAACCAGTGGAGCGTTCATTCTATTTTTTTTATAATATTATTATAAAGATATTTGGAACTATATTTCACATCAGTATGTTTACTGGCAACACACACTGGTTAAAGACTTTTGTCTTGAGACACTGCGGTATTTTGAACCAAGGTCAACAATTTTGCCAGAAAAATTGCTAAACTTGAATGGCAATGGGCGGAGCACATTAGAAGTAGAAGCGATGGTCGATGGTCATTAAGTTCTGGAGTGACGACCGCGTACTGGGAAACGTAGCGTCGGTAGGCTCCCCAGAAGGTGGTCGGACGACCTGGTGAAGGTTGCGGTTGTTGTGGAGATTCTTGGGGGAGATCTATGTCCAACTGTGAACGTCTTTTAGCTGAGATAATGATGATAATGTTCAACCAAATCAATAATATATAAATATTTATAAATTTAATACGTTATTAACAGTAGCTATTTGTTTTTTTTTATTTATAAAGTTTATACACTCTGTTTGTACATCGGCGAACTTAATGTCCAGGACATTCTCTTCCAGTCAACCGTTAGGTGGTACAGGAATTTTATAAAGTAGTAAATGCACAGAAGTAAGGTATATAATATGTATACTTATATACATATAATACCATAAATACACATATACGTACTCACAATGTAACACATCACATATACATTTTAATGAACACCTAATTTATATAGTTTATATATTCCTCTACATTGAAAGCAATGGTCAAACAAAAATTATTTAAATGTTACTTTAAAAGTAATGGGAGTTCCCCAAGTATGAATGCCGTGAAAGATCGACAAAATGTCTTACAGATCAGCGAGGCAGGTCTGTAGTCGTCATTCAGTGACTTTAGGAAAGTACAGTACAAACAATTAAAACGATGAGTGTGTTGATCGGTAAGGTAGGGAAAAAAGAAAGTTAATTAAAAAACCAGATTATTGCTCAGGTATACAAAGAAGAAACTCGACTCAACTTAGAATGATTGAAATGGCTCTGAACTGAAAATGCTTGGTCTTCTAAAATATATAAACTCTGTAGGTATTCAAAAAGAGATTCAGATGTATTTGAAAAATTACTTATCACATTAGAAATGTTACTGTATTGTGGGTACCTTTACAAACATGACTGATGAACAGCATGCATAAAAGCCAAATTTCATGTGGCGTTTGAACCCACATCACTCAGTGCTGTAGAATCGACGAAGTGACCACAAACCATCCGTGCAATCATCAATGCAGTCAGTTATAAAATTTATATATGTAACAAATAATTTATATAAAAAAGTATATTATGAAATAATATAAAACGAAACATAAATTATGACAACAATATTACATGTAAAAAGTATAAAAATTAAAGAGAACCAATTAATGATAAAAATGTAGAGTTTGTTTGTTTAAAAAAAAAAACTTTTTGTATTAGGTAGCCCATTTGTCGAGGAAGTTTATTAAAAAGCAATATTTATCAGTCATTCACAATAACGCAATTGCTTTGAAAAACCACATGGACGCTTAAGTGATTAACAGTCAGTGACTGAAACAAATTCAAAGCTAATTACACTCGACGTTTTGTTATCTGATTGTATTTCACTTTAATAGATATTATTTGTAAATAAACCTGCATACTGAACGAGTTTTTAAAGTCACTGGGAAATGAATAGGCTTAAAAACGAACAAAAACAATTGAAAAATCATAAAGTTACTATATTGTAATTTCACTTTAATTGATATTATTTGTAAATAAACCCGCATACTGAACGAGTTTTTAAAGTCACTAGGAAATGAATAGGCTTAAAAACGAACAAAAACAATTGAAAAATCATAAAGTTACTATATTGTTATCTGACTGTATTTTCACTTTAATTGATAATATTTTTAAATAAACCCGCATACTGAACGAGTTTTTAAAGTCACTGGGAAATGAATAGGCTTAAAAACGAACAAAAACAATTGAAAAATCATAAAGTTACTATATTGTTATCTGATTGTATTTTCACTTTAATTGATATTATTTTTAAATAAACCCGCATACTGAACGAGTTTTTAAAGTCACTGGGAAATGAATAGGCTTAAAAACGAACAAAAACATTTGAAAAATCATAAAGTTACTTTACTTGACAGCTGTTGTCCTTGTACATAGATAAAAGCATCGTTGAATTTAATACAGATAATGTTAAAAGAGCTTTGTGTATTGTCTATATTTGTCAAGGGTGGCGAAAGAATGGAATTGTGATTCTCACACTCCCAACCATTAACAAGCAGAAAATTGAAACGGTGTTTTTGTGTCTTACAGAACCCTTCACTTCCCCCATTGGTCGAATTATATAAAATAATAAATAAATAAATAAATATTTCGGACATTTGACACAACGTCATCTAGTTTCAAACTAAGCAGAGCTTGTGCTATGATAACTAGACTGACTGATAGAATACTTATATACTTTTTTTTGTAAGTATATACATAGAAAGCATCCAAACTTCAAAACAAATATTTACAGATCATACAAACATTTGATCCGATCTGGGAATCGAACCCGAGACCTCAAGCACAGCATTCACTACCGCTGCGCCACCAAGGCAGTTTATATCCATGAGAATCTTACAAAACATTAACACAAAAAGTGTATATGATCTAAAGGTCATCTTTGTAGGCATATATGGGTCGTTTTATCAAGTTAAATATCCCTTTAAAATGATTAAAATTTATTTATTTTCGATTTACGAAATTTTCATTCTCTTTTTCACAAATTAAGGAATAAGTATCAACAATAATGATATTAAAAAATATTAATTTTCTAGCATTGTTTTATTATGGACTTTTTCTTACTTTTGGAAGAAATAGCCATGTAGGTTGCTATTTTACCATTTCTCAATTGTTTTCTTACATTATATATTTATTACGTGACCTCCAACTATTGGACCTAACACACAGTCTTTGAAATAATATACTAATATATTGTATAGAACAGTTCAATATACCGTATACTTTTTAACTTTTCACAGACGCATAAATTGTTTTCGGAAACGTATACCCATTTAAAAAAAAATATTTAAAGTGTTCTACATTACTACACCTGAGTCTGTCTGAGAATAAACCTCACGTTTTCAGTAATGTTTGACATTTACATTTCAGTTGGTATAAGTTATGATAATAAAAAATAATGACAACCGAAATTGGCTGTATTCCAACAACTGCTGGTATTTCTATGAGCCCTTTATAACTTCAATATGTAGTATTTTATGAATGTATTTTATTAGTTTATTTGATCTTTTGAATGAAACATTAATGTGTCGAAAGTTTGAGTATATTACATAAAGATTTCATGAACTGGAAATTATTATGAGCCTTCTAAAGGATGGTACAGTCAGGGGTCATGTAGAAGCTCATAAAATTTTTATTTATTACTGTAAACAAACGAATAGACGGGTCATCTGAAGGTGAGTGACTACCGTTATATATGGACACCTACAACACAAAAGTCGAACCCTTACCTTAGTAATAATAAGTACATCTCGAAGGAGCAATAACGTATAGTATTTTATTGCACAGCATGTCTATGTTACCAGGTGCAGCAGCTTCGAATCTAATTAAATTTACTTCACACGTGGAATATTACGACCGTTCAAATGAGATACATTAAATTATATCGAAATTTTATTGGAAAAGTACATGTAAATTGGTATCAGCTTTTAGTTAACAGGAAAAATGCAGATGTGTAAAATAGTTATATTTTTTTAAATAAAAAAATAACGTGTAAATTATGCGTACAATTTTGATCCTATGATTCTACCCAGTTTAGGATCAGACTGCCTTGTGTGAGAAGTGTGATGATTTAATATGATAACTAGTTTTGTAATACTTTTGTTCAATGTTACTCCATACTTTTCTTTTAGTACAATAAAAGATTGATTTAGTTACTACCAGCAACGCAAGTTTACGTATAATTTGCAGGCGTAAACTATAATCTATTAAGGCGTAATCTAATCTCATTACTAAATCTTTGATTGTATTATATATTGTTAGTGAAAATTAAGTGGATATAGTACGTGTCGATTTCTTAGCGAGTTTTTATCTTCAGGTCGTCACGGAGCCATAATAATGCTTTAAGGTCTCATTATTGGGTTATTTAAGATTACGTAATGTTAAAAATAAACATTTTGTTCCAGTTGCACATGTTTAAGAACTTTTAGTACTTATAGTTAGGGGAGTACTATGAAGTAAATTTATCG
The DNA here is from genome assembly GCA_949316085.1 of Hypercompe scribonia. NCBI lineage: Eukaryota > Metazoa > Arthropoda > Insecta > Lepidoptera > Erebidae > Hypercompe > Hypercompe scribonia. The sequence continues at coordinate 22,113,243 of OX438970.1, forward strand.
CAGAAATTAATATACTAGTGGTGTTATCAGCACGACACCAATTCAGCAAGATATTAACTCAGCAATTTAGCATGGTACCAATTCAGCACGGTACCAATTCAGCACGATACCAATTTAGCACGATACCAATTTAGCACGGTACGAGGTATTTTCGCTTTGGCAGCTTTTGAGGAACGTGGCAATAAAATTTAGGAAGTCAAGTAATATGTATACTACAACAGTTTAAACGAAGACATTAAAATTATTATGTTAATAAGAAGTTAAGTACTGTAATGTGTATGAATAGAAAAAAATATAAGATGTTTATGAAATTCTATCGTAGTCGTCAATAGCCCTAAACAGTAGTGGACTGTTAAAGGCTGTTGACGCCGGCTGTAATCCTCTCTGTAGAAAGGGGCTTTGGTCTATTATACCACCCTGGCCGAGGATTAGTATAGGGAATGAAATTCAATATTAATGTGTGTATGGTATGTGGTATGTATGGTGTATGGTAAAGGGCAATAACACGAGACATGTTACACTGCGTAATTTACATCAAAATGATGTAAATTCTGTAATATATTACTCAGACTCGGTAATTTATCGTCACTATCAAGTAGGCATAATTGTGTTTAATTTCTCGTATATTGTCAGACATCAAAAAGTTCCATTTGGAACTCAACTGTTCGTCTGCAAATAAAAACTACGATCTCAGGTCAATTTAATGATTTGATGAAACCTATTATGATCATATAGAAATACGTCGTAAATTCTTTAACCTTTTTTATTTGTATAAAACAATTGAATGAGTTATTAACTCTCCTGTATTGCTTTCTAGTATTCCCCTTAATAGTTAATTTAGGGTACGTTGATCGAACTAATATCTTTGATTTATAAATTTACAAGAGCATTATTTCATATTTTCACCTGGTAGGATAGCCGGCCAATATCATGAACTGGCGACGTGTAACTTATACTTAAATATTTTTGATCTTACACTTACATTTCAAGTATATTGACGCAGGGCTGACAGTTATCATGGTAACTGTGTGAGTGTTACACTGTCACGATGACTGTCATGCTTTTTACGTCCCCAAGCGGGGTGTGAAAAAGCATCTCACAAGGTCGCCATAGTGTGGGTCACCATACTGCGTTGTCTGCATTTGCAAAGAGTATGGAGACCACAACTCTTGGATTCTATTTATGCTTTCCATCAGGCAGAGTAGAGTCACTAGGGCAGGCTCTTAATATATCCATCCCAAAACATCAAGGTTGGCTCTCTCAAGACTTAATACCTACTTAAAATTCCAGAATTGTATCTATTGATTACGTATTTATTTACCTTTTTTCTTTTACCTTTTTACGTACACGGATATTCATGTCTAAATCAATACTTGTTACCTAATACATATATCTTTATGTTTTCTGTATGCACATTTTTTGAGTTACAATTTAAGACTTATAACTGACTTAGTGCATGAAATAAATAATTTTGATATTGTGCGTCGTACGTTGAAGAATATCTAGAACGTGACATCGTTTGAAGTATTAGGATGTAAGATAGACGTAATCTACATATAAATCGAAATTCTGCTTGTTAGTCATGCCAAAGTAAAATAATTTCAGCTTCTAAGAACTATTAGTACTTCAGTAACGTAGATTCATATCCTTTGACTATTGCGAAAGCCAATACAGTATAATAGTAGTATTATGGTCGTAGTTATTATGAGTCTGCAAACTTTTATTTCTCTGCGTGCGGAGTTTCTCTGTATAATTGAATTAGGAATGAGGAAATCCGCAGACGAACCAAGGTCACCAATATTGCCCGGAAAATTGGTAAACTTAAGTGGCAGTGGGCGGAGCAAATTGCGCACCGATGGGCCATAAAGTTCTTGAGTGGTGACTGCATACTGGAATACACAGAGATGGTAGGCTCGATAATCTAGTAAAGGTTGTTTGAAGCCATTGGATACGGTCAGCATAGGACCGACTATTATGAAAAACTTTGCGGATGTCTTTTGACTGGGATAATATCATGACACACGCACACACATGCTTATCTGTATTTTATTTATTTTTTGTATTTTATAGGTTTCATTGCTACTGCTACTGTTTTGTTTTTTCTGTTAGTTATTGTATTGCCTTGTGTATGATTGTAATAAGTTAAATATTTTGTTGTGAAATAACAAGTAACGATCTGAATGAGGTCCTGTTATCCTGTAACACAGGTTTTATATCTATCTCAGGTACCAGCGATCCACAAACCGAATTTTTTTTTTTTGTATTTTGGTTTTTGGTGAGAAGTATATCGTTTACTATTATTATTATTATATTGTTATATATTTTGGAAATTCCATTTAATAATGGCAAATTTCAAAATTGAAACTATTATAATGTTCTCTTTAATATTTATTTATTTATACATGATGTACTTTATGTACATAGGCGGACTTAATGCCTAAGGCGTTCTCTACCAGTCAAGCTTTGGGTGATGCAGAGAAAAGAGAAAGTAGGTGCGTTTCAGGTGATGTTGAATAAAAGAAGTAGACACATTCAAACTTCTCATATACTAAAATTTATACAAATACATAAAACATAAAAATATATACTTAAGTTGATATAAATCTATATACATACATACATACACAAATAAATATCATAACAAGTACAAGATGATAATCATGTATTGGCTATAAATTTTGAAATAATTATTTATTTTAATTTTTTTATAGCAACCTACCAAAGTGACTCTATTCTGCCTGATGGAAAGCATGCATAGAATCTAAGAGCGGTGGCCGCCGTACTCACTACGAATAAAGACAGTGCAGTATGGCGACAAACGCTATGGCAGCCTAGTGAGATGCTTTTTCACGAACCGTTTAAAGGACCCAGGATCGTAGTGGGAGGGAAACACGTGCGCTGGTAATGAATTCGAGGTTTTAAGTAATTTGCACGGGAAGGAAGAGCCGAACCGTTTAGTTCGGGAGCGTATGTCTAGCATTCTGAAACGGTGCCTTCCAAGGCCAGCACGAGTTGTCCTGTAGAGTCCTAACTCATTGAAAATGTAAGGAGAAACAAGGGTTATAGTGTTTGACCTACTATTCTATTAACCTACATTGACTTTTGAGGTTTAAACATAATTGGGTAACTGAACGTAATTCACGATCATGTTAATTTGTAGTATAGACAGAAACAGGGAGTAATCGTGATTTTCGATTTAGTCTGAGGGTTTCAAATTACCAGCTTTAGTTGACTGTAAAATTAAATTAAATTACATTTTATAGCGTTCATTACGTTAACGAGTGAAACATAATCTGGCATATGTAAATAGGTCATCGAGGTCAAAAAGAAAAACAGGATCTACATCATCCACGAATCACAGTGATGTCTCATGAGACAATATGTTATAATAATCGTAATACATAAGTAAGAGAATCTAGGGGCTACGCAGTATCCGATTAACTTAGCATATTGCAATGTTTGTCCTATAAATGATTGATAATTTACATTTACACATTTGCCGTCCATCTCGGTTGCCATACGAGCACTTATAGCGATTATTACCTATATTCGGTGCCCTACAAAGTCCTAAACAGTCTATCTAAAGAAGCTCGATATTGTGATAGTACTTCTATTGTGGAGGTCTAAGGGTAAACGCTTTCTAGTCTAGTTTTTTGGGCAAAGGTTCGAAGAATAATAAAAGTGATAAGTCTCTTTCGAGAAGTTGCTTGTTGGGAGAAGTTGCTGAGACAAATTTAGTAGTAAGACGCAATTAAGAAGGAATAAAGACTCCCGCATAATTCATGTGAGATATTTAGACCCTCTAATAAGGAATTTGTTACAAGACGAGTGAAGAATTCTTAGAGCTCTTGGTAACAAAAGTTTTGGGTCATTGTAATAGGAGTGGTTTACAAGTGGGATACACGAGCTAAGAATAGATTTTATGACAGAGCCATGATAAGGAGATCTGAACTCTTAAAAGTTAAATCAAAGTCATTTTACAAATTGAAGGGATATGAAGTTTACGTAGTCGTCCAGTATCATAAATCTGGAAGGTAAATTTTGTTGGGATTAAATCAGGTTAAAGTTTCAAGTTGCTTAAGTGAATGAAAATTATGTAGACTAAATTTCTGTCTACATCATTTGTACAGGCTAAGTTGACAACTATCCTCAATTACAGACCCACTTAAGTTTCTGTCACTGAAACTAGATCGGATTATCACGGAGATCAGCATAGATTGAGATACAACGTGACTGAACCCAAGAATATATACTGGGCTATATATTTTTAAAAGTAGATTGACTTTTAAGAATTAAGTTTGAGAGTTATTAAATATTACAAATATCATTATATAGGATATAGATAGGATAATGCTCTAAGTAAGACCTGGGGTAAACGTTCTTAAGACCAAGATCACTTATAATAAGCATGTATTACCTATTTCCGTGGTCATGATGGCACTGCTATCGATGTTATGCAAGAATACGTTTATTTTGGACCAACTGTCCATCTCGACTGCAACTACTTCGATCGGGAAGCTGATAGAAGAATTCACTTGCGTAGTATATGAAAAAGTTCGTTATATCTTCGAGTCGTCGCAATTACTTACAGAACCGAGCCGTGGACACTGACCGTTGGGCTGGTCCATAAGTTTAAGTCACTCAGCGTGTGATGAAGCGTGCGATGCTGGGTGTTTTTCGAATCGATAGAATTCGAAATGAAATAATTCGACAGCGAACTAAAGTAACCGATATTGCACGAAAAATCAGCACGCTGAAGTAAAAGTGGGCTGGCCGTGTCTCCAAGCGGACTAACAGAGTGGAGACCGCTATTAGGCAAACATAGTGTAGGCCGCCCTGCGCCGCGATGGACTGACGACTTGAGAAAAATGGTTGGTAGCCATAGACGGCAATATACTGAAGCATCATTATCATAAATTCTAAACGTGCTTAGAAGGATTCCGTAACTATGATAAAATGTACATTATAGTTTATCCTCAGAGCACTTATCGGTTGATCATACTATTTTAAAAATATATATTTAGGATAGGTTTTCCTGTAATATATATAAAAATAATCTATCAGCAAAGAATTACTGTTCCTCTTCTAAGCGTTACACAGTTAGCTCAGTAATAAAAAAATGTTAAGTCACAGGAATTGCCCTTTGAGAAAAAAAATGTATTCTGACCAGTACATTTGGAGTCAATACTAATTTACACAGAAACTACTAACACATAATAAAAGTTTTGCAATTTCCATACACATAGATTATATTCAAAGTTGATAACATTTCTTAAATAATGAATTAGAAACAACTTTTCAAGTAATTCAAAAATTGGAAACTACAAATTGTAATACATATAAATTATTGTTACAATGAAATTGTCAAATTTTCTGCATGCAGATTATAACTCACAACAATAATTGAAAACAATTGTGTGGGAAAAATTGTAACTGACTTTAAACATGAAAAAGGTGGATCTATAGAAGCATACGATGTTTGTAATAACTTGGTGCTATATATTCTTTAACAGCTATTAACTGTTCGAATTAAAAACACATGAGAAACACTTGTTTTTTTTTCGAGATAAATATTTCATTAGGAATACATGCTACGTCACGGGAAATTTTACAAACATAAGTGACATTAACCCAAAGAACACCCATTTTTGGATCACGCAAACTGTCCCATGTGGGATTTGAAGCCAAAATACTCCCCAAAACACACCCGAAACACAAGCATGTGTCGTTGCGTCCACTCAAACTACTACGCCATACATGCAGTAAACAAAATCATGACTTCACTAGAAGGAAGATTATCTTCTTTAACTACCTACTTATGTTTCTACATCATTTTTATGTATTTGACACGCGTTGTACGCTAAACGACTTAATGGAATGTGGCTTGTGTGATGTCATTAAACTCGCCTAACTGTGAAAATATCACTAGGTGTAATGTTAAATAGTTATACACTTTAATTCTGAAATAAACTCACCATTTCCTCTCATAGGTTGCAATTTAGAAACGAGTAGTATCGGCGAGTTCAGCATTATAGACAGCATCCAGACCATAGCTATCATCTTGTACGCGTGGCACTGGGTCTGCCACTTTCTCGATTTCAGAGGACGACATATTGCGAAGTATCTTTCAAGCGATATGGCGACTAATGTCCAAACGTCCACTGATACAGAGACAGCTGAAAAAGAAAAGACAGGTTAGTTAGAGTCACCTGTAGTCTAGTAGATGATATAGATCGTGAAGAGATTCTTTTGGAATTTAAAACATTCTTTTTATAATTTTCAAGTATAGATTTAAAATGATTGAATAACTCTGCTGACGCCTCTGGGAAAAATAGGGGTGATATTATGGATGTATTCAATAGGATAGTTAACTGTTAAATTAGATAGTATTTATGATTTGTGTTCTGCAGGAGGCCTACGTACAACAGTGGATTATAACAGGCTGACGATAATGAAAAATTATAAGTTCTAAAATATACATATACATACCTGGATGTATACGTACACTCAGGCATATGTTTTAAAGAGTAGTGCATATAGTGCATATAATGGTAGCTACACTTAAAGTTAACTAGAATTTAATTCACACTTTCATAATGTCGACACAAATTTTGCCGTCAACCGTGCACTTTAAAATTCAGAGTGAAAAATTGATGTGAAAAATCGTGAAAATCATTTTGTACAAATATTTTAAATTCATATTTGATTTTACAATAAAAATAAGAAACATAAAACATTTTAACACACATTAAGAAATGTTACAACAATAACAATTATTAAAAATAATATATACTTATACAAGATTCGACGTAATTAAAAAAACATTCTACTACGACTACGATTAGCATATATACAATTTTTTCTTTCTTTTGTGATAGAAGGTCAAGACACAATTTCCTCTATCGTAACATCATTTTAAACAGCCGTCAAAGAAGTGTTTAACTTTAACATTATCAGTGTTCACTCCCAAAGCGATGAGCGATAACCAAATCTACGCCAATAAGCCTCGACCTCAACAGGAATATACCACACGCAAGCACAGTACAGCAGGATCAGCGTCTAGGCAGAGCATATTGCATTTGCGGTCGTCGTAAGAAGATCGTCTCTCTCCCGTTCACGCAACTGCCAGCTGCTATGCAACAACCACCCTGGTTCACTGGAGACTTCGCCGTAGCACCGTGTACCGCACACAAGTCGGAGTCACTGCTAGAAACACTCTGTTACGACTCGGTGGAACTAATCACACCTGTCACTGGCATGCTCCACACAGCCGACTCATCACAATTCGCGAGCAAGCGACGCCGAGAGTGGACGTGTTGTCAAGTGTTTGTGTAACTTGTCGTAATATCTTTAAATAAAATAAATTGAATGAGTGCGAAATGCAACGGCTGTCATGCCGTAATAAGTGGCAGTAGACATATGAGGTGTTCACTAGAAGAATGCAAGTAATCATATCATCTCAAGTGTCTTGCATTAACCAAAGAAAAGTTTGAGGCCTACACACAGGACTACAAGTGCAAGTGGAAATGTCCAGAATGTTCTTGCAAAACCCCGAAAAGTGATAATACTGATACTCCAGTCCGAGTGAACATGGAGAGGGGCGTCCGTCGCAACACAAAGGAGATAATTGCTGTGGATACGGAGAAACACTGGATAGACGAACTTCGTGAGTTCCAGATGGAAATGTACTCACGCATTGATAAACAAGTTAATGAATACACAGTCTTGAAAAATAAGTTTATAAGTACAGAAAATGAGCTACGCGAGTTAAGAAAAATAATGGAGGTAGTCCAAGAAAAAGCTAGTAAATTGGATGAACTTGAACATAAAATTAAAGTGTTAATTGAACGGAATGAATATTTAGAAACATGTCTGAGTACTGATAACAAAGTTACTATGAAAGGTGATGAGGTAAAAGAGTCGTTGTTGTCGTTTGCAAAGGTGGTTAAAGAAAACCAAAAGCAGGTAGTTGGTCAGAAATGCCTAAGAAATGAAGATGGGGCCACGAAATCTGCAAACACAAATCATAGCAACCAGAGGAGAAATGTACAAGATACACGAGATATTTCTTTAAAACAAAATCATGCGTCTAATCTGGAAAATCAAGAAATAGAGAAGAAATAAGTATGGACAGTAGTAAATAGTAAAAAGACACGACGTGTTACTAAAGAAGTAAAGAAAGGAGAAGGCACTAGTGCCATTCATATTCGAGTGCTCTTCGAAGGAGCGTTTTTTAATTAAAAATAAGTCTTGGCTGGATGAAGCAGACTTACAATTTACTGCGAGTTCTTTTGCGCCACAACCTTCGGCATCGAGTGGGACTATGACTACAGGAAGACCTCGCAAAGATTTTGAAGAATCGTCGTTTAAGATGAAGAAACGTCGCGTCGTGGATCTCGTAGAATCGCGAAGTGTCAGTGAATTGGTGACTGCTGCCGAAATTGCTGTGTGTTCAGCAGGCCAAAGGAAAATTGCTAACGTGATTAGAGACATTAGTGAGAGCCCAAATAATATTATAAAGTTTGAAAATACCAGCTCAATTAATCCTAGGCAATTAGGTAGTGACGAAGCCTTAGCGTATTATATAGATTCTAAGAAAAGAAAAGAAAAGAAATTTGTAATAGTCTGCAGAAAAAAAATGACACTTAAATGCACGTCTTATATACCACTTTGGTTTGGATTGGTAGGATTAGAATAAATCTCAAAATAGCTCAATTTCCAATATTCTGATGCCGTCGGCTGTATGTAAAATATATCTTAGCTTATTTTTCTTATGTAATATATAATATTAACTACTTTAACTATCTAAATGCTTTTAGTACACGTGAATTGGATCTTACTAGTGGAGGTCTATTAATAGCTAATATAACTATTACGTTTAATTCAGTATGTATTTATTTGGTTTCAATTCAGTATGTATATGCGCGTACCTACTTAATTATATATCTGTGTACTAAATTCAATAGGTAAATTTATTCTACACTATGTACTACATAGTACCTGGAAACTGAGTTTTGCTTGTTATTTTTCTTCTGTAAACTAGAGTCGATTCACAATTTATCAACTTCTGTTGTTCCATTCCTAATTTTATCATATAGATAAGTGTCAAAACGAGTCTACTAGGCAACACCATTGAGCCATCTCCAATCCTTTATCGGACTACAAGGCGCAGGCAAAAATTTCATCCACACGTTGTTGATATACCCAAAAGTCGAACTAAACGGTTTAACAGTTCTTTTTTGGTGAGAGTCGCCAAGATTTAGAACAGCCTGCCTGGGTCTATTTTTCCTGATGACTTGAACTCTGGAGCCTTTGAGAGTAGAGTGGACAGGTTTCTTTTGCATGGGCATGTACCACCTTTGTCTTCATCTACACTTTCCATTAGGTGAGATGGAGGACAAACGCCTATTCCATTACAAATTTATAAAAAAAACACCATCTACTGAAGTATTAAGCTTTTGCGTCGCTGTGTCGGTAACAGAGTATTTACCTTCGCATTCTAATGACATTGTAGTAGTTTTTCAATGCTTGAAAACACGAATAAAATAACGTTTTCTAAAAATAAAACCCACCTAGATCAATTTATCGGCCCAAAAATTGTTGGAGGCGTTTCCAAGATTTAGAATATAAATATATATATACAACGAATTACTCGTTTAAAGGTATTAGATGTCTAAAGTAAAATGTTCCATTCTAGGTTATTACTATACATATATACTATATATAAATTCATACTAAATCCAATCTATTTGTACCAATAAAAAATTTTATATAATTAATTTTCTTTAATCTTATAATTTAGTCTATGATTAATAAAATACCATAACTGAACGAATGGGTTGCTAAATAAAATCAGTTATAATCACATGTCGCGTTAGTGTTGCGTGTTTGCGTAAATGCGTGCGTGGGACGTAAAAATGCCCAAAAACAAATTGCCAAACACATTTTTTCTTTAATATTCATTGAAAGCCGTCACACGCCTGGTTCATGTTCGATCTGATAAAAAAAACATGTTTCAACTCGAGTTTTTATTTAATGCCATTTACGGAAATAAGGAGGCTTTCTTATTTATATATTGTGTTTATATTACGAGTATTGTTTATATTATACGCTAAAGTTGTTAAAATCTGTTGAAAATCATTATCCATTGAACACGAACAATCACTACGCAAATACTTGTTTATTTACGTAGTTTTAAGTTCCCACATCTACATCATCACAAGATGGTAGAGATATAGGGATTTATAAACTTGGCAATTCTTAATTCATGTCTTCCCGTCGTATGGATTTGAAAAGATCGACTAATTATAAATCTTTTTCTATTCCAGTATCTAGGCGATTTTATCTTGTTGTCAGTTTGAACATTAGTTTCTGAGATTATCTAGACGGCTTTACTTCAACTTTCGTTTCAATTAAAGTTTTCTCTAGTGGAAAAACAGTTATCGTTTTATGACAGAAAGGCACGAGTATCCGATGTGCTATATTATCCTGATTTCAGTGCTAACTCAATTTATAAGTATTTTCATTAATACAATTATGCAATACGCCCTCACAAGTGTATGATTACTTCTTTTATTACTGAATCTATTATGCTGGATTATACACTAAAAGCGTTTTAAAGACTGTACAGCATGTGATATCAACAATGTTAGATATTGAGCTAATATTTAAGTGAGATGTTATTATTCTTCACTTTAGATTGAACTCTGTTTCAACTGATGATTAGACAATAGTCTTTATATCTGATATAATCGTTAATAAAGTTTTTGTTGTTACCTTTTTTCATTTTCAGAACTTCTAATCTCTTACACAACTTGCAAACACAATTCAGAAAACACTGTCATTGTATTCGTCGTGTGCGTGTCGTAAAATTAATGGAATAAATTTAATTCTTTTGATGTCGAAGTGATGATTTGACTGATTACATGACCTGGTTTTATAAGTGGAAACTGGGAATTCAAAACAATTGGATCATAAAACACGCCTTCCACGATCGTTAATTCAATGAATGTAATTAATTTTGACCGTGATGTAATATTTCAATTGTTAGAAAGTAATATTCTGAATGAAGACAATTACTCAAAAGTTAAGAAGTAGATAAATGACTGGTTAAGATAGGGACAGTGTATTTCAAGAGTTTTTTTGTACCTAATAAATCATGTTAGTAGGTCAAGATATGAAATGTCTTTCTAGGCTGCATCAGTCTATTTCAACCTACTGCTAGACATAGGCTTCTCCTATTGCACGTCACTCGGATCAATTTCAAGCTTCTCGCATCCAACACCTACCATCTTGTGTAAATCATGACTCCACTTGACCTGTGTGCATCTCAGTTGTAACCTCAAGTTACAGTCACTATAACCTCGAAGAATGTTGTCGATGAGGCTACTTTATTGCTGTTCACCGTGTGATTGACAGTATTGATGGGTCCCCTTTCTCACTTTTAACTCTGCTGGGAGTAGTAGCATATAAAACTTTCACTTACTGTATGTCATATGGAACTTACTAACATATTTATATGATATAGTAAACAAACTATAAAATGTATAATACTATAAAACTCTTAATACCTAAAATAAACTAATATAACTATGATAATAACAGTACCAGTTGGTTCCAATTATATTCAGCGTTATTATTTCCCCTCAGCACTCAGCAAGTCTTGACTCAGCATGAACATGGAAAATTCTTTACGTTAAAGAGGATCAATGGGTATCTTAGTCGATGATCCTGAATAACAATGAGATATGGGTAATATAATATAATTTAATTCGTCTTTGTGGCGTAAAATGTACTTCAGCAAATAATAAATACATAGCAATGATTTTTTTTTTGTGTTAAAAAATGAAATCAAATAAATTGCTCTTAATTTCTAGAACCCGCTTGAATATGTTTTAGCACATGGAGTAGAATAAATAAAGATAGAAAATTGAAATGACACCTTAGATATGACCTTTAATTACTTGTTTAAAAAACTAATCTCTAGTTACATTTTGCGTGTAACATATTCCCTGAAGAAATACTGTGTTTATGGCTTTAATAAAAAATTCTGACAATTTTTATTTTATGATCATTTAATCCAAGACCACACCAAACATAAAGTGGTGAAAGAAAAAATTATTATTAAAGACGAGACTGTTTAAGTGCTTCGAAAAAAAAATAAGAAAGAAAAAGTGAACCTAGAACACACCTTGTGTAGCGGGATCTTTGCAAACATACAGAAACGGATGCAAAGAATATCCAAACTCAGAACTGCAATTAGCAGACAACATACATTTTTCTCCAATATAAGGTTCGAAAATACGATACTCATCGCAGTAAGGAATAGCGTATCGTAAGGTGACCACTTAAATCAAAAAACAATTCGTCTACTCTCATAATCAATAAACTCCATAAGCCTCAACACATTACAGTTATAAATGTACAGACTTCTTAATGAAAAGGAAGCATTTGCAAGCACCTGAACTTAAATCTCTTAGCGGATTGTCGGAAAACCTTTTTAAACTTATGCAAAGTCATTCTACACATCTAACAATAAAGGCACTTACTTTAAATCCAACTACGTAACTGTAGCTTCAACCAACATGAACAGATGAGATTTAAGTATGGTACAGGGATTCCTAAGTCAGTAAAAATACAGTCACGAAGTTAAGTCACGAAATTTTTTCTCTTATTATTAATATATTAGCCTTTACCACAGTTTCGCTTGCTGATTTAGCCAATTTTTCAATTTCAATTTCTCGAGATTAGTTTATACAGAGTCAAAAATTCCTGTGTTTTTCTTGTATCTTGGTTATTGAGTATACAAAAGAAACGTTAAAAAATTTAAGTAGTACAAGTGTAAAATTATTACAAATAAACTTAGATTCAGATTTGTACCATTTGAATCCACATTAGTTTTAATGGCAAAATACTTTTCTTCAGATGGAATTTATTCAATAATCTTTAACCCAAAGAATTATTGGATTCAATTTCCAACTTGTGAAGATTTAACTTTTTATACAATTAGACCATTAATCCATATCTGCTTTCTACTTCCTGCAGTCATTATTCACCGTTTAATTACTTTATGCTAATATATTCTGAATTTCAGTAAAGCTTTAAAAGACCTAAAAAATGGGTCAGGAACAGTAATTTAAGCGATCACCACGACGCTCTCTACTGTGCTGAGTGTTATGACTTCAAATCCAGCACAGAACATCACTTGACGTGAGCCACAAATTGTTCTGAGTCTGGTTTCGTGTATGTTTATAAAGTCACCCGCGACACAGGATACGACGAAAAAAAAGTAAATAAAGTAATCATAGTAATTATTACTTGTAATATTTTAACGTCATATAGATACTGCAGTGTCATCAGAGACGAAGACGGAGAGTTGGTATAGAGTTTGTGTCAATTTTTCCTTCTCCTTGCAGTGCTATTGTCCAGTGTAGGTTACTCCTTTAGTGGGCTCTTGCGACAGCCACGCGATGAATAAGGGGGGTGGTGGTGACACGGAGTATTCTTAATTAATTACTACCCGGATATGGTTTCAGGAAACATCATCATCATCACCATCATCATCAACAGCCTTTTACAGGCCACTGCTGGACATAGGCCCCTCCGTAGCAAGAAGGTTTTGGCCTACTATACCACGCTGGCCAGACGGGTTGGAATAGGGTTTGTTTCAAGTTTTCCTTCTCTTTGTAATGATGTTGTCTTGCATACTTTGTTCCCTTAGTCACCTTTTACGACATCCACGGGATGAATATTGGTGGTAACACTATATATTCTTAGGCCGTCACCGCACGGACATTAGCAAATAAAAAAAATTCTTTCACCATGACCTAAATATTACTTTACAATAGTCTATTCTGATATTTTATACGACATCACAAGCCATAATAGAATCACCCATTGTACTGTTGTGTAACTCTTTTTTGTATGAGGTTTCTTTACCTATCTATCAACTTGAAATTACAAGTATCCAGTATATGTTGATCTGTCCTGGTTCTTATATGCGCCAAGTTTTATTAGTTTTTGAAATATAGGTCCACTCATACCTCCATTCCATTTATAATTATTACCGTTTAATATATTTTTCAATGGTCAGAGCAACTGATAATCGTGCTTATCACAGTTCACTGGCTTAGCTGCCTGCTGTAATAACAACTTAGTGTCATAGAAGTTCTTTGTATCAAATATTCTATTCACGGCTATTCACGGAGACCATCAAACAACGAATAATGCCACGTCTTTTTGTGTAAAAAACTTCGTTAAGTTCTTCCACTGACAAAACAATCTATATGAAAATTTAGTTTATTGCGAAAGTTTTAGATTATCTGACTGAACAATCGTGCCTGGTGGTTGTGATTTCATATATGAATAAAGTATGTTAAGCAATGATTGTACTGTTAAAGACATTTTTTCTGTAGGACATATTTATAATATAAATATTAACTTGAGGAACCTTACTTGTTGACTACAAATTAGATAGAGCCGTGGTTAGAAGTTATCATTTGGTTACATTGACTCCTACTATAAAATTAGATTTTATATTCTATTAAGTTCTATTAAATTCTGTCAGATAATTTGTGATACAAATTAGACTGTAGCTATACACGAATTTACAGCTATACTATACACGAAAGCATTTTTTTTTTTTTTTTTTTTTAACGTGTGGAAACCCCCTCGGGCCGTCACCCCACCGGGGTTTACGGCGGGGTGGTGTGTCGGAATCGGACCGACTAAAACCACACGGTGTGCCACTCTGCGCCTGAGATAGGAGGGATCCGGGAACCGCTGTTATTACGACATCCAGATCCCTCCTAGCGCCTGCCCGAAACTGCGGTCACCATCTATGGGTAAACTCTCTATTTTAGGCGACGTACGGCACACGCGGACGTCGCCTCCTCGCGGCTGGCCATTATAGCGGGTGGAGGGGAAAACCCGTCCCGTCCACCCGCGGCCACACTTAAGGCGGCATGTGGCGCTGGTATGCGCGCCTCCGCCGCCCGGTTCGCCGGCGCCGAATTGGGTCCGAGTGGATATCGTCCTCCCGGGCCTTCTCCGCCGCCTCCTTCCGCGAAATTACGTCTTCGCAGAAGGTTGCGACCGCGGTAAAACAACTGTCGCTACCGGCCATGGAGCGTATGACGGCCAGTAGCGAGAGATCTCCTCCAATAACTGCAGTAAGGACCCCACGCTGCGCCGCCCAGGCGGAACAAACCGCTAGCGTGTGCTGAGCCGAGTCCTCACTGCAGTCGCAGTGGTAACAGGCGGGACTCAATTCCCTCCTGGCGACCGAGTGCAGATACTTCCCGAAGCAACCATGCCCGGAAAGAACCTGCGTCAGTCGGAAGGAAAGGGTCCCGTGCTGCCGCCCTGCCCACTCGGCGATGACCGGCCGGAGAGCCTCCACGAGGGCGAAGCCAGCACGTGGAGTCTCCAACCGGAACGACCAACGAGCCATCGTGGCTCGACGAGCGGCCTCACGCCACTCGCGTATCTCCTCGGGCGGGGGCCGTATGCCGCTACCCGCCCGGAAGTCAGCCGTCCGCTGATAAACTTCGGCGAGCACTTCCACCTCCAAATCCCACGGGGGAGTTCCGGCCAAGGCGCACGCCGCCTCCGTCGATACGGTGCGGTAGCCGCGTATGGCTCTAACCGCCAATATCCTCTGAGGGCGCCAGAGGCGAGCCCTATTCTGGGCGGTCAGAGCCGCCGCCCACACCGGTGCACCATATAGCGCCATTGACCGAACAACCCCCGTGTATAGCCGTCTCGTCGCGATCATTTAAAAATTTTGCTCTATACAGTTGTAGATATTTTCAAACGGAACATTTGTTAGGATCTCAAAGATTACATTTATATGTGATCTTCTTACTAATCAGTGGAGCGTTAATTCTATTTTTTTATATATTATTATTATAATGATATTTTAAACTATATTTTAGATCAGTATATTTACTGGCAACACATATTGGTTAAAGACTTTTGTCTTGAGATACTGCGGTATTTTGAACCACGGTGAAACGGCGGGGTACATTACACGCAGAAGCGATGACCGATGGAGCCATTAAGTTCTGGAGTGGCGACCGCGTACTGGGAAACGTAGCGTCGATAGGCTCCCCACAAGGTGGTCGAACGACCTGGAGAAGGTTGCGGTTGTTGTGGAAATTCTTGGGGGAGACCTATATCCAACTGTGGACGTCCTTTGGCTGAGATAATGATGTTCGCGGAAATAAAAGTTAGGAAGTTAGATCAAGTATTATGTATACTACAACAGTTTAAACGAAGACATTAAAATTATTATGTTAATAAGAAGTTAGGTACTGAAATGTGTATGAATAGAAATGAATATAAAAAAGTGTTCATGAAATTCTATCGTAGTCGTCAATAGCCCTAAACAGTAGTAGACTGTTAAAGGCTGTTGACGCCGGCTGTGAGCCTCTCTGTAGAAAGGGGCTTTTGGCTATTATACCACCCTGGCCGAGGATTAGTATAGGGAATGAAATTCAATATTAATGTGTGTATGGTATGTGGTATGTATGGTGTATGGTAAAGGGCAATAACACGAGACATGTTACACTGCGTAATTTACATCAAAATGATGTAAATTCTGTGACACTCAGACTCGGTAATTTATCATCACTATCAAGTTGTAGGCATAATTGTATTTAATTTCTCATATATTGCCAGAATTCAAAAAGTTCCATTTGGAACGCAACTGTTCGTCTGCAAATAAAAACTACGATCTCAGGTCAATTTAATGATTTGATTAAACCTTTTATGATCATATAGAAATACGTCGTAAATGCTTTAACTTTTTTTATTTGTATAAAACAATTCAATGAGTTATTAATTCTACTGTATTGCTTTCTAGTATTCCCTTTAATACTTAATATAGTGTACGTTGATCGAACTAATATTTTTGATTTACAAATTTACAAGAGCATTATTTCATATTTTAACCTGGTAGGATAGCTGGCCAATATCATGAGTGTTACACTGTCACAATGACTGTCATGCCTTTTACGTCCCCAAGCAGGGTGTAAAGAAGCATCTCACAAGGCCGCCATAGTGTGGGTCACCATACTGCATTGTCTGCATTTGTGATGAGTATGGTAATCACAACTCTTGGATTCTATTCATGCTTTCCATCAGGCAGAGTAGAGTCACTTTGGCAGGCTCTTAATATAAAAAAAAAGTAACACTACAAAAAAAAAACGAACAAGTTAATTAATGAAATATAACCAAGTTATCGCTTCGTTACATGGGGCAACTACCATATAATACTGATTTTCTCAAACATAATTAAAATTTCGTTCAGCTTAACCTCGTGTACCTAAATAATAAGATGATTAATTACCGTTACATGAAGTCTTGTCTATCAAAATATGTTAAAGTTTGTCAGTGCAGTTGGATCCTATAACTATAAAAGTATTACCTTCTCGTTACTATTACTTCTGCGAAAAATATTCGAACATTCCATACGGCGTAAGCTGATCCGTACGCAGAATTATCATAACTTAATATTACATTAACCTGTTACTTTCCAAAGTTAGATTAAAACATAAAAATAGGTTATAAATCACTGCACTTAACGTTGGGTATCTTAATGTTGAGAAAAAGAGCGGGCAAAAACTTGCGTGACTGGCAATGTTTGCCATATATATTATAGAAGTTTTGTGAAAACTGTCAAGTCATACTAAAGGATGATTTCTAACAAGTAGCCCGCATCGTATCGGATCGGAAGGGATCCGAATGGATACGACGACAAGTCACCCAAACAGACTGCATGTCTGATACTTCGCAGTACACTTGCAGCTTCGATCACATTCTAAAGGCGCCTTTGGTCAAGCTACTGTACGTGGCTTGATAAATATAAACTTTGAATACTGTGAACACGATTTCAAAATATTTATGGATTGTAAAATCCGGTCTAATCCGATGTGATGTAAGTCGTTCGGTGAAAATTATTTTTATCGCGAACGGAATCACAACGTCGTAAAGGCTTGTAACATTTTTAATTCTGTATTTTGTAACTCAATAAAATCAATTTTTGAAACAATAAAATTAGTGAACTCAATACATGATTTATGGAAAATAATTTACCTTAAAAAATTAAATACACAGATTCTTTCCTATCGATCAGTGAGATTGTAGTTTAATCTTTAAAACTATTCAAAAAGTATTTGTTATTGCCATTTAAAAATAACATTAATACCGCAGCATGTGAAACTTACATATAAAGAATAGAAATCCAGAAATTTATGAACGTGAAATATTTATCGATTACTGTACCTACTATTGGATTATAAGACTACTAAAGAAGACTACTGAATAATTATCAAAGGAAACTTAAGAAATGTAAAAGTATGTGTTTACAGATTTATAAATGTGCAGTGACATAAAATGAAAACATAAACCTGTCTCTCCAGGAAAGTGGTTCTACGCTGTAGCTGGTTGTCTATAATGGCGTCGCTGTCAATTAGTTCTTGTGACACCAGTGACCTATATTCCAGTTATTCTAAAGTACAGTATTGGCGTGCACCACTTGATATTTCATTCAATGTCTTTATACGTTTGCGTGACGAAAAAAATATAGAGTAAAACAATAGAGTTCACTAACCAGCTGAGTACAAATTATTTGTAAAGGTATTTTTAGAATATGATGTTTTTAAGTCTGACTGTCTCGTTGGTCTAGCGGTTAGCGTATATGACTGCCGGGCCTGGATGTGGTCTCGGGTTTGATTCTCCGGGTCGGAGAAGAAAAGTGTTATTGAGTTTTTCTGATAATGAAATACTTAATAACAACCTAACAGCCCGGAGTTGGAAAGTTGGAGTATTAATTCCCGTGCCTTGGAGAGCACATAAAGCCGTTGATCCATCGCTTGGTCTCTGCCCGGTCGTGTCAGATTGTGCGAGTAAGGGAATACTTGTACACTTGTGCACTATAATATCTCTTGCATATTTGAATGGTCTTTCGGAATATGAACGGTTCTGAGAACATCACTTAGTTTGAATACATATGAACATTAAGTATTATTTTTATCAGTCAAGCTCTCTTGAACATTGACGATGTCAGTTGTAGCTCTGTGTCAATATATTTTCAAAAACTAAACCCGAAAAAACTACGAGTAAAACACCGTTGTTTTAATAACTTTCAAGCACGCTACATACTATTGACCCTTCTAAGCTTATTGAACATTTGAACCTGAAATTATTGGCTTTGTGAATAACTACTATAAAATTGAGATGAACCAGATGTCAGACGCCCTTTGCCTAAAACTGTAAAAGATTTTGATTAAAATAAACAATATACAAATTCATTACCGTTTAATTTAATCCTTAGTTGATCAGAATCTTTGAAATTATATTTCTTGAAAATTGTCAACTAGTTGCATTACAGCTGCTGGACTTCCATCAACAAAACCACTTAAGTCTGTTAATGATGACTATTACCAACAGAAATATTCAACGTTCAATCGTTTCTAATTATTCTTTTGTGACGGATCTTGCATTTCAGACGTTATCTTCCTTTTGGCCTGCAGTATCGGGAGTCGACTGACTAATAATGAATGCAATTTGAGTTTGTGTCTTTCAATGCAAATAAAACAAAATGTGCTTTGTACTTTCGCCACAAAGGTCAAAATAGAATAAACCTTCAAAGTTGTAGTCGTGTTAACAGCGTGATGTTTTTGTGATTCATCTGCATTCTCCTATTGATTCGTTAGCATTTCATTGGCACTATTTTATCAGAATATTTTGGTTATAATTATTTTCTAGTAATATTAATAATTAAACTGTCACATTTACGGTGATAAATGCACTTAAATTTTCATTGTTGCCATGCCGCCTCCATTTGTGACTTTAATTTAAAATTTTTGATTTTCTCATACTGTTTTAGTAGACAGAGATAAAACCTTCAATTTTTAAATTAGGGAACAAAATTTTATATATATCGACAAATATAAGAGTAGAAGATGACTATTTGGATCTAGAAAGGGAGTTAGCAGTGAACTGGCTAATGATAGAGGGTAATAAAATAAGTAGATTTTAACGCCAGCTTCAAATATATTTAGATAAAAGATTTTTATTTATTCGTTCTATATTAAGAACCTGCCAAAGTGACTCAACTCTACCTGGCCGGGCAAAATTATATTAATTCAGTGATTCAGTGCTCGACAGAGCAACTGTTCTTTGCCTCCGAGATTCATAACTTACTACACTGTTTGACAATACAAAACAATATCCCGTATAGGACCTTCTATCTATATTACAAGAGGCTCAGTCAGCGTCTACAAAACCTTTTAACTCCTGGTTATTTTTCTTAAAAATTAATTCGTAATTGTTTATCTTTTGCAAATATCTAAGTAATCTTTTTAAATGTTTCCAATGTGTTTCGTTGAAACATATATTATATTGACTTAAAAAACTGACACTATATGAGATATCTGGTCTTGTAAGCACTGAAAGATACATGAGGGATCCAATCAGTTGTTGATATAGGTAAGTTTCTTTATCAAAATTTAAATCTTTTTCTAATTTTAAGTTCACTTCCATAGGAGTATTTGAAATATTACAATTAGTCATGCTAAATTTTTTCAAAATATAATTAACAAATTGCTCTTGATCCAAAGTTACAGAATCTTTTTTAACAGTTACTTTCATTCCAAGGCAGTTCTTAATCAGTCCTAAATTTTTAATTTTAAAATCTGATTCTAATTTTATTTTTAACATTTTAAAGCTTTCATCACAATTATAAAATACAAAAAAATCATCAACAAACAATACGACATACATCTTGTTGTTGCCTTGACATTTAAAAAATAAACAAGGTTCATAATCAGATTTTGTGAAACCCAAATTTATCAAACTATTCTCTGCCTTTATGTACCACGCCCTTGTAGACTGTTTTAATGCATAGATGGCTTTCTTTAAACGCAAAAATTTGTTATCACAATTTTTAAAATTTGAATTCTCTGGAATTTCCATGTACACACATTCTTTAATGTCACCATTAATAAAGGCTGTTGGAACGTCTAAGTGGTTAAATTTTAAGTTAAGCTGAACACTCAATGCAAAAAGTAATCTCAGAATGGAATAACGTAGAACTGGGGAAAAAGATTCATGATAGTCAACACCGTTGATCTGCGTGAACCCCCTGGCTACTAGTCTGGCTCTATAACGCACCTTATCACTATTATCACTTTTCTTTTTAAACACCCACTTATTTTTTACCACTGTACCTTTACTAGGTCTTTCCACCAGTTCCCAAGTGTCATTATCTGCAAAGGATTTCAGTTCCTCTTGCATTGCTCTATACCATTGCACTTTTTCAGGACCAGTAAGAGCGTCTTTTAGAGAAATCTGTTCACTGGTAAAATCTTCAACATACATATTAGCATAACCGTACCTATTTGATGCCTTGCCAATGCGTTTTCTTTGTTGTTCACAGTCTTGATCAATCATATCCGTCTCTTCTGCAGTTAAACATTCATCAAAATTATCATCTTCTACACTTGATAAATCAGTACTGGGACAATATGTAGGGTCATCATCATAAACTGTTTTCTCACTTCCTTCTAATCCTTCCTCTTCTGCCCTTTTTTCAGGTTCCCTCTCTTCAGCCATAATTTCTATTGTGTCATTTTTGGGATTCTCCATAATAACCACATCTCTAGCCAAAGTAATTTTGTGTGTTACTGGGTCGTAGAGCCGATAGCCCTTGATATTTTCGGCATATCCAACAAGTCATAACAAACTGGATTTTTTGTACCACTTTTGTCTTCTCACCTTGCGAATGTGGACCAAAGCTTGACTTCCGAAGATTCTGATATGATTAAGATTAGATTTCTTTCCCGTCCACATTTCAAAAGGTGTTTTATCTTCTTCAAACCAGCCGCTGGTGATCTATTTTTAATATAGACGGCTGTGTTCACTGCTTCAGCCCACAGGCGTTTGTCAAACTGAGCATCAAAGAGAAGACAGCGCGATTTTTCAACTATAGACCTGTTGTATCGTTCACTTAGGCCATTTTGTTCTGGAGTGTAAGCAACAGGTTTCTGATGAATAATGCCATTCCTTTTTAAGTATTCTTCCATTTCTGTAGAACAGAACTCACCACCATTGTCTGATCGCAAAATCTTAATTTTCTCTGACTTTTGGTTCTCAACTAGTTTCTTGAATTCTCGGAGATATTTGAAAGCTTCATTCTTTTCTTTCAAAAAATAGACAAAGCACATCCGGCTGTAATCATCAATAAATAATAGATAATATCTGGCCAAACCGAGTGATTTCTGTTTCATTGGTCCACATTAGTCTGTGTGAACTAATTCTAGAACTCTGCTGCTGGAACTTGAACTGAGATGAAAAGGCAGCCTGGTTTGTTTGCCTTCACAACAAAGTACACAACTTGATTGGCTTATATCTTCTTTTTCTTGGTAAGTGACACCTTACACTACCATTTTTCATTTTTTCAAGGTTTTTTCATGTTGATATGGCCTAAACGCCTATGCCATAATGCACAGGGAGTCTGAGTCTTTACTGTTGCTGCTAAAAGTTGTTCTGATCTCTGAACGTTTAATCTGTACTCATCATTTTCTAGTCTTGCTTGTCCAATACACATATTCTGAGCATTGTAAATGTAACATCCGTTTTCATTAAAGGATACTCTGTTACCTTTAGCAATAATTCTGCTCACTGATAGCAGGTTTGTAGTGAGTGTAGGAATGCACAAAACGTTGGTTACTTCAATCTCGTGCTTCGTCAAATCGACTTGCGTGGTCAGATGAAGATCTCCTGAGCATAATACCGGTACTTTCTTTTGATTTGCGACAGTAATTTCTTTTACGTGCGGTTCATAGGTTATATTTGTCAACAATTCTTTGTTTGATACCATGTGTGAGCTTGCGCCTGAGTCAATATACCAGTCTGATTGTTTGAACTCGCGCGTAATAAAAACAGTACTTAACACATTCAAACTTTGACGTCTTTGTTTATCTTTATTTAACAGGCGGCACTGACTTTTATAATGGCCGATCCTTTCACAATGATAACAGCGTATTTACTTTTTTATTATGTTGGCATTACCACTGTCTGGTGAGAGTGTTCCACTGTTGTTTCCGTTGCTTTTTGTTGACATGCGCGCGTGATGTTTGTGAATTTGTGTGCTATGGCCGCCATGATGACCGAGCTGCCAATGCGCCCTCTGCCGAACTAGCCTCGAAATTCATGTCTAGAAGCTTCGTTTTTATTGCATCAGCGCCAATTTTTAATCCCGCATGCTCGATAACCATTATCATAGGACTAAACTTTTCTGGGAGACCTGCTAGCAAGAGTGAACCTATCCACTCATCATCGATTTCAAAACCGGTCCCTTTTAATCTTTGAGCGGTTTCAACGAGTTGGTTCACGTGACTTGTCATGGAGTCACAATTCTCTAATCTAATTGATATAAGGTTTCTTAAAAAACTTATCTTGCGCGTGAATCCAGAATCATCGAACAACGATTTCAATTTCTTCCACAAATCTTGTACAGTATTTTCACTCTTGATGTGGATAAATTGAGACGGATCGATCGTCATGATCATCTTTGCCCTAGATTTTTTATTTTCAGCTGCCGACAATCCTTCAGCCGCACTCGTTACATCGACGCCTTCGAGTATCATGAAGTTTTCTACGGCAAAAGCCCAATCTTCATAATTCTCCCTGCCTTTCAACTTTGAAACGTTCACTGCGTAATTTCCTGACATATTAGTACCGATATTATACGAAAACACACCGAAATAAAATTGTTTGGGACTGAGCCCATAACCTATAAAATAAAACACGGTTGTGGTTCACAACAGACTAAATATATTCCCTATAAGCAAAACAATGGCTTATACAAAGTTTACCCAAACGCTTAACTAGATGGCGCTAGAAGTATGAAAAATATTTTGTTATATACATTAAACACTTATTTATTTTAACAAAAACAGCCTTAGTCTCACTTTTTAATGGTTCAGTTACTCCATTCAGTTCCGTGATCAAAGATCTAGGCTTACTCATTGGCTATTATAAGCCTAGATCACTAACTTTATTTTTCGACGTTTAATACTAACCTTCGTCGTTTCGACGCTGTGTAATGAAGGGGGTTTTAGGGATTTAATTAAAAGAAATATATTTTTATTCATGTTTTCATTTTAAATAAAAAGTATTAAACTACATATTTAAAGATTATAATATGTACTTTAACATATTTTCAACTCAAACAATCATCTTAACACGTTCACTGCGGCTTGAGGTTGATTCAACCTCATGGTAGACTTTACGCTGGTGCGGCGCGTAAAACTGTGTTTTCTCTCTAGTGCGGCGGCTGTTTACACTCAACCGTATGAGGTATGACAAGGACAAATATAGTTTTTTTTATTTCTGCGTAGCATTGACTCAATATTGTAAAAAAAATATTTGAGGTCGAAATACGCCTCAAACGCACTGATCACTGAAATTATTGAATAAGGTGCGGGTTGAGGCCGATTTCGACCTCCAGCGGCGGGGCGCGCGGGCGGCGTGAGAGCACGTAAGTCGACTTTAGTGACGCTACCATAGCCGATACTGGAGCACGTCTCTTTGCGCAATCGTGTTAATTGTTTGTTTTTTATTTTTGTTAAATTCTTTTGTGTGTGTGTTCAGTTATATTTTTATAGAGTGAGAGAGAGATATTATAAAAGCTGAAAATTCTTCTATATATTTATTTATTTACACTTTCTGCAAAACATAATGCACAAGGCGGACTTAATGCCTAGTGGCATTTTCTGCCAGTGTATATATATATGTCCCCTATACCGGTATAAGCAAACCCAGAATATAGAAACTAAAAAAAAATATGACTAATTGTTCACAATGTAAGAAAGCTATGTGCTTGCATTGTTTTAACGAACAGCATGCAAAGTAATATAGAATAAATTAGATGAACCAATAGTTTGTATTTTATTTAACAACACCCCATACTTTTATGCACAATACTATAACAATATAAAAAAGCAATAGAAATATAACATAGACATGAACATTCATCGATATAAATTCATTCCCATCACTAATGCCGCCCCGATTTAGTGCGATGTGTGGTCTAAAACGACCTCAAATATATTTTAGGTGTTTTCTCTAAAACTAAAAATCAGAACCCGGGGCGAAGCTAGGTCTACATAAAACAATACCATGCAAGTAATTTTAGCATAAAATTAAACATCGAATCACGCTCCTGATCAAGTTACAACACATTTACCAAATGATTGAAACATGAGACAGAAAAGGCCTCAACCGCCTTACAAGGAAGTTTAGCTTGGGGCTGATTCGACCTCAGCCACACCAGCTGAAAGTTCTTCAAAATATAGCCCGCAGTGAACGTGTTAATGAGATCGAAGGTAACATGCATAATCAACGTTTTCAAAATTTAAAAGGAAACCAGACATATTATATATAGCATTGAATTGTTTGAAATAAACTATGAATTACAAAAATACTATCAGAATAATGAATTAAAAAATAAATTTTGGTAATAGCTTGGGAATTAAAACATTTGTGATACACATCAAGTTTGTACATACGTGCATGCCAGCGCCTCATGCCACCTTGAGTGTGGTCGCGGATGGACGGGACGGGTTTCCCGCTGCATCCCCTACACTAGCCAGCCGCGAAGAAGCGACGTCCACGTGTACCGTACGTCGCCTAAATAGAAAGTTTATCAGGGGCAGGGCAGGCGCTAGGAGGGATCTGGATATCGTAAAACCATTTGTTCCCGGATCCCTCCTATGTCAGGTGCAGAGTAGCACACCGGGTAGTTTTAGTCGGTCTGATTCCGACACACCACCCTGCCGTAAACTCCGGTGGGGTGACGGCCTGCGGGGGCTTCCACACGTTTAAAAAAAACAGTTACAATTAAATCAATCATATTATAAGTACTGAAACATGAAAAGCATTGAAGAGGATCTTAAAGATTTTTACAAGAACGTACAGGTCCAGGTCTCATATAAACTATGATTCTTGAAGCTCTTCTCCTTTGTGACCTTGACTGTTGGGATGACCATTTGTGTTTATCTATCCCACGAAAAATGGTATGTGATGTTCTTATAATCAAATCACTAGGGTCTGCTGAAGTGTTAGGTGTCGAGTCTTTCATAGAACGTTGTGGATATGTATTACTACTTGGCTCATTATCTTGATCTGGAAGTTGCTCTTTATTCACAGCAGAAACTTCATCATCACCCTCCGTTTGATACGCGAGATCAGCCTCAATGTGGTCTTCAGGTTTATTATATGATAAATTTTTCTCCGTGCTTTCACCTTCTAATTATAACGCACGAATTATATCTAAAAGATAAAATAATAGACACCATTATTAATTAAAAAAAGATAAAAGAACGTAATTTTAATTAAACTACATAATACAAAAAGCTACGTTACTACTAACCTTCGTCGATGCGATGAGCCATGGTTGCTAGAACGGCGCGTACAGACCCCCTACATACAAAACACTACCGTCAGTCGCGACTAATCGCGAGGGCAACGGGTCGACTGAGATTAGCTGAAATTAGAAAACAGCACGATCGCGCGCGTAAAAGTTATTGCCATTTTTTGATGTCGCGTCGTCGAATCAACGAAGGTTAGTAATCTAGGGTTAAATTGGATAACGCTTCCAACTCAAAGAATATTTATACATATATCAAGCCATCGTACTCTTAATATCGTGTTATTCTAAAAAATAAACCGAGGTATTTAATTTGTGCCATTTATAAATTAACTTATACAGTGTTATAACCACGCACTATCTACTAGATGATTGTTTAAGTAGTTAAAGCAACAAAGATATACCTTAAATGTTGATATTTGTACAATAATAGTACTATATGTGTGGAGGAACGGGTGTCATGTTCCTCCAACGCAAAGGAAGGATCGTCCGAGCAGGCGAGGTGATCATGGCTGGCGGGCCGTGGCACCAACAATTGATGTACGAGTATATGCTAATCGCTAGGAGAATTTCTGTATCACGATACAGGATTAGTAGTTGCTCTGCAGTTCATTACTCCGTAGTTCGACGTGTCTTCGGTAGATGGCGCTATAAGATGTCTTTTTGTATGTGTTGTATGTGGAAGTCGCCGCAATATGAAACTACGAAAGAGGATGTGTTATACTAATCAATCATAGATAGGACAACTATTCATATGTTACAATGTGATATTTCATGTCATTTATAAGAAAGTTACACGTTTTGTTTTCAAATAAAGTTCCCTCAATCCAATGTACGAAGTACGAACGTTTCGGAAATAGGTTCTCAACAAATACATTGTTGTCGCATTGACGGAACGTGGCTAGAATCCGAACATTCAATGTTCACTACAATTTATGGACAGAACAAAGTAGACTCTAATACAACCAGTTCAACCAGTTTCACCTGAATACCAGTTCTGTAGTTCAACCGCTTTTACCTGAATATAAGGTTTTCCACGGAGCGACTGGCACCAGACCTCTTCAACCCTGAGAACGAACTGAATTTGAAAGTGGAAAAAGTTTTCAGTATATTTGAGGGCACTAACTTCCCAATGAAGCTTGCCATAGATGTTCATGACGACCGGGACCGTCGGTGCAACGTGCTCTCAAGGTACGGACGTACAACACCACCAAACTTCCACACTCCGAACTGTTATTAAGAGAGTAAGAAAATCCCAACAAAACTTTTAGCCCGGCCCGGCAACTGAATCCAAGACCTCTTGGTTAGCAATTACATACGCTAACTGCTAGACCAACAACACAACAAACAATATTTTAACATTAACTTACATGTTTACTTTCAGTTCTTCGTAGAATCGCCAGACGTTACTCTATTTTATGATTACACGTGTGCTCCATAAAACAGGTAGGAACTCGAGCCTTGTGTGGCGACTACGTGTTTATGGAGGCAGGGTATAAACTTTCCACATATTTTAACGTCAAATTTCTTAGTGTGCCATCAGAGATTTCAGTTATTTTTTAGATTGTGAAGTCCTTTTCGTCAGTCAAATAATTTTTGCGTGTATCGATGATCTTAATTATAAATATTAGTTTTATTGTAAAGAGACTGGTTAGTATATTAGTTAACTATATATATGCATGTCTTTCCTCGTGAGATTTCTTTTTTCGTGGCAAGATATTTACAATTAAGGTAATTGAGTAAATCTTTAAGGCGATGTCCCCTTAAAGAGTTATTCGGACGCTATTCTTTTCTAGTTGGTGGAACATTCCATAAAAAACATTAGAATTACAATAAGTAGATGGAAAGCAGACACGTCTCACAGCCTAAAATTATACATTTGAATAAATTGTTAGTTTCATTGATACTCTTAGAAGGTAATTAGGATGAAGTACGTTATAATTTTAGTGATGGCGGTACTTTAAAGTGTCGACTTCCAACCTTCAGATATCCTGACACCTCTAAAAATATTGAATAATTCAGTCTCTTCAGAAAAGTAACTCATCACTAACAATTATGTATTAATGATAATCATAACAAGACTAATGTTTTAAATGAGTTCCAGAATTATTCACGTTTGTTGGAATTAGAAATAGTATTCATTAAAAAATTATGAATTGACAGAATATTTTCATATGAGTAAGTCTCATCATGATTTATGTAACTCATGCCAAAGATATATTAAGTAAGTTCGCTCTGTAAGACGATAAACAACTACATTGGAATTCTACAAACCGATTTTTAATTATTTTATTTTAATTCTGTTTTCCACCTTTTGAGATAACCTACAAAAGAAGTAGATGTTATAAGTGAAATTGTTTTTCTATTTGCAGGGACAATAAAATACTGACTATTTGAATATCTTTTAATTTAAATTACTTCAACTATCGGTACACGCTATAAATCGTTTAACCGTTAAATATTAATCGTTATTATAATGTTATTACAGCACCAATACTAAAAATCAATACTCTGTTATATATTTTTATGAGTTAAATAAAAAGGGTATCCAAAAGCGATATCTGGAGTAGTGTCGTTATTACGTTGACAAACCTATTTGACCAAATAAGTCAGACGACCCTTTTTAACCGACCCTACAACGCACCTTTTTTAGTTTCTTATTACTCAGAGTCGTTTATTATGTCTGTAATAAATACTGTAACCCTTTCAAATACTAAATCACTTACGCTTTTCCTGATTTGTCTGATTTCGTACAGGATCACATATTTGTGTAACAATTTATTATTATAATTGTCTTACGCGTGATTTACGTATGAGTATAGTATAAAGGTCGTGTCCGTCACTACTGCCCCGCCCATTGATGCTTAAAGTTCAAAAAAGTCATAAAGGAATTGGCGATCTTTTAACCTCTTTTGAGAATCAATTTATTAATTTTATTAAATCTCCACACAATACGACTGTTCCTACAGACTGCAGTTGACATCACACATGACTTTTTAATTCGCTGTCAATGCTCAGAAAATATCTAGTTGTAATGAATAAGTGTTTCAGACCGTTATTCACCGTCGATACGACTTTAAAGCGAGTTACATACGACTTACAACGACTTTATAGTACAAACTATTATGTTACCGTTTTTAGTAAGATGATGAGTAAGTTGTTGACAAAATTATTTCACTCTTTGCCGGATTATACCATTTGCTTACATTTATGTTTAGTTTTATTACTATAATAAAAAATAATTAAACTAGCATAAACATTTAAATCACGAAACATTAGTTCAGAACGATTTTCATAAAAATCGTTCTTCATTTTATTAAAACAAAACTCAACTATAATATCACATAGCCAATTAATTTATACATTTTAGTACATATATTTAACAGATATAAGTATTTCAGCAGAGCTTCAGTGCAATGCCGATGTTGACTTTAGTATAGCACATGTATCTTACCTATCTATAATATTACTAATTATCTTTTTATCTCTTATCACTCATCAACATCATCAACAGTCTTACTAGTATTCTGCTGGATATAAGCCTTTCCTTGGAAAGGATATCTTAATCTTCTATATATCACGCTGGCCAGACGGTTTGGTATACGTTTTGTTTCGAGTTTCTCTTCTCTTTACACTGTTGTCTTGTGTAGTTTACTCCTTTACTAGGCCTTTATTGGATGTCATAATAGCAGCTACTCCCGGCTCCCTCCTATGTCCGGCGCACAGTGGTATACCGTGTGGTTTTAGTCGCTCCGATTCCGACACACCACCCCGCTGTAAACCCCGGTAAGTGACGACCCGAGGGGGTTTCCACACGTTAAAAATAAAGACCCTTACGACGCCCACGACACGAAAAAGGATGGTGACATTCCGTATACTACACATGGACAATATTAATTGTTTAAAAGGTTAGAATTTTTGATAATACATTTATAATACAATCACATCTAACGGACTATGTAAGCTTTTTTATAATTTCACTGATAGACGCGTAACAACCAGAAACTAGTACGATCAAATAAAATATTAACAAGAGTAGGTTTTTCCATAGTATGTACTTAAATTTACCGAGCCCACGTTCCCACTTGTGGACGGTTTGGACTGCTATTGGGATCAGCAGGCCTAATGTTGAGAAGAAGATGGCACCAACCAAACCTATGAGAAGTTGTAGATCTGGTACTGCCGCTGCCAGGATAACTGAAAACACAAAAAAGAACCATAATGAGATGGAAACTGTCACTATACTATGATACTGTACACAGCTACATTTTTAATTGTAACGCTACTAATATTATGAACACGAGTTTATATGAACGTTTGTTAATTGTTGTTAATTTAACATTAGTTTTAGATAGGCATTATAGCACACAGACAATTTTTTATCCCGAAATTTATAGTATTACCGTTGGATGAGCAAAATACAACAACAACCTCGGATAGTACTCATAATTTCGCTAGTAGACCATATTTCCATATACCACTCATAACACTCATCTTGTGACATGTTAATTTAACAATCAATGTACTTAATAATATTAATATTAAGCAATAAACCTTCAATAAATAAGGATGATGTACTCCAAGTGGATTTTGGCCACAGCGGCCAGTATCAACGGAGACCAGCCAACTACGCAGGCGATATCATAGTGCACAAGTGTGTGCGCAAACACAGGTACACTCTCTGTTCTCGCACTCTCACAATACGATCGGACGGGTATGCGACACGACCGGAGAGATCAGGTGCAGTATCGATGTCTTTAAATCTTATTCGATAAATTAGAGTTTCAAATCTCATGAAGAAAATTGCAACGGTCCCAATAGAAAAGATAGGATACGATTTCAAAGTAGCAAATATAAATAATTGAAAATTATTGTTATATTAAATAAATGGAATATTTCATGTACTTCTGAAAATTATTAATTCAAGTATCATTAATACTGTTGAGAGCGAAACTAACATGATTCACACAGGTATAACAATGCCCTCCATTGAATCGAAAAGTAAACACTAATTGATTAATATGGCGTTTCATACAAAGGGGTTTTGTATATACTACGATGTACATTAAACAACCGTTTCTACATCGAAAATGTCTGACGTAAACTGCTTCAACTATTATTAAACTTAACAATTCGTGGTTTCGACTCTGTCATCTGTAAATAATTGTTGAAGTTACTCATTATTATTATGCCCGTATGGCAGTCGCTTATCAACGTCCCGGAACTCATGGAGCGCAAATAATTAGTATACTCCAAATTTACTAAAGTTTGTTAACTTCATCTTTCTCAGAGATAAATTGGTTATCTTATTCGTAGGTGCTGCTTCAACATTTATTATCAGATATAATTTATGTTGTAGTAATTTGAATTACGCCTATACACATCACTTGAGATGTTTTTAATATCTACTGCGACAGTAAAACGCGTAAGACTATTTAAATTATAAATAACTTATGCCTATATTACCAGAAGAGTAGCAGAGGCATATTACACGCCCACTTTTGGCAACTATAATTTTAGTATAGTCAATAAGTTAAAGGTTAATGTTTCTTTGGTAACTTTAGACATTTAAGTCCACTTAAAGAAAAGGTGGCAGTGTTTACATATACCTTTGGCATATATGCATATATTCACACGTACACGCACATCAATACACACGTACATCCGCCCACTTACATGGGTAGTTTATGTAATTAACTTCCATTCTTTAGTTTTGGCAAATAAAATTATTACCAGTCAAACAAACACTAGTAGTTCGCAGCACAATCTGGCTAACGTTATGGTACTCTTTGCTGATGTTGTGTCTTATCCTTGTCCAAATGATGTCCATGGGCGCGTACATTTGCAAGCAATAAGTGAAGAACACAGCCACTGCCACGAGAACCTTTGCAATCAACGCCAATCTGTAAAAGAAAAGAAAAATTCTAACTTTAGGTATGCACTTTTGTACGACGGAATCTTGTAAGGGAGATGCAGAGAGGTTACATAACCAATGAAAGTAAACTATACATAGATAAATTAATACATACATATACATATATAGAATACATACATATTTAAATGTACACACATATGAAAATTAAGCAAATACTGATTTCGAACAGGAGTGCATACCAGAGTAGTACCACCTGAACAGAAACGAAGAATTCACTAAGTCAGAGTTGTGGGAGAAACATAAGAGAAGCAGATTATTGTCTGAGTGAAGAATTAGATACAAGATAGATAACAGTAGTTTCTACGGTGTAACGTACGTACGTGAGTTGGCAAATGAAAATAGGGAAGTAAGCTGACGCTAATTGCGGCGCAGGCGAATAAGTAACCACGTTAATTAGTAACGGAAATAAAATATGAAACTTTATTATACGTATATTTCAGTTAATTGTCAAGATTTATTTTCACGCAGAAAAATTCAGAGTGGAAAGATTTCTAGTGCTCATAGCACTAAATTTACTTCGAACCGGTATACCACAAGTGTAATGAATCCAAAAACACGGAACTACACTACAATGACACGCAAAGGCAGTTTTATCACTATAATGATCACCTTTGCTACACTGCATTCTACACTTAGTATTGCGCATAAATTTGCATACTAAGACTTACAATTTTTTTGAGTTTAATATATGCTATATTCACACAAAAGTAATTGGTAATATCCACAGTAAGTACTCATTCAGTAAACTGCGGTATTATCGTTCTGAAGAACAAATAAGGAAATATTACCACCACGTGTTAGGTTCCGTACGATGAATTACGAACATGTCAAATATATAAAATGTATAAATATGATTCTTTCCTAGCAAGTTTGATAGAAAATAGAAGTGGACTGGGCATATCTAGTCCATCTACAGTCCACCTGTCATCCTTATTCCTAGCTACATATATTTAGTTAGGAATATGGATGACAGATGACGTGATGGACTGTAAAATTGGTAAATTATCAGAGACAGATAAGATGCGTCTGTGTCATTTTAGAAAATACTTATGTAGGTATATAGATATTCTAGTGTACTGTTAAAGGTTGTTGATGAAGAAAAATATTTTATTTATACCTAATCATATTCTAATCAATAAGTTCTAGAAAACATATAATGTGCTCTCATTTAAAACGTCATTAGGAACAATTAGGAAGGTCTTTTTCATTATTTTATTCAAGCTTGGCCTTCAAAACCGACCATTACATAATTGTACGAATTTATCCATGTTGATGATGCAAATCTGCCGGACATATCATAAGAATTTTGAAATGCAAATTTTAACTAAATCGGTCCAATAGACGCAGAGCATATTGTCCGTGGTACGGAATCCTAAGAAACTTACATAACGATTCAAAAGCAACTTTCTACTCAACGTTTATTTTAATAAATGCCCAGTTAATATTTGTGTTATCATCTTTTGTTCTTTGCAATATATTGAATACTAGTCTTTATTGTTTTGTTCTTTACTTACTGCTTTGACATCTAACGACTCTTGAAATGTTTAGTGTGACAAAAAAAATCATCTAAGTCAGAATTATACTGTTCAAAACTTACAGTTGCGTTAACAGTCGCTGTACGATTACGATGTTAAAGAGCTATTTTAATTCAATAAATAAATTAATTTAGGTTCTGAGTGATATGTTTAATACCTGATTGTATACTGAACTCATGTGTCTGTAATCATCAATAGTCCATTGCTGTACATAGGCCTCTCTTTAGCAAGGAGGTATTGGACTACTATACCACACTGGCCAGACGGGTTGGTATAGGGTTTGTTTCAATTTGGGGTGCTGGGCTAGAAAACCTCCACGTGGTGCACCCTGGAAACGTTGGCGATGGTGCTGTTCATCACTGCCAACGGCTAATATTCTAGCACGAAGAGGAAGCCATTTTCTTCGGCAATTCGGCCGAGACTTGGTCCAACAGAGCGGGCATTTTTGTCGATTCCTCTGTTGGCTCTTCGCTCTTCGGAGCAATGAGGAGGAAAACCTCGATAAAAAATCATTATGGTGGGACCCTTTCATGGGTCGACGTTTCTCCACTTTCAATGGTGGAGAAAGGAGAACGGGCTCGGTGTGTACTCACACTGCCACCGAGCAGGCATTGGAAGATTTAATCTTCCTGCCACCGTTGTCACATCGTAATCCCGAAAGGAGTGTCGTGGTTATGTCTCGCGACACCAATCGGGGGCGAGGGTCTTGGCTTAGCCGCCCGGACTGCGAGGAAGAAAACCTCTTTAAAAAATTACCCCGAATCCCGTGTTCTGGTGCGTGACCAGGGGATGCATGGCTGATGGGCAGTTCAGTCGTAAGCGCACTCCCAGCCGAGGCACCTGCGGACCCCTCGGTTGGGCATAAATTTACGCTTGCCCGAGTATTGGGGATCTCTGCCCGGGTCGACCTCTGTTCTCCCCATCTCGTGGGTTCAAACATGGAATCTTTAATCAAAACTAAAACTAAAACCAATACTCTTAACGAAAGAAAGAAGGAAATGAATAAGGAGAAGGAGAAAAATGCAAGAGCAGAGGACTTCTCTTCGCATGAAGAGGAAGCATTAGTTGGGATGCCTATCTCGGTGGGGCTCCCAGAAGTCATTATGGCTGCTGGGAGCCGTAGAACATCGGAACGATTACGTTCCAGATCCGTCGCGGGTGGTAGCTCTAGTGCTAGGGAGGATGCACTGGAGTTTATGGAAACTGAACTATGCGACAGCCGAAAACGCGGACGCGACAGGGACGAGGAGAGCGACACATCCCAGGAGATGTTGCCTCCTAAGGTTCCAAGTAGTCGCAGAGGGAGGCCACGAACCCCGGTCTCGGCCCCGGCAGGCTCCGTCTTCTGCAAGGCGGAAGCCTATAGACGAGTCAGGGCAGACGGCGAAACACTGGCGGAGGAGGAGATTGCAGATCTCCTGCTGAAAATTAAGGAGCCCATGGTGGGGGATTCAGTTCCCCAAACACCATCGTCCATGCAGGAGAGAGCGAATGCGGCGGTGGCCATTATTCACAAAGTGGCCACCAAATCGAGTAACCTTAAGGGCTCTTTTGTAAGAGCCCTTAAGGACTCCTCTTCCGCTATTGCGGGGGTCGTCGATACCCTCATCGGGGACGTGGCTCGTCTGCAGGCAGCCAACGATCGCCTGACGGGGCAAGTGGCTGAGCTCAGCGCTCAGTTCGCCCAATTCCGGGCGCATCGTCCGGCTGTAGATCCGGTCTCGTCCACGTCTCAGCCTGCTCCCTCTTCCAACCTCGGTGGTATTCCTGATGCCCATCTGCGCCAAATTACGGATGCAGTATGGCGCATGATGGACGGGCGTCTGGCTGGCCTGGAAGCGAGGCTGCCACCGGCCCCCGTTGTCCGCCCGCCGCTTGCGGCGCATAAGCCGAAGGCCGCATTGGCACCGTCAGCGCTTCCCGTTGTGGGCGGTCGCGTGACCTATGCGGCAGCGGCGTCGGTGTCTGCTGCTCCCGCAACAGCTCCGGGGGCACGACGGGCAGCGAAGGTAGCGACCAAGACGCCTGCACCGAGGTTAGTGTCCAAAACAGCGGCAAAGGCTGGAGCGGATTTCCCTCCGCTCCCCACTCCAACCGCTGTACCTGGCACCACCACATCTGCCCCCTCCACATCTGCCCTATCCAAAGATGGTTGGCAGGTAGTCGGCGGGGCAAAGTCCCGAAAGCGGGGTAAACAGGCAGCTCAAAAAGCAGCCTCTACCCCGCAGTCGCCATCAGTGGTAGTGGCCACTACGAAGAAGCCCCGCAAGCTGCAAGTGCCCAAAACCGCGGCGGTGGTGGTCACCGTGTCACCGGAGGCGGCTAGCAGCGGACTGTCCTACGCGGCCATATTCCAGAGGGCCCGGGCTAGTCTTACCAGTGATATCGGGACGGTAGGAGTCAGGCTGCGCCTTGCTCAAACAGGAGCTCGAGTGCTCGAGTTCCCTGGAGCTGAAGGCGCAAAAACGGCAGATGCCTTTGCCGAGAAATTGCGAGGCATGTTTGCGGCCACGGATGGTGTGAAGATCGCCAGACCTACCAAGTGTGCAGAGTTGCGCATCTCGGGTCTGGACGACTCTATAACGACCGAGGATATCCGCGTTGCAGTAAGAGAGAAGACGGGGTGCAACGCGGAAAACATTAGGGTCGGCACCATTCGCCCCGGTCCAGGAGGGCTTGGCGCAGTGTGGGTCAGCTGTCCCGTAGCGTCGGCCAAAATTTTGGGCGACGCCGGTAGACTGCTCATCGGTTTCGTGAGCGCTAGGATCACAGTCCTGGCGGCGAGACCGATGAGGTGTTTTAAATGTCTGGCATCGGGACACACACGCGCCAAGTGCGTGAGTTGTTTTGACTGCAGCGGACTATGCTTCCGCTGCGGTCGACCGGGGCACAAGGCGGCAGAGTGCTCTGCCGCCCCTCACTGCCCAGCGTGTGCGGCGGGTAATAAGCCCGCCGATCATCAGATTGGACAGGGGGGCTGCAAGCCACCACGCACATCTCGGCAAGTGTCGGGGGCTAGCCAGTTGACCCAGGCTGCCTCTGACGTCGTTTCTGCGTCGACATCATCGCCCATAGAGGAGGTTGTAGAGACGGTTCAGTAATGGACCAAGTCTCCAACCTCCTTGTCCAGACGAACCTCAACCACTGTGCCGCGGCGCAGGACCTTTTCCTGCAAACCATGGCACAGTGGTCTATCGGTGTTGCCGTAGCCGCGGAACCCTATTACGTTCCTCCCCGTCCAAACTGGTTGGGTGACCGGGACGGTTTAGTGGCAGTCGTCGGCTCCACGGCGGCTCATTCCCCGCCCTTGTCGCTAAGGAACAAGGGTACTGGATATGTTGCTGCCGAGTGGGGGGGCATCACCGTATATGGTGTTTACTTCTCCCCCAACCGGAGTTTGAGCGACTTCGAGGTTTTCCTTAACAACTTGGAAACCTCGATGCGGCGTCTAACGTCTGGGCACGTCTTAGTGCTGGGGGCCTTCAACGCGAAGTCCATTGCGTGGGGATCCCCCAGGACGGACGCCAGGGGCGAGGCCGTAGAGGAGTGGGCGGCCTCGGTGGGCCTCTGTTTATTGAACAGGGGCTCCACCAACACGTGCGTGCGACAGCAGGGAGGGTCGATAGTGGACCTTTCGTTCGCTACCCCTGCCCTCGCCGCACGAGTAAGGAACTGGTGTGTCCTGGAAGAGGTTGAGACGCTCTCGGATCACCTCTACATTCGATTTGAGCTCTCCCGGACCCAGGACCCCAGTAGGGGTCACGCGGCGCGGCGTTCTTCTCTCTTTCCACGGTGGGCTGTAGCCAAACTGAATAGGGACCTACTAGAGGAGGCAGCCATAATTCACTCATGGCTGTCTCCGCAGGCTTCGGCCGAGGAGGTCGACATGGGGGCTGGTCGTTTCCGCGATGCGATTACGCAGATTTGCGATGCGGCCATGCCCCGCATCCGAGGTTGTCGGCCTCCACGGAAGGAGATTTACTGGTGGTCCCAGGAGTTGGCGGACCTCCGCGCGGCCTGTACTCGTGCCCGGAGGTCCTACACCCGTAGTCGGCGGCGACACCGTGAAGATGGTGAGGAGGATCAGCTTCATGAGGAGTACCGAGAGGCGCGGAAAACTCTGAAGCTGGCCATCAGCCGCGCCAAAGAAATTAAGCGAAAGGAAATGCTGGAGGGTCTCGATCGTGACCCCTGGGGTCGCCCTTATCGTGCGGCGCGACAAAAGCTCCGCACATCGGGCCCCCCCCTTACAGAGACCCTCCAGCCCAGCTTCCTGCGGGAAGTGGTCGAGGGCCTTTTCCCGCAACGGGTGGAGCACACACCCCCGTCGATGGCCTTCACGGTCGGAGACGACGGGGCGAGCGAGGACAGTGTTCCGCCCGTCAGGGAATCGGAGGTAGGGGCGGTTGTTCTACGGATCCGCTCTAAAAACACCGCCCCCGGGCCAGACGGGATACCTGCCCGAGTGCTGGCCCGAGCCCTCGAACACATGTCGGACCGTCTCAGGGAGGTCCTGGACGTTAGCTTGGCGTCTGGACGCTTCCCTGAGTGCTGGAAAAGCGGGAAGC
The DNA here is from genome assembly GCA_949316085.1 of Hypercompe scribonia. Classification (NCBI taxonomy): domain Eukaryota; kingdom Metazoa; phylum Arthropoda; class Insecta; order Lepidoptera; family Erebidae; genus Hypercompe; species Hypercompe scribonia. The sequence continues at coordinate 22,151,718 of OX438970.1, forward strand.
TGGTCCTATTGAGGAAGCCGGGACGGCCAGCCGAATCGGTAGCGGCCTATAGGCCCATCGTGTTGCTGGACGAGGCGGGTAAACTGTTTGAGAGGATACTCTCTGCCCGCATCGTCCGGCACCTCTGCGAGGTGGGCCCCGATCTGTCGGACGCCCAATTTGGTTTTCGGGCGGGGCGTTCGACGGTCGATGCCGTGCTGCGCCTGAGGGCCGTTACCGAAGAGGCGGTGAGCTGTGGCGGCGTGCTGTTGGCGGTGTCGTTGGACATCGCCAACGCATTTAATAGTCTGCCATTTAGCTGCATCAGGGAAGCACTTCACTACCATGGGGTGCCAAAGTACCTGAGGCGGCTTGTGGCAGACTATCTTGAGGAGCGTACCGTCATGTACGAGGACCGAGACGGTGTTCTGAGGCGGCGGCTCATGTCGTGCGGTGTTCCACAGGGGTCTGTCCTCGGACCACTCCTGTGGAACATGGGATACGACTGGGCCCTTCGAGGTAGTCTTCCCCCCGGGCTGGGCGTAATTTGTTACGCAGATGACACATTGGTCACGGCCCGGGGAGCAAACTTTCAAGAGGCGGCGCGCCTGGCCACCACGGGTGTCTCTCTGGTGGTCGGGCGAATTGAGGCACTGGGTTTGCGGGTGGCCCTGGACAAGACGGAGGCCCTTTTGTTCCATGGGCCCCGTCGTGGTCCACCCTCCGGCGCCTCCATCGTGGTCAATTCGGTCCTCGTACCGGTTCAGGCCCAGATGAAGTATCTGGGCCTGATCCTCGACAGCAGGTGGCTCTTCGACGAGCACTTCCGACAGCTTTCTCCAAAGCTGGTCGGCGCTGCTTCTGCCCTTGGGCGACTTTTGCCCAATCTGCGTGGCGACGAGACGGCTATACACGGGGGTTGTCCGGTCAATGGCGCTGTATGGTGCACCGGTGTGGGCGGCGGCTCTGACCGCCCAGAATAGGGCTCGCCTCTGGCGCCCTCAGAGGATATTGGCGGTTAGAGCCATACGCGGTTACCGCACCGTATCGACGGAGGCGGCGTGCGCCTTGGCCGGAACTCCCCCGTGGGATTTGGAGGCGGAAGTGCTCGCCGAAGTTTATCGGCGGACAGCTGACTACCGGGCGGGTAGCGGCATACGGCCCCCACCCGAAGAGATACGCGAGTGGCGAGAGGCCGCTCGTCGAGCCACGATGGCTCGTTGGTCGTCCCGGCTGGAGGCTCCACGTGCTGGCTTTGCCGCCGTGGAGGCTCTCCAGCCGGTCATCGCCGAGTGGGCGGGGCGGCAGCACGGGACCCTTTCCTTCCGACTGACGCAGGTCCTTTCCGGGCACGGTTGCTTCGGGAAGTATCTGCACTCGGTCGCCAGGAGGGAATTGAGTCCCGCCTGTCACCACTGCGACTGCAGTGAGGACTCGGCTCAACACACGCTAGCGGTTTGTTCCGCCTGGGCGGCGCAGCGTGGGGTCCTCACTGCAGTTATTGGAGGAGACCTCTCGCTACCGGCCGTCATACGCTCCATGACCGGTAGCGACAGTTGTTTTACCGCGGTCGCAACCTTCTGCGAAGACGTAATTTCGCGGAAGGAGGCGGCGGAGAAGGCCCGGGAGGACGATATCTACTCGGACCCAATTCGCCGCCGGCGAGCCGGGCGTCGGAGGCGCGCATACCAGCGCCTCATGCCGCCTTGAGTGTGGCCGCGGGTGGACGGGATGGGTTTTCCCCTCCATCCGCTACAACGGCCAGCCGCGAGGAGGCGACGTCCGCGTGTGCCGTACGTCGCCTAAAATAGAGAGTTTATCCGCAGATGGTGCCCGAGGTAGCGGGCAGGCGCTAGGAGGGATCTGGATGTCGTAATAGCAGCGGTTCCTGGATCCCTCCTATCTCAGGCGCAGAGTGGCACACCGTGTGGTTTTAGTCGGTCCGATTCCGACACACCACCCCGCCGTAAACCCCGGTGGGGTGACGGCCCGAGGGGGTTTCCACACGTTAAAAAAAAAAAAAAAAGGGTTTGTTTCAATTTTGCTAGTCTTTGAAGTGATGTCGTTTTACATATTTGTTCCTTAGTCGCCTCTTACGAAACTCATTGGAAAAATAGGGGTGGGTGGTAACACTCTGTATTCTTAATACGTCACCACAATAAAGTTACACATCTTCTACAATTATAACAGGATTATAACTTCATAAACAACAAACATAAACGCATACGACAATTTCTAATATGTTAAGATAAAGTATTAATCATGTAGTTGTCAAACTCAAATGTGTGTTTAATAAAAAAAAGTTACATCTAAAACAAATTCAAAATTTAATATTTCAAATATTTGATTTGTTTTCTCAACATTTATTTTATTCGTTAAGCATCTGTTTTTTCACAATTGAAATTTACAAAATGTAAATTAACAATTTTACTTAACAAATCCTAGCTAATTAATTGTAATTTATCGTATTGAAACGAAATTCCATGAGACCATACAACAACTGTTTAAATGGTACTTATTATATTTAACTAAGCCGGCATATTCAAAGCCTCGTACAGACATACACTAGGAATGTAGACGTTTATGAAAATTTGATTTGATCACGTTCAATAATATTTATTTGAACATGTTAAATCAAAATAAAATAGGGAGACGCTATTAAAATATATTTATAATCTTGAATTTTTACTCAACTGTACATACATTAACTATTTTTTATTTGACGACCCTGTAGGTTTGGAGGTTAGTAATAATGACTGTTAAGCCAGGAGTCCTTTAACGTATCTGCCTACCCTGGAGTGCAGTACGGTACGTACGTATTCGTCTAAGAAATTTAATTATTTAAAACTTTATTTACGTATTTATAAAAAAAAGTATTTATGTATTTATATCAGTTGTCATTCACTCATTGTACAAGCTCTGCTTAGTTTGAGACTAGATAGAATTGTGTCAAATATCCGTAATATCCGAAATATCTGAATATCATATCTTTAATCCGCGAAAAATTTTCGTCATTCAATAATAAACAGTTGTAATTTGATATTAAATAGATTATTTTTATTTTTTGACTTATGAACTTCATACATTAAATTTGTACATCGGTAGGCTTCACCCCGGATATTCTCTTCCATTCAACCTGTGGATGCTGTAGAAGTATTATAAGAAAGATTCAAATTATGTAACCAATTAAAATGTACACAGTTCACAAGTTAAGTTTATACATAATTATACCCACAACAGAATATATCATAAATACAAATATAAACATACATTATGCATGACTTGTCCTGCATATGAATCAATTCTAGTTCGACACTCGTTACATTTTTTATAGCCGTGGCATATGACATACGAGTATTGATTGTTTTTCTTAAAAATCAATATTTGGATGTATTCAGGGTTAAAATTCATATCGAAAATTGATAATCTATAAGCTATGTGACGCTAATGGTTTAAATCATTACATTCTGGCTGATATCAATCATACCGATATTAATATGATATAACAGTTGCGTTATATCTTATAGTGACTGAATTGAAAAGTTGGTCTATTTACGCTGAAAATATTCAAATTTTTACACCAATCGTTGTCAAAGGACATCGACCACATTCTATGGGCTCCGGGCCTAGACATGGACAATTTGTTTGTGAAATAACAATATTGATTTTCAGTGCTCTATGCCCAATAGAAAAATAATATAATGAAGTTGAGTACCAAAATAGTTATGCAATAACATAAGTCAAGACAGAAAAGCAAACAAAGTCATATCCACAGGACGAGAGAGCGCGCGCAAGACGAATTGACAGGTCACGCAGGCGGGCAACATAGGTTGACATTAGCCAAGTGTTGCTAGGATAGCGTTATTTACTTACGTGATAGCACGAACGAGTAGTACCACCGTAAATCAAATAAAGATCTTAGGAAAATCATTTCCAATATGTTATTTTGATACTACTGGATTGTGATCATAACTTATTAAATATTTCCTTTTTACATCGCTGCTAAATTTGAAAGTGATGTACATTTAATTTATTGTTGTATATTTATTTCATTTGCTGTCAATTTTCAATTTGAAGTGTACAGTGAGTTTTTTGTATATGTAAATGTGAAGTAAGTGTTGGTTCATAAGTTTAGGTTATATTAAGTAACTTTCTTATGGTTTTGAGTGTTGCCACGGTCTACCCAAATATCCTGCTGGTGGTAGTGTCTCGCTTCGGCGCGTTAATCTTGACTCATAATAGGTTGAATTCGCGATGACTGGGACAAACACACAATTAGGGTCCTTTCTTCATAAGAGTAACTCGGACCGTGCACCGACTTAAAAAACAAGACACCTCTCTGTTTTCTGTGTTTGTAAATAATTAATATTATTTACAAATCAGTTGTGCATGTTTAATATACATCCTTTCGAAGGAGAGACCATGTCAAACAGTAGACTGTTAATGGTTGTTGAAGATACAAGACGCTTCAAAGAAGAGAAATCTAGAAATAAATCCTGTATCCCGGGAGACTTTGCAAACATACAAGAAACGGACACAAAGAACATCCAGACTCAGATCAAAAATTTTACAAAATCACACAAAGTGTTGTCCCATGAGGGGTTTGAACCCACCCATAATTTTGTGTACAAATAGAATAAAATAAATATTTTTTTAAATAAATTTGAAATTTGAAATTAGAATTAAAAGTCTACAACAACTATTTAACAAAATATTATGTGTTCCACAAATATTGAATGTCGTTAAGTTTTAGTCAAAGTTCACTGTAATGATTTGACAATTTATTTAACTGCACCTTTCCTTTTTGGGTATGTAAAATAAATTATTACAACTGATTGTAACACGCACACTCATAATTTGTTGGAAATATCTATTGTATATTAGTAATTTAACTTAACTTATTTAATTTTCAACTCGTGCTGGCTTTGGAAGTCACCATTTCAGAGTGATACACATGCGCTCCAGAACTAAACGGTTCGGCTCTTCCTTCCTGTGCAAATCAGTTAAAGCCTAGAATTCGTTACCAGCGCAAGTGTTTCCCTCCCACTACGATCTCGGGTTCTTTAAGCAGGGTGTAAAAAAGCATCTCACTTTGCTGCCATAGCGTGGGGCGCCATACTGCACTGTCTTCATTCGCAATGAGTATGGCGACCACCGTTCTTGGATTCATGCTTTCCATCAGGCATAATAGAGTTACTTTGGTAGGTTTTTATACAAAAAAAAAAGAAAGCAAAACTTACTAATTACGTGGTAAGGTATTAGTAGCATGCATAATACATGAATTATGCTCCAGTTCTTTTTACTTGATTATATCTATGAAGATACTTTGTAGCCCATAACTATGACTTATGTTCGTATTAAAATGCATTAACGCGCGTTATCATGTGGGTGTCAGACAGTTTTATTTCTCATAGTTTGATAGAGTCTCTACACACCAATTGTACGAAGGCAGTTGTTGGTAAAAGTTAATAATTTCTTAATGACGGGTTCAACGCATTATTGACTGCCTCGATGGCGTAGCGGTAACGAAAGCGACTGCTGTGCTGCGGTTCGATTCCCGGGTCGGACCAAATGTTTGAATGATCTGCAAATATTTGTTTCGGAATTTAGGTGTTTTTCTATGTATAATATGTATGTATTTACAAAATAAAAGTATATAAATATTCTATCAGTCAGTCTAGTTACAATACAAGCTCTGCTTAGTTTGAAACTAGATAGCGTTATGTGATAAATGTCCAAAACATTTATTTATTTATTATTATATATTACGCACTATTGCGTAAAATATTTTTTCTCTTGTTTATTTTTTCCTCTTCGTTAAAGATGTAGCGGTAAATTTAAGATTGTAAGTTAGAAGAAATGAACGTTTGCTGTAATAGAATCATTTAAGTTTTTATTTTTGTTAGTCCATTGTTAGATATAGGCCTCTCCGTGGAAGGGAAGCTGTGGCCTGCTGCACCACCCACGTTTTAAGTTTTGTCTCTCATTTTGCAGTGAAGTTGTCTTGACTATTTTGCTCCTCTTACAGCGTCTTGTATATTACTCAACTTCAATTTCATAGACGTTTAAATACATTTACTTAAGTAAAGTGGTGCATAAGGAACTTTCTGTAAGTGCCTATGAATGCCTCTGTCGTTGTTTACTAAGAGCGTCACTTTTCGATTTAAGCAACGATTGCTCATTTTAACTGAAGTGAATTCAAATTATAATTATTTTGTTGTCTTTTATTTTCAACTCACAATATAATTGTGATTACTCAAATTTCTCATTACGTATTTCCTTTAAGTAGGTAACATTTCATTCATTTTGTGCTGGATTTAAGTAGATTTTTTCAAAAGGAGAATGGCAGATCCTATATCTCGGCCAAAAAGATGCGTGGCTATATGATTTATAACGTTTATAAAGTAAATCATTCTGTTTTCATATAATTATCCTATTTTTAGAATTTTGTTTAAAATATTAAAATTCTTTTCCAAAATTCTTATAACAGCAATAACTAAACGTTCGTGTTGTCAGTAAAATTCATTCCTACGTTTTATGAACTTGCCATGCTGAAACTCTGCTTGTTTAGAAACTAGATGACATTGTGTGTCAGATGGCTGAAAATATTACTATATTAATATGGAACTTAAATTACATAAAAATGATACAATATATTAATCGATTTTTATGAATAAGTCACTAGTCTACTCGTAGTTCAAAACAATATTTTTTTTATTTGTAGTGTTACCCGTACAGATTATTCGAAATAATAAAGGAATGAATTATTTTTAAAATCAAGGAATTTAAGACAGGTTAATTATTCATTTTCATTCAATCGATTCCATTAATCCTCAACAATATGTAGAAAAGTAAGTTAACTAATCACCTAAAGCAAACATTTTATTGGTGGACCAAGAAAATTGTAAAGCAATTATTTCATTTTAAAATGCTACTACGCCATTTTGTTGACAGAAATGACATTTTATTTGTGACAGAGAGATAGACACCTATCGACTTTAGTAGAACCGATATGTAAACTACAAACTGAAATTCATTTTAAAATGTAAAGTTCTAGAAAATTATTACAAACTTGTGTATGAAGACGACAAATTTATATCAAACGATTTCACGCAACCAGTATAAATCACAGTTGCCATGCGAACAAAGAAAATATTCTGTAAAATGTTAAAATCATGTTCTTGGTTCGGTTTTATATCCAGAAATAGATTTGCTTTTCTCGCGTAATTCGAAAAGGATTAAAGAATTTTCAAGAGTATTGGAGCTGAGTTTTAGACGGACGGCTGTGAATATAAGTCGTTAAGATATATTGAAATCTTAGGAAATAACATTCAGATTGAACGTAATAGTAAATGCAGATATTATGGGCGTGTTTTTGTGTTTAATGTTTGAGCCTGAGGGGAACATATTGGATAAGTTTTATGTGTATATGAAGTTTGATATGTTGGTTGATTATTTATTATGAGTGTATTCGTTTTAGATGACGAAGATGTGTATTAAGAACTACGTTTTTAAAATCTTAATTTTTAAGTTTAGCAAATATAAGACGTCGTTGCGAAGGGATAGAATTTTATTTTTTATTTTTCATATTCCTCATATTCCTTAAAAAAATATTGAAAATTGACTGATCTATCACATCAAACTTTCACATCCATTCTGTAGATAATATTCTATAGATGTTCTGTGGTCATAAAACGAGTTACCCACTCGGGTTATTATACAAGTTTCAAAAGCTACAGACAAAAGACGCTAGTCAATATTGACAATATTTCAGTATATTAGAGCGGAGATAAGGATTTGTCTTACCTTGAAGTTGAAGCCAATAACTAAAAAATAGTAGGAGGAACGAGGAACGTATAAATAGACCTACTTGCTTATAAATATTAAAGAAAGTATTGCGTACAAAATGTAGAGAAATAAATTGCTTTTACAGCTTAAAAAAGTCATGCAAGCTTACATGACCAAGTCTTGAATCATCCTGAAGATCATGGTATTAATTAGGTCGACACGGCGTTCGAACCGGAACTTGACTCTCTCACGATATTTATGAGAATTCTAAGACATTTTGAACACCATAAAATTATTTAAACACTCGAGATGTGAACGAAATTCATAATTTTGGATTCTAATTAATATTTGGATAGTTTTTTGTAATGATTTCGCGCGTCAATACCTTATACGGACATCAAAATATTTTGCTTGCGTGTACCATGAGCACAAAAATAAACAAACTAAAAGCATTGGGAATAAAATAATTATAACTAAATTAATTCTAAGATTTTTAGTTTTTAGCACTTCTTATAAATTAAATGTACATTAAGTATTTCAAATACGTACTAACTAACTACTTGAGTGCTTCACCTTTGTCTGAAAAGTTTCCTTGGCGTTTGAATTTCGCCCTGAATTTGATAAGTTTTCTGAAAACGAATGGAACCCATTCACTATGTGCAGTGTCAGAAAAAAATCGATTACTTGAAAATAAAATGAAACAAAACTGTTAATAACAAAAGATATATGTAATGAAGGTACTTACAGTTCATCCTGAGGCAAATTGAGGGTTATACTTCCGAGAACTGCATCACCATACTTCAAGTAGCCGAAGATGCCCATTATACCATACAAGAGCGCCACAAAAATCATGGTCACGTTCAGAACACTAGGACACCCCAGGAAGTGCTGAGGTTTTGCCATCTCGTTCTCGACTGGCATCACTACGTTGATGCCTTCCATAGCAAATATTGCTGTACTGAAACAGGAAAGAACTTTCATCAATAATAGTAAAATATGACCATTTTACACACGGTTGCCTGATCCAGTACTTTAGTAATACATTCAATCATACTATTGAGTAATTAAACATAGACCCAGAACATCGTGTTCATCATTTAATTTAGTATGTTTTAGAAAATTCAAATTTAATCCATGACCTTTTAGCTGTTACTTGCTTAGGGTTATTAACCGCTTCTTAGCTGTTACTTGCTTAGGGTTACTAACCGCTAGATTAATAAGCTTGTTACATTAATTAATTATGCAGAGTAATAAAATGTATAATTTGATGTAAACAGTATGATGATATAACATCACGATGTACTTTATGACAATAATTCTATTGTCTTTCTGCTACAATGAACTCCGAAATTTCCCATTTAATTCTTGAACGGATTTCAAATTACATCTCACAAAATGTGTGCGCTTAATGCATTACCGCTTGCTTCTTCGTATTTATTTCCAAAACAGATCCAGTCACAACACTTTATCTATAATTTTTGCGTGACATAGGTTTTCTAAGAAACCGTGGCCGCATATTAGTCTGGTCGAGGCAGCCTTTATGTGCCAAATCTATACGTCTAAACGACAGTGAAGATACATTCACTTCATTTAATTCTGATATGTCTATCCACATACAAAGTAATGAGTACAAATAAACATTTCTATTTACCATTATGTTCAGTTAGCTACGTTAAAGAAAATAAATGTTAGACTTATTTGTTAATTATTTCTGTTATTTTGCCTCACCTTCAGTGGACATATACAATTTCGTTTGAGGCAGTAACCGGAGTGAATAAGCAATCTGGTTCTAGTTTTAGAGATTAAGGTGTGAAGTTTTATATTATTTTCAGAGTAACAAAATTATTGTTAACCTAATGAAGTAAAATAGAATTAATATGAAATAGAAATTTAAAATGTGAAAATGACAGAAGTCCTAAATTTTCATGAAACAATTTAAGATTTCATAGGTCATGCAGAGTTAGTGGTTAGACCCCTCCTTGTGCCCCGCGCGGCATTTGTCTGCACGAGATATTAGATTCAAATACTAACTGATTCGTATCCCATCCTGTACATTATGAATATTAGTATATCGCGATCATAGAAAACACAGTAATCAAATAAATATATACTAACTAAACGTTATTATAAATTTTAAAGATCACTTTGAATTGTAAATAATCTTAGTTTCAACAATAACTTCGTAATGGCTTTTTCTAGTAAGTACGAGTATAGTTTAAATCGAAAATATTTATGAATTTCGAAATGCAAACATCATTATCACATTAAGTTATTTCTTAAGAATAATAAAGGAACCATCTCTGATGCAAAAAATATATACTAAAGTGCTATTTTTGGGTCCTAAAAGTTAAGTAGCGAGGTGAAACTACATAAATGATTATTTTTGTAATTCCACGAGATATATTATTACACTCGAGTGCTAATTTTGCACTTGTGATCACCATTGATGCTGGTAGTAACTTACCATTAGTTAACCTATCTGTTCCCTTACTCTTTCAACCCGACTGTGTCAGAAGGAAGGTAATGTTTTTTGAGCGTATGTACGTATGTCCATTACTTTCGCACGCCCGAAAGGCCCAAACGGTTGGACGGCTTTTGAGATTTGAGGTGTCGTTGAATTCATCAGAATTGTGGTAGTGACACAGAGTATTTAAATTTTCAAAATGGTACTGACAAAAAAAAAAAGGGGTTGGGTATGTTTTATTTTTGCCTTAGCAATATGGGTATCAACAGAAAGACTGAAAAGTCATTGTTAAAAATATATGTGTATAAATTTAGAAAAGTCGGAAAAAAAAAAATATTATAAAAAGTCTGCTACGTTCATTTAATGGTTAGCGTGTAAGACTGGCGGTCAAGATGTCTCGGGTTCGATTCTCGAGTCGGACCAAAAGAGTATTATCATTTTTTCTGATTATAGAAATGCTTAAAGACAGCCCGGCGGAGTTTGGAAGTTTGAGTCTCGGTTCCCGAGCCTCGGAGAGCACACAGGGCCCGTCGTGTCGGATAGTCATTCTATGAGATTGTGAAAAAGAGGGAACAAAGAGTACACCTGTGTTTGTGCACACGCTTGTACCCTATAATATCTCTTGTGTCGTTGGCTGGTCTCTGTTGAAACTGACCGCCGTAGCCGAAATCGGCTAGGAGTACATTATCATTATAAAAAGAAATTGGACTGCTTAAAAGTAATGAACTGAAAGGAGTAAAACAAGTATCTCAATATATAAAAAAATTCAATTGACTAACGCATTGTTTTGTAAGCTTAGACATTGTGATACCTATTTTTCTGTTTTCAGTTCATTAGTTTTTAAGCAGTCATATTTTTTGTTTTCATAATAACAATTTTATTTTAAGAAAATGTACAATAGATACACGCTTTAAATTCGAATTTTTCGTAAGTATTATGTTATATTATTGTTACATTGTTTAACTTCAAAGTGTTCATTAAAAACAGAATGTCAACGAAATTTATTTCAAGGTTTTAATGTAAGCGTTAACTTTTGGTTAGGGTTGAATCATTGTACGTTTAAGACTGAAAGCATGTCAAATGTGACCTAAAAGCAATTTGGTATCAAAATTCAAACCTTGCTTAAAAGGTTCATTTCGTTTCTACAAACGCAGAATACCTTTGCACATTTAAATGTCTTAAAGAATTAAATGTAATTGTAACAAGTGTTAAGTGTTTAGATCTTTAATATTGTGACGCAAAGGACAAATAAATCCAGATACATTGAATAGACAATGATCTTCGTAAAACATACTGTGTATATCAAATTTTTTTACTTACGTAATCTCCAAGTCGTATTGGTATTATATACTTAGTTTAAAAAACATAAGTAATTAAAAGTTTCAAAATCGCTGGAGAGCAGGTTTTCGCTACTTCGGACATCTAAGTACTCTTGACTTGGTTCGTATTTGTTTAACTTTCTATCTTTAAGTTTCAGTCTATTTTGTTTAAGTTAATATGTCCTACGTAATCTTACTTATATTTTTACTATGAATTTACAACAGCCACATAGAGATAATTACGATCATAGGTAATATAGTTCTGACTCTGCTATTTTAATCAGAATTAAGCTTTCGTTTGTTCCATTGAGCTGTCTATGTATTGTCTATAAATCTATTAAAATAAACTCAAAAGCAATAACTGAGGATCACGTTAATGAATTCGGGTTACTTTAACTTAATTAAAAGTCCTAGGTACCAAAATTACTTGCTTTATTAAATAAAATTGTAGAATTTCGCTGTCGATAGTGTTTCTTTATGTATTTTCAATCCTTAATTATTTATTTTTACTTTTACTTTTTCATTAGTAAAAGCCATCTTTCATTTGTGTCTAGGTATTATATTTATTCTTTTTAAATTGTAAAATATTGTGAGGCTCGAAAATATTGTTCTTCTATCACATAAGAAATACGTGAGGTTTGGTTTATTAGAGGATTGGGTGTAACAAAAAATCAAACAATAGTGTGATAAAGTATGTTGTGTATTTTGTACCATGAGACTACGTAGTTAAGATCGTTTGTAGAGGTCAGTTCGCTTCTTTTTTAAAACTAGTCAAAATTTATTAAGCTATTGCATAGCTTTTATCGCAAGCTTCGAGCGTGACGATCGAATCAAGAAATGCCGTAACAAAAATAAACCTAACATCCCGCACTCCAACTGGCACAGTGGTGCTGTGTTGAAAGCCGTGCATCGTCTAACGTCGTTTCAGTTCGGCAGATTTCGGCACGGTGTTTGTGCGCGTGCGACTAGACGTATGCGTGCAGATTGTATGAAGCTCGCACGGATCGAGACGAGCTGCTTCGAAATATTATAATTGCATAAGTTGATAAAAAATTCTATGTAATAGCTCTACCGCAGCAGACCCCGAGTGCCACATAAACTTTTTTCGGGTGAAGTTTCTAGCTTTTACATAACTCTAATTTAAATGCAATGTAGCCACTCTACTAGTTAGAAACAACCACCAGTAATTTTTTCTATGACAGTTCCAATTTTGATTTTGAGTTTTATACAATCTATTGCCAGCAGTTAGTTAATGTTAGTGACATGCAATTATAAAACAATACTAAATCTAATAGTAACAATTATGCTGGCTATCTGTTTGTGTAATGATATTTAAGCTAAACAAGATTATTCTTTTAAATCCTTAATTGTAACATGTTACGTAGGCCGTTGTTTGTGTGAAATTCTGCGACTGAATAATAGCCAAACTAATTAAATATTAAAAGCGCTTTGATTTCCAATGCGATAAATTACTCGAAGGTAATTTATTAGTTTCTTTGTGCATTTAAGAGATCGTATTTGTGCACAACACTATTTTTTGTAAAATAACATATGACCAACCGCCAACGACCAATCACCACTGGCATTTGTAATAATATTAATAAACAACATGTACCACCATATTTTTATTTTTAACACATTTCATTTAAATACTGTTTTTGACAAAATTAACTATCACGTTTGCTTTCAACCTGAATTCAAACATGCTACGCGGACAGAGACTTCTTTATCACATCGTTACAAGACGGACCAAATGCATTTGGTTAAAATTGATCTGTATGGTGACGGATTAAGAATACAGGGTATCACTACCCTTGTTCGTCACATGAGTGTCGTAAAAGGCAATTAAAGAAGCGAACTACTCAGGACAACATTACTGCAAAAAGAAGGAAACCTTCAAAACTCCGTTTTTTATCCTGTCGTAACCCCCTTACGTCGTTACCTCACCGGGCTTGCGGTGGGGTGGTGTGTTGGATTTGGACCGACTAAAACTACACGGTGTGGCACTCTGCCCTTGAGATAGGAGAGATCCGAACAGCTGCTATTACAACATCTAGAACCTTCTTCGCGCCTACCTGTTAGTGCGTGCACCATTTGCGGGTTAAATCTCTATTTAGGGGACTGGACACTGTAGCGGAGAGAGGGGAAAACCTATCCCGTCCATCCACGTCCACATTTAGGGCGAAACCTTAAACATATCCTATACCAACCCGTCTGGCTAGCGTGGTATACTGGGCCAAAACCTTTCTAAGGAGAAGCTAATGTCCAGCAGTAGACTGTTAAAAGATGTTGAGGGACGAAATCTCGTCCTCTAAATTTTCTATTTGAAAAATACTACAAATACACAAGAAAAGTTACCTTGAAGTAGGCGTAAAATAAATTAGCTGTAATCCTTTAAAGTATTACTGGGTGGGTATGTTGTGTAGGTGTTCATATTTCTCAAAATTCCCTTTTATTTAAGTTTGTACTCATGATGGAGGAGGAGCTTCCTCAGAGATTGGTAGAGTACTTCAGAAGCTGTATTAGTCTTCACACTACATGTCATTCGAGCTCACGACGTAAAATTTCATGTAACAGTGATATTGTATATTTAAAATTACTAAATCCGTAACAGAGTTCAAAAGTAAATTATCACATTCAAAATAGCTAAAATACAACAAAACATTGCATACTTAGACTGCATCAGATACAATTGGAGAGATGTTGCAATTTAATAAAAGCGGTATCTCGAAAACAATTGCTTCGTAAGGTTCATTTGTTCATTGCAATCGATAGTCTACTGGGTTCTAAGATAGTTTGTGTTAAACAAACAGTCGTGTATTGTTCATTGTTCTGATTATAACTGAATTAGATTAGGAGTCATTCGAAGAACCCTAATGCTATAATTTAAAGTGCAATTCAGGTAAAGTAATAATAATATACAAGAATAACGAATACTGAAAATCACAGAAGAAAGCTATAGATTGTGCAACAAAGTTCCACAAGGTCTTGTGTTGTAAAAAAACACAACAACCATAAATAAATAAAAGAAAATAACACAAAATTTTACAGAATATCTGATTTTAGCTCTCAGGTTATTGAAGAAAAAGAAGTCTATGTTCATACACTAATGGAAAAAATTAAGGGACCAAAAAAATTGCCAAATTTTTGGGTAGTTTTCAACAGGCCGTAACTTCGAGAGAAATGGTCCTACAGGAAATCAAAAATAAGGAAATTGTAGCTCCAAGTGTCTAGTTTTTGGATTTGAGCTTAAAAATTTTATAGCCTTCGCAGTTTTTGAGTAATGGTAGAAAAACTAGCATCAAAAAAATTTTCAAAATTTTTTTAGTTTTTTTTTTGGTCTACGGACGTGGAAAAATTTTTTTAGCTTAACCACTATAAAGATTAGATATTCTGTTTATTTAGCTTTCATTTTCTTTTTTATACATCCTGATATGCCCACTTCTCGCCGAGATATTGGTTTTCAAATGGAAAAGTATCCTTTTGTGTTTCATTATCTATCTATCTATCTATCGATAAATGTCGTCTAGCCATGATTGGAAATCAAAAAAGGAAGAAATTGCCAAGTTTCACCAAAAAAATTGAACAAATTTCTTTTAGCGCAAAGGGATTTGTTTTGGAAAAAACTGTTGAGTTAAGAGATCTGCTAAGGATTCACGAAAAGTAAAAAAAAAACAATCACCGAAAAGCGTATGAAAAAGATCGAAATTCGATTGGGGTTTTAACTTTTTTTTTTAATTTAATTAAAAGGAGATCAAAAGAGTCAAGGAATGCAGCGACAGAAGCGCGATAAAAATGATTGGGCGATGGTTTTTTGAATTTACTTAACTTGTTGAGAAAATTTCTTTTTTTTTTATTTTTTTTTATTTAAGCACTTTCTGAAATAAAAATGTGGGAAAAGCTCGGCAAAATAATTTTTTTTTCTCATTTTTAAAAATTATGAGCTTTTCAGAGCAAAAAACGTGATCCTTTAATTTTTCCAAAAATTCGATTGAGTGAAACAAAAAAAACGGCTAGCTGGATTAATATGGTTTTTTGTAGGGTTTCTGTGGATATACATTAGTAGTTTCCCCAATATTTTCGATCCAGCGCTTGATTTTCCAAAAAACCACCAAAAGCCCTTTTTTGTTGCATTTTCAAATTCATGTGACAAAAAGAAAATTTTTTTTTCGGAAAAGCAATGGCCAGTCGTTAAGGAAAATTTATTCAAGTTCTTGAAACCCACCTTTAAATTTCTGTGCAATCATAGGTTGCTGAGATATCGATAATCAAAGACAAAAAATCCTTTTCCATTTGAAAACCGATATCTCCGCGAGAAGTAGGCGTGTCAGGGTGTACAAAAAAATGAATTAAAGCTAAATGAACAAGGTATCCGACCCTTATGGTGGTTAAGCTAACAAAATTTTTTCCACGTCCGTAGACAAAAAAAAACTAAAAAAATTTTGAAAATTTTTTTATGCTGGTTTTTCTATGATTACTCAAAAACCGCGGTGGCTATAAAATTTTGAAGTTCGATCCCAGAAACAACACACTTGAAGCTACAATTTTCTTGTTTTTGATTTTCTGTACGACCATTTCTCGGAAGTTACGGCCTGTTGAAAACTGCCCAAAAATTTGGATTTTTTTTTGATCCCTTAATTTTTTCCATTAGTGTATACATACGTCTACTTAAAACAAAAAGAGCCCAGGCCCAGAAAATCCGACCAACGAGAGTTCAAAACTATTTTTACGTCGTACGCCGGCACTTTCACAATTTGACGTGCCTCTTAACATAGTATTAGACTTCGAAACTATACCAAAACAATAGTATACATTCGATATCGTACTTCTGTTAACAATTAATATTTCTAATGGAATCCATTAGATAACAGGTAGGTAGGTAGGATAACATTAGGTAACAGAATGGAGGACGCCTTCCTCAACCATCTCAAATTTGCGGACGACATAGTTATTTTAGCAGAAATGACTAATAATTTTAAGAACTTGTTAGGAATGAATACTAAAAAGACAAAAAATATGACAAATGGATAGCGGGTAGGGTAGAAAAACAGCAACATTAAATATGTCGTTCGGTATAATCGTTTCATATGATAAAAATTTAAATAATAATTAAAGAAAAAATACTTTTGGTTGTAAAATGATGATAATAAAGATTTCAGAAACAAATATTTGAGATATATTTAAATTTTATGCAGATGCCCTATATAATATCTCATCAGGACATGTTTAATATTATTGCTGCTAATTATGCATAATATATAAATGTATTTCTTTTCAATTTCCTTTGTATTTAAACTTACTTTGTTACCTTCCTGCTGAATGTTGTCCATGCCAAAACTTAAATATTGCTTAAATGAAATATACGTTTGCATTTCCTTATTCTTTTTTTTTTGCCTTTTGTATGTAATTTGCGCAATGTTTTATTTTTTTATTAACTGAGACTCTGATATACTGTTTTTAAGTCGACTCGATTTCCTGGTATGTAATATCGTTCTATTTTAGCTCCTATTCTTGTAGTTTAATTATCAATTTAAGTTTGTTTTTGTATCGTCATGTTTGGTAAACTACTAGACACACTTTGATAATATATTCGAATCAGATTGTATCCTAACGCGACAATTGTGATATTCTCTTGATAACTCCTATTACTGTATATTTGAAAATTTATGATGAATTGTAAAAATAAATATATTTATAAGGCTGTCACCGGTACGTTTGGCAAATTGAGATGTTTTCAAATGCGCCTCACGAGCTTGTCAAAGCGAACTGAAAGAACTTTTTACATTACGACTTCGGTGGATGAAGATTGTATTGATGACTCGTGAAAAAAACATTTTAAAATTACCAAAATTCATATATTGTATTTCTAGGGTAAGAATGTACTACTTTAACACTTTTAGCCGTGGCGAACTGTTTTTGTTCTTCGTTGAGTATTTGCTTTCACTAAATATTTTATATTCTATTCTGATTATATATATAACTCTTGAACATCCGTTTTATATTATAAGCAACGTATTTATACTGTTTGTGATTTCAAGTAATAACTTCTAGTATATTTTAAATAAGTACGGAGCAATCTTAAACTGTAGTTTATCGAACTATAGTGCCCGCTTACAATCACATTTAATATCGCTTTTTGTAATCTTGGGTAACCGAGACCTCATGCACAGCAGTGGCATACGCTACCACTGCACCACTGAGGTAGTCAGTTCCTTAATCAATTCCTCTATTGATCGTGATATAAATAAAATCTGACTTACCTCAAAAATAACGGCCACTTTCCTACGTTGGTAACCAGTTGAACATTATCAAGGGATGGCATGTCAGTAAACATATAATAACATGTTACACCGAAAGTCACCATCAGACATAAATTGGCTAAGAATGAGAATGGCACAAGGAACTTCAAGTGACGTATTTGCGTGATGAGAATCAGAGGCAGCAAGAGAATGCCGCAGTACACTTCAACAGTGTATTTGTGGTTAGGTGCAAACGTGTCCAACAACTGTAAAGAAAAAACAGTACTTATTGACAATTTTATTTTTAACCTACTAAAGTGACTCTACAGTGCCTGATGGAAAGCATGAAGAGAATCCAAGAGTGGTGGTCGCCATACTCATTGTAAATGCAGACAATTCAGTATGGCGACCCACACTATGGCGGCCTAGTGAGATGTTTTTTCACGCTCGGCTTAAAGGAACCGGGGACACAGTGGAAGGAAAATACGTGCGCTGATAGTAAGTTCCAGGTTTTAGTTGATTTGCACAGGAAGGAAGAACCAAACAAATAACACGTTGTTACTATTACTATGATAAATTGTAATGAATTTCAACATCTTCCTTCTGATATTTTATTAAAACGTTGCCGAACTGATTCAAAAACTTCGATTTAGATGATATAATAAAAACAGAAAAATTTTAATTCATGATTTTTCCTTCCAGGATTTGCGTTAAAGGGATTTTAAAAAAATACAAATATAAAATGAAATAATTGTAAAAAAAACAAGCATAAATTCGTTTTGATTGTTCTAGAAATATAACATAAAGGAATTCTATATATTTGTAATAACTTTGTTCTGTATGTTAAATTGTAGGTAAAGTCATAACAAAGTTTTTAATATGTCAGTAACATTCTAGAAAAAAAAATATAATTTCATAAAGACTGATTATGTCAACAAACAACATCGAAAACTGAATTCTAAACAAATATTGTATATTCATACATGTAAATACTTTATTTTCTGTTATAGAACTTTTATTATTTAGGTATTCAGATTTGTCACAGACTAAAATAAATCAAAGTTTAACATACTTTTCTGTTAGAGCTCATTATTCAACAATTTTCAGTAACATTTTTTATCAGTCGAAGAAAAAGTGTCACGGACTTCCTTGAGCATTTATCGTGGCGATTTTAATAAACTATATGAACGGATGCAAAAAAACACTCAAAGATACATCAACCAAATCTTGCGGATTTAAGAGTAGAAAGTTAAAGAATTGCCACATGTAGACTTGATTTTTTTGTGACTAAACTGGAAATATACCTTCCTAAACAAAAAAAGACGGAGTTCTGAGGTAACAAACACAAAAACAAACAAAATAAATGAAGAACCTCCTCTCCTCAAGAACGTCCGATAAAAACGTACAGAGGAGTCGTTAACTACGCAATAGTGTCTAATTGTTGTGTTTTAAATACTCTATAGCTGTTAACCTTTGCAAGTATTTAATTAAGTTATTTACAATTTTTTGATAATTACAATTATGTAAGTGCTGTCATTGAAGTGAAAAAAAGCAACCAAAACAAAATATCTAACACAATTGTGACACACAAGCAGATATAAAATAAAAACTCAATTCATATTGCTGCAATATTTCTGTGAGTAATATGTCTGGATCGCACATAGTGATTGACAGATGAATGACAGATTGATGATATTCATCTAAAACCGGGTGAGATGAACGAAAACAATTTCACTATCTGCAATGCCATAGAGTGAGGTTCTCAAGTGCCTAAATATTGGTGTGACTCACATACTAATTTAAAACTTACTGCATTGGAGCATGTTTTAAATTTAAAAATACTTCTTCTCCAAAATCTTTAGAATGATTTGAAAAAAGATAACATTCTTTGATCCACTGAAAATATTTTCTTGAATTATTATAGCTAAAAACAGTCATCTTTCAAATGCAAGAACCAGCAGCTATCTACCAGCTAAGATGCAAGAACCAGAGATAGATACGTAAAATTAAAGTTTTTTTCTCTCTGTGATAATAAACACAAAGTTATTCATGTATCATTTTTACTTATATTGCATTTAACTGGATAATTATAAGAACAGTTATGGCATACCCCTTAGTATTAAAAACTAAACTTACACAAATCTAGATAACAACAGCCGTAATTTCGATTTCTACCTAAGACGAATGATTGTATGAAGATCAAAAGTTGAGATGTGGAACTTTTGAAATATTTCTAATTAAAGTTAAGAAAGAAATAATGATAGATGACATACACTTCTAGAACACACGAAAAAGAGAGATCGAAAGAAATGTGCATAAACCATAAACTAAAAATAATTTCCTTCTATTATGCTGACATAACATACACAAATACAATTGTGTAGGTGACTGTATCGTAAATAAATACCAATGTCCACTTCATTAAAACTAATATCGCGAAACATCTCGGAAAATACTATTAACATAGCTTTCTATTATAATTATGAATTTCAAACAAATATATAGTGAAATATGTTGTTCAATTGAGTACTCTAAAACAGTTGAGAAGTCTAAAACAGTCATAATTTTGTATTTAGTACATTTTTCAAACAAAATTGTCGTTTTGACAGATGATAAAAAGTAACTAGTTTGACTAAGGTTCAATCTAGCCTATTTATATCCAATAACCTCTCGTTAAGATTAATCTATCTATATCTCTACATAATCAAGGCTGAGACAACAGTCGACCCCTTAAAAATAGAATAGGTTGGACAGACAACGATTTCGTGAAATTATTGGCCCTATTGATTACAACTTGGTACATATTCAATCTTAATTGTACCCCACTCTGTCTACTCTTTTATTAAATTATACTTAATATCTAAATGCTCGGTCCTTTTTTGATATGCAGGATTGTTTATTAATTTTATTGTACTCTGATTTTCAACATATAGAAGCACACAAGCATAAATTTCGCGCAAGTCATATAAAATTTATTCTTTTGGCAGACTCACATCCTGTTCGAATTCTGCATTAATTTTTGAAAGAGCAATTGCCTTTTGTTTCTGGCTAGACCAAGTAATTGGTCTATTCCATAGACATAAATAACCAATAGCTGACCTTCGAATGTCTATGCCATTAGCAAATTTAAATTTGAAAAGCTAATGACACTACTGCACTTTGCATACGATATGTAAAAGTTTTTTGTATTCATAAAATATCTTTTCACTCGTTTTACTTCACTTCCATGTTGTTGTTTAAGATTATTCAAATAACTACTTTTCAAATTCACAATAAAGCAAATATCAGGCGTGAAACATAACGTAAAAATAAATAATGAACTTATTATCTATCTATGTGGAAAATTGCCAATATTTCATCAATATTTTATGAAGTAATTAGATTCGCATCAGCTACAGTTTTAACGGGGTTGACATTACACGTGTAAAACTTTTGAATAATTTGTTCAATATGTATTTTCTGGTGAACATGTAGATTATTTTTGTGTAATTATTCATCTATTTGCCTACGAATAAAATAAGTTAAATGTAACACTTAAATTTTAATTTCAAGTAATCTTTTATTTCTTTAACTAGACTTTTACTGGTAGATGTGATGATGTTAATACATATTTCTTCAAACTCTCTCAGGAATTTAAATTTAGAAATAATAGATTTCTGATGGAATGAAACCCGTTTGTTGCAGAAAATACTTCTAGATAATGAATATCTTGTACTTGTGTGCGCATAGACGAGCCTTATACCTTGTGATGTGATTATATTCGTTACTTTCCATATTAAAAATTCACTTGGTTGTAATTGTTCTCTGATTTTCCTTTTTCACAGGAATTTCTCCATATATTGCTGTAGATTAATTATTTTTTTAAGGATTCGTCATTGCTTCACCATTTTTTTTTTGGTGTTTAAATTCACTTAAATGTTTCTGTAACGTCTGGTTATCGTGTTGACATATTCTAACTCCTTGATTTGACCTGATGTGAGTGAGTGTGAGTAAATACCTCATACCTTATGTTTGGCTAATAGGGTCACTATATCACCGGGCTACAATTATTCTCTATTGGGTTTGTGGAATGGATGTTGTTTTATATAAGCACCAGCTACACAAATAAAGTTCTTCACAAAAGCCCCTAACTGTATTATTAACATTAATATGCTTGATTGCTTTAAGTGGTTTTTTTTTATATATTTGGTTTAAGTTAGCAAGTCTTTCATGCCGCTTTTAAATGTCATTTTGAATATTTTGTACTACGCTACAGTTTGCAGATAATACAGCCTTAATATTCAACTTATAAAGACTATTTGTTTAGATTTGAGTACTCATTATTACTTCTTCAACTCAAAAAATACAAATACGTTAAAAAATGAAATGAAAGTTGAAAATACTTCCATGGAATTGTCGACTCATGCATCAATCTGGGCAAAAAGATATCTTTTGATATTTAAATTAACGGCCTGAAAATCGAAAGAAGGATAAAAGGGACCTTGAAGAAGTATTGGAACTTTAAGAAAATTTCCAATTTTTTGTAGAAATTATAGGGAAATGTTATGAATATCTGTCTCTTACTGTCATCTACATATTCTTGCCAAATGTGAAAGTTTACGCGAATGTTAAAAACAAAATGAACTTATGCCAACGGAGCATGGAAAGAAGCATGTTAAAAATTAGAAAATAAAAAAAAATCTACTATAACAAAAGCAATAACAGTAATAGATGCGCTAAATTATTCTATGAGATTGAAATGACGATGGTCGGGCCACGTGGCAAGAATGAGTGACGATAGATTGACTTCTCGGCTGATATCATGGCTAGGACCGCCAGAAAATAGAAAGAAAGGAAGACCTAGAGGTAGAAGGGCAGATAGTTTAGTCAAAAATGTTACTAGATGATTTTTTTCTTCATTTAATTAATACTTTTATTTACAAAAACGTATCACTTGATCAATAGGCGTGAAATACATATTTCATATTTTTGGAACGAAGTTCTTTATCGTGCGTTGCGAAGGAGGAGACGGAAAAAATTCAGACGAAAAGTTGTCACGACACTTTTTGCTATAGTGTTTTCTACACTACGCCGTGTGGCGTGCGCATCTTTCTTTGTTTCTCTCTCTCTCTCTCTCTCTCTCTCTCTCTCTCTCTCATAGAAAGCAAGCCTATTATTTTCGTTTCGTCTTTCTATTTTGCTTTGAACAGTGTAGTGACACGACGATTATTTTTGTTTTTTATAACTTAAAAGAAATAAAAAAAAAATTACCATTCCTTCACTAATTAATCTAAAGGAACTTCGTTCCAACCAGGTATCCCTTGACACCTTTTAACTTTTTTTATGTAGTTAGAAATATTTAAGTATGTTTATCAGCGGTCAGCATAGACTCTGCTTAGTTTGAAATCAGACGGCCGGGTGTGATATATGTTTGATCGATAAGTATGTAAATATATGTGTCATATTTATTGTATTAAATTTCATTGTTAAGATTCTCTTTGAACTGAATTCTATAAATAAATATGAAATGAAGTCTTTTCTTTGAATTTAACCTCTTTGAGACTAGCTTGAGTGTTCGTACGTAGATAGAGGAGTACCCGTTCGGCGCGTTTGGTACAACTTCATCTCACTGAAAACTCTACTGCCAGTGACAGCCCGTGAGGCAAAACGGGCTGCCGATAGCCATATAGTCTGATCAATTAACATTTTACACGCATGGAGTTGCACGGCTTTATTGCTTATTAAGATTTGTGTAAACAAATTATTAATATATTGCCTAGAATATATCGAGCTGCAATTAACCTCAAAAAAAATGTGCTACCGGCTTTGATGAGTTTACTTGATAGTGAAAAAAAAACTGTATTATTAATTTTGTGGAGGGATGGGTGTCATGTCCCTCCGACACAAAGGGAAAATTCTTCGACCAGATGAAGTGATCTTGCCTGGCGGGCCGCGATCCAACAGTTGATATTGGGATGTTGTATATATGCTAATCACCAAGAGAATCTCTATTTCACGATACAGGATCAGTAGTTCCTCAGTAGCTCAATATACTCCGTAGTTCGATGTATCTTCGCTAGATGGCGCTGTAGTATAATTTTTCTGTTTGCGCTGTATGTGGAAGTCGCCACAATTTGATATCCATAAATCTCTGAATATTATCAAATGAAAAATAAAAAAAAACTGAGTTCTGAGAAATTTATACAAAAAAATGCGGAAATACTATACTAGATCGTGTGATTTATTATTTAATAAATTTGTGTGCAGAAACAATGCTCATTATTGACGTAATTTGCTCAAGGTCGGTATTCTAAGCTGTCAAGGCACTGTTGAATGTACGGTTTATTATTATGTCAATATCAGTTATTTGCTGGCTGAGTATTCTTATTAGGCATTCAAGTCTATCAGCTTCTTGAAATGAACATGATCTCTGTTAGATAGTATTAGAAAATCAACATAGCATATTGATGCAACTATACTTTTAGATACGATTAAAATCGTACCTTTAAATAATCAGAACATTACCGAAGCTAAGAGATTAGATAATATTTTAACTACATTTGTATAAATACGTAATTTGTTTGTAAATTTGTCTAATTTTTCATAAAATTTGTCATAAAATTTGAATACGTCTAAAATTGAATTCACATCAGAAGATTTTAGGGCCTCAAATTTTGAATATTTGTGTACGTATTATTGATAAATTCTGTGGCATAACATATGACTAATCAATGTGTTACAATTATTACTTTACGCATTTACGATGTGTGAATGGTTAGCCGCTTGTTTTCGCAGGATTTTATAGTCATTGCTCTGTTCTTAAAAGCAATAGTTTAAATAAGTAAATAAGGCTAGAAGATCCAGAGACTATCCCAAATAAACTTTCAAATTTTACATATTTTTGTACCAAATAAATTGTCACAGTTAATCTATACGAGTGATAAATTTTTAAAATAATTTGATACAAAATGACTTTAGAAATGCTTGGTATTGTTATTGAATAGACTACTAAGTCTGTTTATTGAACCGACCGAACTTATCCGTATCTTTGAGATATCGAAAAAACATTTACGCTTAATAAACACATGAAGTGACACTAGATCCAACATCATATGTAATATGACATTATATGTATTACTCTTAAAAATTCTAAAAGAACACGGAACATGAAACCGCTTCCTTTTTAACTACTGAGCCCGGAGGCCCATTGATGAAGGGGTGACAGTTATCGTATTAACTGTATAAGCCTTACACTGTCACGATGACTGTCATGCCTTTTACGTCCCCAAGCCGGGTGTAAAAAAGCATCTCACGAGGCCGCAATAGTGTGGGTCACTATACTGCATTGTCTGCATTTACAATGAGTATGGTGACCACAACTCTTGGATTCTGTTCATGTTTTCTATCAGGCAGAGTAAAATCACTTTGACAACCTCTTAATATGGAAAAAAAACTCACAATGTTTGATACAAATAGAAGTATCACATAGTTAATATAATATTAAAAAACAGTTAAGTTAAGGAGTTAGAAGAAAAGACCTATTGTCAGTAAAAGTTGAATGACGACAAACTTATCGGCTCATTTACAATGAGACATATTATGAATAGAAATATTAATCTATTTATTCTCTTCTTTTTAATTTGAACCATTCGTGTAGTGACATATTAAGAATACAGCGATAATACCACCCTATCCATCTCGTGAGTATCGTAAGCTTTAATTGAGAGTAAATTACGCAGGACAAGAGCACTGTATAAAGAAGAAAATAGGAAAATCTGAAATAAACCCTGTACCCACCTATCTGGCCACCTTGGTATAGTAGGCCGAAATCTTCTCTCCATTTAGTTCGTACCAACCCGTCTGGCAGGTGTGGTATAGTATATCGAAACCCCCCTTTTTAAGAAGAAGTCTATGTCCAGCAGTGGACTGCTAAAGGCTGTTGATGATGATGAGTATCTCTTATATTAAAGTCTGATACTCACGTCTTTAAGTGATGATGCGATAAATATAACATACACACTCGTTCCACCCAGACACACACCAGCCATAGCAGCATCAACAAAGTGTCTGTAATATAAATTCATCTGGTAATATTATATTAAGATCGTGCCAGTAAAATAAGCCACAAAATATTATTAAACTTCGAAGTTAATAAATTTATATAAAAAAATAATAAACAAAATAAATATTTCGGACATTTGACGCACAACTTCATTTAGTTTCAAACTAAGCAGTGCTGGTACTATGATACCTAGACTGACTGATAGAATACTTATACTCGTACACTTTTTTTTTGTAATTACCTACATATTATACATAGAAAACACCCAAACTTCGAAACAAATATTTGTAGATCAAACAAACATGTAGGCCGACCCAGGAATCGAACCCAAGATCTCAAGCACAGCGGTTGCATTCACTACTGCTGCACCACCGAGGCAGTTATATACTTTAAAGTTAATAAAAAAATCGGTACAAAGAAATTTTATCTTTTTATCCACTAAACAATGATATGCTATCATGTGTACTGTTAATAATTAAATGTGATATTGAACCCGGGCTTCTTATCTTCCGGTTCGTTACCAGCTCTCTTACTAAACAAGTGTACTATTTACAGTTATCAGTAAGTGTTAGTATCTAGTGTTCAAAATAAAATTTAAGAGAATCAAAAGTAAACATCATCTTAAATTATAATGCTTAACTTTAAAATGTGTCACTGCGTGTGGTGACGGATTAAGAATACTTAAATTAAAACTCCGTAGGACAATTAGAGTTCTGCAAAAAGTAGAACAAAAATGTTTTTCTTCTTAATGATAACTGCCGTACTAGGAATATTCTTGTCGCAGATAATTTTGCAAACATATAAAAAACAGACACAAAAAATAGATCAGACTCAGGGCAATAGTTTGTGGATCAGGCAAAGTATTGTTCCATGTAGATTTTGTATCCACAATATGAAGGTAGAAAACGGTGAGGTGACCACTTACTACTATACCTTCCGTGAAGTCAAACAAACCCTATAAAAACGCGCCGGCCAGTATACTAAAGTAAGCCAAAACTTTAAAAGCGCAGTTAACAGCAGTGGACTGTTTACAGGCTATTGACAAGACTAAAACATAATGTAACACTTTCTTACAGAGAATGTTATCATGTTGTAATTATTTGCAGTTACGTAACTACAAATACAACAAGATATTGCACAAACGGCTAACAGAATACATGACCAGCTTAACTTGTATTTTGTATTACTTATTGCCGTCAGTATGTTATTTACATGTGAAATGTAATTAACTACTTTTTCTCATATATTTATAATATTAAAAACTTTGATGGTATCTCGTAAGTTTTTATCACTGACAGTACTTAAGAAACTTCTAAATCTGTTAATGACTATCAAAGTTGGCCTAGTGGTTTAAGCGGTCGCCACGCCGCTTTCCACTTCGCAGAGTGTTGTGGGTTCAAATCCCACATGGGACAATACTTTCTGTGATCCACAAATTGTTGTTCTGAGTCTGGGTGTTATTTGTGTCCGTTTCGTGTATATTTGTAAAGTCCTCCGCGACACAGAATTTATTCCTAATGTGGGCGTTGTCTTTTTTTTTACAAAAAAAACACAGTAATATTTTCGTAGACTCTTAAAAGGTAGCATTGTTTCAGTTCTCGTTGTCAATTTATTTTTGCTCGTAGTTTGTACACGTTACCCTTTATAAACCTAATAGAGATTCAGCTCCGTGACTAGAAAACTACACTCAAATATTCTTTTGCCATGTTTGCTTTATTGAAGGTTCGTGTCGTTTTCCAATAGAATACACTGTTTATTTTAATTTCGTTAATATTTTTCCACTGTCGTGTTGATCAATTTCTGAATTGTCTTGAAGGTACAGGATGCGTTTGTCTACAGTACTGTTAAATGTGTTTTACAGTCTTTTTATCTTTACGTTATGCCAAGTACAACTTTTACTTTATAAAATGTTTCAGAACAGAGCGTTTTAAGTTTGTTAAAGAATTCATTTCTCCAAAATAGGTTTTTTTCTCGTATCATAGTACCTTTCTTTAACAAGCGTCGCTGAAACGAAATTTGTTTAGAATCATTGTAATTTGAAACTCGATGAAATCTAAATGCGTTACGATAAAAAAATAAACATGAAAGCATATAATATTAAGGAGGCGAAAGAATAAAATAAAATACATTACACAATATGTTACATTCTCCGTCTCCTCTTCGTACGATGCGTCGCGGCGTCCCCACTCTTGTCTACTAAGCATTGTCCATATGTATGTATATGTGTAGTGAGATAGTAGATAAATTAATATTGTACTAATCTTGCTCCCGGTCCCAGCGTTCTACATACTGCGTGTATATGTTATGTAAAACTACTTTTCAGAAGTTTCTCTGCCGTGCGTAATTGCACACACATATTGCTTTATCACTTCGTTGTGATATCTTTTTTGTTTAAGCGCACCAAAAGTATTTGGAGTATAGTTTAATGTGATATGAAAAAGATGGTTACTTTTCTAACAATGATAAGATTTATAAGAGTAATACTTTTTATGAAACGTCTAAGAGACTGTCCTATTGAATTTGTCAAAACTTTTTTTTTTACTAATTCTCGTAAAAAATATTCCAATAATCTCAGATACGAATGTTACACTTAAAGTGATTTAGACAGAGTCTTCGACATGTAGTTAAGAGAAAAAATCTTTTTAGCATTCTTAATAACGTGGTCAGTCAGTCAGCCGTGTGGGTGTAAAACATTTAACCACTTATTATATTTTTGTAAGAAGTATTACACGCATATATTTAAATAAATTACTTCTTCTGTCTTTGTACTGGTATTGGTAATGTCTTCGAAAACAACTTTTATCACACATGAGAGCTTTTCATGACATCATTAAGACATTTAATATGTAGTGGCATAATGCGCTGTGCTCACATAATGATAGTTGCGACATGAATGTTGCGATGTAAATATTTTGTGTGACCGCAACGTGTTTTTACGCTCACTGTCACGTTATTTATATTAAATATAAACACACACATAAAGCACTCGTATTTAATAATCTAATTTCATTTTATTTTGAGAATAGTACAGGATATTTAAGAACTTTTCAAATCAAAACAAGAAAATTTCTCGAGATTTAAAGTTTTACTTATAAACTTTGTTCTTAAGTGAGTTGAATCCTTAACAGGTTGGACTTTTCACCAGTAATATTTGTTTTTCATCAATTTTTCATCATCATTCATCATCTAATTTTTAAAAACATTTTCATTAGTAGTTTCTTTTATCATTTATTTATGTGACATCGTGAACGATTTGTGCTAGCTTACACCATATGAAAATCTTACGAAATTCAGTTTTAATATATGTTATTTTGAGACTAATGCATTGTGACGATAATTTATTAAATACGAATACTTTAAAACTCTAAACGCTCAACCCGAGATTGGTCAGAGGCCTTTAGTTTTCAAATTCAGCTACTCACATTAGACATTTTTTAATTTTATCAATAATTTACTTACCAGTACATAACTATTGTTTTTAAAATATTAGTCAACAACCTAATTATTGTACTATTTTCTAAGTTTATAGTAAATTATGTTTTACTTTTTAGGCTCCTTCGTTATTGCTTTTCAAGGTGGATTAGTTAAATCTACCTTGAAAAGCAATAACAAGGTTTTGAAGGTTTTCAAATTTCGGTCATTAGATTTTGAGTAGGTATATTTAATTGTTATGATATTGTCGTACACAACGTCGTCTATTGACAAATATGAAACACTAAGAGGTTAACATTCATTTTAGTCTTTCATACAAAAATTTGTTTTGACGTTGAATAAATCGATTCGAATATTTTATTTGACAGTAATCTAACTCATTAGTAGTAGTGCAGCGAAATAATGAATTTATTGTAATATCTTATTTAAAAAACCCGGTAATAATACTGTTACATACCTGACATGTTTTGAATATGGCCGCACTTTCTTGGGTCCTAGCTTAAATACTCCTTCACAAGTGTCCGTGTAACTCAATAAAGGCATTTTGCTTTCTTCGCAAACAGCCCGTGACGTAGAGACCTGTAAAAATAATGTCAGTTTAATTAAAAAAGATATGTTAGTCCAAGAACCTTTTTACCCGATCTCGCTAGAGGGGTGGTTTTATTTTTCGATAAATGTTTGTGTATATTGGAAAAAAATATGTATGTGTGTATGTTTCTTTTATACGCTCTGTAGTTTAAGCGGCTTGATGATTTTTGGTGTTTGATAGTGATTTAATTAAAAGTGATTGACAATAATTGGCACCGGATATTTGATTATCGTAACGATTATAATCGCTGGTTTGTAAATTTTAAGTATGTAGGTACGAGCACATTTTAACGCAGTCAGTCTTCACGTTATGTTTGATTAAATTTCGAAATGCTTTATATAAAAACAAATAAATAATGAAACTATACAGTTGTATGTCATTACAGTAGAATAAAAAATAGTTAGTACAGATTTAACAATAGATATCACTAGTAAACTCAATAAAAACAAAAAGAAAATTACTCATTTGAAAATAATGTAAGCAAATACATTTAAATAAGAAACATGTTTAAATGAATTTTTACTTTAAGAACATAAAAAAATTTATTATTTTTTTTTATAGAATCCTACCAAAGTGACTTTACTCTGCCTGATGGAAAGCATGAATAGAATCCAAGAGTTGTGGTCGTAACCTAACTTAAAGTCATGAGGAGACTTATTGTAAAAACATAACCGCAGTTTGCGGCTCACGAAGTAAAGTTATAATAACACAAGACTCACCGCTAACCGAAATGATTAGTGAAATTAGGAAACTCAGAAAGGAAATGAAGGAGTTAAAACAAACAAAGATATCAGTGTTATTCAAAAAGACGTACAAGAACTGAAAGAAAGAAATTCTGCCAAAAATGCCCCCATTCAATAGCACATTTCTAAGAATTACAAAAAATAAACGATGATAATAATGATTTGTATTTCTACTACAATTAGCGGTCAGTACACTAGAGCAAAGTAAATTAAAAAGCAAGATAGAGATATGTGGCATTGCTGAAAAAACATAATAAAAAACTCAACCATGAACAATCTCTCAAAAAATAAACTTGCAGGAATCTGACATAAATGACATATTTATAAGCAAATTTCCAAGAAAATCTCAAATAGACACAACCCAATTGCCGTTAAACCAATCAGTAAGAGCAAAAGAGCAGTACTTCTAACAGCTGCTAAATCTAGGTGTAATATTACGATATAGAGTATGGCTAATGGCACATCACACAGCACAGACTCCTAACTACTTCTGAATTTTGATTTCTTTTCTATGTTAAGAGCCTGTCAAAATGACTACTCTGCCTGATGGAAGGCGTGAATAGAATCCAAGAGTTGTGGTCACCATACTAATTGGAAATGCAGACAATGCAGTATGGTGACCACTACTGGTACACTGGTACTAAGGCGGCCTAGTGAGATGCTTTTTCAGGCCATGCTTGTGGAAGTGAAAGGCATAGCAGTCATCGTGGCAGTGTCAGATACACAGTTACCACGATAACTGTCATCCCTTTTTTGTTTTTTTGTACTGTGTCGAAATCCCCACGGATACCACCGAAGGGTGGTTATGTCGGACTCGAACCGACCAAAAACCGCATACCGTCTCAGGCACCAATAACCAGGGGACCAGATGCACCCTAGTAAGGAAATCCCTGGAACCCCGACGTACCTCGGGCCACCTGCGGCTGCAAGTGGACCCCTCCTAAGTGGAAACCTCATGGTTTCTTTACTGCCCTCCCTCCCCCTGAAGGGTGCGCGTAGTCCGTAGTGCTCGCATTGCCTCCCCCAACCTGCTTCTGCTAAGGCGACAGATGATCTCATCTGTCACCCCCAGACTTGCACTTATGGAGGACCTAGATCGTCTAATGATCTCCGGCGCCTGGCTGTATTATAGCCGCAACCATGTTACTGAACAAGAGAGTCCCCACTCCGATGGGCGCCATGAGGACACGCCTCTGCTCCACCCAGGCCGGGAATTCTGCCAGCGTGTGGAGCGCTGTGTCCACGGTCCGGCCATCGCAGTGATGGCACTCAGGCGTTGGCTCCTTACGGATCAGACACAGGTGGTCTCTGGAACATCATTTTTCAGTGATCACCTGCGTCAGTCGGTATGAGAGGGTCCCATTATGCCTCTCAAGCCAATCCTTCATGATAACTGTCACCCCTGCATCAATGGTCCTCCGGTCTCGCAGTCACCAACGAAACACGACAGCGTGGATGCCATTGCACTTTAGGTTGGTCTTCTGTGGGATGGTAGTATTGCCCCGGTCAAGCCGACCCGTTCGTGCTGAAATTAGCGTGGCCCTACTACCTAGTAAAATATTATAATTAAATTTTATAATGGCATTACCCTCTCTTTAATTTATATTTCATAATATGTTGTCAATTAAATGTGACAACACTTGAAATTAGGCAACTCATAGATAACTTAAACACAGTACACCAATTAATTAATACTGTAGAGGAGTCATACCATGTCTTAAATAATTACGAAATAAAGACTGTTTTTACGAAGTCTTAGTCACAATTAATAGTTTTCTAGCAACTCTCAAATCATTAAACGTTGAATTTGATGTAATCATATTGATGTACTCCAAGCTGATTTTGGCTGCGACGGCAGATCTTAACGGAGACTAGCCTACTATGCAGAAGATATTATTGTGCACAAGTGTGTGCGTAAACACAGGTGCACTCTCTGTTCCCTCACTCTCACAATCCGATAGAACCGTTATAAAGCACAGGGATTAAGATCCCAATTTCCGATCTCCAGGCTATTTTTAAATATTTCTGACACCCAAAAAACTCAATAACACTTTTTGATCCGATGCGGGCATCGAACCTGGACCTCTTAATCATCAGTTGTATGTACTAGCTGCTAGAATAACAGATGAAATAATTTCATGGTGAACAAAGACCTCCACTTCTATCGAATTATTTCACCTGGGGTCTTCTTTTCTATCACTATATACGATAACATAATTTATAATCAATATAGGAATAAAATAAATAACAAAAATATTAATCTTTTTGTGAAAAAAGCATGGCATGCTTTGTATCATATCTTTTTTATCATTTTTAACGTACCGTACTAATCAAATATTTTCGGCAACCCCACGCTTTTCTCAGACATCAAACCGATCCCAAGTTTTTGTTAGAAAATAACTTACCAATATATGCACACAATGTGTAGCAATGATGCCGACTAGTACAGTTCCTATACATCCCGGTATGAGTCCTGTGTTACTGAAAGCTGCTGGCATGGACAGTAAACCGGATCCTAGTGATGATTTCAGCAAGTGGAAGAAGGCGCCTAAAGTCCTGAGAATAAAAATGATAACTTTTAACAACCTGTGGAAAGAACGCCGATCAATCTTGACCGACAAACGCTGAACAAACAAAGCAAGCTGATTTTTTATGTTAACAGTTTAAAACAGTCAATTTTAAGTATTTCACAATCGAATAACATCAAAATATCATATATTAAAATTAATTTTCATAAGTTCCTTATTTGATTTACGGCAGTACTAACCGTTCGTGTTGCCACGTAAATAAATAAGCAAATGCAATAGGTAAACTATTCAAGGACGGAAAACGAAACAACTTATGATAACTTTTCTAAAAACTCAAAAAGAAAAGTTTAAAATCTCACAAAAATCCATACAAAGTGGTCGATGTTCTTTGTACTCTTTTTGCTTAAAAAAGTAAACATACTCTTTAAAGCAAACAGGCAATCAATTTTTAATAGTTGTTCAACATCCATTGCTGGGTATGTTGAATTAAGTGTACTAGAGTGGATATCACAATTGGGCAAACGTAGTGTAGGGCGCGACGCGATGGACCGACGACTTGAAAAAGGTGGCTGGCAGCGGATGGATGCGAATTGCCCAAGACCGGGATGGTCGGCGTTCCTTGGGGGAGACCTTCGTTCAGCAGTGGACGGCGATAGGTTGATTGATGATGTATTTACATGTACAAATGTATGTATGTATGTATGAATAAGTACCTACTGTTCTGAACCAACATCAAATAGAAGGATTATCTTTGAAATGATGGTCGAGGCAAACAAAATATGATTTCAAATAAAAATATAATTATATTTACATTTTTCTGTCTTATCACTGTTAGCAACTGTACTATCTGGGAAGCATTTTGATCGGTACAGCAACATGTAAACGTTAAAAGATTGCATGAAACACGTAAAACTGTTCAACACACAACTAATACTAATCCATAACTAAACAAGTAACGCAACAATAAAAAACTATAAACAACTCAAATGTGTGTCGACAAGTATATGCATGCGTGTTTAGTGTACGGACGCATCTCATACACACAAGGTAGATGCGGCGTGCTTCGCACTTCCCCGTGGTGCTTTACGTCCCACTGATGCCTAACACTTTACTCTAACCTTTTGCCCACATTGGGAAGTAACGATTAGACACTAGGTTTCCATAACAGAAAAATATGTTTTGGGAACTTGTTTACAATCATTAGTTTCCAATGTGACCGATGATGGGATAAATTGTGGACATAGTGTTATATTTCTTTTTTGTTACACAGATTTTCAAATATTGCTAAGTACTTATTCTATACGTTAATGCAAGTGTTAGTTCTAAAAATACCGTTGTGAGATATAGATGACAAGACTATAGTTATTGGTCGGTATTCTTGAATTGAATATCAACCATCCCCAAGGGGGGCGCGACTCGGGCACATAGACAGCGGGTGCTGGACGTGGCATGTACCGCTAGTCATTAGCTGAGAATGTGTAGCGTAGCTTAGCGACGCGCCGTCGGTATAGTGGCCATCTTTTTTCGTATCGTGATAGTAGATAGTTACCCACGTCGGATTAATCAATAAATAGGAAAATGAAAACTTTATGCCTTGGTTTTTTTTTTCAAATCAGTCCTCAAATAAAAACTGATAAAATTGTGATAAACTTAATTAGGAATCGTGAAGTAGCTAGCATGTATTACGTATTTTGACACAACTTTTTACCGCATACCTAATAATTGCCTAAGATACATGGCACTACAGCAATAAATTGTGTATTTTTGAATTATTTGTTTTATTTTATAGACCAGGAACTATTTGTACGCTCATGTACCCGGGCTAATTATAACATATGTAGAAGTCACATGTTGATGTTTAAAAAATAGCACGTTAAACGGCTCTCGAATAAGCGAAAAGGGGCTCTTTAACCTGAGCAAAATTAACTATAAAGTGACATTAAGAGTAGTTCTCGACAATGTTCCTTAACTAGTCACGCAGGCTTTGTTTATTTTGTTTATACTGAGTGCACTACTTATACAAAAAAGTCACAAGTAGCCACTTGAAGTAAATCGTAATGTGTCTGTCAAATGACCATGAAAGGACCCCAGAAATAATCAACTTATGAAACAGCTTTGAGCCGAGTAGTTTGTCTGAGAGAAAATAGGACTAACACATATTTCAAGGTATGCTTTATCAAAAAAGTTAAAATGAGAATAGTTTAGGTAATGTGAGTTTGCTAGTTGTAATGTCCGATTAATAAAACTCAGGGTTAATATAACTAAATGGTAAGTGGTATCATCCTTATTGTTTTTATTTTGTTGTCAGTACTATTTTTGCCGTATTCCGGTACAAAACTAATGTTAAATTTAGAATATGGACCTTGAATGCGAAACCGCTTAAGGAAACAAAATCTAGAATCCAGTTTTAGTTGACCTACACACACGTATAAATTGTTCAATGAAAGGGGTCAGCGTGCAATAGTGGTATAATAATTCTATGATTTCCCGTCTAATATTTATATATATTATATTATTACAAATTATCTTGATTTATAATATCTAAACAAATCTATTAGATTGATATTCTGGTTCACTGTAGTGGGTGTGTCATGATAAATTAAAAACCACACATTTTCTAGTAGCAGAGTGTGGTTTTCGATACAGTTTCGTCTTTTTAGAATACAAACGATCGTTGAACGAAACGTCCATTTTTAATCAGAACTTTTTCAATAAGAGGTTGGCAGTTAGAAAATTTAACGTAAGTTTTATCTAGAAATAAGCAATTGCGATCCGGTACTATTGTTCAATTATTCACTTTTGTTACTCGGCGGTATGTCTGCAATTCTCTCAAATAAGTTTTATTAATGTTACCCATTAAATTATTTAAATATCGCCATTGCATGCTTACATTTATAGTTTTATTTTGATTTATTTGAACGAAATGTAACATATACATGAGAAAAGAGAGGTTTAGCCAATTTGATTGCATCGTGCATTATTTATACATATATGTTTGCTCTTCGAATAAGCAAGCTGAAGTGGCAATGGGCAGGCCACATCGCTCGTAGAACCGACAACCGCTGGGGAAGAAAGGTTCTCGAGTGGCGACCGCGTACCGGAAGACGAAGCGTCCGTCTAGCGGCACCCCACTAGACGGACCGACGACATAATCCGAGTCGCGGGGAGCCGATGGAGGCATCCAGTCTTAAGGTATGGCGTTCTAGGGGGGAGGCCTATGTTCAGCAGTGGACGTCTTCCGGCTAATGATGATGATGATGATATGTTTGCATTAATGACAGAAGTTCAAAGGTTAAAAAAATACTCAGACTAAGGCCGCTTAGGCCTAAAAACTATGGTATCTTGAATAAATAAAATGTCCCGTTTGATTTTGGTTTCAAGTTAGAGTTTTAGGTTTTAAGGTCACTATTCAAGTTTGGGTCATCTTATAGCTATTCTTGGACCTTTTATCAATAATCACTTCAGATCTTTCTCTCAGTTTGTGATACATTAAGAGTATTAGTTTTACTTACGAAGTTGGATGTGCCACGTTTCTATGTTCGAAGGGATTGTAGCCATTGTCCGCTTCACTATCCTTTTCAGTCAGCGTGATGGTAGATTGTGTTGTAGATGTCGGGACATCTTCGACGCTGCCTTTGACACTGAAACGAAATTTCCATCCATTTAAATTATTCAGTCGTTATTGCTCCTGTTCGCTAATCTTTAGGTTATTTTTCACTATTCGTGTGTGTGTTCCATTATTTTGTTATTCTGGAATTAAAAAAATATTTATGTTTATTTTAAATACTAATATATCTTAAATTCTTTTATTTTGAAATTGAAGAATTTCAGACATATTAGGTAGGTATTCTACGCTGATTTCAGCACGAACGGACCTGCTTGACCGGACCAGTACTACCCTCCCATAGAAGATCAACCTAAAGCGACAGCATCCGTGCTGTCGTGTGTCGTTGGTGAGTGCGAGACCAAAGTTCCATTAATGCAGAAATGACAGTTGGCGTGGTAAGTATGTGCAGTACAATGCCAAGATGACTGTCAAGCCTCTTACGTCCCCAAACGAGGCGCGTAAATACATTTTACTAGGCCGCCTTAGCGCAGGTCACCATACTGCATTGTCTGCATTGACAATGAGTATGTCAACCACAACTCTTGGATTCTATTCATGCTTTAGATCAGGCAAAGTAGAGTCACTTTGGCAGGCTCTTAAATTAAAACAAATCAATATGACAGGTATCATTTAAAATTCTCATGCAGGAGCGGGTCATCTACAAGCAGTAGGTGGCCCGAGGTACGCCAAAATTCCTGGGATATCCTTACTAGAGTGCACCTGGTTTCCTGGCTACTAGTACTTGAGGCAGCGTGCAGGTTTTGGTTAGTTCGAGTTTGATGCCACCGCCAACCAGTGGTAACCGAGTCTGGTTTTTTCTGGGTCCGTTTCATGTATGTTTTTAAAGTTCCCTGTGAAATAAATACCTAATGTGGAAATTGTCCAAAAAAAATGCGTCTAGGTGTCCTTAATGACGAACTAAAAGATACTAATATTTATGATTTACACTATTGTTTATAAGCTTAACCTATAAAAAGCCTATTGAGTAGCGCTAACTGACCTACAAACAAGTTAGTACGTATTTTGCATAAGTTATTGACCGATTTAGACGAAGGTTATTTTTATACCTATTTCATTTAATCTCCATTAATTATGATATTATATACCGAAGTAATAAAAATTTATAGATCGATAATACTGTTTACTAGAGTTTACAGATGTTATTATCATTAAGAGACTTTAAAAATCCACTGCTGGACATAGGCCTCTGCTTAGAAAGGAGATTTTGGCCTACTACACCACGCTGGCTAGACGGATTAGTATAGGGTATATACCAAGTTTTCCTTCTCCTTGTGGTGATGTTGTCCTGGGTACTTGCTCCCTTAAGGGGGGAGCCTGCTTTAGAGACTTCAAAAAATTGATTTTTTTTTTTGCATAAATGTCTTCTCAAACTATCCAAGAATGTGTCCCTAAAATTTTAGAAGCAAATTCAAAATATTTTCGGAGTTACAGAAGAAGTTGTGAGCAAGCGTCGAGCAGGTATACAAGCGGCCGGATCGCTCGAAGTGCCCGCGCTCCGCCCCTCGATCTATTGTATGTATTGTACCTATTATACGAATCCAAAGGGACTAAAAGTTTTTCGAGACACTATTAACTATTTGTAGAAGGTCATTATGGAACTGTGGTAGGGATAAAAGTATGTATTATAAGGGTATATATCAGAGGCGGCCCGTGACATTTTTGGATGGAGGTTCACAAAAACTTACCTTTATTTATAGATAAAATCCATTCGCCGATCTTTTTGACGAGCGAAGACATCTATCACTTTTTTTTGAAAATCCACTATTGAGTTTATAAGGCGCTTTTCAATACTTATCATGCACAAAGCATTCAAACGGTCTTGCGACAAACACCCTGGCTACTTTTGAACATCCACCACGTCTGATTGACGAACATGTCGAGAAGCACATTCGTCCTGTGTACGAGGAATTATCTAAGAACGATCTGCTAACGAGGTGTTTAGGTGGACACACACAAAATGCGAACGAGTCGTTCAATTCTACTGTATGGCGCATCGCACCTAAGCACCTTAACTCAGGCTTTAAAATCATCGAGATTGCTGCTCACATCGCTGGAGGAATGTTCAATGAAGGCTACAGTGCAGCATTGAAAACCATGCAGTTACTCGATTTGAAAATTGGACAGCAATGCAACAATTTCGCCAAGGGAGTCGACAAGGAGCGCGTCACCCGACAAAACAGGCGCGATTCATTGTCAAGTAAAGAGGCCAGAACAGCCCGTAGACTCGAACATCAGGGCGAAAACCAGTTTTTTGAAGAGTCTGAAGGCCAACTCTATGGACCAGGAATCGCTGATTAGCATATTATTGCGGTAAGTTCAAGAAAATTACGTTTTTTTATATATGAAAACTTTGACGCGCGTTTTCTCGGTTTTTTATTTTTACGATTTTTCCTAATTAGCGGGAAAGATAGGGAAAAAATTAAACGTCCTATCGAAACGGGACAAAATTGATTGTATTTGGGATTAAATGCTCTTCTAGTTGAACCTAAAAAACCTTAAGAAAGTTTTGATTAACCCACTTTTTAAATAATCTAAAGTAAATTTTTTTTCCAAAAAAATTAAATTTTTTTTTAATTAGCGACAAATTGTTGAATTTTTCACTTTTTGTTGAATTTTTTTGGTTTAACTAGAAGCTATATTATACTAGAATAATAACTTTTCTGGGTTTTTTGTTTTAGATGGAAATTGCGACCTGCATCTTTCCCGCCGCACGACACAGGTACACTCGAGGCGCCTCGACAAAATGCTTGTACCAGGCGTAATATGACATATATTTGAATGAAAAAATTTGAGAATACTGCTGAAATATATAACAATAAAACCTAAAAGTTTCGTTTCAATCGAATATTTCTTTACTTCCCAAAAAAATCCTCGAAACAATTGATTTTTTGAAGCCTCTAAAGCAGGCTCCCCCCTTAATCAGCTTTTACGTCACCCACGAGATGAATAAGGATGGTGACACTCTATATTCTTAATCCATCACCACACGGAAACAAACGAATTACAAATATCATACAGTAATTAAACTAAGAACAATTGTGATATACAAGGGACCGCCCTATATAGTTCTTGATCGTTTAATTATTATTATCTTACCCACTATAATGTTTTTAAAGATAGTTTTAGGTCTACTAGACGTTTTTCTAGACCTGTTGGTGTAAGTGACAACCGCCGTCAAAATCTAAGGGAGCTAGAACCAAAACCCTTCCGGGTCCCTTACTTTCTTAATGAGAAGCAAAGAAAATCAATTTTTTTTTCGCTTGGAATGGTTTTCGCGATATACCCTCCAGAGGGACGAAGGGTGTGTGCGGGACTCCCGGAGAACCAGTCTACCCACTAAACCTCGCCACAATCTACCTATGCAGTTGGGAGGAACTCCAGGAACGTATTAACGGCTTCTGGAGTCCTCCCTACCGTACCTCGCAATTGAGGTACATCAACGGTACCTCATGCCCCAGGGCAAAACGCTATCGCACCTCTTACTGCTCTACACAGTAAGATACAGAACAGCGCCCAACCCCAGACGACATCCACCGTCCACATCGGAGTGTCACCTGTCTCGAGTCGTCTGCAACGATCACATTGCCCTAAGATGTGGCCGCAGCGATCCTAAGGCGGTGGTTAGAGAATTAGCGGCCTCTATCGTGCCCCCTTCGCCGCCTCCTTCGAGCGGGATCAGCCCTTTCCCGATCTCACTCTGCGGTCTCTTCTGGAGCATAACATCCTTACAGAAGAAGATGACGGCTTCCCATCCCTCACCACTCGCCAAGATTGCCACTATCAATGCTGATGATGACATGTTTCATCCAATTCGTCTGACCAGGATTCGTTGCTCAGACTTCCACGCAGTACAGTTTTCCAGCGTGCGCTGGGCGGAGTCCCGTTTGGATCTGCAATGGTGGTATTGTGCCGTAGCCTCCCGTCCAATTCGATTAAGATACTCACCGAAGCAGCCATGCCGAGTCAATCGATAGGTAACACAATCGGTCCATACTGCATTGACTGTATTCGCAATGAGTATGGTGACTACAACTCTTGGATGCCATTCATATTTTCACTTTGGAATACTCATAAAGTAAAAAAAAATATTATATCCTCAGTTTCTTTTTTTATATTATTATTTGGCTTTTTTACAAGGAGGTCGAATTGCAATGGTATTTTTTATGTATGTAAAGGTTAGCATAACGATCTGGATGTCGTAATAGCAGCGGTTCCCGGATCCCTCCTATCTCAGGCGCAGGGTGGCACACCGTGTGGTTTTAGTCGGTCCGATTCCGACAAACCGCCCCGCCGTAAACCCCGGTGGGGTGACGGCCCAAGGAGGTTTAAGACAATGGAAAATGTTGCAAAAACAGGGATTTTTTTTTCCTTTTGACGACTAATATTAATTGATGACTAATATTGATTATACGTTATCTTTATCGTAAAAACGAAATCAAAAACAAAACGGATGTTTTCCATACGTTCGAAATGCTTTAATGTAAAAAATCAACTATGAGAGATTCTGATACTAGCCATAGGTAAAAAAATCCTATAAAATCTTTCAAGAAATGACATTGTAAGTGTTTCTTCCAACCAGCATACCATTAGACGTACTTGTATTTACCTACTACGATTTACATCATTAGATATGCCTATCATGACTTAGAAAAGCAATTTTGCAAGTCGTTCCTCGTGTCATTAGCATATATACGAACAATTAATTGTACTTTGTACAGAACAGGAAGTCTGTTACTCTATCTTTGCTTTCTACAAAAAACAGACGCAATTGTTGCTTCTTAGAGAACATTTTTTTT
Organism: Hypercompe scribonia; assembly: GCA_949316085.1. Taxonomy (NCBI): domain Eukaryota; kingdom Metazoa; phylum Arthropoda; class Insecta; order Lepidoptera; family Erebidae; genus Hypercompe; species Hypercompe scribonia. The sequence continues at coordinate 22,193,264 of OX438970.1, forward strand.
AAATTGGTCACATAAACCGCATGCTCTGTGTGTTTCCAGTATCTATCATCGCAAAAGAATTTAACTACGACATGAACACATCGAAAGCGAGTTTGCAATGAAATTTATGGTACGATATACCAATGTTATAATTTTGTGTATTATTTAATTGAATATGCAAAAATTATTAATATTTTTCTCAATAGGTTTTGCTTCTTCAATACATGGTACTGTTTATTACAACAGATATAATAAAATAGCGAGGCTAAAGTAACCTTAAGACATTGATTTTAAGAGTGAAATTTAACTGTAACACTAGTGTTGAATAATACATTTAATTAGAACTTGATTAGAGGTTGATCATTATGCTCGTGCCACTACACGTTTGAATTACGCTCACTGTACGCCTTCCCGCTCATAACTGAATTTTTCCAGCTGTCTAAAGCACAGAAATGCATAATGGAATTAAAAAAATCTATACGTTATTTTTGATTAATAAGCTTCATTATTGACTATAAAATTTAAACATATTATTATTACAAAGCATATTAAAATTAACTATTAACAGCCTCTGTATATAAGACGGTCTTGTCGCTTCTCAGAATTGTGTTATAAATAGGTATTCGCCATTCAAACACTACGAGACAAAAACTGTAAAAATTATTAAATAAAGGCTATCAGGTAGCATTTTTTGTAGTTTCAATTGATTTAAAAATACATTTCTAAATTAATAGCAGCAATTTGTGGTAATTATTTGCAGGCTAATTTAATACATCAATGTAAAAAAGTTAGGTTGAAAATAAAATTCTAAATGTAAAATAAAATAGTTCTAGAATCACGGCACAAAGCATTGATCATCAAACAATTTGCTTGTCTTGTATCCCTTCCACAATTTCTAATCCGTGAAATCTTCGTTCTATGTGCAAGTAACACTGCTCTTCTTATATACACTCTCACTCAAATTCTGGATTGACATCCTCTCACAAATCATCTTTTTTTTTGAAAAAATAATGTACATATATTAATTAATGTTACACCTCTTTATAATCTAGCATTTAGTATACGAATGTAAAACTTGTGTACTGGTGTGCACGCATACCTATATTATATAACTATGTTGTCTATATGGTGATTTATTAAGATTACATAGTGTTACCAATCCTATTCACTCCGTGGGCATCGTAAGAGACGACTAAGGGAATAAACTTTAAGAAAATATCACTACAAGGAGAAGGAAAACTTGAAACAAACCCTATTCCAAACCATCTAACCAGCGTGGTATAGTAAGCCAAAACCTCCCTGTTAAGGAGAAGCATATGTCCGGCAGTGGACATTTAAAGGCTGATGATGATGATTTATTTCTGTATGTGTGTAATTGTATTTGTAAGTTCATATCAGTTCTCTATATTTATTGATGAAAAATAATGAGCAGTCATGACAACTGCAAAGTGGGTTCACCTACTTTACAAGGTATCTATGTAGAAGTCCATTGATGTACATGAAGTATTTAAATAAAAAAATAATATTTCGTTCGCAGAAAACAACTGCATTGATTTTAATTGGACACACCGGATCTTGAGGTACCTTACTCAGCGACAAAGATGCACTAAACAATAATAGCATCACTGAACTCAATGCGTCTGATTGTAATGACTTTATTTCTTAACTAGCTTTTGCTCGTTCGCGTGGGATTTGGTCTGCCACATTAAGTTTCGTAACAGATTATTTCACATAAATATATATTTTTAATGTACAAACAATCTTACGGTACATCATCTTTATGTAACTTCAATGGTTTAGGCAGCGTACGCCAAGATAACTCTCAGAGGCCAGATTTTTTGCTGACATTATATTAAGACCAAAACTATATAAAACTATCACAAATTGTAGCCTATATGTTATTCTGATATATAACCTATATTACTGTACAGTTTCATCCAAATCCGTCCAGAGGTTTTTTCGCGAAAGAGTTACAAATATCCATACAAACTTTCACATTTGTAATATTAGTAGGATTTTACAACTTTCTGGTTGATATTTTTTATGCCAATTTAAATGGAACCAAGTATGAAGTATACCTTTCAAAATGAAATTAAAAACTTTCAAATACGTTCATCACTAACGGACTTATGAGCTAACAAACAAAAATGAGAAAAACCGAATTAAGAACCCTTTTCTTTTTTGAGATGAAAATAAGTATCACAAACTTTGAAAAAATCGGAGTTCATCCGTAACGTCCAGACTTAAAGCCGACCTCAATCTAAATTGGGTAAAAGGCTCGAAGGAAAAGGAACGAGGATTACACACGACTTGAATACAGTTTCTCAAATTGACAGATTTATTTTTAGCATCATTAGGTATTTATATATTCACCTTATGTGATCTATTTTCGCTTATAAAAACCCTTTTAAGCGTTAACGTACCCTGAGAAAGGATTTTGAATAATAAGTTAATTATTGTTTATATAGGTAGGTACTTATATACATATACTCCAGATTTCACTGTGTTTTATTGTAATCATGTAATATATTTACATATAATAGACATATTGATAAAAAATAATTATTAGATAACATTATTTTTGTGCCAGGTAAGTACTCACGCCTCACAGAACTGTGAATTGAAGTTAATTATGTGTGAGCCTTCATTCTTATCCAAATATTTTTGTACAGTTGAAAAAAATATAATCAAGTAACTTCATTGTAATACACTAAAGTATGTACTCGAACACATAATCATGTCGTCGATTATCAGAGTCCAAAGTCTTCAAGTCAAATAAAAAGCGACTGTAGTTTCTGTGAAGATATAAAGTTATTCAAAGTTAAAGTACCGAAAGACCCGAAAAACGATTTCGAATTTCTTTGAAGCTGTCTCATGGCCCTTATTTATTAAATAAAATTAAGTTTGAAAGTTACAGTAGTGCCTATCTTAATTCTTAGAAGTACGTAAACGATAAGTATATTATGTAAACATTTTACTCTTTTGAATTGTTTTATATTGTGTTGTATTGTTTTAATTCGATTGGATATTTCAATGTCAAATGCTAAACGAAGTCAACTCATAACTGTATTATGCTATTTCTAAATCAATAGTCAACAGTTTCTTTGGTTATATTACTCGAGTGTAACGCCATCCAAAGCTATAACGGTGTTGTTGCACAATTCTGTCTTTCATTGTTACGTCAGTCGAGCATTACGTGCGTACTGTTGTACAAACGTATTTGAATATTACGTCAAGTTTGTAACTAAACCTTTTTCATTATGACTTTTTGTTACAATTTATTTAAACGACAGACAAAAACCAAAGCGATCATACCGTAAGTGTTAATTGTTTTTGTGCCACAAAAAAAAATAGACTGCGCAACGTTTCCCAAATTAATATTAATATTGTAGAGTGAACAAAATGGTGCCTATCAACTCCTATCATTTTTGAAGTGGATAGTAGAAGTCAATAATAAATAAAACAGTCGGGTAAGAGGCACGGAGGAACTTTCTGTTACTTTAAGAAAACTGACTTGTGAATTGTAGAACAGTTAAGGAGTGGACAGTTTACGTGGACACGACATGCGTCACAACCATTTAAAATAGCAAGATAAACTCTATGAACAATATCAGTAATGCTGGCAATGACAGTGCTAGACATCTCTAATACTGGAAGTCTCCAGTTTCTAAGTTTGTTAAATGTGTAAATATAATATAATATTATATTAACATCCGGGACGTCTGATTCTAAGTTAGGCAAAGACTGTATCACAACAACCAGACAGCTGATAAACATACTTATATATTTTTGAACACTATTACTATAGATTAACTACTATTACAGATTAATTAGACACACCCAGACACAAAATAAATAATTGTGCTCTTCATACATAGATGTGTCCAAGATGGGAATCCAACTTCTGGTTAAATAGTCAGAATTATTAACCACTGGACCAAAACGTTCGTCAGATGGTTTGAGAAACGGCTTAAAAATAGATTATAATAATATTACAACAGAGACTTGGCTGACAGATTGCGTGTTACAGCTTCAAGGTGGATAACTTCTAGATCTAGTGAAGCGAATATCCGTCTAAACATATTTTAGATTGAAATGTGTTATTCATTAACGAAATATTGCAGCAAAAAGTGAATATGAAGATTTTAATTGCACATTCAATTTCAATTAAAATTATTCGCTATCTATACATACCACCAAAATATATTATTTTGAAAAACAATTGAGATATTTTCATTTCTAGTTGGATACGTTATTTGTATTCAGTTGGAAATGTTAATAGGTATCCACTGAAACCACACATGAAAAAAGGTATTAACTCTGGTAAATTTGGTTGTGAAATTCAGAATACATGAATCACACAACAGATTATAGGTAAGTTTATTGGTATCAAATAAGCACTCAAGGACTTAACAAGTAGCTATAGGTGCTATAATGGTCACGTTAAACTTAAGTTTCAAAAATAATGACTATTTTATTGTAAAGTTTTATTTCAGTGTCCTTGCTTTGAAGTAGTTATTGTTTCGTTAAAATATTGTACTTACGTTTATTATTTATATCTTTCTGCGACGTCATTAGTTTATTTGATAAAAATTAAATATATGAGAATTGATGTTATGACGCTATGTCATTTATTTAACTTTGAGTTACCCAACTTTAAAGTCATGTTTATTGTCGTGTCTCGTGTGCTGACGGCCTATGAATACAGTGTCACTACCTCAAGTCTTCCCATTGACACCTAAAAGGCGACTAAGGGAACAAAATATGCAAGACAGCATCACTGCAAAAAGAAAGAATTCTTGAAGCAAATACTATAACAACCCGTCTGGCCGTCTTAGTAGGCCAAAACCATCTTACTAAGGAGAGGCCTATGTCTAGCAGTAGATTGTTAAACTTTACCCAAAATATTCCAATTATGACGTAAGTATATTCCTAGTAGGTAATGTGAGATTAATCACTTTTCAAGCTTCAATGTTAATTCTGATATCAAGCAATCAAAACATTGTAAAACCCAAATAGGTGTCAAAGTATTTAGTCAATATTGACTAAAGTTGATTGAAAACGCTTCTAAATTTCTAAAAGGACTGTAGTCCTTAAAATATATTTTGATCTCTGTGATAGTTGTCATTAGAGTCATTTTAGAACTTATGAGGTACATACGAGTATTAAGTGTGATTCTTTATATTTATGATGTAATTTATTTAAGTGGTGTTAAAAATGACACGTAAAGATTAAAATTATAGGTGTTACAAAATAAAAGGACTTGTTTAAAGTTACTTCGTTGGTTTCGTAGCCATCTCTCACAGATATTGAGCTATACGAGTATTTTAAGGACTGTGGAGTACAAGAGTAGTTGTTGTTGTAGTAGTTTGCTAGGTAGTAGAGCCACGCTGATTTCAGCACGAGCGGGCCGGCTCGACCGGGGCAGTACTACCCTCCCACAGAAGACCAACCTAAAGCGCCAGCATCCGTGTTGTCATGTTTCGTTGGTGAGTTTGAGACCGGAGGCCCATTGATGCAGGGATGACAGTTTTCGTGGTAACTGTGTAAGCCTTACACTGTCACGATGACTGTCATACCTTTTACGTCCCCAAGCGGGATGTGAAAAAGCATATCACATGGCCGCCTTGGTGTGGGTCACCATACTGCATTGTTTGCATTCGCAATGAGTATGGTGACCACAACTCTTAGATTCTTTTCATGCTTTACGTCAGGCAGAGTCACTTTGGCAGGTTCTTAATATAGAAAAAAAAAATATATAGAGTGTTTTGTGATTTAATTATAATTATTTAGAACAATATGAAGACATTTAGTTTTAGTTTTTTCTTTTTCTCCTAACTCATGTTCATGAATTTAAAAACTATGACAGTAAAGTATCATCGGTTTGTTCGAAAAAATCTGAATTTTATATCTAAGAAAACTACATACGTAAATAGCATTGCAAAGAGAAGGAAAACTTGAAATACCTTTTGACCTGTGTAAATCCTCTTGGACCGTCACTGCACTGTGGTTTGTAGCTTGTCTGCGAGTGGTATGTCAGAATCGAATCAACTAAAAGCACACGGCGTGCCTTTCCTGGTTCCTGTTTTCATTTTTCCTGGAGGCTGAGTTAGGAAAACGTGAAATAAATGTTATGTCAACCCAGCCTGCGGAGTATAGTATACCAAAAACCTCCTTTCAAAGCAGAGGTCTAAGTCCAGCAAGTAAAAGCTCTTAATGATAACGATCATGATGAAAATTGATAAAGAACATATAATATCGTTTTAGAAAGCCTCTAAACTGTTTTAAATTTCATTTTATAGATTTTATTTCAAAATTTTTAAGCATAGAGGATGCGGCGGAATATATACGTGTAAAATCCATGCTATATTATAATATATACATTCACACATAAAATCACGCCTGTTTCCCTAGAAAAGTAAGCAGAGGCATATTAAAACCCATTTTTAACCAGTGTTTTGATCTTACACAATAGGTGGCGAGCTTGTTAACGCTAATCGCTGTTTAGTTTGCCAGAACCTCTTCCATCGATCAGCAGGTGCTGCACTTGCAGGTGAGATCGACTAGGGGACCTAACTTCTTGGTGGGAACCTAATGCACCCATCCAACAAACATGTAAGTTATTTCTCTCAAAGGTAGAATGATACTCTTATATTTATAGACACAACATTAACAGAACCTTGTTGAGAGCCAGAGTCTGAGCTAGGTTCTAAACCTGTGGAGTGCTGGGCTAGAAAACCTCCACGTGGTGCACCCTGGTAACGTTGGCGATGGTGCTCATCACTGCCAACGGCTAATATTCTAGCACAAAGAAGAGGAGGCCATTTTCTTCGGCCATTCGGTTGTGGCTTGGTCCAACAGAGCGGGCATATTTGTCGATTCCTCGGTTGGCTCTTCGCTCTTCGTAGCAATGAGGAGGAAAACCTCGATAAAAAATCATTATGTTGGGACCCTTCCATGGGTCGACGTTTCTCCACTGTCAATGGTGGAGAAAGGAGAACGGGCTCGGTGTGTACTCACACTGCCACCGAGCAGGCATTGGAAGATTTAATCTTTCTGCCACCGTTGTCACATCGTAATCCTGAAAGGAGTGTTGTGGTTATGTCTCGCGACACCAATCGGGGGCGAGGGTCTTGGCTTAGCCGCCTGGACTACGAGGAAGAAAACCTCTATAAAAAATTACCCCGAATCCCGTGTTCTGGTACGTGACCAAGGGATGCATGGCTGATGGGTAGTTCAGTCGCAAGCGCACCCCCAGCCGAGGCACCTGCGGACCCCTCGGTTGGGCATAAATGTACGCTTGTCCGGGTATTGGGGGATCTCTGCCCGGGTCGACCTTTAATTTTCCCCCACTCGTGGGTCTGAAATGAAATCTATCAACAACATTAATTTAACGAAAAACAAAAAAGGACAGAAAGTGAGCACAAGGAAGGGGCAGTCTAGAAAAGCAGAAGACTTTTCATCTAACGAGGAGGACGTCGTGCTTGGGCCACCTACTCCGATGGGGCTCCCAGAAGTCGTTTCGGCTGCTGGCAGCCAAAGAAAATCGGAATAATTATGTTCCAAGTCCGCTATTCCGTCGGATGATGGTGGCTCCAGTACGAATATGGACGTATTGGAGTCGACAGAGAAGATACCTTGCGAAAGCAGGAAACGCGAACGCTCCAAGGATGAGGCGAGTGACACGTCTGTAGAAATGCTGCCTCCTAAAGTGGGCAGTAGCCGTAGAGGTAGGTCGCGAATATCGACCTCAGTCCCGTCTGGTTCTGTCTTTTCTAAGGCAGAAACCTATAGGCGGGTTAGAGCGGAGGGCGAAAGTGCAGCAGAGGAGGAGATTGCAGATCTCCTGCAGAAGATTCGAGAGCCGGTGGAAGAGGGTTCTATCTCCCAAACAGCGGTATCTTTGCAGGAGACAGTAAATGTCGGGGTGGCCATTATCCAAAAGGTGGCTACCAAATCTCGGAACCTTAAGAGTTCTTTCGTGAGGGCTCTTAAGGACTCTTCCTCTGCTATCGCTGGGGTCGTCGAGACCCTCGTTGGGGATGTAGCTCGACTTCAGGCTGCTAACAAATGTCTGACGGGGCAGGTGGCAGAGTTGAGCGCCCAGTTTGCGCAGTTGCGGGCGCAGGTGAAAATTCCAAAACAGCAAGATATGGCTTCGAAGCAACCTGCCTCCACTACTGGTTCCAGTGACGTCAGTGACGCACACTTGCGTCAAATTTTGGACGAAGTGTGGGATATGCTGGATGAACGTCTCGCAGGCCTGGAAGCGAGACTGCCTCCTGCCCCTATTATGCGGCCACCACTTGCTGAAGACAGGCGAAAGGCCTCATCAGTTTCGACTCCGCTGTCTGTCGCGAGTCGTCGCAAATCGTATGCGACAGCGGTGTCAGTGTCTGCACCTGCTGCTGCCACGAGGACACAACAGGCGGCCAAGTCAGCAACCAAGATGGTTGCACCGGTTACAGGGAATAAGACGGCGCTAAAGAGTGGAGCAAAACTTCCTCCGCTCCCCACTCCAACACCTACACCTGATCCCTCCACATCTGCCCTCTCCAATGACGGTTGGCAATTGGTCGGAGGGGCTAAGAAGAAGTCCCGAAAGCGGGGTAAAAAGGTTGCCCAGAAAGCAGCTCCTACCCCGCAGTCGCCATCGGTGGCAATAGCCACCAAGAAGCCACGGAAGCTAAAGCCGCCAAAAACCGCGGCTATAGTGGTTACCGTATCGCCGGAGGCGGCAAGTGGCGGACTGTCCTATGCGACTTTATTCAAGAAGGCTCGGGATAGTCTCGACACTGATTTCGGGACGGTAGGGGTCAGGTTGCGCCTCGCCCAAACGGGTGCTCGAGTCCTGGAGTTCCCCGGGGCTGAAGGCGCAAAAACAGCAGATTCGTTTGCCGAGAAACTGTGAAATATGTTTGCAGCCACGGATGGTGTCAAGATCGCCAGGCCTACAAAGTGCACGGAACTACGCATTTCAGGCCTGGACGACTCAGTAACGGTCGAGGATGTCCGTGTTGCAGTTCGAGAGAGGACTGGATGAAACACGGATAACATCAGGGATGGCACCATCCGCCGCGGTCCAGGGGGACTTGGTGCAATGTGGGTAAGTTGTCCCATAGCGTCATTCAAAGTTTTGGGCGACGCTGGCAAGATACTCATCGGTTTCGTAAACGCCAAAGGCACAGTTCTGGCGGCGAGACCGATGAGGTGTTTCAAATGCCTGGGCACGGGCCACACCCGCATCAAATGTGACAGCTGTTTTGACTGCAGTGGACTTTGTTTCCGCTGCGGTCGACCGGGGCACAAGGCGGTAGAATGCTCTGCCGCCCCTCACTGCCCAGCGTGTTCGGCGGGTAACAAGCCCGCCAATCACCAGATTGAGCAGGGCGGCTGCAAGCCTTCCCGCAGTTCTCGGCAGACATTAGGGGCTAGCCAATCGACCCAGGCTGCCTCCAACGTCGTTCATGAGCCGATGTCGTCGCCCATGGAGGAGGTTGTAGAGACGGTCCAGTAATGGATCAAGTCTCCAACCTTCTTGTTCAGACGAACCTTAACCACTGTGCCGCAGCGCAGGATCTCTTCCTACAAACCATGGCACAGTGGTCGATCAGTGTGGCCGTAGTCGCGGAGCCCTATTATGTTCCTCCTCGACCGAATTGGTTGGGTGACCGGGACGGTTCCGTGGCAGTCGTCGGCTCCACCGCGGCTCATTCCCCGCCCTTGTCGCTAAAAGACAAGTGCACTGGATATGTTGCTGCTGAGTGGGGGGAGATCACCGTATACAGTGTGTATTTCTCCCCCAACCGGAGTTTGAGCGACTTCGAGGTCTTCCTCAACAACCTGGAGATCTCGATGCGGCGACTAATGTCTGGGCACGTCCTTGTGCTGGGGGACTTCAACGCAAAGTCCGTTGCGTGGGGTTCCCCCAGGACGGACGCCAGGGGTGAGGCCGTAGAGGAGTGGGCGGCGTCGGTGGGCCTCTGTTTACTAAACAGGGGCTCCACCAACACGTGCGTGCGACAGCAGGGAGGGTCGATAGTGAACCTTTCGTTCGCTACCCCTGCCCTCGCCGCACGAGTAAGGAACTGGCGCGTCCTGAAAGAGGTTGAGACGCTCTCGGATCACCTCTACATCCGATTTGAGCTCTCCCGGTCCTAGGACCCCAGTAAGGGTCACGTGGCGCGGCGTTCTTCTCGCTTTCCGCGGTGGGCTTTAGCCAAATTAAATAGGGACCTACTAGAGGAGGCAGCCATCGTTCACTCTTGGCTGTCTCCGCAGGCCCCGACCGAGGAGGTCGATATGGGGGCTGGTCGCTTCCGCGATGCCATTGCGCAGATCTGTGATGCGGCCATGCCCCGCATTCGAGGTTGCCGGCCTCCACGGCAGGAGGTTTACTGGTGGTCCCAGGAGTTGGCGGACCTCCACGCGGCCTGTACTCGTGCCCGGAGGTCCTACACTCGTAGTCGGCGGCGACACTGCGAAGAAGGCGAGGAGGAGCTTCATGAAGAGTACCGAGAGGCGCGGAAAACTCTGAAGCTGGCCATAAGCCGCGCCAAAGAAATTAAGAGAAAGGAGATGCTGGAGGGTCTCGATCGTGACCCCTGGGGTCGCCCTTATCGTGAGGCGCGGCAAAAGCTTCGCACGTCGGGCCCCCCCCTTACAGAGACACTCCAGCCCAGCTTCCTGCGGGAAGTGGTCGAGGGCCTTTTCCCGCAGCGGGTGGAACACACACCCCCGTCGATGGCCTTCATGGTCGGAGACGACGGGGGGAACGAGGACGATATTCCGCCCATCAGGGAATCGGAGGTAGGAGCGGTTGTTCTACGGATCCGCTCTAAGAACACCGCCCCCGGGCCGGACGGGATACCTGCCCGAGTGCTGGCCCAAGCCCTCGAACACATGTCGGACCGCCTCAGGGAGGTCCTGGACGCTAGCTTGGCGTCCGGACGCTTCCCTGAGTGCTGGAAAAGCGGGCTGCTGGTCCTATTGAGGAAGCCGGGACGGCCAGCCGAATCGGTAGCGGCCTATAGGCCCATCGTGTTGCTGGACGAGGCGGGCTAAATTGTTTGAGAGGATACTCTCTGCCCACATCGTCCGGCACCTCTGCGAGGTGGGCCCCGATCTGTCGGACGCCCAATTTGGTTTTCGGGCGGGGCGTTCGACGGTCGATGCCGTGTTGCGCCTGAGGGCCGTTACTGAAGAGGCGGTGAGCTGTGGCGGTGTGTTGTTGGCGGTGTCGTTGGACATCGCCAACGCATTTAATAGTCTGCCATTTAGCTGCATCAGGGAAGCACTCCACTACCATGGGGTGCCAAAGTACCTGAGGCGGCTTGTGGCAGACTATCTTGAGGAGCGTACCGTCATGTACGAGGACCGAGACTGTGTTCTGAGGCGGCGGCTCATGTCGTGCGGTGTTCCACAGGGGTCTGTCCTCGGACCACTCCTGTGGAACATGGGATACGACTGGGCCCTTCGAGGTCGTCTTTCCCCCGGGCTGGGCGTAATTTGTTACGCAGATGACACATTGGTCACGGCCCGGGGAGCAAACTTTCAAGAGGCAGCGCGCCTGGCCACCACGGGTGTCTCTCTGGTGGTCGGGCGAATTGAGGCGCTGGGTTTGCGGGTGGCCCTAGATAAGACGGAGGCCCTTTTGTTTCATGGGCCCCGTCGTGGTCCACCCCCCAGCGCCTCTATCGTTGTCAATTAGGTCCTCGTACCGGTTCAGGCCCAGATAAAGTATCTGGCCCAGATAAAGTATCTGGGCCTGATCCTCGACGGCAGGTGGCTCTTCGACGAGCACTTCCGACAGCTTTCTCCAAAGCTGGTCGGCGCTGCTTCTGCCCTTGGGCGACTTTTGCCCAATCTGGGTGGAGCTAGCGTCGCGACGAGACGGCTATACACGGGGGTTGTCCGGTCAATGGCACTGTATGGTGCACCAGCGTGGGCGGCGGCTCTGACCGCCCAGAATAGGGCTCGCCTCTGGCGCCCTCAGAGGATATTGGCGGTTAGAGCCATACGCGGTTACCGCACCGTATCGACGGAGGCGGCGTGCGCCTTGGCCGGAACTCCCCCGTGGGATTAGGAGGCGGAAGTGCTCGCCGAAGTTTATCGGCGGACGGTTGACTTCCGGGCGGGTAGCGGCATACGGCCCCGAAGAGATACGCGAGTGGCGAGAGGCCGCTCGTCGAGCCACGATGGCTCGTTGGTCGTCCCGGCTGGAGGCTCCACGAGCTGGCGTTGCATGCATGCTTTGGCACGTACATATATCTAAAAATGTAATATGCTTCCTTCGTACGCTAGTAAAAGAGAAAGAATTAAGAAAAATGTATTTAGATCGAGAATTGATGGTTACTGTAGCTAACCCTTTAAACATTTATTTTCATTAATAAGCTGTACGAGAAATTTTAGAAGCACAACAGTTTTAAACAGTTCATATTATTGTTTCTCGATACTGACTTTTTCTAGGAAGCTGTTGCTTCGATCACAAGGTTATTATGAAGGATATTGCAGCTAAAGGATGATATGACGAATATAAAAAAGTGAAAGTGATATAATGAAAACAACTTAATCGTGTTTCTTAACTTTTTGTTGTAATTAAATGCATCTTCAAAACAATAGATGTAACTAAAAGTTTGATGTTAATTAACATGAAAAATTAGAACTATTTAAAAGTGAAGAATAATAACTTGACGGCCTCGGTGACGCAGTGACAGTATATGCGACTGCTGGGCTTGAAGTCTCGGGTTCGATTCCCAGGTCGGATTTATATATATTATTCTATCATATTTACACAACACCTCCCATCCACCACCATATGTCACAAAGTAAGCAGAGCTTGTACATTGGGTACTAGACGAATGATATAAATGCATATAAACCTTTTTTGTCAGTACGTACATAGTGCACATTGAAAATACCAAAACCACGAAACAAACATTTGCAGATCTTGCAGATCTTCGTTGAGACTAGCTAGCGTTGCCGAAAAGGGCTAGGAGTACATCATCATTATTTTTAAACGTCAATATGCTCCAAATGTATTCTTTAATCTCAAAATTTTAAAGATAAGAAAATAGGAAAAGAAGAGGACATATACAATACATCATGATCTAGATAAAGAGAGCATATAATTGTTATTAAAGTTTTCATGGGGTGCGTAGGGTTCCCACCAAGAACTTAGGGTCCCAAGTCAACCTCACCTGCTAGTGGTGCACTTCTGGCAAATAAAATATCCCGACTAACGGCAATAGAGGCGTCACCTATTTTGAAGGAATAAAACTTTGAAATGTGGACGTTTAATGTAACTACCCTCCGGATCCTATGCCTCCGGAGAAACAGACTTAATTTTATATTATAAATGTATGTATTTTTAATTTAAATATATTTCAGATTTCATAAAAGTAATTATCGTTGGTTTTTCTTTTTATTAGGATACTGAGTAGTAATTTGACTTTAATGCCAGTTGTCACACGTTTCATATTTGCTTGTCTTATATTTATCTATTTCAAGCCAATTTCACGTCCTCGTCGACGTCTAACGATCTCAAAAATAACTAAAAAGTAACAAGGACCAATGACTGTAATTAACCTTTGCTGAATTATTGTTTTTTGTGATTAAATTAAAATAAACCAGCTACAGTTGCTAATTGGTTTAGTAATTAGTGGTTTTATATTGTATAGACCTCAATGCCAACAACAACAGCGAATGTAAATCCACGACACTTGTCTTATATATATATTATATATGTACATTATATTATAAGCTGGATATCAACTAACTACTAATAATTGTGTGATAATCACACATGTGAAGGAACAGGTGTCGTGCCCCTCCAGCACAAAGTAAGAATCACGTGATCATGCCTAGTGGCTCGCGGCCCAACGTTTAATGTTCGAGCGGAGATGTTTGCGAACTTCCTGAAAGCGCAGTTCCACCCGAATCCTGCCCGTAACGTGCAGCACGTAGCAGAGGTTGAGAGGAAGCTCTAACTATACTTTGAGCAGCCGATAGCCCCAACCGAGGACTCCATCATCTTTTCACCAGGTTAAATCCAGCGGATGATTCGCCGAACACCTCTCCGTAAAGCATACGACCCTGACCGCGTGACCAATGAAGCCTTGCGTCGCCTACCTCCACCAGCGATCGTGACGCGGACGCGTCTCTACAACAGCATCCTTCGTACCAGCCACTTTTCAAACACATGGTCACTTGGCAGAGTCATTATACTGCCCAAGCCGGGGAAGAATATTCTCCTCCCTGGAAGCTATCGTCCCATCATGCTCCTCTCGACGTCGTCGAAGTTATTTGAGAAGCTGCTACTGCTGCACATGATGCTACACCTTCAGCTACGCGACAAATAGTTCAGATTTCGTGCAAAACACTCCACGACATACCAGCTCGCGCTGGACTGCACGACATCGCAGTTGCGCGCAATAAGCGCGAGCGGGTCGTTGCAGTCGGTTTATATCAGGACATCGAAAAATGGTGCCAATGCTGTTACTAAGATGCAGCGTACTCTAGATGCACTTCCCTATTGACTGAAGGACTGGAGACTAATGTTCGACGTGACGAAGACTCAGGCGTTATCCAAAGGAAGCGTGACCCTACCACAGTTGAAACTTATGGGGGAGAACGTCGAGTGGTCCATGACGGTGAATTACCTCGGCATGACCATCGACCGCAGCCTCTCCATGAAGCCTCACGTCAACAACATCATTGCCCAGGTTCGTGTCGCGTGTTCCCTTTTGTGGCCCGTACTATCGTGAACTTGAATGGTGTAGGTAAATAATACACAGAGATACAATTTATATGTAGTTCCCCTTTATTGTATTACATCACACATAACAAGTTAGGTACAAGCTAGAGTGAACTACGATAGAACAAGTAACAATGTGTAATATAATATATAAATAGATACTAACTATAAAACAGTTATTATTGAAGAATGTGTAGTCTTTATTAAATGAGATAAGACATGAGTGAGATGCGATTAAATTAAATTGTTGCAAATTGCACTTTAACTCATTTTACGGGAATCTAAAATAATCGCATGCTGAAACAAAGGTTTTGTATATACTGATGTTATTATAGTGTACCAGTACGTGCGCAAACACAGGTGCACCTTCTGTTCCCTCACTCTCACAATCCGATGGGGCGACTATCCAACACGACCGGGGAGAGATCAGACGTAGGACCGACGGTACTACGTGCTTCCCGAAACACGGAGGTTAAGATCCCATCTTTCAAACTCCGGGCTGTCATTTTTTATTGTTACATTAAGCATTTCTATCATCACAAAATCTCATTAATTCTATTCGTGGTAGTCAGTCAGAGTTTGTATATATTACGTCAATTATATTAAAACTTATTTCTTCAGTGCAAACAAAATCAGAAAGTATTTAAAATATAAATAGATTTTAACCGTGAAAGAACCACGCTTCGGCATCAATTAGTTGTCTCAATCGTAGTAGAAATCACGTGCGTTACACAATCCGCCGCCTCATAGAACTTCTCACGTGAAGGTAAGTGACTACTGCCGTTCATTAAAACCAACCTAACAGTAATTCAGGAGTCACAATTAGGGAAGAATTGGATCCACACATACAAATATTATAAAAAAGAATGAAGAGAATGGAAAAGGTGGCTGAGTAATATATTTGTGTTGTACGAAATCGCTCTCTTAGTGTATATGTCGTCTAACCGACGTAGTGTACAATGCTAAGATTTCATGATATTATGCAACATTGCCTACCATCCCATTCATAATTAATATCGTCGAAAAAAATGTGAAAATAGTGGTTAAAGTAAACTTAAGTACATTGTGGGATTAAATTTTTTGATCTGTTATATTGCTTATTTACTTTTAGCTTCAGATGTAATCAGACACTTCCACGTGAGAATTTATGATGCGATTACAAAACAGATTGACATTGAGAGATTTGATAAACTGTACAAATAATTCTGTGTTACTATTTTTGCTGTTTTATTTGGCGTGAAAAGAAATCGACCTGACGTAGGCTAAGAATTCAATCAAATATGTTATAAGTTTAGAAATAATATTACGGGCCTTAGATTTGGTACTCATAATCAGCCTCCAGAGGTCTAAGAGATGTCGACTTATTTAAGGAAAATGTATTTATTTTTGACAAGAGACCTAAAACTGTTAATTAAATGGCATCAGGTTTAAATTAACCGACTTTAAGGCCTTTCGGAACTTAATAATGTGATTTCGGCAAACGAATTTTGAGTGCTACGATATCCGCCCAATCATCTTGAACATCATAGAAATGGTTTTCCATAAATTTCCATCGATTAAATTTATTTATACAACATATTACATGACAGTAACATACAAATTGTATACCAAGTATATCTATAAAAAGTGTACGAAATAATCGCGAATAATACCAAACGAGGCAGTTTCATTGTACGTATGAGTACGCTTGATGTTTTTTTGTTTTATCTATTGTTTCATGACTCCTAGACATTTATGCAAATTCATATTAAAAAAAAAAACAGTTTCACGCCTTATAAAGTACTGAGAATGAGATGCGGATAAGGCAGCCTTTTATAATCTTGTTTTTTATTTGCTATGATATAATATTGCCATGTTTTAAGCAGTTAGTATTTCTTGCTTGGATAAATTCAAAAATAGAATATAATATTCGATATACGATTCACTTTAATCTCTGACGTTTTGTGCTCCTTAATACTGTTAATACTAAATTATAAATGTCAGACTGTCATGTTGGTCGAATGATTGCAAAATAAGTGTTTCAAGGTGTAAAATTTGTGACTCTAATAATCCTTAACGTTATATTAGATATTTGTACCTGTATTTCTTTATTCATTTATTTATTTTATAAGACAAAGCCCGCACTAGGAATAAATCCTGTGTCGCGGGGGACTTTACAAACATACAAGAAACGGACACAAAGAACACCCAGACTCGGAACATCAATTTATGGATCACACAAAGTGTTGCCCCATGTGGGATTTGAACCCACAGCACTCAGCGCAGTAGTGAGCGGCGTGGTGAACGCTTAAACCACTAGGCCCACCGTGCAGTCAAATTATTAAATATATGTCTTGCCATATTAAATAATTGTCATATTATCGACAATTTTTTATTTCTCTGTTACTCTGTAGCTTTAATACTCTGTCTGTTATTACTTAAAGATACATACTTCACGTTGGCGCCCCTTGGGGGAGATCTTCGTTCAGTAGTGAACTGTGATATGTTGATATGATTCGAAGTACATACTTAGCACAATGAAATAGTTTTAAGTACTGACTTTTATGTTAAATTACATGAAAAGAGAAAGCAAAAGTAAGAAGTAAGGGCAGGTTATAAGAACTTTCAACCGGAGTGATTGTTTAAATGGTTTAATAAGAGTAGTTTTAAGGTAGTAGAGTCACGCAGATTTCAGCACGAACGGGCCGGCTCGACTGGGGCGGTACTACCCTCCCACAGAAGACCAACCTAACCGCTCGCTTGCCCCGCTCGAAAACGCGCACCCCGTCAAATGCCCGGGCTCCCCGCGCAATGACAGCTCCAAATGTCCGTCAATAAATACTTAACACCCATGAAGTGCCCCACTGTCGTTTAGGTTATTGGCGCGCGGGTCGTATTACACATAATCTGTTCTTGTGACTCATTTTTTTTGAAAGATTGTCAAGTGTTGTATTTTTTCAGTTTACTATGAAACTAGGTATACAATGTTATCTTTAAGTTATCAGATTATTTCTCTGGTGTCGAGTTGTATTGTGTTGAAATTGATATAACGGCTTTTTAAGCTCGTGTTGCACTTAAAAGCTCATACCTGAAAAATGAAAGCGATGACCTATAGTTTTTAATGTTTAATTATATTATTAAGATAGTAGATAATATGATAAGAAATAAAAACATACACTCGTCTATATATATTTATTATTTTACAGGCCTTTAAATCCATACCATTATCTACCGCCGCGTGGCGTAATTTATGTCAAACTTAACATGGCATATCGTACACAAACTGGGACGAACTCGACTGGGATTAATACGAGAGATAGAATATATCATAGAATCGAAAAAATAATATAAACTAAGCTCTATTTCAATAAATATAGGGTATATTTACATTTTTCTGTGGCAGGGGACATGTGGATTCCTAGTCACCACGGGCAATGTATGCTTTTTTTTTTGTTGACTACTAGTCTGCACGGACATTTTAGAGTGAAATTTGATATGGACTCCTAGTCACCACGGGCAATGTATGCTTTTTTTTTGTGGACTACTAGTCCACACGGGCAAGCGAGCGGCTATAGCGCCAACATCCGTGCTGTCGTGTTTTGTTGGTAAGTGCGAGACCGGAGCCCCATTGATGCAGGGGTGACAGTTGTTGTGATAACTGTGTGAGCCTTACACTGCCACGATGACTGTCATGCCTTTTACGTCCCCAAGCGTGGCGTGAAAAAGTATCTCATTAGGCTGCCGTAGCATGGGTCGCCACACTGTATTGTCTGCATTTGCAATGACTATGGTGACCACAACTTTTTGGATTCTATTCTATGAGGCAGAGAAGAGTCACTTTGGCAGGCTCTATATTAAAAAAATAGATAAAAAGTATGGCATGAGCATGGCATGGCAGCCAGTCTCAATAGACACTAGGCAACTACGCAGAAGATATATAATGCACAAGTGCGTGAGCAAACACAGGTGCACTTTCTGTATTCTCACTCTTACAATTCAATCGGACGGTTATCCGACACAACCAGGGAGAGGTCAGGCGCTGAATCGACGGTTATACGTGTTCTCCTAGGCAACCTCAACCAAAACCTTAACTACCAAACTCCGGGTTTTTACTAAGTAATTCGATAACCAGAAAACTCTATAACATTTTTGGCACAACTCTTTGATCAGTAATCACATACATTAACCGCTAGACCAGCCAGAACGTACACTATATCTAGATATATATACATCTAACATAAGATACATTCATGTAGTTCTAGTTGCAGAAAAAAGACAAATTATAAATAATAAATTCAAAAACAAAACAATTTATGCGCCTGAGTCCGATGTGAAAGACGAAATAAGGGATCCATCCAAATTAAATTCATATGAAGACGTACGTTTTAAGAATATTTGTATTTTCGCAAAAAACGTGTGAAAACAAAGCGACGGCGTACGGCGAGTGAGGAAGCCGCGGGCACCTCGTCCGTTCATCACATCGGCCAGTGAATGAGCATTTTTTATGGTATATGTGTAGCTTATTTTCGATTTCTGCAGAAACAAAATATTTAGAGATAACATGATTACACAAACTTTTGGATACGCTTAGAAAAATACGGAAGAGCCAGAGTTTAGTTTATTATTTTTAAATGTTTCTACTGTTTCTGTGAAGAAAACTGAAAATGTTGGTTTATATACATATGCACTTTCAAGTTCTCAAATCAATATATTATATATTATAATTTATCACTTTTTGTCTAAGGCAACAGTAATGGGTGACCGATATTTACATCGGATCATTTTTTGACAAAGAAATACAGAAACACATTTTAGTATGAAAATACAAAACGTTACACTCGTAAATTATATTGACAGTTTTTTTTTGTAATTCAAATTAGTAAACACAAGTCTAAAAGTAAATTAAAAGTAGAAATGTTATGGTAATAGTAGGACACTTTTATTCAAATATATAAATATTACATTTCTAAGTGTCTAATGGAAATACGAGACATTTTTTATGGAATCTTGCTGGTTCGAGTCATCTGAAGATGGGACTATATTTTTGGACTAACACAATTTATTAAAATGTTGTTCGTTTAAAAATATCGTTAAGTATAATATTTTTATATTTAAGTTTTGTTAAATTAGTTGCTAAGTATATTGTCTTGTAATATTCAAATATAGAATCTTATCATCAACAAAGTTTAACAGTCCACTGCTGGACATATACCTCCCTTAGGAAGGAAGTTCAGCTTAGAATCTTATAGATACCTATGTATGTTTATTCGTATATTTTTTAAATCCAGCTTTGAATGTTTCTGATAACAGTGTGATGCCATAAATCAGGAAGTCATCTTCGTCTTCTGATGTAAACTCAATCACTTAGACTAGCTGATTTATGGGAAGAAGGACTGTATGAATGTAGTAAATGAATGCTGTGTGAAGATGGTGGTACTAAGGAAAGTACCCGTGATACGGCGGTTCAATACTGAACTTCGTCCATTCACCGAGAATGTTGCCGGTAATTACTTTAGTACATTCTTATTGGAAGTGCCTTCTAGTTTTGAAAATTTATTCATTCGCCATTACCACCTTAAATAGTTAGAAGATTCTCACGTACAGATATACTAATTGTCGCTAATATGTAATCTCTTTGTCCATCGAATCTGTAATAACACATTTTGCCCTGGTCATGGAGAAATGGAAAATATGATTTCTTCGTCATCATTCAGCACGCAAAATTCACACAAAATTTATCTTATTTGAAAGGAACAATGTATATTCGAGGTATTATAAACTAAAACATTTTACTAAAAAAGAAGGTAATTTTCTTTGAATTTCACGATTTTTGATATGGGTAAAACGAAGGCTCATAATTGTGTGTGTGTGATAAACCTGTGATAAAAAGTGGCAATTACCTCTTACATAATATATTCAGGTTAATGAACAACAAAAGTAAGTAGGACAATTCCTCTCTATCTTCTTATACCAAACCTACCAATAGTCCTCATCATCATCATCATCAACAACAACCTTTAACAGTCCACTGCCGGTTAGCATCTCCTTAGCAAGGTGTTTAGCCATATTTTAGCCCCTATGAATGATATTTATTAGTAATATAATCTGAGAATAAAAGAGAAACCTATATTGTTCAAAATATAACCCAGAATAATTTTCTTCAATGGTTTTTTTCACATATTTAACAAGTAAGACAATAAACTACGTTACCACTCTAAAAGTTTATGCTGATGCAATTTTAATTGTTTTTATAATATAATTTATAATAACTTCATAATAACATGAGCTAATCGATGCAATAAACACTAAAACCTGTCTGTGAACCTATTACATTGTGGTTCCTGCTGCTTCATGAAAAGATTTAATGAATATATGCTGTTTAGCAATTATTTCCTTACAGTATCAGCCATATTAATTCTCTGTACTCGCAGTTGACGAAAAATGATTACATTATTTTTCTTCCCTGCTGTTTTTTTCTAGAACTGAATTCAACGTATTGATTTTATGAAACACGATTATAATAAAGTATTATGTATTTTGCATACTACTATTACCCTAAACAATTTCTAGTAAAGTTCAAGTATAAGAAGAATGATGATATTGTGCAGACTGCTTGATATTAAATTACACATTGCATTACAGCCAGACGAGTCGGTACTGGGTTTGTTACAAGTTTTTCTTTTCTTTACAACGCTTTTGCCTTGTTTAGTTTGCTACCTTAGTCGATTGTTACAACACCCATGGGATTGACATGTATTTAATTACTGCGTATTCGTCACGGAACAGACAAGTATCTAATGTGAAATTTAAATATCTTCATATTCGTCTTATCCGTTATTACGACAAATGTTTACGTATTTTTATAAGTTTTAAATTGATAATTTGAGTTGCTGAAGTGATACTACATTTATTGTTTAGTATTTTTTATTATTCTTTATTTTAATAGCCTGTCAAAGTGACTCTACTCTGCTTGATGGAAAGTATGAATAGAATCCAAAAGTTGTAGTCACCACACCCATTAAATAAAAGAAAATATTAAATATAGAAAGATGCTTAGATCACGATACTTGGTAAAATAATAAAGTTTAAAAATTAGTTTAAATTATTGTTTATTTATAACTATTTCGACATGATATCTAATGCTAAGTTTAAACGCCTCATGTATACCATCTGCGTTATTCTAATAGGTACATATATCTGTAAGTGTTAGACCATACTATTTTTAAAGCAATACCTATCGTAATGTGATGTGATTACTGTTCAAAATAATGCCACCTAATGGTTTCATTAAATATTTTGAGATATTTTTATTAATAAACTGGATGTCACAAGTTAGTATAGAATGACACTTATGACCTTTTCCGAAAAAAAAACGTCCGATGATCACTATGGGGCCTCGATCTTCCGTAATTCAATATCTTATGTCGACAAAGAAGTCACTATCTCGGGTGATAAATTATTAAAGAAAATAACTAGACTGGGGTGCTACAACGACATGCTAACAAAATCTCAATATCAAGCCTCACCGTTTAAGAGATACACTGAGTTAAACAAGCTAATGGCTTGTGTGATATGCACTGAAAATTATCAACTTTGCAGATCAGATATTGTTCTACGGATGACTAACTCGTTAAAATATATATTTTTACGATTAAAATTATGGATTCAGTTAGAAATGTAATTGTGTTCGAATCTCATGCCATGTGAATATTTCTATATCCCATACCCAGGAAACAATAAATTATTGTTGTTTGTTCTAAAATTAATAATAAGATTTTTCATCCCATAAATGGTAGCAACTGAACGTAGTACAGAGTTCATCTGCAATACAATAGTCTATCATCATCAATTTATTGGTGCGTTTAAAAATGATCATAAAAATCTAAATACATTTTAAGATTACGACGTGAAAATCACATAGATACATGGAGCCATTGCTTGCCACTCCGGTGTTTAACTTCTAACATTTTCTTTTTTTCTTTTTATTTTAAAAGACAATGCCCGAATTAGGAATAAACTCAGAACAAGACTCAGAATAATAATTTATGGATCACACAAAGTGTTGTCCCATGTAGGATTTGAACCCACAACACTAAGCGAAGTGGAGAGCGGCGCGGCGACCGCTTAAACCACTAGGCCAATCGTGTAGACATTACCGTTCATTCTGTAACAAATAACTTACACTCAATATATACTAGTTTTTGGTAAACTTTATCAAATACTTAGTGTAATTGGTAATGTCATAGAACTACTGTACAACGTGGATTATTATCTATTACAATTAAAATAGAGACTACAGTTAATTCACTTTAAAGTCAAAAATAATTATTCGTAAATAATAAATAATAAAAACTATTTAGTTGTACTAAGAAATAAGACAGATTGTAAGTTAGATCCTCGGTGTAGCGAAGCCTTTTTAGTTTTACAGGATTTAGGTTTTAATGTTAAAGTAATAAAATAGATTGATTTCATAAACATAGAACTAGACCATTTGCGAACTGAAAAATGTTTTTAACGTTAAATGTCACCGTGATGTAGTATGTAATAATAATAAGAAACATCTACAATATTCATACATTAAAAGAAATTATTATTTTTATTTTACCATTAATTTGTAATATATTACATTGTGTTATACAAAACAAGTGTAATAGCTAACATTTTTTTTTCTCCCCGGAGGTGAAATATGTCAATATACATTTTTTTTATCTTAGAAAGACAACACCCGCATTAGGAATAAATCCTGTGTCGCGGGGGACTTCACAACCATACTAGAAACGGATACAAAGAACACCCAAACTCAAAACAACAATTTATGGATCACATAAATATTGTCCCCTGTGGGGTTTGAACCCACAATACTCAGCGCAGTAACGGCGTGGTGACGACTTAAACCACTAGGCCAATCGCGCAGTCAAATATTTAAAGTAATGTATGCTACCTAAAAGCATATAGTACGTACGATCATCTGCGATAAGTTATCGTTCAATAAATGTATGTCATATTAGTTGGACAGTGTTATATGGCGGACAGCTATCTGAAACTTTATCAGGCACTGGTGGAACTATTCAAAGACTAGTTAGCCTAAATGTTCTTAAGTTTTAAGCGATTTTACACATATTCTATGTTATTTTATACATCATTGTATAATGACCTTTACAGTAACTAGTAGTTAGTAATTACAACAGGTTTGAATTTACAAGGCTGTGTTCTTGTACGTAAGTTCGTAACGAGGGTTATATGGAATGTGAAATGAACGTATAAATAGATTTCACATTGTAGGCAAATGTTTAAAGGTAATTGAATTTGTCTTTAGATATATTATTATTTAGAATTTTTATAGAACCGCTTTGAATATTTAATACATAATCTTTTTTTTTTTGAAAATTCCGTTTTTTAAATTTTTCAACATCGCGGCGGACTTTACTGACATACCGGAAGCTGACGCAAAGAACACCTTGACTGGCGTGGACAAAGCGGCGAGGTGATCGCTTGCCATTGATGCACTCGTACAGAATTTAAAATTGAAATATCATATAATTGTTGAAATAAATACATCACACGGTGTCGCACTGGCTTGAAATGTTAATATATAAAAATGACATTACGTTTCAATCATCTTGATGAAATTGAAACAAATATTTGAATGGAATTGTTATTAAATGGAATTGTTTCTTTTACCTACAGTACAAAGGTGATAAAAAGGTCATCACACAATTATTTGCCCTGGGTGAACATCGAACCTAAGACGTCCACTCTAGCAGTCAGGCTCACTAATCACTCGTTTAACAAATCTGTCATAATGATAACAATTATATTTAATTTCACAGAGAGATTAGATAAAGATCTCTGTCATCTGCTAATTAAACATAAAAACATAGAATAGAATAGAAGTAAATTTGTAGTCACATTTTTGTTCAAGATTTAAATTAATTGTTATATAAACAGAAATAAGTTTCAATTTCAACTTTAGTAATAATTTGCTTCAATAGCGATTCAAGAAACGATGGAAAATCGACTAAATATAAATAGCTGATAACAATTAAATATACAGAAATAAATATATTAATATCATCGTAGATATTCTAGATTAATCGATAAACAAAATGTAGTACAAAATATAATTATAAATGAACGTTGACGGAGTAAAAGTAGAGAAAGGAGAAAGGTAGAGATGGACCTTGTGAAGTAGGAGATAGCTAGAAAGAAGGCAAGCAATAAAACTGTATGAAGAGCCTGCCAAAGTGACTACTCTGCTTGATGGAAAGCATGAATAGAATCCAATAGTTGTGGTCACCATACTCATTGCAAATGCAGACAATGCTGTATGGTGACCCACACTATGGCGGCCTTGAGAGATGCTTTTTCACACTCCACTTGGAGACGTAAAAGGCATTACAGTCATCGTGACAGTGTAAGGTTTACACAGTTACCATGATAACTTTCACCCCTGCAAAACGGTGTATAAAAGATAAAAACTCATTCGGCCAACCTTAAATTTGAGAACTACTGTATTTAGCACTGAAAACTTATTATTTATTATCCTTCAATAGTCCACTGCTGGACATAGACCTCTCTTTAGAAAGATTTTGACCTGCTATACCACGTTTACGAAACTGGTTGGCTTCAACACTGCATTCTCGTTGCAGTGCTGTTATTTTGCGTAATGTCTTCGTGATGAGGATTATGGATGATTATCAGTGGTGATACTTCGTATTCTTTATTTGTCACCACACGACCGTAACCAATCTTATCATTACAACACAAAATTTAAGACAACAAGCGATTGATACATTTTTTTGTAAATTACCAAAAACAACTTTTTACTTTTTTAACTTCCTCACTGACAATAAAAATTATCTCTGTATCAAGTAGTTTAGATTACATTTGTTCTCGTGACGATATGATCTAACCTGTAATAACATGACATATCTAAGACTTGTTGTTTATTTATTTAATTTCATGGCTATCAAAAAGAGTTTTAACATTATCAGATGAAACAAAGTATGTAATATCGCCGACTTTGTTGCTAAATTCACTAGAATTAACACCCTTTATGAACGCTACTCAAAGGTTAGGCAAAATTTTGCAAAGTACAAGTGTTTTAAATTTATATGATTGATTAATGAGATTAGCTATTAAGTAATTAATTACCTTTGATACTTAATATTTAGTATTAAAAAAATAACTTTATTTTGTAATACTTACGAACGAACGAGTTACGAACGAGTTTTATAATAAGCTATTAGAATTAATATTATGTGCGTCTTACATGAAATTAAAATTTAAATTGTGTGAAGGACATTTTTTTTTAATAGTAACATTTTATGCATAATTTATTTATTCAGTGAATATAATTTGTGTGTATTTAAATTTAACTTCTATTTTATTCATTTCTACAGTTGTAACTTCTAGAGATATGTAGATCGATACATGTATTTTTGTATTAAAAGGTACACAATCTTCTTTTTCTGATGGTTTAAATAGTGATAGAATTAACACACAACACAGCTTCTTGGGTTGTAAAACTACAATAGGTCCATCTATTTGTTTTGTTTTTTATTTTCTATATGAAGAGCCAAAGTGACTCCACTCTGCCTGATGGAAAGCATGAATAGAATCTAAACAATTGTTGTCAAGTAGTTCAATTATAAGAAAACCAGCTTAACGCTATGTAGAAATCCAGCAATGAGTATAATATAAATATATATTTATATCAAACAATATGGTAGTAAGAATTAAGACCTAAAGATTTATGTCGATTATAAACAAAATAAAAATATTAAGCTAATTGTTTATACAAATAATAGTAGCTAATTCTATTCAATTAATTAGGTCAAACATTTTTATTCGAATTTCAAAATTAATTTACTAATTATTTTCACGAATTATATAAATACAAATATTTCTTACATACCAGTGTTATTCCAAGATAAAAATGCTGTAAAATGCACTTAATACATCAGTCGATGTATTTTATAAATTCAATACACCATAATGGATACACATCACACATTTATCAATGAGCACTAATTTTACCTTTTATTTGCCGTGTGCATTGTCACATGAACTTTATGTTTACGCGGATAAAGTTATATTTGGTTTGAGTTGCTGCACATTTTGCACCGAACGTCCACAAACGTAGCGCTGTGTTGAATACTTCTTATCTAAAGCAGTGATCGGTAAGATTTTCATTACTGTGTTTATGGTGGGGATGTGCCGTTCAAGCATACGATGGTCGTGAATTACAGAGGCTTATTGTCATTGCTGAGGAATGTACAACATCTACGAGTACCATTACTATTTGATGTTATTACATTTTTTTTCGGGAAAGGTGTCCAAACGAGCGGACAAGTTCCATTACGGAAAATGATTACCAACCATAGATAACTTAAGACGTTGTTCAGTTAGATTTCCCAGAATCAGAAATGAAGTTGAATGTTTCTCTGGTAACCCTTCATTTGGTGTCAGGGACCCGGCTGACCTGAAAAGAATAAGTTAAAGTAGAGGATGCAGTATATGAGTTCGAGAGGTAAGACACCCATAACTATACTTGATTTTAGAGATCATTTTTTTATTTTTATACCTTAGTGTGATTAAAAAAAATAGTTAAAAGATATATTGACTTGTCATTATAATTTGAAGCTTCCTGTAAAATTGTAATGTAACTTGATTTTTTGAAAACGTTTAAAATTTGTCGATCACAGTAATATATGCTAAAATATTTACTACAATGCCTCGGGAAATGTTTTCGTACACCCGTATGTGAATTAACTTGATCAAAATGTAATTGTGTTATTTTCAATGCACAATAAGTAGAGCGTAAACTGTAGATTTTTTTAATACTGTGAAAAGTCGAGACGCCCTCTGTTTGTGCCGTATTCTGTGAAGTTAACTCGTTTGAATTGTTGACAAATATAAACAATTAAACATCGGAAATATTGACACGTTAGACGTGCCTATGTCTTTTAGACTTCGAAACAGTACGTAGCCTCTCGGTTTTTGGATAGTTTTGCCTATATATATGACCATGGTCATTTCGCAAAACATATGTTTTGCCAAATGACATGATGGTCAACAGAGCAAGTAACAGAAAGACATTTTGTTTCTTTTCAGTGTGGAAGTCCTACCGGATACCAACCACTGGTGGTTTTGATAGTATCACCACTACCCCGGCCTAGTTCTATAACTATAGGTTAGGATAGCAATCTCCGGTGCCTGAATCTTCTTCGATGCTTGGCATGTTCCGATGTCTGATAGACTGGGAGAGTTCGAAATCTGTCTCGGTTCCACTCCGCTATCTCCTTCACACGACACATCCTGTTGATGATAGCTTATTCATCGATTCGACGATGGCTAACTTTCAGAGTTTAGCTTCAACCGTATTATTTAGTCAAAAGTAAAATTGAATATTCTTAAACTATTTCTATTGGTAAATTAATAAGAATATGTTTTAATTTATTTTAATAAAAAGAAAAGATTCAGATTTTGTCCTGTTTGGAATACAGTTCTCACCTTTCGATATGATCTGCACAGTATTTTCTTGACACCCGATCGGTTGCAGAGACAAGCAGTCCGCATTATTAACAATACCGAGACCATCAAGTATCTTGCGCCTCTACAGTTACGAAGAGGTCTATCCTCTATCGCTTTTATTGTGGAATGTTATGGCGAGCTGTTTACTTCTCCTTTTCACTACACGACAACAGGTGCTGTTCTTTGAAAACCCCTGTTTAAGGGTGGAAGACATACGTTTTCGAAATAAACAATTCACCTCTTCGTGTGTCGATTATTCGAAATCTGAAACTCCCATCCAGTGCACTTGTTTCTCGTCCACTATGATAAAAATTTGCTTAAATCTCACTCGGTCATCATGGTGTGGATCGACAATAGAAACAAAAAAAGTAAAATTCCATTTGTATTAGAACATCAACTATACAACATAAACAAAAATCACAACTATTGACTGACTTTCAATGTTCAAAGTCACCTGTAGACAAAAGTGTTTGCAATATCCAAATGTGAGTAAACTAGCTCCTAGCAGGTTGCATAACTAATATATCTGTGGTAACAATCTAGACTGTGGTGAATGAAGACCCGTGATCGATCGATTATGGGTTGAAAGTTAGAAAACAAATTTTAGCTTGACAGAATACTTTTGATATGTTGCCTTTATGTGTGTGTTTTCACTGTTATTGGAGAAAAATAATCCATCTCACTTTACCTATTGTATGCCTATACCTTCATTTTGTAACAAATTGTCTTAAATGGCCTTTGTTGTGGTCACGGTAATCTACGATTTAACTCTGACATATGTAACTAAAAGTTAATAGTAAAATATTTTTGATCGTATCAAATGGGTCTATTAATAAAATATTTTAACGATGAAAGTATATGTTGGAGATTAGTAAATCGAGCTCTCAGTGGCGGCTGGTCGAAGTTTAAACCTTGTACCACTTTTACACAATAATTATCCCCTTCATATCTAAAGTATTTGCTAATTCTATTGTGTTTCTTTGTTAAGATGTGTCTTCTTTTGTTCACCGAGTTGTGATCAGAATTTAATGAAACCTATTTAATTGTTAGTTCTAGCTGCTATCAAAAATTATCAAAGACTAAATGAAAATTGGAAACAGTGGTTTTATTGTAATTTTATTGATAAATGGATTTTATATAATCTTTTAGAGTTTTTAAATTTCATACATGTAAAGAAATTAGATTTCTTTAAGCTGGATAAAACAGTTCCTGTTTTACCTTCATTATCATTAGATGGCGTTACTGTCAATACTAGTGTCATGGCGGTACTGTGGATAAAGAAGTAGGGTTTTAAAAATATGGCGATAGTGAAGCTGAGAGAACGAAAACAATAAATTATTATACTTTGGTGGAAGAGGAATCGACAAGTGAAATAATAAACTTTTAATGTCGTTTCTTTGTTTTTACAGGTAGGATTGTAAACCTAATTTCTATGATTTTAATGGTTAAAAAGAATGTTAATTTATGTTAAAATAAAGCTTTGTTTTTACAGAGCAACACAACGTTTATTTTCTTGAAGATTCCCTTTATAATTGTCTTATAAAACGACATTACTTGTTTAAAACAATGGAGAAACTAAAATTTACTTTCGCAGTTTTAGCTGCAAGTGATGGAAAAACAAATTTGATTAGTATAACCTCAATCGAAACGCCCGATGGATGTGAATACGATATACCCGATGAATTTAAAAATGCAAATAAACATACTGGTATAACTAAGTTAGAAATTTACGCGAAAATCAAGAATTCGCTTAAAAAAAGACACCAGACACGAAAAATATGGATCCCACTAACTGACGAGCTACGGAAAATCTACTTGGATGCAGGCGAAAACGTACAGTTCGGTGATCAATATCTAGATGAAATTGCAGTGGAAACAAAACCTTCTAATAATAATAACAACAACAGCACCGAATCTAAGCATAAAAATCTAGTAAAAACAGCTGAGAAGTTTGTGTTAGACAAGTTTTCGGGAAGAACATCAAATGTGAATCAATGGATAAGCGAGTTTGAAGCTGAATGTGAAAGGTTTGAAATAATGCAGGATGCCAGGAAAATTGAAATTTTAAAACACCTTCTTGAGAAACAATGCTTAGATTGGTATACAAGTATGATAATAAAATTCACCATTAAGGCAGAATGGAGTGTATGGAAAAACATTTTTTGTGAAACTTATGGTAATAAGGGATGGTCTCAGGTAAAATATGCATATATATTTAGATACCAAACAGGCTCTTTGCTAGAATATGCCACAAAAAAAGAACGCCTTTTATTGGAAGTAAACAAAGATATTGACACTCAAACGCTGATAAATCTTATTGCGATAGGTTTACCGGATTATGTCATGGGCAAAATTGATAGAGCACTAGTAACATCCACTGCAAGCTTATGCAAGGAAATTGGCAAACAAGAGTATGCAATGAACAAAAAGAATTTTGCCAGAATCAAGAAAAATATGCCTGACATTAAATCCAAAACTGAGAAAAACCCATGCAGAACCTGTGAAAAATTAAACAAGGGAATACGCTACCATCCTGAGGAAAAATGTTGGTTTAAACAAACTGATCACTTTGAAGATAGGAAAAGACATAACAAGAATGTGAACAATACTGTGCTGGATATTGAATTAAATGATGATGACCAAAAAAACGAGTGATTACACCATTAATTAGAGTCAAGCTAACATTAAATGAGAGTATGGAAATATTTGGTATATATGACTCCGGCTCTAATGTTTCACTGATAAATTCCAAACTGTTAAATATAAAACAGGGAAAAAGAGATGATCACAAAAATGCAAATCTAGTAACAATTAATGGTGTAAAAAGGACTCGAGGCTTGACAACAATAAAGATAAAGATTTTAGATATAGAGAAAAGTGTAGATGTCTACATAGTGGATGGCAACGAATTTCAATATGATTTCCTAATTGGACTAGATATGATAAAAGAATTTTATTTGGTTCAGGACCAAGATTTGAAAATAACCCAGAAACAAGAAGAAACATCTACAAATACGGAACCAATTTATAACAATAGTTCGAAGAGAGAGCTAAATAAAAATGAGGTTTCAATAAATTTCAATGAACACGTAAAGGAAGAGAACTTTGAGATGAGTATGGGAGATTTAAATACTCAACAACAAACGGAAATAAAAGAATTGATTGATGAATACAAAACAAGCTTTGCGAAAGACAAATATGATGTAGGAAAAGTACAACACTATGAAGCACGCATTGATCTGCTAGTTGATAGATACTGCAGTAAGAGGCCGTACAGATGTTGTATAGAGGATAAGAAAGAAATAGAGAAACAAGTGGGCAAATTACTCCAAGAAAATCTGATAGAAGAATCATACAGTCCTTTTGCCGCACCTGTCACCTTAGCGTTTAAAAAAGAAGATCAGAGGAAGACCAGGTTGTGTATTGATTTTAGAGAACTAAACAAGATAGTGTTACCACAAGCTCAACCGTTTCCGTTGATTGATGACCTGGTGACGAAAACGCGAAACTGCAAATATTTCTCAACCTTAGACATAAACTCGGCGTTTTGGTCCATCCCACTAAGGATTGAAGACAGAAAAAAAACAGCCTTCGTAACTCAAGAAGGACATTTCCAGTGGACTTGTTTACCATTCGGACTCAAGACAGCTCCTGCAATATTTCAAAGAATATTATCTAATATATTAAGGAAACATAAACTAACCAAATTTACAATTAATTATATAGATGATATACTGGTGTTCTCTGAAACTTACAGTGAACACATTAATCACTTAAAGCAATTATTGGAAGCTATAAATTATGAAGGATTCAGATTAAAGTTCACAAAATGTTCATTTGCTGCAAGTTCAGTAAAATACCTTGGACATATTATAGAAAACAATACAGTTCGACCTCTGAGAGCCAACTTAATCGCCGTACAAGAGTTCCCAATACCAAGAACACAGAAAAACATAAGACAATTTTTAGGAAAGATAAATTTTTATCATGAATACATACCAAAATGTACAATAATTCTAAAACCACTACATAATTTACTGAAAAAAAACCAAAAATTCGTTTGGTCTGCAGAGTGTCAAAATTCATTTGATGACATAAAAAAACTACTGTGTTCACAACCAATCTTAGAAATATATGACCAAGACTTGCCAATAAATATCTATACAGATGCATCACTAGAAGGCATTGGAGCAATATTAAAGCAAATACAGCCAAATGGAGTAGAAAAGCCGGTAGCATACTTTTCGAAAAAATTAAATGAGACACAGAAGAAAAAAAAGGCTATTTATTTAGAATGCCTAGCCATTAAAGAAGCAGTTCATTATTGGCAGTATTGGCTGATAGGAAAATTTTTCACGGTATACTCAGACCACAAACCGTTGGAAAATATGAACATTAAATCAAGGACAGATGAAGAATTAGGAGACTTCACATACTATCTCTCTCAATATAATTTCAAAATAAAATATGCACCTGGGAAAGACAATTTAGAAGCTGACTGCTTAAGCAGGAACCCGGTATTGGAAGCAAAAGAAGATATGGAGGAACAATTAAAAATAGTAAATTTTGTACAATTACAGGATATTGTTATGGATCAAAAAAATAATGAATATTTACAGGCTAATAAGAATAAATTAATACACAGACACAACATATACTATAAAAAATGTAATAAACAAGAAAAAATTATATTATCAGAAAAACTCAGTATAAAGCTTATAGAAGAAATACATAACAGTATGTGCCACATAGGAATAAAATAAATACAAAATAAAATTGGAAAAATATATACAGCAAAAAATTTAACAAAAAATATAAATAACTTGTGCAAGAGATGCAACATATGCATAAAAAATAAAACAAGAGGACAAGTGAAGTATGGGTTAATGTCACACTTGGGGCCAGCTTCAAAACCATATGAGATTGTATCCATAGACACGATTGGAGGCTTTGGAGGCACACGGTCAACGAAAAGATATCTCCATCTGCTAGTGGATCATTACACGCGATGTGCACATATAGTTACATCGAAGACACAAAGTGCCAAGGATTTTATTAAACTGGTCAGTAATATAATTAATTACAATGAAATTGGCATGATTCTAAGCGACCAATATCCAGGAATAAACTCTAAGGAATTTAAATCTTTTCTGAGTGAAAAATCCATTCCACTGATATTCACCGCAGTAAACGCACCATTTTCAAATGGATTGAATGAGAGGCTGAATCAAACGCTGGTGAATAAAATCCGATGTAAAATAAATGAAGAGAATAATAAAATGGCATGGACAACAATAGCCCACATCTGTGTAGATAAGTATAACGATACTGAGCATACTGTCACTGGATTCACCCCAAGATATCTTCTTGATGGCACGGAGATTTCATTACTGCCAAAAGAGCTAAAAAAATCTAAAACAACAGATGACTGGATTAGAGATAGAAAATTAGCTTTTGAAAATACGGTAAAGTCTCACAATTATAATAAAAAGTTAATAGACAAAAATAGGACTCAGCATGATTTCAAAACAGGAGATATGGTGTATGTTGAGAATGGGCATAAGTTGAACAGAAGAAAATTGGACGAGCTAAAGATAGGTCCTTTTAGAATTGAAGAGAAAATATCGAATACTATATATAAAATAAACACAGGCCATAGGAAATTAGAATCCAATTTATTTCACATCACAAAACTTATTCCGGTTCCTGAATGAATATGGATCTTCTATGGAGAAAATTTTGGGGAAATTTTCTGCCCTGCCAGGGGAGATGTAAAGAAATTAGATTTCTTTAAGCTGGATAAAACAGTTCCTGTTTTACCTTCATTATCATTAGATGGCGTTACTGTCAATACTAGTGTCATGGCGGTACTGTGGATAAAGAAGTAGGGTTTTAAAAATATGGCGATAGTGAAGCTGAGAGAACGAAAACAATAAATTATTATACTTTGGTGGAAGAGGAATCGACAAGTGAAATAATAAACTTTTAATGTCATTTCTTTGTTTTTACAGGTAGGATTGTAAACCTAATTTCTATGATTTTAATGGTTAAAAAGAATGTTAATTTATGTTAAAATAAAGCTTTGTTTTTACAGAGCAACACAACGTTTATTTTCTTGAAGATTCCCTTTATAATTGTCTTATATACATAGTACCCGATTCCATTCCACTGAAACCTGTTACCCATGTAACACATGATATTTTAAGGTATAGTACCCATTTCTGGCTCACTTCTTGAACGGAGGGAGGAGGATGGAGGGAACGGGTGTCATGTCCCTCCGAACAGGCGAAGTGATCATGCCTGGCGAGTCACTTTGTATATGCTAATTTGCCACGTGTTGTAATGTCTATTTCGCGATACAGGACTAGTAGTTGCTTTGTAACTCGTTATTATCATTCGCAGTTCGATGTATCTTCACTAGATAGCGCTGTTGTACATTTTTTGTTTGTGCTAAATGTGGAAGTCGCTATAGTGATGTTGACCTGTAAGCCAGATATTCCTTCATTTCCATACCAAAAGGAACCGTCTGTGATGAATATTATCCTTATTTTTTCATCGTCTGAGTGTGGTTTAAACAAAGGTATTTTTATCACTAGTCTAGCTATCAAGTACAAGTGTGTGAGATAAAAATTTATGTGTTTCTTTTTTTACTAGATCCAATCTGGATAAAAATCATTTAGAATTGCATAGTATAACATATAGTAGTTTCTTAGTTACCGTTGAGTGAAGCCGACCTTGGTCTAAAATTTGCATCAACCGTTTGTAGTCACGTGTAAGTTTGTGTAGACTTTTAATAGAAGGTATTTTTTATAATGTATCTGAGGTCGTATGCATGTAGTTGATAGATAAAATTTCGTTCGAAAGTATAACATACTTTCGATGAGCGTTCTATGTCAGTGCCACTGTAACTCCTGTACAATAGGATCAATAGCAGAGGAATGAATCAGAAGTTAATTGGAAGAGTTGCAAATCTATACTAATATTATAAAGAGGAAACCTTTGTATTTTTGTACTTTTGTATGTTTGTATTGAATAGGCTCAAAAACTTCTAGACCGATTTCAAAATTTCTTTTACCATTACTTACAGGGATTCTTCCGAATCCGTATAGGCTATATTTTATCCCGGAAAATAGATAGGATTTTTCGTGGTTGTGAAAATTGTGGAGTAAGTCGTCGAAAAAACTGCCGTACGTTAACGATTCTCGCGAACGCTGCCTAAATGGTTAGAGATGTATGGTTGACTTCTATAGAAAAGTTGTAGAACTTAATAATGCCTACAAAAAAGTCCGTGATAATATAAACCAAACATTTATATTTTAGCCACTATAACCACTTTTCCAAAGAATAAAAGTAATTAAAATTATTAGCCTATTTATCGATCATATGATCGTCAAATACTAATCCTTATCCAAATAAACTATTTATTAAGCAAGATTGTTTCAATAGCTATAAATTACTTTTTAATTTATTCCAATCGGACAATCCATTCAAAAGATATTACGAATTTAAAATTGTAATTGGTATTAAAATGAATGATGGCCGCCGGCCGATATGTGTCGCACGACTCGCACGGCGAAACCGCAGGGGAGGGGGGTGCACATCTATGAAGCAGGTTGCCGCGCGGCTCACTCACGCGGTCGGCTCTCCACGCAGCGGACGCGGCCAAATCGAGTAAATTTACTGAATTAATGCACTTATTAAAATTAATTTCGGTACTATTTAGATACTCATTATCAAAAGTTCTTTTCAAAAATACTTATAAATAATTTACTTCAATATTTCTTAAATATATTTGCTTTATAGTCGTCTCAAATATTAAAGAAAAAATAATTCGAATTATTTTCGAAAAACTGGTATTTATTTTTGTCTGACGATAGGTAGGGTTTTTTTTAACATAAACCCAAGATAAACAATATGCCTAAAAAGAAACGATCACAGCTATCTGAAAGTACTTCCCAAGCGAGATTAGTAAAAATACGTCGCAATGGGGAATCTTCTTCAGAAAATTCTGAACGTCTCGCAAGTCAAAGAGAATACGTTTCACAGTCGCTGGCAAGAGAATCTAGCTGTGAACGTTCGCAGCGCCTTGCTGAAAATAGAGATAGATTGTCACGAGCACGCACTAGAGAAACCAGCGATGAACGTTCACGTCGCCTTGCGGAGCAGAATGTAAGATCGTCGCAGGTACACCAACGACAATCTAGCGCAGAACGTTCACAGCGTCTTGCTGGAAATAGAGACAGACTGTCACGAGCACGCGCAAGGGAATCTAGCGATGAACGTTCACTTCGCCTGGCGGAGCAGACTGTGAGAACATCACAGGTACACCAACGCCAATCGAGTGCCGAACGCGCACAGCGACTTGCTGAAAATAGAGTTAGGACCTCGCGAACGCGTGCTCGAGAATCTAGCACCGAGCACTCGCAGCGACTTATGGCACAGAGAGCTAGACAACAGTCCTTAGCGACTAGAACGCGCAACAGAATTTTAGCCCATAGTAATAAATCGGCGTTTAACTATGATCCACAACTTGATTATGCTCTTCAGAACAGCATCCAAATCGGAGCAATGGATAAGATTTGTCCTAACTGCTTTGCTAAAAAATGGAAGGATGAAGCAAACGGTATGTGTTGCTCATCTGGCAAAGTTATTCTTCCCAATATTGAAGAGCCACCCAAACCAATAAAAAGCCTATTGACAAATAATCAATCTTTATCCCCGCATTTTTTGAATAACATATGTAGGTACAATAGCTTATTCCAGATGACTTCCTTTGGGGCAAAGGAAATTAGAGAGGGAAATTTTATGCCTACTTTTAAGATAGAAAGACAAGTTTATCATCTCATAGGAGACTTGCTACCAGCATCAGGGCAGAGCCCACAATTTCTGCAAATCTATTTTATTTCAGATACTGACCAATTATCATTACGATCAAACATGGCCCCCATGCTAAAACTAGATTTGATCAGTGAATTGCAGACTATGTTAAACAGCCATAACTTATACATACGAAGTTTTAAACATAGTATGGAACTCAATATCACAGAGAATTTAAAATTGGTTATTCACTCTGATCGCGCACCTCAGACTGAACACCAAGGCAGACATAATGCTTCTTCTGTAAATGAAGTGGCCGTTCGTTTAGTCGATGAAGAAAAAGGACCAAGAGATATAGTACTACACGGTAGAGACGGACAATTACAACGAGTGTCGGAATTACACCGCGCATATGATCCATTACAATATCCGCTAATGTTTGTATCAGGAGATGACGGTTGTTATTTGACGATTCCTCAGCATGAGTCCGTTAGAAATAAGACTGTGTCATGCATGCAGTATTATGCATACCGTTTAATGATTAGGACAAATTGTTTTAACGGACTGCATTACTACAAAGATTTATTTAATCAATTTTGTGTGGATATGATGGCTAAGATGATTTCAGAACGGTTAAATTTTATTTCTCGAAACCAACAGAAGCTTAGAGCAAATAATTATATTCATTTGAGGGATGCTTCGAACCAAGATGCAAACGTAAATGCAGCTAATATTGGACAGCATGGGATCTTGCCGTCGTCATTCACTGGGTCGCCAAGGTACCTCCACGAAAAGACGCAAGATGCTATGACATACACTACCGGTCAAAAGTCTTCGCCCACCCCATACTTCATTCATTAAATTTCAAAGTAATACACTTTTAACAAATTTCCCTTTCATGTTGTCAAGCGAAGGCTTAAACGATGTTATACAAACCAAAAATAATAGTGCCCATTAATTGTTTACTTCACACGAGTGCATGTTTATATTTTGTGAGTGAGTGGGTGAGTGTCACGAAAAGACGCAAGATGCTATGACATATGTGCGCAATCATGGAAGGCCGGATCTTTTTATCACTTTCACCTGTAATCCGGAATGGGAAGAAATAAAACAGGAACTATTACCCGGTCAGCGTTCTTTCGACCGACATGACATCATTGCTCGAGTCTTTCACTTAAAAAGGAAACAGATGATTAAAATATTAACGAAAGACGCGATTTTCGGATCGGTTCAATGTTATATGCCTTCTGTTGAGCGGCAAAAAAGGGGGTTACCGCATTGTCATATGTTATTTTGGCTCGACTCGAAAATACAACCCGACGAAATTGATGATATAATAGTTGCCGAACTACCCAATAAGGACAAAGACCCAGTATTATTTGGAATAGTTACCAAAAATATGGTACATGGACAATGTGGGGAACAAAATTTGAATTCCGCGTGCATGAAAAATGGTATATGTTCGAAAAATATCCACGACGCTTCGTAGCTCAAACTCAGACCGGTGAAGATGGTTATCCTGTTTATAGACGACGCGACATCAACAACGGAGGGCAGGTTGCTACCTTAAATGTCCGGGGGCAAACTATTAATATTGACAACAGATGGATTGTTCCATATTCACCAATACTATGTCGATCTTTTAATGGACACATTAACGTAGAGTATTGTCATTCTGTACAAGCAATAAAATACATTTGCAAATATATCAACAAAGGATCGGATCAAGCCACTTTCAGTGTCAAAAATGTACACGACGAGATTGAAAAATATTTGAACGGCCGGTACATCAGTACATCTGAAGCAGTGTGGCGGTTATTAGTTTCCTATACATGATAGACACCCTACCGTAGAGCATTTAGCGGTTCACTTAGAGAATGGACAACGAGTGTACTTCTCAGCGGAAAATATGCAAAATATAGTGGATAATCCTCCAAAAACGACACTCACCGCGTTTTTTGACCTGTGCAACAGTGATAAATTTGCTAAAACATTACTATATCACGAAATGCCTCATTATTACACTTGGGCTAACAATAAATTCTCTAGTAGGAAACGTGGCCAAGACGTAGTTGGTCATCCAGGTATTAAAAAAGACGCGGCGTTGGGACGAGTATATAGCATTCATCCTTCCCAGTCAGAGTGTTTTTACCTCAGGATACTACTTCACCATGTACGTGGCCCAACGTCGTTTCAGGACTTAAAAACCGTTGATGGAGCTATTAAAGAAACTTACCAAGCCGGTTGCCGAAGTAGAGGTTTGCTGAAAAACGACAACCAATGGGAAATTACTTTGCGAGAAGCTGCAATTTCCGAATGTACGCTGAAGCTGAGAGAGTTGTTTGTGGTTATACTATTATTTTGTTTCCCCTCTGAACCTCTTCTACAGATTGAGAACAAACTGTTAGAACTGAGCGACAAAAATTTCAGAGACTTTAGATTACCTTCTCCTAATCGCTCGCAAAATGAAATAGCTGCCATACTGTACCATACACATTATGATGTAAAAGAGCTGTCAGTATTTGTTAACTCAAATATAACCAAGCTGGTGGCAGATCAAAAAATTACGTTCGATGTCATAATTGAAAGTGTGGAAAATAACAGTGGTCGGCTATTTTTCTTAGACGCGCCTGGCGGAACAGGTAAAACCTTTCTTGCCAATTTATTGTTGGCAAAAGTGCGACAATCTGGAAAAAAAGGACTGGCAGTTGCGTCTTCTGGAATTGCTGCAACATTATTGAGTGATGGGAAAACTGCTCCTTCCACCTTTAAATTACCGTTGGCTGTGTCTCTAGGGCAACAATCCGTATGCTCTATCCGCAAAAATGGACCACAGGATACGTCACTAATTATTTGGGATGAGTGCACCATGAGCCATAGAGCTCATGTAGAAGCAGTAAACCACACATTACAAGACATTAGGAGCTGTGGTAACATTATGGGAGGTGTAACTTTTGTTTTAGCTGGAGATTTTCGACAAACTCTTCCGGTTATAACAAAAGGTACACGTGCCGAAGTTATTAAAGCGTGCCTTAAATTATCTCCTTTGTGGCTATCTATTGAAACACTCAGTTTGCGCACGAATATGAGAGCACACTTAAATAATAACCGTGATAGCAATTTCCCCCAAAAAATACTTCAACTTGGTGACGGAAACCTACAAACTCCAGTCCCAAACAGCTCCCAAGTATTATTTAACAATGAATTGGCTCCAACTGTTCACAGTCTACAAATACTGGTAGACACAATCTATCCCGACATCGAAAATCTAACAGAACGAAATTGCAATTGGCCTTGTTCGAGACCAATAGTAGCACCGAGAAACGATGCAGTAAATGAAATTAACAAAATGATTATTGAAAAAGTACCTGGTCATTTTAAATGTTTTAAATCCATCGACACCGTGTGTAACACCGAAGATACAGTACACTATCCACAAGAATTTTTAAACTCACTCAATCCTGTCGGCTTGCCACCTCACGAACCGAAATTAAAAGTAGGTACGCCCATTATGCTATTAAGAAATTTAAGCCCTCCTAATATGTGCAATGGGACAAGACTTTTGATAAATGAATTGCAAGCCAATGTGATTGTAGCGACCATCATCACCGGCCCGGCGGCTGGAGAGCTCGCTCACATTCCGCGGATCCCGATGATACCGACAGATTTGCTTATTTCCTTTAAAAGATTACAGTTTCCCGTCAAGGTATCGTTTGCCCTTACAATAAATAAATCCCAGGGTCAAACTTTTTCAATGGTAGGCATCGATCTCAGAAAAGAGTGCTTTTCTCATGGCCAATTATATGTTGCACTTTCTCGAGTAGGATCTCCTGAAAACCAATATGTTTTAATGCCATCTATAAATACTACTGCGAACATAGTGTATAGTGAAGCATTAACGTAAAGAGTCGTTAAAATTAAAAATTAAAAACAAAAATAAAAGAGTTAAGCAGGTACGAAACAAAGAAATGTAACACGAATAAAAAGCCTATAAAAACATACATACAAAACAATTTTTTTTTTCAGAGAGCTTAAAAAATAAATGTCCACCCGTGCAAAACCGGTGCGGGTCGCTAGTACAATATATTTCGGAATAGAAAAATGAGAAATGACTGCACGATCGGCGCTTTGGTCTCTGCGATCGGCATTAATCTACTGCATGATCGCCACGCCGCTTCCTACCGCACTAAGTACGGGATCACTCATATAGGATAACAGTTTGTGTGATCCACAAATTGTTGCTCTGAATTTGGGTGTTCTTTATGTCCGTTTTAACTATGTTTCTAAAATCTCCTGCAACATAGGATATATCTCCGATAAAGGAATTATCTTCTTAAGAAAAAAATAATCGAATTCTTTCGTTAGCAAAGTTGATGTTTTTAAATGAGGGGTTACAGGAACAAATAAAAACAAAAAACAATAAAAATATAAACTTGTTATGTTGAACCACGATAGAATAAGAATTTTGTGTACTAAGTTACTGTACATAAAAAATAAAGTAATTCATACAAATTCGTTAAAACAAAATCGATATCAATTGCCTACAAAAATTTAAAGTATTTGCAAAATAATTTAATATTAATTTCTATAAACCTACAGTGAAACTTTCCAGGTGGTGACTGATTAAGAATACATAGTGTCACTACCATGGTTCATTCCGTGCGTGTCGTAAGAGGTGGCTAATGGAATAAAATACCAACCCGTCTGACCAGCGTGATATAGTAAGCTTAAACCTCCTTTCGAAGGAGAGGCCTATGCCTAGCAGTGGACTGTTCGAGGGTGATGATGAAGATGATGCAGTAAAACTAATTTGAAATTAT
Organism: Hypercompe scribonia; assembly: GCA_949316085.1. Classification (NCBI taxonomy): domain Eukaryota; kingdom Metazoa; phylum Arthropoda; class Insecta; order Lepidoptera; family Erebidae; genus Hypercompe; species Hypercompe scribonia. The sequence continues at coordinate 22,235,150 of OX438970.1, forward strand.
TTTCGGTTTTAATTGGATAGGAATTCATATTCGTTTGACTCCGTCGCGACGACATGCTATGGGTGTTGTCGCGACGGAGTCAAAGGAATGCCATGTATATTGTGTTTGTATTCACAAAAAAAAGTATGTAAGTATTCTATCAGCCAGTCTAGTTATCATATCGCAAGCTCTGCTTAGTTCGAAACTAGATGACGTTGTGTGTCAAATATCTGAAATATTTATTTTTTTAACTTACTGCACTTGATAATTTAGTCCTTCTTAGTGTACTACTTAATATTAAATGTTTTGTAATATTTTGAACGTAATATTAATTGAAAACTGCTATATTTTAACACGAACTCACCAAAAACGGTCTTAAACACTTTTTCTTTACTTTCTACTAATAAGTTAGTTTCACGGAGACCATCTCGCCCCACATAAGTTAATAAATAAATAAATAAGTAAATGTTTCAGACATTTGACACACAACGTCATCTAGTTTCAAACTAAGCAGAGCTTGTGCTATGATAACTAAGACTGACTGATAGAATACTTTTATACTTTTTTTTACAAATATATACATTTATGCATAGAAAATAGCTAAACTTCGAAACTAATGTTTGTAGAACATACAAACATTTGGTCCGACCCGAGCATTGAACCTGAGACCTCAAACACGGCAGACGCATTTACTACCGCTGCGCTACCTAGGCAGTTAATGTTTTTACGTGTAATTAAGATCTATTTATGCGTAATTCATATTGTCACGGCTACATTGATAATTTTTCAGATAGTCACAATTCAGACTTGTTCGATACAGTATTTTCCTGATTGGTTTTATGTAGCGCCTGTTTATAACCATATTAATAATGATGGAATTGGTCACATTTTTCTCGTATCTGAAGTAGGGATGACTGGTTCCAGCCATCATTTAGCTGACACTCAATTATCAACTTGATTGCCAGACAAAATTGGAATATCGTCAATTCAACTCAGGGTTAATGAATCATGCTTGTTCGTTGAACTTAACTTTTTAATTAAGTTTTTGTTTTAAATCAACGTTTTTATTCGTGCTAAAGAACCTTTCGTCGTAAAATTTTCCAATATATCTAATATGTAAGGCTCTTTAAGTATTTCACTTAACAGTAACTCCTGATTGTCAACTTACACTTGTCAAAGTAATAGCCTCATTTTATGTTACTTGAGCGATTAACACAACTCTAACTGGAGTTAATTTTACCCCATTTTAAAATGTCGTCTCATTAGCTGTAATTACAAAGACTGTACTCGGGATCTTCTTTAAAATTGATGTTATTGACTTTACAATACCACACGGTGTGCCACTTTGCGCCTGAGATAGGTGGGATCCGGGAACCGCTGCTATTAGGACATCCAGATCCCTCCTAACGACTGCCCGCTACTGCGGGCACCATCTATAGGTAAGACTTTACAATACCAAGTCAAGGAAATATTTACATCATTCAAGAGCTCCTCTTTTGCAATAATTTAATTAATTTAAGTGATACTAAAGTAGTTAATGTAATCGATTTAAGTTCTAAGGCATGCAATTACGGCGAATATTCATATTCTCAAAAATTGTTTATATCAATGTTTGGTTAATATTTTTCTGAACGTAAATCGTTGGCTAAGTGGCAGGTAAACAAGACAATCTTATTTTATTTATTTCTACATTGCTTTGTCAATTACCGTTAACAACACATTAAACTCATCGTACTTGACATTCATAAAGTGACATAAACATGACGGGTTATGTTCGGCAATACATCAGTAGATAACGTAGCGTGTTAATGTTACTATGTTTACATTGATGGATAAGTTTTATAGCACCTGTACTTTTTTTTTAATTGTTATAGTCAAATTACGTGTGGTGTTAGCTGGTGGGTGGTGCAGAGAAGTAATTTTATACCAATAGAATAAGTTACTGTTTATTTGGAAATATCGTTTAGACAAGTATATTTTTTATATATTTATATTTGTCCACTATTTTATAGTATATTTTTATTACTTATATTTAGTACATATGGTAACTGATATCAACGTAAGTATATATATGTATTTATGTATAATTTGTATAAGTTTTAGTAAATGATAAGTTTGTATATGTGTACTTCGTTTATTCCAAATTAACATCACTTGAAATGAACCTACTTCCTATTTTCTCTGCATCGCCCAAAGGTTGACTGGTAGAGAATGCTAGAGGCATTAAGTCCGCCTATGTACATAAAGTGCATGATGTATAATAAAGAAATTAACTGTTTAACTAGAAAATATAACTCACATCTTGTATCTTTGGGACAAATCTGTACTAGTATTTAGTATAGATATGTCTACAGTAAATATTTGATACTTTGTGTAGGTATAGAGTGGACTCAATGCTTAAGAGATTCGCTGACACTCTGCCTTAAATTAATGAAGAAATAAATGGATAAGATAGTTGTACAAATGGATGTACTATGCAGTAAAATGGAATAGAATGAATTTAAAAGTAGATAGAAATGTATATGTTACAGATACATAATTATTTATTGGGACCATTCTCATAAGTCATAGGATAAGGGGAAAGTATTAACTTCGTTTTTAAATGATAGATGACTTGGTATCATTTTAATTAATTAAAATAATGAAACGAGAATTGGAATATACTGATGAAAGATTATTTTGTGCTCATCCTTACTGCCAATGATATAAAAAGAAATAGTTTAGGAGAAGAATACCTGAATAAAAGGCAATTATACCCTATAGTAGCTCAGTTCTGGTTGCTAGTAATTGATAATAGTTATTATAGATATACTGTGTTAATATTAACTTATTTAAAAAATATGAAATATTTACACCCTAACGGCTGTTAAACGATGGCCGGCAAAACAGAACATTTTTAATGAGAAAGCAAATTAATTTAGAATGTCATAGATGTTCTTTTGTTGAATATTTACGTCATTTTCATTCCACTTTTTACATCCAGGTAATAAACTGTACCTAAATGAGTGTTTGGAGTAATTTCTAAGTATGATTGACCGTGAAGAGGGCAGTCAGAGGTATGTTACTCATATTTATTGGTAGGTAATAATTTTTATCGATTCTTGAAATATTTCTCGCAGCTATCTAACATAGAGTAATTTTCTACAGAAGTTACTACTTTTTTTTTTTTGGCTAAAGGCAAATTGACACTAATAAAATAGTACGGATATCTTTCCTTTTAATGTTTTCTTCATTTTCTTACTTAAGTACTAATGAAACCCGTTCGTGATAATAGGCCTGCTATCAAATAACGCACGCTTGTTGATCCAAAATAAGAACTAGCAAATGTGGAAAAAGTGGGTACTAATGTATGCTAATATAATGACAGAGGCAACCCTGACATTCTGTACAAATAATCTGTTCAATAAAAGTACAAGATTGCCAAAGAATTTCGATAAAATAAAACATGTTGTTCCTCTGTGTCTCGCGAAGGTAGTCTGCTGTTAATTATAAAACAGGTCAAGGAATATATAATGACTTTACAAGTCTACAAACCTACTATATGACCTTCTATGTTTTTTTATCAGCTTCACTTGAAATTACCTTGAAATTAGTTTGAGCCTGAACTCAGGAATTGTAGGCTATACTTAAAAAAAATTGTGCAAATGGGGCCACTTACCACCGTAAGTTCCGTAGGGGATCACAAGCAAATTCACGATCCCTAGTTCTCGGTAGTCGCACTATTCCTGGCCATGGTACCTGACCGTGGTAATAGTACAACGGGAGGTGCGAAGAAGAATTCCCGGGTTATGGTAGGGTACCACCAACAATTATATCTAGCGGCGTATACACATACATGCAGCTAGACGATCACCTTTCAGAAATGATAGCGAAGATGAATAGACTTAGACTCCGGTCACCTACTCTATTTGCGATAGAAAGACCAACCATCCTCAGAGTGGTGTCAGATTTATGATACTATACATAAGTCACTCAAAGGCAAAGTGAAGAAAATTGGTTGTGTAACGTCAAGGTTGGGATACCTCATCTTAGGAATAACCGATAGGTACTCTTGAAGATTGAACAATTGTACGTAACCATGTCCACATATTCTGACTATGAGTTTAAACCCATATAAAGAGACCATATACTATCTCTAAGGCAAATAATTGAGAAGATAGTAGAATATAACTAACCTCTCTGCCTAACAAATGTGGACTACGAGAAAGCCTTCGATATCATTAAGACCTGGGCTCTTCTGGAATCTGTGAAGAGATATCTGATTGACTACTGATATGCCCAAATGATGAGATGCCTTTAGAAAACTGTAACGATAATCCAAGTACAAGAAAAGAGCACAAGACAAATACAATTGCATAGAAGCGAAAGACTGGGAGATACTATATCTCTGAAACTGTTTACCAATACATTGGAAGACGTCTTCAAGATGCTCGATTGGAACGGACGGAGAATCAATATCAATGGCCAATGCCTTTCATATTTACCATTTGCAGATGACAAAGTCATCTTAACAGAATGTTTACATGATCTGGAAGAAATTCTCAACAGTCTGGACGATTCTTCAAAACGAATGGGACTGGAGATAAATATCAAAAATACAAATTATATATAATAGGCATGTAGTCCTGAGTCTCGTGAACGTAAATGATAAAAGGCGACTCCAAACAGATTTTAAGTATCTAGCACACATTAGAATACTGTTTTATTTAAATGAATAGATAATTAGGAGTAGATTAGAATTGCCACATAGTAATTAAAACCAGCTAATTTAAAGCCAGTTCATTTTAATTTTCAGTGTTTCTAGGCAGGGTGTTTCAATTTTTTTTTGGAGTTGGTTGATTTTTTATTTTTATTTTTAGTGCAAAGAATCGTCTGTCAAATTACATGTCATGTAATTCGTGAGAGACATTAACCCACAGAAAACGACCACCTTGAAATTTTACTTCTACTGATGCGAATTACTGTAGTGATTTGAAGTATGTATTAAAATTGAGCATAGTCTCCCAGATTATATGGAAATTCAACATTTCTTACCAAAAGTGTGGTCAACGGTAACAGAAGTAATGTCCAAGTTTAAAGTCTGTCTTTCCTTTGCCAATAGACATTGAAGGGTTAGTTATGTAAGCCCCTGTGTCGACAGCCTATGAAGCATCTGAAGGTCACGGGGATATTGAACAAAGAATACTGCCTCTAATCTTCAGTTGGGTGATTATGGGGATAAACTCCTCAGGATCTACTATATCTTTATATCCCATCTTATCGATCGTCACGGTGATCGCGTTCGGCTTTTCGATTAGGTCGCAAATAAATCTTCGGCAATCGCAACGCTTAACGCGTAAACGTGACGATCGTGTTATTGTGCAACAAACTCACGCTAGCTCCTCTGAACATTCACTAATTACAATGTCAAATGCGGTCATAGTGACGGTCTGACGTGAATAAATTCAGACAGGGCACTTTGGACACTACTCTCAATGAAACTGTAAATAATTTATGTAAAATAAACAGGCTAGGTGGTGCTGCTCTTTGCGACTTTAAGCCTTATAAATTACCTAAGAATCCACATGATGAGAAAGCGTCAAGTGCATTAATTAAGGCTAATTATAAATATTTAAATTTATACACCCAGACAAATTAGATGTATAGTTATAGTGTTCTAATTATAGATTCTTAATTCAAACCTCAATTTTGTACATACATATGTCATTTCTTTTCTAGAGAATACTGGTTATTAGATAGATAACGAATGATTTATGTATGTAACTCCTAAACTGATCTATCACTTCACCTAAATATTTGAAAAATACAACTTAGGGTATATTCGTGTATATGCTATTTAAATAAGTCTCCTCTAACCCCTAACCGTTCTACCTTCCACCATCCGCTCACTTGAATGAATACAAATTCTATTCCAATGTAAATTCCAAGTCTATACGTACGTTTAATATTAAAATAATCATCTTCTAATCTTTACCTATTGAGAAATTTTATTTTCTATCCTCAGCTCACTTGTTTAACTTGAAAGAATATAATTTAAAGTAACACATATACATATGATATTTGTAGAATTGTCCGGCAACTTCTAACCGTTAAGGAGTTATATCTTCCACTATCAGCTCATCAACATGAGATGATAACTATCATACGTAAATACTGGGATAGCTTTAGAAAACACGAGAAAGATGCACTACAGGTCTACAAAATTTGAGGGTTTTCTTAATTTCCTTGAGATTCCATAAACAGATCCCAATATGCTGGGAAAGGGGAGTATATTCATTTGTAGTTCAAAATTTTTAAAACTAGGCTACAATTGACGCAATTATCAGAGTAATCGGTGAACATACCAAAAAAATACAAATAGTTGAACTTTCAACCTCCTCGTTTTGAAGTAGATTAAAAATTATTTGCCTCATTGACTGACTGTTTCATTAATGCAAAGCCTTAACTACTGTGGCTACAAATATAGAGATTCGGCATTTTTAAAGTGGAAATATAAAATTTTCTGCGAGCAGTCGTGCAACATAACATTCTATTAAAAAAATAATAGTATTCTGTTTGTGGATAATGCTGAAGAAATGCATAGTAAGCAGTGCTCGTTTCTCTATCATATAGAGTAACATATGGTTGAAGTTCCGTAAATTAAGTGTCAGAAAACGACTTATTCTCAAAGTTTGGGAGAAAGATTTTTGTTGAGTTGTGGCTTTATCATAAACTTGGTCTTAATGTTAGTGTACTAAGTTTATAGATAACACTGTTGTTACTTAAGTGTGTAAGAGTGAAAGATGAATGTAACGAATAATAATGTAGTGTTACCAAGAGGTTATTTATTTATTTTTAGCTTTATAAGCTTGTAGTGCTACGCTGATTTCAGCACGAGCGGGCCGACTCGACCCAGGCAGTTCTACCCTCTCACAGAAGACAAACCTAAAGTGATAGTATTCATGTTGTCGTGTTTCGTTACAGACCGGAGGCCCATTGATGCAGGGGTGACAGTTATCGTGGTAACTGTGTAAGCCTTACACTACCACGGTGACTGTCATGCCTTTTACGTCCCCAAGCGGGGTGTGAAAAAGCATCTCACAAGGCCGCCATAGTGTAGGTCTCCATACTGCATTGTCTGCATTTGTAATGAGTATGGTGACCATAACTCTTGGATTCTATTCATGCTTTCCATCAGGCAGGTTCTTAAAATGGAAAAAAAAAATGCGCTGCTTTACGTACATTTTCTTCCAGTTATGCTTTGGGTGATGTAGGAATCTTGTAAGACACTAAACCTAATTTACTACATACATTAATTTATACATACACATATAAACAATATGATTGTTAAAATTTTCTATCATTTTCAGTGAACGAGCGATTATATCCTTCCCACGTACCCTTACTTTAGAACTACTAAAAATAGACTACATTATTAGCCGAAATCAGATTAGAATCAACATATCACATTTGATGTACGTTAATAATGTCATATGTATCCGTCATCTGAACATAATCTAAATACAAAATTATCCGTCTCTGTCTCATTATTGACATACTGACTTAGATTCAAGTTGGGTGTTTTCTATTTGTATCTTTCTCTCATAAAAGTTAAATTAACGAATAAAAAATACGTTTTTTCTTGTAAATTATCTTTATTTAGAAATGAACGTTACTTCTTCAGTAGACATATTACAGTACTTGGATAATATTTTCAATTATATCATCTGACAAATTTTATGGGCCGCACGCGTTGCTACAAAATCAACTAAAATAAAATTGAAGGAAAGACGTAAAAAAAAATATTCTTACCAACTGAGAAACCTTTCTGGGCTCATGCAGAACAGCTTTGCTGAAGATTCTATAAAGGACATAAAGACAGACAGACAAACATTCGGTTTTATACATAGATATACGAGTATATATACACTAATACTTCAACAAAAATCTGTAACAGTCATTATCGTCTTTTTAGACTTGTTACCATGTCATAAAGTGTTGGCGTAATGTGCAATGTTAACAGCTAGTCAGCAAACCATGTGCATAAGGAAAGCAATAGGGTAAGGACGGTGGGATAATGGAAACCATAAGTCACAGATAGGTCTGTACATTGATACTGCAGCGTAAATAATTTGAATTTTTGGACTTGCGTGCTCGTTCTGTGAAAAGTCACCGAAGCAGAAACATCATTTGTAGAAAAAAACTCTCAACGGTACAGTAATCAAATCTTGTTCTACAATGCTAATGATCTACTAAACGATATTTAAGTCGTTCAAATTAAATAGTTAAGACCATTAACGTATATTTTCAAATGTTTTTTGATACTAACTTTAATTTGTTATGATTAATGAAAATCATGTAATAATCTTTGCTTGGATTTAAGGTATTACGATGTATGTACCTACGACTGAGTAGTTAAGCAGAGCTGAGCTGGATTTACAATCCCCAAAACTGATTAATATTTTTTTGCAAACAATTTAACCATTGCTGTTTGACTGTAACTGTTAATGTCGAAGTGCTCCGATAGATGTCACAGTATCATAAAGTTATAACGCGCTTTAGTTTGTAATAATATTCATCATAAAAGGTTGTGTGATATTTTGAATAAATTGTCTACGTTTTAAGAATGTGGTATATTATTACTTTGAGTAGTACATTAACATAAGGTTCTACTAGTCGGGTCATTTTTATTGATATATTTCAAGATTATGATACACTGTCACACTAATAGGCGGAACTGCTGTATACTCGTACTTTACAAGATTTTCTCTTACAAGACAAGCTGAAGCAGGGCAATGTTCTAGAATAAATAACGCATTGGTGAGAGTGGCGCCCCCGTGGACAAAGAATGTTTGGAAATAATCAACAAACGGTGAGATCAGTGCTTATTACAAGGCTAATAGTGCAAAACAAGACCAAACATATAAGTGGGACGGTTCGCCTCATAAATCAGACAGATTAGTGAAGTTTAAAATTATCGATTTTAAGTTTCAAAGACCTGTAAATTTTAAAGTAAACGGTTTCAGGGAACTCGAGGACTCGAGCTCCTGTCTGAGCAAGGTGCAGCTTGACTCCTACCGTCCCGATGTCGTTGGCGAGACTAGCCCGGGCCCTCTGGAATATGGTCGCGTAGGACGGTCCGCCGCTAGCCACCTTCGCTGACACGGTGACCACCACCGCCGCGGTTTTGGGCACTTGCAGCTTGTGCGCCTTCTTCGTGGTGACCACTACCACCGATTGCGACTGCGGGGTAGAGGCTGCTTTTTGAGCTGCCTTTTTACCCCGCTTTCGGGCCTTAGCCCCACCGACTACCTGCCAATCATCTTTGGATGGGGCAGATACCGCTCTAACCGTTAGGCCAACCATGCAATCGAGAACGTGCCAATGAGTAGTTTGCATTGCTGGCATCTGACAAGGAAAACTGATGCAACAGTTTTGGGGACTTTGATCTCAGAAATATTTAAATAGATTCTTCTAGAGATATGGGCTATGAGAACATGTAACTTGAAAGTTGAAGATATTGTCTTTGTAAATGAGGATCAATTATCCTGGGTCTGATTGAATCCTATTGAATCGCATCCACGAAAAGATGGCTAATTCCGGGCTGTAGTTCTCCAATGTAATTGTCCATTTGCTGATTAAACGTCGAATTTTGAAGGTGCTATATGTATTTGACCAGTAAGAGGTAATGTATAACTACTTATAGACTGGTTTTTTAGTTTTGAATTAGTGATAAGCATCTTATTTTATTACTACCAGCAGCAGATTGATATCTAAGGTAATTTAAAACTATTATAAATTTTATGTTCGTTAACATCTACTCGTTGAATGTGCATATTTTATTTTTCAACATTGTTTAGTCATCAATATTATAATGTAATCTTAAAATAGTAGAGAAACCCAGTGTATGAGTAACAGTATATTAACTAAAATAGTGCCTTGTGTATATCACTCACCACGAATCTTACTTGCGAGCACCAGGGAAGTTAACTTTCCTACTATCGGTCATGCAAGAGCCACATTAATCGGTCCCTTCACGGTGGCCAGAATGTGCCACACTGTTAATGTCGAAGTGACTCGATAGATGACGCTGTAACGTGAAGTTGTAACGCGCTTTAGTTTGTAACAACGTCAATCATAAAAATTGTGTGATATTGTATATTATTACTTCGAGTATCGCATTACCAATTACACACATCTTAAAATATTCTACCATTCGACACTAATTCGGCAGCGTCTCACGTCTGCACGGCATTTTATTAAATAAATCTCTCCAAACGATTTCAATTGTAAGAAAGTATATGATATATATAATAACAACTAAAGCCCTAGTGTGATTTTATTTCATATTAATTTACTCTCAACGGTGACTGTTCGGTGTTTGGCAACGGTCAGGTCGAGTTACAGATAATTGAAGTAATATTTCAATTACTTACAATTCCGTATTCCGTTCTTATTAGCCGTTATTACATTAATTAATTTTTCATTTTTTTCTATAGTCAGTATTTTGTATCGAATTATTTGATAATATATAATATATACATTTATATCATTATGTATTGTCAATCACGCTTCAAAAATTCAAATATACCTTTAACTGCTACTATCCCCTCGTTACAAAATTTCAGGCAACCTTAGCTTGCCTAAAATATATCAATAAAGTCGCCCTTTGTATGTAACATATCTGCCATTTTATTAGTTCTGTAGAAAGAATAAAAATAAAGAGTTTTCATCTATCTGTCTATGAATCTCTCCGGAGACATACTAATGAAAATATGACCCTAGTCATGCTAAGCATCAAAAAACATACAACTTACGCATTCCATAGGTATTGCTCTGACTCACAGGAATATACATCTCGCAACCTTCCTTCGTCATTAAACCCAAGAGACATGATTGATGGATGATTCTTTACCTACTTACTTTGTTTGTTTAAAACGACCACGTACAGAATTCAATTTTGGCACGTTATTTTTTATGTATATCCGTGACTAAGTTTATTCCTTCCATAAAAAATTTTTAGGCAATATTATTAAGAAACTATGTCTTTTATAAAGTATTGTTAATACTGATTCAATTCTAAAATGTTACTGACAGGTGTGGTTAGTTAAATCACGAGATTGTGAAATAACCGCAACTGGCAGTAATTTACGTGTCCAAGAGTGAATTGCTGAACAAAATGACTGTAGATGTAACTGTTATTCATACTATTGCCCTCTTGATGTAATTAATGTAGGTATTTATTAGTAGATACTAGAAATTCTCATTCAGTTGAGTTGTCGACTTTTTTAAATGTCCACTTTGTCATGACATTGATCTACATAACTTGAACTATCATTGTTTAGGTGTACACGCAAGGGGTGAGTCCGTAGAGGAGTGGGCAGCCTCAGTGGGCGTCTGTTTATTAAACAGAGGTTCCACCAACACGTGAGTGCGACAGTAGTGGCAGGTCGATAGTGGACCTTCCGTTCGCTACCCCTGCCCTCGCCGCACGAGTAAGAAACTGACGTGTCCTGGAAAAGGTTGGTACGCTCTCGGATCACCTCTACATCCGATTTGACCCAGAACCCAGGACTCCAGTAAGGGTAACGCGGCGCAGGCTTTTTCTCGCTTTCTGTGGAGTGCTGTTTCGAAGCTAAATAGCGATTTACCAGAGGAGACGGCCTTAATTCACTCTTGGCTGTCTCCACATTTTTTTTTTTTTTTTTTTTAACGTGTGGAAACCCCCTCGAGCCGTCACCCCACCGGGGTTTATGGCGGGGTGGTGTGTCGAAATCGGACCGACTAAAACCACACGGTGTGCCACTCTGCGCCTGACATAGGAGGGATCCGGGAACAGCTGTTATTACGACATCCAGATCCCTCCTAGCGCCTGCCCGCTACCGCGGAAACCTTCTACGGATAACTTCTCAATTTAGGCGACGTCTGCACGGCATTTTATTAAATAAATCTCTCCAAACGATTTCAATTGTAAGAAAGTATATGATATATATAATAACAACTAAAGCCCTAGTGTGATTTTATTTCATATTAATTTACTCTCAACGGTGACTGTTCGGTGTTTGGCAACGGTCAGGTCGAGTTACAGATAATTGAAGTAATATTTCAATTACTTACAATTCCGTATTCCGTTCTTATTAGCCGTTATTACATTAATTAATTTTTCATTTTTTTCTATAGTCAGTATTTTGTATCGAATTATTTGATAATATATAATATATACATTTATATCATTATGTATTGTCAATCACGCTTCAAAAATTCAAATATACCTTTAACTGCTACTATCCCCTCGTTACAAAAGTTCAGGCAACCTTAGCTTGCCTAAAATATATCAATAAAGTCGCCCTTTGTATGTAACATATCTGCCATTTTATTAGTTCTGTAGAGAGAATAAAAATAAAGAGTTTTCATCTATCTGTCTATGAATCTCTCCGGAGACATACTAATGAAAATATGACCCTAGTCATGCTAAGCATCAAAAAACATACAACTTACGCATTCCATAGGTATTGCTCTGACTCACAGGAATATACATCTCGCAACCTTCCTTCGTCATTAAAGCCAAGAGACATGATTGATGGATAATTCTTAACCTACTTACTTTGTTTGTATGAAACGACCACGTACAGTATTCAATTTTGGCACGTTATTTTTTATGTATATCCGTGACTAAGTTTATTCCTTCCATAAAAAATTTTTAGGCAATATTATTAAGAAACTATGTCTTTTATAAAGTATTGTTAATACTGATTCAATTCTAAAATGTTACTGACAGGTGTGGTTAGTTAAATCACGAGATTGTGAAATAACCGCAACTGGCAGTAATTTACGTGTCCAAGAGTGAATTGCTGAACAAAATGACTGTAGATGTAACTGTTATTCATACTATTGCCCTCTTGATGTAATTAATGTAGGTATTTATTAGTAGATACTAGAAATTCTCATTCAGTTGAGTTGTCGACTTTTTTAAATGTCCACTTTGTCATGACATTGATCTACATAACTTGAACTATCATTGTTTAGGTGTACACGCAAGGGGTGAGTCCGTAGAGGAGTGGGCAGCCTCAGTGGGCGTCTGTTTATTAAACAGAGGTTCCACCAACACGTGAGTGCGACAGTAGTGGCAGGTCGATAGTGGACCTTCCGTTCGCTACCCCTGCCCTCGCCGCACGAGTAAGAAACTGACGTGTCCTGGAAAAGGTTGGTACGCTCTCGGATCACCTCTACATCCGATTTGACCCAGAACCCAGGACTCCAGTAAGGGTAACGCGGCGCAGGCTTTTTCTCGCTTTCTGTGGAGTGCTGTTTCGAAGCTAAATAGCGATTTACCAGAGGAGACGGCCTTAATTCACTCTTGGCTGTCTCCACATTTTTTTTTTTTTTTTTTTTAACGTGTGGAAACCCCCTCGAGCCGTCACCCCACCGGGGTTTATGGCGGGGTGGTGTGTCGAAATCGGACCGACTAAAACCACACGGTGTGCCACTCTGCGCCTGACATAGGAGGGATCCGGGAACAGCTGTTATTACGACATCCAGATCCCTCCTAGCGCCTGCCCGCTACCGCGGAAACCTTCTACGGATAACTTCTCAATTTAGGCGACGTCTGCACGGCATTTTATTAAATAAATCTCTCCAAACGATTTCAATTGTAAGAAAGTATATGATATATATAATAACAACTAAAGCCCTAGTGTGATTTTATTTCATATTAATTTACTCTCAACGGTGACTGTTCGGTGTTTGGCAACGGTCAGGTCGAGTTACAGATAATTGAAGTAATATTTCAATTACTTACAATTCCGTATTCCGTTCTTATTAGCCGTTATTACATTAATTAATTTTTCATTTTTTTCTATAGTCAGTATTTTGTATCGAATTATTTGATAATATATAATATATACATTTATATCATTATGTATTGTCAATCACGCTTCAAAAATTCAAATATACCTTTAACTGCTACTATCCCCTCGTTACAAAAGTTCAGGCAACCTTAGCTTGCCTAAAATATATCAATAAAGTCGCCCTTTGTATGTAACATATCTGCCATTTTATTAGTTCTGTAGAGAGAATAAAAATAAAGAGTTTTCATCTATCTGTCTATGAATCTCTCCGGAGACATACTAATGAAAATATGACCCTAGTCATGCTAAGCATCAAAAAACATACAACTTACGCATTCCATAGGTATTGCTCTGACTCACAGGAATATACATCTCGCAACCTTCCTTCGTCATTAAAGCCAAGAGACATGATTGATGGATAATTCTTAACCTACTTACTTTGTTTGTATGAAACGACCACGTACAGTATTCAATTTTGGCACGTTATTTTTTATGTATATCCGTGACTAAGTTTATTCCTTCCATAAAAAATTTTTAGGCAATATTATTAAGAAACTATGTCTTTTATAAAGTATTGTTAATACTGATTCAATTCTAAAATGTTACTGACAGGTGTGGTTAGTTAAATCACGAGATTGTGAAATAACCGCAACTGGCAGTAATTTACGTGTCCAAGAGTGAATTGCTGAACAAAATGACTGTTAGATGTAACTGTTATTCATACTATTGCCCTCTTGATGTAATTAATTATTATTATTAGTAGTAGTATTTATTAGTAGATACTAGAAATTCTCATTCAGTTGAGTTGTCGACTTTTTTAAATGTCCACTATGTCATGACATTGATCTACATAACTTGAACTATCATTGTTTAGATGTACACGCAAGGGGTGAGTCCGTAGAGGAGTGGGCAGCCTCAGTGGGCGTCTGTTTATTAAACAGAGGTTCCACCAACACGTGAGTGCGACAGTAGTGGCAGGTCGATAGTGGACCTTCCGTTCGCTACCCCTGCCCTCGCCGCACGAGTAAGAAACTGACGTGTCCTGGAAAAGGTTGGTACGCTCTCGGATCACCTCTACATCCGATTTGACCCAGAACCCAGGACTCCAGTAAGGGTAACGCGGCGCAGGCTTTTTCTCGCTTTCTGTGGAGGGCTGTTTCGAAGCTAAATAGCGATTTACCAGAGGAGACGGCCTTAATTCACTCTTGGCTGTCTCCACATGCCCCGACCTAGGTCGATATGAGGGTTGGTTGCTTTCGTGATTCGATTACGTAGATTGGCGAAGCGGCCATGCCCCACATCCGAGGTCACATATACAGAAACCATAATACATTTGCAGTATCAAAATATCCTCTATTCTAAGGTTAGCCACTGAGGTTTGTCATGGTAAATGCGCATCGTTCAAAAGCCCAGACAATTTTCGTGGAAAAAATTTAATTCATTTCCTGCTCAATGAACGATTTTAAGCGAACATGATCGTAATCCGTTATATGCCAATTTTTTTTTGTTTCTCTTTACCCGCTGCTGTATTCATTAGGGTTTTCACAAGCTTTAGTCAATTATTCATCTTTGGGGTTTAAATTAAACAAGCTTTGATGCCTGTGAGTGGGCTACTACATATGCTTTATGTTTCAATATTTTATTTAAATTATCATGATTTCAGAAAACTTTATGAAATATCTATCATTTTAATGTGTGTATATTTTTGTGAATGGAATATGCCGTGGCAGCAAGATGGTGTATTTTATTTTATGCACACTGAACACGAAACAAAAACAAAGTAGATCATTTAAATAGAGTATAAACATTACGAAATCCATCTCAGAGCTTGGTAATTTATGAACTAATTTAGAAAATTATTGTTATTTGCGAGATACTTTCCGTTTAGATCCTTTTAAATTTAAAGAAAAATACCATCTCCAGAAATGGTAGATTAGGGTACGAAGAAAACAGTTTGTTGCGATTCATCATTACGTAGGCACATTGAAGTTGGCGACTCTTTTTGTAAATCTAATTTAATTTATTATTAGTGATGGTGTAGAAAAATGTGTTTTCATTAAAAAAATATACAGAAATTTAATTCATTTTAACGTACCTATAAATAATTTAACTTTGTTTAATGAAAACTTTGTTTGTTTATTGAAAATTCATCACAGATGTATGATTGTTATTTGTTTCAGAAATGTTGTCGAGAAACTTCATGTTTGTTTGGGTTTAACCACGAGTGGAGATTTATGTTATAACGAAATATGTAGGTTTATTTTAAATCCATTTTGAAATATGTGATATGTATAATATCAGTAAGAATTTTCGTATTGCTAAAAATTGAAAAGTTACATAATTTGATCCTATTTCATACTAAAAAGTATTTAATTCCGCTTAACTTCAATTAGATAAGAAAATATTTTTCTAATATTTTCAATAGGCGCATTTAATTATGTCTATTTTAGCACAATAATATTACAATATACAGTGAATTTTCAAGCAATACTTTTTGATGCAAATTGGTTTGAAACGTTATCGTGATTCTTGGATATCCAAGATTGAGTATATATATATATTATTATATATATACTGCATATTTGATAAAGCTTTAAGTTTTACAATATGTTCAAAAATATTGTCAATCTCATATATACAATGTATAGATTACTAAGTTATATTACTTTAACCCATTACTTCCCACTATCATATTCTTAGGACACCAAATTATCATTTTTTTTCTAAAACTGGCTTTAATTTTTTAAGCCTTTCTTGTGAATAGCAAACATTTTTCGGGTAAAAAAAATATTTTAATAAAAGAACACAGTGACATTATTTAGGTATATAATTTCAAAGTTTATCTATTTCGTAGCCGTCATAATATATTTTTTCTTAACATATGATCCCAATGTCACACATGTAAGACAAGCTGATTCAGACCCTAGAATAAATAATTTTTTGTTTTTGCTTCACATTTTTTTTTCTTACTGTATTAACAAACATATTTTGTGATTTGAACAGAAAATTCTAAGGTAATTCTAGGTTAAGTTTATTGTGCTTTCTAAGAAAAGAAGAGAAAATTTGTCTTTCTCTGAAGAAAGAACAAAAATAAATAGTTCGTATTGACATCACATTCGCTGTTATAATAATTGGCCTCCTTTGATATCACATTTCATTGTACGAGAATCTCATAGCAGTAATTAAGGTATTAACTGAACACGTAATCCTGTTCATCTCGTGAACAATAGTTCATAATTATATGGCCACTCAGGAGTTTGCAGACCTTAATCAAATCAAATGTCAAATTATCTACATCTTGATAGTCTGTATTGATAAAGCTCAATCACGGGAAGGTGTGAGTGATTGATGACGCCATTAGTACTTTAGTCATAGCCCAGAGGTAGATTGACGGATTACAAATCTGAATACTAAAAAATTTTGTGCTAAAGAAATATTCTTAACTTTATCTAGTCTTTATGCAAATAACTATGTATATTTTGAAGAACCATTACTTGATATCAAACTGGAATTCAGTCTTGTTACGATAAAATAAAAGAGCGAACAAACTATTAAAGGTTTGGCAAATGTGTTCTACTCTGACACTAAGAATGTTGACAAGCAAATTGATAGTTTATAAATAAAGCCTTTTATTACGTGTGGAAACCCCCATGGGTCGTCACGCCACCGAGGTTTACGGCGAGGTTGTATATCAGACTCAGACCGACTATAACCACTAGGTGTGTCACTCTGCACCTGGAACGGCAGATATCCAGAAACTACTATTAATAGGCCATCTGGATCCCACCCAGCGCCCACTTGATACGACGTGGGCGCTATCCACGGGTAAACTCTCTATTTAGGCAACGCACAAAACACGCGGACATTGTCACGTTGCGGTAGGCCATTGTAGCGAATGGAGAGGAAAACATCCTGTCCACCCGCGCCCACACTCAGGGCTGTATAAGGCCATCTCTGCCGCCCGGTTCGCTGGCACCGATTTGGTCCGAGTGGAGATTGTTCTCCAAGGAGTTCTCCGTCGCCTCCTTCTGCGAAATGATGTCACGACTGTGACAGCTATCGTTACCGGCCATGGACCGTATAACGGCCAGTAACGAGAGACTCCTCCTATTACTGTAGTGAGGACCCATCGCTGCGTCACCCAGGCCAGAACAAAGTGCTAGCGTGTGCTGAGCGTGTATGTGTCAGCATATAAATAAGACCTGTGTCTATAAGATGTGTGTGTGTGTAAATAAGATCTATTTTTTATTTTTGTTTTCAACGGATGAATGAAACGAAGGATTAATTCAAATGTTAACATTATTTAATAACTTTAAATTTATACAGCACAACGTATTTCACATTCGTAAGAAGTAAAATAATTGTGCTATATTGTATTGTAAATGAGAAAAATTTGGAATTACTATGAAATTACATTAATATAATATGTAAATATGTACCTAATATCAGAACACAGCAATATATTGTATGGATTTTATTTTACAGTCGCCAAATATAAATACAGTTACTATTTGAAATATATGTATGTTGTTTTGCTCTAAAATTTTGATAAGGAGTTCTTAGAACTTTTATAATCTTAAAACGATCGTTTAAAAACTGGGATTAAAATTTGATTATAGCTCTGTCTTTTTATATTTAATTTTCATTATAGTAGACTACAAAATTGACTTAATTCTGCCTGATGGAATGTATGAATAGGATCCCCTAGTTATGGTTATCATACACATTGTGAATGCAGACAATACAGTATGGTGACCCACACTATCATCGCCTGGTGTGATACTTTTATACATCTCACTTGGGGAAGAGTCAATGTGGCAATGTAAGTCTGTATTGAGTTAAATCTATAGAGAAGCAAACTTCATTGCTAAACATCGCAAAGAGTATACTTACACTTACACTTACACTTGGAGCTGTAACTACGTATCTTTGTAGTTCTTAGACATTTGAAAGTACACAAACGTATGTCTCACACGCTTCCTAAAAATATATAGTCGCTATGATTAGATAAAAACAAAGCATAAACAAGGCGATGGCGGACCAGTGTTGGCTACAGTATGAACATTTATCCATAAAAACTGAGAAAAAGACTTCATAAATGTTATAAAAAATATTAAAATACTTTAACAGTATATTTATAATTTAATGGAATAAATATGACTAATAAAGTAGCTGAATAAATTTTATTAATGAAATAATTTATGTAAAAACTTAATTGAAATATCACTGTAAAGCGTCAGTTTTGTAAACAATTATCTTTTGGACTCTTTTGTATAAATTTAAGTGAAAAATTTACTTTCATGATCTTATTTTTACGTATCTATAAATATTGATATTAATTAGACGAAAGATAAAGTGTATGATAGCATGAAATTTCGTATACATGTTAATTCATATGCACGAAATTTCACGGCTACAATTTTGCTAAAAAATTACTACTATAGTGTATTTATATTAGAATGGAATAAGCATGACTAGTAAAATTGCTGGTCATTTTTTGTTAAAACGGTTTATATAAAAAATAAAATTAAATAACCTTTTTACCCCCGTAGACTCTTTTTTCGTATGTTTGAGTGAAAAATTTAATTTCATGATACAATTTGTTTATATATTGTGTAAATAATGATATTAATTATCATAAACGTAAAGTGTTATAAATCGCGGCATACAAGAAACAACCAGGAAAATTCGCGAAGGATACTTCTGGAAAAATATGACTAACGACATTAAAAACTACATCGAGTCGTGTTTAACCTGTCAACTTATAAATATATTAATTCTTATGTTCACGAAAGTTCACTATAATTAAATTGCTATAATTGTTATAATTAAATTATCATTACACAATTAAATATGAGTGTGAAATCTAAATACTACTGCTAAACCATTTTAAAACAGAGAATAAAGTAAAATTATTAATTATAAATTCTCCCAATATGTTGGTATAAAAAAAGATGTCTTAATGGTAACACGGTTCATACATTGCAATTATTGACAGTTTATTTCGATTATACCGTTTTTTACTCTAATTTCAATACATAAGCAACTTATTTACTTGTGAAAAATATTTATAATTGATTTATGATAGATTTGTGATATAGATTCGCATAATTTGCTACGCGTTTACCTATATTAATGTTCTTGTCACCTGTCATTACGTTATCCTCGGTTGGCGCCATATTGAAACTTTGTAGTGACAACATTCTTGGTCCGTAATTACTAATCTATTGTATAATAGATCAATGTAAGGCTTACATCTACCACGATAACATTCACCTCTCCCTCTACGTGCCGAATGATGACTTTTGAATAGACTACTTTTTGTAAATTTTTCAACTGTCCATATATTATGAGCCTGCCAAAGTGACTCTACTCTGCCTGATGGAAAGCATGAATAGAATCCAAGAGTTGTGGTCACCATACTCATTACAAATGCAAACTATGCAGTATGTTGACCCACACTATGGCAGCCTAGTGAGATGTTTTTTCACACCCCTCTTGGTGACGTAAAAGGCATGGCAGTCATCGTGACAGTGTAAGGCTTACACAGGTACCACGATAACTGTCACCCCTGCATCACTGGGCCTCCGGTCTCACACTTACCAACGAAACACGACAGCACGGATGCTGACACTCTAGGTTGGTCTTCTGTGGGAGGGTAGTACCACCCTGGTCGAGCCGGCCCACTCGTGCTGAAATCAGCGTGGCTCTACTACCTACCTATTATTATTTTATAAGTTGCTTTATAAGCAATTTATAAAATTTTATTATGTTAGGCTTAAATATTATATTAAAACAGTTTATGTGACTAATTTTTGCTTGACATGAAATACTTAGCGCTTTTTCTCTGTACTGGCCCTTCACCGGAATAATCTGATCGAAAACAATTGTCTGTATACAAGTATGTGGAACTGATTTATTTAATAATTTATATAATTTATTTTAACACAGTCTCTGCTTAGTTTGAAACTAGATTATCATCCTGAAAACAACACTTCGCTATCCAGGATGATAATCTAGTTTCAAACTAAGCAGAGACTGTGCTAAAATAACTAGAATGACTGATAGAATACTTATCAGCAGATCATACGAACATTTGGTCCGACAAGGGAATCGTACCCGAGACCTCAAGCATAGTAGTCACATTCACTGCCGCTGCGCCACCGAGGCAGTTATTTGACACTTCGTATGATCACAAGAAATCAGTATTTTTAAACTTATTAAACATTACCTACTTTCGGTCTATGCAAAACACAAAATGTCGATGTTTATAAATCTGATATCTATGAGTTATTTAGTGACATGACTTTGAGTAAGTTAACTATATTTTTAGGAGTATTGCATAAATACTGATCTTTAGATAAGATATTCGTAGACCAAAAACAAAAACTTGTTGTGGCGGAGACTTATATACACGAGTACCGTCCGTGATTTTTATAGGTGCATTGACTTGTATTCAATTATAAGTGAACCACTTGAAAGGAAACTCTGTGAAGGAAATCCTCAAAAAATCCAGTAAACCTTGGCTTCCTCTTAAATGTCTTAACATGTGATGGATCTTGCTCACAAGACATAAGACACCACTGTGTTGCTGGTTAATAATCAACACCATATCATACCTTCAGGTCATCGCTCTTGGAGGTCCAGGATCATTGGCTCTCTCTGATGCTTGGCGCATTTGAATTCGAAATTTACTGTCAAGCTTTTTGCCATTCTCTGGCCGCTATTTTTCAATGAATTTTCTCATAAAATATAATGGGAGAAGCTCACGCACTGTTAAAGTCAGAACTTTGACCCTTAAATACAATATATCAGCCGAGATAAACTTTCGTGGAAGGACTCTCTTTTTGTTTAATTATTATAGAATTTTAAAACGGAAACACAAAGGTTAAAAATATACTCGTATAATTACCTTAATTATATATTTTTGTGAAATAATATTATAATTAGCAGAATGTGGGCAATTAACATATTACAGCAGAAGTTCGGGGATACAGACGAGTTTGTTTTTGAAAACTATACACCCGTGACTAAAACAAATATAATTTGACTAATTTTAAAATAATGTAATCATAACAAAGGGTTAAGTACTCCTGTTATGTATTTAAATCTATGTGTGTTCTCCTAGTATATTTCGGCCTCGGTAGCCAATCATAATGGAGACCAGGCATCTACGCAGATGATGTTATGGTGTACAAGTGTGTACACAAACACAGGTGCACTCTTTGTTCTCTGACTCTCACAATCCGATGGGACGGCTATCCGATACTACCGGGCAAGATCAGGCGCTCCACCGACAGTTTAACGTGCATCCTGAGGCTATACTCATTATATTCTAAACAAAGCCGAAGACTTTGTTTGATTGTCTGTTTGTTTGGTTGACCGCGTTGATCTTAGGAAGAAGTCCGATTTGAAAAAGCTAGCTTCTTTCAGTGTTAGATAGCTCAATTATCGAGGAAGGGTAAAGTCAACATATCGTCTCACTAGCACCAAAAGAACTAAGCATCAATGAAAAATATGGCAGAAGCAGGAAAAAAAATCTTTTTAAAAGCTCTCATTACACGCGCTGCATAAACCGTTAAAGTTTTGCAAAAGTAACAAGTGAAAGAATCTTTATCCTTCAAAGTTCTAAAAAAAGTACATGACAGTATATGTCTGCCTTTTTATGTTGGCTCACTTTAACCTTATTTATGGTAAATAAATTTATTCACGCTTATAACATCACGCTGCGGACAATAGGAGACGCAGATGAGGTTACGCGCGTCAGTTATGTGGGAAGGGCATGCATCGACATTGGCACGTATATGAACCAGTTGAAACGGTGTGATACTAGAGCTTCACAATTCTTCTAGGAAGAGCACTTAAAGGGGCATTCACACATTTATGTAGCTTACGTTGCTTCGCGTCGATTCTCTTTCTACAATCGCTAACGCCTCTATTCTCTTCTATTATTTGTTAATATTTTGTTTTAACCTCGTGATATAGCGATGAGAAACGTCATTCCCATACATTTGTTAGTTTACTAACAACGTTCACGTTTGTAGAATATCAATTTGGCTAGAGGTGCGGGTGTAAAATAAGTAAAAAAGTGTCTAATATTAAACATATTAATAAAACAAATATGTAAAGTATTTTAATATCAACTACTGTTAATTTAACCGCACGCTTTCGTATTAGTGTTGATTAACGATTACTCATAATGAAACAACAAATAGTAGCTGATTAAAGTGATTTTTATTATTTTTCGATAGGCTTTGCAAAATGGTCGTACCTTCAGTCGAACGACTATGTTCCTTGCACAATGATAACCTGATATTATTAAATAACTATGCTAAGCTGAATAGCGATAAGTCAAAGCTTAATATTCAATTATTTCTTACATATCTGAAGACACCCACTGACATGTCGAAATAAATCGGAACACTGCTTACAAATTGCTTTTAGCCTGACTTTATCAGTGGCATACTATTACACAGAAGTTATTTATTATATGTCTGAACGGTTGAGGCAGGAAAATCTTTGATATGCAATTATTTTTCACTCTATCGTACTATTTTATTTTTTTTTATAATATAAAAATACATTTCGTTAAGCTGCCTTCGGGGATCTAGTTTGAGAGCCAACATGTATCTTTTTTAAGCGATGAACATTATTGAACTTAGGCGTATTAATTTCAAGTAGTTTAAAAAGTATACCGTTTGAAAATTTATGTTAAGAAAGAATTTTAATTTAATTTTGAAAGCATCATGATAGTTAAGTATAGTGTACTTACAACTTGATACAGTGAACACTTGATATCGATATGATATTTGCGAGCGTTGAAACACATCTTCTTGTATATATATACATATACAAACACCAACAGAAATATTCTAACAAGCGGTCTTTATTCATGACACGATTTGCACATTTCCGAACAAAACAGCCTTTAACTCAAACTCTCAGCAATTCAGCTAGACATAATTGGGTGTTCGCATGAGATTCTGTGTAGAACAAGTGTTTTGTAATCCCTTACTCCCTTGGAAACCCATTTATCTTCTATCAAAATCTATTTCCTGATTCCATTTTATGGCTTAGTAATAAGATATGTATATATATAAGTAAAAAATGTGTTTATGAGTGATTATGCAAGGAAAGAGGCACATTATAATCATTAGTCTTTAATACTTAGTAGCTTACTATCTCGGTGGCGCAGCGGTAGTGAATGTGACTGCTGTACTTGAGGTTTCGGCAATCGATCCCGATTCGGACCAAACGTATGTATGATCTGCAAATATTTGTTTCGAAGTTTGGGTGTTTTCTATGTATATAGTATTTACAAAGAAAAATATAAGTATTCTATCAGTCAGTCTAGTTATCACAGCACAAGCTCTGCTTGTTTGGAACTAGATGATGTTGTGTATCGAATGTCCAAAATATTTATTTATTTATTTAATAGTTCGTTACTGGACAAAAGCCTCGCCTTAAAAAAGAGGTTAGAGGTACAATAAATTTAATTTGGGTATCCAAAAAGTTAGATACGTGATAAGACAAAAATATATTTCATTGTAATATTTAAAGTCAGAAAAATAGTACAGTTCAATAAGAAAACATACCATATATATAATATGATTCCATTGTCACAATAACATTCATTTCTATGGTCTTTAATAGATTCTTGTAATTTAATTTCAATATTGTTTTTGTTTCAGTAGCGATCAATTTACTTTTACTTGGACATTTGTGTTATTACATAGGTATGTAGAGCACAAAGGAAACTCAATTAATTTTGGGTTGAATCAGGCTTTTTTTCCTTGAAGAACTACGTAGGTCATTATTACAAATAGAAGGAAAATTTGAAATAAACTCTATGCCAATCCGTCTAACCAACGTGGTATAATAGGCCAAAATCTCCTTCCTAAAAGGAGAGCTCTATATCCAGCAATCGACTGGCTGTTAATAATGATGTTTCGTACCGATATCTATCTTTATGACAGGCAAAAATGATACTTTTTTCCCAGAATTGACGGTGTATATGTGTGGTTTTTTACAATCAGATAAATTATCAACATGTTTAATCTCTAAAAAAAAAAAAATGAAGTCGAAAATATTCTACATAAGTATACAGATTAATTTTCTTATTGAGAGTTTTATTTGGCGTTTTCACCATCTATGGTACCGAACGTCTAGAAAGGTCACGTAGAACGTAATTTCAATGCTTAATTCTCACTTATTTGTCATTAGTCTGACCTTATGAAATTGTAAATAATATTATTATATTAAACATCTTTTATGTAAACTTTGAGGAGATTTAAAATGAACAGTATCAAAAGGTAAAATGTTGTTTATGAAAATTGTATTCTATAGTGAAGGTCGTATGACTTAGACAATATCTAAAAACACTATCTTTAATTGCAAAGGTATCATAATAGTATTTGTGATTATCAGGACAAACCAAACAACATTAAAGCGCATAGAAAACGCCATTATTACGCATTACGCATCAAGTCACTCAATAAAAATTTTAATACAAAAAATATTTTCAATAAAATTAGTTTGAAGATATAAAAGTGGAAATCCATCAATCGATTAATTAAAAAATAAGGCTGACAGACAATTTTAGGGAGGTTGAATGAGGACAAAAGTGAGAGCCATACGCGGTTACCGCACCGTATCGACGGAGGCGGCGTGTGCCTTGGCCGGAACTGCCCCGTGGGATTTGGAGGCGGAAGTGCTCGCCGAAGTTTATCGGCGGACGGCTGACTTCCGGGCGGGTAGCGGCATACGGCCACCGCCCGAAGAGGTACGCGAGTGGCGTGAGGCTGCTCGTCGAGCCATTATGGCTCGTTGGTCGTCCCGGTTGGAGACTCCACGTGCTGGCGTTGCACTCGTGGAGGCTCTCCAGCCGGTCATCGCCGAGTGGGCGGGGCGGCAGCACGGGACCCTTTCCTTCCGACTGACGCAGGTCCTTTCCGGGCACGGTTGCTTCGGGAAGTATCTGTACTCGGTCGCCAGGAGGGAATTGAGTCCCGCCTGTCACCACTGCGACTGCAGTGAGGACTCGGCTCAGCACACGCTAGCGGTTTGTTCCGCCTGGGCGGCGCAGCGTGGGGTCCTCACTGCAGTTATTGGAGGAGATCTCTCGCTACCGGCCGTAATACGCTCCATGGTCGGTAGCGACAGTTGTTTTACCGCGGTCGCAACCTTCTGCGAAGACGTAATTTCGCGGAAGGAGGCGGCGGAGAAGGCCCGGGAGGACAATATCCACTCGGACCCAATTCGCCGCCGGCGAGCCGGGCGCGGAGGCGCGCATACCAGCGCCTCATGCCGCCTTGAGTGTGGCCGCGGGTGGACGGGACGGGTTTTCCCCTCCATCCGCTATAGTGGCCAGCCGCGAGGAGGCGACGTCCGCGTGTGCCGTACGTCGCCTAAAAGGAGAGTTTATCCGCAGATGGTGCCCGCATGAGCGGGCAGGCGCTAGGAGGGATCTGGATGTCGTAATAACAGCTGTTCCCGGATCCCTCCTATGTCAGGCGCAGAGTGGCACACCGTGTGTTTTTAGTCGGTCCGATTCCGACACACCACCCCGCCGTAAGCCCCGGTGGGGTGACGGCCCGAGGGGGTTTCCACACGTAAAAAAAAAAAAAGGACAAAAGTGAGGGAGCAGACGTAATCGAACGCCAAGTTGAAAATCTTCGTTCAGCAAAAAATATATTTAGTTTTATCGTACACTAACCGAAACTTAACCGAATCGAAAGTTAGATTGCCAAGTGTGTATATTTTGTAAGTACATATATTTTGTGTTTACTAACTAAAATAAAGACACAAGAGCTTTTCAGTATATATACATATATATATATATATATATATATATATATATATATATATATATATATTTCTTTTTCATTGCTGACAAGTTGTAATTTTTACTCAAGTTGAACACGTAGTTGTACATAGTACTGTCCGTGTGGTGACGGATTAGGAATACACAGTGTTACCAACTCTATTCATCCCGTGGGTGTCGTAAAAGGCGACTAACGGAACAAAGTATACGAGACAACAGCATTACAAGGAGAAGGAAAACTTGAAACTAACCCTATTCCAATCCGTCTGACCAGCGTGGTATAGTAGGCCAAAACTTTCTTGCTAAGGAGAGGCCAATGTCCAGTAGTGGACTGTAAAAGGCTGTTGATGATGATGATGATATAGTACGGTTAATAGTATTTTCTTCTGTTAATCTGTCATCCTAGTACATATCAATACATTGTCTTCACTCTCATCATCCCACTGTATTTGTTTCATTTCCTTAATACTTGCTAAAGCATATATCAGCGATAATTTGTAATAATTTTTAAATCTCTATGGTTATTCACTCAATTTTTGTTATAAACTGTTTTTTACATCGACCTAATTGTAATTATTTGAATAAAGATTATATCCTTTAATCTAAGTAAGCTCACTCAATAGGCGTTTAAATTAAATTACGCAACAAAGAAATCCATTAATTATTTTTAATTTCTGTAAGCGATAGAACCATCAATACTCTGGATGTAAGTTCAACTGGTTTTGAGGTTCTTATTATAAGCAAGTACAATTATGGTAGTATTTTTAACTCGATATTTCTGTTAATATTGTAAATGCGTAAGTAACTCTGCCTGTCTATTACGCTTTAACGTCCAAACCGCTAAACAGATAATAATGAATTTTTGCATAGAGATGTTTTGATAAGGAAGGACATACACATTTTACTGCGATAACTGACATACATACGGGGCGGGACTAATATACAGTTTGTAAAATATAAATAGCATATAAGACTAAATATAAGGTTAAATTGTGGCATTTTTGCTTAGACTCACTCATTATATGGTTGAGATATTCCTTCTTACCAACCTAAAATAGTCTACAATCGTGTCCCAAGAAAGGTGCTGGTTTTGAATCAGTGATAACATTCACGAGCTGTATTTGAAAAAGGAGAACGTAAAATCAAATAAATATAGTTGAATTGCTGACAAGTTGTAATTTTCACTCAAATTGAACACGTAGTTATCTTCGTTTAACCAAATTGCCACTGTACAAACTAATTTGTCTTCTGCCAGTTATGGTACAATACTTGAGATAAACACTCGTACGTCAAACATACTACTTTAAAGGCGAAGAAAAAAGGAACGTTGAAAATAAACAAAATTAGAATTTAAATGTATATGTACAATCCTCTGTTATCGTTATTAAATTTGCTAAAATCATAATCATCAACGAGTTAAAGAAAAAAATAAAGAATAGAAACACTCATAATGATAGGTAAAACATTTAAAATTGAAAATGTTATATGGAAATCGCCACTTCCAATTATTATACTTTCGTGACGGATTTATTGTTAAACTGATTTAACATACAAAGGTATTAAAATCGTTCAAATTTATTACTTTTAAATCATTTCAACTTTGTAGATACAAATTAATGAAAGTGAATTGCCTAAAACTTCCAGCTTCCACTGATAAGATATTAATGAAAATTTGAAGTGAACAAAATTTGAAATATTTCAATAGTTTTTCATCAAAAAAGCCTCTCTTTTCTCGTCTTGTCTTAAAATAGTTGAAGTGTTCCTAAAACATTTGAGCCATAGCGTTTTTAAAGTAGACTTTTCAAGAAATGAAATATCTGTTTGAAAAGATGTTTTTAATCTAATGAAAAACGTCTTTTATTTCATCCTTAAGCGCTATATTTGTCATAAAATTAAGGCAATAGCGCCATATCGGTTACCTTTTTACTATCTAGTTGGTAATTATAACTTTAAGCAGCAATATTAATACAACGTCTCTAAATTTTGCTAGAGCTAATTGCTAATTGAAGCTTTACTAAATATTAGTCAATCCACCCGGACAGTGACACAATGAAATAATAATATCAAGTTAACAAATATAATAAGGTTAACTAGATTACTTTATAATCAACGTAATACTTACGGTTCTTAAATTGTTTCAAAGATTAGAATTCTCTTAGAAGATTTTTTCATCAGAGCTTATGTTTTTGTCTCGTGTTTAGTGCTCTTTATTTGTGCATAACAGTTAGCTAAGTTTGTATATATTAGTACCACATTAAACTCATAAAAATAAATACTAATAATAGGTGCTGAAATAAGTTTGACATAAACATTATGATATGCCTTACACATTCTAATAGGAGTACCCATTCTGTGCACTTGGTTCGACATCCAACCATCATTTCACTAAAAACCCTTCTGCTAGTGACAGCTGGTGGCGCAAAAAGGGCTACGGAGAGCTACGTAGTCTAGTCTAGTCTAGTCAATTAACATTTTACACGTATTGAATTGCACGAGTTTATGCTTGTTTAACATATTATTTTGGAAATATCTGTTCTATTGTTAGTACTCAAGCCTTTTACCCAATTTTGGAATCACCAGCAATAAAAATGCAACCAATTTGGCACAAAAAAGTACCGAACTTTAAATGAAAAGCGTTGTCAATGCCAGCTCTCGATTTAACAAAATTACATATGTTCAGAGTACTAACATATCAAAGAGTTAATTCATATTACGTTAACAAAATTTAATTCCTATATTATTTGCATTTCAATTTGTGAATTTAATAAATAGTTGACTTAATTACCCCTTCATCAAACTGATTATGTCAAGTTTTAACATAATTATTTTATGTTTAACGATGAATTAGAACTACGGAGTGTGTCCCATATTCATCCTTGGGTGTCAGAGAAGAGTCGACGAAATCAACTACGCAGGATAATATCACTGCAAAAAAGGAAAACTTGATAAAAACCCAAATCATCTTGTCAGTGTGGTATAGTAAGCCACAATTTCTTTTTTAATTACAGGACTGTATCTAGCAGTAGACTCTTAAAAGCTGTTGATGATGATGAAAAGCAAGCGGCACATCTCCTTAAATATTCAGAGCATAAGATTCAGTTTGAGATTTTGTATCATCTCTTTGGTGAAATTCAGCAAATTTTATCAATACTATCCAATGTTCTTTTTGTTCGGAGGTGATCGTGTTAGTGAAGAGCAAGGTGACATCAGTTCCAAATGTTTATTTTCATAACTATATCCTATTATCTGGGTTGCCTACCCGAATAAAGTAAGTGACTGATAGGGCTTTGTTACACGCTCTATTAAGGACGGACACATCCTTATACTGAAGCTTTTTTGTTGCTACCTGATATTTCTTTCAGTTTTTTGTTAATATTTATGCGAATCAACAGCATTAACAACGAAAAACAGAGTTTTCAAGCTGTATTATTATAGAATTAACTGCAGACAGCAGTTAATTCTGCTTTTAAATTATTATTTTATATTATTCTTACGCCTACTTTGCATTAAGAACTGAATTTATCGTTTTGATTATATTGTATAGAAAACAACGATTTTTAAATTAAAACTAAACTAAATGAAAAACGTCGCGCAGGACTTCGCTCGGCTCCAGTGGCAAGAGGGCTAGGGCTACTGTGTCCGGGGCGGCCACGGTGAAAGGACTTACGCTCAACACTCGTAACACGAAAGCTCCGCGTTGTCACCTGGAATATTGGCACCCTTATCGGTCGTGTGAAAGAGTTAGGTGATGTATATACTATCCAAGCAGAGGGTGGTCGTAGCATTACTATAGCAGACTCGATAGAAGGACAGTAGATCACGTTTTATTAAGACGGGCTACAAGATGATCTATACAGATGCACCTATATAAATCGCTGGCTTAAGGAGCTGCAGAGCGGCATCTTAGAGGTGAAACGTTGAAGTGTCTGACTTACAGTCATGCTGCATCCCAGCCTATTGATGGGATTATTTTGATGTGAATTTGAAAAAATGCCATCCTGGGATCGACTCGGGGGCACTCTTCGTGATATTCTATGATCGACCGTTGTTTTGGGTAGTGATCTGAACGGTCATGTGGGTGACGGGTGTGAAGAGTTTAAGCGTGTTTACGGCAGTTTTAGATACGGAACACTTAACATAGAGGATGAGAATATCCTTTAAACGTGTGCATCTGCTGACCTTGCCATCGTGAATACGTATTTCAAAAAGAAATCTGAACATCTCATTAGCTATAGGAGCGGGAGGTACACTACTCAAATCAATTATCTACTCACTGCCAGACACTTCGTTTGGGCAAAGTTGATTTTTAGACGAGGCGGTATTCCATAGCCACGCAGAAGTCCAGATCTATCCCCAGCAAACTTCTTTCTATAAGGTTATTTGGAAAATCGTGTCTACATCAATAAACCAAATACACTACGTCAACCGAGATTTCCGAAAATTTCGGTGCTCGCTTAGAAGAGTGCAAACGTCGAAACGGAACAAATGAACGGTAACGGAATGAAAATTTCAACTAATTAGCAATAAATAAACAAATTTTATAATGATATATTATAAAATAGATTTTTTGAACGTGTTTTTCAAATTTTCACTAATTCGTGGTCCATCCTATATTAGACGTATTGCGTGACGTATAAATGAATAAATGTACTGGAAATCAAGTACTTGGCGTTTAACTGTATACATCCCTCATCTGTCAGCATTGACAATGGCTTATGCAGATGGATATGGACGGACTCCACATCGTGTGTCTAATGGCACCGATTACGACATCTAGGCGTGGTGACTGGTATTATTTGTGACTCAAAAATGTGAGTTAGGTTAAGGGAACAGCTGTACAATACTATCTTTAGGCCTGTCCTCTTACATGGTTGTGAAACGTGGCCGGTGCAAGAGCGAAGCTAACAGAAGTTATATGTAACGGACATAAATATACTGCACTGGATATTCGGCATTACTTGAAAGGATCACATGAGAAACTTCAGCATCTGTGTAGTCGTTGAGTCCGTGGAATCGTAGATAAACTGTGGAAGAATCACCTGCGTTGGCGCAGCCATGTTTCGTAGCAACTGTCTAGGTCCTGGTATGAGGAGGAGACCCAAGAAGTGTTGGTTTGACGTGATATACGAGCTTCTTGTTGACTTATTGGAAAAAGTGACATACGATCCAAAAATCTCACAACCAGGGATGCCTAAGACCTGGTAAAGTGGAAAAGAATATGCAGGCAAGCGGACTCTGGTCTCCACAGTGTAAGTTTTGGAAGCAACCGGCAATAACGGTGGGATGGTGATGATGAATCATATTTTAAATTATTTAACGTATTAAATCAAATAATGCACAGGATAGAACATAAAGTTTTAGTTAGAAATAACTACACTATATTAAAATATGTTTGCATCTTCGTTCAAACTTTTGTAATATCTAGACAATATCTTAAGATCACGTATTCGGCAGACACATTTACATGAAGTAAGTACGAACCAGATTGAAACACGGACTAGTTACATACAGCGTCTGACTCAATCTCATATGTCCCACTGTGTGTTATTCTTGACTTGGTAATAGTAACTTATTTGTTGACTTGGTAAGACTTTAGCTATAAAAGATGTACCTAAGTTCAGAAAACTAGATAAATTTTGGATAAAGATTTTTATATTAAGTTTTGTAACAAGTCTTATATTATTTTATAATTCAATCCAGTCAAACCATAGTAGTGGTACAGGAGGGCTAAAGCTCCTTTCTAAGGAGTGGCCTGTGTACAGCAATGCATTGTTAATAATAATAATGATCCATAGTGATTTAGCTAAGTGAAGTACAACAAAAAATATCTAATATTGAAATATAAACTCACTTAGAGTATTGAAAAGTTTGTTTCAGTAATAGTTAAAAGTGAAAAACGGTATTGATATATTTTTAACATGCTTTTATTAGCATCACCTATGTGTTTGCATGTTTGTAATCAACTTTTGTATGTGTATTTTTTTATATAGAACGCCAGTTGTAACTCTAATGTTACGAGTGGCGTATTGCCTTTTAGTCCTGATACTAAAGTTTGGAAAAATTATAGATGTATTGGCCTCCAGTTACCTCACTCATTTAGTGTAAAACAAAACAAAAAATTACTTATCAACTCTCAAAAAGTTCTATGAGTCCATACTCATAGAACTTTTTTGATAAGTAATAACTGTTATCGAGCCGGCCGGTGGGTAATCTTTATGTACTTAAAATATTCACTTTTGTTCGTACTTTCAGTCTAAAAAGACTATATTTTTGTGTTTAAAAGAGTCTTGTTAGCGGTCTTTTTATAAAAGAGAATTCTTAAAACATAACACAATTTTCTTCAATTATTTCTATTTCCTTTGATTTGATGCTCAAGTATTTATTTATTTGAATGTTGAGAGCCCGTTTCGTGTGTCGAGACAATTAGTGAAGTTTAGTAGGTTGTCGTTATTGTCTTGTTTTTTAATCTGTTATTTATAGAACTATTTGAAGATTATAAAACAATATTCTAGCTTTATTCAAACTTATAAAACAATAAATAACTTTATTCATTAGAAGTTTTTATTGAAAATTTACTTACTACTGTCTTACTCTTAGTAAAAGTCTAAAAATATTGAATATTGATCAGTTTCCTTTTCGCATATCATCTATTTTACTCTCATCTTTTGTCAACAGAGGATAACTTTTAGTCGTAGAATAGTAATTCAACAACAGCCTTTTACAGTCCACAGCTGGACATAGGTCTCTCCTTAACAGGGAGGTTTTGGCCTAATATACCACGCTGACCAGACGGATAATAAATAAATAATAATGTATAATAAATATATGAATAGCAATTGTCAAGGTACTCTCACAGTTACACAGTTTCAGGTGAATAATCTTGTTTATCTGTCTGTTTATCATCGTCATGATCAACAGCCTTTAACAATTCAATGCTGCATATACTTGGACCTCTCCTTAGAAAGAAGGTTTTCGTCTTCTATACTACACTAGTCATAGGTATTGGTACAGAGTTTGTGTCAAGTTTTCCTTTTCTTTCTACTACTGAAGGTCGTGGCTCGACTCTTACGCTATCCTCGAGATGAACAGGTATAGTGACATTTCTTATTCTGAATCCTTCATCACACAGAATTGTTCATGCATACATTTATAGACTTTTTGATTTAGTCTTTTTTTCCCGATATAGATAGTAATCTATGATTTTTTCCAGTCAATAAACTATTTCTTCACTCGCTCCATCCCATTCAATATAGCATACAATAAAACATCTAGGAAAAAAAGAAATTATTATGCAGCAAAGTGCATGAAAAATTTTATACCATAGAATATTTCTGTAATGACAAAAACAAACGTTAGTATATGTATATAATACAAGAAGTGTAACAGACAATTGAGCAAACTCAGAGTAAACAATTACTGTGGCGCAAGAATGTCCACAACTTTCACATATGTTTAATGAAGTTGGCTTATTGCGACATTATTAAAGTTGAGTTGATATCAAGTGAAGACTCCACTAAGGACTTTTTTATTGATAAGTATCGAGGTTTGTGATGTGTGAAGAAGTAGACAGATTTTTATTAAATAATGAGAGATATAGACAAGAGCGTGTCTTGCCATTAAGCCCAATAGCTTGCCAAGTGTTGTCAAGATATTAAACAATAAACTAATCCTTAGGTAAAAAAATTAACAATAAACATTTTTCAGACATTAGACACACAACGTCATCTAGTTTCAAACTAAGCAGAGTTTGTGTTATGATAACTAGACTGACTGATAGAATACTTACATACCTTTTTTTTGTAAATACTTACATATTATACATAGAAAACACCCAAACTTCGATACAAATATTTCTAAATCATACAAACATTTGGTCCACATTTGGTCCACAAACAAACACCTGGGAATCGAACCCAAGACCTCAAGCACATTCGCATTCACTACCGCTGAACCAACGAGACAGTTAAAAATTGTTAAATAAATAAAAAGATAAATTGAATTGAAAATGAATTTTAAGTTCAAAGAAAAAGTTTTTTAAAAAAAAAGAAGCCTAGAAGCGTAGAAAGATTTAGTTACAAAAAAAAGTTAAGATTTTTCTTCATGTTAAATGTTGTTTAGAAGCTTTTACATTTATTTAACTTATGAATAATTAAAACAGCTCCAGTGTTTCTATCATGTTATAATTATAAGTAGGTACTAGCTTCAAATAATTATATGCTTTATAGAAAAAGTATCATTTATTTGGTAAAATTATTTGATGGGACTGGCTATTGTGGAGACCCTTGGGGAGGTCTATGTCCAGCAGTGGACGTCTTTTGGCTGATGATGATGATCAAAATTATTTTAAAGTGTTATATTTTCAATTAAAATATTTACAATTGAACATCCACATCTTACAAATTACGCCTAGGGTGGTTTACTGTGACGATCTTGTGTCAACTAAACTGAATTGCCATACGAATACGACGATTCTGCCATAAATATTATAGATTAGTGTTTGTTTGCGGTTCCAGCCATGTTTGCTGCAGTTTTTAACAAGAATCGAAATAAATTAAATGTGTTGTAGTCAGAATTTTTATGGCTTGCTGAATATTTGTAGATTTCATTTAATGTTGTTGTAGACAAAGACTGATTATTACAGAAGATATTCGATTTATGTAACTATAAATTTATTAATATAGAATAATGAAACGTAAACGTATTGTCAATCTCGGTAGTATGTCGAAATTTTTAACAAAATAACATTCCCAAAGTTACATCATTAACTTTAGAAAAATATGATTACAAAATGTTGGCTTGAATGTTTTCAAACTTTTGGAACAATGTCATAAATCTTACAAGTTTGATATTAAAAGACAAAAGCCAAGGTATAACGTAAGAAAATTGCCTCCTCTAAATGTTCAAAAGTTTAAGACTAGAAAAATTCTTATAACTAATGAAATAATTTTAATTATCGTTTGAATCTAGGTATCACTTTTATTTATTTAATGGGTGTTATAAGAAACTACTAAGGCAGTAAACTACCTATAAAAACATTCAAATGAAAGAAAGATAACTTAAAAAAATATCAACCCGTCTGTCCATTGTAGTTGGCCAAACCTCCTTTCTAAGAAAAGCCATATGCCCAGCAGTAAATTGTTCATGGTCTTTATACGTAATATTTTAAACTTTACAAAACTGGAAATGATTCACAGTTTCATGAAGTATTTTGGTTTTCTTTGTTGAGTAAGTTTTCGTCAGTTATAAACAAAAGTTTAATATTTCGTTGTATGTTGTACATATCATCAAACATCATCAATGGTCTTCAGCAGCCCGCTATTAGGTAAAGGCCTCTCTTTAGCAAGATTTTGGCCTACTACTGGCCTATACTACGCTGGCCAGACGGGTTGGAATAGAGTTTATTTCAAATTTCCCTTCTCGTTGCAGTGATATTTTCTTGCATGTTTTGTTCCCTTAGTTATTTCTTACGACATTCATGGGATAAAAAGGGCTGGTGACACTTTACATTCTTAATCCGTCACCACACTATACACACAGCGGTACAGATTTCGGAAAATAATAAAAGAAAGTAAAAGTTATTTGGTGGTGGCAAGTGCTACAGCTGTGCTGGCGGCAGAAGTTTCGGAGTTATGTTGTTTTCTATGTAGATACGAAAAAGTTCTGTTAAGTTTGAGACTAGATGACGTTGTATGTTAGATGTCCGAAATATTCGCATTAGTATTCATATATACATATTTACTGATCGTTTTAAATTTAATATTCTCTTTTATATTGTATTGGTAACATAAGTTTCGTCACCTCCTTCTTCAATAGCAATAAATTACCAGATATATCTAGTACTCAGTTTAACCTAATGACTTTGTTACGCTAACAGAGAATATAAGAATATAAAGACATTTTTATTTCTTAAATAAATTTAAGAACTTGGCCAGTTTATCTTATCTTTAAAAATATATTAAAAGCCTTGAATGACTTGGTATACAATGGCCTTTTGTTCCTTAAAACTTTTAGTTTAGTACTAAACGAAGCCATAAAGGGTTGAAAAACTTTCTGAATACTAGCTACACTTGGTAGGGATATTAAGATAACTCATCAAACATGTTAAATGTTGTAATACAGCGATTTATTATCTCTGTAAAGCATAATGTAAGAACACGTTGAAGTACGCATAAGTTATGAACCAAGCTTGGTTCTGAGCTTATCTTTCTGCACCACTCTCTAAAAAGATGAATACAGAAAATCATTGAAGAAATAGTTAGATAAATATCAAAATGTGAAGTTTCATACACAATTAATAATTTGTGTACTGGAATAAGTGGTTAATATGTACATACGTAAATTTTGTTTAAACATCTTAATTTATCGTTAATATGTTTTGAAAATAACATATGGTTAATGTTGAATCAATCACACCTCTACACCATACTCTTACCCATAGTCCAAAATTGTTGAAAAATCTCGTAATACTCAACTCCCGATATTAACTTTGATCATTTTTTAAAAATGTATTTTTCTACAAAAGCACAGGTAAATAAACATGGAATATTGTTCGTAATATGAATGAGAGCAATAAAGCAGAGGTCTTCTACTTCAGAATGATAGAAAGTATCACTTAACGTGTCTAAATATTTTAATTTGTCAGTGTGGTGAACACTGGCACTTATGTGGAGTGTTGTTTTTAGCACAAAGGAAAAACAAAATTAAAGTACGTACATAACAACAGAATATATTTTTCAAAGTCATTATATATAATATATTGTATTTGTTATATTTATTTAACTATCGTGACTTTTTTCTATATATTAAAAATAATATTTAAGCTCGCGGTACTTTAGTTACATGTGAGCTTTAAGTTTATGAATATAACATTTCTTCAAATGTGAAATTTTTTTGAAATAGTTTGGTACACAGGTATTTTACTTATTTTTTTAATACAATATAAAGTTGTTTTAATGTACACTTATTATATTATCGATACTGCATACACGATATATCATTTCTATAGCACAGCCCTTCGTATTACCATAATTTTTTTCTCTATTAACTTGGATGACTGAGTTATCTTTGTTTCCGTAAAAAAAAAACAAAATATTCTTGGGAGTAAAAGCTAAGCATACATCCTAATATTTTTT
The DNA here is from genome assembly GCA_949316085.1 of Hypercompe scribonia. NCBI lineage: Eukaryota > Metazoa > Arthropoda > Insecta > Lepidoptera > Erebidae > Hypercompe > Hypercompe scribonia. The sequence goes on from OX438970.1 coordinate 22,272,910, forward strand.
TTATTGAGCCTGCCAAAGTTCAACTTATTATTGTAACAAACTCTGCTTAATTTGAAACTAGACAGCGTTTTGTGTTAAATATCCAAAATATTTATTACTTTATTTATTTTTCTTTCAAACTTATATTTTCTCCTGTCTCCTAATTGAGTAGATGACTGTATCATAAATAAATACCAATGTCCACTTCATTAAAACTAATATCGCGAAACATTTTGGAAAATACAATTAACATAGCCTTTTAATTATTATTACGAATTTCAATTAAATATACAATGAAAGATATTGTTCAATTGAGTAGTCTAAAACAGTGACGTCTCAATCTTGTATTTAGTATATTTTTCATAATCAAAAAATGTCGTTTTGACAGATGATAAAAAGTAACTAATTTGACTAAGGTGTCATCTAGCCTTTTAGGAATATATCTGGTGTTGAGTAAGACTTAACACACATTTATGGACACAGACACAAAGAACATCACACAAAGTGCTGCCTCATGTGAACAACGAACTTACAACAACTCACGTAGTAGAAAACGGCAAAGGAGGTCGTTTAAACTACTAAGTTATCGTTTCACAGAATAAGAAAAACATAAACCAAATTCTTTAGAAGAAACTGAGATTTGCAGTCAATAATATCATACAAAGGTGCAACTAAATAAATTTAGCTAGGTAGTAGAGTCATGCTGATTTCAGCACGAGTGTGCCGGTTCGACCGGGGCAGTGCTACCCGCCCATAGAAGACCAACCTAAAGCGCCAGCATCCGAGTTGTCGTGTTTCGTTGGTGAGTGTGAGACCGGAGGTCCATTGATGCAGGGGTGACAGTTATCGTGGTAACTGTGTAAGTCTTATACTGTCACGAGAACTGTCACGCCTTTTACGTCCCCAAGCGGGGTGTGAAAAAGCATCTCACATGACCGCCATAGTGTGGGTCACCATACTGTATTGTCTACATTTGCAATGAGTATGGTGACCACAACTCTTAGATTCTATTCATACTTTCCATCAGGCAGAGTAGAGCCACTTTGGCAGGCTCTTAATTTAGAAAAAAATAATTATATACAATTATAAGTTAAGTCCATACAAAATACAATTTATTTATTAAAATCTCAATGATTAAAAAACTATTTCTTGCAAATGGCATAGTGATAGACTACTAAATTGAACAAAATTGGACTCAAAGTTTCTAGGAATACATTATAAAACAACACTAAATAAAATTTTAGAGATTAATTAATACTGAATTAGTGAAATGGTGAATAAATTAAGTTATTGCAGGGCAGCATAGCCTATTAAGTGATCACTTTTGATTTTTAATTAACACAAAATTACTGGTGCATTCAAATCAATTATCACGCTATTAGCAGCTGTCATCATCAACAGTTTTTAACAGTCCAATGCTGAACATAGGTTTCATATTACGCTGACCAGACAGATTGGCAAAGAGTTTGTTTCAAGTTTGCCTTCTCTTTGCAGTGATCTTGTCTTGCTTATGTCGTTCCCTTAGTCGCCTCATACCATGGTAGTAGTAGGAGTGGTAACACTGTATTCTTAATCCGTCACCTCCTTTTAAATTTAAAATACTTTGAAGAGTTCAGGATAACTAATTTCTTTATTCGCATGTTTTCAAAATTATTTTGATTGAAGTGCATGGTAGTGTACCCTTCTAATGTTTCCAGAAAAGAAAATTCCTGGTACCCTGATGGGTGCCGAGCTATCTGTGGCTTGTAAATGATAGTGTATGTTTTCATTGATAAGTTCAATATTTAAACGACTTTCTAGTATTTATAATAGTAATTTAATAATCAAGATAAAAACTTTTATACCAATTCTAATTGTGAGTACAACTAGTCTACTTAATTCTTACTTTTTTTTGTACGGCAGTTCCCACGGATACCACCGAAAGGTTGTTATGTCGGACTCGAACCGACCTAACACCGTCTCAGGTACCAGTAGCCCAAGGAACCAGATGCACCCTAGTAAGAAAATACCTAGAACCTCGACGTACTCGGGCCACCTACGGCTTGTATCTACAAGCCGTAGGTGGCCGGTTGCAATAACAATGCAGGTTGCAATAACAGTCCTCGTGTGGAAACCTGCATATAGCATATTCCCTTTTGTTTCTGCTGTACGGAGTGTATTAGGAGACGAATTAAAACACCGAAATCATAATTAAGACTGAACATTTATTCATATTAAACATTGCTTAAATATAGTTAGGATAATGAGGTTACACGTGTACATTATAAATGATGAAATAATTAACATGGATTACATGGGTTATGCACTTACACACTACACCTCCCTTCTAATAGAAAAAAAAAACAATTACATTAGTTTTTTTTTATATAAATGAGTATATATATAAAAGAGTACAATTGCATTTATAGTAATATAATATAACACTGAAATAATCATAATAAGTATCATAATGTTTATTAATATATATATAATTTTGTCCTATTTTTATGTACTATATCTAACTTATTATTTTTCATAATTTCTACATTTGGTGGTATGTCCCTGACAACTTTGTAAGGACCTGAAAATAAGTCATCGAGCTTGTTACCTACTTCATTTTTCACTAACACTAAATCATTTTCCTTATATGTAACTGGATTTGTATATTTATCATAACCTATCTTCCTATTGAATTTACTTTTAAGTAGATTATCTCTGGCTTCTTTCTGTGAAAGCTGTATACGATATTTTAATTCACTTGGATAACTTTCATAATTATATATAGGATCAACTAAATCTTTACACAAGTTACTTGGAAGTAGACATCTTTTACCAAATACTAATTCATAAGGCGTAAACTTCGTTTCGGAATGCACCGAAGTGTTGTATGCAAAACACCAAAAGGGAAGCCAATGGCTCCAAGTCTCTGGGTGCTTATCTGTATGAATTCTAAGAAAAGAGTTAAGCTGTTTATGAGAAACTTCTAATGCCCCTATGCTTTGATGATGGTAGGTATTGCGAATAATGACTCGGTTTTCTTACCATAAACTAAGGTTTATATACAATAATATTTGTATGTAATATGGACAGGTTTAGGTGGGGGTAACTAGGTTGTTTGCTTGTTTACTTAATTGCTAATTTGACAATATATTATTTATGTTTCCTTATTTAATAATTTACAATATTAAGAGTAGGTCAGCTGAGTAAACAATTTAATTTAGCGCGTGGCCGCGTACAGATCTAAACTATTATAATACTATGGCTTCGCCATAGTAGGCAGTAGAATTTAATTGTTCAATTTGCAATAATTTACAAATTTCTTTGAATGTAGATGATATAAATTCCTTACCTCTGTCAGAAGCTATCTCCTTAGGAACACCATATCTAAGAATAAAATTATTAACAAGTGATTTTGCATCATCATCAGTCCTTTTGGAAACTAAAGGGTAAGCTTCAACATATTTACTGAGTTCACATTGTAAAGTTAGTATATAAGAAAAGTTATCATTATCAGTTTCTAATGGTCCAACTAGATCTAAAAATACTTTTTCAAATGCTGAATTAGCTGTCGTTGTAATGCTCATAGGCTCTTTATGTGGAATTGAATATTTTTGCCGTTGGCACTTATCACAACGTTTCACAAAATCCTTTACATCTTTGTCAATTCCAGGCCAATAATAATATTTTTTAATATTATTTGACATTCGTCTCATACCAGCATGGCCACTACTAGGTAAGAGATGAAAGTCGTTTAAAATTACTCGTCTGTCATCTTTATCATTTATTCGCTCTATATCTTTTATAATACATATTTGTGGTCCGGACCTATCTGTCATATTCTTTATTGCTTCTAACAATTTACAAACAAATTCTGTATTATCTTTATTTTTTACTATACAAACTTCTTCAACATTTATATCTTTACATATTTTATATAGCTCTCTCACAAAATCACCTCGTGAACTTCGCGATTGAGATTCTAAATATTTAATAAAAATTGTTCGCTTACTACTTGCGTAACAAAATAAGTCAGTTTCATAATTTATTATCTTCTCTTTCTTGATTTTTTCATAGCTTTTCAAGTCTATAAACACTAATTCTACTGATTCCTTTGGTTTAATATGAGTCCCTACGATTTTTGGTTGATCAGGCCAATTATCTGAGGGTGCTATATCAACCGAAGAATCTTGAAGTTTCTTGGCTTGTCTACGCGTTAAAACATTAACATTATGCTCATGTATTTCTTTTAGTTCATTTAAGGAAATTCTGGATAAAGCATCTGCAACACTATTATTACAACCTTTTACATATTCTACATTAAAATTATATTCTTCCAGAGCAAGTCTGAATTTCATTAGTCGACTTGATGGATCTTTCATATTGAAAAGGTAAATCAAGGGTCTATGATCTGTACGAATCGTAAAATGTCTACCATACAAATATGGACGAAAATATTTGACCGCCCACACTATTGCCAATAATTCTTTTTCTATTACAGGATAGTTCTTTTCGGCTTTGTTTAGTGTTCTGCTTGCAAAAGCAACAGGACGTCCATCTTTATTCGCTAAAACGGATCCTATGGCATAATTAGATGCGTCTGTCCCTAGAATAAATTCATTTTGTTCCGAATAATCGGGATATTGTAGAATGGGAGGAGAAATAATTTTCTCTCTAAGTGTTTCAAATGCATGCTGACACTTTTGATCCCAATGAAATGGTACATTTTTTTTACAAAGTGCATTTAAAGGCTGTGCGATTTCTGCAAACTTTTCTATAAACTTTCGGTAATAATTTACAAAAGCTACAAATCTCTTAACTTCATCACAATTTTTTGGACATGGGTAATTTTTTACTGTATCAATTTTTGCCGGATCAGGTTGTATGCCTTGATTAGATATTATATGACCTAAGTATAAAATTTCCTTTTTCAAGAAATCACATTTAGAAGGATTCAGTTTTAAATTGACTTTACGTAACCTTTCAAAAATATCCTGTAAATTTTTGTTATAAATATTTAATGATCTCCTGATGACAGACTAAATCGTTCGAATATATTAAGCATTTTTCGTAGTTTAGACCTGCTAAAGCTATGTTCATCATACGAGAGAAGGAACTAGGACTTGTCTTTAAACCCATTGGCATTCTGTTCATTTGATATTGATCAGGACCAAATGCTGTTAATTTTCGGCTGTTTTCATCTAAATTTACTTTATAGTACCCTTGGTGTAAATCTAAATGACTGAAATAAACACTCCCAGACAAAGACTCTAATATCTCAGTAATATCTGGTAAAAGGTACTTGTCATCGACTATACAATTGTTCAACTTTCGATAGTCAACAACTAATCGCCATTTTTTAGCGCCTGTTGAGTCCACTTTTTTCGGAACTAACAACACAGGACTAGACCAATCGCTTTGACTTGGTTCTGCTATGCCTTCTTCAATCATTTTATCTATCTGTTGTTTAATTTCATGTTTCTGAGCTTGAGGTAACCTATACTGCTTAGAAAATATTGGAGTGGTATCTGGTTTTAAAGTTATAGTATGTGTATAAATATTAGTTGTCTTTAATTTATCACCCGGTAAATAAAAAATATCAGCATACTTGGCGCATAAATTTTCGATAGAAGTCTGTTCTTCATTATTCATATGTGAAAAATTCATACAAGAAAATAGCTGTTTTACTCTCTTTGCTTTATTTTCTACTTTATTAAAAGAACAAATATTATAATCACTTAATTTATGTATATCAAAATTAATTTTTGGCAAAGTTACATAATCTGCCGTTGTATTCAGTATTTTAATAGGTATAACGCCATTTAAAGGAGTAGCAATTGAACTAGCTAAATAAATACCATCTTGTATCTCAGTTGAAAAAAGCACACAATCTTCCTGACAGTTTATCTGAATATAATGAACAGATTCGCACCTAGGAGATATTTCCAATTGACTATTAAATGTATTTCTAATGAGTAAATTAATTATTTTATTTAAACTATCACGCATTGTCAAAATATTTTTATTGAAATCTAAAACGGAATTGAACCTGCTTAAAAAATCTCTACCGATTATACCGCTACACTTAATTGGCAATGTATCAATTACATAAAACTTATGACTAACAATTAAATCATCGCATCTCAATTGTATAAACACATATCCAATTGCTTGGACTTTGCCCCCGAGACCATTGATAATTATATCTTCACTGTATATCGTAAGATTCAAATCTAAAACATGTTTATATTTAATTGCACACAAGGATGCGCCAGTATCTAATAAAAAAGGAAATGTTACGCCATTTACTGAAAAATTTATGTAAAAATCACTATGGCAAGATAAAATTGTATAATTAATTTCATTAGTCACGAAAAAATTTTTCTGTATTTATAGAATTTACAGGCTGGTTTTCAGTCATAATGTGAACATTTGGCTGTTGGCTTATCCTTCGGTTTCCTCTAGACATACCTGCATTCTGCTGACCTCGAAACTGGTGACCTCGCATTGAAGTACCCCTGAAGGCGAACTGATGATTCTGCCCTCGCTGGTTGCCTCGAAAACCTCCACCTTGACCCCTATAAGAACTATAAGAGGGAGACTGGTTGTTGTATCTTCCTCGCTGACCTCTAAAATGATGACCTCTATAATTGGAATTGAAATAATTATTTTTATTCATACCCAACATTTCTCCAGAAGCGGATGAACTGGTGCCTTCCTCATCGAGAGCCCCTTGGATTGCGTCCTTTAGGGTGATAAAATTCCTAGCGGCTATGATCGTACTGAGCCTACAATTTCGCAAACCCTCAGCGAATTTTTTAATAGCTATATTTTCATTTAAAGGTTTCAATATTTTATAATTTTCTGAATTTCCATTCGCTTGCGATATCGTAAGGTCCACAAACAATTCTGATATTTGCTGGCCATAATCACCAAAATTTGATCAAACTTTATTCAAGTACAATATATGTATGTACGTCACATTATTATACTATAGTGCATTATATTAATAACAACTAAAGTCCATTAAATAGTCCATTAAATACAGCTATAGTTTCCGTTGTATACCGTGTTACGCGAGCCGTACCGTACGCACAATCTGCACGCTTTTTATAGATTTAACCGAACAGTTAGCACCACACGCATTTTATTTAACCGATTTTACACAACACCTGGATACAGTTTATTCGGAGCCTGTGCCTGAGCTTTGCTCTCAAGACACCCGGAGATTTCTGGTGGTCGCCGAAAGAAAGACGCTCTCAATGCAGCTCTATTGATCTGCCGCGATATCCCTTGCATATGGCATTTTTTTGTATAGCACATAAGCGAAATATAGCACACCCAGAAGCATGCCTATACACATGACCATGAGCAGTAAATTTGTAGTGGACATATGTTGTTGTATTTCATCTGCCCTGGCCACATTCTTCCCATCCGCTGCGTTCTAAGCGATAACAACTTCCTGGGATTTTTGGTTACCCATCACGATGATTTGAAGATTCACGGGACACACGAATCGCAACGTCCGAATCGACAGATCAATGTCTTTGTTCTAATCGCGCCATAATTATTGCTATTGAAGCAAAAAAAAAAACTATGTTATGCACAAAGTCTAATAAAAGTTCCACTCTTTTTTAGGCAAAGTCGTATCAAATAACCGAGTCGCGCGGCTGCTCGGCTACTGGCAGGGTCGCCATGTACGGAGTGTATTAGGAGACGAATTAAAACACCGAAATCATAATTAAGACTGAACATTTATTCATATTAAACATTGCTTAAATATAGTTAGGATAATGGGGTTACACGTGTACATTATAAATGATGAAATAATTAACATGGATTACATGGGTTATGCACTTACACACTACACTGCCCTTAAAAAGGGGAGCGCAGCCCTTAGCGCTCGCATCGCCACCCAACAACTAGTCCACCTGGGAGGAACTGAAATTCTATTCTGTGGCATGTGTGTATAGTACATATTACCTTTTGATCGCACAATGTATCCATACTTAATATAATAATACACCACGGTACGTAAAAGTTGAGAAGTTAGCAGATAGGATTGTAATATACACTTTTATAATTTTGTTCACTCGAGGATTCCTTCGTTCAAGTTGAACTTGTCTCTTTGAACATCAAAGTAATTTTACCTTAGCACTTTTTGATATCATAAGTTAAGAGCAGGCAGCTCGAAAAGCACTAATTCTTTAGAAAATTGCCAATCATTTTACAATTAAATTAAGAGACCGAATCCCAACGCTGGCGAGCTTACTTAGTCGTGAAAAGATTACTAAAATTGACGCGCTGGTCTGAATATTGATTATTTATTTATCTGAGTTTGAGAGTATTGAGTTGAGGCCTTTCGTCGACGGGACTACGAGCCCCCAGAGAGTGGGGAACTCTGGTGGTGGATTAGTCGTTGCGGTAGGGGATGGGATTGCTGGATCTGGATGTCGTAATAACAGCTGTTACCGGTCCCTCCTATGTCAGGCGTAGAGTGTTAAACCTGCTTAAAAAATCTCTACCGATTATACCGCTACACTTAATTGGCAATGTATCAATTACATAAAACTTATGACTAACAATTAAATCATCGCATCTCAATTGTATAAACACATATCCAATTGCTTGGACTTTGCCCCCGAGACCATTGATAATTATATCTTCACTGTATATCGTAAGATTCAAATCTAAAACATGTTTATATTTAATTGCACACAAGGATGCGCCAGTATCTAATAAAAAAGGAAATGTTACGCCATTTACTGAAAAATTTATGTAAAAATCACTATGGCAAGATAAAATTGTATAATTAATTTCATTAGTCACGAAAAAATTTTTCTGTATTTATAGAATTTACAGGCTGGTTTTCAGTCATAATGTGAACATTTGGCTGTTGGCTTATCCTTCGGTTTCCTCTAGACATACCTGCATTCTGCTGACCTCGAAACTGGTGACCTCGCATTGAAGTACCCCTGAAGGCGAACTGATGATTCTGCCCTCGCTGGTTGCCTCGAAAACCTCCACCTTGACCCCTATAAGAACTATAAGAGGGAGACTGGTTGTTGTATCTTCCTCGCTGACCTCTAAAATGATGACCTCTATAATTGGAATTGAAATAATTATTTTTATTCATACCCAACATTTCTCCAGAAGCGGATGAACTGGTGCCTTCCTCATCGAGAGCCCCTTGGATTGCGTCCTTTAGGGTGATAAAATTCCTAGCGGCTATGATCGTACTGAGCCTACAATTTCGCAAACCCTCAGCGAATTTTTTAATAGCTATATTTTCATTTAAAGGTTTCAATATTTTATAATTTTCTGAATTTCCATTCGCTTGCGATATCGTAAGGTCCACAAACAATTCTGATATTTGCTGGCCATAATCACCAAAATTTGATCAAACTTTATTCAAGTACAATATATGTATGTACGTCACATTATTATACTATAGTGCATTATATTAATAACAACTAAAGTCCATTAAATAGTCCATTAAATACAGCTATAGTTTCCGTTGTATACCGTGTTACGCGAGCCGTACCGTACGCACAATCTGCACGCTTTTTATAGATTTAACCGAACAGTTAGCACCACACGCATTTTATTTAACCGATTTTACACAACACCTGGATACAGTTTATTCGGAGCCTGTGCCTGAGCTTTGCTCTCAAGACACCCGGAGATTTCTGGTGGTCGCCGAAAGAAAGACGCTCTCAATGCAGCTCTATTGATCTGCCGCGATATCCCTTGCATATGGCATTTTTTTGTATAGCACATAAGCGAAATATAGCACACCCAGAAGCATGCCTATACACATGACCATGAGCAGTAAATTTGTAGTGGACATATGTTGTTGTATTTCATCTGCCCTGGCCACATTCTTCCCATCCGCTGCGTTCTAAGCGATAACAACTTCCTGGGATTTTTGGTTACCCATCACGATGATTTGAAGATTCACGGGACACACGAATCGCAACGTCCGAATCGACAGATCAATGTCTTTGTTCTAATCGCGCCATAATTATTGCTATTGAAGCAAAAAAAAAAACTATGTTATGCACAAAGTCTAATAAAAGTTCCACTCTTTTTTAGGCAAAGTCGTATCAAATAACCGAGTCGCGCGGCTGCTCGGCTACTGGCAGGGTCGCCATGTACGGAGTGTATTAGGAGACGAATTAAAACACCGAAATCATAATTAAGACTGAACATTTATTCATATTAAACATTGCTTAAATATAGTTAGGATAATGGGGTTACACGTGTACATTATAAATGATGAAATAATTAACATGGATTACATGGGTTATGCACTTACACACTACACTGCCCTTAAAAAGGGGAGCGCAGCCCTTAGCGCTCGCATCGCCACCCAACAACTAGTCCACCTGGGAGGAACTGAAATTCTATTCTGTGGCATGTGTGTATAGTACATATTACCTTTTGATCGCACAATGTATCCATACTTAATATAATAATACACCACGGTACGTAAAAGTTGAGAAGTTAGCAGATAGGATTGTAATATACACTTTTATAATTTTGTTCACTCGAGGATTCCTTCGTTCAAGTTGAACTTGTCTCTTTGAACATCAAAGTAATTTTACCTTAGCACTTTTTGATATCATAAGTTAAGAGCAGGCAGCTCGAAAAGCACTAATTCTTTAGAAAATTGCCAATCATTTTACAATTAAATTAAGAGACCGAATCCCAACGCTGGCGAGCTTACTTAGTCGTGAAAAGATTACTAAAATTGACGCGCTGGTCTGAATATTGATTATTTATTTATCTGAGTTTGAGAGTATTGAGTTGAGGCCTTTCGTCGACGGGACTACGAGCCCCCAGAGAGTGGGGAACTCTGGTGGTGGATTAGTCGTTGCGGTAGGGGATGGGATTGCTGGATCTGGATGTCGTAATAACAGCTGTTACCGGTCCCTCCTATGTCAGGCGTAGAGTGGCACACCGTGTGGTTTTAGTCGGTCCGATTCCGACACACCACTCCACCGTAGACCCCGGTGGGATGACGGCCCGAGGGGGTTTCCACACGTTAAAAAAAAAAAGGGGATGGGATTGCTGACTATAACAGCTGTAGGCCTCATCGCCTGAACTGAGGAGGAAAAATGTTTAACTTCCAGGATAGGGCCTTTTACGGTGTGGCGTCGATTTGAGGAGGACCATGACATGATCTGACCATGACATGATCTGACCATGATATGATCTGACCATAACATGGTCTGACCATGACATGATCTGACCCTGACCATGAGAAGGCAGCTAAAGGTCGGTTGTCGGAGTTTTTAGTAGGAACACCACATAATCCTGACTCCTGTACCCCAAGGAGCAGGAGATCCGAAGGGATTTTACACCCCATCAACAAAAAAAGGACATAGGTCTCTCTTAACACCATGGTAATCACTCATTCACCATTAGTGACCAAATTCTTAACGCTTTATTTACCGATAATTATTATTATAATATTGAATGTCTGTTTTTGAAATTAATTTTAATCTTGAATCAATAAAAAATACTTTTTAATGTCTATATAAATATAGCAATGGTGTATGGATGTGGTATACGTGTGTGTAGTGTTGGTATTTTATAAATAGCTTACTGGTCTTATTTCAGTTTGGTTTATATACATAATTTATTTGTACTTTCTATTTCTTATAACCTAGATTGTAAACTGTTTAAGAAATGAATAAAGATATTTTATTATATAGTAGTCATTTCGAGCTACAAACATTCAGTTTTTTAAATAATCCTTCCAATATTTCTATTGCATGTACGTAAAATTACTTTTTAAACTTAAATTAAAATACAAAGTAATAAAAAGAAACAAATAAAATGTTTACAATATTTATACGTGAACGTCTAAAAATTCTTTCGCATCAACGCTATTAGCGGTCCCAAAAGATTGGCAGCGCAGTAAGTTCAGTTGTCAATTTCATACATCTCTTTCTATTAGACTGAGTCGATGACGTGGGTAGCGAAAGTGACTGCTGTGTTCGATGTCTCGGGTACGATTTCCGGGTCGGACCAAACGTTTGTACGACCTGCAAATATTTGTTTCAGAGTTTGGGTATTTTCTATGTATAATATGTATGTGTTTACTTAAAGAAAGATATAAGTATTCTATCAATAAGTCTAGTTATCATAGTACAAGCTCTGCTTAATTTGAAACTAGATGGCAATGTGTTTGAAATGTTCGAATTATTTATTTATTTATTATAGAACTCATCGTTAAATTCAGTAAAATATTTATTAAGTTATATTTAATACGATAATTTAACGTCTAAGTGAAAAGTTTCAAATGTAAAAGTTTAATCCGTAACACATTAAGTATTAAGAAACAGACACTTCTAACAAGAACAAGAACATTGAGTGGGAACAATGATCCTTATAGGTCACACGTCTGCTCCTTTGCTCTCTAATTATAAAATAACATGTTACTATAGTACATAATATCTATAGTATAGCTTATATAATAATAATAAATAATAAAAATAATCTTTATTTGAAACAATAAACTAGTGTATAAATTCACTAGTGTACGAAAATAACCTAATTAGTTATAAACTGTGTCGTGGCTATTAGCGCCCAACTTCAGAAAAGTATACGCATTAGCGTTCCACATTAATAAAAGTAAATTGATCATCATTTGGGTGAGTCATATAATACAAAAACAAACAATAAGATAATAAATAAGTGTGTGTATGTGTATGTATGTATGTGTATGCATGTGCGTGTGCATGTGCGTGTGTTTGTGATACTTGACATATATGATATGATGTGTATACTGCTATATTGACTCCTTCGTTGGTCTAGCAATTAGCGTATGCTACTGCTGATCTAGAGGTCTTGGGATAGATTTCCGGGTCAAGTCAAAAAGTGTCATTGACTTTTTCTGATTATAGGAATGCTTAATAGCAACCCGAAAATTTGAACTGAGTTTTTAACTCCCGTGACTCGGAAAGCACGTAAAATCGTCAGTCTTGCACCTGATTTCTTCCTGGTCGTGTAGAATAGCCGTCACATTGGATTGTCAGAGTGAGAGAGCCGAGGGTGCACCTGTGTTGGCGCACTAGTGCACTATAATCTCCTGCATCTTTCGCGGCTGGTCTTCGTTGAGTACTTCATCATTACCTAATATTGGTCCATTAATCTACCTATTATTAACACATATTGCCCGGTATTACGTCACCGACAAAATGAGGTACATATGTTTAATAAGCTCTACATGAATATAAATCTAACGGTAATAATAATATTTTCGGACATTTCACACACAATGTCTGCTGTGCTCTTTGTAGAAATTAATACTAATGCCAATTCAATGTGGAGAGTCTTGTGACATATATTACAGTGTCTACATAAAGGACTGATACAACTTCTTAACCATGCTCAAGTGTTATATTTTGTTATTGTGAAAAGTTGTTTCAGCCACAGTCTTCTATCAACCATACTCTCTATGTAACTATAAAGATAGTCTTCCAAATATATATTGACCGTGAAGATATTCTTAAGAATACAAAGTGTTGCCACTCCGATTCATCGTGTGGATGTTGTAAAAACTGTTGATGAAGGCAAACTACGTAGAATAAAAGCATTCCAAAGAAAAGAAAAACTGGACACAGATGCTATGCGCTTTCATAGTGTATGTGTCCAGTTTTTTTTTTGCGCCATACCATAGTGCTTTCCAGCAATAGATTATCAAAAGCTATTCGAAATGACCTGAAAGTTTTAATGATTACACCTTTAATGGATGAACACCTTTAACTGGGGCCATGTTTTGTGGTGCGGTGTCTTTAATTTTCGTGCAGCAGCCTTTGAATAACAGATTATGTAACAGCAAAATCATCAAGGATGCGAGTAGATTGCTCATTTCATAGCTTTATCACTGTCACAAAACTGTTTGCCGTAAGGACGTAATACGACTATTCTATTATCTCTATTCGATTCCAAAAAAATCAAATCTAGAAACATTGTATGGATTGTATGTTGGAGCCTTGTTTTTGTTCTTTTTATTAAAACAAATACGATAAAACTCAAAGCAGTAATGACCCTTTGACTTTTAATATTTTGACCAAGGTATGAGATCTTACAGATATTTGCATGAGCGATGGTTACAAAGCACGCAACGTCTAACGAGAAATGATAAAAACTGCAAAAGTAATAAAAGTATTATGATAAAAAAATGAAATAAATCTGTAGAAGGACAGTGCTAGCTTTGATTGATTATGCAAATCACAGTTCTTATTAATATTTCTGATATATTTTTAACGATTATAACACAATAATAAGACCCTTTATTTAAAAGCTCCAATATTAACAAATTTTGTAATCGCACGAAACAAGATATTAAATTCTATTTTGAATAAATCATTATCAAATCTCATTACATAATCATTATATTATATATAGTATATTATAATATACGAAAACTATAACTATTCAATTTAATAAACAGAATATTAATGATATCTATCAGTGGCTTTATAATTTCATACCTTATAATTTGACTTTACTTATAAATAGATTGCTGAAGTAACTAAAAGAGTAATAAAAGAAAAAGTAGCTAGACTTTAGCGTAGAGTTTAGACAAAAAATATAACTGAAATTGTCTTAGTAGGGTCCTGATAAGGAGAGTTTTTAATATCAAAATACGTAATATTACATACACTAATTATTAGACTTTTTTACTATGTTTTTTTTTGTGTTTATTAAAAATTAAATAACAACATTTTTACCACAAAGAAAACGGTTTTAGGTGTTCAAGGTTAACTCACGATAATAGAAAACATTTTGATTAAAAACGTCTTCGGCCATTGTCCTAGTTCACTGTCTTCAGTATATTTCTATTAATAACTTTATAAATATTCTATTATTTCTATAAATACGAGTATATTCTTATATTTTCCCGTGTAATAATTACAAACATTGTAACGCACGAGTAGTTTTCGGTCGCCATAATCCATTTATGATCGATCATCAATGTATGGGTTCATGACGTCGGTAAAGTAGGGTTACTTTAGTGAGAAATAAATTAGAGTTGACACTCGGGCTTGTACACATATGTAGTATATCGTAAATAAATATAGTAGGAAAATGAAATACGATTTCATTAAAACGTATCTAAACAATTGTTTGTAGTATGATATAAGAGAAGTGTATTTAAATGCGTTTTTACATCATTTTCTGTTTTTACTTTTTAAATAAACAACATTGTCTAGAAAATTTACTTTAAATTATGAATGTTGGTAAGAGGATACCTCAAAGTATGACGAAGTACTCATAACTTTTGACTTAGCTAAATAATTTTATGGCAAGTAAGTCACACTGTATAACAAAAACTATGTGTATGTGTGAAAATCTCGAAAGTCTATTAACGGCTTTGTCTATGAGTCATAAAAAGGAAAAAGGTAAATTTTATAATCGTGTCAGAAAATTCTTAATCAAGGTTATAGCTAAGTATCTAATAATTTACCGTTGAATCACCAAATTTTTCTTCTTACCAAATTCTATAAATATAAGTAAGTATCAACAGGTCAACTCTTGTTAGCCTTGGAAGTCACCGTTTCATATTGGTAGATATACGCTCCTGAACTAAACGGTTCGGCTCTTCCTTTCTGTGGAAATCAGTTAAAGTCTGGAATTCATTACCAGCGCACGTGTTTCCCTCCCACTACGATCCCGGGTCCTTTAAGCGGGGCGTGAAAAAGCATCTCACTAGGCCGCCATAGCGTGTGTCACCATACTGCACTGTCTTCATTCGCAGTGAGTACGGCGACCATCGCTCTTGGATTCTATTCATGCTTTCCATCAGGCAGAATAGAGTCACGTTGGTAGGTTGCTATAATAAAAAAACTCTAACGTCCGAATAAAAGGCCTTATTGTTATTATAGCATTTTATACTTATAACGCACTGCTAAATACTTCAATTACTAGAATATGTATGAACAAAAAAAGTAATTTTTCAAGTACGTTTCGTCTATTGTAATTGTCTAACTTTAATTAGCCTAACCTGGAGCACATATCTTAGTGACAGTTCTGTAAACTTTTCTAATACCTGTCGTTCACATGCAAACGATAAATCAATTAAAACTTTTAATATATTGAAATACTATATGTTATATTACAATACAATGACTAATATAAAGTGATTTTCGAGTTGTTATGCGCCGACAAAGAACAGCAAACTAGAATGGAGCAACGAGATTTTGCCAAAGAACAAACAATTTTATTTACCAGTTTGCTTATTTGAATTCATATGCATGTCTATCTTTATTTTATTCCATCGTATATGTGTTATAATAATCAACATTACGTTTTTATGTACTTTATATATTTTATACAAGACTGAGTTCAAGAATAGATTAAAATTCCCATGAGATGCTAATTTTGTATGTTAAAAACAAATCGTTTTTGAATGAAGTAATTTGCACATATATTTCAAAATTTAATATATTATATAAGCTATTTTTTAAATTTTAAGAGCCTGCTTTAATGACTTTGCTTGATGGAAAGCATAAATAGAATCCAAGAATTGTGGACACCATACTTGTTATGAATGTAGACAATGTAGCATGGCGAGCACACTATGGTGGCCTAGTGAGAGGTTGTTTCACGCCCCGCTTGTGGATGTAAAAGGCATGATAGTCGTCGAGGCAGTGTAAAGTTCCCCACACTTACCACGATAACAGTCACCCATACATGAATGGAAACTATCATTGTAAAATATAAGGGCTGATTTTACTTATTTTACTAGAAAAATCAATGCATCTGGTTACAGACAGTTATAGTTATTAAATAAATGTTATTCTTATTATTTAATAGTTCTCCAAATAAACGTACTAAATGTGTTGATGAAAGCACTCACGGCTGTGAGATATAAACCCTAAAATAAATACTTTTACTGACGTGAGGAATATCGGTCTCTTAGGAGACATGACTAGACTAGACTGTTATACATTTCTTATGATAGCTACGGCTAATAAAACTATCTAATACTAAATCTTTTTCTTTTAATGTTTAAACAACTATAAACAAGGCGGTAACGCAATCTTCTGAAATTGAGTTTAATATTTTATTTCAAATACTATGAAATGAGATCAGGTTTATTGAAATAGATAATAGCAATTGGGATGAGGATCAATGTATAGCTATAATCGGGGAATTATGGTCCGCAAGCTACGCTTACTTAGAGAGTGATAGATGGGTGAACAGTTGTCCCAGGCCTTTTATTTATAAAGAAAGTTGCCAGTGGTATTTAAAATGAGAATGTTGAATCAGAATGATTTGTAATTCATTCGCTAACCTTTTTACCCGTGTACGCATCTTGTATGTGTGTATGCGTATAATATTTTTATTTCCAAACTGTGACACGCATTCATATAGTTAACATATGGTTAAATTCGTCTTGACAACGTGAGTGTTTTTAAATAGGCGGCAAGAAATAAATTAATATGATGACTGTGGGATGTAATACTTTAAAATATTTTTTTTTTACTGCAATATGGGTACAACACTAAAGGGCTCTTGACGAAAATT
Source organism: Hypercompe scribonia (assembly GCA_949316085.1). Classification (NCBI taxonomy): domain Eukaryota; kingdom Metazoa; phylum Arthropoda; class Insecta; order Lepidoptera; family Erebidae; genus Hypercompe; species Hypercompe scribonia. The sequence goes on from OX438970.1 coordinate 22,290,412, forward strand.
TTAAAATGATAATTCATGATCATATGTATATGTACACATGTATTCATAAATATACACCTAAATATTATATTTTATTTTTTTAAAGACAACGCTCGCAGTATGAATAAATCTTGTGTCGCAGGGGAATTTACAAACATACATGAAATGGATACAGCATACTAGGCTCAGAACAATAATTTGTGAATCACAGAAAGTGTTGTCCCATGTGGAGTTTAAACCCAGAACACTCAACACAGCAGAGAGCGGTGGGACAACTGCTTAAACCACTAGGCCAATCGTGCAGTAATGTACACCCAACATGTGTTAGACATTCACATGATGACAATTCTTTTCAAGAATTAGACCGTTTACGGAATGTGTAAGAAACGTGTCTAAAAGTGTAAATAACTGAAAATAAAAAATACATTTAAAAATAAAACCTAACTGCGTCAAAAATAACTAATAATAATTATCTTGGCCGGAGGCCCGCTGATGTAGGGGTGACAGTTATCGTGATAACTATGTGAGGCTTACGCTGCCACGATGACTGTCATGCTTTTTACGTTCCCAAGCGTGGCGTGGAAAAACATCTCACTAGACCGCCTTAGTATGGGTTACCACACTGTATTGTCTGCATTTGCAATGAGTATGGTGACCACAACTCCTTGGATTCTATTCATGCTTTCCATCAGGCAGATTAGAGTCACTTTGGTAAGCTCTTGGCATAGAAAAAAAAAACTAATAACTTAAATCATTTTTGACTTAAGAATTTTATGTTCAATTTATTGTGACATCCATCGCATTCACATGTCTGGCTTATATACGTGAGTTTATAACTCTGATCTATTGTATCATGACACTATTCTAATTGATTCGTTGTTAACCATTCCGAGCTGTGAGCTAGTTCCTCAGCTACGGTGAAGTTGTTTGCCATCCAGCTCGAAACTATGCTCTTTATGCAAGATGTTTTTAAAAATATTTCGAATGTGAATAGTCATTTTTTTCTTCTGTAACATCAACATCACTTTTTTTTATCGCTTAAAATGTTGCAACTCGCTAAAAATCCGATGAAAAACACGTCACATCAAACGATGCCGGTCACACGACTCTTGCGGTTTCGGGCCACATCTGAAATTGTAAAATACCATCTTGCGGAAATGTCCTCCAAATACATTCCATTTTCAGTGAGACACGACAATTACATTTTAACGGAAATTCGATTCGTCCGACCTCAGCCTTTATATTTTCATGATATATTTTTTTAAATATACTACCGTGTCTATTTTACCACAAGAGAGGGATGTTTATTATTGTTTATTGTTTATTGTTCAAAAGAAGTAAGTAAGTACATTACACAGTAGTCACTAGCCTCCACACTAGGATTCCCTGTGTCGTGAAGACTAGTCTCTCTCGTCTAAAACATACATAAAAGCATAAGTACAGGTACAACGTTTGACGAGTTGGTAGGGTGTACAGGAAAGATTTTTAGCATTGCTCATTTAAGCTTAACATAAATACAGATTAATAAGATAAAAATGTGTACGTGCGTGTGTGCGTGTGTGCGTGTGTGTGTGTGTGGGTGTGTGTGTGTGTGTGTGTGTGTGTGTGTGTGTTTGTGTGTGTGTGTTTGTGTGTGTGTGTGTGTGTGTGTGTTTGTGTTTCGATGTTCTGTGTACGTCTGCACGGTGTTTTTATTATAATATAAAGTATAGGAAAGTAAATTTGTCTATAATATCCTAATGAAATTTTCTCTGTTATTATAGTCCATGTTTTTCAAATAATTTTTTATTACATTTTTAGCTTTTTGTCTGGTCAGCTGAGTGATATTCAATATATTATTTAATTTTGAGTATATGTAGGGACCCATGTAATAAAAACATCTTTTGCCGAAGTTTAGGATAGTTTTCGGCTTAGTAACTTTGGGTTTCCTCCTAGAGCGAGTGTTCGGTTCCACATTTACGTAGGACGTTTTATGGAATTTTATTGCTACAGCCAAGTAGTATAGTTGGCGTACACGCAAGACACCGGCTTCTTGGTACAGTTTGTCTGTAGGAAAACAAATCGGCATTTTGTTACTAACTTTGAGGATGGCCCGTTGTGAACGTTCTACTTTAATTAGGTGTGTCGTTTGTGCCGCTCCCCATGTCGTGAGACAATAATTTATAACGGATTCGCATAATGTGTAATAAATCATTTTTAGCGTAGTTTTGTCAGCGAATTGTCCCATTTTTTGAAGATGTGTAATAGTTTTTTGATACGGCTACTAGCATACTCAATTTGTTTTGTCCAGGTTAGGTGTTGGTCAATATAGATACCGAGGTATTTTATAAATGGCACTTGTTCAAAACTTGTACAGGGACACGCTAAGCCTGTGCTTTTGCACGTATGTAGTTCTATAGATAGGTGTGAAGGGCATGAGTTCCTTTTTGTGACACTAAAATTTATTATTTTTGTTTTGTCTTTATTGAGTGTCAACAGATTATAATTTAACCAGTTCGCGACCTGATTCATTCCATCCTCAGCAGCCTTATATATAGCTTCCCATGATGTTTCGTAGAAGACTATGGCCGTGTCGTCAGCGTAAGTGAATATCTCAGCTTTATGGAGAGGCAGGGAGCAGAGGGTGTTAATGTATATAATAAAGAGGGTTGGCCCGAGTACGCTTCCTTGCGGTACACCATATCTAAGACTGGCGTAATCGCTTTGGTATTCACCTATGCCAATTCTTTGTGTTCTTTCGCTTAAGTAGGACTTGAACCAATCGTAAGATGTTCCTCGTATTCCGATTTGTTCAAGTCTTTGGAAAAGGGTTCTTCTAGACACGATGTCGAAGGCTTTCGCTAGGTCTAGGAAGATTGCTGTACACTTATTTCCGATTATTCGACACATATAAGCAGTTTAATGAGAGTAAATGTTGTATCCCATAAAAAAACCGGTTTTAAGTACAACTTTCAGTATTTTTCACCGCTTGAGTGGATTTACCGGAGGTCTTACAACATTTCCTTAAATACTGAGGAGGGGATTCTCCGTATGCTTTTATAAGCTGGTAACGCGCTTATGAAACTTAGCTATTTTCAACTATTTTAACAATTCGTCACCTACAATTAGTTGACCGATCCATTGTTTGAAACCCTACAACACGAAAAAAAGGCTTTTATCCGTAAAACTTATTACTAAGAATCATGTATGATAAATTTATTTCATAATTATTATAAAGTTTTCTTGTGGTTACTGCCGTGGACTCCAGCTAGGGTCTTGGAGCCAACTTTTCTCGTTCAACTTGCTAGTTACGCCAAGGTCTTGTTCAATATGATTACCTGTGCTTAACAAGGTCGAGTTGCGAGGGGTGGGGATTTTAGGGAGTGCTCGTCAGCCAGAACCAGGTTTAGAGTGCATTGGGAATGCTTTATTTGCTCTGGACATAGTTTGGTCGAGCCTATCGGCTGCTCAATGTATAGCGGAATTTTGCTCTCAACCTCTGCTAGGTGCTGCAGTTTGTGAGTTGTATTCGCGTGGATTTGCACTTCCAGGAAGTCGGTGAATGTTGGAAGTCCGTTTGACTCTCAGTACCGCAAAGTGGAGTTCCGTCACCAGGCAGCAGTGACCTGATCAAAGTGGATTTCCCAGAAAGCTCGCTCACCTATAGTGTGATATACTACTCCGCTACGTTTGTAGCGGCGTCGAGCTTAGATGCTCGAAATGGAGTCTTTAGTGTAGTGCTGAGCTGTCAGCTGTCTCCTGGGAATCAGGAGGAGAGTTCTACCATGTACTTGGCAAAGAATCGCCATTCTTGATGTGATAGAAGGATTAGTAGAAGTATTTGTGGAATGTCCTCTAGAGCCAAGCTCACCGGCTGATGGTCTACGACGACTTGGACATCCAGGTGGTCAAGATACATAGCCACGTCTATAATGCATATGACGGTTAAATCTATGACGTCCGGCATGTGGGTTATGCAGTACGAGTAATGTATCGAAACCTCTGGTCTTAATCCCTGGTGTGTTTAAATCTGCATCAACTAGGAGGCAGCGGCCTTCCGGGCGTGTGGAATTGGAGTGCCACGTTATTTATTTTACATTAAGTGACCGGGGATTATAGTGGGCAGTGGTGAGTTCAGCTAGGTGTGCACATCGGCCACTGCAACACGCTGCCCTGATGGGCTGTAAAACGCAACCACACCAGAGGGCTCGCTGCTGATGTAGACCTCTACTACCAAGACTAGAATGTCGGTACTGGTTACACATGGTGGATGACTTTTTTTTGAACAGATGCCAATTCGTCTTAACTGCTAATCTCCTTCAAGCAGTCCCTTCTGGAGAGCGTTGGTTCTTCCCGTAGACATGGCATCCATCCATTCAAAATTGGTAGTTTCAATAGCATGATCTACTCTGCTAACATTCCGTTGATATTCCAGAATAATGTAGCCAACACAAATTTAGAATTACATAACGCTGCTAGGCAGTCCTGAATCAGATGGACGGAGGCCCACTTCTCCAATAATACTACCAATACTTTCTGTAAGGTACTGATGGTGCTGATAAGTCTAGATTCACGCTGTCGAATAAACTTAATTATGAAATATTTTATAAATAACATATAAGACTACGTACAGTCGTTATAATGTATCACACGTCGTACTTGCTACATTTATTACACGAACTTGAAATTTATACTCGTAGACGATATGATTCATGAGACATGGTAAAATGTAACAATTCAGAACAAATTATTGTATATTGCTGCACATATAAGTTTTATAATATTGCAAAAATAATGAAGTATTTAAAAAAAATAACACCTAATCGTAGATGAGAATTATTCATTAGGCCTATGAAACATAACTTGTGATGTAAAAACAAACTAAAAGCATGATTGATATAAAGTGATTAGAAAGTTTATGTTTCACAGAATCGTGAATTAAATACTTTTCTTTACTGTAGATAGGTGTTTTAATTCTCTATACTAACATTTAGACGACTGAAATTTAAATATTTTACACTTAAAAATATATTTATGAGAATGCTTAAAGATCTTTAACAGAGAGCAATGAATTATTTTTACAAGCGTTTGTTTTGTTTGTAAACAAATTTTAAAAAGAAAACATTTAGTGTTTTGTAAGATAATATACCTTATATTACATAAGAGATACTTTTGACTGTTTAATCTAATAACAAGAAATTACACAAATCCAATTTTGAATTCAGAAGTTAATATTCCAACTCAATCGAGCTTAACATAATATTGTAACACTTTCCTAGTTCAACATGGCGTAGATTATTAATAACATCCATAGCTTTATTTGTACTATGTGCGAAGGATTATCTCAAAAATAAATTGTTTTAATAGCGGACGTTAACTTGAGATTAGATTTTCTTTTTAGTCGGACACCCTTGGCAAAGTGATCGTGGCTCTTGATGGGCAAGGTTGCGGTTCGCTGTCGCTGATTAGTTTCAGGGCTGCTGCACTTCGTGCAGTATCCCTCTGTTTATGCTGGTTTTGAGTATTGTGGCCACTTTGTAGAACTAGATTGTAGTTTTATTAGGGTGATAGGCAGCGACCCCGTAGTGTTGCACCTTCCACACGGCATTATAAATATTTGTTTTCACAGTCTTAATTCGTCAAAATAAACACTTTCTTTCATTGGATCGTTTCAGTGTATCGCTGATTCCTGATCTTGTTAGCTAGAATCGCATTAGTTTTTTTTTCTAACATAGGAAGATAGTAATTTTTTGATATAGAAATTAAATAGAAATAGAAATTGTCTTCTTAGTCGAAGTTCCAGGCCAGGAGAAAATTTTACAGCCCAGTCCTGATAGGTTCAGAGCGCCGGTTGATATGCGTATGTGCTAATCTCTACGTGTCCATCAGCTTTCGAGATGGTTAATATGATTTTTTACCCTTGTTTTCTACACCGTAATTTCCTGATAACCTCCGCTGCCATAATAGTCCATATGAAATTTAGTTCCAAAGTACTGGTGACTACCGCTACCCTCCACCAGGACCCAAACACTATGCCCTGTGATTGGCCTCCACTGGCTTGGCCATTCTGTCATCTGTTATCACTCTACTCTTGAGATCTTCAGCCATAACCCTGAGCAAGATTCTATGCCCATATGCCCATAGTGCTGAGTCCCTATCTGAACTTCGTCATCGTCTCCCACTGGCCTACTGAAGAGAGATTACCAGGTTCACCAGGTAGTAGAGCCACGCTGATTTCAGCATGAACGGGACGGCTCGTCCGAGCTAGTGCTACCCTCCCACCGAAGACCAACCTAAAGCGACAGCATCCGTGGTGTCATGTTTCGTTGGTGAGTGCGAGACCGGAGGCCCGTTGATGCAAGGGTGATAGTTGTCGTGGAAAGTGTGTGCAATACAATGCTACGACGATAAAAAATCGTAATAGACTGCTATAGTCTGGGTCACCATACTGCATTGTCAGCATTCGTAATGAGTATGATGACTACAACTTTTGGATTCTATTCATGCTTTCCATCACTTTGGCAGGCTATTAAAATAAAAAAAAAAAGATATGTCCAGCCCTGTGACATGGACGCGTTATATTGTAACTATCCCAGTGAAAAATAGAGAAGGGAGAATAGAGTATTCTCCCTGGAATATTATTATTATTATAACCATCTCATAAATTATGTAACGAAAATGATTATATTATGGTTAGTCATCACTTTTGTTTGAAATGGTGCAGAATATGAACATTTATTTTATCGTATTCGATCAGGGTAAATCTGTGGCCTCATATTTATCCTATTATTGTCTTGTGGTGTGGCTCGGAAGGGGTCTAAGTTCAGCAATACCAAAAATACAACAGGCAGATAGTGCAAGTGCCTTTGAGGTAGAAGTTTAAATTTTTTCTAAGGTCACATAGGTCCAGGAATAGGTACCGAGTTAATATAACCGAACCTGGTAACTATTAGAAAACTGATAAAGAATTCAATCGCTTTAATGTTTATGAAGTTCATTGTTTTAAGCAACCAGTGTCCAGGTAGTGGCGGTTAATCAAACGAATGTTAGTATAATGATGTAAGCATGATATGCTGAGATAATTTTTTTGATTCTAAGAACCAGTTTCACCACTTACTTACTGAAAAAGCGTCTGACAGACTACTTTGAAATTGTGCTCCATATAACTATAGATTTTAGTTTCATAAATCTCATATAGAGACAAATATGTCGTAACGATATTAATATATATCAATAACCTTTATTATCATATACTTATTACAAGGCGCATGATTATCTGAAACTTTATCAGAAACTGATGAAACTAGCTTTAAATATTTTGCAGGCATCTTATTAAAACGCTTTCGTTGTATGAGTTAATGTTAAAAATAATCAATAATTCTTCGAAGCTCATAAAACAGGCACTGTTTGGAAGGATCTTCTTATAATATGGGCATACTTAAGTGGGCAATAATCCCCTTTTACGGTCTATAAATTATATGACATGTGTGATATTTACTGTCAAATGTATTTTAATTTCAAAAGTGTTAATCCAGTAGTCCAGTATTATTATATATGAGAGAATTGTGTGCAGATTAGAATATTATTAGTTCAAACAGTAAGTGAGTAATAAAAAAACACAATAACTGATGTAATTTGCATTGAATGAAAGTCATTTGAAAATATTAGTGCTGGCTCTAACTATAGCGTAATTTCATCTTAAGTGTTTTAAGATACAAAAATTACTTATAAGTTTCCTTATACAATACAATATTTTGTCTCTTTACGTAACTAAGTTATTGTATAGTTAATAACAGTTTCAAATGCTTTAAAATATGCATTCATTCATTCCTGAAATACACTTGTATTGTATTGTATTCGACAACATCGGTGGCGCAGTGATAGTGTATGCGACTGGTGTTTGAGATCTTATATATTGAATTAATTGATGTACGAGTATAATATGTATGTTACAAAAAAAAGTATATATGTAAGTAGTCTATCAGTCAAGCTAGCTGTCATAATACAAGTTCAGCTTAGTTTGAAGTTAAATGGTGTTTCGTGTCAAATGTTCTGAATGTTTATTTATTTATTATTTATTTATTTACTTAAATTAGTCCTCAAAGTTTAACTTAATTTAAATTTTGTTAACTTTCGTTCTGTGAACCAAATGTAAATATATGTAGTGTTGATTATTCGAATTAGTAACGAAACTGTTACTGTAGATCACTATGCTACCTATGATATTAAATTTGTAACTACATCTATGTAGTCACAAATTTAATATCAAAATATGCTAAGAAATTGAAAACAAATATTATATTAATATAAATATTTTTTTTTATAGCTTTGATGATATGGTTTATTATGTATTACACTTTATATTATTGGTATGAGCATGACGTCATCATCACATTATATTAAATTAAAAAGAGTGCCATTCATGCGAAATAATAAGCAATAATAATTTGATTCATCACACATGTGGCCATTTGATTTCAAATTGGTTAGAGCCTTTAATGTAATATATATTGCTAACAACACGCATGTTATACACAAACATCATCCAGGCACAATAAAATGATTGTGTACAACATACAATTATTTGCCATGAGTAGGAATTGAACCATCAGTTCGCAACCAGGGTTATTAAATTTTAAAAAAAGAAGCCATTTCGTTATGAGTTAAAATTTTATGACGTCAGACGAAACGTAATAATGTCTTTTTTTTCTTAAATCTCCAATCTTTTATTTCATTCTGAAGAAGATCTCTAGCTTTGACTTTACTTGTCATCTTTTTTACTTTTAACTATTTTATCGGTTGAAGAGTGTTAAGATTTATTTGTGGTATTCAGTGAAACCTTTAATCTATTAAAAAGGATATCTTAAAAAATACACACACAACAATAACACAGCGTAATGTTATATTAAAATCTTTGTGAACAATCTCTTTAAACTGTTGAGTATTTACGTTTCAATAGTTTATGCGTAAAAATTCCTATTAGTTAAACAAAGCATATGTCAATTTCATCATTTCGGCTAAAAGATATTTTAAAAAATGTATTTAAAATCATATAAAATCTCATATAAAATATTACATTATAATATACTAAAACTATTATATAAATATTTTTCTTATAGTATAGTATTATAATGCATGTATGTAGTGGATTTGTTTTTGGCCATAGTTGATCAGGTAATCTTGCTATTTTAGTGTCGATTTCTACTCTAAATATGTACACTATACTTAAAAATAAAAACTGAAGCACTTAAGTTACGTTCAATAGTATACTATTAGATCATAGTATGAATTAAGTTTTTCAGGAACCCAGAGTCGTCCTTTTCAGATCTATTGTAGTATGAAAGTTCGGACGGAAACCAGATTGTTTTTTTTTAAATGTAGTATACAAGGTGTTGTAAGGCTTGATGCAAATATAAAATTTCTAAAGAAGGGACGGAATTGATGAAAGAACGAAAACTTAAGCGGTCAATATTAAGCTACAATTTGAGTGTTTGTTGCTTGCATGATGTTTGCATGTATAAAATATGAAAGAGGCTTCCTAACTCAATTTTAAGTAAAGAATTCGTTAATATTTGAATCTAACATCCCGCGCAAACATGTTACGTAAGTTTTGACTGGCTACAATATAGTTTCCACAAGATGGAGCCACTTGTCACAGATTCAATGAGTCCCGTTCGGTGATCTAAGACATGTTTCCGGAAAAGCTGATTTCCAGACGAAGTGACATTCTGTGGCGACTTTCACATACAGCACAACCAAAAATATACAACAGCGCCATCGAGCGAACATAAATCGAACTACGAATACCGAAGATATATCCGAACTATGAAGTATAATAATGAACTATGAAGCAACTACTAATCCTGTATCGTGAAATAGAAATTCACTGGGCAATTAGCATATATACAACATCCCAACATCAATCAATGGGGCACGGTCTACCTGGCATGATCACCTCGTCTGGTCGGACGATTCTCCTTTTCTGTCGGAGGGACATGAGATTAATTCCGTCCACAGTGGTTGGAGTGGTCTACGTACAGGATCTTAGCGTATGAAGACATGAGTGGTCATTTTAAGGTCTCTAAGCATATAGAAGGTACGGCTGGAAGTGCTATGCCAAGATGTTGGTTGCGGAGTTAGCTTGCTGACATGAGCACGCAGCGTGTTAGTGATGAAATTTCATGACCACCCAGAAGTCCAGACCGATCCTCAGCAGACTTCTTTGTATGGGGTTGTATGAAGAATTGTGTCTATATCAATAAACCAAATGCACCACGTCAATTAAAAGAAAAATCAACGAAGAGCTGTCAGTGATCTCACGGTCTCTTTGCCGATGAATATTCTAAAATTTCAGTGCTCGCTTAGAGTAGTGCAAACGTCGAAATGGTAGTCATTTAGACGATTTAATTCTTAAAATTTTTATAATACATCTAATGATTTTTTTATACGATTTTTTCAAATGTTTACAAATTTGTGGCCCAACTACAAAAATACTTAACTATTCATTTTTCACTATACCGCAAATTGCCATTAATTAATCCATTTTAAGTTTAGTTGTATTTAGTTCTTATTTTAGGCTATTTCTAGTGGTAAATAAATAACTTTAAGGTATTATTTACAACTTGAATTAAGTAAAATAGTATCGAGTAAAATAAATATTATCTTACACGATTTAACTTATCACTGGCAAAATATTGTCAATTAATAAAGAAAATTATAGGATTTTATTTATTTGATATTTTGTTAACGTTTATTTTCGTTTCCTTGTAATCGGTGAGAGAGCGTAAACGGGAACGGAAGTGGAAAAAAAGAAAAAGGATGATCACGCGACGAGTTCAATTTTAAACCTAAAATAAAATATATTATGTGATTAAATTGATCATTTCATCTGTGTTTAGACGTTAAAATATATTATAAAATGGTATATTTTCACATTTTTATTTGTATAGTTTTTATATAGTTCACGGCATATCAATGATATTTGTAATAAAGACGTAAAATTTCAATACTTGACAATTTTGACACAGGTAATGCTACACGATCATTAACTTCTTAATTAATGACCTCCTCACGCTTTTGAAATGATACTTAATCTTTTGTTTCGAGAAACTGCTACTTGTTTTGAATTCATTAAAATCTTTTTAATACGCCTACATGACACGATATCACGTAGGAAGTCACGTACCCTCGAGTGGAATAATATTGTTCGGTGTTAACTTCAAAAACATCAGAATCAAAAATAATAATAAACTCATAATCGGACATTGGACACACACAGTTTCAAATAAAGCAGAGTTTGGACTATGACAGCTAGATTGACTGATAAAATACTTATGTACTTATTGTTGCAAATTTACTCACATTTAACATTCAAACTTCGAAAATATTTGCAGATCATACAAATATTTGGGAATTGAACCCGAGACCTCATGCACAGCAGTCGTATACGACACCGAGGCAGTCAGTTATGGCCATTATCGTTTTTAACAATGCCAATCCTGGTAAGTTATGTTTGTTTACCGTTCGCGCGTTTTTAATAGACACTGAAAAGTGTATTCTAGGGTGTAGTAATGCATTTTAAGATCTACCTTCAATTTTTATCAATATAAAAAATAATAAAACAAATACGGCCAAAAATGTGTCGGGCCACGCGCAATTTAGGGGTTATGTAATAAATCAGATTTAAGCCTAGTATTCTTGCTTTCACAGGTTAATTGCGGTTAGGTAAGATTTCGGCTCCCCTGCACAAGTTCAAAGAGCTGGTAGAAAAGGATCCCCATACAAGAGAGCGCAAATATGGGGGTGGCAAGAACTTTGTACTGTTTACGAAATTTTCCAATTTGATTGCATTTTATAAGATTGACGACTATTACTCTTAAACCAACAGTTAACATGGTAGTAATGTGAGTTATCATCATTGTAAATTGACATATATTTGTATATTAAATACCGATCAACATAACTTTTGTACCCTGTCAAAATAAGCGTTTGATCTGAAGTTCCTTTCAGGCTTATTTGTTTAATTTAAATATCACGGTTCAAATAAGGACATCCATTGTTAAGTATTTCATTTTATTTTCGAAACAAAACAGATTTCACAGTGGATTTATTTTACGTAAGCATTTTCATAAAGTTGTTGTTTACAGCTGTCAATAATTATATTTCAAAGACTTGTCAAGTGTGGGCGAGAAATTATAAACGTATTCTTGGATCACAAGGTGCTTCGGTAAATATTGTTCCACCTGCCTTTAGAATCTTAATTACAATTGCTTTATAGTAATCTTATAGTGATTGTGTAAACGAAAATGATTAAAATTGGGTTAATATACAAGATTTTATTTGTCACTAGTATCAAATTTATTCAGTTTAACAAAATAAATATATTTTATGACCTATGTAAGGTAGTGGACTAATGAATTTAACTACACGAAATGTTCTAATTTTCTTTTATGAAAAGGAGAGGTTACTGGTAAATACCTATCCATAAATACCTACAATTCCAGTATAACAACTCGAGGTGACAACCTTTTGAGTCACTTCCAGAAGAAGAGAGTTATTGTACATACGGTAACTTCTCTCACTCAGTGAAAATCAACAGAAAAATTGACTATCGCGGATTTTCTGTGATATGAATGAGGTCGAGCCAATCCAAAGAAGTATTTATCCTATAAAATATAAATTGCTTTAAAAATATGTTCGTGTGGTGAATTATTACGAAGAAAGAACGCTCCCATATCTAATCATATTGTAGATGTCGTAAAAGGCAAATAAAAGACCATATTACGCAAGACAACAGCGCTATAAAGAGAAGGAAAATTTGACAAAAAATAAAACAAGCTTCGTATAGCTAAGGAGAGACCTATGTCCAAGTGGACTGTTAAAGGATGTAGATAATTGACAATGACGATAGAAAAGATGAAATCTTTGATAATAACATACACAGAAGTATTACAAGTGTTTTTGGTTGTAATTTAAATAATATAAGCAATTTTATTTACTAAAATCCTACAGTTTTGGTTTAGACGTTTCGCTAAAGCAATTTACTTCAGATATTTGTAATATGTGGGCCACAAGATTACTGTTGGCAAAGGCTTAACAAACATTTGTTTTATCTGTATAACGTTTGAACAAGTTGTCTCAAAGTGCCAGCCATAATTTGCTGAGATGTATTTACTTAAAAATTCCATTACAAAATACTACACATAATTGTTATATGTATATATATACTACACTATACTATACTATACTATATATATACTACACTATACTATACTACACTATACTACACTATACTATACTGTACTATACTATACATATTATACATATGAGTTGGAAGGGTTGTATATATTCAATTATTTATTTAAAAGACCAATCTTACAAAAAATTTTTTTAGATGTAATTTTTGCTCAAAAGCTCATAGCTATCTTTGTTCTAAAAACTTTTTCAGTCATAGATATTCAAACATACCAAATGTTTTTTTTTTAGCTTTAGCTTTTTTTTTAATATAGAATCCTACCAAAATTAATTTACTCTGTCAGATGGAAAGCATGAATAGAATTCAAGATTGGTCGTCACCACATCCATTACGAATGCAGACAATCCAGCATGGTGACCCGCATTGTGGTGGCCTATTGAGCTACTTTTTCACACTCCGCTTAAAGACCTCGGTATCAGAGTAGGAGGGAAATACGTCTGCCGAGTTCCAGGGTTTGACTAATTGTAATAGAAAATTAGAACTGACCCGTTTATTTGGAGAGCGTATGTTTACCAATTTAAAACGGTCATTTCGAAGATCAGTACGTGTTGTGGCGTAAACGAGGCCTGTTAGGCCTGTTTCGACCTTTTGGATGTAGGTGTCTTTAAATGTATGCCACTCTTCGAAATATCTTGTTATTTAAGGGGACTTTTTATACCTCTGTCTTTACAGCAACTCAAGAGTTAGAGTGTCCATTTACCTACCACCCTAGTCCTCTTTGTTTTGTTTTTCCCTATGTCCCTTTTTTTCTTCGTAATTTCCCTTTTTCTTCATGCCGCATAATTTTTCACATGGTACAGGGTGAGCCAAAAATTCGTTAACATTTGAATCTAATAGCCCACACAAACATGTTATGTAAGTTCTTGGGACTGATGCTACTGGAATTTACTGGCTACAATTGTAACACATGGTTTCAATAAGATCGAGCCATTTGTCACACATCCAATGAGTCCCTGCCGGTAGTCAAAAACATGTTTCCGGAAAAGCTGATTTTCAAACGAGGTGACATTCCATGGCCATCCAGAAGTCCATATTTATCCCCAGCTGACTTCCTTTCATGGGGTAATTTGAAAAATCGTGTCTACATCAATAAACCAAATATACTACGTCAACTGAAAGAAAAAATCAGCGAAGGGATATCGGTGATCTCGCGGTCTCTTTGCCGACGAGTATTCGAAAGTTTCGGTGCTCGCTTAGAATATATGTAATATAAACATATATTAATAGCGACAGATCCCTGGTATATCGTTGAACTGTCGCTATAAATATTACGAAAGGAAATTATTTAGAAACATTAATTTTAAACTCAATTTAACTCCTGCTTTAATTTCAATTCAATTTAAAGAAATAATGGTAATAAAATGTTTTATGCTTTCTTATCTCGAACTCTTCATACCGAACAGACATTGACTAAATATATTAACACTAAAAGAACTTATCTAAAGTTAGTAAAGTTAAATGTAAGTACAGTACAAAGTTGAAAGTGTATTTAAGGAAAATTACCTGCCCTTTACGCTGATATGGAGCCTTAAGACAAAAAATCTTTGTAACTTAAAACTGTATAACACAATTTTATTATAATTTTCTTTTTTAGTTTTTAAATAAAATTACAATTTTTTGACAACATTTATATTTTTTACTCATTGGTTATACTTGTGTTAATAATTTCCCCTTTTTTTTTTTTTTTTTTTTTTTTTTTTAACGTGTGGAAACCCCCTCGGGCCGTCACCCCACCGGGGTTTACGGCAGGGTGGTGTGTCGGAATCGGACCGACTAAAACCACACGGTGTGCCACTCTGCGCCTGAGATAGGAGGGATCCGGGAACCGCTGCTATTGTTAATAATTTCCCCTGGCCCAATGTATGTACGATATAAAAGTTGCTCTCTAAAGTTAATATAATTATTTTTCACATCATGTCCACGAATAATATAAGATAGGGTGGGTCACGAATTAGTTAATATTTGAAAAATCATACAAAAAACCATTGCATGTGTTATAAATTAATTGTTTATTTACAAGAAAGTTAATTAGTCAGAATTTATGCTTTAAAAATAGCATTACCTATATAACAACCATTTCGACGTCGGCAGACAGGGAGATTGTCTTCATCAGATCATCTCTTCGCTGATCTTTTCTTTTAGTTGACGAAGTGTATTTAGTTTGTTGATGTACATACGATTTTTTAAATTGTCTAATAAAACTTCTCTATATTTATTCTTTAAATCATCGTATCTACATCGTCATCTGCTGGGGATAGATCTGAATTTGTGGGTGGCCATAGAATGTCGCGTCGTCTGGAAATCAGTTTTTCCGGAAACATGTCTTTGACCACCGGCAGGGACTCATTGGATGTGTGACAAGAGACTCCATCTTGTTAAAACCATGTGTTACGATTGAAGCCGGCAAATTTCAGTAGTATCGTTCCCAAGAACTCCTATAACATGTTTGTAAATTTGTAAACGAATTCTCAGATATAGGGTGGCTATACCTATATTAAACAACAATTGCAAGTAATCTTTGATAAATTATATACTTTCATATTTTATTATTTCGTGAAAACTGTTCACTTAACATTAATAATAAAAAGCATTTGCTTCCAACTCTCATCATCAGATCTCATTCATAAGTGTAGATTTAAATATTATAGCTACGAGGGTAAGTTTTTAAGTTCGCGGAATGACAGTGAAAAAGGCGGGTAAACGCGCTCTTTTGATGCCTACCGTATTCAGTGACTCATAATTAGTCTGCATAGTAAAATTTGTTGTGATTGGATCATTAGTTATTAAACTATCGTTGACCAAGTATTTTAATCGGGAACGAAGTGAAAAAAATGGAGAAAATTGAATTCCGTGCGGTGATAAAGTTCCTTACTAAGCAAGGAAAGTCTGTTCAAACCATACTCAATGAGATGTCATCGGTTTACGGGGATTCTTGCCCAGGAAAAACAATGGTCTACAAGTGGCATAGTTTATTTAAACAAGGCAGGGAATCACTTGAAGACGACCCGAGGCCGGGGCGCTCCGTTGAGGTGACTACGCCAGAAGTTATTGCAAAAGTAGAAAAAATTGTATTGGAAGATGCTCGACTAAAAAAGAAACAACTCGCAGAAATGGTTGGAGTATCGGATACAACAATTTTTAAAATTTTACACGATCATCTTGGCATGACTAAGGTTAGCGCACGGTGGGTGCCGAGAATGCTCACGCCATTGCAAAAACAACAGCGCGTGGAATGTTCACGTGCGTTTTTGGACCTCTGCAATGAAGACAAGGATGGCGTATTGAATCAAATTGTTACTGGGGATGAAACTTGGGTTCATCATTATGAACCCGAGTCCAAACAAGACTCCATGCAGTGGCACAAAAAGGGCACAGCACCACCCAAGAAATTTAAGGTTTCACAGTCGGCTGGGAAACTCATGGCAACGATTTTTTGGGACTCAGAAGGAATATTATTGATAGATTATAAAGACAAAGGCATTTCTATAACGGGGGAATACTACGCTTCAATCTTAGAACAGTTAAAAGAAGCCATCAAAGAAAAAAGACGGGGAAAATTAACGAAAGGTGTCCTGCTATTGCATGACAATGCTCCCGTTCACAAGAGCCGAGTCGCACTGGCTGCCCTGCATAAGGTGGGCTTCGATATTTTGAATCACCCACCCTACAGTCCAGATTTGGCTCCGAGTGATTATTATCTCTTTCCAAAAATGAAAAAAGAATTACGTGGTAAGAAATTTTCAACTGATGAGGAGGTTAAGGAGGCGGTTTCGGCGTATTTTTCAGACAAAGATAAAACTTTTTTTTACGAAGGAATAAAAAAACTAATTGAAAGATCTGAAAAATGTATTCGTGTTGCAGGGGAATATATAGAAAAAGAAAAATAATTTTGTGTTTTTATTATTACTCAATACCCTCCATTCCGCGAACTTAAAAACGCCCCCTCGTATATATTGTACTTTATATTCTGCAATAATATTATCGAACATTTGACACACAACGTCATTTAGATTCCAAGTAAACAGAATTTAGGCGTATCAAGTTTAGAAAAGGTAAGAATATTTTATTAACAGCACGAACGTTTGTCACAGTTGTAACAACATTTTACGAAGAATTTAAATTCCTTTAGCAAAGTTTTGAATATACTCTAATTACATGAAAAAATTTAGAATTAATCACTTTTTAAATGGTAATAATTTTACAACCACACGTCAAATGACTTTAGCGTTACGGGATCTGCCTTTCTTGTTACCTTATCAAGATTTTTGAAGGATTCTTTTTAGTATCGCCTACAGGAGGACGTGGGGCCACTAAATCTAACCATGGCAAAAAAATATTTTCCATTAAAATAAAAAATAGTAATATTAAGTAATAATATTTATATTAAGTAGACTTAAACCTTTTTGCCAAAGAGAGGCCCACGCCCAGTATGGTCACAGTACAGTATAGTATGGTCTATTAAAGGCCGTTGATGATGATAACAATGATGAAATAAAGCATAATCTCATTATTTCAAATGAAAAAGTTTAAACTTCAAGGAAATTCAATTGTAAAGTATTTTTAAATGTTTATAAATGTATCTTCATACTTTTATCTTTTTAAAGTTTTCGAGATGTCTTAAGTTTTTGATTGTGATAAGAACTGGTTTGGTTCTGAATTAGGTAAGGAATTATAGAGTAAATTATTTTTTTAAAATTATAAATTATTTTTTATATTGGTTCAGGTTGAATATATCATAAATAAAAAGAAGGTGTATGTGTCTAGGAATGATGGTAGTCTTCATTAGTTCATCATCAGGTGAAATATTTGTCATTTATTATCAATTTGTTAGTATAATTAATAATTTCGTTACTAATTCGAATAATCAATACTACATCAATATTTTTTTCAACGGGCGTAAATTTACTCATTTCTAATTGTTTTTAGTTTTAGTGACTAATAGAAAAGTAAATAAATAAATGATAAATAAATAACTACTAAGGATATTTGATATATAACACCAACTCGTTTCAAACTAAGCAGAACTTGTGCTATGATAACTAGGTTGATGAATAGAATACTTATACACTTTTATTTTTGTAAACACATACGAATTATTTATGAAAAACCCCCAAATTCCGAAACATATATTTGCAGATAATACAAATATTTTGTCTGACTCGGCAATCAAACCTAAGACCTAAGGCTCAGCAGTCGTATTTTCTACTGCTGCACCACCGCACCAGTCGAATAATGGTCGCACCAATAGAAATCTTATTGAACTTGTCACGACAAATTGTACGAATATTACCCAACAAAGATTCGGTTGCTCGACCAGCCGACGAGACAATAGAAGGGCGGAATTTGGAATGCTATTTCGATTTAACTCTCTACTTCATAATAAACGAAAAAGTTTTCTAAGGTTGAGGGTCGAGGACTGACCTAGGTTTTGTAGAGAAGGGACGTATCGGTATAATGTAAAAGGTAATGTAGTGTGAAGTGATAAGCCTTTTGCTATGACTCCCCTTTCTGAAAGGTAATGGAGCGCGTTACTGAGATGAAGGCCTGGAATACTTATAAACAATTTGACCTTCTTACAGATGCCGCACTATTTAGTCACCAATAATGTTCTTTACCAAGTTAAATTTAAAGTGCTCTAAGACGAGTCATAGGGTTTTAGTGCTATATTCAATGTCGTTTTGTAGAAATTTACTTTTATATATAGTTAGTTGTACCCTTTCAAGCATCACTTTGGCATATTGTAGTTGCATTGATGAGAAAACTGAAGGAAATTGACACGAAAACTAGATAACAATAATCTCTGAAGGGAATTGTATAATGTGTCGAACATTCAACCAGTGCAGAGATTTTTGAGTTTTTGAAGCGTACGCGAAAGAAATTTCTTATTTTTCAATACATAGTGATAATTAGTAACAAAATGTGATTTGGTCTGTTTGAAATACTTTTCATTAGTTACTAAAATATAGTGTTTGCAAGCAAGTCTTTGGTAAAATCGTGCGTGTCGCTAGCTGTGTTGTAAGTGTTCAGTTTTTATTGATTGTTTACTTCGAAGCCAGCACGTACAAAGTAATTGAAGTAAGTTTCTTTTAAAGGATGGTATCTCATTTTTGAAGCCCTGTAACAAAAACTTTTTATGTTAATTGTTGTTTAGGGGGGATGTAGTTGCTCGCGTCCGTAGGATTTACCATCTTCCCTGACCCACCCTACACGTGTCCCCTGGGTGGTGCTAAACGAGCAGCAACGACGAGTATCGAGCGTCGGTCAATTAACTCGATCAAAGGCAGGAAATGGCCTTGACCAATCAAAGGCAGGAAATGGCCTCTGAATGTCGTAATACTTCGAGGCTTGGCTTAACTGTCTGGCCTCCGAGGAAGAAAACCTCATTACAAAGGAAAATAAAAAATAACCCCAATCCTAAGGTGGGCAACGTGCCGAGAGGATGTATGACTGATGGGAAATCAGTCTCTAACGCCAACCTCAGTGGAACGGGCAACCACTGTTGTATTTGCCTTCTCCTGGGAATAGGCGTCACCCCAGGTAGCGACTTTTATATCGTCCTGACTCGTGGGAACAACATGAATAATTTAAATACCTCTGAAAATATGCCAAATTTAGATAAGGATAACACAAAAACACTGACCCAACAACTCATACACAAAGGAATATTTATGAACCGGACAAGACCAAATTCCGCTAGCGGAACAACTAATCAAGACAAAGTGACCATTGATCTATCAGATGAAATAATAAGAGAACCCGTAGACCAACAGTTCACAGAAGTGACCAAGGGCAAAAGGCTAAGATCCAGTCCAGATGCAAAACTGCGAAGCCAAAAACAAGCAAAATTGCACTACTGGCTAGCAGCACCAGCAGTTCCAACATCCAACAGATTCAAAGAGCTTGACGACATAGAGCAATCGGATAAACCCGAAACGCAAGCAACAAAATCTATAAGACCCCCACCACTGTTTGTTGACGGCGTCAAAAATATGCAGCCTTTACAAAAATTATTAGAAGAAGTTGCAAAAGGAGAGTATGAAATTAAAGTAATAAGAAGCGACAGAGTTAAAATACAATCGAAAACAGCAGAATCATACTCCACTATTTACAAAGAACTAAAAGCTAAAGATACAGAATTCTTCAGCTACCAGCCTAAACAAGATCGCAGCTTTAGAGTGGTGCTCAAAAATTTACACGCATCGACAGATAAAGAAGAAATAAAATTAGCTATTGAAGAACTTGGTCATAAAGTATCAAATGTCTGGAACATTCAAAACTCAAGAACAAAACAGGCGTTACCAATGTGGAACATCGAACTAGAACCTCGTGAAAATAACAAAGACATATATAGCGTAAAATCTCTATTACACTGTCGCATATTGTTTGAAGCACCCAGACCTAAGCGAGTAATCCCTCAATGCAGTAATTGTCAAGATTACAATCACACTCAAAAGTTCTGCAATAGAAAGCCCAGATGTGTCAAATGTGCAGGTTCGCATCACACTTCACATTGTCCACGGAAAGAAAGATCAAACCAGGTAAAATGCGTCCTATGCGAGGGAAACCACCCAGCTAACTACAAAGGCTGTACAGTCTACAAGGAGCTGTTGAAAGTCCGATTTCCTCCCCCAACCACCCAACACAAAAGAAGACTTACGAGTGTTAAACAAGCACCTACAAATAAAACAACAAATAATGGAAAATCGTTTGCATCAGCCACAAAAGCACTCCCCAAACAACCTACAACGCAAATAGTTAACGTCGAAGATGACAGCCAAAAAACAAACGATCTCAAAGCCATCACCGAGACACTTGTTGCCTTGATGAACCAAATGCTAATTATGACCCAAACGTTAACCGATCTAATCTCAAAAATGTCATTACATTCACAGCACTAAAATTAGGTGTATGGAATGCTAATGGCTTGTCAAATCACTCGGAAGAGTTAAAAATATTTCTTAAAGTTCACCACATAGACGTTTTATTAATCTCGGAAACTCATTTCACATCCAAAAGCTACTTTAGGATATCTGGATACAATATGTATCACACTAACCACCCTGATAACAGGGCACATGGAGGATCTGCCGTACTCATCAGGTCAAACATTAAGCATCATGTACTACCAGAATATTGTAAAAACTACATCCAAGCAACAAACGTTGTAATAACGGACTGGATCAGTGACATTACAGTATCGGCCCTCTACTGTCCGCCGAGATTTACTATTAAGGAATCGAACTTTAATGACTTTTTTCAATCCCTTGGAAACAGATTCATTGCAGGAGGTGACTATAATGCCAAACACACGTTTTGGGGTTCTAGGCTTGTTCTACCCAGAGGGCGTGAACTCTTTAAATGCATCCAAACAAGAAATATGAACGTGATCTCGTCTGGTCAACCCACTTACTGGCCAACAGACAAAAGAAAAATCCCGGATGTTATCGATTTTTGTGTCAGCAAAGGAATCATAAATGTCAATATATCGTGTCTTAATTGCTGGGATCTGTCCTCAGACCACTCTCCAATCATAGTAGAACTACATACTACTGCCCAAGTACGTCCCAAAAAATGCGTTCTGCATAACAAAAAAACTAACTGGCCCCTATTTCGAGAGCTCATCGACAAAGCATTCCAGGAACCACTTAGTCTAAAAACTGAAAGCGAAATAACAGAAGCTGTTCTGTACTTTAACAACAGTGTGCAGGATGCAGCCTGGTCTTCAACCCCACCACTACCACATAGAAGCACAGATAACTATGTAGCGAAACATATATTAGATAAAATAATCCAAAAGAGGAGAATGAGGAAGCATTGGCAGCAAAGCAGAGACCCTGGTATGAAAAAACAACTCAATCACATCAACAGACAGCTGAAACACATTTTAAACAGAGATCGTAACGACGGATTTCATAACTATCTCGCTGGCCTGGATGCTACCGCTTCCTCAGATTATTCATTATGGAAAGCCACCAGAAGACTGAAACGGCCTGTTAGTGTTTCTCCTCCTATAAGAAAAACTGATGGTTCCTGGGCACGGACGGACCAAGAAAAAGCCGAAGCATTCTCAGAACATCTCTCAAAAGTCTTTATTCCTCATCCATATGAAGGCTCTCCAGAAGATGCCACAGAAATTACTGAATGTTTGAACACTCCTAAAAACACGGAGGAAAAGCCCTTAAAATTTACAAAAACGGAAGTTGCCCGAATCATAAAAAAATCTGATCCAAAAAAGTCACCAGGATATGACCTTATTACAAACCGAATATTACAAGAACTACCAGAATCTGGCATAACTTTTTTGACGTCATTATTTAACGCCATGACAAGACTACAGTTCATTCCCCTGGAGTGGAAAGTTGCGCAAATTATAATGCTGCTGAAACCAGACAAACAACCAGAAGAAGCAAAATCATATAGACCCATAAGCCTACTACCCATCCCATCTAAAATATTTGAGGCTCTAGTACTGCAGCAAATTCTACTTATACTCAAAGAAAAAGGATTAATTCCTGACCATCAGTTTGGGTTCCGCAATAAGCATTCCACTGTCGACCAGGTACACAGACTAGCAAAAAAGATCATGGAATCACTGGAGGCAAAGTATTACTGTACCAGTGCATTTTTGGACATATCTCAAGCGTTTGACCGCGTTTGGCATACAGGTCTACTTTTTAAATTAAAAAACGCCCTACCAAATCACCTGTACGGAATATTAAAATCGTTTTTACAACAACGACACTTCATAGTACAAAGCGGGGAGGCACTATCTGATCTTTGTCCCATACGGGCAGGAGTGCCACAGGGTAGCGTACTGGGTCCCATACTCTACTTAATATTCACTGCAGACTTGCCGACATCCGACTCACTAACTGCTGGGACCTTCGCTGACGATACCGCCATACTAGCTGCACATAGTGACCCGAAAATTGCCTCACAAATACTCCAAGAAGGACTAAACGATATATCGGGCTGGCTTAAAAAGTGGAGGATAAAAGCCAATGAAACCAAATCAGTCAATGTTACGTTTACTTTAAGAAGAGGATCCTGTCCTCCAGTCACACTAAACAACATTGAAGTCCCACAAGCAGATCATGTGAGATATCTTGGATTGTATTTGGACAAGAGACTTACATGGCAAAAACACATTTTCACTAAGAGGAAGCAACTTGGTATCCAAACACGAAAACTTTACTGGCTCATAGGGCGAAAGTCTCAGTTATCTCTCGAAAACAAAATACTCTTGTACAAGGCAATACTGAAGCCCATCTGGACGTACGGGATCCAATTATGGGGCACCGCATCTCACTCAAACATAGAAATCATGCAGAGGTTTCAAAATAAAACTCTGCGTATGATAACCAATGCGCCCTGGTTTGTACCCAACGAACTACTACACCATGACCTACGAATGCCCACCGTGATGCAGGAAATCATACGCCATACAAAGTCCTATAAAGATCGAATCCAACAACATCCAAACATTCTGGCTCGGCCACTAATGGAGAATCAAACCAAAGTGCGTCGATTAAAGCGCAAAATACCCCAAGACCTAATCCAATCACAGTAAATGCAACTGTTTAAACAATGAGGATGTGACACAGGTCACATACTGAACGAGTCAGCGATAGCACCAACCAACATACTTCTGAATGTCCCACGAAGGAGACAGATTGTAGTAAAAAAAAAAAGAATTAAAAAAAAAAAAAAAAAAAAAATTGTTGTTTATTAGACACGTACATTTAACATTTTTCATTTTAATTAAATAAGACAGTAGTAACTTGAATCCTAGAAAAATGATATTTATATTCTTCATATTAATAAGCGAAGAAGTTTGTATACTGTATTAAAAACATTATTTAAAATTTATTAGACTTGAATTTTTATACGTTTGTTTATTTAGATATCAAAATAATATCACCTCAACAGTGAAGATTTAGAAGCTCACTCCACATTGAAACACACTTCTTCTTTTACCTACGACTTGATAGAAATTTATCACCAATCATCACAAAACGAAACTAGTTCCAACTAAAAAAGTGCGCTAAAAAAGCTGCCTGTCTTATCACAGAAGTTCTAGACTCTCCAATTACAAGACGAACAAACGAGTATACTCGTACAACCCCGGTATGACTCCGGCCTTTTCATTTCTCAATCTCAATCGTTTCTCAATTCGAGACTTGCTGAATACCTTCGTCTATATCACATCTGGACCGAGTGGTAATGCATTAAGAATACATGGTGTTACCACCCCTATTCATCCCGTGGGTGTCGTAAAAGGCGACTAAGGGAATAAAGTATACAAGACAACATTATTACAAGGAGAAGAAAAACTTGAAATAAACCCTATTCCAAGCCGTCTGGCCAGCGCGGAATAGTAGGCCAAAACCTCTAGGAAGGCCCTATACAGTGGACTGTAAAAGGCTGTTGATGAATAATGATGAATGAATGAATATCGCATCTAATTCTAAACTTGTCACATCCTGTAATGATGCAGTTTGTAACAATTTATGTTTCAATCATAAAACACAATGAATATTCTTAGGAAGTGGTGTAAAAATTCTCATAAATTTCATATTTTGATTAATAATTTTAACGTATACCCGTTGAAAATCTCTAGAGATTTCAAATATCTATCGGGACGGCGCGGCGATAACTGAAATTAATCAAATATTTCTTATAGAAAACAGGTGCTAGAAGCTTGAATCTTTCAATCTTTAATAAAATAAAAAAAGGGTTCAGTTTTCTCCAGGGTTTCATTCGTACTGCCTAGGTTTATTAGTTACTGTTTGCTGCTTTCTTGCTATATATGTCATCCATAACATACCGTATATTCCAGTATTCGTAGCATATATATATATATATTTGTATATATACTATGCTTGTATATCTATATTTGTATGTATGATGTGTTCTTTTGTGTGTATCTATATGTGTGTATTTATAAGAGTACATAATATGTACCTAACCTCTGTGCATCCAACCAAATAAAATTTCTGCACCACCCGAAGGTTGACTGGAACAGAATGCCCTGACCATTAAGTCCACTGATGTGCAAATGTAGTGTATAAAATTTGTACATAAGTAGGATAAAATTAAATATACTGAAGAAGAAGGTAGAA
Organism: Hypercompe scribonia; assembly: GCA_949316085.1. Taxonomy (NCBI): domain Eukaryota; kingdom Metazoa; phylum Arthropoda; class Insecta; order Lepidoptera; family Erebidae; genus Hypercompe; species Hypercompe scribonia. The sequence goes on from OX438970.1 coordinate 22,315,747, forward strand.
AATATTGTTAATTTAATTTTTGTAAATAAGATTTAACGACGTTTCTAGGTCATACGGGAAGGCATTATCCAATTATGGAATACCAAACTGCATCTAATACTAAAATATTGCCAATTCGACTAATACACTAACAATTCAATTGAAGAGTTTCAGTCGTTTAGAAAATTAATGCAATATTTATTTTGAAAATTAAACTCGTTTCATGTTTTCATGACCCACTTTCAAAGTACACATAAAATAAAGAGGACTGATGTTACGATCCTAGTACGTATTATATTTTATTTTGTCCTAAGTCTAAGTTTTATACCTACAATCATACCTTTAAAAATATATTTTGACCTGCACTGTCAGTTAGCCAAATAAAAAAAATACTGACGTTTTTGTTTTCTTTTCAACATTATTGTACCTGGATTTTCAGAAAACGGTTATATATTGGCCTCTCTCATTACGCATATAAATAGAAATGAAGTGAGTCGTTCTTGATGTATTTCTTTATCAATTATCATATTGGCTCTATGTTTATCTTGATTTTGCTAGAATCAATTCACATGCCCTCAGTAGACACCACTTTTCCTCCCACCGGATATTGTGTGGTCTAATTACATTAAATCACTGTTACGAAGTTGTTCTGAACTTTGTGAAATTAAGTTGGCATTATGATATCTTTGGACTATTATCCAGAGATCCACAACTTCCACAAGTTTTGTCATGGATCAGATACAAAGTTACAGATTATTTGCCAGTTTCTCGCTACTCGCCGATCCTAGTAGTAAACGGTATGTAAATATAAAAAAACGATAAAAACCATGAGGTCTGAAGACAAAAATAACAACTAAATAATGTATTTTTAAATTTCAGGCTGATAATAATATCAAAAATTTAAATTAAAATTAGGCCACGAATTATTCAGTATTTGAAAAATCGTATAAAAAAACCCATTTGATATATTATAAAAATTGTTTATTTACAAGAATGCTTTAACGTTTGCACTCCTCTAAGTAGCATCGAAATTTTAGACTTGTCGGCAAAGAGACCACGAGATCGCCGACATCTTTTCGCTGATTTTTCTTTTAGTTGATGTATGTATTTGGTTTATTGATGTACAAACGATTTTTCTAATAACCGCATAAAAAAGTGCACTAGGGATATATCTAGACTTCTGGGTGGCCGAGGGAATTTGCCTCGTCTGGTAATTAACTTTTCCGGAAACAAGAGTTTGACCACCGGCAGGACTTTGACCACTCATTGGATGTGTGACAAGTGACTCCATCTTGTTGAAACCATGTGTTACGGTTATAGCCAGCAAATTCCAGTAGCATGGATCTCAACAACTCCTGTAACATGTTTGCGCGGAGTGTTAGATTCATATATTAACAAATTTTTAGCCCACCACATACAATGATCGATCAAATGCCGTTGGAAATTGACGCAATGCAATTGTTTTATATTCAATACCTCTTTATAATATTGGTCTATATCAATTGTCTGTGCTACTCGACCCGGTCCATATAAGTTGAAGATAGCCCGCCCATGGTATATTGCTGTTTAGCTTTCATTTTCTTATTTTTTATCATTTAAACAAATAAACACTAATTTATGTCGAAGAAAATTTATGTAAATAAGTGATTTTTTATAAGTAGTATATAAAATACAAAAATATCGCCGCCTTTGTAGAACTAACAAAAGAGGTAACAGTGTTTCTATGCTACTTGAAACAAACTTTTCATGTTTTAAATGCAAGATAAGTCACAAAATAAAATTACAAAAACTTCTGAAAACAAAGTCTAAAATAGAAACTACAGATTGACACATGTATGTATACACTAGACCACGGTCAGGGCGTCTAGTGTGAATTTATTTCATATTACGTTATTCTCGACGAAGGTAAAGTTAGTTGTTGCGATTTGGATGAGTTCAGTGTGGGCCGAATGTTAAGTTAACACGAAATAAACTCGTAGGTACTAGGTCTACTGATTCTGATCGAAAAGTTGAGTATAAACACGCTAATGAACGGCTTACACGTACTTCGTTCATTGATTTACTGTTCACTCGTTTTTAATATAACAGGGCATGGTTTTAACAAAAGCATTCGTTAAATTCCAGTCTTTGAAATAAAAATCTGTATACCAATTTTCACATAGCATGAAAGCCTTTGTTGTCATAAACTCACTTAATATCTTCGTTCATTTACCACTGTGGAAATAACATTACATAAAATACAATTAATTTTCTAGCTAGAAGACACATGCTGACTTTAGCACGAACTCATTGGCTCGTCTGGGGCGGTACTACCCTCTCACCGGTGACCTAAGGCGACAACATCCATGCTCTTATCTTTCGTTGGTGAGTGCGAAACGTTATCGTGACAATGTGTTGTGAGTGTTAATGCTCAGTCACTTTGGTAGGCTCTTATAATAAAAAAAGTATTTAGCAACGTTCATAAATAGGAGTATATGTATAATGAAACAAAAACGTCAAAAACATATCGATTTATTGTATTTTAAAGTTAACATGGATATTCGACATTGTGTAGTAAGGTATTATCAATATTTAGTTTAGAACATTACAAATTTGTAACAACTCCTTAGAATATTTTATTAACGTAGATTAAGAATAATAGGATAATAACAAATATAAATTGTTGATATTATTGGTGAAATTTTAAAGTTCAAACACATTTACGAATGTAACTTTTTCGCTATGCGTTTGGTGCGTTACGTCTATGTGTAACTTTTGATTTTACTCGGTCGAAATGTCAAAGATTTATTTTAAATCATGGAAAACTTTATTTCATAAATTGTAACATTATTTCACAGATACAATATAAAATTCTTTTATTAAAAACGTGAAACTACATGCAAGTTGAAAAAAAGTTTTGAAATGAACATTCAAGTCGATGGAATGTTTATTGACTACGAAGCTTAGCTTTCAAAACATTACAAACGATATTACTTTCGGTGAATTTATTAACTTAATTATGCGTTGAAGAAAATTATATAAATTAGTTGTTAGCTAACAACTAGGGTATTTGCGTAAACATTAGGCAGTTATTATTCTCAAATATATATCGTTACTTGAATGAGAATGACTTGTTTTCAATTCTTAATGAAGGAAACCTGATTTTTGATAAAACCTGCTCGTACACTACAATATACATGGAAAATATTTTAATATTGATTAATAAATAATGTGTTCGTACCATTGGTTGAAGCCTAAAATATTTGTGCGTTTTCGATATTTTATTTTACGAAACGACTGCAAATAAAGAAACGGGATATTATTCGTCAGTGTTTCTCTCACGTATGAATAACTTATTGTGCTAAAAATAATAGAAAAGATCAAAGATTTGTACGTCAAAGGTATTCTTAACTAGAACAGCTTTCTTGCCACATTGTAACATTTATTAAGGTAACGATGCAAACGAACGGATAAACTCAAAAAAAAAACTATGGCCCATTATCATTGTAGTATTGGCTTATAGTTTTCTTTTCACAATTGAGTGTTTTATTTACAAAGATAAGTAGAAAAACACCGTAAAAATGTATTGTGATACTGGATCACTGACGTTATTGCTCGTCAATCAGTAATTAACAGACAATAACAATTTGTACTTTAAAAAAAATTACGATTCAGAAATGATATTTAACATAAAATAAAGTTAATTTTACCAATACTAATCTATATAAAGATGTCAAAAAAAAAATATTTTTGGGTTTTCTCAACAAACTTTTAAATTTGGAATAAAAACTTTCTTAAATAGCATCCATTTTTAAAAAGCCAATTTTATACTCGTGTTTATGCAGACCCCGGGTAATTCCGCGCTGGATAAGGGACTTCCCAGCATCTGTCCGAAAGTATAACTTTGTATAATTTTTTTTCAAATAATCAATATATATTTTTAAAATAGTACTAACTCTATGCTTCTAATTTAAGTAATAACAACTCATAAATGAATGGTTTATACTTCGTTTTAAAGGTTAATAACAATTTTTGAACGTGGATACTGAGCTAGTATTTCATTTTCATTTTCAGAGATATATATTTTACAGTTTTAAATTTACATTTAGAGATAAGTTAAATAAATTAGTAATTAACGATCTCATCAACTTCACGAAACTGATTTTCTGCCAAAGAGCGGCTCAAACTATTTACAATTGAGTCGTGTCGTGTCTGGTATTTGATACTTCATGTAGATAATAAAAAAAAAATACCTGTGGCATTCGGGGACTGCCACGGTAAAGCTATTGCATAGAATTTTTTATAAACTTATGCAATTATAATATTTCGGAACAGCTCGTCTCGGTCCATGCGAGCTTCCTACAGTCTACACGCATACGTCTAGTCGCACGCACATAAACACCGTGCCGGTCTGCCGAACTAAAACGACGTTAGACGATGTACGGTTTTCAACACCGTACCACTGTCCCGGTCAGAGTGGGGGGTGTTGGGTTTATTTTTGTTACGGAATTTCTTGATTCGTTCACCGCGCTCGAAGCCCGTAATGAAAGCTATGTAATAGATTAACAAATTTAGAAATTGACAACGTTAAAATTATTCAAGTGAAAAGAAACGTTGACTAGATCAAATTAATGTATGATATTAAATTGTTACAAGAAAATACATATGTTAAGTCAAATGAATGGCTTAAACTATAAAAGAACATATTAATGTATGTGTATACGGTAGGGTGTCCCTTAAATTTCAAGTTCGATATTTTTTTACGCATACCTTCTTAAAAGTTTCGTAATAACCCTATATTGTCTAGAAAAAAATATTAGTTCGATATATAAACGATAACCCGTGCCGACTTGCTATTTAAACTTGTCGATACAAGTTGCTTAAGTACTGCCCAGTGACCTGTTACGACATGTTTTATTTGCCATTTCGTACGTGATTTTTGAGACTATTAGTGTTTCATTGTTTAGTGCGTAAACATGTCGGTGGAATTACGGAGTGATAAACAAAATATTTTTCTTATCGGATTGACTAGCTACCAAATAAATGGTGCAAAATTACCATCTAATCGACAAGTTCTCTCAGTCCTATTTTACAATATTCGTGAGGTTAAATTAACTGTTAGTGAAAGTGCAAATCTTGTGATTAGGGAGTGCATCATATATTGGGAAAAAGCAAGAATTCCAACAAGGGCATTTCCTAACTGCGTGAAGAAACTTATTGATTTATATCATGTTTGGAGAGAGTTGCAAAAAAATTGTAAGAAAACTCAGATTACGTTTAAGAGTCGTGAGAACAATTTTATAATTAATCTTGATAATTTGTTTGATATTGCACATGCTGATGCTTTTGAGAGAATGAAAATAGAGGAAGATAAATTATTTTTAATGAAACAGAGAGAGCCAGGTCGACCGGGATGCTTAGGTGGTGTAGATAAAAAATTGGCGGAAAAAGAACAAAGATCTAGACAACGACGATTGGAAGAAGAGGAAAGGATTGTAAGACAAAGAGAATCACTAGCTGTTGCATCTACTTCCACCACAAATAACTTAGACAGTGTAGAAGATTCAGACGAAGAACAGATCTTGAATTCTGAACTCAGCTTGCCGGACGTTCCCTGCCATGAACAAAGTTCAAAAAGAGGTAGAAAGAATCTTATAACACCCAAACTAGTTGCAGCTTTAGATCGATGCCAGTTAAGCATTAGAGATACCGTTTACATTCTTAATGCGGTGGTAGAAGCGCTTGGTCTGAGCAGCGATGATTTCTGTATTAACAAATCCTCGATTCAGCGAATTCGTACTGAAACTAGAAAATCAAGGGCAGAAGCAATAAAATCTAACTTCCAAAACAATGTACCCGACATAGTCACAGTCCATTGGGATGGAAAACTATTACCGGGGTTGAATGTACGGAGTTCAAAAGAATAACGCTTGCCAGTTATAGCTTCATTTGACGATAGAGAGCAGCTTCTTGCAGTGCCGAAACTAGAAAGTTCTTCTGGAAAACATCAAGCGAAGGCTGTATCAGCAGCTCTCTTTGACTGGAACCTTTATGATAAAGTGCAAATAATGTGCTGCGACACAACAGCTTCCAATATGGGCCGTTTCAATGGAGCTTGTGCTATTTTGGAGCAAACTTTAGGAAGAGAATTGTTGCTTTTCGCCTGTCGTCATCATGTTTATGAATTGGTCCTAAAAGCTGTCTTTGAAACCAAGATTAAGCAAATTACTAGTAGCCCAGATATTCCGATGTTCAAAAAGTTCCAAGAAAATTGGAAAAACATTGATTGTACTAAAATTGAACCATCTCTTAATTTCGTAAAAGCACGGGTTGCCGAGACAGACATTCAAGCGTTGTTACTATTTTATAAGGCAGAATTAGATAAAGGTTTTGTAAGAGATGATTAGCGCGAATTGGTCGAACTGTGCGTAATATTTTTAGGAGGAGACACAGAGGAAAAATTAAAACTAAGGCCCCCCGGAGCTATACATCAGGCACGCTGGATGGCGAGAGCGATCTATTCTTTAAAAATATGTTTACTTACTCTACAGTTACTCTGCATTGTGACTGACACAATGCAGAGTAACTGCGAAGGACAAAAAGGCTCTACGAGATGTTTGCTTATTTCTCGTAATATTGTATGTTAAACCTTGGCTAGAATGTATAGTGGCGACCAAAGCACCTAATCAAGATTTGCGCTTCTTGAAGATGTTAAAAGAGTATGAAAAAGTTGACGCAACAATTTCTAAAGCTTCTATAAGCAAGTTCAGCCATCACTTGTGGTATTTATGTGAAGAGACAGTCATTCTATCACTATTTGATGATGAAGTTGACAACCAAACTAAGAAGAAGATGATTGCCAACTTCGACAGGGACAAAATCTCGGATTTTAGCAAACGCTATGACCCGTCGAAGGAAGAACTGACTCAAAAGTTGTTTGGTAAGTTAAATTGACTTTTTGTTGGATTTCAATTGCAATGTCCAATACTTATTTATTTATTTTCAAAATTGTTGTTAATTTTTATTTGTTATTTAACTTATTTTTCTTTTTTTTTAGACAAAGCACTGGATGATTTCGTATCGGAAAAGAGCAAACAATTTTTATCACGACTGCAGATCGACGACAGTTTTCTAAAGGAAGATGTATCTTCTTGGAATAACAATGCTGCTTTTCTGGAGGCTAAAAGAAGAATAAGTTATTTGAGAGTTGTAAATGATACTGCTGAAAGGGCTGTTAAATTAATGCAAGATTTTAACGGACTTATCACGGCTGAAGAAGAACAAAAACAGTTCTTGCTGCGCTGTGTCCAGGAACATCTAAAATTGTATCCAGACTGTAAAAAAACTACTCTAAAAATAAGTTACCCTGAATGATTCTTATTTCTTTATGTTTTTAATTAAAGATTAATGTTCATCTAATTTATTATTTAATTTTATTCACTTAATTCATTGCATTTATAGTAAAATTATAGCAGACTGAAATTTTAGGACAAAACACGTTTTTTACTAAACTTGGAAGCTCGGTCGGCACTGGTTGCAATTATGCTAGATTGATAAAATTTTATATTTAAGTATCTTATAGCATTAGTAAAAATTATAGAGGGTATGCATTTCGAAATTCGAAAAAAAATATTTTTTTGTCATATAAGGGACACCCTAGTATACGGGTAAAACTGACTTGTTTTGGACTCAAAAAGGATCCCTTTTTAACGACCAATGCGATCTACATTTATACACCTGTATATCCTTCACGGGCTTTCCCAAAATACAAAAATGAAAACAATTATATTTTTTAAGTTATTAAGCACATAAATGCACCTACTTACGTATAGACATATAAGTACATACTAAATATGTGATAGTTTTGCGATATTATATAGTTACAAAATATGCTTAGCATTCGTTACAAAATCTACTTATAGCAACAGCAATGTACATTTACGTAACCGACGAAACAATCACGAATGTTCACAAGTTCACTGAAAAACCACATCTCCAGAATAAAGTCATGACCGTTCCGCAACTGACATTAGTTATTCAAAAAAACAGCCTTCTCTAATTAGTTTATGGTCCACACTTGCATATCACGGATACGCTGATAGAGTCTTTTACTCATAAAGTGGCTGTGTTGGTCCATTTGACTTTGAGGGACCCGTTCTCGCCCAGGTGATGCGGTACAGGAATTGGCTTCCTTCTTCGCCGGTTTCGATGACCTGATGAAGAGATTACTTTTGTTATTTCATAGATACTTGAACTGTAAATGACATATTATTAGATTGAATGTGTTAAACTAATTAGATTGGTCGGTGTGATGACGGATTTAGAACACAGAGTGTTAACATCTCCGTTCATCCTGTGAATATCCTAAGATTGGAGTATGAGAGTAAACTACGTAGGTTAACACTCCAAAGAAAAGGAAGACTTGAAATAAATGCCCTACTGAAAAGTCTGGCCTGCATGGTACAGTAGTCCAAGAACTGCTTTCTAAGGCGAGGCTTATATCCAGCAGTTGACTACTAGAGGTTGTTGGAGGTGTTTATTAGATAATCTAAAACCACAAAAGCTAGAATTTATGTTGGTGTATAAAATTTAAGTGAGTCACAAAGTATCGACCATCTTCATAAAATGTATGATTATAAGATGGCGCAACAACGGGTTTATATAAAAATTGCACTCAATCACAAATTAATTTGTGGTTTTTAATAGCCTCTTATCGACAACTAGATATTTACTAGTAAATTTGTAAATAAAGTACAAAATAAGCTTAAAAATCTGTAGAGCTTCATACATTTTTTTCTTTTTCCTAACCTTTACGAATACCAAGAATATTTGGGGTTCACTGATAATATACATTTTGAGAAGAAAAATTTACCAAAGAAATTATTTCACATGAAGATACTTATCTGTGGTACATAATATTTAAATGTAACATTTATTTCAAAAATACAAATGCTGTAAAATACTTTTGAAATCTCGTGAAATATATAATAGAAGAAAAGTTACCCCCATATACACTTACCCATACACTCATCAGCAAAATATTGATAGTTAAAAGGAGACTATTGTTAAAAAGACAACTAAAACATGTTAGACATTCTGTTTACCGTGATATCATGCTCAAATATTACCAGAAATAATAAATGACCTGTCAATATTTCTTTTGTAAACACACTTCTTTCGTTAGTAAATAAATATACCGTACTCAATTGAATTGCTGTGAAAAGGACGAGGGAAAGCTCTGTAATTCTTATCTATTTATAAACAAAGAATATATGTGAAAATATAATGGTCGTTTACATTTCATGAATGAACTAAACGCTTACTGTTAACTTTAAAACGAGAATTTATTTATTGAATATTAAATTCAATTTCAATGAAACTCAAGCTAGCACCTTTTATAATAGCAAACCTTACAGTATACCTATCAGACATCACATCAACAACCTTTAACTGGATATAGGCTTCTTCTTAGAAAGAGGCTTTTAGTCTACTATAGGAAGATGGCCAGACGGGTCCATGTCTTTGCAGTGATGTTGTCCTGCGGAATCTGCTCCGTTAGTCGCTCATTGTGAATACACGGAATGAATGCTAGTGCTGACACTGCATATTCTTTATCCATCATCACCGGTAGAGTTGTATAGTGTACATTATCTATTTATATACTCGTAAAATAGTTATATTGGTTTGTGAACGCTTTAAAATCTGAAAAAGTTTTACAATACGCTACAATTTTTTATCTTTTTTTTTAACCAGGATGTATCACAGTAAAGTGTGGCATGTTATAGTTAGTTATTTATAGAAATAAACTGAGTATTGTATTAACGTTTTGTAAGTTTACTTAAGTTTTGATCGCACATATGGTGCATACACCACGTACTTATCTAACTTACTAGATACGTGAGTCACATATACCATTCATCGACCTTCACTGTCCTAAATTTCAATACTACCTATTATTTAAATATAGAAGAACGAACTGAAAAATAAAGAATATTATATTTGAAATCTTAAGCTTTCATTCTTCAGGATAGTTTCTAAAATACCGACTTCAGCTTGGTTTGAAATACAGTTTGAATTACCTTAGCATAATTTGTTGCTAAGGGTCATTGTTATATGTACATATAATTATGTAACTCTTGTAATTCTATTCATGCTTTACCTCAGCAAGACTAGAGTCAGTTTAACAGGTTCTACAGTATATTTTTTTAGTGTTCAAAAATCGTTAATAATGTTATTTAAGTATATAATAAAAAAGGTATTGCTGTTTGTTAGTTTCACTATAACCGGAGAAGACGAGAACGCAGGACCACGCAGGCATTGACTCATTTTGGTGTTAAACCATTTGTGAGAGTTCAAGAAAAGCTTAAACGGTCAGAAAATTTGAAATAATAAATTAAAAAACATTAATTTTATTTTCTTATACAAAGTAAGATTTTCAACAATCAACAATAAATTGTATGAAATGATGACTTTTTGTTTGAAAGTTAATTCGTACTAGACTTGATTTTATCTAATTGTTTGTGATGAAAAGTTCACCGGGTCATCTAGTTATTAATATTTATTTATAATTAGGCAATTAGTTTTCAATGGACAATAGTTTCAGGTATTACCTGAGTGAAGGGTCGCGCGACCACAGGCGCGGGTAGCGCGGGATGTGTGCCGCTTCCCAAAGCAGTGCTTTGTGAACCGCTGCTAAACACAATCCTCACCTTCCAGCCCCTCCAGCTCTGGAATAAAACGTACCGCCTTAGTCACTTGTCAAAAATATACAGGCAATAACCCAAGACAGTTTTATTACACGAGTATTAACCTGAGTTGTATCATTGCCTGTATAGTTTTGATGTTTACGACAAGTACTGAGTATGTTATTGTGAAATTACACCCAGATTTTGCAAATTTATTGTTGTTTACACGATAAAAAATATATAAAATGTGAATATAACTTAGTTGGCGGAAAAAACAATACATTTTTCCAGGCTGGTAGAGACTAACAAAGTAGAGGATTGAAAGTTTTCAACTGACACAAATTTTATATTGCGCTGTTTAACTATTCTCTTGATTCAATTCAATTAGTTTGTTAGCTGAGAATTTGAATAAAAGGAAATTATAAATCTTACAAATAAAGTAAAAAAGGTACCGTCGTAATATCCTCTTTTTAGATGTCAACATAGTTTTAATTTTAGAGTTCGTTCCTCAGAGAGTACAGAATATCTTTAAAATTAGTTCATTATCCAGCTGTCTCTATGTCTGTCAAGCCCTCTTCCGCCTATGGGTATAAAGGTCAAACTAACATCAAAGACTTGTCAGGGTTATTCAAGTTCTATATTTACATATATGACCGGTTAACCAAAACATTTGTAACTTGCTATTGACATAAATTAATAATAAATGACCTCACATATCTCACACACGGCTGTCTGATTCGAAATTAGGTAGAGCCTAGTTGGCTATGGTAACAAGAGAGTTGATAAAGATGCTTAAATATTCCTAAATACCTATATACATATTAGATAAATCACACCCAGACCCAGAACAAATGGTCGTGCTCATCACACAAAGATTTGTCCTGACTGAAAGTCGGCTTAACGTTAGGGTCACCAACCACTAAACTAATAGACTCGTCGATGATGTAAAGCATTAATGATATAAAATTCTTCGGTAATTTGTTGTGAATACTAAAATATTGTATCCTGGTGTAATATTTTTTGAACGCTAAATTAGTTAAATTAAGTTTTCGAGTCGTATGAATAAACTTTCCAGGTGAAATACCTTATTCCGCCCTGAGTGTGGCCGCTTTCGTTAGTGATTTTTGTTATTTATTTTTGAATGTAAAACAGCTTGTAGACATGCTGATTCCGAATGAGAGCGCATCGAAGAGTAGTAGCGCTTAGACAAAGAACAAAGAGTCAACGAAGTCGGATTTGTGGAAGGTGACATGAAAGAAGAAGATTATTTTTTGTACAAAGATTGCTGTCGTGATTAGAGGACAGATAACGGAAGTATGGAGGTGAAAAAGGTAAATTGAAAAATGAAATATGGAAGTAAGTACCCACTGATTATGGTGCAGGCAATTAGTAAACTTACACGTTAAACTTCCGAAGATTGAAAACGTATCAGATGTAGTTAAAAGACGAATAGTCTAATTTATTGAAGAAGTCTGCATTCAGGACGAAAAAACACAAATTGCCACAATCGATTATTGGAACTATTAAGGATAGTATGAGAATAGTTTCGGTTTTAAAAGAACACTTTGAGAAAAGCGATAACTGAGCTATGACTAATCCTAATGTCGAATCGTGGTAGCTTAATAGCTGGTTTGGGAACAAATTGTGAGAGTTGCTCTTGAAAGCAAGCTTTGAGTGTTTTTTTTGAGTTTACCAAGGTGATTTTACTCTATCTGATGTTTACATCTTTTGCTTTAGCGTAAATAGAATCCAAGTTTTCTAGGCATTACGAATACAGACAATGAAGTATGGTGACTCACACTATGTCAGCCTAATGGGATGATTTTTCACGCCCTGCTTGGGGACGTAAAATACAGGAAAGTCACTGTGTCGTCACTGTCACTCCTGCATCAATGAGTCTCCAGTTTCACACGCACCAATGAAAGAAGATTGCAAGGATGCTGAGGAGAATACAGTTCAGGATGATAATAATCATCTTCTTGATTATCTTAGGAGGCACCGGCGGAAATTCGAATGAATCGAGTACCTAAACTGGAAGGACCAGACATGTAGTTAAATATTTAACACTTGATTTGAAGATTTAGAACTAAAAATAAGGTTTCACTTAAAATAATTGTATTATTGCACTCAGGTTTTTTTTAATAAAATCCTACCAAAGTGACTCTACTTTGTCTGGTGGCAAACATGAATAGAATCCAAGAGCGATGGTCGCCATACTCATTGCGAAAGAAGACAATGCAGTATGGCGACACACGCTATGGTGGCCTATTGAGATGCTTTTTCACGCCCCAGTTAAAGGACCCGCGATCATACTGGGAGGGAAACACGTGCACTGGCAATCTGCTCCAGACTTTAATTGAACCATTTAGTTCGGGACCGTGTGTCTACCATTCTAAAACGGTGACTTCTAATGTCAGCAGGTGTTGTTTTGTTCATTTTGATTGATACAATGATTTTGATTGATAAAAATATTAAATTCTATTACAACTAATCCTTTTTTCGGTTTAACCAGCACTGTTGTAATTTTTTCAATCATAAATAATTTTCTCATCATGTTTCATGTAGAAATCTTGATCATTGGTATTTTATAGAAATCACGTTTTCGCTACAAATTACCTTAATAGTAAATATTTCTTTCAATCTAATATATACATATTTTAGTTTTAGGTTGCTCTAAGTTCATTTCCCCCACACAATTATCACGCTGACTGAGCAAGTAACGCAAAATTAAACCTTCATTCAATAGTAAACCCATGTCTCTATTGACTGACATAAAGTATGAAGACAAATTGCTAACTATGCAAGCAGTGTGTTTTGATCGACAAACCTGAATGTAATGTACGAGTATTTTATTTCAGTTTCAGTACCTTTTTAGTGTAAACTTTTGTTTGTGATAAGAAAATACATGTTAAATAAAACCGTTTCTTTTCTTAAGTATGTGTGACACTTGGTACATTCAAAGAAAGCCTGGATGAGATTGCGCTTTGTGGGTCATCTTTTGAACACTCCACTTTGTATACATTTTTATGATACTTTTTGGGACCATACTACTTTGTGAAAGAGTCTACAAATAAAAAAAATTCTGTCTATTTAAATAAACACATAGATAAATATCTATATGTTTATTTAAATAAAAGTTACCAACCTAGTTTAAAATTTGATGGCGTTATTAAAGATAATGAAAATATTAATTTTCGAAAACTCAAGGAAATAAGTTACTTGTGCCTACAAGAAGATATATTGCAAAACATGACATAGATATGTTTTGAGAATATAATTTTTGAAGAGATCTTACTTGGCTTAACAATAGAAACAGGATTATATAGGGATTTATCCGTAAAATAGATTTATTCGTTTGCGATGTAAATCTTACTGTTTACAGTGTTTACAGTTTTTGTTCACGTCACTTCTAGTGACGACACTATGTGACTGCCATGTGTGGGACTTGGAACTCCCATTCCAAATACGATACGCACCCGGGTGTTCAATAAAAATCTAGTGATATCCATCGGACAAATTTCAATAGTGATTAACTTCTCAATATAAATTTACGAATGGTCAAAAATACAGATATATATGTACTACAAAGAGGAAAATGGAGGAAATGATAAGATGAACGATAATATTTCAAACTACGTAAGTTGCATGTGCACCGTACAGTACAGTTGCTTCAAATAACTCATCGTAAACAACAGCTCAAAAGTTAGGCACGTAAACCTTGAGCACCGACAGTTGTTAATTAGTATTTCGTAATTTGTGTACGTTTTAGTCAAAATATTCACTAATTCTACACATCTGCTCTAGGCAGTTCAGTAGACCATCGATTTTTTTTTATATTTTTCATGTCAGACGTCTGCTGCTTAAAAATATTTTTCATTTATTAAAATTTCTCAAGATATGCCAACCCATTATAAAAGTTCAAAGTTGGTAATATTTTTTAAAGGGTGTTTATTTATTTTGTGGCAGCCTTTTTTCATTAAAAAGGATTTATATTGTACCTAAATTTATGAAAAGGTAAGTAACTTAACAAGACTTTGTCGCAAAACATTAAATATTTGATGCTAACAAAAAAATTACGAGTTACTCAGGGTTACAAACGGCAAATTAAAGCTTTTTTCAGGCACTAAAGCTGTCTCTTTTTTTTTTGCATACATAATGAAATCTAAATCGTACCGAAAAGATACTGTGATATGAATTTCTTTAAATTTTGTTGCTTTAGAAAATTACGTGATCTGAAGTTTCCTTTCCATCATCAGCTCAGCGACAGGAGATAACGACTAATGCAAATAACTGTATAGTTGAAGAAACCAGCTATAAAATTTGAGAGTTTACATCGATTCCTCTGGGATCTCATCATCAGATCCTAACATAGTGATAATGGTTCCACCTCGGGATCCCCTCCCAGCGTGATATTATGTTGTGTGATTGCGTAAACATTGCATATTTAAGCGATACCAGTTTTCACAGTGGATTTACTGTCATTTTTAACAGAGTTTGCTTGTCTGGCCTTAGAAGTTCCAAGAACACTTTTCTAAATTGATAAGATAATTTGAGTATCGACAACTGAAACTCACAAATGATGACCATATTATGACAGTAACAAATGCTGATCAATGGTCTCTGTCTAAGGCTCTCAAAAATAGGCATGTCATTATGTATGTATGAAGATAATATCTCCGTTCTAAACAGGCATCCAAGTCTACTTGCATCATAGGAATTTTTTTTTAACACTTGAAACCGTGGCAAAAGATCTGGTGACTGAAATTTATATATTTCAAGTTCTATGTACTTTAATGTTTGAAACCAGTGAAGTGGTGGGTCATTAAAGTTTCCATACTCTACGTGAATTAAAGCTAAGATCATATAACACAGCCTAATAGCAAAACGGGTACGAGTGTAAGTTATTCAAAATTATGTGTATAATGTTTGCTTTACTTAAGTGGTATAAGTGTGTTTGTCAAAGCGTTAAGTTTGAGCTTGTCTATTGTCACTCAGTAAGCTATATTTCAATCCAAATAATTTACTTTAGCATCATTACTAGTCCATTATGTTACTTACAGATGCGACTCATGTATAAAATTGTTTTTCTAAATTAAATCTTTGCCGGGCAGTAATTAGAATGGCAAAAAAATGTTAAGGAAGGGATTACAAAATTTTAATGTAGTCGTTAGGAGTTTTAAGTTACGAAACCTGTAATATGCTTGTAAAATTACAGTATTACTGAATTATTTTGAATAATTTGCTTGTATGACTCTTAAAATTATTTTTGAAACTAATTTGAAAAAAATTATTTTAAAACTATTTTTTTTTATTATTTTGAATCTCCTTGCTAAAGAGACGCCTATATCCAATAGTAGACTGTTAAAGGCTGTGGATGATGACGATAATGATGATACCATTTTAATGCTGGTTAAATACTTTTCATTTAAACAATTGATACCGTTCTATGGTTTAGTCTTAGGTATATGCGTTCTATAAAGCTTTTGCTCACACTTCGAACTTCCTTAGTGTTCTTCAGAAAATCATTAAAATTTTACGTTCGAACTTCGTAAATCGTAACTATGTATTTCCATACATACTTATAACTCTTAGGACGGTTGATTGATAAAATTTCTTTAATAATAAAATACGTTAGATATATTTATAAATGTATTACGTTCTACTTTCAGCTCATATCTACTCGCATGTTAATCAAGCACACCATGGCCCCATTACTCATTTCCCCTCAATATCAATCACTGCCATTCAAAGAGCACCATCACATATCAATGTCAAAATCAAAGTCATGTCACCTCAATATTTACACGTGCCTACGAGCCCAATTAGTGTGCTGAATATTCGTTCTGTATTTATTTATTTTGTAACCCAAATGACTGTGTCCATATTATATTGTTTATATGTTTTTGCACAGTAGTACTGTTGTTGGTATTATATAATTACACTTTGCAATCCTGCAATATATTTTATATATTTTCTTTTAAATTTTTCTCCTACTCTATCAATATTTCTGTGTTGTAGGAAACTTTGCAAACGCTTATGAAACGAATATAAAGAACATTCAGACTCAGAACAACAATTTATGGATCACATAAAGTGTTGTCACAAGTGTGGTTGACACCCACAACATTCAGCATAGTGGAAATTAGTGAGCTGACTGCTTGAACCTTTTAGCCATTTTTGCAATCAAATACATGAAATAGGAATTATGTTTTTCACCACAATATGTAATAATAATACTAAAACCAAATGTTTGTCCGTAACGTCACTCATCTCTTTTGCATTATCACATGTAATGCACAAGTAATGCATAATTCTGTATCTACTAAATACCTGTTCGTCCAGTGTGACTGGCCCTGATCACGCAGGCAGTTCCGTCTTGACTCGAACTCACGTGGGGAGGTGTTGCCTGTTTGCACACCGATTTCTCAGGGAAACAGATTCTGTAAACATTTTCTACGTTAGTATAATTTAAATTACGTTACATAATTAGACATTGCTATAAAATAAAAATTTATGTGTAACATTATTGTGGGATTTAGTATTTAGGGATTTGTTTTTTTGTTTAATTTGGACTACAGATACTCTGGTAGTCAAATATCGATCTTCATGATCGTTATTTATTTTAATTAAGCTTTAGATTTTAGTTATCTTCAATGGCGGCTATAACTTAAGCTGTCATTAGAACTAACGTACTGTGGAGGAACTGGTGTCAGGTACCTCCAACACAAAGGGAAAATTCTCCGATCAGATGAGGTGATAATGCCTGCAGGCCTTAAGCAAATTGACACGTGAATTTCTATGTTGCGATACAGGATTAGTTGCTCCATAGTTCAGTGAATCTTCCGTAGATGGCGCTGCATGTCGTTGTTTACCTCTATGTGGAAGCTACCACAGTATCATGACAGGTATATATTTACCGATCGTGTCTAATTTATCTACTTAGTTGTCAAATCAACAACTCAATAGTCATAAGTATGTTTCTGCCCTTTGATTTCTTCCTAGAGGAGGTTGTTCAGATTCTGGTAATCTCATTTACTCAGTGAAAAGAAACGAAATAATTGTTTCTTACATCGATTTTGTGTAAAGTCGTGCTATCACTACGGCAGAGCCGGCATTTTTATTTCATTATTAAAAATGTTATCCTCGTGCATTCTTTTTAAGCTTTAAAAATTCCAAATTCTATCTCAAGAAATTGTCTTTGCGTATTATTAACGAGATTGTAAATTTACAACAAATATTGTTTAAAAACGTTAGCTATCCGGATTTCTTTTAAGCAGAAACTTTCAAGTATTCTCCTTTCGTTGCTTTGTTCGTGGAACTTGATTAAATATGCGTACAAAGGACTCTGTTTATGTCACAATACAAAAGAAGTTTTAAAATACAAATTTCAAAATATTTCAAAGCATGCCAATCATTCTTCAAGGATACATAGTAGAAAATATATGTTGTCAAAGTCTGTGTAACATGTTGATGTACTAAATGGAGCATACAATCTCTTTCGTTTATCCGTAAAATGAAAACAGTGTTTAGAGTTACTATGACTGTGTTACTCCACAATATGTTTTTATCTGATACATCTACCACTTGTATGGTCAAATTAAACACAGAATATACTTAATATGGATTTACTGTTCAGGTGGTACCAATACTCACAGTATTTGTGTCCAAGAGTTTGAATTACACGTTTGTTA
The DNA here is from genome assembly GCA_949316085.1 of Hypercompe scribonia. Lineage (NCBI taxonomy): Eukaryota > Metazoa > Arthropoda > Insecta > Lepidoptera > Erebidae > Hypercompe > Hypercompe scribonia. The sequence goes on from OX438970.1 coordinate 22,334,081, forward strand.
ATCAGAGTGGCCACTTAACATTTTTGTGTACCTCACTCTGTGTATAAAAAGTGGCGTCGTCAAAAATAGTGTTGCCACATGAACGCTACAAGTATTTACATGACCCACTCCAACAGTCTCTTTTTCATTTTATGAGAAATACTGTGAAAGTTACCTTAATTATTTGAATATAACTTTCTTTAATTGAAACTTCATTGTCTGGTAATAAGATACAAAAGTCGATTATAATTCGAGATATTAAATTTGACGGGCAACCAGCGGACTACAAAAAGAAAACTGATATTCCTTCTTTTATTTCAATGTCTAAAATTAGATTTCAGTATTAGAAGCTACTCAAAAAAACTCCAGTAAGAAAGTGTATTTGCAGGCAAGGGTGAAAACATAATGCAAGCTGTTGATGAAATCCACAATGACTTAAAATTCACAGTCGATCAGATTTAGATTGTAGGTTAACCCTCCTAAATGTAGTCGGCAGCAAACGCATAATAAATAGAATCAAAGCAGCCTTAGTCTCATTCCTTAACGGTTCAGTTATTCTATTCATTTCCATGATCAAAGATCTAGGCTTACTCGTTGGCTATTATAATGTAAATATGTGTGTTTGTGTACATTATATATATTATCTGACCAACGCAACTTCGCCTACGTCTCCTATTGCCCTTAACGTGATGTTTTACAGCATAAATTAATGTGTTTAGGTATCTTACAAAATTTCTACATAATCGACTGGTGGACTGGCTAAGAATACTCTGGGCATTAAGTCCACCGATGTACAAATTTTAAAATAAATGTAAATAAATAAATGTAGTATTAGATATTTATCGTGGGTTTTTTAACGCAAGATAATAATAAAAAAGGATTGTAACTCATCTGTATAGAAAAATCTTGATACTTGCTGAATTATTATCTAGAATTATTGTTTAACCTTGGCCTTAAAGTAAGGAATCTTTGAAACATCTCACCGATCCCATACCTAATATATATCTAATAAATGTCCTTTTAAAAAGATAATACTGGATGCCGATAACGTATTTAATATTAAATTATCAAGCAGCTGTGCGCGCTCAAGCTAGACCGTGCGCTAAAGTTACTATTCGCGACTCGGTAATATAGACCTTAAATACTGTGGCAACGATTTAATATCATTTAAAGATTGTAAAACTTATCCCTATACGATCCGTTCCGTGGGAATCATCCTTTATGCATCGTTAAATAAAGTTATGAATTTTAGCGTTCTCCACGCGACGGCTGTCTCAAGTAAGATTTGACTGTGTTATATTTATTTTTTATCTTAGTGATTATTTATGGAGATTCATTCAAAATCAGTATTCAAGATGTTAAGCTAGAATAAATACTACAATAAAAGAGGGTATTAATAAATCGAGACTATTAGAAGTTAGAAACGATGAAACTGTTGCTTTTAAAGTTGATTTGGGCCATTTAGAAGCAGTAAGGCGGTGATCTCAAGACCTATATTACATTTTACGCGCTTAAAACTATTCTAATATAAACTTTACAACAATTCACGATCTTGTTACTTAATACTTTCATACGCAATAAGATTACTTATGGTATGTGTTAAGATAACCTAATAGTTTTACTTTTAACAATTCAGAGTAGCTTTACTATTTAATAAGAATAAAAGAAAAGTATAATAATTGCTTTATACGCTAATGAGTGTCAGTTTTCCTTTATATTTTCTTTTATTTCGTCTGAAAATAATTACACACGCAAGGAAAGTTCCCATCACACAGATGATTGTGTACAAAATAAAACTGTAAAGGCATTTCGTGTATTTTGTGTGTGTAAAACTGGAAAGAAAAAGTGTAAACTTGATCATATAATTTCATTTGTAATCAAAACATAAGTTCAGATTTGTCAATTTCTGCCAGATTAATCGAACTCTCGCATTTAAGCGTTATTAGATCATCACATCAAAATATTTTGATCTGTTTACTTTAAACGTAGTCGTTATACAAAATTTTTTTAATAAATTATAAGTGATACATTGTATAAACACTTAGAAGAAAATTTTCAACGTCCTTACAATAATCTTCAATAAGATATTGTTTGAATTGTTTATCTTAAAAAGTTCTTAGAAATGGTATAAATTATTATAAGATTAACACAAAAAAGTTTGATTGATTTTAAAGTGAAGTACAATTATGTATGTAATAATTTTACTCCAAAAATAAATATTAACATTAAAATTAAAAAAAACAACTTAGTTTTAAAATCAATCAAGTTACAAAATAAATTAAAGCCAGGCTAAAAATATTCCAGTGGTATCTTAATGTGTGTATAGTATAATAACAACGATGTGAATGTGGAAATTCCTAAAGGCTTCATTTTAAAATTTTAGTTATAGTAAGTAAACCTCCTTGCTAAGTAGGGGCCTATGTCCAGTAGTAGACTGTAAAAGGCTCTTGATAATGATGATCAAGTAATTTTTATTATTCATAAAATTTTATGTAATATACATATATATATATATATATATATATATATATAAATAACATATTCTCTCAAAATGCTTAGAAAAGTTTACTATGTTGAGACAAACCATTTTGCAAAATCACATGTACACTTAGGTAGCAATAAAGATTTTGATATTTATTTTTTTGTAAATTAATGTCATCATTTTAATATAAACACTAAGTTTATGTTAATCCCTCATTCTCTTCATATAATACAGACGCCGATAGAATCTATTATAAAATACATCTAATGTGACTCACCTGAATAATCGACAACTCTTGAAGAGACTAATGAAGGCTTGCCTGAATTTTCTATTCATGAAGCAATACGTGATAGGATTACAACACGATGAGCAATACGCAAGAAGTTGCAGTGAAACCACACCTTTAGGTCCTATATATTGATACAGCTCATCAGGATAGAACAAATATATCTGAAAAAAAATAAGAAAGTTAAACATGTTTGTTTCCAAAAAATATTCTTAATATCTTATGGGATAAGGTTTAGTTCAGTTGATAAATGTTATGCAGATGAAACCTTATCGCTTATTTCATTTAAGACTGACTAAACTGACAAGCCTGAAAATGAGTTTAGCTTTAAATAAAAACAAAACCAAAGTCATGGTGGCCTGATGCAGGAATGTGAAAGAGTAGACCATTCCAATATTTTGGTTCCACTATCAGTAATAAGAAAAACTGTGAGTCAAAAACACGAAGGCGCATTGCATTCGTAAAAACAGCAATGACCCAACTGAGTAAAATATCCAGAGATAGGAATATTATTAACAGGACAAAAATGAAGTTGGTCCGCACACTTGTTTTCTCCATTTTTATCGCGCAGACACGTGGACACTGAAGCCTACCGATAGGCATAAAATTGACGCATTTGAAATTTGATGTTGGCACTTTTGAAATGTGATGTTGACGCAGGTTACTAAGGATACCTTGGACAGCTGACAGCAACAGTAAAACGACTGTCCACAATCTTTCGTTTTAATCCATTATTAAACAATATTATATAAATACTATTAAAAAATACTGTCATTCAGAGAGAAATTAAACAAATACATACATACATACATATGTACATACATAACTGAAGCACAGTTTTGTTACAATGTTGTGTCATATATGAAGTAAACTTGTAAACAATAAGACAAGTCAGAAACTATCTGAAAAGCAGACGATAAACGTTCACCTCATTGAATCAAAAATAAAATTTAACATTGAGAACTTCAAACGACAAAAGTACTTACAGTAAAATAGGAACGAATATTTTCACAGAGAATGTACAACAAATATTCAATAAAACTGATATATGTGTTTCATGTGATTTGAAACCTCAGGATTTATAACGTATTTTGAAGGAAAACACAAAATTTAAACACAAATACATAAGTTGCCTAATTGAAAAATGTAAACACTATAACTGTGTAAACACAATTATTAGTTATAAGTTACGCATTTCATATATGTTACATACAAAAACCACACATATTTCCCAGGAGGGATAGGCAGAGGCATATTGAACGAACACTTTTCGCAAGCGTTTTGGCATCCATTGCCGCTTATCGGGATGTTTTGTTTGCCAGAGCCTCGTTCATCGATCAACAAGTGCACCACTTGCAGGTGAGGTTAAATTGGAGCTCTAAGTTCTTGGTGGGAACCCTATACGCTCTATATTTATTTTAGTAGTAAAAGTACAATATTAATTGTGTGGTTTACCACTATGTAAACATAATGATTTATAATTATGAAAAATGTATTTGAAACCATAACGGTAGAGGTTCACCATCAAAATACTTTATACTTTGTACTTTATTGAACAACAAAAATAATGATAATACATGTATATGTTACAATGCATGACATTCTTTAAGACATTTACTATATCTTGGGTTAAGAACTGTACTCCTAGATAGGTAACTAAGTTACCTGTGGTAAGGAATTACAATGCCGGACCCCTACTGGTATGTCGGTTGCTTTTACTACTATATAAGATACATATATGTTTGTGTGTGCATGCGTGCATGAGTGTGTGCGAGTGTGTATATGTGTTTGTGTACGTGTGTATGTATGTGTATGTACATGTGCTTGCTTTTATTTAATTAATTATAAAGAATTCAGTTTCATCATAGCTTAACGTTTGTAAATATTTAGTTGCAGCCTTTTTACAGCCAAAGTAAGTCAAGCCGTTGATGTCACACTTTGCATTGATTATATTGTACAAAGACGGACTAAGATACATCGCAAATCTCTTGAAGAACGGTGTGTATGTATGTGGGCTGGCACAAATTTTATTTTTTCTGCGTGTTGTGATGTCCCTGTATGGTGTTTGCAGGAGTTGTATCATAACTATTTTCAGTATATAAAGCTGTCTTACATTGAGTACGTTCCACGATGCATATAGCTCTCTTGTAGGGAATAAGATCGGTCGAGATGTAACCACCTTAAGTATTGCTCTGTGAGCTATCTCTAGGGCCAACAGAATAGTTTTTGCTGCCCCGCCCCAGCAAGAAATAATAGACCGAATCAAAATCAAAATCAATTAGTGCTATCCAAAATTGAGTATACTATAAAAGCAGAAATGCTGACCAAAACTTATCATGAGTAAGTGCGGAAAATGTTTCCAACAAACATATTCTATAATTACCAGCCCCTCAATAACAGTCTTTTGTTGTTCATCGAATTAGATGAAGATAATTTTCTTTCATCATTTCCCAATTATCAACTAAACATCAAATTTCAATTAGTTAGAAGAGCGACGAACATTGAATTCGATCCGTAAGTACCAGTTGGCTCTATATCGAATCATCTTTTCTAGATATTATATTGGTATATCTTATCCTAGTCTATTCTTGGATATTATCCGTTCCGTATTATTTCACCTATTGTTGTTGATGCAGGTTTTTTAAGTATAAATAATTTTGTGCTGAAAATTTGTAAATAACATTTTCAGTATTTCCAAAGATATAAAAATGTTACAATTCATGTGATGGTAAGTAACTATAACAAGTAAGAAGTTGAGCATCTGTCTGGAACCGATTTACCAACATTAGCACTAAAGTTTTTCATTTTTGTTTGAGAGTAGACTTTTGGCCGAATCGTAAGAAGGAAACGTCTTTTGGAGTGCCTCTTGGTAGCATGTTGTTGTTAATGTTGTTTCTACTACATTATAATGACTTTACTCATCTACTTGAAAAATTGGTAAAAAAATTTGTTATGAAAATGATACTGTAATAGTATTTAACTGAACGCTCTATCAAACAAGGCGTGACAAAATAGTGAAACAGTTAAATAACAGTTTTAAGTTACTATCGCATCTATTATAATTAAAAAGAGCATAAAGATCGGTTCTCAAGGTCATATTGAAAAATCTATCGGGTTGCTTACATCAAGTCTGTACTATGAAGCCAAACTCTTAGTGTTCGAGGTCAATATATAATGCGTGTCGTTATCTCCACGCATAAGATAATCATCAACTCACCTGAATGTAAAAATAAGCTAGCACGACGAGTACTTAAAGTCAACATGATAAGGACCAAAACTTAATTCACGAAGTCTCAAAAATATATACTATTTCCATACCTATACAATTGAATTGCCAACAAACAAGATATTAGTCATAAAACCGACGGTGTAGTACAGATCAGCGTTATCAAATTTATAACCAGCTGGCTTTATCATCATTTAGTACTATTTTTGAAACCAGTAGTCTAAGTGTATTGGTCTTTTACACCTCACACACCACACATACACACTATGTACAAAAATCACACAAAAGACATTAACTCCTAACAAATAACCTTTTATCTCACAATTACAACAACCGCTGTTACTATTAGTACTTATGCCTAAAGTCCTACTGTAATTCGTAGAATAGCTAGCCGAGATATAGGCTAAGCCTAGTGAGGCTAACATTAATACACAGTGATGTAATTATTGGATTGTTAATAATGATTATTGTAATTGTTTTATTTCATTAAATTAAATTTTAAATACATTTACATATAAATACATGTTTTAAATACATTTAAATACATTTACATATATATATATAGAAATAGTAGACCATCACTTCGAATACAGGGATTAAGAAACCGGTGGTTAGAGCTCCAAAGATAAAAAGCTCCTCGTTATATGCGCCGTGTCAAGGACTGCTTTCTGTATCAGACCACTGACCTAGTCTCTAAAGGCGTTGGTCGAGGCTTTAGGCTATCAATCCGTGAGCAGATACGACTATCGGAACAATAATTATCGAACCAATATTCCACATATCGACAATCTCGTGAGGTAGGTTATTTGTTTTTATTTTCCAACTATCACGAGATTCTCGTTATGGTGAACGCTGATATCGACAACCATTGTGCGGTTTTGTTATTGTTATTTGTTCCAAACAAATGATTTCTACGTCTGTAAGCTATTTTTCTTTCATCACTATACTTTTGTGTCTTACTGATCTTGATTTCACGTTCCTCGTCAACTAATATTAGTCGACAAACTCCATTTAAATCCCATTCAATAACAGTTTTCGTATATATACTGCCAAACTCAAATTCAATGCCAGCTACACGTTTATTTTCTTACACTACACACTCTCTACAGGCTCGCATTTACATACCATTACTTGGATAGTCTGTTAATGGTTTGTTATGCCTCGATAATAGGTAAGTAACTCACTATTGTAATTGCGGTATCGGTGAAGATATTGTTTACATGTAACATTATCCCTAAGTACTTAAAGTCGTTATTTATAAGACATGCTCTCTCTTCTTTTTATTGTGAATGTAGAAAGACATAGCGGCCATGGACTAAAAGTTAAGTCTACACTGATGACATTTTGAAACTTGTGCACAACTCTAGCCGTCTTTTAGGGAACAAATTTGAATATTTACGTGGGCTTAACTTTTTGTTACACATTACTATTTTGAATATAAAAATAATGTGCTGTTTTACAACATCCCAACCGTCAAGATATACTTATTGTGGTAAGTTTCCTTACAAATTCGTTGTAATCCAGTCATCTGGTAGTTGCAAATCGAAAATAATACGTATTAAAGAGGGACACAATAGCAAACATTAACAGTTGTAGATTTATAATAACCATTAAAAAAAAGTTAAATTTTCTATATTAAGAGCTTGTTAAAGTGACTCTACTCTGCCTGATGGAAAGCATGAATAGAATCCAAGAATTGTGGTCACCATACTCATTGTGAATACAGACAATGCAGTATGGTGACGCACACTATGGCGGCCTTATGAGGTGCTTTTCCACACCCCGCTTTGGGACGTAAAAGGCAAGACAGTCATCGTGACAGTGTAAGGCCTCCACAGTTACCACGATAATTGTCACCCCTGCATCAATGGGCCGCCGGTCTCACACTCACCAACGAAACATGAAGTAAATAAGTAAATAAGTTAATTCATAAATGTCAAAGGTGCCAAGATTTCCAATTACCAGATTTGTAGAAACACCGTAACGAGTTGAAGGAGTCAGATTTCATAACGTTTGTAAATTTACAAAGGTAGTATCATCTCGCACACATTTATAAAAATACTTAAGACTTAAATAAAAATCGAATGTATTAAATACGATGTTACTTGTCATCCCTTAAATATCTACAAAAGTAATATACGAAATCTTCAGTAACATTGAGTGTCTCGAGACAATAAGAGCTCACTTATTCTCTCTTAATTTATTTCAAATTCGTCCATCTATTTCAGTATATGTATATTTTTATAAGATAGTAAAGACCTTTCTTGACGATGAATATATATTTTCAATATTTTTAGCTAGTTGATTATTTTAGGAAAGAGCTTAAATGTTTCATAGAAGATAAATAAAGAAGAAACGATTAACTTTGCAAAAGGAGGTTTAATATTTACATATGTATGACGTCGTTATATATTAATATTAAAATAGGAATTTTGTGTTAGTATAAAATTTTGTATATAAAACTGCAAAGTAAGCAGCAACAAAAAGTTCACACAGCTTGAGAAGAGTGTTTGACTCTTCTCAAGACCTTTACAAGCGAGAACAATCGTCCAGCAGATTTTCATAGTAGTGACGGCACTCAACCATGACAAAAACGATACAAGGGAATATATTAAGAATTCAGTGAATAAAGAAACATAAACAAATAAATGACAATTGTCAATAATCAAATATGTTTGCAGTTGTTTTAAAGGGGGTAAATTTAAGCCATTTGGGGTCGACATCACGCTAGTGTATTCTGGCTATACTGTTATCCAAGTTATAAATATATATATATATAGTCTTTACCGTTATATTTTTTTTATACCACGACGGTGGCAAATAAGCATACGGCCCGCCTGATGGTAAGCGGCTACCGCAGCCTATGGACGCCTGCCACACCAGGGGCATCACGTGCGCGTTGCCGACCCTTCAAAAACCTATTTACCCCCTTCTTGAAGAACCCAATATTGATACCAGAGTCATATATTGACTGCACAGTAGGCCTAGTGGTTTAAGCGGTCGCCACGCCGCTCTCTACTGTGCTGAGTGTTGTGGTTTCAAACCCCACATGGGACAACACTTTGTGTGATCCATAAATTGTTGTTCTGAGTCTAGGTGTTCTTGTGTTCGTTTCTTGTATGTTTGTAAAGTCCCCTGCGATACAGGATTTATTACTAGTGCGGGCGTTGTCTCTTTTGAAAAATAAAAATCCAATGTTTAAGATTAGCAGGGAGAGGCATATTTTCATTGAGTGCGAGGCTGAAGTTATCAAAGTTGCGAAGATGAAATGTGCACTGTCACTATATATTTGCTCTAGCGATAACTTTAGTTAACTTTAACGTTGACGTTGATGAAATCTCAAAATCCCTGCTAATGTTATAAATGCGAAACCAACCTATCCATCCATGACGCTTTTATGACTAAATTACTGAATCGATTTTAATGACTCTTAGCATGGAGATACTTTGTTTACGGAAGGACATACGAGTACCTTTTTACCGTGACAACCGGCATGCATGTGGGTAGTTGTGGGCAAAATCTAGCAGTACTGCATACTAGATGATGGGGTCTATGTCTTTAAGACCAATTTCTTATATTTTATTTGTCTGGAAATATATACATACGTTTCCATCATACCGGCTAACTAAGTAGAATAAAAAGAAAGATGTAGAACGCAACACTTTTGGCTCTATTTTCATTAGAATTTCTTAACCAATTATTCATTACATTGTGTAATGAAGTTAAAATATTCATTTGAATTTATTTGCAAAGCACAATTACAAAGGTATAAATAATCTCACCTAGAAGAAACAAATAAAATCTCGTTAACACATATTAAAACTTGTTATCCATCTTGCGTATCGCTGTATTTCTTAGAGACAAATCAACTATTTTATTTACACATGGTATTAAAATTGGGAAATGAATTTCGAAGGTTCCTAAATTATTAACTAGAGAAATCTGATATTGACTCACTTTATGAACGTAAATAGCTCGTTTCAAATTCAAAATTGTCTTAGTTTCCTTAATTATACATTGCATGATACAATTATTTTGTGTTATGTATAAATATATATATATATTTGTAGCAATGTGTTTCTGTGTTCAGTGTGTTTTTATTTATACGAGTTTATATAACAGTTTTTATTATATTATACCGCTAATTGTATTTTTATACATTTGGTTGTATACTTTTTTTTCTTATTTCCTTTAAATAAGACTTACACAAATAGATACAAACTGTACCGTTATTTTACGTTCTGTGCAATAAAGAGTTATCCATCTATTATATATATACATCTATGAACTATTTAAAGTGAATTTTCATTCAGAGGGTTAAAACGACGTCATTAAAAATTCATGTTAAATCTACTAATATCCAGATACGGGTCGACGGACAGTTAATGTGTTTACTTACTTGAATCATTTTTGAGGATGTAATAAAAACAAAAGTGACACCAGAACTCTTAGTTACATGAGGTAATAATAAATTCCTATCTATTTTGATGAATATGATGATTAAAAAGTTAAAAACTACATTTAGTAAAGAAAGTTACAAGATAGTAGAGCCACGTTGATTTTAGCACGTACAGGCCAACTCGACCGGGACAGTACTACCTGCCCACAGAAGACCAACCAATAGTGACAACATCCGTGCTGTCGTGTTTTATTAGTGAGTGTGAGACTGGAGGCCCATTTTTTTTTTAAAGACAGCGTCCTCACTAGGAATAAATCCTGTGTCACGAGAGAGTTTACAAATATACAAGAAACGAATACTAAGAACACTTAGACTTAGATCAACAATTTGTGGATCACACAAAATGTTGTCCCATGTGGAGTTTGAACCCACAACACTTAGCGTAGTAGAGAGCGGCATGGTGACCGCTTAAAATACTAGGCCATCCGTGCAGTCAAATTGATGTAGAGATGACAGTTATCGCAGTAATTGTGTGAGCCTTACCCTGCCACGATGCCTGTCATGCGTCCCCAAACCGGTCGTGACAAAGCATCTCACTACGCTACTATAATGAGGGTCAATGCATTGTCAGATGGCAAAATTACCTTAATTAAACCTGAAACTTAGCGAGTTAATTATTAAAATAAGCAATAATTTAAGAGTATATTCAAATCAGCCCATCGTCAGACATTTGAAGTCTGTGATAGATGTTAGAAGTACTTACGAGTCCGACACAATTTCTTTTTCAGACAATTGTCGAAATTTGTATTTCTAATTCAATAAAATTATTACAAAAAATGCCGCTTAAAGCAATATAGATAGTTCTCTGATATTAGCATTTGCAGAAAAAAATATTGAAATAGAGTGATCATTTCAAATAGACAACAACAACATATTTTGCTTTCTTAACTTGAATTAAAATTATTTATTCAACATTTCTTCAAATAATAACTGATTGTACGTTTATAATTATCTCTAGTAATGTTTAGCTACATAACTACACCATTGATACTGAAAATCCTGTTATAATGTTCTGACAACTTTCGTACCTATAAGATTCTCAAGTCAGGAACGTTTTTATTATCTTGGTATCATGGAAGTGATTGTCCCATGAAAAGATTAACCCACAAAACTCTTCTGCTTAAAATATTATAACTGGTTAGATAAATAAGAAAGTAAACTGGTCTCTTTATCAAAACTATCAACAATGGTTGCTGGTTTGACAATTTCTGATACTACACTATGTCAGTGACTACTATTGAAATAGTTGTGCGATACCTTTAAAAACGGCTCATTGGGTTGTTGTAAATTTATTCATACGATTGTATTGGTTTACGACTCTACAAAATGTCAATAGGCACACCTGTTCCAATTTCAAATATATTAATTACGTAGTACTAACCTACTTACTAAGTAACCGTTTAGGGTTCTACGTCTGAATACGTCTTTGTGTAGAATCATTTTCGTAGAACATGGCGTCAATAAAATATAGATGAATATTTATTATTCTTAATTTTTATATTTATCTTATTATATATTATTATTATGAAATATATAAAGGTATGATGTATTATTATTATATCATACCTTTACTCGCAAAGAGGTCTGCAGAACCGTAAACTTCTGTGTTTTGCCGTGTTTAGCGTCTAAAAGAGCATTTTCACACAGAGTATTAGCAAGTAGTATATAATAAGGCATGGCGTCGATTTGGGGAGGACCTGCAATCATACGGTCCGAGTCCCTCCCAGAGCAGGGTGTCAGAGGCTGACCGTTGGGGCAGTTTTTAGTAGGAACACCACATGCTCCTGACTCCTGCACCCTAAAGAGCAAGAGATCTGTAAGGAGTTTTCACCCCGTCAAAAAAAGGGAAAATGATTTAATAAGTTATATGAATTGTGTATAAAAATTGACATATTAGTCTATGAAAATAGAATCATAAATCGTTTAATTAATGTTATGTAAGACAAAGAGTAGGCATAAATCCTCTTACAGCGCTTCAGACATATTTACTTGAGCCTGGGGTGTGTGCCATGTGCTTAAAAATAATTGAAATATAAAAACGTTGAAAGAAAAAAAACAGAACCAAAAATATGTGCCTGCTTTTCTTCTTTTCTAGGTAATTTAGAAAATGTAGAGAAATTGACCTCTTTTTATTTTATACACGCACATCTACGGTAACTTTGTGTAACCACTATTAGTGGTTTTGTTTTATATCTGTGACGAGTATATTCTGTGGAGGCTTTTGTTAAATGACCGATGAAAATGTTCGCTAGACCCTTACAGTTGAATTTAGTTTGTATGGGAGCTCCAAGAATATAAAAAATACTGTTGAATACTACGGAAGAAAAGCACGTTTGAGAATGATTAGAAAATTAAATAATCATGACAAAAATATTCATGAATACTACTTCATACTAAAAAAAATAATTGATGTAATGTTCGAGGCTTTCATTGAGGTAATTAGAGGCTATTTGAATAGCAGCGTGTGGAATTCAGTTATAAGGGGTATTATAAAGGGTAAATGAGAAATTCTTTACGAGCATAATAGCTGCTGGTTTATTAAGAATAGACGATAAGGCCAATGAACTGCTCGTACTACAAAATCTACTGTAAGTAAGCACGATAGGTAGGTTTTTCAATTGTAACCAAATTCCCAGGAATATAAAATATTTCAGACCAACATGATGCAGTGTATTAAGATTTCACCACGCCGCAGAATATTATGGGCTCAAACCCCACGTGGGACAACACTTTGTATGGTCCACAAGTTGTAGTTCTGAGTTTGGGTGTACTTTGTGTCCGTTTCTTTCGTTTCTAGGATACTTGTAAAGTCCCTTGTGTTATAAGATGTATTCCTAATGAGGATGTTGTCTTTTTTGAAAAAAAGATCCTAAATTTTTATTTCTTCTTTTTTGGCAAATAATTTTTAGTTAAGTGGCTAACTTAGTGTTCCTTTAGTAACTAAATTTTTTGTATAACATGTAAAATAAAGGTATTATGTAACAATCTAATATTCAAAAACTGATAGATAATGAGCAATACGTTACAACGTAATTACGATATAAATTTTATTGTTAAAAAATTATTATATTAATCATGTATAATATGCATGCATACCAATATCGTACATAAGAAATATACATAATAGCATGACGCTATAACTATCTATATCCCAACACGCGGTAAAGTAATTATCATGTATTTCGGCGTTAATTACCGCAACCTTTGAAAGCATTTAATTGCTAAGTACAGATCCACTCTACCTTTGATTACAAGCCCACCAGCCCTACCAAGGTTCATTTGAACAAGGTTTACTCAGTTAATCATTGAGATAGGTATTAAGGTAAACATTTCCGTGACATTTATTTTCATATTAAGGATAAGTATACAATTATACTTCATCAATGGGACAAACCACAAGCCATGTTGATGTGAGTTACATTATATAACAGATCATTTAGAAAATTGTTGGTTATTCCTAAAATACACGTGAGTAGTGGACGTATTTATCCTTGCCTACTGAATCTAACTGTTGTTTGGTAATGAACGGAATGTTGGTCGGGGAGTGGATTCAATCCTTGTGAACTTACCACTTCACACTTTTGCATTCACATGTATTCACACTTTACTACCATTGGTCTAACCAACACTTTACAATGACACTGATGATCAGATAAGTACCCCATTACAGTAGAAAAAAAATATTTACAAATAAAATCCTTACATCCCTCGTACTTATTATCCTTTTTGTCATTTTCACTTTGATTGATCTATCGATAAAGTGAAATTGACCGTGGCTGCTAATTAGGCCTGATAGTCTGAACAACTGATAACGTTGATTCCATTATAATTGCCAATTTAAACATAATAATTGGGTATAAACGTAAATAGTAAAATTTAACTGTCGCCATTTAATTTTAGAAGTAGACATGAAAATTCAATACAAAATTGACGGAGAATTAAGAAACCCAAAGACACCGTCTGAAACTATTCAGGTATCTGTCCCCGAAATATACACACTTATTCATAAATGTGTAGTTATATCGTCGTAACATATAAATCAACTGAACTTTACAAACAAACAAACAAAATTTCACAACTTCTAGCATATTTTTCAACTCCTTTACATAACAACTTTATCCAACAATCATTTATATTTTAATACTCTTTTCTATATATCGCTCTCGTAACAAGCACGTCAATTGCCATCACACTTAGGACAATAGGAATTCACTCAGATGAAAATGATTTTTATAAAACAAGTGTCTCGTACAGCATTAGATCGGAAGGAATATGATTGGATACAATAACAGGTGTACGAAACCGGTCGTGTATCACAGATTTCTTTTGGCTACAGTCGCAGTAGACGCCTGCAGTCAAGCTGCTTTTCGAAGCTTGACTGCAGTCGACCGAAGAGTCACTCGAGTGAAGACTTAAATGTCAGATTAAACTTAAGTCTGTTAAAATTACAAAAAATGAGGATTAAAACACAAAAACGCAAAGTCATAGCAAAAATATTTTAATTTTTTTTAAATTCAATTTAGAATGCCGTTTTATATGTGAGTCACTGACTACTAGACAGCAGCGTCGCAATGTCAGTGACATCAAAGCGACGTCGCCGAGCAGTAAGATATTAATTCGTCGGCGATTTATTAACCTACTCTTATGTTAGCGCTTAGGATTGTCACTGCGTACGAGTATTATGAGCAGCACTACGTTTTAATGTATTTAAATTATTTCATTTGTTTACTAAATTTACATTATAATAGAGCTTGTGTTTGTTTAGTTCACTGTAAAGTAAAAAAGGGGTTGGACTGATTTCGATATAACATAAAAAGTGGTTTACTTTTTTTCACTCAACTACACAAAAAGGAGAATTCTTCCCTTTCTATAAAAATCTTTAGGTAGTAGAGCCACGCTGAACACAACATGAACGGGTTGACTCAAGCGGGGCAGTATTAACCTCTGATAGAAGATCAATCTAAAGCAACAGCATCCGTGCTGTGGTCTTTCGTTGGTGAGTGCAAGAGTAGGCCCATTGATGCAAAGGTGACAGTTATCACGGTAAGTGTGTGGGTTTTACGGGACGTAAACGGGGCATAAAAAAAACACTTTACTCGGCCACCATAGTGTGGGTCACCATACTGCATTGTCTGAATTCCCAATGTGTATGGTGAGCACAATTCTTGGGTTCGATTCATGCTTTCTATCAAGCAGAGTAGAGTTACTTTGGCAGGTTCTTAAAATGAAACCCCGGGCACACATTATTTGCACGTTAGTACTTTGAGAAAAGAAAAGAAGACTTTACTTTTGGATAATAACATAAAACTATTTAATTAATCAAAAAAGTAGTATGTGAAAACAGGCAAATGCTGGCGGGTGTTCCATATTTGATCGCATTCATGGTACGATCGACGACGTAGGCCGTAGCATCTCGTAGCTTGTGAAACCGAGTTAATATTAGATTGACTAATATTGTCCATTACGTGTGAACACAATGGGCAATATGAGCTAATAGTGACACTTTTCTAAATGATAAAAAAGAATGGTTGCTTATTCTGGCTACAAAACATAAAGTTGTGTGCCCACGATATCATTTGTTCAAACCATTCTGCTGTAATACATATTTAACAACAATATTACTACATAATACACAACAATAATATTACTATTACGATAATTCATCGCGTCAATTACACGGAGCGGTATAACTGTGAATCGCGGTGGCTAAGGACTGACTGGGTAAACTAATTAAAAACGAGTGTCCTTGATCCTGATGACGTAATAATCGACGTATTTCGTTCGATTTAAATTCGATAGACGGTAACGGGTGATAAAGGCTAACGTGTGATGTTACCGCGCCCTGTATAAACTGATCGCCGCGCGCTTGAGGTTTTGTAGAGTGAGTGGTTTTATTTCTAAATCATTAAATATTTTTCGTTCGTATTCTGCAAATCGTTTAAAAATGAAGCATGGAGTATGTGGTTTAAAGGAATGTGATATGATAGATAGATACTGTAGACTGTGTAGACAAATAAATTTCGTTTATAATTTGTAAATGATGAACCGATATGATGTGATCCGTTTGATAAAAATCATCTTTTAACTCAGACTAAGACAAATACTACAATCTGTTGCGGCGAAATGCAGGATGTTTGCCAACTGTCAAGCATCGGTTTAATCTCTGGCTGAATGATCAAGTTAATTTCAAAGTAATGGATTCCAGTTTATAGCATTGAATAGACAAACAATTATCCGCCAACTATTCGAAATAAATTTTCAATTAGTTAAAGTTCATTATTTTAATTAGTTAATCTCCGAAAGAACAATGGTAGGCATGCATGAGACTTTAGTAGTCTTTTGTATCTCATAGAAGGGGTTATTTATGTTTTTATTTGGTTCGGAATATCATCGAAGATAACATTTTAAATTCAGAGATTTTAAGGACCTATGCGTTAAATAATTGTTTCACTTTATACTTTACTATAATAAGCTATAAAAACTGACAGAATTGACAGCTAGCTGTCATCGTTTATACAAATGAGTTGTCATAGTTCTGAACAAACTCGCGTAGCAAACTCAGCATCAGACTGATTTGAGCTTTCAAAGTAGTCAAAATTACGTGAAGAACATTAATTCAATCATCAATTTAAAATAATGTTGACAGACGTGGCACTCAAATTGTTGTAAGCACTCAGAGCGGACAAAATATCTTAATTTTCAGTTACCAATATTGTGTGTGTTTTCAAATAGGTCGTTCCACGGTATTTATGCCTTCATATTAGTCACTGGACGTCTTTTGGTTGAGTAGATGATGATGGGGATGATGTAATTAATATTTTGTAATTATATAAATTTTTGGACATCTGACACAACGTCATCTAGCTTTCACATAAGCAAATTTATTATTGTAGTTAAAACTTTTTTGAAGAATTTGAATTAGTTTAGGAAAGTTCTAAATACATGATCATATTTACATAAAATGTTAGGATAATTCACTTTGTAAATAGTATGAATCTCATAACCATCCATGAAATATTAAAGCTAAATTATTGAGAAAGGTTATAGACTACTAACTGACCTGCAACTTATTCCTCTCAATAATAATATTTTTTATCCATGATTACAATATTTCTCATTGGTACTCGACCCCTACTATCCTTTCTCCATAAATGGACTATCCAACACTAAAAGAATATACGAGTACAAACAAACTAGTAGTTCCTGAGATTACGTTAAACCTGACAAACAAATTCTTCAGCTTTGTAATACAACTAAGAGTGTAAATTTAAGTACATGTTTTTATTTTAGGAGCAGAATAATGATGATAATAAGGATGATAGTAAACTGCCAGGTTGTGGCTAGTATAGTATAAGATTCTTACCGTGTTTATAACATGTAGCGGAGTCCAACATACGAAGAACTCCAATATGATCACAAAAAGCATCCGTATTACCTGGTGACATAAAAATAGATAACGTTATTGGAATGTATATTATTTATGAATCATCATCATCATCATCAATAGTGTCCAACAGTCCATTGCTGGACATAGGCATCTCCTTACCAAGAAGGTGACCTACTACCTCAAACTGGCCAGACGGGTTGGTGTGGAGTTTCTTTCCAGTTTTCCTTCTCTTTGCACTGATGTCTTGCGTATTTTGTACCCTTAGTTAACAATCTGTATTCTTACTCCGTCACTACACGGATGATTTTATGTTAAGTTTCCATTTTGCTATCTATGTTTCCGAATATTGGGTTGTTATTTAACTAGTTTGTAGTTATAATACTTTATAAGACAGTAAATGAATATACAAATAAAACACTAAAACGATTATCGTTGTTTCAATGAAAAATTCATTAGTTTATTATTTGAATCGATTTTTTTCTCGTTCAATTTGTTGACACTCCAACCCTAAGACATTATTTTATTATTTTTTGACAGATATACTGTCAAAAAATAATAAAATAATGTCTCTATAAACAAACTTCATCTAAGTCTTTAACAATAAAACTAAATACATTCGTTTTTAATATCTATAATAACACATAATTCGACACTAAACTGGTTATTTGCAAAATCTTAGAGTAAAGTAAAAAAAAAAACAAAAAAAAAACAAACATAAATTAAATAAATAAAAAAAATAAAAATGAAATAAATTACACCAAAAACAACAATACACATACATACATCACTTTGGCATTAAATATAGTAAGAGCTTTAATGTTCCCTTACACTATTTATACCACTTCACATAGAATATGCAACCTCCATTTGATACTTTTATATTTCGTTTCATACACTCGTAAAACTCTTTAGGGAAAGTGCGGGTCAAGTTTCATCCAGCAATGGATGTCGAATTCTATCACAAATACCCTTCATTTACACAACTGAGTAATTGTACTTGTAATGTAACATAGAAATTATTTATAACCTTGTACCAATGACTTTGATAATTGATGACGATGCTGCAATTGGAAGCTATTTTGCATGAATTCAACAGTTTGCATTTCGGTAAATCATCATTTATCAACAGTCTTTTACAGTCCATTGCTGGACATAGACGTCTCCTTAGCAAAGAGGTTATAATCTGTGTTGTAGTAATTACGGCTGCAGTGATTTAACTTATAAATTATATTCTAATGTATTTCAGGAGTTCAATAATAGCGAGTTATTTATTTTGTACTATTTTAAGAGCACTATTTAATATCATCAACAGCCTTTTACAGTCTACTGCTGGACATAAACCTCTCCTTAGCAAGGAGGTTTTGGCCTACTATATCACGCTAGCCAGACAGGTTGGAATAGGGTCTGTTTCAAGTTTTCCTTCTCTTTGTAATGATGTTATCTTACATGCTTGGTTCGGTTAGTCGCCTTTTACGACACCCACGGGATGAATAATGGTGGTAACACTATATATTCTTGATCCGTCAGCACACGGACGCTATTTAATATACTTTAGAAAAAAACAAGCGTCTGGTCTACCGGTTAAAATCATTTGTAACGTACAGACATTTTGAACTAACTCTCACTTAATTTAAAAGTTAACACATTAGCAAAACTACTGGTGTCTTGATACTATGTTTGAACAATGTGAGTAGTTAAGTCACCATTAGTAACATTTGATATTGGTTTTACGGTATACGTTCGGTACTATGTTTGGTGTAAACGAACAATATATTTAGACACAAGAATATATTATTATTTTTTTTACTTTGTAGTGTATTTTTTTTATTACAATATTTTCTGTTTTAACTTGGTTTTTTTTTTGTTCTGTGAATCTGCAGTTCGAAAAATAATTTTATTTGTGTGAATAAATTTAATACTATCAAATGTGTTACTTATATAAGACAGCGACGATCAAATCAGATAAACGGAGCTAGTACTGCTACCTCTATGGCCAGTTAAAAAATAACTTGTGAAAAAAGCAAAAATAAGTATTTGACAAAGCGAGCTTACTTCAAAATATAGCTTGAATGTTATATTTTGCTCCAGAATTCTGGTGCCCGATTTTTGTCAGACCAAGAATTGTGGCGTACTTTGTTGAGTTTCACAGTAACACAAGACCATATACTTCAGCGAAGATTTTCGTCAGAACATCACTAAATACGAGAGATTTAGGAAAACATTTTTCAAATAGTTATTTTTTTTTCATTTATGACGTATTTTCAATGGGTGTTTCATAATCCTTAAATCACTCTCATTATAGAGTAGATCACGTTATATTAAACATATTTGTATATCTCTTTAGATGGTGCAGGCGTGATATCATATTATGTGATTGTGTAAACAATACATATACATATGATTGCAGTAACTACAACAGATTTGCTGCCATTTATTCAAAGCTTCATTGGACATTTTCGAAGAACTTCATCAGAACATCACCAAGCTAGAAAAGGAGTACCTCGAAATACTACAATGCTTTTCTAAACCACTGTATACAGTTTTTTTTGTTCATTTTACATCATCAAGCGGAAAATAGTCATACACGAATGTAGTCGAATATAATTAAGTACACATTATATCATATAACAAACACCAGCTTACGAATATAAAACGAATCACCAGCAATGAAGCAAAAAAACACCCAAAAAAAAAAGTTGAATAAAGATTTTCTTCAGTTTTTGAAGTCGGTTAACGATAGAATTTAAGAAAACAAAACATTTAAACTGATTAAGAATTCTATAAACACTTCAAAAGTTACTAGACAAATTGTAGATTTACTGAATAAAGCTGATTTTCAGTTAAGTTTCAATTCCTTAATGAATTTCACCGAGCTGAACGATCAGTTTGTAAATTTGAAACTATTTTACGTCCTCTTAAAAGACATTGTTTTCAGACCACAAAGTTTCTTAAGTCTCAACTCTTCCAGTTACAGAAGTAACAAACTTTGTGATGTAAAACCTTAACTTTCAGCTTTTTTACTATCTTTTTAAACTTTTTTATATTATTTATACATTTATATTGCAAGTTGATTGCTCTAGAGATTGGATGCCTCATCACTGGATTAACCTGAATAGAATCATATTATAAACTCGATCAGGACAAATCTAACATCCAAACCAGAGCTCGATTCCATTAAGGACTCACAATTCTTTTATTACCGCGTTTATTTATACTGTACGTATATTTCTTTAAATATACTATATCTTACAATTATATATATGACTATGTGATGAACGTGTAAAATTATTATTTCTCAGAAAACAACTCACTTTTCTCTTGGCTTCTATGCTCTTATCGATATGTGTGGACCTGACAACATGTCTGAACTCCAAATCAACGGTGTGCATACAATACGACTGAGTGCTCTTGTTGTCCGATTCTGTAGGCTGCTCTGACTCCTGTGAACAATATAACTGAATTTATATTCTTCATGTTATATATATATATATACTAGCTGACCCGGCCACGCGTTGCTGTGGCTAAAGTTTTTGTTATATTACATTATAGTAAACAATCTTAGAGGAACAATAAGAGAACATCAGTCACGGAGTCCACTATGCTTTTTCACACAGATGGTATTTGTAAAAAAATATGGTGATCTCCTTATTTGACTTTCTACTGCTATAACCCTTTAGTACAATGAAATTATTTACGAACAAAGACGAAAATGTTGATGTTGGTATACAAATTCACTGGATTGAGATTTGAAGGGGAAGTATGTTGAACACAATTAATTAAAATGTTCTTACACTTGATATTAAGCAGAAATCAATAGGTACAAAATAAAAATTTATCAGATTTATTATTTCTATTTAATTTTATAACAAATATAAGTATAATACAGTATAATACAGTAAATAACATGTGACGCTTAAACTCATGAATGAGGTAGGCAAGGCAGACAGTCTTAAACTTTTAAACATTAATATCTATTTTTTTGAATTATAAATACTTTCAATTACAATTTAATTTAACACCAATCGGTGCACAATGTTTTTGGTTAACCTGTCTTTAGCTAACACAAATAGATTCGACGGTTTCCCAACACGTGAACACGCAACATATAGTTGCCCATGAGAAAAACATAGATTTTCCAAATCTAAACCACAAATGGACATTGTTTGACCTTGAGATTTATTTATAGACTTGGCGAAAGCTAAACGAATTGGAAACTGTAGCCTTTTGAAGGGTATGGTAGAATCTGATGGTATCATCGGAATACGTGGCAGCACGACCCCTTTTCCTTTAAGCTTCCCAGCCAAAATGGTTGCTTCAAGAATGTTTCCGGTGATCTTTTTGATGACCAAACGCGTACCGTTACATAATTGAGGTGGATTCAAATTACGGAGGAGAATAATAGGGGAACCAATCTTTAATCGAAGATTATGTGGTGGCATTCCAGGGATATCTAATGAATTTAAAAATTCAATCGGAAAATTTACACTTTCATTTTCATCAACAACAGTATCGATTGATTTAAAAGACATCAGATCGCCTGGTAACAACTGTTGTATCTGGAAGTTAATTTCGTCAACATCAACGTTTTTGGCTGCCAAAATCGCCCGTTGACTAAGCCATTCATGATTCAAATAATTATTCCGTATATCGTGGAAAATACTCTGAATCAATTCATTTTTATCCTGAACAACAGTGCAAAAATTGTCTGGTAGTTTAATGCATTGCATATTTTGTTGCAGTTCTATTTTACCGTTCCCAATATCTATTAGTTTTTCGCAAAATATTTGTGCTGATGGATCATTTTGCAATTGTACTCGCATATTTATGGTCAATCGAAGTGTTTCAACACTTCGCCATAAGAATGATTGTTTCAAACATGCATTAATCTCATCCGTGAAAGTAGAGCGGGGTATAACCGGTAAGGTCTGCCGGAAGTCACCTGACAAAAGTAAGATAGCACCACCGAAAAGTTTATTATTGCTGTTTAAATCTTACATAGTTCTGTTTAATGCTTCAAGTGAATATTTGTTTGCCATTGTGCACTCATCCCAAATTATTATATAACTCTTCCGCAACACTGCAGCTATTCCACTATTCTTTTTGATGTTACACATTAAATCTGGTTTATTATGAACATCCAATGGCAGCTTGAATGTTGAATGTGCTGTTCGCCCACCATCCAGTAAAGTAGCCGCAATGCCTGAGGATGCTACTGCTAATGCAATTTTTTGTTGCGATCGTATTTTGGCAAGAATCAACGATATTAAAAATGTCTTACCGGTTCCACCGGGTGTATCCAAGAAAAAAAAACCACCTTGTTCAGCAGCAACAGCCAGCATAATCCGATCATAAATAATTTTTTGTTCTACTGTCAGTAATGGTTCACTGTTCATGATAATTGTTGCTAAACTTCCATGGTCATATTGATTTTCTCGTTGTAAATCGGTATTGAATAAGTCGGTGGCTGGACGATTAGGTGATGGCATACCATAATGATCAAGTGGTAAATTTGAAATAAGAACACATAAATCCTCGATCAAGACCAATGCTTCATTGTACATCTCTGGTGTATAATCTATGTTTTGGCATTGATTTGTTTGTCTAATTCGGTGCAAGATGTCTTCTGTCATACAATTTTTATATTTTTCCCACAAAGTTTGTGCTTGCGAGGGATAACATGTCGTCAAAATAATTGCATACAACTGACGAATGTTATTCGGTGTTGATGTCAACGCAGCATCAGCAAGCGTTAAGTCCCAATGGTTATCGTCTTCTAGCAATTGCAGTTCACGACATGCATCCTGGTATGTATTGAATACTCGACCATTAACTGTTCGTAAAAATTCAAAAGACGTTGGTCCGGGAACATTCACCAATAACAAACGTAAATAGAAGCACTCACGTTGCTTTGGATGTACCGTGTAAAGTCTCCCCAATGTCTTAGCTTTGAATATGCCTGTAATGGAAGGATGTGGTTTTCCTTGTTTCCGTGGCTCCCACTTTTTACTGGATTTGTCCCATGTGAAATAACGTGGAACATCACCATACACCAATGTCATCGCGAATTGGCCAAAAATATCAGGTTTTTGACACAATGTAAAAAATTCAGTTAGAGCCGTTTTCGCAGCTTCGAACGCTCTTTGGAGAACATTTTCTTCAGTGAAGTATACACGTTGACCGTTTTCAAGATGTATTGCCAGATGTTGGACAGCAGGATCTCTTTCGTGGATGGGAAAGCTGAGAATATGCCAAATAGTTTCATTGCTGCTAATGTATCTGCCCATTTTGTATCGTACTATTTTGTCATTTTTATTTATGTTTTGTACTTCGAATGTGGCCAAATCTCTGCCTTTGTTTACATATTAACAAATATACTTAATTGATTTAACAGAACTGCAAAGCTCAACATTGATATGAGCTTTGTAAGTTTTTGAAAGTAGTGGTGAGTATGGTACCACCCACTGATTATCAAACTCAACCTGATTTGGAAAGTTCGGCAGTCGCATTGTAAATGTGTGGCCACCATTCTCAGTACTTCTGCGGCGATACATTGGATAACCATCAATATCCGTGATCGTGTCATTCGTATGCGGCTTTGGGAAGTTTTTTTTACATTTTCCATTTTCCATGCACGGTGACGTTATATTGAAAGCACCGCATGGCCCATGGATCATGTGTTTGGTGACAATATCAAATAATTCTTCATCAATTAATAATAACAGACAAATAATTAGCTGAATTATACGGTATTTCGTTCACTACAAAATAAATTTAATTAATTTTATAGCGTCAACAACACGTGGTAATTATGCTGTTAAAATGTAGCTTATATGTCACGTTCGTAGATTTACCATAGCAGCGCCATCTATTGATTACTTACTCAACCCAGTCGAAAGGTATCGACATATGTTAGAATCATTTGGAGTTAACAGATAATTGTGACTGTCAAATAATAACAGACAAATAATTAGCAATAAATTAAAATTGCGACTATAATTTGAGATTTAAACTATCCTATCTCTCAAGTTGGATCGAACTGCACATGGTGTGCGAATTTTATTATAATCGGTTAAGTGGTTTAGGAGTCCATTGAGGACAAACATTGTGACACGAGATTTATATATATTAAGATATAGATGCCCCATTATATTTTAGTTACCATTCTATAACTACGATTCTTCGTATTATATTTTTCAAAGTTGGTGGAAACTAAAATCCAGTGATTTTAGTTCGAAAAAGGCAGAAAAGGAAATTTAAATAGATTAGCACATTACTATTACATTAGTAAAATTCCAAAATTTGTTAAGTCTATTATTATGTTATTACGGAAAATAATTACTGATGTACCCTGGTCTCAATTGTTAAATCACATGTATTTAAATATACCAGAAGCGCATCTTGAACGAGCCTCACCGCTTACTTGTTTTTTTTAGTTACAAATATATTGGTCCAGAACAGAGGAAATATAAAAAAATCGATCGAATCGCTTTGCAGGCTATGGTCTAAAAAATTTATAAGTAAATAAAAACTTATTGAGAACATGTGACAAAAATGTTATTTCAATCAGCTCACGCATGAATTCTTGTGTATTGCTCTCTTGATGCCGATAGACTGTGAACTGAAGCGTGTGAAAAGGTATGAGGCTTTTAGGCAAGGATTAAACTTAAGATTCAGGTGGCACTTCCTTGTCTGTGTATCAAGGTACCATCAAATAAATTTTAAAGTAAATATATTTGGTAGAATATGTTCACTATAATTGATAAATAGCGTAGTGACTTAAACGGTCAGGTCACTGCTTTCTGCTAGGCTGAGTTTGATAAATTTTGAATGATGTAAAATATTCATCGACAATTGTTCTGGCCACTTAAGATTAATCAGGTTAGGTAAAAGCCAAATGTCTTTATCAATTCAGCAATAAAGGTCGCTTCTTTGAACATTGTGACCAAACCCTTATGATATCTTTTATGATAACTCTTGAGACGAAATTCAATTCTATAAGAGTGAGGTACAAGTTTTATAAAGATGATATTACGCCTAAAATGCTATAAATGTACATGTTCACTTGCTATTCGCTACCTATTTTTCTATTCCTATGCCAAGTCTATTCTTGAAAAATAGAATTGAATCACATCCAATATAGCCCGAGAAGAGTAAAGAATCCTCCAGTCGCGGTATGTCAATCCCGAATATGAAAATATCTGAGAATACATAACAAGAAACCATAGTATTTAGTCATGCAAAATAAATATAAAATTGATGGTGGTAGAAATGCAGATCGAAATATTAATGATATTAGTGAAGCTAGGGCATTAATGGGGTTATTGCAAAAACATCACCCCTTCGATTCGCTTGTGACTTACAAGTAATGTAACGCGTTCATGACTGGCGGTAGTTACTTTCCATCACGTGACCAGTATCGAGTTTACCCACAATATTATAAAAATGAAAATAAGACTAGAATATACAAATATAGGAGAGTATGAGTTACGCTGTTTATGCAACGGGGATATTAAATGTATAGATTAATCCCTTTTTAGAACTCACCTTTAGAGGTTTCTGATGCCATTTCTTACAACACAGATCGTCTGAGTTGCTCTTTATAATTGGTGTCGTTGGAATGATATGGTTGCTTTTACAGCTGCAGTTACTCGTCACTGTTGACAAAAATAAAAATATTCATAAAAAAACAAACAAAAAAAATGACTACATTTGAGCAGTCGCCTCGACGCATCCTACTACGTTGAGTGTTGTGGGATCAATTCTCATACACATGTGGGGACAATACTTCGTGTGATCCATAACTTGTTGTTCTGAGTCTGGGTGTTATTTTAGAAAAAAAAACATTTATTTTGATATTTAAAGGTTAATGTACAACACATGGTTAATTAGGTGATGTAAAACTGCATTATTTTAATAATTGAGTGAATGGATTATTGAAATTAAACACAAGATGTGCACGCGTATAAACTGTATTCGGTGGCAGCATGAAGTACGGCGAATGACAACTGTCAAGTGAGAGTTACTTAAGTTGCACATAATTTTCAATAGATGGGGCTACTGGTAGGTATACCATTTTGCAATTAATCAATATAAATCAACATTAAGTACAATATAAGAGAGTGAGCTACAAGTAATTGTAGCGCCCTATGCAGTGCTAGAAAATGCGCGCATTGCTTTAGCCTGACTGGCAGTAATACTTGTATTCCGATAGGAGAGACGCCCAGTGTCCTCGATTTGTCCATCTACATATGTCGTGTTTGTGTTTGTATGTATTGTATCGAAATCATACAGGCTATCAGCACTTGTAGTAGTTAGATACTCATCTGAATAGCCTTGTCGTAGACCGAAGGCGTAAAATGTTGGTGATATTTGAATGTGCCGACATTGGCACTAATTTGTTTTGGTACCTCTGAAATAACTCTCTTACGGTTGAATAGTTCGTTTCCATTAAATCTAAACGCTGTATGAGGCTGAGTGGTTTTCCTCCCATATTATACAACAAATAATCTAACTGTTGTGTATCTGTCAAACGAAAACGTCAAAACGGGACAGCGTGGGTAATTGTTCAATTAGAATTGGGTCAACCATTTTCACTGAAGGTCCGAGTTGGAGATCTACTATTAGCACGTCGATCGACTCGAATATCTGATCGCCATAATCCATACACTGGTCGTAGTTCAATTACCGCAGAGTCCGACATACACGCTGGCTGCCCTTGATAGGTCCTTTCCACTTCTGTAAACCCATACCGCAGTTGTTCTGCCCGATGATGCATTGAATTTGCTACCCAGATTCGAGATTACTGAACATGAATGGTTGTATATTATATTAGTATAAAATATAATATATATATAAATAAATATATACAAATCATGTAAAAATAGAATTAATAACCTTTAAACATACATGTTTAATAGGACCAGTCCTCTAACTTTAGATCTATTCAGCTTACGGCTCAGCGATAGGTGAAATAGTTACAATTTAATCTGTGTGAGCCACACGAACATTATTGGGCCTCCTTCTTCTTTGTCTATAACAAAGGAAGGGAAGCCGCGGGAACGCGATGTAATTTGAGAGTTCATTCCACGCCTCATTCTCTTGTCAAACAAGGACACTTGTGTTCGTTCTGTCAAAGTAGCCGACGTATACTATTCAATGATTCGTTTGTTAAATATTATAATGAAGTAAAATTCTTGACAATGCTATGCATGTTATGCATTGCTTTCTTTGTAACTTGTTAAACGTTTACAGCTACTGAAGCGTTAAGGATGTGTTTTTGTACGTGGAGTAAGTAGTTTTTTATCTGTTACCGAAGCTTAAAACTGACTTAATGTACGAAGCGGTAATGGCAGGTTATTCCAGCAGCGAGTTGCAGCCAGTTAGAAGCTGCCTCTAAAGACAGTAGTAATATGTCTACTAATGAGATAGGATGATACTCTGGTTGCATATTTATTATGATCTTTACACCATGGCAGCGTACTATGTAACTAAGTCGTTCGACCGATTAATGCTGTGTCAAATAACAAGGTGACCAAGTGGAGCATAAGTGGTTCAATTTAAACGGGCATACAGGCCTCAAACACAGTTTCAGCGCAGTTGAGCTTGAATAATATTAAGATTCACAGAGCATTTTGCGCATCATGACACAAGGTAGATATTTATAATGACAAACTATCATTAATGTTTATAAATTCTCTCCCGATACGAGCAGCAGTTGTATTTTAAATAAAAAAATGTTTTAAGTTTAATATTTGTACTTTATCATTAACTCGACCAGAACCTAATTAATAAGCTCATTCAGAGAATATTTATCTTCAAAGGCTCTTAAGACTCATGAGAATGTTTAATGTCGTTTTAATTGAGTCCCTAGTTTGTTTATATGCGTTTATTTTGCTTAATTTACATCCCAATGGAGACTTTTTGATAGTACTCAAATTATCAGTTAATACATGTAATCATGAATAATAATTTTAAAATATAAATAATAGTAATATACTCGTATATGTCTTAACGACGTGTATAAATCTTTTGCGTGATTCTATTTTTCAATTTTTTTAAAGATTAAATTATTGTATAAAATTAATAACACACAGTTTTTATATGAAATAAAGTAAGGTTATTACGCCGGTTAGCGATCAGTTGACTGAGTTGCCCATTTTAAATGAGTACATGTTATCTGTACACAATACAGTATATATAGTCCAGTTTTCATATAAACTTTAATAGAAGAATTTTAAGGGCTGTTGATGATAAAGATAAATGTATATACATTGATTTAGGTTTACGGCAATTGTATTTCTCATGATAAAATATGTTATCTGCAATACTCTGCAATAGTCTTTATTTCAATTGTGTTAATTAACGACCACCATTTAAGCTATGTTTCTAAGTAAATTTAACAAAATTTCTTTTAAAAATATTTGATATTTCCTTTTATTTCTTTTTCTGTTTAAAGTCGATTTTCCTTTTACTAAAATTTTATTCATTTGTTAACTTTTAATGAATCTGTACTTTGATAACGAATTTTATTTGTGTGGATATGGGTAAACATATGAGACAGCACTGTTCATATGAGACCAATGAAAAAAAGAAGAACCGCTCATCTTAAAATAGAAAATCTACCTCTGGGATATTTAAATAACGACTCGTAAAGAACAGAAAAATAGGCTTTGGACAAAGTGAGCTATCTTGAAAATACTGCTTGAATTTTATATTCTATTCTAAAATTCTGATGTTTAATCATTATCAGATCAGTTGTAGCGTACTTCATTCAGTTTTACAGTTGCATAAGACCATATATTTCGTCGAGAATTTGCGTCTGAACATCATCAAATAAAAGAGACTTATGAATATTTTTTTTAATCTACATATTTATATACATATATAAGATTTAATTTAAATACGTATTTAAAGATAATAAGTCTCTGTTTAATTATAGAGTGGATTGTTATATTCTGTGTACATTTGTGTACCCTTTTAGAGGATATAGGCGTGATGTTATATTGTATGATTACGTTAACAATATATTTTGTTAACGTATTTTATTTGTTAACATTTGCTGTTATTTATTGAAGAGTTCTGTTGCATATCTCCGCAGAACTTCATCAGAACATCACCACAACAGTAAGTAACTACCCCGAAACACTACAATGGTCTTCTTATCCATTGAATAGAGTTACTTTTGTATTTTTTCATATTCACAAGTGACAAGTAGTCACTATCATCAATGCAGTCAAAGCCAATTAAAAACACATCATTATGGATAACTTAAAGCCCCCCTTAGGCCCCCATTAGATGGACCGATGACATAGTCTGAGTCGCGGGGAGCCGATGGATGCAGTTGTGCAGTTGGCGTCCAGTCGTACGACGTGGCGTTCTAGGGGACAGGCCTCTGTTCAGCAGTGGACGTCTTCCGGCTAATGATGATGATGATGACATAATAAACAACGGTTTTTGAATATAAAAAGAATTATCAAAATCGGTGCAACCAGTAAAAAGTTATAACACACATGGAGCCTCCTCTATTTTTGATGTTGATAGTAAATGTCATTTATGTGTCATAAAACCTCAGGATATTACAAGCAATAAAACTGTCAACGTCACGTTCCGACATCCTAGACTTTATTTAGGGCTAAAATATAATACTGTAACCGCAAAAATCTTCTAGGGCTGTTTGATATCATCATAATAAATTCAATGAAACCAGATTTAAGAGTCAGGAATTTTGTATACAAATTTTGCCATAAAAACTTAATATATATTATTAAATTCAAACATTTAGCGTAGGAGAATTTATGTTTCGACAGGAATTGGTCAACTTGTTCGAAATGACACCACAACGTAAGCAATTTTCTTAGATAGTGAGGTTATCGGAACCCCAACTAATCCCCGTAACCCTGGAGAGAGTAGACTTTGAACTGACTGTCTTTGGAGTAGCAAAGATTCATGGCCAGAGTCATCTCTTACCGTCCGGTGATCCGTCTGTTGAGACTGAAACACTAAACAATAGCCCAACAAACCAGTCTAATCAATTAACTATTATTTCTTTCCTGGTAAAGAATCGCTCAAATTAACATTTACGTAAAACATTTGGGCCTGGTGTGCTATGAAATTTATAAATAGCCGCATATTCTTGATAACATTGATAGGAGATAATCATAGACATAAGCCTAGTCAGTGTTAGTCGATCAAAATTACGAATATCTTTACAAAATATATTTTAAACATGAAGCAGTAATTAAAACAGATTAAATGAATGTAAAATTCTTGATGTATAATTCTTTCTCTTTTCTTCTCCTTTAAAACAATTAGAATTTGGCTAAGAATCTGTGAGCGTACATCATTTTAGGTTTGTTCTTTTGTGAGAGGTTAGTACTGCCCTGGTCGAGCTGGCCCGTTCTTGTTGAATTCAGCTTGGCCCTAATATTTTTGATTTATAAGTTATTTATAAAAACAGCTGTACCGTGTCCTATACTTTTTGCTGTGGTGAATTTTAGTTGCGAAAAACAAATAAGATCATCGAGTTTGAATTTTCGAAAGATACACAAACCAACATAATATTCTTATAGAAATATAAAACACAATTATGTTACAGATTTCATACCACCGTATGAAATCCGCAAAATATATTTATTATAAAATGTAACACTTCTCCGAATATCGATGTATTTCAAGAAATATTTAATCCTGCTAAAGCGCGATCAAAAGCAAATTATCAGGAAACCACCCGAGGCTGTTTTTTATATCAATTACATGAATACTCGGTAGCGTCACCAACAATACTTATTTTTTAAAGTTTTAACAGTTGAGTAAAAAAATATTTAGGATCTCGTTAGGTAGTTACGAGTACATGAATAGAAGAAAGGGACGAGCTGTAATCTTCATAAAACCCTAAAGGGACAAATGCGCAAGTTTGAGTATTAACTTGTCTTTTCAGATATATATAACTAAGGCAGTTGAAATGTTGGCTCTTTTTGACAGTTGAATCCAATTACAAGAAGTTATAATTTATTACCATTATTGTTATATCTTGCGCTCAATATATTTTTTATTTAATTTTTATCTAAATACAATAAGACATATTTTACAGTAATTTTTTCAAATTTGTTATTATTATAGTAGAATTCTTAGAGTGAATTTTTTAATGAAAATCTATTATAATAAAACTCACTGAAAACAAAGGTATTGTAGAAAAATATTCGTGTATTTTAAATATATTACAATGTATTTAAAAGCACTAAGAAAAAAACATATTTATTTAAAAATTGTTAAAATTTTAGACGCAGTGTTCCTAAAAAAATGGTTTAAAGTGGAAAACTTGTGTCAGTGACTTTACTGTTACTTGTTTGCCTATCTTATTAAGAACATTAACTAGTTTACTTATACCGTAAATGAATAAAATAATCGTCCTAAATATTTCGTAACAGTTACTACATGCTATATAAAACAATTTGTTTGAACCCTTTAATGTCCTAACTTCGAATCCCCAGAACACAATAACACATAGTCACTTATTTTAGTATTACAGTAACAATCTTGCTTACTTTTAAACTATTAACGTTAGAAATTATGACTTTAATGTGTCCAAAATGTATTTATTTCTTTCGAAAATGTAGTTGAAAGCACTATTTTAACCTATTTAGTTGAGAAAGAACAGTTTAAGCCTAAAAATTTAGAGAATACTTAGAAATATCTAATGAATAGGAAATGTTTTGAACAATAAAGGAAACAAACAGTAAGATTGACGAGATTATGAGGTAAACTGCTAAAGTTAACATAGCCTAATATCTATTCATGAGCACGGCCTACACAGTTGGTGTTACTAACTTGAAATTTTAGTAGTTCGTGTTTTTTATTAAGTGTAATAGGAAAGTAAACACCCACTAAAAATAAACGTTTTGCAAATTTTACCAGTGGATGTAAAATAAGTCGAGAGTCGTTCTTTTTACAGTAAAATTAAATACAATCACGAAAGCGACTAGTAGACTACCATCGATTACTAGTTGGTTCAACCACCGATTATATATGAATTAAGTCCAATGAGATTTAAATGTCACTAATGACAGATACGCCATGTGTTGAGACAGGTCAGCTTCACATTTGCCAGTGGAAAATTTGAAGCGGTCTTTAGTTCGACGTAATAAACGCTTTTGTAGAATTAATTAGTGATTGTATGATTTATAATCGTGTATATTTTATGGTCACATAAAATTGTCGTTAAGGTAGATGGAAATTTGAATTTATAATTATAAAAACATGAAAGCTTATTAAGCTAATCAAGCCTTTATGCTTTAAATATTTTTGCGAGCCAGTTAAACATTTTTCATTTTTTTTTTCAGTGAATTAAGGTACAACAGTAGATTCAGTTTCCTTAAAATTTTAGACACCATAGACCTACAGGAATCGAGATATAAAGATGTGAGACGTTTTTGCAATATAATCGGATACAACTTTATGTAAAAATTTACACATTAATATTCAAAATACACATATACTGTGTTTGAGTTTCAAATCTTATGTAATCGTCAACATAACCCAAAGTTTCTTTTTATTCACCTAGTCCATGTTATGTAGTCATTTAGACGATATAGTTTTTAAAAAAAAAGGTGCCAACTAATTAGCTTACTTGTAAATTATCAATTTCTACAATATATTAAATGGTTTTTTTTGTAGAATCTTTGAAATGTTAACTAATTTGTGGCCCACCCTATACTTAGTTTTTACTCTCACAAACAATAAATAGTTTTCTAGAGGGGTTAAATGCGAAAACATTTCTATTTAACCACTTTTCTATTAAAAATAAGTTTTGATTAATGTTACCAAGACTTCAGCTAAAAGGCATCAATATCATTACACAGTCATATATTATAAAATATAGCCTCAAAATCATGAATCCCTCCCTTAGGATACTGTTGAAGAATTATTTAAAATTCACTTCAAGTTCACAAGTTTCACGAGTACGGTCAGAAAAGTACAAGGGTAGTCACTTATAAAAGGTGTGTCAGGAATCATGCAAATTAAGTTTTTGGATATGAAGCCTAATATCGACATATGTATATTTAGGCACGTATATAATCCACTATTATTTCACATGTGCTGCCTTGTTAATCTATCGGTTAGCGTATGCGACTAGCGTTCAAGAGACTTCGGATTTTATTTCCGGTTCAGGTCAAATATTTTTACTGAGTTTACTGATTATAAAAGTGATTAATAAAAATCCGGAGTTAGGAAGTAGGGTTCTTAACCCTGTACATCGGAGAACAAGTAAAGAAATTGGACCTACGCCAGATTTTGCGCTTGATCCTTCAAGATTGTGTCGAATAACCGTTGGATAATCGCTTGGATTGTTAGAGTAAGAGAACAGAGACTGCACCTATGTTTGCGCACATATACACTATAATATCTCTAGTATATATGGCTGGTCGTCGTTGAGAGTGGCCGCCGTGGTCGTTTTCGGTTAGGTGTACATGATTCCAAATTCTTGACACTAATCTCTTAATACATTATATCTTCAACTATAACCTATGCAAACAGACTACAACTATAACCTATACAACCTTTACATCTTCGTTGGATAATATAAATAACGTCCTTGTGACAAGTTTTGATATGGTTATGAGTAGTGCGATTAACTTAACTTCCGCTGCTCTTAGCAGCAGAAGTTAAGAAAACAAACTACTGACTTCATGTTCTAAATAATAAATAAATATTTCAGACATTTAACACACTACGCGATCTAGTTTCAAATTAAGCAGAGCTTGTACTAAGATAACTAGACTGACTGCAATTTGTAAATACATACATATTTTACATAAAAAACACCCGAATTCCGAAAAAAATATTTGCAGATCGTACAAATATTTGGTTTGACCGAGGAATCGAACCCAAGACCTCAAACACAGCAGTCGCTTTCGCTACCGCTACGCCATCGAGGTAGTCATGTAAACATGAAATTTGTTAGGTAATTCAAGGTAGCTCACTACATATACCGGTATTGTATACCAATCGTAATATAGTCCTCACAACTTATAATGATAGATTTCCCCTTAAAAGTGGCATATATAAGCTATTTTCAAAGGCAAGGCCCTCGTTAGGAATATATCCTATACCACAGGGGACTTTACGAACATACAAGAAACAGACAAAGAACTTCTAGATTCAGAACAACAATTGGTGGATCACACAAAGTTAATTTACATAAGTTCATTGTTTATTTCTCAAGTATCTTTTGTTATTATTGTTTCTACAAACAATTATGTTAAGAAATTTTGGCATTGTTTATCTTTAAGTTTATCACATTAGGATAAAAGTTGTTATCGGAAAAACAGATAAAAGACATCGGTCTCTACA
Organism: Hypercompe scribonia; assembly: GCA_949316085.1. Taxonomy (NCBI): domain Eukaryota; kingdom Metazoa; phylum Arthropoda; class Insecta; order Lepidoptera; family Erebidae; genus Hypercompe; species Hypercompe scribonia. The sequence continues at coordinate 22,369,249 of OX438970.1, forward strand.
GTTTCATTAACAAGATTACGTAATTATCTTCCAATTTCTACTTAACTTCAACTCCAGCAATTGCTTATTCAGTCTGTTATCTATTTACATGAGATTCAACTTTAAAATATCTGAAATTCTGCATAAAATTTTTGGCTTTGCAAATATCAAGTTGTCGAGTTTCATATTTCACTTGGTTCCGATCGATCTGTGTCGGAATACACATATGCTTTCCTTCAGAAATAACTAGCACAAAATATATTATTTGGGAATATCTTTAATGACATTTGTGTGACCGAGAGCAAATTGGAACTGAATTGTGAACAAATTTTGATAATGAAAATTGACATTCTGATATATTATATACAACCCACTAATGACTATTTAGTACCTAATTTGCTTAGTTCGCAGTAATAGGCTTTCACGTACCTAGTAATTCATTAACGTTTACCTACGCGTTCCATTTTGAAGGTGAAACTGTATTACTGTAAAAAAATATTGTAAATATTTTAATAATTTTCTATAAATGAAAGTAGATATATTAATAAAACTTAAATCTTTAACCCAAGCTTTTGGTTACTTAAAATAAAGTTTTAAAAGAAGCGATTTGTATGTGCTCCGCCATTTTTGTTTTTTTTTTTAAATCAATATGGTGTTCCTGACACAGTGTTGACAATACTATGAACCGTGTTAAATATTAAACAAGCAAATAGTCATGTTTATATTTGCTAACTACTAAACAGGATTAAACACCTACATTTTGCTCAATATAATTTTAGCATGTTATAATTTGTGTATATTTAACAGATGAACAATTTTTTAACTAGTTTATAAAGTTTGTTAACTCCGTCTTTAGCGTATATTAAAATCATTTACTTACAATTTAGTGTTGTTAAATATAGATTGGTTTCAAAGTTTACATTTATTTCCACTGCTCTGGTTTACAAATTTAAATAGAGATGAGGATTAAATAGCACTTATGGAGTGTAACAAAAATATATTTGTAATGTTTCGTTCTTTAATTCACCTACTTGGGCCTAATTTTTAAGTATAGATAATGAAAACAGTACTTCGAGCATGATAAATTTTGGAATTCGTATCACAAATGTTTCGAGATTTCGATACGATGACAGAAGTTGGCAGTACGAAGCAGTAACGTAAGTAGGGACCAGCCCTTGAGAATGAATTGAATATTGTATTGAATGAACTATACGTTTAAAAACTAAGCAAAATATGCAATTTTTTAGTATTTTCGCTTTGAAAACCTATTTTTGGGCAATTAAACCAAAACTTAATAAATATAAAGTATTCATACCCACTTATTTTTAGTGTTTATATGCTTTTTAAGGTCAAATACTTGGACATTTAGGATAATAATAGCTTAATATTGTAGTGTAAAAGAAAAAAAAAATCGATTCGATAATCCTCAAGTGAATAAATATTCGACACTCTATAGCAAATTTACATTAACGTGAATCAAAATTATGTTCGTACTCTCAAATCGGTGTGTAAAGTATCACGTATAGAGTACGATACGTTTGCGATTCGAAAGTCAATTTAAATCGTACGGACTGCCAAAGTTAATTCCTTTTACGCACACAAGGGGCGCTGTACAAGAGAAGTACACACTGGGAAGTCGTTCGTGCTTACGAGAAAGTATGCACAGTAGGCACAGGTGGGTCACCTGACGATAAATGATTTTACTGGGCGGTTATCTGTCAGTAACTGACTCAGCACGGTGGACTCTACCGTCCACGGATACCTGTAACTCAACATTCACAAGTGCATGACCGATCTTTGAACCTTGAGTTCAGTTTCTTGAAAGCTTGACGACCATATCAATCCAGAAGTACTGCAGGAACCAATTTACTGCACAAGTCGATGGTGTGAGGCAAAAATATTATTAGCTATCCTGGTCATTAATGTATTTTTATTATTAAATTAAATAGCATATTTTTATATAGTGGTATAATATACTTGTAATGCCTACGGGAGATGCAGAAAATTAAACTCGTACCCAAAATATACTCCAACCTCTAATAACAATATAATTAAGAAAACTTTAAAATACTATTTCCATCAGTTAGTTACAATGAAGAGGTGAAGCTTAGATACACACATAAGATAATAATAGAACAACATAAGTATTAAACAAATAGACATCAGCTTTAAAGAATATGAAAATGAGAAGGAAAACACGAATTAATACAGATGTAGTACGGTAAATATTAGTGTCTCGAACGCGAATAGATAATACACTAGTTTGCTTTAAGCGTGTTTTCGTTCTCATTTTTATACTCTAAAGTTCCTGTTTATATTTTAAAGTGTCTTGAATTATACTATTATTCGTATGTATTTCATGTACAAGTTTAATTTACTACATCTCCCGTGGACTGACATGTCAGCATAAGCAGTGATAAGTAGCAGCGTTGCAGGGATATTATCCTGCATAGTTTGCTCCTTAGTCGCCTCTTACGACACATAGGATAAAAAGGTGTTGTGACATTCCGTATTTTTAATGTGGACTACACGGAATGCTCATATACTGCGCACCAACAATTTTCAAAAATATTAACAAAAGTAAATGTTGATATACTCACAATGTCTCTGCCATTTGAAGTTATGTTGTATCTCATGCCTCATGCCTCGCCACAGTTTGGTTACAATTAGTGAGTAGGCAAACGACATGATGAAAAATGGCACTAGTAGTAGACCGACGTCCAGACCAAGATTGAAAGCACGTTCCAGTTCAGCACTTGACCAAACTTCTCGACATTTGTAAGCTGAAAAAATAAAAAAATCATTAACTGTAATACACTTAATTAATTAATGTGATGAACAATTTGCTTTTGATAGGTATTTTCGAATTATTGTTGTGAGATATTAAAAGACAATCTTGGCAATCTTTAAATAGAAAAAGATGGAACGGTTCTGGTTCATTTTCTCTTTTGTTTGTAATAACTATTATTACCCTTATGCTGTAAATATAAAAATAAGTAAACATTTTTTCTTATTTTCCTATGTCTTGTAATATTATTGTCAATACCGTGAATTATAAATCATTGTCTACAATAGTTTAGTTGTTTTCGTGAAATAATCTTTTAATTATTAGTTGAAGCTAAAATTGTATCAAAGATGTAATAAATTTTTAGTTTTACAGATTCACGAATTATATTTAATTTTATTTAGAAAATATATATTATAATATATACATAAAATTTCCATTAATATATATATATTTATATATACCTATATATACGAGACTAGAAATTTTAATGATTGAACTTGTATCAAAATATTATACCACCAAGTATATCAAGAATAATGAAAATGGATGTTTCCTGTTATTAGTTTTGAAGTTAATTGCAATTAAATATTTTTAATAACACTGCCTATTCAGAAAATCAGAAACTGTGTTATCAATGTTCATACCACCACTATATTTGCCGCCTAATTTATGCAATAGAATTCTCTATATGTGCACGTGAAGATTTAATTATGAATGAAATTTAAAGACAAAAAATAGCGGTTGAAGTTGTAACTAAACCTCTAAACTAGATATCACATCTAGCGTGTAATAAATATTCATGCACGAAACTTTACGAATTACCTCGAAGGTCAGACGTCCGAAAAATATCTGACTCTTCAAATCACGCTATTAGTTTTAGATAGAGTCAATCTATGTTTGTTGGAAATGGGAAAGGTTTGACTGGAAGAAGATAAATGTGGCATTAAGTCTGCCTTATGTAATAAGTTTACAGGAAGTTTGGATTACAAAATAAATGTGTCATAATAATCCAGATGTCACAAAAATATAACATGTTGAGTTATGTGTAAACAAAAACAAAATGTTATACTTAAACTAAAATTGAACTTTGTAACAAAAGGACTACAAAACTGATGAAGTTACTTTGAACAAGCGTGCAATATAAATGATTGTAAAAATAAAAATTGACACCTAAAATGTTCCTCATAAGCTCCAAAATGACACTAGTCATAACTGTCACAGAGATCAAGCTATATTTTAAAGACAATAATAATTATTATTTAACTATTATAATCCTGTATTTGATGTAGAAAGTCATTATACAAGTACATATTCCAACAATTACAGAAAACTCTACGGAAATGTCAATGAAATAAATAATAAATGGAGACTGCTTCAGAAAACATTTCTATAAAAATACGTGCAGAACTGATTACAAATGAGGAAACAAGTAATCATGTCAATATTGGAGTAGGTCAATAATCAGATAAGTAAGAAGGAATAATCTTCTTAGACAGGAAAATGTTGTAGGTATGTGATGTAAGGAACAAGGATATCAGTATACTGGGAATTATTTGTTGGTCACTGTTTTACTTAGCTAAAATACTGTTTTTTAACAGATACTGTCCAATTTTTGGTAATGCTTGAAATGATGCATGTATTTGTCTCAAAAAAGATTTCGATAGTTTTATTTTTAATGGATAAATTTATCATTATAAATCAAAAATAAGTAGGAAAAGAATAATATGCTGTATGAAGACTACGCGAAGTAATAAAGTTTTTAAATCCCAATGGACGTGCTCAGTGATTCTAAATAAATCCAAGAGGATCATAACCAAATATGTAATAAAATTTAGCTCCAAACAATTAAAAATCTCAAGGAAATCCGAGGTTAGGCTTTATAGTGATACAAAGCTTACTTTTACATAATTATTTTTTGAAATCGTTAAAAAGTAGCCAAAATGCTCGAATTTTATAAAAAAATGGTGGTAGATTTACATTAGCACCACAATATTGTTGTGAAAAACTGTCACCCACAGAAATCTCGAAAAATCACTTTAGTATTATTTGGTGTCGCATTATGTTGTTCATTCGTGAAGGGTTTTTCATTTCAAAACCTTTCGACTTCATTACTTAAAATCACTGGCTTTGCGAGTGATAACCATGCCATTAGCATACATAAATAATCAGGATAAATTCTTAACAAACATTTGAACTTCGAAAGTTAAAGGTGCGAGACCGGGTTTCCACTTGGACTTGGACTGTCTTAGAGCTCTAAGTTGACGGGTAAGTTAATAGATAATTAATCCCCTCTAAAATATGTTCAAATCTCAAAGCAGGGTAAACGATATTTTGAAACACTATAACGAAATTAACACTAATAATAACTAGCAATTAAAAAACTAAAGTAAATTTAAAAATAAATATAATCAGCTTTAACGATTTTAAAAAGAGATAGAAATAAATTCGAATAATATGTGTTCTTCATCTCAAAAAAAAAATGAAATACCAACTTGAATTTAAATGGAACCATTCTTGATTGGAATTTTTGAAATTATTCGGCAAAAGTTCTTCTCAGAATTGAAATAGTCGTTATTTTAAAGTTGTGGAAACACTTTCAATAGTACTTAAAAGTTTAAAAGAAATCTTTTTAAAAGACTTAGTAATAAACTACTCTAAGAATTAAAACTCTAAGACTGGACAATAGAAAACTTGAGCTATAGATATACGACTTTGAATTCCTCAAGGTATAACTTTCACGTTCTCAAAATAGACAAAGTTTTTCTTACACTACCTCTCCTTATGGCCTGTTTTTTCCTTTCGATATATTACTAATTTTCTCATCTCCAATTCAATAAACTTAACAATAAATATCAACGATAAAAATATGAAATACACTCCTCGAATGTCGCTGTTACAGAGCAGGAAGAATTTGATTTATAAAATAAGAAAATAACTTATTTACGTTGTACTTCTATACTGTAAATACAATATATATTTGAATTACGGTGAAACGAACAATATTTAGGATAGCGAGCGTCTTATTAACATTATTCTGTGTAAATATGTGAATCTCGACAATGAACTTATCTTGTCTCAATGAGAATAAATTATACAGCTTTCCTGAGCTAGATTGAGTCGTGTTCTTCTTCAGACGGAATTTTTAGACTTGAAAATTTGTTTTTATGAATATGAAATATGAATATGAAAAATTTTTGTACACATAATGTAAATAGTCTTGATTTTTCTCCTCAGCTTGAAAGTTCATGCTAACTTTGTATAAGGTGGGCCACGAATTAGTTAACATTTGAAAAAATTGTACAAAAAAAAACCAGTTGATATTTTATAAAAAATAATTATTTACAAGAAAACTAATTAGTTGGAACACATTTTTTAAAAATTACATGGTCTAAATGACTACTGTTTCGACGTTTGCACTCTTCTAAACGAGCACCGAAATTTTCGAGTACTCGTCGGCAGAGACCGTGAGATCGCTGACATCTCTTCGTTGATTTATTGTTTTAGTTGACGTACTGCACTTGGTTTGTTGATGTAGACACAATTCTTCCAATAACATCATAAAAAAAAAGACTGCTGCTGATATATCTGGACTTCTGGGTGGACATGAAATGGCACCTCTTTTAAAAATCAACTTTCCGAAATATGTCTTTCACCACCGGCAGGGACTCATTGGATATGAAAAATGCCTTTATCTTGTTGAAACCATATGTTACGATTGTAGCAGCAAATTCCAGAAGCATCGATACCAAGAATTCCCTTAAAATGTTTGCACGGGTCGTTAGATGCAAATGTTAACGAATTCTTAGCCCACTCTAATTTTCAAAATGCTTTCTCCATCTAAAAAAATTTTAAAAAAATTTCGGATAATTGTAAAAAAAGCGCAGAAAGAAAAAAAACTTTACATTGTTTTAATACAGAAATATATTTTAACTTAATGCTTGCTTAGTGTTTTAGATTCGTATTTGAAATTATTAACCACCAATGAAGATGTCCTTACTTAGCTTATAATTTCATCAAAGAATTTTAAATACACAAATTGTAAGATTTTTAAAAAAATATGAAACTTTCTATTGGTAAAGTTATTGCTCTAAGAGAAAGCTATGTAAGATATAATGATACTAACATACATAACGATATCATAAACTGCGAGTTCGGTTATATGACTTCTGATGCGTATTAACAAGATATTATTTTCTGTACCGCCAGTAGTCTTGAATATCATTATGTGATAAGTTATTGAAAAGATTCATATAATGAATTTTATCACCACTGATATTATTCTTACCATAAGACGTTTGTCACTAACTTAAAGAATTTTAATGTCAAGATTATTATAATAGTACAAAGGTTTTGATATTATGTGAGAAATTTTCAATTCTGCTTATAACTGGCTTCTCCTAGCGGCTTTCCTTTTGTGAGTATTTTTTTCTTCGTATTCTTTATTTCATAGTACTGCTAATCCATTATTTATGCCTTAGGAGTGAAGTTTTCCAAAAAACCTCCTTTGTGGGTACTTGCAATGTAAAAAGTATCAGTTACCAAAGTTTCAAGTTTGTAACCCCAAGGGTTTAGACTCTGCGTTGGTGAATCCATCAGCCAGTCAGGGACTCAGGACAAGAATTTTTCTATATGTATATAAATGGCACAGGAAACGAGAAATAATAGTCCATTGGTAGTCCTGTACAATAAATACGTTATTTACGTGCCGAAGTTTCGAAGTTTCGAAGCCTTGGTCGTTTATGCAGGTTATCGATGGGCAAGTTCGTTACTAACCGCGTAGGATTTCGTCAGCTTTTGGCAATTTTTAACTAAATATACTCGTATGTACAGTATGCTCTTTTTCTTAATTGTGAAAACTGATTGGACCGGGTATGTTATAAATCCACATTTTGCTTAATGTAATTGATTCTTCTCATGATATGAGAAACATATCTATTGCCTTCAACATAAATTATTGGAAGTTAAAAATAAGAAAATTTGATCTTTATATTTAACATTTATAACAATTTAATGCTGTTTACGGGAATTAACGCCCTTTTTTAGATATAAAATATGTGTTTTTGAATTTTATGACATGAAAATTATTATATATTATGGAACATAATAGTTTATAAGTTCGTATCAAACAATTTTTGTTTGATAATTGTATATTTACGTCAAAAGTATTTCTTTCATATATTATGTATCTATGTACATATATCAGTATGTTAAAGCCTCGTTAGTGTAGCGTTTACTGCATGTGACTATAGAATTAGAGATCTCGGGTTCGATTCCCAAGTCGGATCAAAAAGTGTTATTGAATTTGTCTGATTACATACCTAGTATTTGAAAATTGGGATCTTAACCCCCGTGCCTCGGAGAGCGTGTAATGCTGATAGCATTGCGTTTGATCTCTCCCCGGTCATTTCGGTTAAACGCCTCATCGGGTTGCGAGAGTGAGGGAACAGAGAGTGCACCTGTGTTTGTGCACACATTAATGCACTATAATATCTCCTGCATAGTTGGCTAGTCTCCATTGAGACTGATTGACATGGCCGAAATCAGCTTGGAGTACATCATCATCATCATCATCATACATACCAGCATATTGTAGCAAATACATGCAAAGGTAAACATGTGATACTTACCTACATGCTTAAGCTTTCAAGCACAATTTTGTTTAAAATCAGCGGCAACTGCAAGTCGAAAGCTTAATAACGGTAGCTGATCAATCATTTGAAGCCTGAACTGTTTTTATAGCGTGTATATCTGTCACAATTAATTTTGTTCCAGTGCTTACGGCCAGTTCATTAACCAAAACAAAAACGTCTAGTTATTAATACTGATAATATTTTTAACGAAGGTCAAGATATTTATAGAATTTGATAAATTAGTAGTTTGACTTTAACGATAGCATTATTTCTATAAGGTCGCACAATTTTAGTGTTAGTGACTTTTTCAGATTTAATTTCTTTAGACAAATGTTTGTTTATTTTTTATTTCTAGGCCCATGTGGGGACGGTATAAGAATACGGAGTATCATTATCCCTTTTGGGATAAAAGGGTTGACTAAGAGAGCATTACAGTACTGCATAGGTAAGATAAAAACTTGAAACGAACCCTACATCAACATATTTGGAGAGCTGGTATAGTAGATTAAAGCCTTCTTTTTGACGAGAGTAATAATAGTTTCATGATTACTTAATACCAGTAAAATATCATGAACATAAAGCATAGGCGCTACTTAACTGTACTTAACTGTGTAACATGCTGTTCTACACAATACAGTCCCGTTAATTATCAGGTACCTTTTTTATTTTGTTTTTTCAAAAATAATTTGATTCAGTTGCTCATCTAAGCACCAGTACTCGATGAGTATCTGCGTCAGGTGGTAGATGACGTGGCCACTCTCCCTACCTACCCAAGCTTCAAGGTTCGGCCAAACGGTATCGACAGCGGCTAGACGTGAATTCCGCCGCGAGTGCCGTTGTTCCGCGCGTTCTTATCCGGTACCTATTTTACTTCCCTCTATCAGTTATCCTTGCCCAAATTGACATCTTGATCTTATCGAAAAATGATTCTAATCCCAAACAGGGTTGACGTCCCGTAAGCGTTAGGTCATATAGAAACAACCATAAACCTTTGCGATGTCGTACTCAGCGCCAACTTCTATACAAATTTAAAAACCAGGCAAGTGCGTGTCGAGATAAGCTCAATTTAGGGTTCCGTAATTAGCAATCACAACAATGCAAACTAACGCGTCTCTAAAATATAAATAAGATAAGGGTATTTGTCGTCTCATATTATACACATTCCCATTAACGGTTTCTATTATTACGTCAGAGGTCGACATTACTCATAAACTAATAAATTCCACCTTTCTGTGACAGCTTCCCATATAAAATCGTTATATCTGCAATTACTGTGAATTTTTTAGATCTAAAAACACTACCACATAGCTAGGAGTGGTGCTTGCCCGAAGCTATAGAACATTTGAATGAAAACGGAGATTTCATGTTACAAGCTAAAAGTTTTGAACATTCATATTTGTTAAAAAAGCAACTAACGAAGTACCATTAAACCATACCTTATGGAGTTTTTACCTCGGTAAATTTATGGTTATGAATTTTATTTAATCTCCTAAAGTTGCCATGCATATGGATATAAATTATCATTTAAATTTTTTCTCTCTACAGTTGTAGATATTTTCAAACAGAACATTTGTTAGTATCTCAAAGATTGCATTTATGTGTGATGTTCTTACTAACCAGTGGAGCGTTCATTCTATTTTTTTTATAATATTATTATAAAGATATTTGGAACTATATTTCACATCAGTATGTTTACTGGCAACACACACTGGTTAAAGACTTTTGTCTTGAGACACTGCGATATTTTGAACCAAGGTCAACAATTTTGCCAGAAAAATTGCTACACTTGAATGGCAATGGGCGGAGCACATTAGAAGTAGAAGCGATGGTCGATGGTCATTAAGTTCTGGAGTGACGACCGCGTACTGGGAAACGTAGCGTCGGTAGGCTCCCCAGAAGGTGGTCGGACGACCTGGTGAAGGTTGCGGTTGTTGTGGAGATTCTTGGGGGAGATCTATGTCCAACTGTGAACGTCTTTTAGCTGAGATAATGATGATGATGTTCAACCAAATCAATAATATATAAATATTTATAAATTTAATACGTTATTAACAGTAGCTATTTGTTTTTTTTTATTTATAAAGTTTATACACTCTGTTTGTACATCGGCGGACTTAATGTCCAGGACATTCTCTTCCAGTCAACCGTTAGGTGGTACAGGAATTTTATAAAGTAGTAAATGCACAGAAGTAAGGTATATATTATGTATACTTATATACATATAATACCATAAATACACATATACGTACTCACAATGTAACAGATCACATACACGTTTTAACGAACACCTAATTTATATAGTTTATATATTCCTCTACATTGAAAGCAATGGTCAAACAAAAACTATTTAAATGTTACTTTAAAAGTAATGGGAGTTCCCCAAGTATGAATTCCCCAAGAATGATGAGTGAAAGATCGACAAAATGTCTTACAGATCAGCGTGACAGGTCTGTAGTCTTCATTCAGTGACTTTAGGAAAGTACAGTACAAACAATTAAAACGGTGAGTGTGTTGATCGGTAAGGTAGGGAAAAAAGAAAGTTAATTAAAAAACCAGATTATTGCTCAGGTATACAAAGAAGAAACTCGACTCAACTTAGAATAATTGAAATGGCTCTGAACTGAAAATGCTTGGTCTTCTAAAATATATAAACTCTGTAGGTATTCAAAAAGAGATTCAGATGTATTTGAAAAAATACTTATCACATTAGAAATGTTACTGTATTGTGGGTACCTTTACAAACATGACTGATGAACAGATGCAAAAAATCCAAATTTCATGTGGCGTTTGAACCCACATCACTCAGTGCTGTAGAATCGACGAAGTGACCACAACACCATCCGTGCAATCATCAAAGCAGTCAGTTATAAAATTTATGTATGTACCAAATAATTTATATAAAAAATTATATTATGAAATAATATAAAACGAAACATAAATTATGACAACAATCACATGTAAAAAGTATAAAAATTAAAGAGAACCGAAGAAGAAGAGAAAGAAGAACTAAAAATGTAGAGTTTGTTTGTTTTAAAAAAAAACTTTTTGTATTAGGTAGCCCATTTGTCGAGGAAGTTTATTAAAAAGCAATATTTACCAGTCATTCACAATAACGCAATTGCTTTGAAAAGCCACATGGAGGCTTAAGTGATTTACTGTCAGTGACTGAAACGAATTCTAATTACACTCGACGTTTTGTTATCTGATTGTATTTTCACTTTAATTGATATTATTTGTAAATAAACCCGCATACTGAACGAGTTTTTAAAGTCACTGGGAAATGAATAGGCTTAAAAACGAACAAAAACAATTGAAAAATCATAAAGTTACTTTACTTGACAGCTGTTGTCCTTGTACATAGATAAAAGCATCGTTGAATTTGATACAGATAATGTTAAAAGAGCTTTGTGTATTGTCTATATTTGTCAAGGGTGGCGAAAGAATGGAATTGTGATTCTCACACTCCCAACCATTAACAAGCAGAAAATTGAAACGGTGTTTTTGTGTCTTACAGAACCCTTCACTTCCCCCATTGGTCGAATTATATAAAATAATAAATAAATAAATAAATATTTCGGACATTTGACACAACGTCATCTAGTTTCAAACTAAGCAGAGCTTGTGCTATGATAACTAGACTGACTGATAGAATACTTATATACTTTTTTTTGTAAGTATATACATAGAAAGCATCCAAACTTCGAAACAAATATTTACAGATCATACAAACATTTGATCCGATCTGGGAATCGAACCCGAGACCTCAAGCACAGCATTCACTACCGCTGCGCCACCAAGGCAGTTTATATCCATGAGAATCTTACAAAACATTAACACAAAAAGTGTATATGATCTAAAGGTCACCTTTGTAGGCATATATGGGTCGTTTTATCAAGTTAAATATCCCTTTAAAATGATTAAAATGTTTATTTTCGATTTACGAAATTTTCATTCTCTTTTTCACAAATTAAGGAATAAGTATCAACAATAATGATATTAAAAAATATTAATTTTCTAGCATTGTTTTATTATGGACTTTTTCTTATTTTTGGAAGAAATAGCCATGTAGGTGGCTATTTTACCATTTCTCAATTGTTTTCTTACATTGTATATTTATTACGTGACCTCCAACTATTGGACCTAACACACAGTCTTTGAAATAATATACTAATATATTGTATAGAACAGTTCAATATACCGTATACTTTTTAACTTTTCACAGACGCATAAATTGTTTTCGGAAACGTATACACATTTAAAAAAAAATATTTAAAGTGTTCTACATTACTACACCTGAGTCTGTCTGAGAATAAACCTCACGTTTTCAGTAATGTTTGACATTTACATTTCAGTTGGTATAAGTTATGATAATAAAAAATAATGACAACCGAAATTGGCTGTATTCCAACAACTGCTGGTATTTCTATGAGCCCTTTATAACTTCAATATGTAGTATTTTATGAATGTATTTTATTAGTTTATTTGATCTTTTGAATGAAACATTAATGTGTCGAAAGTTTGAGTATATTACATAAAGATTTCATGAACTGGAAGTTATTATGAGCCTTCTAAAGGATGGTACAGTCAGGGGTCATGTAGAAGCTCATAAAATTTTTATTTATTACTGTAAACAAACGAATAGACGGGTCATCTGAAGGTGAGTGACTACCGTTATATATGGACACCTACAACACAAGAGTCGAACCCTTACCTTAGTAATAATAAGTACATCTCGAAGGAGCAATAACGTATAGTATTTTATTGCACAGCATGTCTATGTTACCAGGTGCAGCAGCTTCGAATCTAATTAAATTTACTTCACACGTGGAATATTACGACCGTTCAGATGAGATACATTAAATTATATCGAAATTTTATTGGAAAAGTACATGTAAATTGGTATCAGCTTTTAGTTAACAGGAAAAATGCAGATGTGTAAAATAGTTATATTTTTTTAAATAAAAAAATAACGTGTAAATTATGCGTACAATTTTGATCCTATAATTCTACCCAGTTTAGGATCAGACTGCCTTGTGTGAGAAGTGTGATGATTTAATATGATAACTAGTTTTGTAATACTTTTGTTCAATGTTACTCCATACTTTTCTTTTAGTACAATATAAGATTGATTTAGTTACTACCAGCAACGCAAGTTTATATTATATTCGTATAATTTGCAGGTGTAAACTGTAATCTATTAAGGCGTAATCTAATCTCACTACTAAATCTTTGATTGTATTATATATTGTTAGTGAAAATTAAGTGGATATAGTACGTGTCGATTTCTTAGCGAGTTTTTATCTTCAGGTCATCACGGAGCCATAATAATGCTTTAAGGTCTCATTATTGGGTTATTTAAGATTACGTAATGTTAAAAATAAACATTTTGTTCCAGTTGCACATGTTTAAGAACTTTTAGTACTTATAGTTAGGGGAGTACTGTGAAGTAAATTTATAGCAGAAATTAATATCTTAGTAGTGTTATCAGCACGACACCAATTCAGCAAGATATTAACTCAGCAATTTAGCATGGTACCAATTCAGCACGGTACCAATTCAGCACGATACCAATTTAGCACGATACCAATTTAGCACGGTACGAGGTATTTTCGCTTTGGCAGCTATTGAGGAACGTGGCAATAAAAGTTAGGAAGTCAAGTAATATGTATACTACAACAGTTTAAACGAAGACATTAAAATTATTATGTTAATAAGAAGTTAAGTACTGTAATGTGTATGAATAGAAAAAAATATAAGATGTTCATGAAATTCTATCGTAGTCGTCAATAGCCCTAAACAGTAGTGGACTGTTAAAGGCTGTTGACGCCGGCTGTAATCCTCTCTGTAGAAAGGGGCTTTGGCCTATTATACCACCCTGGCCGAGGATTAGTATAGGGAATGAAATTCAATATTAATGTGTGTATGGTATGTGGTATGTATGGTGTATGGTAAAGGGCAATAACACGAGACATGTTACACTGCGTAATTTACATCAAAATGATGTAAATTCTGTAATATATTACCCAGACTCGGTAATTTATCGTCACTATCAAGTTGTAGGCATAATTGTGTTTAATTTCTCGTATATTGTCAGACATCAAAAAGTTCCATTTGGAACTCAACTGTTCGTCTGCAAATAAAAACTACGATCTCTGGTCAATTTAATGATTTGATGAAACCTATTATGATCATATAGAAAGACGTCGTAAATTCTTTAACCTTTTTTATTTGTATAAAACAATTGAATGAGTTATTAACTCTCCTGTATTGCTTTCTAGTATTCCCCTTAATAGTTAATTTAGGGTACGTTGATCGAACTAATATCTTTGATTTACAAATTTACAAGAGCATTATTTCATATTTTCACCTGGTAGGATAGCCGGCCAATATCATGAGCTGGCGACGTGTAACTTATACTTAAATATTTTTGATCTTACACTTACATTTCAAGTATATTGACGCAGGGCTGACAGTTATCATGGTAACTGTGTGAGTGTTACACTGTCACGATGACTGTCATGCTTTTTACGTCCCCAAGCGGGGTGTGAAAAAGCATCTCACAAGGTCGCCATAGTGTGGGTCACCATACTGCGTTGTCTGCATTTGCAAAGAGTACGGTGACCACAACTCTTGGATTCTATTTATGCTTTCCATCAGGCAGAGTAGAGTCACTAGGGCAGGCTCTTAATATATCCATCCCAAAACATCAAGGGTGGCTCTCTCAAGACTCAATACCTACTTAAAATTCCAGAATTGTATCTATTGATTACGTATTTATTTACCTTTTTTCTTTTACCTTTTTCGTACACGGATATTCATGTCTAAATCAATACTTGTTACCTAATATATCTTAATGTTTTCTGTATGCACATTTTTTGAGTTACAATTTAAGACTTGTAACTGACTTAGTGCATGAAATAAATAAACTTGATATTGTGCGTCGTACGTTGAAGAATATCTAGAACGTGACATCGTTTGAAGTATTAGGATGTAAGATAGACGTAATCTACATATAAATCGAAATTCTGCTTGTTAGTCATGCCAAAGTAAAATAATTTCAGCTTCTAAGAACTATTAGTACTTCAGTAACGTAGATTCATATCCCTTGACTATTGCGAAAGCCAATACAGTATAATAGTAGTATTATGGTCGTAGTTATTATGAGTCTGCAAACTTTTATTTCTCTGCGTGCGGAGTTTCTCTGTATAATTGAATTAGGAATGAGGAAATCCGCAGACGAACCAAGGTCACCAATATTGCCCGGAAAATTGGTAAACTTAAGTGGCAGTGGGCGGAGCAAATTGCGCACCGATGGGCCATAAAGTTGTTGAGTAGTGACCGCATACTGGAATACACAGAGATGGTAAGCTATAATCTAGAAAAGGTTGTTTGAAGCCATCGGATACGGGCAGCATAGGACCGACTATTATGAAAAACTTTGAGGATGCCCATGTGCAGCAGTGGATGTCTTTTGACTGGGATAATATCATGACACACGCACACACATGCTTATCTGCATTTTATTTATTTTTTGTATTTTAAAGGTTTCATTGCTACTGCTACTGTTTTGTTTTTTCTGTTAGTTATTGTATTGCCTTGTGTATGATTGTAATAAGTTAAATATTTTGTTGTGAAATAACAAGTAACGATCTGAATGAGGTCCTGGTATCCTGTAACACAGGTTTTATATCTATCTCAGGTACCAGCGATCCACAAACCGATTTTTTTTTTTTTGTATTTTGGTTTTTGGTGAGAAGTAAATCGTTTACTATTATTATTATTATATTGTTATATATTTTGGAAATTTCATTTAATAATGGCAAATTTGAAAATTGAATGAATTATAATGTTCTCTTTAATATTTATTTATTTATACATGATGTACTTTATGTACATAGGCGGACTTAATACCTAAGGCGTTCTCTACCAGTCAAACTTTGGGTGATGTAGAGAAAATAGGAAGTAGGTGCGTTTCAGGTGATGTTGAATAAAAGAAGTAGACACATTCAAAGTTCTCATATACTAAAATTTATACAAATACATAAATACATAAAAATACATACTAAAGTTGATATAAATCTATATACATACATACATACACAAATAAATATCATAACAAGCATAAGTTGATAATCATGTATTGGTTATATATTTAGAAATGAGTAATTTTTTTGTTTTATAGCAACCTACCAAAGTGAATCTATTCTGCCTGATGGAAAGCATGAATAGAATCCAAGAGCGGTGGTCGCCGTACTCACTGCAAATGAAGACAGTGCAGTATGGCGACCCATGCTATGGTGGCCTAGTGATATGCTTTTTCACGCTCCGCTTAAAGGACCCGGGACCATAGTGGGAGGGAAACACGTGCGCTGGTAATGATTTCGAGGTTTTAACTGATTTGCACGGGAAGGCAGAGCCGAACCGTTTAGTTCGGGACCGTATGTCTACCATTCTGAAACGGTGACTTCCAAGGCCAGGACGAGTTGTCCTGTAGAGTCCTGTCTAATTGAAAATGTAAGGAGAAACAAGGGTTATAAGGTTTGAGCTACTATTCTATTAACCTACACTGACTTTTGAGGTTTAAACATAATTGGGTAACTGAACGTAATTCACGATCACGTTAATTTGTAGTATAGATAGAAAGAGGGAGTAATCGTCATTTTCGATTTAGTCTGAGGGTTTCAAATTACCAGATTTAGTTGACTGTGAAATTAAATTAAATTACATTTTATAGCGTTCATTACGTTAACGAGTGAAACATAATCTGGCATATGTAAATAGGTCATCGAGGTCAAAAAGAAAAACAGGGTCTTCATCATCCACGAATCACAGTGATGTCTCATGAGACAATATGTTATTATAATCGTAATACATAAGTAAGAGAATCTAGGGGCTACGCAGTATCCGATTAACTTAGCATATTACAATGTTTGTCCTATAAATGATTGATAATTTACGTTAACACATTTGCCGTCCATCTCGGTTGCCATACGAGCACTTGTAGCGATTGTTACCTATATTCGGTGCCCTACAAAGTCCTAAACAGTCTATCTAAAGAACCTCAATATTGTAATAGTACTTGTATTGTGGAGGTCTAAGGGTAAACGCTTCCTAGTCTAGTTTTTTGGGCAAAGGTTCGAAGAATAATAAAAGTGATGAGTCTCTTTCGAGAAGTTGCTTGTTGGGAGAGGTTGCTGAGACGAATTTAGTAGCAAAACGCAATCAAGAAGGAATAAAGCATAATTCATGTGAGATATTTAGACCCTCTAATAAGGAATATGTTATAAGACGAGTGAAGAATTCTAAGAGCTCTTGGTAACAAAAGTTTTGGGTCATAATAGGAGTGGTTTACAAGTGGGATACACGAGCTAAGAATAGATTTTATGACAGAGCCATGATAAGGAGATCTGAACTTTTAAAAGTTAAATCAAAGTCATTTTACAAATTGAAGGGATATGAAGTTTACGTAGTCGTCCAGTATCATAAATCTGGAAGGTAAATTTTGTTGGGATTAAATCAGGTTAAAGTTTCAAGTTGCTTAAGTGAATGAAAATTATGTAGGACTAAATTTCTGTCTACATCATTTGTACAGGCTAAGTTGACAACTATCCTCCATTATAGACCCACTTAAGTTTCTGTCACTGAAACTAGATCGGATTATCACGGAGATCAGCATAGATTGAGATACAACGTGACTGAACCCAAGAATATATACTGGGCTATATATTTTTAAAAGTAGATTGACTTTTAAGAGTTAAGTTTGAGAGTTATTAAAATATATTATTACAAATATCATTATATAGGATATAGATAGGATAATGCTCTAAGTAAGACCTGGGGTAAACGTTCTTAAGACCAAGATCACTTATAATAAGCATGTATTACCTATTTCCGTGATCATAATGGCACTGCTATCGATGTTATACAAGAATACGTTTATTTTGGACCAACTGTCCATCTCGACTGCAACTACTTCGATCGGGAAGCTGATAGAAGAATTCACTTGCGTAGTATATGAAAAAGTTCGTTATATCTTCGAGTCGTCGCAATTACTTACAGAACCGAGCCGTGGACACTGACCGTTGGGCTGGTCCATAAGTTTAAGTCACTCAGCGTGTGATGAAGCGTGCGATGCTGGGTGTTTTTCGAATCGATAGAATTCGAAATGAAATAATTCGACAGCGAACTAAAGTAACCGATATTGCACGAAAAATCAGCACGCTGAAGTAAAAGTGGGCTAGCCGTGTCTCCAAGCGGACTAACAGAGTGGAGACTGCAACTAGGCAAACATAGTGTAGGCCGCCCTGCGCCGCGATGGACTGACGACTTGAGAAAAATGGTTGGTAGCCATAGACGGCAATATACTGAAGCATCATTATCATAAATTCTAAACGTGCTTAGAAGGATTCCGTAACTATGATAAAATGTACATTATAGTTTATCCTCAGAGCACTTATCGGTTGATCATACTATTTTAAAAATATATATTTAGGATAGCTTTACTTGTAATATATATAAAAATAATCTATTAGCAAAGAATTACTTTTACTCTTTAAGCGTTACACAGTTAGTTCAGTAATAAAAAATGTTAAATCATAGGAATTGCCCTTTGGAAAAAAAAGTATGTAATCTGACCAGTACATTTGGAGTCAATTCTAATTTACACAGAAACTACTAACCACAGTCAACATATAATAAAAGTTTTGCAATTTCCATCCACATAGATTATATACAAAGTTGATTGTATTTCTTAGATAGTGAATTAGAAACAAATTTTCAAGTAATTCAAAAATTGGAAACTACAAATTGTAATACATATACATTATTGTTGTAATGAAGTTGTCAAATTTTCTGCATGCAGATCTCACAATAATAATTCAAAACAATTGTGTGGGAAAATTTGCACATGACTTTAAACATGAAAAAGGTGGATCTATAGAAGCATACGATGTTTGTAATAACTTGGTATTGTATATTCTTTAACAGCTGTGAACTGTTCGAATTAAAAACACATGAGAAACACATGTTTGTTTTTTCAAGATAAATATTTCATTAGGAATACATGCTATGTCACGGGAAATTTTACAAATATAAATGACATTAACCCAAACGACACCCATTTTTGGATCACGCAAATGTTATTCCATGTGGGATTTGAAGCCAAAACACTCCCCAAAATACACCCAAAACACAAGCACGTGTCGTTGCGTCCACTCAAACAACTACGCCATACATGCAGTAAACAAAATCATGACTTCACTAGAAGGAAGGTTATCTTCTTTAACTACCTATGTTTCTACATCATTTTTATGTATTTGACACGTTTTGTACGATAACGACTTAATGGAATATGGCTTGTGTGATGTCATTAAACTCGCCTAACTGTGAAAATATCACTAGGTGTAATGTTAAATAGTTATACACTTAAATTGTGAAATAAACTCACCATTTCCTCTCATAGGTTGCAATTTAGAAACGAGTAGTATCGGCGAGTTCAGCATTATAGACAGCATCCAGACCATAGCTATCATCTTGTACGCGTGGCACTGGGTCTGCCACTTTCTCGATTTCAGAGGACGACATATTGCGAAGTATCGTTCAAGCGATATGGCGACTAATGTCCAAACGTCCACTGATACAGAGACAGCTGAAAAAGAAAAGACAGGTTAGTCAGAGTTCACCTGTAGTCTAGTAGATGATATAGATCGTGAAGAGATTCTTTTGGAATTTAAAACATTCTTTTTATAATTTTCAAGTATAGATTTAAAATGATTGAATAACTCTGCTGACGCCTCTGGGGAAAATAGGCGTGATATTATGGATGTATTCAATAGGATAGTTAACTGTTAAATTAGATAGTATTTATGATTTGTGTTCTGCAGGAGGCCTACGTACAACAGTAGATTATAATAGGCTGACGATAATGAAAAATTATAAGTTCTAAAATATACATATACATACCTGGATGTATACGTACACTCAGGCATATGTTTTAAAGAGTAGTACATATAATGGTAGCTTCACTTAAAGTTAACTAGAATTTAATTCACACTTTCATAATGTCGACACAAATTTTGCCGTCAACCGTGCACTTTAAAATTCAGAGTGAAAAATTGACGGGAAAAATCGTGAAAATGATTTCGTACAAATATTTTAAATTCATATTTGATTTTACATTAAAAATAATATATACTTATACAAGACTCGATGTAATTAAAAAAAAATTCTACTAGGACTACGATTAGCACATATACAATTTCTTTCTTCCTTTGTGATAGAAGGTCAAGACACCATTATAATGGAGGAAATTGTGTCACATCATTTTAAACAGCCGTCAAAGTAGTTTTCAACTTTAACATTATCAGTGTTAACTCCCATAGCGATGAGCTATAACCAAATCTACGCCAATAAGCCTCGACATCAACAGGAATATACCATACGCAAGCACAGTATACCAGGATCAGCGTCTAGGTAGAGCATATTGCATTTGCGGTCGTCGTAAGAAGATTGTCTCTCTCCCGTTCACACAACTACCAGCTGCTATGCAACAAACACCCTGGCTCACTGGAGACTTCGCCGTAGCACGGTGTAACGCACACAATTTAAACTCACTGCTAGAAACACTCTGTTACGACTCAGTGGAACTAGTCACACCTGTCACTGGTACGCTCCACACAGCTGACTCATCACATTTCGACCTCCGATCTTTTATGGGAGTGATGTGGTGACTTTCACATACAGCATACGAGAATCATACTATAGCGCCATCTACCGAAAATGTACTGAACTATTGGGTAACTGCTAGTGCTGTAACGCGATATGGAAATTGTTGCATCGATTAGCATTTATGCAACTTCCAAACATTAACTTTTAGGTTACGACCCGCTAGGCATGTACACCTACCCAACTCAGAGGATCCTCCTTTGGGGTTAGAAGGGCTTGACACCCGTTCATCTACAGTATAAAAAGAAAAAATACAGAAAGAACGCGTTAATTAAAATGAAAAAAGTTGTAAAACTTTCAAAAATTCTAAGAACAAAAATTGTCTATTTCTAATTACAATCGAGGTTTATAAATCGAAAAACGTTTTTATTTATATAAATAAGTAAAATAATGTTATTTTTTACACAATGTCTTGTTTTTAAAAAAGAGATGTTTAAAAGAAGGATTAAATTTACAAGAGATTCTATATATAGATATTTTACAGCATACAAATGCCAGTCATCGTGAACCCGAACCGTCGTTAGTCAAAATTAACGACCCGAGGCGCGACACTACCACTAGCAGAACATTTGGGTTGGTCGTAGAAACACTCAAAACCACAAGGAAGTTACTAAATATATTCTGAAATAACAAACCTACACTATGTTCACATTTACATATACAAAAACTCACGATACATTTCTGTAGATTGGTATAAAAAAGGTAGGCCATAAATTAGTCAACATTTGAAAAAATTGTATATAAAAAAACTATACGATATATTATAAGAGCTGCTTATGGACAAGATAGTTAATTATTTGGTATATATTTATTTAAAATTACATCACCTAAGTGACCACCGTTTTGACGTTTGCTTTCTTCGAAGCGAGCAGCGAAATTTTCGATACTTGTCGTCAAAGAGACCACGAGATCCCCGACATCTTTTTGCTGATCTTTTCTTTTAGTTGATGTAGTGTATTTGGATTATTGACGTATACCTACACAATTCTTCAAATAACTCCATGAAAAGAAATCTGCTGGGGATAGATCTGGACGTTTGAGTGGTCATGGAATGTCACTGCGTCTGGAAATCAGCTTTGCCGAAAATATGCCTTTTACCACCGGCAGGGACTCATTGGATGTGTAACAAAGTGGTTCCATGTTATTGTAACCGTGAGTTAAGATTATAACCAGCAAATTCTAATACCATCGATCCTAAGAACTTTCGTAATATGTCTGCGCGAGATATTAGATTCAAATGTTAACGAATTCTTGACCCGCCCTATATGTACAAACTACAAATTCGTTCATTTAACGCTACTCGAAATTTGTTACTTCGGGATAATATCTATTTTATGTAAGAGTGAGAATTGCGTGTCTGTATTTAATGAAATTCCCATTCCTAGTAGTCGAGATCTGAGAGCTTCAGGGTACAATAAAACTTTAAAGTTTGAGCCTGACACCGTTCTAAAAACACAATGACTCTGAAAATGCAGCGTGTTCTAGTACTAGTCGTAAAATAAAACAAATATGAAATGTTGGAACAGTGAGTTTTTAAATTTCATTTTCTTTTTGTACCATAACTCGCTAACAAGCGCAATTTTGTCTGCGTCTCTCAGAATTAATACATTTCTATTTTTTGCTTCTTTTTTCCCATTTTCTCAGTTGATGTTCGTCTCCTATTGATAGAAGGTGGGGGTGATTCGTAACGTTCTTGCATCGATTAGTATCCTTAACACCTCTCAACATCAACTGTACGTTGGGCAGTATTCTGACAAGCATGATTATCTTTCCTTGTCGTTCTTTAGGAAGGATATCTCGTTCCTTCATATCTAGAATGTGAGTAAGGAAAACACATTAAGTGTAACAAACTACAATAAAACTTTTGCAAAGTATAATGTACGTATATAATCAAAGATTATGACTGTTTTATTCAAATTAATAGTAGTTTGAATATTATTACCTAAAGAAAAACTTATTACCAGCTAATAAAGATGAGATATGTTGGAGAAATAAGTTAGGCTTAAGTTTACTTTTGGCCTAGCTTATTTAGAAAACATTGTACAATGAAGTACGGATATTGTTAATTTATTTTATACAATTTAATTCAAAAGTTGATACAAAAATAGATAGTAGGTAATTCAAAACTTTTTGACAGCTATAACATTCACGCTTCTTTTGTATAATATCGATTGACAACACACAAGTTAATACTGGTAAAGTTTCAGTTATCGATATTAACTATTCTTTGGGTCTTAAGCCGTGCAGCCGTAATAGTAGCATATTACTATCCTCGCAAACATCATAACACAAACGGCATACAGGCGTAAACACTTGCTGATAGATATAAATTAAGAATGGGAACTACTGGGAGCTAGTTATAAATAAGGTATTTAACAACTTGCTTCTGTTCAAGTTTTAACACTATCACAAAAATATTGACAGTGTTCCATCTATCTACTGAATTTTATTATTTCTATTATTACTATAGGGTTAGCGCTGCGCTTCATGTACTCATTAATATACCTGGCCATCCTTGTTGTAGACCGACGGTTGTAAGTATTAGTGGTACTTGATGGAAAGGTGAGTACACGACAATTGGCCCAGAGTGAATTGCCTATATCCAAAATTACTGTAGCCGTCGATGCTTTCGGTAATCGCCTCACACACAATCACCAATAATAACGTAGTGTTTTTATTACTCTGACCATGACATTTGGCCACCGAGACACAAGAAGAGATAAATAAGGTATCACTTGCTTTTGTACCAACAGTGTACCAACCGAATGTCTTTATTGTAATATGAATGTTGCATGTAAAAAAGTTCATTGTCTATACATCAATAACTTTTTTATACAGTGTTTAGAGACTAGTTATTGGTCACGACTTCGCGTACGTTTGTTATCGTGATGTCTTTCCTCAAGAATCCAAGTATGTCTATGCCTGATTCTATTGAAATCGACAGAACGGACAGGAATCGTTTCATATTTATTCAATGTCCTTTTACACAACTTAAAATACTTCCATATAAAATTTCATAAATAAATAAAACCAGTGATTAGTAATTTCCAATATCAACTTCTACCCCATTTCTACCCACTAAGAAAGCGATTTCTGAAATAAAAACAACAAATATATAAACATACATTAACGAATTTTAACTTTAATAAGATTTGATGTGAAGTGTGATTTGAAGTTTCTTGTGATGTTACATGCATTATTTTAGTGCAAGCTCAAACACAAATTATAAATTTTAACTTATAAGTGCATCATCATGCTTCACTGCTGGACAAAGAACCTCATTGGATCTGAGTTGAGTTGGACATCCTCAGAATACACAGGATTTAGTACATTTATAATATTATTATTCATTTATTTACGTAATAGTTCGCTCAATCAACCAGGAATATTGTTACTCAATATTAAGTCGATTAGCTAACAATCGCTAATTTTTTCCTCATATACCTAACTAAAATTAGTGTTATTACAAACAAGTAACAATCAAACCAGCGGGTTACAGACGAATAACGTCCTTGAAAGTTATTATTCTGTCTTGTCTATCCGTCTTATGTTTATTTTTCAACGTTCTTAAGACACCAACGACTATTTTATGCTCTGCCTTGCAGCTAGTTATCATAAAAATTCATGTTAACAGTGTCTGTGTCGTTATCGGTACAGAGTGAATTTGATACCAAAAATATGTTAACGAGAGATAGAAAGAAGTACTTTCGGGTTAAGGCTGAGATAGTTTTGGTCATAAAACGTTTGTATAATATTGTAGTGGTTTAGATATACTGGAATAAGTTTGGAATTCTATCAGGTTGCAAAATAATAGTGTAACAGAACGACATAACGCTCAATAAGAGTGAAAAGAGCAGCAAGATACAGTCAATTAAAAGTTGGTGGGTTATGAGAGCACGTCAATAATTTTGTTCAATTACTTCATATGTATGTAATCGCACATTCCGATCGAAAATGGCGCCAATGTTTTTTTTTATATAATGGTTGGTTGGTTGGTTTTTAACACAACAACGTGTGGTTTAGGAAATTAAATTTCAAATTTAAAGTCAACATTACCTGAAACGTGATGTGCGATATAATATTTTCAAAAGTTTTTGTAATGTTTTTCTAACGTTATTGGCATCAATGTTCATGTAATTTCTTGACAAAATTATCGGATTCAGACAGCAAATTAACATAAGACTATAAAAAAAACTCACCCTGTAAAAATGGTATAAGCTTGCACATTAGGGCGCCGAAGAAGAACCGTCTGTAAATCTGTCCAACTAGCGTGAATGGCAAACAGAAGACGCCAAGTAGAAAGTCCGAAATTGCCTGTAACAAAATAAATCAAATTGAATTCATGTAAGTAATTTTAGATTCTATTTGGAGGCTATACAGATAGACCAGATTTTAAAAGCATATGGTTAGTATTACCCTTTATAATGTCGTTATTCGCATGATCCATCTTTAGTAGTTTATTATTATTATTATATTTCAACTTTGATTTGTCTCTTTGTTTATAGGGGTAATATACGTGTCATGTGGGCCTAAACCAAGCATGATACATTAGATAGAGTAGATAGATGATATAGATGAAGATGTTAGAAATTTACGAGTATTTCGGCAGGTGAGTGTGGTGGCTTTTTGGAGTAGATGAATGGAATGTAAAGGCATGTGACGTAATTCAAGATTTTGGGTGTGAGTTTTAGATACTATGCCTGTTGATGATACAACTATTGGAACTAAGCTTTCTATTATTATTGTTATTATTATCAACAGCCTTTTACCGTCCGCTGTTTGATATGGTACTCTCCTCAGCAAAAAAGTTTTGGACTAGTATACCACGTTGGCCAGACGGGTTGGAAGAGGGTTTGTTTCGAGTTATCCTTCTCATTGTAATGATATTTCTTTGAATAGTTTGTTGCTATAGTTGTCTCGTCGAGATCCACGAGATGAATAGGGATGATAACACTATATATTCTTTATTCGTCACCTCACGTACAAGTATCAGAACTTTACTAGTTAATGTATTCAAATTTTTTGTAGATGAAAATCTTACTTACCAAAATCCAGTTGAAAAAAAATGTAGGAGTATTTTATTCCCACACTAATAGCGATAAGTGCAAACCTTTCGTCACTTACTAAAGTTCGTTTTCATAGTGTATAATTGTCGACATTTTAGTGCCGTAGTTGAATCGTAACAGATGTCTATAGAAATTTGTAATAGTCTGCAGAAAAAAAATGACACTTCAATGCACGTCTTATATACCACTTTGGTTTGGATTGGTAGGATTAGAATACATCTCAAAATAGCTCAATTTCCAATATTCTGATGCCGTCGGCTGTATGTAAAATATATCTTAGCTTATTTTTCTTATGTAATATATAATATTAACTACTTTAACTATCTAAATGCTTTTAGTACACGTGAATTGGATCTTACTAGTGGAGGTCTATTAATAGCTAATATAACTATTACGTTTAATTCAGTATGTATTTATTTGGTTTCAATTTAGTATGTATATGCGCGTACCTACTTAATTATACATCTATGTACTAAATTCAATAGGTAAATTTATCCTACACTATGTACTACATAGTACCTGGAAACTGAGCTTTGCTTGTTATTTTTTTTCTGTAAACTACAGTCGATTCACAATTTATCAACTCCTGTTGTTCCATCCCTAATTTTGTCATATAGATAAGTGTCAAAACGGGTCTACTAGGCAACACCATTGAGCCATCTCCATTCCTGTATCGGACTACTAGGTGTAGGCAAAAATTTCATCTATACGTTGTTGACATACCCAAAAGTTGAACTAAATGGTTTAACAGCTCTTTTTTGGTGAGAGTCGCCAAGATTTAGAACAACCTACCTGGGTCTATTTTTCCTGATGACTTGAACTCTGGAGCCTTTAAGAGTAGAGTGAACAGGTTTCTTTTGCATGCGCGTGTACCACCTTCGTCTTCATCTACACTTTCCATCAGGTGAGATGGAGGACAAACGTCTATTCCATTACAAATGTATAAAAAAACACCATCTACTGAAGTATTAAGCTTTTGCGTCGCTGTATCGGTAACACAGTATTTACCTTCGCATTCTAATGACATTGTAGTAGTTTTTCAATGCTTGAAAACACGACTAAAATAACGTTTTCTAAAAATAAAGCTCAAAAATTGTTGGAGGCGTTTCCAAGATTTAGAATATAAATATATATATACAACGAATTATTCGCTTAAAGGTATTAGATGTCTAAGGTAGAATGTTCCATTTTAGGTTATTACTATACATGTATACTATATATAAATTCATACTAAATCCAATCTATTTGTACCTGTAAAGAATTTTATATAATTAATTTTCTTTAATCTTATAATTTAGTCTATGATTAATAAAACATCATAACTGAACGAATGGGTTGCTAAATAAAATCAGTTATATATATATCACATGTCACGTTAGTGTTGCGTGTTTGCGTAAATGCGTTCGTGAGACGTAAAAGTGTCCAAAAACAAATTTCCAAACACATTTTTTCTTTAATATTCATTGAAAGCCGTCACACACACGGTTCATGTTCGATCTGATAAAAAAAACATGTTTCAACTCGAGTTTTTATTTAATGCCATTTACGGAAATAAGGAGGCTTTCTTATTTATATATTGTGTGTTAATATTACGAGTATTGTTTATATTATACGCTAAAGTTGTTAAAATCTGTTGAAAATCATTATCCATTGAATACGAACAATCACTACGCAAATACTTGTTTATTTACGTAGTTTCAAGTTCCCACATCTACATCATCACAAGATGGTAGAGATATAGCGATTTATAAACTTGGAAATTCTTGATTCATGTCTTCCCGTCGTGTGGATTTGAAAAGATCGACTAATTATAAATCTTTTTCTATTCCAGTATCTAGGCGATTTTATCTTGTTGTCAGTTTGAACATTAGTTTCTGAGACTATCAACACGGCTTTGCTTAAACTTTTGTTTCAATTAAAGTTTTCTGTAGTGAAAAAACAGTTACTCTTTTATGACAGAAAGGCACGAGTATCCGATGTGCTATATTATCCTGATTTCAGTGCCAACTTAATTTATAAGTATTTTCATTAATACAATTATGCAATACGCCGTTACGTATGATTACTTCTTCTATTATGCTGGATTATACACTACAAGCGTTTTAAAGACTGTACAGCATGTGATATCAAGAATGTTAGATATTGAGCTAATATTTAAGTGAGATGTTATTATTCTTCACTTCACTCTAGATTGAACTCTGTTTCAACTGATGATTAGACAATAGTCTTTATATCTGATAATCGTCAATAAAGTTTTTGTTGTTACCTTTGTTCATTTTCAGAACTTCTAATCTCTTACATAACTTGCAAACACAATTCAGAAAGCACTGTCATTGTATTCGTCGTGTGCGTGTCGTAAAATTAATGGAATAAATTTAATTCTTTTGATGTCAGAGTGATGATTTGACTGATTACATGACCTGGTTTTATAAGTGGGAACTGGGAATTCAAAACAATTGGATTATAAAACACGCCTTCCGCGATCGTTAATTCAATGAATGTAATTAATTTTGACCGTGATGTAATATTTCAATTGTTAGAAAGTAATATTCTGAATGAAGACAATTCCTCAAAAGTTAAGAAGTAGATAAATGACTGGTAAAGACAGGCACAGTGTATTTCAAGAATGTTTTTGTACCTAATAGATCATGTTATTAAGTCAAGATATGAAATGTCTTTGTAGATTGTCTACACAACAAAAGTCATCATTATCAACCTATTTCAGTCCACTGCTAGGCATAGGCTTCTCCTATTGCACGCCACTCTGATCAATTTTAAGTTTTTCGCATCCAACACCTACCATCTTGTGCAAATCATGACTCCACTTGGGCTGTGTGCGTCTCAGTTGTAACCTCAAAAGACATTATGACCTCGAAGAATGTTGCCGATAAGGCTACTTTATTACTGTTCACCGTGTGATTGACAGTACTGATGGGTCCCCTTTCACTTACTGTATGTCACACGGAACTAACTAACATATTTACATGACATAGCAAACAAACAATAAAATATACACTAATATACCTAAACTAAACGTAATATAACTACAGAAATAACAATACCAGTTGGTTACAATTATATTCAGCGCTATTATTTCCCCTCAGCACTCAGCACGTCTTGACTCAGCATGAACATGAAAAATTCTTTACGTTAAAGAGGATCAATGGGTATCGTAGTCGATGTTCCTGAATAACAATGAGATATGGGTAATATAATTTAATTCGCACCCATTGCGGTTTTCAACAAAATTGTACTTCCTTTTTAGTTGTCTTTGTGGTGTAAAATGTACTTTAGCAAATAATAAATACTTTGCAATGAATTTTTTTTCTGTATTAAAGAATGAATTTAAATAAATTGCTCTTAATTCGTAGAAACGGCTTGAATATGTTGTAGCACATGGAGTAGAATTAATAAAGATAGAAAATTAACATGAGACCTCATGAATGACCTTTAATTACCAGTTTAAAAAAACTAATCTCTAGTTACATTTTGCATGTAACATATTTCCTGAAGAAATACTGTGTTTAAGGTTTTAATAAAAAATTTTGACAATTTTTATTTTATGACCATTTAATCCAAGACCACACTAAACATAAAGTGATGAAAGAAAAAATTATTATTAAAGACGAGACTGTTTAAGTGATTCGAAAAAAAAATAAGAAAGAAAAAGTGCACCTAGAACACACCTTGTGTAGCGGGATCTTTGAAAACATACAGAAACGGATGCAAAGAATATCCAAACTCAGAACTGCAATTAGCGGACAACATACATTTTTCTCCAATATCAGGTTCGAAAATACGACACTCATCGCAGTAAGGAATAGCGTATCGTAAGGTTACCACTTAAATCAAAAAGCAATTCGTCTACTCTTATAATAAATAAACTCCATAAGCCTCAACACATTACAGTTATAAATGTACAGATTTCTTCATAAAAAGGAATCATTTGGAAGCACCTGAACTTAAAGCTCTTAGTGGATTGTCGAAAAACCTTTTTAAACTTATGCAAAGTCATTCTACACATCTAACAATAAAGGTACTTACTTTAAATCTAACTACATAAGTGTAGCTTCAACCAACATGAGCAAATGAGGTTTTAGTATGACACAGAGATTCCTAAATCACTAAAAATAGAGTCACGTAGTTAAATCACGAAAATTTTTCTCTTATTATTAATATTGTGATAGTATTATCATATTACGTTATTTAGAATTTACAATTATTGTTACATCAATGCAACAATATATTCTTAGCCGTTGGCAACACGTGCATGTGTTTAGACAACAAAAAAAGGACGAAACTTAACGAACAGATTCGTAAGCGACCCTTGTGCAAGTATGGACAAAGGATCTATTGCACTCTTTACACGAATTCCTTGGAAAGGGCTCTTAACAGACCGCTTTGGACTTCGGTGCCCGCGACATCTGGTATACATTTACGTGAGTGATGAATGCCTTAGAGTTTGATAGAATTGTTAACAAAAAAGCGGTAGGAAGCGGGGCGAGTCAGTGAGGGTGCAGGGTGAAGGCAGGACGTTCGTAAAAGCTGGGCATAGCCGGTCGTGTGGGTTACGATTACGTTGAGTAAGTTAGCATATATAACGCTGGAAGTAGCTAGGTAAGTGTTTGTTGTTTATTATTTTCGTAGGATAATGATTTATATGTATTTATATCCCGGTCTGAGTATAGTAATAATCGTTGAATAATTAGATGTAATCTTTCTGTTATTTCTACCTAAGCATTACTGTTGGTTTATCAGTACCTTTGATAGAGATAATGAGTAGAGTTCTTTATAAGTCTCTGCGGTGTGGAGAGCTAAGTTATAGCCGAACTATGCTATCCGGTTGATCACTGGACAGGCTCCGTTACACGATTATATCTTGGTGATCTGTCGCTGTGGTGTATTTATATTGTAGTTACAGCGTGTATGGGTGTGTGCCGTGTGCTTGAGTTCTAGGAGTCTTAAGGGGCGGATGCACGGGGGTCAGTAGGCGGGTTAACTCATATAGCGGGTTGGGTACACAGGAAACCGATTGGTTGGAGTCCCACGTCGGGGCGGAGGCGCGAAAGCGCAAGCTTCGGTCGTATACAGCTAAATACACCTGTCAAAGCGAGTTATAGGTTTTGACTTAGCGTTCCGGGCCCCCTCGAGTTAAAGTCAGTTAATTCACCTAAATCTTATGTGCACAACGGATGGAAGAGTGATAAGCACAACCAACAGAAATGTATTTAATTGTTTAATTATTTTATAATCTCTCATTTTGATTCCCTCTTATCGTGGTTTCTTATAATTTATTTGAATTGTTATATGCCAGTGGGAAAATATTCAGTCTGGTGTCGAGTTCTATAGTCTAACGCGGATTCTGGAGGAGCGTTAGACCTCCCTCCACATTGGAAGGTGCTGGCTTGTAGAGTAATACCTCATTAAATAACCGAAAAATTACTATACTCGCACTAGGGTTCAAGGGTAGACCATCTCAAATATATTAGCTTTTATTACAGTTTCGCTTGCTGATATAGCCAATTTTTTAATTTCAACTTTTCTAGATCAGTTTATACAAAGTCAAAAATTCCTGTGTTTTTCCTGTAGCTTGATTTTTGTGTATACAAAAGAAACGTTAAGAATTTAAGTAGTAAAAGTGTAAAACTATTACAAATAAACTTAAATTCAGAATTGTACCTTTTGAATCCACATTAATTTTATAGACAGACACTTCTTTTGACTTCAACATAGTAAACAGAATTGTTTTCTATTTGACAATCTATGAAACCAGAAGGTTTTTGTAGACACTCAGAAAAAAATATTATTTTTTTACGGCAATAGACATACAATACGACATTGCTGCATTCAAATATGTTTAAGAATTAAACCATTTCAACCCGTCTACCTCCACTTCAATTTTTCTTCAGATGGAATTTATTCAATCATTTTTAACCCAATGAATTATCGTAATCAATTTCCAACTTGCGAATGTTTAACTTTTTATACAATGAGACCCTAAACCCATGTCTGCTTTCTACATCCTGCAGTTACTGGTTAATTACTTTACGCTAATATGTTCTGAATTTTAGTAAAGGTTTAAAATTTGGCCTGAAAAATGGGTAAGGAACAGTGGTTTAAGCAATCACCACGCCTCTCTCTACTGTGCTGAGTGTTGTGACTTCAAATCCCACACAGAACTACACTCGACGTGAGCCTCAAATTATTCTGAGTCTGGTTTGTATGTTTGTAATAAAATCTCCCGCGACACAGAATCACAGATACAGATGTTATCTAAAAAAAGTACATAAAGTAATCATAGTAATTATTACTTGTGATATTTTAACGTTATATAGATAGTACAGTGTCATCAGAGATGAAGAGGGAGAGTTGATATAGAGTTTGTGTCAATTTTGCTTTCCCCTTGTAATACTATTTTCCCATGTAGGTTACTCCTTTCGTGGACTCTTGGGACATCCAGGCGATGAATAGGGGTGGTGGTGGTGACATGGAGTATTCTTAATCAATTACTTCCCGGATATGGTTTAAGGCAATATTATCATCATCACCATCATCATCAACAACCTTTTATAGTCCACTGCTGGCCATAGGCCTCTCCTTAGCAAGGAGGTTTTGGCCTACTATACCACTCTAGCCAGAAAGGTTGGAATAGGATTTGTTTTAAGTATGGGGTGCTGGGCTAGAAAACCTCCACGTGGTGCACCCTGGTAACGTTGGCGACGGCACTGTTTCTTCCTGTGCCATTTGGAAGAGGACATCACGCCAACGGCTAATATTCTAGCACAAAGAAGAGGAGGCCATTTTCTTCGGCCATTCGGCTGAGGCTTGGTCCAACAGAGCGGGCATTTTTGTCGATTCCTCTGTTGGTTCTTCGCTCTTTGGAGCAATGAGGAGGAAAACCTCGATAAAAAATCATTAAGGTGGGACACTTTCATAGGTCGGCGTTTCTCCACTGTCAATGGTGGAGAAAGGAGAACGGGCTCGGTGTGTACTCACACTGCCGCCGAGCAGGCATTGGAAAATTTAATCTTCCTGCCACCGTTGTCACATCGTAATCCCGAAAGGAGTGTCGTGGTTATGTCACGCGACACCAATCGGGGGCGTGGGTCTTGGCTTAGTCGCCCGGACTGGGAGGAAGAAAACCTCTTTAAAAAATTACCCCGAATCCCGTGTTCTGGTGTGTGACCAGGGAATGCATGGCTGATGGGCAGTTCAGTCGTAAGCGCACTCCCAGCCGAGGCACCTGCGGACCCCTCAGTTGGGCATAAATTTACGCTTGCCCGGATATTGGGGATCTCTGCCCGGGTCGACCTCTGTTCTCCCCATCTCGTGAGTTCAAATATGGAATGAATTAAAAATAAAAATAAAAATACAGACGAAAAGAAGGAGAAGAAAAACAGAGGGGAAAAGAGTGCAAGAACGGACGACTTCTCTTCCAACGAAGAGGAGACGTTGGTTAGCACGCCTATCTCGGTGGGGCTCCCAGAAGTCATAATGGCTGCTGGGAGCCGTAGAACATCGGAACGATTACGTTCCAAATCCGCCGCGGGTGCTAACTCTAGTGCGAAGGAGGACACACTGGAGCTTATGGAAACGAAACAATGTGACAGCCGGAAACGCGGACGCTCCAAGGATGACGGCAGCGATACGTCTCAGGAGATGTTGCCTCCCAAGGTTGTAAGCAGTCGTAGGGGGAGATCACGAACTCCGGCCTTGGTTCCGTCAGGCTCCGTTTTCTGCAAGGCAGGAGCCTACAGAAGAGTCAGGGCGGACGGCAAAGCATTAGCGGAAGAGGAGGTCGCAGATCTCCTGCTTAAAATTAAGGAGCCGATGGAAGGGAGTTCTGTTCTCCAAACACCATCGTCCATGCAGGAGAGAGCAAATGCGGCGATGGCCATCATCCACAAAGTGGCCACCAAGTCTAGCAATCTTAAGGGCTGTTTTGTGAAGGCCCTTAAGGACTCCTCTGCCGCTATTTCGGGGGTCGTGAAGAGCCTTATCGGCGACATGGCTCATCTCCAGGCAGCCAACGAGCGCCTGACGGGGCAGGTGACTGAGCTCAGTGCTCAGTTTGCTCAATTTCGGGCAGATCGCCCCGAACGAGAAGGCTCACCTCCGTCACAACTTACCCGCTCTTCCAACCTCGGGGGTATTCCTGATGCCCACCTGCGCCAAATCACGGACGCAGTGTGGCGCATGATGGACGGACGTCTCGCTGGCCTAGAGGCGAGGCTGCCTACGGCCCCTGTTGTCCGACCGCCGCTCGCAGCAAATAGTCTGAAGACCGTATCAGTGCCATCAACGCCTCCCGTTGCGGGCGGTCGTGTGTCCTATGCAGCGGTGGCGTCTGTGTCTGCCGCTCCTGCGGTTGCTCCGAGGGCACGACAGGCGGCTAAAGCAACAGCCAAGATAGGTGCACCGAGATCAGGGCCCAAAACGGCCGCCAAGTCTAGAGCGGAATTCCCTCCGATCTCCACTCCAGCCGCTGTACCTGGCACCGCTACGTCTGCTCCTCCCATATCTGCCTCTTCCACGGATGGTTGGCAGATAGTCGGGGGGACTAAGAAGTCCCGAAAGCGGGGTAAAAAGGCTGCTCAAACAGCAGCCTCTACGTAGCAGTCGCTATCGGTGGCAGTGGCCACTACGAAGAGGCCGCGCAAGCTGCAGGTACCCAAAACCGCGGCGGTGGTGGTCACCGTGTCACCGGAAGTGGTTAACGGCGGACTGTCTTACGCGGCCATCTTCCAGAGGGCCCGGGCTAGTCTCGCCAATGACATCGGGACGAACGGAGGCAGGTTGCGCCTCACTCAGACGGGAGCTCGAGTCCTCGAGTTTCCGGGAGCCGAAGGCGCAAAGACTGCAGATGCCTTTGCCGAGAAGTTGCGGGGCATGTTTGCGGCCACGGATGGTGTTAAGATCGCCAGACCTTCTAAGTGTGCAGAGTTGCGCATCTCGGGCCTGGACGACTCTATAACGGCTGAAGATGTCCGCGTTGCAGTTAGAGAGAAGACAGCGTGCAACGTGGACAACATTAGGGTCGGCACCGTCCGCCCCGGTCCAGGAGGGCTTGGCGCGGTGTGGGTCAGCTGTCCCGTAGCGTCAGCCAAAATTTTAGGCGACGCCGGTAGATTGCTCATCGGTCTCGTCAGCGCTAGGATCACAGTCCTGGCGGCGAGACCGATGAGGTGTTTTAAGTGTCTGGCATCGGGACACACACGCGCCAAGTATGTTAGCTGTGTCGACTGTAGCGGACTATGTTTCCGCTGCGGTCGACCGGGGCACAAGGCGGCAGAGTGCTCTGCCGCCCCACACTGCCCAGCGTGTGCGGCGGGTAACAAGCCCGCCGATCATCAGATTAGGCAGGGGGGTTGCAAACCACCACGCAAATCTTGGCAAGTGACGGGGGCTAGCCAGTCGACCCAGGCTGCCTCTGACGTCGTTCCTGCGTCGATATCGTCGCCCATGGAGGAGGTTGTAGAGACTGTCAAGTAATGGACCAAGTCTCCGACCTCCTCGTCCAGACGAACCTGAACCACTGTGCCGCAGCGCAGGACCTTTTCCTGCAAACCATGGCGCAGTGGTCCATCGGTGTTGCTGTAGCCGCGGAGCCCTATTACGTTCCACCCCATCCAAACTGGTTGGGTGACCGGGACGGTTCCGTGGCAGTCGTCGGCTCCACGGCGGCTCATTTCCCAGCCTTGTCGTTAAGAGACAAGGCTGGGAAATGAGCACTGGATGACATGACAAGGGCACTGGATATGTTGCTGCCAAGTGGGGGGGGATCACTGTATATGGTGTTTACTTCTCCTCCAACCAGAGTTTGAGCGACTTCGAGGTTTTCCTTAACAACTTGGAAACCTCGATGCGGCGTCTAACGTCTAGGCACGTCTTAGTGCTGGAGGACTTCAACGCAAAGTCCATTGCGTGGGGTTCCCCCAGGACGGACGCTAGGGGCGAGGCCGTAGAGGAGTGGGCGGCCTCGGTGGGCCTCTGTTTACTAAACAGGGGCTCCACCAACACGTGCATGCGACAGCAGGGAAGGTCGATAGAAGACCTTTCGTTCGCTA
Source organism: Hypercompe scribonia (assembly GCA_949316085.1). Classification (NCBI taxonomy): domain Eukaryota; kingdom Metazoa; phylum Arthropoda; class Insecta; order Lepidoptera; family Erebidae; genus Hypercompe; species Hypercompe scribonia. The sequence goes on from OX438970.1 coordinate 22,405,502, forward strand.
CCCCAGCCCTCGCCGCACGAGTAAGGAACTGGCGCGTCCTGGAAGAGGTTGAGACGCTCTCGGATCACCTCTACATCCGATTTGAGCTCTCCCGGACCCAGGACCCCAGTAGGGGTCACGCGGCGCGGCGTTCTTCTCGCTTTCCGCGGTGGGCTTTAGCCAAATTAAATAGGGACCTACTAGAGGAGGCGGCCATCGTTCACTCTTGGCTGTCTCCGCAGGCCCCGACCGAGGAGGTCGACATAGGGGCTGGTCGCTTCCGCGATGCCATTGTGCAGATCTGTGATGCGGCCATGCCCCGCACCCGAGGTTGCCGGCCCCCACGGAAGGAGGTTTACTGGTGGTCCCAGGAGTTGGCAGACCTCCGCGCAGCCTGTACTCGTGCCCGGAGGTCCTACACCCGTAGTCGGCGGCGACACCGCGAAGAAAGCGAGGAGCAACAGCTTCATGAGGAGTACCGAGAGGCGTGGAAAACTCTGAAGCTGGCCATCAGCCGCGCCAAAGAAGTTAAGAGAAAGGAGATGCTGGAGTGTCTCGATCGTGACCCCTGGACCCGCACGTCGGGCCCCCCCTTACAGAGACTCTCCAGCCCAGCTTCCTGTGGGAAGTGGTCGAGGGCCTTTTCCCGCAGCGGGTGGAACACACACCCCCGTCGATGGCCTTCATAGTCGGTGACGACGGGGGGAACGAGGACGATGTTCCGCCCGTCAAGGAATCGGAGGTAGGGGCGGTTGTTCTACGGATACGCTCTAAGAACACCACCCCCGGGCCGGACGGGATACCTGCCCGAGTGCTGGCCCGAGCCCTTGAACGCATGTCGGACCGTCTCAGGGAGGTCCTGGACGCTAGCTTGGCGTCCGGACGCTTACCTGAGTGTTGAAAAAGCGGGAAGCTGGTCCTATTGAGGAAGCCGGGACGGCCAGCCGAATCGGTGGCGGCCTATAGGCCCATTGTGTTGCTGGACGAGGCGGGTAAGCTGTTTGAGAGGATACTCTCTGTCCGCATCGTCCGGCACCTAATTGAGGTGGGCCCCGATCTGTCGGACGCCCAATTCGGTTTTCGAGCAGGGCGTTCGACAATCGATGCTGTGTTGTGCCTGAGGGCCGTTACCGAAGAGGCGGTGGGCTGTGGCGGCGTGCTGTTGGCGGTGTCGTTGGACATCGCCGGGAATTGAGTCCCGCCTGTCACCACTGCGACTGCAGTGAGGACTCGGCTCAGCACACGCTGGCGGTTTGTTCCGCCTGGGCGGCGCAGCGTGGGGTCCTCACTGCAGTTATTGGAGGAGATCTCTCGCTACCGGCCGTCATACGCTCCATGGTCGGTAGCGACAGTTGTTTTACCACGGTCGCAACCTTCTGCGAAGACATAATTTCGCGGAAGGAGGCGGCGGAGAAGACCCGGGAGGACGACCTCTACTCGGACCCAATTCGCCGCCGGCGAACCGGGTGGCAGAGGCGCGCGTACCAGCGCCTCATGCCGCCTTGAATGTGGCCGTGGGTGGAAGGGACGGGTTTTCCCCTCCATCCGCTATAGTGGCCAGCCGCGAGGAGGCGACGTCCGCGTGTGCCGTACGTCGCCTAAAAGGAGAGTTCATCCGCAGATGGTGCCCGTATGAGCGGGCAGGCGCTAGGAAGGATCTGGATGTCGTAATAACAGCTGTTCCCGGATTCCTCCTATGTCATGCGCAGAGTGGTACACCGTGTGGTTTTAGTCGGTCCGATTCCGATACACTACCCCGCCGTAAACCCCGGTGAGGTGACGGCCCGCGGGGGTTTCCAAAGGTTAAAAAAAAAAAAAAAAAAGAAAAGAATTTGTTTTAAGTATGAACTTTGCAAAGGCGGTGCGCCTATAACGGGTATCTCTCTGGTGGTCGGGCGTATTAAGGCGCTGGATTTGCGGGTGGGCTTGGACAAGACGGAGGCCGTTTGTTCCATGGCCCCATCGTGGTCCACCCTCCGGCGCCTCTATCGTAGTCAATTCGGTCCTCGTACCGGTTCAGGCTCAGATAAAGTATCTGGGCCTGATCCTTGACGGCAAGTGGCTCTTCTACGAACATTTCTGAAAGCTTTCTCCAAACCTGGTCGGCGCTGCTTCTGCCCTTGGGTGACTTTTGCCGAATTCGGGTGGAGCCAGCATCGCGACGAGACGGCTATACACAGGGGTTATCCGGTCAATGGCACTGTATGGTGCACCGGTGTGGGCGGCGGCTCTGACCGCCCAGAATACTCGCCGCTGTCGTCCTCAGAGGATATTGGCGGTTAGAGCCATACGGGGTTAACGCACTGTATCGACGGAGGCGGCATGCGCCTTAGCCGGAACTCCCCTGTGGGATTTGGAGGCGGAAATCGAGCTGATTTTTTGTATAAATTAGCTCGAAAGTACAAGTATCCAGTATATGTTGGTCTGTCCTGGTTCCTACTTGCGCCAATTTTTATAAATTTTTGAAATATATTTCTACTCCATTCCATTCATAATTATTACCGTTTAATATATTTTTCTATCTCTATGGTCAGAGTAACTGATAATCGTACTCATCACATTTCAATGATTTAGCTGCCTGCTGTAATAACAACTTAGAGACATAAAAGTTCTGAATGTGATCACCATGGTGATCGAGTTTATATGAACTAAGCACACTTTAGGTCAGTTGCGTTATTCCGTGGATGGGTTCGTACACGAAACTAAATAAGTGAAATATGTCATGATTGTTAAATTACTTAATTGTTATATTATGAATTATTGTTTATTATATTAAGTAACATCATCATCATCATCATCACAATCATCATTAACAACCTTTAACAGCCTACTGCTAGCAGTAGGCCAGACATAGGCCTCTCTTAAAATAATTAATGAAATATATAACATAATATATAACATATATAACATATAACACCACAAAGAAACGAACAAGATAATTAATGAAATATAACCAAGTTATCTCTTCGTTACATGAGGCAACTACCATATAATACTGATTTTCTCAAAAATAATTAAGATTTCGTTCAGTTTAACCTCGTGTACCTAAATAATAAGATGATTAATTACCGTTACATGAAGTCTTGTCTATCAAAGTATGTTAAAATTTCTCAGTGCAGTTGGATCCTATAACTATAAAATAATTACCTTCTCGTTACTATTACTTCTGCGAAAAATATTCGAACACTGCATACGGCGTAAGCTGATCCATACGCAGAATTATCATAACTTAATATTACATTAACCTGTTACTTTCCAAAGTTAGATTAAAACATAAAAATAGGTCATAAATCACTGCACTTAATGTTGAGTATCTTAACGCCGAGAAAAAGAGCGGGCAAAAACTTGCGTGACTGGCAATGTTTGCCATATCATTATAGAAGTTTTGTGAAAACTGTCAAATCATACTAAAGGATGATTTCTAACAAGTAGCCCGCATCGTATCGGATCGGCAAGGATCCGAATAGATACGACGACAGGTCACCCGAACAGACTGCATGTCTGATACTTCGCAGTACACTTGCAGTTTCGATGACCTTCTAAAGGCGCTTTTGGTCAAGCTACTGTACGTGGCTTGATAAATATAAACTTTGAATACTGTTAACACGATTTCAAAGTATTTATATATTGTAAAATCCGGTCTGATCCGATGTGATGTATGTAAGTCGTTCGGTGAAAATTATCTTTATCGCGAACGGAATCACAACGTCGTAAAGGTTTGTAACATTTTTAATTCTGTATTTTGTAACTCAATAAAATCAATCATTGAAATAATAAAATTAGTGAACTCAATACATGATTTATGGAAAATAATTTACCTTAAAAAATTAAATACAGAGATTCTTTCCTATCGATCAGTGAGATTGTAGTTTAATCTCTAAAACTATTCAAAAAGTATTTGTTATTGCCATTTAAAAATAACACTAATCCCGCAGCATGTGAAACTTACATATAAAGAATAGAAATACAGAAATTTATGAACGTAAAATATTTATCGATTACTGTACTATTGGATTGTAAGACTATCTAAAAAAGACTACTGAATAATTATCAAAAAAAACTTAAGAAATGTAAAAGTATGTGTTTACAGATTTATAAATGTGCAGTAACGTAAAATGAAAACATAAACCTGTCTCTCCAGGAAAGTGGTTCTACACTGTAGCTGGTTGTCTATAATGGCGTCGCTGTCAATTCGTTCTTGTGACACCAGTGACCTATATTCCAGTTATTGTAAAGTACAGTATTGGCGAGCACCACTTGATGTTTCATTCAATGTCTTTATACGTTTGCGTGACGAAAAAAATATAGAGTAAAACAATACAGTTCACTAACCAGCTGAGTACAAATTATTTGTACAGGTATTTTTAAAATGTGATGTTTTTAAGTCTGACTGTCTCGTTGGTCTAGCGGTTAGCGTATATGACTGCCGGATCTGGATGTGGTCTCGGGTTCGATTCTCCGGGTCGGAGAAGAAACGTGTTATCGAGTATTTCTAATTATAACATACGGAGTAAAACACCGTTAATTTAACAACTTTCAATCACGCTACATACTATTGACCCTTCTAGGTTTATTGAACATTTGAACCTGAAATTATTGGCTTTGTGAACAAATATTATAAAATTGAGATGAACCAGATGTCAGACGCCCTTTGCTTAAAATTGCGAAAGATTTTGATTAAAATAAACAATATGCAAAATCATTGCCTTTTAATTTGATTCTCAGTTGATCAGAATCTTCGAAATTACATTTCTTGAAAATTGTCAGCTAGTTGCATTGCAGCTGTTGGACTTCCATCAATTAAAACACTTAAGTCTAGTTAATGATGACTATTACAAACAGAAACATTCAACGTTGAATCGTTTCTAAATGTTCCTTTGTAACGGATTTTGCATTTCAGACGTTATCTTCCTTTTGGCCTGCAGTATCGGGAGTCGACAGACTAATAATGAACGCAATTTGACTTTGTATGTATCAATGCAAATGAAACAAAGTGTGCTTTGTACTTTCGCCACAGAAGTCAAAATAGAAGAAACCTTCAAAGCTGTATTTGTATAAACAGCGTGATGTTTTTGTGATTGATCTGCCTTCTCCTATTGATCGTTTTCGGTGATAAATGCACTTAAATTTTCATTGTTGCAAATTTGTGCCGTTTCCATTTGTGAATTTAATTAAAAATTTTTCATGTTTTCAAACTGTTTTAGTAGACAGGGATGAAACCTTAAACGTTTTTGTGTTTGGGAACAAAATTTTATGTATTTTGACGGATATAGGAGTAGAGGATATCTATTTAGATCTAGAAAGGGAGTTAGCAGTGAACTGACTAATGATAGAGGGTAATAGAATAAGTAGATTTTAACGCCAGTTTCAAATATGTTTAGGTAAACGATTTTTATTTATTTGTTCTATATTAAGAGCCTGCCAAAGTGACTCTACTCTGCCTGATGGAAAGCATGAATAGAATCCAAGAGTTGTGGTCACCATATTCATTGCAAATGCAGAGAATGCAGTATGGTGACTCACACTATGGCGGCCTTCTGAGATGCTTTTTCACACCCCGCTTAGGGACGTAAAAGGCATGACAGTCATCGTGACAATGTAAGGCTTACACAGTTACCACGATAATTGTCACCCCTGCATCAATGGACAATTGAGGTATTTCTTTTTAACATGTAGGTCAAAGTTATTTGTAATACTGAATATTGTGTTAGTAACCCAGAAAGCTGTGCCAATAAAATAAATCATTTGTTATAGCTGCTTAGGTTTACGAGTTTGAGATAATTATATCTTTTAATTGACTAATAAAGAATTACTTGTGCTTTTGTACGTTCCACAACAACATAACTTAAAACATAACATTAATGTAAAGAAGTGTGATGTCTAGATATAAAAAAGGTACTAAAGAGGTCAAAAATGAATGTGCTGGCACATTGCCATGGTGAAACTACATCTGCTTCTCGGATATTATCTAATAATTCACTGTACGCTGTAATTGTTCTTTCTTTTTGTCAATAGTCGATCAGGATCAGGATCAGGATCCCTTAGAATCTCAAATTATTGGATCCACAACTTTAACGGCTGAGGGCACTGTCTTTGCCTTCAAAATTCGTTGCTTAGGTTGTATTTTGGTCTCTTGTATATAGTAATAGATCTGAGTTTTATTAACTGTGACAATTCGATGTAAAAAACTCCTGCTCATTTCGTTTCAAATAGTTTTAACACTGTTTTTATATAAATATGTATGACACTATGAGATAGTATAAATGTCTCGTTTCTACGTACCTACTGGTCTTAAAATGGACAAAGATAATATACAGATTATGTCGAACATCTATTTCGCTTTCTACATCAGTGGGAACTGTAGACTGCGGTGAAATTGTCGGCGAAACCTTTTTTTTAAATTGTGAAAACTCCCTCGGGTCGACGGTGGAGTGATGTACCGGAATCGGAACGATTAAAACAACACGATGTGCCACTTTGCAGCTGTTGCCCAGCCGTTAACGTTGGCACGTTCTACATATGCTAATCAGCGTGAGAACTTCCATATCGCGAAACAGGATTATCATTTGCTCCGTAGTTTGGTGTGTCTTCGATAGATGACGTTGTTTGTGAATAGTTTATAAGCAAATCACTAAACTTTGCTATCAACAAAACATTAAATCTTAAGAAAGTGAATATGAAATAATTAACTTCATATAGAAGCACACCAATCAATCAAGGCCTTTAACATTTCTATAGGCGTCTGAACACACACACACAAAAGTATGTTACAACTTGTTAGGAACAATTTATTCACAAACATGAATATTATCTAAAAACCCTTCTACGTTGACTCTGGAAACTTTTAACGATTGATCAAAGCCAAACTCAATTGAAGCTTAGTGTGGGAGTCTCTAATTAATAACCACTTTGATTTTGGGACAAAAAGGACTCATATAAGTTATATTAGTTTAATTAATTTAATAGGTTACAGGCTCTTTAAGCACGATGACTTGTAACTAAAACGTTCGTGTTTTATTTAAGTATTTGATAATTGCTGGCGTCAGAGTATTAAAAGGCAACACAGTAAAATACAGTGACAATTTGAAATTATTTTACAAACAAGCTTCATTTGTGGCACTTTGCCAGCTGCCAACTTCATTAAGAAATACTAATACTCATTTTCAATCAGTAGTTGAATATAATTATTGGTAAAAGAACTACTCCATAGTTGAAAGATACGCGTTGAACAAAACCATTAATCAAATTTTACCAAACTACCTGCTACTGTGCTACGAAATTCATTATGTACTACATATTATTTACGAACTACAAAATAATCTGTTTCATCTGTCTTTTTACATAACGTGAGATTGACAAGCCATTGCATAATCAGATGTCAGATGAAAATGTTATAAGGAAAGAAAATGCGCGTATATTTCCTTTCTGCGTCCTTCCCTACAATATTGAATTCTTGGTGTTGAAACTTTGAATGTAATGGGAATACTATTGTAGAAATTCTTTAAAACATAATTGGACAGTTTTGGTTATATATAGTGTAATAAATTGACTGAGACATAAAAAGGGGAAAGTGTTAAAACAAACTTATTAAAATTTAATTTACTGGAGAATTTAATTTTTATTAAAACAGTGTATGTTGTAAAATGTTGAAGACGTTTAAAAGACCACGTTTGACTCAACCATTGTCCGTAATTTTTTTCATCAAAGCCCAATGTCTATTACTTGAAAACTCAATCACACTTCTGTTAAACATGAAACACACCGTTTTGGTGATGTGGAGATAAGGACTCTGTTTAACTCTAATCACAAAATACAGTGTTACCAATATCAGGAGCAGTATAACCTGATCAAAGTCATGTAATTCAAACGTAATACCTATTTATTGTGTCAATTATCAACTTTCTAACATGGTAACCTAACATTTTTGTTATAAAAATAACCGATTTGTTTTGTAGGTGCGATAGCGTCCTGCTCTAGGGCAAAGGTACAGCAGGGATGACTCCAGAAACCACTAATGCATTCCTGAAGCTAGGATTTAGTGGGTAGACAGGTTGCCTGAGAGTCCTACTCGCGCCCTTGGTCCCTCTACGGAGGGTGTGGTACGAAAAGCATTGCTGCGTGAAAAAAAAGGACAGACACTGTTGTTGTATTGGACAACCTGAAGAAAAGTGAACCTAGAGCAAAATGAGAAAAATTACTTACCAAGTTTAACAGATAGACATTTGTAATTGTCCTCATTCGTCTGTTACTCGCAAGTGTTGCAATCACCAAGCAGTTCCCGGTGATAGACAGTAAGAAGATTAAGAAGTAAGGCGGTAGTATGAAACGCCACTCGTATGCATTACTGGCAACTTTATTTGCAACACTCGTGTTGCGGACAGCAACGAATGCGGCTGCAGTTGTTGAAGTTTCTCTCATTCTAAGCAGTGAAGAGTTCAGTATAGTACTTATTTCTTCCATTTTGAATACCTGAAAGTAAAATAAAAATGCTATTAATTTTGAATACATGCAGCAAATTTTTCCGTATACTTAGATTACGTCTGGATAGAGTGGACCCTATCCACTCTATCCAGACGTATATTCAAAAATATTCTTTACTTAGTACTAAATTCGTTAAAATCAGTTTTTGCCAGTGACTTTTTATGATTTAGAAAAATATTTTTGGGTTATCAAAAACATAATTATGACACAGATATGTATCAAAATTTACTGTTCGATCCATTCATCAATTTAACGTGTTTAAGCAACAAAATATTCTTTCAGGTCTTCGTGCTTCTTATAATAGTGAAAATTGGAAAGTAAAATTATAAATAAATTCTGTATATCAATTTCGTTAATAGCTTAGTTCTACAATAAAAAATGAATAAAGGAATATATTACATGTAATTGATTTTTCCTCCATAAAACAGAAGGTCTAACATTACACTAACATTAGGAGTAACTTCTATTCCATTCCACTGATACCTAAACAGTTACTGTTACGATTTTATTGAATAACGTACTAATGGATTTACTTAGACTAAGGTTGCCTAGCAGAGATTGCTTTTAGTGATAACACTACCCATTACAATTATTAAAATAATTATATTATTAAAGGTATTCGTGGTGTAGTAGAAAGTTTTATTTTCATTGTGAATACAGTAAAATATTTCTCCATTCGTTTCGTTAATTTTTAGACACAACAAAGTTAATAATAATTAACAATAGGTCCAAGAATTGCTTTTTAAAAGTTTGCTAATCATTGTTGATAAGTTTGAGATGAACGATGCTGTCTATTATCTTGAAAAAAATCTTGCTAACTCTTTGTTATAGAAATATTATATTTGAATTTTGTGAAGCGATATTAATCTTAAGAGGTTTCTGTATGAGGTAAGAATGTTTCCGGAATCTAATAAAAAATATCCAGGAAAAGAAATACATGTTAAGTTCAAGAAAAGTTCTCTGAGCTTAGAGTAATTTACTCAAGAATTTTGTTAATAAACTGTAACTTCGAGGAAACAAAAGTCTGACGTAAGTTTGGGACTCTAAAAGTTTCAAATTGACCATACGTGTGTGACACAAATAAATAAGTTTTTTTTACATCAATATCACAACCAAACTGATAAAATTGAGTTAAGTGTTAAAGGAAATGTCATCAGCAATAAGTGTCTCATCCAGTTTGTAGCCCCATAGGACAAAGCTAGTGTTCTTATGTTCCTACGGAACCCAGCTGCTGGAAATCCATCAGAAATGAGCTGGAGCATGGAAATGCATCTATATTTTATAGCAATTAGGTTAAAATAAACATTTTATAATTTTCTCTTCATACTTACTTTTTCTTGCTCATGGCAAGATTTTCAAACTCCCTATCTTATACAATCCCTAAAGTGGAACCGTTCCCTGTTCTCTTTATAGCTCTGCCAGCCTTATCAGAAATATAGAAGTAAGAGAATTTATTTAAGGTAAAACACTACAGATAAATTCATGGTGGATGGATTAATGATTTATTTTATATATATTTTCTTTATTTTTAACATCTGAAGTATTGTAAATTTGACATTAAATTAGAAACTTCATGATTTACATATATAAACTTGTACTTTATTTTTTTCAAAAATAAGAGAATTTATAAGTCTTAAAGGTAATTTATCAAACAGAATAAATTAGTTCTCGGGACTCATTCCGTAAAGAAAATATTACTTTTAGTATCTACATAATTCTATTACAATGTTACTGTACTAAATATGTATATTTTTTAATGGAGAAGATGGATTATGTTTTGGTAAGTGACTAACATCGCCCATGGACACATGTTACTCAAGATACAAAAGTGTGTTACTCTCATTAAGGGTTAAGGGCGCGACTCCAGTAAATTCTTCTTCTTTAAAATCGGTTTTCTCTGAGGCTCTGGTATCATTTTCAGTCAAGTCTATGTGTGACGCATCTAGATATTTATTGGCCGTTCTCATCGGCAACTTTCAGACAATTGAAAAATGGTCAGCGGCACCTAGTTGAATGAATCATCAGTTAATTTAAAGGTATGTAATACCTTTTATGTGACTGTCTAATACCCGTAATTAATCATAAACACCTACAATCGAACGCGGAAGTCCAACAGCTGACACGTACTCGTACGAAATTACAATAAAATATCTGAAACATAATTTATGATTGTGTACACTAAATTTTATTATAACTTTATCATCACCGCATAATCAGAGTCATTAATCAACTTGCACTCTCTTTGATTAATCAATCAATATACAACAAAGTCAATAAGTAAGTTTTGTTTGACATCTGTCATATAAAAATATTAAGCAGGCATTTCCACCTGTCATAAGAGGTGATAAGACTTTAATTGAAATAACCCCAACTGTTGTCAACACGGATTTCCAAACTGAAAATAAATCTTCGTTGCTACCGTAATTTTTCTTTTCGTATTTACTATCAAATATAAATTTATGTCACATAAAAAACTGAATATACGAATACACTAATAATCATATTTTTATTATAAATTAAATTGTTACATAAACAATAAATCATATGAAAGAAAAAAAACTTTGAAATAAATTCAACAGTAGTCGGGGAAATAACTGAAAGTTACTGAGGCCAATATTTTATAAATGAGTACTAATTAGAACGGCAGATACAACTACATTATCATCACCTTCATAATCATCATCATCATCAACAGTTTTTAAAAATTTATTGCTGACGTTCTGGCCTACTATGGCACGCTCTGGTCTGACGGGTTGGCAAGTCCCAATTCGTTTTTCTCTTAAACTTATATTTTATTTACTAATTTTACTAGATTTAAACTAACATTGATATTTAATAGATACTGCATACTGACAATGCAGAATTTAGAGGTAAAGTACTAAATGTAGTAAAAAGGGGGGGGGGGGATTGGGGCGGCTAATGTTCATCTTCCAGCTTATGAAGTTTATAGATAAGGGCTTTCTATCGCACGTTTATGACTTGATATTCAAGTGTCTGAGATGAATGTAAGTATTTTCATCTGCACCTAGTGCGTAGAATTTTTGGTGCGTAGGCATATAGTTAAATAGAGTGATTCAAACATTAATTCAGAGTGATTTAAGGTGACAGCTTCCTTGAACGATGCTCAGTGACCCAACATGTAAGAGTCAATACATATTATGTTAATATAACGACATGTACTTATTTAAAATATTGGCGCCGACGTGACGCAAGAAATCAAGGAAGTGTTAACTAAATATTCATAAGAATTTCTGCTATATTTAGAAACATCAAACCAACAAGGCCTGTTTCAATTAAATAAATTGTATATATTGTATTGTTATGATTGTGCTATTTAAAAAGTTATTTTAGAAATTACTTAGGTTTTATAAGAGTTTTAGTTTTATGACGATTTAGAACTACAACCTACTAACAATAAAAAATATTCTATCAGTCAATCTAGTTTTCATAGTATAGTCTCTGCTTGCTTTGTCAGATAGCGTTATATGTCTGATGTCTGAAAATATTAAAAAAAAAATCTATTAAAAAAGCTTCCTTGCGCCACAAATATAGAACTGAAAGGACTCTCGCCTACAGATCTCATAGTGTAGTTCCGGCCAAGAGACTCACCGCCTCAATCTCGAATGGGCCCCAAAAATGCCACGCCGTATGACTGGATGCCAACTGCATCCATTGGCTCCTCGCGACTCGGACTATGTCGTCGGTCCATCTAGTGGGGGCCTACCTACGCTTCGTCTTCCGGTACGTGGTCGCCACTCGAGAACCTTTCTTCCCAAACGGTTGTCGGTTCTATGAGCGATGTGGCCTGCCCATTGCCACTTCAACTTGCTTATTCGAAGAGCTGTGTCGGTAACCTTAGTTTTCTTGCGGATATCCTCGTGCCGGATCCTATCACTATCGTTTTCACTATAAAAATAATTAATAACAGTCTGGAGTATGAAAGTTGAGGTTTTGCCTCGGAGAGCACCTAAAGCCATTTAATCTGATTGTGAAAGAGAGAGAATAGAGAGTGCAACTGTACCTGCACACACACTTGTACACTATAATATTCCCTGCATAGTGGGCTGATCTCCGTTGAGACGGGCTGCTGCGGTCGAAATCGACTAGGAGTGCATAAAGTTATGATATATAAATTGTTTTTTTTTTCAGTTTTCGGAAAATTTTGAACCACGTTCTCAACAAACATTAATATTTCTATATGATTTAGAATTATAAAAGTTCACCACATTCTTCACGAAAATTGACATTTACATGCGATCTAGAGTCATAAAAGTGCCCAAGAGTTTTTTGACCTGCATTCTCCGTAAAGATTACCGAATTCCCCAAGAGAAAAACCCAGAACATTTCGCGAAATACAAATACAAAATCGTCGTTGAAAATTTCAACCCTAGGCTTTAACCACGGAGTATATTGAAAATGTGTGAATGAAAACCCTGTATCACAGATCACCAGGCTCCTACCTCCTGGGCGAATCTTAGTAACAATTTACAATGAGATTGGAAAATACCATATACATATTTTAATTTATTTTTAAGTTAGGCATACAGTAACTGTTTTGCGAATACGTGTTTGAGAGAATGCAGTAAGCTTCTGTATATGAGTGTTTGTGTAAGTGAGATTGTTGTACATACATAAATATACGAGTACATATGTGTTTTTCTATGCATATGTGTGTGTGTGTGTATGTGAGTGTGTATTAGTGTAAGTTCTTGTGAAGATCTAGTTGTTACCCATGTGTAAAAATAATTTTTTAGTTGCATTTATGATGTTAATGGTACAATTAGGTTTTCAGTATCGCTGTAAGATAATTTTTTTAGCCATGATGTTAATTTTTCTTGTAACTTAAATTTGTTCAAGGAGTATATAGAAAGGAGACAGTTGATTTTGTTGTATAAGTATGGACCTAGAAAACAGTAGAATCTATGTGACGAGGCTGTTTTATATGTTGTTTCAGTCTGGTATATTTTATGTTTACGGCGTTTAGTAGCGTTAATCAGTGGGTCGTATTTAGAATGTGCGTGTGACTTAACAACTATACGAAGAATAAATAGCTGTCAAACTGTAAGCACATCAAACTTCGCGTATAGATCGGCTGTAGGATGCAAGAATGGCAGGCATAGGGCCACTTTTAAGACTGCTCTTTGGGTTCGTTCTAATTTTAACAAGGTAGTTTTGGCGGCACCCCCCCAGGATAATATACAGTAAGTTATCATGGATTAGCATAAAGTGAGGTAAGTAATTCTCAAGACTTTGTTGTCTGAGATATGTCGTAGGTTTCTAAAAATATAAATCAGTTTCCGAATCCTAGATGTCAATAGATCTATATGAGCCTGAAAATTTAAGTTTTTATCTAAGATAATACCCAAGATATTTGATAGAATCAACCGATTGCAACTTCCTAAAGGCACATTGTCGAAGCAGAATGTTTTTGTCTAAACAGGAATGGACTAAAATAGGAATAGAATCTCTGTGCAGTTTGTTATTTTTTAGGTTAAATGCTATGTATTTTGATTTATCGACATTCAATGAGAGAAGATTGGCGTTTAACCACTTAGTGACCCGGTCCATACCACTCTGTGCACATCGATACGTCTCATCCCAGGAATCACCTCGGAAAACCAGTGCAGTATCGTCGCCATAGGTGATGACCCTCCCATTTAGATAGTGAAGGTGATATTGAAGAGTTCTTTGTTTCCGACTGCGAACTTTTACAGTTACGTGAAAGTAACCAAGATGAAGGTCTAGAGGAGAACATTCCAGAAGTGGATAGCAGCAATAAGGGGAGCCATATCACTAGAGAACAAGATAACACCGATAGTTCTGATGATGCCTTGCCTCTTTCGGAATTACGAAAATCGAATTTACTTAATTTTAAAAATACAAGCTGTGAAATATTTAGCTGCGGCATGTCAGAAAAAAGGTTTGTCATTTTGTTATTCTGTTTACGATTCGATTATCCAGATGATCCCACAGAAAGGCAAAACGATGATAAACGAGTTCTGGCTGACGATATGGTTGAAGAAGATGTCCAAAGTCCTGAAACTAGTCAAGGCAAACGACGAGCATGCAGTATTTGTTCACCTAAACTTCACAGAATGGCTGTGTACACATGTGTCGGGTGTTGCAATTTCGTATATTTGCGATGTTCTCGACCCTTGTGTAAAAATTGCCAATGATTTATGCCAAATAGAGTACGTGTCAGAATTCTTATGTTTATTTTTAGAAGTAGCTTTTATGTTTCTTTTTATCTTTGCGTTGTTCAAGTTTTAATAAAAAGAGTTAAATTTGTCACGTTGTTTATGTAAGGTCTATTTATATGTGAAAATAAGGATCTCATGTCAATTAAGGTTGAAAAGTGTAAGTAGGTGTTAATTATCATTTGTGTTTAAAGTAATTGTAAAAACTGATAGAATTAATTTATATTTGTTTCATTACATTCCAACAAATAAATATCAACGTATTATAAATCATTAAAATGCAATTTTATGACATCATGGTATTATTCAGGTCGAACTGAACCATTTGTGTCGAAGTATTTTCAGTAAGAATTATGATACCATTCACTTAATTATTGGTATTTATTATTATTATTATCAACAGCCTTTTACAGCCCATTGCTGGACATAGGCCTTTCCCTAGCAAGGAGGTTTTGGCCTACTATACCACGCCGGCAAGATGGGTTGGAATAGGTTTTTTTTTTAAGTTTTCCTTCTTTTTGTTTCGATATTTTTCTGATTAGTTTTTTCCCTTTGTCGCCTCTTACGACACCCACGGGATGAATAGGGGTGGTAACACTATGTATTCTTAATTCATCATCTCACGGACAATTTACTATAAATTCTAATCTAAATGATATTATGATTATTACAGTAAACTATAATTAAGACGAAAAGCTTACCGTTCTTGAATGACAGATTTGAAATACAACTACTTATTTGAATTACCGGATAAACTTAACAAAATTAGACTTTGGCTTAAAGCAGTTGATGTTATAAGGAGGCTACAAATGAATTTGTTTGTATTAAATTTCTATCTCATATTAATTTATTTCTAAGAAATGTTGTAAAGCTAAGTTTTGCTTAACATCACTTAAACATAAAACGCTAACTGTTAGTAGCACCGGTATTAAGCAATTATCGTCCCTACCACTCTATGGTCCTTATCACTGTGAAAGGCAACTTTAAAAAACCGGCAATTAAGAAAATTGTCGGTTTTTGCTAACATCAGTGGCACTAAAATTAAATGATAATATTATAAGAAAATTGTTAAGTAAATACCTCTTTCCTGTTTTTGCCAAAGGCACTAATTAAATATTTATTTAATTTATTTTAGTATTATCATTGTTCTTTGACAATACAAAAATGTAACAAAATAACGAGATTTCGAAAATATTTTGTGGAACAATTTCCCGGTAAACCAGAATAGTAATTATACGGGTGAATCAAAAAAAAATACTTTTAGACAATGATTAAAAAAAAATGTGTCAACTGTATCATCCATCTGAGACCGTTTGATTATTTTGTACTAGTTTTTGTCCGCGGCAACGCCCGCGTGTATATCGGCTATCGAAGTAAATAGTTTTTCTGATGTATATGCTGGATTACTATAAAGTTTTTTATAACTGTAATAGAAATACAAATACAAAGGGCTTAAGTGACTGTGCACCATGACTGACATGATCCTGACATCATCAGTGTGGATGTGGTTTAAAGTTTTTAAACTATCAGCGTACAGCTACAGGTACTGTGCACATATTGTAGAGAATCACAAATCAGTTTATTTTCATGGTATTAAGAAGAAAATGATGTGACGTCATATTTTATCATGTAAAAATACTTGGGCGTTTTGATGCTATAAGTGGGACCCTATTTTCTTTGGAAAAAGGTTTCTATACTCAGAAAAACACAAAAACAGTTTTTGGCTTAGCCTGAGAATCAATTTCTTGATCGGTAATTATACTTGAAAATTTTTCAATCACTTTTTCAATATACTCCGTGGTTAAAGCCTAGGGTTGAAATTTTCAATGACGATTTTACATTTCTATTTCACGAAATGTTCTGGTTTTTCTCTTGGGGAATTCGGTAATCTTTGCGGAGAATACAGGTCAAAAAACTCCTGGGCACCTTTATGACTCTAGACCGCATGTAAATGTCAATTTTCGTGAAGAATGTGGTGAACTTTTATAATTCTAAATCATATATAAATATTAATGTTTGTTGAGAATGTGGTTCAAAATTTTTCGAAAACTGAAATATATATATAATAACTTTTATGCACTCCTAGTCGATTTTCTTTGTGTGATAAACACGATCATTTGTTCTGTTTCTGGCCATAATTTATCTATAATACGTGTATATTTAGAAATATAGAACAATTCTGTCAAGTCAAGTCTGATTACTATACAGGCTCTGCCTAGTTTGTGAACAGACGGCCGTGTATTTGATGTGTGAGGGTATTATTATTATATGTCTCTGAGAAAACCTCAAGCTATTTTTCCTCAAAGAAATGAATCGTATACTTATACCTGTTTATATACCTTATATACATATATATACCCATATATTATACGAGTAAAGTATTACAGTACTGAGAATTGTATATAATCTCGCTTTATATAGAAACCATCAAAGGATACGGTATCTATTAACTTCTACTTTACGTTCGTGTAATATTTAATGAACTAAGAACGTGTTTTATAGCTACAGGCATAGAGTTTCCATCATCATTCTGCTCATTCTCTAAGTATTTTCATAATCTTAGTTGAGATCAACTTTAGTCTATTTCGAAATAGCTAAACTTAAATTTTTAGTGACTATTATCAGACATCTACAACACGCATATTCTTCTTCTTCTTCTTCTTCTCAGACAAAAGACGTCCACTGCTGGACATAGGTTCTCCCCTAAGGTTTTCCACAACAGCCGGTCTCGTGCCGCCCGCATCCAGCAGCTACCCGCGACCTTAACTAGGTCGTCGGACCACCTTGTGTGGGTCCTACCAACGCTGCGTTTCCCAGTACGCGAGAACTCCAGAACTTTAAGGCCCCATCGGCCATCGTTTCTACGTGTAATGTGCCCCGCCCAATGCCATTGAAGTTTAGCAATTTTAAACTCTATCTATTCGTTTAAAATTGCTAGCTTGCTAAATTTTAAACGAATAGAGGGAGATATTGAAGTTATTTGACTATGCTGACTGAAATACGTGCCTTATTTAGTTTAAACGATATTGTATTGTGAGTGTGTAAAAATGTAAGTCGGTAAGGTCGGCACCTTAGATCATCCATAAATCCAGTAATCACTGCAAGTAATGAAAATACTAATTGTTCAAAAGTACTGTGACGTTAGTAACCATAAACAATACATTTTATGGCGTAATAAGTACTCGTCATGTGCTGACGGATTAAGAATATGGAGTGTCACCAGCTCCACTCATTCCATGGATGTTGGAAGAGGTAACTAAGGGAGTAAACTGCACAAAAAACGTCACTGCAAAGAGAAGGAAAATTTGATAAAATAACATATCCCAACCCATCTGTCCATCGTGGTATAGTAAGCCAAAACCTCCATTCTAAGGAGAGGCCTATTGTTAGCGGTGAACTGTGAAAGGTTGTTGAAGAAATACTCATCTATTAATTTATTTGAGAATAATTAATTAAGAAATATTAATTTACTTTCATGACGAAAACTACATTTTCTTACTCTCACTCTTACGTCTTTTGCTTGATAATCGGCTAAATTATTATTATTTTGTTTTGAAGTTCTTTAATTCTAAGAAAAACTCCTTATACTTTTACCATATTTGTCTGATCATATTTTTGTGGTTAACTCTGAATGCTGTTAATACCAAAACTTGTAATTTTTTCATGAATATAATTGTGAAACCGAGAAAGTTTTAAAATATTTTGTTTTATATCAGAATACCTTCCTTTTTTTTTCTAAGTAAAATTTGATTCGACTTTGTAATTGTATAGTAACAACTGTAAAAAAAATTATGGAATGTCTCTATAATATCAGTTTAAGTTATGACACACCACAACCTCAAAGATCTGTGTTTAGTAACTTTTTCATTACTTTACACTGAGTCCTCCCTCTCTGAGTCTGAAGGGAAGGATTTAAATATGGGAATACTTGTGTCAATTGAGGCGTAGACAAAAATCTATGGAAGAACTGGTTGCCTGCCGTATTTTCGGACAGATACGACCTTCAAATCTTAAAGAAATGATTGTGCTGGCATCTCAAAGGCTTAAAATGGCCTTTTACTCTTGAGTTAAGGGTGTCTTTGTTTAGAAGTTGTCACTTATAAATAAATGATTTTAAAATGGACCTAGACCATAATAAGTAAAGGAATATACCTATTTTGCGTTTTGTGTATCTTGCCACTTCATTCTTAATATATAAAATATTTTTTAAAATATAACTCGTTATTAAAAATTATGAAGTTGACCTTATATTTTTGCGTTATAAAAAAACACACAATACATTAATACATATTTTTTTTTATAAAACCCACTCTTTAACTGAGGACAGAGACAAATTGTGGACAGATTACTTCTGACGAAAAATTTTTAAAAGAATTCTGTGGGAGTATTGCGAATTAAGGGGCTGAACTTCGAAAAGTTGAAATGTTGCGTGACGTAATTTATAAATGACCCTTTTAAAAGATGTCCGGAAGTAAAAGTAATGAAAAATTGCTACTTTTAATTTCGAAAAAATACTCTCTAAAATTTTATAATTGTCTCGTAATAAATGTCGTCGCTAATTTTCCTGAATAATAACTCAAGGGGCTTCATAAATATATCTTCATATTTTCGTGCCATAGTTTTGTGTTTATTTACATCTGAAAGATAAATCGGATGAGATATCTGTTGTATGCCAATTTGTTTATGAACATGCAGTGAGTTGCTCATACAGTAAAGCAAGTCATGTCACATCAATTTAGAAAGAAATGTTCATTGTTAACTAAAATTTGTCTTACTTTAAATATATATATGTAACTAGCTGACCCGGCAGACTTCGTACTGTCTCATCGATAAATAAAAGACCTAATCTTTTGTATAAAATGATTTTAAAACAAACAAATCGAATCCGTATTTAATAAAAAAGCATTCATTGAATAAATCATGAAGTTTTATTATTATTTTCGATACATCATGTTGCTTACTTAGAAAACAGAGTTTTCCTGAAATATTGGCTATTTATAAGGTTTAAATTTGATATTCACAGACACACACTGTTAAAATACAGTCTGTTAATTAATTTAAAGCTTTCTCACAAACTATATTTTTTGTTTTGTTTTGTGGTGCGTAAATAAACAAAGAAGACGGTTTTCCGACGCGCGAACACGCGACGTATAATTGTCCATGCGCGAAACAGGGAAACTCCAAGTTGATTCCACAAACTTCTAACGACTGTCCTTGCGATTTATTTATGGTCATCGCAAAGGCCAGACGTACTGGAAATTGTAAGCGTTTAAAATCGAATGGTAAGTCCGTTGGAATCATCGGTATCCACGGAATCAAGACATCCTCTCCTTTGTATTTTCCTTTTATGATTGTCGCCTCAATGACGTTATTCATCAGTCTTTTCACAGCCAGTCTTGTTCCATTGCATAGTCGAGGTTGATTAATGTTACGCAGCATGATGACAACTGATCCTATTTTCAACTGCAAATTGTGAGGTGGTAATTCAGGCAATTCCAGTGAATTTAAGAACTCAGTGGGATAATTGACTACGTTATCCTGGTTCATTACGGTGTCGACTGATTTGAAGGAAACCAACTGTCCTGGAAGTAAATTCTGAATGGTCGCATTAAGATCTTCGACATCTTTATTTTTCGCTGCTAATATTGCTCATTCACCCAGCCAATTATGGTTATTGAACTTTTGCGCTATATCTGGGAAAACTCGCTGAATAAGCTCCACTTTTGAGTCTGTGATGTGACAGAAATCTGTAGGTAATGTGATGAATCCGGTCGAGGTGTCCACTGCAACTTTATTATTTCCAATGTCTAACAACTGCTTCGCAAACACATTTGCAGTTTCATCTTGTTGTAAAAATACTCGCATGTTAGTTGTTAAGTGGAGTGTCTTTACGTACTGCCACAAATTTGATGATTTTAGGCATGCATTTAGTTCATCAGCAACAGTTGATCGGGGAATAACTGGAAGAGTCGGAAGAGACGAAAATCACCTGACAACAGAATCATGGCCCCACCGAAAATATTTTGGTTGTCACGAAGATCTTTCAATGTTCTGTCCAGTGCCTCCAGTGACCTCTTATGGGCCATTGTGCATTCATCCCAAACAATCAATTTGCATACCTGTAGGATCTTGGCCATTGCGCTATTTTTGGCGATGTTGCAAATTGGTGTTTCGGTGATTTGCATGTTTAGTGGTAATTTCAAGGCAGAATGTGCAGTTCGCCCGCCTTCTAGCAGAGTTGCAGCTATTGCAGCTGCAGATGAAGCCAATGCTAGAGCAACATCATTTCGCGATCTGATCCTCGCCAAAAGCAATGAAATTAAAAACGTTTTTCGGGTTCCTCCGGGAGCATCAAGGAAATAAATGCCACCAGATCCACTGTTCACAGCTTCTATCAAAGTGTCGTACGCAATTCTTTGTTGTTGATTTAATTGTGGAACATTTGTACGAACTGTTTCGGCCAATGCTTCAATGTCGTACTGATGTTCTCTTTGTAACTCGTGGTTTAATGCATCGTGCATATGACGATTGGATGCTGTCATTCCCAAACACGACAATACTTTATTTGCCATCAATAAACACATATCTTCCATCATGATCAATGTGTCATTGTAAATTTCTTCAGTCATTTGTAGTGTAGGATTCAAAATTTGACGGCGCACACGACGCAAAATATCCTCAGACATGTCATCTCTATATTTAACCCACAAATCTTTTGGATTCGAGGGGAAACATGTCGACATGATAATCGCAAACAATGTACGAATTTGATGCGGCGACGAAGATATTACGGAATCCTTGAGCGTATCATCCCAGTGCGAATCGTTCTCAAGTAAATTTAATAGTTGACATGCCTCACGGTAAGTCGCACACAGTTTTAATATGCAAATGTGATGTGATAGAATAAAATAATAATTAATAAATATTCAAAATTATATATTTATTTAGGTATTATTTTAGTTAGTAATCATTCACCTATAATTAATTACCTTTAATTAATTAGTCTGTGTGTGTGTTTGCGTGTGTGTGTGACCTGAAACAATATATACAGAATGGGCCAAAAATTTGTTAACATTTGAATCTAACATCTCGCGCGCAAGAAATACCACATGGGGTGCGAGCAGAAGTCTGACCACTAACTCGTTTTTCAAAAATTTTTCTAGATCGCTTTACAGGGCCGCAGCACGCTTACTGTGTGAAACTATTTAACTTAAACAACAGTTCGCTTATTACTTTGAGACGCTTATTTCGCATTGAATACGATTTAAAAAAACTGGAGGCCCACCGACTTCTCAGACCGAAGAAAACGTGCAACAAGTTTTCACTTCTGTTCGACGTAATCCAGATTTATCGACGCGCATACTTTCAGTTGAATTAGGCTTATCCCGCACATCATTACGCCGTAATTTAAAATTATATTTGAAATTACATCCATATAAGATCGAGATAGTGCAGGAACTAAAACTTAATGATTTAAATATGCGGAAGTCGTATGCTTAAAAAAATGTTAGAGCGAATCAGTATATTTTTAGAATTGGAGGTATTGGAGCAGTGAAAATCTCGAAGCTAAACACAAGAGGCCACTTCATTCTCCCAAGGTAATTGAATAGGCAGCAATTTCAGCAAAAGGAATCATTGGACTCAAGTTTTTTGAAGATTCTAACGACCGTTCAGTTACTGTTAATTCTGCTGATTATGTAAAAATGTTACAGTTCTTGGGAAACATGCTCCTGGAATTTGCTGGCTGGCGTAAGTCATGGTTTCAACAAGATGGAGTCACTTGTCACACATCCAATGAGTCCCTGCCGGTATTCAAAGATATGTTTCCGGAAGGCTGATTTTCAGATGAGACGACATTCCATGGCCACCTAGAAGTCAAGATCATTCCCCAGCAGACTTCTTTTTATGGGGTTATTTGAAAAATCGTGTCTACGTAAATAAACAAAATATACTAGGTCAACTAAAAGAAAAAACCAGTGAAGCTATGTCGACCATCTCGCGGTCTTTTTGCCGACGAGTATTCCAAGATTTTGGTGCTCGCTTAGAAGAGTGCAAACGTCGAAACGATGGGCATTTAGATAATGTCATTTTTAAACAATAAATCCCAATTAGTTTTCTTGTAAATAAACAATTTTTATAATATATCAAATGATTTTGTGATACGATTTTTTCAAATGTTAACTAATTCGTGGCCCACCTGTATTTATCGACGTTGTAAATACTTCGCAAACTATTCTTGATTAATGAAAAAACTTCAATATCGGAATGAACCGGTCACAAATGAAATACACGCCAATCTATACATTTCATTCAGACATTGCAGTCTGTGTTCACTTATCGTATATATTATAGTAATGTTATTTTATTTGTTTCACATAAAACATGGTATAAAAGATATAACTATTTACTACATACTACCTATTGATGCGGGGGTAACAGTTATTGTAGTCAGTGTCATACTAGCACAACGACTGTCTTGTCTTTTACGTCTCCAAGGAGGACGTGAAAAAGTATCTCACTAGGACACCAGAGTGTGGGCCACCATACTACATTGTCTGCATTATGCTGGTCACAACTCTTAGATTATATTCATGCTTTTCATAAGGCAAAGTAAAGTCACTTTGGTAGGCTCTTAAAGTAAAAATAAATTAATACTAAAACTAAAAATAATGAAGAATTTTGTTTATTGCTACAAATAAATCTTTTACAAGTATATTTACACGTCAGCCTTTACAACTAGAAATTACCAACACGTCTTTGGATCTACTCCGGAAAGAAGTGTGGATACATTGATTGATGAAAAACTAGTAAATACAAAAGACAATAGAGCATAGTTTTGAGTAGGCCTGTCCATGCAAATAACATACGAGTCCCAGCCATCGTATCACCTAACCAGTATTAGTGATGATTAGATGTTTAACGACCAGAAGCGCAATACTGCCACTATGAAGGCACTAAATATGAACTAATATTAAAAAACTGGCTACACTCATCTTTACGTACATAAAAAGTTACTACTACAGTTCGACTTCCATGTAAGCTATATTTTTATTTTATTTTTTGTCTATATTAAGAGCCTGTCAAAGTGACTCTACTCTACTTGATGGAGAGCATGAATAGAATCTAAGAGTTGTGGTCACCATACTCATTGCAAATGCAGACAATGCACTATGGTGACCCACACCATGGCGGCCTTGTGAGATGCTTTTTCACACCCCGCTTGGGGACGTAAAAGGCATGACAGTCATCGTGACAGTGTAAGTCTTATATAGTTACTACGATAACTGTCACCCCTGCAGCAATGGGCTTTCGGTCAAGAAAATAAAATAGAAAAATTGAATTTCCATCACTTTCAGAGACAACAAACGTAATAATAATTATATATATATATATATATATATATATATATATATATATATATATATATATATATATATATATATATATTTTGTACACTAAAGAGTAAACTTATCACTAAATCACTAATCATAGGATTGAGGTCACATACAAATTATTTTATTGCAGTATAACACATCAATGATGTGAAAATAATTACGAAAGCAATGACAATGGATCGTTATGACATGGATTTTCTCAATAATTTTGTTACAAAGTTGTGAATGTGTGACTGTGTCTCAGACAAGTCCCATAACGACTAGTAACTACTGTCACCCAAGGACGACCTCAACTCAAAGTCACAAACGTTTTGTCATCCTTTGAGGTGGGAGTACGCTTTTCATTTGATGTATGGAACTCGTTTCGGTCTGGCATCACCATATTCAATTATGCATTTTAGTGATTAAGCAATATTCTGTCGTTCAGAACGACCCACTTTGTGACAGTGTGGTGACAGATAAAAAATACAGAGTATTACCACACTTATTAATCCTGTGGGTGTCATAAGAGGCGACTAAGGGGAAAAACTACGTTGGACAACAGGCGTTGCAAAGGGAAGGAAAACTTTATACGAATCCTGTACCAATCGGTCTAGCCAGCTTGGTATAGTAGGCCAAAACCTTTTATCTTATGAGAAGTCTATGTCCAGCAGTGAACTATTGAAGGCTAGTGATGTGAATCAATATTCATATTAAAAAAAACCTTTTCAGACGTGTAACATCGTGTGTAACTAGATACATTGAGGCTAAGTTGCAAAAGTTACCACTTAAGTTAAAAAATTAAAAGTATGATATTTTTTCCACAGACAAAATATAAATCTTAAGGTTAAAAATTTTAGACCCTTTCAGGCTTATACACTTAAGCATTATATTACAAAAAAATATGCTCAAGAAATCTTTTTACACGAAAATATTTCTATTTTAAAAATAAAACTAGGATGGCTTTAGGAACGTCTCAAAGAGTCGTTGTTCTTTATTCATGCTACTACATACTAGAGACTTTAAAGCACTTTATTTTGGCAGAGAAACTTCTGGTACAGCAATAAGAACTTCTTTTATTTATTTATTTATACATCATACACTTTATATACATAGGCAGACTTAATGCCTAAGGCATTCTCTACCAGTCGATCTTTGGGTGATGCAGAGAAAATAGGAAGTAGGTGCGTTGCAGGTGATGTTGCATAACTTTTCTGTGCGCTTGACAGCTGAATAAGCTTCATAACTGAACATAAGTTCTTAATACTGAATTATTAATACTTTAACATTAATATTATTATTTTTTCTGCAGCAGCAAATTATTGACAGCTATAATCACTTAGTGATTTATCTGCTTATCTTTTATACCATTAATCAGTTGTATCATCAATCTAATCGTCCTTTACACAATAAAAATAAACTTGTTCCTTTTATGAAGCTGAGTGATTTAGGTGTTTAAATATAGTTTTATATTATAATATTTGTGTATAATCTGTGTATGACATATTGTCAAGTTTATCCCGATATTAAAATGACACAACAGCTCTTAGTTTTAGTTGAAAATAGTTCATTTTCTAATATTGAATTTCAGTTTTTGTGTTTTTACTTGAGAACTTTATTATTGAGGCTTCGGTTTTCATAAGTTTGTCACATAACAATTCTCGTCAGACTCCTAGTTTCATCAGTTTTAATTAAAAAAGTTTAAAATACTCATTCATACGACAATTTTTAATTGTTAAATATTGTTTAGCGGAATGAAAACGCTTTGCGACTGACTGTTGACCGTTTATTTTTGTAAATTTATCAGTCACCCTTTCATTATTTAAACAATAGAAAGATTTTATAACATAATCAGTTACGTAAGTAAATGGTGAATTGTTTAGGGTGAACTGATGAATTTTCAAACAAGCCTTTCGCAAAATTATTTAATGGAGAAAAAACTTTTAAAACTGAACAATGAAACAAAAGAAATAATCTTTGAATATTTTTTAAAGTCTACATTGTTATTTCAGTTTTATATTACTTTGAGTTAATTAATTATGTAAATTATCTTCATCCGTGTCCCGCAGGAGTCAGTCTCCGAGATGTTTTTGTAAATTTTTAAAATGTAAATTATCATTTTCTTTAGTTGTATTGACATTTTGAAGGTTTAATTTTCTACGACTTTTTTTCAAAGCTATGGTTAGTTATATTGTACATTACACAAAAAATACAGTATTACTGGGTACATTAGAAGTACATCCTGTGTCACGAGAAACTTTACATACGAACATGAAATGGCCACAGAGAACACGAAACTCAAGATAATAATTTATGGATCACACAGAATGTTGTCTCATGTCTGTGGGTATGGAAATCACAACTCTCAGAACAGATGTAAACGGCGAAGTAAGTGCTCAAGTTACTAAACAATCTGCGCAGTCAGTTGAAAGTGAATGCTTAAAATTAAGCATACGACATAGTCCATTACACATGGAAGTTTGCACTTACGCAGCACGTAAACAACATAAATTCTTGAAAGTAGGTGAATAGGTTAACGCGCACTAAAGAAAGATGGTACCACAAAGAGCGATTAATAAGTAACTGATACTAAACAAAGTACTTTCAATAAACTCAGCTTGTAGAAATTACGGTCGTTTAGTACAAACATGGTCAGGTCAAAATACAGTGTTAACAAGTGACATAACTATTTATAACCATGGCACAGTTAACTATATTTTCAGTAAATTTTATATTTATTAGTAAACAATGTATCTATTTAATTGCGTCACACTGTATTTAACAAAGGTAATACTTGTTTAACTTCTTCCAGCCCTGTCTAGTGATAACAGTGATTTTTGTATGTAAAGATAAATTTATATTTTAAACTAGCTGCACCTGCGACTTCGTCCACGTGGCAAAATTCTGGAATGTAAGTAACCTTAGTTTTTACCTGTAACATTACCTATCTGTCAGTGAAAGTCCCACCGAAATCGGTCTAGCCGTTCCAGAGATTAGCCGGAAGAAACACATAGACAGATAGAGACTAAAATTGTAAAAAATATTATTTAGGTGTATGTATCGTATGTATATTCACATGCATGTAGTAAAAGGCGGTTATTGCCATATTACAAACACACATTCCTTTTTTATGTATATGTATAGATAATATTATAATGTGAATGTGAGTTTGTTTATGATTTTATTACGCTTTCATATCTAAACTTTGGAACAGATTTAAAAAAAAATCGTAAGGTATATAGATCACTTGATGGTAAATGCAACTGTAACTTAAAAGATAAAAATAATCGTCATTTGTGTAGGCATCCGTCAAACTATAAAATTAAAGGTTTTTGCTCACTAAGTGCAAAGTATAGAAAGAGTTACTTGGAACCGATTTTCTGCAAAATATCACTTTGGTCAAGCCGCCTATAATTTAGTACATGCGAAGTATTTTTTAGCATACTAAGCTTAAAGACCATTGTATTATAATTGCCATTTTCTCCCTTAAAAGTTTCTCTCAATTATGTGACAATAGCAAAATGGCGCAGCTTTTCGTCCACATTAAATTAAAATACCTCAATTAGTGTCTTCTTAGTATTTAGCCTAAATTTATTAGCATGCGTCTAAATTTACTTACGTAACAAAAATTCTCATTTGTCTCTGTACTGAGCTGCTTATTGGTAACTGAAAAGTAATTTCTTAGAGAAACTTTTGCAACAGAGGGACATTAATTAACTTGGTTAGTAAAAAGGCTTTCTATTATTTTTATTGAAATAAATGACAATAGATTACTATCTCCATCATTTTGAGCCCTATAATCACAAATAGTGATCGTATTAGGCATGAAACTGTTTACTATCCTCACAGTGATACTATTTTTTTTTTTTAACGTGTGGAAGCGGCGTAACGTGTGGCGGGGTGGTCTGTCGGAATCGGACCGACTAAAACCACACGGTGTGCCACTCTGCGCCTGAGATAGGAGGGATCCGGGAACCGCTGCTATTACGACATCCAGATCCCTCCTAGCGCCTGCCCGCTACCTCGGGCACCATCTGCGGATAAACTCTCTATTTTCGGCGACATACAGCACACGCGGACGTCGCCTCCTCGCGGCTGGCCATTGTAGCGGATGGAGGGGAAAACCCGTCTCGTCCACCCGTGGCCACACTGAAGGCGGCATGAGGCGCTGGTATGCACGCTCCCGCCGCCCGGCTCGCCAGCGGCGAATTGGGTCCGAGTGGATATCGTCTTCCCAGGCCTTCTCCGCCGTCTCCTTCTGCGAAATTACGTCTTCGCAGAAGGTTGCGACTGCGGTAAAACAACTGTCGCTACCGGCCATGAAGCGAATAACGGCCGGTAGCGAGAGATCTCCTCCAATAACTGCAGTGAAGACCCCACGCTGCGCCGCCCAGGCGGAACAAACCACTAGCGTGTGCTGAGCCGAGTCCTCACTGCAGTCGCAGTGGTGACAGGCGGGACTCAATTCCCTCCTGGCGACCGAGTGCAGATACTTCCCGAAGCAACCGTGTCCAGAAAGG
The DNA here is from genome assembly GCA_949316085.1 of Hypercompe scribonia. NCBI lineage: Eukaryota > Metazoa > Arthropoda > Insecta > Lepidoptera > Erebidae > Hypercompe > Hypercompe scribonia. The sequence goes on from OX438970.1 coordinate 22,434,053, forward strand.
ACCTGCGTCAGTCGGAAGGAAAGAGTCCCGTGCTGTCGCCCTGCCCACTCGATGATGACCGGCTGGAGAGCCTCCACGAGGGCAAAACAAGCACGAGGAGTCTCCAACCGGAACGACCAACGAGCCATCGTGGCTCGACGAGCGGCCTCACACCATTTGCGTATCTCTTCGGGCAGGGACCGTATGCCGCTATCCGCCCGGAAGTCAGCCGTCCGCCGATAAACTTCGGTGAGCACTTCCGCCTCCAAATCCCACGGCGGAGTTCAGGCCAAGGCGCACGCCGCCTCCATCGATGCGGTGCGGTAGCCGCGTATGGCTCTAACCGCCAATATCCTCTGAGGGCGCCAGAGGCGAGCCCTATTCTGCGGTCAGAGCCGCCGCCCACACCGGCGCACCATACAGCGCCATTGACCGGACAACCCCCGTGTATAGCCGTCTCGTCGCGACGCTGGCTCCACCCAAATTCGGCAAAAGTCGCCCGAGGGCAGAGGCAGCGCCGACCAGCTTTGGAGAAAGCTGTCGGAAGTGCTCGTCGAAGAGCCACCTCCCGTCAAGGATCAAGCCCAGGTACTTCATCTGGGCCTGAACCGGTACGAGGACCGAATTGACTACGATAGAGGCGCCGGGTGGTGGACCACGACGGGGCCCATGGAACAAAAGGGCCTCCGTCTTATCTAGAGCCACCCGTAAACCCAGCGCCCCCACAGTGATACCACACCCAAGAGTTTAGGCAAGTTACATAAGAAATTTTAAAAATCATTTATTTTGATTCACATAAAACAATGGGATTATACACGAGAAACAAGCTTTAGGGTACATATGATACGTAAATCCGATAAATCTCTTAAATCCGTAATGATTAAAAGCTCGTTGACCTTCATTTGGATAGAATTCATCAATTAAGGTACGGTACTGTACAGAAAGAGATTTAAGTAATATTTTATAATTTAAATAATTTTAATTTAAATTAAATAATATGTCGTTGTTTTACTGCAGAAGTACATGGATTGAGGTCAATCAACTTATGTTATATAGCTATAAACAGACAGGTCACTTGTTGGTAAATGACTACTGCAATCCATAGATACACACCACGAGTTGCAAGAGCGGTTGTCGGCCTTTAGGTGTTCTTGCAGAATCGGAGAGTCGAGGAGAAAGGTAATTCTATAGTCTTCGAAATAGTCTCATACACTCGGCGAAGTCATTATTTAATACTAGTACTCTGTAAATACCTTATATTACTGTGTTCGAGTCATTAGAGTTCGTTTTATGTGTGAACGATAACTTGGCACTTATACAGCTATACAAATACACATTTAGGGCGTTTCTACTCTAAATTAATCTTATGAAATATTAGCACCATCTAGATTAAAAAACAACCTGACAAATAAAATAATATTACATAAAAATATTAATTGTTAATAAAAATTTCGAATGGGGTACAACAAGCGTACTTAATTGGGTTTTGCCACAAACTTCATAGTGCAATTTCTGACGTGTCAAAATAACTTTAGGTAATTGACCCCTTGTAATCAATAATAATTAAGAACTTAAATAACTATTCCTAAGTTCAAACAATCAGGGTTCACCGTCAGGTCCATATTATGATCATTAAAGTTATGGGAGTACAGTTAACAAATTGAAGTTGATACTACTCGTAAGACTTTGACAGCGACATACGGAACTAAATATTGTATGAAACTTGTGACAGCTAATAAAAGTTAGGTTATTGATATAACATGTAATAAATGTCTATGAACTCCTCGTTGGCGCAGTGGTAGCGTATGCGACTACTGTGCATGATGGCTCGTGTACAATTACCGGGTCGGACTAAATCTTTGTATGATCTTTAAATCTTTATTCCTTAGTTTGAGTGTTTTCTATATTATAATATGTATGTATTTCCAAAAGAAGTATGTAAGTATTCCATCAGTCAATCTAGCTGTCATAGTACAAGCTCTGCTAAGTTTGAAATTAGATGGCGTTGTGTCAAATGTTCGATTATTTAATTATTTATTTATTATGACATATATATACAGTAAGCGAAGGACTTCTTACAAAAAATATTTTCTATCCCAATAATCAGACTGACAGTATGAATATATATTTTTATATGTGCATTTATAGGTCTAATTATTAGGGCGATAGAATTGAAAAATAAGTACCAAAATTGACACATTTTCGTATACTCATGTACGTACATATTACTTTGCCTTTAGTGTTCCCTGCTCGTCTCTGTTCTCCACCAAGGTTTCAATCAAAGGGGAAAACAGTCATATAAAATTAATGACTATTGCTTTTACGGACACATCTAACATATACCTATATTTAATACCTTCCAAGTATTGAGCAATAGGTTGAGAAGGTTCAGGGTCGAACAGCTGTGACTCGATTTCATTTCTTGTTGGAGCAAGTTCAACTGACGACGGTCAAAAACAAATAATGTTTTACATACTTATGCTATGCAGGAACAGAGGGTATTTTCCTTAGGAATTCATGTCTTAAGAAACGAAAACTAATTGGTTTACCCAACATAATTGACTTGCAATGCATAAAGTATGTACATGCCATCCTTATTGATTCCAAATGGCGAGTACAAATTAGTGACTAGCATATTAAGTTGAACAATTCGTAGAAATTAAATACTATACTAGGGTTAGTAGACGATTATGATAGTTTTAATTAAAGTAAAGTGAATAAGTAAATTGAATGCGTTAGTGCCACGTAAGAGCTCCCTAGGCACTTGTTTGTGAATGTATATTTTGCTCTTGTGGACTATCAATTATGCAATATGTTTTGCAGACCTTTCCATGTGTAGTTTTTTTCACAAAATAAATTACGTAACGGTAAAAAAAATACATTAAACGAAAGAATAAACCTTATTTTCTACAGTAAAAGCGTTACTAAATTTATAAATCCATTACAACAGTATCATTTTACTACCATTTATTCAATCTACTTCACCTACTACCACACTTTTAAATCCCTTCATCGGCTTTTTAATTAAACGTTAATTAAACACCAGACACAGAAGCTACCTTTCAAACTTTCAAACCTTTTTAGATTTGAAATGATACCCTTTTTTTCCCAAAAACCTTCTACTATTAAAGCCTTGATGTAATCAGCATCTTTCCATCCGTATTTGTTGGAAGTTATATAAAGAGTTCAGTTTCGTGAAGACACAATATGTTAATTGCAAAAGTTTATATGTAAACTCACATCTATTCCTAAGTTTTATTTGAAAAAAGTTTCTTTTGTTGTTGTTTGTGGGTTACGAGTAAGAAATAAATATAAAATGAAAAGGATTGGCAATTGATCGTATAAAACTGTTATATCATTCTTATAGTAGAACGTGACACTGGAACCTAGTCTACTTTAATTTTCACGGTACTTCAACAAACCTGAAATAAAATACACAGTCAAATTTATGTTATATTAGTTTATACTGATTTTGTTAACACTGATTAAAAAAAATTAATACAATTCTATTTACAACCTTTTTTAGGGCCATAAAAGTGCTGTGTATTCTCTAAATTATTTAATATAAACTTTAAAAAATGTGATTGAACACTGTATTTGCTTAAAAGCTGCAGCTTGCCTTCAGCAATATCAGTAGCAATAGCGTTTGAGTTCCGTAGAAAACGCTAAAATTTATCTTAGTCCTCTTCAAACTAGAGAGTAGTTACTCGGTTATTGTAATTTTAAACAATATTTATTTCCAAAATGACAATAAATACGTTCAGTTAACTTATACCCGTTCACTGCTGGACAAAGATCTCCTCCAAGAACGAAATGAAATTAAACTATTTCATAGTCCACTAAATACCAAACGTATGGTATTAATAGTAAAAATAATAATTTAAATAGAATAGAACATTATATACAATATAATACATTAAACACAAAGGATTTGTATAAGAATGAGGTCCAGAACGGGTCACATCTCAAATAAATGCTACACGTGTCTGTACAGGGCTGATTTTCAGATGGCACCTTCAAAATGGCAACAGTTTCGTAAGTAAGTAAGCTACACGATGTTATTAAAAATAATTAAAAATAATAATACTAATAATAATATAACAATATAATACCATACACGACACAGTATCCTCACAAATGTGTATACCTTATTGATTATCTGTGCTTCCGCGCCGATTACGACTCATGGCTTGACGTAATACAAAAGTGATAGACTGTCAAAGCATTAATTTCACAAAGGATTACGCAACACTGTAAGATTACATTATATAACTAGTTTAAGTCGAGATTAATATTTGTGTTGGTTTGTGTATAATGATTGTGATTGTATTTAAGTAGTATGGAGAGATAACCTGTGTACCTACCTTGAAATCAAAATTGATAAAATAAATTATGATATGATATGCAGTCCCTTCTAGTACATCCATGATGTACATTTAAGAACTTTTGTGCTTGTGTAGCAGGTATACTTTAAATTTGTTTCTAAAAGAATGTACTGTTTCCAGATCTGCTTAGAGCTGCCCTGATATGTAGTAGCTCTAGGAGTGTACAACTCCAAGATTTCTCATCTTTATGCCTGGTTATGATTGATCTATCTTCTCAACCATTACCACACACAACACTTTGTATCCAAAAAGTATATTTTGATTTATCTGGATGTAATATTAAAGATTCAATCAGATATGACCAGCCTACTTACATTTCAGCGACCTGATTCTCCGTGCAATGTCAGTTACTCTAGTTATCTGTCGAATAACTTTGTTTCTGATTTTGTAGAACACAGAGATAGCCAGCATTGTAAGCGTACACTGAGCTACTTTAAACTTATGGACAAGTTCAATTCAGAAATCAATTCTCTCTGCCTACCGCTCTAAGAAATTGAAACATATGTATATATTTATAATTAATACGAGTATGTCTACAGTTTAATAACTTACAGACATAGAAAAGTGAGAAACACACATATATATATATAACCTTGATGAATTGATTTAGTTAAAAAGCGGCTACACACGACCCTAAAATCACTGGCGATATCGGGTCCCTAAATCGTGAGCTCACTCGAAGCGATTTATGATACGATCTAGGGTCCTCCCCACCACTATTCCAATATTGCCAGTGATTTTAGGGTCGTATGTAGCCGCTTAAAGCTTTAGAGAGCAAATGTTCCGTTTAATTGGTAACCATATGCTTCGTTGCTTTTTACAGAATTCTAGCATAAAGTGAACTTGTCTGCTTCTTTGCCCTTATACTATGAAATAAAAATGATTGCAGTAAGCCAGTCTCCTCAACATTACTGTGTGTTTACTTCTAGAAACATAAAATAATATTTAAATACAAAGCGATGTAATCGCTTAAAGTTCAAATAAGCTTTATAAGCTTAAAAGGTACTTTGTAGGAAGTATTTCTTTAAAGGAGAGTTACGCGGTTTCTTATGAAACAGGAAAAGCTCTTTTCGACAATCAATAATATTTAAAAAGGTTTTGTCATAAGCGTCCCTTTTCCGCTACTTCCCACAGAGTAATGATCATTCATTTTAAAATTTTTCGCTCCATGATCTGTAATGATGATAATATAAGGAAATCCAGACCCTTGAAACTGTACGGCTAATCTCTTGATTAGGCGCCGTACAGTTTCAAAAGCACGTTATTATATATATATTTATCTCATGTAGGTTGCACTTTTAACAAGGTACCACCGAGAGGTTTCTTTATCGTGTGATTATTCAGTGTGATCATAAACTTAAGTGACTTATTACTTTTATAAAGAAATATTCATTTATTCATCCAAAATTACATTATCCTCTTCAAAATAATCCTCCTCTGATATAATGCATTTGTTCTAAACAAATTTCCAGTTGTCAAAATACTCCTGAAATACACTTTTAGGTGTTTCCTGGAACTCTTCCTTGGATGCAACCTCAATCGCCGCAAATTTTAATTCTTTAAATTCTTTAAATAGTAACAACGAGTACTTGGATGCATTATCATGGTACAAAATTCATGAATTATCCTTCCACATTACCGACCTTTTTTTCTAATTAATTCAAGCAAACACCACGTAACATCGAAATTTAACGCACAACCCTGTAGTAGGAAACTTTAATGCATAACGCCATCGTAATCAAATAAGATAGTGACTAAAACTTTCACATTCGAACAAACTTGGCGTCATCATCAGCATTTCTAGCCGGAATTCGGCGAGTTATCATCACAATTCTTTGATAAGTACTAAATATTTTCTCGACCCTCTTGGAATAATTTATATCACTTCTAAATATATTTTTAATGAAAATTGACTCACTGCACGCCACTGTCAATATTTCAAGAATTTTTAAAAAAATTTTCCTACACGAAAATCAATACAAACTCTCTGTTTCATTATCTTCAACAAAAAGGCATTACCGAACATGCTAACACAAATCTAACCTTTATACTTCACACGAATAAATAACATGTACTATACAGTCAAAACTGTGATGAGACTACAAAGGCAAAAAAAAAAATTGAAATTAGAGTAGGTATAGAAAGCACTTGAAATTAAAAAATTCTTTACTTTTTGATCATTGTATATAAATAATTTATTCAAACATACGTGTACTTTTATTTTTTAATACATACGAGTTTATATCGAATTGATGTATATTATAAACCTGAAAAGTATATGAAAATGGATGTATGAACGTTTGTTACGCTGAAATTGCTTCAAAGATCTAGATGAAATAAAGTGCATAGATAGATTATTGTCTAGAATAGAACACAGGTTACTCTTAAATAACGAAAATGACGTAAAAGAATCGAAACCAGAGTGCACAAAGATATTTTTTTTACCGTACAAACTATGATTTTTTTTTCTGTTATAATTATAAAAAAACTATAAGTTGCAAACTATAAGTGTGCAAAAAAAGGTTACTTATTTAAAGTTCAAAACTTCAAGGATACAAAAAGAGTCGGTGCCAAACCTTATGCCAAATAAATAATATTGAGGGTCTATGTTAGTTTTATATAAGCCCAATAAAAAAATATCAATTCAATACAATTTAATAAAAATCCAATTACCTACACAAACATAAAAGAAACACAAATTAAGCATCAGTATAATAATATCATTTGAGATGTACGTAATCCAATTTGGCTCATTTAGCATGTTTTACGCAACATGAAGACTCTCGTAGCCGTCGAGCCGTTTTATCCGCACCTTCACACCGACTTCAAATAGGGCACAAGGTAACTGTTACCATTGTAATATTACTCCTTTCATTGAGAATTTCATTCAAGTTTATGGCACATTATTATATCTTAATCATTTTTAATTATATTTAATAATAATTTAGAAAAGATAAATGGTAGATGGACTAAACATATTTATTAAAAGTTAAATTATGTTAAGTAAAATATATAAATGAGAAAGCTTACGGGTGTTTGATTAAAAGAATGAAAACATAATATTTTTCTTTTGAAACTAAGTATTTATGGAGTAATAAAAAATCGCCTAATAAATAATAATAATCGCCTATATAGACAGTGTGTACTGTTGTCGAAATAAATAAGTCTTTAGATGTACGAGTTCACTCGATAATTAATTCTCAAAATTACTTTTCAATAACTTACTTTTTTCAATGTAACAGAAATTATTAACTTCCGTCACAGTTTAAGGTCAGGTCCATTTTACACTAAAAAAACTCAAAATCATTTACACAATCTGTTTCATTTCACACATTTTCACAACACCGTTACGAACAGCACTTTCATCACTCTACAAGAAATAATAAAAAAGTTTCGTGAACTTTTACTTTAGAGAGACCGGGTACAGCCGACAAGAGCTTTCTCGTAACTGAAGTTTCATTGAAATAGAGGAATGTTCACTGCGCATGCGTAATCTTGATGTTAAAATCTAGCTTTCCAGTGCCTTCATACGTTAATATATAGTCGCTAGAAGGCTTCATAGAACTGAGTACTTTCTTAAAATTAGTTAATTTTTTGTCGTTTTTTCTATTCGAGAATTTTAATTGTGGTGACTGTCCCTGATCATCCTGTAGGTGTCGTAAGAGGTGACTAAGGGAACAATCTAAGCTGGACGACAGCACTGCAAAGAGAACGAAAACTTGATACAAACCCAATATCAACTCGTCTGACCAGCGTAGTATAGTAGGCCGAAATCACCTTCCTAAGGCCTTTTTCCAGTAGTGGTCCACTAAAACTGGGGATGATAATGGTGATGAATTGGAGAATATTCAATAATAACGTTTCTGTTCTTTTACTAGTTTTATTTCCACCTTCGTCAAAAGAAGTGTAGTGCATGGTCATGGACCCCCAAAGTTCGTTATTACGATCAGTCTTGTGCGGCCTACATCCATCTAATAGCACCCTCTAATCTTCACCAGGTGGTCGGGCCGCGTCATGAGGGGCCCACCTACACTCCATCTTTTGGTCGCCACTCGAGAACTTTTGATAAATAATTTTGTTTCTCGCATCACAAATCATGCTTGTGGACTTTCTAAGTACGTCACACGCTACTAAAGTTATTGGTGTTTTTTAGAAAATATTTCTGACAGGTAGCATTTTATTTCTAGTTTTACTAGTTCTTCTGATCTGAGCACTTGTCTACACTAGTCTACATTCAAAACAAAGGATGAATAATTGTTAGAATGTTTGAAGGTAGGACTTAAAAAGTTCCAGTGTTTATTTATGCTTAATAAAACGAAACCTGTGAAGTGATAAACCCTTGCCCGTCGGTGTCGCACGTAAACATGTACCTATGTTTTATTTTAGTCAATAAAAATACGCATTTTTTGTTCGACAAACATGTTTTCACAAACAATATGCTTTTTCAATATTCATTTAAAAAGTAGAGGGGCTTTAATGACGTATTTACACACAAAAATAATGTGATTCAACGCTAATTCCTCAACAAATATGGCCGACTTCTGAAGAACTACATTCGATTCATTTTCAATCTTTGTAAATATGATGTTTTTTTCTATCGTCTTAAATTAGATTTGTCCCCTATTTACCCGCGTCGTCACTTTCGATTCTGTACACTATTTTCAATTCTGGTAATTCGCCTACCCACTTGGCTTCCTCCTTCGAGTCCATAATTTCCAATCATAACAGAATCTTTCACTCCACAAATAACCTTCTGTTATGCCCTCCTACACTTCTACCTATTTTTATTCTTCCTTCCTCATTCAATTTGCCCTTCACTAGAATACTCTTTCTCAGGAAATTAGAATGGCACTCAGACGTGATGTATTCAAGGTCAAAGTACAATCCCCCACCTCATAATATAACAGATTCTTTATAGATTTAATAATATAGATAAACATATTAAATTTGATGTTTTATTTATTACAGTACGTATTTATGTATTTATATATATATACTTATTTATTTCTTAATATTTAATTCTTTCTTATTCACTTCAAAACTGACCTGAAATGTAGTGCACCTTCTCATTAATTTTCCCACTACCCAACGTTAGAATGGTAGAGAATGTCTTTGACATAAGTCAGCTATTGTACATTTTATGTATAAAGTTATTAAATTAATTTGTAGACTAGTAAAATTTATTTTAAATGTAAAGCAACCGAAACAAAAAACATTGTAGTTTCTTAAGCTCAATTAATTAACAGTGTAGTAGTGTAACCATAATCTAACGAGATGAGACTTTAGTATGCACTACTTAGTCGAGTAACCATTATTTTTCATTGACAAATTTCAATTATATTTATTTTTAAAAATAATATTTCCAAATATGAGATATAATGTCAATAGAAGACGATGTATCTGTTTATGGCAGGTGTAAGATTTTTATGACATTAAAACTACTGTTACTTTTCTAAAATTATCACGTGCGGTCTATGTCCAACAGTGGACTATTAAAAACAATTGATGCTGATGATAATAATGATGAAAGATTGAGTATAAATCTAAGAAAACTGTATTATTTACTGTATCCATTTAAAATTACTTTTTATTTTATGCCAAAACTAAAAATAATGGCTGTCCGATTTCAAATTCAGGAGAGCCTGTACTATGAGAATCACACAGCTGATAAACATATTTAAATATTACTAGATACACACACTTTATAAATAAATTTAGAAATAGTCATCACACTAATATTTGTCTTGGATGGAATTGAATTCACGACCTCCTTCTCAGCAGTCAGGATCACTGACCTCAAGACCTATAGGCTCATCAAATGTTAGCTTGTCTGATTAGGATATGGTTTCATAATTGATCACATACATATATGTACATTTCAACAGAACACACTCATAATTAGTCAATTACTTTTGCCGATCAATACCACATTAGGGACAGGTTACAGAGGTACGGGTTACCTCGAAATAATTGTTACGCGGAAGTCCACACCCTGAAATTCTGTTTAAAAGAGCTTAATGAAGCTAATAACTTGAAAATTTCGAACAAACACACGCTAATTACATATCCTTTTTAGGGTACAATCTAATTAACGAAACCGGGAATATCTACTCCTTGTTCTAAGGCGCAAAAGTTATCGCTTTCAGCTAATCTTCAACCAAAATATTCCGGGGTTTTAAACTTATTATTTTCTAGAAATACCTTGACGTTATCATATTATAATTATCTCCACAGAATACGTGATTAAATTATTCACTTTGAAGTTTGTCGACTTCTATTTAATTTAATTTAAAGCGAACATTATACATATTGCGTTTTACACAGATTCTATTTGGATATGATTTTATAACAAGCACAGTGACAAGCAAGCAGGCGAGTCACCTGAGTGTCTATCAAAATTCGTGGACACCTATAATTCTTGAATCATAATTTTATTATCTGCTGTAGAGATACTCCCACCTTAAAATTGATTTCATGAATGGTTAACGATTGGATCGACATGGAGATAGCCCTGCCAAATTCTTCCACAGATTATATACATTGGCAAAAATTGTAATAATGAAAATTAATAAGAATATTTTTTCGTTATTGGTATTATTTTCGTATTAAGTAATGTCAAAAATTACCGGACAATTAGTATATGTCAATTTTCGTCTTCTTCGAATCGTTCTCATGTCCATATGTATCAAGATATTTCAAAAGTGTCTCTGCTCGCTCAACTTGTACCAAACTGGTGGATTTCTTTGATGATGTATCCCATTCTTTAGATGGTCGCACATCAGTCAACGTAATTTATATAGACCTCTTTAAGGCTTTGTATAGGGTTCTGCGTAGGATCTTATTGCAAAAATAATAGCAAGTCGGTTTCGCTAACACCTTTTACAAACGATGCGTATCATATTTATGCGAATGAATGAATATTAAAAGTAGTAGTCAGTGGATATAAATCGGCTCTTTTTCCTAATTTATCACGTTTTCCATTTGGGTCCTGTATTCTTTAATATTTTCATGAATAACGTCACCTCTTGACTCAAAAACAGTAAAACGTGCATCTTAGGTTAGTGAGACCAATTAGGAATCTTTAAGTTTTACCGTAGCTTTAGGATGATCTGAACAGATTGATTTACTGGTGCAAATAAAAAAATATTATATTAAATTTTGATAAATGTTTTTGTATTCGTTTTACTCGTAACCGTAACGAATTTACTTTAATGAACTTTAATGAATTGTCTTGGTTTTATACTCCATCCGATTAGCGTACTCAAGAAGGCAATGTGTTAAGGACCTTGGTGTTAATCATAATAAACAACAAAATTTTAAGGTAAATTATGATCATGATGACTCTAAATAACACAAAACCCTAGATTTTGTAATAAGAAACTCTAAGACCTTTAAAAATGAAACCACCATTGTAAGATTTTACGAGAGTCAAGTCAGGTCTCTTCTCTATTATTGCTATAGTTTGGCATTCATAGTATGAAGTTCGATCAAAGAAAATTGAAAGCACGAAAGAAAAAAGACTTCTGGATCACCTGGCATGTATGTATATTTAATTTGTCAAAGAAATTAACCAACTGTACAAACCACCTAATTCACTGCCACAAAATATCACCAAAAACATAATTAAACTTTAGATCTGTCATTCTTACACAAAGTGCTTAGTGGTAAAATAAATTAGCCAGATGTCGTTACACAATTTCATAAAACTGAAAAGGTTATATGGAATTTTCATTACTTGTCAGGTTTTCTTGCATAAGTCGTTTCTTGCGGGCAGCGTTACGAAACTGTATTCATGAACCCGTCTGGTGGCGGCAGACTGGTTTATACGATATATTTTGCAATAAGATTGTAAATATATGTATATATATGTAAGGATTATAATACTGATATGTTTAATTAGTAGGTAGTAGAGCCAAACTGATTTCAGCACGAACGGGCCGGCTCGATCGGGGTAGTACTACCCTCCCACAGAAGACCAACCTAAAGCACCAGCACCCGCGCTGTCGTGTTTCGTTGGTAAGTGCGCGACTGGAGGCACATTGATGCAGGGGTGACAGTTATCGTGGTAACTGTATAAGCCTTACACTGCCACGATAACTATTATGCCTTTTACGTCTCCAAGTGGGGCGTGAAAAAGCATCTCACTAGGCCGCCATAGTGTGGGTTACCACACTTCATTGTGTGCATTTGTAATGAGTATGGTGACTACAACTCTTGGATTCATGCTTTCCATCAGGCAGAGTAGAGTCATTTTGGCAGGCTCTTAACATAGACAAAAAAAGAAAAAGGTTATCTAAGATTGGACTTACTTTTCAACTTTTATTTAATTTACATATCTCGAACGTACAATATCATCGTGTTTTTACTGATTCTATAGAATATCATCATTCAGCGCTTCTGAAAAAAATTAACCATATTAAAAAGGTGACTTTGAAACCGTTGTAAAGACCTACTTCAATATTATTTTTAAACTATAACACAATTAATTCGTACCTCGTTAAATAGTGTCTGATATTTTGTTCTTCAGGTGTCTTAAGAACACTTGAGTGTACCTAGAAATTTTACACTATGATGAATTTCAGAACAAATTACTTAAAACAACGAAATGTCACCTATCAGTACACATTACAACATTTAGTGGAGCGCCTGGGGGTTTTCACCTCGGATTAGAGTTATAGTGAATGAATTAATATGATTGATGTGGGATATTGTTTTTTAGACTATAAATTGCAATGTTTACCCAAAATTTTTTTGTGCACTCCATTTTTTCATTGTTTAAACAAATTATTATAAAAAATTAATGTTTTACCATATATTTTCACTTTAAACAGTATTTTTTTTATTTATATGTTAAATCTTACCTGAGTAGACATATAGAAACATTTTTCAAAGATACCTGTGTATAAAAATAGCAGTAGGGATCTCAAACAGGTGAAAAACGTGGAGGGGAGAGCAGAGCGACAGCTGCTATTATATGTACAATAGAATTTCTCGGCTAGTTTAGTTGAAAGTAACACGTGTTCTGTGAATATTGTGCTTCTATAACAGTGAAAATTTGGTATTTTAGTGAAAAATTCTTGTATATTCTTGTACTGGAAAGTGTATTGAAGACGACGTTTTTATATTAAACTATTACCAATTATTTTGTATTGCTTAATTTGATAAGTAATTTGATTGAAAACTGCAGTTCATTATTGAATTAATTAAATAATAAATAAATCGAAAATTAAAGATCAGATTTAATAAAAAGAATATATGATAATAATGAATCAAATGCAATTAATTAATTATTAATTGTTTTTTATTAGATTTCGAAGAATGGATAAACTAAGGGCTACCAGCATGGCTGATGAAAATAGCTGCATAATATGTATACACCTGGGTTCTAGGTCCAATTTTAGGTGAAATGATAAAAATTAGTAGAGGAGTAGCCTCTTTACAAGCTGCTTCAACCGAACGACCAAATGGATTGTTATCTCACCTACAAATTGAATTTGTTTATGCTCATTCAAGTTGTCGACAAAAATATATTAATAAAAAGTATATTGGAATGTATAAAAACAAGGTCCGTGAAAATCTCTCATTTTCTAAAACCATCCAGAGGCAAAGTTCAACATAAGATATTTTTATCGAAATGTTTAGAAAAATCATTACCAAATTGTAAAGAACATATTCTATTTTTACATGCCTTTACGGGTTATACTACACTACTTCCGCGTTTTTCCATGAAGGAAAACTTAAGTTTGCCAAAAATTTTGAGAAACGTATTGATTTACATGACTTAGTAAAAGTATTTAATAATATCAATGAAGACCCCAATAATATATTGCAAGCAAATGTAGCATGTATTTTGAGTTTATATGGCGCTCCGTCTAAAACTCATGATTTTTTCATCACTGTCTCCAACAACTGATGCACCGTTTGAGCACCTTGAAAGAATGTACCTACAAATTCAGATATGGCTAGGAAATGACGTAGTTATTGAAAATTGGGGATGGAAGTATTCCAATAACATGTACATCCCAATAACAATGAATCATTTACCTGCTCCGGATAATTTATTGCAAATGTTATTTTGTAATTGCAAAAAGGGATGTGGAGCTGCGTGTGGATGCAAAAAAAGTGGTTTATACTGCAGTGTAGCAAGTTTACAGTGCAGCGGAAATAGTTGTTCCAATACTTCACCCATTATACAGATAGATGAAGTAGAAGAAAATATTTGATGTAGACAACAATGTAATACATTTAAGTAAACAGATTTTGTACTAATATTTTTTTTCTTTTCATTAGTCGTAATTAATTACCTTATTTTTTTTTAATGTACACAATAGAGAACATTTCATTTATAAGTAAACTGGCCGAGAAATTCTATTGTACATATAATAGCAGCTGTCGCTCTGCTCTCCCCTCCACGTTTTTCACCTGTTCGAGATCCCTACTGCTATTTTTATACACAGGTATCTTTGAAAAATGTTTCTATATGTCTACTCAGGTAAGATTACACATATAAATAAAAAAAAATTACTGTTTAAAGTGAAAATATATGGTCAAACATTAATTTTTTATAATAATTTCTTTAAATAATGAAAAAATGGAGTGCACAAAAAAATTTTGGGTAAACATTGTAATTTATAGTCTAAAAAACAATATCCACATCGATCATATTAATTCATTCACTATAACTCTAATCCGAGGTTTTACGGTTTTGAATGCTCCAGGCACTCCACTAATTAAATTTATATGCCTTTTATTCTTTTTTTCATAATACTTAAAAGGTGCTTAAATTGGTATGGTGATCCTTTGTTCAATTCTCGTCACCACATTCACATGAAATGTAACAAAACACTACAGCACCATCTACCGAAGACACACTAATATACGTAGCTAATCCTGTATCGTGTTGTAGATATTCTCACGCCGATTAGCATGTATACAATTTCACAACATCAACCATTGAGCGCTCCTCTCGACAACATCGTAGTTGTTCGAGAAATACTACTGCTGTACAGGACATCGCATCTTCAGCTACGCGATTAACAAATCGGATTTCGCACCGAGCTCTCCACGGCACACCAGTTTGCAAGGGTGCGCGAGCGTATCGTTACAGTTTCCTTAATATAAAAGAAAGCATCTGATCAAATCTGGCCCACCGACCAGCTGTACAAGCTATCTACATCCTTGTCGAATAATAAGATTGTGGCCACATTTTGCAAGTCTTGGTCATCTCGCCTAGTCGGAGGATTTTCTTTTTATATTTGAGTGATATAGCATCCTCCACATTGTATATAAACAATACATACACAATACATAAACATACATGCATATAAAATTAATACAATATTCCATATAAATGCTCACTCGGGTACTATTGTTACGACGATTTTACCAAATTATCACGAAGTAGATCACATACTTTTGCCTTAAATGTGTGGCGATTTGTGGACATCCTGATATCGGTGGGCAGTGCATTCCATAGAAGAACTGATTGCACAAAGAAGTAGGAATTGATAAAGTTCGAGGTGTGAGGGGGGCATAGAAGAAGCATGTTGTTTTTTGACCGAAGATTTCGATTATGGATGGAACATAGGACGCAGAAGTGGGGAACGAGATATTCAGGTAGCGATGGAGAGTTGAGGAAAGAAAGAAGAAAAGCAGAAGAAAGAAGAGTGCACAGAAATTACGGTGTTGTCGAATTGGGAGCCATTGTACATGGGAACGTAAAGCAGACACAAGATCATACTTGCGAAGAGCGAAGAACATGTAAACGAATCGAATGCAGTTATTGAGAAGGCGATCTAGTTTATTGAGGAGGTCTGTATTCAAGTCAAAATAGCACACATCACAGTAATCAACTAAGGGAATAATTAGGGACTGTATTAGTGTAGCCTTGGTTTTAATAGGGAGAAAATTTTTCAAACTATATAAAGCGCGGAGGCACGTGGTTCTGACTCACGTGTGTAACTTGTGCACGCCAATCAAGTGTCGAGTCGAGTTCGGATGTGTTTTTCTCAAACACATCCGAACGATACCTAAGTAAGTAAGCTTAAATCTATTTTATACATAAATGCCAATGTTTATAGATGAAACCAGGTATTATACATAAAAAAACAGGTAATTACTTCCTTTAGCATAGATTACATGCACTAATATATATGAAGTTGAGTTGACAACAAATTAAGTTGACTGATGACAGTAATCAATTAATTTTGTATTTCTATGATCAACTGACTTTTCCATCGTGATCACTTTATTGAAATATATGGTTCTATTTATACTTTATATAGAACCGTATATTATTGAGATTTTTGTGTATAACATTTATTATTTATATTGTATATGCCACAACACATAAAGACTTGTCTCAAGTGATCTTTACAAGGACTTGCAGAGACTACATGACATGAGTCGTAATGTGAATCTGCTTTTAGTTTGAGAGTATTCAATGTTTCTTTACAAGAGTTTTAAATGGCTAGTAATCATTTAAATCTAGCCGCTCTTATTAGTAGTATTATTTTCAATGGATATAAATGCTACCCTGAAACGGTCAAAATTTTAATCTCCTATTTATTGCAGTTAAAATAGTAACTCTAGAAAGCAGGAAGTTTCAATGGTGGTAATGAAAGTGCTTTTAAATTAAAAATCATAAAAATAATAAACTTTATTGTTTTGATTGCGTACATACAGTTTATATAGTTCAATAATAGTAACATCCATCAACATCTATTATGGACATACAATAATTTGAGCAGAAAGGTTAGAGAGAAAACAAACGATGGGATTACAATATTACGGAAATCTATACAATATGTATGTACAGACTCTAAAAATTCCTTAACAATGTAGAAACATTTTTCAGTTAGTCATTTCTTTAGACACATCCCTACTAATATTATTAAAGAGAATGTAAGTTTGTTTGTTACGTCCCCAAGCGGGTATGAGAAAGCATCTCACAAGGCCGCCATTGTGTAGGTCACCATACTGCATTGTCTGCATTTGCAATTAGTATGGTGACCACAACTCTTGGATTCTATTCATGCTTTCGATCAGATAGAGTAGAGTTAGAAAGTAGGTAGAAAATGAGTGTTTTTCCGATTTTGAGGTAATGCCTGGAAAGGGTTGAGGTTACATAACCACATCTCCATTTTAACAACAGATTTTTATCGAACAGAAGACCATTAAGACTATAAGGACTATTGGTATTATATGATGTGTGACGACGTAACGAGGAGACTCCTGAATCCTAACAGATTCCGAGACAGAGGTAAAATACTATACACCGTATACTGCCTTAAGTCAATAATTAACCTTAGAGCGGTTGGTTCGTAGTTATTACAAAGGCAACTTTTCGAAGGGGCCTCTTGTGAAACAATTTTGTTACAACTTCTTTGAAGTTGCTATTGTCCAAAGTCGAATGCGGGTTGATAGCTGTACAAAGTGTTTCATAAAAAATTGGCAGGAAAAAAAAATACTTCAAGTTCAAATATTACTTGCTTTTCACTTTCAAAGGAATTTTTCAAATTAATGCGCAATAGAAAAGCTTCAGTAACCAGTTAAACTCAGATACAAGTATTGCCACAAACGGTACTGATCCATATACAAGTATATATGACTGCACGACTGCCTGCCTGGCGTATTGGCGTAGTGATTTTAGTGGTCGCCACGCCGCTCTCTATTGTGCCGAGTGTTGTGGGTTCAAATCCTACATGGAACAACACTTTGTGTGATCCACAAGTTGTTGTTCTGAGTCTGGGTGTTCCATGTGTCCGTTTCTTATGTTTGTAAAGTCCCCCGTGACACAGGATTTATTCCTAGTGCGGGCATTGTTTTATATTAAAAAAAGAAAGAATTAAAGATATATACATACACACATACACTAACATGTAAACACACGCACACATACAAAAACACACACACACACACACACAAAAACACACACACACACACACACAGTTTTAGACGTTTATTTATTGAGTTTTCTTGTTTTCCTTACAATTATGTTATGATACATAAGTTAAGTTTTACATTTAATAGTATAGGGGGCGCTGTTTGTCTGAAATACTGGTTTTTATACCTAGTTCAGAGGACAGAGTTTCTGTAGAAGTGCATATTTCTAAGACCTATAAAATTATTTTTGTGTCATATAATATGTTCCCTAAATAAAAATTGTTATTATTATATATACATATATATATATCAGTACCTGATAGGTTGATAGTATTTGATGGCACGTTTACCAAGGTTATAAAGCTATATATGACGATAAGTAATAGGAGACGAACATCGCTGAAAAATGATTCAAAATCTGGTAAATTGTTGCCTTTTGAAAGGTGTGATTTCTGATCTAGAATAGAAAAAAGTAACACCTAACCTCGTCATTTGTGTAACATCAAAAACGTTACGTAAAACATTTTCTTATCGTTTAAACTTTAAAAAATTACCGCATCAATATTAAAATGTGATTTAGGTGTTGACATTTTGACTTTAATTACCGTAATGATTGATGATGTTTAAAATATATGTTTAAATTTATGAACGCTTCGTTGATCTGCTCTACCAGTTTAATCATTTTTATATGAATGGAATAATTTTTTATAATAGTGTTTTCTTACTGCCGTTTAGTTTAGATTGTCCAGAAAATGAATGCAAATTATACATGATGTTATCTGAAAGCGGAAATGATTACTTAATAATAAATATAACATGCATCAAATACGATGCGAGTCATTATGAATAAAATGATTTCATAATCTGTAATTTTTCACATTCCATTTTTCAGATTTGGACATTTCCGTTTATATTAAATGTTTTTTAGTGAATTATTGTAATTGTATTACTTTTAATTATCTAGTTTTCTTGAGTATGCAATAAAGTAACCCTTGAAAACATGAGTTATAAATATCTTCCATAGCCATAACTTGGGATCTTATCTTTTATCCCAAGTTATGGCTGTACTATTAAAGAGCTAAGTCACTGATTTGGATTGCAAGCCATTGTTCTCGAGATTTATTTAGTCACAGCAAAATGGCAGGTCATGTGAATAATTAATCAATCAAGAACCAAAATATTTCCACTTTACGTTGATTAACGATAATTTGATTCATTCCTTCAAAGCATGAACTTTACCAATGATCAAATGTTACTCCCAAAATTAGAAGAATTTCAGGTAGAATTAAAATCTCAAACGAAGTTAAAAAATTACATTCGTTTACATTTTCGAGCGCACATTGTTTTTCTATGAGTGTCTTTTGTTTCAAAAAACGTAAATCAATAAATTTTATAATCGTGTAATTTTTTATTCCAGACATTTCAGACATTTGACACAACGTCATCTATTCCCCAACTAAGCAGAGCTTGTACTAGGTGGCGGTTCATGTCGTGCGGCGTTCCACAGGGGTCTGTCCTCGTACCACTCCTGTGGAATATGGGATACGACTGGGCTCTTCGAGGTTGTCTTCCCCCCGGGCTAGGCAGTTACGCAGATGGCAAATTGGTCACAGCTCGGGGGATGAACTTTCAAGAGGCGGCGCACCTGGCCACCACGGGTGTCTCTCTGGTGCTCGGGCGTATTGAGGCGCTGGGATTTCAGGTGGCCCTGGACAAGACGGAGACCCTTTTGTTCCATGGGCCCCG
Source organism: Hypercompe scribonia (assembly GCA_949316085.1). Taxonomy (NCBI): domain Eukaryota; kingdom Metazoa; phylum Arthropoda; class Insecta; order Lepidoptera; family Erebidae; genus Hypercompe; species Hypercompe scribonia. The sequence goes on from OX438970.1 coordinate 22,454,047, forward strand.
TTGTGGTCCACCCTCCGGCGCTTCCATCATAGTCAATTCGGTCCTCGTAACCGGTTCAGGCCCGGATGATGTATTTGGGGCTGATCCTCGACGGCAGCTGGTTTTTTGACGAGCACTTCCGACAGTTTTCTCCAAAGCTGAGCTGCAAGAGATGGCTCGTTGCTCATCCCGGCGGGAGGCTCTACGTGCTGGCTTTGTCGCGGTGGAGGCTATGCAGCCAGTTATCGCCGAGTGGGTAGGGCGACAGCGCGGGACCCTTTACTTCCGACTGACGTAAATTCTTTCCGGGCACGGTTGCTTCGGGAAGTATCTGCACTCGGTCGTCAGGAGGGAATTGAGTCCCGCCTGTCACCACTGCGACTGCAGTGAGGACTCGACAGCTGTTTTACCGCGGTCACAACCTTCTGCGAAGACGTAATTTCGAGGAAGGAGGCGGCAGAGAAGGCCCTGGAGGATGACCTCCACTCGGACCCAATTCGCCGCCAGCGAACCGGGCGGTGGAAGCACACGTACCAGCGCAAGATGCCGCCTTGAGCGTGGCCGCAGTTGGACAGGACAGGTTTCCCCTCCATCCGCTACAAAAACTAGCCGCGAGGAGGCGTACGTCGCCTAAAATAGAGAGTCTACCCGTAGATGGTGCCCGCGGAAGCGGGCAGGCGCTAGGAGGGATCTGGATGTCGTAATAGCAGCTGTTCCTGGATCTCTAATAGCGTGGAGCATGTTCTTTTTTCGTAGGTCATATCGATGTGGAAATACCACAGAGGATACTTTTTGCATAGAATGGCTCTGCAAGGTATAAGTAAAAATATTTTCCAGCCATCGTATTGAATGTAATGCCAGACAAGTTTATTATCATTGTGAAGTTACGAACACATTGAAAGAAAAGTAGAAAAAGAAAAACCACAAGACGTTGAATAAAAATTTTAAAACGTTGTAGAGCCACGCCGATTTCAGCACGTAACACCAACCTAAAGCGACAGCATCCCTACTCGTGTGTTTTGTTGGTGAGTACAAGCGCGGAGGCCCATTGATGCAGGGGTGACAGTTATCGTGGTAACTGCGTGAGCCTTACACTGCCGCAAAGACCAAAACTGGGCGTGAGAAAGCATCTTACTAGGCCTCCATAGCGTGGGTCACCGTACTGCGTTGTTAGCATTTGCAATGAGTATGGTGACCACAACTCTTGGATTCTATTCATGCTTTCCATCAGGCAGAGTAGAGTCACTTTCGCAGGCTCTTAAGATAGAAAAAATACCAGCAGCATTTGTTTGTGCGGGATGTTACTTTCAAATGTTAAAGAATTCTTGGTCCACCCTGTAAAACGAATGGCACAGACTGTTAGTGTTAAAGAGATCAATAATAAATTATTCTCGTAACTCACGTTTTAAGCATCGTTTTATACCAATAAAATAAGTGTCTAAGGAATATTACACATAGTTGAAAAACTTTCTACAAACGTTTAGTTCTTTTCTTGATGGGTTGATATTTTTATTAATTGATAAAAACGAAAAACCCGCCCAGAATGTTTCAGATAACTTGTAAGTTTCTTACTCTGCTTATTGCTATTGAACAAAATATACGCATGGCGTAACGTAACGACACCACCTGTTCCAAAGTTTTCAACTATCCATTATAACTAGTAACAATTTCAACAAAACAATGGTTTTGTTCGCATTATATGTTTTACACTACGGTACGACTTAATAAGTTATGCGAACGTTATTTATTGACTAGTTAAAAAGAAGCTGAACTAACTTAAGTACAATTTTACGTACTTGTACTTAAATCATAACTATATTAATATTTACTATACAGTAACATTTCTTCTGTTGCAGTCATTTATATTACAAACTCATAGGGTTCATGTAGCGTTATGCACTCTTTGATCGAGAACAGCCTTTGATGACATACTTTTGTTTAAACGTACTATTTAAACATGAGACAGTCACTTCGTGCTCGCGTATTTTGCTGACAAGGTCCGTGTTATTTTATGCCGCATTTTATTGACTAAACTGTTTAAAGTTTGTTTTTAAATTTACTTAAAAGTTTTGAAGTCGTATAGTTAGCGATTTGAGGTGTGAAATAGCATTCGTTTCATCAAAATCTATTCAGCAACTATTAAACTAAATAAATATTCTTGAACTGTTCCTGACTTACGACGACATGCACTGTGCTTGCATACCAATGGAACTGCATCGTGGCAAAGTTTCAAGCGCTTCACCAAGTAGCAGACTCGGTAGACGACACCTTTAATATGGTGGTTTTTATGCAAAAAATATATAACAGTAATAATATTTAAAGGAGAAGTTAAATTAAGTGCCTTAAACAAAAATAACGAACAAGGATTTGATTTAAAAAATATGAGAATTCAATGGACGGAATAATCCGAGATTGATTAAAAACTAATTTAGAACAATTCATGCAGTAATGTTTTAAAGCTTATTGAAATGGTCTCGAAAAATTTTTGGACATTTGTTAAACATAAAAGCAATTGTAAAAGCATAATTGTGAAAACGACTGATATAATCGACGCTAGTAACTTACTTGTCAAACAGTTTTCCTCTATTTACTATAAAAATGAACGAGCCACTAACATATAGTATCTCCAAATCCAGTTTCTGTTAATGGTTCAGTCTACCCCAACACGTTAAATTTACATGAATTCGATATTCTTAGGGCTTGATTTAAATAGGGGACCTGATCTAGGTGGTCTACCTGGTATTTTTTGGAACTAGAACTGGCAAATCTTTAAAATAGTCCTTAATCATAGGGATGATCCCAAATATATTGTAGTATTTGACGTAGACGTATTTGTCCATATTCCCTAAAATATTTGTGATGATCGTAATATCTATTAAAATGTCCACGATCCCATATGTCTAACTATTACAGTTATGCCACAGTCACTCCGTTTTTGTCCACCCGTGTAAAGCCGGGACGGGACGGGACGCTAGTTTTTTAATAAATATGGACTATGTAAAATGGGAGCAGGTGAATATTTCAAATATTTGGTTAAGTTTATATTTTTTTTTTTTTTGAGAATTCTTTAAGATTGTGTTAAAGTTAAATTTTAGTGGGAGTATTAGACTTAATAAAAAAAACTAGAAAATTCAAATTTGGCGCCACTGTCACTTTAGTACTAACACGAGGCGTAATGTCTATTATTGTAACTCTGTATTCTTGTCGATACGTTTTTCTCTTAACAATAAAGTTTGATTGCTGAAAGTAACGTTTGTTTTTGTGAATAAACCCTATAATCCAATAGATTCTTTAATTTTTTTTTATTTCAACAGTTTAGTCAAACCGCATCTCATTGAACAGAAGCATAATTTTATTGAAAAAAGTCCACAACCCCTAATCTCGTTGCTTTTACAGACACTATATCTTATAATCTGGGTCAGAGAGTTCATGTGGATACCCTGTATATAAATTTAAGCGAGGCCTTTGACAAGTAGATTATGCTACACTCTTGTTAAGACTCGTTAAATTTGGAATTGGTGGATGGTCTTGTCAGGACTGGTTTGAATCTTACTCTGCTAAACACAGGTCTTTCGTAGTGGTAAATAGTGATCTGTCTTGCGAGTTTATTGTCAATTCAGGCACTCCACTCCAAGTGAACTTGAAATTAGTATTTGTTTAAATAAAAATACTACATTATTCAATAATTTCTGCAAAATATTCGAATGAGTTTCAATAATTTAATAGCAACTGCCATTTATATTTTCAAAGTAGAAAATCGGCGCAAAACTTTTCATTTACTTAACTCAAATAAATGCATTAGTACTGTTGCTACTAAGTAGGAAATTATTAAACAAAAACAACAACATAAACTTTTGTATTTCCTATTACAAACAGCTAACATCTGTGACAAAGATCTTAATTTATCTTTCAAATAGTAGATAACTAAATTGTATAATAATAATTTAATAAAATTAAATTCGTTTTAAGTGAACTATAAATGCATTCCGTTTTATAAAAAAATAGCACATTATTATATTATCTATTCAAAACTATTTGTAATGGTTCAATGTAATAACAACTTTCTTTTATATTCTTAACTAAGGATTCTATCCCTAGACTAACTACTAGAATACTAATTGACATATAGATCTTTCATTTTACTTTTTATACATTTTATACTATTTTTACATTTTATATTATATTTACTTATTATAAACAACTAAAGTCTGTAACAAAGGTCTCAATTTGTTTTAAAATATAGCGCAGCTGTGAATACAATTCATTTATCTACCATAGTGGCATGAGACATAATGTTATAACTATATAAAGGTGTTCAATTTCAAACAATATTTATTCGAGTAACATTTGTTCGTTGGTCACATCCGCAAATGACATAATGAACAAAATTTTTGCGTTGGCTGTAAAATTATTGTTAGTAGATTTTTCTTCTTGTAAATATTCCACTAGCAGTGTTAATGATCGTTTTTATCCTTATTATCATCTTGCACCTCCTTTTGGTTGGATGAACGACCCCAATGGCTTTTGTGTATTCAAGAATGAGTTTCACCTATTTTATCAACACAATCCTTTGACAAGCCAGGAGCCAGGAATAGCACACTGGGGACATGCCAAAAGCTCAGATTTGTTCCACTGGGTACATCTTGACATAGCTATGTACCCCGATAAGGAATACGATAAAACTGGAGTATTTTCAGGCAGTGCTATTATTGTTAACGACACCATGAAGCTACTTTACACTGGAAACGTTAATCATACAGGTGAAATACGGGAACGTCAAGCTCTTTCTTCTAGCAGTGATGGAGTGAATTTCGAAAAGTATCCCGGAAATCCTGTCATTATGGCAAACGAATATCAACCTAATATAAGAGACCCAAAGGTTTGGCAGAACGGTGATACTTTTTACATGGTTTTAGGAAATTCTTTTAAGAATGATACCCTAGGAAGAGTGTTACTTTTTTCATCAAAAGATCTAATATCTTGGAAAGAAGCACCAATTTTAGGTGAATCGGATGGTTTTCTAGGATATATGTGGGAGTGTCCTGATTTTTTTGAACTCAATGGTAAATTTGTACACTTATTTTCTCCACAAGGTGTAAAACCACAGGGAGACCAATATAAAAATTTATATCAAACTGGTTACATTGTTGGAGACTTTGATTATAAATCTCAAATATTTACTCCAATAACGAAATTCAAGGAATTGGACTTTGGTCATGACTTTTATGCTTCACAAACAATTTTAGACCAGCAAAAGCGAAGAATTATGGTGGCTTGGCTTAGTACGTGGGAACATATTTATCCCGAACGAAATGACGGTTGGAGTGGTCAAATGACAATTCCAAGAGTATTACACCTGACCCCTGATTATGAACTCATTCAAAAGCCTGTAAGTGAAGTATCAGGTATTCACAACAGATTAATTTACTCAGGTACTGCACCTGCTGGAACGAGTGTTAAATTAATCAATAACATCGGAGAAATCGATATAACTGCTTCTGAACACAAAGATTTTAATCTCATTTTTGAAGCAGGTAATGCCTCAGTTACTCTTAAATATGATAACAAAAATGGTAAAGTAAGCCTAGATCGTGGTGGTAACGATGGTCTACGAAGAACCAATTGGACACCTCTTGGTAAACTACAAATGCAAATATTTGTTGATCGTAGTTCTATTGAGGTCTTTTGTGGAGACGGTGAAGTCACATTCTCGAGCCGATTTTTTCCATATGATGAAGTAAACGTAAAACTGGGTGAGAACTCTAACGCGGAAAATATGTTGGTATACCATTTGAAGCAAACTGTCCCTGCTCCGTAACAAAATTTGGACTTTCTGCCTCTTTGCATGCAAAGTAAATGTTATTATTATTTTTTCAGAGTGAATTCGAATCTACGTCTTTTATATGCCTTATTTCAACTGTAAGAAATTTAATCTTGCGCATTTAATCATCAATGTCGGATAAAAATGATATGGTTTATTAGATTGTAAACATTGTTTCATAACTTGAAATGGTATAAAATTAAATTCAAAATTTTTTTCAATGTTATACATAGTTATTATTTCGTGATACTTATAAAGCTAAATACTGTGTACCAAATAGTAGCGTAATATCGTGTACAAGTAAATTTAGAAATATTTTCAAGCAATATACGATTTTTTTTTAAGTTTCTAATGAACACAGACAATGTGTTTTTAAATGTTATAATATAATATTATAAAATGTCACAACATGGAATAAAATAAAATATACTATTGTAAAATTCACAATGTTCCTCTTTTATACCAAGAAATATCATACATATAGTATATTTACTCATTATATCAGCTCGATACTATTCCTGTATATATTACACAATATAATCTACACATTACGTCTCCATAACTATTCAATCGATAGTAAAAATACTGATAATAAAACTCAAATTAACACTAACGAAGTGTTAATTTGAGTTTTATTATCAGTATTTTTACTCATGGTACATATCCGAAGAAATAAATTTTGGAACACAAAAAGTACATTTCTCGACGTAAATGGTATTATAGAAAGCGTTTCCTAAAAATTACCATGAATGCTACACAACTAACAGACATAAGTATCTATATTTTTCGAAGTTTTTGATCCAAAATTACTAATCCCACGCTAATCATGATACGCAATCAACCTCGGTTCTTTATGTGTCATCGTTACTAATTATTGTTTAAATACGAGTAGCGCAGTTTTTATTCTGTCATTACTTTAACATTAACTTAACAATAAGACATTCAAAGTGATTCAAAATTAATGTATACAAAACATCTGATGCCATTTAGTAATTTTACGCTATGTTTAGAATTACATAGCCAAATGGCAGCAAATGACTTAGAAGTGATAATTGCAATATGATTTGTAATGATGGCTTATTTACAATACCGACCTTTACCGCGAGCAAAAATCTATCTTTTGTGCAGCTGCAGGTATTTTTTTTCATATAGATATAGAGTGGAACACGAAATAACATTTAAAACATTGAATAAAAAATATTTGATATATTATAAAAATTGTTTGTTTACAAGAATGCTATGCTTCTGTAAACACCGAAATTTTCGAATACTCGTCAGCAAAGAGACCGTGAGATCGCCAACATCTCTTCGCTGGTATTTTCTTTTAGTTGATGTAGTGTATTTGGTTTATTGATGTAGATACGATTCTTCAAATAATCCATAAAAAGAAGTCTGCTGGGGATATATTTGCACTTATAGAATGTCACTTCGTCTGGAAATCAGCTTTTCCGGAAACATGTCTTTGACAGGGACTCATTGAATAAGTGACAAGTGGCTCCATCTTGTTAAAATTAGATGTTATGATTGTAGCCACCAAATTCCAGTAGCACCGGTCCGAGGAACTCCCGTATCATGTTTGTGTAGGATGTTAGATTCAAATGTTAACGAATTCTTGGCCCACTTTATACTTACAAAAGTGTCACTTAAAAGTATTTTAAAAAGAGCCGAAAAAAAGTTTAATAGTTGATATCTTAAATTTCATTAAGAGAAACTTGACGATTTAAGCAAATGAAAAAGGGCTAAAGGATCAAAGAGTGACACTACCGGTAGTGTTTTCGTCAGGCCCTGTGGTGTCTTATAGGTAGCAGCATTCCTACCCATAAAGCGTAATTTATATTGATAGCAAAAGTATATAGAAATATTTGTAGATTGAGAATCTGTTTCAATATGATCTTCTGAATTAAACTACATTGAAAATTTATTTTTTTCCATATATTCCTACCGGTAGAAATTAAAAATTTTCAAGGTTTCTTTTCATATTTTGTTACATATTCAGGACTAAATAATAATAATTTATTTGAATAATTTGTTTATTCACAAATTCATCATAAAAGAATTTTAACATTTGCTCTGACAGCTACAATAAGCAGTGCTGTCGCTATCAAACAAAACAATATAGGTGGGTGTGTGTGTATATGTGTGTGTGTGTGTATTTTTTTTTATAGGGCGAAAATTACCATTACGTATCATAGAGCTTAGGCATTATACACCCCGTATGTTGGACTCGGTCTTGGTAGCGACCTATATCGACTAAAAACTGCCTCATTTTCTCTTCATTCTTACTTACCGTTAAGTACTTCAAAATGGGTAAAGGACTTAGCTGCTCAGTTGCTGTTTGCTCCTGCAACTTGGCTACCAATCGATCTAGCTCTCTCTTGGGTGTGCAGTTCTCGTAGCACTTCTACTGCATAGGTGTTAGTTGCGTCCCATTTCTTTTTTGTCTTCAGCATTACGGAAGTTAAATTTTCAGGTTGGATTCTACATTGTAGTGTAGTCACCCACCTCTCCCGTGCTGCTTGGAATCGAAGGTACATGAAGAATACATGCTCCGCGTTCTCATTAATGCCCTTGCAGATGAGGCATTCTGGAGAATCATCGTGCTTCAACCAATGGAGGTATTCTCGGAAGTATCCGTGTCCTAAGAACATCTGCGTGAGGTAAAAGGTGATCTTTCCATGCTTATGGTTTATCCAATTTCTTACCTCGAATATAAGCCGGTAGATCTATCTCTCTTTAGTTGAGGCATCCCAGTGCACCCGCCATTGATGCAGACTCTTTTTTCTCTCTTTGGTCCTCAGTTCAGCTGGTGTTGAGTTAGAGTTTACTTACCGGATATAGTAGAGAGACTTACGTTCCTCAGCTATTATTCCCACTAGCAGCATACTCACAATGATTCACGCTACGTCTTCGGAAACGGCACGGAACGCCGAAGCTACATGAAGAGCACTGAGCCTGTAGACAGACGTAATTTTACGCCAGGTTTCTAGACTAGCGAATGCCACCGACCAAACAGCCGCTCCGTACATTAGAACTGTGACCACAGATGTCAACAGAAGTCTCCTTTTCTGTTTGGGTCCTCCGACGTTCGGCATTAACCGAGCCAAGTTAGCAACTACTCCAGTTACTTTTGCTGCAGCACATTCCACGTGTTTCTTGAAATTAAGACGCGTATCTATCATAACTCCAAGGTATCGTATGAATGATTACATCATGAGTGTATACCGCCCAGCTCTAAGGGTCATTATCTCGACCTGCTTTCTGCTGGCAATAAGCAAAACTTCTGTCTGATGTTCTGCAAGCTGAAGTCTAACTTGCTCCATTCAGTTACAAATGATTGCGTACGTTTGATCGAATGCCCATTTGACTTCCTCAATGTACTTGGTAATGATCACTACCGCCACATCGTCCGCGAATGCTACAAGTCGTGCTTCTCTTGGTAAACCTTATTTAATAATGCGTCATACATAATGTTCCCCAGTAGGGGATCCAGTACTGATTCTTGTGGTACTCCTCTAGTTACTTTATACTGTTTGGATCCGATATCAGTGACGTACTTAAGGACTTGATTTTGTAAAGTAGCTCGCTACTATGTTCTGCAAGTAAATCGGTACATTTAAAGTGGTAAGGGGTTTCCTAATTACGTCCCATCTGGCTGATTTGAAGGCATTTTTAATGTCCAGAGCTGCGACCAACCAATATTTTCTTGTGTCTCTCTTCCATCTGGTTACAGATATTACTCGTTTTGCAGTAATGACCATTAGATCGTTTGCATCTACCGTAGATAGGCCTTTGTGGAATCCATACTGGTTTTCAAACAGTTGTCTGTCAGCAATAGATTCAATACGTCTGTGGACAATACGTACCTTTTCAGCGCTGTCCAACGTGTATAACGGGCGGTAAGATGATGGTTCAGCTATTGGTTTATTTCCCTTTGGACAAGCAGTTACAACCTTTAAAGTTGCCATCGTTTTGGGAAGGTGTCTTCCCGGAGACAGGCGTTATACATGTCTAGGAAAAGGTCTGGAGCTGTTTTAATGGCGGCTTTTAACGCAATGTTCGGAATACCATCCAATCCAGGTGCTTTACTGTTTCCTGTTCTTAAGGAAGCTTCTAAAAGTTCGTCTTGGGTGATAGATGGTATTAGATCTACTTTATCGTCCTCCGAGATGTAGCTTTGCTCTATTTTCTGGGGGAAAAGAACCGCGACTATAGACTTTAACAGCGCAGAATCTAAAGGCGAGCACGGTGGTTGTCTTCTTAGTCGCAATATTACAATTTTGTACGGCCTTCCCCACGGGTCTCTCCAATTCCCTCTAAGAGATCACGCCAGTATTTGTGCTTACTGTTGTGGATAGCTTTTTTGAGCATTAGGCGTGCTTCTTTGTAGAATTTCTTAATTTTGTACGAATAGTTTGTAGGCTTTTTCCGAGCTTGCTGAGGTAGTTTTTTGCTCGGATGCACTATCTACGTAACGTGGCTATTCTGTCATTCCACCAGCAGGCTGGTGGATACTTATTTGGATAGCGTTTCCTTGGCATAGTGGCATCCCAAGCCAACAGGATTTTCTTCATGATAACGGTAGATTTTTCGTGTGCATCATATCCCTGATCTATGGACTTGGTGTCCAGCGGTGTATGAAAAATTTCGAGATCAAATGCACCAATCTTCCATTTGATTTCGTTACTCTTCTTAGCTTACACCCTAGGTAATGCAATGGATACCTCCCAGTAGATAGCTTGGTGATCGCTGGCCGTGTAAATTTCGGTAACTTCCCAAGTGCTGTTACCTTTTGCCAGGTTTGCGCTTACAACAGTTTGATCCACTGTGTAACTTGCATCTCTTTTTGTAAAGGTTGCTTTAGTTCCACTGTTCATTAGCATATCTCCAGTCTTGGTTTTGTGGATTTTATCCAAATATTGCTCCACATGTTTTACAGTTACATCTTATTTCACACGTTTTTTTCGGATTTATAAATATCGTGTTAGGCCTAATGTTAGGTTTTCTGCTGGATTTTTTCTTAGCCACCGTTTTTCATTCGCTCCTTTGATGTAGTTTTTCCTGTTGACCAACTGGCGGGGGAGGAGGGGAAGTTCAATCTTTTTTTTTTCTTTTGTTAATTTAGTATATATCCCTTCAGGTGAGATGAGTACTTTCCTCTTTGTTTTATGGATTTATTGACGTTCAGGTGGGTATAAAGTTTTTGTTGGCTCAGAGTATTTTCTTTGAGCGGGTGGAGTAGTCTGCGTCTTTGCTTTCGAGGTTGTAAACCGCCGACACTTATTTCCACCGCCTCTGACAGCTTTTTAAAGGAACCGCCTGGTGCCACAGTTAACTTTCTTATTTCCCATATTTATATATCAAAAGTTCATGACTTTGTAGCACCCTTTTTAGTTCCACATCTTGAGTTTCACTATCTTTCTTGCTTTCTTTTGTGTTTTTGTTTATGTTTATTTTATCCATATTGTTCCCACGAGAAGCTAGGGAATAATCAATCCACTCCAACAGAGCCCTGAATGCCGGATTAAGAATACTAGGTTACATCTGAAGTGGAACCTGGTCCGTCAGGTGAGCGCACACGGCGACAGTATGCCCTATCGTCTTCCTGTCCTGGGCACGCTAGACCACTGACATTAGGTTGTGTTTTGGCAGTGGGGGCTATTTTATTTCACCCCTATCCTGTGTCACTAGATGCGATCCTCGGGTTTCCCCCTATCCGCAAGTAGTAAAGTACTTCACATTAATTTAAGCTCGGTACATTATGCAGTGCCGCAGATCGCACTTCTTAGTTAGTTTGTTTTATAAGTATGTACATATATCAACCTTTTTACTCTAGCAGTTAGCATATGTAGCTGCAGAGGTATTAGGTTCGATTTTTGGATCACGTCAAAGAGCATTCTTGAGTTTTTGTAGTTCCAGAAATATTTATTAACAGCTCAACGTTTAGAAACTGGGTTCTTAGCTTTTGTGCCTCAAAGAGCACTTAAAACCTTTGGTCCTACACCTGATCTCTCTCCGGTCGTGTTAGTTAACCATCCCATCGGACTGTGAGAGCAAGTAAAAGACAGTGCACGTGTGTTTATGCACAAACTTGTGCACTGTAATATCTCCTGGCATAGTTGACTGGTCTCCGTTGAGATTGGCCACCGTGGCCAACGTCGGCTAGGATTACATTATTGTTATGTAAACAATAATAATATGTTTAATAATAAGTTTATTTGTTTATTCCTTCTTATAGCTATTACAAAATTAGTAAGCTAAAATTAAAACAAATCCTTACAAGTCCAGATTAACGTCGGCAGCCATAATAGTGTGAAACTGTGCAATAGCTGCCAGAAATAGAAACATATACTTAGGAAACCGCTTTCAGAATTCCGTTTCACATTTTGTAGTAGTAATGTTAAACGCACTTGCATTCGTCATATAATCATAATCAGTGGAACCCAATGCAAAGTTATACGAGTTTCCTATATTTATTATATAATGCTTTCGAATACTCAAGAGATCAATAGTTTTATAAACTTCCACTATCGAAAACCATATTGGATTTTGAAGCATTACTGTCAGTATTGGGTACTGGGTTCTCTCCAACTGCACTAGGTGCAACGAAGCTGTACCATCCCTAACGGTTAAGCAATGTGATAGGATGTACTGGCAGAGTAACGTACGAGGGGTGATCAATAAGTAATGATAATTGGGTACTTCTAGGGCGCATAAATTTTTGCTTGCTTGTACACCCGGTAGGTGAGCATAAAAAATCATATAAATAGGGCACGGTTCCCAGGAGGTACATTCATTTGAATACGAAATTTCGACGAAATAACACTACAATGGAGAAAAATGTAATTAGAACCGTCATTAAATACCTCTGCTTGAAAAAAAAAGTCTTTGTGTATGTCTTTGATAGGCCCAAAGACATACACAATGACTTGGAACACACATTGGGGGAGTCTGTTCCTCCATATTCCATAGTTGAATGTTGAGCCAAGGAATTTAAACTGATCAGAACATCCACTGAAGATGAAAACCGCGTCCCTGACCGAGAACAACGTGAAAAAAGTAGAAGAAATCGTAATGACCGATCGAAGAGTAACGGTAAGGCATGTTGCTGAAGTTATAGAGATCTCATATGGCAGTTCTCAAAAAATAATTGTAAATGAACTGCATATGAAAAAAGTCATGACACGTTGGGTGTTAAGAATGTTAACCGACGAGCAGAAAAAGAAGTGACTCGACATTTCAAGGGTTATCTCGACAATTCTCAAAAAGTTAGGCCGATCATGTAATTTTTGATTTTTGGAAACGACACCTGGATCCACCATTTTGATCCTGAGACTGAACAACAGTCGATGATCTGGCAACGAGCATCTTCACCAACACCAAAGAAATTAAAGGTGTCAAGTTTAGCGGGTAAGGTTATGGCGTGTTTTTTGGGACGCTGAAGGCATTATAATGGCGAAATATTTAGAAAAAGGAGAAAAAGGAGCCCACCATAACAGCCCCTTACTACGCAGTCGATGACCTGGAAACAAGCCTCCTCACCAACGCCAAAGAAATTCAAGGTGTGAAGTTCAGCGGGAAAGGTTATAGTGTATTTTTTTTATATTTAACCTACCAAAGTGACTCTATTCTGCCTGATGGAAAGCATGAATAGAATTCAAGAGCGGTGCTCGCCATACTCACCGCGAATGACGATAGTGTCATATGGTGACCCACCCTGTGGCGGCCTAATGAGATGCTTTTTCACGCCCCGCTTAAAGGACCCAGGATCGTAGTGGAAGGGAAAGACGTGCGCTGGTAATGAATTCCAGGCTTTAACCGATCTGCACAGGAAGGAAGAGCTATAGAGCCAGTTATCTGTTTTTTGGGACATTGGGACATTTTTTTGGGATTTAACGTGCTATGCAGAGTTTAAATACTCGTGACCAAATTTTCTTACATGAGCTACAAAGTTGACTTTGTATGTATGCCTATTAGCGTGAGAGACACAAATCTCTTCAAGCGATACAATACCAAAATGTCATGTAACCAAAGTTCTTAATATAATATAAGCACATTAAAATCAAGTAAAAACTTAACTGTTAACTGTTTTTTTTTTTTTTTTTTATACCAAGACGGTGGCAAACAAGCATACGGCCCGCCTGATAGTAAGCGGTTACCGCAGCCTATGAACGCCTGCGGCACCAGGGGCATCACGTGCGCGTTGCCGACCCTTTAAAAACCTATTTACCCCCTTCTTGAAGAGCCCCATACTGTAGTTTCCAGGGAAAACCTCGGCAGGGAGCTCATTCCATAACGGGATTGTTCGCAGGAGAAAATTTCTCTGAAACCGCACTGTGCGCGACCATTTAGGTTCCAATGTATGTGGATGAGCTCCCTGACGATGGCGAGCGGTGCGATGGTAGAAAGTGGCTGTGGGCAGCATATCAAACAATTCTTCAGAACACAGCCCATTGTAGAGACGATAGAGCACACACAAGGAGGCAAAGTCTCTCCTAAGACTTAGTGGCTCGATACCTTCTGTGAGATCAGGATCGTCGACTATTCTCACAGCACGTCTCTGAACTGAATCGAAAGGCTCAAGCTGGTACTTCGGTGCTCCCGCCCAGAGATGACAGCAATACTCCATGTGAGGTCGAACTTGTGTTTTGTAAAGTAGTAGCCTTTGTGCCGGTGTGAAGTATCGCTTCGCTCTATTCAGAACACCAAGCTTTTTTGATGCCAGCTTGACCTTCTCTTCCAAATCAGCTCGAAATTGGACGTCACTGGAGATGTCGACACCGAGGATTCCAATACTCTGTGAGATGGTAAGGGGTGTATTCTGGAATTGTGGAACCACAGTGAACGGGGTTTTCTTAGCAGTAAACACACAGACTTGTATCTTAGAGGGATTAAATTAGACCAGGTTATCCCGACCCCAATCAGAGACTCTGTGTAAGGTGCTCTCGATTTGAGACACAAGTTGTTCGCGACTTTCTACTACAACGGTACGAGGGATGTTAGCTCGGCCCGTGTAATACGCATCTCCAGTACTGTCGTCCGCATAACAATGGATACCATCCGTGGACAGCATATCATTGATATATAGCAAGAACAGCATTGGAGATAGCACGGAGCCTTGCGGGACACCAGCGTTTATGTCCATGCTTTCGGAACTGCTACCATCGACGACGGCTTTTATGCGTCTGCCGGACAAAGAGCTAGCCACCCACTTGCACAAACCCTCTGGCAGGTCGTAGGATGGTAACTTCGATAGAAGACCCCTGTGCCAGATCCAATCGAACGCCTTTGCTATATCCAGGCTAACTGCCAAAGCCTCACCTTGACTTTCAATGGCTGAAGCCCACCGGTGAGTGAGATACACTAGAAGATCACCAGTCGAGCGACCGTGGCGGAAACCATACTGGCGGTCGCTGATCAAATCGTGCTCCTCTAGGTAACTGAGGAGCCGTGTGTTGATTACACGCTCCATCACCTTAGAGAGAAGGGTAGTTATAGCTATAGGCCTGTAATTCGATGGGTCCGATCTATCACCCTTTTTTGGCACTGGATGCACATGGGCAGTCTTCCACGAAGACGGCACTTGCCTTTTGCAGTAGGAAAGCGCGAAAAGTCGCGTTAGTACAGGGCACAACTCAGGAGCACACTGCTTGAGCACCACTGCAGGTATGCCGTCTGGCCCACTCGACTTATGAACGTCTAGACAGTTTAGTTCCCGCCGCACTTCTCTTTGCGAAATGTATATTTCCGGCAAAGAGTGTTGGCACGGCGGGTTATTAGGCGGTACCGCACTTCCATCCTCGTTCATGGTCGAGTTTGAGGCAAAGAGTTGCCCAAGTAGGTCGGCTTTCTCTTTGGCACTGTGCGCCAAGTTAAAAACTTTATAGCAATAGCGCGTTGTAGCGACGAACTGTGTATTGCGCTGTATAATTAGACTTGTGATTACAAATATTAAATGCTACTACCAATGTGTTGTCATTATATCCTATAAACATTTCATAAAAATCGTAAAATCGTGGTAGTTTTCTTTTTAAATTCGTTATATATGCTACTGTGAATTTTTTTCCATCTTTAAATACCGGCGTTATGCTAGGACTTAAATTTAGTTTGACCGGGAGAGTTTAAAGTAAATCAGTGCTCTAAGGCATAATATTTTACAAGTGAATATTTTAATCAAAATGTTTCTTCATGTACCCATCTTATTTTTCAAAGAAAGATACCCGATGTAATGGGATGGATAATTATTAAAAATAACACCTGCACTTTAAAAATACTAGGGATCCCCAAAAAAATTTGTTTCAAAATCTTATTTCACCAGTATTTTATAATTATGAAAAATTTGTAGGCATGACAAGTATGTATGTTTATGTGAAATTACAGATTTTTAGGACTAACAGCCTATAAAATATAGCGTGGACAGGCGTACGTACGGGCAGACGTGACGCATTAGTTTCGACTTCACTATTTTGGCTATGGACCCTTAAAAATTTGCAAAAACTCCTTTTTTATTCAATATTTGTGTTACAAGTTTAATTCAGGAACATCTTATTAACCATTGGTGCAGTAGAGAGCGCCGTAGCGACTGCTTCAACCACCATGTCATCCGTGCAGTCAAACTCTGTCATTACGCATTGCTAGTGGTAAATACAGGATCTGCTATTCTCCTTTATATAAAACAATTAAATTTTTTTGAGATATTTCTGTGATAAATAGTCTAATTGCAGAGATTAATTGCCGAGTTAGGGATAAAGGCGGTGACATTACATCGAAGTATGGTTCTTCTACAGCGAACTAGAAATTAAATACAAATACATCAATTTGAAAATTAACTTAAAGTATAAAATTTACTTATTTCAGATTAGCCGGTATTTGGCTATTTGATTAAATATTTAAATCCACAATTTTCAAAACAAGATTCAATTTCTCTGAACCAATAACAAATATTCTAATGTTTTACCGTCAGCAATCAATATGTTCAATATTATTTTATGTATGAATGTTCATCGAAAACAGTCTGTGCTCTTTCCACAGACTAGACTGAACAGTCTAGTAGACGGTCCGTTTTCATCTTTTAAATCGCTCGGGAATCAACTCTATTAACCTTGTGTTGACATTCTTATCCATCATTCTTTGTTTGTATAAATACAGTATTATGTATATCAAACAGCTGATATCGAAATTGTAGCCTGAACAAATTTTATAAAATTAGTAAGTACTATTAGTTAATAGGACTCTATCACCTAGTCAAGATATTAACCCGATTTTCGTAGACAAAGATTATAATTTCATATAAGTTGCTTTTGGTATAATGAATTAAATAAATCTGGAGGCAGATAAAGCTCTAAACAAACTATATGAACAATATTGATTGTTGATTGCTATATCGTATGCAATGCCTCAAAAGGCTTGAAATACCCTGGCACACTATTCATATTGATATTACGTTACGTACTATAAGAATAGTTATAATCGATTCCTCCGTCAAGTACGGCCTCTTCGAATATACTCCCTCGCTAAATGCAGCAAATGGTATTAGAGCATCGAATAAGGCAGTCTGCCTTTTTGGTGCGTAAACGTCTTTCATTGCTGACTAGAGCGGAAGCTACATAAGTGTGGATTTTAAATAATTATGTAAGGACCACAATATAGGACTCTTATTTTATCGCCACGGGCACAACTAGAGCAAACGATCAAGTAGAACGTGTAATGATTACATGTAAAATTTCATTTATCGTAACAGACGTGTTAAATAGTGACGGTATGAACTAAAAAATATTGATCGATCGATCGATTGATTGATCTAACCAAGCTTGTACATACGCCGATGAAATCTATGAGCAGTACTCGTGGGCTATGAAGGCTTGTGGATAAAGCTACCTCCTTAATTAACGAATCAAAGGAGGCTGGGGTGGCGGCTCATATTGGGGCGATGTGATGGTGTGATGATGTGATGGTGTCAGTTAATAACGACAGTATCACCATGTCGATTTGTAATTCAGGTATGAGGACGTAAGAATAATATTGAAAGATAAAAAAATATATTGTATATTGATATGAGGCTGGCTTAGGCAAGGGCCCAGTTCTTATCGTGTCCATACGTGTGTGTTTATAGATCTAAGTGATTAAGGAACTAACTCTTGGAGGTTTGATAAATATGGCAACTTGTATGGAATTTGAACAATACTTGTGTTTGTGTTGCTGAACGCTGAGAGGATATCCAGTTCATGTCACGGCTGATGGTGGCCGATCGAAGAGATGCCTCTGTCGGTATTATGAAATAGATGTACATAAATGTTATGGTGCCTTGACTGATCCAAGGAGCGCTGATGTGCTATCTGGTTCACGTTGTCATTAGCGATGACTGCTATCTGAAGAGATGCCTGTTTCAGTTGTCCAGTTCAGTTTATTAAGCCTAGTATTATATCCATCATATCCTGACCAATCTCAGGTGTCTAATCTCTCATCCTTACAATATGTCAGTGATGCTCACCGGGGCTTGCGGCGGGGTGGTGTGTCGGAATTAGACCGATGAGGCGTCGAGCTCTGGACCAAACGACAATTTTTTCTCTCCGCTGATGTCGCCAACACCTGGGTTCCCGAAGAGCACTGATATCGAAAAGTGTCCCCTATTTCCGAAATCAGAATGTCACGTAGGCTTATTTTCAGACTACAGAGTTGGGAACAAACCTTACGTACACAGTAAAGTTCGACTAGTCTCTGTATTTTAAAAACTTGAGACAACCATCAAAGTACCAGCATAATGGTTGTCGGATCAAGTATGAGTTATACAGCGCTGTCACCTGCAGGATGATGCAGTTAAGAGGATATTCTCTGACATGTGGCAATTCTTCGTCCCACACTGTGGTAGCATACAAAGCATCTCAGTTAGCATTAAATAATCAAGATGTTAATTTACTAATGAAAAATTAAGTTATATTCATAAGTGTACAAGTATACAACACTAACCTTTAAACCTTTAAACCTTTAAACCTTTAAACTAAAATTTATAGTCTCTTCGTAGGGTGTTAATTTGTTATGAAAATTGTTATGTACTAAATTGATTATGACAATAAAATTCTTATAAAATAGTTGGTGATTTTGTTAGGTATAAAAATTTAAATAGGGTTTTAAAAGTTCTATAAAGTAATGAGGACACAGGACACAAATTAGTTTTGCTAATAGGCACAAGAACACAGAACACTGCTTGTATAGATCTTTGTTGTACACAAGTAGGCACAGTTGGAGAAAAATGCAATAGAGCAGTCATACCTCACTTGAAACACCGTTCAGGAAGTCTGATTTATGGCAGTCAGTGGTTTAGATGCTAATGTACTTTTTACGAGATGCTTGGAGCCAGTGATTTTCTTGTAGATCAAAAGAAAAGTCACTTGTTCAGATATTGAAGTCAGGTTGTGTAAATGAAGATATTGGGTGCATAAACACGATGCACAAAGCCAGACGCCGATATTGATAAATCACACGCAAGCTGAGAGGGCAGCTGTCGATGAAACTGCTGTGCAACTCAATTGCAACTTCATATCACGTCGGGGTTACCACCTTGGAGTTAGCATGTATGTGACACTCCACAGTATATTTTTATCTGATGCATCTACCACTTGAATGACCAAATTAAACACGGTATATGTATAATATGAATTTACTGTTCAGATGGTACCAACGTTCATAGTATTGTTTCCAAGAGCTCGAATTACACGTCTTTGTTAATCAGAGTGTCTACGTAACATTTTTGTATCCAACTCTGTGTATAAGATGTGACGTCATCAAAACAGTGTTACCATATGAACGCTACACCTGTAAACTATAGTTATGTAAGGTGACACACTGTAATATGGTTGATGAAATCCACTATTATTTCTTAAGTGGCTTTTGTTGACATTGGGGTTGGGGTATTCGACCTGAGAACAATGTCACCAGTCAAATAACTTTAGTGTACGACAAGGTAACGTTCAAAGGTTAAGTTGACGTAAACCATTTCGCAGTCTTGTTATATAATATTTGTTTAACTCTCACATTTTGTCATAATTATACTCTATTTTAAAATCTTGTAAAGTAAATTTTTCTCTGTATACTGATTTAAAAATATAAAAATAGCAGTACTCAGTTTAGTACCTAATCAACAAAGAAAAAGCCTCGTGACCTTTTAAAAATTAAAAGATTTGTAGAGTTACGAGTATTTAATTGGGTACTTTGAATAATATATCAAAACAAGTGCCTACTAATATATATATTTTTACAACACTAATACTTTTTATGTGACCTACTTTACGCTTCGTTCCGCTCTCCTGTAAAAATCGTTGGAGCTTTTTTGAAATAGCAATTACTTTTAGATCTTTTGAATTAGTGTACGCTCCTTACTTCTTTTCTCCTTTTAGATATGTGATGTGATTCAGTAATCAGATAAATTGCTAATCCAAAATTAGTAGGCGCGTGAGTGACTCAAATTTTCCACTGTAATCGGTACATATTGACAAAAATATAAGCGAAATAGACCTACTATTTTACTATAAAGCTAGTAATTATAAAGCTAAGAAGTTTATTTGCATTGTTGAACGCGTTAATCTCAAGAAGTGCTAGCGAGAATTTAAAAAAATTTTAGTGCTGGATGGCCTATTCATCAAGGAAGACTGTAACTTTCACGTATAGCGTGATGTTATATAGTATTATATAATTTTACGCCATGAATAATAGTAGCGGCATATAAATGAAAAACGTAGCAATAACGTAGAATGGGTATTTTTTTCTTTTGAGATACACAGACGAAGTTGCGTGGGTCATCTAGTACTCGTGCTTTAAAAAGTATAGTAGGAAAATATTCCTGACGCCTTGTGTTGATTTGATTGTAAATAATAATATCATCATCATCATCACCATCATCATCAGCTGGAAGACGTCCACTGCTGAACATAGGCCTCCCCCCTAGAACGACACGCCGTACGACTGGACGACAACTGCATCCATCGCCTTCCCGCGACGACGGACTATGGCGTTGGTCCATCTAGTGGGGGGCCTACCTACGCTTCGTCTTCCGATAATATGATTATTATTATTTACAATCACAGGTTTTCTGCTTTTATGTAAAATAATGTGTTCTCAAAAGAGAACACGTTATTATGAAAATCATAATAAATGCATTTAACTTGTAATTTATATTTTTAATAACTTTAAAGTTGCATGAAGCTGCGTGGTATTAACTTTGCCATTCTATTGAGGCACATGAAAAATGAAATTTAATACAAAATGCTATTTTAAATATTTGGGTTTTCATTCAGTATAATAAATGAATATATCAACTATGAGTACTTACTAAAGGATATCTTTTAAATAAGTTATTAGTTTTTGTTACTTTACGCACAAACACATATTATAAGGTATAAATTGCCTTTATTCAATAACTATCTAGGTTCAGTTAGCTCGTAGAGGGTTGCATGATGTAAGAGGCATCTTAGCTCTTACCGATTTTCCTTTGTCTATAGAGTAACAAAGTGAACTTCATCTTGTAGGTGTTCCCTATTAAGAAATTGCAACAAAGTGTAGTTTATTCTGACAGCTTCGTCTATGCAGTTCATCCCTTCTTCTGATTCATTGAAAATAAATAAGTAGAGCGATGTAGCATGTTAAAGTTAAATTAAATAAAAAAATGGGGTTTTTATTGACTGCAGTAAATCACGACGGCAAGCAAGCAAGTTTTAAAATAGTAGATTTGATCTCGATATGTAAATATTTGTTTTGGTCTATTGAGTTTCTGTGTAATTTGTAAGTAGTTATTAAAATTTGTATCTAGATGTGGAGGAAACCTTCTACCAGAAATGCCTGGCGAACCACAGCCCAACGGTTGATGTTCAGACGTTGTATATGTACTAGACGGCGTGAGAATTTCTATATCGCGATACAGGATTAGTAGTTACTCTGTATATCGGTAGATGACGCTATAGTTTATGTTTGGCTGCGCTGTATGTGAATTTCGACAAACTAGGCTTATTTATCCACGTTTTAACACCGACATCATGCAATATACAAATCATGTGCGCGGGTCAACAACTAAGGCGATCGAACGCAGGGCGCGTCTGATTTGTAACACCAATTTCCATCATGGAAGATTGGCTAGAGGAGTGACGTCGCAGCCTTAATTATCAATTAATGTAGCTGCTACTTGGACATGGCTCAAGTAAAAACATGTGTAGTAAAGGTCGAGAGGTACTGTCTCAGTGCCACTACTTGTTGGTGGGATTGGTGCCTGTTGTGAAGATATGGCGCACAATCTTCTGGTTTAGTGTGCGCGGGTGCGACAACGACACGCTCTCGTGACGGCCACTTGCAGGCTTCTCTCTAGCGACCATGATGCCATCTACGGTCCCAACTGAGAATAACCATTTATTTTTTCGCTACTCGTTTACTAAAAAAGGAACAAAAAGAAAGCAAAAAGGATAAAAAAGAAAAAACAAAAATAGGGTACTCTATTTTTATTTAACAAAAGTCATTAAAAAATAATATTGAATTTTTACATTGTAAATTTACTAGTTTATTTAACAACATTTATTTTACACATATATATAGGAATGTATACATTTTTCTAACTGTAAATCTCTCTGTAATACAGTTCTGAGTATTAACTTTCAAATGTTAACATTAAATAAATAAATATCTATTTTGGTCTCATAATTTATAACTTATTATATTTATTTAATCAATAAGATGCATAAATAACTTTCAAATAACGCATTAAAAGTGTTTTATTACTGTAAAGATGTTCATAGCATCAGTTAAATTAATTTAGGGAATCTAGTTTTGTTTGAGCAAAGTCAAAGCGTATAACTGCGTTGTTTCAAGTGTACTGTAAAATTACATCGGTAACAGTAAAAAAAATCATTAATATCATTATTATATTATAACTTCTTTAATTATAGCGCAGAAGCAGCTGACTCCAATTAATCTTGAAAACAATAAAGACTAGAAAGATGAATTTCTCAAATTTTAAAAGAGGTTTCACGGTTACTACTTTCTTGTTACACTATGTTATTCATTCAATAATTTATTATAATTTTACACGTTAACATTTAACAATTTCTTAAAAATGTAAATAAAACTTAAAAAAAATCTCATTTCGCTATACATTATTTCATATGAATTCTATTAAGACTGTGATTAAAATAGACATATTAGTGACATATTAGTGAATGCAGAAAATGTTACACTAGTACATTCGAGTACTCACACCACGTTACTGTCCCGTTTCTCTCGCTGTCTGCCCCAACTATTAGGTAGAATGAAGAATCACTATCATACTTAAGGAATAACTTAACACTAAAGCCTTACAAACAATATGTTATTTATATGTATTAATAAGTTTCATTGTTGTTTTTACATGGATTATTTTAACGAATTACTTTTTTTCACTGGCAACTAAGTATTTCTTGTACTTCCATAAAATATATTTAACATTTAGTAGTAGTTATCAGTATATTGAAAAATTTAAATATTTTTAAACTAGAATATTCTCTAATCTGATTAGATTCGTGATATAGTGGAATATAAATTTATTAACTTGCTTCATTGCACATAATGTCTATTTATCTACAATAATTTATTATAAATTACCTATATTTGTACTTTCAAAATTCTAAAGCACAGAATATTGAGTTTTAGAATATATAGGACATAACTGTCAAATTAATACCTTTGACAACTATCATTATCAAAAAACCTATTATTATTATTATTATTACTAATTTTAAAACTATGATAACAACAGGAAATTATATTAACAAGAAGAACAAGAGTATAGAAAAACTCATAATTAATTTATTTTCACGTCAATGTAGCGTTAAGGCTTTCATGCTTTTCATGACCACCTCCAAATTCTTCTATCATTTGTAAAAGGGAGACAGTAGCTCCAGAAAATAAAACTATAATGGAAATAGTCGCAATAACAATATTCTTTAACAAAATATAACCACAAAAACCGAATCCTCGTTCCCAGTGAAACGTAGTGTCGACTAAAACCGGTAATAGAAGACCAAGAGTTGAAAAGAAGACTGCTCCAGTGAAACTGATGACTAGCTCCAAGTTCGGAAAGGCTGCAGCAACTGCAACTGTATAGGAAAAAAATTATTTGATTATAACTGTTCTGTTCTTCTAGTGGATAGAGGTCTTACCTACCATATCTATAAGAAGTGGGCCTGAACCAGTACAACGACCGAATTGACTACGTAGGAGGGGAGGGGGGAACTATCCTACGACAGGGTCCATGAGACAAGGACGCTTTTAACTAGAGCCACCTATAAACCCAACATTTTAATGCACTCAACCACCAGAGAGACTCCTAAGGTGTCCAGGTACGACGCCTCCTTAAAGTTCGGGCTGTGATCAGTGTATCATTGATGTAAAAATTACGCCCAAACCATGGGGAGACTAGCTCAAAGGTTCAGTTTTAGCCCATGTTCCACAGAACCGACCTCTGTGGAACTCGTGATCAATTGCATTGTATCAGAGTGTAATTTATCTATAACTTCTACCAAAGTTTTAAAAATATGTCTACATAAAATACGCAGAAGTAAACATCACGAGCCTGGAAGACTCTGTCACGGTAGACGAGTTTAGAATCTGGTGGACAAATATTACGATTTCTGTCGGAGCACTCCACTGTGAATGCAATTATGTGAGTAAAAACTCTGGCAGAGGAAACAGTTTTTCGGGTCGAAATGGTGTCGGTGGTGTCTTTAGACATCGCTGGTAGAATGTGCGGCGTGAGTGGAATAAGAGGCATTACTTTGTGACGGCCAGTGGAGTGGGGTTTCTAGCTCGGTAACATGATAACAGCCATAATATGTGGTGAGAATACGTGGAACTTAACCGTCTCTTTGTGCGAGCAAGCTATGTTTGTAAGATGGTGGAGTGAGACTGAGAGAGGTTTCTTGGTTCGCCAGGCCTGATAATGGATCAAAATCATAGACAACTCAAGCCTTGGTAATCGCAAAATAACTTCCGACTCCATAAACCTAAGCCTGATAGATGATAGGTGAGGTCATATGTCATTCTAGCAGAAGCAAGCCAAGGTGAGGCCATCAAGAAGCCGTAGATGGCCCGATGTATATCGAGGTTACAAAGATTCCATACAGATAAAAAAAGGTGGAGCAATATAGATTTTAATTTTTCTAGATACAACAGTCTGTACTACCATCAAAACCTTTTGTAAACAGAAAATAAACAAAATGTACTTTATTCAAGCACTACTATCCATGGTGATTTATTATAATAGGACTCCATAATAATAGATTAAATTATCACTATATCTGATAAATGAAAATAAACTATCTTTAATGTTGTGGCGGCTTCCACATTACAACACAAAGAAAATATACAACAGCGCCATCTAGCGAAGATACACCGAACTACGAAGTATGGACGAAACGTATGAATGTAATGAAGTACGATACAACTACTAAACCTGTATCGCGAAATAGAGATTCGCGTGGCAATTAGCATATATACAACATCTCAACGTCAACCGTTGGGCCGTGGCCCGCCAGGTATTATCACCTCACCTGGTCAGAGGATCCTCCCTTTGTGTCAGAGGGACATGACACTTGTTTCCTCCACAATGTCTCGAAATGCATTAAAATATGGAATAAAATAAATGATACTCTAAGCCTTCCTATTTTATTAGCAATACTAACCTGAGGCTACCACCATAACAGTGCGAATTGCGACTTGGATTAAGTTTTCATACTTGCATTCACTGCTTTGTCTCGCTCTAGTAATCATCTCCATTGGTACGTAGAACTGAAGGGCGTACGAGAAGAAAATTACCAATGCCATTAGAAGCTTTGCAGTTTGAGCAAGTCTGAAAATAAATTAAAAAATAAATTACGTTTTCAAATCAGTTAATTTTGAATCTAAATATTCAAATGAGTTAATTGAGTCACAGATGTATTAAATGAAAATTCGATTATCTCAAGCCTCAAAATGATTAAAACTGTAGTGTCAAAGAAACGTGATGTTTAATAATGTTTAATAAAAGCCTAATTATTGTCTACAATCAATTGTTATTTACAATAAAAGAAATAAAAAAAATCCACTATGTTACACTGCATAATCAAAGTTGCAATATCTTCGAGAGTGATCAGAGTGATATCACGGTATGTCATTTAATTGGTGTTGAGCAATTTTTTTAATACTTTTTGCTTAAGACTTAACCTCGTTGGCTATAAAAATCTCACCAAAGTTGAGATTACCTCATCAAAGATATTTAGGAATAATCCTGATTGGTCGATTCTGATTTTTCTTTATGGTAAAGCGATCAAAAGAGCAGGTCAAGAAGACCAGAAATTTTGGAACACTATAAACGCTTAATGAAATATGTAATTAATTTGTATTTGTATTATCTTCTAGGAAGAAAATAGCCGAACTTAAATATAATATACATGCGAAGTACATTATATTTTGGACACTCGCCTGTTTGTTAATTTTTAATTATTTCAAGAGATAGTCATATTGTTTGCTTATAATTTTCACCCACCCTCAACGAATACGTGTCGGTCAGTAATCTAACCGCGCTATCGATAATACCTAAAATCACGGATGGATAATTTGCATAAACTAAAATAATCGAAGCAGACCCTTTCTACTCATTGAAATTGAATATTTTCTTTGAAG
Organism: Hypercompe scribonia; assembly: GCA_949316085.1. Lineage (NCBI taxonomy): Eukaryota > Metazoa > Arthropoda > Insecta > Lepidoptera > Erebidae > Hypercompe > Hypercompe scribonia. Next base: position 22,480,517 of record OX438970.1, read on the forward strand.
CAATTTTATAATCATAAACTATACTTAATAATAAAATCAAGAATATTTCATTTTAAATAGGTACCTATTTATTGTCTAACAATTTTGTGCGTTAGGTATTATTTTATTAACTTCGTTTAAAACAACTTTGAAAAAGAAAGTCATTCTCACTTCAGTTATATTTTTTTTATGTTTGTAAACTCAGTATTTTATCATTTGTGAACCGATATGGTAAAATCTTTTTTTATTATTAAAAGGTAATTTTCGTTTACTCTTATTTAAATACGTAAAAATAACACATCTCACTGTGAAAAATTAAGGAACGAAGAATACAGTTTATTACAATTCAATGTGACACAGACAATTTTCAACAATGACAATTCATTAACTTACATAGCATCCTCGGGTAGATTTAACGTCACTGATCCCTTAGCTTCTTCACCAAACTGTAGATAGCCGAAAAATCCAATAACAGTGAAGAGGGAAATTACAATTATCATGGCTGTGTTTAATACTCCGGGACAACCGAGGAACCTTTTAGGATTTCTCATTTCGTTCTCAACTGGCATCACCAAGCCAATACCTTCCATTGCAAAAACAACCGTACTGCAAGAAAAATGAAAAGAAATAAATTAATAAAAACATTAATATAATGTGATATAAAGAGGACGTTTTTTATTGTATTATGTTTGTATTGCATTAAGTGGATTTAAGTGAATAATAGAACAAAAACATGCAATAGGAATATATTCTTTAAATAAAAATATGTTTCGAGTAAAAAAATTAATAGAATTCGATCCAGAGATTCGTGAAAGGACATTAACGTAGCGAATATTTAAAAAAATGACTCATGAGACATGAGAGGAAAAAGTTCTAAAAAAAAATCAGGTAAGTTTACGGTTTCAACAGTCAATGAACAAGAAAAGTTTTTTCATAAAGGCATGGGATACAAAATACACAGAAGGTCTTGTCGTCGTTATATTGAGAACGTATTACCCAATATTTCAGTCGCGAAGAATGCAAACTTTATGTGTAGCTATCGATTGAATTGAGTTAATGATTGAATTTTATTTCTTAAGATAATTAATTTTCATTGCCTTCTCTAGAGAGAAGTTAATTTAGAAGTGAGTGAAACCAAGAATGGATCAGTCTCTTTTAAATTGGATTTGAAAAAATTGTAATCATTTCAAGACTGGAAGCACGCTAGGGAAATTTTAAGTAAAAACAACGATTCAAACAGATATTGAAGATTTTTTTTACATGCAACATCCAATTAGTCCTGCAAAAATATCATAAAACTAACTAACTAACTGCCATATCATGATCATAACAAGTAAATACACACACGGAATAATTGTTATGGTATGTATTTAGAGACTAAAAACACAATATACATATAATATATCAATATTATCATAAAAATTTCGATTACTAGACACTTTTCTAATTTCTTATGGTAATTTATCGATAGTTTATAACAGTAATAGTAAATGAAGATTAGATACTTAACAGAAAACACTTAAAAGCATTACTACCCTCCCACAGAAGATCAACGTAAAGCGACAACATCCGTGCTGTCGTGTTTCATTGGTGAGTGCGAGACCGGAGGCCCATTGATACAGTGGTGACAGTCGTCGTAGTAAGTGTGTGCAATACAATGCAACGATGACTGTCATGCCTTTTACGTCCCCAAGTGAGGCGTAAAAAAGCATTTTAATAGGCCGCCATAGTGTGGGTCACCATACTACATTGTCAGCATTCGCAATGACTATGGTGACTACAACTTTTGGATTATATTCATTCTTTCCATCAGGCAGAGTAGAGTCACTTTGGCGGGTTCTCAAATAAAAAAAAAAAACTTAAGAGAAGATATCAATCTTAAAATTACTTTATAATTTTTGCTCTATAAATACTTGTAGTGAGAATAATAAAGGGAACTAACCAATATTTAATCTACTATATTTTATTACTATTTAGATTTAGCAGAAACATCATAGTTTATAAAAATATATATAGCAATTAATAAAAACAAAATCTCAATTCCTTAGTTATTGTTCCTTTTAAGTTCCGTTAAAACAAACCAATCAAATAACTCTAAAATTACGAAATATAAAGTAACTCAAACGGCTTATTAATAATTTATTAAAAAACTATATAAAAAACACTAACCTCAAAAATAATGGCCAGGTCCCAATACCGGAGACTAAATTCCTGTCTTCAATCGAAGGAAGGTCGGTGAATATATAATATAATGTTATACAGAAAACAATTAAAAGCATCACGTTGGCAACTCCTGAGAATGGCACTAAGTATTTCAGGTTCCTGATTTGACAAATGAGAACTAGAGGTACCATAGTAAGGGCGCAGTAAGCTTGGATTGACAGCGAACCTGGTGCGTATACGTCCATAATCTAAAGAGAAAGTAAACATTAGAAACAAGATAAACTCTTCAAGAGACTCTTTCTTCTTCTTCTCTTCAAGGGTATTAATTCCCACAGATGCAGGCGCAATCTTTGATCGAGGTGGTTACTGCACTGAGTGTTATGGGTTCAAAATTCACATGAGACTACGTTTTCCTAGGTGTCCTTTGTGTAAATTTCGTGCATATTTTTAAAATTCTCACAACATAGGATTTATTCCTATGTGTTAAAATGCAGCTATTTAACTACATCAGAAGTATCAATTCTGATAAGATTTAGTCTACACTTTTTCTAATCTGATAACATAAAGAACAGATAGTACATTTTTTTTTGTGTCTGAATGTGAACATTATCATCATAAACAGCTTTTATCAGTCCATTGCTGGACACAGGCCTCTTTTTCGAAAAGTTTTTGGCCTACCATATCACGCAGGCCAGATGGATTGGTGTTGGATTTTTTCAGATTTTCCTTCTTTTTGCAATGACATTTACCTACGTAATCTGTTCCTTTAGTCGTTTCTAACAATACTCTTTCATTTCATATGAATAGAAGTGGTGACACTTTGCAGTCTTAATCCGTCACCATAACGGATAATGAGTGAATGTAAACACACACACACATAGGGATCTATGAGTTTATCAATTTATATATTTTATAAGTAAACTAACCAAATTCTGTTTATCTTAACATAATAGATACTTAATCGATGCAAAAAATAAGGATACGCGATAATCGCAAGTATAATAAGCGCAAGTAGCAGTTACAAAATTAATGAACTCAAACATCTAAAAAAATATCTAGCAATACTATTTCAGTATTTAGTGCTACACTTGTTATTTCAGTATACAATGAGTTTAGAAAATTCAGTTATCTTAGTGAAACTACAATTGCGATTTTCTAGAATAACACTGCAAAATTTCAATAGAAATCAATATTTCGTTCATGTTCTGTCTATGACAGCCGACAGCTGCATATTAGCAAGTTGTATATTAATTTATACCATAATAAAAAATAGATGGGATAACTAGGTTTGTAACTTACCTCTTTCAGCGAAGATCCAATGAAAACCACGTATACACATAAGACGCTGAAGTATGTCACTACCAATGAGTAGTCTACTATTACTCTGAAAATTTAAGATGGAAGACTTAGAGTTTTTGGCAATAATAAGTTCAAGTTACAAATATTCAGAGTGTTACAAAGAGGTGTTGCTGTAACTACATTATTAAAACTATTATGTAAAACTGAGCTTTTTCCTTCCCACTATGATTCTGGGTCCTTCAAGCAGAGCGAAAAAAAGCATCTCAGTAGGCCGCCATAGTGTGGGTCACCATACTGCATTGTGCACTGCATTCGTAATGAGTACGGTGACTCTTAGATTTTATTTATGTATTTAATCAGGTAGAGTAGAGTCACTTTGACAGGTACACATTAAAAAAAAGTCAGAAATCTGCTTACTGAAAGCTGCTCAGTACATTGTCTGTCTAGTTTGAAATCAGGCGTATTTAAGATGCCATCCCAGGCCATTATTACATATATTGGAATAAACCAAAATCAGTTCTGAAATAAAATAGAAATCTTGACAAAAGTATTTACTTACGTTACAGTTGGACCCCATGATTGTATTTTTTTTGGTCCATGAGTGCAAACCGCACCACATGTTTCAGCGTAACTCAGCGCAGGTTTTTTTACGATTACACACATCTTCTGAGACGTTGCTACCTAAAAATATAGGTTTATTATACAAATTTGTTTTTTAAATATATTATCGTAAGACAATTTCTACATATTCTTGAATGACTGCTTAGAAGGGGATGGCATTGGCTCTGCCTTGAGTAAAACTGCTGAAATTATTGCTTGCACTCTCTTATACATTTGTAGAAGCTTTGCTACTATGATCTTTATTTTTTGCGTATTTTTCGTTTCTATAGTCTCCATTTTTGCCCATCTATATTCCAAAGTATTTACTTGACGCTAACAGGCTTATCAGAATCTTAAAATACATGGTCTTCCTCAGGGTGCCTGAGAGCTGCCGTCTGGGTGGTTTTTATAGGAAAAACAAGATACTCCTTCCTTCAGTTTCTATAAAAAGTCGGAGATTTGAAAGAGTTTTCCATCTCGTCAATAGAAAAAACCACTGGAATACATAACTAAGTAATCATTAAAAATTAAAAAAGTTGAATTCTTTCTCAAACATATAGTGAAGACATAAATAAAAACAGACAAATAGTGATCTTCGTTAGGTCAGAATGCTGGGTGACAAACAAGTAGCATCTTAATTTAATGAGACAGAGAGAACAACACAAAGAATTTTAGGGTTGCTACAATAGTCGATAAGGTGAAAGTGGTTCAAAGTGGTATGGCCCCATCCTAAGACACCCAGATGACCATACGGTGAAGCTTACCTTAGACCTACCAATAACGAAACTATCACGTGAAAGATCATACGCCACCTGGTGGACAATGGTTGAAAAAGACCCGAAAGAAACTTATTTAGACCAAGACGCAGCACGGAACCATGCTTAATGGAAAATGCGGACCAAAAAAGTTGAGCCAAGTAAATGATATTAGGTCTAGGATGAAAAAGAAGAATTAAGAGCGTCCTTCTTTCTGAAGTCAATGAAACACTAAACATATCTGACTATACTGACAATGAAGAAAAGTAGAAGACTTACCAGCATGGCTACTGTGTGAGTGCATATAAATCCAGCCACCAACGTTCCAATGATACCCATCACTAGTCCAGCGTTTTTGAAGGCTGAGGGCATCGCCAGAATCCCGGTTCCAAGGCATGCTTTCAAGAGATGTAGTATGGAACCTACTGTTCTGTAAGTAAAGTAGATATTACACTATTTATTTATTTACACTATGTATTCATGCAATCATAATCTCATTCAAAATTTACCGTTCATCAAGGCCGCCGATTCACAATAAACAACTTATATAGTACATAACACAAGAATATTGAACATTGATATTCTGAAGCGCATGATGTGAAACTGAAAATGTGCAGTCATTGAACTTACGGAGTTATTGTGACAAGTTTTATTGTAACGGTAGTAAGTCGGTTCACAAGGCACTATTTTACAAGTGAGTATTAACTCCGTACACATTATGGGACAAGTAAACTGCTTCCTTAAAGTGCTTGTGTTAGAAGAAGAATTTGATTACAATTATTGACAGTCATCTACGGAATACTTTTTTAACAAAATGACAAGTTAGTGGTTTGTAAATTACAATTGACCCAGAAATACAATTAAATAAAATAAATCAAACTAGTAACACGCTATTAAAAGCAATATGTTATAGACAGCAATACTTACCAAACGACACATACGAGTAAATTCAAAAATTCACAGTTTTTAACCGTAGAATTTTAGATACCTTATATAAAAAGGACCACTGGGTTAGTTTTATAAATTACCTCTCTAATTTGTCTGTGTTTTTTGTATACTTACGAATTGGGATGCTCCAAGTGTCGATGTTCGAAAGGATTATATGGTTTTCCGTCATCGATGTCTTTCGATGTGATGCTTAGCGAAGACTGGAATCCAGGATTACTTGTTAAATCGGCCCTGTAATCGTGTAAAAAATAAAAATATTAAAAACATCAAAATAAAATAATAACAAACGGAAAAAAAAGAGTTCTGAAAAAAGATTTTCTCTATCATCGAAGATAAATACGAATTTTAAAATAAAAAAAATTGAAAAAATCGTATAAAAAAACATTTGATATGTTATAAAAATTGTTTATTTTCAAATTAGTTGAAATTTATTTTTTCAAAAATTACATCTCTTCGCTGATTTTTTCTTTTAGTTAACGTTTTTGGCTTATTGATATAGGCACGATTCTTTAAATAATCCAATAAAAGAAGTCTGCTGAGGAAAGACCTTGACTTCTTGGTATCCATGAAATGTCACTTCGTCTGGAAATCAACTTTTTGGGAACACTTTTTGTCTTTGACCACCGGTAGGGACTAATTGGATGTGTGACAAGTTGCTCCATCTTATTGAATCCATGTGTTACGATTGTAGCCAGCAAATTTCAGTAGCAACAGTCGCAGAAATTCCCATAAAATGTTCGCGCGGGATGTTAAATTCAAATCTTAACGACCAGGGTGGCTGTCATATTTACACTTTTGTCAGCCCGGTTCAGGTCAAAGAATAGTCCTTTCACGATAAAATCAAATACTGTCAGACTCATTCACATATGATCAAAGTAATGTTTACGTATTCTTAATACTGCTGTATGCTACAAACAAACCACATGCATACATATTAAATGCGTCACTAAAACCCATTCAAAATTTATTTGCCATGTTAACTTTGTTCCAGCACTTGATAATGTTTAATCTGCAAATATTTTATAAATCGTTCAGAATTACAAAAATATTTATTTAGTATTCGTATTGATTGATAAATGAAATACCTAAGTTTATTGTTTGCTCGAACTAGATTGAATCTGTGTCACGCTTACAAACAATTTTATCTGTGTAAATTTATGTAATTTCTATTAAATAGTCACAATAAAACTTAATAAACTACATGGCAATTTGCAGTACTAGTAATAAGTGGGTCAAATATAGTACACTCTGACAGTTTGGCAAATTTTTTACTTACATATTGTTCAATATCATGAGATTTTACATTTTAAATATTTAGCGCTCTACATAATCTAAATATGAACAAAAATAGAGCTAGAAAAGATAAAAATCTATTTGAATAAATGAGTTTTAAGCCTGTTTGTGACAAACAAAGTGCATATTTTCGTCTTCTTTTAACTATTTCTGTTTTATAGGTAAGCAGTATATGTTATTCAGTACTGTGTGACACATGAAAATTTGACGGACCGTTTTGATCTTGCGTAATTAATATCATATAGTTGTGGAGGATAGAGACGTGGCTACTTTTAGAATCATTTTTTAGGCTCGTTCTAGTGGCAGTATAATATTTTTAGTGCTTTGTCCCATGAAGTTCTGCAATATTGGACGATTGGTTGATGTAAAGATGAATACATCTGAGTAATCAAATTAAGTCCTTCAATTTTTTAAATACATTTAGTCACTTAAGAGTATTTTTTATTAAAATTTCAATATGTTTTTTTAATGACAGGAAATTGTCAATTATGATTCTCGGGTATTTTATGTTATTAGTTGCCTGGATAGTAGGACGATTGCCCGAGGACGTTGATAAGTTTTGGCAGAAAAAGGAATATTGGTGGATGTATGTGGAAGTGTTAGTTTCGACCTTTCTAATTTTTGCACATGAAAAAGTACATATGTAGGTTTCTCAGCATTTAGTGTTAGGAAGTTAATTTCTAAATAAGTATTCATAACATTAAAGACACGCAGAGCATTCACATATAATTTATTGCTAGTTTAGGGCCGCGTTGTAATGGGGATGTTGTTATTTATCTATGTTCTAATGAAAGTTATGCACAACTACGATTAGGAAGAGCATAGAACTAAGTATAAATGCAATCAGCCTACCACATTGGACCTGGGCCCGCGCTCATGGTAAGCCCGACTTGCAACTAGCCACTACGGAATGTAAGAGAGCTCACATTAGAGTAGATGCCCAGTACGTTGCGCAGCTTGCCCAAGAGCTCCTCGCATATCCTACTGATAGCGAAAAGTTTTGGCGATTACCTTAAGCCGTGCAGTCCAACAAGCCCTCACTTGCCCCGCTGAAGAATCCCGACAGACCATATGCCCATCTGCTTCAGGGGAAAACGAAACTGCTTGTTGATCTTTTTGCGACTAACTCTCAAATCGAAGACCGTAAAGTGCACCCACTCACCATTCCGACTTGTGACTTCGCAATTAACGATATTCGTATCTGGTTGATTGCTATCGACCTCTGGAAAGGTAGTGGACTGGACGATACCCTAGTGGTGGTTCTTAATAATAATAATAAACCCCTTTATTCAGGTATCTCAGACCCATATATCATAATCACATATTTATAAATTAATAAAAAATTAAGGTAATTAAAAATATAAGAACTTGATTCAATTTTAAAAACAATTAAAAATACTATAATATTTTGAAAACAAAATATATATATAAAATCAAATAAACATAACTTTTCTAGTCTCTCTAGAAGAAACTTGGCACAGTGATTTATATGGGGGAAGTCGAACCTAGCAGCTACTAAATACAATGTGGGCTGGTTTACACTTTGCAGAGCAAGGACACATATCGCTTTCGAATTAAGGAGTAATTACAACCTACCCTGGTTTCAGCAAACAATTCTTATGCGCTACAGAAACGAGGCAACCTCATGATATGTTGACCTATAGATTACTTGTTTTGTTTTTTCTTATTTACTACCTACCAAAGTGACTCTATTCTGCCTGATGGAAAGCATGAATAGAATCCAAGAACGGTGTTCGCCATACAGTGTACTGCGAATGACGACAGTGTAATATGGCGACCCACGCTATGGCGGCCTAATGAGATGCTTTTTCACGCCTCGCTTAAAGGATCCGGGATCGTAGAGGAAGGGAAGCACGTGCGCTGGTAATGAATTCCCGGTTTTAACTGATCTGCACAGGAAGGAAGAGCCGAATCGTTTAGTTCGGGAGCGTATGTCTACCATTCTGAAACGGTGACTTCCAAGGCCAGCTTGAATTGTCCTGTAGAGGAACGAAGAGATGAACTTGTGTAAAACGATGTACAGCAAGCACGGAAGGAACAACGTGATTTTCACTTGTTGTGAACATCTGCATCTTTGAGGTTATCTGATCCTCAAACTAGGATTTCATGTTTTTGAGAATCAGTGGTTCCGCTTAGTGTGACATAACTTACTCGTAAATTATACATGATGTTACACATACATGACATACATAACACGATGAAATAACATGATGAACTTAAATTATAACAATCTAAAATTAAATATGGTTACAATGAACAATGAGTATATGTGCGTGTGTTTTTGTGTATGGTAATGTACGTTTGCAAAAAAAAATGTTTTTGTCTCTGATTATGTATCAATATGTACCAAACCATATGTTACCATTAGTGTGTTGTTGTGTACCAAAATGTCGTTTAAATACCATTGTTCAATTTGAAGTTTAACTTTGAACTTTGTCATGTATTGAAGGTTCAGGATCTTATGTGGTTTGCTGTAGATATTTACACTGATAGTCGAGGTTTCTCCTACCAAAGGCAATTTTGAAGTTTATAAGAGTTCTTGGGGGTTTGGGTCTTCTTACAATGTTTGTGGAAACTACATCAATTATTTGCAACGTTTTGTGTCGACGGAGGCAAGTTTGTAACGTATAAAGTTGTCTAACCGTGAGACATGGCGCGTCCTTTTTGAATTGACTAGTAGGATATCTACAGCTTTTCTAAAACATGACTTTTAAGGTTACTCTCGAAGTACGCTCTAGATCAATCTTAAAAAGAAATTAGAAATTAAAAATATTTTTTATGCTTTGTAAATTTTAGGGCAGATACAGAAATATAACCTAAAGCAAGACTTAAATTAATAGAATAAATCCGACAACTTAAGCCACAAACGTTTTCTAAAAAGATTTTGGAACAAATGATTAAGGACGAGCCTAAAAATACAATTAGGGTAGGTAGAGTATCCATCTCAAACTAATTTTGTCCCTGCCTAATTTTGTAAGTGATGGATTAGTCTGGAACAGATTCTAAAAGACGTGTCCACTTAATGAAGTAGGTAAAAGACTCGATTTCCACAATTTAGGACCATTCAGAAAATTTGGAAATTTGTATCGAAATGTTGAATGATCATGAGAAAGGATGCTATAGCACCTCTAGATTAAAAATAGTGGCTCTTAAGACCTCGGCAAAACTATATCTCCACATTTAGTATTTCAACAATCCTGGTTCCTGCTAGAAGCATTGAAGGTTTCTAAGAGGTATGTCGTATCTTCTAGAATACTTATCAGAAATAAGACGTTTGATATTCTTTATTATTCCTAATTATACTCGCCGAGACTATTCAATATACAGTAATAATTACTGCCTGTTTGTCTAAGTGCTATTGATTCTGACTAAAGAGCGAGAGAATGGGACCATCAGTTAAATTTCCATCTCCACAAAATAATTGGGTTGCGAGTGTAATTAACTAATAACAAAAATAATATAATAAAAATAAATATTCTGTAAATTGGCTTCATTTTTCAGTAAAATATATTTATCAGATATTTGGTTATCATAGTGAGTTGCAACTCAAAATCTGACTAGTTTGGGAGCACTCGATTGACTGGATGACTCGATGAAAATCGAAACATGACATGCACGTCATTTGTGTTAAGTATAATCATTTAAATTTATGTCAGTGCATCCTATGTCAAATGACTATATCACTATTTAGCTGCGCTTAAAGTTTAAACCACATGTCATTCTAAACTCAATATTGCGCCTATTTTGGAAAGACAGTTTTATTGATATATTCATTATTGCACGATATAATCGTTAAGGGTAGTTATGTCAATATTTTAATATTTAAAAAACAGCTATCGATCTGTGAAATGTAAACAAAATCCAAATCAATCTATAACTGCCTCGGTGACGATGCGGTAGTGAATGCGACTGCCATGCTTGATGTATCAGGTTCGAATCCCGGGTCGAATCAAATGTATAAAATGCATGTATTTACAAAAAAAAGTATATAAGTATTCTATCAGTCAGTCTAGTTATCATAGCACAAACTCTGCTTTGTGTGAAGCTAAATGCCGTTGTGTCAAATGTTCAAAGTATTTGTTTATATACTTATTCTAAATTGCGTAAGTCAGTAATCGCATATAGCTAATTCTTGCAAAATGTGAAATGTAAGTTATAATATTTATTCTAGCTTTGTAAAAAACAGCCATTAAGAAATAACTGTTTAACGAAAGTATGTAGTGATGGTTGGATATCCCTAATTCAAATTTGACCAACTTTACACATTTCTTATACAATTTGAATATTTTGTATTTGTTTCAGAGTTAGGGTGTTTTCTATGTACGTATGATATATATGTATTTATAGAAATAAATACATAAGTATTTCATCAGTCAATCTAGCTTTTACAGTATCAGTTCTGTCTAGTTTGACGCTAGATGGTGCAGGGTGTCGAATACCTAAAATACCACGTTCATATAGTATTTTTCCATTAAGAAATTATCCAAATTCTAGAAGAAGTAGAATTCTGCAGATAGAAATTCAGGTGAGTATGGTAGATGATGAAGTATTTTATGTCCAACCTTTTGCAACGTGGAGACCATTTGCTGTGCAGTGTTAAGCGTAGGAGTCATGTGTAGGAGTGGTGGAGACAAGCGATTAACCAAAGCTGGATGGAGACGTACGAGCTTCTCCATCGTTGTGTTTAATTCTTTTCAGTATACATCTGCAGTAACGGTCATTCCGTTTGGTAAGCAGTTGTGACGAATCATATGAGCGCTAGGCTATACATACAGTGACCATTTCTAGGATTGCCAGGATCCAACCGACTTTGTAACTCGATTACGCTTACAATTGTTAAACAGAACCTATTTTTCGGCACATGTAATAATATGGTTCAAAATTCCTTCATTTGTGAACTTGTTGAATAATACAAGGCACGTCTCAACGCGAACTTCACGCTGGCAATCATTGAATTCGTGCGGCACGCATTTGTCAAACTTTTTTACCTTACTAATTTGATGTAAATGAACCAATATTATTTTGAAACTAACATCGAAAGCTAATTCAGCACCCGATTAAGCTGCATCAGCTGCCACAATCGCATTGAATTTGTCACTGTCGATTAAAGTTTTTAGCTGACCACGGGTTTAATTTTGCAAGTTGAAATTTTCAGAATGCGATTCTATTCTGAAAATTATTATATATACTACCTTCTATATATTATATACATATAATACGTCGTAATACATAATATGTCAATAATCGTTGGTAGTGTTCACTTCATAAACGTCGTTAAAGTTACCGCCTATGCTGCAAAGCTGCTACAACGGTACTCATATTTCATAATTATTAATTACATTAAGTATTTTTAAAATATAATAAATTTCATAAAATGTTTAATTCAATAAAAAAAGTTTTTTCGGTTGTTTTATCGATTTAATTCTCATGTTTTACGTGATCATCTCAATTTTTAATTCACTCACAATAGTTTTCTACATAATATGATTATAATAATTTCCTTTAACAGAAAATGAACAAATGTAATTTGAAAATTAATAAAAAAAAATTAAAACTTTCAAAATAAGATTTCTGTGTGATAATAAGAATTTTTAAAAACTCTTGTCTTGTGTGTATTTAATTTATTTTCTGGAACGAATTGTATGATGCATGTCTGTGATTATATTTTGGATTGATACACAGTTAGACAAGTGTGGCTAACTAATAACTGAGAGTTTAGTATATCACACACATATTACTTTCCAACACATTCAAAATACAAATTCGCAGGGTTTCTGTTTTGTTTACATTACATTTCATGGACTAGTATAAGTTGTGTCATCTAGTGTCATCTGTCACCATGACGTTCTTTCTTCTTTTTGTTTGATATGTTCAGAAACTTGTATATCAGTAGTAGTGATAAGAATCTGTCTGTATTTTTCTCGCTGGCTTACTCTAGACTATCATACGGGTCACATAATTTATTTTTTACATACATTATTTTTTCTTTTATATCTATTATGCTATTCATACATTATAATATTTATTGCCCATGTCCGTGTGATGAAAGATTAAGAATACTTAGTGTTGCCACCCCTATTCATCCCGTTGGCTGACGTAAAAGGCGACTAAGGGACCAAGTATACAAGACAACATCATTACAAAGAGAAGGAAAACTTGAAACAAACCCTATTCCAAACCGTCTTGCCAGCGTGGAATAGTAGGCCAAAACCTCCTTGCTAAGGAGAGGTCTATTTTCAGCAGGGGGCCGTAAAAGGATGTTGATCAATATTTGTTAGGTTTTTCTTTAAATATACACTTACGAACGATAATGATGATATATATTTTTCTACTGTTGACTCGTTAGAAGATGCCAGGTATAATTCCTTGATGGAGACTCTTGGTGATCAATTATGATAAACACTTTCCGTTCAATCTACTGTCTATCTGACTGCACGATTGGCCTAGTGGTTTAAGCGGTCGCCACACCGCTCTCCACTACGCTGAGTGTTGTGGGTTCAAATCCTACATGGGACAACACTTTGTGTGATCCACAAATTGTTGTTCTGAGTCTGAGTGTTCTTTGTATTCGTTTCTTGTATGTTTGTAAAGTCCCCCGCGACACAGGATTTATTCCTAAGGCGGGCGTTGTCTTTAAAAAAAAAGAAAAAAAAAAGAAATCTAGTCCTTTTCTTATTGTTTACCATATAAATAAGTAAATTGTGCCTAGTCATTTCCCTGAGGTCAGAACAATCACATCACATCATCATGGCTGATTTCAACACTGACCTCCAAATTCTAAATTCAATTTTTATACACAATCTGTTTCAGATCATTCAAACAACTAGTCAATTTAAACTACCAGGATATATGGCTAGATCTAATGCTCATCTCTATCCACTCTTTGTTCTATTCCACGGACAACTCCGTGGACAACAAAGTTCGTATATTCATTGACACCACTGAAATTGTATCACAAACACACTTCTATTAGAAGAGAAAAATTAAAACGTGCCCCTGCATCCTGGATATCGGAAGAGATTCGAACTGCTGTTATCAGAGGGTTCACCTTTGGCGCCCTCAGAGGATATTGGCGGTTAGAGCCATACGCGGTTACCGAACCGTATCGACGAAGGCGGCGTGTGGCTTGGCCGGAACTTCCCCGTGGGATTTGGAGGCAAAAGTGCTTGCCGAAATTTATTGGCGAACGGCTGACTTCCGGGCGGGTAGCGGCATACGCACCCCGCCCGAAGAGATACACGAATGGCGAGAGGCCGCCCGTCGAGCCACGATGACTCGCTGGTCGTCTAGCTGGAGGCTCCACGTGCTGGCTTTGCCGCCGTGGAGGCTCTCCAACCGGTCATCGCCGTTCATACTAAGAGACCAGTACTTGCTTGGTTTTAAGAAAGATCGCTGCCAATACAAATGGAAATAATATAAGTTTGGAAAGAATCGATACAATCAGGTGATACACAACTTAATATGCCATCATATACTTCAAAATATAGTGTTCTTATTCGTCCAGTACCTGGAAGTTTCTTGATACTCTAGGAATAGATAAACGACAACATCCCGTGTTTAGTAATAAAATTTGTTTGAGTAATTTAAACCATCATTTGTCATCTACAGCTAAGCTGAATCTTTAAACTAAGTTTCAAACGCTACATTACATCTTAATAGTCAAAATATTGACTCATCCGAATTTTCTACGCTGTCTCATCAGGATACCAAGAAGATTATACTATCTATCCGCGCTAGTGCTTGAGTTTGAGCTGTAATGGCATAAGTCGTCACATGATTATCATCATCTTAGACTGTAGTCTTCCAGTAATTACTCAAATAGTCAACTTCCCTTTCGACTCTAGTACGTTCCTCTCTTAGTGGATCTTCTTCTACCTATTTCTATTCCTTCTTTCCTAGCTAAAGGACTCTAGACCTGTATAAATAAACAACTCTCATAGTTTGTATACAGAAATAAACTTTAAAACTCTCCACATTTAGATTTCAGCACAGTTATCGGTCTCCTTAAAGTAACTGGTGATATTAGAAATATCATGGAAGACATCAAAGTCACAGTTTTAGTCTTAGTTGAATTCGCTAATGCTTTCTAATACAGATATCACGAAATTCTGTTATCTATCTTTACACTTTTTATGGTTACTTCTGAGACACTGGCATGGTTCTTCAGATATCTTCGGGAGTTGCTGCAGTGCGTTCGTGTTGATAATTTATCAACTTGGTGAGATCTTTACACTGGCGCCCCACAAGGAGGAATTTTATTTACTTTCTCTTTTTTCAAATTTTGTTAACCTCATAATGATGATATACAACTATATTCACAGGTAAAGATGAAAAACGCAACGCAAGCGATTGACGAGGTCAACGAGGATTAAAACTAAAAATTAAAATTACACTCGTTCAGTCCTTAATCATTTCAATAAAGTATGTGTGATGTATGTTTTTTTGACCTGAATACAGGCGCCCTTAATACACTTGACTACCTTCTCAGTAACTGCATTCTATGTATTTTAAATCTTCGGAAGTGTGACCATGTGTCTGCTTTGCGTTTTCAGTTAAAATGGTTACCTATTCGCCTGAGGCGCAATTAGTAAGCACTAATCTCCTGTTACCACTAACTAACCTATTTTTATTTCTCGACAAAGGTAAGTAGGTAAGAATAGTCTTTACCTACTTACCTTGCTCCATATTTTTCTTATCTGTATTCTAACTACGCTAGATATTTTCACAATGATCTATTTCTCTCATATTTTTTGCACAACTCCATCCATAGCATACTTTATGTTCCAGCATTCATAGTTTATAAGTATAATATGTTTGTGTATGTGTATCTGTAAGTGTATATATTTTTACATTTATGTTTATGTAAGCATTATATTGAGCATTATATTGAGTATGTCTATGTGTATTTGGAAGTCTAAATACTATATGTTTGGAGTAAGAACCCCGATATTCCTTTTTCTGTCCCAAAAAGTACGAGCGTGCTTCATAGTGCGTCACACTACCACTCTGGCCTGCTTCAGTTAGATTGACAGATGGTTTCACCTGTCACACCAAGCGCCCAAGTCGTCTGCGGTACCAGGCCCTTTCCCGGGCCTGATAGACGGGAAGAGTTCTAAATCTCTCCCGGTACCGTCCACATAGAGCGGCGTGTCAACGGTCCCGTCATTATCGTGGTGGTACTCAGACGTCAACTCCTTTCGGATCAGACATAAATGATGTGATGATGATAATGAAACATCCTTTTCCTGTGATCACCTGCGCCAGCCGGTACGAGAGGGTCCCTTGATTCCTCTCGAGCCCATTCTCTATAACGGATCTTACCGCCACAGTAACGGCGGACTCGGGGGCATTAAGTCCACCTATGTACAAATGTAGCGCATACAGTTTAAAAATAAATAAATAATGAATGAATGTAAATTAATGAATACACCAAATCCAGGTCAGTCTAAATGGATGGATGAACATTCTTAACACATTTACGTATTATTAGTGGTTGCCTACTGGTCGAAATTCGACCATAAAAAACACAACTTACACTACATAAATTTGTATAAGCGAGCGGTATTTCACGTGGTATTTTTATATTAAATGGAGCAAATAAAATTTTTCTGTTCGACATTCAGTAAGACCACAGTTAACATATTAAACAGTAATCTATGTTTATGTCAGTACTCAATGTCTATAGACAAAATGATAAACAAAAGAAACAATTTGACCGTAGAGTATGTATGCGTGTAATAAATATTTGTTTGTGTGTTTCAAATGCATGGTAGTGTGTATAATGTTTTATTTGTTAATTTAATGTACTTTATAAGCATTATTATTGAAAAATATTAGCGTTCTGCACTTTTCCTACATATAAACTATACTCGTAAGTGTTCTAAATTTCATACTCCTCCGTCCGCGCAATTTTCATATAAAGGGGTCCAAAGTTTTTGCTTCACGTATTAATATATAGATAACACATGTTTCATAGTGGACTTAAAACCGACCCTAAGTTTGGGGTACAAGAACACACTATCAGAGGTATGCACGATAATATATATTTATGATATATACATATAAAAAAATGATGATACGAAATGATACGAAATATAAAAAAATGAAGGTATTATTCTCAAGAAATACACCTTTCAACCTATAACCATGTTCATATCTGTATCAGTGAGCTAGACATCAGTTAAGAACTTTATCTGACAATGGAAATCTTAAGTTTGATATTTGAAATGCAAAGCTTCCTGTATTTGGTACTTTACGTTTTTCAAAATACAAATCAGCATGAAGTCTATTACGAACACGGTATCTAAAATGATTTGGAATTCAAAATGCTGAACACTAAATATAAGAAGAGTCTGCGAAATGTTACTAGTAAGTGCACGTTCTGTGCTCTCGCTCTCAGAATCCGATGAGACAGCTGTCCGATACTATCGATATGAGAGAAATCTGGCGCAGGACTGATGCATACTTCACGATTCGGGGGTTAAGATATTAATTTCCGAAGTCCAAGTTGCCGACCCGGAACTCGACCCTGAGACCTCTTGATTGGCAGTCACACACACTAACCACTCGACCATCGAGGCATTTTATCTGTGGTTTAAGTATACGATGGTATTTTTTTTAATTTGGATAATATTAAATAATTATAATAACTTTATATATCTGACACACGACAAGCTGATCCTAAGCTAAGCACAGTCCGTCCCATTGTTAACAGACTTCTGGTAAGCATTCTTGATTTTTTTAAATACACATACTCGTATTTTACAGTGTCTCTCCACCAAGAACATAGGGCTGCAAGTCAACTAACCTGCAAGTGGTGCACTTTCCGATTGACGGACGAAGCTCCAGCCAACAAAACATCCCGAATAGCGTCAGTAGACCCGCCACTTATAACGTGGGACAAAAACTGACGAAAAGGAGGCCTTTACTATGCCTCTGTTTACTCTGCCTTATATATATATATTACAGATATTTTACACCCAGATACAGAACAAACGGTTGAGTTCATCGCTCCTGCTCTAGTTAGAGTCACTAATCATTAGACTAATTTAAAACAAAAAAAAAGGAAAGGACCTGGTACCGCAGACGACTTGAGCGCTTGGGGTGATAGGTGAAACCATCTGTCACTCTAGCTGAAGCAAGCCAGTGTGGCAGCGCGACGCGCTACAGAACTCGCGCGCCTTTTTTGGGCTAGAAAAGGGAACATCGGGGTTCTCACTCCAAACATATTTAGACTTCCGAATACACATAGAAATACTCACAACAGAACTCAACATAAAACTTATATAAACATACATGTAAATTAGAAATATATACATTTACAGATAAACGTACACAAACATATTATACTTATACACTATGAACGTAAAGTATGCTATGGATGGCGTTGTGAGTAAAATATGAGAGAAATGAATTATTGTCCAAACATCTATCGTAGTTAGAACACAGATAAGGAAAATAAAGAGTAAGGTAAGTAGGTAAGAACTATCCTTACCTACTTACTTTTGTTGAGAAATAAAAATAGAGAGGTTAGTGCCCACTGATTGCGCCGTAGGCGAATAGGTAACCATTTTAATTGAAAACGCAAAGCAGACACATGGTCACACTTCCGAAGATTGAAAATACATAGAATGCAGTTACTGAAAAGGTAGTCAAGTTTATTAAAGGGGCTTGTATTCAGGTCGAAATAACACACTTCACACAGAACTCAACATAATGCTTATATAAACATACATGTAAAAATATATACATTTACAGATATACATACACAAACGTATTATACTTATATACTATAAATGCCGGGACATAAACTGTAAAAGGCTGTTGATGATGATGATGATGATGATGATGATGATGATGATGATGATGCAACAGACAATGACCAATTGACAAAGCAACCAACAATGAGCCAGTAACCAAACTGCTTTCTACTGCGCTGACTGTTGAAGGTTCAGTCCCTGCATGGGATAACATATTGTATGATACACAATTTATTGTTCTGAGTCTGGATATTCTTTGTGTCCATTTCACGTGTGTTTGCAAAATCCCCCGCGACACAGGGTTTATTCCTAGTGTGAAAGTTATCTTCTTAATAAAAATAGATAAGATTCTGAATATTTGATTAACATTGTTTTAGTCTTTATCTTCGCTTTACCAATCAAAGTTCTGTATTTCACAATAATGTCTACTCCAACCACCGATTCCCCAACACAATTTAATTATCTTTCTTATTCTCGGCATCTTCTTTAAATTCCACACACATAATTTATGTAATTCGATGTGTACATCAAAATTTCAGACAAAATTACGGAGCGGTCTAATTTTAAACATCCACTAAACAATTTGTTTATTTCGTAAGCCTATAAAAATAAACATTTGATAACCTGTAGCTGCTGTATGCAGTGTTTCATAAATCTGACCTTGGATTTTCAACGGACGTGCCCAATCGGACGTTACGGTGTGTCCATGAAATTTGACTCAATGACTTTGATAATGATTGTGGTTATGCCTCACTGAACTACACTTATTATATTTGTTGGATTTATTTTACACAGTGAGACATCATCAATCCCATTCCCGCATATTTTCTCATTATATTTAAGAGTTAGTGCAACGTGTTACGTTACAGAACATTATTTACTTTTTTGTGCCACTGACTTAGAAATATAATCGTTAATAAACGGAATTATATAGAAAATTAAATAAAGTTAAGAAATGGTTCAGAGGAAGGAATCACCGTTTCAGAATGGTAGACATATGCTCCCGAACTAAATAGTTCGGCTCTTCCTTTTTGTGCAAATCAGTTAAAGCCTGGAATTTTTTACCAGCGCACGTATTTCCCTCCCACTACGATACTGGGTCCTTTAAGTGGGGCGTGAAAAAGCATCTCACTAGGCCGCCATAGCGTGTGTCGCCATACTGTACTGTCTTCATTCGCAGTGAGTACGGCGACCACCGTTCTTGCATTCAATTTATGCTTTCCATCAGGCAGAATAGAGTCACTTTGGTAGGTTGGTAAAAAAAAAATTAAGATATGAGATACCATAATACTCAGATAATTCTTTGGTGATTAGAAGAGGCACTGGAATGGGCATATCATTAACATAAAGATTATTTATTTATTTATTTATTTATAGGTTTGCCTACAACTGTTACACGTTACTTTAAAATAACTTTTTTAAAGTAAAATGGAGCATCCATTGAGGTCGTAATCAACTAAGCAAATTAGTATTTTCATTATTAAACAAATCGTAAACTTTCTCCTATAGATGTTGCACCATATAAGGGGCAATTTATAAAATATTTAACATCAAATACTGGTTTGTGTTAACAAGTTTCAAACTGGATGAATAGGGTTAATCGTCACATAAGAAGGCTTACAACGTGTTACAGCTGTCGACCTTGTTCAAATCCTTTCCGGTATCCTCCAAACCAATAATGGACACCGATCAATCTTAACCTTAACGTGCACAGCCAGTTTGTTTATAATAAAAACATTTCATGTTCAATATGTCTTCTGTCACTTAAATAAACAATTAAGTGCAGTAGAGAAAGCTATACAAGCGCAAATACTAAACAACTTATGCAAATGTTTCCAAACGCTACAAAAGTATATTAATTTAGTTTTCTTTAAAATTCTTAATTTTTTTACAAGCTACAAATCCCATAAAAAATTAACTAGTTATAAAGTAAAATGACTACGATTGTAAGGTATTTTTTTCTATTCTAGCAACATTTGACTAATGTCAATCTACGATTCTCGCTTGCCTCACCAGTCATTCGCTTGGTGCGCGTTGGCATGTACTGTGGATGTCGCTTTGTGTTAACTTGTCTGTTTCGACCTATTTATTATTTAACTGACTTAAGACTTAAGTTCATAAAATTATGTTTTTATTGAGTATAGGCCACTTCAAAATAACATTGTTATTTCAATAATAAATTGTCAATGTCTAGCCCAGAAGCCTCTACAAAGTAGTCGAAGACCCTTGTGATTCTAGGAGAATTTAAGATGAATTTGAATTTAGCATTATCTTGATACTCAAAATAGTATTATGTAATAACAAAGTATTTATCAGAAACTTTTAGGAAAACAAATAAATAATAATGAAAAAAAAAATGCTATTTAGAGGTCTTGATTACTTCAAAATATTAATTTTCCATCATCAAAAGAGTTGTAATCAACCATATAGTATATTATGAAGAGATCTAAAATGTCGTTAAGAATATTTTACAAATACACCTCTAATATGGTTATTACCTAAGTTTAATAGTAGAGATTAATATGTATATATGTGTAATAAAACCTAGATATTTCCAAAACAGAAATAACACTTATATTGGATGACACTTTTATATTCATACTATTTTTAATTCTTGTTATAAAATGACCACAACTAAAAAAACAAAGTTAAAACTATACAAATGTTCCAATAATATACTTATAAATCATATTTCTTATATATTATAATTTCACATTACAGTATATATCTATGGAAAATACATACGTACATCACACAATGTTTTACCGAATGGGTATGCAGGGGCATATTAAACGTCCACTTTCCACCAGAGTTTTTGTCGCACGTAATAGGTGGTGAATTTGTTGCCGTTAATCGGGTTAGCAAACAAGTGAGGTTGGCTTGGGGCCTATAGGAACGATCTGGATATCGTAATAACAGCGGTTCCCGGGTCCCTCCTATCTCAGGAGCAGAGTGGCACACCGTATGGTTTTAGTCGGTCCGATTCCGACACACCACCCCGCCGTAAACCCCGGTGGGGTGACGGCCAAAGGGGATTTCCACACGTTAAAGTAAAAAAGGGGGCCTACAGGAACCCTATATTTTATGTGTAAATAATTTTCCTAACCGTGTTTTTTCTTTGAAATCGAAAAAAATAGTCAAAATCTACTTTAATAGTCAATTCGCTGTAACCGTGTTGACATTGTGTATTCTTGCCGTAGATTTTAAGAAATTTTGGACAAAACGTGACATTTAATTATCTATTTTTTAAGTCATAGTAACATATTGAAATGTCGTTGTACTTTATTTTGTAAAGAATAAAATATTGGTAGGTCTAGTATACCTATTTACATATGCATAAACAAGTATTTTTAACACTCGTATTAGAAAAATTGTTATTAAAAGTATAACAGGCTATTTTAGATTGTATTGTATAGGTTGAAATCTATTTACATTTCAAAAGAGTGCCAAAACACCTACAGTTAAATTTTATGGCAGGTCAGAAGCCACGAACTTGCTATCACAAAGGAAACCTTTCAAGGAAATCGTTTAACTTATTTAGTTTGAAACGTGATCCTTTTCAAGTTCTACTACTATTCAAAAATCCCACATCGATTATGACCAAAAACGCTTGAAAAGAAGGAACGATAAGATTGCCTGTATTCAGAGTCATCAAAGGTTTACATTAAAGGCATTGCATTTGTCAGACATTTCTAGGCACACGTAAGCTAATCACAAAAGTTTCAGAGTAGATTCTGAGAGATGTGATTTAATACTTTTAAGAATGTTTAACAGTCTAAACTATGTAGTACCAAAATTTTTCAAGTGGTCTAGTCATACAGTAAATAGAGTGACAAATAACTTTCGTTACAGCCTTTGTATATACCAAGCACAAACCAGGCAAATACAAAGCAAAATTTCTGAAAATTGGGTGGAAAAATTTTAATTTGTGTTTTTCTAATTATGGTAAGAAGATAGGACCATGATTGGACCATGGATACTGATGCTACCGAAATGTGGCAACATATGGTAGTTATTGTATGTTGGGTATATCATTCGCCAACAATTAATCATAATGCCTGGGTGCGCTAAACCACTAACGAGATCTTAGTTTATTTATAAGGCTGACATAAAAAAAAAAATACTTACGTCGATTTGAAATTGTCTATAACCACTGTCTTTTCTTTCGACATTTTTACTACCTGAAAAAGAAAAATAAATAAATAAAATTTAATAAAAGGAACAAATATTATATATTCAAATTTTGATAGATATTTTAATAAAAGTTTTTATAGAAATAGATTTTAGCCTAGAATAACATGTAGAGTTATTTTCATCCCGAAGTATTTATTGACAACGTCAATTCATATGCAAGAGCATATTAATTATAAAAACATTTTTTTTAAATCACTTTTGTAACTTTTTGTAATTTCATTTGATGACGTTGTGTGTCAAATATTAAATTATTTTGTTGGTTTAGCGGTTAGCGTATACGACTGCCGATCAAGAGTTCTCAGTTTCGATTCTCGAGTCGAGTTAACAAAGGTTATTTAATTTTCCAGAACTTAGAAGTTGGGGTCTTAAGCCCCATGACTTGGAGAGCCGTCCCATCGGATTTTGAGAGTGAGGGAACAAAGAGTGCACCTATATTTGTGCACGCACTTATGTTAAATAAGCTAGGAGTATATCACCATTTATTTATTTTATAAATATTGTGTTTAAAGAAAATAAATTTTATTTTCTAAACGAAGTTACAGCTAACGTAGTTATGAACCTTTTTACACATGACATAACCACTTTGTCTGGTACATTTACTATTTATTTATGAATTTGGTTTTATTAATTTTGTTTATCTAAATAAATTTAATAAATGTGACTATTAACAAATATTTAAACTTTAAGTGCTTTCCTTGCCATTATATGAAACATTCGTAGTGGACGCTGTCAAATTTGATGAGGGTAGTTCTAAACTAATTTCATAGATCATTATTTATTAACCAATGTATTTAGTTAGTAACAAAAATCAAAACTGGGATTATTTTCGGATGAGCTATTCACGTAATTTATAATCTCAGTTAAGGGTAAACACAGATTAATAGGTTTAAAAATAATTTTTGTCATAAAAATCGCATCTTAATAGATCTATGAACAGTGTACGTAAAGAAAAATATTTATTTCTGCAAAAACCTTAGCGATATTCATGATATCAACACTAGAAATAAAGATAAACAAAAGTTGCCTACGGCTAGATTAGAAAAAGTAAGCAAGTCTTTTCGACGTCAAGGTTTGTGATTCTAGAATGTAATTCCAAGCTAATTTCAAGAATGTAGTATTAACAAATTTAAATCTTTAATTAAACAAAAACTGCATGAAGAGGCTTACTTTACAGTAATAGATTATTTACATGACAAGTTTGCTTGGGGTTGATGCTACTCCGTCCCGCATCCAACTTTGTCGTCTTCGAAAGTGATGTACATTTAATTTTGTTGTTGTATTTTCATATTTGTTAGATATTATTTTTAATTTTTTAACTCTCACATGGAAGTCAAATTGCATTAATTTTTTTTTTATGTATGAAAAGATTAATTTAATCTAATACTAAACATGAACTATTATTACCAGGTTACATTTTTGGGTCGTAGAGCCAAACTGATTTGAGCATGAACGGGCCGGCACGACGGGCAGTACTACCCTCCCACAGAAGACCAACCCAAAGCGCCAGCATTCATGCTGTCGTGTTTCGTTGATGAGTGTGAGACCGCAGGCCCATTGATGCAGGGGTGACAGCTATCGTGATAACTGTGTGAGCCTTACACTGCCACGATGTCTGTCATGCCTTTTACGTCCCAAAGCGTGGCGTAAAGAAGCATCTCACTAGACCACCATAGTGTGGGTCACCACACTACATTGTCTGCATTTGCAATGACTATGGTGATCACAACTCTTTGAATTCTATTCATGCTTTCCATCAGGCAAAGTAGAGTCACTTTGGCAGGCTCTTCACATAGAAAAAAAAAACTTGTATAAAATAAGACTAGCTCATGGTATTAGTATCTCTCGGGTGATTTTGAGTCTTTCCACGACCTACTTAAAAGTCCTGCTGGCGATGATGTTGCGATGTTTCGGATCTTTAACGATCCGAAGTGCAACATAACCTAGCATAGCATACGTTGATATACACGCAAAAATTGTGGAATAAATTTAGTCCAGTCATATAAAAAGATTAATTACTAAGGAAAAACAACGTGTAAAGCGGGACGATACACGTCACGTTATCGTATTGTCACAGATTGTATTTAACTGGTATATACTTATATAAGAAACACAGGGCACCGTTTCTGTTTATTACTAGCTGTTTCCATGCCACCGTCCCATAAAGTCTACTGTTTGTCCCAATTTCTAAAATAGAAGGTACTCAAGGACATGGCGGGGCAAGTAAATCCAGTACCTGCGGGTTTGGCTTTTCTTTAAATGATTAAAGTACGACATAAAAATAGTTAGAGGCCGGAGACCCATTGATGCAGGGATGACAGTTATCGTGGTAACTGTGTAAGCCTTACACTATCACGATGACTGTCATGCCTTTTACCTTCCCAAGCGAGGTGTGAAAAAGCATCTCATAAGGCCGCCATAGTGTAGGTCACCATACGGCATTGTCTGCATTTGCAATGAGTATGGTGACCACAACTCTTGGATTCTATTCATACTTTCGATCAGGCAAAGTAGAGTCACTTTGGCAGGCTTATAATATAGAAAAAAAAAGTTTATCTAAGCAATCTCTGGTATAACTTAAAGTGGTATGTAATTAAACGACAAGTTTAGTACTTTTTGGCCAATGCATAATCTAATTCCATCAAATCTTTTTAGTATTCCGATGTTCCTACGAGAAATTTCGCCAATAATGACATCTGAGAGAATGAAGGAATTGAAATAAAATATTTGACAATCTAAAATTTTAAGTCATCAATGTGCCGTCATAATACTAATATAAGTAAGATAATGGTGATATTTAAAATTATAGAATGATCAATTTTGAAAAAGAATTTGCTTTGAAAACTTTAAAGAAACGATATTCACATATGTTGACATAGGAGGTACTACTAGCATGATTAAAAATATTCATTTTTCTTCTAAAAATACATATGTAGTATTTAAGTAAGCTATTGAATAAGTGAAGCAAAAATTTTTGCCAAAGTAAACCATTATTCTATTGTATGAGTGACATTTCTCTATCACGCTCTATATCCTAAAGGGTTTGATAGTTTTTTGCATGAGCGATGTTATTTGAATGACCTTCATAGTGAAATGACATTGACTATCAAAAGTCAAAGAATTTTTCTCGTAATAAGCGAATTTTTTTAAATATGCCCATACTGTAGAGTTAGAATATGTATAGGCTCGACCAGGGCAATACTACCCTCTCGCAGACAACCAAACTGATGCGACGAGCACCTATATTATCGTTTCATTGGTGAGTACGAGACTGGAGACTCATTGATGCAGATATGACAGTTATCGTGGTTAGTGTGCAAGGTTTACACTGCCACGATGACTATCATGCCTTTTACATCCCCGATTGGGGGGTGACAAAGCATCTCACTAGTTCACCATAGTGTGAGCCACCATACTGTATTGTCTGCATTCGCAATGTGTATGGTGACCACAGCTCTTGAATTTTGTTCATATTTTCCATCAGGCAGGGCTGAGGTACTTTGGTAGGCTCTAAAAAATAGTAATAATAAAATTTGGTAGTTTTTTCTATACAAAGTAGTTTTTTAATAATCCTGCTACTTTATTAGTACTTCAAGTAGGCACACTTAACAACTTCGCACCTCGCGACTTAAGCAGACGGCGGCAATAGCAAGCAGGTGTGGCTTGAACCGAACCAAATAAGTTAAAAGTAGGTAGGTGCAAGCTAAAAGTACCTAGTTAGCTAAATACTGCCTGAGGCTGCCATATATTTCAAACATTCGTTCGTGATTTTATCTATTCTCATTTCGTAGAATACATAGCTTGTATTTTATTTTACTAATTGAGGGTTATTACCAGTTACTATTTATGTGGTACAGATCTGTTTTATTGTATAATAAAACACTTACGTACCTCTTAAAATTTAAAAGTACTTTTTTAAATTTCACCAGTAAATTACAATTAATCTGATATTTTTCTTAAAATTTTGACTGATTTAGACGTAGATAAACTTAATGTTTTAGAAAACACCCGAAATGAAACTAAACAATTGTAACCCTGATTGAAAATCGTAGGCACGACTTCTGTCTCAGCAGTTAGAATCACTAACCTCTTGACACATACATACGCCAGACAGAGGTACAAATGTTACAATAGCACGATTGCCTTTAAACTTCGGTGACACTATAAGTTACGCCATTTGTCAAGTACTATATGACGTAAGCACTTCTATAAACTCTTATTATTACAAAAATACGTTACAGAGTTATTTTGATTAATTTAATTGCTTATTCCAGATACATTTTATAATTTATTCAGAACTAGCACTGTTTCGAATAAAAATGCGTTTCTACGTTTAAAATATAATTTTTTAAATGCTGCTAATGTAAGCAGCAGAAAAGTTGCCATCTTAAATTTAGCTGGAGCAGACACAGTTATTCACTACAGTCAATAGTGAAATGTTTGCAAATCAAGTTGAAGTCACTTTGGTTGTTTTTGAAGTTTGTAATTTCACCAATCAATTTATGTATGTTCGTAAACATATCCACGATTTTAATTACATAATTTTCAAATTGAAAACGCACAATGCTTTTACTAGCGGGTTTTCTAGCGGATAACTATTAAATATACCTACATCTAAATATTTGTATTTATAAAATTAATAGGAATTTGCTTGTATTCAAAAAGCTCTCATTACAAATTCTGTTGAATAGACAATTATTTTTCTTATGATGACGACATAGAGTCAACTTTAAAAATTAAAAAGTAAAAAAAAAATTTTGTCTAAAAATCGGCCCGGATAAATTTAAATTCGGATAAATTTCGATTATGATATGTTATGATTATACGAACACGAACAGTACGAAAGTTTAAGTCAGACAAAAAGCTCTATTTGAAAATTATACTAATATATACACAAAATAATTTTGTATGTATTTAGTTATATGTACACTCAACCTTGAACGTCGCTAAACATACTTGTATTAATATTTCAAAAATTCATACACAAAGCAACAGACATAAGTCGCTTACGAAGTCTAGCGCCAGAATTAGATGATCATGTTATAAGTCCAAAGCTAAACAACACAATGCAAAAGGTAACTAAATATTAAAATGCCAAAAGCATATAGTTGAAAGGTTAGATAATTTACATCTAACCTTTCACGTACACGTAAATATTTTCTATATTATAAATTCAGACTTCGGGGTTAAGTTATTAGAAAATTTAAATTTTACAACGGTAAAAACATTTTACTGTAAATAACACAGTAAATCTTTAAGAACTAAGAAATTTGTATGAGTCTTCAATCTTTAATTATGACCTTGCCTACGACGGCGGTGTAATCTAGCTTCCTATAAATCTTGCATTCGACGTGAATACTAAAGAACACGCACAAGAACACACGCAAATTAAACTTTCGACACGTTTAGCTGTGAAGTTTTGACTTAATTATTAACTTTTCTTTTTTTGGTTAAGACTTTGTATCTTTTCACTTATGTACGTACATGTGATGCTAAAATTGTAACGAGAATCAGCTTACTTTTTGATTTAAAAGCCGAGTAAGGGACGATCTAAATATTAAAATATTCTGGAGCAGTCCAATATCTCTTTCGATAAACGTGTCAACTTTTTCAATTACATCTGAAAGATATACATTGAGAATCGATTTGATTCGATAGTATACAAAAAAAGTAAACGCGATTACATATCAGGAATTTCTTGATATTTTGAAATAAAGTCACTTGAAACTATTCAAAGTCAGCATCGTGTTTAATATTTGGAACTGAAAATGGAATTATACAGTTGGCAGACTACAACATCCAGTTGTTATAACTTCCTAATAATATCAATACACTCCTTAAATACCTGTCTAAAGAAAATCAAGAAATTTTCTAAATTTTAAAAATTACAGAAATAATTTTAGTACGAGTTGAATTTACGAGATAATATCTATATTAGTCTATATTAATAAACCCAATACACTACCTCAACTAATAGAAAAAATCAGCGAAGAGATGTTTAAACACCGTTGATGCAGGGGTGACAGTTATCGTGGTAACTGTGTAAGCCTTACACTGTCACGATGACTGTCATGCCTTTTACGTTCCCAAGCGGTGTGTGAAAAAGCATTGTCTGCATTTGCAATGAGTATGGTGACCACAACTCTTGGGTTCTATTCATGCTTTCCATCAGGCAGAGTAGAGTCACTTTGGTAGGCTCTTAATATATATATATGTATATATAAAAAAAAACAATGTCGTGGTCTTTTTGCCGACGAGTATTCGAAAAGTTCCGTTCTCGCTTAAAAGAATGTAAACGTCGAAACGGTGGTCATTTACACGATGTAATTTTTAAAAAATTAATTTCAACAGCTGCCTTGTAAATAAACAATTTTTGTAAAATATCAAATGTTTTATACGATTTGTGTAACAAATTGTAACAAATGTTAACTAATTCGTTTCCCACCCTATATATCTGTTTTCTGGCAACAACAGACACCTTTATTTGAGAGTACGCTATCAGAAATTTTGGTATTGGCTTATCATTAAAGTGCGAATGAATCAGGTTTTTCTTGAATGGTTTATCAAATCTAAGCCGAGTTATCTTAAGCATATTTCTAAAAAATTCTTGGTTCTTATATCATTACTTGCTAACACATTTAAGCAAAGACATAAAGAAATGGGTCTCATAATTTCCTTCAAGTTTCTATTGATAATAAATCATTTGAAAGATGCGAATGAACTGATATCAAACTTAGTATATTCTGGATGTTAATCTCAAGTAGTAGATATAGAAATTAGAACGGCACATACTCGTTACGTACTATATAAATGAAGTATCTTTTATTAATGACATAGAATGAGTATTCGATGTACAGTGACCGGAGGCCCATTGATGCAGTGGTGACAGTTATCGTGATAACTGTGTAAGCCTTACACTGTCACGATGACTGTCATGCCTTTTACGTCCCCAAGCGGGGTGTGAAAAAATATCTCACAAGGCCACCATAGTGTGGGTCACCATACTGTATTGCTTGCATTTCCAATGAGTATGGTAACCACAACTCTTGGATTCTATTCTGCTTTCCATCAGGCAGAGTAGAGGCACTTTGGCAGGTTCTTAATATAGAAAAAAAAAGTGTGACTTTGTCTATATAAAGAAAATATGTAATTTACTAGTGATCTAATTATTGCTTTTGCTTGTGACTGTACTTTCGAAGTCAATTTTCGATTAAGCAATTCTAAAATTAATATAATATGTATTGGAAATTACGTGACTTTTTAACTAAGAGCATGTGTTATGTGGTAGGGCTTTGCTTCGTCACTCATTATGATACCTTCTAACTTTAAAGTCTGATGTGTAAAAATATTTGTAAAAGATTTACTTACGAAAATAAATAATATTTATCATTTATGTATGACTGAAGTTGTTGCTACCCACTGAGTAAAATAAACGTAGTGGAAATTCTCTGAATCAAGATTCTATAAACAAAAATAAAATAATATTTGCTTTACAGGTTGTTATAAATTTCAACAATAAACTCATTCAAATAAATATGATATATATAAAGGAGTACAAAGCTCATTGTTGACCGGTTTTCAGATTTTATCTCACTAAAATAGCTTTTTCGCTTCATATTACAGACATCGCTTACAGAGCACAAAAAACAACACGACTGAAACTATCGAAATTCGATCACTCCTCACATAAACATATTTTTAAATTGCCACTTTACATTTCAAAACTTCAGAACATTTCGAAAGGATTCATTGTTTTATGTAGAGCTTTGACTGCCAATTCAGAGGTCATGGGTTCGATTTCAACTTAAAAGTTTTATGTCCGGGTGTAATTTATCTATAGTATGTATGTATTTAGAAATATTTAGTCATGTTTATAAAAAATCAGGTTACTATATAGCCTCTGCCGAATCAGACAGCCTATATTATGTAATTTATCGTAAAGTGACGGGTCATGTCACATTATAATTCCGATTTCGAAATGAAAATGGCACCCTTAAACCTTTATCTAACTTCCTGATCTATTTATAGCGACGAGGTAATTTAACTTTATTGGAAGCAGAATTAATTATGCAAGAAAACATTACTTCAAAGAGACGGAGAACTTAATACAAACCCTTTGAGAACCCGTCGGACCAGCATGGTATAATAGGTTAAAACGTCCTTTCTAAGAAGAGGCTTATGTCGAGCAGTAAACTATTAACGGTCACTTATGATGTTGATGGACGAATGTCATATAGCGACATTTCTGCTACATTTATAAGCCAAATCTCAACTGAATAGATCTCCTTGCAAGTTTCAGAGCATCTAGACAATTATCATTTTTATCTTAAAAAGATGATTAGATATGGAATATATCTTTTGTGGGGGAGTTTTACAAAGATTCATGAAACGAACACAAAGAACACCCAGACTCAGAACAACAATTTACGAATCATACAAAGTGTTGTCCCAAGGATCTGAATTACAACACTCAACGGCGAGGTAACCGCTAAAATCCTGATACCTAATTAATTTTCTTTATTTTAGGTAAAATCTGAAATTCTTAACAGCGTTATAATGTCACTGACATCAATTGATATCACAGTAGTAGTACGTTCAAATAATATAGGGTCATGCGATGTAGATGCTCGATCTAAACAATGGTTGGCCACGACCTTGAGTAATTGCTACCATAGTGACCTGATGGTTGCTATTTTAAAGTCCATGAGATGTTGGCGTTGAATAACTAAGTATTAATTGCCTTTTCAATATCTAACACAATAGCGGCCGATATTATGGTTATCATAAAGATAATTTTACATAAACCTGACACTTTGCTTTACTAGGCCCATTAATGCAAGGGTGACAGTTGTCGTAGTAAGTGTGTGCAATACAATGCTACGATGACTGTCATGCCTTTTACGTCCCAAAGCGTGGCGTGAAAAAGCATCTCACTAGACCGCCATAGTGTGGGTCGCCATACTACATTGTCAGCATTCGCAATGACTATGGTGACTACAACTTTTAGGTTCTATTCATGCTTTCCATCAGGCAGAGTAGAGTCACTTAGGCAGGCTCTCAAATAAAATAAAAGAAAAAAACGTGTATTTTTTAGTGTTCATTGTGTACCATGAATAAGTTTGCCGAACAAGTTGATACGATTACATTATTCAAGGTTGTGTTTACTTTATGTGAAATTCATAAAACTACAAATTATTAGTAACTGTAATATCAAAGTGTGGTATTGTTTTGTAAATTCTATATTTTCACCTAGAATTACCAAAAAAGCATAGTTTAATTAAATCATTGCGTTCATAGTGCAAAGTAAACCAGATGTGAAAATATATAATAATTAAATATTTAAAGCAATGTACAGTGATGCAGTGAAATTAAGGAATTTTGCTGTAACAAATGCAGTATCTGTATTAATAATGTTATAATCTGCACTTAACCCAATTATGCCAATGGGTCTGAACGACCTAAAAGTCATAAGTCACAAAATATAAACTTCAACTGAGTATTGTTTTATAAATTTTAATTAAACTGCCACCCTTAAATAGTTGAAGAAACCACTTAGAAACACACATGGACAAGTTACATCGTTTAGCGATTTACTGTTAAATAAATCACTCAAACCGGGTGCAATAAAATGTAAGTATTTCGTGTACTATATTATACTAGCTTTTGCCCACTACTTCACTCGCGTGGAACTTGGCCTGCCACATTAAGTTTCGTAACAGATCATTTTAAATAAATATATATACTTTTTTTTAAAAGTATCCTTTGTTACTTTTAATATCTCCAAGAACATGCGTATACAATTTCATGATGATCGGTTGGGTAGTTTTCGCGTGAAACCGTAACAAACAAACTTACATGCATATTTATGATATTAGTAGGGACTATATTATTGTTAAAACAAATTTTATAATACATTAAGAAATGCATTAGAAGTGTATCTATATTGTTTTTATGTGAGATGTGTTTTTCTAATCGTAATTGAACAAAATATTTTATTGGGTTAATGATGACCTCGAGGACAAATACAGTTTTAGATGCCGGCACCTACTTTCTAAAAACGTAGTAGTCGATACTTTGGAAGCGTTCGATGATAAAGAAGATATACAAACAGCAATATCTAAGTAAATCCTTCGTTTAATGACACTTTATCGTCTGATGAAAATTGCAATATTATAGACCAATTGAACTTATATCAACTATTTAGTATTCAGATGCAAAGAAAGCAATGATGACTAACTAACAACCGAGTAGGTATTAGTCAATTCTACTATTACTCAAAATATTGACGGCTACGGCTAGTATAGCCAGCAAAAATGCTAGATAATTGATAAATTGCTAATAGCAGCAGTGGCATGAAAGCAAAAAAAATAATGATAAAGAAAATATGCAAACAAGTTTTCTGTATAATCTTTATCAATGTACTTATTATTCCAGTACCAGTGTCAATGTCGATCTATCAGAATTAAGAAATTCATACTGACAGTTCAAGTTATAATGGTCACTGTATTAAAATAGGATTTTTAAGACATTCGAAATTCGATCTTTAGTTAAATGTATTGTGATTTTGATGTATATTTAATATATACTTATATCCATATGTATATATACCTACATATAGAACATTTACAGACTTCTCGAAAATTAACAAGTTTTGTTACTAATTAATTATCTAAGTATAAGAAGGTTGGGTATTTTCTTGTCTAATTTATAATTGCTCTATGAAAAGGTACTTTATAATTATTATATTACTGAAACATGTGTTTCAGATATGGACTTTATTGGAGAAATAAATTTGATGTATACTGGAGTGATATGGTTATATGGAAATCGATGTTAATCGAGAGAGTTACGTTATCGACGGATCTTTTACACCTCCCCCTCTGCCGTTTTGAAGAAATTCAAAGGACAAGAGGACTCAAGATGACATTCGTGTACCTCTTCATTTTCAAATTATGCTCACCATCTGACGATCCTGTGAATACATAAAATATACAATAGACAGCAGTGAAAAGATTAGAAAGCTTAGATAGTATTATGACTTTGACACACCCGACCTTCAGACGCTTTGATGTAAACAAAACGTATCGTATAGATAGATACAAGTACCAAATATCTTTCGGAAATCTCATTAATTCTATCCTAACTTTCCTTATCCCCAGTGATGAAATGATTGACATAATATTGACGCAAGTAAATCATATACCCACATGTTCGTTTATACTGAAGTTACTAACTCCATTGTCTACGTTAGATGTAGGCTTGTTATTTAGGTCTCGTAATAAAAATTCGTATAAGATATTCTCGTAGTGTAAAAAATTTTCCAGTGTTTATTATATTGTAAACGGTCACCTCGATGTTTTCAACGGCGCTAAGTGTTGTGACCTTCCCCACATGGGACAAATATTTTGTGTGATCCACAAACGGTTATTTTGAATCTGAATTTTCTTTGTGTCCGTTTCATGTATATTGGTAAAGCCCAAGCAGCACAGGAATATTCCTAGTGCAAGAGCAGAACGTACCCCCGTACCCTCCCGGAAGTGGTCACCGAGCCCCACCGTCCGCTCACCAACCGGCACGACGAGCCACTCTGTAGATTATGAGCCTCCCAGGGTGTTTAGCCGTGGTTGGGTCCCTCTCTATGCCGTGGCCGGCCAGCGGCACCACCGTTTCGACGTATCTCCCTGGCTGACGGTTCGATCCACGGCACCCTCATAATGACCTCACGAGCACTCCAATGCTCGCATACTACGGCAACTGTCAGCCCTGCATCGTTGGGGCGTCCGATCTCGCACTCACCAATGAAAGACGACTGCACGAATGCTATCGCTTTAGATTGATCTTCTGTGCGAGGGTAGTACCACCCCAGTCGAGCCGGCCTATTCGTGCTGAGATCAGCGTGGCTCTACTACCTTATAAAATTGCCTTCCTTAGTCGCCTCTTATGCCACCCATGGCACGATTAGGGTGGTGATACTCTGTATCCTTAATCCGTGACTACATAAAAAAGGAGAGAGTTATTTCGGCATATATAGGATAATTTGACTAGAATGATATCAGGCCCGGTGATTAGGAATTTTTGCATTGAAGTTAACCGTGTAAGTTAAGGACTGAACCTTACCTGAGGGCTCGATTAGACTAGAAAGTTATAAAAGAAAATGCTACAGCTTGGTTTTCGTTCAAAAAAGTGGCAATGAAGTATTGGAAATTTCATCAAGAAACTTTTATTGTCACCATTTACAACCAAATTGAGAAACAATACAATGTTACCTTGAAATTGAACGTAATTAGCGGTTCTTGTATTGCCCTTTCACAACTTCTTATCACGATTACCAATAAGAAGGAAGTTGTACCTACTCAGCTACCTATTATTGTGTAAGTTACTTTTTTTTAAATAATGAAGAAATTTAATCTGTTTCACAGACCGATCGTGTGCAAATGAGAGGATAAAATTGGTGGATAAAAATCTAATAAAAATACAACACTTTGAAATGCCAAATCTAAAAAAGTTTGATAAAAATTTATCGGCTTCTGAGGAGTGTTAGATAAACTACAGTGGCACATTAAATTTTATTCAGTTGATTTTTTTATTACCTTTATCGACCTCTCCTTAGAAATGAAGTTACGGTCCATTATACCACGGTTGCCAAACGGTTTGGAATAGGGTTAATTTTGTGTTTAGGGTTATTTTTTTGCTTATAAATCTTGATCTGTATCGAATTTTTGTATGAAATATAATATGCATCACACCACATAATAATAGATTACTTTTAACGGGAAAAAAATAAGGATGCGGGTAGCATATGACCGATTACTATTGAAAGCTGACCTATTTATAACAGTTGCCGTCTTTCAGCTGAGATGATGATGACTCAAACGAGATAAATACGATTCGGTTTTGAAATAAGATTCACAATTTAAGTTGATTTCATTCAACTGTATTTTGGTTATTGTAATCATTTTGGGCGTATTAGCATGAGTTATATTTTACGTAATGCATATGGCCAAATTGTGGCTATTTCAGAGTGTATTTTTAGTTCCAATTGTAATGTTAAGGATAAATTGCAGAAAGAAATAAATTTAATAACAAGGGAAGTAAAAGATGACGATATCATAATACTTTTGTACAAATAAAGTGGCTATTATGTACTTAAAAGTATTTGTAATAAGTAAAATGCATTTGTGATAGCTGAAGATCAATTTCAAAATCAACTTAAATTCATATCTATTTTAAATATTAGATATTCTTGAGGCATTACTAAGACCAACTGAATACTGATTAATTTTTTTTATTCTAAATTTTTTATTCTAGTTGTGAGTCTAGATAAATTAATTTTAAATTTACTTATTTTCAGTTTGGTTTTGGTTTTAGTTTTCGGTTACAAATAGACACGACACAAATTATATCTTTTGTTTTTTTATAAATACAACTCTTGCACTAGGAATATTCCTGTGCTGCATGGACTTTACCAACATATATGAAACGGACACAAAGAACATTTAGATTTACAACAACCATTTGTGTATCACACAAAATGTTGTCTCATGTGGGGGATGAGGCCACATCACTTAGCACTGTAGAAAACAGCGAGGTGATCGTTTAAGATATAATAAAAGCTGAAGAATTTTTATACTACGAGAATATTTTTTACTATTTTAGAATGAAGTTTGTTATCGTGCGTTGCGAAGGAGGCTATACATAAAAAAATTCAGACGAAAAGTTGTCACGACACTTTTTGCTACAGTGTGGTAAGCCGTGCGGCGTGCGCATGTTTTCCTGTCTGCCTCTCTCTCTCTCTCTCTCTCTCTCATAGAAGGCAAGCAAGCCAATTATTTTCGTTTCGTATTTCTATTTTGATTTGAATAGTGTAGTATCGCGACGATTATTTTTGTTTTTTTATAACTTAAATGAAATAAAAATAAATATTACAATTCCTTCACTAATTAATCGGAAGGAACTTCGTTCCATCCGAGTGTTCCTTGACACCTCTCAACTTTTTCATTACGAGAATTTACCTCCTACTAAGTAACAAGTCTACATCTAACGTAGACAATGGAGTAAGTAACTTCAGTATAAACGAACATGTGGGTATATGATTTACTTGTGTCAATATTTTGTCAATCATTTCATCATTGGGAATAAGGAAAAAGTTAGGAAAGAATTAATGAGATTTCCGAAAGATACTTGGTACTTGTATCTATTCATACGATACGTTTTGTTTACATCAAAGCGTCTGAAGGTCGCGTGTGTCAAAGTCATAATCCTATCTAAGCTTTTTTATCTTTTCAATGCTGTCTATTGTATATTCTATGTATTCACAGGATCGTTAGATGGTGAGCATAATTTGACAATGAAGACGTATACGGATATCGTCTTGAGTCCTCTTGTCCTTTGAGTTTCTTCAAAACGGGAGAGGGGAGGAGTAAATGATATGTCAATAACGTAACTCTCTCGATTAACATCGATTTTCATATAAACCATATCACTCCAGTTTCATTGGTCTACATGTGCTGAAGCATGTTTCTTACAGAATGTAGAGCATTACATTATTTATTGATTTTAAATTCCACGTAAAACTAACAGAAAAAATTCAACACATTTTTGACGCTACTTCTTCGGTGTTCAAAGTGCAATGGTAATTAATATTCAGACTTAATTGGACACTAATACGTTCTCAATATTCAAAGTTTTATTTTTCTATATTAAGAGCCTGCCAAAATGACTCTACTCTGCCTGATGGAAAGCATGAATAGAATCCAAGAGTTGTGGTCACCATACTCATTGCAAATGCAGACAATGCAGTATGATGACCCACACTATGCTGGCCTTGTGAGATATTTTTCACACCCGCTTGGGGACCCAAAAGGTATGGCAGTCATTGTAAGAGTGTAAGCCTTATACAGCTACCACGATAACTGTCACCACTACATCAACGTGCCTCCGGTCTCACACTCACCAACGAAACACGACAACATGGATGCTGGCGCTTTAGGTTGGTTTCCTGTGAGAGGGTAGTACTGTCCCGGTCGAGCCGGCCCGCTCGTGCTGAAATCAGTGTGGCTCTACTACCTTAAATGTTCTTGAAGATATTGACTACCAAGTTGGTAGGCTTGGTGTAGATATTAATTTCATTTTGATATTTGTAAAGCATGTGTCCAGTATTCGTGTGTAATTGAAAAAAAAACAAACTATTGTTGAGTAAACTGATATAAGACTTTAGTTTTTATCCAATTTAAGAAAACTTTTATTTTAACAGCTGTCGGTCGTTCATATTAATAATTGTTTTAACAATTCTAATCGTAATATTTATCCATTCTAACGTGGAATTCAAAACATTTCATTATTACTAAAATTAAAATATGCTGAATATTATAATATAATATGCTTAGTTAAGCCTCAAAATATAGGTACAGCCAAAGCCGCACAAACATGTGTCTAATTACTGACTGATATTGTTTCTAATCATACACGTGACTGTTTCTTCGATTATGACCTTATGACCTTTTCCAAAACCATTTCTCTTTAGTCTGTATCAAACACTTGCTAATCCCAAGACAATACCGATTAGTTGACACATCCAATACGAAGGTCTTAACTTTTGATTACTAACAACATCTTTATCAGTTAATTCCCGCATATCACTACATAGAAATCATTTAACATGTTTAATATACAATCTAAGCATGCATCAATTAGAATATCGATAACTTATTGCCTAATAAATGCTTCACTTTTTAACTTCTAAATGGCAGATAACGTTTATCTAGATTTAACCCACTAACAGTTCAATCCATGTATTGATGTATTTGAAACACGTAATGTCACATCACTACTTATCTCGTAGGTCTCGTAAAAGACGACTAAGGGAACAAGCTACTCAGGACAACAGCACTGAAAGGCCTATAACTACCAACTCGTCTAACCTGCGTGGTAAGGTTAAAAATCCCCTTTCTACAAAGAGAACTATGACTAAGAGTGAATTATTTAAGGTTGTTGATGATAGCTATCCAAATAATTTTCCCTGAGTGATGACACCAAGTCACCTTTCCGTTTGAATATTAGTAGAATAATGTGTTCTTTCAAGATTAGTGTTACTCACCAATATGTCTTTAGGAGTTTATTCTCATTTTAAATAATTACTGATAAAATCCATGAATATTGTTAAATGTTACTGATAAAACATGATGAATTAAGATCAAATTGAAAAGAATTTGTGTCACTAAGATATTACTCGGACTGAGACATATGGACATTATATAAGAAAATATTTCATTAATTTTCTTAAAACATATTTATAAATAACAGTTACTTTAATCTCACACTACAAATAGTAGTAAAGAATAAAAGTATTTATTGGTACTTGAAGTAACATGTATAATATTACATACGTATATAATATTACATACA
This sequence comes from Hypercompe scribonia, assembly GCA_949316085.1. Taxonomy (NCBI): domain Eukaryota; kingdom Metazoa; phylum Arthropoda; class Insecta; order Lepidoptera; family Erebidae; genus Hypercompe; species Hypercompe scribonia. The sequence goes on from OX438970.1 coordinate 22,519,929, forward strand.
TATATACTGACTCAAATGTAATATTTGTGTCACCAAAACATTGTTTATAGATATCAGAACTATCAATCTCGATAGAGTTTGTTTCATTCGTTTCATATCGCCAGTGACGTCTAAAAGTAAAGTGTTATCAAATATTACAACGTTTAGAAAGAGATGCACTAAATAACACATTTTATCCTTTTCTAAATATTTAGGACCAATTGTAATAGTGTCAGAATGTCCAAAGAAAGAAAATAAAATAACTTGAATTAAACCCTTTTACAACCCCTCTGGCCAGCGTGGTATAGTAGGCCATAACCCTGTCCAGCAGTAGACTGTTACGACTGTTGACTAATTGACTAATAATGATGACTTTTTTTTACACATCTCACACGTAGCTATCTGATTCGAAATTAGACAGAGCCCTTGCCATAGTAACCAGACGGCTTATGAACATACTTCAATAATTTTTAATACATACGTATTAGGGTGTCCCTTAAATTTCAAGTTCGATATTTTTTTATGCATACCTTCTTAAAAGTTTCGTAATAACCCTATATTGTCTAGAAAAAAATATTAGTTCGATATATAAACGATAACCCGTGCCGACTTGCTATTTAAACTTGTCGATACAAGTTGCTTAAGTACTGCCCAGTGACCTGTTACGACATGTTTTATTTGCCATTTCGTACGTGATTTTTGAGACTATTAGTGCTTCATTGTTTAGTGCGTAAACATGTCGGTGGAATTACGGAGTGATAAACAAAATATTTTTCTTATCGGATTGACTAGCTACCAAATAAATGGTGCAAAATTACCATCTAATCGACGAGTTCTCTCACTCCTATTTTACAATATTCGTGAGGTTAAATTGACTGTTAGTGAAAGTGCAAATCTTGTGATTAGGGAGTGCATCATATATTGGGAAAAAGCAAGAATTCCAACAAGGGCATTTCCTAACTGCGTGAAGAAACTTATTGATTTATATCATGTTTGGAGAGAGTTGCAAAAAAATTGTAAGAAAACTCAGATTACGTTTAAGAGTCGTGAGAACAATTTTATAATTAATCTTGATAATTTGTTTGATATTGCACATGCTGATGCTTTTGAGAGAATGAAAATAGAGGAAGATAAATTATTTTTAATGAAACAGAGAGAGCCAGGTCGACCGGGATGCTTAGGTGGTGTAGATAAAATATTGGTGGAAAAAGAACAAAGATCTAGACAACGACGATTGGAAGAAGAGGAAAGGATTGTAAGACAAAGAGAATCACTAGCTGTTGCATCTACTTCCACCACAAATAACTTAGACAGTGTAGAAGATTCAGACGAAGAACAGATCTTGAATTCTGAACTCAGCTTGCCGGACGTTCCCTGCCATGAACAAAGTTCAAAAAGAGGTAGAAAGAATCTTATAACACCTAAACTAGTTGCAGCTTTAGATCGATGCCAGTTAAGTATTAGAGATACCGTTTACATTCTTAATGCGGTGGTAGAAGCGCTTGGTCTGAGCAGCGATGATTTCTGTATTAACAAATCCTCGATTCAGCGAATTCATACTGAAACTAGAAAATCAAGGGCAGAAGCAATAAAATCTAACTTCCAAAACAATGTACCCGACATAGTCACAGTCCATTGGGATGGAAAACTATTACCGGGGTTGGATGTACGGAGTTCAAAAGAAGAACGCTTGCCAGTTATAGCTTCATTTGACGATAGAGAGCAGCTTCTTGCAGTGCCGAAACTAGAAAGTTCTTCTGGAAAACATCAAGCGAAGGCTGTATCAGCTGGAACCTTTATGATAAAGTGCAAATAATGTGCTGCGACACAACAGCTTCCAATATGGGCCGTTTCAATGGAGCTTGTGCTATTTTGGAGCAATCTTTAGGAAGAGAATCGTTGCTTTTCGCCTGTCGTCATCATGTTTATGAATTGGTCCTAAAAGCTGTCTTTGAAACCAAGATTAAGCAAATTACTAGTAGCCCAGATATTCCGATGTTCAAAAAGTTCCAAGAAAATTGGAAAAACATTGATTGTACTAAAATTGAACCATCTCTTAATTTCGTAAAAGCACGGGTTGCCGAGACAGACATTCAAGCGTTGTTTCTATTTTATAAGGCAGAATTAGATAAAGGTTTTGTAAGAGATGATTACCGCGAATTGGTCGAACTGTGCGTAATATTTTTAGGAGGAGACACAGAGGAAAAATTAAAACTAAGGCCCCCCGGAGCTATACATCAGGCACGCTGGATGGCGAGAGCGATCTATTCTTTAAAAATATGTTTACTTCAGTCACAATGCAGAGTAACTGCGAAGGACAAAAAGGCTCTACAAGATGTTTGCTTATTTCTCGTAATATTGTATGTTAAACCTTGGCTCGAATGTACAGTGGCGACCAAAGCACCTAATCAAGATTTGCGCTTCTTGAAGATGTTAAAAGAGTATGAAAAAGTTGACGCAACAATTTCTAAAGCTTCTATAAGCAAGTTCAGCCATCACTTGTGGTATTTATGTGAAGAGACAGTCATTCTATCACTATTTGATGATGAAGTTGACAACCAAACTAAGAAGAAGATGATTGCCAACTTCAACAGGGACAAAATCTCGGATTTTAGCAAACGCTATGACCCGTCGAAGGAAGAACTGACTCAAAAGTTGTTTGGTAAGTTAAATTGACTTTTTGTTGGATTTCAATTTCAATGTCCAATACTTATTTATTTATTTTCAAAATTGTTGTTGATTTTTATTTGTTATTTAACTTATTTTTCTTTTTTTTTTAGACAAAGCACTGAATGATTTCGTATCGGAAAAGAGCAAACAATTTTTATCACGACTGCAGATCGACGACAGTTTTCTAAAGGAAGATGTATCTTCTTGGAATAACAATGCTGCTTTTCTGGAGGCTAAAAGAAGAATAAGCTATTTGAGAGTTGTAAATGATACTGCTGAAAGGGCTGTTAAATTAATGCAAGATTTTAACGGACTTATCACGGCTGAAGAAGAACAAAAACAGTTCTTGCTGCACTGTGTCCAGGAACATCTAAAATTGTATCCAGACTGTAAAAAAACTACTCTAAAAAGAAGTTACCCTGAATGATTCTTATTTCTTTGTGTTTTTAATTAAAGATTAATGTTCATCTAATTTATTATTTAATTTTATTCACTTAATTCATTGCATTTATAGTGAAATTATAGCAGACTGAAATTTTAGGACAAAACACGTTTTTTACTAAACTTTGAAGCTCGGTCGGCACTGGTTGCAATTATGCTAGATTGATAAAATTTTATATTTAAGTATCTTATAGCATTAGTAAAAATTATAGAGAGTATGCATTTCGAAATTCGAAAAAAAAATTTTTTTTGTCATATAAAGGGACACCCTAATACGTATTACAGATAAATCCATCCAGATACAGAACAAATAACCGTTCTCATCACACAAATATTTATCCTGGGTGCGAATTGAACCCACAACCTTTTAGCTTTTAGGTTTAGCAGTCAGGATCACTAACCACTAGCCCCTCAGACGGCTATTAGTGAAGTCTTGATAAAAATCAATTCAAAGTCATTTTTGTCGACTAAATTTTAATGTAGATTTACCCATGCGTCCATTCCCTTGACCGTGAAAACGTAATCTGGCGTTTCAAGATCCATACTCAATTACTATTTACGAGTATTGCCATTACTGCAATCAATAGCGTAAATAACACTGACACTCATATTCAAACAAATTTATGACCAAAACTGTGAAATTGGATTTGGAATTGGATTTGCAGCGTCAAAAACCAGTTATCGGTTTATAAAAGAAAGGAATACACAAGTATATAATAATCCACATGGCCTCAATATTATATGGACTTCCTCCCTTGATGATTCCCTAATTACATTGATTTTAAAAGTAATGTTTTTCTTCATGTTACATGTTACTGACTAATAAATAATTTTGTCATAAAGAAAAAAAATGTAAAACTAGGGATTAAAATATGTTAAATGGTGGCATAAAACTCAATATATGTTTATCTTTAAATAAAAATAAGAATTAAAATATATACTTGTAATATGACATTTTACATTACTTTAAAGATTGTCATTACAAATAATGCTACTATGACTACAAATAGTTTAATAAAATATAATACATAATTAGTCAAGTGATGAATAAAGGATTTTAAATGTAAAAGAAATTATTTTTTTATAATATTTATACTTAAATTTCGTTATTGAAATTTAGTTTCCAAATTAGCTATGATACGGTTTTTTATTAATATATTATTAAATAAACAAAAAAATTACATACCTAAGCAAGAAACCGGTGAAACAAATAATTCACACTAACAGGATCAAAAACTAAAGACAATAAGACACTGTTGACTATTGCCCGCACGACATTCGAAAATTGACTAACAGACGGCGCCCGCGCACAATCACAATTGTCACAATATCATTATCACAACACAACTTACTTATAACCTTCCACTGACAAGCAGTCGGCATCACACCTGTCAATTCTAATGCCCAACGTCACTGAAGCAAAGTACTATCTGTGCATTCATGCGCAGATTGTAGTTTGAAATGGGTTCCATATTTGACACGCTACTTTAGAGTTCTGTAGTTCTAATAAAAAAGCCTTCTAATTTTAACTTTAATTTGACATGCTTTATTCATTTTTTTAATTTATTACAGACATCTGACACAACGCCATCTAGTACCAAACTAAGCAGATCTTATACTATGGGTGCCAGATAACTGATATAAATACATATATACTTTTTTTGTAAATATATATATGTCATTCAAATTTACAGATCATACACACATTTGGTCTACCCCGGGAATCGAACCCGAGACCTCGAGCACAACAGTCAGATACGCTACTACTGCGCCATCGAGGCAGTCAATTATTCTAAACACTTTAAGTGAATATTTATGACTAAGACGAACTTTTAAAATTTGTAAACTTTCCTTTCAAATATATCATAAATTTCTATTCTGTGCGTAGTCCTACATATATTATTGTCTGACAATTGATATCTTTTTATGAACGAAAAAAAAAGACAGAGAGATAGACGTGAATCAAATCGATTATAATTTAGTTGCTCTTAAGTAACACATTGGGCGATTTAGGCATAAAATGAGTCTATAATTATCGCCGGTTGTCCGTGTGGCAACAGATTAAGAATACATAGTGTTACCACCCCTATTCATCCCGTGGGTGTCGTAAAAGACGACTAAGGGAACAAAGTATACAAGACAACATCATTACAAAGAGAAGGAAAACTTGAAACAAACCCTTTTTGTTTTTTTAACGTGTGGAAACCCCCTCGGGCCGTCACCCACCGGGGTTTACGGCGGGGTGGTGTGTCGGAATCGGACCGACTAAAACCACACGGTGTGCCATTCTGCGCCTGACATAGGAGGGATCCGGGAACAGCTGTTATTACGACATCCAGATCCCTCCTAGCGCCTGCCCGCTATCGTGGGCACCATCTGCGAATAAACTCTCCTTTTAGGCGACGTACGGCACACGCGGACGTCGCCTCCTCGCGGCTGGCCATTATAGCGGATGGAGGGGAAAACCTGTCCCGTCCACCCGCGGCCACACTCAAGGCGGCATGAGGCGCTGGTACGCATGCCTCCGCCGCCCGGTTCACCGGCGGCGAATTGGGTCCGAGTGGAGGTCGTCCTCCCGGGCCTTCTCCGCTGCCTCCTTCCGCGAAATTACGTCTTTGCAGAAGGTTGTGACCGCGGTAAAACAACTGTCGCTACCGACCATGGAGCGTATGACGGCCGGTAGGGAGAGATCTCCTCCAATAACTGCAGTGAGGACCCCACGCTGCGCCGCCCAGGCGGAACAAACCGCCAGCGTGTGCTGAGCCGAGTCCTCACTGCAGTCGCAGTGGTGACAGGTGGGACTCAATTCCCTCCTGGCGACCGAGTGCAGATACTTCCCGAAGCAACCGTGCCCGGAAAGAATCTGCGTCAGTCGGAAGGAAAGGGTCCCGTGCTGCCGCCCTGCCCACTCGGCGATGACCGGCTGGAGAGCCTCTACGGCGGCAAAGCCAGCACGTGGAGCCTCCAGCCGTGACGACCAACGAACCATCGTGGCTCGACGAGCGGCCTCTCGCCACTCGCGTATCTCTTCGGGTGGGGGCCGAATGCCGGTACCCACCCGGAAGTCTGCCGTTCGCCGATAAACTTCGGCGAGCACTTCCGCCTCCAAATCCCACGGGGGAGTTCCGGCTAAGGCGCACGCCGCCTCCGTCGATAAAGTGCGGTAACCGCGTATGGCTCTAACCGCCAATATCCTTTGAGGACGGCAGAGGCGAGCCCTATTGTGGACGGTCAGAGCCGCCGCCCACACCGGTGCACCATACAGCGCCATTGACCGGACAACCCCCGTGTATAGCCGTCTCGTCGTGACGCTGGCCACCCGTAAACCCAGCGCCTCAATACGATTGACCACCAGAGAAACTCCCACGGTGGCTAGCCGCGCCACCTCTTGAAAGTTCGCTCCCCGGGCCGTGACCAATGTGTCATCGGCGTAACAAATTATGCCCAGCCCGGGGGGGAGACGACTTCGAAGGGCCCAGTCGTATCCCATGTTCCACAGGAGTGGTCCGAGGACAGACCCCTGCGGAACACCGCACGCCATGAGCCGCCGCCTCAGAACACCGTCTCGGTCCTCGTGTATGACGGTACGCTCCTCAAGATAGTCTGCCACAAGCCGCCTCAGGCTCTGGCACCCCGTGGTAGTGGAGTGCTTCCCTGATGCAGCTAAATGGCAGACTATTAAATGCGTTGGCGATGTCCAACGACACCGCCAACAGCACGCCGCCACAGCTCACCGCCTCTTTGGTAACGGCCCTCAGGCGCAGCACGGCATCGACCGTCGAACGCCCCGCCCGAAAACCAAATTGGGAGTCCGATAGATCGGGGCCAACCTCGTAGAGGTGCCGGACGATGCGGGCAGAGAGTATCCTCTCAAACAGTTTACCCGCCTCGTCCAGCAACACGATGGGCCTATAGGCCGCTACCGAATCGGCAGGCCGTCCCGGCTTCCGTAATAGGACCAGCTTCCCACTTTTCCAGCACTCAGGGAAGCGTCCTGACGCTAAGCTAGCGTCCAGGACCTCCCTGAGGCGGTCCGACATGTGCTCGAGGGCTCGGGCCAGCACTCGGACAGGTATCCCGTCTGGCCCGGGGGCGGTGTTCTTAGAGCGGATCCGTAGAACAACCACCCCTACCTCCGATTCCCTGACGGATGGCACATTTTCCTCGTTGTTCCCCCCGTCGTCTCCGACCATGAAGGCCATCGACGGGGGTGTGTGTTCCACCCGCTGCGGGAAAAGCCCCTCGACCACTTCCTGCAGGAAGCTAGGCTAGAGTGTCTGTGTAAGGGGGGGCCCCGACGTGGGGAGCTTTTGTCGCGCCGCACGATAAGGGCGACCCCAGGGGTCACGATCGAGAACCTCCGGCATCTCCTTACGCTTAATTACTTTCGCGGCTGATGGCCAGCTTCAGAGTTTTCCGCGCCTCTCGGTACTCCTCATGAAGCTGGTCCTCTTCGCCTTCTTCGCGGTGTCGCTGCCGACTACGGATGTAGGACCTCCGGGCACGAGTACAGGCCGCACGGAGGTCCGCCAACTCCTGGGACCACCAGTAAACCTCCTTCCGTGGAGGCCGACAACCTCGTATGTGGGGCATGGCCGTATCGCAGATCTGCATAACCGCATCACGAAAGCGACCAGCCCCATGTCAACCTCCTCGGCCGGGGCCTGCGGAGACAGCCAAGAGTGAATAATGGCCGCCTCCTCTAGTAGGTCCCTATTTAGTTTGGCTACAGCCCACCGCGGAAAGCGAGAAGAACGCCGCGCCGCGTGACCCCTACTGGGGTCCGGGAGAGCTCAAATCGGATGTAGAGGTGATCCGAGAGCGTCTCAACCTCTTCCAGGACGCGCCAGTTCCTTACTCATGCGGCGAGGGCAGGGGTAGCGAATGAAAGGTCCACTATCGACCCTCCCTGCTGTCACACGCACGTGTTGGTGGAGCCTCTGTTTAATAAACAGAGGCCCACCGAGGCCGCCCACTCCTCTACGGCCTCGCCCCTGGCGTCCGTCCTGGGGGAACCCCACGCAATGGACTTTGTGTTGAAGTCCCCCAGCACTAAGACGTGCCCAGACGTTAGTCGCCGCATCGAGGTTTCCAAGTTGTTAAGGAAAACCTCGAAGTCGCTCAAACTCCGGTTGGGGGAGAAGTATACACCGTATACGGTGATCCCCCCCCACTCAGCAGCAACATATCCAGTGCCCTTGTCTCTTAGCGACAAGGGTGGGGAATGAGCCGCCGTGGAGCCGACGACTGCCACAGAACCGTCCCGGTCACCCAACCAATTTGGACGGGGAGGAACATAATAAGGCTCCGCGGCTACGGCAACGTCGATCGACCACTGTGCCATGGTTTGCAGGAAGAGGTCCTGTGCCGCGGCACAGTGGTTCAGGTTCGTCTGGACAAGGAGGTTGGAGACTTGGTCCATTACTGAACCGTCTCTACAACCTCCTCCATGGGCGACGATGCCGACGTGCGAACAGTATCGGAGGCAGCCTGGGTCGACTTGCTAGCCCCCGACACTTGTCGAGAATCGCGGGGAGGTTTGCACCCCACCTGCCCCATCTGGTGATTGGCGGGCTTGTTACCCGCCGCACACACTGGGCAGTGAGGGGCGGCAGAACACACTGCCGCCTTATGTCCCGGTCGACCGCAGCGGAAGCATAGTCCGCTGCAGTCAAAACGACTTACACACTTGGCGCGTGTGTGCCCCGATGTCAGACATTTATAGCATCTCATCGGTCTCGCCGCCAGGACTGTGATCCTAGCGCTCACGAAACCGATGAGCAGTCTACCGGCGTCGCCTAAAATTTTGGCTGACGCTACGGGACAGCTGACCCACACTGCGCCAAGCCCTCCTGGACCGGGGCGGATGGTCCCGACCCTAATGTTGTCCGCGTTGCACCCTGTCTTCTCTCTTACTGCAACGCGGACATCCTCGGCCGTTATGGAGTCGTCCAGGCCCGAGATGCGCAACTCTGCACATTTGGTAGGCCTGGTGATCTTCACACCATCCGTCGCTGCAAACATGCCCCGCAACTTCTCGGCAAAGGCATCTGCCGTTTTTGCGCCTTCGGCTCCAGGGAACTCGAGCACTCGAGCTCCTGTCTGAGCAAGACGCAACCTGACTCCTACCGTCCCCGTGTCACCGGCGAGGCCAGCCCGGGCCCTCTGAAATATGGCCGCGTAGGACAGTCCACCGCTAGCCGTCTCCGGGGACACCGTGACCACCACCGCCGCGGTTTTGGGCACCTGCAGCTTGCGCGGCTTCTTTGTAGGGGCCACTACCACCGATGACGACTGCGGGGTAGAGGCTGCTTTATGAGCTGCCTTTTTACCCCGCTTTCGGGACTTAGCCCCGCCGACTATCTGCCAACCATCTTTGGATGGGGCAGATGCGGAGGGGGCAGGTGTAGTGGTGCCAGGTATACCTGTTGGAGTAGGGAGCGGAGGATATTCTGCTCCAGCCTTTACCACTTTTTTAGGCCCAAATTTCGATGCAGCCGTCTTGGTTATTACCCCGACCGCCTGTCGTGCCCTCGGAATGGCTACAGGAGCAGCCGACAGCGACCCCGCCGCCGCATAGGACACACGACCGCCCACAACTGGCAGCGATGTTGGCACTGATGTGACCTTTGGTCTATGGGCTCCGAGCGGCGGCCGGACAACAGGGGCCGGAGGCAGTCTTGCCTCTAGGCCAGCAAGACGGCCGTCCATCATGCGCCACACAGCGTCGGTAATTTGGCGCAATTGGGCATCAGCGATGGCACCAATATTGGGAGACGGAGCAGGCTGAGACGGGGACGAGGCCGGATCCTCTGCCGGACGATGCGCCCGGAATTGGGCGAACTGAGCGCTAAGCTCAGCCACTTGCCCGGTCAGGCGGTCGTTGGCTGCCTGGAGACGAGCTACGTCCCCCATGAGGTCTTCCACGACTCCAGCAATGGCAGAGGAGGAGTCCTTAAGAGCCCTTACGAAAGAACTCTTAAGGTTCCTGGATTTGGTGGCCACTTTTTGGATTATGGCCAGCCCCATATTTACTCTCTCCTGCAAAGACACCGGTGTTTGGGAGACAGAATCCCTTTCCACCGGTCCTCGTATTTTTTGCAGGAGATCAGCTATCTCCTCCTCCGCCGCGCTTTCACCCTCCGCTCGGACCCTTCTATAAGCTTCTGCCTTGGAGAAGACAGAGCCTGATGGGGTCGAGATTGGAGTGCGTGACCGACCTCTGCGGCTGCTACCCACTTTAGGGGGCAGCATCTCCTGGGATGCATCTCTCTCCTCGTCCCTGGAGTGTCCGCTCTTTCGACTTTCGCAGAGCTCCATCCTTGTCGACTCCAGTGCGTCTATAGTTACACTGGAGTTACCTCCGTCCGACGGAATTGCAGATTTGGAACGTAGCCGTTCCGAAGTTCTTCGGCTCCCAGCAGCCAAGATGACTTCTGGGAGCCGCTCCGAGATAGGCGTTCCCTCCAATACGTCCTCTTCGTTGGAAGAGCAGTTATCCGCTCTTATACTCTCCTTCATTTGACTCTTAGTCGCCTTCTTTCTTTCTTGTGTTTGGTTTTTTTCAATAATTTTTTCCATATCTAATCCCATGATTGGGGGAGAAATAGTGGTTGACCCAGGTAGAGATCCCTCAATACCCGGGCAAGCGTAAATTTATGCCCAACCGAGGGGTCCGCAGGTGCTTCGGCTGGGAGTGCGCTTGCGACTGAAGTACCCATCAGCCATGCATCCCCTGGTCACGCACCAGAACACAGGATTCGGGGTAATTTTTTATAGAGGTTTTCTTCCTCGCAGTCCGGGCGGTTAAGCCAAGACCCTCGCCCCCGATTGGAGTCGCGAGACTCCAACTCGAGACTACGATATGTCGACGGCGGCAGGGAGACTAAGTCTCCTGATGCCTGCTCAGTGGCAGTGTAAGTGCACACCGAGCCCGTCCTACCTTTTCCACCGCTGAGCGGAGGAACTCCGACCCTGGAAAGGGTCCCACCATCGTGATTTTTTACCGAGGTTTTCATCCTCATTGCTTCGAAGAGCGAAGAACCAACAGAGGATCCGACAGACACGCCCGCTCTGTTGAACCAAGTCTCGGCCGAATTGCCGAAGAAAATGGCTTCCTCTTCCTGCTAGAATATTAGCCGTTGGCAGTGATGAACAACACCAACGCCAACGTTTCCAGGGTGCACCACGTGGAAGTTTTCTAGCCAAGCACCCCAACTTGAAACAAACCCTTTTCTTTTTTTTTTTTTTTTAACGTGTGGAAACCCCCACGGACCGTCACCCCACCGGGGTTTACGGCGGGGCGGTGTGTCGGAATCGGACCGACTAAAACCACACGGTGTGCCACTCTGCGCCTGAGAGAGGAGGGATCCGGGAACAGCTGTTATTACGACATCCTAATCCCTCCTAGCGCCTGCCCGCTTTCGCGGGCGCCATCTGCGGATAAACTCTCCATTTAGGCGACGTCCGGCACACGCACACGTCACCTCCTCGCGGCTGGCCACTATAGCGGATGAAGGGGAAAACCCATCCCGTCCATCCGCGGCCACACTCAAGGCGGCATGAGGCGCTGGTATGCGCGCCTCCGCCGCCCGGCTCGCCGACGGCGAATTGGGTCCGAGTGGATATCGTCCTCCCGGGCCTTCTCCGCCGCCTCCTTCCGCGAAATTACGTCTTCGCAGAAGATTGCGACCGCGGTAAAACGACTGTCGCTACCGGCCATGGAGCGTATGACGGCCGGTAGCGAGAGATCTCCTCCAATAACTGCAGTGAGGACCCCACGCTGCGCCACCCAAGCGGAACAAACCGCTAGCGTGTGCTGAGCAGAGTCCTCACTGCAGTCGCAGTGGTGACAGGCGGGACTCAATTCCCTCCTGGCGACCGAGTGCAGATACTTCCCGAAGCAACCGTGCCCGGAAAGGACCTGCGTCAGTCGGAAGGAAAGGGTCCCGTGCTGCCGCCCTGCCCACTCGGCGATGACCGGCTGGAGAGCCTCCACGGCGGCAAAACCAGCACGTGGAGCCTCCAGCCGGGACGACCAACGAGCCATTGTGGCTCGACGAGCGGCCTCTCGCCACTCGCGTATTTCTTCGGGCGGGGGCCGTATGCCGCTACGCGCCCGGAAGTCAGCCGTCCGCCGATAAACTTCGGCGAGCACTTCCGCCTCCAAATCCCACGGGGGAGTTCCGGCCAAGGCGCACGCCGCCTCCGTCGATACGGTGCGGTCCCCGCGTATGGCTCTAACCGCCAATATCCTCTGAGGGCGCCAGAGGCGAGCCCTATTCTGGGCGGTCAGAGCCGCCGCCCACACCGGTGCACCATACAGCGCCATTGACCGGACAACCCCCGTGTATAGCCGTCTCGTCACGACGCTAGCTCCACCCAGATTGGGCAAAAGTCGCCCAAGGGCAGAAGCAGCGCCGACCAGCTTTGGAGAAAGCTGTCGGAAGTGCTCGTCGAAGAGCCACCTGCCGTCGAGGATCAGGCCCAGATACTTCATCTGGGCCTGAACCGGTACGAGGACCGAATTGACCACGATGGAGGCGCCGGAGGGTGGACCACGACGGGGCCCATGGAACAAAAGGGCCTCCGTCTTGTCCAGGGCCACCCGCAAACCCAGCGCCTCAATTCGCTCGACCACTAGAGAGACACCCGTGGTGGCCAGGCGCGCCGCCTCTTGAAAGTTCATCCCCCGGGCCGTGATCAATGTGTCATCTGCGTAACAAAGTACGCCCAGCCCGGGGGGAAGACGACCTCGAAGGGCCCAGTCGTATCCCATGTTCCACAGGAGTGGTCCGAGGACAGACCCCTGTGGAACACCGCAACTTGAAACAAACCCTATTCCAACCCGTCTGGCCAGCGTGGTATAGTAGGCTAAAACCTCCTTGCTAAGAAGAGGCCTATGTTCAGCTGTTGACTGTAAAAGGTTGTTGATGATGATAACGTAACTCTCTCGATTAACATCGATTTTCATATAAACCATATCACTCCAGTTTCACTGGTCTATACATGCTAAAGCATGTTGCTTACAGAATATAAAGCATTATATTATTTATTGATTTTAAATTCGACGTAAAATTAACAGGAAAAATTCAATACATTTTTGACTTCTTCGGCATTCAAAGTGCAATGGATTAATATACCAAATTAAGTCTGAATATTAATTATAATATTCAGACTTAATGTGTATAATGAGCGAGTTACTAAATTGGTTAATTACCTTATTTTCCTTCGTTCTACTTCAGTAGCCTTTCGAATGTCGCGTTCTAGTTTAATAGAATTTTTGTAACGATTCTGAATCACACTTTTTTGTGCCTTGACCTGGCGTTATACCATTTAAAAAGTACTTATTAAAATATTTATTTATTTAGATGTAGGTCTATTTTCCGATTACTTAGAAAAATTGTAAATATGATCTTTGTTATTGACTGCATGTTAAGCTTTCACGGTTAAGTACTAAATTGATTCACGAAAATCAAATTTGGATAACCAACATACACAAGAACTCACACTTATACACTGACAGAGCTGCTGCAGGCAAAAATTATAAATTCTTATTATCTTAGGATTAAAGTTGATTGTGTTCTTTATGGAATAACTAAAGTAAAATAATTGACTAAATAACAGATTAGTTAATTGAAATTGTACCAAAATAGGTTAATTTGAAGATGTCCCAAATGCCTTGTGTTTCATTCACTCATACACTTATTTATATGGAGATTTTAAATTGATTATAAACTGCACTCGTGACATATTAATATGGTATTTTTGCTGCCTCGTTGGTCTAGCGGTTAACGCAAGCAACTGCCAATCAGGAGGTCCTTGGTTGGATTTTCAGATCGCTCCAAAAAGTGATATTGAGATTTCTAATTATAGAAATACTTAATAATAATCCGGAGTTAGGAAGCTGCAACCTTAACCTCCGTGCCTCGGACTGACTGACGTGAGTTGTGCACAGTTATTACCTATAAAAAAAATAAGTTTTTAAGCAGAACTCCTTTACACTTACCTTTTATGTTTACTTACTTACGTTTAACAAGTTAATAATACCTACTTCTCATCTTAATGAGTCAGCTCATAGCATTACTACAAACACCTTCAGAAGACAATGTACTACGGAAGTGATTACTATAGAACTCATAAGTCAATGGTGGTTTCTGCATAACCTTAATTATACACGATTTACCTGTTAGCGTTCTAATTATGTCTTGTATTGAAGTCTTCTCTTCCGAGTGGGGAGGAAAATTTATATTTTACGGAGGATGAAACATCCTGGTCTAGCGTATTGTGTTTCTTTACATCTATCCTTAAAGAACTGCGTGTTCAACCGTCTCTCTATTTTAAGTTAGGTGAATTGAGATGGGTTGTTTGCCGTAATTCTTGGCATTGATAGTCCATACTCACTAGAAGTAGAGTGTGTTTGATTGAATGCGCTATACCCAGGACCTACAGGTTAGAATTTAAAAACTCTTTCAATAATCAATAACCTATTTATTCAGGCACGAAATCAGCTATATAGCATAGGAGCTGAGATTCAACAAAAATATTACAAAGCTACAGAGGATCACGTAAAGTTATATGGGATCAGCTGTTTAAGTACTAGTTACTAAACCTAATTACGTTACCAAAAATATCTCAGAGTAACTACGGCAAGTTAAGTTACACCAATAATTTATAGACCACAACGGCACCCTACTAAGATACAGGTGAACAAATAAAATAATAACTGATTACTTTTTTTTCTTTTTATATTAAGAGCCTGTCAAAGTGACTTTACTCTGCCTGATGGAAAGCATGAATAGAATCCAAGAGTTGTGATCACACTACGCATCGCAAATGCAGACTGCAGTATGGTGACCCACACTATGGCGGCCTTGTGAAATGCTTCTTCACACCCCGCTTGGGGACGTAAAAGGTATGACAGTCATCGTGACAATATAGGGCTTACACAGTTACCACGATAACTGTCACCCCTGCACCAATGGGCCCCCGGTCTCACACTCACCAACGAAACACGACAACATGGATGCTGGCGCTTTAGGTTGGTTTTCTGTGAGAGGGTAGTACTACCCCGGTCGAACCGGCCCGCTCGTGCTGAAATCAGTGTGGCTCTACTACCTAGAAGACTCTTTCGTGGCTTTATGCATGCTCTACACAATGGACACAATGTGGAACAGTCAAAAAGGTGTTAGTTAAATAAGACATGTCCTGTGATAACTTTACTTGTTGTACGTCCATATCGTTTGTTTAGATAGGAGCTTCACATCAGAATAAAAATATATTTAAAAATATTTGTACATAATTTTTTGTGTCTATAATATCATGAGTCGAACCAACTTGTTTAAGAATAAAGTACTTAACATAAATTAGAACCTCTAAACTTATCTTTTTTCATATCATCATCTTCCTAGACTTTATTATTCCCAATATTGTTTAGGGTCGGCTACTAGTTCAACTGGTTTCTCCTGAATATCAGTTTATCCACAGAGTGACTGGTATCGGACACACGCAGCCATGAGGATGGAATGAATTCTAAAGATCAACATTTGAAGGCAATAACGATTGCCATGGACGTTCATGGAAATCAAGAGCAACGGCTCAACGCGCATTGTAAAGCACGCGCGTGAAACATCGCCAAATTTCTACACTCCAGGTTACTTGTAAGGAAAATTCAAGAAAAATTTTGGTCCCAATACGGAGAATCGAAACCGAAGCCTCTTGATTTGCAGTTACATATGCTAACCGCTAGACCAACGTGGCAATTCAAGCAACATTTTCCATGCGTTGTTGCCAAAATAAAAATGATTTTTTTTCCTTCTAAAATGAATAATCTTATCAAGTCATACAGTGAGAATGCAGTCTATCGGTGTAGGATTTTATTTAAAAAAAAAACAAGGCATTTTAAAAACCCTGTAAAATAACAAAAAGTATTTCAAGTAAATCAGTACAAGTTATTCTATCGTTTAACTGAAAGTACGATAAAATGTCTTCATCATGGATAGCCAAAGAGATAAAAATGTATTATCAGCGCCCTAGTTACTATTGATGAATCGTGCTACATTGCTATATTATCTCTAGACTGACTTCGTAAACGTTCCCCTCTACGATCACATAAATCACCACTTTATTTTGAATTTTAATTTGCAAAACAAATCATTTAAATAACTTAAACAATTTAAGGCAACTTTAAAAAGACAAAACAATATATCACGAACATTTTGCCTTAACATTTAGCGGAAACGTAAAAAATTATATTCAAATAAAATAAATAAATATTTCGGACATTTGACACAACATCGTCTAGTTTCAAACTAAGCAGAGCTTGTGCTATGATAATGGTCCAAGAGCCCGTGAGTGCCAGACCTTCGTCATTTTATAAAAGCTGAAAGTTCTTCTATGTGTGTCCCTAGTACAGGTAAGAATGATCCCCAAACATGAAGCTGAGGCAGCGGTGGCTTTGGCAGATAACAGGCAACAAAGGTATGTAAAATTCCATCTCAAATTCGTCATAATATAAAACTTGATTTTTTTATATTTGATTCATAATAATATCAAAACTCGCGTTGCTCATTGCCAGACAGTTAGTATGGTTCCAACCCTCTGCCGGACACCCCTAAACTATTATAATTTATAATTATACTTACGTTATATTATAAAACCTAAATTTAATATATAATTTTTTGGGAGCCTATTAAACTATGTTTATATAGTAGCCGGACAGTTTCGAAGGTTCTATCATCTTGCCAGACGCATTCAAAGTGAGCAGTAATCGGGAGAGCAAGGAGCGAATACAGTAACTAAACGTTATATTATAAAACCTAAGTTTCATATATAATTTTTTGGGAGCCTATTAAACCATGTTTACATAGTAGCCGGACAGTTTCGAAGGTTCTATCATCTTGCCAGACGCATTCAAAGTGAGCAGTAATCGGGAGAGCAAGGAGCGAATACAGTAACTAAACGTTATATTATAAAACCTAAGTTTCATATATAATTTTTTGGGAGCCTATTAAACCATGTTTACATAGTAACCGGACAGTTTCGAAGGTTCTATCATCTTGCCAGACGCATTCAAAGGCGTTCCGAATTGTACTCGCAGCACTTACGACGTTTAAACTGCTAACGTGTGGACCGATTTAGTGAGCGCGCGATAACGATGAAAATGATGAAAATATTTAGATTCAATTAAAATAAATTAATTTCTCTGTAAATTTCTTATCTTAAAAAAATGGTATCCTTTGGTATAATAAACACTAATATTTGATTTACTTTGTTTCTTTAATAGCATTGACAATAATAAACTTCTTAAAAATGAAAAATAATATCAATTAAATTATTAGATTTTCGATATGATTGACATTGTATGAGAAACATTTTACTCAGTATTATTTAAAATATTTGTTATTGAAATTGTAAAAATTAATTAATGAAATTTCTGGATTAAGAAAAAAATAAACTGCAAAATTTGAAATTAATAACAATGGGTGCGCAGTGAAATCCCGCAATAGACTAAGCGCTCTGTTTCATTCGCACTAGTTACTGTATACGCTCCTTGCTCTCCTGATTACTGCTCACTTTGAATGCGCCTGGCAAGATGATAGAACCTTCGAAACTGTCCGGCTACTATGTAAACATAGTTTAATAGGCTCCCAAAAAATTATATATAAAACTTAGGTTTTATAATATAACGTTTAGTTACTGTATTCGCTCCTTGCTCTCCCGATTATTGCTTACTTTCAATGTGTCTGGCAAGATGATAGAACCTTCGAAACTGTCCGGCTACTATGTAAACATAGTTTAATAGGCTCCCAAAAAATTATATATAAAACTTAGGTTTTATAATATAACGTTTAGTTACTGTATTCGCTCCTTGCTCTCCCGATTATTGCTTACTTTCAATGCGTCTGGCAAGATGATAGAACCTTCGAAACTGTCCGGCTACTATATAAACATAGTTTAATAGGCTCCCAAAAAATTATATATTAAATTTAGGTTTTATAATATAACGTAAGTATAATTATAAATTATAATAGTTTAGGGGTGTCCGGCAGAGGGTTGGAACCATACTAACTGTCTGGCAATGAGCAACGCGAGTTTTGATATTATTATGAATCAAATATAAAAAAATCAAGTTTTATATTATGACGAATTTGAGATGGAATTTTACATACCTTTGTTGCCTGTTATCTGCCAAAGCCACCGCTGCCTCAGCTTCATGTTTGGGGATCATTCTTACCTGTACTAGGGACACACATAGAAGAACTTTCAGCTTTTATAAAATGACGAAGGTCTGGCACTCACGGGCTCTTGCTCTATAACTAGACTGACTGATAGAATACTCATATACTTTTTTTTTTGTAAATACATAAATATTATACATAGAAAACACCCAAACTTCAAAACAAATATTTGCAGATCATACAAACATATGGTCTGACCTGGGAATCGAGCCCGAGACCTGAAGAGCCGCAGTCGTATTCACTACCGCTGCGTCACCGAGGCAGTTTTGTTTGTGAATGTTCACAATCATTGTTCAATAAACCAGAATATAAAACCAGGGCTAATAGTACTATGCATCCAAAAGCCAGTAGACCCCAGGTGGATTAAATTCCAGAAATAGGTGATATCGGGACCATTGACATAGAAAACGTATACGAGAAACAGTTTAGTGCTTTGGAACTGAATTAACCTAAGCATACAAACTAATATTTACCCTCCTTATTTGTTTACAAATCTCTGGTTGAATCAACTAAATTATACGAACTATTCAGCTATGGTAGATCAATTAAAACTCATCGAATATGAATATAACTACTATAAGCTATTTGAATTCTGTAAAATCGTATCCGTACATGAGAAGACTACGTTAATATTGTGGCGACTTCCACATTACAACCCATACAAAAAATATACAACAGCGCCATCTTTCGAAGATACTTCGAACTACGAAGTATGACGAAACACATGAATGTAATGAACTACGAAGCAATTTCTAATTCTGTATCGCAAAATAGAGATTCACGTGGCAATTAACAGCAGCCTTCAAATCAATAGCAGCAGCGTCACTCCACAATATTACTGACAGAAGATTTTATTAACAAAAATCTTAAGAGAGCAAAAATAATTGATAACAAATTTCTATTAGGATATATAGTGTCAACTCTAAGCTGTCACTCCCAGAAAATATAACAACGTACATAGTAAAAGGACACTGTAATATTATAGTACCACACTTCATCAATCAGCTACCAATATTATTAAAATTCACAATACTTAACTGACAAGAATATGAAAATTTATTAAAACAATTTTTGTTATCATATAAAAATATCAATAACTGAAAGCGAAACGCATTAAAAACGTTATAAAAAGATATAATTCAAATTTGTTTAAAGCATGTAACTGCCTGTATCGCAATAATTTTTCCTATTCGCACCCTAATGAAAAAGTGGTAAATGTCGATAACGGGCATTGCCTTTACCAATATAATTTATAAAAATAATATCTACCCACAATATACGTTTATATAATACTGCTGCAATGAAATGTAATTTGTAACTTGTTTATTGTGAATCGATGACCTTGATGCACGGTCTAGAATGAGATTATGATTGCATCAATACTGTAGGCATTTTTATAAAAAAAATGATCTCGAGTGCTGATAAAGGTGTGGAGAGTTTTATTACCATTCAGTATAAGCATAGTTGTAGTCAAGATCGCTTTACACTAAATAAATAGACCAGAACGTTCTAAAAACGTGTATTTTTTGTAGGAATCTATTTTTCTAAATATCATGAAGCCATCATCAAACATATCTTTGGTGCTATTATCCGCCTTCGTTTTCAAGAATATTTTTCTAGCGTTTGTATTTTGCACTTTTGTAACTATTTGAATACTTTATGATTTGATTTGCAAATAGATTTAATAAACTAAGCAACGATCACACTGTTTGATCTTTTAGAATTCATGATATTATTATAGTGTACTTTACCTAAATTTTTCAAACTTGTACATTGTATTTACAATAACAGATATGCTCAAATAAAATGTTGCGTACTACTAATAAGAGATTTATTAATATAAAATTTACTTGTAAATTTCATTTCATTTAACATCCGTGATTCCTCGATTTTCTCATTTCGACTATTTCAACTATTTGTAACTGCTTTCAAGTAATTACTCAAATTAATTGCCAGCATAAGTTGAACTTTCTAGTACAGACTTTTGGTAACGTTATATGTATTTTTATTTATTTATTTATACTTAATACACAAAGGTGGACTTAATGCCACGAGGCATTCTCTCCCAGTCAACTTTTAGGTGATGTAGAAACATGATGCGGTAGGTGCAAAGGTATGGTATGGTGGACCAAGAATTCGTTAACACATGAATCTAACATTCCGTGCAAATATGTTACGGGAGTTCTTGGGACCGATGCTACTGGAATTTGCTGGTTATAATCGTAACACATGGTTTCAACAAGATGGAGCCACTTCTCCAATGACTTCCTGTGGTCAAAGACATGCTTCCAGAAAAGCTGATTTATAGACGAGGGGACATTTCATGGTCACCCAGAAGTCCAGATTTATCCCCAGCAGACTTCTTTTTATGAGGTTATTTGGAAAATCGTGTCTACATCAATGAACCACATACACTACATCAATTAAGAGAAAAAATCAGCGAAGAGATGGTGACGACCTCGCAGTCTTTTTGCTGAGGAGTGTTCGAAAATTTCGGTGCTCGCTTATCGGTCGGTCGTGCAGACGATGAAATTTTTAAAAACTAAATTCCAACTGATTAGTTTTCTTGTATATATTTTTATGGTGTATCAATTAGTTATTTATACGAGTTTTTTTAATGTTAACTAAGTTGTGGCCCATACTATGTAATTAATGTACTATGACCAAGTTATGTATCACATCATATAAATTTTTAGTTTAAGTTTAACAGTTTTAGTTTATTTACCGTTTTAAGAAAGTCATTGCTCAAAATAGGAATAGAATTACTTGTGTCCATTATTACGAATCACATTTCACTAAAGATGACTTCTTTAATACTACAACTTCTGTTATTTGTGTAATCTAAAGGATTAGAGAAAAAGTGACACTTAATGTTCAATCAAATTAACAAGAAAATCTGGGGTAAAATTCTCCTCTTGTATTCGGTACGGTATTAAACAAGATTGACTTAGCTCTTTTCGAGATTTTTTTAAAATTATGTAAGTTATTTTTTATGTCTTTATTCAAATGTTCTTCCGACTAGGAGTCAGGTTTTATTACTCAGCAATTTTAAATTTAAATGTAAGTGTAATATTCCAAAATGTCTTAGGCTAGTCATTTTATGAACGACGTATTTTTGTAATAAGCTAGTCTTGTGATTTTTTTTTAATCTTTACTTACGGAGCTAAGCCACAATTATGGCTATGTCGCTCCACCATAACCCATTCGCCCAACATTAATCATATATGTATATTCAGCATACAAATCATAAACTTTGGCTGTATCTGTCAAAGGACTTGCCAGGATACTTCCAATGCCCATCAATTTGTCACTAAGACGACGTGATGTTGATTTGACTATTTTGTCACATTTTATTGTAGGTATACTTATAGTTAACGATCATAATGTTAAGGCAGATATCGCGAATGTCATCATTACTATCGTCATCATCATCTCAACCAAAAGACGTCCACTGCTGGACATAGGTAACATATGATTACTAATAAATAGTGTGTAATCTAGTTACTAATGTGATGAGGATGACTATTTGTTTTTTGACTAAAAAATTGTTTTTGGATTGAAATTTTAACTTATTTTTTAGTTGTAGTTTTTTTTTCAGCACGAATGGGCCGGCTCGACCAGGGCTACACTTCCCGCTCTCAGAAGACCAACATAAAGCAACAGCATCTGTGCTGTCGTCTTTCGTAGGAGAGTGTGAGGTTGGAGGCCTATTAATGCAAGAGTGACAGTTATCGTGATAACTATGTGAGCCTTACACTGTCACGCTGACTCTCATGTCTTTTACGTTCCAAGAGGGGTGTGAAAAAGCATCTCACTAGGTCGTTGTAGTGTGGGTAGAATTGTGGTAATCACAACTCTTTGATTCAATTTACACTTTCAGCCAGTCAGAGTAGTTACTTTGGGAGTTTTAAAAAAAAAATCATTTACCTCTATTAGTAACATTTGCTTATGCCTACGTTTCGAGTTATAAAAAAATATGGTTAAGTGCCTGTTAAGTTCGTAAAAGTGTTAATACAGCGGTTTTAAATATTCATAATAGTAACTGGAATTTAAAAAAAGAAGATCAATGTTGTCAAAGATTGATTTTTTTTTTAATTTTAATACTGTAACATCATTAACACTTTTATCTCGCATTGGCCATGCAGTTCTACACTTGAGATCACGAACGATATCTGAAGGCTCATTAATCCTCGAGATATCATATAATATCCACTTCACTATTTAATCTTTACTACTAAGAACTTCTGTGCAAAACATTATTGTTCAATTCTGTCACTTCCTTTAGGGTTTGTAATAATGTTCCCTACCGCGCTAGTCTGTCACATCGATTTTCTATTTTCTCAGTAGGTATCTATATAACAAAGAGAATGCCTTTTCATCGATATATCCTCTCACAAAATCAGAATGCAAACATAGGGTATGTGATTGGTTAAAAAATTTTGACTACGACAAAACTGAAAATTTACTCACCGTTTTGGGATAATAATGAAATAATATAAATATCAATTAGTAATGACATAATAACATTAAGTGATTGATATATTACTACACACTCACCTACGCATACTTACTCACACACTAACGATTGTAATGTTCAAGTTAATGCTTAACTTTAAATTTTCACCTTTTCCAGCATATATATCACGATCTAAAATGTGAACTTACTTGTAAACTAAGTGGTGTGGGGACCTGGTGACCTGTAACACAGGTATCTTATACCTATCACAGGCATCAGTCTTTCACAAAATATGAAACATCGTATCTGACTCGAATGTTTTATTATAGTAAGAATCATTTTTGTGAAGAAAAAATAAAATATTTTTTCGCAAATCTTTCTCGCAAATTGATCTTGATACAATGTAAAATGTAAACTCAAAACATACTAATATCAATAATGTTCAATTTACACTGTAGTAACAAAAACTAAGACGATAGTAGCATTGCAATATTTTTCTTCAACACTTAAACACGTATTTGTGAATCAGAAAAACGAACGCGTAGCACGTCAAAGTTAAATAGTCACGTTTTGTTCAATAAACATACTAAGTAATATTTACCTTGAAGTGATGGTGATGATGAAGATATTGTGAATATTCTAATTAAATATCTTGATTGTTATTATTATTTTTAAACATATTTGTATTTTATGAATATACATACTGTGAATTTCAACTTTCGATCCCCACATGGTACAATACTTGGTGATTCGCAAATTACTAATCTGTATCTGGGTATTCTTTGTGTCTTTTTTGACATATGTCTACGAAATACGCAGTATATATACCTATTAGAAAATTTAGCTAATTTATGCAAAATATTTCAGAATTGTCACAAACAATAATCTATTAGTGAAGCAGTTTTTGTGTATACGAGTACCTCGTTCTGAAGTTTCTGTTTTCTACGGTTAAACGTAACTCTTAAAATATGTATACAACAAAAAAACTGTGAGGACTTATATTTATAATACGTTGCATTGATCCGCTTTAGATGAGACAGGATTAGGATAGCGTCGTACTCCTAGTCGATTTCGGCCACGGCGGTCAGTCTCAACGGAGATATATGTATATTAAGAGCCTGTCAAAGTGACTCCACTCTGCCTGATGGAAAGCATGAATAGAATCCAAGAGTTGTGGTCACCATAGTCATTGTAAATGCAGACAATGCAGTATGTTGACCCACACTATGGTGGCCTTGTGAAATGCTTTTTCACACGCCGCTTGGGGACGTAAAAGGCATGACAGTAATTGTGGCAGTGTAAGGCTTACACAGTTACCACGATAACTGTCACCCCTGTATCAATGGGCTTTCGGTCTCACACTCATCAACGGAACACGACAACACGGATGCTGGCGCTTTAGGTTGGTCTTCTGTCGGAGGGTAGTACTACCCCGGTCGAGCCGGCCCGCTCGTGCTGAAATCAGCTGGGTCTACTACCTAGAAATTTACGCAGCAAGACCAACCAGTTACGCAGCAAATTTTATAGTGAACAAGTGTGTGCACAAAAAAAGGTGCACTCTCTGTTACCTCAGTCTCACAATCCGAGATGGTTATCCGACACGATGGCTTTACATTCTCTCCGAGGCACGGGAGTTAATATCCCAACTTTGAAACTCTGGGGTATTTTTAAGTGTTTCTGAAAACAGAAAAAGTGAATTACACTTCTTGACCCGACTCGGGAATCGAACTTCAGACCTCTTGATCTACAGTCGCATACGCTAACTACTAGACCAACGAGGCAGAGTGTATTATAAATTATATTATTTATATATCTACTTAATTATATATCTACTGTGCTGAGTGTTGTGGGTTCAAATCTCACATGGGACAACATTTTTGTGATCCTGTTGTTTCTTTTTCTTTTTGGCATTGTAGCGCAATATAAGTAATTTAATCTAATGTTTACTTGTTCCATGAATATTGTCGAATTATAACTCAAAATATGTTTTTAAACGTATACGTTATTGTAACACATAATGGATTAATTTTAATGGCAGTAATCGGGTTTCTGAAAGAGAATCTCACACTCTCGGCATATTTTTTACTGCTTCGTACAAGAACAGACGTTTCTGTATCTACAAAATGTATTTCTGTCGTGGTATAAAGGTACAATAAAGGATCATCTTTTTTCGTGTGGTAAGGGATAAAGAATACAGAGTGTCACCACTCCCATTCGTGTCATGGGTTGCGGAAGAGTCGACCAAGGGAACAAATTATACAGAATAACATCAATCAAGAAAGAGAAATAAAGTAAACAGAAGCACTTGAAATGAGTCCTAAATAAACTCGTCTAGCCAAAGTGGCACAGTGGACCACATACAGCAGCGAATTTTTAAAGTTGTTAATGGTTGACGATGTATAAAGTGACAAACTAGGAGACGAGTTTTCTCATCATCATCATCATCATCAACTGGCTTTTACAGGCCACTGCTAAACATAGGCCTCTCCTTAGCAAGGAGGTTTTGGCCTACTATACCATGCTGGCCAGACGGGTTGAAATAGGATTTGTTTCAAGTTTTCCTTCTCTTGGTAATGATATTTTCCTGAATAGTTTCTGCCCTTAATCGCTGCTTACGACACTCACGGGATGAATAGGGGTGGTAACACTATGTATTATTAATTAGTCACCACACGGATAGCAACACGAACACCGATATAAATTACGCGTCTCCTAATCGTAAGTAATTACCGCTGCCAAATGTCATCTACAACTCAAAAGTCACAAGTGAGTTGCCGATCTTTGGTTTTACCCCGTAGAG
Organism: Hypercompe scribonia; assembly: GCA_949316085.1. Lineage (NCBI taxonomy): Eukaryota > Metazoa > Arthropoda > Insecta > Lepidoptera > Erebidae > Hypercompe > Hypercompe scribonia. The sequence goes on from OX438970.1 coordinate 22,545,514, forward strand.
TAAGTGGGTAACCCTCTCTGAGTTGGGTTCCAGTTTCCTCACTGACTGAAAATTAAGGAAAGATAACTATTTCCTTAATGTAGAATGTAGAAAACCATTGTTTTGCAATCTTAACACCGATTTTCTGCACTTTAGTCAAGTAAACCCATTCGTGGTGAATTATAGTGCTATAAAATATTTATTGATCTAATTATAGTGTCAAATGAGTATAATAACAGTGGTATATTCATAATATTATATAAATAGTAATTGTTTTTGTTAAAATATTAGTTTCTATATTGTGCCTAATATACTAAGTAACACACTAGTAATAGTTATATAGTCTGTGGTGTAAATTCGCACCTTTTTCAATGTTTGTCTATTCCTTTTTATACTCTGTGGGCATCATTAAAAGACTGTTGTTGTACTATAAAACTTTTCATTAATTTCAAATAAATTCTACATAATCCAATAACTCTAACAGGTTATGGGCCCAGTATAGCCCTGATAATCGAAGTGAAAGTCAGTGAACATAAAATTACAGTGAAAATTGTGAAAATATCGCACGCCGGTAAAACATAACCTCAAAGTGACTGTTGGTTTTACGGATCGAAAACACTGAACATTACAAATATTGTGTCAAAAATGTCGTCAAGCAATCCTCTCGTAATGATCGAAAAGCTTACTGGTCGGGAAAACTATTCCACATGGAGATTTGCAGTCAAAACATATCTCCAACACGAAGACTTGTGGGACTGTGTTGAACCCGCGCCCGGTGACTCTGTCGACTCAAAACGCGACATAAAAGCAAAATCTAAGATCATCTTACTGGTGGACTCTGTAAACTACGTTCACATTCAAGATGCAAAGTCTGCAAAAGAAGTGTGGGACTGCTTGGCAAGTGCATTCGACGACTCGGGGCTAACACGCCGTGTGGGATTACTTAGAGATCTGTGTACAACAAATCTTACTGGATGTCTAAATGTCGAAGAATACGTGAGCAAAATTATGACCACGGCTCACAAGCTCCGGAACATCGGCTTTAAAGTAGATGACGAGTGGCTCGGGACACTGCTACTATCCGGTCTACCCGAAACATACAAGCCGATGATTATGGGTATAGAAAGCTCTGGTATGAAAATAACTGCTGACTCAGTTAAGTCAAAAATTCTACAAGATGTCAAAATATGTGAAAATGACTCATCTGCATTTGCCGCCAACCATAACTACAAGAATAAGGGTAACAAGAAACAACCTAGAAGAGGCCCGCGCTGCTACAACTGTAATAGATATGGCCATTTTTCTGCGGAGTGTAAGTCGAAATCTTCTAAAAAGAATCAAGAGAGTTCAAGTTATGCCGCTGCTTTCATAGCTTCAACACATAGCCTGGAACAAGATCCTTGGTATATAGACTCTGGCGCTTCTGTACATATGACCAAACATAGAAATCTATTACAACAGGAAAAGGAGCCACTTATCAAAACTATAAAGGTAGCAAATGACAAGTTATTATCAGTTCACAGTACTGGTCAGTTGACATTAGATGTGTGTAATGATAAAAATCAGTACAACAAAATTCTGTTCCAAAATGTTTTGTATGTACCTGAACTGGCAACAAATCTACTATCAGTCAGTCAGATTATAAAGAATGGAGGTCAGGTAAAATTCAACAGTAAAGGCTGTTTAATATTTAATAAAAACAATGTTGTTGTTGCAAGGGCAAGCTTAATCAATAATATGTACAGGCTAGATATGAAAAGTGAACATGCATACATATCTGAAGTTGACAAGCAAGACATGTACCTCTGGCATCAACGCATGGGCCATCTGAATTTTGAAAGTCTGGAAAAATTAATAGATAACACTGAAGGTGTACAGTTGTCTAAGAAAAATAAGAATATTACATGTGTCACCTGCCTGCAAGGAAAACAAACTCGCTTACCTCTAAAACAAAGTGAAACCAGCACTACTAAAGTACTTCAGTTGGTACACTCCGACATCTGCGGTCCGATGGAGACTAGCTCGCTGAGTGGTGCAAGATACTTTATGACCCTAATTGATGACTACTCAAAGAAAGTTTTTGTTTATTTTCTACACAAGAAATCTGATGCATTTGAGAAATTTAAAGAATTCAAGAGCCAAGTGGAGAAACAACTAGAATGTAGTATAAAGTGTCTTCGCTCTGACAACGGTCTTGAATATATGAATGCAAATTTCTGTGAGTTCTTAAAAGCTGCCGGAATTGTTCATCAAACCACCACTCCATATACTCCAGAGCAAAATGGAGTTGCAGAACGCATGAACAGGACATTGGTTGAAAAAGCTAAGTGCTTGTTAATTGACGCCAAATTATCTAAAGGATACTGGGCTGAATCTATACACACTGCTGCTTATCTCATCAATAGATCTCCAATTAAGTCACTGAACTTCAAGACACCAGAAGAAATGTGGTCCGGAAGCAAACCAAATATCAGTCACTTAAGAATATTTGGGTGTGAAGCAATGATTCATCTTCCAAAAGAAAAAAGAAGAAAGTGGGACCCAAAAGCACAAAAAGCAATATTTATTGGCTATTGTGATAATACTAAAGGATTCAGATTTATTATTCCTGGCACCAAAACAGTAATCAAAAGTAGAGATGCAGTTTTTCTTGAAACAACTGTAGAGAGAAATTATGTTTCAGAGGTTTTGATACAGGACAGCACAATGTGTCACTCATCATCCGAATCAACTGATGATGACACATTTGAGAGCTCTAATGACACATTACAATCTGCCACTGCTGACTCTGATCAAGATCAAGGTACTGACAGTGACTACTCACCAAACCAAAAGGTTGAAATACCGTCTCACTCCAATATAACACTGAGATCAAGAAATAAAGAATTATTTTCAAAACAAAAAGATGATGAAGGAAAAGGTTACCTGTGCTGTAGTGAAGATATTCCTGTACCGCTGAACTATAGTGAGGCGATCTCATCACCTGATTCCGAAAAATGGAAATGTTCAATAGAAAAGGAACTAGAATCACATAAGCAAAATGGAACTTGGGTATTGGTAGAAAAGCCTAAAGATGCGAAGCCAATTGGATGCAAATGGGTTTTTCGAGTCAAAGATGAACCAACAGGCCCTCGTTATAAAGCTCGTCTGTGTGCAAAAGGGTATGCACAAAAAGAGGGCATTGATTATGATGATACTTTTTCGCCAACAGTCAGGTATGACTCCATTAGAGTTTTATTGTCCATTGCAGCTCAAGAAAAGTTAGAAATAAGTCAATTTGATGTTACTACTGCTTTTCTGTATGGGGAGCTAAAGGAAAACATCCTGACGACAGCACCTGAGGGACTAGACTGCAATCCTAATATGGTATGTAAGCTTGTAAAATCATTATATGGGTTAAAACAGGCACCCAGGTGCTGGAACACTAAATTCAGCTCAGTTCTCAATAAGTTTGGTTTTGAGAAAAGCAGTGCAGATCAGTGTGTTTATATAGGAACAATAAATGGCTTCAAATGTTACCTGTGCCTGTATGTTGATGATGGACTTCTGTTCTGTAAAAGTAAATCTGCAATAATGGAAGCAATTAGTGAGTTGCAAAAGAACTTTGAAATAAAAGTATACTCTGTGCCAACTAACTTTGTTGGGATGCAAATTGAAAAGCACAATAATTTTATTTTTATTCATCAGTCCAAATACATTGATCAGTTGCTAAAGAAATTCAACATGCAGGATGCTAACCCTAACTGTATACCTGCTGATCCAAATGTGAAGTTGCAGAAGCCTGAGAATGTACTGAAGAAAGATTATCCTTACCGAGAAGCTGTAGGATCACTTGTACATGCAGCAACGGTGAGCAGACCTGATATAATGCTTGCTGTAAACCAGGTGAGTCGATACTTACATTCCCATGATGAACCCCACTGGAACGCTGTAAAGAAAATACTAAAATACCTGAAAGAGACAAAAAGTTATGGATTATGCTATACATCTAACTGTGACAGCACGGATTTAACTGGATACAGCGATTCAGATTTTGCTAATGACTTGGAAAACAGACGCTCAACGACTGGCTATGTTTTTTTAAAAAGTGGAGCAGCTGTCACTTGGTCATCACAACGCCAGCCTACTGTGGCCTTATCCACGACAGAAGCCGAATTCATGGCTGCTTGTGCTGCAACTAAAGAGGCTATGTGGCTTAGACAGTTACTCAGTGATTTAGGTGTATTCAGACAAAAATCCGTGTGCATAAACATTGACAATCAGAGTGCAATAAACGTGATTAAAAACAGTGAATTTCATAAGCGATGTAAACACATAGATATTAAGTATAACTTTATAAAAGAAAAATATTATAATAATATAATCAGTCTGAACTATGTACACACTAATAATCAGTATGCTGATATGTTTACTAAAGCCTTGTCTAAAGACAAATTTATATTCATGAGAAATAGTATTGGAATGTCAAAACTAAATTAATTTGTATGTGTGTTGTAGAGTATTAGATAGATTACATTATTTAGAAGTCTAGTAAACTTCTGTTGAACTTTTGTTACTGTATAAAACCGATGAAAGGCTTGAATTTGGTAGGAGTGTTAAAATATTAGTTTCTATATTGTGCCTAATATACTAAGTAACACACTAGTAATAGTTATATAGTCTGTGGTGTAAATTCGCACCTTTTTCAATGTTTGTCTATTCCTTTTTATACTCTGTGGGCATCATTAAAAGACTGTTGTTGTACTATAAAACTTTTCATTAATTTCAAATAAATTCTACATAATCCAATAACTCTAACAGTTTTTGTTTCTGTTACTGTTCAGACATATTATTGTGTGGTCCTGATGAAAAATTATTGTCGACGTGTCGAGTGTAAGTTTGAAATAGAAATTTACTGTTCTGGTAGATTATTGTGATTCGTCATATAGTATTAAATTTCGATGGTTACGTATAGTCAGATTATATTGTGTTTATATTATCAACGTTTATATAATCAACTATGACGTAGATTTAAACTGTTGTCTTACACTAGATAGGCTCGGCAGATAGTGAATCATTTTTAAAGTGAAAATGTTTGCCCTAAGCTATAATAGGTTGGGGACGTCTTTCCTTCTACTACGATATGGCTAAATATTGTCAATGAAATAAACGTTTAAGGGCCATGCTTCGTCACATTTGATACCCAGTATATTTTGCAGTATGTTATTCAAATAACAATCTACTGCCTGAAATCTCTCAGATTATATTATTCCCATAAAAATGTACAATAGTATTTTACCATAAAAAACAAATGAGACAGATATGAAAATTGTTAGAACATCTCCTACTATGATTTTAGAAAATACAAGTTAAAATGGTACACAATACTCATGTCATAAGAAACAAATTGCTTAAATTTGAGTAGAATTATTTAGAACAGGCTGAATTCCATCAAAGATATTGCGTTCACAATTCTAAAGAAAGAAAATTTAAATCCCCGAGGAGCCGTTTATTTCCCTCGCCAGACTGATTAAAACTCTAGAAAAGTAAAGGACTTTAAATAGACCTTGCAAATAACATTATGATATAGACCTCTTGCTTCAGACTTCAATAGATAGAAACAATCAATGTTTGTGATAAAATAATGACAAGTCTATCACTTATCTAAATCTTGCGTTTCTGTCAATCACTAGGTTCCGATATGAAGCGAAATATCATAAATCCAGATTATCTCTTTAAAGATACCTAGTAATTTGAGACATCACCATGACAAACGTTATGAAATGTCTACTGGAAATCAAACATGATAGCACAGTTTGACTGCACGATTGGCCTAATGGTTCAAGCCGTTCTCTATTTCGCTGAGTGTTGTGGTTTCAAATCCCACATGGGAAAACACTTTGTGAGATCCATAACTTATTGTTTTGAGTCTGGATGTTCTTTGTGTCCGTTTTTTGTATGTTTGTAAAGTCCTCCGCGACACAGGATTTATTCCTAATACGGTCTTTTTTTTTAAAGTTTATATAGTAATACACAATTTACATATTCTTTGAAAAATGAATGGAAATCGTAATGTTTTAACTTAGATTCTTCGAATTTTCATAATCTTTTATCATTTTAAATGTGTATATAAGGATCTAGTGTTTAATGATACTGACTGTTATGGTAGAAGCTGTGAAATCAGTTACAGTTCTGATGGGTTCTAGTAGTGTAAGTTTGTCTATAATATAATCTTTACAAAGCAGTAGAGCCACGTTAATTTCAGCATGAACCAATCGGCTCAACCGGGACAGTACTACTCTCTCAAAGAAGATCAACCTAAAGCGACAGCATCTGTACTACCATTTTTCACTTCCGAATGCGAAATCGGAGGCCTATTGATGCAGGGGTGACAACTATCGTGGTAATTCTACGAGACTTACGCTGTCACGATGACTGTCATGCTTTTATGTCCCCGAGCAGGCCGTGAAAAACAATCTCACTAGGCCGCTATTCTTAATAAATATGGTGACCACAACTCTTGAATTTTATGCATGATTTCTATCAGGCAGAGTAGAGTCACATTGGCAGGATCTTAAAAATGGAAATATTTGATAATATACAAATCTATTTTGATCAGTTTTGTTACCATACACTGCTTTCGCCTTATATAAAATGAGATGGCTATATATGGGATGTGTTAGGTTATTTACAAAAAAAATATGAAAACTCAAAACAGACACCAGTAAAATGATTATTGAAAATTTAGTTGTATACTTTTTAACATTTAAATTTCATATATGCAGTGTGTATGTAAAAAACATAATAAACGAAATAAATATAAGATTGAATTTCCTTTCATAGTATTTTCGTTGAGTTCAAAGATGATAGTTTATGTATAGATGAGAATATGTTAAAGAATTTGAATTTTCGGCAATATCCAAATCGAGTTATCCCCAAAGTGCTCTTTTGTTGACAATAGACTTGCCCTTAGTGAAATAAATGGGTCAAAAACGATGGTTAACGTTCATTTGCCTTTCCCACCGAAGATATACATAGATGTAAATGTATATATGTAGTGGTAAAATTGAAAATAAAGTAAATGATGTCATTAAAGGGGAATGTAATTCCAAACGTTTGAATCTTGAAATAAGAACTTGACCGAGATGCTCAATTTTCTTACAAACTCACTGGGACTATGTAAGAAACTGCGATATTTGCATAATTTTATTTTCTTTGAATGGACTACAATGTCTTGCAGTATAGAAACAATAAGTTTTACAAACTAATTTTATGGACATAAAGTGGCAGAATTTTGCTAACTGTTTATATTATCATTACTTAGAATTATCACATACAAACTGAACCTTTTATAATATTCTTCGACGACGTAATCTACGTTATTGTATTGTATTACAGATAAAAATAGTTTCATTATTAATTTTGCATCCAACCATTTGTAGAGGGAACGAGTGTCATGACCCTCGACACAAAGGGAGGATCCTCCGACCGGGCGAGGTAAAGGTAAACTGCTGTTGCTATGCAAGAAGTGTAGATTTTTATTTACGACTACAGGTATTTATACATAAATATTGCACCCGACACTGTTCTTGCTGAGTGGGACACCGGTAGCATTGAATGAACATAGCCGCGCGACTTCCGTCCCTGTTGCTCGGGCGCCGGAACAATAGACGCGCCGGTAGTTCAGGCATGGTCTATTGACACCGCCTACATCACACGATATGACGCATATCGGATGATTCTATGCCTCGTTGATCGTTGGGATCATCACACAATTATTTAGGCCCGGACGGGAATCGAACCTATCGACTTGCCACACCACTCCCCCACTGAAACCGGGGCTAGCTGCTACGATTGATAGTAGTCCGGAAATCTGACTGTTCGTCTGCTACTGGTCTTCTTGGTGGTAGTTTGGTCTTCGATTTTTGTGGGGTGAGGAGTTGCATTTCTGCTGTGACGTAAGCTGTCTATATGCTCTGTTGTGGAGTGTATCAGTGCCAGGAGTGAGCAGTTCCAGTGAGTCGGAACTGAATGCCGTAAAATTCAGTGAGTCGGAACTGAATACCGCAAGTTCCAGTGACTCGGAACCGAGTGCCGCTATTTCCAATGAGTCGGAACTGAATACCGCTAGTCCCAGTGAGTCGGGGCTGAAGGCCGCAGATCCCAGTGAGTCGGCATTGCATGCGGTGAGTGGTGCTGCGGTGAAGTGTCCCCAGTGAGTCGGGGCTGAAGTCCCCAGGTCCCAGTGAGTCGGCATTGCATGCGGTGAGTGGTGCTGCGGTGAAGTGTCCCCAGTGAGTCGGGGCGGTTGCTGCGTAGTGGCTGGCTACTGCGTAGACGGGACAGATATGCTTTTTTTACGTAGACCATAGGTGCAGTGTACTGTGCCTAGACGCTGATGAGGCCGTAGGGTAACCAGGCTGGAGCGGGCGCTACCTGCGTATGGTATTCCTTGGGATCATCACACGATTATTAGGGAATCGAACCTGTGACTTGCCACACATTCATGGAGGATTTTAATCTCTTAGAATACACTAAATATTTCATGGAGAAATAAAATTATACAGAACTATAATACAATGAGACTATTTTATACGCTTCACAAAGACGAGTATAGGGTGGGCTACGAATTAGTTAAGATTAAAAAAAATCATATAAAAAATCATTTGAAACAAAAAAAAGTTAGCTAATTATTTGAAATTTTTTTTTTTTTAAATTACATTACGGCCACCGTTTCGAAGCTTGCACTCTTTTAAGCGAGCACTGAAACTTTCGAAAACTCGTCAGCAAAGAGACCGCAAGATCGCCGACATCTCTTCGCTTTTTTTTTTCAGTTGACGTAGTGCATTGGGTCTATTGATGTAGACACGATTCTTTAAATAACCTCATAAAAAGAAGTCTGCTGGAAATAGATCTGAACTTCTTGGTGGCCATGAAATGTAGCCTCGTCTGGAAATCACCTTTTCCGGAAACAAAATCACCAGCGGGGGCTCATTGGATGTATGTCAAGTGACTCCATTTTAGTAGCCAGCAAATTCCAGCAGCATCGGCCCCAAGAATTCCCGTAACATATTTGCGCGTGATGTTAGATTCAAATGTAAACGAATTCTTGGCGTACCCTCTATAAGATAAGTAGAACTACGGTAATTTCAGCAGGAACGGGCCAACATAACCGAGGTAGTGCCACTCTCTCACAGAAGACCAACCTAAAGCGATAGCATTCATGCCGTCGTATTTCGTAGATGAGTACTCAAAAATGAAGGCTTATACAAGAGAAGTACAAGATCTGTGTGGTGACGGAATAACAATACAAAGTGTCACCACTCCTACTCATCCAACGGATCTCATAAAAGGCGAGTAAGCGCAAACTGTGCAGGACAATATCACTGTAATGAGAAAGAAAAATTGAAGCAAACCCTACACCAACACGTCTGCCTAGCACAGTAAATAAAACCGAAACTTTCTCCCTGAGGAGTGGCCAGAGAGGAGAGATCAAACAAGTCAAATAATATTTATTCGCTATGTTTATAACACTCTTTATGTTACAAACACACATATGTTAAAGTATTTCGTAAAATTATACTGAAATATAAACAATTTTCCTATCTATGGATTAAAGAGGCCACGGACAGTCTTCGTCTCAATGGTAGCTGGTGTAGTGGCCACTTGAAATATTGCGTCATGCAAATTTCAAAATCCCTAGAGGAACAGATCCAGTTTATTAGGAGTTATTTATTAATACTTTTTGTGAATTAGGTAGAAAATATATATATATATTTATCTTATAAATAAAACTTACACAATAACTTTTCTATGACATAAAAATAAATAAAAAATTGTGACTTTGATATCTAAATCGACCCTAACTTAAACATTTATTATTGAAATGGCTAACTAATTATATTAGAACGACTGAACAACTTTCAAACACCTTAAAAATAGTAAATTATACAAGTTTCACATACACATAAAGACACATCATCATCATCATCAACAGTCTTTAACAGTCCACTACTGGACATAGGCCTCTCCTTAGCAAGGAGGTTTTGGCATATTATACCACGCTAGCCAGACGGGTTGGAATAGGGTTTGCTTTAAGTGGGGTGCTGGGCTAGAAAACCTCCACGTGGTGCACCCTGGTAACGTTGGCGACGGCACTGTTTCTTCCTGTGCCATTTGGAAGAGGACATCACGCCAACGGCTAATATTCTAGCACAAAGAGGAAGCCATTTTCTTCGGCAAATCGGCCGAGACTTGGTCCAACAGAGCGGGCATTTTTGTCGATTCCTCTGTTGGTTCTTCGCTCTTCGGAGCATTGAGGAGGAAAACCTCGGTAAAAAATCACTATGATGGGACCCTTTCATAGGTCGGCGTTTCTCCACTGTCAATGGTGGAGAAAGGAGAACGGGCTCGGTGTGTACTCACACTGCCGCCGAGCAGGCATTGGAAGATTTAATCTTCCTGCCACCGTTGTCACATCGTAATCCCGAAAGGAGTGTCGTGGTTATGTCTCGCGACACCAATCGGGGGCGAGGGTCTTGGCTTAGCCGCCCGGACTGCGAGGAAGAAAACCTCTTTAAAAAATTACCCCGAATCCCGTGTTCTGGTGCGTGACCAGGGGATGCATGGCTGATGGGTAGTTCAGTCGTAAGCGCACTCCCAGCCGAGGCACCTGCGGACCCCTCGGTTGGGCATAAATATACGCTTGCCCGGGTATTGGGGATCTCTGCCCGGGTCGACCTTTGTTCTCCCCATCTCGTGGGTTCAAATATGGAATCATTAATGAATAAAAACCAAACTACAGACGAAAAGAAGGAGAAGAAAAGCAGAGGGGAAAAGAGTGCAAGAACGGACGACTTCTCTTCCAACGAAGAGGAGACATTGGTTAGCACGCCTATCTCGGTGGGGCTCCCAGAAGTCATTATGGCTGCTGGGAGCCGTAGAACATCGGAACGATTACGTTCCAAATCCGCCGCGGGTGGTAACTCTAGTGCGAAGGAGGACACACTGGAGCTTATGGCAACGGAACTTTGTGACAGCCGGAAACGCGTACGCTCCAGGGATGACGGCAGCGATACGTCTCAGGAGATGTTGCCTCCCAAGGTTGCAAGCAGTCGTAGGGGGAGATCACGAACTCCGGCCTCGGTTCCGTCAGGCTCCGTTTTCTGCAAGGCAGGAGCCTACAGAAGAGTCAGGGCAGACGGCGAAGCATTAGCGGAAGAGGAGGTCGCAGATCTCCTGCTTAAAATTAAGGAGCCGATGGAAGGGAGTTCTGTTCTCCAAACACCATCATCGATGCAGGAGAGAGCAAATGCGGCGGTGGCCATCATCCACAAAGTGGCCACCAAGTCTAGCAATCTTAAGGGCTGTTTTGTGAAGGCCCTTAAGGACTCCTCTGCCGCTATTGCGGGGGTCGTGGAGAGCCTTATCGGAGACATGGCTCGTCTCCAGGCAGCCAACGAGCGTCTGACGGGGCAGGTGACTGAGCTCAGTGCTCAGTTTGCTCAATTCCGGGCAGATCGCCCGGAACGAGAGGGCTCGCCTCCGTCACAACTTACCCCCTCTTCCAACCTCAGGGGTATTCCTGATGCCCACCTGCGCCAAATCACGGACGCAGTGTGGCGCATGATGGACGGGCGTCTCGCTGGCCTAGAGGCGAGGCTGCCTCCGGCTCCTGTTGTCCGACCGCCGCTCGCGGCAAATAGACTGAAGACCGTATCGGTGCCATCAACGTCTACCGTTACGGGCGGTCATGTGTCCTATGCGGCGGTGGCGTCTGTGTCTGCCGCTCCTGCGGTTGCTCCGAGGGCACGACAGGCGGCTAAAGCAACAGCCAAGACAAGTGCACCGAGGTCAGGGCCCAAAACGGCGGCCAAGCCTAGAGCGGAATTCCCTCCGCTCTCCACTCCAGCCGCTGTACCTGGCACCTCCACGCCTGCTCCCCCCACATCTGCCCCTTCCACAGATGGTTGGCAGATAGTCGGGGGGACTAAGAAGTCCCAAAAGCGGGGTAAAAAGGCTGCTCAAAAAGCAGCCTCTACCCCGCAGTCGCTGTCGGTGGCAGTGGCCACTACGAAGAGGCCGCGCAAGCTGCAGGTACCCAAAACCGCGGCGGTAGTGGTCACCGTGTCACCGGAAGCGGTTAACGGCGGACTGTCTTACGCGGCCATCTTCCAGAGGGCCCGGGCTAGTCTCGCCAATGACATCGGGACGGATGGAGTCAGGTTGCGCCTCGCTCAGACGGGAGCTCGAGTCCTCGAGTTCCCGGGAGCCGAAGGCGCAAAGACTGCAGATGCCTTTGCCGAGAAGATGCGGGGCATGTTTGCGGCCACGGATGGTGTTAAGATCGCCAGGCCTACTAAGTGTGCAGAGTTGCGCATTTCGGGCCTGGACGACTCTATAACGGCCGAAGATGTCCGCGTTGCAATAAGAGAGAAGACAGAGTGCAACGTGGACAACATTAGGGTCGGCACCATCCGCCCCGGTCCAGGAGGGCTTGGCGCGGTGTGGGTCAGCTGTCCCGTAGCGTCAGCCAAAATTTTAGGCGACGCCGGTAGATTGCTCATCGGTCTCGTCAGCGCTAGGATCACAGTCCTGGCGGCGAGACCGATGAGGTGTTTTAAGTGTCTGGCATCGGGACACACACGCGCCAAGTGTGTTAGCTGTTTCGACTGTAGCGGACTATGTTTCCGCTGCGGTCGACCGGGGCACAAGGCGGCAGAATGCTCTGCCGCCCCACACTGCCCAGCGTGTGCGGCGGGTAACAAGCCCGCCGATCATCAGATTGGGCAGAGAGGCTGTAAACCTCCCTACAATTCTCGGCAAGCGTCGGGGGCTAGCCAATCGACCCAGGCTGCCTCTGATGTCGTTCGCATGTCGGCATCGTTGCCCATGGAGGAGGTTGTAGAGACGGTCGAGTAATGGCCCAAGTCTCCAACCTCCTGGTCCAGACGAACCTGAACCACTGTGCCGCGGCGCAGGACCTTTTCCTGCAAACCATGGCACAGTGGTCGATCGGTGTTGCCGTAGCCGCGGAACCCTATTATGTTCCTCCCCGTCCAAACTGGTTGGGTGACCGGGACGGTTCCGTGGCAGTCGTCGGCTCCACGGCGGCTCATTCCCCGCCCTTGTCGCTAAGAGACAAGGGCACTGGATATGTTGCTGCCGAGTGGGGGGGGATCACTGTGTATGGTGTATACTTCTCCCCCAACCGGAGTTTGAACGACTTCGAGGTTTTCCTTAACAACTTGGAAACCTCGATGCGGCGTCTAACGTCTGGGCACGTCTTAGTGCTGGGGGACTTCAACGCAAAGTCCATTGCGTGGGGTTCCCCCAGGACGGACGCTAGGGGCGAGGCCGTAGAGGAGTGGGCGGCCTCGGTGGGCCTCTGTTTACTAAACAGGGGCTCAACCAACACGTGCGTGCGACAGCAGGGAGGGTCGATAGTGGACCTTTCGTTCGCTACCCCTGCCCTCGCCGCACGAGTAAGGAACTGGCGTGTCCTGGAAGAGGTTGAGACGCTCTCGGACCATCTTTATATCCGATTTGAGCTCTCCCGATCCCAGGACGCCAGTAGGGGTCACGCGGCGCGGCGTTCTTCTCGCTTTCCGCGGTGGGCTGTAGCCAAATTAAATAGGGACTTACTAGAGGAGGCGGCCATTATTCACTCTTGGCTGTCTCCGCAGGCCCCGACCGAGGAGGTCGACATGGGGGCTGGTCGCTTCTGCGAAGAGATTACACAAATCTGTGATGCGGCCATGCCCCGCATCCGAGGTTGCCGGCCTCCACGGAAGGAGGTTTACTGGTGGTCCCAGGAGTTGGCGGACCTCCGTGCGGCCTGTACTCGTGCCCGGAGGTCCTACACCCGTAGTCGGCGGCGACACCGCGAAGAAGGCGGGGAGGACCAGCTTCATGAGGAGTACCGAGAGGCGCGGAAAACTCTGAAGCTGGCCATAAGCCGCGCCAAAGAAATTTAGAGAAAGGAGATGCTGGAGGGTCTCGATCGTGATCCCTGGGGTCGCCCTTATCGTGCGGCGCGACAGAAGCTCCGCACGTCGGGCCCCCCCCTTACAGAGACACTCCAGCCCAGCTTCCTGCGGGAAGTGGTCGAGGGCCTTTTCCCGCAGCGGGTGGAGCACACACCCCCGTCGATGGCCTTCATGGTCGGAGACGACGGGGGGAACGAGGACGATGTTCCGCCCATGAGGGAATCGGAGGTAGGGGCGGTTGTTCTACGGATCCGCTCCAAGAACACCGCCCCCGGGCCGGACGGGATACCTGCCCGAGTGCTGGCCCGAGCCCTCGAACACATGTCGGACCGCCTCAGGGAGGTCCTGAACGCTAGCTTGGCGTCCGGACGCTTCCCTGAGTGCTGGAAAAGCGGGAAGCTGGTCCTATTGAGGAAGCCGGGACGGCCAGCCGAATCGGTAGCGGCCTATAGGCCCATCGTGCTGCTGGACGAGGCGGGTAAACTGTTTGAGAGGATACTCTCTGCCCGCATCGTCCGGCACCTCCGCGAGGTGGGCCCCGATCTGTCGGACGCCCAATTTGGTTTTCGGGCGGGGCGTTCGACGGTCGATGCCGTGCTGCGCCTGAGGGCCGTTACCGAAGAGGCGGTGAGCTGTGGCGGCGTGCTGTTGGCGGTGTCGTTGGACATCGCCAACGCATTTAATAGTCTGCCATTTAGCTGCATCAGGGAAGCACTCCACTACCACGGGGTGCCAAAGTACCTGAGGCGGCTTGTGGCAGACTATCTTGAGGAGCGTACCGTCATGTACGAGGACCGAGACGGTGTTCTAAGGCGGCGGCTCATGTCGTGCGGTGTTCCGCAGGGGTCTGTACTCGGACCACTCCTGTGGAACATGGGATACGACTGGGCCCTTCGAGGTCGTCTTCCCCCCGGGCTGGGCGTACTTTGTTACGCAGATGACACATTGGTCACGGCCCGGGGGATGAACTTTCAAGAGGCGGCGCGCCTGGCCACCACCGGTGTCTCACTGGTGGTCGGGCGAATTGAGGCGCTGGGTTTGCGGGTGGCCCTGGACAAGACGGAAGCCCTTTTGTTCCATGGGCCCCGTCGTGGTCCACCCTCCGGCGCCTCCATCGTGGTCAATTCGGTCCTCGTACCGGTTCAGGCCCAGATGAAGTATCTGGGCCTGATCCTCGACGGCAGGTGGCTCTTCGACGAGCACTTCCGACAGCTTTCTCCAAAGCTGGTCGGCGCTGCTTCTGCCCTTGGGCGACTTTTGCCCAATCTGGGTGGAGCTAGCGTCGCGACGAGACGGCTATACACGGGGGTTGTCCGGTCAATGGCGCTGTATGGTGCACCGGTGTGGGCGGCGGCTCTGACCGCCCAGAATAGGGCTCGCCTCTGGCGCCCTCAGAGGATATTGGCGGTTAGAGCCATACGTGGTTACCGCACCGTATCGACGGAGGCGGCGTGCGCCTTGGCCGGAACTCCCCCGTGGGATTTGGAGGCGGAAGTGCTCGCCGAAGTTTATCGGCGGACGGCTGACTTCCGGGCGCGTAGCGGCATACGGCCCCCGCCCGAAGAGATACGCGAGTGGCGAGAGGCCGCTCGTCGAGCCACAATGGCTCGTTGGTCGTCCCGGCTGGAGGCTCCACGTGCTGGTTGTGCCGCCGTGGAGGCTCTCCAGCCGGTCATCGCCGAGTGGGCAGGGCGGCAGCACGGGACCCTTTCCTTCCGACTGACGCAGGTCCTTTCCGGGCACGGTTGCTTCGGCAAGTATCTGCACTCGGTCGCCAGGAGGGAATTGAGTCCCGCCTGTCACCACTGCGACTGCAGTGAGGACTCGGCTCAGCACACGCTAGCGGTTTGTTCCGCTTGGGCGGCGCAGCGTGGGGTCCTCACTGCAGTTATTGGAGGAGATCTCTCGCTACCGGCCGTCATACGCTCCATGGCCGGTAGCGACAGTTGTTTTACCGCGGTCGCAACCTTCTGCGAAGACGTAATTTCGCGGAAGGAGGCGGCGGAGAAGGCCCGGGAGGACGATATCCACTCGGACCCAATTCGCCGCCGGCGAGCCGGGCGGCGGAAACGCGCATACCAGCGCCTCATGCCGCCTTGAGTGTGGCCGCGGATGGACGGGACGGGTTTTCCCCTCCATCCGCTATAGTGGCCAGCCGCGAGGAGGTGACGTGTGCGTGTGCCGGACGTCACCTAAATGGAGAGTTTATCCGCAGATGGCGCCCACGAAAGCGGGCAGGCGCTAGGAGGGATTAGGATGTCGTAATAACAGCTGTTCCCGAATCCCTCCTCTCTCAGGCGCAGAGTGGCACACCGTGTGGTTTTAGTCGGTCCGATTCCGACACACCGCCCCGCCGTAAACCCCGGTGGGGTGACGGCCCGTGGGGGTTTCCACACGTTAAAAAAAAAAAAAAAAGGGTTTGCTTTAAGTTTTCCTTCTCTTTGTAATGATTTTGTCTTTTACGGCATCCACGGGATGAACAGGAGTGGTAACACTATGGTATGTATTTTTAATCTGTCACCACACGGACAATATATATAATTGTCTATAATATCTATGTATTAATACGTGACGCAAAAACTTTGGACCCCTTTATACGAAAATTGCGCGGACGGAGGAGTATGAAATTTAGCACACTTATAGTTTATATGTAGGAGAAGTGCAGAACGCTAATATTTTTCAATAATAATGCTTATAAAGTACATTAAATCAATAAATGAAACATTACACACACTACCATTCATTTGACACACACAAACAAGTATTTGTTACACGCATACATAATCTGTGGTCAAATTGTTTCTTTTGTTTATCATTTTGTCCACAGACATTGAGTACTGACATAGACATAGATTACAGACATTTATATGTTTACTGTGGTCTTACTGAATGTCGAACAGAAAAGTTTTATTTTCCCCATTTAATATAAAAATACCACGTGAAATACTTCGCTTATACAGATTTATGTAATGTTAGTTGTGTTTTATTATGGTCGAATTTCGACCAGTAGGCGACCACTAGTATATATAAATATAACACGTACAACACAGCAATATTATAATATACATATGAATATAAATATTTTCTATACAATACTTTATTCTATGATGATAATAACGATGATGATACTGATGTTCTCCTAGCTGATTTTGGACACGGCGACCAATCTCAATGGAGACGAGTCACCTACGCAGGAGATATTGTAGTGTACAAGTGTGGGCGCAAACACAGGTGCACTCTCTGTTCTCTCACTTTCACTACCAGATAGGACTGTTATCTGACACGACCAAAGAGAGATCAGGCGCAAAACCAACTGTTTCACGTGCTCACCAAGGCACGAGGATTAACATCCCCCTTCCAAACTCCACACTGTTTTATATAATGAAATATGTATAATGAGAAAACTCAATAAATCTTTTAGCCCGACCCGGCAATCAAACTCAAGACCTCTTGGCATTGGCAGTTGCATACGCTAACTGCTAGGCCAACAACGCAGATGCATATGATAACAATGATATCGTAACCACAAAGTAGTGTTATTAATTCTGGGAGGCGGTGGCTCAAAGAACGGTAACTCACTTGTCACCCATGAGTTGTAAGTGTTCATGGATGCCGGTAGTCACTTGCCATCAGGTGACCTGTCTGCTCGATTGTCCCTTTATAGTATAAAAAATATACTCTAGTTATCTGACTTATCAATTTCATTATGAATTTCAAAACAGTATAATTTGTCTTAGTGTGTTTGTGAGTGGGTCACAGCATTCAATAGATCCTGGTATACAGGAGTTTCAGTAGTGTGCATGGGAAAGGATTTAGCTACTTACAGGAAAAATTATACCGGTTGTTTGTCAAAGTATTGGTATTGCGTCATATTGTTACAGGAATTTAAATTGAGTCAGTTTTGTGTTTAAAAGATCTATTCAAAACAACGTCTTATCGATTGATTAGGTGTTTGGAACTTGACCCGACTTTCTCTATACCTACCTGTAGTGTGTTTTGAAACCTAAACCAAGTGGAAATTACTTACATCATGAAGAGGGCATTAAGATATTGTCATAGCTATTGTCATATTATCTTTGATGGGTCGAATCATTATATGAAAAACAAGAAAATACTGGATATTGAGATCGCTTGAGCGGAGATTAGGATGATTAAACTGATAGGTTCTTGCAAAACAGATAACTGTTTCTATGGACCTACTCGTTTTTGAGTTACTATACAAGTCTGAAAATTTTTCTTTCTCTTATCCTCGGGGGAAGATTCAAATGATGGTGATGTATTCGTTATTGCCATTTGAGTCCTCAATCAAAAATTAATCAGATCAAGTTTACTAGTAATCATTCCCCATTTTCACAATCCATCTAACTTTTTGCTTTTCTTTCTATGGTAGAATTGTCAATAAGCAGACGGACTAACAGTCACAAATTTTGTCTAGGTCTAGATATTTTTTTTTTAATAAAAGCCTGCCAAAGTGACTCTACTCTACCTGATGGAAAGCATGAATCGAATCCAAGAGTTGTGGTCACCATACTCATTACAAATGCACAGACAATGCAGTATGGTGACCTACACCATGGCGGCCAAGTGAGATGCTTCTTCACACCCCGTTTGAGGACGTAAAAGGCATGACAGTCATCGTGACAGCGTAAGGCTTACACAGTTACCACGAAAACTGTCACCCCTGCATCAATGGGCCTTCGGTCTCACACTCACCAAAGAAACACGATAACACGGATGCTGGCGCTTTAGGTTGGTTTTCTGTGGAAGGGTAGTACTGCCCCAGTCGAGCCGGCCCGCTCGTGCTGAAATCAGCGTGACTCTACTACCTAGCAATCTGTTCAAAATTGACTTGGTATAATTAATTTTTGCTTTCGTCAATAATCTAATGATGAATCTCAAACCTATTGATACAGCAGAATTTTTTACTTTTTCATTTAAATATTTTATAAAAATAATTTTACTGAATTTTCTTAAAAATGCACTTCATCAAATTAATAAATAATGTTCGTCCTTTACAGAATACAGAGATCGTTGAACTATATACTCAAATAAGCTTCTTGTTAAAAGATGGGAAAAAATTAATCATTTCCAAGATTTTGTTAAAGTCGAGAGACTAAAAGAAAAGCTTAAAAATAATATTTTGTAAGCAAATAAGCGTCTTAAAAACGATTTCCTTTGATTCTTGTTTTAAAGAAAAATGAGTTTCATCTAATTATTTCAAAAAATGTTGTATCGATAGGTATGTATTAAACAAAAACGCTTGAAGCAGTCCTTTATTTACCTTTTGTGGCGCAGCGGTATCAAATACGACCGCTATGCTTGAGGTCTCGGGTGCAATTCCCGGATCAAATCATATGTTTGCATGCTCTGCAAATATTTGTTTCGGAGTTTCGGTGTTTGGTATGATATGTATGTATTTACAAAAAAAAGTATATAAGTATTCTTTCAGTCAGTTTACTTATCATAGTACCGCTTAATTTGAAACTAGATGGCATTGTGTGTCAAATATTTATTACTATGGCAACGGTTATAGAAAGATAACTCTTAATTTAATAACGTACAGTACAGTTTAGTTTAAATATTTATTCTCGTTGAGATTTATCATACAATGCACTCAACATGAGAACTTAATTAAAACTAATACACAAATATATATATATATATATATTATAAGACCCAGCATACATTAAAGCGATAATAAATTATATTGTCTTCAACTGCTACCCCCACTGTCTTGTGACAATAGGCTATATGATACCTTAGTCAAATTAGTAACTTTTTATCATTTATGAAAACGACAATTTTGTATGAAAAATGTACCAAATACGAAATTGTGGCGTCACTGTTTTAGACTACTCAATTGAACAATATATTTCACTGTAAATTTGATTGAAATTCGTAATAATAATAAAAAGCTATGTTAATTGTATTTTCCGAGATGTTTCGAGATATTAGTTTTAATGAAGTGGACATTGGTATTTATTTACGATACAGTCATCTACGCAATTGTCTGTGAGAGCAGACGTCATACCAATACGGTATTACGGTAATTAGGTGTTAGATTTAGTGCGTTTCACTAGAAGTAAAATTTTAATTTTTATCAAACTTTTTTAATATGTTAATGCTGAATGGTTTATAATTTAAAACGATTATTTATAATGTGTTTGTTTTTATCCTGTATATATTAAGACAAAACGTTTGTTAGTCTAAACGATATTCATAATCATCATCATCATCATCATCCACAGCCTTTTACAGTCTACTGCTGGACATAGGCCTCTCCTTAGCAAGGAGGTTTTGGTCTACTATACCACGCTAGCCAGACGGGTTGGAATAGGGTTTGTTTCAAGTTTTCCTTCTCTTTGCAAGGATATTTTCCTGAAGTGTCTTCCCTTAGTCGCCTCTTACAACACCCACGGGATGAATGGGGGTGTTAACACAATGTATTCTTAATCCGTCACCACACGGACGAACCGATATTAAGATTTAATAACTAATTATGATATTTATTAGATGATGTGTAAGTAATTTTCTGAAAGGAAAGATGGACGGCGATTATTTAATGTCTTTAGGGAGCTTGTTATATAATAAGGCTCCTTCATACATAAGATTCTTTTTACGATAGTTCGGGCAAGGTAGTCTTAAAATTTTATTATTAGCATTTCTTAGTTGAATATTTTAAACATTTCTTTTTTGGTGAAATTTACTTGTATAAGTATGTCCCCAGCCAATACTCTTCGTACAAATAGGCAAGTGTATTTTGCGTTTTTGTATGCCTTTTCAGTAGATGTTAGATAATTAAAGTAAGTTTCGTCTAATTATTTGAATAAGTGAAACAAAAAAAAATATAACACAAAAAAATTCACTAAGTTTTTACGCAGCAACGGTTTCTTATGTAACCTCTAAAATAATGAAAAATCTGATCGTATAGCCTTTTTTTCAAGACTACCCTTTCAGTCTCGTTCTATTAGTTACTTTTTAGGAATTCGTAGCCAAAATGGCAAATTTGGGACTTTAAAAAAATCTTAATCCTATAATTTGTATCGACAGAGAGAACTCGGATACTAATTCATTCAATGTCTTTTTTAGATTTAATCTTTAGATTTCGACAATATTAGTTATACATTCAACGTTATTTTTTTTTTCAATAAAAATGTCGTCAATAAATTTAAAAAATCAACATGATAGGTATGGATTTTCCAGCACGACGGTACCGTTTATTCAGAATCCCGATGTTCAAATATCAGAGATCCCTCTTCATAAGGTATGTATCGGAAATTGATAATCCAATATTCTTTGATGTTCTAATCGCTAATCTGATACGAACCTTTTTACTCAGAATTTTTCGTTCTTTGATGTGATTTTTTCGTCATTTATCCATGTTTAAATAAATCGTTTAGAAACGAGTGAAATAAACAAGGGGTTTAAGATAGCAGGTAAATTTATAATTGGACATAGAGTATTCTATTTGTAAGGTTCTCCATTCGAATGTATGTTTTTTGTATGTTTGTTACTCGACAGCTCGTTCATATGTTAACTGATTTTCGAAATTCGGTTTGTATTCACAAGAATATACTCATGGAGTAGTTCCATTACCACCTTGTCAGGAACTGATGACATAATCCTAGAGAAATTGAGGGAAACCCTCAAATTTTATAGACCCGACGACGTGTTCTAGCTTGTTTCTCTAGCTACACAGGTATTTGTTTTTAAAAGTCGGTATCACCTATTGTTGAACTGATGAAGAAGAGTCCTTGACCTTTAGGAGTTATTGGATAACACTTTCAACTATGTAATTATATACCGGACCTATTTTATTCTTCCAAGGTATTTGCTAACTGTTTGTGCTGGTTTACAGAGGTATGTGCACGACAAAATAATAAACGCAATTCTTTTTAATGTTTTTATCTCATAAATCTTTGGAGGAATATATCGGAAGGAGTTCATGGTTTCTTTGAGAGGAATTCCTGACCAAGTATTCGAGTAGAATAACTCAACGTTAAGCAATTCTAACCAGGTTAATATATGGATTGTTAAACTAACCTTGGAGAGAACGCCAAACAGTCGGTTCCAGTTGCCATATAAACAATTTTACGGGTAGTATGAACCTTAACAAATTGTTTTGCAAAACTACGATGCCACTTAGAGCTTAAGTTGTAGAGGTCTCTTGGCAGTAAATCCACGTAAGCTTAAAGTAAATCTCAACGTAGTTTGGGAATGAGGACCCGGTGGAATAGAATTTTTTCTTTGGTTCCTCTCAAATATGAAAAAAAAATATTATTCCTCATACTGAGATATTAAGTAATGTGGTTATAGATTTATATTCTTATTCAAATTTAATATCTTACAAGTTATAAAGTAACGGACTTATTCTCGCAATTTAATCTCACATATTACAGTTTGATAATGGACATAAGAGTATACAGTGTTTTAAATTTCATATCAACTTATTGTAAACGTATCTGAAACTAAAAATGGTAAAATAAATCCCTTTTAAAAAGAAAGTTGAACCGACTTCAACGATACCTATGAGGAGTTCTCCTCATAAGCAAATAAAATTTATAAATCCAATGAAAATTATAAATTAAGTGCTATTGTTAATTGTATCTTCTACATTGTCTGCACTCGAGTATTCATGCTTTCCATTAAGTAGAGTCACTTTGGTGAGTATCTACAAAAAAAAACAGGAAAAAGTTACGGCAATTGATAATTCTAATCTATTTGAAGTCGGTGCTAAAGCCAATAAGTAATACATAATAAGTGTATTGGGCGTCTATGTCAACTTAATATCACCTCTACAAAGAATTCAGAATTCAATATTATTATAATGAAACATCGCAGATTCTGTTTATTAATGAAGATCAAACAGTTCACTTACCTAACGAAATAATATTATCAAAATGGTACACAAATGTTTTTGCCTCTATAATTAACATAACTATTTCAGATTCAGTAATAAACAAACCTATTCAAAATTACAACTGTCTAATACCAGGTTTTAAATTGAGACAGATGGATGGACATAACGAAATTAGAAGCATATTGCATATTGCTTAGAATGGAACGCAAATGTTTATAAGTAAAATAATGAAAGTCGAAAAAAAAACACCATTTCCTCTAAATCACAATCTTATAAACATCTCGTATGTGTCGGTTTGTGAATATTTTACAATGACATCCAATCAGTATGTACATACATAATGTAATAACGTCATACTAATCAAACTCGTAAAAGTGGAACTCGATATTTACAGCTAAAGTTAGTATAGAAATAAATAACGGTATTAGTTTTTCCTGTACCCGGTTTCTGGAAGGTTGGTCAAAACAGTGTTCGACCAATAGTCAAGTTATTAGCAGTGTCAAATAAGTTTAGAAGTCCGAAACGTTCATAAAGAAATTGCTAATAAAATTTGAAGATTGCTTTAATTATGGTGTGCTCCAAGGAATTATTTGGACTCTTACATCAGCCATACATAGCTTTTACATTCATTCAACGCGACAAAACTTCCATCCACGTCATTAATGAAGTTGGAACTCCACTCTATTAAAGTTACATAGTTTAAAGGATACACTTTTTAAGTAAGTTTTTGCCTTATTCTGTTCATGCTTTCCATCAGGCAGAGTAGAGTCGCTTTGGTGGCCAAGAATAAAAAAATATATACAATGTAGAATATTACCACTTGCAGTGCTACCGATTGCAATCATTAATGAAAAAAATTACCAACTCTACGGCTGGATGTGCTTTTGAGTTACAGTTATCCATGGAGGCTGGTAGTCCTCTACGTGCAGGCAACTACTTATGTTTGTTTTACTATGTTTACAAATGACTTAGGATATTACAAAAAAAGAGTATCAGCTGTGTAAGATTATATATATATGATGCCTAAGAGCTGATGATCAAGCCAAAATGTCAAATTATGCTTTCAGCATCTCAAAGAAAATGGACGTAGGACACGATATGGACGAATGATGATGATGACATTATTATTTAATTTGAATGTTGCTCTTTGAAAATGTTATCGAGAACCTTTGGGAGCGCCATGTCCAGCAGTGGAAATCTTTTGGTTGAGATGATGATGGTGATGTTCAAAAATGTGTTGAAAATGAGGCTGAACATAAATACGAGTAAATAGCTTTATTTTAATTCATATTTGCACTTTCACTCTGTTCCACTGAAAGAAAACTTATTGTTCCATATCAGACGTGTTATTTATGTCTTGACTTCAACTCAGAGTTGAGAACTTTACATACATAATTCTTTTAGGGATTTGTTATTGAGAACCTGGAATAAATTTTCTATTACCAAAATTCTCTGAGATCAAAAACACACCACAATGTAGAGACGTAATATACCTCTCACATCACGATTTATTTCCTCCCAGTAGTATTTGCGAGTGTGGGTAGGGTGTGTGTCACGAAAATATCAGCCACACACTTGATACCAGCCTTCATGCCTTTTATTTAAAAATGCCTGTTATTCCGTGCAATCTGTCGCGTACATTTGGAACATAATTCATTTGGAATATTTTAAGTTGCTAAGGGTGTGAACATACAGAATTACAAGGAAATTAGTTATAGTTTTGCTTAAAAGTGTGATTAGATACTTATACGACTCTGATCCATATCTTGTCTGCTTGAACGTCCACTACTAATCACTGGTATCACTCACTCGTAGAACAGTGATGAGTATAATCTAAGATAAACACTTCTTCTAGCCATTAAACTACTTATAAACCTATTTAAAAAGTCGCACTTTTATTGCCTACCACCAATAATTTAATCAACAAACTGTTTTATGAAAATCTCTAATGCTGACTTCTGTTTTTTGTAGGTTGCCCACCAAAGTGTCTCTACTCTGCCTAATAGAAAACATGAATAGAATTTAAGAACTGTGGTCACTACAATCATTGCCAATGCAGACAATGACCTACACTGTGGTGGCCTAGTGAGATGTTTTCTCATGCCCCACTTGGAGACATAAAAGGCATAAAAGTCATTGTGACAGTGTAAAGATCAAACACTTACCACAATAACTATCACCCCTGTATCAATGTGCGACGGATCTCGTACTCACTAGCGAAAGATGACAGTACTGATATTGTCACTTTTTTTTTTTTCTTTTTTTTTTTAACGTATGGAATCCCCCTCGGGCCGTCACCCCACCGGGGTTTACGGCAGGGTGGTGTGTCGGAATCGGACCGACTAAAACCACACGGTGTGCCACTCTGCGCCTGAGATAGGAGGGATCCGAGAACCACTGCTATTACGACATCCAGATTCCTCCTAGCGTCTGCCCTCTACCTCGGGCACCATCTGCGGATAAACTCTCTATTTTAGGCGACGTACGGCACACACGGACGTCGCCTCCTCGCGGCTGGCCATTATAGCCGGTGGAGGGGAAAACCCGTCCCGTCCACCCGCGGCCACACTCAAGGCGGCATGAGGCGCTGGTATACGCGCCTCCGCCGCCCGGCTCGCCGGCGGCGAATTGGGTCCGAGTGGATATCGTCCTCCCGGGCCTTCTCCGCCGCCTCCTTCCGCGAAATTACATCTTCGCAGAAGGTTGCGACCGCGGTAAAACAACTGTCGCTACCGGCCATGGAGCGTATGACGGCCGGTAGCGAGAGATCTCCTCCAATAACTACAGTGAGGACCCCACGCTGCGCCGCCCAGGCGGAACAAACCGCTAGCGTGTGCTGAGCCGAGTCCTCACTGCAGTCGCAGTGGTAACAGGCGGTACTCAATTCCCTCCTGGCGACCGAGTGCAGATACTTCCCGAAGCAACCGTGCCCGGAAAGGACCTGCGTCAGTCGGAAGGAAAGGGTCCCGTGCTGCCGCCCTGCCCACTAGGCGATGACCGGCTGGAGAGCCTGCACGAGTGCAAAGCCAGCACGTGGAGTCTCCAACCGGGACGACCAACGAGCCATTGTGGCTCGACGAGCGGCCTCACGCCACTCGCGTATGTCCTCGGGCGGGGGACCGTATGCCGCTACCCGCCCGGAAGTCAGCCGTCCGCCAATAAACTTCGGCGAGCACTTCCGCCTCCAAATCCCACGGGGGAGTTCCGGCCAGGGCGCACGCCGCCTCCGTCGATACCGCGTATGGCTCTAACCGCCAATATCCTCTGAGGGCGCCAGAGGCGAGCCCTATTCTGGGCGGTCAGAGCCGCCGCCCACACCGGTGCACCATACAGCGCCTTTGACCGAACAACCCCCGTGTATAGCCGTCTCGTCGCGACGCTGGCTCCACCCAAATTGGGCAAAAGTCGCCCAAGAGCAGAAGCAGCGCCGACCAGCTTTGGAGTAAGCTGTCGGAAGTGCTCGTCGAAGAGCCACCTGCCGTGAAGGATCAGGCCCAGATACTTTATCTGGGCCTTAATCGGTACGAGGACCGAATTGACAACGATAGAGGCACCGGACCCCTGTGGAACACCACACGACATGGGCCGCCGCCTCAGAATACCATCTCGGTCCTCGTACACGACGGTACGCTCCTCAAGATAGTCTGCCACAAGCCGCCTCAGGTACTCGGGCACCCCGTGGTGATATTGTCACTTTGGGTTGACCTTCTATGAGGTAATACTCGGTCGAGTCGACTCAGACTTTCCTAAGTACATTTTTACTAATAATAATGAATTAGTAAAAAAAATACTAATGTCAAAATATCTCTAATGGAATAAACTATGCTACGTACGAAAATTGAGGATTACTGCAATGTTCTGTAGTAAATTATCCCCGTCAGTTGTTCCTAATCAAGAAGTTCTCTTCTGTATTCTCAATTTTCAAGGTTATATAGCTTTTATTCATATTCTTTATGAATTTGTAAGCAGGTTTGTGTATTACGATTACAGCAGTACTTACTCGTTGCCAAAGCTTTTTCCTTGAGCGTACGTAGCTTACCCTGTGTATGAGCGAAAATATCTCATAACTGTTATTTCATGCATAGAATTTGAAGATTGTCAAAATAAATATGACGGTTATATATATCATATATGAAAACATATTATTATAAGAGTATTTGCCGTATAATTTTATTTCTCCCTTATGTAAGAGTTATCTTGTATAACTTGTTAAGTCGTTTGTCGGATTTTAAGGTAGCTGTTCTATATATTTAATAACTTAATGGTTGAGGTATTTTAAATGTTGGTACAGAAATTAAAGTTGAACTTCACTTCTATATGAATGGTTTTTATATGTATAGTGTAATATGCTTATTGAAAATTTAACGGAGACAAGAAATGCAAGCGCGTGAAGTTAGACACACTTAGAATCAGATCGTTCTTTGAGGCGTACTTTGGGATAGGCTGTTGTCCAGCAGTGGACTTCAACGAGCTGATGATGATGATGATGATGACTTTGGAGTGGACGCAGGATATTTGATATGAAAAGTCATAAATACCTCAGATTCTAGTATTAATGGCATTGCCTCAAATGCCTTAGAACATTGATGCATCGCATACTAGTTTTTCTTATAAATTACAGAGAACAATAAACTGAAACATTTATGGTAAAATATGTCTTCGTTTTTTTCTCTCTCTTTCTCTATTTTTCTCTTATCTGGTCCTCTGAAAGTCTGAAAAGGTGACAATGTACTTGTAACTCTTGAGCTTACTTCGGCTGACCCGTATGACAATCAAAACATAAAAATACAGAATTTCTAACTAAAAAACAAAGTAGCAATTACATTAAAATAAAATAGTAAGACATTACAAATCCTAATATTATTTCGAACGTTAATTTAACATCTAAACAAAAAAATGTACATGTTAAAATACAATTACCTTCTAAATTCCAAATACTCTATCAAAATACACAAGGCACAAGTAATAAACCTAATCTGAGTATTAAAATAACAGATGAGAATAAAATTACTTCGCCTGACAGAAAGTTGGATAACAAAAATAAAAGAGCCGTAGCAAAACAAGAAGAATTTTGTCTAACTACAGTGTATTATCATAAAAATCAAATCAGTGTAGCTCTATTTTAGAAAGAAAAAAATAAATACAATGAAACTAAAGATACTAGAAAAAGACTAGAGCAAAACGTGAAAACGTCTAGTCATATGTTTCTTTTCTTTGGCACTGGAACTCACTTACGTTATGTACGCCACACATTTAGTATGTGATTACGTCATGGATGTGTGGTGATGGATTAAACACAAAATTTTAGCACCTTTATTTAGTCGTGAGAGCTGACCAAGAGACCCCACTACGATGGGCCACAGCACTGAACCGAGAAGTAAAATTTGATATTAATCTTATAGCATCTAGCCAGCATGGTATAACAGACTTCAATTTCCTTTCTAAGGAACGACCTACATTCAACAGTAGATTCAGTAGATTAATAAAGGCTATGGCTAAATAATTTTAGATGTACAATAACAATCATTGAACATTCAAGGGTAGACAGTTAAGTTTAACGAAACGGTTAAGATACTTTATTACTATAGACTGAAAGAAATATCAGTTTTGAGGTCCTGAAACACTGTATAAAATAAAACACTAGTTAAGGTGAACTGAAAAGCCAGATATTTGAAATAAACAATGAGTTCAACAATCAATTCGAATAAAATGTAAATGAATATTAATAGGATGATAACAAATTAAACTTTAAACAAATTTGTTTTAGCCATTTTACGTAAAAACATTTGATTAGATGTTATTTCCTTTGAAGTATTTGTTTTAAAGCAGACATCCTTAAGAAATTTGGTATTGTTCCTTCCCCGAAGGATCATTTATTAAAACGAAATTATTTTTAAGTCACTTTAACAAGAGTTTCAATGTGTAGGTGTAATTTCATCACCGCATAAACTATATTTATTTTTAAATTTACTTATCATTAACATATTAATTATATTTTAAATATAAAAAAGAAAAACTAAAAAAATAAAAGTTAAATTAAATTATTGTAAAGTTTAATTAATTTAAAATTTTCTTTTGTTAATAAATGTAACCAATAACAATTGGTGTGGTAATAGTTTAAGAATACGGAGTATCACCAATTCTATTTATCCCGCGGGTGTCGTAAGAGCCGACTAAGGGAACAAACTATGCAGGGTAACATCACTATAAAGGCAAGAAAAATTTGAAACAAACCTGATATCAACTCGTCTGACCGCAATTATACAGTGGCCCAAAATTTCCTTACTAAAGAGAGGCGTAACCAGCAGTGGAGTGTTAAAGGCTGTTGATGTGATTAATAATATTAAAAAGATTGTGATGAATTTGAATTTTCAGTTCCATATGAACATAAATAAGTGCAGGTAAACCTTCAACATTAACTACAATTTATTACTGAAGCAATCAAGGAACTAAGGTAGTAAGCCACGCTGATTCCAGCACGAACGGACCGGCTTGACTGGGTCACTCACAGAAAATCAACGTAAAGTGACAGCATCCGTGCAGGGCGTGCAGTCGTATTTCATCGGTGAGCGCGAGACCGGTGCCCCATTGTTGCAGGAGTGGCAGTTGTCGTTATTAGTGAGTGTATTTTACATTACCACGACAACTATCATGCCTTTTATGTTCCCAAGCGGGGCGTGAAAATACATCTTACTAGACCCCCGTAGTGTGAGTCACCATATTGCATTGTCAGCATTCACAATGAGTATGTTGACCACAATCCTTTTATTCTATTCATGTTTTCCAACAAGCAGAGTAGACGCACTTTGGCAGGCTCTTAAAATAGAAAAAAAATATCATAATAATATTAGTTTAATGTAACACATTCGTAGATAAGTTCAAATATTTCTAAATAATGAAAGGAAAATGCCCGTTATTGGTACAGATTTTTCTCATGTACGAGTACAGATATGACTATAATAAAGAAATTATTTTCTTTGTTTTCTAAATCATTTTGCCAACGACATGTTAACTTTGAACTGGAGTTTTCTTTTAAAATTAATAAGATAGGAACATATTTTTGTATTATATTGCACTTTGCTGATAAAATTGTTCAAAGTATTGAGATAACTAAAATAAGTGTTGTAGACTAATTTTTTAAACGATTTCAAATCGATTAATACTGAATGATATCTATTGAATCAAGGAAAATGTAAAAAGCTAAGGTAAAATAAACCAGCTACTTTTTAGTTATAATATTAAGTAGCTATTTGGCTTTTCTTTGTTTTTTACATTACCTATAATCTCATTATCTCAACCAAAAGACGTCCACTGCTGTACATAGGCCTCCCCTAAGGTTCTCCTCAACAGCCAGTCCCGTGCCGTCCGAATCCAGCAGCTTCCCGCGACCTTCACCAGGTCGTCGGACCACCTTGTGGGGGGCTTACCAACGCTGCGTTTCCCAGCACGCGGTCGCCGCTCCAGAACTTTAAGGTCCCATCGGCCATCGCTTCTGCATGTAATATGCCTCGCCCACGGCCACTTAGGTTTAGCTATTTTACTGGCAATATCGGTGACCTTGGTTCGTCTGTGGATCTCTACATTCCTGATTCGATCACGCAAGGAAACTCCGAGCATTGACCTCTCCATTGCTCTTTACATGACCTAATATTGCTTAATTATTACACACACTAATTTTTGTTGTTCTTTAATATTGTATTTATTTAGGAAATCAGTTAACACACACAAAATAATAAATCTAAAACAAAATACTAGAAAATAAATAACAGTAAAGTGTGTACATTAATATTTTTTTATAAAATATACATATTTGTTATACTTAATAATGATTTCATATTCTTTTTGCATCGTACTTTACATCGGTTTGATTAAGATCCGAAACTTACTAGTTAATGAGATCTTAAACAATATACCTTTATTTCTGTGATAGGTGGCGACGAAACTGACAAAGTAACTTTGAATAAACAGTTTTATTTTGTAACACCTATATTTTTATTTCTGACATACCAGTTTTATCACAAGAGTAGTGAAATATTTTATAAACATACAACTTTACACCTAAAATGAACCTTGTAAGTTTTAAAATGATATTAGTGACAATTGTCACAAAGATCAAGCTAAATTTTAAGGTTTCTTTGTCAGGGTGGAATATCCCTTCGGATTTCCGGCTCCTCGGGGACGCAATAGCCAAGAGTATGTGGTGTTGCCACTAAAAACCAACCCGGCGGCCGGTCTCAGGCGTCCTTCTCTGAAGGGGACCCGGACCATATTATTTCAGGTACCCTTTAGAAAATTTTAAGGTCTATAAACATAGTACTCGAAGTTTGTTAATTTATCTAATACTTATTTCAAAATCGATAATTTTCCATCAATTTTCATATAAAAATTCGAGGTTGCAACATTGTATTCGGCAGTATGAAAATTGTTAAAATTGCGCTTTTTAAACTAAGTGTTTCAATTCACCTATTGATTGAGTTCCTCTTAACCAGTTATTGATAACAAATGAAAAAAAGTAACAAGATGAACAGTGACATTCATTGTAATAATTTATTTATTTTGGTTTGTTCAATAATTATTACTAATTTTGTGAAACCTTATCATGTTTATTTTGTATATATATTTACGTGCATTTCGTACGAAGATTTCAACTGATTCATGCTTTGTAGCACAAATAATTGGTCGTAAATATCGACTACTTGACATCAGAAATCTACAGAAACATTCAACTGGAACTGGTGTATCAACTGTTCTTTTGGCATCTCAAGATACCAACGTAGAAGTTTCGAACTGGTAACTATGGTTCATATATTGAAGTCATGGATAACTGCTACACAGGTAACCACAACTCATGACTTTCTACTTTATAAAATATTGGCCTAGGTCTTGATACGAGAGACCATTTCATAACTTTAATAGCATCAAATCAAAAAATATACTTTGAGAACCCAATCCCAAGAGAGTCTAGGTACCGTAGTGAATGTGTATGTGTGTTTTTTTTAATAACTGAAATATATGCTTCTTTTTAAAAAGATTGTTCTTTAAAGTATTTTTTTGCAATTTATATATCAACTTACTATATACAAATATTTGTTGAAGTGTAATTGTTCCTTCGTAAATATTTTATAACCAATATAATTATGTCGTAGTATCCGCTCTAGTACACCTCGGCTCCAGCGACCATCGGTTCGTCTGAAGACATGGCCGGCCAGTGTACTAGAGTGGATACCACGATTGGGTAAATGTAGTGTAGGGCGCCCTGCGGCGCGATGATATAGGATGGATGGATAGGTTGATTGATTGATTGACTGATAATTATGTCACCAAGTTTTTTTTGCTTGTTTTATTAGTTCTTTCAAGTTTTTAACACCTACGTATATAAATAAGGACGAGTTAACGAAAACAGTTGGTTGGGAACAGTGTACGGGTATGGGTTGCTCAAGATCGGGACGAATGGCGCTGACTAGAAGAGATCTCTGTTTAGTAACTAGCAAGGTGGGTGATACACTGATTACTTAAATAAGCACTAGATGAAAATAAAAATGTAGGCCATTTCCTTTCTGTTTGTTTTAATATGTTTCTTTCTTGTTTTCAACTTCAGGGGAGTCCTATTCTATTTCTATCTTAGTGTTTATAACGAAATGAAAAATGTCACTACTATTTGGTTATTTGAAAATTCTCTTAAACAAATTTGGACTTGAAGTAGTACTATACTGTGGTCTATACATTCTTGGTAATTCTTTTTTATTGATGTATCATATATATATCATACTCAATAAATATGTACCTATCAGTTTTATAATGTTTCACTGTCACCGTCAAATCTAAATATGACTAGATCCTAACAGATATCGCAATATTACCCCTTTAATAGGCACCAGTTAACTTTACATTGTTATTTGCAGTTAAGTTGATATTTTCATTACTGTAGAAGTGTAAAATCTTAAAATAATCAGATTGATGAGTTTAGACATGTATACACATATTTTCCAAAGAGATTTTTAATGTTAAAATTGATTTGCTCACTTGAAACTTGTTCTAAAGGATTACGCGCATCGGTTAACTTATTTTGTACCACGTCATTACATTTTGTCAAGTTATGAGAAGAAAATAAATACTCGTATTGTTCGAACTTGCTTTTCTTTTTTTATTTGCTTTATTTTGAAAGAAACAAAAACATACTTATGTAGTAAATGTTTAGCAAAGTTAATTATACTTACATAATACACGGCCATTTGATCTCAAACTGAGTAAAGCTGTACTATGGCAACCAGATTGCTGATAAACATACCTATATACATATATGTTATAGATCAATAAATTACATAAATTATACCCAGGCATAGAACAAATGATCATGTTTATTGCACAAACATTTGTTCTGTCCGAATCACTGAGTAATAACCCTGTCAATATATATATATATATATGTTTTATCGTTTTATAAACAATAACTATGAAATATTTTATTTTTTATCCTGAAATAGTCACTTTTGATAATTAAAGAGAATAAACTATTTGACGGTTCACGTCATGGAAACTTGGTCCACCTTTGGACATCTGTAACTCAAGAGTTTCAAGTACGCTGCCAGTCGTTGATTCCGCCCCCTTCTCTCAAAAGAGGAGAAACCTAAATTATTGACTGCACGATTGGTCTATGATTTAATCGGTTGCCTCACCGCTCTCTACTATGTTGAGTGTTGTGGGTTCAAACCTCTCATGGGACAACACTTTTGTTGTTCTAAATTTGAGTGTTTTTTGTGTCCATTTCTTGTATGTTTGTAAAGGACACAGGATTTATTCATAGTGTGGGCGTTGTCTTTAAAAAAAAAATAAAAAAAATTGTATCAATAGGTATCTCAACAATTTGTGTGAGGGCATTTTATATCACTATAATTCTACTTAATTTATTTCTCACTAAGTATTATAATCTAAAAAGAAAGTAACATTATCTCCTTCTTTTGTTTCGGCAGTGAACTTCCACGTTTGGCATCCATATGTCAAACAGGGCAAGAGGTTCGTGTTGATAACATTTGCGACATATTACTTTTGAAAACGTCCTTGAGATCCCAATATTTATTCTGTATTAATTGATTTCTTCTTTCTGCTTCTATGTAAAAATTTTTATAACAAAACTTATAGTTTTTCCCAGATAGACATATTTTTCTACGTATCCCAGTGGTGTACTATTGACTGTTATTGTCT
Organism: Hypercompe scribonia; assembly: GCA_949316085.1. Lineage (NCBI taxonomy): Eukaryota > Metazoa > Arthropoda > Insecta > Lepidoptera > Erebidae > Hypercompe > Hypercompe scribonia. The sequence goes on from OX438970.1 coordinate 22,579,522, forward strand.
TTTCAAGGTATTTATCATCGTCTTAGTTTTAGTAATGTCTATTTTCAGTCCCACCTTAACATCTAAGTGTAGAGTTTATACGATGATCTGTACCTGAAAGGTTGTCTCTGATAGCAGTACTAAGTCATCTACGAATCTCAGGTGGCTTAAGTAAGTTTCATTGATATATAGTCACAGTTTTTCCAGCCTAGCTTGTTTATGAGGTTTCGAGGACAGTTATAAATAATATTGAAGATAGAGAATCGGCTTATCTAACTCCCCTTTCTATTGAAAAGCTAAAATCTAAAGTATCTAGTATAATTTTGCCGTTATTGGTGTTGTATAGGGTGGACCACGAATTGGTTAACATTTCGAAAATCATTTACATCGTCTAAATTTCGACCTTTCGACGAACCTTTTCGACGTTTGCACTCTTCTAAGCAAGCACTGAAAGACTGCGAGATCGCTGACATCTCTCCGGTTAATTTTTCTTTTAGTTGACGTAGTGTATTTGGTTTATTGATGTAGACACGATTTTTTAAATAACCCCATAAAAAAATCTACTGGGGATAGATCTGGGCTCTTGGGTGGCCATGAAAAGTCGCCTCGTCGAGTCCCCATCTTGTTAAAACCAAGTGTTACGATTGTAGCCAGCGAATCCCAGTATCATCGGTCCCAAGATTTCTATTTATATATGTTATCAATATATGTTCTCATAAAGTTCTAGTAACTGACCAAAGCCGTGCAGTCTAATTACTGCCCGTTCCCACTACCACGGCTAAAAAGTCCCGCCGGACCACTCGTCTATCGGCTACAGGAGACAGTGAAAATGCTTGTTAATCTTTTTTGTGACCAACTTCCGAATCGAGGACACTAGCAGTTATAGAATCCTAACGATAGTTATAGTCAGTAATGTCAATGGTCAATTGTCAACATGACAGGCGCCTTACGTGTACGCTCTCGATCAGTTGTAGTGGCAAGCAGTCCGCATTATCGACAGTCCTGAAATCATTGAATCCCTTGAGCCTCTGCAGTTGTAAAGAGATGTGGCCTCTATGGTACTACTCTCGTCTTTATCTTGGAGAGTGTTGCCTAGTCCCAGCTTCTCCTTTCCTCCTCAGGAAAACTGTACTGGCTTTGGAAGTCACCATATTAAAATTGTACACATACGCTCTCGACATAAACGTTTCGACTAGTATCAACGCACCTGTTTCTCTACCACTGTGTAGTCACATAGTACCCCATAAGGGGTGCATGGAGGCAGCATCGGGATGGTTTGTCTACTCCCAGCAGTCTCTGATTTCGCTGCCTCTGAATAAGGATAGGTCCTGGTGCAGTTTTGGTCGTCTTGTCTTGCACGGTGACAGTTGAGCTCCTCTGTTGACTGCTGACCTGAGCCAGGTGAGACCCCAGACACCTGGGAAGGCTTAGTTCCGAGCCATCAGTGACAGGGGTCGTTTCTTATGTGCGGTCCCTCTCTGTGTCATGTCCGGGTGTTCTGCATCTCACACCGCGCAGCGGTCTGTGAGGTGCCGTATTGTTGCTTTCATTTCTTGTAAAAGTGGTCACATGGTACACCCATTTGGGTAAGTAGGCATAGGTGTCCATGGGTCATAGTGGTAGTTACAGCGACAGAAACTGTAACAAACGAGAAAGGTAGGTGAAAGTTGGTGAAATAGATGTGAGCTATGTGGGTAGGTGCATCCTTCACGAACGCGTTTCGCTGCTATAACTTTTTCAACAGGCGATTCTGTCTTTAAAATGTGTGAGACTTTTTGGGTACCCATGACGGCTTGCTATGCTCGTATAATATTCTCTTTGCCATGTATAAAATTAACTCTCTCTTTATTCTCATTTCAATCACACGTGACCGAACAGTCATGCCAATCTAACATTTAAAGTAAAGTATATTAATGCAATTAAATTAACTCTTATGTGAAAGTATACAAATTAAATACCTAAGTATATTATTTGATAACACCGCAAAGGTAACCAATCAAGCTTAACATGATTGTGTTTCGATGAGTTGGTTACTTTTTTATTAGTCCTAATTAAATAAATCGTGGGCGACATTCAGTAGCACCACTCTTTTGTTTTCGTTTGCCTAATAGATGATCTTTATTGAAATATTAGTAATTTATATTTATATTATAAAGGAAAAGGGGAAGACAACCCAAGAGATGAGAGGACGAACTGAAAGTAACAGCAGGCCCTGTTTGAAGAAGGGTGGCCAGAGATAGAACTGAATAGAAATTGTTGAAGGAGGTCTTTGCCAAAAGGTATACTGAACTTAAAGATATCCTTTAACAGAGGAAACATATCTTCACAACTATTTAATTTCAGGATAAAAAGCTATTGTATAGTAATTTATAAAACTATCAACTAGCTTTTGAATTTCTATCTGCTTGATAGTAAGTTGAACATGTTGTGCTTGCACCATGCAGACGTGACGATCTTACGAGTATGAGTACTTTATAGTTTCATATCTTAAAACATGAAAATCATTTTTTTTTTGTAAAAAATGTATAATAATGCGTACTTTTAATAAAATTTGCTCTTTATGTGTATTATTGTCCGTGTGGTAACGGATTAAGAATACATACTGTTACCGCCTCTATTCATCCCGTCGGTGTCGTAAAAGTTGACTAAGGGAATAAAGTATCCAAGACAACATCATTACAAAGAGAAGAAAACGAAAAAAAAGAAAACTTGAAACAAACTCTATTCCAACCCGTCTGGCCAGCGTGGTAGAGTAGGCCAAAAGCTCCTTGCTAAGGAGAGGCCTATGTCCAGTAGTGGACTGTAAAAGGCTGTTGATGATGATGATGATGATGTGTATTACTCTTTAAGTGTATGTGTAACGTGTATAATTTATTATTTTTAAGGTATTTGAAAGCTGTTTAGTCGTTCTAATATAATTAGTTTGCCATTTTAATAACAAGTGCATTATTGTGTGGAATTTGAGTATTTAATAGTACATCGTAATTTACTACATCAAAATTTTTGACTAATGTTTTTTGTTTTAAGGCGTTAAGGAAAAATTATGACAGTAAATTTTCATGATGCGTACACACCATCACGGAACACCAACACCGTCACGACAAATTGACACCAGGAAATTAACTAGTCAACATTTTACTTAGAAGTTATACTTCTTTTAACTAGAAGTTTATTTAACTAGATAATGTGTTATAATACGATTTTTTTAAAATGTATTGAATAGTTTTTTGTCTATTATTAGTGTCATTTTCTCTTCAAGTATACAGTAATGTAAAAAACAACATTTTTCGAAAGATCTTATCTTGTTACGCCAAAGAAATATACCTTCTAACGTACGCACATACCTACACATACACGTTTTTATAAAATATTACTTATAATTACACTATTTTAAAGAAATCCTTTAATTTCTAACACAATATTTCCTTAAAGGAAATAATATTTTATGATATTACATATTAAAGTGTTTGTGAGTTTAGTTGCTGTGTGTTTTCTCGCAGGCTCTATGATATCATAACTAATCATCAACCAGCATGTCGTGTACGATATAGCACGAACTACAGTCTATATGTTCAGGTTAGAGAGTACAAAATGGGATGGCTTACTGGTTAATGGAATATGATCCATGCACTACCACGACGACTGTCATATCTTTTACGTCCTTGACCGAGGTGTGAAAAAGCATCTCACCAAGCTGCCATAATGCAGATGGGTCACCATACTGCATTGTCGGCATTCACAATGAATATGGGGACCACGACTCTTAGATTCTGTTCATGTTTTCCGTCCGGCAGGGTAGGGTCAGTTTGCCAGGTTCTTTAAAAAAACAAAAAAAATGGAGTAATTATACATTTGTATTATTTAATTAACTTTTAAATTATGTATATAGTGTACATTAACGTGTCTACATTATCGTGTACGGTAAAGTATATTTTTTTTTGTAATTATATCTAATTTTCCATCTCTAGAAGTCATATCTATTTTTAAAATTTTAATGAGACTAAAACAGGCAATATATCTTTTCAAACAAAACAATTACCTAAATCAATTCATACGTAATAGTAGTGAGTAATTGAGTTTTTATATAACGGAAATATTAAAAAAAGTAAGATCTTGCCTTTTAAGTCATTTAGAAGCAGTAATAACTTCAATTTTGTTGTCAACTTTATAAAAAAATCATAAAAGGTAAACTAATTCACAGAATGTCAACATCCGCCGTGAAAGGCGGGCGACTGGGGGAACAAACTACGCAGAATAGCATCACTGCAGAGAGAAAAAACACTTAATACAAACCCTCTACCAACACGTCTAGCCTGCGTGGTATAATACACCAAATCTCTCTTTCTAAGGAGAGACCTTTATGTTACCTCGGGCCGTCACCCCACCGGGGTTTACGGTGAGGTGGTGTGTAGGAATCGGACCAACTAAAACCACACAGTGTGCCACTCTGCGCCTGACATAGGAGGAATCCGGGAACAGCTGCTGTTACGACATCCAGATCCCCCCTAGCGCCTACCGGCTCCCGGGGGCACCACCTGCGGGTAAACTCTCTGTTTTAGGCGACGGCACACGCGGACGTCGCCTCCGCGCGTCTGCCCATTGTAGCAGATGAAGAGGAAAACCCGTCCCGTCCACCCGTAGCCACACTCAAGGTGGCATGAGGCGCTGGTACGCGCGCCTCCACCACCCGATACGCCGGTGGCGAATTGGGCCCTAGTGAAAATCGTCCTCCCGGGCCTTCTACGCCGCCTCTGCCCGCCAAATTACGTCTTCGCAGAAGGTTGCGACCGCGGTAAAACAGCTGTCGCTACCGACCAAGGGGCAATAGACGCCCAAGAGCAGAATCAGCGCCGACCAGCTTTGGAGTAAGCTGTCGGAAGTGCTCGTCGAAGAGTCACCTGCCATCGAGGATCAGGTACAGATACTTCATCTAGGTCTGAACCGGTACAAGGATCGAATTGACTATGATGGAAGCGCCAGAGGGTGGACCATGAGGGGGCCCATGGAACAAAAGGGCCTTCGTCTTGTCTAGAGCCACCTGCAAACCCAGCGCCTCAATACGCCCGACCACCAGAGAGACACCCGTGGTGGCCAGGCGCGCCGCCTCTTGAAAGTTCATCCCCCGGCCTGTTACTAACGTGTCATCTGCGTAACAAATTACGCTCACCCCGGGGGAAAGACGACCTCGAAGAGCCCAGTCGTATCCCATATTCCACAGGAGTGGTCCGAGGACAGACCCCTGTGGAACACCGCACGACATGGGCCGCCGCACCCTAAGGAGAGATCTATCTCAAGCAGTGGACCATTAAAGGCTGTTGATATGATGTGATGGGAATAATATTTTGACACATTTAGTACTTAAAAATTTTTAGAATATACTTCTCGTAGAATATGTTATAGACTAACACTCAGTGGTATCACAGTGAGCACAAATAATGAACCTAAATTTTTTTTAGTACATTTTAAATTTGTATAAAATGTTAATAAATGCCTCGTTTTTTTTTAATAATCTTGTAGAGAGCATTTAGTGCGTGAATTAAAAACATTTATGGGTTTACTTTTCTAATTATTCAGCCATATTTTTTTTATCTTTTTTTTTGTCTACTTCAGTGTTACTTATACTTTTAGAAAGAACACATTGGACTTTAAAGGTATATATTTAATAATAATAGATAATAAAAATAAGCCTCTATCACAATTATTGCAGTATATGGCTGAACTAGTTTATACGTTGTGAAATAACTGACATGGTAGAATTATGCAGTTCTAAACTCCTAACTAGGTTTGGTTATAATATGTGCGGAGAACTAGCTGTTTCAAACGTCCAATGAATTATAATAGGCTATTTCCATGTATTAGTATTTTGTTTGCGTTCAAAAATAACACAATTAAAAATAACAAAGTTAAAAAAATAATAAGTGAGTGAGCTTTACACTGCCATGATGACTGTCATGCCTTTTACGTCCCTAAGCAGAGCGTAAAAAGAATTTCACTAAGCCACCATAGTGTAGGTCACCACAACTCTTAGATTCTCTTCATGCTCTCGATCAGGTAGAGTAGAGTCACTTTGACGAACTCTTGAAATAATTAAAGAAAAAAAAACAAGCATACGGAACTGTACATAACACAATGTTCACTTATTTTGATATAAATAAGGACCAAAATAACTTAAGAATCTTTATATGAAAGTCTATGTTGTGTTTTCTGTATATTTTTTTCTATATTAAGAGCCTGCCAAAGTGACTCTACTCTGCCTGATGGAAAGCATGAATAGAATCCAAGAGTTGTGATCACCATACTCATTATAAATGCATACAATGCAGTATGGTGACATACATTATGGCGGCCTAGCGAGATGCTTTTTCACGCCTTAGTTGGGAACGTAAAAGGCATGACAGTCATCGTGGCAGTGTAAACCTTACACAGTTATCACGATAACTGTCACCCCTGCATCAATGCGCCTCCGGTCTCGCACTCGCCAACGAAACACGACAGCACGGATGCTGGCGCTTTAGGTTGGTCTTCTGTGGGAGAGTAGTACTACACCCGGTGAGCCGGCCCGTTCGTGCTGAAGTCAGCGTTGTGTTATGTTATTATAGAAATAATAACCGCTGTAGCCAAAGAACTGTATGTATGAGAAATTGTAGTATATGTTTAAAAGTGTTGGTGAGAGTCGCCAAGACTTGGAACGACCTGCCTGGGTCTATTTTTCCTGATGACATGAACTCTGGAGCCTTTAAGAGTAGAGTGAACAGGTATCATTTGGATGGGCGTGTACCACCTTCGTCTTCATCTGCACTTTCCATCAGGTGAGATAGAGGACAAACGCCTATTCCACTAAAGACGTAAAAAAAAAAAAAAAAAAAGCAAAAAAAAAAAATATTCCGTTCACTATACATTTCAATAGTAGAAAATAGGATAAGGTGAAAACTAACCAACTTTGATACTGCTCTATATACTATCTGTAACGGTTTTACACTTTGGATACTGATATCAAGGCTATGCCACAGAACAGTTAGGTTATGCAATATTTATTTATAGTATAGGGACAAACGAACAGACAATCCACACGTTAAGTGACAGTTTTTTTTCTCAGCGGCAATTGCCACAGAGACCACCGAAAGGTAGTTATGTCGGACTGACCAAAAACCGCACACCGTCTTAGGTACCAGTAGTCGGGTAACCAGGTAAGAAAGTAAGAAAATCCCTGAAAATTTGCCTATGCAAATTCCTCCCCCTCTCACAAGAGAATAAATTTTGCCTAGCTTTTGCAATATATATAGCTTTCTTTGATAAATAGTCCATCCTCACTAAAACAATTTCGAACTAAACCAATACTTTTTGAGATTAGCCCGTTCAATAAAACAAACTCTTTGGTTTAGACTCTTCATATTAAAAAGAAACTTCAGTACAAAACTTACAAAAAATAAGTTACAGTACACACCATATTTATCTACGAAATTATTTTTATCTTTTTAGAGTACGTTATACATTTTGTTATCTTTTTAGTGTATCTTCGTTCGAATGTAAGAAAGGTGATATACCCTTTATCATAAGTAACGCAACGTTTAAATTGTCAATTTTCGTTTCCTGTTTATTTTTTGGTTGATATAACTTGCGGCATTCTGATTAGGAATGTTTTGTGATATTTGCCCTTTCGGGTGAAAACCCGAATTTATTGGTTATATAAGTCTTCCGTCAGCCAACATTAGTCCTAAACTCGTCCATAAGTCACGAAGATTCCGGCGTACCTCGGGCCACATACGACTTGTATAATATCTACCTATGGTCACCGGCGGGTCAAAAACAAGTGAATTATGTGTTTGAGCGCCAAACCTTCCCTATGAAATGAAAGGTATATGTATGTTAAAAAATATAGCAATGAAAATTTGCACTGGTTTTCTGTAAAATCGATTCATTTATCGTAAGTACAAATCGTATATATCGTAAACACATTTTGAACGAAATACTTTATTAAAATAAAAACAGTAGCAGTCGTGGGACTGCCGATAGAAGTGAAAACGGAACTATTAAGTTGAGAGTAATTAAAACTATATGCAAAAATTATATGAATTTTTTTATGTTTCATATATAGCTATATATATAATATATAATATCATATATAATATATAATAATAATAAATTTCATATATAATATATAATATCATATTCTCCATAGCTATAGATATACTATTATCATTAGCATGTCGGTGACGCGAACCGAGGATTTTACCCTCTACCAAAACGCTCAACGCGCCTAAAGAAGTTTTCACTTCAAAAATTCCGTCTTTAATATAAAAATATAAAACGTTCAATGTTGATAAACTTTGATACTCCCTACAATAGGCCTTTAACACAGCTTAGAAAGCAATATTCTCACCAGACAGTGACTAATAGAGCTTTTACGACCTGCATTAGTATAAAACCATGTGTTACTTAATGGTACACAAGTGTGAGAGGTTATATTACAACTACTTATTCTAAAGGAATATTATTCGTCGATTCAAGTCCATTAAAATCCTAGTGTACTAAATATTGAAAACCGTTAATTAAAATATGTTGCTTTTGTAATATAATTACGAAAATTACATTTTTAGATAATCACATTCGTTTAAAGGCTTACAACGAAACCTCCAGCGTGACATGAATAATAAAATATCCCAATTTCAATTTTAATACATCACTTTAGAATTCATTTTAGAAAATTTTGTAAAAAGACCATATTCATTAAATTTTTCAAAAATTCACCGTACTCGAGACTCATAATAATACACGAAGACAAAAACTTATATTCTCAAAACAACATACCAGTACCCAACGCGACAATTAACTAAATTACATTATTTAGTTAAGTAAAATCGTATGTGTTTAATTAAAACTAGAGACATATACTAAGAAAACTACAAAAGCTCACAAGAATATCGTTTAATTAAAATTTCAAAACGGGAGAAATTAAAATGATTTCTAATCCTTAATAAAGCTATGTGCCAAAGCCTGTCTTTTAAACATACATAAGTCATCTAGTAGGATAGAAAAGAGGGTGCACTTGAATTAAATAATTTGAAATAATTATCGAAAAATTACGAGATTGTTGCACTGTTTGATAAGCACTACGAAATAACTGTTAATATAAAATTTAAAACAGTACACGTTTGGCCAAGTGGTTCACGCTAGGTTAAATACATAGCGGTCTTAGTAACACTAGAAGCTGTTTCAATTATCTTTCAAGTCTATTTTGAAATAATATTTTTTTAAGTTATCTTTAAAGATCAAAAAGATTATGCTGAGCATTTTATATTAAGTAAATTAAAATTGTATAAAACAGTTAAGTGAATAAGTTCGATAATTAAATAAATGTCGTGCCTGAAATATTCCAATCTTATTAAGAGACTGCAAGGAAGCAATGTGATTCTATGACAGTCGTTCCTTTATGTTTTTATGATTATCTTAACGTAATTATTATTAGACGGGAGATAGATTGAAGAAATTAGTATAAGGAAAATAAATAGAATGAAAATAAAATAGGGAAGAGACAATTGAATTGATGCAGGGGTGACAGTTATCGTGGTAACTGTGTAAGCCTTACACTGACACGATGACTGTCATGCCTTTTATGTCCCCAAGCGGGGTGTGAAAAAGCATCTCACAAGGCCGCCATAGTGTGGGTCACCATACTGCATTGTCTGCATTTGCAATGAGTATGGTGACCACAGTTCGTGGATTCTATTCATGCCTTCCATCAGGCAGAGTAGAGTCACTTTGGCAGGCTCTTAATATAGAAAAAAAAAGAAAGAGTCAGTCCCGAGACTTCATTAGCTCGCCGAGTGTTAATCACAAACTCGTATGTTTTTTATGGTGTAGAGAGCAAAAAAGTGACGACAAACTAACAAGCCTCATGATAGTATATGGTTACCACCGCTCGTGGATGCTTGCAACTCAAAATATACCATTAGAAGCATACTACTATTATCATTTTTTTTTGTAGTAATAGTAAACATAGTAGTAAAATCAATTATCGTAACACTATCTCGATAATGATATTCTCACATAAAAAAATTATTTTGTAAGCTTCATTGTTGAAAATTCAAATAAAAATATAGCAAGAAACGTTATTTCGTTATACTTTATATAATTTAAACAGTCCAGTTGAAAATGATATTCTAAGTGGATAAAATTAAATTACGTTATATTTCATTTCTATTTGACTACAAAATCCAAGTAAATTATTTTTTAATGCAAATCAACTCTTCGCCACCAACTGCTCAACGAAGGTCTCCCCTAGAAGCATCAACCATCACGGTCTTGGACAATCCGTTTCTATCCGTTACCTACCACCTTCTCAAGCGATCGATTCATCTTACTGCAGGGCACCTTACACTAGATTTGGGAATCGGTTCGTCTGGAAACATGACTGGCCCACTTCCACTTCTTTTTAATATTAACTAATTAATACACCTTGGTGGAGGCCTACGTCCAGCGCTGGATGACTTTTAGCTGAGATGATGATGATGATGATGAATTAATACACCATATGATGAATCTACAACAATTATTCAAATGTACGTTAATTGATTTCTTACTTCGTTCTTAATGTCTTAATACTCGTATCTAAAGTTAAAAGTTACTTTATGAAGTCTTGTGAAATACATGATTTTTTTATAAGACTAGGGCGAAACCAAAAGGAGGGCTTATGATTTGGGTTTGGTACATGGTCTATGTATATATTTTAATGAATAGGATCTCACTACATAACCAACAATAGTCTGGACGACTGGCTACGTAAGTTTAATAAAAAAATTATATGACTGTATTTAAACCTGAGATGCTAACATTGAAAACAATAAAAATATCTTAGATTAATTTTATCAGTGTTTAATATCAAAAGAAAAGTTTTGACAAGTAAAGCAAAATATTTCTTTGAAATGCAATGGTACGGTTCGCGCGATACCTATTGGTCCTGCGATATTTACACTTTCTCAGAATGTGACGATGCGGATGTTGCGCGGTTAGTGTACAAACCTGATCGAGAAACGAAGATCGTTTTTTACGTAGTCACATTATTATTTAGTATTTATTATAATATTTTAAACTTTATTTTTTATAAAACTCATTTATATTATTCTAAATAATATGCTAATATCAAATATTTTGACTTTTTTTACAGAAGAGTTTGTTAATACAGCAAAAAAAATTTTGATTTTAGAGCCATTTTAGAGCCCTCATAAGCTCCTTAACATTTAGGCAATATTAGAGAAATATTGATGAATATTTATAAAATACAGAAAGGGTATTAGATCAATGCCAATCTCACAAAGAAATAGAGAAAGTTCCACTGTTAAATTCCAATACACTGACAAGTTATTGATGTCTGTCTAGTAACTATTAATGATTCATTATCAATTCCAAGACCAGTTTACGAAGCATATTTAAGCCATCACAACTTCTCGATGGCAAGCAATTACTTGCTACAAAATTGCTCATCCATTTGTGTTACTTGGTCATTATACTTTAGAACAACTGAAGCCCGATTCTTATTTTTGGATAGGCGGTTTAGATGTGATAGGTTTGTTTCATATTAAGGACCTTTTCATTTTCGATGTTAGATAATATTCTGACTCTAAATTGAGTTTTTGCTGATAGTAATATCGATTTTATAATATTTTTTTTTTTATTCAGAAGCAATCGTTTTTTTAAGTGAAGAGTCACAAGCATTCGTTTGTATGCGGACTTCTAGTACTGTTTCTTGTCAACAATGAATAACATTCAATTAATTGAAAGCAGACATTGCCATTGTTAAGCTTATATTTCATTTCTGACAGTATAATCATTACAACTGTGAACTTAAATTAAACCTTAAGGTTAAATTATTTAAAATATTTATTTGAATGTGATGAGGAACGAATATGCGTGAGTGATTTCTGACGCCTACATTATAAACAAGTGGGTTTAAATTATAATTACAAAATTCTGATGGCAGTTCTCAACACAGTTTAAATTTGTTAATTGTTATTAAAATGTAATTCCTAATACATTGAGGAAGTTTGGATCAAAATTATATTTTGGTGAATTCAAGAATAAAATTAAAACTTATTAATGTAGTTTTAAGGACATAAGTTAACGGCATTTAAAATATTGAACAAACATTCATTAGTATAACCCTTTTTGTTCTTCTTTTTTCTTTTTTTCCTGTGCGGAAATGTGGATATTACCAGCAGGTGGTTATGTTGGACTCAAACTGACTATAAACCGTACGCTGTCTCGGGTACCAGTAATCGAGGAACCAGATGCACAGTAGTAAAGAAATCCCTGGAATCTCGGCCACCTCGGGCCTCGGGACACCTACAGTTTGTAGATGGACCCCGTGTGGTAACCCCTTTTTCCCCAGAAATAAATTTGAAATGATGGAACGACCTATTTCGCTTGAATTTTCTGAGACTGCTTCCACACGTAGGAAAGTATACTCTTGCAAGAAAATCATGTAAAATTTCTGGCGTTTCAATTCCAAGAATGTTGAATAAAAAAAAGAAATTTTAACATTTCCCCTTCTTTAAACTACTTAGAAGTTTTGTCCAAATTTTTTCATGAAAATGATTAAATTTTGAAATTGAATAAATTATCAAAAGCAGTCTTATTTTTCTTTATTAATTTAATCTAAAACCACAGCTGAGACTAATCGCTATAACGCCAGTTAAAAAAGATTACAAAATTTAATTTGTTGATTTGCAAATTAAATTTTGTAATCAAAAAGCGGGAAAAAAAGCAAAGAGGAATTTGATTGTCCATCAATATATAAAAGCATTCATCATTCTCACATGAGACGTCCATTGCTGAACATAGGCCTCCCTCCTAGACGCCATCGGCTCCCCGGGACTCGGAAATTAAAAACATTTAATTAGCAAAATTTTATCAAAGTAATTAAAGTAATAGTAAATAAGGTAATTTTACATAATGATGTAGAAATTATACATTCATTTTGTTGTGTAATTAACACGTGTAACGTTTCACGTGTATCAGATTTAGTAATTTAGCCAATTTGTAGAAGTTCAATGTAGAGATTGGTTGCTTAGCTACAGTTTTAATTGTAAATGTTAGATTGCTGGAAAGCATTGGAGATATTGTTGTAAACGTACGTTTCACACCCGCAACGCAAGAGTTACTAGACCGCTACCGGTTTTGAATTCCCTCTCTACTAAAAACAGGGCGAGAGCATTTAATTAATGATGAAAACGAAGTATTTCAAAAATGCTGAATAATAGAGGTCCTAACCACACAAAAACATCCGTGCTTACCTTCTAATGACAAATGAATGAGACTTTCGTTGATTAACGATAGATAAATCTCGACTCTCAGTTCTACGTAGTTAAGTATAAAGTAATTTCACACCCTCACTTTAACAGAAATCTTTTGCATTTCGTTCACTTAAACTCTTAAATGCTGAGTAATATACGTTAGACATTTGTTTGTTCTAATTAAAATTTGTAGTCAAGATTAAGTTAAGCATGGCCTTTGACGATTATACTTAGGTATTATTACTCTGAGTATATGTACAAGAGAACACAGTCAACGCTGTTATGTCCGTTTATTTCAGTTTAAGACGTTTTCAAATGTCAAAGGCTGTATAACAAAGAGCTTTCTTGAATATGATTGTTTCGAATTCCATTTCTGACCTTTTGACCCCTTTACTTTCAAATATGCTTCTTTTTAATATGTTTTATTAGCTTCACCTGTATGTTTGTTTGTTTTTTTTTTTGTTTATAAAATCTTTTTTTTTCAAACTATATTTTTTATATGGTATAAGAGATAAAATAAGTCGCTAGATTTTAAGTGACCACTGACCCATTGATATTTTCAACTGAAAACACACAAGTAAATTTTAGTCCGTAGATTGCTCTCTCTCTCTGCACAATTAGATAGGAGAGTTGTACCTCCGATAATCTCACCTCATCATCATCAAAAACTTATAATAGTTCACTTCTGAACTAACTTTTCGTTGAGAGAAGGTTTTGGCCTACTACACCACGCTGGTCAGATAGGTTGATATTGAATTTGTTTCAAGTTCTCTTTCTCTTTGCAATGATGTTGTCCTGGATAGTTTGTTTCTTTGGTCTCCATTTACGACATTTCGAAATGTACTGGGGTGGCGCCATTTCGTTTTCTTTAGTTGTCACCACATGAAATCTAAGTTACTCTGACCGTGCTTAATTAGTGCAAAATAGTGAAATAATTGTTTGAAACTCGTTTTTGATGAAACCAATCAATCCAGTTGAATCAACCAAACAACAGGCAGCCAGAAAAAATTAAGAAACAGCTTTTTCTCCCGTAAATATTTAGATACATTTAAGAAAAAGTTGTTTTCATGACATCATGATGTCACAGGTTATATTTAATACAATGAAACGGAGATGCGTTAAGTGTATAGTAAGATAAAAGAAGTTTGACGATTCTTTACATGACAAACAAAGAATGAATGTTTCTTTGATGGTGTAAATGCATTTTACGATAATCAAACATTATAAATGTGAAAGTTACTCTGGCCGACTGTTTGTATGCTTGTTATTGATCATGAATGACTCTGAATTGATTGTGAAAGTGAAAGTAAACGAGAATCCCGCTAAATAAAAGGGCTTCGTCTTTCTTAAGCTCGTGAATAATGATTCAATACCAAAAGAAGTTACTTTTTCTTTATCATTTTCCTGCTTTTATTACATTAATCTCGACCAGCGCAATATTGATTATTATAAAGAATTTTGACAGTTTATGGTACCTTGAGCCTGTAATAATTTTCAACCAGGACTAATAAAAAGGGAAAATATATAAAGAAAATGAATGGGAACCATAAATAAATAGGTCCTGCAAGTCTTACATGGGCAAAACTATGAGTCTGTAGTACTACGGAAAGGTTGCCTATCCATCTTACTGTTTGAGGAGGATGCTACTTTTATGGAATCGAAGACGTTACACCTGGAGACACCTATTTAGCTCAAGAGTGACAATGTGCTGCAGCCTTTTGAGTCCTCTTTCCAAAAATAGGTTATAGATGGGAGGGAAAGGAAGTTTAGCTTTGGTTATCTCACATATTCCCTGTTAAAAAACGAAGTGATTTCTTAACACCGATTTTTTTGAGGTCATGGTATCTCTAGTTTTAGTTAAAAGAGACAAATACGCTACGGCATTTTGAGTCCCCATTTCAAAAATAGGTTAAAGATGGGAGGGAGAGGTAGTTAAGCTTAGGTTACTTCACATATTCGGTGTTGAAAAACGAAGTGATTTCTTAACATCGATTTTGTTTGAGATCGTGGTCTCTGGTTGACTTTGACCACTTTGACCACTGCTTGCCTACGAAAGAATTTACAATTACTAGGATAGAGTTATCAACTGCAGTCCTTTAAATATAACTTGATCTCAGTGACAGATGGCTACGAAACGGACAAAATACCTTTGAACAAGACATTTTATTTATTTTCATTCTTTACGTGTCAGTTTTATCATAAATGAAGTGCAGTACATTATAATTATAAAAATTCATACCTAAATTATACCTCGTAAGTTCGAAAATGACACTAATGACAACTGTCACAGAGTTATATTTTAAGGACTATAGTAGTGCTTTAAAACTTGAGTATTAAAAATTAATAAATGTGAACGCTTCTAGAGGTCAACGTTTTCATAACTGCTAAAATTTACATGATTAGAGCAGCAAATGAAATCTAGCACGATAAAATAACTCAATGTGCATAAACGTGACGGTCTTAGTTTGCTCAAAACAAAAAAGTTTAAATATAAAGAAACTAAAATTAATTGATGTCGAATAAACTTAACATTTATATATTTTTTCATTTGGAAGGTAGATTTTTGGAAAAATTTCAAAGTGATGAAATGCATATTCATTCAGTTTTGATATTCCAAGAATAATTTATGACTCCCTTAGCTGGAGTTGTTTTTAATTGCACCTCGTTTATACACACGTGCCAGTGATATATCTTGGAAGAACAAAATACTGGTTTTAATAAGATATTTGGTGCAATTACCAGGTTGCAAGTACAAGTTCAAGTTATTAACGTACTTACATTTGGTTCAGATAACGCTAAGGTTTTTGGTGAAAGTAGATTGCATTTTGATACGATTTCACTGAAATCAAAACTGAATATTTATTGCAATGTTCAGTGCATGCTATTTGTTGAATTTTGTTTTATTTATTTGGTTAAAGTTTCCTTCGTGTAGATATTATTTTCGTATTCATCTGAAGATTTCTCTCTGGGTTTGATTGCCACCCAGGAGAAATATTGTACGATAAGTACGATCATTTGTTCTGTGTCTCGGCGTCGGTATATTAATTTCTATAATACATAGTAATATTTAATACTAATATGTATTATCAGCAGCGTTTGGTGGTATGGTCACGTTTTGCGGCAGCCACCGAGTTACGTGGTGAACAAATGTTTGGCCATTCCTCCACCGGGCCCCAACAGGAGGAGTAGATACAAGAAATGCTGGTTCGAACTCATAAGGAATGGTATGCGTATCAATGGACTCATAACGCCGGTTGCAGGAAGATAGTGTGAAGTGGAGGATAAAGAGTCGAAAAGCAGACCTCAGACGTCACTAGACGCAACCGGAACTAACGCTCTGATGATGATTATCCAGAGTCTTTCATAGTCCGCTACTGGACATAGCCCTCTCTTTGCAAAGGAGATTTTCGCCTACTGTACAATGCTAGCCAGACAGGTTAATATAATGTTTATTTCAGGTATACCTCCTCCTTTTTCAATGTTCGCTGTTGTCTTGCGTTTGCTCTCTAATACTCCGTACGGTGAAATTTCGTCTTTTTAATCCATCGACACATGGGCTCTTATTATTTATTATGTTATACTTAGAAATTATTAATAAGATGACACTACCATTTCATCTATTAGACCTCAAACGACTACTTTCAAATTATTGGAACGAAGTTCCTTACGGCAGGCTTGGAGGGGATAGGGATTTCGCTGCGGGACCGAACTAAAAAAAATGTGATAGTAAAACCGTAAGAAAAAATCCGTGGAAAAAGTGCGTGGAATAAATCTGTGGAAAAAGTGCGTGGAATAAAACCGTTAAATGAGTTTTTATTATTTTTTTCTATTTTTCTATTTCTATGTAATTTTTAATTAATAATAATTTTGACAAAAAAAATAAAGATACATATTTTTTTGTTATTTCAGTTGAAATTTGAATTAGGATGTTTTTTTTATTTTAAGGAATTTATTATTTTATTTCCTAAAATATTGAATTTCCTAAATACTTTCTTGTACTTAAATAAAAACTAATCAGCAAAATTTAAGAGAAAAATCAAGAAAACCTACATAAAATTGAGCACGATTTTTTTTGTAAATTGTGTCGATTGTACATTATCCGAAGGAACTTCGTTCCTACCTGGTGTCCCACGACACCATTCATTATTTTTTTTATTACTAAATAATCAGTGATTCTGGTTGTTCGATGAGTTTTCATAGATTCTCGTCCAGGATAAATAATGTTGTGAGAAACGTCGTCATTCATTTGTTTTGTGTGTGTAATTCGTAATATTTTCGCGTTTAGTGATATATGAGTATAGTTATTTGCAATCTAATGAATATTATTAGATATATAGGCTATATCTTTAAGCTGTATTATGTAAATTAGTTAAGAAAGTTAGTGAAAGGCTAAAAATAAAACAATATACTTACAATAAAAAGCAGTAATTTCTTTTAATATTATTGAAAAATTTAATTATTTTAAGTGTGTAAAAATTTACTGAATAGTATACATTTTTGGAGTGACGATTCACGCTAGATAGCTGGCAGAAGATGGATGCGAGAAGTCCAAAATCGATCAAAGCGGCGTGCAATGGGAAAACCAATGTCCAGCCGTGGACTACGATAGGTTGATGATGGTGATACATTTTTTTAGATCACTATACAACAAAATAACATTTCTAGATACGTATTTTGTGTAGGTCTTTTTTAGAAACATATATTTCACCTTCTTAAGTAAGTGCATTGTTACTGTAAGTGAAAGTCTTTTGATGCTCTTTATAAAACTATTACTAATAATAACCTGCCTTTTTTGTGTATAGTTTCTAAAAAAACACTTAAATGTTTCAAAACTTATCCGAAAATGTTATTTCAAAATAATATCTTCTGGAGAAAGGGGCTCGTGGCTCAGTAATAACTGTATAGGTTAACATATTGCAAAGTTCAGCAATCTTTGCCAGATTCATCTATAGTTTACATGCCGTTGTTAACAGGTTGAGAGTCATCCGTGCCACAGAGGGCAACATATAAAGTCTGAGGCCCTGAACACTACAGGTAAAGCCAAACGGTAGCCCATTAAATTAAGAGAACAAAAACTCACCATCCAAGATACTCGATTGTGTAATATTAAGTTAAGATAGGTTATGTACACATCGAAAAACGTGTATTTCATAGTACGTGTTTAATAAGTGAAACCACGGCTCTACCTGGACCATTTTTATGCATATGCGTTTATGAATTTCTATCCGATTTTTCTTTGTTTTGTGATTCCCTTTTTTACGTAGTCGGGTTATAATTCTATAATTTTGTTTTATATTTAACACTAGTCGTGTCTAGTATGTCTAGTCGTAACACACATACCTGCGTGGTCGCATTCTAAGTAAGGCTAGATACCGCGGCACCAATAGATACAAATAATAACGCTAACTAAAACGACTGAACAGGACAGGACTAATCCTATGTCACCTGGAGTAGTATTACAAGTCTATTGACACCTCATTTATTAAAACCTCTTCTACTCATTTAGGCACTATTTTTAACATACAAGCATAAGTACTCGTATGTAATTGGTCAGAACTCTCCCTTTTGCCTTGTCGTCGGGTAAAAAGCAAAGATTTACAAATAACAACTTTTATCTTACTCGCTTGAATAGCCTCACTACCTGGTAGGAGTCGCCCGACATTCGAATTTTGACCATAACACAAATTTTTTGTGCTTATTTTACTCTCCGCTGTAATTTGAACTGTCGCTGCATAGTTTCTGTACCGGAACAGATACAATTGCTACTCACATTAAGTTACAAATGTGTATACATTGAACTTTCATTCATATTGAACTTTGCTTTGTAGGGTAGTTTAGATCGTTTTGTTATATCAATAAAGCAGAAAATCTGTTCAAAATGAACATTATTCAAAGTACGCCTAAACTTAATGACGCCTCAATTTTAATACCCATTTTAGTTTCATTCTGAATGGTTAAAATTAAGATAGGTACTTAGAAAATAGATAAATTCATTTTTAATTTGATTTGTTATACCTAACAGCTGTTCTTTATGAATATAATTTTGGTAACTATCAATTTCTTTTATTTTTATTACTACTACTATTACAGTGACTCTATTCTGTGTGATGGTTGGTGTTGAGTTACAGATTTTGACTAATTCATTGTTTAGTTCGAGAACGTAACTTTTCCACTCTAAAACGGTGACTTCCAAGGCTAGCACGTATTGTCTTGTCGAGAAAGTGGCACCAATTAATGATTTAGTATTAGAGTTAAATTCCCTCTTGTAATCCTGATGGCCAACACTCGCTTTGATTGACGCAGTAACACTACATTGCTGGCCTTCAGGACCTCCATCCATACAAGGGCCCCATAAAGGGCCACGAACCACATAACTTCAGCGTAGAGTCTCCTGCAGGAATCATCGGGTCCCCTCATGCTCGGCAGAAAACGTGCGAATGCACGCTCTGCACCAACCAACTTGGGGACCAGACTTCAGTATTCCCTTTTATCCTGTACTTTACTGTTCACAATTTATTATATTTCTTTGTACCTACTTTAAAATGAAATGTTAGTATTAACTCCAAAAATGCCCTTTTATTTCTCATAAAGATACTTTGAAAGCTCCTTTAAAATATGAAATTTAACAAATGTCAATTACGTATGATATGTTGCCGATGAAGTGCACAATAGAGCAAAAATTTATATTGCAATTTCGTTTCGCTGAATTGGTTAAATATTTTATATGAATATTTTGAATGTGCTTACACTTATTTTTCATGTCTGTCTCACAAAAATTGCAAATAATAATTTCGTCAAATTAATTCTGTCCACAATTTTTTTATGGTATTGACTAACGAGCAAATGGGTCACTTGATAATGATTTGATGATGAGAAACTAGCGATACGCATAGATACTTGCAAATCAAGGGGGAGGGGAGAAAGGATATGTGTCTGTTAACCTCACTCGCTTGGTAAAGGCAAAGATTTGTTTTCGTCCCTTATAAATTAATCATAATCAGTTAGGTGATGCATGAAAGAATTAAAAGACCTTTGTTTTTGTTTATAAACTCTGAAATGACTTAATAGGTTTTAGTTACACCATCTATTATGGTGTGCCTTTTTTATAAATAAATATTAGATGAATTCAAAAACTGTCCAAACTCATATTCTTTTTCTTTCTATATTAAGAGCCTGCCAAAATGACTCTATTCTGCCTGATAGAAAGCGTGAGTAGAATCCAAGAGTTCTGGTCACCATAATCATTCAGACAATACAGTATGGTCCCCTAAATTAAGATGCTTTTTCGCACTTCAGTCAAGGATTTAAAAGGCGTGACAGTCATCGTTGCAGTGTAAGGCTCACACAGTTACCACGATAACTGTCATCGCTGCATTAATGGGCCTTCGGTCTCACACTCACTAACGAAACACGATAGCGCGAATGTTGTCGATTTAAGTTGATCTTCTGTGGGAGCGCAGTACTGCCCCGGCCGAGCCGGTCACATTTCTCAGCGTGGCTCTACTATCTAATATTATTTCCCATGATATTAAAGAATCAACAACAAAGAATGGTAAAACGTTAGAAATAACGAGTGTCCAGCTACTTAGAAAATATATTTTAATTGTTACCTAAGCATTAGTAACCATTATACAATATTCAGGTTTCAAACTCATCAAAAGTAGACTAACAATTTATCGTAGTTTGAAAATGTTTGGTGAAAGATTGCCAAAGTGTCTGACAATGAATAGCGTTACTTTTAATATAATCCGTAAGATGATATTAAAAGTTGCGTCAATTATGACGAAAGCAAATCTTGAATTTTAGTATTTTAATACAATTATACCTGAAATATACGCCAAACGTTTCTTGGAGTTCCACTAATAGTACAAAACCAAAATCAAATAATTAGTGCCTGCCGGCGGCAAGTTTTACCATAACTAAAACTAAAAGTTAATTGACTGTTTAAGTAATACTAACGAACAACAATTTGTTTATATTTATATACATAAATAAACATTATGTGGTGCGGTTTCGACTTTTAAATATAGTTTCGGGGAGTGAGACATATTTTGTTTCTCTCAAAGGAGACAACTGGAAAACAGAATACTGATAGGAAAAACTTAACTACCATTTTAATAACAATCAATAAATTAAGTAAAACAGTTTACTATCGAACAAAAACCTCACTCAGTACACGATCTTGGCTTGATCTACTACAGTCGAAATTTTCTGATCGTCGGTGTAAAATTGCTAAACTTAAGTGTCAGTGGGCGGTAGTGGCATCTTTATTTGCAAAAGACCATATGAATCATTCTCAACCTACTGGGGTCGAACTTATCTGACGGTCTCACTAAATAGTTCCGGTGTTGCAATACGAGAGTTGAAAGCAAGTGGCATTCCGTTAACTTTCACTATTTATTACACGAGGCTTTAGTGACCGACTTGGATTCTTTTTGATTTAATATTGACTGGTTTGGGTGTTACATTTGTGGTGTATTTTTTATATTTGTGACCTTGTAAACGTTTGAAAAACTAGCTGAATTATATAATAATTGTACTTAATTTTCTTAAGAGAGGAACGAGAGGTATCTCTCTAATTCAAAAGTTATTATTATCAATGTATTTCTACTGTTAAAATACTGTTAAACTATACATATTATGAAAATCATTGTTCTAAGTGTTTTTTGTGTCCATTTATTGTATGCTTGTAAAGTCCTCCGTGAGACAGAATATATTATTATTATATTCTAATGCGGGTGTTATATTTAGAAAAAGAAAAAGAATATTAAGAAAATTAAAATATTACATTTCTGTTCATTTCAGAATTTTTTTTGTCGCGTAAAATACTAAATAATTACGATGCATATCTGTCGCTTTCATTTTTAAATTGTAGTAGAAGGTGTATGTGACTATATAAGCAAAAAAATAAAAAAATGTAATCCTCACATCACAATGTTAAGCCTAATTTTTGCAAATTATATATATATAGGAATATATAGGATTAGATTAGATTAGAGTCTATATAATATAATTCAATTCGACGATTCAATTTAGACGTGCAGTATTTTTTTATATTTAAATGAAAATAAACTTTGAGTATAACTGATTCAATTTCCCTTTAATATTTCAATAAAATATTATGGAAACGGATTACAAAGTATTGCGTATGTAACACAATACAATATTCTTGGGAACAGAGATCCTTTTTATAGTTGGTTATTTATTTTCATTTTTAAAGAAATTTATTTTTGAATACAAATAATGATTTGTTAGGAAGAAAGTGAACCTCATTTCCCGATACCAAACTATGCCTTAAAGTATTTTTTTTAAGTTATTTAGTGAATCCTTAATTCACCCTTACTGTTGTATTCTTCTCTCCATAAACTAGTCTCTGAACAGTAGTTTGGAAAATTTAAAATAAACTGTATACCAACACGACACGACACGTTCAGCGTGGTACATTAGGTCATAACCTCTATGAAATTAATTAATCTCATTTAAATAATACATCGAAGTAAATTTAAACGTGCCAGCTCATAATGTTATTACATAATTTATACGATACATAAGTTTATCGTGTGATTTAAGTAATATAAACCACGTGTACCTCAGGGTTCCGTCCTGTCACTCACGCGTTTCTTCTGTCTATTAATGGCATGTTAGCTCTCGGCAACATTAGTTACTATACAGACGATAGCAATGTTAATGCCCATTATTTTGGACACCCTACAGCTAAGCTAGCAAACGGTAAAGAAAAACGAAGGGAGCTTGTCGCTGAGCACGATCAGGTTCTAGATCACATTTCTCAATGGGGCCGTGAGCATCTGATCGATTTTAATACCAAGAAAACATAGTTGTGCACGCTTTGCACCAAAAAGTCTTACATGGAAAAAGTCACTAAGGCGGCCTCACGGCAGCTATGTTGAACAAGTTGAGTCGGTTCTAGTACCTTGTACTTTGAGTCTCTGCAGCCTGGAAGAGATATTGCCTCTATGGTAGTTCTCTATTGCCTTGTGTTCTGATGAACTCTTCCAACTGGTCTTACCTTCTCCTTTCCTCTATATAACCACACGTGCTGGCCTTTGAGTCCACAATTTCAGAACGCTTCAGCTCTTCCTTCCTATGCTAATCAGTCAACCTAGAACTTACTACCAGTGCACGTGTTTCCCTCTCAGTATGATCCCGGTTCCTATAAACGGGGCGTGAAAAGGTATCGCCGTTATAATGTGGGTAATTGACATCGACATTGACATGACGCCATTGACATTATGGTGACCACAGCTCTTGGGTTCTATTCATACTTTCCATCAGGCGGTTGTAAAGTCACTTTGACAGGATCTTAATATAAAAAGAAAAGTACTCATATTTACTTAGTTTGCATATTTAAAAAATTAAATCTAATCAGATCTTGTTTAACCACATAGATAAATCACACGACATGCTTTTACATAATGTAAATTATGTATGGACATTATGAGCCGATATGATTTTAGGGTAAAGTTTATTTAACACTAATTAGCGGGTTTAAATAAAAGCTTATTTTAAAACTATTTTTGTACTTTTAATTTTGTTATCACTTTTCAATTATTGCAATATGTTTTCATGGTCTGTTGATCTTTCAATTGATATTCACGGCCAATGGAATGAACTTATCTACCCAATAGATGGGGTTGCAAAGGAATTATCTATCTAGATTTAAGTACTCAGAAAATTGAACCAAACAGGTCCAAACTCGAGGTGGTTACGTCGTTTTGTGATTGAAATTCTATAACCATTTTCAGCATCAAATCCTGGTTACCATTTAGGACTAAAGCACGAGTCAAGATGATCTAAACAATTTCAAACTCGATGGGGTTGCGTCGTTTCATTACATATTTCCTATGTCTCCCTTGCAGTTTCATCATCAGATCAGGTTCTTATTATCATGAAATTGAATTGCTACTCGATATACATATACGTGCAAAATTTTAGTTTAATTGGTTGAAGATATCTGCTTTGAAATTGAGTTACAACTTACCTCCCAAATAAACATAGTTAAATAAATACTCCTATAATAAAATTTATTACATTAAATATATCACAAAAATGCCGCGGCTTACTAAAAGGAATTTAAGGGCAGATTTCACACAGTAGAAATTTTAATTAAGTTTGAGTCCCAGCTAAGTTCACACCACTCCGTATGGTAATGGATTGAGAATACAGAGTGTACACCACCCTTATTCTTACCATGGGTGTCGTAAGAGGCGATAAAATATACCGACAAGGTATTAGTGAATTTACAAAAATTTCAGACAAAAATACTGTCCGTTAAATAAAGGAATATTCGCCTCACACTAAAGCTGATCTTAGAAATATAGCAACAAAATATTTTACCACAGTATCGATATCAATTTTTCGTTCAATATTAAGAATATAATAATAGAATCCAAGAATTATGGTCACCATACTCATTGTGTCTGTAGACAATACACTATGGTGACCCAGGTGGCTTAGTGAGATGCTATTAAGTATTTTGTAATTAAATAATTATGTAATAAACATGAGTTAATTATATAAATATAAAAACTGGGTAGAAATCAAACTCCACAACAACTTCGAAATGAAGTACACACACAGATAAGTGCCATGAAACACATTTTTTGTAATTATATCTAAAAAATATAAAGAAAATGTTTGGGAACATAACAGAAATGTATTAAAAAGAAAACAGCTCCCATACTTATAAGTTTAATTAAACTTATGCGACTGCTGAACTTGAAGTTTCAGGCTCGATTCCCGGGACGGATCAAATGTTTGTATGATACAATTATTAATTTCGGATATTTGATGTTTCACAAAAAAAAAATACAAAAAAAAACTGTTAGGACTAGATAGCGTTGTGTGTCAGACATCTGAAACATTATTATTATAACATTAGATGATAATAGTAACCCCTGAAACGTTCGAAACATTCCTGAAATTTGTTAGTATACAATTGATCTTAATAAATACGTTAGTACATATAATTGCCATAAAATAAATTTTTGGACTATCATGTTTGTCTGCGATGACACTCAGAAGACCTTTAGGGCCTACATGTTTCATCTGCAACAGTGAAACCACTCGCTTTCGCCTAATAGCCTAAGTAGTAATTCCACATAGTAACTAGTAATTCCACATGAATATAACCTTTTTACTACCGATAAAAGCATTTAGCATGTCAAAATTATTCTCACCTATTATGCCAGAACACGAACCAGGCATTTGAAAATTTATGTTTCTCTGCTTATAAAATATTGAGGTTGCAGAGTCGACGCTCATTCATTCTAGTTAAAATACAATACATGGATGTTCACATATACTTGACTGTAAAACACTTTGTGCGATCCACAAATTGTTGTTCTGAATCCGCGTGTTTTTCTTGTCTGTTTCTTGTATTGTTTGCGAAGACCCCCCCGAAACATGTATGCATGTATTTCTAGTGCATGAGCTATTAATTTAAAAAAAAAAACATTTAAAACAAAAAAAAACATTAATTTTAAAATGAAACTACTTTCATACTTATATACTTATCCAAGCAATTTCAGTTTGGTAGAGTAGGAAGGTTTCTAAAAGAAATTGACATAAAATAGTTATGCCTTGTCCTTTACAGTTGTAGAAAAAAAAGTTTATGATTGTAAGTGTTGAACTTTACTATATAGTCCTGCAACTTTTTAATAACCAATATCTTGAATTGAGAATTTGAAGGCAAAGCAACGGTTTAGTAGCTGCAGAATTAATTAGAATTTCTAATTCAAAGCAAGATCAAACTATTTGTTAATATGGTTAAATTACGCTAACTATTTTTGAACATCCGAAATTTCACAGGTAACGTCTGTGGTGACTGCTACATAGCGGCAATAAATTCATACTGAAGACACACAACTACGTGGTAAATGTGTTGATTTCCATATACAGCGCAAACAAAAACACATACAACGTCATCTCTTCGGTAGATCACACACAAGACACACCGAACTACGGAGTAATGAACAACGGAGCAACTACTAATCCTGTATCGCGATATAAAAATTCTCTCGGCCAACATCAACCATTGGGCCGCAGTGCGCCGGACATGATCACTTCACCTGATCGGAGGATAATGACACCAGTTCCTCTACAGTGATGACCTCGACATGATTGGAAGCAACCTTCAAATAAGCATATTAGCCGCGTCACTCTCATAGCGACGAGCGGTAGTCAAATCTCAGCCTTCGTTCTCAACAGGAGCACCTGTGATTTCTTGTAAATGAAATTCACTAAAACTTTTTGGCTTGTACCGTGAATCGAATTCGAGCCCCCTTGGTCGGCAGTTGTATACACTAACCTTAAGACTAAAGAGGTAGTCCAACATTACAACTTCAGGCATTATGGTGAAGTAACCCAGGGCTCCAGTTAACTAGTAAAAAGCAATGGAATTGTACTTTTTTACCCGATTGCGACAAAGTCACGGTAAGCTCTGGGAGTATTTATACGAACATTTGTATGTTCCTCCGTGACGCCTAATCTGCTAATCCAATTTTGTTTTTATATAATATAGGATTACAGATTTCTAAACTTCTCCTTGTAAAACCAACAGTTATTATTTCTATACTTTTACATCAGGAAATACTTTGGGCATTTATTTTAAATGAGGACGACAAATGAACAAATATTCAGAAAACTAATTATGCTTAAATATGGGAGTTAACGACCGCAACCGTAATAATTTGCAGTAGCCACGCGGTGGTCTAGTCTAGAAACAACAGGTGTGTAATAGCTATCACGATGCGATCACAATTATTACCGTAAATAAATATAATTATGCATTCAGATCTTCTTCCAAGTTACACAATTTAGACAATTGAAGTCCTATAAAGTAATTGTATTGCAAAATGTACTCGGGTACCTTCCAGTAAAATATCTTACAATATTCTTACAAGTGATAGAACACCGTGTAGTATTAGAGAGTTGGATTCCCATATTCACCATGAGCCTCGATAAGCCCACGCGTAGTGGCTTCGACGAAAAAAAACTAGGGCTCTTAGCTTTCGAATCTTTTACGTATCTTTATGAGATGTGGATCAGTTATTTTTAAGTGTACTTTACTTCCAGGTGATCACAGCGGTCAGCTTCAATGGGGACCAGCCAAGTAACTACACAGGAGATAGAGTACACAAGTGTGCGTGGAAACACAGGTGCACTCTCTGTTGCCTCACTCTCACAATATCGATGGGATGGCTATCCAACCTAGGGGAGATCAGACGCAGAACCGACGATTTTATGTACTCTCCGAGGCATAGAAGTTAAGACACTAACTTTCAAACCCAGTATTTTCATTAAAAGTTTCTATAATTAAAAAAATTCAACAGCACTTTTTGACTCGACCCAGGAATCTAGCCCGAGACGTCTCGAACGCCAGTCGTATATGTTAACCGCTAGACCAACAAAGCAGTACAAATATGGAAAGAGATGGAGCATACTGAAAAGGTGGGTAATTTCAATGGATAGTGACTGCCACTGTCCGGAATTCTTGCTATTCTGAAGTCACTTGTCACGTAATATGATCATAACATATAATTAATAAATTTACAATTCCACGTGCGAAGCCTCGACGAATGGTTAGAGTAAAAAAATTGCAAAGAACCGTTGTCTCGTTTAATGACCTTATAATATTTAAATAATATGAATTTATGAGCATGACTAAGATAATAAAAAACTTTAATGTTAAGTACCTGTATATATTCCTGTGTGTGAATACATATATACATAAATAATTATTTTAAAAATTGAAGTCTATCTGTACTTTTGACCACTTCCCTAATGAGACAAAGTTTGTAGTGATTTTTGTACTTTGATTAACAGCTTATATTTACGTTTATGTTATTACAATGCTCTGCATGTGTTTAATATAATGATAATTTTAAATTACATGAGTTTATTTTATTTGCAAAGTTAATATACAGAATGGGCCAAGAATTCGTTAAAATTTGAATTTTACATTCCGTGCAAACAAATGCTGCGTGGGGCGCGAGGAGGGGTCTGATCACTAGTTCGTTTTTCGGTTTCAGCGAAATCAGCGAAGAGATGTCGGCGATCTCGCAGTTTCTTTCCCGACGAGTATTCGAAAATTTCGGTACTCGCTTAGAAGATCGCAAACATCGAAACGGTGGTCATTTAGACTATATAATTTTTAAAAAATAAATTCCAACTAATTAACTTTTTTCAAAATATACAACATCTAGGTATAATATTTCAAATGGTTTTTTTATACGATTTGTTGAAATGTCAACTAATTCGTTGCCCACCCTGTTAACTACAAACGTGGTAGATGCACAAACATTGAAAATGTAATTATATAAATAAATATATATATATTATATATAATTACGTAAATACACATTCTTACATTTTATATAACAACTTAAGTTTTCTATGTTTTCTTCCATTCATTCGAGATTCATGGTTTTGAAAACTAGATTCAAGACACGAGACGCTTCCAAAAAGTGCCAAGAGCTGCATATAAGTTTTATAAGTATTTGTGAAAAGTTCATGATAATTTCATAAAACCTCTCTAAATTAAGAGTGTAGGGATTAGTCTTGTTTTGTCTACGCAAAATTTACAGGTCTCAAACTTTTTTACTTCAGAAGAACGACATTGCAACGATTGTGACCAATAATAACTACAGTGTACCAAAAAACCGTTCTTCTTTTGCGTTGAAGCTTATTCAATGCAAACTAACAAAACAACAAACGCAACACAAGTACTTAGTAACAAACTCTAGCTAATAATTATTATTACACAAGCACAATGATAAAAGATTATTTATTTATTTATTTATTTACACTTTATGCACTTTGTACAGCGGCGGACTTAATGCCCAAGGCATTCTCTTCCAGTCAACCTTAAGGTGGTATAGAAATATTGTAAGGGAGGTGCACAATGAGGGATTATGATGATGATGATGACTCCAAGCCAATTTCGACCATATGACCAATCTTAACGGAGACCAGCCGACCGCGCAGGAGATAGTAAAGTGCACAAGTGTGTGCGCAAACACAAGTGCACTCACTGTTCCCTTACTCTCATAATCCGATGGAATCACACGATGGGGGGAGGATAGGCGCAGGATCGATGACTTTTTATGTTTAAATGATAAAAAGTACGAGATCATTAAAATTTGAAGGAAGTTCGAATGTTTTATCTAAAATCTTAAAAATTAAAAAGACTTGTTTCTCGAACATTAAGACATAGTAGCCGCCTCAACACAACAATAATTAATTTATAATTATAACTAATGTCTTCGTGATTTTTAACTCTTCCTTTACTGAGCTAGAATTGGATTTTTACCGTGGCAGACCTATACTTTGCCACGAATAGGTTGGCTCAATCCGTTGCTTCACAAAAAACTTTTGATAATTTGTACTATTTCTGTAAGAACATAGAAACACGGCTGCGCACTTAGTTGCGTTTGAGTCACAAGTGTCCTCCTGGCCGTCGATAGTCACTAGCCATCAGGAAACCCGTCTGATTAATAAAAAGTTCTCTATAGAAAATTAAAAAACAAATACTAAAACAACATACTCTTAAAACTATATATTCCATTACAGTACTTAGTGTAGTAGTGTGTGAAATTGACACAATCTCTCTGCCCATGTTCACGATTTGGTGGATACGCATAATCCTCGTAATATATGCAGATGTAAGATTACAGTTGTATGTAGAAAGTTACCATCACATTACAGATGTTATGTAAAAAGAAATAAAAATAAATAAAACGCATGTACTATACCAGGTGAATTGAATTTTAGTTTTGCCCCAATTCTTTTTTCTTACAACTATTGTTCTAACTGCTAATCGAGTTACACTGCACAGATAGCATTTTGTTTTAAGCAATACATATATACACAACCAATCTCGCGGTTTCATATTTGGTTCGATTCCCACTTGAGACAGCACTTTGTATGATCCACAAATTGTTGTGAATCTAGGTATTCTTTGTGCCCATTTAATCTACGATAGTTATCTTTTTCAAAAATGGCTGCGCCATACGATTGCTTGTGGGTACATCTTGACACCATTTTCTTCTATCCATCAGCCTCCTAATCAGCTTATTTTAAAAAGGTTTTAAATGTATCTTATAGCGAGGCCACTAAAAATTCTTATTTTAAAATTTTGTTTGTAATAGATAACTGACATTCAAAATGAAAATATATATTTGAACAATAAACATATCAGACTGAGTTTCATTGAAATCCTCGGGTTACTGGAGCACTTCAAGTTTTTTCCATTTCTAAATTGTATCCTTTAAGCAAAAAAATAAACCATCGAGACTGAAGGAGATTATTAAAATAACGGTTCAGGTTCAATTTTTGTAAAAAAAGTTAATGTAACATCAATCAATATATTACTTTTTATTTATTTTTTTATTTTCCTTTTCCTTTTACATCCTCAAGCGGGACGTGAAAAAGCATCTCACTAGGTCGCCGTATACTGCATTGTCTACATTTGCAATGAGTATGGTGACCACAACTCTTGGATTCTATTCATGCTTTCCATCAGACAGAGTAGAGTCACTTTGGCAGGCCCTTAAAATTAAAAAAGAATTTATGCCAATCTAAACTTCAAAATCAAACGCATCAACATCAATTTGTCTAAATTATCATTTTTATAATTTATCACGTACATTTACATCTTTACGTACATCTTCGAGTTTCTAGTTCTGGGTTTCTGAAAGCCAGAACCGCGAACTTACCATTTAGAAGTAATATCATTTATAGTTACCTCAACTTAAACAATCTAAATGAAAAGCTAATATATTTAACTTGAGCCTGAAGAGCTAAGACATTTAAAAGTAAATCAATCAATATTAATCTAATGGGCCGTTACTTTCAAAGTTGACAGAGTCAAGCAAAAGGGAATGAGTTAAAATTGATTAATGGTGTATTTACACTAGCTTAAAAGTAAAGATAAACTCCAATATCCCTATAAAGTTTTCAGACAATATTGTATCTTCCTTTATGGCGAGTACGACCTGAATTTTCAGTAAAAGTACTTCAGAGTATTTTTGTTTTCTAAAGCAAGTCTTAAATTTTACCTGAATTATTTCTAATTGAGAAGAAATATGCTATGCAAAATGGCGTCTTTAAAAGCAACAAAACATGCATTAAATATACGTATGTGATGAACGCCTCAGGTGAAGAAATAGGTGATAATAACCGCTCGAGGCTAGCACTAGTTTCTTTCTTACTTACTATAACACTTCCGATAATGTAAGTGAAATGTTAAAATACACAGTTTGAAACCAACAGACAATTGAAATTAAATGCGGAGAGATATTTTTTACTGATTTCAATTAAAGTTTACTTTTCACATTTTTAGTTATAAATTCACATGTTAAAATTCTAAGCCAATTTCAATCTACAAGTGGCTTTTTTATTTATTTTTTCAACTTTACTTTCAAGTCCTAGATTTAATATATGAAACATAATTGTGAGTTAGCTAATCTGCAAGAAAGTCTTTAAACCAAAACGTTTAACGCTCAGAAGCGGAACAATTACGTAAACCCATTAATATGTATACTAAAAAAATATATCTGAGAGCTTTGTCTGTTGGTATGCAATATTTATAT
Source organism: Hypercompe scribonia (assembly GCA_949316085.1). Taxonomy (NCBI): domain Eukaryota; kingdom Metazoa; phylum Arthropoda; class Insecta; order Lepidoptera; family Erebidae; genus Hypercompe; species Hypercompe scribonia. The sequence goes on from OX438970.1 coordinate 22,611,401, forward strand.
ACGACCTGTTCCAAGTTGCCCGCTTAAAATATATTTTTAACGGAGTTTCAGTAAATAATGCTTCTTATTTTACAGAATTTTAAGTACTGGGTAATTATAGTCCAAAAAATATTTTTAATGTGCCTGCCTTCTGTTTCTTGTTCACAATCTAATTAAGTTAATTAAATGAACGCGCATAAGCTAAGCAATTTTACAAGTTAATATATGTATTAAGTGGGCCAAGAATTCGTTAACATTTGAATCTAACATCCCACGCAAACATGATACGCGAGTTCTTGGGACTGATGCTACAGGAACATATCGAATGAGTCCCTGCCGATGGTAAAAAGACATGGTTCCAGAAAAACAGATTTCCAGACGAAGCGACATTCCATGGCCATCTAAAAGTCTAAATTTATTTCCAGCAGATTTCTTTTTATAGGGTTATTTAAAGAATCGTATTTGGTTTATTGATGTAGACACGATTCTTTAAATAACCCTATAAAAAGAAATCTGCTGGAAATAAATTTAGACTTTTAGATGGCCATGGAATGTCGCCTCGTCTGGAAATCTGTTTTTCCGGAACCATGTCTTTTTACCATCGGCAGGGACTCATTCGATATGTTCCTGTAGCATCAGTCCCAAGAACTCGCGTATCATGTTTGCGTGGGATGTTAGATTCAAATGTTAACGAATTCTTGGCCCACTTAATACATATATTAACTTGTAAAATTGCTTAGCTTATGCGCGTTCATTTAATTAACTTAATTAGATTGTGAATAAGAAACAGAAGGAAGGCACATTAAAAATTATTTTTTTGGACTATAATTACCCAGTACTTAAAATTCTGTAAAATAAGAAGCATTATTTACTGAAACTCCGTTAAAAATATATTTTAAGCGGGCAACTTGGAACAGGTCGTATATAAATATTGCATACCAACAGACAAAGCTCTCAGATATATTTTTTTAGTATACATATTAATGGGTTTACGTAATTGTTCCGCTTCTGAGCGTTAAACGTTTTGGTTTAAAGACTTTCTTGCAGATTAGCTAACTCACAATTATGTTTCATATATTAAATCTAGGACTTGAAAGTAAAGTTGAAAAAATAAATAAAAAAGCCACTTGTAGATTGAAATTGGCTTGGAATTTTAACATGTGAATTTATAACTAAAAATGTGAAAAGTAAACTTTAATTGAAATCAGGAAAAAAATATCTCTCCGCATTTAATTTCAATTGTCTGTTGGTTTCAAACTGTGTATTTTAACATTTCACTTACATTATCGGAAGTGTTATAGTAAGTAAGAAAGAAACTAATGCTAGTCTCGAGCGGTTATTATCACCTATTTCTTCACCTGAGGCGCTCATCACATACGTATATTTAATGCATGTTTTGTTGCTTTTAAAGACGCCATTTTGCATAAAGTGAAAAAAAAAGGAAGTTGTCATACGTTTTGTACTTGGCCAAGTTTCCGTGCCGGTGAGTGTACTACTAATTCAATAAATACGTAAATAAACATCTCTCTTTCTTCATCATACACTGTCTACCTTTTGTTATATATATTCTTGTGTATAAAAGTAAGTCACTTATGTGCATTAAAAAATTAGAAACGAAATCTTTATATAATGTATACAGTTATGTCTCTACTTTACAGCTAGTAATATCTCGACGCGAATAGTTAACCTACAAATGCGTGTAATAAAAAAGTTAAAACACAACAAGTTTTTACGTTCACAAGTTCACAAGAATTCAATCGACAAGAAAATGATTGTTATTAATACCAGTTATGTAACGTAGATTTTTAAATGAAAGAGTTTTTAATTAATAATACAAATCACAAACACGACAGCATCCGTGATGTCATGTTTCGTTGGTGAGTGCGAGACCGGAGGCCCATAAATGCAGGGTTGACGGTTATTGTGGTAAATAGAGTGACCCTTACACTGCCACGATGACCGTCATGCCTTTTACGTCCCCAAGCGGGGCGTGAAGAGGCGTCTCATTAGACCGCCGTAGTGTGAGTCACCATACTGCACTGTCTGCATTTATAATGAGTATGGTGACCACAACTCTTGGATTCTATTCGTGTTTTCCATCAGGCAGAGAGAAAAAAAAAACAAATAATATTCGAGCTCTTATACTGAGGAAAGTCTTTAATTATTCGCATACCTACCTACCATTTAAATATAAAGAAATATGTATTCGTGTGTGTGTCTGTATGTGCTGGTATATATAGCTGTGGGTGTATGCATGTACTTGTATGTGTGTTTGTATGTATGTGTATGTGACTGCCACTGGCCTACGTTTGTGTAATTAATTGTTGCATTTTTTTTTGTTTTTAGTATTTTATTGGTTTTCTTTTTCCTTCACCAACATAAGCTGTTTGTGACCACTGTTTGTGTACACATATTTAATTCTTTTTAAAATAAGCATGTTGTGGTCTCCCATAATTGAGGAAGCACATGACACGAACTCTCAATTGTATTTTATCTGATACAGAAATCGCGTTTAAAGTGTATTCCTTGTCGGAGATCCACAATAAATAAATAAATAAAAGCAAAATGAAGTCATGATAATAAAGTTGGGTAAAACAATTAAGTATCTACGTGGTGATAGATAAAGAATACGAAGAGTCACTACCCCTATTACTGCTGTGGCCATCGGAAGAGCCGAGGGGAGCCTTAAGGCAAGTAAACTACATTGGGAAAGCAACACGGCAAAGAGAAAGAAAATTTGACACACATTATACTAATCCGTCTGAGAAAACATTTACCGGACGGAGTCCCATTAATGCAGGGATCACAGTTATTGTGGTAACTGTGTGAGCCTTACACTGCCACGATGACTGTCATGCCTCTTAGGTCCCCAAGCGGGGTGTGAAAAAGCATCTCACAAGGCCACTATAGTGTGGGTCACCATACTACATTGTCTGCATTTGCAATGAGTATGGTGATCACAACTCTTCATCAGGCAGAGTAGTCACTTTGGCAGGCTCTTAATATAGAAAAAAAAAAAAATATCTTACTAGAAGCGTTCCATTATCTTGGATGTACATATATCAGATTTTCAGATAACCAAATTACATATTACAAGTACACGTAAATCGTCTTTCCAGTATGATATACTGATATTATGGTGTACTTTGCTATTGAGTTCTTATATTTTATTTCATGACTTAAGCATACATAGCAATGTTAAGTATTATTATTTATGCTTCAGTCAGATATTTTCAGAGAGTATATATAATACTCTTTTACTCACACTTCTATTACGAGCCTCAGCCGTTGTAAATTTATATACGGTGGGCCACGAACTAATTAACATTTGAAAAAGTAGTATAAAAATTCATTCGATATATATGACGTACTACAACGTACTACTACTACGTCAACTAAAAAAAAAAATCAGCGAAGAGATGTCGGCGATCTCGCGGTCTCTTTGCCAACGAGTATTTGAAAATTTCGTGGTCATTTAAACGATGTAATTTTTGAAAATCAGTTAAAACTAATTAACTTTTCTTAAAATTTTTTTTTTTAATATATCGAATGAATTTTTATACTACTTTTTCAAATGTTAATTAGTTCGTGGCCCACCGTATATAAACTTACAACGGCTGAGGCTCGTGATAGAAGTGTGAGTAAAATAGTATTATATATACTCTCTGAAAATATCTGACTGAAGCATAAATAATAATACTTAACATTGCTATGTATGCTTAAGACATGAAATAAAATATAAGAACTCAACAGCAAAGTACACCATAATATCAGTATATCATACTGGAAAGACGATTTACGTGTACTTGTAATATGTAATTTGGTTATCTGAAAATCTGATATATGTACATCCAAGATAATGGAACGCTTCTAGTATGATATTTTTTTTTTTTTCTATATTAAGAGCCTGCCAAAGTGACTACTCTGCCTGATGAAGAGTTGTGATCACCATACTCATTGCAAATGCAGACAATGTAGTATGGTGACCCACACTATAGTGGCCTTGTGAGATGCTTTTTCACACCCCGCTTGGGGACCTAAGAGGCATGACAGTCATCGTGGCAGTGTAAGGCTCACACAGTTACCACAATAACTGTGATCCCTGCATTAATGGGACTCCGTCCGGTAAATGTTTTCTCAGACGGATTAGTATAATGTGAGTCAAATTTTCTTTCTCTTTGCCGTGTTGCTTTCCCAATGTAGTTTACTTGCCTTAAGGCTCCCCTCGGCTCTTCCGATGGCCACAGCAGTAATAGGGGTAGTGACTCTTCGTATTCTTTATCTATCACCACGTAGATACTTAATTGTTTTACCCAACTTTATTATCATGACTTCATTTTGCTTTTATTTATTTATTTATTGTGGATCTCCGACAAGGAATACACTTTAAATGCGATTTTTGTATCAGATTAAATACAATTGAGAGTTCGTATCATGTGCTTCCTCAATTATGGGAGACCACAACATGCTTATTTTAAAAAGAATTAAATATGTGTACACAAACAGTGGTCACAAACAGCTTATGTTGGTGAAGGAAAAAGAAAACCAATAAAATACTAAAAACAAAAAAAAATGCAACAATTAATTACACACTATTTACCACGATAACCATCAACCCTGCATCTATGGGCCGCCGGTCTCGCACTCACCAACGAAACACGACAGCACGGATGCTGTCGTGTTTGTGATTTGTATTATTAATTAAAAACTCTTTCATTTAAAAATCTACGTTACATAACTGGTATTAATAACAATCATTGTCTTGTCTATTGAATTCTTGTGAACTTGTGAACGTAAAAACTTGTTGTGTTTTAACTTTTTTTATTACACGCATTTGTAGGTTAACTATTCGCGTCGAGATATTACTAGCTGTAAAGTAGAAACATAACTGTATACATTATAAAGATTTCGTTTCTAATTTTTTAATGCACATAAGTGACTTACTTTTATACACAAGAATATATATAACAAAAGGTAGACAGTGTATGATGAAGAAAGAGAGATGTTTATTTACGTATTTATTGAATTAGTAGTACACTCACCGGCACGGAAACGTGGCCAAGTACAAAACGTATGACAACTTCCTTTTTTTTTCACTTAGCTCTACAAATTTTGGGTAATTGTGATCGGAGTCTATCCAGTTAACGTTCCTGATCACTTCTTTTCACATTAAAAGGTTTTTCGGGTTCATAATGAAGTTTATGCAAAAAATCACGTTTTCACAAAATTTTACACTAGAGTTAAAAGCACTACGAATTTAAAATTGTTTGATTTTTTGTCACTTTCTGTCCTTTTTAATAGCGTGTGTTGCCTCCTCTAGCCCTAATGACCGCCTGCATTCGGTCTGGCATGCTTTGGACGACGTTCTTGATGTTGACTTGTGATAAGTCACACCAGGCAGTAAGTGCAGCATCTTGAAGCTGGTTAAGGAAATATCAAAACATTTTTGTTGTGTTCCTATTTAAGTTGCCTGTGTAAAACTATAACGCAAAGAGTGCTCTTTGAAGTGTTGTGTTAAACTTTAAATTTGTGTATTTGTTAAATAATAGGCTTCTTGAATGATTAAGGAGGAATGGATGTCATATTCCTCCGATACAAAGGGAAGATCTTCCGACTAGGTGAGATGATCATGCCTGGAGAACCACGGCCCAACATTATCTATTTGGCGTGACCCATGATCGACGTCTATTACGATGTAGTAATTTTTCGTTACCACATATAGAAATCGATAAAATAATTAAGTATACTAACAAGATAAGCTGGTAAATTGCTTGTGACTGCTGAGTTATAGGTGTTCATAGGTGATGGTAATCGCTTTTCATCAGGGGACCCGCCTGCTTGTTTACTTGATTTACCAAATACAATTCTAAGATAACAATAAATGTACAATTACGTGGTACAATAGTTCCAATAACATTTGTCAGACGACTCTAGTCAATAACTAATAATGATGTTTTTTAATGAATTTTATTATTTTGTGACAGCATATCAACGTTGTGAAGCTGAAAAATATTTGGATTTGAGTGTAATTGTTGTTAGACGTGTACATTAAAATCATCTATTTAAAAAAAAAATGACATGATTAATTCAAAGTTTGCTTCTCTTGTTTCTAAAGTCTCAATTACAAAACAATAATTGTGTGTTATTATAAAGTAAGACTTATTAGTCTTGTTAAAATTAATGTATGCTACTCTAATTATTTTGCTTTTTAAGCAAAAACAACTTCCCCATAAGGAGTACATCATATCTCGCGTGCGGTTTTACAAGCATACATAAAACAGACACAAAATCACCCAGACTAGCATCAACATTTTTAGCACTCCCAAGTGGGTTTCGAAACCATAACAACAAAACTGTAGCGACCGTTTAAACTACTACGACATCCATGCAGCCAAGTTAATGCAACATAATAAAACTGTTATTCTAAGTAAAAATTCAAACGTAAATAAACAAATATCGGAATTATTCGCAATTGTGTTCGCCTAAAGAAACTATCCCACTTCATAGTAAACATACCATTAACCAATGCAAATTACATTCACACCCAGAATAAATAAATGTGAATCACACACTTAATTCAATCCGAACCCTCTGCACTCAACTACAACATGTTACAGGAAGTGTAAACTAGATATTTATTTGTTTTCACATCACACCGCCAGATTTTACCAGTCCGTTCCTGGACATAGGACTCTCCTTAGGAAGGAAATTTATTTGCTTGTGCTCATACTTAAGACACAAAAAGATTTGAGGTACGTTCTTTTTAAGTTTTCTTATAACGCCCAAGAATGCTACCAAATTCCGGAGTACCGATCTTCGCGATTTATAAAACACCTTTTGCACTTATGTCTCTACATTAATCAAACATACAGATGTTGTATGTTTCAGAAATTTAAAAGGTTCTTCATATATTGAACTAAAATTTTGACAGAGTATACAACCCGACTCAAAAATAGATTTTATCTATCTCACGAGTCAATTTTGTACATCGTTCCTCTTCAATCCAACTACAGCATGCTACTGACAAGCATGCCATGCAACTGATGTGTTCTGAAACACTAAAATTTTATACCTAAACGGTTCTGTTAAACTGCAGGGGTCTTTTATACATACATACATGAAATCACGCCTGTTTTTCCAAAGGGCCAGACAGAGATTTATTAAACACCCACTTTTTAACAATGTTTTGGTCCCACGTAACAGGTGATGGGCCTATTACCGCTAATCGGGATGTTTTGTCTGCCAGACTCGTCGATCAGCTTTTGCACTACTTGCAGGTGAGGTTGACTTCGGACCTTCAGTTCTCAGTTGGTATCCTATGCAACCGATATATAAATATTACATTTATTGACTTGCTATAGTTCAAAGGTTAGTAAAACAAAATAAGACATACAAAATGGTTGAAATTTAATATCCAGACGATCTCTAACACACGTCTAACATACGTACATATATAAATATAAAATTTATAAACTACTTGTCTATCTCGTCCTTGACTTTTTGTGTTAACCCAACGAAAGGACATGAGGTATTCCCATGTGGATCGTATACCGTCAACTCACAATACTCTGAATATATTTTTACTATGATAACATAGGTATGAGAAAGATATATTTGGGATATGTTCGCAAAGATATATCTCTTGAAAGGCAACTCTGTTGAGAACTATAATTCTTACTCGTATTTGATTTCAATGAATTTTATGGTTTTCATGTTGTGTTAAGTAGTAAATAATCCTTATTGTATAATTGGAGAATTTTATGTCCATCAATAGACTGTGATAATGATGATGATGAATCAAAACCGTTACTAAACAACAGACTTTAACCGTATACCATTTTATTAGTAATAATAACCTGACATCCCCCACACAATTTTTCAATCCCATCTGGCCAGAACCTGCACTTTGGAAAGCAAGTTAACAAATAATATAATAACAAAAGATTAGTTAAAGAGAAAGATAAAGTATTTATACTCCTTACATAATTATTTGTCCTGAGTTAAAATCGAGTTAAAGACGTCCACTGCTGAACATAGGCCTCTATGTTCAGCAGTGGACGTCTTCCGACTGATGATGATGATGATGATGAGTTAAAATCGACTAGATCACTTGTGTTTTAGCAATCCGAAGCACACCTCTAAACTAAGAGACTAGTAAAGTTATTGTACTCGTATTTGTATTATTTTCAATCAAAGCTATAAGCTAGTTTTATAATCTTGAAATGTTCAGCTCAGAAGTTGGTGATGAATCTTCAACCATGTATACAGTACTGATAATGATATAAGAATGGATAAAACATTTATGGCCTGAGGCCATTGGAATCAAAAACATGACAGAGAAAGTATGTCAGTTTAGAAATTTCAAAATGTTAATTTGTGTTTTTGATTTACGTGGCACCGGTTGAGGTAATGTTATCTACGCATATTAAAAAAATATTATAAGATGTAGCTAAAAAAAAATCGAAAATATTTTATGATGTTCAGATTTTTTAGTACCGGTTTTGAAACAAACGTACTATACGGAAGCATAAGAAGCACACATATGTATGAAACATTTCGAAGAATTGTGCTAAATTACGACCATTCATACATTCATGCATGTGCCTCCGAAGTTTAGTCCAAAGGCAATTTTATTTCTATAAACCGAGCACTATAGGAGTTAAATGAGAAAAATGTGAAGGCGATGTGAAGAGTTTAATGGATTTTGGTCATCCGAATAGATCAGAAAGTGTAAAAATAGCTCGAGTAAGTCAGTGTCGCTGTTTCTGAAAAGAACATCTAAAAACTTTATTAATTTAGTAAAAGAAGATTTTTGTTTAGTTTTGAAAAAAATTATAAAGGAAACTTACGGAGAAGGTAACACACTGGACATTTTAATATTCTACTAATGTACGGGATCAGTGTATTCCCTTGTCAACTATATAGCGACGCTTCAGTTCTAGATAAATTTTTAACTACTTTTATTTTTAATTTTTTTCTTCTTTGCATAATATTAGTGTTGTTTTCTAGTAACTTTATCTTATCTACAGAACTTAACCTATTTACAGAATCCAACCTCCATCCGTCCATCTTTATTAAACTTAATGAGTTAATCGTTGTAGTATTTGTCAAAATAACAGTGAGAGTTAACACGACTCCTAAAATCATTATATAGGTGTTTGGTCATTATGATAGTAAGTTACTACTGTTTCTCAGGTTTTTTTCCCTCAAGATTCAAAAGAAAGTCACGACCAACGAAATCGGAGTACGCTCTTTTCTTGAAACTTTTAACGTCATATCGATATGAAAACACCACAGTCCTTTGTCATTTTTATTTATTTGTTCCATATATTGATCACGTGAAATAAATATCCTCTTGAAAATGTCACCTAAAAATATTAAACAATAACTGCGCTACGCGGTACTCACGGTATTACAGACTGCTGACCATTTATACCAATTTTTTAGAATATATAGTATCCTTTGTGTTGACCCAGGGTATTAGTTACCTACGAATCACATTTCATTAAAATGGGTATAAATAAAAAATAAATAAATATTTCAGACATTTAACACACAACGTCATCTAGTTTCAAACTAAGCAGAGCTTGTGCTATGATAACTAGACTGACTGATAGAATACTTATATATACTTTTTTATTTGTAAATACATACATATTATACATAGAAGACACCCAAACTTCAAATCAAATATTTGCAGAGCATACAAACATTTGGTCCGACCCGGGAATCGAACCCGAGACCTCAAACGCAGCAGTCGCATTCACTACCGCTGCGCCACCGAGGCAGGTATAGCCGTTTAGCGTAAAGAAGTTACAAAACAAAACTTCCCCTTTTAAAATATTAGTATGATCGATTTTAAAGTGGTAGTGGTATTTCTTATGAGAGGGTTAAACACTTCGTTACGTAACGCGTTACGGCGGCAGTCTGTCTGGTTTTCCTTTCTCTCACGCATACGGCAGCGGTAGGGAAGCTCCTCCTTTCTTAGTCTAACCTATAACGCTAGCCGTGTTTTGGACAGACGTTTCTCTCTCCAAATAACTTTTCCTCGGATTAACATAGTAATGTATTTAAAATTTAAGTAATTATTTAAGCTTTTCTCAAATTGAACATTTTCAATATTAAATAGCTCAACTTAGATTAGCTTATTAGATTAGTCCTCATTTTTATAGTTAAGTAGTTGACAAAGTAATTCAACAATTTTAAGTCAAGATATTAAAAACCTCTCGTTAAATAATGTAAAATTGAATATCTTATGAAGATGTTTCATCATATGTTATAAACAAAATATATTTTACGAATAAATTAAAGCTAAAGGCTTAAAACTGGTAGATGTTTTATAATTTAGGTTCTCTGATTAGTAAGAATAATTGTTCGTTAACTTGAACGTATATTTCTGGTAATTGTAAAATTAGAAGTCTTAACACAAAATTTATTCAGAAATATATTTTGATTTAGATATTTACTTAATAACTTAAAATACACATATTTAATTATTTTTGTAATGAGTATGTCGTGGTCTCCCATAATTGAGAAAGCGCAAGACATGAAATGTTAATTCCTTGTCGAACATCCATAATAAATAAATAATATCAAAATCTATATATATAAAAGAAAGTGGTCTTAGTTACACCACTTATAACTCAAGAACGGCTGAACGGATTTAGTTGAAAATTGGTGGGGAGGTAGCTAAAAACCAGGAGACAGACATAGGATACTTTTTATCTCGTTCTACCGCGTTTCAGTCCATAATAAAAAATCTGCATATTTATTGCCTCTCAGGCGGAACAGAGTTCACGGGGTAAGCTAGTTTGTTATAAAGCAACGCAATACACATATTAGGTTCGTAAAGTATAAATAGTCACTGATTAAAATAAAAATTTATACAAATGGGCGACCTTATGGTTAAGATTCTTTTCTTATGGGAAAAAATTATACTTATATAGAAAATTTATGGAGGAGGAAACATGTAAGATATTTTAATATTCGACCAACGTACGAGAACAGTGTATTCCCTTGTGAGCTATATGGTGTTACTTCAAACATTCCTAGATAAATATTTAACCACGAGACTTTCCTTTTCAATAGATTTCACTTTTCTTGAATATAACAGCTCTGTTGGGAATAAATATTTTTATTTGCTCCTTGGTAACTTTCAAAATATGTAATTTTATAGATTTTTTCATCATCTAGTTTCAAACTAAGCAAAGCTTGTACTATAACAAGACTGACTGATAAAATATTAAAAACCTTTTTTTTTGTAAATACATACATATTATAAATAGAAAACAACCAAACTCTGAAACAAATATTTGCAGACCATATAAATAATTGGTCCGAACTGGGAATCGAGATTCTGAGATCTCAAGCACAACAGTTGCTTTCGCTGCCGCTACGCCATCGAGGCAGTCAAATAATGCTATACTTTCAAAAGCTCTTAGACTTTCTGTGAATGAATTGAATGGTTTAAATTTTTTGAAATGAAAGTTTGCATCGTTAATTATGTTAAATATTACTAACTTGTTTCTAGGTGAAGCAGCCTTGCTTGGTTAGAATCTTGATATGCGTTGGTCGTCATCTGCACGAGTACTGCCACAATTTATCTGTGGTAAACTTTCAAAGTCCAAATATGTTTTATCAGTTTCAGCTTTTAGATTTTACTGTGTCCTAGTATCGATCAAAAAACAATAAAATACCTAAGAATAATCTAGTCTTAAGTTTAGTTTTAGTTAGTAGTGTTATTGACTGTTATATTGTAGGCCACAGTTTTTGTATTGAATATTTATAAATCTTGATTTACATTTGTCCATAGGTAGGTTTCCTTTGATATCATAAAAATAAGCAATTCAGTTTATATATTTCCGATTACAAAAGGCATTTATTCTATAATCATGGACTTCGTTCAGTAAAGTAATCGTTAGTAACAACTATGATATAAAACTGTGTAACGGTTAAACTTATTGGGTTTAAGAACACGATCAGATTGGAGAAAGTATGTTAGTGTTTAGAAATTTCAAAATGTTAATTTTTTCGTTTTGAATTTTAATGTCATCTGATCCCAAACTAGGTAAAACCTGTGCTATGGTAACCAGATTGCTGATAAACATACTTAAATATTTCTAAATAAATACATATTGTAAATAAATTACACCGAGACCAAGAATAAATGATCGTGTTCATCGCACGAAGATTTGTCCTAGGTGGGAATCGAACCTACAACCGACCAACAGGCCTATCGTATGCAAACTTCCTCTGCAAATCTTATTAAGTTTTCTTTTTCATTATTAAGTTTAGTATAAAATACATTAAGATAATAAGATTCTTAATCATCATCATCATCATCATCATCTTAGCCAAAAGACGTCCACTGCTGGACATCCTCCCCCAACGTTCTCCACTATATCCGGTCCCGAGCCGCCCGCATCCAGCAGCTTCTTAGCTAGATTCTTAATATTATGCATTAAATTTCTATTATTATCGAAAATATACCTTATATCGCTGGAGAATCTTGTTTCTTCACTTATGAATCAGTTTATTTAAAGTGTTACCGCGGTCTCACAAAAAAAAATAATGTTAAAAAGTCGTGGCCTCTAAAGTATCCCAAAACAATAATATTAGTGTACACTTAAAGGGTAATATTTGTTATTCTTAAACTGCATGTTTTCATAGGAGAAAAATCCTGCCATCAGGACTGCTCATTTGCCAAAAAAATGAACTGTAAACTATATCCGGACCGGAGGCCCATTGATGCAGCGGTGACAGTTATCGTGGTAACTGTGTAAACCTTACACTGTCACGATGACTGTCATGCCTTTTACGTCTCTAAGCGGGGTGTGAAAAAGCATCTCACAAGGAAGCAATATTGTGGGTCACAATACTGCATTGTCTGCATTTGCAAAGAGTATGGCGACCACAACTCTTGGATTCTATTCATGCTTTCCATCAGGTAGAGTAGAGTCACTTTGGCAGGTTGTCAATATAGCAACAAAAATACCTCTTTTAATTTCTTCATTTCTTGTAAGTAGTTTTACACATTTTAAGCAACGAGTACTTTTTACTAAAAATAAAAAAGAACACCAGCATACAAATATTAACTTTAGCTAGAATTAGATCTTCAAGTTTGTTTGTAGTAATTGGATTAGCTACCATGATGTACTAAAAAACTTTTAAATCTCTCACCTCTGTCCTCTTCTGAATTAAATATGTATTACGGTTAACCAAAGAATATATAATAAGCGTGTTTGTAAAGTAATTTAAATAGTGTTTTGACTTTCAAGAGATTACATAGAAAACTATTCACATTTACTTGCAAAATCTTACGTTTGTTTGATCTTAGTTTAGTTTATTCAATTTAGATTAAAGTATTTAGTTAATTCCTTCGACATTCTGGATCGCAGTCGGAGTAAAAAATTTCGCATTACAACATTAATTGAATACAATCAGTTTACAGCCTAACTTTACCAAATCGATGCTGATTTATCCAATACCAATCAAAGCGACTATACAGTGTACAGCGGAAAGGAATTTAGTGACTAACAATTGGACACTATTTTTTTATCGTTTTCATAACTTCGAACATCTATTTGGTTATATCAATGATCTAAAGAAACCTAGAAACTAAGAGTAATTGTGATGTTGTATATTTGGATTAAAGAAATAAAACACATGAGAATTTATTGACATACAAAACAATTACATAGAGTTATCGATTACATTAGCGCTAAGGGTAAAACAACAGACTATAACTTGCTTACGTAAATATTCTTGAAACTTGATTGTGCTCGTAAAATACTACCACATGTTATTAATACTGGTACATTGTTCTGAAACACTACAGTCTATAAAATGGTTAATATTTAATTAACGCGTTTAATCATTATATACTATACTTGAGGTAGTTTTCTGATTTGAAGGATTTAGCAGAAAGATTTTACTCAACTTTCCGTATGCTGCCCAGCCCAGACGAATCCTCCTATCGGCCTCCCGATCGGGATTGAGCCGGCCAAGTAAACAAACATAGTGTAGGGTATCTTGCAGAGCGATGTACCGATGACTTGAAGAAGGTGGCTGGCAGCAGATGGATGCAAATTGCCCAAGACTGGGACGGTGGGTGCTCCTTGGGGAAGACCTTCATTCAACAGTAGATGGCGATAGATTGATTTAAAAAATTTTTGTTTTATAGCGACGAGTAACACGGAAATAGAAGTGTGAGATGTTAATACTCTTTGTTCATTAGTATTCGTTGCCCGGATTTTCAAACATGGGTCGCGTAATAGGTATCGCGTAGGTTTATTTGTTGTGGTTTGCAGTCCACAGATAATGTATCACTGCCATGTTTCCCTCATGTTAACCTTTTGTAATTTGTAAATAAATATACCTAAATCTCTCATGACAAATAACAATTTCAAAATTTGAAAACTTGTCCTAAATTACAGAATATTTTACTTATAAAGTGCTTATAGTATAAAATTACTTTCTTATTTTTTTAAACTTTGCTTGAGATTATTCCTGTGCCAGACTTTGTTAAATAAATGTTTAAAGTGCACAGTTATTAGGTTTTTACTTTATTAAGTTGGCTATTATTATATGATTTTGCTTACAATATTGAAAACTGCCAAAACGTGTACTTTTCCAAAATGTATATTTTCTATTAACGTAGAGTTATGAACTTAAGTTTTACCAATTTGTCCGTTTACTATGTGTCTTACCAAATCACACGTGAACATCATTTGAATATTGTCATCGTACTTCTGGCTCTTGAGCTGTATTTGTCCATAGATAAGTTTGTGGCGAGATGAATTAAGAATATGAAATTTAGTGACAGGAGTAGTGACTCCTATTCATACCGTGAGTATCGTAAGAGGTGACTAAAGGAGCAAACTTTCCAGGACAACAGCGCTGCAAAGAGAATGAAAGCTTGATACAAATCTTGCACTATCTGGCCAGTATGGTGTGGTACACCAAAACTTCCTTTCTTAGGGGCAGCTTATTTCTTCACTTCACACATTTCATTCTAGCTTCTAGAAAGAAATGTGTGAAGTGAATAAGCTGTAGTAATTTTTCTTCACTATTGACAATTATGTTAATAATTTATTTATTTATTTAGTTATACATCGTGCACTTTATGTACATAGACAGACTTAATACCTAAGGCATTCTCTACCAGTCAACCTTTGGGTGATGTAGAGAAAATAGGAAGTAGGTGCGTTTCAGCTGTTGAATAAAAGAAGTAAACATATACAATCTTGTATATAATATAGAAACTATACCAAGTAGACAGAAAAATATACAATTACATTTAATTCCTTTCATTTCTTGTAAAAAATAACATTCAGGAATAAGTAATTACTTATTCCTGAATGTTATTCAGTTTAATCAGTTATGCAATTATTTTCTTTTCGACATTTCGAAAATTAGGAGATATAGTAAAATTGTACTATTTAAATATAGATAATATCGATTTATTAACGAAAAGAAGAAACTTTAATATACGTCACTACTTAAGTTTATAACTCTATACGCAAACCAAAAAAAAAAACTTGAAAAGTGTTGCAACGAATAGAATGATTGTTATAAAACTTTTAAATTTTAGCAACAAAATCTCACAATAATATTATATGAAAACAAATAATGCATAAAATTTAACAACTGAATTTCAAATTTTAATTTAACAATCTCTGGCACATATTCTCAAGTAAATTTAAGAAAACAATCTTCTGCTTCTTCAACAGCCGTTAACAGTCCACTGCTGGACATAGAAAGAAGGTTTTGGTCAAGAATACCACGCTGGCCAGACTTATTGGTGTATGATTTTTTCAAATTTTCTTTCTCCTTGCAATGATGTTTTTTTGTGTAGTTTGTTCCCTTATTTACCACATACGATACCTATGGGATGAGTAGCGGTGGTGACACTCTGAATTTTAAATCCATCGTAAAAACACGTACGTAACAATAATGGGATATTTTTGCATAAACATTTCATAAATAAATTGTATTGTAATGTAGCACAAGTTGTCATGTTTTAGCACAATTATTTACTATCAGAGATTACCTACTTTTGTTTACGCGAACATTACAAAAGGCTAACATGAGAAAAACTGTAACAAAAAACTACACCACGCTCTACGTTCATCCACATTTAATGTACTTTCTCAAACTCTTGATTGTGTCGTAGTAAATTACCCAAAAGAAGAAAAATATCATCACTCCGTTTGTAGCTAATTATGTTGCGTAAGAGCAATCATTGTTGAAAATACGTGTTTCACCCCTGTTTGTGAAGGTAAGGAACTGAGGTTGGATCGTTTGCAAATATTCTTGCGCAGTCGTACTTCGATAGCGCGGCGCGTCGGCTGCGCCTGAGTCGGTTGTGTCAAGTGTGTTAATTCGTTTTGGAGTTCTTTTTAAGTACATATAGGAAAATTTTAAACGGTGAGATATATATATTTGTTAATCTATAATAAAATTTAACACATTGAAATCAAAAGTATTTTATTTTTTTTAAACTTTGAAACATTTATTTTTTTTTTTAAATAAGAAAATGATTATTACAAATACGATTGCGTAAACCTTAACCAATACAATAATTACTTATAATAATGATTAAGTGCACGGCTTAAGTTTATTGACTTTGAAGCTTAAAATTATATTAATTTTACATGTCATTATTAGCCATTATCGAAATAGTTTTTATAAATAAATGTATAATTACACTTTTTTTTATAAAAAAAAACTAATCGAGAGATATTCTTACGTTACAAATAGTAAACGGTGAACAATTCACTAAGTGAGGGATCAGTAATGAAACATCATACTATTCGATCAATTCATAATCAGTGTTGCACTCATTTAACGATTAACCAATCACAAAAGGAAAATTTAAGACATGTTTCACTACAAGAAAATTTACTATACTCGTACAATAATTTTGCAGTATGTGAATTATTACAAAATTTTTTAATTTAGAAATTAAAGTAAACTGGACATTACAAAATGAATTTTATTTAAAACTGTATTAGTGTTATGTATAATAATATTATTACAGCACATTAAATAATATATATTAGCAACGTAAATCATCAAACTAAAATACTATTATACAATGAAATATTTAGTAACATTTCAGTATTTCATGCGATTTTCTTTATTTCTCACTCGAGATCGGAAACTTGACCACGACTCCAAAAAGTTCTCAACTGCACAGATGATGTAGTGGTTTAAACGGTCATCTCGCCCCTTTCTACTGCGCCGAGGGTCGTGGATTCAAAGTCGACATGCAACAACACTTTGTGTGATCAACGAGTGTTGATCTATCTGAGTCTGGATATTCTTTGTGTCCATTTCTTGTATGTGTCCATCACGACACAGAAATATTCTTAACGCGGGAGTTACAAAAAGAACCACAAAAATAATTAAGAACTTAATCTTTCATAGAAAACCCGTTTTTAAAAGTACAACATTAACGTTAAATGACTATGTGATAAATGCATACAAAAATGAAACAGGTGAAATATGTCAATTGAAAAACGTACGAGTATTAACAGTTACACTACATGAACAATATATCGCAGCCAAGACAAACAATACCCATCCTGCTTGCCATTGCTATAGGTACTTTTTAATTTATGTTCGTAACCATTGCCTTTCTTTTTAAACTCACCACATCAGTTAATGTTATTACGAGTGAAAGTTAGAGTAAAACTCGTTACTGTATTATAATATATTCTTAAGAAACACGAATCCAAATCTTCATATTTTATTATGATCATAAATTATAATGGACGTCTAGACTTCTTTCATTTTTATTACTTCATCACATACTAAACATGGGCCTATTAATATAGGAGTTTCATTCAATATTACGTCAGTAGTTGATTTGAATCGTTTTAATATTTTAGTGTTGTATACGAGTAACCCTGTTTGTCTAAACGATCCTTGTATTGATGTCTGAGAAAAATCAAAGTAGCTCCTCAATCTCTAATATTATTTAAAGTGTAGGATGAATGGGTATTAAAATTTTGTCATCTGGCTTCCAAGCCTTATTAATCTACAGATTATTTATTGTGGGCTATTTCAACTGGTCTTAGCTGACTGTTAGTTTTACGAAGCGATTGGTATTAGACCTTAGTAACCCTGATAGCGAACTAAATTGAAAGGATGCACTAGTTTTCAGTATATTTGAGGACATTAACTTGACTGACTAGGCTTACTGACGATAATGATTGCCATAGATATTGATGACAATCTGGACTAAAGGCTTGATTGGCAGTCGCATAAGTTAGCCGTTAGACCAAGGAGGTAGTAATTAAAATGTAAAGTGTGTAAATTTATAGACCTTTGAAATATTAAAATATTTAATGATATAATAATACCTGCTATGTATTATTAATTAAGAATTCTGAATATAGGTTAATTTTTTATTATGTCTTTGCACTTTCAAACGACTGCAGTCTAATAATTATTAAAAAAGAATAATAATTATTAAAGAAAGGGACACAAGATCAGACAGAAAGAACAAAAAGGGATAGAGATGGCCCAAGTGAAAGATCATCAGAGACACGTAAATACCTTTGTGGGATTAATTATGAGGCCTTCAAAAGGCGAGCTTCATTAGAAAAAAAAGCAAAACAATCGTAAGTTTATTTCCAGTAGCTTAACGAAACATAAAAAGTTTACAGAACTGTAAATTGAGTAGCTCAATGAAGCTAAGTTTATCAACAAATAATGAAAAAAATATTCCTACTCGTTACTGGAAATGAACACATTTATTTTCAATAAAATTTTTGTTGTAGCTATGTATTTTTTGCCAGAGAATAGTTAGGTTAATGTGTACTTTAGTGGAAATCCTTCCTTGAAAGGAAGAGATTTAATGAATAATAGACTTCAAGCCAATAGATTTTACGCACATCACACTTGCAAGATTCATATTCTTTGTGAAAGTGTGAATGTTTGTGTAAGCTGTGAATTCATTGTTTGAAAATCGCCAAGCTTTTGGCTTGTTTTCTGTTCTTGAAAAATGCGTAAAAACTATGTGTATCTTTACATTATTTAAAGTGAAGTCGCTTTTTCTTCAAGTATCATTTTACATCATACTTGTACATATTTTGGAATAAACATGTATTGAGCATTCGTTTCGATAGTACACATGAAAGAAATTATCTGATATTCCGATTCAATTCTACTTTCTTATTGGAGTTACCTTACTTAATAGAATCATTTATTTGTTTAATTATTAATGTATTGCAATATATCATCAACAGCCTTTTAACAGTCCACTACTGAACATAGGCCTCTCCTTAGCAAGGAGCTTTTGGCCTACTATATCACGTTGGCGGGTTCGAATAGGGTTTGTTTCAAGTTTTCCCTTTCTTTGTAATGATGTTGTCTTGAATATTTGGTTCCCTTAGTCGCCTTTTACGACACCCACGGGATGAATAGGGTAAAACTGTGTATTCTTAATCCGTCACCACACGGACTGGAATATAGATTAACATTATACTTGTGGGCATGAAAATTTACTCTTAGTATTGCCATACAAGATTTTAAGTAACGTCCGTTATCCATATTAACACTGCATTACTAATTTTAAACAATTTAAAAAAATATGTAGTTTAACAGTTAATATTTTTGAAAGCACTAACATCTATTTGTGATTCATGAATCCGACAACAAGAACGATATACGCTCATTTAACACAGTTTTTTTTTTAAATTTATTTCTTTAACATTCTCGAAACCTTAAGCATGCTTTCACTCTGAACTGGATCAAATTTTACATACTTATATGGCGAGTGGTTTTAAAATAGATATACAAAACATTATGTTATATTAAACCACACTAAATTCGTAGTGGCTTAACTTGTCATCTCACGCTTGTTATTGCCGTAACCGTTATGGGTTCGATCTCCTCATGGGGCAACACTTTATGTGATCCACAAATTGTTGTTCTGAGTTTACGTGTTCTTTGTGTCTGTTTTATGAACATATCTAGTGTAGGAGTCAACCTAAAAAATAAAATAAAAAAACGCAAAAGAGGAGATGTGAGTAAAAAAAAAAGGAAATAATATCTTCTTATAGACGAATTCATGACATGACCATAATATCCATTGTTTTGTTTTTATTTAAATTTGAAATTCATTAAGTTATCTTTGTAGTCACATGGTTTGGTGCAATCATTTTCGGGATAAGAAACTCAGAGATAACATATTATCATATCACAACAATCTTTAACAACTCACTGCAGGACACACGCCTCTCTTTATAACGCAGGTTTTGGTTTACTATACAGACCAGATGGATTGGTATCGCCTCTTACGACACAGCAAATAATCCTACACAAAGTACAGTTATTTATTTTGGTTTGGAATCGAAATTACAGGCTCTGGTCCAGTAGTCAGACTTTTTACTATACTAACTGGCCAGTTTCCACTCAAATGTCAATCATATTCCGAGACTTTACCCCAAATAAGGTTAGGTTAGACTTCAGGTCCAGTTCCTATCTCAGGTGTAGAATGGCATACCGTGTGACTTTAGTCGTTCGGATCCTGGCACAATACTCCGACAAACTCCGATGGAGTAACGGGCCGAGGGGGTCTATATACATTAATACGGCTGTATTTCGATTGCCTGCCAACACAATCTAAAAAAAAGACTGTTATCAGACTTTTTAGGATTTTAACAACCCGCAAAGCTTGTCAAAAATGACAAACGAGATCAAGAACTTAACGTACTTTTTGAGAAACGAGCTTTCTATGTTTACTTAATTTTATGAGGTGTTAACCTACGCGGTTACCACTGAGCCATGAGTCCTTTCGACCTAATTCCAATGAAGCCGAAAACAAAGTGCAAAATATTGATAGAATTTCAAAGACCACTGATGAAATAATGTTAAAAATTTAATTAGAAATATTCTCGAACGCTGACAAAGGGTAGTAAATTCCTTTGTTACTTTATCATACTTATTTGAAAAATGGGATTGATTAATTATTACTTATCTCTTGCTAAAAAAGAGTGTTAGATCATTGATGATAGGTAAATGATTTTGATGCATGCCCTCTTTGAACTATGCTCATTGTGGAATGAGCACGGCCATTTGTTTTGTGCCTGAGAGTGAGGACTTCCACATACAAAGTAAACAAAAAGCAATACTACAGCACCATCTACCGAAGACGCATCGAACTATGTAGTAATGAACCGAGCAACTACTAATCCTGTATCGTGATAATGAAATTCTCGCGGCGATGGGTATACACACAATATCCTAACATCAACTGTTGGGGAAAAGTCCACCAGGCATGATCACCTCACCTGGTTGTTGGATCCTCTATTTGTGTTGGAGGGCCATGACACCCGTTCCTCCACATTGAGTGTAATTTATCTAAGATATATATGCATTTAAAAATAGACAAGAATTTTTATCAACCGGCTGGTTCTGGTATAGGTTCTGTCTGTCTTATTATTGACATTTTTATTGTTTAAATTTCTGTATTATATGAACGATAGTAAATGAATTCCAGTTAACTCGAAGAATAAACTGGGGTTCACTGAAAACTAAACTTTAATAGATTTTTATTTACTAGTAATTATGATGTTAATGGATTTTCATTTGAAATGTCATTTGGGAATTCCATTAACAAGAAAACATTGAAATTAAACAATACACAATGAATTTATTATGAACATTCAATTTTAACTTTAAGTGTAATTGTGATTGTAAGAATTTTGTTCAAAAACTTTTAAAGTTTAGAAAGAAATCACAGAAGCTATTTAATTGTTGTGAAACTTTGTTATTGCTTTATTTAATAGCTTTAGTTACTTTTCTCGTTAATGTTTTTAGTCATATTTAATACTCTGATACTGATAAATACTGATAAGCATATTTAATATGCAGCATTGGTAGGCCCCCTACAAGGTCGTCCGATGACCGGGTGAAGGTCGCGGGAAGGTGCTGGATGTGGGCGGACCGGCTTTTGCGAGAAACCTTGGGAGAGGCCTATATCCAGTAGTGTACGTCTTTTGGCTAAGATGATGATGAAGACAGTATAGGCCCAGTTTATACCTGGTACAGCCACATTGATTTCAGCAAGAGCGAGTCGGCTCGACCGTGATATTACTACCCTCTCACAGAATACCAACCTAAAGTAATAACATCCATACTGTCGTGTTTCGTTGATTAGTGCGAGATTCGAGGACGATTGATGCAAGGGTGACAGATATCGTGGCAAGGATGTGAGTTTAACATTGTCACGATGACTGTCATACCTGTTACGTATCCAAGGGGACGTGAAAAAGCATCTCACTGGGCCGCCATAATGTGGGTCACCATACTGCATTGCCTGCATTCTCAATGAGTATGGTGGCCACAACTCTTGGATTTTATTCATGCTTTTCATCAGGCAGAGTAGTCATTTCGGAATATTCTTACAAAAAAAATAAGTCCACTTGGTGTCACTTAGTTCATTATCACTTGAAAAGTCATTTTCAAAAGAAAAGTGTGACTTCTAAAGAAACTGTGCTTATATTCAAACTGTACTCGGTGCTATGAAAGCTTCAATCAAATTTAGAATAAGTAAGCAATCGCGACTGCAAGGTAAATTGTATTGCTTTTTATTTTTATATCTATTTTAAGTATCAGACATTTTAATTTGGTCTATTTATTCGATATATAACTCAATCATTTTCTGTAGAGAACAACGTTATCAAGCTGATAAAATATTTTTAAGAGAAATTAAACTATAATAAGAATTAAGAATTTTTACTTCTTAGCTTATACATACTTGTTTAATACAAAAGTTTTACAGTTTCCTATCACAAAAAAAGCATAAAATTTGAAACTTAGAAAGGCAATGTTTATGTTTTAAACCTTTTAGACAAGTTTTAAAAAGTTAGGATCATATTAACCTTTTTTAAAATAATATTGTACACTTCTATCAACTTATAGAAACTATTATAATCCAGGTATATCTCTAATTATATTGTCATTCTCGCTAAATAAAACATAGTTTTTCATATTATGTTCTTCTAGGTGAGACAGGCCCATGCAGCAGACGTGCTCTTCAAAATTTGTATTACCACAAGTATTTTCTAAATTTAGTCCACGTGGTGACAGATTAAGAATACATGTTGTTACTACTCCTATTCACCCCGTGGGTGTCGTGAAAGGCGTCTAAGGGAACAAAATGTGCAAGACAACATCATTACAAATAGAAGGAAAACAAACTTGTAACAAACCTTATTCCAACTCGTCTGGCCAACGTGGTATAGTAGGCCAAAACCTCCTTGTTAAGTCCAGCAGTGGACTGTAAAAGGTTGTTGATGATAATGATAATGATGATTTTCTAGAAACTTACTAAGGTCTGAGTTAAGTAAAACTTTATGTAAGTTATTAAGAAGTCTTAATATTCTGCTTTAATTCATTGAACTCTATACAATATTTGTTGTGATCAATAAATACAACTACACTAATAATACATATAAAAGAAAACACTTAAAGAATCGATGGACGAGGCTCTGAAAAACAAAATATCCCCATTACCGACAATAGAATCACTACTTATTACGTGGAATCAAAACACAGGTGAGAAGAGGGTGTTGGATATGTCTCTGTGTACCCATTCGGGGGAACAGGTGTAATTTTGAGTATGTATACACTTTAAAGAATTCTAATTTTATTCAATATAATAAATATTATACAATTTATTATGTCGATACAAAATATCCAAAAAATAACACGTACACAAAATGTGTACAGTTGAAAACACTTTCGCTTTGAAAAATAACTTGGAAATTCATTGGAGCATGCATGAACTATTCATAAAAAGTTTTAGACCAAACCGTGCGTGTGAAAGTCGGACAATAATTTTAATACCCCGTGGTGATTTCGTGTGCATAAAAATTTTTAGAATTATAAAGCTTTGCACTCATAGACGAAATAAAAAGTTTTGATAGAAATGCACAACTTCATAACATGATATTAATGTTTTATTTTGCCCTATTAGGAACAAGAAAATTGCTGTAAAAGAAAAACAATTGATAATTATTATTTTCCTGTAGTTTTCAAGTTTTGTTTGAGGTAAACACAATGTGTAAGATGGAAAAATAATTTAGTTAATTTCTTTTGTGACGGTCCAACCTGACGTTGATTGTTCCAACTATGAGTTAGTTGTGAATCTAAATTTGCGGACGGCACAAAAAAAAATATTAGTTTACACAAGAAAAATAAATAGAGACATAAAATATAAGAAAATTACAGGCTGTGACTGTCCATCATATAATTCACAAGAGACTTCTTCCTTTATTTAACTTGGAAAGTTAATTTTTGTCTATGTTTATAATCAGACTGTTGGATATTATGGTAAAAAGTAATCTATGTGCTATTCTGATGTATAAACTATATTACTACAAAGTTTCTTATAAATCCGTGCAGTAATTTCTGCATGAAACAGTTCTAAGGTTCGGTTAACGTCATACTTCACCGTTGTTACATGATAATGTAACATTCTGAGTCTTGATTTTACACTGTTACGATGACTGACATGCCTTTAAAAACCCCGTTTCTCTCCTCTTATTTTTCATCATGGCAGTATTCGTTTCACAGCGACATTCACTTTTCCTACCAATCCGCTTTTTGAGATCACAAATATTTGTAGACTCCATGCAAACCTCAGCCTCGTCTACTATTACCTTGAGAGGATAAGGCTCGCCATAATTTTCTTAACGGAGACACAAATATGCCACCCTGTAGATGCGTTGTATCTCCACTATCCCGGCTATACGTGCTTGAGGTGTGATTCCACTCAGAGGCTATTCCAATGGGTGTATCTTTTTGCCTAAGCGGACGTGTGTTGACGCCATCTTCGCTGCCTTGAAGACCCCCTCATCTCTATCTTAAGGCTTTACATGAATTTTAGCTGCATGAGCTATATCTCCTTGTGTTTGTATCGGTCTTATTCTGCAGATTCTGAGCCAACTCGTCTTTTTGAACATTTCAGTCACACAATTCCTGAATCTGGTATTTCTCGGAAATTTAACGCCCACTATGAGTCATGGTTGAGATCTTCCAGAATTGTCTATACGGGTCGAACCGTCTACACAATCGATCTCATCCATGACTGCATCCAACGGCTACTCCGGTCCACTAGGACACCAGACAAATCAAATCAAGTGTCATGCCAGATCTATTACTGATGAGTCTGTAGTGTACTGTGCTGATTGCACAGTACAGTATATCTATTCTTGCTTTACTGTGATTATCCTCTAATAACTGTCAGGTTTCCACTACGGGGCCTTTTGTACTCCCGCCATCTTCTGTTGTAATAAAATGATGATTATGATATTACTCGTCAGTAGACTAGGATGAAATACGGTATTATTTTACATCCAACGGCCATCTATCCTTGGGCTCAACGCTATTACATACTCGTAGATAGCTAGATAGATAGGGATTTGTCACAGCTGTATATCCAATTGGTCAAATCTTCTCCTTTTCTCACAGACTAGACTCTCCAGACACATTCTGGCCTTGAAAAACATCGTTTCAAAGTGGCAAAGCAGGCTAAATAATTAGAATTTACATAATTCCTCAAATTTGCCTAGACAAATTGGTAATATAAAACTTTCGAATATCTAACACAAAATATTGTCTGCTTTTAAACTCAGCAGAGCTTGTACCATCAAAGCTAGATTGACATCAGTCAGTAGTAGCATTAAAGGTATTATACATAGCAAAACTCCCAAAACATGAACTTCGAAAAAGTTTTTTTGCAAATGCAAAGGTTTGGTCCGACCTGAAAATTGAACCCGAGCCCTTAAGCACACCAGCAGCACATGCTGCCCCTGCACCAACGAGGCTATCAATAAACTAATATAGAAACATATAGTAGACATTCTTCATGAGAAATTATTGTATACTTTAGAAAGTTTCAGTCATAATTTAGTTAACCATTAGCGTAAGTATTGTCATTTTTGCAAAACATTGAAAACGTCTCGAACATAAATGTTTCTGGCACAAATATAAACATTCAAATAAGATGCACTGAAAATTCATATTCAAAGTCAATAAAAGGTGTGAATAATGGGGTCGTTTTGACATAAAACTTCCACTTATGTGCAACAAATTAAAAAATAAAACAAAAATTAACTATACCGAGATGACAGGCATTTTTCTGATCATACATGGACTCAAGACCACATCGGTGAAACTTTTGTAATTACTTATTTATCAAGGTATTTGGAAATACTCTTTCCACGAACGTCTTAATTCTTCAATTATTAAATAATATCTTGTGTGTGCAAGCGACTTTACATTCACTGGACACAAGTGAGCGGTTACGTAACGCGGAACACTTACATCTCAGAATGGAACGTGATTCAGGGAGAGTTGTTGTCTCTGTCACACCTATGTAGAATCACATCCGTCCCACTCTAAGATTTCACTTTCTCCTGAATGACCATCGACATGGAAGTAACAATGGTTGACCGCCATTACATATCAACTTTTTGTACTAATAAGTTATTTAAGAAATATTCGTAATACTTCTAAATATTGTAACCTATAAAAATATTTTCTAATTTCATGAATGAGATAAGGTGCATTGGCCGTAACAAAATATTACAACATAACAAATAATAACAAAACTAAAGCTTTAAGGCAAAGCAAAATAAACAAAAGAAAAGCTTTGTTATTTATAAATATATACACTACGTTGAAAAACAGTTCTGTATAGAGAAGAAAAATTTGAAACATACCCTATGCCAACTTGTCTGGTCAGCGTAGAATAGTGTGCTGAAATCTCCTTGCAATGGAGAGGTCTATGTCCAACAATAGACAGTTAAAAGCTATTGACAATGAATTATAACGCCTAAAATGTGATTTGACTAATTTAAGAAACGCTACTGAACGTGATTAATTGGTTGAGTTTAGTGTATTTAAACTAAATTTTAATTTTGATCTAAATTTTCTAACTCTGATTCACTTGGCATCAGTAAAACGAGTTAGTTTCGTGGGACTCTCATATACTGAAGTTACTACTGAATTCCTTTTGTCTATTGCTTCCCACGTTACAACCTTGGACCATCAAATGGTGGTAGTAGTTTCTCAGTCCGTCCCTCGTAACATGTTGGACCGACCGATCTTCGGAAAAAGATAAATGGTACGCCATTTATCTTTTACAACATCAAATCTAAGACATTTTCCTTTAATAATAATGTGGAAGGAAAAATCTAAGTAATAATTTCCTGTAGTAGATAATCTTGTGCTAAACTGAGGGTAGAACGAAAAATCAACGCGATTAAAACTGTTTTTCACACAAGTACATGTAAGAATGCAAGCGAGTTATTTTTATATATGTAAATTATTTAAGCTCTGATAATAATCTTCATCAAGTAAATAAAAATATGCTATATTGTAGCATTTTTTAAAGAATATCTTAAAACAAAACATTTTGTTTGCTACGACGCAGATCTTTTTAACAAGCGATTACTGGTAACATAATTAACTTCTATAATATTCAAAGTTTGGGTAGAAATAGAAAATGATTACCAAAAATGAAGAAGCTAAACACCTTGGGCTTTCGTTTACAGTATGTATACGCTTTAGAGCCATGAAACAGGTCACAAAAGACGTTTAAAAATCTCGAAATATAGTGATATAAATTGCGTTTGACTGATAAATTAAAACTGGTTAAATACATCAATATTATCCCAAATAAAACGTAAAATAATAATAATTTTGAATTTTGTTTTCACTACGAATGTATTGAGATTTGGCATACTAATTGTGGAGTATGAGAAAACTTACGAAGTCTAGGATTTTTTGTAGTAAAGCTTTATTGCTTTACGCATCTCGGAATCTTCCCAAGTATACACGATTAGGTCGAACCTCGAGTTGCGCGATGGTTCTCTTTGTATGCTAAATATTTCTTAGCCATTAAAATTGTGACCTGGATTCATTGTTTCCAAGTTTATTTTATACCTACTTTAGTCTTTTCATTTTAATCATATTTAAGTTAAATTTTCCATTTATGTTGATGCTCTTATTAAAGTTAAATTACAAATCTTGTTATCTTTAAAATAATATTTTGGCTTAAAAAATTCTATTAGAATAAATTACTTATATCTATGGCGAGCTTATCACAAACAAACTATTTTAAATAAACTGATTGGAATAAGTTTTAGGGGTTCTTAGTTATTAAAAGCATTTACACTCCAAGTTTTTGATGTTAATTAAATATTACGGACAGTTTGGACATCTCACAGACAACGTCATCTAGTCTCAAATTAAACTTGTATCAGATTGCCTGAAAGAATTCTTTTTTCTATTTCTATTGTGTGTGTGGACGGATTAAGACTTCAGGGTGTTGCCAACTCCATGACTGTTGTAGAAGACTAAGGGTGTAAATTACGTTGATAACGCTACTGCAAATAGAAGGAAAACTTGAAGTACTCTCTAAACCAACTTTCTCGCCAGTGTGGTATAGTAGACCAAAACCTCCTAAAACCCTCCTAAAAAGTTCTAAGGAGAGGCATATGTCAAGTTTGTTAATGATACTTTTTTAAAATATACACATATTTTACATAAACAACACTGAAACTTGGAAAAATATCAGAACAACACATACATTACCCTTGCGATACCAGAGCTAAACAACAAACAAGAAAAACTAATTAGGGACAAATGAGTACATGGTTTACTTGATGACAAATGACTATTACCACCCTTGAATATTTGCAACTCGATACTAATGAGTGCACCATCGGCCTATGGGTTTTGTGGATGTTAACTTTTCGAAGATTTTGATATCATGCCAAAATTCAATTTGAAAATAACGCATATGGTAATTTGTACTTCAAGCAGAAAATATCTTGAAAACTGTAGTGTCGGATGATCAATTTTGTGTATTTCTTTATCATAGATTAGATGGATTAATTAATAATCGAAAGAATGTGAATTAATGTTTTGGAAACATAAATGAATCGTTACCTTACTCTTGGTCTCGGACTCGATTTCCGGTCGGACCAAATGTTTGTATGATCTGCAAATATTTGTTACGGAGTTTGGACGTTTTCTATATATATACATATATATATTTATATTAGTTATTTAGTACCTATAGTAATACTCAATACTCAATACTTTATTGCACACCATATCATTAACTAAGTGCAAGTTCTGCTTAGCTTGGGACTGAGGGCATTGTGTGTCAGATGTCCAAAATATTATTAATATCGTTATAATGTTACGGAATATCAGTTTGCTAATGGCTTGAGTACTGAGAAGAAAGTCCTTTGTGCCATTCGCTCAACGTGACGTACATATTCACGTTTGCCAAACGTGTACCGGCAAATTTAAGAAAGTCTCGAACTCGAACGAACAATGTTTGAGAAATACTTAAGTCATCAATAGCATGACTCCATTTGTAAGGATAAAAGAAATTACAAATATAGGTATACAAAAAAAATATATCTCTGTCTATTACAAGCTGACCCGATCGTGATAGAATTCTAGTAATATTAGTTTTAGATAAATAACTGTTCAGACTTATTTTATAGCAGATTCAGGGGAGTACGCGTTAGAGGATGGGACGACAGATTGAAGTTACTCTCTGGCCTAAACGACAGAACTGAGCGTGAGAAATATGTTTAGCCCGAGCTTGTTAAGACATTATATTGATTTGAGAAGGACCTGGATTCATATGGTCCGGGTCCTTCCAAAGTATTGTGCTAGAGGTCGCAGACACCATACTCCTGACTTTTCTACCCCAAGAAGCAGTAGATCTAAAGGGATTTTTCACTATGTCAATAAAACAAAAAAGAGAAATAAGGTACTAAACGAGATCAGTTTATGGTAAGTAAGAACGAAATTATATCTAGAAAATTACAAGTCGGCACGGTTGGTCCAGTGGTTTTAGCGGTCACACCGCTTTCTACTGCGTTGAGTGTTGTGGGTTCAAACCTCACATGGGACAACACTTTGTGTGGTCCACAAATTTTTGTTCTGAGTCGGTTGTTCTTTGTGTCCATTTCTTGTATATTTGTAAAGTTGCCTCCAATACTAGTGCAGGCATCTTTTAAAAAAATAAATACAGTATTAGCGATTGTGAGTTTGAAATCCACCCATTGTATTAACGAATCAAACTTATTTCTAACGAAGAAATAAATTCTTTATAAGAACAGAATAGAGAAGAGAGAGAAAGAGAATAAGAAGTAATCTATGATCCAAGTTTGCTAGAAATGTCTACTAGTATAACCACAATATACGTATGTATAAATTAATGTTGAAGAAATTAACTTAGCTTTATTTACCAGCCCGGAATGACCACCACTGCTACATTTAATATGAAAAATTTGTAATGTAAAAAATACCCTAAAAGTAAAGAGACAAAGTTTAAATTCAAGTAAGAACAACTCGCATAATAATGATACAGTGTTTTTGAGGTGAAAATTATTGCTACACATGTCGCCCTCAAGAGATATAATGAAACCGAAATTCATGTGTTCATAACCGTAATTAAATTAATTGCAAAATTATAGTTGTAGTATTGTGGGTTTGAAATATACTGACGAGTCTGATAGTTTTGTGGTTAGCGATCTTAATTACGTACCAAGAGATAGTAGGTTAGATTCTCATCCAGAAAAAAATATTATACGTTCAACATCTTTTGAATTTGTTCCGTGTCTGTATGGCATTCGTTTGAGTGCCTCGGTGACGCAGCAGTAGTGAATGCGACTGCTGTGCCTTGAGGTCTTGGATATGATTCCCGGGTCGAAGTAAATGTTTGTATGATCTACAAATATTTGAATCAAAGTTTGAGCATTTTCTATGAAAAAATAACCTATATAAGTATTCTATCAGTCAGTCTAGTTATCATAGCACAAGCTTTTCTTAGTTTGAAACTAGATGACGTTGTGTGTCAAATGTCCGAAATATTTATTATTAGAGGCAGCTATTTATATGTAGATAGTAGCGATAGTATTAATATGAAGTCACTGATCCGACTTTCTTTTCGAGCGTTTTCGCCATAAAAATTCATTTCGACACCGACGACCTACAAGTGAAAACCAGTTAACGAGATACAATGTATTAAAGAATACCCGCTACGTTGATTAAAGGCGTTGCCAGTCGAAACATGATTTCTCCCATTTCCTACCTCTACAATGACATAACACATGACAGGCGTGTCGGGTTAATTATATTTGCATATATTTTTAAATAAGATTTATTTAAAAATTGCTTTTCACTTTGTTTAAGTATGTTTGTTTAAAGTAATTTGCACACTTTTTGCACGACATAGTGTCTAGTCGGCCTTTTGATTTCGTTATTAGTAATTCTGACAAGGCCAATTAATTTTGTGATGATTATATTTTTTATATTTTTTTTACGATGAAGCCGTAGGTGACACGAGATACTTCGAAATTTCAAGTATTTCCTTCCTTGCCGTTTTTGGTCGGTTCGAGTTTGACATAACTACTTACCATCAGGTGGTATCCCGGGGAATTACCGAGCAGAAAAAAAAATATAATTAAATAATTCGGATGCAATTTCTCTATAATATATTTATTTTTAAAAATATATTGGGAATTGATCTGCAATCCAGTTACGAGTACCTTATTCTACTGTATATGATGTGTGACAAGGTATCTAGATATATATTAACATGCGAAGAACTTTCTTGCTATACATACATAAAATCACGTCTGTTTCGGTAGATAGAGGCATATTAAACGCCCAATTTTCGTCAACTTTTTGGCCCCACGTATAGTGATAATATAGTGGTAATAGGTGATAAGCTTATTGACGCTAATTGAGATGTTTTGTTTGCAAAAGCGTCGTCCGTCGATCACTAAGTGTACCACTTGCAGGAGAGGTTGACTCGAGGCCCTGAGTTCTTAATTGACATATACAGTACACATAACATCTTCAAAAGAAAAATTGAAATCTACTTGTCTCTTGATAGTGATGACTCCTTTTGTATAAATGAAGGTTTATATTAAATAAATTATCTTTTAAGCTTATTCTTAAAAAAAAATCATAATTAAGTTGTATTTTATGTGTACTTTTTTCTTCTGAACGTATTATTTGATACCAAAGCCTTGTTTAATAACTCGTATGGCTCACAGTACGTATATTTTGTTGCTCGAAATACATGATTATTCTTCAACATAATTACAGCTTTCATTTTAAGCGTTAACACATAGTTAATTTAACAAAAGACTTTCACTCTAATTGCATGCCTTCGTACTAGTAATTAATATTAAAGAGATCAAGTTTTTATTGACCACGATTTCGTTATAATTTTTAATTTTACTGCCTCAGTGGCACAGCGGTAGTGAATGCGATTGCTGTGCTTGAGGTCTCGGGTTCGATTCCCGGGTCGGACCAAATGTTTGTATGATCTGCAAATATTTGTTTCGAAGTTTGGGTGTTTTCTATGTATATGCATGTATTTACAAAAATAAAGAGTATAAGTATCCTATCAGTCAGTTTAGTTATCATAGCACAAGCTCTACTTAGTTTGGAAGTAGATGATGTTGTGTGTCAAATGTCCGAAATATTAAAAAAAAAAATTTTTATCTTCGGTAATGTCGTTCACTCAATGAAAAAATTGCAAGACATCAGTTTCCCGCAAAACCGTAGCCTCAATCCAGTCAAACTGACAAATTTGATTAAAGCATAACTCTCCAAGTGCTAACTGCGTTTTTTGATGATACTAATCGTTACATATTAAATTATCTTATCCAGCTTAATGTATGTGATGACGAGTTTTGACTAGGACCAGTCCAGCCTGTAGATCTACTAAAGGATGATGATAATGATGATGATGGTTTTACACTATCTAACATAACTACTACTACCATTTCACATCCCGATATTTTCATTCCAGGTTAATCTACTCTATTATTTGTCTGTATAATATTTGGCTTACACATGCTATAACTGAATTAAGAAATAATCTCCATGATATATACGCACGGATAGAGACATTTAGGACTTATACAATCCAATATGAAAGATTTGATTTGATTTGATGAAAGAATGTAGCAAATATTTTATTGCGTTTTCATTACAGTTAGAAATGGGATTTGGGTTGGTATAAGATGTAAAAATTTATTTTCAATTCAATTCTTTCTAATCTTCATAATAAAAGTGATTTATTCGAAATAAAAATAAAAGAATTACTTAACCAATGTTAAATGGTTTAACAGTATAGTTAGGGAGTATTTAGGGCCCCAGTTACTTCATTTATCGACTGTCACGGTGGCGTAGCGGTAACGTATGTGACACGTTGTCCCGCTTTAAGAAAAAAGATTGTGTGTACTCATGTACGCACATAAGAAGTTAAAGTTGGTTCAGACTGTGCAACTAACTTCACACTGTTGCTTTTTTCTGTCGGTGTGCGCGACGATCGTAAAAATTCACTCTCATCATTTTACCCAATCGCACCAAAAGAAGTATAACTTCAAAAAAATAAAGCAAAGTAGTCAAACAATGATATTCTATTGTCTAAGATATTAATAATAACTGGTTTTAATTTATACATATTCTGCAACATTCTTTAACAGATAAAAATTCTTTGTGTGTATGACACAAGATAAAGTTATTAAAACTATTTATCCCTTTAGACTATAATCCCAAAGACTGAGATCTAGAATAGACCTGTGGGAATTAGATCCTTTCACTCAGATAATTACCTTTTCCAAAGCTCCTAACAAATGTTATTTGAAACCTAAAGTAGATTAAAAGTATTACGGCTTTTTTAAATTAAATACTTAACTAAAGGATTAAAAACTTAATTTGTTAGATGTTATCTGACGTCGAACGATTCTTCATATTTGTTCTTATAATTTGTAAATTATTTTATTGTTATTAACAATTTTTTGACTTAGTAATTATATATATTTATATTGGAGAAATACATATTTGTTTCCTAAAGATTATACTAAAAAGGTAAAACGAACTAACTATTATAGATTTTAAAATATTTTTTAAAAAAGTTTGAATATAAATTGCTTTTCATAGTTTGATCAATTTTCAGTTTATGGTCGTTTGGGAATTGAATAACTCCTGCATAATCTTATGTGATTCTTCTATACAACTATTGAGCTGGCAAACTATCTTCATTTTTATTTATCTGCATTGCAGTATCCGGTTGTCGACGTATTCTACACCAAATTCAGTACTTTTTAAATTTTTTGTAAACTAATCTTGAGTTTGGTTCAACATGTACTTAAGTATTTGTTACTATTGTAATTGCAGTGAGCAGTTCGTTAAATAAATAAAATAAATATTTGATACCCATACTTATTCATTCAGAGAATCATTTCTGAAAATCTGTGTATTGAAAGTGTTAATTTATAATTCACGAACCTTAATTTTTCAAACTTTTTTAAATTTACATTTTTCCGTTGTTACAGCATAACTCTTAGTTGAAACAAAATGGCTGAAATAATTATGAACTCGACGCAAAGCGTGCTGAAAGAAACGTACGACTATTATCTCTGGACACTATCACTCTCAGGTAAGAATGTTTATATTTTGCATACGACTATAACTAACCAACAAAGTAATTCGAAAATCACCCTTTGACTTTTTAATTTTAACTCAGCAATCATCTTCATTCCTCCATATCAAGCTCCTTTTAATACCCTTTTATTAGTTTTACCAGTATGTTTGTCTGTTATTGACTTTTATAAGCATACACATAGTTTTTAGCAGGCCAAAATCCCTTTGCTAAGGAGAGGCCTGTGTCCAGCAGTGGGTTGTTAAAGACTGATGATGATGGCATAGTTTTTGTTGTACAGCAGGACTTGTTCACGATGCAATGATTAAAAAGGTTACGATACTTTCTTGTTAGACCCGTGACCACGAGCGAAACCCGTTCGAAACGCCAGGAAATAGAAAGTACCTTTCAAATAATTGTATGGCGAATAAGTCCCGTTGTATAACAAGAATCGTGGAAGTCTGAAAACAGTTGTTGTAGGCGTGTAATTTAGTTTTTAAAATTAACACATATTTAATACTTTATGTAATCGAGGCCTTATCTTAGTAGCTGATGGTAAGTAATTAGTGATACCACTACAACTCAAAAAGTACAAGTGAGTTGCCACTTGCCACTTTATATCCAAGAATAAGAAAAAGTGGGTTTGGACCTTCGATAACTTCAGGTTTCTAGTGTGGTTAATGGTGATGGTTTCATTCCAGTCAAGCTTGTCCATAAGTGACGAAGTACAACTCTCCTACAATATTGATCTCTCATGACGATACGAGTAGAAGTATAAGATAAAATAGTAATTCTTTTAACAATAATTATCTCTGTAGTTTGTACGTGAAACAATATCCTAAAAATCTCTTTTTTAATAGTTTTATACATGTAATAATTTTTGTGATAAATAAATTTGGCCCTTCTTCAGCGACTATTTTTATTTACAGTTCGTGTGATCACTGAAAAATTGCAAAGGATGACAATTATCAGGGTCCCGTACAAATGTTATTATTTAATTCACGAACAGCTCGATCATATTTGTTTAGAATGTTTGTTTGTAAGGGAATTAAAATCATCATCACACTGTGTTTCAATATCGTTATTTTGATTACAAAATCTTTTATATTTTTAATTATTTTAATAATTTTGCCTTTGGCTTTAATAAAAGTCAAATTAGATTGGTTCATTGATAAAATGTCGCAGCGCAATATTTTTTATTTTTTCATATTTGCATCTCTAAACATATCTGTCAAGTAACAATCTAACACTTCCTATACGTTATTTGACATCAGTTTTTTTAAATAAATACAGAGTCTAAGTTAGACCTACGGAATATTAAATATGGACTTTATTGACAGTAAGTGGGTGTAAAAGACAAATGGAATGTAATGAAACTCTATTGTCGACCGAAATTTCCGCGAGCGAAACAGTGGCGTACATCCTTACTAAAAACTTTTGATATATTGTCTCATATGTAACTATTTGCTGTATATATTTGTAAAAATTATATTCTTTAAATATTTTATCCAAGTTTAGAAGAGTACAAGCAACATCATTTAATAGTATAATAATAATATATCTTTTTATTGTACACCAGATTAAATACAATTGTAACTTAAAGCTAAGGATGTACAAGTGGTTGCCTTATCGACCTTTGGCAATCTCTTACAGGCAACCATGGGATGGAAAGTATAGGATAGTAGTATCTATTTTCTCTTTTTCAAATCAATCCAGTGTCGCTGTGGACTTCACAAACATACGTGAAACGGACACAAAGATCACCTAGACTCGGCACAAACATTTGTTGACGTACGTACACATATAGGGTTTGAACTCACAACACTAAAGATGCCACGATGCTATGCGTGCAGTCGCTATATATCTTTGTACTTTTTAGATCAAAAACTTTCTTTCATTTCTCGGAGTTTTTTTCTCAAAAGTAGTTTGATGTTTGAGTCTACTATAATACCGCTGAATTTCAATTATTTTATGCAGAATGAGTGCTAGTAGAGCTCCACAATTCAAATACTAAATTGCGTAGAAATTCTATAGAAAAACTATTATCTATGTTTTAGGATTCAACTTTAGTTTATTTATTTTTTTGCTTCTTTGTTTATGCTTTAGAATAAATTACAAGTTTGAATTAAACGACGGTTTCTGCACTAAGCTCGTGTCTTATGTCGTGGCAACCAGGATGAGATTTTGTATAGTTCAATTATGGTGCTAATTCCGTCATTCAAAAACTTTCCAAACCACACCAAAAATAGCTAATAAAGAGTTTCAGTGGTAACAACCGATGTTCTAAACGTCACAAAATTACTAAAGTCACGCGTCGTAAAAATAGAGAATAGAAATTAAATCTTAAAGACGCAATAACAGATTTAGCACTTTTAGATTTAAAACCATCCAATCTTAACACCTAAGAGTGATTTTTTTGCTCGTTTCATCACAAGTTTACAGTTCAAACACTTTTACAAACCTCGCAGCCATATAGATAAAATTAAATCGTAAATATATTCTTTGTTGCAGATGACAGAACAAAAGGCTGGCCTCTAGTCGACTCACCCGCGCCAACCGTTTTCTATACACTGTTATACCTCTTCATAGTATGGATAGGGCCAAAGATCATGAAGAACCGAAGACCATTCAAACTAAACTGGTTACTAGTGCCATACAATCTAGCTATGGCAGCATTGAATGCGTATATAGCTGTTAGATTATTGACAGCGTCGTTTAGACTGAGATACAGTTATATTTGTGAGCCTTGTCGGCAGAAGTATGATCCGGATGAATTACAAGTAAGTACTATTTATATATCACAAAGGTAGTTATTGATTGACAGGTACTTTAGTATTGTATATTGATGTCCTTGTACGAGTACAAATAAGGTATAATAAGATAAGTATAACCGACCCTTTTTGACCCCTTTGACTTTTTGTCTCATATAAAAAATGATTAACTTTAAAAAGATGGGCAGACGGTTGGCCGCATAAGGAACTATTCAAAACTTTAAGAATGTTATATATGTTATAGTCTCCAAACAACGTAGCGAAAATTTCAAGAAAGTTAGCATGTTGCATGATGTAACAGAGCGCACTTATACCATCGAATATGTGACAGGATTCTTATTACACATATATTTTGCTGAGAAGAAAAATTAGAATTAAATTTTAACTAGACAAAAATAAGAGTAAATATTCCAAACTTGGCTACAAACATTTGAATTAAAAAAAAAAACAAAGTGCAGATTTTCTCATACACAATTCCTAAAACTTACAGACAAATACACTTAACACTTAAATATTTATACACTGAGTTACAAAAATAAGAATTACAGTTTAAACAAAGGTGCTTTGTTAGAAAACACATAAATCTTTCCGATCGTAAACGCTTGAATAATGCTCCTCCAAGTAACAATGCTTTTAAGCTAAATAAGTGTTGGTACACCTATTTTCCTCAGCAGTAATGTCACAGACATTGTTTGTAAATATACTATAATCAGCTTTGTAAGTTTTGCATATTGATCTGTATTTAAATAAAAAATTACACAATTGCTACACACAAAACTTTGTACTTGTTTGCTTGTACTGTGAAAACAAAATTGACTGATGGAATACACATAAATTTTAATGTTAGTAAATCCTCACACCTTATACAAAGAAAACACCCACCATAGCTTTTCATATGTGAAAATCTGTTGCATTATATTGATAAGTTAGAAAATGTCACGATCCAGATAAAAACTAATTTCCACTAACTCATATCCTGGATTGCAGATAAAATTCTCTAATTTCAATTGGTAAAATAGATTTATGTATTACGAAATGTTTATTTCTTTTCCAGATAGCCGACGCAGTTTGGTGGTATTACTTTTCGAAACTATTGGAGTTCTGCGATACATTCTTCTTTATTCTGCGGAAGAAAGATGAACAACTTACTTTCCTTCACGTATATCACCATTCCACTATGTTCAGTTTCTGGTGGATCGGTATCAAATGGGTGCCTAGTGGATCAAGTAAGTAGTTCATTTCATTACAACACAAACTGTACCACGGTTCACTAAAAATTTAGATTAGTTTTTCTTGAAAGGCAATTGCAGTTCTGGAGATTAATCGATTTTAATATTAACATTAAGTGAGATTTGGTTTTCTATTCACATCAGCTTTGTTCGTTAATGATACCACAATATGTCACAGTACAGCATGGCAGAATACAGCTTGTACTAAATTGAAAAAAACACTATCATATCAAAACAGAAAATAAATCAAACTTCTATTAAGTATAACGTTATGAAGTCCAACTCCAGAATCTATAGTATTGAGGGCTATGTTTTGGCACCATTCGAATGATTTGTTACGCATTTGGAACAGATGCGCCACAGTCACGTATGGGAATCATAATCAAAGTTGGATTAATGTTTTTTCAGTGACTTTAATGCGTTTGCCAAATTTATGCTGATTTGAAATGTCTCAAGACTTTTACAACAAGTTTACAAGTTTTGCAGCACAGAATTTTAATGACTAATGCGTAACAATAGTCTACATTTTTACAGGATAATATTCAAGAGTATAATACGAATTTATATACAATCATACTAAACATACACTTCTTTCATGTGTTTTTAATTATGAGTATTGCATGAGCCAATATTGTCAGCTTAATAATATCGTCATGAGACTTTGCCGAAACTAAATTATATCACCGTACAAGTTAAGTTTGAAATCTGATTCCACAACTATTTTTGACATTCACATGTTGATGTAATTTGAGAGATTTGTGGGATAAAGAAAAGCTTTTGCTTCCCAGAAATATAATCCCGATTGAGTCTTCAATTTATTTTTACAAGGCAGGCCTCGGTCTTTTGATATTACAATAAACCTTAAGATCCAGCAAAAAGCAATCAGATTTTAAAGAATCAAAAATAACACGGCTCCCGATTTCCCGTCAGTACCTTTTTTGTTAAAGTAAATTAGTTTTGTATTTTTAGCTGTGATTTATTGTTATCATGAAAAATATCTGTGATATTGGAAGTTATTTTAGTTCGTATTTAGCATCTGTCCTGTGCTTTTGTGTTTTCACGATCTACCCAAATGTAGGGTTGTGCTTCGGATCTTGAATCTTGATTAATACTGGTTAGGTGACACAACGACTGGGGCTTGTACACCGTCCGTATGGACAGGTCTACTACAAATTTTGGTCCTTTCATCAAAAGGCCAAACCAGACTCTACACTGTATTTGTTTCGTTTTTATTTATATATTACGCTATTATAGACTTTAGAAAAAAGTTACCTCTTTGATTTATTTTGGCATTTTTCTCAAAGTGAATCTTTGGCAATGCCAACACCTTCAAGCTGTAAAGTTCGACGTGTAAAATACTTAAATAAATATGATTTATCATTAGTAACAAAAGTAATATATATTATTGGTTAATGCTTATTATTGGTTATTACTGACAATATAGACTCAAGCAATACTCATTTACTTTTATCATAAAATTGTGATTATTTTTTTAGTTTTCTTTAGGTGGGTTCATACCTAGTTTATTGAAGTAATTTTATGGATTAAATTTGGAGGAGTCCAAAATTGATCATAGTAGCGTGCAATGGGAGAGACTTACGTCCAGCTGTAGAGGTTAATGATGATGATGAAATTTCAACAAGATGCGTTGTTTTAAATTTATCTCATTCGCAAAATAACACAAAATCGTGTTTTTATTACTAAACATTTTGATCGGATTAAGTGTGTAATAATTATTTTCTAACGTTTTGAAAAACAATTTGATGACATCATGTATGTGTATGTGTACTATTATCCAGTATGATTGGCCAGTTTCATACTATTAGATACATTTGTTTCATTAAAAAGAAAGAATAATGAGTTGTTAATATAAAATTATATAAGTATTGTTTGGAATTTCTATTGTAAGTACTCGTAAACCGTAAACCTTAAATATGAATAAAATCATCACACTTAGTGACATTTATACTGTTATCGTATCTCAAAAAAGTGGACTGAAAATTGTTCTAAGGAGAATAAAGATTGTAAATCTAGAAACTTGCCACAAAAGCCTAAAAACTATAAATAGCTTCGTGTGAAAGTAGTTTTATGAGAGAAGAAAAGTAGGTTCTAATCTTTCTATTTCTACTGAACGAATGGCTGAATGTTTTAAGTGTCCAGCTCACCAGGTGCAACCAAAAGTGTAATTAACTTTATTATAAACATACATTATTTTAATATCAAGTGAAATCTTGTTTGTTTACCTTAATTGAAAATTTTTAACCTCTAAATTTGTCAATGATATCATTTACTGCAGGAACTTAACTATATAAACAGAACAAATCAACGCCGCTCTCCACTTTGCTGAGTGTTGTGAGTTCAAATTTCACTTGTTACAACACTTTGTGTGATCCAGAAATTGTTGTTCTGAGTCCGGGTGTTCTTTGTGTTCATTTCTGTTTCTAAAGTCCCCCGCGACTCAGTATTTCTTCCTAATGCAGACGTTTTCGTTTTAAAAGAAAAGAAAAGAAAATTTACTTATAGCAAACATGCTTTATATATAGAAATATTTTTTTATGTATTCGATCCCTACACTGGACAAAGCTCTGTATGATCCGTCTTTTCATTGATATATATGGAGTCTTCTGTAACACAGGATACATTTCTAACGTAGGAGTTATCTTTCAAAATGAAAAATCCAGATCAGCTCGCATCGGATCGGATTTTACAACTTCTTACGATATTGGACTCATGCTTAAACGTTGTGCGTGGTTTTATAATATTGATTTTAAATACTACGTCCACTATTTAAGATCATTTAAACTTTGTAAAATCCGTTTTGATGTATATCGCAAGTGCTACGGACTTTTTGACGACAGGCAGTTTTAGTCATAGGCAACCCTGACCTACTTGAATTATTTTTTACGCTATCTAATAAATTCCAGTAAGAACAATCCCATTGCTATGTTATCTTAGCAACTTTCCACTCTTCGCCTTAAAGTACCTTCATAAGTGAAATTAAAATTAAGGCCGTATAATACACCCGTAATTATATTTTCGGCTACACAGCAGAGTAATATAAACATAGAATGAAAATGTAACATTATTTCATTAAATTTTAGAAATGTGTTGTATACAGTTGTTAGACTTCACGTTAAATTTTAATCAAGTTAATTAGTTGTTTTGGTTACTAGGTTAATTTTTCCGTCTTAGCAATTTAACACAGATTAAATTCAGTGATATTTACAGCTGTTGCTCACGAAATACAAATTTCTCTTTTTCAATTCTTGTCGTACATTGAGTGTCTGGCACCACCAGACCTACACAATCTAAATACCAGGCGTTATCGAAGTTCTACAGATAGACTGTTATTGTAACTTTTGGGGCTAATTATAACAATAAATAGAGTTTAATATTTTTGTCGACATACCAATTAAGTCTCGACATCTTTGTACTCATTGACATTTCTCTTTATTCTGTCGTGTCAGCCCTTTCTTTTCCAAAATATCAAGTTTGTCAGTTAAATTTCAATACACTTCGTCTGTTTTACATTATCATTTAAATGATCTGGTAAGTGTCTCCAAAATATGGCCACTCTTTGCTATCGTGTGGATTTATGGTAAAGGAATTTAATCGAGCAGTTGGGTCAGCGAATGTGTATAACTAACTCTGTTCAATTAACACTTACAATCTACTGCTTTTTTGGCCTACTACACCACGCTGACCAGATGGGTTTATTAAAAGGTTTGTAGCAAGTTTTCCTTCTCTTTATAGTGATGTTGTCCTGGATAATTTACTCCCTTAGATGACTCTCTCTTATGATACCCATGAGATGAACAGATATAATATTCTTAATCTGTATTCTTAATCCATCACCACACGGAAATGACTTGTCACTCGGTGGTAAATTCTACCGCTCACGTATACCTGTGACTTAGGAGTAATAGATGCGCTGACGTCCTTTGAGTTAAGTCTTCTCCCCATCATTAGGAGAAGGATGATTTGGCCTCCTGTAACGCACTCACCTGGAGAAAAGCAACTAAAGAATTAGTTAGCGTCGGCTTCCTATAAAATATATTATCACTCCGGTTGAGAAAGCCTATTCGTGTCTAAGTTTGTAAAATTGTTTTAAGTATAAGTATTAGCTAATAGAATAATTTTTTCCAGCGTTTTTACCCGCCATGGTCAATAGCGGTATCCACGTTCTTATGTATACCTAC
This sequence comes from Hypercompe scribonia, assembly GCA_949316085.1. Classification (NCBI taxonomy): domain Eukaryota; kingdom Metazoa; phylum Arthropoda; class Insecta; order Lepidoptera; family Erebidae; genus Hypercompe; species Hypercompe scribonia. The sequence continues at coordinate 22,654,071 of OX438970.1, forward strand.
TACGGACTCTCTGTATTCGGCCCAGCTGTTAGCCAATATCTTTGGTGGAAGAAGTACCTCACGATCATGCAACTGGTGAGTTAATTTTATCTTTATATTTTCGAACGCTTTTCGACCACGGCGACCAGCCCTAACCGCGACCAGCATACCACACAGGAAATGTTCTAGTTCACAAGTGTGTGAGCAAACACAAGTGCACTGTCTGTTCCCTCATTCTAACAACCTGACGGGACGGCTATCCGTCACTACCGGGGAGAGATCACAGGCAGGATCGACGTCTTTGCATGCTTGTGCCAGTAATATAAAAATAAGTGGGGGCAGAAATTTTTCCCTTTCTCAATATTTATTAAATGGATTACAGAAACCTCAATTACGGTGATTTATTAAATTTATATCCAAAAACTTTTTTGAGCTGTTCCATTCATGGAATCTATTAGGAACGCAAGAGAAGAAGAAGAGGTTATCCTAGGAGAGCCAAATACAGGGATCTGGATGTCGTAATAGCAGCGGTTCCCGGATCCCTCTTATATCAGGTGCAGAGTGGTAGACCGTGTGATTTTAGTCGATCCGGTTCTGACACACCACCCCGCCGTAAACGCCCGGTGGGGTGATGACCTGAGGGGGTTTCCACACTTTAAAAAAAAAGGAGAGCTAAACACTTTTAATTAAGTTATGGAGTGTTGCCATTTAAAATAAATTTTGATATTTGCCCAGTCATGTTATGAATTCATCGAAATTAAACTGGACTGCGCTGAAACTTACTTTAATTAAATAAATTCGTATAAAAATGTATTTCTTTTACAGATCCAGTTTACTTGTGCACTGGTCCTCGGCATCAACGGCATCAGGACTGGGTGCGAGTTCCCACTGTGGATGCACTATGTACTTATTATATACATGATCTCGTTCATCGTACTCTTCGGTAACTTCTATATGAAGGCATACTTGGCTAAGGTATGAAGATATTTTTTAACACTAATAATATAAAACTTTGTGATTTACGTAAAAACTATCAATTGCATACTCTTAAATGTTAATTGTTAAACCAATTTTCACCAAGCTGGTGAATTTTTAGCTAATATTAAAAAAATAAAACAGTAGGTACTTAATATAATTTAGAATTTTGATCAAGATGAAAAAAAAACATAAATTTTCACATATTAGTAAAATAACAACCAAAAATAATAAGAAATTATTTACGAACCAAAACCACAAAAAGAAGGAATTGTAGAGAATTTAAAGATAAAGATAATTTTAGCAATCGATAATAGAATTGGTTTTAGACACAATATATTTATAAAATATAATCATTCCTTCATAAATTAAGAGAATTTGTGTTTTTTTCATAGTTTAAAGTACATAAATTAATGAGATAAAAATAAACTTCGCTAAATTTCTATCCTCTAAATTATCTTACCCGAAATTTCACCTAAATAGTTTCGTAACGATCAGCCTACACCGCATTATAATAATAACAATAATAAATGCAAACTGGACATTAATGCTTACGTCAACAGTTACGTAAGTTTCGAGTGAAAGTTCAGACTGCTCCTAACAGGTACCGTTATGTCATGGATCATTTTACTTTCTTTAACTGCTTCATCTCAGTAGGTGAAATCGAAAGTATTGAAATACAAACGGAACGTAGAGGGAAGATCTTTGATTTGGAGAATAGTTTTAGTGTTAGTGGCTGGCCATGTATGATACTTTTAAATTAAGAAAAAAATTATCTCATTCCAAATTTAAATAAGATATTTGTAGATGGAACAGTGATTTGTTACATATGATTCGAATCAACTGAACTGAGGTTATGGTCGCACTGGAAACAAATGTTAAGCAATTTCTTCGTTGATTTTTACTACTTGGGTTATTTACTGAGAGACTGGTAATATACCTGATACTACTACTGAAATGTCCATGGGTTACGATTGTCATTTACACCAAGTCATTAGTCTGCGTGATTGTCAAAAAACGACACAATCTAAAAACAAATCTGTTGAAGTAAAAGAAATAGTTTAGTAAATGTAGAACTGACTGAAAATTCTAAGAAAATGTCCAACTTGATTAATTAACGAGTTATTCAGTCTTCACAAAATAAACCTAGAGAAACTCTCTTAGCTTCAGCTAATGCAATCTATTTAAAATTTAGTTTTTCTTTCATTTCAATTTTTTACGTACTAATATTTTCTTTAAATTATTTCATAAGATAATGACAATACGTAATGATAGTAAACGTTTTGTATATGGCAACAAAAAGCATAAATAAATTATAACAACGTGAGAAACGACAAAATCACAAATAACTTTTCTGAATATTTTTTGCTACTATCGAATTCAGAAATAGACTCAAGGGATTCTTCGATTCAGCTCCTCAATCCAAATCCTCAAAAAAGATTATTATGTTTTTACAGAGGTGATTGCAGGAAGCTCGATAAAAATTTCTTACCCTACTCTACTATTTCTTTTTACCTTTGCGATACTCACAACTATGTTTTCTTTTTAATTTCAGGGAAGCAAATGCATGGAAGTAAGGTACGGGCAATGTCTCGATGACGAAGAAACCATAGCTAAGAGAAAATTGAAAAGTAACTGATGTGGTGGATAGTAAATACATTAATTTATTTGAATTTAGTTTTAAACTACCATGGTTAATTAGCATTGTAAGCTTTGTAAATGCGAAATAAAATATTATATTATTTAACATTATATTTAGTGTTCATTTCATTTCTTTATAACTAACACTCGGTCCTCTCTTCTTATACTAGAATACGTATCAATCCACTGGTAGCTATAGGTGTCATCTTAAAAAAAAGTTTTGGCCTAATATACCACGTTGACCAGACGAGATCGTATGGTGCTTATTTCAAATTTTCCTACTCTATGCAATGCTGTTGTCCTGAATAGATTGGTGACTTAACCGGCTTTTACGACAATCCCAGAATAAATAGTGGTAGTGATGCTCCATGTCTCTTAAGCCGTCAGTACACCGATAATATTTAACGTACTTATAATGTTTTGTGACTTTACCTATTAAATGAATTACATTTTATTAGGGGTAACGATTTTCGTACTGATTTTATTTATACGCATTACACATTATTCAGTTCCTTTGACTGATGTTTGGAAAAAAAACTATGTATTTACATTTTACTCGATGCATCAGAGTAATCTTCAAACATATCCGACCTTTATTCTCAGAGTATCAATTTCCGTGAGAGAATTCCCGTGGAATTTGTATGTGTATATATTTAGAAAATGAAACAGATGTCAAATATGTAATAGTCAAAGGTCAAGAAATATATTTTGTGACTTTCTTTTATTACAACTGATGTCTGGTCTGCAGAGGTAAAATAAAACAGTCCGCTGTTGGGTTAAGGACTGTCTGAACAAGTGCTAAAACACTTGATTTGCCTTCTTTTCTATTCATTGTATACGAGCAAAATACTTATACAAGATAAATACTTGCTCTATTCATATTAGTCAAACCATCTATCGTCATCATGGCATCTTCATCAGCAATAGAAAGAGTGGTTGGTGTTTCTACTAAAAACCACCTCGATAATCGTGGTGAGGCAAAGTCAGCAGCAGAGTCCTACTCTGCGGAGAATTCCCCAAATAGACACTGCGAGTAACCAGGCCAGGTTATTTGTAAATTTCTCCACAAAGTTTGAGTCTTTAAATTGATTCTCAATCTTTATATAATGAATCTAATTATATAATCTGCTTGAAATCTGAAGCAAGCACTATCCTGCAAGTTCTTAGGTACATTTATCTAGTTGCTTTCAAGTTGAATTTGTATTTTGCAAAAGTTATTATAGTTTACGATTTCTTAGAATGCCAGAAAATTATTCTAAATATCAACATAGGTATGGTCCTAGGCGTTTATTTAATATCCTCCTATAGGATTAACCTATTTACCAATGATGAATTAATTCATCTATAATATAATTAGTGACCACTAAGTCAAGTAAGTAAGTAAGATTGATTTGATTTGAAGACAAGTAAATCAACTGAACATAATGTTGCGATATTTACTGTATTTACTTTAACCAAACTGAAAAGTTTTATTATAAAGAAAAGTTTCATATTTTTAATATTTGTATTTTAAAGTCACTAACTAGATCGAATTGTCTTATTTAGACAGCATCGTGATAGTCTAAAAACTGGTTGTTTAATAACCACTATTTTTAGTTAATTACGACACAGCTAGCCTTTAACTGTCCACTACTGGGCATAGGCCTTTCATGTGAAAAGTGCTATGGTGCTACGTTACGATTCGTGAGTTTATCTATCCTTCTATATGAAATTCACTATATTCAAATATTGGATTAATAGATACATTTATCTATATGATACTAGAATTAGATAAATACAAAATAAAAGTTGAAAAGATGTCATTGAGATGTATTGAAGATAAAAACTCGTCTGTTTATTTTTAGTTGAAAGTATGATAACCTCTTGAACTTTGTTTCTCGTAAATAGTCCGTAGATATTCTAACAATGTAAGCTAATATTAAAAATTGATAATGTTTATTTTACCAATTCTTTCAGTAAATGGGTGTTATATTATTCATTTAACGTTATTATTGTAGCGTTCATATGGTAACACTGTTTTTGACGACGCTACTTTTTATATACAGAGTTCGCTACACAAAAATGTTAAGTGGCCACTCTGATCAACAAGCGTGTAATTCAAGCTCTTGGAGACAAATACTGTGAGTATTGGTACCACCTGAACAGTAAATCCTTATTAAGTATATACTGTGTTTGATTTGACCATACAAGTTGTAGATGCATCAGATAAAAATATATTGTGGAGTACACAAACATAGTAACTCCAAATTATTATCTTACTCATAAACATTTACTTGTTAACTTCATCATTTTGTTCATATTGTATATATCATACAGCTTAATGTTACATAACATAACATAAAGTCACGCCTATTTCCCCAAATGGGTAGGCAGAGACAATTGATCTTCACTTACCTGACACACCTTTCCTGCTTCGTCCACCTTCCCTAATTTCTGTATGCATGCCGATTTCTTGTACTTTTCACATGGTTATTCTTAAGAATATCACTAATTTGGTCAATAAATGTTCACCGTGGACGACCTTCCGACACTTCCACACACATTCACTCTATAAATTCCTTTCGTGATCCTCTCGACGTGGCCAAGCTTAACGTTCCACTTAAATGTAACAATAGATACAAACAGGAACATATATTATTGTTTATTTTCTAAATTAGTTTACTTTAGTTTAATAGTCAAAACACCTCAAAATAATTATTTAACAGACGTTTTACTCTATAATCATAAAAATCCTTTTCTTCCAATCAATTTAATACGTAAATACTAACTGCATCTTATTGATGATACTAATCTATTGCATTATACACCAATATATGATTCTGGTACTCTGTAAAACAGAGGTTAATTTTAAACACTATTTGGCGTCCTAGATAATAATGATAATAATGTTTATTTAAGGAGCGATTCTACAAATTTCTCTTATACCGATGCTAATAAATATAACAGTGACACATAAGATAAGAGGTTGTCGTCGGCGACCTTTCTAATATAAATTGTGTTATAGTCGTTTATAAAGATATGTTTTAGGTGTTATATTTTTCAAGACGGGACTGGAAAGATCCTAATGTACTGAAAATTGTACTAATATATAAAGTAAGAAAAGAATTCTTCAATTTATATTTTAAGTTCACAAAGAACGCTCAAGCTGTTCATTGGTCAAAATTATTATTATCTTTGCATGTAAAAGGGAAATCAAATTGTTCTCGTAATAAAAAGTGTTATAATTGTATTTCGGATTCGAATGTTTGTGTATCTGGAGTAAATTGAAGATATACTCGTAAATAAAATGATGAATATAATTTAGATATGTATTTTAGACGAATCCACTACAGCAATATGTTATTCCAGTACATATAAAAATACAACCCGCAAAACATTATTTTGTCACTAAATTGGTTGGCATTGAGCACGAGCCATGTAAGCCACTTTCTGAGCTCGTTGGACCACTTCAGGGCAGCGCTTACGACGCACAAGCCGACAGTCTTGAAAGAAACCTTCGTTGCGAGGGAACCCATTGCTGCCATCGCTAAACGTCACAAGGCCTGGAAGAGAGGTTTAAAATTGTGAATATCATAATTGATTATACTTAAAAAACATATTTTGCCTTGAAACTATTAAAATCTTGTTTGGTATTTAGTATTGTTGGTGTAATCACATCTACAGCAGTTGGAACGAGACAAGTAATTAGATCAAATCATGTGACACTAGTGATTTTGATGACATAATCGTCAATATCATTACGTGTGACGCTACAATAAGTTTTCGTCGATTTTTCTTATCATCCATTCTTCTTAAAAAATTGTCATTTTATAAGTACTTTTCAAAAAATTCAGCATCACCATCGACTCTTTTTATTAAGTAAAGTAAGATAAATTTAACCACTAAATAATAAAATTCTGTATTTAAAATTTACTATAGATTTTAAGAAGGTATTATAAGTGAACATACCGAGACCCCAAACACGTCCACCACGGAATTCTCCTTCAAATTTCATGCCGTCTGCGCGCCAGAATACACCATGTCCATGAAACCAGCCTTGCATGAACTCACCCTCATATCTGAAACGTATATGGAGGATTTTGATTTTGACAGACTTTGCTAAAACAACCACGTATCCGTACATCGTTTATCGTACAGATTAAAAAAATCAAATAAGCAAATTATTGACATCGTATTATTATTAGTATGAAGTTACACTCAATTTTATTTGACTGTCTGTCATGCCTTTACGTCCCCAAGCGGGGCGTAAAAAAGCATTTCACTAGGCCGCCATAGTGTGGCTCACCATACTCCATTGTCTACATTTGCAATGAGTATGGTGACCACAACTGTTCATGCTTTCCATCAGACAGAGTAAAGTCACTTTGGCGGGCTCTTAATATAGGAAAAAAATATATTAATTGTGTAATGAAGAAAGAAATCACAACTTTAAGTATGATAAGTGTTCTTCAGACAAATGGAGAGATGAATAATTAAACTGAAAATGTAACTTAATATAGCAGCATCACAAATTGTTGTCACATTCAAAAGAGAATACACAAGTAAATTATTTTATCGCAAAGTTAAATTAAGTTCAAAATCTTTTCTTTTTCTGTTTCATTTAAAAAAGGATGTTATCTTAGGATTTATTTATGAAGTGGTACGGGTATAGGGGAACGATTGCAGTGACAACTTCCTCTTAGGTCACGGGTCCGTTTCCGGGTAGGATCAAATGTTTGTATGGTCTGCAAACATTTATTTTGGAGATTGGGGTGGAAAACGGTTCTTCATTATTTTAAAGGGCTTTTGGAATATTAATTAGACCAATTAGTAACCGTATGTAATTTGTTCTGCTGATAAGAGGAAACGAATTACTACAGTGTTTATTTTCTGTAATTCAGAAGTCAATGATATGAACCTTTCATCGTTATCACTTAAAATTATTTCATTCCTCTAGATCCTCTTCAGAGAAGCTCGTCACAATCTTAAATTAATATTAACATCAAATATGTTACAAAGTCTTTCAATACCTCGGTATAATCGAATAATATCGAAGAATCAAATTCTATAAAAATCATTTATCACTTACTATTTCCCTCAACCATATACTTATAAATACATGCATACTCGTATATACACAAAACACGCTTGTTTCCCGGAAGGAGTACGCAAAGGTATATTATACACCCGCTTTTCGACAGTTAGTGTTTTGGTCACACGCAATATTTACATTTTATTTGCTAGAGATTCGTTCGTCGATTAGGTTGACTTGAGGCCCTAAGTTCTTGTTCTGGATGTCGTAATAGCAGCTGGTCCCGCATCCCTCCAATTTCAGCCACAGCGTGGAACACCGTGTGGTTTTAGTCGGTCCACACGTAAAAAATCAAAAGGGCCCTAAGTTGTTGGTGGGGATCCTATGCACACATAGTCATAAATAAACATGCTTATATATTTCTAAATAAGTATATTTAAGAATTTAGAAAGAACTATACAACAATATCGTACTGAATCTCAGACAATGAGTATCCAAAATTGCAAATAAAAAATGCTTTTACAATATTAGTCAAAGTTAGTGAAGATTACAATTAGATTAATGATAAGCTTCCGTAGATTAGAACAGAGAGGTTACCTGACTGTGTCGTTTCGACAATAGAATACATTAATATCTCACTAATTAAACCGGAAACTGAATGTAAAATTAATAAATTAATTTAGTAACGAGATTATACAATATCCGGCAAACTGAATTCCGTATTACATACTTGGAGCTCTGCAATTTTTTTTTTTTTTTTATACCACGACGGTGGCAAACAAGCATACGGCCCGCCTGATGGTAAGCGGCTACCGCAGCCTATGGACGCCTGCGACACCAGGGGCATCACGTGCGCGTTGCCGACCCTTCAAAAACCTATTTACCCCCTTCTTGAAGAACCCCATGCTGTAGTTCCCAGGGAAAACCGTGGCAGGGAGCTCATTCCATAACGGGATTGTTCGCGGGAGAAAATTTCTCTGAAACCGCACTGTGCGCGACCATTTAGGTTCCAATGTATGTGGATGAGCTCCCTGACGATGGCGAGCGGTGCGATGGTAGAATGTGGCAGTGGGCATCATATCAAAAAATTCTTCAGAACACAACCCATTGTAGAGACGGTAGAGCACACACAGGGAGGCAAAGTCTCTCCTAAGACTTAGTGGCTCGATACCGTCTGTGAGATCAGGATCGTCGACTATTCTCACAGCACGTCTCTGGACTGAACCGAAAGGCTCAAGCTGGTACTTCGGTGCTCCCGCCCAGAGATGACAGCAATACTCCATGTGAGGCCGAACTTGCGCTTTGTACAATAGTAGCCTTTGTGCCGGTGTGAAATATCGCTTCGCTCTGTTCAGAACACCAAGCTTTTTTGATGCCAGCCTCACCTTTCCCTCCAAATGAGTCCGAAATTGGACGTCACTGGAGATATCGACACCGAGGATTCCAATACTCTGTGAGATGGTAAGGGGTGTATTTTGGAATTGTGGAACTACAGTGAACGGGGTTTTTTTAGCAGTAAACGCACAAACTTGTGTCTTAGAGGGGTTAAATTGGACCAGGTTATCCCGACCCCAATCGGAGACTCTGTGTAAAGTGCTCTCGATTTGAGACACAAGTTGTTCGCGGCTTTCTACTACAGCGGTACGAGGGATGTTAGCCCGGCTCGTGTAATACGCATCTCCAGTACTGTCATCCGCATAACAATGAATGCTATCTATGGTCAACATATCATTGATATGCAGCAAGAATAGTGTTGGAGATAGCACGGAGCCTTGCGGGACACCAGCGTTTATGTCCATGCTTTCAGAGCAGCTACCGTCGACGACGGCTTTTATGCGTCTGCCGGATAAAAAGCTAGCCACCCATTTGCACAAACCCTCGGGCAGGCCGTAGGACGGTAACTTCGATAGAAGGCCCCTGTGCCAGACCCGATCGAACGCCTTTGCTATATCCAGGCCAACTGCCAAAGCCTCACCTTGACTCTCAATGGCTGAAGCCCACCGGTGAGTGAGATACACTAGAAGATCACCAGTCGAGCGACCGCGGCGGAAACCGTACTGGCGGTCGCTGATCAAATCGTGCTCTTCCAGGTAACTGCGGAGCCGTGTGTTGATTACACGCTCCATCACCTTAGAGAGAAGGGAGGTTATAGCTATAGGCCTGTAATTCGATGGGTCCGATCTATCACCCTTTTTTGGCACTGGATGCACATGGGCAGTCTTCCACGAAGACGGCACTTGCCTTTTGCGGTAGGAAATCGCAAAAAGTCGCGTTAGTACAGGGCACAACTCAGGGGCACACTTTTTGAGCACCACTGCAGGTATGCCGTCTGGCCCACTCGACTTATGAACGTCTAGACAGTTTAGTTCCCGCCGCACTTCTCTTTGCGAAATGTGTATTTCCGGCAAAGAGTGTTGGCACGGCGGGTTAATAGGCGGTACCGCACTTCTATCCTCGTTCATGGTCGAGTTCGCGGCAAAGAGTTGCCCAAGTAGGTCGGCTTTCTCTTTAGCACTATGGGCCAAGTTACCATCAGCATTTCGCAATGGTGGTAAAGACGACTGGCAAAAATTTCCTTCAGCAGCCTTAGCAAGAGACCAAAACGCACGACTCCCAGAGGGATAGCTCGTAAGTCGCTCACCAATCCTGCCGATGAAATCGAATTTGGCTCTGGCAATTGTCTTTTTGCTGGACCTCGAGGCAGCATTTAGTTTGCGTCTCACATCAGAGATGTTCGGATCCTTATTGGTACGGGCCGTGGTCCAAGCCCTATAGGCGGCCTGCTTGACTAGCCTGGCTTCCTTGCAAAGCCGGTTAAACCACGGTCGCTTTTTTTCCCCCGTAGCTACTGATGGGTTGGGAATAAAATACTCCATACCCACCAGGATCGTCTCAGTGACAGCGGCTGCGCAGGAGTCAGGATCTTCTGGCGTGACGCAAAGCTGCCTCTACGGGTACGATGCGTAGAATTCACGCAATCTATCCCAGTCTGCTGATTTATATTGCCACATGTGGCGCAAATTGGCTGGGCGAGGTGGAATATGCCGTGGGCATGGGACTTCGGTCCGGACGAGGCAGTGGTCGGACGAGCCGAGAGGTGCGTCCACTACAATAGTGTAGTCGTCCGGACGCGTCGTCAGCAGAAGGTCCAGCAAAGAGTGCGCATGGCTCTCAATATCAGGTATTCTTGTTGGAGAATGTACCAGTTGTGAGAGGCCATGGGCCAGAGCAAATTCATGAGTAGACCTGCCTGCAAAGTCGGTGGATCGAGAATTTAGCCACTCACAGTGGTGGGCATTAAAATCCCCTAAAATCACCAACTCAGCACGAGGGTACCGCTCAAGAACTTTGTCAGTCGTCACCTGCAGGTGCTCAAAGTATGCTTTAGTCTCCCTGTCACCGCTATGAGACCTGTATAGGCACGCATAGATTCGAGTCTCACCTCCGTAGTCTACGCGCACCCACATTACTGACAGGTCCTTGTCTTCATAAAAATGGAGATGGCGACAGCAGATATCCTCCCGGATGTACATGCATACACCGGCACGTCTCAGAAATTTGTGTTCGAGTTTGTAGCCGGGGTAGTGTAGATATGATGTATCGGCCGGGCAGGATATCTGCGTCTCCGTAAGAAATAAGAGGGTCGGCTGCGCAATCTCCAGATGAAGGTAGACTGCGTTCAGGTTGGAGTGAAGTCCCCTGATATTGCAGAAGTCCATGTATGTGGAAGAGGATGCCGCTGTAGATACTTTTTTCCTATTTTTCTTCGTCATTTTTTTGGGGGTGTTCAATTGGTTTGTGAGGATTCACTGTGTTGACAACTAAGGGGGCAATGGGGCGGTGCTAATCTACTCATGGTCGATGCGGGTAGTGCGATTTGTCGGCGCGGCGTACGAAAGGGCCTCCGCTCCCCCCCTGCAGCAGCAGTCGGGTTCCACTCCGGTCTCCTCCTCCGGCACGACTACTACTGCAGGGATTTTTCGCAGGCTGGCGGTTCAGCCTTCCAGGGTGGAGGTTGTAGTGATCCCTGGGTTCGGGAACCCATCTATCCTGCGGGCGGTCAGCGGACAACCGTTTCAGCGGGTCTTCCTGACCGCCGCGCCCACATCCCGCGCCCACACGAGCCAGTAGCAGTATTATAAGCACCACTAGTCCCCCGTTATCAAAACAGCGAATCCTCTAGAGCTCTGGATACCTTACTCACCACAGGAACACAGCACTGCCGAAAATGCAGTGCTAATTGGCTGTGGTCTTCTGTAAGGCGGAGGTCCTTCCCTAGTCGGGCTGCTCCAAGTTTTGAGCGGAAAAACTCACGTTATGCCCTACCTCTCTAAAAATTAACTTGAGATCAAAATTAACTTACTAACTAAAGTAAAAAATAATGATGGTTTGTAGAAAATTTATTGTATATTCTTTAATATGTTAAAAGTTGTAGTATTAATTGAAATTTATTTCTGTTTTTTTAAATGAAAAATACAAAAAAATAAACAAGCTCCACTCCGGAGTCCTTCGTTCTTAATTTCATAATTCAATAACAATGTGTATTGTTTGTTTTTTATATAATTAAAATATTAGAAGAACATACATACGACAGATATATTATCAAATAAAGTAAATTAGAAACAAGTTATAAATAAATATGAACTTACTTAGCTCCGTCGGGGAAAGCCATGACTCCAAGCCCTGAACACAGACCACCAATTAGTGAACCGTCGTAACGAGTCCCATCAGGTAACACCAGATGCCCCATGCCATGTTTCTGCCCTTTAGAATTCCATTCACCCACGTATCTCGTTCCATCTTCGTATTTATATGCTCCGGTTTTTACCACACCTGGATCTATTACTACAAAACAAAATTACACATACATGAAGAGACATAATTAGTAGAAAAACGAAGTTAAGTAAATCTTTCATTACCGGAGTCGTAAATCCAGGAAGGTTTAGTATAGTATCTAAATTAATGAGAAGATGGGGAGGCTAAATCTGAAGTGAGGAATAAAGAGCATTAACATGTTTGTGACTTTTAAGTTCCAAGAGCTTATTGTCGACGACGCTCATTTGCTCCCCTACATCATATGAAAAACATTAACATACATACACCATGTTTGAGATATATAAAGCTTTAAAAAACTAAAAAATCCGATTACAAATATCAGCTACAAAAAAACAACGTACACGTGAAGTTAATAAAAGTGTGGTAAAAAATACAAAAACGTAATTTGTCATTTCTGATAGGCATACTTATCATAGTTACACACATATACCATGGTATACAACTGCTACAATACAGCTTACACTGTACTTACAAAAGGTTACGCTGAAAATAAAAAAGTAGTAGATAATCTTTTGCAGTATTATATGTCATATATTACTAAATATATACATATTACTAGTTTTTTCCGTGATTTCACCCGCGTGTATGTCGGTTGTCCTAAGAAGTAAGCTATCTTCGAAATTCAGTAAAATTGGCACAGATGCTGAGAGATACAGTTAAGCACTTGCATCCATACTAATTAGAATATAATGAATTTTATATAAAAGGTAAAAATATGCTGTCGTGGACTTTCATTTACAACTATTTAAAATAAAATATCCCAGTGTATATTCATCAACAGCTTTTTACAGTCCACTGCTGGACATAGGCTTCTCCTTAGCAAGGAGCTTTTGGCCTACTATACTACGCTGGCCAGACGGGTTGGAATTGGGTTTGTTTCAAGTTTTCCTTCTCTTTGTAATGATATTGTCTTGTGTACTTTGTTCCCTTAGTCGCCTTTTACGACAGCCACGGGATGAATAGGGGTGGTAACACTTTGTATTCTTAATCCGTCACCACAGGGACATACCAATACATGTTATAATTTATTTTACTAAAGATTTATGTAAGTACGGTCAGCCACATAAATACAGTAGCGCTCAAAAGTATTTTGACAACTCAATTTTATTCCATATCACAAAAAATGATAACAAAATTGTTTCCAATCAAAGATTATATTTGAAGTAATGATACGTTTCATAAATTAAGATACTTAAATGTAATGTATTTCTACACAAAAAGAAAACATAAAGAAAAATTATTTACGACACGGCTCAAAAGTATTGTGACAAGGAAAGTTTTTTATTTTACAAAATAAAAAAAATATTGTTTTTGATATAACTATTAGTATTTTGTTGCATATTCATTAGCCTTCAAGACCGCTTCACAACGCGGGGGCATTGAGTCAACTAGTTTCTGCAATCGATCAATGGGTATTCGGCTCCATTCGTTACTTAGTGCCTTATATAAAGCATCTTTATTTGAATAGTTTCGACATCTCACGTGGCGATTTAGTTCTTCCCAAAGATGCTCTATCGGGTTTAAATCGGCACTTTGACTTGGCCAGTCGAGAATTTTGATTTTAGCAAGTTTCGTGCAATCGTTGAAATGTTTCGATTTGTGCTTTGGGTCATTGTCTTGTTGAAAATACCAACCAGGTGCCATATTTGCTTTAGCATAGGGTAGCATTTGTTGCTTTAATATATTTGCGTACATAAAGTGATGCATAGTACCTTCTATCCTAACTAAAGGTCTGACTCCGCGGCGAGAAAAGTATCCCCAGACCGTAATATTGCCACCTCCATGCTTTACTGTGGGTATTTGGTATCGAACATCAAATCTTTTGTTTACAGGACGTCGCACGTACCGTATACCACCAGACGACACTAAATTAAATTTGCTTTCGTCACTCCACAACACCTTGGACCATTCTGAACTCGTCCATAATCTGAACCGTTTCGCAAACGCAAGGCGCAGCTTCCTATTCCTTGCAGAAATTAGAGGTTTCTTAGTTGGACGTCATCCATGTAATCCGAAGTCCTTTAGTCTGCGTTTTACAGTTGAAACGTGTAAATTCACGTCGTAATTTTCCTGTAACTCGTTTTTTATTTGCACAGCCATATTTCGGACATCACTTGTCGATAACCTTTTTATAAAATGGTCTTCCTTAGCGGATGTTTTTTTCGGAAGGCCACTTCGAGGCTTATTTTCAATAGTTTTACGTTTATTATAAGCTTTGTTCCACGAACTAACTAGTTGTCGTGACACTTTAAAACTTCGAGCAACTTCTGCTTGCGTCATTCCACTTTGAAGGGCAGTTATCACGGCATTTTTAATATCATTTGAATATTCTTTAGTCTTAGGCATGTTGATAAATGCGGAGTAATTATATCTTATAGACAAAAATATATGCAGTGAGTAGAACCGCTGCCAGCAAGGAACTGAATGCTTGTCAAAATACTTTTGGGGACATGTATAGACGTGTTTTGTTTTTAACAAAGAAAGAAAACAAACAAGTTCCAACTTGTAAGTCACAGAGGATGAAATACATCATAAATACTAGCGTACACTCATAAGAAGTGAAACTTCTTTATGACGTTATCTTTCAAAAAAATAATTTAAACCCGTCCGAAGTCGATGCAATCGCTACCTGGATTTCAAAAATGTAACTACTCAAAACGGGCCGCAAAATACATTGGAGACATTTACCAATCCCTACTCTGCTGGAGAAAGTATACTTTGAATTACGCGTGGTAGGGATAAGAAAAAGATGGCGCGTAACGGAAAAATGTGACGCGTAACGAAAAAATGTTACACTAAATTTCTTTGTGTTTGAAGTTTCACTTCAATAATAATATAAAAATACTAAAATTATTTTGAACTACTCAGTAAAAAGATAACTGCAAAAGTAGTCTCGTTAAAATACTTTTGAGCGCTACTGTATATAACGTGATATTTAAAATTTGAACATAATATTGATCATATTATTCACGTTGGTTTTTTTTTTATAGAAACCTTCTAAAGTGACTCTGTTATGCCTGATAGAAAGCATGAATAGATTAGAATTTTTTTTTATTTTTTTTTTCATGATTTCATTTGACATCAAAGACCGAATAAACAAGTTTCAAAATAAAGTGTCTATTTAATACCTATTTAAAGAGTGATACGTCGTTATACTTTTATTCGCGAATACTAAACATAGAAAATAAGTTCAGTAGTAGTAAATTACAAAGGTTGACACTGTATAATTTTAAATATTTAATATTATAATAGCCAGAAAAGACATTGAAATTTTTGAACCAATTAACGAACGACGTACCTTAATCACTTTTTTTCAAATAATAATTAAAGTAAAAAAGATAACCAGACCGCTTTATTAAGTAAACAGTAAAACAAATTAACTTAATAATTTACTTGCTATTGTAATAATTGTTTTTACAGATAGGATCGTCTTATCACTTTCTCCTTTGAAGTAACGAAACACTCAAGATAAATAAAAACATCTTTTAAAGGGATGAGAGTTCTAAAATGTTCTTAAGTTAAACCTCCCTTTGTCCAACGAAAATAATTTGTTAAACAACAATAAATAACTTACCGTCCACCATTGTGAAACACTACACTTTGAGTGAAAAGTGCTACACTTTACAGGTTTCGACTGTACCCGCTAATTGAATAAGACGTACTTAATAAAATTACATAGAGTTGTACAAAGGTAATGGAATTATTGAAAAAATATAAGAAAAGAAGATCTTTCTTGTAACACCGTGATTGTTCACAACACAGTAATGAATGGAGCCTAAAGTTGAGAATGAATTTTTTTGTGATAAATCTCGTTGAGTAATGAGACGAAAATGAAACACGAAGTTTCTCCACGTCTACAAGAAAATTGTGGCATAGTGGGTAAAGAAGACGGGTCACCCGAATGTAAATCACTTTGCCACCCATTATCATCATCATCATCATCATCAATAACTTTTAACAGTTCACTGCTGGACACCTGCAATTCAAGAGACAAGTCAAAAGATAAGTGTATAATGAAACGTGTCTATTTCTTGCCGTTCTATATTTAACTTTGAACTTAAAGTCTTTGGAAGAAATATTATATCATAAAACAAACTGCTTTCAACGACTTTGTTCATATCTCTAAATGCCACTTTTTTAAGAGCCTGCCAAAGTGACTCCACTTTAGGCAGAGTGGAATCACTTTGGTAGGTATGAACAAAGACGTTGAATGCAGTTTTCTGTCCTTCAGGCGATGAAAAGCATGAATGCGAATGCAGACAATGCAATATGGTGACCCACACTATGTCAGCCTAGTGATATGCTTTTACACGCCTCACTTGGCGACGTAAAAAACCTGGCAGCCATCGTGGCACTGTATTGCACACACTTACCACGACAACTGTCACACCTGCATCTATGGACCCCTGGTCTCGCACTGACCAACGAAGTGCGGATGCTATCGCTTTAGATTGACCCTCTGGGGGAGAGTAATGCACTAAAACTGTATATTAGTACATAATCTTGTACGTCCAGATCAAGAAGTAGAATTATTGTGAAGAAACTTTTCTAATTAAAAAGGGAATTCCTAGCTAATCACCACGGGCTACCACTTGGTAGCCGTGTGGTGACAGATTAGGAATACACAGCTACCACCCCTATTCAATCCGTGGGTGTCGTAAAGGGTGACTAAGGGAACCAAATATGCAAGACAACATCATTACAAAGGGAAGGAAAACTTGAAACAAACCCTATTCCAACCCGTCTAGCCAGCGTGGTATAGTAGGCCAAAACCTCCTTGTTAATGAGAGGCCTATGTCCAGCAGTGGACTGTAAAAGGCTGTTGATGAGTTCATCTCACTGTCAAGTAAAATATTTTTAGATATTGCTCTTAAGTGTACCACAACTTTGCAAATAACAACAGTTACTATTGTTATTTATTTGGAACCAGCGAGACAAAACTGGTTTGGGACGTAGGGAAAGCAAATTAAATTTTCCAACTACAACTGATGTTATTTTTCTTTTTATGTAGAATATATTATATCATTTAACAAATAAAATTGCTTGGTTACTGATAGAATTATTTACAAATATATTAAATCACAAGAAAGACAATAATATCAAGAATTATTTAGTTGGTTGCTTCGGAGATTTGGGTAAGCGTAAATACCTTTATATAATAAGGTTCTATGTACTTTCAAACATAATAATTTAAAAAAGAACTAAATAATTCAAAGTAAAGAATGATAACAAAGTGTCATTGATTCTGATAACAGAAGTACTAATGTAAGTTAACCGGGAAGTGACAATGGGGACCGATAATAACTAGTTTAATCTAGCAATCATTGTATTCTCAGAATAAATGTCAGCACGTCAGATAATATCTGCTGTATAATAGTTGGATCAACAAGTAAGCACATGATATAAACTTAAGAACTTAACGTTTGAGTGCCTATCGTTAGTATATTACCTCTTATTACCACTAAATATAGCTTTAAGTGTATATATAAATATATGGTTCTCAAATATATTCTTCCCAACTTTTATGAATTCCAGAATTATTTGGGGTCGGCTACTAATTTAATTTATTTTACTTGAATGTCAATTTTTCTATGGAACCACTGACAGCGGACATCCGCAACCCTAAGGGCAAACTGTATTCAGAGTTTGAATAAGTTGTCAATATGTTTGCGAATACTGACTTCCCAGTAACGATGTCCATAGATGTTCATGACATCCGGGACCGATGACTTAATGTACTCTCCGAGGGAAGAGCACGAATCTCTACTAACTTCCATACTCCGGGCGGTTATTCAAAATTCAAGTAAGACAAACTCAACAAAACTTTTTGGTCCGATCCGAAAAACAAAATCAAGACTTATGGATCGACACTTGTATATACTAACCGCTTGACTAAAGATTGCTCTAAAATATTAAATTTCATTTCGTCAGAAATAAGTTACTGAGAAAGAAAATCAATGAGTCTATCCCTGTTTCCATGTGTAGCTAGAAAATGGTAAGATTTAGGTACAAATATGACTAAGAAAGTTGAATACTGAAAATCTAGTACTTTCTAGTGAATGTTGTAGTTACAACACTCGTTACTTTTGAATTACATTTATGCTTTTCATCAGGCAGAGTCGTCAGTTTGACAGACATATTTAAAAACAAATAATAGAGCTCATCACATTATAACTCGTAACAGAAATCGATCAAAACATATTGTAATTGGAGATACTAAAACAAATTTTGGTACAACTAAAAATATGACTAGACGACGATAATATTTCATAATTATTATAGCGAAATATATAAATTTTACGACATCTACGAGAATTTTATAAGCCAACAGACCAGGTTTTGAACATGTGTGTGTGTCATTTTAGCGGTAACGACTATAAAATTTAATAAATCAATTTTCATAAATTTAAAATTACCTCATACAAACTAATGAAAAGCACTACTGTCTAATCTACGCCTTTCGATCAATCAATTAATTTGTTTATCATAATTCATAGTAAGAAATATCCCAATTTCTTCCAAAATGCAGCAAAGCGTCCACTTAATTTCTGTTTGTTTTTGCCTTCAGGATGTACTTGCTTTAAAACTTATGTTCAATAAACCGAGAAACAGCCTTTTCCATCTTCTGATATGGAAATTTAACACTTTCAAAAAAAATGTATACGAAAAATTTATGAAGAGACATTTATAAGCTAAAAATATCGTGAAATATTATAAGCAAACGCGATAAATTATGTAAATGGGAAATTGTTACACACGGTGTGGCGTCGTCGTCATATGTCGTTTTTATCATTTATTCGGTTGGTTTCCCCTTTTATTTAAGTTTTTTCTTACTTTAACTTGTGTCACAAATGCTTCCGACTAGACCAAGTTAGATGCTCGTGTAAAAAATATATTTTACCGTATCTATTTATCGTTTATATATTTGTATTTGTAAATATCTCAGTAATATTTATGGATGTTTGTGTCGCTCGTTCATAAATTAATAATGTCAAAATTTGGGGTTTATTACGTCTCTGTTTACCTCTTCACAAATAAAAGATGTGAAATTTCTATTTAAAACTACTGTATCCACTTTTCGACCGGCTAGATTGTGTAAGTTCTATTCTGAGGAAGAAATAATAAGTAATTATATGAACATGATCAACGTGTGTAGGAATTTGTCTGATGTTCCTTCAACATAAAGGGAGTGCAGTACTGCACTCTGGTGGGCCGTGACCCCAAACGATTGATGTTGGAATTTTCTGTACATGTTAATTGCCGTGAGTATTTTTATATCGCGATTCAGAATATGTAGTTTCTCTATTGTTCACTACTCCGTTGTTTGATGCTTCTTCGCTAGATGGCGCTGTAGTTTGTGCTTGTATCTTGTTTATGTAGCACTAGTGCTACATGTAGAAGTCACCGCAAACGTTTTAATGGAATTTGTCAATAAGGCGATTTTTTAAAGATATACAAGTATCAGTAGCCCCATTTACCATGTTATAGGCTCTATCTACTTTTGGAATCAGACGACGTACTTTATTGTAGTTGTATCCTAACTCTCGTTCATACCAGTTTTTAGCCAAATTACGTCTTTCGTAGGTGAGTACAAGACCGGAAGCCATTGATGCAGGGGTAACAGTTATCGTGGTAAGTGTGTGCTTGGCACTGTGACGATGATTGTCATGCGTTTTCCGTCCCCAAGCGGGGCGTGAAAAAGCATCTCACTAGGCTGCCATAGTGTGGGTCACCATACAATATTGCCTGCGTTCGCAATGAGTATAGTTACCACATTTCTTGGATTCTATTCATGTTATCCATCAAGCAGAGTATAGTCAATTGGGCAAGCTCTTAATAAAATAAAGAAATGTGAAATGTAATATTATTTCTAAATCAGACAATGAAGTCTACTCAAAGCAAATCGATTTTCGATATCCACGATTCCACATTAGTATTCCGAATGGCACTAGGTATAGGTAACTGAATGAGTAATATTGAAGCTGAAGGAGAATTACAATAAAATTTACTTTCGAATTAATTCTAATTCATGCTACCTATAACTTAATGCTTAATTCACGTGTGATAGATTTCTATATTTATATTTTAAATTCTTTATAACAATGTTATAATAATAATATTTTCACAAATCTCACACACGGCAATGTGATGTCAAACTAGGCAGATCCTATATCCATAGATGCATATAATTTCATAATTGAATTACATTGTGACACAAAATTTTTGATCGTGCTTATTACAAAAATATTTGTTTGGGGTAACCAACAAACACGCCATCATATTATATTTATATTTGTTACCAAATCTTGCCCAACGTTTTGTAGATATCGAATTTGCCTATCAATTTATTGTTTTATCAACAATTCTGTAAAATTGATTGATTGATTTGATTGATTCCTTCCCAGTCGATTCCGACTATGGTGACCGCTACTAATTATTGTTAGTTGAAATACGAGATTGATCAGCTCTTGTATGTGCCCTTTGATGGCTACAGTAGCCAATTTTATGAATAAATGTTCGCGAGCATTGGCGGCATGTGAGGACACCGTCGACAAAGTTGTAGGATTGGGCTGTTGGTAGTATGCTACATGTATATAATCATCATCGTCATCAGCAGCCTTTAACAGTCCAGTACTGGACATGAGCCTCTTCTTTAAAAGGAGGTTTTGATTCATTATACCATATTGGTGAGACAGATTGGTATAGGGTTTGTTTTTAATACCTTCTCATTACAGGGCTGTTGCTGCACGGGTTAAATAGCGATGGTGATACTCCATATTCTTAATCCGTCACCACATGGAACCACATGTATAATTCTAGACTATATTCTATCTTTTTGCCTAATTTTATCCCATTCTATACAGTTATTTTCAGGTGATATAGTAATCACTAGACAGTTCAACCAACCTCAAAACAACTTCCTAATCTACAAGTTCAGTTTAGAATAAACAAAAAACAAAAGTCCATTTAAAAGTAACTTTGCAATGATGCGATGACTGTCATGCCTTTTACGTCCCCAAGTGAGGCGTAAAAAAAAAGCATCTTAATAGGCCGCCATAGTGTGAGTCACCATACTACATTGTCAGCATTCGCAATGACTATGGTGACTACAACTTTTGGATTATATTTATGCTTTCCATCAGGCAGAGTAGAGTTGCTTTGGCAGGCTCTCAAATAAAAAAAAAACTTTCGGGTGATTCATGTATGCATACATGTAAAATGACTAATAAGAAACACTTAACAATGAATGCACTTTACTACGCAAAAACACAACGCCATTGCCACGCGATCTCGAATAATCAAATTTCTAATAGGTTAATTTCAAATTACTTAACAACGAATCTACATCACCACGGTAAACGTATCGCCGAAGCCACAGGACCTCTCTTAACCAAACTTCTAACGAGATACGTCCATTTATTATTTAACCAATCAATTACGATTCAAATTCATTGCAAGCCAGTGATGAGGAAACAGCCAAGATATGAAGGGTAGAACATTGCCAGGGACATATAAACACTTCCATATTAAAAAATTAAACACTTTTTTTTTTCTTAAGAATTAAACGAAAACAGTTTATTAGCTTTTAATTTTAATGTCGCTGTTTCATTGCTACTCGATCCGTTACCCACGGCCCGTTTTGTTGTCGATATAAAAAAATTCTCTCGTTCACAATATTTTTATACAAAAGTAATTATATTACAATAAAAAGTAATTACTAAGGAAATCTGTTCTATTTAAAATTGTACGTTACAAAGAAATCAAGCTATACTGGTAGTTGAATTTAAACAATTTTTTGTGTGAGACTATCATAACAGGAAGAAATTTGTACAATGTTATTATTGTTCTCGTCTCTCAGAAGTTTTTTAAAAACTGGGCAATAAACACATAGGATTTGTAAAAAGTTTAGCTCTAATAGTTTTGTTTACACTCTGTAGAAATGACTATCGGAACTACTTATAACTTAATTTGTTCATCCTTTTAAAATAAACTGTACACAAGTATATTTTTAATCCTGTTTTACATTCTAAGCTGATTGCCGTCAAGTAGGTGACCAGCTTTAAAAGATACCCACTGTAACTATATACGTATTTTTAAAGACAACGCTCGCACTAACATTAAATCCTGTGTCACGGGGGACTTTACAAACATCCAAGAAACGCACACAAAGTATACCCAGACTCAGAACAACAATTTATAGATCACGCAAAGTATTGCCCCATGTGGGGTTTGAGCCCACAACACTCAGTGCGAGTAAAGAGCAGCGTGGCGATCGCTTAAACCACTAGGCCAACCGTGCCGTCATAAAATTGAGAAAAGTATTTTATTTTCAAAAGAAAATATAATTCTTTGTTAACAGAAATAGATAAGTACTAATTTTTTTTGTCTTGGTTTAACAAATTCTTTAATTCTTATAAATCAATGTGTTTTCTAAAATTTCAGTCTTAGCATTATTATAATATAGCAATAGATACTGCATTAACTACATTTATATATTAGTTTTTTTAGTATTACATATTTCATATGGATCCATATGTTATGTCTTAATTAACGGTAAGTAATACTCGTATTTATGGACCTATATTTTCAGCAGTAATTTTAGCCGCTCTACTAGTCAATCTTAGGGCGAAACAGAAAAAAATTGTGTATTATTTGTGAACACAAGATAAACATGTCTAAGTAAATAACGAAATGAATAAGAAAATAACAATAGAGTTTATTTTTCTATATCACCCACCAGCTGTTACACATGTTACGTGCCACAAAACAAGCTGCAATAAGCATAAAAACGAAACAATAGCGGTTAAAAGTATTAGTATAGTCCTATTTTCTCTGCATCACCCAAAGGTTGACTGGTAGAGAATGCCTTAGGCATTAAGTCCGCCTATGTACATAAAGTGCATGATGTATAAATAAATAAATAAATAAATAAAAGAAATAGTAATATGTAACAGAACATAATATTATATTTAGAAGAGCAAAATCTTCTTGAAACTGATATTTCGAAATGAGTTGGCTGAACAGTCACAACCCTAGTACCAGACTGTATATCATACAATATTAAATTTAAGTATATGTATGTTTGTATGTACTGTGCATTTATTATTTATTTCAAGTATGTTATTTATATTTAAAGTACACTTATAAGCTCAATAGCTTTGCACCACCTGAAGGTCGACTGGGTGAATGCCTCATGGCATTAAGCTCGCCTTTGTTCAACAAGAGTAATAAGTTTAAAAAAATAAATAAATTACTATTTTCCAAAACGCTCCTAGTTGTCAAAAATTATACTATTTTGGACTCACTTTATATTATATCATTTTATTTATTTAACTAACTGTTAATTGCACTTACAGTTTTCCTATTTCTGAAGAACTGTCAATTGGAAATAAAAAAATGCCACTTCAAAATCAGGATTCGATTTTCAAATCAGAGAGTTAAAAAAAATTGATAAAGTAAAGGCTAGACTAGAAAGAGGTATAACAAAAAAGTTTAATTCGAAACATGAAACATGCCTTTTTCACGTAAGATGAGGTGCATCCTATTTTAGGAGTACTATTGTTAAACAAAATATATGTATGTACAATAATGGAAAATCATACGTATGAACACATATATTAAACCCTTTATATAATATCAAAATAGAGATCAAAATAAGAACATGATTCCAGGTACGAAAAATTTGTTACTTTTATCACAGGAACTACCTTATTATAGAAACGAAAATAAACATATTTCACGCGATGACTGATAGTGTTTACGAAATCCGTATGAACCCACGCCCACTCGTCTTAT
This sequence comes from Hypercompe scribonia, assembly GCA_949316085.1. NCBI lineage: Eukaryota > Metazoa > Arthropoda > Insecta > Lepidoptera > Erebidae > Hypercompe > Hypercompe scribonia. The sequence goes on from OX438970.1 coordinate 22,678,309, forward strand.
TGTATAAATTACTACATCTATTGAAAAACCCTTGAGATAAAATTTACAGGCCAACGATCTGAGGTATATTGTATTTTCTATAAACTGAGTGAAGTGACTATATTTAATATGTTTTACGCTACTGACAAATTAATAATTAGGAGAAAAACAGACTTTATTCAAATAAAGAGAATTATATAGTAACATATTTAAAAAAAAAAGATACCAATATAAATGATTAAAAAAAGATAAAATGGGCAAAACAACACATATCATGCAAACATCATCTATGCAGTGTAACGTACTCAATATCAGAACCATTAACCTATATTGTGTGTTTATTGCCTTTGAATTGAATAATATTCCCTATTTCATAGTTTCTGTTATAGAAAATAAATGTGGCCTAAGTTACTCTTTTTAACATTGTCTATTAGCAAGTGAGTCTCGTCAAAATCGGTTCAGATGATTCAGAGAAGTTGGGACAAACGGACAGATAAACAAAAATTTAAAAAAATATTATTTGATGTAAGTACCTTATTTACAGTACCATATAATTTCATATGCATTCAGTGAAATGCTGTTAATTTATAATAACAAACAAACGGTGGTTTTGGTTCTAAGCTTGTCAGTCTGTAAGTACTATTTTAACCAAACCACTGATGTTTATCTCTGGGTGATAAGTATGTTTATACATACTTATCACCCAGAGATAACAATCTGAAATAGAATATACAATATTATTTACTTGCTTTTACATGTGGTTGCACACGGGGTTATGTCGATTATCGCGATAATTCTCTAAAGTTGTATAATTTTTAATTCATCACCAAGAGACAACTGCATCTAAATCGACTAAGCTACTTCTGAGATTAGTGCGTACAAACATATAGATAAACAGACGAAAATTCTAAAAACAGTCGTTTTGAGTTATGTTACTTTACATGTAATGTTTTGCGTTATGTACACACACAGTTTACCTTTCCTTTTTTTCTATTTTACACGGGAAATGCTGTTCTCACCATACCCTCCGGAGAGACGAGGGGTGTGTGTGAGACTCCCAGAGAACCGGTCTACCCACTAAACCCCGCGTCGGCCTACCTCGGCAGTCGGGAGGAGCTCCAGGAACGCATTAGCGGCTTCTGGAGTCCTCCCTACCGTACAGTTTACCTAATACACATTATCCTTTATATCTAATACGAGTACATACCTAGTACACAATACTACCTAATACTTACTTTATTTATTTCATAACTCACGTGTATACATCGTGCCGTAGTCAATTAACTCCACCTAATCGTTAGTTAATAGTAGTTGACGTTGTGCGGACGACATATCCTTATTCGCGGCGCTACAATTATTGCGCACAGACGGACGTAATACCATAGATTATTATTTAGATGTCCATGTAGGTATAAAGTCTAGTAGAAACTTTTTACTTGAATGATCTTTGAAACTACTTACTCTTATATTAATTACTAACTCTTCCTTATTAACAGTTAAATTTAAAACTAATTACATTTACAAATTATGACTTTACTATCAAAGTGAAGGTCATACCTCTCTGTAAAACTAATCTACTTAGGCATTAATTCTTTCATCTCAAGTAGTTTTACCTACTCTGATCAGAATTGTCATGAATTAAAATGTATGTAGGAGTGAGGGCTAAAAGCAAATACAGGCATCCCAGGCTTATACCAGACTAATTTAATAAAATTATCTATTTATTTATTTTTTAAAAAAAGTATATGTGTACTTGTGTACGCCCCTAAGAAGTTAGACCTCTTTGGCCTAACAAGTCAAAATCTATCAAGAATGTTATCCTTCGCGTTATTCTCTGTTTGTAGAAAAAACAACAGCATAATAAAAAAAAAGGAATTTAATACATTGAAAGAAAATTTTAATAAAATGTGCTACCTAGTTAAATAAAGTTAATTTAAATATCGTAAAATGGTTATAATATTTGTGCATAATTAAAATAAAATGTTGACTACCTAACTTCACGGTGTCGGTTTTTGTCATGACGGTGCGGACGCGTACCTTAAAAATTTGCTCTAATCATTTTCCTTAATGCGCCAAAAGACGTCTAAATTCAAAAAGTACCCTTTCATGGCTATATTCTAATGCATTTTATCTTGCTCAGTTATTTTTACCTAAATTTGTTTTTCAATCACATATCTACAATGAAATAACAAATAATCTTTGACACTATTACCCGCGTACAGCGTCGTTCGTCTTTTGAATTTACAACTAGAACCAATCTAACGCTTCCCGTCGCGTCTCTGACTTGCAGTAGTCACTAGCGCAAGTTCAAGGTTGACTGCATTGTAGTCATATGGAGGAAAATTGTCCTCACTTCTATACAAGCGTTGTTGAGGAATGTCTCGTCGAGGTAGTCATACGTTGTCATTAGGGTAGGCGAAATAAAACAATATGTTTAAAACTGTCCGAAAATACTGCAGGCGGTAACTTATTCCGGAGATTGCTTAAAAAAAAGGATAAAAAAAATAGGAAGAGAAACGAAGAAAAGTAACTTTCATTATTATGGCCATTTATACTAAATTACAAATATGGTGTGCATCATCTTTCATTAGATTTGTAACGACTCACATATCGAGTAAAACAAAAACAGACATCAGCGCCATCTAAGGAAGACACATCGAACTATGAAGTATTTTTTAATTCTGTAACGCAATATAAAAATTTCTCACGCCATGAATTCAATATTATTGGGATGTCGCCAAGGAAAGGAAGGAAAGGTAAAATCTACCTTTCAGATCTTGCCCAGACAAAAATAAATCTCTATAAATGTTCACTATTGGTACAAAATATAAAAAGTCTGTAATGAGTCCTGTAAAATTATAAGGCTTATATTACAAGCTTTCAATTACTTTCAATTATTAAATTATAAAAAATACAGTGGGTTCTCGTCCAAATTAAATTCTGAGAAAATACTTTAATACCCTACTGATAATTTTGTCGAGAGATGCTTTCCCCGTAATAAGACGTTACGATAAGGTACTGATTTTTTCAGAACCATTCTAGAATAATGCTTTTCGAAATAGAATTCTTGTAAAACATAATTGAAATTCAAATAAGTTATTGAAAATATCAGTATATACAACAGTCAACAAATGAAAAATTAAACCTTTTCTTATTTTATTGATGTGCCGTTTGCCGAAAATTGACATGAGTTTGTGAGTTGTGGTATAGGTGGTTTTGTAGGTGATACCAAAATGGAGGGTTAGTATATTCATTCATTCATATACAAGAAAAAGAATATTTAACTTAGAATATTGATTCAATTGAAAATTCTTTTCATAAACATACATACAAAAGAGGCATTAAGTATATTTAGTAATAATATGAAACAAAATCAAAAGAAATCAAATGAAACTGAGCTGCCTTATTGCAAGTGTACCACGTTTTTTTTGTTTTTTTTTTTGTTTTGAGAGCCTGCCAAATAAAAAATTAATTAGTTATTTTTTATTTTTTATTATTATTTAGCACAATAAAAGAATTAGTTGATTCATATCTAAAGTGTTTCATTTATAAATTGTTTGCATTTATTTTTATCACCTTCAGAAATCCGCCTTCGGATGTGGGTCTCTCATTAGAAAAGAGGTTTTGGCCAATTATATATCGCTTAACAAACGGGTTGGTATAAGTTTTGTTTCAAGTTTTCCTTCTATTTGCAATGATGTTGTCCTGTGTAGTTTGCACCCATGGGAGTAAGCCGCACGCCCATTACAGTATATCATTAAAATGAATACCTCGGAAGATACCAAAGAATTTAATTGAATAGGCAGGACGGTCAAGGACTAACAACAGCTTCTAACATTATAATACATTTAAGGGTTACATTAGAAAATCATTTCAAAGGCCACTATTTCGAAGAGCTCTTACATTTTTTCTAAAGTAATATTGACTCTAGGTAAAGATAAGAAATTATTGGAATTAACGAAAAAATGAGTAGTATACTTTGATTTCAAGAAGCCATCTCTTTTATTTAAATTTGAATTCGATTCTTTATTAAACGATTTATATTAAAAATAATACTAAAGAATGAATATAATATTATGTATCATAATTTTCTTTCGTAGTAAAATAAATTTGGGTGCAATAAAAAGGTTGACTTAACGTAAATCGACTTTTCCACAGCACGTTTATTCGATTGATGAGAATCGATATTGTTTGCCAGTTGTTATTTTTAATACAGCACGCCCCTTTTGTTTGAAAAAAACAATTGCTTACACCTGCTTGCTGTCAAACTTGTCAGTTAGGCATTTACTACTATTCTCTTTTTTTTCTGTGATTTATGTGGCAATTAACTAATATAAATGGAATCTAACACATTTCTGAGTATACAGTACTCGTATAAATATTATATCATTACATAAGCAAGGCTAGTGGACAGGAAAATGATCATACGTAGGATCGTTGAGTAATGTTGATACTGAGACATCTGATAAAGTCTACTTACTATCGAAGTAGAAAAGCTCAAATATTGATCTGAAACTCTAACCTATAATTAACTCCACTCGGAAATTTGAATCCGAGATGTCAAGTTCAGCAGACTATTAATCATAGCTAGATACTATCTATTATCACATAATAGATAGATTACACACAGTTTTAATTAAATTTAGTAACCACCTGATATGAGCCATGCGTGTTATTCGAGGGTTAACGGACCGCACCTAGGTTTAGCTGGTTAGAGCTAGGTGTAACCGTATATTGACTGTTAGATGTAATATACAAATTACGTTATTTAACCCTTCTTTGCATGAGGATGGAAATTTTATCATGAAGAAAATTTTTTAATTTTTTTTGGGACATATTGTGACAACGTATGATGATGTGAATTTCCGTCATATTGTTTTTTACACAATTCATATTTTATTTACAGTAGATTTTTTTTTAAATATTTTCCCTGTAGTCTAGAGCATTAATTACGTAATCTGTTGTTTTTTTTTAAATAGAAAAAATCATGCAAAGAAGGGTTAACTGCACGGACGCGTTGAGGTTCCAGCGGTTGTCACGCCATTCTCTACGACACTGCGTGTTGTGGGTTCAATCCCCAAATCGAACAAGACTGAGTGATTCACAAATTGTTGTTCTGAGTCTGGCTGTTCTTTGTGTCCATTTCATGTATGTGAGCGTTGTCTTTAACATATGTATACATATATGAGTATAACATTTTATCACATCCACATTTTTCAATTCTATTTTCCCCGTTAAGTTGGCAAACAATGTCATTTACAAAAATTAAAAATAAAGCTATATTAGTAAAAACTATGAGTTTTAATGTAAAATAACCTAATAGTACTGCTTACCCTCCGAGTCATGAAATAACTAATCCACAAGGCCGCAGGTTGGTCAATGTCGGGTGAAGGCGCGTCGCGGTCGACTCGGCGACGTCGCGAGTGCCGCACTCAAATGTCATACATATTACTGATAGACCGACGTTTGGTAAAACTGGGGTGTTCAACATTTTTTAAAAAATCGATTTATAATACATTAAGATTGATAAAAAACTTTAAAAGTTAAATTTACGTAAAAAACAAGTGTAATTTTAAACAACTATTCATCAAAATCAACAGCCTTTTACAGTCCACTGCTGGACATAGGCCTCTCCTTAGCAAAGAGGTTTTGGCCTACTATACCATGCTGGCCAGACGGGTTGGAATAGGGTTTGTTTCAAGTTTTTCTTCTCTTTGTAATGATGTTGTCTTGTATACTATGTTTCCTTAGCCGCCTTTTACGACACCCATGGAATGAATAGGAGTGGTAACACTATGTATTGTTAATCCGTCACCACACATAATTAACTATTAAATAGTTTACAATGTTATAATTTTATTAACTGCTTCAAATTTATGAAGTCATATTACATAGATACATATTTCTTTTATGAAGGTTAGTCAGAATTTTGGCAATATTTCACTGAAATGTTACCCAAATCAATCTATCGTCGTCCCCTGCTGAACGAAGGTCTACCCTTAATTAGTGCCAACTATCCCGATCATGGGCAGTCCACTTCCATCCGCTGCTAGCCACTTTCTTCATACTTATACCATACCATAATAAGATAACAACACCGACACGCAAATGAGTCAATATGACGAATTTTTCACTGAAAACCGTCTTTCATACAAACAAAAGGAGCCTTGAGTAACCATAGCAACGACACATCAACACTATCAAACACCATACAAAAGCTGTACGCAAATACGAAATCATTTCAACGCACACCGTACTATACGAACTACGTCAGAAGTTACGTCACACAAAAAACGATCTAATTCCTTATTCAAATGTTATGTGCAACTGCTATGCTGTGGGTTTCTACCGGCCTAACACGCGAACGGTTTTGCAGCAAGTTTTCAGTACTAAACTACATCAGGGTTCGGAGTAACTGCCTCAGTGTAAATAGTGGTTCTTAAAGTTAGTGTGTTGTAGTGAAGTGTAAAGGATTGTGAACCGATGGTATTTTTGTGGTGGTAAGTAATTGCTAGCTGTTGTATTGATTAGTTGACGTCGTTTGAATACATGTTTGACTTTCTGGAGTTCCTTTTTCGAAACTTTGTTTATGAGCACAGATGACATTCAGTGGTGTTAAAACTGACCTATACTCTTTTGTTTATTAGCAATATTTAATGAGGTTTTAATGTGTTTTTTTTTTTTAAATTGGATCGTGCTACGTTTAATTATTGACAGTCGTTATAATCAGTGACTGGTAGCTTAATAAGCCCTGAATTGTAAGTATCAGCTACTTGCCAGTACCATCGTATACTCATATTTTGTTTTTTTTTTTCGAAATCCTGCTAGTGCTTAACAAAAATGATTAAAAACAAAGTTTTTAAATAGCAAACACTTTAACAATAAACATCAATAGACAGCGATGGATTTTGAATTTTCAAATGCAAAAACAATTTCAGTATTGATTTATTTTTCTGATTCATAATTAAAAGTATCATTTCTTAATACTGGTACTCGATAAACTGGGTTAAAAAGTATAACAAAAGTATTGCCACCTTAACAAAGATTAAATGACACCAAAAAGTTTTTTTTTTTCAAAATACGCCAAAGTGACTCTACTCTGACTGATAGAAAGCATCCAAGACTTGTGGTCACCATACACATTGCGAATGCAGACAATGTACGGTCATCCACGCTATGATAGTCTAGTGTGATGTTTTTTCACGCCCGCTTGGGGACATATATTTGTTAAAGGAAAACATTTAATTTTCATCAATTCATGAATAATAGGGTCAGGTGGGGTAAATTCGAATATGAAACAAAAATCCAATCTTTTGATTTTTTATAACTAAAATCATTTTTTCCATATCAAAAAGAAATATATTTATACTATTCCTTCACAGCAATAGAGTAATTTGATGCGTTTGTAAATAGGTATGTGATAAAGGGATGTTTCAGTATCAAATAAGTGTCTTATTATTTGCCTCCAAAAAGGGCAATTATGAAACATGAACGGTAAAAGTAACACTGCTTGTATTTTCTATATCTCTCAATATCGACATTGAAGGCTCGATATAAGACAAGGAGGTTAAAAATGATACAAAAATTCATTTATTCAGTTAAAATATATTATTAATCATTGATATAGCAATGAAAACTTATTTTCTGTTTATATTTGTCATGAACTTGTTTTATATTTGAATACGATTCTATTTGAAATTTATTTGAATTAAATATCATATTGTCTTATTTTTACCTACAGTTTTCAGTATCTTATTTTTACCCCACCTGAAACTAAGTTTTTTTTTATTACATAAAAATAAATATAGAAGCTTTCAATGAAAGTATATATAATATTATTTTGTATTAATAATAAATATAACACATTTATTATAATTTGTCACAATATTGGTTCAGTGCAGTTAGTTTTGGATTATGAAAAAAAAAATATGTGCGTGTACTAGCGTACACTCGTAAGAAGTGAAACTTCTTTATGACGTTATTTTTCAAAAAAATAATTTAAACCCGTGCGAAGTCGATGCAATCGCCACCTGGATTTAAAAAATGTAACTACTCAAAACGGGCCGCAAAATACATTGGAGACATTTACCAATCCCTACTCCGCTGGAGAAAGTACGAGTATACTTCGAATCACGCGTGGTAGGGATAAGAAAAAGATGGCGCGCAACGGAGAAATGTGACGCGTAACAAAAAAATGTTACACTAATTTTTTTCCAACCCCGATAAAGAAGTTTCACTTCAAAAATTTCATAATCTGTTTAATCTCCCCCAAGATTTGATCTTAAGTCGTAAACGAAGCTAAGTACTGATAGTAAACATCACATACCTTATATTCGAAACAACTACACAACAAGAAAATACCTTCTGTTATCAGTTTTTATCCAAGTATATAATTTATGCAATGAGAAATATTCTCCACTCTTAGGAATCATCATTGAAGGGAAAAACCTGTAACTTATCAAGAAATTAAAGAAATATTTAAAAAAACATTAAATGATTAAGATATATGTCTATATTGATTATAAATATTATCATTGCCGGAGTTGTGGAGAACTTTGAGGAAGGCCTATGTCCATCAGTGGACGTCTTTTGACTGAGATGATGATGATGATCAGAGAGATATTAAAAATAATATTGAAATACCTATCCTTACCTAAGAGCAAACAATTTGAATCTGAATCCACTTTACATTTCAACTTGACAATTAGTTTATAACACATTACCTAAACATGGAATCCGAATGAAGTTTTAATCGAATTAGTTAAATGCGTTAAATTGTTGTCAAAATTATAAAACTTTTGCTACTACTGTTGAATTGATGAGGCTCATCGATGCAGGGGTGACAGTTATCGTGGAAACTGTGTAAGCCTTACACTGTCACGATGACTGTCATGCCTTTTACGTTCCCAAGAGGGGTGTGAAAAAGCATCTCACAAGGCCGCCATAGTGTGGGTCACCATACTACGTTGTCAGCATTTGCAATGGTGAACACAACTCTTAGATTCTATTCATGCTTTATATCAGGCAGAGTAGAGTCACTTTGGCAGGCTCTTAAGATAGAATTACATTGAATTGAATTTATACCTTCAACTTTAAAATATTAACATCTGTTAAGAATTTCATTTAAATGTTTCTTTACTCGGCCCTAAAATAACGAAAAGGGTCTTAATTAGCTGTATATTGTTTGTTATGTTTCTTACATCAGAACTCTGTCATTAATGAACCGATTTACAAATACAAAATTTTATCTTAATAATAACATTTCTGAAATCTCTTCAAAGAAACAAGTTAACGTTCAAATTGAATATAATATTCTTTGCAGTTCAATAAACATTGAGAATTTTAATTTTTAAAATACTCGTCATTATTAAGGGTATTAGATATTTATTGAGTTGAAGTGAACACAGTTAAAAATCTATGTATAGTATGCATTTTAGTGGCGTGTGTTTACGTACCATTGCGTGTCTGAAGGTGAAAGGTCTAATGTGACACATGCCATTATGAAGACATCTTACGAAAGTTTTCTTTCTAACAGTCTAATAATAGCATAAATAATACTTAAATTTTCATTACCAGTTTATTTACTGTAATGCCCTTTTAAAAGACAAATAGCCATAACGCATTTATAATTAAAAAAAAAAGTTGTTGAGTTTTTCTTACACGAAATTTGTTGAACAATTTGTTATTGAGCATACAGAAAATTGGATAGTGATAGTCATGATAAGAACAAAAATCATAACAATTTTCTACCATTTTCTTATTGGAAATGTAATTGCTTTCAGGCGATATAATAAAAGGTAAATTATAGTCGTAATTTGGATTAAGTAGATAACTAATTAGTAGTTATTCTTTGTTATAGAACACTATTCTTTGACATGGCTGTTCATGTCTATTCGACTCTTGCGGTTATAATATACGTAGTTGTTTATAATATTATCAACAGATGGCGTTTGGAGCAATTAAAGTCGCGCAATAGTTTGGTTACACGTTAGATTATGTAAACTGTTATGATTTAACAATAAATTCAACTCACACTGAGGTATGGCAATTTAATTTAAGCGGATATCACTGGGCTTTGAAATAATTTGCGATGACGAATGTGTATTTTTTTTTCTCACAAAGTGAGATAATATTTCTACAAAGGCTTGAGTTTTATGGTATTAAATAGTTACTTTATTCTTATGAAATAGAGTTGAATTTCGGTCAACAAAATTTTTCATTATTTGGTAGATAGAAATTTTCAGTTAAGTAGAATCATACCAAATATAAAAGTTATTTTAAAAGCTTACAATTTTGTCGAAAATGTATTCCATGTAAGATGTAATATCCGCTGTTGACTAATCTCAAGAGCAAAACGATTTTACATTTTAATAACCTAGTAAATATATACAACCTTTTCAACCTTTAGATTGTATGTTACATATTTTATTCTCTCGATTATCGACAGTTGGAGGAACTTGCTAAAACACATTGTAGAAATAAAACTCACTTGTATAGGATGGGCCAAGAATTTGTTAACAGTTAAATCTAACATCCCTCGCAAACATGTTACGGGTGTTCTTGGGACCGATGTTACTGGAATTTACTGGCTATAATCGTAACACATGATTGCAACAAGATGCAGCCACTTGTCACACATCCAATGAGTCCCTGCCGTGGGTCATTCCATGAGGTGACATTCCATGGAAACCCAGACTTGTTTTTATGAGGTTATTTGAATATCTATATCAATAAACCAAATACACTACGTCAACTAAAAGAAAAATCAGTGACGAAATGTCAGCGATCTCGCGGTTTCTTCGCCGTCAAGTATTCGAAAATTCGATGCTCGCTTAGAAGTGTGCAAACATCGAAACGGGTAGTCATTTAGACGATGTAATTTTTAAAAATAAGTTCCAACTAATTAGCTTTCTTGTAAATAAACAATTTTAATGTATCAAATGGTTTTTATACGATTTTTTCAAATGTTAACTAATCCGTTTACTACGTTACTATGTTTTATTCCATTGTCTAATTAAAACTAACTGGTGATACCCTATGGAATTACTCGATACAGACATTGTGAAACGAGTCATGTAAATTTTAATTAATTAGTGAATTAAAAGTGCAAATGATTATTACTTTAAAAATGTATATTTATAACACAATATATATCCCATGCCGATTACAGTTGTGGTGACTTTTTATGTGTGGGTATTTAAAGTTCGGATGTGTACTATGGTGTGGCTTACGTATCCTATCTTGGCACCGAAAGAACGTGCACAGTGGGGACAAATAAACACATCATTAAGGTAATTGTGCTTTATGTTGGGGGGCTGGTTTGTTTCGAAGATAATCTCTTTTAATATCATACCATAACAGAGAATTTTAATCAAATAAAATTTAATTTGATTCAAATCAACGTTTCATGAATTTAATAGTAAAATCGCCACTAACTTATAATTATGCAAACCGTGTGTAACCGTGTGTGGCAGTATCTAACATGCATCATGACACATTTTACACACTGCCATCTGTTCTCAAACCACAGAAAACCAACCTAAAGTGACAGCATCCGTATATATAGCTGATAAGCATACTAATATATTTCTAAACACTTACATATTATAAATAAATAAGATAGACCCAGACACAGAACTAATGATTGTGCTCATCTCATAGTATTTGTCCTGAACAGAAATCGAACCCATAACCTCCAGTTTAGCAGTCAGAGTTATTTTACTCTAGATCATGTCCATCTGTTACGGTTAAACGACTAACCAGATTTTAACAAAATTTTAATTTTCGAAGGATGACATGAGTCACTGCAAAAAGTTCTGCTTTTGTTTAAATTTACTTTTCGACATATGACTCATAGTATTTAACTTCTACATCTTCTAACATCGCTATTGCTAACTAAAGCTATATTTCGCAAACATTGTTAAATATTTGAGAAAATGTTACAGATTTAGAAAAAGTGAAGTTAAATCCTTGTTTTTTTATCACACACTCAGTTAGACCTGGCCACCATAAGCTTAGATTTAAAAGTTCACATGTCGTGCAACAGTATCTGTTTTATTCCCAAGAGAGGTTATTACTGAGATCCTTACGACGTGATTACGACGTGCAACGCGATAACTCGCTGAGAGCTACGAGACTCGTGCGAGTAATGATATATTCATAATGCTTCTTCTATCTATAATAAATATTTCAGACATCGAACACGCAAGCTTATCTATTTTTATCAAACTAAGCAGAGCTTGTACTATGACAGCTAAATTAACTGAAAGAAGTAAAGAAAACAGTAAAACTCCTAAACAAATATGTGCAGATACAAATGCTTGTTCCGACCCGGGCATCGTACCTGAGACCTCAAGCACAACCGTTACACGGGCTTCCACTGTACTACCAAGGCAATCTAATCTCATAGATATTTAAATAACTAATTTTAAGGGTTAATGCTAACATTAGGAAGCTATTACCGCCAATGGACAGCTGAACTTAATAGTTTTCGGTCCTAGGGGTCCCTCCCACTTACACCAAGGGGGGAGAACATGTTTGAACTCCACCAACTCTGAACAGATTTAACACCTGTTTTTAGTGAGGTCATCACCACCATTTTTACTTATATATTACTTACGTATGGCTTACGAGGTATGATAAGCGAGAAATAATATTTATTTCTACGTAGACCGATCAGTCTGACTAATAATCAAAAAAGTTCACATCGTCCGGTCAATCGCAACCTAAGGAAAAAAATTCCTTGTCAGACGATCAATTGGGCGAAGTATTCCGGCCACGCGGTCATAGCCAATTGTCGATTAAACAGGTTAAAATGTGATTAAAAGTAAAAATTAAAAGTTAGTTCGTTTTTTTTTAATTTTAATATTCGCAAATTAAAATATATGAGAAAGGTTTTTTTTTAAAAAAAACTCTGATACTGAGAGATATATTTACAATAAAAAAAGTAATAAAATCTAGTTGCAAATGCAGGATAAATCTAGATCATTGTCTACCCAGGTGTCTGGTTAGATAGCCATTTATCCACCTGTTCAATTACAGTTAGCGCTCGTTGGACATGTCCGGGAAGGATAAGCAGGCAATCTAATATAGGTTCAAGGAGACTGATGATTTACGAGACTTATTGTTCCGTCTCTGAGCACACGATACGAAGGAGAATGTGAGGATATTAGTGAATAGTAGCGAATAGTTCTTAGTTTGGTGTGAGATGTGTTACGAAGTGTGGAACGATTAATAATTGACTTCTAAAACAGTGTCATCAAATCATCTAAAACACTATGAATTGTAATCAACTGTTTTATTCATTTTTTCATTTTTCAAATTTATTATCGCGGGATCTAGTTTCAATTTGATCGCATCGACAGTTTACCTTACCAGATATAAATTACAAAATCGGTTTATAAAAGTAAACTCTTACAGTGAAAACACAATTAACCACAAATAATAGAATTCAAAGCATCCACCTTTTCTGGAGTTCTCTAGAAAATTGGACTGCTCTTATACTGACACATTTACATACATTCTTATTCATGAAAAAATTGTAGAATCTAATATCTGCTTTATGGTCAAAATGATGATGAATTCACACCTATAAATTTTTATTTCACTTTAAAAACGCATTGGAAAAATTGCTTTAAAATTATTTGACGAGTGCATTATTCAAGTTAATTTAGAATTACGTAATACTCCTCCATCATAATAAATTGTTACAAACTGTATTGTTTAGATCTTAATTTTCAATCTTGATAATGCAAAACATGATACGTTTTCACAAAATTTTATGTGACGTGACATTCCGATCAGACTGTTCTAGGTAATCGTCTTGTAAGCAAAAAGTATCGTATTTATAGTTAACATAACATATAATATGCTTTGAACAGTTTAAGTAAACAAAAACTTAAGTTAATATAATTTCTGAAATATCGACCTTATCGACAACGTGTCTCGATATAGATGGTATAATTAAATGACTGTCGTCGAGTTGTGAAAAATATTATTACACTAGCTGGAAATTTCCATGTGTGCATATCTAGGTATCTACAGTTTATGTCGACGTAGATGGTAAAATACTAGTCTTTATAATCTAGATAATCTTACTATTCTTGCGTTGTATTGAACATTGTAGCTGTAGTTCCGACAATCCCTAATTATTACGTTGTTTGAGTGATTGATAGATAATCGGAGCTGTGTGTAGTTTGTCTTCGGTGTTAATAAGCAAGTAACATATGCTGATGGGCTGGCGTAATGTGTCTTCAAAAAGAAATCATTAAATGAAACTAAAAGTTCATTTTTTAGACTTTCTTAATATGTGTAAAATATTTTAGCCTCAACTTTATATGAATGGCTTTATATTTATACGAATGGCCTTTCTATATAAATGGCGGTAATGCGTCTGGTAGACGCATTTCCGCCATTTATTATTTATGTTGTGATAAAAAATCGGGCCAGACATGTACATACAGATCAAACTCGTCTCTTCTTTTTTTTTTTTGATATTACCATAATTGAGTAAAAATAGGAAAAATTGTGACAAAACTAACTTCTTGGAAACACATCTGAGAAATATGTAAAAAAGGCCAATTTTGACAAATCACTAATTACATAGACGAAGTAACTGAAAGTCGTAAAATATTTGCAACTCCTCTACCTACTAAATTTGAATTATTTTTATTATTACTGAACTGATCGTCAATACTTTTAAGAGCATTGAGTTGACTATCGCTTTTTATACATTCTTTAAAAAAACTGTCATTTTCAGAGATCGTTTATAAATTCAAGAGGGGCGCCATTTTGAAATATGATTTATATTGACGTAGACGTGTTTTTGATAAATTTTACTCGGTATTTGTGCAGACTATAAGAATCTTCAAGCTAAGTAATTATTATATACTAGATAGCTCGACGATACCTGGAAAATCTACATGCTAATAGTATCTTTACAATTTCAATAAACTTGTACGTATAAGGTAAAAATTTGTGTATACACGATATTATTAATAGATTCTGTTGAAGACAAAACACATTATATAACTTAGAGTAGTACAAAATACTCAATGTATCTTGTTGTCATGACTAAATGGTTACTTTTTTATACTAGAATTTATTGAAATGCCTAATTTTAATAGAAGTTTTTATCCTGGTATAGCATTTGTGATATTTATTTTTTCATATCTAATAGTCGTAATAATAATCATCTGCTCTTATTTACATCTGTTCATCATCATCTTCATCTCAGCTGAAAGACATCCACTGATGTATATAGGCTTCCCACAATGTTCTCTACAACAACCGGTTCAGTGCTGCTCGCATCCGACAGATTTTTGTAACCTTTTCCAGGTCGTCGGACCACCATCGTGGTCTTCTCTGCAAGCAATGTGCCCCGCTCACTGCTACTTAAGTTATTATTTAAATCTAACTACTAATTTTAAAGACACGTTGAAATTCCTCAATCCTATTAAATCAGAGTTTTATTTTCATTTGCATAACTCAGACACAGAAAGCTGGTAAAAATATATGCTAGATTTGTTTTATGAACTACTAGAGTATTCCCGAGGTTTCGTTTATGTAAAAGTTATTAATCATCATGAAAAAAGTTATATAGACTTTTTCTTTACAAAAGTAATTTAAGTTGACAAGTAAAAATATGATGTGATAGTTCAAGCATAAAAAACTCACATCGTGATTTCTTATTTTTTTTTTCATAAATCATGAAGTTTTGAGGTAGGTATAAATTTTTAAATTAGTTACTTTTGTTTCTGATTTCTTGGTAAACGATCGGTTTAAGTACCAGATGCCTGCTTTTAAAATACTCAATAAAATAAAAAAGTAGCTTAATTCGCAAAATGTTTGCGAACGAAGTGATTACTTTTCTTAAGATGTGCCTTAAGCTAACTATTCATAAAAATAATTTCGTGTCTACGCACGAAAAAATTTCGAACAGCTAATCTAAGTTTTTTATAGTTTCAAAATTAACATCGTAATGTAATTGTTCATGCGTAATAGATAGTAAAAGAAAGTAAATTCTTGACAGCTTTGTTGTGTTTGATACATAAATTACTATTTAGCTAGCACTTTGAGCAAATATTCATAATTTTATGATCTATTTGCAGGGTCT
The DNA here is from genome assembly GCA_949316085.1 of Hypercompe scribonia. Lineage (NCBI taxonomy): Eukaryota > Metazoa > Arthropoda > Insecta > Lepidoptera > Erebidae > Hypercompe > Hypercompe scribonia. The sequence goes on from OX438970.1 coordinate 22,694,402, forward strand.
AGTAAATTTGTATGTTGTAAAGTACTAAACCTGAAACTCATTTATTTGCCGTTCATTATCTTATAAATGGTTGTATCATGAAAATTTAAAGGTTAATTAACTTAAATATATTTGTAATAAACTGATTTTAATAATTATTTCACCAATGAAAAGCTGGTCAATGGGTAACATAGGTTATTTTCTTTTTACAACGACCAACATCTTTTCTTTCACCAACTTTTCCCAACGTACTAAGCTATAAAATTTTATATCTTTCATCTCTATGCACTTGTCCCATATATGTAACTTTTACTCAATAAACAGTTCTGTATGTCTAGCCAAAAAATACCTTAAATTTATTCGTACATTTCAATCAATACCTTGTCAATTTCCTTTATTAGTTTTAACTAAACCGTAATAAAAGTTATTGATTTTCTCTAAAAACAACGACGAAAAATGTTTTGGTTTAAAAGTTGGATCGCGTGTCAGTAAATTGTGGCTTTCCGCCACAATAAAACCTTTTCTCTTTAGTTTGTTCCCTGAAAACTGGTAGATTCAAATTTATGTACTCGTTATACAACATATCATTTGTTTTCTGATTAGTATTCTTCAATTGCATTACTGCTTTTAAAATATTTAAAAAATAACTAAATATTGTTTATAAGCTATTTTATTAAAGTACGTATTGTTTCAAATTAAGAATTGAAAATTTCGCAAAAAAACAGAGAACAGATGTGGTGACGACCCTCACATACAGCATAAATAATACAGCGCCCTCTAACGAAGACACATCGAACTACGGAGTAACGAACTACCGAGCAACTACTAATTCTGTAATTCTGTATCGCGATATAGAAATTCTCGCTGCGATTAGCATAAACACAACGTCCTAACTTTAACCTTTGGGCCGCGGCCCGCCTGGCATGATCACCTCACCTTGTCGGAGGATCCTCCCTTTGTGTTGTAGGGACAATACACCCGTTCCCTCCACATAGAAAATAGGGTTCAGTAATTGAATTAGTGAATTAACACTGATTTCGTCATTGTTTTGTTGTCACCGAGAGGTTGACGTTACCAGGGTCGTCATCCTCCTATTTACGAGAAAAGGTACAATGTATTGCAAGGTACTCATGTGTCTAGAGCTGCAGATAGCATGAGCAGCGGTACCCAATGATCATCAGGCGATTTGGCTACTCGTTTACTCTCAAGAACATAACATCTAATAAAAATCTACTGAAACATAGTTAAGTAAATCAAGCAAAAATTCTTTATAATTTAATCCATACTTTTCATTTAAAAATAGGTTTCAGTAAAACAGATACTAAGCTTAAATCATTCATTTTATTCACAAAATATAGCTGGAATATTCAACAATTTTCGAATACAATTCTGATTCGTAGTCTTATCATATTACACCGAATAATTTTCGTAATAATGGAATTGGTGTTGGTGTATTGTAAATTTAAAATACTAATTTAATATTCAACATTAATCTTTATTATCTTTTTGTTACTGAAAAATCTTTAAAATTTATTAAATGTAATTTTAAATTGTGAAGTTGTGAAGTTAAAAGTAACATTTCTTCGTTTAAATTAATATTGTTTTTAAGTTGCAAATTCTGATATTATCTTTGAAAATAGACTTATAATACGAAGTAAACTTTACTACATCAAAAATTGTTGAGTAAATTAAATTATGAAGTATGTATTTTTTTAAATAATAAACCGAAAAACTAAATAAATTATAATTCTACCGACCATAACTTTGTGTGCAAAGTATAATATTCGAACGCGTAAGCGACGCTGTACGAGTATGTCACGCCCATACGGCGTTTTTCTCACGAGCGTGCTACGTATTGAACTGCCGCGGACACAAATGATATATTCGTTTACATTATTATTGTACTATAAACTTAACAAATCGAGATACAAATATATACGTATATATTTTTAGCATGTGGAAACCCCCTCGGGTCGTCAATCGTCAATCGGACTCGGACCGACTAAAACCACACGGTGCACCACGCTGCGCCTAAGATACGAGGGACCCAGGAACAGCTGTTATTACGACATCCGGACAAATGTATTAACATCTAAGAGTATAACAGTTGCAAAGTCATTGTAGTTTTGCGGGTATGTTTTATTCAGAAAGTTACAAGGAATAAACATGCCAAGTGCAACAAATGTTTGGAAATGTGTCATTATGTCTACCTATCGTTTATACAAAATTTTATTTTACCTGTTACCTATCTGTGTGCTAATTGTTCAAGTGTTGATATGAGTGCTGACATTATACCGCTGCACCACAGTCCGACTACCCAAAAAAATAAAAAACAAGGTTTTCATTGCCACAAACTTCTTCTTATTTGAATATATCCTCAAAAGATTTCCACCTGAACTATAAAAACAATTATCTCTATTTAGTAACACTTTTAATATTAATTTAAGCAGAGAATTATGTCCAATTAAGACACAAATGGAACAAATGAATGATTCGATGACTTATATGAACAATCAGTTTGAAGACCTCCTTAAGGTGTGTATAACTTGGAAGTCTGAAACTAGGAAAACTCTAGTCTTAAAAATATTATAACTGATTTAAATACACCACTTAATCAACTAGAACAATCAACCCACTCGAACAATATTAAAATTTAATGTCTACCACAAAAAAGGCAAGAAAATCTTCTCGAAGTTCTGACTGAGCTATCTAAGGTATGTACAAGGTGAAACATATGACATCGTAATCTTAACGGAGACATACTTAAGCAGTTCCGTTTTGAACGTAAAATTCGACAATAAATATTTAGTGCATATAAAAGATAGAGATGAGAGGAAAAAGGATAGGGGTGGAGTACTGATAGATGTGTTAAAGAAAATAAGGTCAAAACGTACATGTATTACAGCGGCAAAGTCGATGCGAAGATCTCAGGGTCGCGGTTGATGTACCTATGGCAAAGTCAATTTGTCGAATAGCTCTGTGCACAATTTACTTACATGTGAGTAGCTATATCTACCACACATATGTACCTGTGATAACTGGACCTTCGTTAGTGGTTCGGATAATGTATTTAAACTCCACTTATTATCCACTTATTGATTGACTTTCCAAGACCGGGATGATTGGCGTTCCTTGGGGGAGACCTTTGTTCAATGATCTGGATGTCGCAATAGCAGCGGTTCCCGGGTCCCTCCTATCTCAGGCGTAGAATGGCACACCGTGTTGTTTTAGTTGGTCCAATTCCAACAGACCACCCCGTCGTAAACCCCGTTGGTGGGACGGCCCGAGGGGGTTTCCACACGTTAAAAAAAAAGAAAAAAAAAGACCTTTGTTCAACAGTGAACGGTGATAAGTTGATTGAATTGATTGACTTTATTTATATCAATGAATGAAATATATTTATTTTAATATAATTCAGTAACAGATTGACAAACCTTAAACTAGTCACACTAGATAAACAAAGGAATGTAATAGACTCCACATTTCCATACAAACTTCTGAAACACAAAGCAGATTGCCCATAACTTTTAGACAAAAAAAAATTTTTAACTGCATCTTCTGCTTAACAGGAGTATTCTCGGTGCAAACTCCATTAATCTACGTCGTTGCAAAACTACTCTATGGTTGCAGTGTCCTGGTCGAAATACACTGATTACACTGACTTACTTAAATTTCGAAATACCATACTAAATATTTTATAAAGGGTACTTTATTTGCGTTCTACCTGTTGTTTTTTCAAAACCTACATTGTATTTTTAGCATAAACATATTTTAATTGCTGTTTGTAGTGCACGTGGTGCTTACCTATAAGTAATTGTAACACAATACTAATATAATGCAAAATATCTGTTAATAGTTAAACAATGTACTCAATTGTTGGTGTACCATGAAGTAAATTAATTAATCTCAAAGAATACGTAATTGTTTAATTTTCTTTTCTACTCAGTTGTCTTTGCTATATCCAGTGCAATCTTTTGCATGAGATTTGTAATTAGGCTTTATTCAAGCTTAAAATTCACGGAAATATATGTTTAAATTTTTTATATGTATAGATTGATATGTCCGAAAAATTGACAAATAGACTGTATCAAAAACTACCTACCTTGCTGAAATTATACTAAGTTCTGAAAACGTTAATGATATAGTACAATGAAAAGAAAAACTTATTCAAAAATGTTTTCAATATTTTCCTGAGCATGAATGTTCTAGTTATTACCTTAGATTTTAATCATCTGATCAGATACGTGATGCTCCTGTTTGTCAGTACATCAGATCTAACTAAAATTTTCTTTAAACGAACTTATCAACAAATTTCAACTAGATTACATTTGTTAGATACGAATTCCGATGACATATGTTATGTAAAAAACAATCAATATTAAAACAAAACATACGTTCAAGTATTTCCCAATAAATTATTCCAAACTTGTTTTCCAAACATGAAAACAATTACTGTCGATGTCAATGAAAAACCAATTACAGGCAAGCACAAATTGAATTTAATACAACTGGAGTTAGAACACGAAGGTATCATTACAATTACGAGTATCGAGCTTTGCATACAAGTCTTTATCTTCAGGGAACATGCGACCATTGCTTTGAATGTTAATATTTATTATGGTGACTGGTACGTACCTAGTAAGTAAATTCATACATGCATTGAATAAAGATGTTAAATTTTCGTGGAAGTTTTTTTTATTTGTTTCAGCTATCGTATTATAGGCATATGTCCTGAAGCAGTAAGTTAATGAAGAAGATTAAGTTGTATTCACGAAAGTTTATATTACATTAAAATAAACGTATTTTAAATAAACAATCATTTGTTCCTTTGAAAAAATCTGTCGTTAAATTCATATTTTTAACCCTCATATATTTGTTGCTTTTGTAAGGTATTTTTTATGCAAAATAATTTATTTTAGGACATATTTGTTCGAGCACGCCGTCATTGCGGCGGTAAGATTCGGTATGGAGGACTGATTCAAGACGAATCACGAGACTCTCTCATATCGGCTGACGCAAGTAATCAGTGGGAAAAGATGCTTTGGAGATCACCTGTGTCTGATCCGAAAGGAGTCAACGCCTGAGTGCCACCACTGCGATGGCCGGACCGTAGACATGGCGCTCCACTCGCTGGCAGAATGCCCATCGTGGGCCGAGCTGAGGCGTGACCTTATGGCGGCCATCGGAATGGAAACTCTCTCGCTCGATAACGTGATCGCGGCCATGTTGCCGAGCGAGAGCGCGTGGAACTCCACCGTCTCCTTTTGCGAGCAAGTTATGCTTGCAGAGGAGATGTCGGAGCTGGACCAGGAGAGGTCACGCCCAGTCCGCCAGGCGCGAGAACGGGTCCGGTATCGCAGACGACTCGGGTGCCGGAGATCGCAAAATGATCTCCGTCCTCCATAAGCAGAAGCCTGAGGGGGACAGGTGAGGCCATCCGTCACATCGCAGAAGCAGGCCCGGATGACAGCGCGAAGTGCTACGGAGCACGCACTCTTTTGGGGCAGAAAAGGGGTCATCTGCAAGCCATAGTTAGATGGCCTGAGGTACGTCGGGGTACCAGAGATTTCCTTTCTAGCGTACACCTGGTTCCCCGGCTACTGGTACCTGAGACGGCGTGCGGTTTTTGGTCGGTTCGAGTCCGAGCATATTTGTTTCTTAGTAAAAGTATTTTAAAATTTTGTCAAAAACCTACAAAAATTTGAAAAAGTTCTGCAGGAATATGGTATAATTTGAATCGTTTTAGTCATCATGGGTATGTGAAAAATTCAAATACTCTTGAAAAATTAATACCACAAGCGACACACAAAATCAATGACGTTTACAGAGTAAACGCTATAAACGAACGCACTGGTTTGGTTGTTTCCATTCTGGAAATTTTAAATTGAAAATTTTTGCAGTCTGATTTGATTGTTTTGGAATAGACTCCTTTTTGAGATAACATTTAATGAATGATTTTCGTCGTAGACACTACGCATTGTAGACGCGTAACGTGTAATAATTATAGTATTTCAAAACGTTTTCTTTTCTTTATTCAATGGAAATCTGTATTTCAATTAATTATTCTTTTTAACATGATTTAACTCCGATACAGACGTGGAGATTCATTGTACCTATTGGTAAAGTGTCAAAAATGGTTAAAGTGTCAAAAGTGGTTAATGGCGCACACCTAATACACATAACACACTTACATAATAATAACTGTACATTTCATATATTTAAAGCCATCAATATTGATCATGAAAGCTTTTTTTAAAACTTCGACACACGTTTTTTAAATTAGATAAAAGCTGCAGTCTGCTATTGTGTGACCAGTGTCAATAATGTCTAAGTGATTCTCGCTGCTTATGGACAACTGCAACTCAATAGTCACGTGTCTGTTACCCTTTGAAACGCATAGCCATCAAGCAATCGGGCTACTCGTTTAGTGTCTATACCATACTATTTAATTAATATATACTGAAACATAGTTAAGTTAGTCGCAGTCACTACCTCGGTGGCACAGCGGTAGTGACTGCGACTGCTGTGCTTGAGACCTCGGGTGTGATTCGTTGGTAAGACCAAATGTTTTGTTTTATTTGTTTCGAAGTTGGGGTGTTTCCTATGTATAATATATGCCTATGTGTTTACAAAAAAAAGTATATAAGTATTCTATCAGTCAGTCTAGTTATCATAGCACAAGCTCCGTTTAGTTTGAAACTAGATCACGTGGTGTGTTGAATGTCCGAAATATTTATTTACAAAAAAACTGTAGGTTATCCTGTGAATGTTAGGAAAAAATATTTTGTTATTTTTTTATTTATAAACGAAGCCATGTTTTTAGTATAAAAGTATTTCGGCAAAGCGGGTACTAACCTTATATCATTTATTTTATTCAGAAAATATTGCTGGAATGTTCGATTATTCTGTACTGATTCTGATTCGTGGTTTGATGAAAACTGGATTTCAAAAAAGAGTCAGTATACTTTTTTCTACCCTTTAATTGATTTATTATCATGAATATTTCTCAAAAAGAGAGAGAAAGAAATAATATTACGTATGTTAATAAATTAAAATTACTTTAAAAGAACCATCAATAATAATGTTTAGTAAATCGCACCGTGAATTTAACACACCTAGAAATAACAGTTCATGAAAGCTCACGAAAGCTCCGCGAGTAAGGTTTGTTTATCACGACAACCAAATGAAAGCTTCATTTTTAATCTTTTGATCAATAATGATTACCCATAAATACCATATTATTCAGTCAGTTGTCGTGAATAATATTTGTATTAAACGTAAAAATCAATACCCAGCGGTGAACTTACAATTATTCATAGCATACTGAAAAGCACAATCTAAGGTTTTTTTTATATAGCAACCTACCAAAGTGACTCTATTCTGCCTGATGGAAAGCATGAATAGAATCCAAGAGCGGTGGTCGCCGTACTCACTGCGAATGAAGACAGTGTAATATGGCGACCCACGCTATGGCGGCTTAATGAGATGCTTTTTCATGCCCCAATTAAAGGACCCGGAATCGTAGTGGGAGGGAAACACGTGCGCTGGTAATGAATTCCAGGCTTTAACTGATTTGCATAGGAACGAAGAGCCGAACCGTTTACTTCGGGAGCGTATGTCTGTATGTATGTTCATATAATATTTTACAGTGATTTAAAAGAAGACTTATTACTCGTATAAACCTGACGAGTTTATTATAAACTTACTGATCAATAAATAAGCGATTATGACTATTTCACATATAACTACTTAGTTGATTGATTTCTCTTTAATATTACACAAATACTGAATACATTAAATATAATTACACTTTTTGAACTATTTATTTTCTTATTCGGATGGTATTCTAACTGTGTTACTGTTGCTAACCATGATCCGCTGAATTTGAGCAGGTTTATCACCAACTTCAAATTCATTTAGAATATATATATCTCTTTATGAAACCTATTGAAAGACACAACTTCAATGAACGATGCCACGCCACCAAAGATTAGTTGTGTGGCGTAGTGCTTGTACTGATGTATTATGAGACAATACTTTGTGTGATTTTCAAATAGTTGTTCTAAGTCTGAGTGTTCTTTATATACGTTTCATGTCCGTGTATAAAGTTTACTACGACACAAGATTTTCCCTAGTGCGAGAGTTGTCATTAAAAAAAAAGGAAAAAATCAACACCCTAAAAATTATTATAACATATTATTATCGATTACTCGAGATTGGAACACAAGATTAGACTCTACTCAAGTTATTTGTTGAGAGTCACTGTCAAAAAAAAATCTTTTGCCAAACCGAGTACAACCAATTATGGTTATGCATCTGAAGGATCATCTGTCACTCCAGCCTTAATTGAATCAAAATCAACATAGGATTTATAGACTACAAACATATTTTTAAACAGGAATATTTAATTATTGTCCAAGGAGTGATAATGAAGACAGAGGAAGTGAATTGAAAAAGGGCGCGTAACATTTCATTGGACTTGGCAAGTTTAATAGGTACTCCATAGTTCAATGAATCTTCATTTATTAATATTGAAGTCACGAGAAAAAAATACATAATGTCTACTTTCGAGCTACTATTACGTAAAAATCAAATAACATTGGAATAAGCAGACAAATTTTGGGAAAACGTAGTGAACCGACAAATTCTTACATCGAAATTAGGTTAGACTTTTAAGTATAAGGAACATCAGCTATAGGTATGCTGGAATAAACTTTTGATCTGATCCCATTTCCTTTATCATAAATTATTTTTGCAAAAGGAAATTTAAAAGCACGACCTGAAAAATCTTTTCTTGAAGAGTTTTTGAATATGCTGGGATAGGCACGGATGATAAATGGTTTTATAGTAAATTTTACGACAAAATGAGCTTTATTGGGTTTCTGCAAATCATTATATATCAGATCTTTTCATTCAAAACGACTCAAATAATTATTGTTCTATGATTTTGTTAATATTTTGATTTCATCAGACTGTTATAACTTCCCATATCACCTTCGTTTTCTAATTTTAGTTGGTTACAATATTTCAAGCACTTTAATTTTCATGACCATTACAAGAAAATCTACCAAATTCATTATGTAACTATGCATCAGTCCATTCTAAACATTTTATCACTACTGCAAAGATGTAATTTTAAATTAATAAATGGATTAAAGGCTTAAATGAGGCTAGAAAAATTTGCAGACTTTGCAGATTTTGATTTATAAAATTCTCATAGATTCACATGAGCAAATCTACGGGTGCAAACTAGTCAACAACATTGGTATTACTCAACATATTATCTAAGTATATAAAGAATCAACATATATAAAAGATATAAAGTTAATAAAGCTAAGAGGCATAACGTAATTTTCCTGTAACCCATTTATCACGTGGTAAATTCTCGAGGGAATGACAGCAAGGATAACACTTAAATACCTAGAATTGGAATGTTTTTATACAAATATCGGTGTCTTGGATCACGAAAAGCGCATTTAAATTTCTAATTTTTTATTTTTTATTTAAAGTAAAATGCCTATATTAGGAATATATCCCGTTTCGCGAGAGGCTTTACAAACCTACAAGAATCGGACATAAAGAACACCCAGACTCAGAACAACAATTTGTGGATCACACAAAAAATAAGTCAACCGTGCAGTCAAAATATTATAATAGCTCTGAAGTTAGAAAGAAGTACATTTTCGATATCCAATCTCTTTTATAAAACGTTTTGTTATAATGAGATATTACACTTTACTATATCGTATGCTGAGGTCAAACTTATTTCGACGCGTGATTTTCCGATAACCCTATTGGTTGATTTATAGTCAAAATAATCTACGAAGATAATTTTGACGGATGAAACTGAGTTCTGTGACTAGAGATAATACTATAGACTGTGAAAATAAAAGGTTATTCCAGCATAGTAAACCATTTAGTTATTTCTAAAATAAATTACTATTATGTTCACCATTTTAGATGTGGTCTCAATTTATGAGTTCATGTCTTAACTCACTAAAAATGCGGCTTAGTATGTTTGTATAAACTACTTAAAAGTAAATTATTGGAACGAAATTCTTATCGCGCTTTGCGAAGGAGGCTAGACGACAAAAATTCAGACGAAAAGTTGTCACGACCCTTTTTGCTATACTGTAGTAAGCCGTGCGGTGTGCGCGTATTTCTCTGTCTGTCTCTCTCTCTCCCTCTCTTATAGAAAGCAAGCCAATTATTTTAGTTTCGTCAAAGAGCCTACTGGTTAAGTTTATATTACATTATATCTGTTAATAATAATAAAAAAAAATTCCAATTCCTTCACTAATTCGAACTTCGTTCCATCCGGGTGTCCCTTGACACCTCTCAACTTTTTTTATTCTGAAGTAGCGTTGTTGTGAATGAGTAATATTTTAAAACTATAAAACGTATAAAGGTGTTCTATCTCATCTAAAGAGTTTTATTTTAATGTGAATACTTTTAGACGCGTTGAGTAATTTTTGTTAGGAGATCTATACAGAAATTGTCGTTGAAAGCGATGACTTAGTGATAGCATATGCGCTGATCTCAGGTTGAACAAAATGTTTGATGCGTGATCTCAAAATATTTTTTTTTGGGGTTTGTGTGTTTACTATATATAACAGGATAGATATTACAAAAAAAAAGTATAAACGTATTTATTTTGTCATTTAGCTTGCAAAGGTCTGGTTTGAGGCCAAGGTAACGTGTGTGTAAAAACTAATGGCAGATATTGGACAAGACGTTAATGTTAATTTAATTATTTTCAACACTCTACATAATTTACAACACACTAATATCGAAAAAATAGCTCATTTCTTTTTGATCTTTTGCAACATGATGCTGTTATTATAGATATGAACAATCTAAGATTTCACATATAAAATTCTAGTGCATTTTTATGGCAATGTCCAGTTCAAATGTAAAAAAAAATTAAAGTTACTGGTTTTCCTTTCCAGTTCTACTATATAGCTATAATAGTGTCTTATAAATTTAGACCAATCTGAGAAATACACTGACTCTTGTTTGTATTCTTAGTTTTATTTAGAACAAATACTTTTTAAGAAAGAGACTTAATTATATGTATTTTAATATGATTATCGATATTTTTTACATATTGACGATTAACCATTCATATATAATCTGAATCGATTATTCTCACTATGATTTTATAGACACTGAAACCCTAAACGAACTGTCAAAATCACCCTTTTTAAATTGTTTGGACTATAAGCCCAGGTATGTATGCCGACGTCTCCATAAAAATAATTCATAAAATATTGTATTTCATACTGGTACGAAAGTACAAAACACGGAACGTGATATTACGAAACATCTTGTGCTTAATTTTGAATAAAGTTTAAGCCAATATTTGTAGTTATCAGGTCTTTGCTAGATAAACCATTAATCTGAAATCTATTTTCGAACAAAGCTAACGAAATGTAACTATCATTATAAAGTAGTATACAAAATATTGTCCACAGAAAAGTATCAGCTATTCACAACTAATGAATAAGACAGAACTTTACATATTGTGCAAAAAAAAATGTACCACCTTGCATAATGTATTCATTTTGAAATGGGTACAAATTAATAACATTATGTTTGAGATATATTAACTCTAAAATATAACTACACTTTCACCGCTTACACACCACTTGACGCCGTAAGTCACTAAGTTCACGATCGCTAGGCTATGCTTACCAATCGTACATTGAGTTGACTAATGTATAGAACTGTAATCACAGAATGAGTCAACTAATAACTACGATCTCTGGAATCTAGTTAATTAGTAGTTATGTAAAACTTACATTCTATAAATTAAGATATGCTTAATATCATAACAATTATATTATATTTATTCAACCCCTTTCCTACCTAAATTTACCCTCTTCAATATGACTCGCGTTCTAAAATATTAAGTATTTTTGTAATCAGAAAATCTCAATAACACTTTTTGACCCGACCCAAGAATTCAACCCAAGACCTTTTCTCCGGCAGTTGCATACGCTAACCGCTAGAGCAACGAGACAGTTAATATGCATATAGTGAAGATTGTATCTGATACATATAAAACCTTTGAGAAAACTATCTGTAAGCTTAGATACATGGACGATCCGTCATATGATACTTATATGGATGTATGCTTTAAGACATTTTCATTTCAAATAAAATAAAATCACTTTATGTGGTATCGCTTTTTAAATGAGAGATTTATAAGAAAGAAAATTCGAAGTTATATGAGTTTAAATTTTGTTCAGGTCCATACTGACTACTGGAAAGAGACCTCTGTGAATAACTTTTATGAAGATCGTTTGGAAGAAGTCATCTTTATTTGAACGTGTCTAACTAACATTGACATAATCGACATCTATTTTTTAAGTTTCCAACCTTTGTACTCTGTACAAATTTCGTTCTGATTCGAACCAACAACATACCCCATGCGATGTCTCCTCCATAGTTCGTACTATTAATATTTTCATAAGGACTTCTGTTTTTTATAGAAGTCTACCAAAGTGACTGCCTGATGGAAAGCATGAATAGAATCCAAGAGTGCTGGCCACTATATTCATGACATACGTTTACATGTACATATATCATTTTGGTATTGTTTTAAATATAATGCGGTTAATAAATATTTATTATTTTATATGTAACGATGCGTAGTTGATAGTTTATAAGCATAACAACACAAAGAGGTATTTTATTTGAATGTTGATCCCAGGTTTGGAGAACTTAACAAATTAGACTTTTTGTAGACTTATTTATTTTTCTCCGTTTCTTTTTTTCTCTTTTTATGCTAGACAAATCCAGCCCGTCTGGCCAGCATGGCCAGCAGTAGGCCGAAACCTTCATACAAGAAGAGGCCTATCTCCAGCAGTGACCTGTAAAAGGCCGTTGATAATGGTGATGATGCTAGGCGATATTTCCTACTGTTTATTTTTTTTATTTTAGTGTATATTGTCACCCATTTCCTCAATAAAGTAAACTTTAATGAAATTATAATTATAGTTTTACATTACATTAAATTATATTTTTAGTAATGGAAATGTTCTGTATGCCACTTTGGTTTTGTTATTCTAAAAAAGTCTGTTTGTTATTCTAAGAATATACGGCTAATTCTATTTTGGTTTGACACATTTAAAGTAAGTGAAGTTGCTTGATAAATAACTGCTTTGTGGTATTTCATTTCCTTTGTCTGTATACAACAAAATTGTTTAAAATAACGAAGTCTCAGCTAAAGCAGAGTCAACACAGTTTCAATTAACTGTCAGAATTTAATTTAATGTTGTCTTATTGAAGTGCTTAATTCAATGTTACAACAGAAAACGTGTTCAGAATCTGTTTACTAAAATTAAATAATATTTAAAATAACTGTGGTTAAGTTCATGAAATCAGCTAAAGTAATTAAATTATTTTCATACTGGTCAGTAAATAAGTTTAGAAGTAAGTAATCAAAAAAGTTCGAATATCAGACGACTTATATAAATATGTGATTTTAATAAAACTTTTTGCTTGCCCAGGGGGCAAGAAATTCTCTAATGAGTACAATAAAATGGGTTGGTCTCGGCGGCAGCTGTCTCAGTAAAAGCACTCTATTTTACGATTAGCTTACAGCGAGCCGAGATTTTTTGTTGTGACGTCTTTCATTCCATGCCACGAAATTTATTTATCCACTTAGTATTTATCAATTTTATCACAAAAATGAGTAATTTTGGCGAAATTCCCGCCTTTCAAATTTATTTCGGGGTGTCAATTTCAAAAATTTGAAATTCAAATATAGATTCAATTTCAGATTAATTAGAACTAATCTAAGATTAAGTAACTAAAACTTTGTGTTATTTTATTACCCAAAAACAAAACGAAACAAGCACAATAGGAGGAATCTCACCTGGATAGTATGAAAGTCAGAATGATAGAAAGACCAAACATGTCGAATGAAAGTACGAGAAGAAGCTAAAGCGAGATCTGATATGAAGGAATAGAATAGGGAATAGGCTTCAAATTAATATTAGAGGTGCTAGTACAAGGCAACAACACCCTACGATGGCGAGTGCCTGTAAATATAAAAAAAATATTAAGTAAATAAACAAAAGTAAAGTAAAAAAACTAATGAACATAGTTTGAGGAATATATCGCACTCCGAATTATTATGTTTTCACCCTATCATGGCAAAGACAAACTGATTAGATAAATGTTAATTTTAAATTTTGTATACGTTTTCAAAGTCTCATCTCATCTCATCATCTCAACCAAAAGACGTCCACTGTTAGACATAGGCCTCTCCCAAAGTTCCTCCCATGGGTATCATAAAAGTCGACTAAGGGAGGGTACATCAGAAGATAGGCAGCAGCGTTCTACTGAGTACACCATCTTACTGCGATCGCCAACCTGCATGGCAAGCGTGGCGATTATGGCAAACCCCTATTAAACCTTAGGGAGGCCTATGTCCAGCAAGGTTCTTTCCTACAGTAGTCTTTTCGAATATTCAATGCGGTTTGAATTATGCACACAAAAGCAACTTACGTAAAGTTTTCTGATATTCTGACTCATATTATTATATAATGGACATCGGTCAATAGGTCGTTATGCTATCGATTGAAGGCGAAGTCGATATCTTATCACTAAATAATTAGCTTTCGGCGCCGTGGTTTCTTTGCTGACGAATATACTTTATATTATGTGGCACCTATTTTACTAACTTCATATCTACTATGGTATCATATATCTATGGTAGACCATCATCATTGTAAATAAATAATAAAATAAAATTGTTTATTAAGTTTTAAAATTACAATATTACACGGACATCGTTCACAAGTACATCATTTACATGATTATATTACTCTGAAGGTGTAAATTTTATTTCCCAAACTAGGCCAAAGTCTGTATCTTAGGAAACAGTGTTCGGTCATGCTAAAGATCATAAAACCGATGATATGTTATTGCAAAAGTATAGGAAGGTGTCTGGGTGTATGTGTATGGGAATAGTAAGGTGAGTCTAGGTGGGTGTGTGTGTGCGTGCGTGCGTGTGTGTATGTGTGTGTGTGTGCGTGTGTATATGTGTGTGTTATGATATAGTATAAAAGTATATAGTAGTAATAATAATAATAATAATTCTTCATTCCAAATGAATTTTACGTACAATTTTACTTACAATAAGTAGTATAAGTATGTAGATTTGCCGTCTGTGTGTAGTCAAGTTGCTCTAGCCAATTCTGAATTTTTACTTTGAATTCAGGTCGACTTAGTCCGACAATGTTTATTTTTTCATTCGGTTCATTATATTTGTATGTAAATTAATACTAATACCACGTGTTTGTTTTCTCGTGAAGGAGGTTCTGCACGTTATGTGAGGACAGACAGATGACAAACCACTTTTTTTGGGATCTGGAAGGGGGACATGTCGATAGTTTTCAATAATGGCCTTCAGGATAAACAGTTTGCGTCCTGGGAGAACTTTACAGTCTGAATAGAGTTTTACTGTGGGTATCTATAGGGCTTTTTTTAACATTATTTTTAATAATGCTCTTTGTACTCTCTCTAATTTTATAAGATGAGTCTGAGCCGCTCCGCTTCAAACTATGATACAGTCTTGTATAACAGACTGGCATAGGGCAAGATACACTAGAGTCAACTTGTCTCGCGTCAAAATATTTCGAAGGGATTGAAAAACGTATATCAAACGTCTTGTTCTGGTTGTAACTAATTCAATATGCTTTTCCCAATTTAGTTTATTGTCAACCAACACACCTAGGTATTTTGCATGTGTGACCGATATAACTTCAAGACATGAACATCTTTTACGTTTTGTGCATGTGTGAGCTATAATGGAGAAATTATGAGTAGGAAGCCGTAGATGGATGGCCCGAGGTACGTCGGGGTTACAGGGATTTCCTTTCTAGGGTACACCTGGTTTCCCGACTACTGGTACCTGAGACCGCGTGCAGTTTTCGGTCGGTTTGAGTCCGACATAACCACCAGTAGGTGGTATCCGGGGGGATTTCCAAAGAGAAAAAAAAGGTATGTTGAGTATTAGGAGATTTTCACACAGCCAATCCATGACCTCTGACAGAGAGTGTTCAGCACGTTCCTTCACAGCTTGTGAATTTGGAATTTGTCTGGACAAAGATGTCAGTATGGTCCGCGCATGTGAAGATCTTAGTGTAGGGTAACTGCAATGTGCAGAGATCATTAACATATAGTAGAAAAAGTATAGGGCCCAAAACACTCCCTTGTGGGACGCCATAGTTCACTGTTGCCTCATCACTAAAATATGTCTCAATTTTTACTTGTTGACTCATGTCGGTTAGGTGATCTCATCCATATGTTACACCCAGATCATTCTGTGTCTGGGTTTATTCATCTATAATATGTATGTATTTAAAAATATATACATAATTATATTTATCAATAGTCTGGTTACCATCGTACATGTCATCATCAGGCCACTACTGAACATACACCTCTCCTTAGAAAAGGGAATTTGAATTACTGTACCACACTAGCTAGACGGGTTTAGCAGTTATGTTATTCTGTGTAGTTAGTTCTCTTAGAGCTGGTTTGGTAAACGTCAGACAAACTGTCAGCTACCATTTATTTAACAGATAGGGTAATTTTGGGTTTTCTAATTCAAAATTCATTTCAAATCTGGGGAACATTCGGGGAACATTTCAAAGAACAGGTAAAGACCTGTTCTTTGAAACCTCAGCTAGTGAAAGTATCCGTAGAGTAATGTTTTAAATATTAATGTATTTCTTTAAAATATTTTTGTAATTGATGTAGTAAACTTTATATATCAGTCGTTATTGAGTATTTTATTTGATTAAATGAGTATGGGTGTTTTTTAGCTCGATTTAAGTATAGAAGAAAACCATCTAATATTACATTTTTTGTATTCTGAGACCACTTGTCAATTAGTCACCTCTTAGAGGATACCATGTATGGATACTGATTAGCTTGGGATCAGGCATTGTGTGAGATGTATGAGATTATCAAGGTTATGTAATGTTTAGTTGGTTATTAGACATAATCTGTAAAATTGCAAAAGAATTGGAATGATCTTTTTTGTAAATATTTCAATATAGTCCTTTTTAAATGAACAACGATAGACAGAAAAATGAAAGAATGAATTTGATGGCATTAAAAAACTAGGTTAGATCTTAAATAATACATTCTCGGACGGGAAACACGATAGAAAGACACCAGCTCAAAAATTGATCGGGCTAAATACTTTTATGTCCGCCCAGTAATTTTATATGCCACTATAACATAGACACTAAACTGTGTACTAGTAGATAAGAAATACTATTAACAACATAGTAATAAAAGAATTCTCAATCTTGAACGTAGCTAACGCAAAAAAAGTGAATTATAGAGATATGATGAACATAATATTAAGTAATGTGTCACTAGCGTGTAACGAAATGCAAATTAATTGATGTAGAAATATACATTATTAATTAGATACGGTAATTCATCTTTAACTTAAAAAATACTAAACTGTATTTCATTTATGCTATAATTGGTGTGGAAGGTTATTTAATGATTTATAGCGACACATGTGACAATAAAAATGTAAATTTATAGAAATTTGTAATTTCATTATTTGTTTTGGTTTAACTAGATATAACTTACTAAACAAATATTTGAGACAAAATTTATTTGTTTTCTATTTACATGTTTTAAAAATCTTGTTTTTACAAGGATTTATATAAATTTTGAAGCTGCTTAAATAATTTATGCGATCTATTACATATGTGCCTTATAACTAATGTTTTGTGTTAAAAACACTACGTAATGTTTTTGATAAAAAAATATTCTTTACTTTTGGGAAATTGTATGATCTGATAGTAAAAAAGTTTCACAAAACATAGATTGTGTGTATTCACAATATTTTCAACACTAGAAACACAATAATAATACATAAATAACTTTATTTGTTAAAAAAAAACTATAACGTCCTTACACTTTGCAAGGACAATGTTCATCAGACTCGTTTCAAAGAGCAAGACAAATTTGAACCACGATATGATATGATAGTAAATATGTATATATAGATATTAAATGTATAGATGTGATTAGTTGTGTAACTAGATTCTATAACTAAAAGTCTATCATAAGTTAAATACAGTTTCAAATATTTGCTTTAATAATTCAGTGTTACGAAAGATGTTACGAAAGTACCTTCAACAAAATTATTGCCCATTGTTTTTCAATTTAATCGTTATACAGGTATAATTCGTTGTTGTAGTACATAAACTCATTTTCAAATTTAAATATTTCAGTTTTAATCGTGCGAGATGAGATAAAGACTTTTAAATCCATCAAATATTGAAATTATTTATTTCTTAAAATTAATTAACTCAATAAAACTAATTACAAAACTCTCACACTACATGAAAACGTTTTTATTTAAAGAAATTAAAATTCAAATTACAATTTTTAAGCGGATTATTTGAATTAAAAAATTTATATCAACTTGTCACACGTTCAAACCTTCAAAATACTGTACAACAATAAGTTCTTGTAAAGTCTTATTCACATTATGTCAAAAGAATTCTAACATGTCAAAAAAGGAACTGCTTGTAAATTAAGTTTTCAAGACATCGCTAGAATTACATTTATAGTATTCTGTAATAAACTTTAGTTGACAAGTTTGATTGTTTCAAACACATTAACTAAATTAATTCAAATAATAAGCAGACAACTATGAAATTACGTACCCATTTCTGTACATAGCGTTGCCTTATTTCTATACAGCTCCCCTAGCCAAGTTGACATTCTACAAACGTTAACGTTATTAGAAAACTAACAAATGTATGGTAATGGCATCTCTTAACACTTAGTTATTTGTTTGAAATAAAATATTAGCTAATAATACAAGAGAATAGAGGGGTAAGCGATTGCAGAAAGAGAATCGATGTGAAACACTTGCGTTTTGGGGGCAGTTGTAATTTTAAAAGCTCAGTGAGTTATTTTTTTTTTTGGATGAGTCAGTGATTTATGTGATAGACTGCTTCGCTAAATATTGTTCTCGCAGAAGCAATATCCAAGTTAAGCATTTGAGTTTCATACACATTTAATGTTTGATTTGATCTGGCTATATGTACAAGACCAGAGGCACATTGATGTGGGGATAACAGTTATCGTAGTAAGTGTGTGAGCCTTATACTGTCACGATGAGTGTCCCCAAGGAGAGCCTGAAAAAGCATTTCACTTAACCGCCATAGTGTGGGTCATCAAACTGCATTGTCTGCATTTACAATGAGTTTAGTTTCGACGACTCTTGGATTCTATTCATGCTTTCCATCAGGCAGAGTAGAGTCACTTTAGCAAGTATTTGAAATAAAAATACGATGTAGATGTTTACGTATTTACACAAATGAGTGTTTATATATTTACATTAGTTGTCCAGTACCCATTGTATAGGCTCTATCTAGTATGAGCCTACAAGGCATTGTGTGTGTCAGAACATTATTAGAATGTTACAAAAATTTTGCTAGTAAATTTAACGTCTTGCAAAGTTTGAAGATCAGAATTTTTTGTAACATATTACAAATATTTTTCGAATGTGTCATCATGTGATACTTTTAGTTACATAATTTCATCTCGATGTTTAAGTTTTATGAACGAGTCTAGAAAATCTATGTCATGCTTGTAGAGCTATGTTATAATAATTTTAACTTGTTTCAGATAAACTGTTGAAGTTGGAATGATCCCCAACACGAGTCGAGCTTTCGAAGATGATACCTTGTACCTGGCCCATGGCATTATTCTTTTTGATATGGTATGTAATACATAAAAATCGATGTTACATAAATAGATGTGTATACGGCAGCATGCCTTGAGTTTAAAATCGTTTGTAACTGTCACATAAACCTACAGGTGTTCTAGATGAATTAAATTATTAAAGGTTAAGACATACGGTCTGCAGAACAGAATGGATGTTAGTTGTGTACTGTCATAATGCACTGGCTCCGAACGCGACTTGATGACGACAGACGATGGACGACATACAGATGCGTTGCGCTCCGAACTGGAAAGCAACGTCAGTATCTGTATATACCGTCAGTATATCAGTATGTCGTCTATATCAACTTTTATTATACAAACTGCTCACGCCATGTCACGCTTTCTGCCCCAGTTTATAATCAGGAAGCTTTAGTCTTATGTAAACATATTTGATATTCGTGGATTTTATTACAAGGATTTGCAGCCAGTTGTAGTAGTATTTCGAAATAAAATATGTGTGTGTAATGGTATTATTTCTCTCACGTAGTCTATTTATTACAGTATAAATTATAACGCTTGTATACTTTATTTTGGAACTTTTTATTGCGTGTCTTTATATTATTGTTAGAGTGTAAACGAAGAAATATCGAATAAATGTCGGATCGGACTAAGGGTATATCGGATATACAAATTAACAGAATACTTATTAGAAGCACTGACAGGATCTACCTCAAAGACAAAAAAAATTCGTTGTAAAGTTTTCACCGTTTGTAATTGCCAGCTCCATACCAATTCAAATTATCATAAAAACAGATGCAATGAATAATTTTTAAAGATTTTAAATCTAACATGTTTTTATTTTGGCATTATTCGGCCTGATCACTATAATGTG
This sequence comes from Hypercompe scribonia, assembly GCA_949316085.1. NCBI lineage: Eukaryota > Metazoa > Arthropoda > Insecta > Lepidoptera > Erebidae > Hypercompe > Hypercompe scribonia. The sequence continues at coordinate 22,714,998 of OX438970.1, forward strand.
CATCACCATACTGAATTGCTTACATTCGCAATGAGTATGGCGACAATCACTCTTGGATTCTATTCATGTTTTCCATTAGATTATCAGAAAGTAGATTCACTTTGGTAGGCCCTGAATAATAAAAAAACAGTATTGCTTGAGAAAATCCACAAAAAAATAATCTCAAGAACTATACAACGTTTTATAACCGTTTTCAATGTGTTTTTATTGACAGATTAAACTTATTTTTAGTAAATTTTAATTTTTTAGAACTCTAAAATTTATTTATACAATAACTTTGAAGTGTAGTTGATAACGAAAGTGCGTTGAATATTTGATTCGCAATGGAAGAATTAGATTCTGTCAAGCTAATATCTACTTTAATATAGCAAAATAATATGCTTGTAGAACAAATAATTGTTTAAAGTACTACAAATTATTACTATTTTTTCAAGTATCCACAGCTGTAACTTCTTAGAATAGGAAACTATTCGCAAAATGGTGAACTTCCAATCTATTGTTGGATTAAAAATACGTCTGTTAACACGTATTATTCTTGTTATTGAAGAAAGTTCATTGTATAGAGTGTGTAAACTAAATTAAAAAGATTTATGTACACACGGACCAAGTTATTTATGAACATAACTGCAAAACAAACTTAAACACGGTTAAGAGCCTATGAACCGTCTCTATATAGACAATTAGGCAATCCTGTGACATAATCGATAAAATTTAGAACAAAAATAAACATTAGTCAAGCAACAGTTGTAATTGGATAGCTTAAAATGAACTTTCGAAGTTCATTCCTGAATAAATGTTTACCTGTTCAAAAACACTTGAAACAATTGATAATCCAGTACCATACTAAATTGATTAACTGGCATTCTCAGATTGTATACTTTTTAAATTTTTACAACATCGTCAACTTCCAAGTCTCTTTCCAAATTAATTTAGGGTCGGTAAAATAAATTCTCTTCTCCCGTATCTTTCATAATTCATGCCTTTACATCTACATCTCTTCATACTCTATTTCCTAGCTCATTATAATCTATTATTCTACACTGTGGTTTTCCTTGATACAGGTGCCAAAGAAAATTAACCATGCAAATTGGGGACTGCCAGTTGATGTTTAAATATGAGCATAACTGTGAGAGGTGGACATGCATTATTTAAAATTTTTCTTTTATTTTTTTATCTAAAAAGAAACTAACAGTTCTGAACATTCTCGTGCTATTTTACATACATATATAAGCGTATACAAGTCTCCAAAAGGACAGACTAAACGTACTAGATGTTGATATTTTCTTAATTATAATTATAACCTGATTTACGTAATAGGGATCAAATTTATAGCGGTCATCTGGGCACTTTAGGGATAGCAAATTCAAACTCAAGATGAAGAGGAATCAACAAAAGAAGAAAGAAGAGTGATATTTTATAAATGAGTACGTGTAGTGAGAAACGGAAGCAATTATTACTGTTTGTGCTTTAAATTAAGTACAAAGCCACAATTTTGACGTTCACCTAGACTCTTAAGGTAACAGTTTTTGTCTAGGGTTCTCTTCCAGAGATTTTTTTTATCATTTGCTGTATTTTTGATGCGCATTTAGCATAAATGTTATATGCGATTTTATTTTGATAGCGTGACAGATGAATTGTTTATTACTGTTTGTGCTTTAAATTAAGTACAAAGCCACACTTTTGACGTTCACCTAGACTCTTAAGATAACAGCTTTTGGCTAGGGTTCTCTTCCAGAGATTCTTTGTATCATTTGCTGTATTTTTGATGCGCATTTAGCATAAATGTTATATGCGATTTTATTTTGATAGCGTGACAGATGTATTGTTTCGAAAGGTATAAAATTTAAAGAAAGAAGAATTGATATTTAAATATAAGATGAAAAGTGACCTTAATTTCACTGGTATAACTCAAAACTAGGACCAGAACCTTGTACAACGGCATAATAAATTTAACTCGATCGGCCAGCGATTGAGTTGATTGTATTGGCTTGACTGTACGCAGTACAATCGGACTTTTAAAGCCAAGTTCAGTTTTACAAGTCATACCAGAACCCATTAAAGATAGTACCTAAGCTATATACGAAGGAGTCACAATCACCGGATACACTGTAGACGTAAATGATAATAATAATGGTTACATATATATTATTTAGTGTGTACCTCTGATTACTTCATAACCATTGTTAGTTTGACACGTTGAATCTTCGCAGTATTCTATATTACTTTTAATATTTTACTTAAAGCAATGTATAACATAAGTGATTGATTATAAATTATTGTCACAGAAATTGTTTATTGTTCTCGTATATTATTGATGTTAGTTTCTAGACGACAAATTTTTAAAAAAATCGATTAAAATTGTTTGCGGGTTATATGTGTTCTATTACTGATATAATTTTAATTAAATCTGATAATAATAATCGGCTACTTAACCACAAATATTGTATAGAATTATTTACACGATATATATTTTTCGGACAACACAATGACATCATTATCATAATATATTATTATTTCAGTCAAAAATCTACGTAATCCATTGCTGGATATAGGTTTCTTTACATCTTCCGCATTCTAAGTATCCTAGCTACCATCAGTTCACTTGATTGGAAAACGTTCAAGCTGTAAATGGTTTTTGGGATTCTCCACGTTGCGGTACTTTTGGCTCCAATAGTTTGTTTGTTGGACCATTGATTCTATTTCGAATGTAGTCACCCCATCGCAAGCACAGCACACTTGTGTTACACAGGAACCTATTTCGTTTAATAGTGTGAAGACACAAATATTATACACTCTCTGTTAACAGTTCAAAATTTATCAATGATTATGTTGAACACTAGTTTCTTAAAAGCCGTTAAAACTGCTTAACAAAGTTTTTTATTTCTACAATTCTAAAAAATCCAAGCCGAAAGAATTCATGCCTAATACTATTAAGGCAATGATAAAAAATACAGACAGATGTTCCAAGACAAAATGTAATAGATTATCTGTGCCAAGTCCATGAAACTTAAAGCAAAACATCACTAGATAAAGAGCATAATATTTATTACAGTTGAAAGCAACGCCGCTATAGCGTGTCTGGGTTGCCACTTTATTGGATCTGGAATCTTATCGTCAAAGGTCAATGTCGTTAAGATTACAATACTATCTTACCTGTGGTATTGCGGTATTGGTACATTTGAGGACAAACTTAGTATTACATTATTTCACTGGTAATATTTAATACGACAAACTAAATGTGCCTTCGAAGAAGATCACTTAATTTTATCTTAACATATCTTCCCTTTTTACTTTTTGCAGTACAGTTCATTTTTATTAATTGGAATATTTGAGAGCTCTAACATCTTATTTAGATATTATAAGTGCTTATAAAATCAATGTTTGATTTTCAATACATTTTGTTGTATTGTAAGTGTTTGGTTTATGCACATAGTTTTGTTAATTTTCTATGGCCAACTTTTTTCCATTTGTTTGTTTAAAACCAATGCATTTCTGACATGGTAAAAGTTGATTACATTATACTTGAAATAACATTAGAACTTTAACATTGCTTCGTACGTGTGTGTGTGCTTTTATAAGAATCAAAGTGTCGGGTACTAGAGACACGCTGATTGCCGAACAGGAACTGGCCGGTTCAACTGCGGCAGTACTATCCTCTCATAGAAAACCGACCTAAAGTGACAGGATCCGTGCTGTCAGGTTTTCTTTCTAAGTAAAAGACCGGAGGCCCATTGACGTAGGGGCTATACTTATCGTGGTAAAACCTTACACTGACAGGATGACTATCAAGCCTTTTAGGTCCCTAATCAGGGTGTGAAAAAACATCTCACGGCGCCATTGTCTACATTCACGATGAGTACCGTCGCCACTACTCTTGGATTCTATTCGTACCTTCCATTAGACAGAGTAGAGTCACTTTGGCTGGCAATTTGGTTCTGTAAATTAACCCTGAAATCGTAACTGATAGACACACCGAGTTACTTCGCATTACAGATTAATTTTATGTAATTATGTAACTAACTATAATTACACAATATTGTGTTGCTTCTGACTTTGCTCACAAAGCGAAATATGTCACATCCAATAAATGTCTTGGCAATATGTCATTATATGTACGTCTAATGTTCCAAGTGAGTGATGCGGACATAAGGATCAAAACGCATGTTTTACGATTTGTTGATCTTGCGTTTTTTTTATTGTTTAATAAATTTAAATAACTTTTCTTAGCTGTTCTCATACATTTTGGTGTAAACCATCTGTAATTAGTCATCGAACTCAGTCTTTTGCTATACCCATCTTATTTAGCCCTGAAGTTCCTTTACGACATCTTTCCATTGAAGTTATCATCTAGGTCACTTATTGCCTCCATATAAATACCACATCGTCCCACTGTGTTCGTGCATACCTAACCGTTCTCAAGAACTATGTATTTTGGCCAGTGCTGCTTTATTATCAAATTTTAATGGCACCCCTAATCTTAAGCTAATATATTATCGGTGTTTGGCATATGGTTTCTAAGCGTATTAATATTTCTTCAAAATATATATAAATATTATTTATATATTCTGAAGAATATATAAATATATGATTATTTATTTCGTTCATACTTCGTAGTTCGATGTATCTTCGCTAGATGGCGCTGTTATATATTTTCGTTTGTGCTATAATGTGTAATCGCCACACTTACATATTTCTACTAAACATTAGCATTTAGTAATTTTTAGTAAGTCGTTAAAAATATTATAGTATAATATTGGAGTCAAGTATCTAACTAGGATACAAAAACAGAGGATACAATTACAATACGATAGTACTAAGTTATTTATTAGTACATTATTAAGTACTATCGCATTAGATAATAATGTAAGTATGACTTATGACAAAGCCGGAATAGTTGGTGCTCCTTGGGAGACCTTCGTTCAGCAATGGTAAGCGATAGGTTGATTTTAAATTTGACTGCTTCATTAGTCTCGGGTTCTATTCCCGGGTCGGGCCTAAAAAGTGTTACTGAGTTGATTGGTTAAAGAAATGATAAATAATAGCACTTATTTTGGAAGTTGGGTCTTAACCCCCGCGCTTCGGAGAGCTCCTCTGTCGTATCAGATTGACTTCCCATCGGACTGTGAAAGAGAAGGAACAGAGAGTGCACCTATGTTTGCGTACACACTTGTGTGCATTATAATATCTTCTGCGTACTTGACTGGTCTCGTTTGAGACTGGTCGCTGTAGCCGAAATGGGCTTGGAGTACATCATCATATTAATGTGACGTAATATATAAATAGAATACAGGAAACTCAGTAGAAAAATGCCTTACTAATCTCCAGTCACAAGATTTGTTTGAATTTATTAAAAAATATAAATAAATCATAAAACAGAATGGAAATTCTGTTAATTTCCATTCTGTTTTATTATAATAGTATTAACTTTCTTACAGACTTTAGTACCAAACACGCTTTAAAGTCAATATTAGAGAGAAAAACTTCTGAAAATAAGAATGTTTGTAGGTGGTCAGTTTTTTCTTGCCTCAAGTGTAGAAAGTTCAAGTTGAAAGTCGTTCGATCGATCGATCTTGTCTATAGTACTTGTCACGCTTGTTTTATCTGAGAGTAAATTTACAATTCTCTTTTCACGCCTTCCGATTCCTGAAGCTTAACAGCTTCAGATGTCTACGGGGATACGGAGGAACGGTAATGTCAAATTAAGTTATATAAATAGTTTTGTTTAGTTTAATGTTATATTTTAGATTATATTTATAAATACAAACCTCACATCAAAAACACCATTAAATCACCATACCAAAACCATAAACATTTCAACCTACCTATTAAAACTCTTTTTATGAAATAAAACTTTTACTAATCATACCGTAACAGTCCACAAATCTTTATACGACTTTGTCGGTTGACTGTTACACAGGAAATGATACACGGAAACCACATAACCCCATTACTGTTATCGTATCCATATGATTTATGAGCACTGTGGCCTTGAACTGTGTTGGAATTATAAACATAAGTCAGGATAGTAATACAAGCAACTTTCACCCTTCTTAAATTGTGATTATGAGAACAAAATATATAGAGTTCAATGCTACGGTAGATGTGATTTATGCTTGTGCTATTAAAGTTCTATTTATAGTTTTCTTAGACTAAGACTTCACTGGTGTTCCTTCTACACATTTTATGAATATTATATATACATATATCTTCATCATCATACGCCTTTTACAATCCACTGCTGGACATAAGCCTCTCCTTAGCAAGGAGGTTTTGGCCTACTATACCACGCTGGACAGGCGGGTTAGAACAGGGTTCGTTTCAAGTTTTTCTTCTCTTTATGATGATGTTGTCTTGCATACTTTGTTTCCTTAGTCGCCTGTTACACCCACGGGGTGAATAGGGATGGTAACACTATGTATTCTCAATCCGTCACCACACGGCCGCTTATATACTTAGTCTGGCCATAAATACTGTTACACTTAATTATAAAAAAATATTACATTTGAATTTCGAATCTGTCATTTTTATACGATTGTTCATTGTGTTTTCTCATTTTGGCGCCAATACATTGTAAAATATTTTGCGATATTAAAATGGTGTGGGGTGATAAAGAGAACCGAATCGCTGTGATAGCATTACACAAAGTAGGTATGGAGCCAAATGCAATTTTTAAAACTCTCCATACACTTGGTATTAGTAAAATGTTTGTGTACCGGGCTATTAATAGGTACAATGAGACCTCCTCTGTTTGTGACAGAAAAAGATCTGGCCGTCCACGTAGTGTTCGTACGAAAAAGGTGGTCAAAGCAGTAAGGGAAAGAATTCGAAGAAATCCTGTCCGAAAGCAAAAGATTTTATCTCGGGAAATGAAGATAGCACCTAGAACCATGTCGCGTATTTTAAAAGATGACTTAGGACTTGCAGCCTATAAGAGACGCACTGGCCATTTCTTAACTGATAATTTAAAGAAGAATAGGGTGGTAAAATCGAAACAACTACTGAAGCGGTACGCAAAGGGAGGTCACAGAAAAATTTTGTTTACGGATGAGAAAATTTTTACAATTGAGCAACATTTTAACAAACAAAATGACCGTATTTATGCTCAAAGCTCTAAGGAAGCTTCCCAATTAGTCGACAGAGTGCAACGTGGACATTATCCGACTTCAGTGATGGTTTGGTGGGGTGTTAGCTATGAAGGAGTGACTGAGCCATATTTTTGTGAAAAAGGTATCAAAACATCGGCACAAGTGTATCAAGATACCATTCTTGAGAAGGTAGTTAAGCCCCTTAACATCACCATGTTCAATAACCAAGTATGGTCCTTCCAGCAAGACTCGGCGCCGGGTCATAAAGCTCGGTCCACGCAGTCTTGGTTGGAATCGAACGTTTCGGACTTCATCAGAGCTGAAGACTGGCCGTCGTCTAGTCCCGATCTTAATCCGCTGGATTATGATTTGTGGTCAGTTTTAGAGAGTACAGCTTGCTCTAAACGCCATGATAATTTGGAGTCCCTAAAACAATCTATACGATTGGCAGTGAAGAATTTTCCCATGGAAAGAGTGCGTGCTTCTATTGATAACTGGCCTCATCGTTTAAAGGACTGTATTGCAGCCAATGGAGACCACTTCGAATAAGCTTTTTATATTTTTAATTGTTTTATATTTATGTATTAAACTGACACACTGTAAAAGTAATAAATGTTATTTGCAGTTAACAATTTTCTTTTTTCTTTATTACAATATTTATGGCAAGACTAGGTATATGTATATACATATACTAATATACTTCGTTACTGTATTTTGTACCTCAGAATTAATAATAATTACCCACTAAAGCATTGAACGAAATCGAGTGACGATTATGCTCAATGCTTTGCTTCTGGTTATTGGTTATATTAAATTTTAAACTGAACAGTTTGTCATATGTCGATAGAGATTAACTTAAATAAAATTTATGTAGTCCATGTTATCCAGACTATTGTTGCGAATCTATTGACACCTCATTCATTAAAATTGATTCAGTAATTTAGCCCCTACAGTGGAACATACAAATATATATGAACTGCCAAAATGATCACGGTAGTAGTATAAAAATAAATGAAGATTACTAAGAATGGATTTGAAATGAAGTATTTTCTACTGCAAAAAGAAAATTATTGGAAACCGAATAAAGTTCTTAGAAAATGAACCTAGTTATATAAGAAACACGTCATATTCCACTTAATCTTTTGCGCCCGCAGCTCAGCCTGCGTGTATGTTGGTTATCGTGGTATATAATAGTCTATGTGTTATTCAAATATATTAGCTATACTATTGTAAAGTTTCAGTCCAGTAGTTTACGCTCAAAAGAATAACAAACATCTACACATCCATCCTCGCAAACTTTCGCATTTGTAATATGAGAAGGATTTACACAGCTAGTTTATTCAGACTGATATAAAAGAATGATAACCAGGTCGCTGCTGATAAGCGTACTTATATTGTTGTAACCTGTCATCATCATAATAATCATATCTCCTAGTCTAAATTTGAATTTCTAGACACCAGTGGCTATATATATGATACTTTTATGCCAATTATTGTTATAATGAAAGTATCCTACTTCACTACAGTGAAGGTTTCATATCAATAGGTAACAAATGGTGATTTTATTGTCATAGAAAATACAGTATCTTTAACCTTTTCATGGATCAAAAATTAGGCGAGACAGATTAAGTTTGTAATGTATAAAATAAGGTGACTGAATTAAAAATTAATAGTAAAACACAGCCATTGCTACCTCTCAACACCTTTTAATAGCTTACTGATGGACATAAGCCTCTTCCTCGAAAAGAGTTTTTGGTCTAGTACACCACGCTGGCCGACGGATTGGTATAGGATTTGTTCAAGTTTTTTTTCCATTTCCAGTATATTGCCCTGTCTACTTTGTTCCGGTAGTCGCCTCTTACGACACTCATGAGTTGAATAGGGGTGGCGAAATTCTACATTCTTAATCCGCCCCTTAACGGCTACTTAACGGGAAAAGATTGTAGACATTATACATTTATACTAAAGCATTGTCTGCATGTTAAAAGTAATCCTTTTAGTCACCTGGATATCAACTATAGTTACACCTACCACAAAAATCAAGGTAAAGTAGTAACTAATGGTCATCAAGATATAAACTTCGCCGAGACAACGAACAGCGACTATGTGTAAGTGATTAATGGTGTCTACGACCTTCACCCTCACTGCAGTGCTCACTGATTACACTGAAGAATAGTGTTAGGTATAAACGGCCTCCGAGGGAGTTAATTCTGCCTACCCTTGACCTCGACTGCTGTGAACGATTGTTCGTTCTTATAATTAAACACACCTGGTGTTAGCGTTTAGTTTCCTCTTTGACGGCATGCCATTTAGGTGAGTTTTTCATTCTTCATGAAAAGGGACTAGACAGATATACTTTGGGCAGTTGTTTTAATTCAATAGTCTGTTTACTACCTATACTTTGGAATGTTTAATATTAACATAATGATATTGAATTTTACTGTAATTTCAAGTTCTAAATGATTGGGATGGCATAGTAGTTTAAGCCGTCATCAAAGCGTTTTCCATTTGCTCTGAGTGTTGATGGGTCAAACTTCACATGGAATAACAATTTATGTGATCTGCAAAGTGTCCCTCTGAGTTTGCATGTTCTCTGTGTCCGTTTTATCTATATTTGTAAAGTCCTTAACGACACAAGATATATTTTTAATGCAGTTACCCTACAGCCAAATTAGTGGACGTTGATGAAAAGCGACAAAAGCTTGTGACTGAGCTCGACCGGGTCCTAGACCGCATTTCTCAATGGGGTCATGAGAATCTAGTTCAGTTCAATGCCAAGAAAACACAGATGTACGCGCTCACTGCCAAAAAGTTTCCATTCCTTCTCCTCCTCACTTTTCTGAATCTCTTCAAAATCAGACCTCAATCCGCGAGAATATATTGAAAGCGTCACTAAGGCGACCTCGCGAAAGCTGGATATACTGAACAGAGTAAGACGTTTCCTTGCGCCGCAGCATCTGTCTTCTTTATAAGACCCAGGTACGCTCATGTGTGGAGTACTGTTCTCATCTTTACGATGAATCGGCGCAGTATTTGCTGGACGCTTTGGATCGGTTACAGCGGCGAGTAGTCCAGATTATCAATAACCCGAAAATCACTGAATCCCTTGAGTTTCTGCAGTTGCGAAGACATGTCGCCTCTATGGCAGTACTCTATCGCGTTTATTATGGAGAGTGTTCTGACGAACTCTTCCAACTGATCCCACCCTCTCCGTTCCTCTACAGGACAACTCATGCTGGCCTTGAAAGTCACCGTTTCAGAATGGTAGACATACGCTCCCGAACTAAACGATTCGGCTCTTCCTTCCTATGCAAATTCAGTTAAAGCCTGGAATTCATAACCACTTAAGCAGGGCGTGAAAAAGCATCTCACTAGGCCGCCATACCGTGGGTCGTCATACTGCACTGTGCACATACTACACATACTACACAGTCTTCATTCGCAGTGAGTACGGTGATCGTTCTTGGATTCCATTCATACTTTCCATCGGGCAGAATAGAGTCCCTTTGGAAGGTTTCTATAAAAAAAAAACATGAGATTGTAATGAATTAAATCTCGTTGAACTACTTTCTTCGGTGTAGAAGCAGTTAGTTGCTATTTAATTTAAAAAAAAAGTTAATTAAAACTAGTAATCTAAAATATCTTTCTTCATATCCATCATAATAACGAAATTTACAAATAAATTTTTAGCGATTTAGGCATTAAAATGTAATAATATTTTTTTATTATTAAAACAAATACAAACCAAACTTGAAACAGTTTTGACTTGAAAATCTCTCAACGCTTATCAAACACGTGATTATATTAAAATCTGCACAGATTTTGTTAAATTGCTTACTCTTCAGCTATTTTCATCAAATTACGTTTTAAACGAAAAAACTTTTTTAAAATCAATCCACCCCTTGACCAATTATATTGGCAAACCCATATACATGAATACACATATGAAAAAATACTGGTTCCTTTAGCGTCCTGGGTTAATAAAATAAAACGTGGGAGGCGTGTACAAACAATTGAATTACACGGAACAGAAATAGAATAGATTTGATAATACGCAAATTAATTACGATCCAAATACGTTTGGAGATAGCTTACGAGAACATCGGTATAACGAAATTTCTCAGTAATTACATTTCGGACTGATTTATTTTATAGTCAAACGGTCAATACTATTCTTTTCATTTTATAGCTTACCTTTTCTTTTTTTAGTTTCACATGAACTATATGGACATCATCATTATTTGACCTTTTTGCATAATTTTATTTTAGGCTTACATCAGGTTTCCTATTGCCATCATCAGTCATAATCATTTCATCAACAGTCTTTGACAGTTCACTGCTGGATAGAGTCCTCTCCTTAGAAAGGAGATTTTGGCCTACTACGTCACGTTAACCAGATGAATCGCTGTAAAAGTTTTTCTTCTCCTTGTAGTAATGTTATCTTGCATATTTTGCTCACTTAGTTATGACACTCATGGCATAAATAAGGATGACGACAATCAATATTCTAAACTATCACCACATCTAGATGTGTCCGTCTAGAAACAATTGCACTTTCAATGAAATCTCGCTCAAAGTGCAATTGTTCTTAGGGATGGGATTCTATGGGAAATAGTCAGAAGCCTAAATTACAGAGAGAACGTATAGGGTAGTTAAGTCAAGGTAAAGAAATTAAAATAAAATGCAGAAGCTATTAACATGTTTCTGGGCATATATGTAATTGTTTTGAGATGACATAAATGAAGATAAACTAACAGAAAGAAATAAAAATTGAACTAATGAAAAGTAAATGAATAGGGTGATGAAGATAATAGAGGAGAACTAAAATAAGAAAAAGACTGCAGTCTCTTTTTATTTAAGAGGACAGAGCTATGTACCTGTATGATCGGTTTATGATAGGCCAAAGTGCTTTGATATGATTTTAAGCACTATAATGTAATCTACGTTAAAAGCGTGATGATATGAAAAGAGATTGCTTTCAAATTCATTCAATTATCATGATATGTTATTGATCCTCGAACAATACACACAGATTGAACTTTATTCAGCACAAATCCTTTGAGCCACGTGATTTATCTAAAGCTATCTTGTTGATTTATAAAAGCTCTAACTGATTTTTTATTAAATTTCTTGCTGTTTTCAGCATAGATGTTACATTCTGTTGGTAATCTTTTTATTTGTGTTCACTCAAAATGGAAACTGATGAAAAATTACATCCAAGGGTTAAGAAAAAAAGTACGAACAAGATTAAATAGATTAATAAGAATTGTTTAGTAAAGCAAACAACATTGAATGTACTTGTAATGGAAAGTAAAAACAATTATTCAATTTTAATGGTGAAAACTGTATGTTCTGCCGAAATGTAAGTAATGGGTTATCACGTCTTTCCAATCAAATCAATCAAATATTGATAAATAATTAAAATAAAATGCGTAATTTAAAGCAATTAATTACTGTGGTTTCTCAAATACATTCGAATCGTTAGGATTTTCATTACCACCTTAAAACCATGATGATAATTGTGGTTTCTCAATAGTCTCTTAAGATACATGCATGACCTGGCCTGTGTATACTGAGAGATTCGTCCATGCTAAGGATAAAATGTCAATTTGATTATTACTTTGTAAATGTGCAGCTTTTATAAACTATTCTTTGTAAATATTTGTAATAGATTATTTTTCGCAAACTTACAAACTATTTTAAAGTTGTTGAAAGAGCAGTCTTAGCGGAACCAAAAACTGATCTGTGTCATTCAGGCATTTATAAACTACGCCATTTTATAAACAAACACAAGTCACACGTCAAATCACTCTCACAATCCAATGGAACGGTTATCGAACAAGGCTGGAAAGACGACCGAGACTGATTTTTCATGCTCTTTGAGGCAAAGCAGCCAATACTCCAACTTCCAAACTCTGTTATTAAATATTATCCGGACTGTTATTAAATATTTCTGTAACCAGAAAACTCATTAAAGTTTTTTGACCCAACCCGGAAATCTTAATCGAGACCTGCTGAGAGCCGCAGATCAATGAGGCAGAGACCGCTAGACCAATGACGAAAATAATCCTACGGGTTATTATAAATTACTGAAAATGTTTATTAATAGCAAAGGATGTCCTTTTATCTTAAGGTGAATCTACTGAAGGAAATTCGTATCATAAAAAGAGCAAAGAGGAAAACAGTATTCATTTAAATACACTCGTTAATTCAAAATCTGCTCGAAAGACCATGAACAAATTGAGCTTAATTATTACCGTCATCGTTAGTAAAATCAACTTCCTTTAGAGTGGGAAAATTAAATGAAATAAATTAAGACATTTATAACCTCCTTGTAATGAATGTGACACAAAATTTTATTAAAACGATCTCTAGAGAGAAAGCAGTATTGCCTAATTTATGGACTTATTTACGCGTACTTTACGGGGTTATGTTACCACAGCTTCGTTAAAACACTTTGATGAAATACATCGTAAAGATAGAAAGTTTGGTGATTCAATCCACCTCGTTATTACACTCAGGCGTGAAGATATGTTTTGCTTATAACTTTTCGACAATAAACAAGCAATTGTTTTATTTAAACCATATACAGTATTACGCAATTGTTCTGTACTGTACTTTATATTGGATGGTTCTATTTGAATAGGTGATTTTTTGATTAATTAATAATGTGTCAACTTGTCATTAGTGTCTAATTTGACTAATAATATGACTAGTAGTTATTACCTAATACAAAAAACGAATACGTTCAATATTTCATGCTGTGTTAACCGTTCTAATCCTACTAATATTATAATGCGAATGTAAGTTTGTTTGTATTTCAAAACTACTCAACCTATCATCATGAAATTTTGTACACATGTTTTTGGAGGTATTAGAAGTAACATAGATACTTTTCATTAAAAAAAAATAGTATAATATAAATAAGTTGGAGAGTCTAATGTTAGATTATTTGTTTATCGTGGTAATTTCTATAAATGTAAATCAAGTTTAAGTGATTCATTTTGTATCCGATCCAATGTTTATTAAGGCAAAATATAACCTTTTAAAAATTGACACTATAGTCTCAAGCAACGGAGCAAATACACATACAGTCATCTACTTGGTAATCGGGACACTGATATAGGATGGGCCAAGAATTCGTTAACATTTGAATTTAACATCCCGCGCAGACATGTTACGGGAGTTCTTGGGACCGATGTTGCTAGAATTTACTGACTACAATCGTAACATATGGTTTCAATAAGATGGAGCCATTTGTCATACATCCAATTAGTCCCTGTCTGTATTCAAAGACATGTTTCCGGAAAAGTTGATTTCCAGACGAGGTGATATTCCATGGCCACATAGAAGTCGAGATCTATCCCAAGTAGACTTTTTTATACGGTCATTTGAAGAACCGTGTCTGCATCAGGAAACCAAATACATTACGTCAACATAAAAAAAATCAGCGATCTCGCGGTCTCTTTGCCGATGAGTATTCGAAAATTTCGGAGCTTGCTTAGAAGAATGCAAACGTCGAAACGGTGGTCATTCAGACGGTGTAATTTTAAATAGTAAATGCCAAGTAATTAGTTTTTTTTATAAATAAACAATTTTTATAATATATCAATTAATTTTACAAACGATTTTTTCAAATGTTAACTCATTCGTGGTTTAATCTATACAATATTTATGTAAAATATTTCCAAACCAAGCGAATGAAAAGATTAATGTGCAACCTACATTAAAACACATACAAAAAATTTGCAAAAAATATGTCTACTGACTATCATGTTATTGTAACGTAAGTTTTATTTATCCTCAATTATTGCTGCCACCATTTAAGCTACAGTTGGTTCACTGCTGATGAATGTCTGATGGACCATTAAAGAGTTGGTTATGAAAACACAAACACATATCATCGTCTGCTTAGTACTTAATTCTTGCCAAGATCCTAAAAAAATCCTTTAGTTACATTCAAAAAATAGTATTAATAATTTTATTATTGTTATAGGAAGTAGAATTCCAAAGAATATGTCTAAAAATTGATTACGTCATAAGTAAACAAAAGCATGTCAGCTTTATCAACACGCAAACACTTATTCATAATACTTTACTACTACTATAGTCAGAATAAATACTTTCACGTACTACTAACCTCAGTTAAGAATAATAAATTCATAAGTGAGTCATTATTTTCAAGGTTTTCTCAGTAAAACAATATATAACTGTGGTGAGGGCATTACGATTTCCCACAATCCATTTCCAGTGAATTTTTTTATTGAGTTCTACAAAATTTCGTTGGAAATGTTCTATACTATTCTGATTATACTGAAATAAAGTTTAACATTTGTAGTATGAAAATAAAAGGAGTGAATGTGATACTATTTTTTTTTAATTTTACTATTTCAGAACTCTAATAAAATGTGTGTATGTTCATTTCTGTATTTTAAACAATGTGTTTGCAAAATTTAAGTGAGTGAGGGCTTCTATATGTTATAATTAATAAATAATAAATAAAAATGACTTAATATGTGATCTATCTAGCATTTAATACATTGACTTTTATTTACAACATTTTTAAGTTCACATTCTCAAACACAGAAGCGACTGCCAAGTCCCAGCTGCAGTAAACTCATAACTTGGCACAAATAACATTTTAATAAAGATAATGTCTTAGTAAGCCTGAGTCTCTTTATTGTATTAAAATGGCTAGAGCGGTGTAAACTGATACGGTACAACTTTTTATACATATTACATTTAACTTTTTAAATATCCCACCCACTATTTATGTCTAAGGGTTGATTAAACGGTTAACAAGCTGTAATTTTACCCCTTAATATTCCTCCTTATATGTACATCCTTTAAAATGCGAGTAAGCGTAGATTCAGCATGAACAGATATGGTTTGACTAGACACCAATGAGGACTTGCCAATTGCTTCCAACCGGTCACAATTCCGGTCTCTATGTCGCTATTAAGAATTGCGTGACAGGAAAAGGACAATAACTCTTTGCAATGCAGTCAAATTATTTGAATGTAAAACCTCTCTCGCCTTTATGAGTAGGAGAATTGAGTGTAAACCCAGTATTGACTGATATATGGATGGAGGATTAAGATATTATGTAAAAATATTGTTTAAATTTATAATTTTTATTTAATTATTTACTCACAAATTATTCAAATATAAGAAATATTTAGCTAATTTAAGTCTAGGTTATCTCATTACACCATAAATAACCACTCGCTTTTCACGTAATGGTTTACTGTTGTATCATTAGGTGTCGAGACGTTCTCATATTTCCATTGCAAGAAATTGCTATTTTTAATCCTTTGTAAGAATAAATCATTTAAACCTAAACTTATTGACTATTTAAAACGTCTGCATCAGAAGCTGCTTGCAAAATTTAATAAATATGTTAAAGTAAAGTATGCCTCGAAAAAAAGGAACAAGTAAAGACATATTGTTGTTCATTAAAATCGAAGGAAACTAGACGCCGGTTTTTTTCTCAATTCCCAAAAGACTAATTGCCAATCCCTAATTTGGTGAAGGGATCGAAAAGAAAGATTCTCTTAGATGTAAATCCTTTAAGGTATGTTTAACACATAATAAGTAATACTTGTTATTGTTATAAGTAACACTCAGGGTCTATGTCAACTTTACATCAGCTCAATATAGAATTATGAATGTAATATAATTGTAATGATTTTATTAAACCATATAGACCAACTGATCTAAATACCTACGTTAACGTATCAACTACATAATAATATATTCAAACTAATAATATAATTTGAAATGCACGTAACATAATTTGCCAAGTTTGCATGCGCTGTACGAAGACTATCAAGTAACTATTGGGCTTGGCACCAACTTCAAACAGACTAAAAGTATCTATTGCTGTAATATTATAATATTACCGATTACGTTGAGAGTCGTACTTATTTTAATTTTCTATTCTAATAAAAATATTTTAAATGTTTTCTTCTCTTTCTTAGGGTTAATTGAAATTGGTTCAATTTTCTTTTCAAAAGAGATCATCACCTTTATTAAAGGATCAAAAAAAATGTGTGTCTTGTGTGTCTTATGTGTCTCAGTTAAAAAAAAAATGTTAGGTCGAATTTACATGGCAACTCTACCACCAGGTCCACAAATAAGATCATTTCTTACTAACTCGAGGAATATCATTTCCTTTTTAATATTTTTTCTAAGAGAACACATTACACAAGACATCATTGCAAAGAGAAGGAAAATATATTAATTAATACTTGATACAACCCTCATATCAACCCGTCTGGCGTGGTATAGTACGTCAAAATCTCTTTTCTAAGGAGAAGCCTATGCCCAGTAGTGGACTATTAGGGGCTGATGATGATGATGTTGATAAATATTCTTAATTATTCTATATCTGTGAACATCTTTCCAAAAGCATTAGCAGAGGTCAAACTATTTTTCTGTCTAAGAAATATAATCCATCCGCTTTCTCAAATTACCGTCCACATCTATCCCACTTTTTTTCTCCAAATGCTAACATATACTACTGTCGATAAAAAGGTCTCGGGTTAGATCCCCGGGTCGGTTCAAAAGGTATACTTGATTTTTCTGATTATAGAAATATTTAAGCACAATTATATTGAAATAAAATTAGAAGTTGGATTCTTAACCCTTGTGCCTCGGAGAGCACTTAAAGCCGTCCATCCAGCTTTTGATGTCTTCCCTGTCATGCATTACATATACTAGACTACTTGTATATGTATGTATATATGTGTAGGTGCATGTATTTTGTTTTCGATTGTTATGTTATCATCAAATCCTGATATGTTAGCAATGGGACCACCTCGCGAGTGCACTCTTTCGAATGCCGAGATAAGTTACAAAATCTGTCCACACTTGACAGAGCTATCGAGTAACAATCCTCCTTTTTTGAGTCACCTTTAAAAAAGAAAGAATCTTTTTCTAAAAATGTTTATAATTTGTTTATCAAATTTACGTGTTTATTAATAACCTGGCTATTTAAGGAAAAGGTTAAGAATTTACGTAAGTAAATTTTTACAAAATTTTGTTGACTTATCAAGTGAACAATCAACCCGAAAAATTAGGCAATTCGTCCAAAGGTCAAGAAAATTTCGTTATTATTAGGTACTGTGTGTAAAAATATAAGTAAAACTACTTTTCATTAACATTTATCATTCTCTTTATTTCTATTTTTTTTTATCAACCTGCCTTAATGTTTCAAAATTGCGACAGAAATTGGCGACAAATTTTTTTGATCATCATACTAATCGCAATGATTTTAAACAACGACAAAAGCAAGCAATCATAAAAATATAACGAACCTAGATATGAACATATTGCAATAGGATCCAGAAAGTTTTTTTTTAAAACCTGTTGAGTAAAAGTACAATTATTATATACCAATAACTGCCGATTTTGAATGGTTGGTGGCAACCAATCGTGTGTGATTAGTCATTTGTAAATTGCATCATCATTACCTCAAGAGGTTTTAACAGTCCACTGCTGGACATAGTCTTCTCCTTAGAAAGGGGGTTTTAGCCTTCTATACCACTCTGGTCAAACGGATTGATATAGGTTGTTTCAGATACGCCCGTGAGGTGAGTACCGACCTGTCGGATGACCAATTCGGTTCTCGAGCGAGGCGTCGAAGTTTGATGCCATATTGCACCCGAAGGCCGTGAACGAAGAGGCGCTGAGTTGTATGTAGTGTGCTGTTAGCAGTGTGATTTGACGTCACCAACACATTAAAAAATCGGTCACTTAACTGCATCTGGTAAGGACTCTGCTACCACGGGGAACCTGAAGCGGCTAGTGGACGACTATTTGTATGTGGCGTTCGAGAGGGACACCTTTCCGAATCATGTCGTGTGTGTGTATACCGCAGGGGCTGTCCTCGTACCACTCCTGTGGAACATGGAAATACTACTAAGCCTTTCAAAGTCGTCTCCTCCCGGGCTGGGCATTATTTGTTACGCCGAGGACGCACAGGTCACTGCTCTTGAGTGAACTTTCAAAAGGCGGTGTGCCTGACCACCAGGGCAATCTCTCTGTTAGTTAGGTGCTTTGAAGTACTGAGTTTACGGGTGGCCCTGCATAAAAAGAAGTCCCTATTGTTCCATGGACCCCATCATGATCCACCTCCAGCGCCTCCATTGTAGACAATTCATCCCTCATACCGGTACAGATCCAGATGAAGTATCTAGGTCTGATCCTCGATGGGAGCTGTTTCTTCAATGAGTACTTTCGACAGCTTGCACCAAAGCTGCTCGACGCTGATTCTACCCTTGGGTGACTTTTCCCAATTCAACGAATTTTGCGAATTTTTTCAACGAATGAGTGAGTGATCTAAACCACGAAAGTATAACACCCACTCTCTTATAATTCCAAGTATTTGCACATTAAGTTGCATGTGTCCACGAAACGGTGTTAGTCACTTAAAATTGGGTGATGTCGCTACTGGTTTGTCGTACCTACTGTAAAAAAACTGTCAATCAAAACCTTTATAATCCTCTCCAGATGTCAATACTTATGTATAATGCCATAAAATTGGTAAATACAATAAGAACCCCGCACTGCGACCACCTATTGCAATCAATAGTAATACGCAATGACTTTTTATTCTAAATATAGAATGGCGTGCAAGTGTCTGGTAATCGATGAAACCTTGGCCTGAAAACCGTACGTTTACCATGTTATTGTGAATTTGAATTATTTTCATAGAGGATAATGGACTCGATGATGATAGATGAGTCACTACTGACGTAGCAAAAATTTATGGTATGGTCAATCGATTATTCACGAATTTTCAAATTTATTTAAGTCATCAATCATCATCAACAGTAATTCATTGCTGGACATAGTTCATTCTTTATAAAGGAGGTTCTAGTCTGCTTTACCACGCTGATCAGAGTGATTGGTATGGGGTTTGTGTGGTGTTCAAATATTCCCTCTTTTACAGTGCTCCGAGAAGTTTATTCCAATAGTAAACTCTTCATTCTTAATCTGTAACCATAAGGGCAGGCAAAAAGTACATATAGCACTTATGGACATAAACGCACCTTTTGTCTGTCCACATGGATTTTCGGAGAATAGAAAGCGGAATAATCTTGCAATACAAAATCTAAAACAAAAAAACAATAAGTTAAGTTAAAAGGCCCAGCTAATAGAACATAAAATATGACTATTCCAAAATTGAAATTCGATATTTACGTTTGGTCTTAAAAAGATTCAAGAAAAGTTTTCATTTAGTGGAACAGTGTCGTGAGGTTCCATAGTCTTAAAGAAAAAAATAGATATTGACTAAATAATTCGATTCTCTTGGTCATATTTTTTATTCTTATTTACTTACTATATTTACTTACTGTTACGGATATGTCTAAATAGTTCAACCACATTAATATATTTTATTAATAATTTCACATAGCTTGTATTTATTGGTATACGAGTATTCTCATCGATATTAATTTTATAAATTCGAAAGTAAGACTGTGATTGTCTAAAATATTGCACCACTTTCAATGAAATTTGACATGAAGATACTTAGAAAAAGACGTGGGCTACTCTTTCCCACGTTAACTGTCATATACACGGATGGAGTCACTAGCAAAAGCTAGTTTGCTATAAATATAAATAAATAGTAAATAGAGATATATTTAAATTTTATACATATTCCCTATTTATGCATTGCCGTCGGCTCCCAAATTAGGCAGAACTATGGTAACCTAACTGTTGATAAATATACAATAGCATGCGCTGAATAAGGAATCATTCTCATTGCAAAATAGCTGGACAAAAATCTCCTTGCCTTGAACTGAAAAAAAAAATGTTCCACTAAACACTGGTATCAAAACTTCAGTTAGAACACATGGATAATTTATTCCTGTACTCCTGATGATCGACCTACCCATAATTGCAGTACTATGCAACGCGCAGAATCTATTTGATATCTAGGAATCATATTGGATGAACGTTTAACATACGATAGTCGTATAATCCACTTGTCTGGTATTATAAAAAAAAACTATTTACATTCCACGATTTTTTTGCAATAGCTTGAACAAAAATAATCTCATAATGGTTTATGAAACATTAACACAATCATTATTTTTCCACTGAATTCTGGTACAGAGTAGACCTGCTAAAAGAGTTTTGAAAGTGATGTCATAAAAATCATTCAGGTTGCCAACAAATGACCTATACAAAGAACTCAAGGTACAAAAATTTCATCAAATTTTCATAATAAAAATATCAACATCAAAGTATGAGGAAATTTTAAATGGCAATCTAGGCAAAGTATAATACACATAGACACATACACACATACACACACAATTTACAGGCACACACAAAGACACGGTCTAGCTTTTCTATTAGTTTGAATTCGTTTGTTTTGAAACTTGTAGTAATTTTATTTTATATTCCATTTTAATTAAACTAAATAAAATATATTAATATTTTGTAGCTAGAACAGTTGTCTATTTCAAAGTGATTATAGAGCTGACTCTGTAGTTATTCTGAAGATTTAGTTTCTATTCTATATTTAGAATGATTTATTCGGTATTTAGAACGTCATTTATTACGATAAAAACTCATTATTAGTGATTTTTGGTATAGTTTTGAAAATTTATGAACGACAGAATGAGCACTTATAAATGAATATTGCAAACTCTCGTCTTGACTGTCGTGACACAAGCCATGAGCTTCATGTGGTAACTCTCATTAGGTTCAAACTTGTAATTCATTTTTAAGTATAAATTAATTATATACATATTTTAGATAAATTACACCCAGACAGTTTACGATACCCACGAGCTCTGATATAGCAGTCACGCTCACTAAACACTAAGCCAACAGGCATTTACATGATTGCGATCGTGATACGGATCGAAAACGCGTGGAACTCGGAGTCCGACATAATCACCTGCTAAAAAAAGAAAAGATGCCAACAGGACCATTAAATATCATCCATAGATAAATATTTAAATACAAATAAACCGTTTTGTTACATTTTAAGTTAATAACCAATTTTTTAGCAAAGCACTTGCGCAAAATATTAATACAGTTGATTGATACCTACACATAAGAGGGACGAAATACTGTAATTTGCAAGTAAGAATTTCTATGTAACACCTGTAATAGATGAATATTTGTTACCACGAGTGAATAAACTCTAGAATAAATTACAGAGTATACACGTACTAATCAATGGTGTGAACTTTTTTTTTATATTCCACCTAACACAGAGATCTGTCATGGACATTTAGCTATTTCTTTGTCTGAGCCTTATCTGATCTATAAATATGTTGCTTTAGGCAGAGTGAGTTGTCCAATGAACACTCTCTCTATTCCTGGTTGACAAATCGCATCATGAGATTCGGAACGCTATTCCTTCTCAGTCTTGTGAAAATAGTTCTCCCAGTACCCGTCAACTTGGCTGCAAGAGCGTTAACATGTCTAGTTAATTTTCACTGATACTTTGAACTTCGAGAGCGATTTCTTGTTTCACAGTATTGGAGTCTCAAGTTATGCAGGATGTATTTATTGTGAATACATTTTGGTATGTCAAATTGCTCTTATAGTTTTGGTGTGAAATCTTTCTAGGATCTCTGTATTACTGTTGCTTGATGTTCCCCAGAGTTCTATCCCGTATGTCCGAATTGGCTTCAAGATAGGTTTGTAGACTGTAATTTTGCTTTCATTAGTTAATTGGGATTTTTTACCAATCAGCCAGTGCATGGAACGATATTTTGCATCTAATGTTTTTCTCTTGCTATAAATGTGTTTCTGCCGAGTCAGCCTCCTATCGTGATGCATACCTAGGTATTTTACGGTAATGTCGTGTGGGATTTGACCTCCGTTCAATGTTATAGGTGGACAGTCGCCTTTTCTTAAAGTGAAAGTGACGTGCACTGATTTGCTTTGATTGGCTTTTATTCTCCATATCTTAAGAATTGTGTGAACTACAAGTATTATAAAAATTAAAAAAATTTAGTAAGATGTTTCAGTTTTACACACTTTTTTTTGTAAATATATATTGTTGTTTATAAATATATTCGTAAAACTCAAACCTTTGTCAACGTCTTAAATATTAATGAAACTTATCACCAATACGTCAAGTTTTTTTCAAATATTTTCATCCAAAACAGTAAATTTCAAAAGAAAAATAAATTATTTTAACTTACACTAATTAGATGAACGATTTTCTTATGACTTTCATTTCTAATTCCCTTTCTTATTTCTTAATTCTTATTTGTGATATTTCCTTTACAAAACGATGTAAAATATTTTTGAAAGTGTAACTATATTGCGTTACGTTGTAACGTACAGGTAGGATTTTAACCAGTTCAGTAAAGTTTTAAAACATGATGTCGTGAGCGAGATAGGAAAGTTCGGTTCACATCATAAATATCAATATTTAAATGGGTTTTAAACGGGTATGTAGCCAATACTTTTACTAAACTTACGCTATTTTAAAGTCATAATAAAATTAAGGGGTTATTTTATTTACAACATGCAACAAAAGTAAAGTTCAAAAATGTATGGAAGAGGATAGTTATCAATTCGAAAGATTTTATTATAAGCGCAAATTTTTTTTTTTAGATTTTTGTAGTTGAACACTAATTGCGTGTAAATCACACCTCCATATGGTAACAGATTAAGAATACACAGTGTCACCGTCCCTAGTCTCGCCGTGGTTGTCGTAAGAAATGACTAAGAGAATAAAATATGCAAGACAGCATCATTGTAAAGAGTAGGAAACTGAAAACAAACTTTACAGCAACCCATCTGGCCGGTGTGGTATAATAGACCAAAACCCCCTTGCTGAGAAGTGACATATGTCCAGCAGTGAACTGTTAAAGGTCTGGTATTATAATGATGTACTTAACAGGTGCAACAGACACCACACGACATAGTTAAGTGTATATGTCATGATAGAGTTAATATTCATACAGTCTGACTTTGATTTATTTAACTGGTGTCACTAATATATCCCACGCTTCCGGGAATATTACGGCAATTGTAAATGTTGAAACTAATCTGTGTGTAAACAACTTTGTAATTTAATTTAAACAGTACCGCTTGTTTAACTAAGTTGTGATTTACCTGTTTATGGAACATTACACTGTGTCTATAAATTGTTTTGAAGGCGTCGCAATGCGTAACACATTTCGAATTAGTGCGACGTTTGAGCGAAGAATTAACATTTACAAATAATCGTCGTGGTTTAATTTGTAAATTTAAACTTCTTATTTGTATCAAGATATATGTATTATATTTTAAGTAAACTTTTAAATAATAATCGCATCGTTTTTTTTATACATATTTCTAAATAATCTTTCCTAGTAACTATACTCCGGCTTTTGGTTCTCCTTAATTTCTCAAGTTAATTTAAAAGCAGTTAGATGGCCTCATTGCACACAGAAACGGTGGCCGATAGTCCATAAAGTTTTTAAGTGGCGACCGCGTACTGGAAAACGCAGCGTTGGTAGGCCTTCCACAAGATAGTCCGACGACCTGGTGAAAGTCGGAGGGGAAGCCGTGTGAGTGAATGGGACCGGTTGTTGTAGAGAATCTTGGGAGAGGCCTATGATCATCAGTGAACATCTTTCGGCTGAGGAGTTTAAGACGACACGCACTGATTTTAACTTTAAGTCATATAGGTATATAGGTGCCTCACATTCATGAGTAGGCAAACAATGAGTCTTGAAACATTTTTGTTCAGCCTTTCAAATATAAAAGCGTGATGGGTGTACATTCTTTCAGTCTACGATATTTTCGTAGAACATTCAACTCAACGATCATTGAACTACCAAAAAAACTCATGAACTTTGAATAGTGCGTGACCGAGGCGATCCTCGGTCGACTATTGAATAAGTAACGAAGACAAATATTACCATTACAGCATTACTTCAAAAACATCTGATATATGACAGAAATTTGTTGCAGAAATTAGATCTATTTTGTGTTGTTTAATAACTCTAGTTAGTACATAATGTTCTTGAAATCAAACTTACGAGTACACTTGATATAAAAAACTATTTTTCTTAAAACTTACATTACCAAAGAAATTACTCTATAAAAAAAAACTAGAAATTCTTAAATTGAAATTTCTATCTCAATTCGAAATAGATTACATTTTTATTTTAAGTTTACATTCTAAATAAATGTAAATGTAAATAAAAAGGTTTACTTTATTAATTCTTGAAAGATTTAATAAATAAATATACTAGGTTTCATTAAATTAGTTTTGGTGACTTTAAATGAAGAGTCTCTTGAGACAAAACATATGTTAAATTTTCATTACTAAGTAAATGATTAGTTGTCAAGTGGCACAATTAACTATGATCTAACAACACTTCGGTTTGCAGGCATGAATTATTCGACAGTTTCATGAAGTCTAATTAAGTTATAGATTAACGTGATAAATATTAGAATTGCTATTTCTAATTATTTGTTTTTTCTTGAACATAATGAGAAGAGCCTTCTTAAATTTTACACGCAAGAATACAGTTCATTGTACACAGAATATACGATTCATCTAAATTCAGATGCATTAAATGTAGTTATATATACTCAAAATTAATTGTGATGTGGTTTTCGTTAATCCTTTTGTTTAATATTGTTTAATAAAGCTTCACATCAACAACCTTTAAGAGTCTATTGCTGGACGTAGGCGCAAAGGGGCACACCGTGTGGTTTTAGTCGGTCCGATTCCGACACACCACCCCGTCGTAAAACCCGGTGGGTGACGGCCCGAGGGGGTTTCCACACGATAAAAAAATTAAAAAAAAAAGACTTTTCCCTAGCTTGATTAATATGAATTGCAAAAATCTCGACACATATTTATGCAGAAATTTTTTTCCCATCGTCGGTATACTGAGTTTCCTTTAATATTTCGCTTGATTATTCGACATCCTTTTACATCCATACCTCAAAATAATTGTGGCTATTTCTTTTATGACCAGCTGCCTGCTTGCCAATCCTTCTTGAAATTATAACCATCCCTCGTATGAAGCGAGAGAATATTTATTTATTACGTTACATACATGCCACACATACCAAAAATTAATTAGTATGAAATTGACCATGCCCAGTATGAGTTTTGAATGAAGTAATTTGTAACATTGGCAATTATTTATGTAGAACCTTCCGTCCGAAGCCAATAAAACTTGCTGATTGAATTTGTTCAAAACCCACAAAGTGTAATTTGGACCTTGCTATATTATAGTATAGGAAGCATCCGTAAAGTTACTACGGATAAAGGAAGTACATAGGTCACTAGTTAGATAAGTATTCGACTGCCTCGGTGCCTTCTATTCATCTGCTGTGCTTCAGATCTCGAGTTACACTCACAAGCTGGGTCAAAAGTTTTGGTATACAAGTATTTGTTTTAGAGTTTGGGTAGTTTATATGTATAATATGTATGTATCGTGGATATGTAAGCGATCAAAGGATCGCTAAAGTTTAGCCACCGAAGCACAGTTTTCTTACTACTAATTCCACGATGACGGTGCCCAGGGATTTCGATGAATTGTTAAAATCAATATTTCTTCATGGCATTCATTAGTATAAGAGGCTTGTAAGTAATAACATGGTTATATTTTTATTCTCTCCAAGATATAACAATTTCAAATAAAATAATGATCACGGTTCTTCGTCTAGCTTGACACCAAGTACTGAAATTTCCCTCATCAACTCCTGGTATTCGTGAATGATACGAACACGTTACATACAGCATAATCCTCTCATCTTTTTGTATATATGTTACATAAGTGTATAAAGGGTCAACACATTGTTTTAATCTCAACAAAAACAATGTATGTTATTACGAACTGTCATGTCTCCGAGTATAACTCGGTTGTGGGTACAAAAGCGGTTGACAAAGAAAATAATAGACTTTGATGAATCGTTTCATTCTCACGTATGCTTACAAACTCTTTAATTATAAATCTTTAGGTTATAAATTAAATTGTAATTTTTGCAGCCTATACGTACCATTTAACAAGGGTGTAACTAGAAGATCGCAGACTGTCACCACACTTATTGATGCTTCATTCAATGGTTGTCGTAAGAACCAACTTAGATACCAAGCATAGGAGAACAACAGCCCTGCAAAGAGAAGGAAAACTTGAAAAAATGCTATAAAAACCCGTCTGGCCAGTGCGATATAGCACTCCAAAATCTTCTTTCGAAGGAGAGGCTCACGTCCAACAATGAACTGTTAACAGCTATTAACGAAGATGATGATGATTACCCAAATATCGCTTTATAACTGATGATGACGGTAATGATTTTGGCCATGACGGCCAGTCTCAACGAAGGCTGTGCAGGAGATATTATAGTGTACAAGTGTGTGCGCAAATACAAGTACATTCTCTATTCCCTCATTCTCACAATTCGATGGAATGATTATCCGATGCGACCGGGGATAGATGAAGCACTGGACCGACGCATTTACGTGATCTCCATAATACACGGTTAACACCCCAACATTCAAATTCAGTATTGTTTTTAAGTATTTCGGTAACCAAAAAATCTCTATAACACTTTTTGACTCGAGATCTCTTGAACGGCAGTCACAAACATCAAAAGCCTACGAGGCAATTTTACACATAGAGGCATAAATATAACTTAAATGACTAACATTACATAAAGAATACATAGTGTTACCACCCCTATTCATCCCGTGGGTGTCGTAAAAGGCGACTAAGGGAACAAAGTATACAAGACAACATCATTACAAAGAGAAATAAAACTTGGAACAAACCCTATTCCAACCCGTCTGATCAGCGTGGTATAGTAGGCCAAAACCTCCTTGCTAAGGAGAGGCCTATGTCCAGTAGTGGATGGTAAAAGGCTGTTGATGATGATGACTTACTTAAATATGGGGGTAAACATCGTAGGATATGTTAAATAACCACATTGTACCATGTCAGCACCTGCTGTTTAAGCCCCACTTACGTGAACAACGGAAAAGGAGGAGATCGATCCCTCTAAACATTTTAATTATTCTAATTATTCAAATTACTTGAAACGTACAACAGTCATTAATCGATCCAGTTGCTTTTGGCTGGGTTAGAGATAGTCTCTCTCTATGATCGTGTTTTTCCTTATTATCTTGTTCACTTTAACGGGTTTGCCAGAAATTTTAATTTTAATAATTACAATACAACATAATTTGTGAAGTGTAAAAGGTAATGTTTTGTTTGAATTAGTAAATTGTTCTCCATTTAATTTCGTTAGTAAAAGGTTACGAATCTATTAATACTTTTGCCGATAAATGCGTGGAAATATGTAATTGTAAAATTTGATTATTATTGAACAGTATTTACAGTATAAAGTACTCAAATTAGAATCGTCTTCGATGTTTGTTTTCATTTAAACTTTCAATTTTATGGTGAAATAGGTTAGTCACACGCCAGCACGTGATTGTAAGCACTAAATTTATATATATCACGGTAAGTTAACGTAATAATAATTTTCTTTGACGTCATTGGCTGTAATTCAAGTTACGACATAATATAGACTTTATAATGTTCCGCATAAGGTAGAACATTACTTCTTTGATCGTTCTCACTTTATTTTATTAACTTAATTTACTATGATAGTAAGTGAACTCTATTTTAAGAGAAATAAGGTTGAAACAGTTTCAAAAGAATTTAGGATGTATTTTTTTCGGTTTTTTGCAAGATGAAAGGAAAGTTTTACTCACTATTTTCATTGTAGACGAACTGGAAATAGTAAAAGTAGTAAAATAGTAATTATGTACTGTCTGCGTACGTACTTTTTAAATTAATTCCGTGTCGAGTTTTTACTACCACTCATTAGCCTATCTTTGCATGTCCGTGTATAAAAACCTTTTTATGAGTAACGAGTATTTATCGTTTCTGTTACAATTCTCTGAAGATCTCGGCCTGTCGCAGGTCTGTCAGTCTAGTGGCTAATGATCCTGACCGCTAAGCCGACGGTCTTGTGTTCGGTTCCCACCCAGAATAAATAATTGTATGATGTGATAAGAAAATAAGTACAGT
The DNA here is from genome assembly GCA_949316085.1 of Hypercompe scribonia. Classification (NCBI taxonomy): domain Eukaryota; kingdom Metazoa; phylum Arthropoda; class Insecta; order Lepidoptera; family Erebidae; genus Hypercompe; species Hypercompe scribonia. The sequence continues at coordinate 22,744,111 of OX438970.1, forward strand.
AAATTTGGCAACTGGATGTTATTGTGCTGGTTTAAGGTACTAATTTGTTGTGGATTTACTCAATTGTTTAAAATTCAAACAAGTCTTTCAACTGTCTTCCTTTTAGTACAGCAACAAATCTGCTTGTGACAGAGAAAATTTTCGTATGGTAAAAGTTTCATTCGCTTCCAGTTCTCTTCAGCATGTATGCAACTGTATACCAGGGCACAAGAAATTTGGGCATAATTTTGTAAAGATTGACATATCCCTACTAATATTATGTATAAATGCGAATGAAGTTTGTATGTTACGGTTTCACGCTAAAACTACTCAACCAATCATCATGCAATTTTGTACACATGTTCTTGGGGGTATTAGAAGTAATATAGGATACTTTCCATTAAATTAAATATGTTTTCGAAACTTAATGTGGCAGACCAAAGTCCACGCGAGCGAAGCCGTGGGTAAAAGCTAGTTTTTTATAATTTTCTTACTATTGTAAAGAAACTACAATAATTTTGTTACAACACGATAAGAGAATCCTCCGTCCTACATAACTAATTTACCCATGACACAAGTTAAATCTTATCATGGGTGCCAGAGTTCACCTTCCATTTGTGCCTTGAATGATTGCTGTTTATTGTAAGTAAAATTTTATGTAAAATTGATTTTTTACCAAACGTTCAACATTACAAATGTTACGTACCCATCTAGTCAAGAATATTTATTGCGTAGTGCGGAATTATTAGACAATATATATCTTCGGATATAATTGTGTTTGTGAAACTTTTTAAATAACTTTTTTTTCTGTTTTAAAAACCCATCAAAGTGACTCTATTCTGCCAGATTTGAGGAATGAATAGAATCCAAGAGTTGTGGTCACCATACTTATTGCGAATGCAGCCGATACAGTATGGTGACCCACACTATGACGACCTAGTGAGACGCTTTCTCACGCTCCGCGTGGGGACGTAAAAGACATGACAGTCAACGTGACGGTGTAAGGCTCACTCACTAACGAAACACGACAGTACTGCTGCAGTCCGTCCATTCGTGCTGAAATCTACGTTCAGTCTTAATTACAAAGTTATGTAACTCTTACTGAACACTGATAGAGTTACATAACATACAATACTACAAGATTGATCATCTTCATAATTTTACATTAGTATATTTTCATATTTGTTCTTTACGAAGTATTTTTTCGAGGTTTCAAAGACCACTGATTGAAAACATAAGACTTAAACTCTACCTACAATACAAACGGCATTATATGTCAGAAACAATATAATTTATATTTACTTATATACATTTGGTTGAAGATAAGAACTTTTATTTATTATTTATTTTTTAATAAAGCAAGGCTCGCATTAGGAATTAATCCTGTGACGCGGTGGAATCAAAACATACTGCCTAAAAGGTTCCTATAATTGTAATTCCAATATGGTGATAACATTCATGACACATATGTTGACACTTATTTTAATCAACCAACATAACAATACTAGTCAACGTGCATCAATAATCTAAGGGACTTTATTAAGAGCATGCCAAAGTGACTCTTCATTGCCGGATGGAAAGTACGAATAGAATTCAATAATTGTGGTCACCGTACCCATACTCATACGTATATACTACGATAACCATCATCCTTATAAAAATGGACCTATTGTCTCATAGTCACCAACGAAAGACTACAACATGGATATTGTTTTTAAGTTAGTCTTCAGTGAGAGGATACGAGTAGTACTGCCCCGGTCGAGCTGGCCCGTTCGTGCTAAAATCATTGTGGCGCTACCAACGCTGCATAGAATGAAAAATACTCTTAAAGGACTACTTCGTTATCTTATATGTGTGATAAATATAATATACAAATATTGATTACTGAGAAATCTTTTAATTCTCTAATATATTAATTCTTTTTGTGAAGAAAGAACTATTAAACTATAGATAAATACATGAAGGTGATTAAGTTCCCCGAGTCATTTATTTATACACACACACAGACACAAAACTAATAATTGTGTTTATCTTTTGTATATCCTTGATGGCCTAAACCTACAACTCTGGCTTAAGACGCAGCAACACCACCCACTGTATGTTTTTACACCAATATGTTTTTTTATTTCAGGTTATGCAATGACGTGGTCTCGAAGCGAAATCACACACTGAAACCACGGGTGGTTTTACCTGAAAACTATGTCAAAGGTATGTCTGATTAGTGATTCTTTATAAATTTCTAAAGCGATGAGAAGATCCTCCAGTTGGTTGTAAAACAAGGCACAAGTATTTACAGATGTTACAGTAAAGTCTGGTTCAATATTAAATGTCGAACACCCCGTAAATAAAATCGCTATAATGAAAAACGAGTTTTTTATTTGTGATAGCTAAATAGGCTAGATGACATCTTAGTCCAATTAGTTAGTTTTTATCATCTGTCAAAACGACAATTTTGTATGAAAAATGTACTAAATACTAAATGGTGACGTCACGGTTTTAGACTACTCAATAGAACAACATATTTCACCGTATATTTGATTGAAATTCGTAATAATAATAAAAAGATATGTTAATTGTATTTTCCGAAATGTTTCGTGGGTATTTATTTACGATACTGTCATCTACCCAATTGTATTTGAATATTAAGGGACGCAAATATTTTGTGCGAAATTATATCGATAAGAATATAATTATTGATATTTAAATCCAAGGGAAATGTTCAGAAGTTTTTCGAAATATATTCTATTGGTTTTTTTTTGGATAAAACAACAATTGTACAAAATACACGAAGTTGTTTAATAATATAGCGTTGTAAATAAAAGTTCAGCAGTTCCACACTAAGTTTTAAACCGACCCAAAACTAGTTTCAAAAAAGAGAAAGGGAAAAATTGGAGGACGGGGTCGAAAGTCGAATTAACGTTGTACTTAATGTAACTTAAATAACATTACTAAGTGAGAATGTAGACTTTTATGACAACATAGTGTATATGTATGTAAGGAGCAAACCGAATATATTCCTCGTAAAAGATAAAATGATCGTTAGTACGAGGAACGGATTGTAGGGAAAGAAAAATATCATAATATCAGTTTTAATGGCCTTATTTAAGAAAATGTAAGCAGATTGGTATCATCAAATAACTTTTATACTAGTACATAGATGGTTATACTCATGTTTTATTTATTGCTAACTACAAGAAAAAACATCAGCCTAAAATGGTATTTTAAGTTGTATATTTATAAGGTATAGTTTTGTTAAAACGATATTTCACCGATTTTGCCGTCGGTAGTAAGCAAGTTTCGCTAGCTACCCACACTTTCTTCGTTTTGTTTTTGTGCAAGTCTCAAGTGATACACTTAAAGTGTAAAGTTGTGAAGATTTCCACTCAACTCATAACTGTTATGACTCTTCAATATTTATTCAAAGATATTTGTGCTCTGAAATATAGTTTTAATAGATGTTTTTAATAAAAGAACAATCGAGAAATAATAGTTGATGGAAACATTGTCTATAAATGTCTTTATATTGAACAAATATTGAAGAAAATTGTAAGTTTTTTTTTCAATTATGTCCAAGATCTTGAGTGAGTCTCGAAACAAAGTTATGAAAGTAATTGCATTGATTTAATTGAAATTGTACTCCTAACTTACAATCTAACTAAAACTGAAAACGCAGTATTTTTATTAATAATTACATTTAACAACTAAAAAGGTTTTTCCTGAACAGTTTAACACTCACTGGTAATAATTTGATAAAAAAATACAATCATAATTGTTTTTTGGATATATCATGTCTGGCAATATCAACAACGAAAATCGTCTGTTGACAGTTAACACTGACAATAATATGGCATGATATTTTGTTATTCGTTTCGAAGATAAAGAATACTGATTGTGATATTTCTTTATCTTTAGTCCATTCCAATTAAAAGTTATTTTAAACTTATTTAATTGTAAAGTCTAAGGAAAGATGCGTTCATTCATATTTAAATTTCATTGGTATGTTTAGATATATACATAACCTCTTCAACTTTAAACTGTAACATATTTAATTATTAACTTCTATGAATAGTAACAATCTATAAATAAGACCCTTGTGGTGACGGATTAAGAATACAGTGTTACCACCCCTATTCATCCTGTGGGTGTCGTAAAAGGCGACTAAGGGAACAAAGTATGCAAGACAACATCACTACAAAGAAAAGGAAAACTTGGAACAAACCCTGCTTTTTTTTTTTTTTTTTTTTTTTTTTTTTTTTTTTTTTTTTTTTTTTTTTTTTTAACGTGTGGAAACCCCCTCGGGCCGTCACCCCACCGGGGTTTACGGCGGGGCGGTGTGTCGGAATCGGACCGACTAAAACCACACGGTGTGCCACTCTGCGCCTGACATAGGAGGGACCGGGAACAGCTGTTATTACGACATCCAGATCCCTCCCAGCGCCTGCCCGCTAATGCAGGCACCATCTATGGGTAAACTCTCTATTTTAGGCGACGTACGGCACACGCGGACGTCGCCTCCTCGCGGCTGGCCATTGTAGCGGATGGAGGGGAAAACCCGTCCCGTCCACCCGCGGCCACACTCAAGGCGGCATGAGGCGCTGGTATGCGCGCCTCCGCCGCCCGGCTCGCCGGCGGCGAATTGGGTTCGAGTGGATATTGTCCTCCCGGGCCTTCTCCGCCGCCTCCTTCCGCGAAATTACGTCTTCGCAGAAGGTTGCGACCGCGGTAAAACAACTGTCGCTACCGACCATGGAGCGTATTACGGCCGGTAGCGAGAGATCTCCTCCAATAACTGCAGTGAGGACCCCACGCTGCGCCGCCCAGGCGGAACAAACCGCCAGCGTGTGCTGAGCCGAGTCCTCACTGCAGTCGCAGTGGTGACAGGCGGGACTCAATTCCCTCCTGGCGACCGAGTGCAGATACTTCCCGAAGCAACCGTGCCCGGAAAGAATCTGCGTCAGTCGGAAGGAAAGGGTCCCGTGCTGCCGCCCTGCCCACTCGGCGATGACCGGCTGGAGAGCCTCCACGGCGGCAACGCCAGCACGTGGAGCCTCCAGCCGGGACGACCAACGAGCCATCGTGGCTCGACGAGCGGCCTCTCGCCACTCGCGTATCTCTTCGGGCGGAGGCCGAATGCCCCTACCCACCCGAAAGTCTGCCGTTCGCCGATAAACTTCGGCGAGCACCTCCGCCTCCAAATCCCACGGGGGAGTTCCGGCCAACGCGCATGCCGCCTCCGTCGATACGGTGCGGTAACCGCGTACCGCCTCTTCGGTAACGGCCCTCAGGCGCAGCACAGCATCGACCGTCGAACGCCCCGCCCGAAAACCAAATTGGGCGTCCGACAGATCGGGGCCCACCTCGCAGAGGTGCCGGACGATGCGGGCAGAGAGTATCCTCTCAAACAGTTTACCCGCCTCGTCCAGCAGCACAATGGGCCTATAGGCCGCCACCGAATCGGCAGACCGTCCCGGCTTCCTTAATAGGACCAGCTTCCCGCTTTTCCAGCACTCAGGGAAGCGTCCGGACGACAAGCTAGCGTCCAAGATCTCCCTGAGGCGGTCCGACATGTGTTCGAGGGCACGGGCCAGCACACGGGCAGGTATCCCGTCTGGCCCAGGGGCGGTGTTCTTAGAGCGAATCCGTAGAACGACCGCCCCTATCTCCGATTCCCTGACGGGCGGAACATTATCCTCGTTCCGTCCCCCGTCGTCTTCGACCATGAAAGCCATCGACGGGGGTGTGTGCTCCGCCCACTGCGGGAAAAGACCCTCGACCACTTCCCGCAGGAAGCTGGGCTGGAGTGTCTCTGTAAGGGGGGGGGCCCGACGTGCGGAGCTTTTGTCGCACCGCACGATAAGGGCGACCCCAGGGGTCACGATCGAGACCCTCCAGCATCTCCTTCCTCTTCACTTCTTTGGCGCGGCTAATGGCCAGCTTCAGAGTTTTCCGCGCCTCTCGGTACTCCTCATGAAGCTGGTCCTCCTCGTCGTCTACGCGGTGTCGCCGCCGACTACGGGTGTAGGACCTCCGGGCACGAGTACAGGCCGCGCGGAGGTCCGCCAACTCCTGGGACCACCAGTAAACCTCCTTCCGTGGAGGCCGACAACCTCGGATGCGGGGCATGGCCGCATCGCAAATCTGCGTAATCGCATCGCGGAAACGACCAGCCCCCAGGTCGACCTCCTCGGTCGGAGCCTGCGGAGACAGCCAGGAGTAAATAATGGCTGCCTCCTCTAGTAGGTCCCTATTCAGTTTGGCTACAGCCCACCGCGGCAAGCGAGAAGAACGCCGCGCCGCGTGACCCCTACTGGGGTCCTGGGTCCGGGAGAGCTCGAATCGAATGTAGAGGTGATCCGAAAGCGTCTCAACCTCTTCCAGGACACACCAGTTCCTTACTCGTGCGGCGAGGGCAGGGGTAGCGAACGAAAGGTCCACTATCGACCCTCCCTGCTGTCGCACGCACGTGTTGGTGGAGCCCCTGTTCAGTAAACAGAGGCCCACCGAGGCCGCCCACTCCTCTACGGCCTCGCCCCTGGCGTCCGTCCTGGGGGAACCCCACGCAATGGACTTTGCGTTGAAGTCCCCCAGCACTAAGACGTGCCCAGACGTTAGACGCCGCATCGAGGTTTCCAAGTTGTTAAGGAAAACCTCGAAGTCGTTCAAACTCCGGTTGGGGGAGAAGTATACACCATATACAGTGATCCCCCCCCACTCGGCAGCAACATATCCAGTGCCCTTGTCTCTTAGCGACAAGGGCGGGTAATGAGCCGCCGTAGAGCCGACGACTGCCACGGAACCGTCCCGGTCACCCAACCAGTTTGGACGGGGAGGAACATAATAGGGCTCCGCGGCTACGGCAACACCGATCGACCACTGTGCCATAGTTTGCAGGAAAAGGTCCTGCGCCGCAGCACAGTGGTTCAGGTTCGTCTGGACCAGGAGGCTGGAGACTTGGTCCATTACTGGACTGTCTCTACAGCCTCCTCCATGGGCGACGATGTCGACGTGCGAACGGCATCGGAGGCAGCCTGGGCCGACTGGCTAGCCCCCAACGTTCGCCGAGAATCACGAGGAGGTTTGCAGCCCCCCTGCCCAATCTGATGATTAGCGGGCTTGTTACCCGCCGCACAAGCTGGGCAGTGAGGGGCGGCAGAGCACTCTGCCGCCTTGTGCCCCGGTCGACCGCAGCGGAAGCATAGTCCACTGCAGTCAAAACAACTCACGCACTTGGCGCGTGTGTGTCCGGATGCTAGGCATTTGAAGCACCTCATCGGTCTTGCCGCCAGAACAGTGACTCTGGCATTCACAAAACCGACGAGGATCCTGCCTGCGTCGCCCAAAACTTTAGCCGACGCTACCGGACAGCTGATCCACACTGCGCCAAGCCCTCCAGGACCGGGGCGGATGGTGCCGACCCTGATGTTGTCCGCGTTGCAGCCCATCTTCTCGCTAATTGCAACGCGGACATCCTCGGTCGTTACGGAGTCATCCAGGCCCGAAATGTGCAACTCTGCGCACTTGACAGGCCTGGCGATCTTCACACCATCCGTGGCTGCAAAAATTCCTCTCAGTTTCTCGGCGAACCTGTCCGCCGTCTTTGCACCTTCAGCCCCGGGGAACTCGAGGACTCGAGCTCCCGTCTGGGCAAGGCGCAATCTGACCCCTTCAGTCCCGAAATCAGTGGCGAGACTATCCCGGGCCTTCTTAAATAAGGCCGCATAGGACAGCCCGCCACTAGCCGCCTCCGGTGTTACGGTGACCACCACAGCCGCGCTTTTAGGCACCTGCAGCTTGCGCGGCTTTTTCGCGGTAGCCACCGCAACCAACGGCGACTGCGGGGTAGAGGCTGCTTTTTGAGCTGCTTTTTTACCCCGCTTTCGGGACTTAACCCCGCCGACTACCTGCCAACCATCTTTGGATGGGGCAGATGTGGAGGGGGCAGATGTAGTGGTGCCAGGTACACTCGTTGGAGTGGGGAGCGGAGGATATTCCGCTCCAGCCTTTACCACTTTTTTGGGCCCAGACTTCGGTGCAGCCGTCTTGGTTATTACCTTGGCCGCCTGTCGTGCCCTCGGAGTGGCCACAGGAGTAGTCGACACTGACGCCGCCGCCGCATAGGACACACGACCGCCCACAACGGGCAGAGATGTTGGTGCTGATGTGACCTTTGGCCTATGGGCCCCAAGCGGCGGCCGGACAATAGGGGCAGGAGGCAGTCTTGCCTCTAGGCCAGCGAGACGGCCGTCCATCATGCGCCACACAGCGTCTGTGATTTGGCGCATTTGGGCGTCAGCAATGGTACCAACATTGGGAGACGGAGTAGGCTGAGACGGGGACGAGGCCGGATCCTCTGCCGGACGATGCGCCCGGAATTGGGCGAACTGAGCGCTAAGCTCAGCCACTTGCCCCGTCAGGTGGTCGTTGGCTGCCTGGAGTCGAGCCACGTCTCCGATGAGGGTCTCCACGACCCCCGCAATTGCGGAAGAGGAGTCCTTGAGGGCTCTCACAAAGGAGCCCTTAAGGTTACTCGACTTGGTGGCCACTTTGTGAATAATGGCCACCGCCGCGTTTGCTATCTCCTGCATGGAGGATGGTGTCTGGGGAACTGAGTCCCCCACCATCGGCTCCCTGACTTTCAGCAGGTGACCAGCAATCTCCTCCTCCGCTAGTGCTTCACCGTCCGCCCTAACTCGCCTATAGGCTTCCGCCTTACAAAAGACGGAGCCTGACGGGATCGAGATCGGGGTTCGTGATCTCCCTCTACGGCTGCTGGTGATTTTGGGAGGCAACATCTCCTGGGACGTGTCACTCTCCTCGTCCCTGGAGCGTCCGCGTTTCCTGCTGTCACACAGCTCCGTCTCCATTATGTCCAGTGCATCTGTCCTTGTACTGGAGTTACTGCCCGCGGTGGATTTGGAACGCAACCGTTCCGATGTTCTTCGGCTCCCAGCAGCCATTATGACTTCTGGGAGCCCCACCGAGATAGGCGCTCCAACCAATACTTCCTCCTCGTTGGAAGAGAAGTCGTCCGCTCTCGTACTTTTTCCCTTCCTGTTTTTCTTCTCTTTCTTTTCTATATAATGATTGTTTGTGTTTGTTAATTTTTCCATTTTTAAACCCACGAGATGGGGAGAACTAAATGTCGACCCGGGCAGAGATCCCCAATACCCGGGCAAGCGTAAATTTGTGCCCAACCGAGGGGTCCGCAGGTGCCCCGGCTGGGAGTGCGCTTGCGACTGAACTACCCATCAGCCATGCATCCCCTGGTCACGCACCAGAACACGGGATTCGGGGTAATTTTTTAAAGAGGTTTTCTTCCTCACAGTCCGGGCGGCTAAGCCAAGACCCTCGCCCCCGATTGGAGTCGCGAGACTCCAACTCGGGACTACGATATGTCGACGGCGGCAGGGAGACTATGTCTCCTGATGCCTGCACGGTGGCAGTGTAAGTGCACACCGAGCCCGTCCTACCTTTTGCACCGCTGAGCGGAGGAACTCCGACCCTAGAAAGGGTCCCACCATCGTGATTTTTTACCGAGGTTTTCCTCCTCATTGCTCCGAAGAGCGAAGAACCAACAGAGGATTCGACAGACACGCCCGCTCTGTTGGACCAAGTCTCAGCTGAATTGCCGGAGAAAATGGCTTCCTCTTCGTGCTAGAATATTAGCCGTTGGCAGTGATGAACACTATCGCCAACGTTACCAGGGTGCACCACGTGGAGGTTTTCTAGCCAAGCACCCCACTTGGAACAAACCCTATTCCAACCCGTCTGGCCAGCGTTGTATAGTAGGCCAAAACCTCCTTGCTAAGGAGAGGCCTATGTCCAGCAGTGGACTGTAAAGGCTGTTGATGATAAATAAAACACTCTCTACTACGCTGAGTCGTTTGTATTCAAACCCTCACGTGGGTCAACGCTTTCTGTGATCCACAAATTATTGTTTGAAACTGAGCGTTCTTTGTGACGGTTTCTTGTATGTTTGTAAAGTTCCCCGCGACACAGAATGTAGTAATATGGAGGACAAAAACCTCTTTTCTAAGGAGAGTTTAATGACCAGCAGTGAACTGTTAAAGACTGTTGATGTGATGTGCGTGATGTGTATTCATTTGTTTAGAAATGCGGCCACCGGCGAGAAAGGGACAACCAGTCGTGGTCGAGTTCAGCATCTACGTAGTAGATGTCAACTCAATTAATGTTGAAGACATGGATTTCAGGTGAGTTAAATAACTATTGATACGTGCGCGAAACGACAAGGCTATAGGCTTTCTAGTATGAAACATAAACACGGTAAGTTTTGCCAAAGTCCCATAAACGGACGTATTGTTTATCTGCTGTACGAATTCCTTTAAACGGGGCGTGAAAAAGCATCTCACTAGGCCGCCATAGCGTGGGTCGCCATACTGCACTGTCTTCATTCGCAGTGAGTACGGCGACCACCGCTCTTGGATTCTACTTATGCTTTCCATCAGGCAGAATAGAGTCACTTTGATAGGTTGCTATAAGAAAAAAAAAGAGAATAGCGTAGTGGCTTAATTTAGCGGTCATCACGCAACGTAAACGTATTGCAACTTTAATAGTATGAAAAATGTGTTTAAAAAAAAATTAGGATAACAAGATATTTAATTTACTACGAAGAAATAATTTTGTAACAACCTCGATAGATTGTTATGAAATTTCTTTTTTATAAAAAACAAATTCCGTGTTTTACAAATTCAACCTACAAATAAATCACTTCAGGTCTTAACTAAACTCGAATGTATTCATATTTCGAGCTCGAAAAATGTTGCTTTTATTTACTTAGGTGTATACAACACTTTATTTTCACAATATGTAATTAACTTCTTAGAATGTATTGTTGTACGTAGCAGTTGCGCTATATTCTAAAATGTCTATTTATTTTTATTAAAAAAAAAAACATTATTATATATATTATTTAATGACTTCTGTGTTTTGAAAACCCTCATCTTCTAATCTCATGAGAATAAAAATAATAATATTAATTTTTTTATCCGTGCTCTCGTATTTCGTTGGTGAGTACGAGACCGGAGACCCATTGAAGTAAGAGTGACAGTTATTGTTTACACTGCGACGATGACTGTCATGCCTTTTACGTCCCTAAGCGGGCGTGAAAAAGTACATTAATCAATGGTGACCACAACTTTTAGATTCTACTCATGCTTTCCATCAGACAGAGAAATCACTTCAATAGGCACTTTAAATAAAAAAATGAACGTATCGCGGGATCTCGCGTTTGGATCGAAAACTCTTTTGTTTGTCGGGTTGGCATAATTAAGTGTTAATATGCCAGGCTATCAATAACTACATTGTATCGAAGTTATAGTGTAGTTAATATATAATAAACATACATATTTAGATAGGAGACTAGTTATCAATCTCCTTCATTCTCTTTTTCTCTTACGGTTTTTCGTAGTGCTTTTTCGTAATACATTGTATTTTTTTTACTAGGCCAACTCACCAACCTGTGATAAGGTAATTCGTTCAAAAAAATGGTAATAAGCTTCAGTATTTATGATAAAATAACTTTCAACAAATTCGACTAAAAAATGAATTTGGACAACCGAATGATGACTATTTGCATTGTTGCATAATTAAAATATATCTAAGTTGTGTGTATATCAGATAACATACAAATAATATTGACTCTTCAAATTTATTATTCATATTACTCATCTCGCAAATCTGTAGCATCAATAATAAACTCTACTCCTTTGTTTTAAAGTTATTATCAGTTTGAATATCTTATTAAGGTAAACCTTCTGTCCTTTTAATTAATTTATGGATTTCATTTACACAATTGATTGACGTTGTACATCTTCCTCATTTCAAAGTCTACACACCTTCAACTTGTAATGTAGGTCGAAGGCTCACAAGAAATATTAACTATTATTCACCTGAATGATGTATAGAGTTAGAATTGTTTACACGAAGGGTTATTAAGTTATAATATTTGTCCAATGACTTCAAATTAAACTACCTTCCGTATTAATTTTGAGTTTGAAAAGCATATTGTAGAAGGAAGGGCTAAAGGTATTTGACTTTCACATAATTAGATAACAATGGATTTGTTTTCATTAGTTGGTAATAGAGAAGGGGGTAAACAAGCTGATGACCTGGTGGTGAACACTAGCAGTAATTTTGATATTCTGTAACTCAAGAGATATATGTAAGTGTTTTCATATCTTTTAACCGTTCGGACTGCCTGGTTTCTCTAATTTACTTAGAAAAACCAGCACTAAAATTGAATACCATCAGTTTCTGAGAGGTCTCGACATAGGCCTTTCTAAAGATTCTCCACAAGAGCAGGTCCCGTGCCGTCCACGTCCAACAGCTTCTCACGACTGACTAGGTCTACACAAACAAAAATACTGACATGAAATCCATTTTTTATTCCACGCTAAAAATACACCATTCACATTTTCTTATGTTACGTTAGTTGTGATTAAATTTTCTTATACTAAACACATACAAGTAGCCCTATATTATTGGACAACCGTATCCTTAAATTATTTTCCTGAATTTCAGAGAAAAGACTAAATGGGTTAAGAAGTTATTTTCGTCTCTATGCAGAAGCCAAACTTGCTGACAAAAAAATATATTTTTGAAATATTATTTAATGGGTAATGTTTTGTACTATATGTACATATTTGTTATAATCGTATGTCACATGGTAGTGTATAATTAAGTCAAGAAGTCTCTCATCTCATCATTAAGTCAATTTAAAGCCGAATTAATTAATGTTCATTAAATTCTGTCTCACTAGGCTGCCATCGTGTGGTCACTATGTCTACATACGTAATGAGTATGGTGACCTCAACTCATGAATTCCTGGGCCTGAGAAAAATGTATTATAGCGAGGCATCTGTGACGTCACAAATGTTTTTTTTAATGTGTAAAATTTCGATATGTTTTAAAACAAAGTGTGACTAAACACACCATTTCCTGATTGAAAAGTTCATACTTTTAATACTATTTAATGAAAGGATTACCAAAATGTACTCGTAATTAGTATAAAATAAACATAATTAAAAATCGTAAACAAAGCATTTAATAGCAATCAGTGCAACGATAACATTTTATTACGTTTTTCTCACAAAAATATTAACGGAATTTTATATCGTGAACTGTCCATAAATTTGGTCATAAAATATTTGGGTCATAAAAACGTGTCATAAACACATATACGAAGTTAACGACTAAGTAAATGTCATAATGTTTTTTAATTAAAAAATGAAAATGAAAATATGAAATGGCTTTTCAATAATTGCATTTAATTTGTTTTTAACTTACGCAAATATGATCACGTGTGCGAGTATCGCTTTCATTTGAAGTGGCTGGCACATCGTCAACGTCGACAGACACGCATATACTTAATTTTTTACTCTTCTCTCCAAGTTCTCCTTTTGTATCTAACTACTTAATTGAGTATCTAGATGCAAATCACACTTAAAGTCTTAGGTCTTCTAATAATCTGCTTTAACAATGTCCTACTCACCGTTCTGATTTTCTACACTCAACCTTCTTGGTACAATCTGTCCTCTTATAGAACACGTTCTCAAGGTTAGGATGCCAAAAACTCGGAAAAGTTTTAATTACCTATTGTGGAAATATTTCCTAAACACTATGGTGTTTGTGTGTTTTGGGTGTTTCACTTTAATATTGATACTATCGATTTCTACAATTTATATACTGTATATATAATATTTACGTATATGTAAGTCAGTTACGTATTTTATATTAGCTCTCTCTCTCTTTTTTTTTACTGTGCGGAAATCCCCCCGGATACCACCTACTGGTGGTTATGTCGGACTCGAACCGACCAAAAACCGCACGCCATCTCAGGTACCACTAGTCGGGGAACCAGGTGTACCCTAGAAAGGAAATCCCTGGAACCCCTACGTACCGCGGACCATCCATCTACGGCTTGCAGATGACCCCTTTTCTGCCCCAAAAGAGTGTGTGCTCCGTAGCACGTCCCGCTGCAATCCTGGCCTGCTTCTGCTAGGATGATGGATGGAGCTCTGCATTCCCCTAAAGTCGACTGGTAGAAAATACCTACGGTATTAAGTCCACTGCCGATATTTTTAATGTGTATAAAATAAAAATAAATAAATGTTTTTAAAAAGAAATATTTGATATTCTTTTCACTGAAATAAAAAATACTTATAGAAACTACAAACTTTTATTAGTTTCATATTAATGAAAGACAACTTTAGATTCAAACAGTATTAGAAAGCGTATTAATTCTTCATCACTTGATGAAACGACACATATGACTAACATAATACATTTGATTAACATGACACGTGTGATTAATTAAACATACATACAATTAATATTTAGATTGATAAGCATATGAATAAGGGAACTTAGAGTTTTTAATAAATTTTCTCTCCAACATTACTTTCAAATTGAATAATATAAAAGGGGCAATGCTAATTTTCAAAATTACATCTTTCCAATAAATTTGAATTTCATTTTATATTTTTTTTTATTTTTCAAATAAAACTGACAGCTAAATCAAAACATTAAAAGAAGAATATAAAACAGAGGCAAGCTGAAGCATTAAAAGTAAATACTGATGACAATTATTAAAAAACATTCGTTTAAGTTAGTTGATTGAAATATTTAATCTTAAGCTTCTAAGAACCGCTACCGTAATTCTCTCAAAGTTTTCTTTTCCTTCGTTTTCTTTAACGACAACTAACTTCTATTATCTTACGAAGAAAATATTTGAGTTACCAAGAACTACCTCCTAAATATTTGAGTTACCAAGAACTACCTCACCATAGAAACAGTAATTAATTTAGATGTACTAAGGCAATTTCAAATTCAACCTACCTTTATTGCAAAAACAAAACAATATTATTTTAAATATAATTCAACGACACTACGCTATCCTTCACCGTTCACTATCTTGTCTCATACTATCTTACTTTAGGTTGGCCTGCCTCGTTAGTCTAGCAGTTAGCGTATGCGACTACTTATCATAAGATCTCGGGTTCGACCCTCAGGTCGGATCAAAAAGTGTTATTCAGAATTTCTGGTTATGGAAATACTTAAAACCAGTCTGGAGTTGGGAAGTTGGGATCTTAATCCCCGTGCCTCGTAAAGTCAGATAAATACCTCATCGTATTGTGAGAGTTAGGGAACAGAGTATGCACCTATGTTCGCGCACACCCTTGTGTACTACACAGACCTGCCCATGTAGTCGATATTGGCTAGATATACATTAACTATATCACTTTATCCATCACTTTAGACAAATCCCATTTTTAAAGTGTTATTTCAATCCCAAAAGTAAAAAAAGCAAGAAATCATGTTATTCCCAAAAGTATAGCCAGTTCATAATACAAAATGATTAAAGTAGCGATTATATATTAATTCTCCATTTTTGATATTACAGAGTCGATATGTTTATAAGGCAAACTTGGAGCGAAAGTCGGCTTCAGTTGCCTGAGGACATCTTTGAAGAAGGGGATGACCACGTGACACTACCACCGGAGTTCTTCGACAACCTATGGCATCCTGACCCGTATTTTCTAAACTCAAAAGTTACAGGTAAAAAAACGACTTTATATTTCATATTTTTAAAGAAATGTAAATAAACACAGTAATATCATTAAGTCAGTTTTAACATATCTAGAAACCAATTTAATGTGAAAGTTAATTTCATTTTTCATTAAAATAATAATACTTACAAACTCAAAATTTGAAAAATAAATGTTTGATCAAATATTTGATAAAAAGAAAACATTAAATTATATATAATTTCTCATAAATTTACTTTTCTTTAGTATGCAAATAATGTTATTATTAACATTCATGTGATATTGATGATTTAATATTCATTGAGATGAAAGATGCTTTTGTGAATGTCAATATATTATTTAAATTTAATGCAAAATGTCCCCTATACAGTTTAGGTAAAGCTCAAATCCATCCACGTGTTCACCTCAGCTACAAAAACATTCTAAAGTATTTAAATTTGAAAAAAATTAAAAAAAAATTGATTTCTAGGAGGAGCGTTGCATTATCGTCCAAAGTCACCCGGTAATATACAAAGATCCTGTAACGTACCACAAAAGCATTGTGCACTAACTAGATATTAAAGTATATTTTTAAAATAAAATACACCAGAGTTATCACCTTTGTTAAGTGAAGCACAAATTTATTTGTATTATGACTGAAAACAAATGATTAATAGATTTTCGGCAAATGCGAAGACATTTGAAGCCTTCATTATCATTTGTTCACAAGCACGTCTTTGTCTTGAGATAATGAGTAAGAGAAATATTATTTGTATGAGCGTCTCATTTTATAATACAATTTTGTGTCAAATAAAGTTTATATCATCTACCATCATCTCTTATTTCATGATGTGGTCGGTCATTTCAAAAAATTATGTGCTCTTAGAGGCAAATTTATTTTTCTGATGCATCGTGATTTTGGACAATTATTTGATTTTGTAACCACACGCAGTACGATTAACAAGTTTCTTCATTACTACTACTAATGAACACTTCACGAAATAACCGACCACATAATGATATATGATCAAGTATAGTTTATACATACCTTTAGTAATGTTTGTACGTTTATAGTATGGTTAGTGGTTGAATATAATATAGTTTTTAGCCTACAGAACTTTGCTGGCAACTTTTAACTCACCAATATAATACCTTAACAATAACTCACATAAATCACAGACAAAATCTACTAGAAAAGAATGACAATAGTGTTACTTTTATTTCTTTCGATATTTTTTACAATATATGTCAAGCAAAACATATTATAATTCCATTCCGATAATTCCATTCATATTACTATTCCAAAGGTATTGTCAGCAGATTTAAGATATCAACCGAAGTCGTGGAAAATCGTTTCAATTCAAATTTTTCATTGTCTTGTATATATAGACCTTTGATAGGAATTGTTCATTTCATTTTTATGTAACAGTTTTTTTATCCTAATGTAGTTCATATTTACGAGTATAGCCTTCTCTGATAATTTTTTTTTTTGGGGAATAATATCACAAATAAGGTTGGTAAAAGTTTTTGTATTCTGAATTTGTGACATTAATTTTTTCTAATCCTACATGCCTTACATGCAAAAAAACGCTTATTCTATTTGATATACTGAAATTTTAATCGGCATCAAAAATTTTAATTTAAGTAATTATTATCGTGAAATCGACTGACCTGTTGGTCTGGTGGTTAGTGATCCTGACTGCGAGGTCGTGGGTTCGATTGCCTCCCAGGATACATCTTTATGTGATGAACTCGAGCATCTGTTCTGTCTGGGTGTAATTTATCTATAATATATATATTTAGAAACATATAAGTATTTTTATTTACAGTTTTTACAGACTTTGAACAGTTTGGAATCAGACGGCCGTGTGTGAGAGATGTAAGAATATAATTCAAATCAACTTATCACTTATCACCGTCCACTGCTGAACGAAAGTCTCCCCACAAAGAGCGCCAACCATCCCGGTCTTGGGCAATTCGCATCCATCCGCTGCCAGTAACCTTCTTCAAGTCGTTGGTTCATCGCGTCACAGGGCGCCCTACACTACGTTTGTGCAATCATAGTCTCCACCCTAGCATATTTTCGTTCCAGCGACCATCGGTTCGTCTAGCCACATGGCCCGCCCTCTTCTACTTCAGCGTACTCATTCTACGTGAGATGTCAGGTACTCCCGTTTTCTGTCGAATAACCTCGTTACGAATTTTATCGCGTGCTCCATCTCACGCTGAGCTTCTTTATACTTGTGGACCAGTCCAATGGTGAGTGTCCATGTCTCGGCTCCGTATGTCATTACAGGTAGGATGCACTGATTAAATACTTTGGTCTTTAATGATTGTGGAATCGGTGACTCGAAGATGTGACGCACCTTCCCGTATGCTGCCCAGCCCAGAAGAATCCTTCTATCGGTCTCCCGATCGAAATTGTGGCGGCCAAGTTTAATAGTTTACCGAAGAGATGTATTCTTGCACAACCCCGATAGTAGCACCATTTACGATTACGGTACTCGCGGATACATGCCTATTATGCATGATTTTCGTTTTTTTGATGTTCATCCCCAGTCCCATTCGTTTTGAAGAATCATCTAGACTGTTGAGCACTTCTTTCCTAGATTCCACCAGGATGACCATGTCGTTCGCAAATCACAGATGTGAGAGGTATCGGCTATTGATATTGATTCCCCGTTCGTTCCAATCGAGCGTTTTAAAGACGTCTTCCAATGCATTGATAAACAGTTTCGGAGATATAACATCTCCTTCTCCAAATATAACATCTACTCCCTGAGATATAATATCTCCGGGAGACAGGGGTCGTTATTAGTATTATTATTATATTATAAATTACAATTATGAAGATATGTTTAAGAGATGATTATTATTTTTACACATTCAATATCATTTTATTTAAGATCTAAGTAACAAAAACATTGAAAATTGAAACATCAAAAATGAAGTAATCTGACATACAAGATTGGATGCACTTTTACGTACACATTAATTTTGACATATTCGAATATATCGATGAAGTGCTTATAAATACTACGTAATATTAATTATATTGTCACTATATACGACTTTGAATGGCTTTGGTGAACACTTGGTTGGAGCACTGAATGGCACCTTTCTGTATTAGATTTACCATCTTTAAATTTATCTAGGTACAAAATACCCGCTTCAAGTGCACATTATATTTTCTTAAAGAATATTTTCTAGTCAACTAATAACACAAAATAAAAGACTATTACTACTAATTCAATTATAGCTTCTACATAATATAATATTGTCAAATGAATTGCTAACATGAAACATTTTAACACATTATTTTCAGAAATCGCTGAGCTTACTCACAAGTTTTCATCAGTTACATTGTACAGAAATCAAACAGTGAGGTATTCGGCGAGAATGCACGCGATTATCGCCTGCCAGATGGAATTTCAGCTCTATCCCATGGACATACAGTCATGCCCTATTTATATAGAAAGTTGTTAGTATTTCAATCATTTGTATCTCCGTATTTGTCTTCTTAGTCTTCTTAGACCCACAGTATACTTTTGTTTATTTGTTGTTTTAAAATGTTTTTTATGATCCATTCGCCAATTGTGAAAACTTATTTTCTATTGAAATTTATTTTAATACAACAAACTCAAAAAATGATATATTTTTTCAAGAAATTGTAAAGAATTTTGCATTATGTTATATCTGTTTTGTCTCCATTGAGAGATTTATACGTAGTGTAGGGCGCTTACAGGCCAGGTGGAATCTAGGGATCCAGAATTTTTAAAAATCTTAATAAGAAATATCCAATAAATAAGCTATTATATTTCATAACTACCTAATCTACAATACATTAAAAATAAATGTCAAACGTTAAGAAAGAGTTAGCAGAGCCTTTTTTTTAATATCAAATATTATATTAATTTTGTTTCAATAATCTTCTGTTTAGTTTCATATAGCAACCAGAAAGTACGATTCCGCTGGAGCGAGGCTGGTGTCACAATCAACCCAGAATTAAAATTATTGCAGTACCACATTGGGGAACCCCTACGTCTTGAAGAAACTAATGGCTATATGATTGATAAAGATGGTAAGTTTATAATTATTCACAATGCATTCTTTCTGATATTTTTTAGTAATGCTTTCACAGAAGTCATATATGTTTTTAGTATCATTTCAGTATCAATGTTGTAGGTTATGATACATTTTGAAACCCAGATTTTGGCATAAATAAGTCGGTTCAACTGCAGTGATAACATGCCAGGTTTAAATAATTCTATCGTTACGTTTCTAAGAATTAGTGACATTACTGGGCTTTTTTTTAGGGAACTACTCAAGACTCGTGGTCTACTTTAGATTTGAGCGTCAAATCGGTCACCACTTAATCCAGACCTTTGCTCCATCCTCACTAGTGGTGATGCTTTCATGGTTTAGCTTTTGGCTGGATCTTGACGCAATTCCTGGCCGAGTGACGTTATTGGTTACTTGCATGTTGACGTTAGTCACCATGTTTACTGGACTGAGAGCTGATATTCCACCGGTGGCGTACGTAAAGGTAAACAATACAGCTCCATATTTCTTGCAATTGTGTTCGTCCTTATCAACTGTTGACAGTTACCCGTCATTCTTTTAATGTTATGTTGCATATTTTTGACTTGTTGGCCTAGTGTTTAGTGACCCTGACTATTCAGTCAAAGTTTCGATTATCATTTAGAATAGATATGCAACAAAATAAATGTGAAGAGCATATCATCATCGTCATAGATCTCCAATAGTCCACTGTTGGATATAGGCCTTTTCTTGGAAAGAGGATTTTGGCCTACTATACCACGCTCGCCAGACAGGTTGGTATAGGGTTTGCATCAGATTTTTCCTCTCATTATAGTGATAATGTCCTGCTTATTTTGCTCCCGTAGTCGCCTCTTACGATATCCACGGGATCGATAAGGATGGTGACACTATTTATCCTTAAACCAACACCACACGGAATAATGACACAGAGACAGTCGTGTGTGAGATGTATGTATGTATTATTTTTTCTTCAGGCACTTGACCTCTGGATGGCAGGATGTATGATGTTCGTCTTTGCTGCCCTTGGAGAGTTTGTGGTAGTAAAGGTTTTGGATAAACAGTACCAAATGAATAAAACCAAGGCACAAGAATCCATGCCCCGAATTATTCCAGTGGTAAATATTTTCTTTTTGATTTATCTAACGTAGAAATCATTTGAAATTATATAATTGCAAACAGTTAACTGTCAAAGTAAAAATATAGATTTTTTAATAATATCTACACACAATGTAAATATTTCATTGCAAGCTGTGCATTTGTCTGTTTTTTTTAGATTTTTTACAAATTCATTTAAAAGTTACATTCAGTTTCAAATTCTTTAAGTTTTCCAACTGTCAAAGTCGCAATAATCTAATAGTTCGTTGCCTCCTTTAGAAGTTAAAATCGCCGCAGGCTTCATTTAAGATAAATTCTACTTGTGTTTGTCATCATAAATCAAGATTTAGATATGTTAGTTTCAGCTCCATCACAGCAACCAGCTCGTATTTGCACCAAGATTATTGAGGCAAAGATGTTTCGTTATCTTTGGCAGAGGCTGAATGGAGAAAAGGGGTCCTGCGGGACGTTGGCTGCTTGGGAAGGTAGTGGGGTAAGGTGCCGTAAGGTAGACATAACATCGCCTACGTCACCGCCAGCAGCCACTCCGGCCGTACATCCTGCACCAGCTGCAACTCACACAACTGCGCATTTAGTTGGAGTTGAAAGACGGCAAAGTATATTACAGGTAAAATTTATACAATTATTTTACTGCACACTACACAGTTTTTCTCCATTATGATTTATTGTAATATAATTGTAATAGGTGACAAATTGCAAATATAGAGTAACATAAACGAATTATTACAAATAGTTTATGCAATTCTCGTAATCGCTTACCGTCCAATGTATTTTCTTTTTTGCTATCGAAGAGTATGTGTGATTCTTCGTCTACTCCATCTAATAAATAAATGCTACTTTTTACGATTATAACTTTTATAATTCATTTCACAATAAAGAAAGACATTTCCATAGCTGTATTTTCAATTTGAACAACTTCAAATTAAATTTCACGGCTACTACACAAAATCTAAAAGTTTTAAGTGTTATCAAAACTTTATATGTAACATTTGTTTTCCTGAACTGCTTATTAAATAAAGTTTGAAAGTTTGTTCTTCATTTCGGAAGTTAATTATAAAAGTTACAGGTTTAAAAAGGACAAGTTCAGCTATCTTATATCAACCATGTTCTCTCATGTTCGTGAAATTTTTGAACAAATATTAAACCTTCAATTAAGAGTTTTTGGAATAGTTCAATTTCATTACACATAACATAACATAAATTCACGCCTATTTCCTAGAGGGGTAGGCTGAGACAATTGATCTCCACTTACTACGATCCTAGCACACTTCTCTTGCTTCGTCGACATTCATCAATCGCTGCATACATGCTCGTCGGTTCCTGGTATTTTTCACGTGACTGTTCTTTAGAACATGCCAATTTGAACTTTTTAGACCTTTTACGATACTTCCAGACACATTCACTCTATAAATCCCAAAATTCAAATTTCAAACCATCAAACCATGCCCTTGAATTGCTTCAAACTGTTCCAGAAACTCAATTTGCAACTAGGACCTCAAATGATTAAACGACTTTTCACAAAATGTGTAACTGCAGAAAAAGTTGAACTCTAAGAAGGGATTCAAAATGTACGTGTGTTTAATGAACCAGAAGTTCGTTATATTTCTTTTCTGTTTTCAGGTAGCTTGGTTAGATGCCGACACAGGTCAAGAACGAATCTTATGGAGAGAAATCGACAAATTATCAAGAGTGGTATTCCCTGCGTTATTTCTACTCTTCGTTACAATGTACTGGCCAGTCCTTTTATTGAAAACTAAATCTTCTTCATAACAATTAGATAAATTAAGCTCTTCAGCTGTCGCCTAAAAGGCATTAAGTTTGAATGTAGATTACAATATCTAGTAATGTTTATTTGACATTCATTGACATGAAATATGAAACATTTAACCAATGAAGGCCAGACGACTAAATAAATTTTTTTTGAAAATTTGCCTAGGAACGAAACTTGCTTTTGTACGTTTAAACCAAGACCGTAAAATTTACGATGTAATTATGTAGTTTGAAGCTTAGTTATATGTCAACGAGCTAAATTAAATGATGCCATTTAATGTAGAAGCTAAAAGTGATTTTGATTGCTCGATAGACATCTTAAAAACAGTGTAAAGTATACAAATAGCACAAAGCAAATTCTTAAATTATAGTGAAAATAAATTTATGTAGTTAAGACGCTGAATTAGAAATTATTTTGAAATCCTATAATAGGCTAGTGATATTTGTTTATAAATGATAATATATGTAACTATCATGTATATACGGTTAAAGATAAAAATAATTATAAATGTTTATTTCACATAATTTACATTACTATGTAAAGTTTGAGTTCGTGGTATATTTACAACTAGAAGTAAATCCTAATCATCATCATCATCATCATCATCATCACCATCATTATTATATACACAACAAACATGAAACTAATTCGAAAAAATATTTAAACCGCGAAACATATCTGTACTACGTCCGATAACTATTGAAGTCTTCGAAAAATAATTGATGGGATTATTTGCTCATATTTACACCATCATTCGGTTTATCATGTGTTTAAATATCGTTGGTAGAATGAAATTGCCTTGCTGTTTCCAGAAGTACAGCTGCTTTTCAAACGTTTATAGGACAATTTGAACAACTTTCTGTTGTTGATAACTACTGTAACCTCGAAGCCGTAAGGGCTACAAGATTTCTTTACCCCTAAAGCTTGGCTAGTAGAAAGTGCGCAGGGTATTAAGTCCACCGATGTGCATATGTGCATTTAGTCGTAAATAAAAAATAAAAAAAAACAGCCTCAAACCTACAAAAGTAAATCTCAATTGAGTGGATAACCTACACTTGCCAGGATATTATGTGTGGCTGTTTCTTTCACGAAGGAAAACTACGCATAGAAGAGTGTTGAACTGACAGGTGGGAAATTACTTATGCCCACACGTACTAATAACGAGCACATAAATCCATTCATGGTATATTAATAGTTTAAAAAAAAAATATCCGTCTAATCCGTACAAAAACCAAATTTGTTATATCTTAACTAGAAGTTCTCAGAATGAAGAAAATATTGAAATTAACTCTAGCATTAGAAGAACACAATGAATATTATTAATTATTATTATTATACGCATTAATGATATACCTCTCAATAATAATAAACCTTTCTTTAAAAATCTTTACAGTGTTATACAATCACCATCAGTAATTAAACTATATACCTAAGGTGCTTATCATCATCAGAATCATCATCATCAATCTCTTTGTAATGTTGCAGTTCGCTTGTAACAGACATCGTTAGCTTTAAACCATTGTGATAGCTTAAGATATTGTAATATTTTTAAATTTAAATTGGCTTGTACAGCAAGGAAGAGAAGAAATAAATTATTTTAATACGCAATGTAGATAGTAGATATACTATAAATTAAAGAAGTTATATGTATATAAAGCGTTGTAGGCAAATTACTTGCATAAATAATTATGAAGCATAATTATTTATGCAAGTAATTTGCAGCAGCAGAAACAGGTCAGTCTGAACACAGTCTCACAGAAATTTCGAACTAACTGCTTTTCACCAAGTAACTGTGATTATATATACTATATTAGTATGTTATGTTATTGTTAATGTAATTAACACAATAATATTCCTGTGAATTGCTTGATGTTTTGACTAGGAGGTTAATGCTCATAATAATAAAAAATAGGCTCAAAAATCGTTAAAATATCCATCCCTCTCAAAATCTGTAAAAATTGCTCTCGATGTTATAAATCCGTCTGCGGGGCAGAGAGTTCTGCGTTCATCTGCACAGTTTTGTAACGCTTTGTCTTTTGTGTCTCTTAATGACTTGATTTTCAAAGAGAAATATATTTTTTACGAAAAGTTCTTTTTTTCATAAAAGATGCAAAAAATTTTTGTTTGAAAAGTTTCTATGTTTTTCAAATCTTAGAAACATATGTATAAACAGATACTTATATGACAGTCATAACCATATAATTTAAAACATTCGTTTATACATAGTATGAATGGATATGCGAAGATTTATAACTCGACTTGTGATTTGATTTTGTGCAAATGCAAATCACAACTCGAGTTGTGATTTGATTTTATGCAAATGCAATTTGTAATCACACAATGTACAAGTATTTTAAGATTAATAACTAGTGTAGTTATATATTCAAATATAATTATAAAATATATATTCTAAACCATGTACTTCGGTTAAGTTTAACAGGAGCCTGTAAAATCTATGAAATCGTTTTGTGATATTGAAATTATATTATATTAATTATTATAAAGATAAATAGAATTTCCAAAACATACTCATAATACTCGCTATTATTAATAAAGCACAGTTATGGTTACATTTCTAAGTCTTAATTAAATTTTAAATATCATGTAGGACAGCCCTACATATATTGATGTGTATGACTTTACAAAAATTAGCGCTAAACAGCTATTTGGTTACTTTTGTTCTGTGACTTTGATTACCGCGGGTTCAAGATTAGACATATGTTACTCTGTAAGCCCTAATATTGGTTAATCTTAGTTTTACCAGTAAATCTTAAGATTTACCAACACGTTTTGGTGAGTGAAAGAATTTATGGCAAAGAAACGATTTTTCGGGCTTTTACCAATAGATTTCGTACCTGCTAGGTTTTACCAGTGAAGGTTGGTAAATGTTGGTTTCAAAAATAAAATAATTCATTCAAATTCATTTAATCGAAATAATTTAATAACGACAGAGGGGATCTGGGGTTTGTATTTGTTCATATTAATGGTCTCGGTTCTAACCTAACCTACGTGATTCAATAACAATATCTGATATCTGACGTAGGTATATAAGGAGAAAAAAAACCTTAATAATATACGTTTTTGTTAGGCATTTAAAATTTAACACTTTTATTAAGTATCACAAAATAAAGTTGATATTCTCGTAAAAAATTTATTACAACATTTACCGTGTCTTTGAGGTAAATCCTAAAACCGAATGGTGGTATAAGTAAAAAACGATAATCATAGAACGTTTCAGACTTATACTATTAAGAGCTGGTTATTTATGGTTTTAGTGGCGAATCTTAGGATTAACCATTGTTCGTGCTCCTTGGGAGACCTTTGTTCAGCAGTGGATGACGATAGGTTGATTGATTTGACCCGTAGTTTGGGCTTTTACAGTACAAAGTATGTATTATAAAATATGGGAAAATAAGATTTTTCCATAATGTCCATTTGAAATGTTATGTAAATATTAGTATTATAAATACATACAATGATAAAGCTTTAATGCTACGAGTGTAAACTCATACGTCACAGATGCCTTAACTGTTTGACGTGTTCTTGCGCAAAATGATAATTATTAACATATTTTTGTTCTAACACTGAAAAAAATGTTAAAAGTAAATAAAAAGATTTTGCCATTGAATTCTTTTGTTTACCTTTTTTAAACTTAATACAGTAAGATGCTGAACAGATAGTGCACTTTACTATCGCATTTGATGTTTATGTGACCCTATTCTTTTAGAAAGGATAATGGCAAGCATGTATAGGACTTTTGCAACACCTTGCATATCTCATGGTAGAGGCTATTTTTGTGTTTATTTAGCGGGTAAAATCATCGACAGCAAGCCTTAATCAACAGATTTTAAGAACTTTTTGCTTTAAAAACTGTTTCGGTGTGTAATTTACAAACAGGCACTACTAAACTGTCAATATCTTTGACAGCTGGCTGTCGCAAGGAGTGTCGTTGCTATCCACAAGATGGCGTAGTACCATATTTTTAAAATAAAATCATTTGTTTATGGTTTTCTTGATCTGTTAATAAAATATTGCTTTGCCATGTGTATTAAATTACTTTTTACATTATGGTCAGGATTAATGTAATCGTTTAAATAAAAAATATTGGTTATTTATCTTAAAGTAATTAAATTAAACTATTTCGTTATTTTAGTGCTTCAAATATTCTGTACAGTCAATATTTGGAATGAAAAATAATTGTTTTCAACTACAAAACAAACACAAAAATAATAATTTAAATGTTATTGTGATTCAATGTTATAATATTTTCAAACAACTGACACACAACGACATCTAGTTTCAAAGTGACCGGAGCACAGACATGGCAAATTTGAAAATATAAGAACAAGTTTTAGTGACAAGACGAACGTTTAGTTATTGCAGTTAATATAATCCAATAACATATAAAATATATCCAATAATACATGTGTCGGATAAAATAAATTTCACTATTCTCAAGTTAGCAGCAGTCAGCAGTCAATTTATTCGGAGCGCTTTGAGATAATACAAAT
The DNA here is from genome assembly GCA_949316085.1 of Hypercompe scribonia. NCBI lineage: Eukaryota > Metazoa > Arthropoda > Insecta > Lepidoptera > Erebidae > Hypercompe > Hypercompe scribonia. Next base: position 22,771,095 of record OX438970.1, read on the forward strand.
TGAGTGGTTGGTGTGCTGTGCCTATACTAGCTTTTGGACATTGAAGAGTTTGCTTTCCTTCTTTAATCGTGGAATGTTTTAATGCGGTCTCTTTCAGTCCAGTTGGTAATGTTATTATTATTTTTTAATTGAGATAATGTCCTTACATGTGAATTCGGGCAAAAAGAAATAATATTTTAGCACCACTGATTGTAGGTTTTAATGACAACTTGTTAAGAAGAAGTATTAAATTCTGCATGTAAGTAGTCTAAGGAGAGTCCTAAGTCCAGCATTTGACTGTTAAGGACTTTGGATGTGATGTTATGTGAAACGACGTACATGTTAGACACATTTATTAATAAGCAGAGATTTTGTTGTGACACTAAAAGCTATAGTCAGTTTTGTTGCAGGTATCTTATTGGTAAGAGAATTGTTGGCTGCTGAGCTCTTGTCATGACGGCGGTATGACTCTTAACTTCGGTGATGATCGTCATCATGCAAGTTTATCCATCATCATCTCTCAGAAATTTATCAGCAAATGTTACACATAAATACACTATTTTATTATAATTTTGTTACTGTTAAGTTAATACTTGCTTATACAAATGAAGACAGCTTAGCGAAAAATACTGGCAGGATATAGCAGATGGATGCTGACTGCCCAAGACCGTGATGGATGAGGTTGTTTGGAAGAGGTCTTCATTCAGGAGTGGACAGTGACATACCAGTGACTTATATAAGCACAAAGCTAATTTAAAAATCTGTCTTTTTTCCATTCGATTCTTTTTTAGTTCGATTCTCATCCAGGCCAAATAATTGAAGAATGAGTATAATTATTTAAGTACGTGAAACATGATATTCAGTTTCTTTAATATCGGATATGATTACCTAACTAGCTATTAGCTTAATTTGATTACTTACATCTATATACACATTGATATTTTTTTTTTAAAGTTCTGTTATGTTTTCCAACAAAAATGCTGTTTTTATTGCAAGATGGAAACTGTAAATGATATTTAATCAATTTAATGAACCTTCTAAAATAGCTTTTGAGTTGATCCATTACTGTACCGTGGACCATATATTCATGATCATTCTCCTTTTAATGTAATATTCATGAGTATTAGTAATTTTATTTATATAAAAAGTTTTTTAAAATACACTTTTATTTCTGGCAAAATCTAGTTTTCGTTAATTTTCATATAATTTTTCATCTTTGATTCCCAAAGTGTATCACATTGATAGATTTGTTTAGTGGACTTATATATATATATATATAATAGCAAAATGAAGGTGTTATTTACTTCTACGTTATGTCGTCCGTGTGGTGATGTATTAAAAATACATAGTGTTACCACCCCCATTCATCCCGTGGGTGTCTTAAGCGGCGACTAAGGGAACAGGGTATGCAAGACAACATCATTACAAAGGGAAGGAAAACTATTCCAACCCGTCTGGCCAGCGTGGTATAGTAGGTCAAACCTCCTTGCTAAGGAGAGGCCTATGTCCAGCAGTGGACTGTAAAAGGCTGTTGATGATGATGATGATGATAATTTAAGTCTACTGAGTTGAGAGTATACGCTTACAGTTTCATTCGCTCAAAATATTTTGATACAAAAAATATTAATTTCAATAAAATGAGATCTAACTTATTTTTACTATGAAATTTAGATAGTGTTTTAATAGTTGTTGTGTTCTTTTGATATTTGAAAGCGTTTTTAATCAAATTTTATTTTTTAAGTTAATTCGTTTGTACTAAAACTAAGGTTGGCTGGTTTCATTCAAGAATGAAGAATGAAATTCTACTAAGACGTTAATATTTTTATAAAATTTATAAATTTATTTACCACCACTATTTGATAAGCATAATTTGATAGTTTATGATACAGAATAAAATTTGTGTTTGTTCTAAACTTTTCTTATCTCAGAAGTCTATCGAATAAAATTTTAATCGTGAGTTTTAATGATATTTAAAAACATGGCATTATTAATTAAAAAAAAATTAACTACCACGATGGCACAGCAGTAGGAAATGTGTGTCGAATTTGATTCCCGGGTCGGAAAAACGTTTGTATAATCTGCAAATATTTGTTTCGGAGTTTAGGTGTTTTCTTTATACATATACAATATGTATGTATTTACAAAAAAAAGTATATAAGTATTCTACCAGTCAGTCTAGTTATCATAAAATAAGCTCTGCTTAGTTTAAAACTAGATGGCGTTGTATGTCAAATGTTTCAAATATTTATTAAAATATTTATTATTATTATATTTATGTTCAAAACTCGACTTACAAATAATATTTTCAAACTTCTGTTTCTTCAATATTGAGATGCTAAAAAACATTTTGATTTAGAATTCTCGGTTCTGTTCAATCATCCATATTGGACTACACGATTGCCCTACCGGTTTGAGCCGTCACCACGCCGCTCTCCACTTTGCTTAGTGTTGTGGGTTCAAATCCTACATGGGACAACACTCTGCGTGATCCACAAATTGTTGTTCTGAGTCTGAGTGTTCTTTGTGTCCGTTTCTTGTATGATTGTAAAGTACCCCGCGACAGAGGATTTATTCCTAAGGCAGGCATTGTCTTTAAAAAAAAAAGGAAAAGAAAAGAAAAAGATATAGGTATCTATACGACGATGATTCTTTGCATACATTTTCAAACAAATATGGCGTACGTAAGCATTTTATATTTTAAATACTTAAAATTCATTTGCAAAATATGTGCAAAACATTGAAACATTTTTAAAATAAACAGGCTAGAAAGTAAAAATTATTTCAAAAAGTCTTTTTTTATTTTTTTGTCTTTGTCACATTTGTCTTTTTCACCTGGCATTATTTAACTGGACATTGTCTTCAGTAATATATATAATAAATACTGTGTTAAAAATAACAGTCTAACTTAAAACGCCTACTGTATAATACTTAGCATTGATCTTCACAACCTTGTTACAAGTCACTGCCGCAGGCGTAACTATAATTGGAATTTCTCAAATTTCCTCAGAACTTGCTCTAATGTAAATAATAATTACTTGGTTTATTTTTTAATTTACCTAGTATGAGATTTTTTCTTTTTAACTGCCTTGAAAAAACAGATGTTTCTCAATTCACTGCGTGCGACTGATTTTTTTGCATATGTGTCGTAATATCTCTGCAATGATGATTGACTTCAACAATTTAACTTTTAATTGAATGGATTACTATCAAGGCACTTTAATTTCAATTGGAAGAAATTGTTGTCGTGTTGTCGTGTTTCGTTGCTGAGTGTGAGACCGAAGGCCCATTGATGCAGAGGTTATCATACAGTTATCGTAGTAACTGTGTAAGCCTTATACTGTCACGATGACTGTCATGCCTTTTACGTCCCCAAGCGGGGTGTGAAGAAGCATCTCACAAGGCCGCCATAGTGTGGGTCACCAATATTGTCTGCATTTGTGATAAGTATGGTAAATACAACTCTTGGATTTTATTCATGCTTTCCATCAGGCAGAGTAGAGTCACATTGGCAGGCTCTTAATATAGAAAAAAAAATATTCCATCTCTAAATGTGGAAAATCAAGTATAAATTACAGTTAAAATAGTACAGCCTTTTAGAATTTATTATGACAAAGTATTTTAATTAAAGGTGGAACCAAATCGTTTGAATTATATTAATAACATGTTTTGGGTAAATAAAACGATGTTCTCATTTGAAAGGTTATGTTTAACTTAATATTAGTAAAATAAAAAGAACTTACTAACAACACTGGCCTATATTTGTCTTAAAAAAACAACTTGCCATTGTCTGTTTCAACCTGCGTCTGACTGAAATAGTAATACATTTGTTAAACAAAGAAATTATTTACACAAACAAATTATTCAGAAATGTTCAACTTTTAAAATTCAAAAAGATACATTAGAACATGTAGCTTGTTCATACATTAATTTCCTTTCTTTTTTACCCTATTTGTTCAATATGCTACCATTCATTATTATCTTTAATACCTAAAATACAACTTCATGGTGCTATCTATTTTTCTGTATCTAATATATCGGAGAGTCTTGAAGCTAGAGAGAGGTGGGCGCATGAGTGAATTGACAATCTCCTTAAGAAGTGGTCTGTCGGCGAAAATTTTGGGAAATTCCTCGTCCGTACAGACATAGACCCGACAGGTGTACCGTGTATGCTTTTAGAGAACTGCGACCGAAGGATAACGGTCGCAATGGATGACAGGACCCATTTTGGGTGAGACAGTTCAATAATTGTCGTGGGTGGTGTAAGATTCCAATTGCGTTTCTCACTCCTCCGGCTAAGCAGAGTAATATCATGGTGCTTTATAGTCGATAACAGTCCGACAGAAACCTCTCTCCAACGGATAAGAGACATCCATGACTCCATGAACAATAAAAAATCGCCTATCTTCTTTTAATTATAAGTAGAAAAGGAAAAAGACATCCATTATGAAGACTGAAGAAAAAGTACCAATAAAAACGCACTTCTTGTACGGTAGCTGTTATTTTTTTACTATATTAGTGTTTTATACTATACGGTATCTACCTACCATAGTTTAAAAAGTATAGTGATCCTGTCAATAATATATATATTATATACATGAATACTCTGTTTTTAATTGCCTGGTGCAAAATCTTTAATTAAGTTATAGTTTGATTTGTAGTCTTTAGATGGCGCTGACGTGTAAGGCGATCGAACTCATTATTTCTAAAAACCTATTTCGATTTAGATGTAACTAGTTTAATATAAAATAAACTCTTGCTAGATTAGAGTCTTAAATAAAATGGAGCAACAAAACTGTACGACAACGAGGATAATACAGCGCATACAATTTTCCTTAAGTGCTGGTTTTTGTTTACCGTAAGTGATGTCATAGATATAAGCCTTAATCTCCTTGAGCTCTTAGTACCCTAGTATTTCAAGCATACTAAACGACTTTTTGCTCCCAATCTTGCCTATTTAATCTCTGATGTACGTTGAAGGCCACAGAATTGCTCCCGGTTTCCTGAAGAGGTTAATCATGTTAATAGGAAATTCACTATGCTCATTCTTTCTAAAGCCGGGTAACAAAATGGCGTAAACCCTACAAACAGACCTTAATGCGGAACATAAAATTGTTTACACTTTCAACATCGCCTTTCTTTTTAGCGAGATGAAGTAAAATATTTATTACGTAACAGTTAATAATGATTCTTGTTAACATAACTGTAGTAAAGTGTTCAAAGGTTTCGGTATTTTGTAAGTGAAATACAGTGAAAATATTTGGTTAAGTAAAATTGTATTATTTTCTTCATGTGTACTTCGTGACAGTCTTTTGGGTGAATTACTTTTATTACTGCCGAAAGGAAATATATTGAATATTGTTAAATGTGCCATAGATATTTTTCTACCAGTAATTCAACTTGTATTATCGACAGTAAAAAGATGAAATGAAATAGGTTTTGTACTGAATGATTTTTTTTTTATTTATTATGTTTACTAAAACTAATACATAATGCATTCCTGAAATCACAATTATGTTTAACAAACACTTATAGGTATACACGTCCTTTTTTTTTTAACGTGTGTAAACCCCCTCGGGCTGTCACCCCACCGGGGTTACGGCGGGGTGACGTGTCGGAATCGGACCGACTAAAACCACACGGTGTGCCACTCTGCGCCTGGCATAGGAGGGATCCGGGAACTACTGCTATTATGACATCCAGATTAGGTAGGTAAACACGTCCTGCTAATTACATGTTAGCTACCTTATTATTATTTTTTGTAGACATAAAACAAGAAAAAATTTGAAAGAAATATTCGAGTGGCAGGTAATACTTACAGTAGGAACCATGAAATACGATGTACATTTGACAACAGATTCACAAAATGTTCATAACAACTGTATATGTGTAGACACCTACGCTAGCGTCGTGTCTGTATGTTTGTATCTGTGTGTGTATTTGAATATGTATGTATCATGAGTGTATAATTCTATATATACCGAAGAAAGTACCGAAGAAAGCAAATCTATGACGCCACTGCAATTATTAAATATGTTGCACAATCTCGTGTAAGGTGAATTGGCCCCTGACAGTGGTGGACAAAGTGGAGTAATGACATTTCTTGGTATTCTGGCACGACTTCTGGGGTAAACACGCGAAGAATCAATTTTAATGGTTTAAAATTTTAATCACAGACATTGCTTTCAGCGATTGTCGGCAATTCTTTAGGTATAACATATTAAACTGTTCTAGTCTTCTATCATAAGACCGAATCTGTTTACACAAACCGCTAGAATACGCCAAATACCGAAGAAAGTGTTTTTGTACATGTTCCAAACTCAATGAGTATACTTCATAACGATTATTTACATAATTATTATACGAAATAGAGTCAGAAAAATCACATTATGGTTAAAATATCTTTCTTGTGTCAATTCCAAAACACCTCAGTTACTTTAAATAAGTGATTAATTAATTTCAGTGGAAAACAGAAACAATTACAAGGGAATTTTGGTTCTTAGTAAACCAATTTCAAAAAAGGTGAGGTTTTCTATTCTAATGTTTTTTGTGTATATTTATTACTCGATAGCTTCGTCCTGAGTGGACCAATTTGAAAATTATTTTTGACGTGAAAACGTCTTATAATTCGATAAAGCCGGCTGCTTGCACCAAAAAACGTGACTCATGCGGCGTTAGCTCGCTCTGAGGTGTTCCATTTAAGGCTTGAAGTACAAGCGAAAGCACGGAACGAGCAATAAAGAGGCACAATCGGCCTCCGCGTTCGACATCTGTCTCTCTCCTACTTGAGTGAGTACATAATTGTATTTATGCGTACAAATAAATGTAACTTGATCAATTCTATCTTGATTTCCATTTACCTCCTTCCTATACGAAATATCTATCAAACAAAAAAACAAATAATATTAAAATTTTCCTTTGAAAAATGCAACCATTCCATCAGCATTTTCTTATGACGTTGTCACGTTCAACTATTATCAGTAAACCGATTTTACAGACAACCGATTTTTGTATTTGAAAGGGTATACTCCCGAATTGCTTCCATTATCACTAGACAAGTCGATGGCAATCCTAATTTATTTTCAGATTCAAATTTAATGTCTTACTAGCTTACGAGTATATTGATAAATTAAACAGACTTACTAAGCTACTTAATTCAACACATAACATACACCAAATATAACATACACCAAACGGTAATATGTCATTACTAATCCCTACAAACGTATCTTATAAAGTAATAAACGTATAAATACTTTAAAAAGAAGTTGAACTGACTTAAATTAATACTAAAGAAGACAACAAAAAATTTGAAATCTAATGAAAACTTATATAAGTACGACCTCAATATAATAAATAATATGATTACAGCAATAGATACCTTCTAGACTGAAGTTGGTCTCAAATCCAATAAGTCATCATCATCATCATCAACAGCCTTTACAGTCCACTGCCGGACATAGGCCTCTCCTTAGCAAGGAGGTTTTGGCCTATTATACCACGCTGACCAGACGGGTTGGAATAGGGTTTGTTCCAAGTTTTCCTTCTCTACGTAATGATGTTGTCTTGCATCCAATAAGTAATATATAATAACTAACACTGGGGTCTATATTAATGTTAAATCTTTGCAATAAAGAATTAAGAATTTAATAGAATGTAATGAAACATTACAGATTTTGTTAATTAATAAAGATCGATCAGTCTCATTACTTACACAAACGTATCAATTATTTAGTAAAGCATTCAACGTAATGATATCTTTTGAGATGTGTGTAACACAATTTAGCTCGGTTAGTTTGTCTTGCGCTGTATGCAGATACTCTTAGCCTCGCGGCACTTTGCGTGTGGCCTATCAAGTATCTTTTGTTGTGTTTATCGAATTAAATAGAGGACGAGAATAGATTGGATTTGCTTAGACAGGATTTGATTTGATCTGATTTGGTTAGACAGTATTTCCAAAATAAATTAGTAATGTTATTTATTTACTAGTATTGAAGTTACATGATTGTTTTAATTTTTTTTTATTGTAAATATTCGATGGCCCTCAACTGTCGCCAACTCGAAGAAACTTCAAGGAATTTAGTGAAACTTTTGTACATAATATATTTAATGAACGTGAAATTCAATGACGATGAATTTAAAGAAATGTAAGCACAGAATTTCCTTAAAATAACCTTGAAATCAGTGTCAACAATAATTTATTTTGTGTACGTCTTTTACTCAGATAGACAACAAGGGAAGCCCCCAAACAGTGCTTCTATGACTACAAATTACACTATTGTTTTTCCAACATGAGTCACATTCAAATAAAGTGCAAAGTAATGGAATTCTTCAAGGTAAAAGTAAATTTGTGTAATTTCACGTGATCATAATATGCTGATATAGTACGAACTGCTTGTGATGCACTTGCGTTACACTTATTTTCCTATCGACATCTTTTTTCTCAGCTGCATGTATTTATTTATTTTTGTGCAATAATTTTCACGGATACTACCGACAGGTGATTATGTCGGATTCGTACCGACCAAAAACCGCACGCTGTCTCAGGTACCAGGCACCTCAGTCTTCTGCGGTACATGCCTGCCAATTTTATTTTGTAGTAATAATTTGTCCGCGTAATCTTCTTCTTCATCTTCAACAACCTTTTACAGTCCACTGCTGGACATAGGCCTCTCCTTAGCAAGAAGGTTTTGGCCTACTATACCACGCTGGCCTAACGAGTAGGAGTTTCTTTCCTTACTCGCCTCTTACGACACCCACGGGATGAATAAGGGTGATAACACTATATATTCTTAATCCGTCACCACACGGACACGTCCGCGTAAATGTGTACATAATTGGATCACCGTTCGGCTAGTGACAACCACCGTCCATGGATGTCTGATGATTCACAGGTACGTTGTCGGCCTTTGGTTGCTCCGGTTTCCGGTAACCTTCCTCATTCTATGAAACACAAACAAGAAATTGCTCATCACCGGTGTTCTGTGAGACTGATGCAGTTTTAGTAAATTCCATGTACTTAAGATAATTAAAAATTGGTAATTTTATAAATTGTAGTTATTATTTCCATAAAATTATCCGCCAATCTACAGAATGAAAAGATCTGATAAACTTACCTGAGAAACGGATACATGCTTTGTATAAAAGCATGTAAGTTTTTCTTGTATTGTATTTTTACTGAACTTTATTCACAAAATTATATATATCTCTCAGTAGATCTCGGCAATGGAGCGTTAAGTTCGATTCCCGAGATCTCTAAGAGTCTCTCCGAGAATTTTAAATGAAGGTTCAATAATGTAACATGCATCTGTTTCCTCTTTCGTATAACATTTTGAGAGGTAACTACGTGTTGCACATTAAAAAGTGCATGTGCATGGAAATTATTTTCTTACAGTTTTGGACGTTTCTACTGTTATTACATTACCAAAATTAAATATAACATATTCGAAATATAAAACATAAAGCTAGAAAATATGTATTATAATCACTATCACTTTCGAGTGATTTAAACTCGGCCATTTTGGCGCAATTATTCTGTGACGTCAAATTACTCTCAGTTAGTCCGTCAGTGTTTGATTAACGAAGTACACAAAAAAATTGTGATAAAATTAACGAGCACCTTAACGTGGGTCACCATATTGCATTGTATGCATTCGTCATGAGTATGGTGACCACATCTTTTGGATTCTATTCATGCTTCAGGCAGCTTTTCCATTAGGCAGAGCAGAGTCACTTTGGTAAAAAAAACTACTTACTATGAAAATAATTATTATGTTGTGTCGTCCTCATGTGGTCTTCAAAAGGTATATTTCTTTGTGCCTAAAACCGTAAAGTATAAATAATAAGTGGTGCAAGTCGATGAGAAGATAAAATGTGTAGTTTGTGAAAAGTTCGTAAAGTATTTTCAATATCGAATTCATAAGTACGTATTTATTGATCAACATATTGCCTATGGGAGAAAATATTTAACTTATTAGAAAACAAATAATCAGCAGAAACCCCACAAATCAATTTATTGACAGAAGACGTCATTTGCAAATTGACGTCACGTTTTGTTCTACTAATTCATTTGTTTTCTACTACTGCTACAACTAATACTGTTTTCAAAAATTGCAAGGAAATTTGAAAAAAGTTACCTTTTGATCATTAAATGTCACTATTGATTTTTCGTAACTTTCGAAAATAACTGGTAGGTAAGTTTTTTAAACAAAATAGTTCACAAATAAAAATATTTTCTCATTTTTATGTCACGTACATATTTCTTATTAATGCAAATTTCATAAGTTTATAATTTTTAGGTAGTAGAGCCACGCTGATTTCAGCACGAACGGGCCGGCTCAACCGGGGCAGTACTACCTTCTTACAGAAGGCCAACCTAAAGCGCCAGCATCCGTGCTGTCGTGTTTCGTTGGTGAGTGCCAGACCGGAGGCCCATTGATGCAGGTGTGACATTTATCGTAATAATTATGCAAGCCTTACACTGCCACGATGACTGTCATGCCTTTTACGTCCCCAAGCGTGGTGTGAAAAAGCATCTCACTAAGCCGCCATAGTGGGTCGTGTTTATTTTAATAATATAGGGGCAAACGCGTAGACGGATTATCTAATAAACAAACGGCACACATTTTTAAAGATTAAAGCACTGATTTTAATCATGCTATATGCTGTACTATGTGACCTGCTGAATTTTCTCATATATCAATGGTATCATATACTATTATGTGAAATTTCGTAATGATCAATTAATTCTGTTATTAAAGGAAAATGTTACAAATAAACAAATATTCATTCACTCGCTCGGCGTTGCACAACACCAATATAATGTCTTGCGTTATATAAAGCTAGCATCTAGCCGATTTCGGTCACGGTGGTCGGTCTCAACGGAAACCAACCAACCACATAAGAGATACCAAAAACTGTTCCCTAAGCCACACAATCTGATGGGACGGTTATCAAACCGACCCGGTAGAGATCAGGTGCGTGACCAACGCTTTGCGCGGGGACTAAGACCCCAACCTCCTATGCGATGACTGTCATGTCTTTTACGTTCCCGAGTGAGGTGTGAAAAAGCATCTTAACATGCCACCATGATGTGGGTCACCATACTGCATTGTCAGCATTCGCAATGAGTATAGTGACTACAACTTTTGGATTCTATTCATGCTTTCCATCAAGCAGAGTAGAGTCACTTTGGCAGACTCCAAAAACAAAAAAAATTTGGACGTTGCAAATCAATCATAAACTTCGGGCTATTATTAAGTATTTCTGTAACCAGAAACCAGAACCTAACCCAGGAATCGAACACAAGACCTCTTGATCGTCAGTCATATACGCTAACCGCAAAACCAACGAGCACAACCAACTAACTATGGTAACTGTGTTAGTCTTACACTGCCACGATGACTGTCATGCCTTTTATGTCCCTAAGCGGGGTGAGAAAAAGCATCTCACAAGGCCACCATAGTGTGGGTCACCATACTGCGTTGTCAGCATTTTTGCAAGCAATGAGTATGGTGACCACAACTGTTGGATTCTATTTATGCTTTCCATCAGGCAGAGCAGAGTCATTTTGGCAGGCTCTTAAGATAGAAAAAAAGACAGTAACTAGCGCTATACTATATATGTACATATATGTGACTGGTAAGTTATAGAGAGAAACATACATAACATAGATACTTTATTCAAGTTGATGACCTTAACTCACGGATCTTTACAAACACATTCGTACGGTTTTTAACACTTCACTACCTAAGTACCAAGGTAAGTATATGTCTAAGTGTCTCCTAATAAAATACAATCATAAATCATAAATATTTAAAATATTTCTTCATTTTTTAGCAGTCTATTAACTAATAACGCTAATAATAGTAATTTTGTTGCATAGGTTACACCGCTCGTCCCCCCAGAGTAGGGTGCCAGAGGCCGGCCGTCGGGACGGTTTTTAGTGGGAACACCACATACTCCTGACTCCTGCACCCCAAGAAGCAGGAGATCCGAGGGGTTTTGCCGACTCGTCAACAAAAAAAAAGGTGATATCGCTCGTGGTCACCGCTGCATGGGTAGAGTCCACGTCGGGAAATAGAAGGTTTAGTAACCTTTTTAATTATTTTATCACAAATGAGTACAATAAAACTATGTAAAAATTCAAGAAAATCAAAAAACTAAAAATAACCTATCTGTAATTTGCCATGTATCTAATAAAATGGTAGGAAAATTTCGTGTTAAATGCTAAGAAGGAAAAATTATGATTATAATGAATTGTTACTGGTTTAATACACGAAGTATTAAACTAGGCAATTTAACATGCTGTTTTGGCCCAGTACGTGGAAACAAACATCATGCCAAGTTGTAAAAATTATAACAACCTGTTCTTGTGTATATACAGACTGACTGGTGAGATACCTTCAATATTTGAGGACGTGATAGTATGCGAACATACATCATGAAATAAAATAACATAAAAACGAAATATTAAATAACTTCTTAGTAAACTTCGTACACAGTACACCGAGAGCCCAGTATTTAACTGCGGAATACTTGGACACCGTGCGGACTTATTTTTTAGAGGCATTTCGATAAAAAATAAGCACCCATTTTTTTATATCAAATTAACGAGAATCGAGTACCGAGTACTCTCCATAAGTATTGAAGGTATCTCACCAGTCACAGTGTATATATATTTTTGCTTTAGAATAATATCATACATTACTAAAAACTAAAGTTACATAATAATAATGTTATAAACTCACGACTGTTTCTCTGGAGCGATGAACCATATTCACATCACAACAACAGCCTTTCGTAGTCCATAGCTGGCCATAAGAAAGGAAGTATTAACCTACTATACCACGCTGCCTAGACAGATTGGAATAGGGTTTCTATAAAATTTTCCTTCTCTTCACAGTGCTTATGTCTGTATAATTTGCTACCACAACTTTTGGATTCTATTCATGCTTTCCATCAAGCAGAGTAGAGTCACTTTGGCAGACTCCAAAAACAAAAAAAATTTGGACGTTGCAAATCAATCATAAACTTCGGGCTATTATTAAGTATTTCTGTAACCAGAAACCAGAACCTGACCCAGGAATCGAACACAAGACCTCTTGATCGTCAGTCATATACGCTAACCGCAAAACCAACGAGCACAACCAACTAACTATGGTAACTGTGTTAGTCTTACACTGCCACGATGACTGTTATGCCTTTTACGTCCCTAAGCGGCGTGAGAAAAAGCATCTCACAAGGCCGCCATAGTGTGGGTCACCATACTGCGTTGTCAGCATTTGCAATGAGTATGGTGACCATAACTCTTAGATTCTATTTATGCTTTCCATCAGGCAGAGCAGAGTCATTTTGGCAGGCTCTAAAGATAGAAAAAAAGACAGTAAGTAGCGCTATACGATGTATGTACATACATATATGTGACTGGTAAGTTATAGAGAGAAACATACTTGTGTAACAAATACTTTATCCAAGTTGATGACCTTAACTCACGGATCTTCACAAAACACATTCGTACGGTTTTTAACACTTCACTACCTAAGTACCAAGGTAAGTATATGTTTAAGTGTCTCCTAATAAAATACAATCATAAATCATGAATATTTAAAATACTTCTTCATTTTTTAGCAGTCTATTAACTAATGTGGTTTATAATAGTTTTGTTGTATAGGTTACACCGCTCGTCCCCCCAGAGTAGGGTGCCAGAGGCCGGCCGTCGGGACGGTTTTTAGTGGGAACACCACATACTCCTGACTCCTGCATCCCAAGGAGCAGGAGATCCGAGGGGTTTTGCCGACTCGTCAACAAAAAAAAAAGTGATGTCGCTCGTGGTCACCGCTGCATAGGTAGAGTCCACGTCGGGAAATAGAAGGTTTAGTAACCTTTTTAATTATTTTATCACAAATGAGTACAATAAAACTATGTAAAAATTCAAGAAAATCAAAAAATTAAAAATAACTTATCTGTAATTTGCCATGTATCTAATAAAATGGTAGGAAAATTTCGTGTTAAATGCTAAGAAGGCAAAATTATGATTATAATGAATTGTTACTGGTTTAATACACGAAGTATTAAACTAGGCAATTCAACATGCTGTTTTGGCCCAGTACGTGGAAACAAACATCATGCCAAGTTGTAAAAATTATTACAACCTGTTCTTGTGTATATACAGACTGACTGGTGAGATACCTTCAATATTTGAGGACGTGATAGTATGCGAACATATATCATGAAATAAAATAACATAAAAACGAAATATTAAATAACTTCTTAGTAAACTTCGTACACAGTACACCGAGAGCCCAGTATTTAACTGCGGAATACTTGGACACCGCGCGGACTTATTTTTTAGAGGCATTTCGATAAAAAATAAGCACCTATTTTTTTTATATCAAGTTAACGAGAATCAAGTACCGAGTACTCTCCATAAGTATTGAAGGTATCTCACCAGTCACAGTGTATATATATTTTTGCTTTAGAATAATATCATACATTACTAAAAACTAAAGTTACATAATAATAATGTTATAAACTCACGACTGTTTCTGTGGAGCGATGAACCATATTCACATCACAACAACAGCCTTTCGTAGTCCATAGCTGGCCATAAGAAAGGAAGTATTAACCTACTATACCACGCTGCCTAGACAGATTGGAATAGGGTTTCTATAAAATTTGCCTTCTCTTCACAGTGCTTATGTCTGTATAATTTGCTACCTAAATCGCCTATTACAACAACCGCGGGACGAACAGGGATGGTGAGACTTCGCAGTTTTCATCCGTCACCACACGTAAACACAGTAAACACCCACTTTTCGCTGATGTTTTGATCCCACGTTATAGGTGGTTAGTTTATTGCCATTTATTAGGATGATTTGTTTGCCGGAACCTCGTCCGTCGATCAGCCGTGCAGCACTCGCAGGTGAGGTTGACATGGGGCCTTAAGTTCTTAGTTTAATTGTATATTCGCTACTGAGCTTCTACTTGATGATCACATGTGTATATTTAGGGAAATTACAGTTTCCTATAATACACCTAACGAGCTAGCACTTGCTTCTCTACTCTTTGTGGTCCTACTCTCTTTGACCTATTGAAGCTATCTTATAATATACTCTGCTACAAACAACAAAATCGTTGTGAAATTCAATACAAGAAGATAAAATATATAAAATATATATAATAAAAAGTAAATCTCATTAGAAGTAGTACAGTGAAGTAGGGCAGCAAACGTGTAAAACCTGAAATCTCGTCCACTACTTGACCACCACCTCAAGAACTGCGCGCTTATTGTTCAAATCACATTGTCGTTTTTTAAGATAACTGTGGGAATATGTTGCAAAGCAATCATATTCTACGACATGGTACATATCAGTATTAATTATAAATAAAATACATACATATACACATACGCACACACAAACAGGCACACGTACACACGTACACTCACACACACATATGAAGTACGTAGGTATAAATAACATGAAGTTGAATGAAATAACAGTTGTTAAGTGTTTGGATACTTGCTGTGTTATGATACCCTTTTTTTTTTCTTTCTTTTTTAACGTGTGGAAACCCCCTTGGGCCGTCACCCCACCGGGGTTTACGGCAGGGTGGTGCGTCGGAATCGGACCGACTAAAACCACACAGTGTGCCACTCTGCGCCTGAGATAGGAGGGATCCGGGAACCGCTGCTATTACGACATCCAGATCCCTCCTAGAGCCTGGTGTTATGATACCCATAACACAAGTTAAATCTTACCAGGGATAGCAGAGTCACAAAACACTTACTGTTTCATATTCTGATATTCTTTACTCATGTGTGTCTGTTGTAAATTTTTCGAAATAAATATTCATTGTCAATAAAAAAAATACAAACAGTGAAACGTAGAACCTCCTCCTGTTTTGAGGTCAATTAGAAAAGAAAAATAACGTTCAAAAAGAAGTACCTAAATAACCAGTAGTACCAGTCAGAAATGAATTCACACGAGCTAACTTTTTTTTTCTCTATCTTAAGAGCCTGCCAAAGTGACTCTACTCTGCCTGATGGAAAGCATGAATAGAATCCAAGAGTTGTGCAGAGTAGAATCACTTTGGCAGGCTCTTAAGATACCTTACCTTGTGGTCACCATACTCATTGCAAATGCTGACAACGCAGTATGGTGACCCACACTATGGCGGCCTTGTGAGATACTTTTTCACACCCCGCTTGGGGACGTAAAAGACATGACATTCATTGTGACAGCTTACACAGTTACCACGATAACTGTCAACCCTTTTTTTTTTTAACCTGTGGAAACCCACTCGGGCCTTCACCCCACCGGGGTTTACGGCGGGGTGGTGTGTCGGAAACGGACTGACTAAAACCACACGGTGTGCCACTCTGCGCCTGAGACAGGAGGGATCCGGGAACCGCTGCTATTACGACATCTAGGGGGCTATAACTGTCACCCCTGCATCAATCCCCGTAACTTAAAGTATAGCAAATCTTACTCTACCATTTGACAATGATGCGGTCTCTTTTTCTCTTCATCATAAAAACTACTTTAATCTAGCAAATGTCTTAAATAAATACGTATTTAAAAAGTATTTGTTTAACTTAACATTGTAATATTTAACGATGAAAGGTAAAATGTACAACCAAGTATAAATACAAAACTTGCTAAAATAACATTTACTGTCGTAGACAGACTAAAATAATTGTTTTGTACAGAATAATTAATTTATAACTTTATAGCCAACAGGCAGTACCTATTTATTTTTGCAGGTGACAGAAGACAGCGAAACAAAAGGAATTTTTAAGTTGAAATTAAGTAAAAATTTTTGAAACAGTTTTAATTATATCTATTTCTTTGAACTATCTCATTAGGAAGGTATCATTAGAAATATTTGAAATAGTAATAAATATATCAGTAAATTTAAATAAAACTAAGTATATGTCTGTAAATTAAAAAAAAATGTTTTCTTTAACGCTTATAGCTTTTTGCACGATATTAAACCACTAACTATCTTTCTTTTATTTTTTCTATCTGTATGTCTGTCTTTTTGTTTCACCGGGCTAATCTCTGAAACCGCTGAACTGATTTTAATAGGACTTTCACTATATGGTAGAGGAAGTTACTAGGCAATATAAAGGCTTATTTATTGTTCCGGATTTTCCACGGGATCGGAATTTACGCGGCAAAAGCCACGAACAAACCAATCCTACCCGAACGAAATCGCGGGCACAGTTTCAGCAGTTAGTACTAAAATTTGAAGTAGTCCTTTTATAGCTATAGCTAATAATTGTGAACAAGTATAAAGACTCTTCGACTCAAAATAATAGCTCTCGGACCAATCTAAACGCGAAAACTTTCACACTGTGTTGCAGAAGGAGTCCTTAATTTAAGAACATTCGTAGTCTGTGTACCAACTCAAAACTCTGGTATTTTCTTTAAAAGGTCAACCCAAATCTTATACTGTGATCGCTTAGTTTTTATTTAATCACTATTCACCGACTTAAATAAAAAGAACACCTGTCCTTCCGTGATGATCAATGACTTGCCCCATGTATGGATTTCAATGTAACAAAATGTAAAACGATGATATTTACTCGTTCTCCGTATACCCACAGCTATAAATTATCAGATGTTCCACTGGAGCGAGTTACAGAAGTACGTGACTTAGGTTTAACTCTGGACTCGCGTGTGACCTTCAATGCGCACACAAGTAATATGTGTAAACAAAGTTTTAAATCACTGGGTTTCGTGATGAGAATGTAAGTTCCATTCCAATGCAGAAACATTGACGTCGTGTTGTACTTCTCCTTTGTTTGCAGTACTATGGAGTATAACTCCGTAACCTAGGATCCGTAGGACATGGGGTATAACGTGATGATAGAATACGTTCAATGATAAGTCGCAGGGTTCTTAAACAAAAAGTTATATGGGTTCTATCCATATTTATATCCATCATTTTTTGTTCTCGGCATAGTAAGTCAAAATACACTTAGGTTGCGGTGAAAATGTCTTCTAATGGTACACTATTATTTGTTATTAAATAATAAAATAGCTAATTCGAATACATTATCCCGCTGAAGGTACCGTATGCTCGTGTCGTCTCCTCGCTGCACCACCGGCACAAACGTGTACGGCACAGTTGGTGCCAGTGGTGCCTCCCCTTAGACAGTTTGTTAGTCTGCTCAACTCTCTAATTGCTCTGTATCCGAATGTCGACATATTCTACACTAAATTAAGTATTTTTTGGGAAGTCTTAATATATCTATATGTACATAAGTATTTATTACTACTGGTAACATTATAGCGTTGTAATGGCCCGCTGTACGTATTGGGAAAAATGTAAGTACAGTGAGCAGTTGATTACATTAATAAATAAATAAATAAGGATCCGGTACACCTAAATTATAGGTTGTATATATATTTAGTTAGGATAAAAGTATTATGATTTTCCTTCTTGGAACAAAATTAGTCATGACTATATTCTTCAATTCTATGACTATACTCTATGATTATATTAACTAATGCTAAGATTCTATGAATTCATTCTAATGTAGCATAGAAAATATTCAGAGATTTTGTGAGGCGAATGCTTTTCTCTTTTTTTTTGTGCGGAATTACCCACGGATACCACCGAAAGGTGGTTATTTCAGACTCGAACTGATCAAAATCCGTACACTGTCTCAAGCATCAGTAGCCGGTGAACCAGGTGCACCCAAGTAAAGAAATCCCTGGACCCCCGACGTACCTCAAACCATGGACCACTTATGGTTTGTAGATACCTCCACCCCGTGTGGGAACCATTATATTTCCTTTTCTTCCTGCTCCCAAAAGGACGAGTGCGGTTCATAGCGCTTGCATCGTCACCCAGGTGTGTTTCTGCTAGGGTGACAGATGGCATCACCTACTATCCCCAGGTCTGCGCTTATGGAGGACAGAGATCGTTTAACGATCTCCAGCGCCTGAATTTTCTTCGGTACCTGGCCCATTCTCTTGCCTTGCGGACCGCGAGAGTTCTAAAACTCTTCCGGTCCCAATGCACGCACTTTTTTTTTTTTTTTTTGTAACGTGTGGAAACCCCCACGGGCCGTCACCCCACCGGGGTTTACGGCGGGGCGGTGTGTCGGAATCGGACCGACTAAAACCACACGGTGTGCCACTCTGCGCCTGAGAGAGGAGAGATCCGGGAACAGCTGTTATTACGACATCCTAATCCCTCCTAGCGCCTGCCCGCTATCGCGGGCGCCATCTGCGGATAAACCGTTCATTTGAGACTCCATTTAGGCGACGTCCGGCACACGCACACGTCACCTCCTCGCGGCTGGCCACTATAGCGGATGGAGGGGAAAACCCGTCCCGTCCATCCGCGGCCACACTCAAGGCGGCATGAGGCGCTGGTATGCGCGCCTCCGCCGCCCGGCTCGCCGACGGCGAATTGGGTCCGAGTGGATAACGTCCTCCCGGGCCTTCTCCGCCACCTCCTTCCGCGAAATTACGTCTTCGCAGAAGGTTGTGACCGCGATAAAACAACTGTCGCTACCGGCCATGGAGCGTATGACGGCCGGTAGCGAGAGATCTCCTCCAATAACTGCAGTGAGGACCTCACGCTGCGCCGCCCAAGCGGAACAAACCGCTAGCGTGTGCTGAGCCGAGTCCTCACTGCAGTCGCAGTGGTGACAGGCGGGACTCAATTCCCTCCTGGCGACGGAGTGCAGATACTTTCCGAAGCAACCGTGCCCGGAAAGGACCTGCGTCAGTCGGAAGGAAAGGGTCCCGTGCTGCCGCCCTGCCCACTCGGCGATGACCGGCTGGAGAGCCTCCACGGCGGCAAAACCAGCACTTGGAGCCTCCAGCCGGGACGACAAACGAGCCATTGTGGCTCGACGAGTGGCTTCTCGCCACTCGCGTATCTCTTCGGGCGTGGGCCGTATGCCGCTACGCGACCGGAAGTCAGCCGTCCGCCGATAAACTTCGGCGAGCACTTCCGCCTCCAAATCCCACGGGGGAGTTCCGGCCAAGGCGCACGCCGCCTCCGTCGATACGGTGCGGTAACCGCGTATGGCTCTAACCGCCAATATCCTCTGAGGGCGCCAGAGGTGAGCCCTATTCTGGGCGGTCAGAGCCGCCGCCCACACCGGTGCACCATACAGCGCCATTGACCGGACAACCCCCGTGTATAGCCGTCTCGTCGCGACGCTAGCCCAATGCACACACTGTGCCAACCAACTTGGGGACCAGACTTCGGCAATGATGTCCGAAGTCAAGTAGGCCGTCGAGTACGAACCCGCGATACCTCATAAAGGAGTCGATGCCGATGTGAGTACCTCCTAATATGAGGCTGAGTCTATCAGGTGGTTTCCTCCTAGGTCTATGGAAGAACAAGGCCTCAGATTTGTGCCGAACCACCTCGAGATCCAGCCGCCGGATTTGCTCCACGACTAGGGCAACACCGGCCGTGGCCTTGAGGGCTGCCTCACGGTGCGTCTTGCTTTACGCCGTCACAAGCGTGTCGTGCGCGTAACACGTGACTGCGACACTAAGTAAGAGAGTATCGTAAAGCACCTAAAAGTGTTTGTCATATGCTCAATACCAGCTACTCAGCACTATTCAGTACAGTCGTGAAGCTCCATCTTCGACTGACTGAAAACCGAGGTACATATAGCTAATGGATATTTAGTTTGTTGAATTAATAGTAATATATATTTGCTATGTTAGTTAGAAATTATTACAATATGAGTATTTAGTCCGCGTTGAAAAGTAGCCCACAAAACCGGTTTTGTTTACTAAGTTCTTGCGTAGCTGCAATAGCATAAGGTTTGTGAAATATGGCGCACCCGGATCTTGTTACTGTATTGTGTCGATCTTATATTTAAGTATGACATTTAGATTAGTGGAAGATTTTTCATATTATTTTTTTATTGGAACGAAGTTCCTTACGGCAGGCTTGGAGGAGATAGGGATTTCGCTGCGGGACCGAACTGAAAAAAATGTGATAGTAAAACCGTAAGAAAAAATCCGTGGAAAAAGTGCGTGGAATAAATCTGTGGAAAAAAGTGCGTGGAATAAAACCGTTAATTTTTATTATTTTTTTCTATTTTTCTATTTCTATGTAATTTTTAATTAATAATAATGTTGACAAAAAAAAATAAAGATACATATTTTTTTGTTATTTCAGTTGAAATTTGAATTACGATGTTTTTTTTATTTTAAGGAATTTATTATTTTATTTCCTAAAATACTGAATTTCCTAAATACTTTCTTGTACTTAAATAAAAACTAATCAGCAAAATTTAAGAGAAAAATCAAGAAAACCTACATAAAATTGAGCACGATTTTTTTTTGCAAATTGTGTCGATTCCACATTATCCGAAGGAACTTCGTTCCTACCTGGTGTCCCACGACACCAATCATTTTTTATTTTTATTAAATTACATATCTAACACAATACAAATTTAAGAAAGTGTTTTAATTCTCAGGTTTAAAGTAAATATATATTATACAAAACATATAGTATTAAGAAAAAACGGGTGACACTACTTTGACAAAAGCCTATGACCTCTCCTAACGAACACTATAGCACTCGGTCCTCCGCTTTCCGCATCCAATCTGTAACGAAACAATTACATGGCACTTAAAAAAAGATTGCCGTAAATTTTTAATGCCAGCTTATTTTCTCATTGACTTGCCGCATTCTTACTTTTTTTAGTAAGTCTTGAATATGAAATGTAACTTTATTCGAATGAGTTAAGGGTAGCTTTTTCTTTGGCACAGAAAACCTCAATTCGTTTTGTGCACTGTCAACATCGTCTTAAATACAATCTATAGATCAGTGATTGCACAATATTACTTTATCTTGGCACTATTATGTAGGTACCTTGTTTACGCTACGTAATCCAGTCTAATAACAGTGGGTTATTGAAAAAAATTTAAATGTATCTGTTTCTTCGGAGTGATAGGCTGTAATCATTTATTCAGCTTGTAAGGAGAGATATTACTAACAAATTCGTCTTAACTATTTGGACATTCAATTCTAATGGGTATAGAAGGCAAAAGGGTATGGTATTTAACAACCACCGCCCATGGATGGATGGACTTTCATCAATACAAGTGTATTATGGTCCTTTAAGTGAATTCAGGGTAAGAAATTCAGGCATTCGATTGCCTCATACACACTAACACTGATGTTCTATGAAGGCGTGGTAGCATTCAGGTGTACTGAAGTATGACTCTTCTACGGCACATAAGAGAAATTTTATTTAAATTCCACATCAATAACGTCCACTTCTTGCTGGTTTTTTTGTCCCACGTGATACGTAGAGAGCCTATTACTGCTTATTGGGATGTTTTATTGGCCAGAGCCTCGTCCGTCGCTCGGCAGGGGCATCACTTGCAGGTGAGGTTAACTTGGGCTCTAAATTCTGGATGGGTACTCTATGCACCCTGGGAAGCCTATACACCCAAATAAATAAATGACTATTGAACATATCAATAGCCATTTATTTATTTAGGATTACTAGCAAAAGAGTAAAACAGTGAGCCGTTTCGTCCGGTGTGATGCCATGTAAGCACAGAAAAGCGATGTTGAACAATTCTTTTGGTGATTTAGACTGTGTGAGTGAGATAACCGTAACCCTCTGTTATGGGTTTGAGTGAACTCCCAAAAGGCAGTTACTTACTTGCGACTCTCGAACGGATATGGACGGTGGTAATGACTTTATCACCACAGTTTATCGTCTGCTCGTTTGCCTCTTCATACTGTTTGACGATGCAAAAGGGAGTCATTTTCATGGAATGAAACGCCAACCAACGACGATGGCAGACGACCCTTGGGTGAGTAATAACAGTAATCATATTTTTTGGATTTTTGGATATCTAACATACAAAACCAGTCCCAAACTGAGCAGAGTTTGTACTGTGGGTGCTAGACAACTGATATAAATATATGCAAAGATATTTTTGTGTGAATACGTACATATTATACTTAAAAAATATCCAAGTTAGGAGACAAATATTTGTGGATCACACAAACATTTGATGCGACCAGGGAATCGAACAAAATTCAAGCACAGCAGTCACCGACGTAGTCCATTGGTAAATCCATTCATCTTCTGCTCGGATGATGATGATGTAGTGGTTTAAACGATCCCACGCCGCTCTTTATTATGGTAAGTGTTGTGGGTTCAAACAACACACGGGATAACACTTTATGTGAACCACAAACTGTTGTTCTGTGTCTGGGTGTTCTTTGTGTCCGTTTCTTGTATGTTTGTAAAGTCCCCCGCGATACAGGATGTATTCCTAATGTGGGCGTTGTCTTTGAAAAACAAACAAAAAAAAAGGTGTTGGACCCATAGCATTCGAAAAAAAAAACCTGTGGAGAGATAAAAAATATGGGCGACTATAAAATTAAATATAATTTAATAGAACCATTAAAATTTTCATCATTAAAATAAATTAACATAAAATTATTAAAAAAATATTTTAAATGACTTAATATGTAAATGAATAGAACCTAAACGTAACGAGATTAAATTTTTACATATTAAAGTACATGCCCATCAGAGTTTTAGTTAAAACCAGTTAATAGAAATATATTACTAAGTTAATATTAAATATCTTACTCCATATAGTGACGGATTAAGAATATTAAAGAGTGTTACCACCCCTATTCATCACGTGGGTGTCGTAAAAGGCGACTAAGCGAACCAATATGCAAGACAACACCATTACAAAGAGAAGAAAAACTTGAAACAAACCCTATTCCAACCCGTCTGGCCAGCGTGGTATAGTAGGCCAAAACCTCCTTGCTAAGGAGAGGCCTATGTCCAGCAGTGGACTGTAAAAGGTTGTTGAGTGTCACAACCTCTATTTATCCCATGGGTGTCGTAAGAACCGACTAAGGAGACACACTATGCAGATGAACATCAGTGAAAGAAAACTGGAAAGAAGTATGTGGCCAGCGAGGTGTAGTAGGCCAAACCTCCTTTCTAAGCAGCGATATGACGAGCAGTGAAATGTCAAAGGCTATTGATGATACTGATATTAAATAGAAGGTTACAGTCATAATTGAATAAAAAATGGAATTCATTTATTGAATAGCTTCTGACATTTATTATATACATCATCTCATCACATCAATAGCTCTTAATCAACAGTTGCTGGACACAGGCCTGTCCTTAGAAAAGATGTTTTGGTTTAGTACAGCAAGTTGGCCAGCCAGCCAGGTTTGTTTTGTTGTCACTGTTCTCTTGGAAAGGGATTATTTTTAAAACATTATACATATTTCATTTGTTTTAAGTTTGACCTTTAAAGGTGTCTATGTTCAAATGATCTGTATTTTTATTCCCATTATAGTCTAAACAAAGGCCGGATAAGCTCAAGGAGATAACGTTTAAGATGCTTTACTACAAACACCGGACAAAGGGATTTTAAATGAAGATAAACAGTAATCTAAAACTGCGTGAAACTAACTGTCACTCAAAGCGAAGGGCGGTGTTTTTTCAGTCGTTTGTACCGACTGGAGATGGCATAAGTCGTCACAAAAATATGTCTTAGGTGTAACTGTATTAAATATACTACCCAGTGTGAAGAGAAAATAATAATTGATTATTGTGGCAAAGCGGTAGTGAAAACGACTGCTGTGCTTAAGGTCTCGGGCTCGGTTCCCAGGTCGAACCAAATGTTTGCACGATCTGCATAAATCTGTTTCGAAGTTTGGATGTTTTCTATGTATGATATGTAAGTATTTACAAAAAAGAAGTATATAAATATTCTATCAGTCAGTCTAGTTATCATAGTACAAGCTCAGCTTAGTTTGAAACTAGATGGCGTTATGTATAAAATGTATGAAATATTTATTTATTTATCTAATGTGAAGAAGCTGCCTTCATATATGTACACCTGCAACTCAAAAGTATATTGCCACCTGTAAAAAACTTTCTCCTCCCTCAGAAATAGGGTCAAAGGCAGTTTCAGATACTGGTAACCTCACTCACTCACAGTGAAAAGAAATAGTAGTGAAATAAGTGTTTAACGTCGATTTTCTACGAGGCCGTGGTAGCATTGCAACCTTGTCGAACCAACCCATATTATATGTTCATTTATACGAAAGGTAATTAGTTGGCATTTAGTTTTTAAAAATAACATCATCCAAATGACCACCATTTCGACATTTACACTCTTCTAAGCGAGCACCGAAATTTTCGAATAGTTGTCGGCAAAGAGACCACGAGATTACTGACATCTCTTCGCTGATTTTTTCTTTTAGTTGACGTAGTGATAGAGTATTGATGTAGACACGATTCTTCAAATAATCCCATAGAAAGAAGTCTGTTGGGGATAAATCTGGACTTCTGGGTGGCCATGGAATGTCGCCTCGTCTGGAAATCAGCTTATCGGGAAACATATCTTTGACAACCGGTAGGGACTCATTGGATGTGTTACAAGTGGCTCCATCATGTTGAAAGAATCTAACGGTTTTAAAGATTTCTAATACAATAATGTTTTTATGTAGTAGTACGTTATTTACACACGGAAACCCTCCAATGTCAGTATCGAAGGAATGATGAAGCAACTAAAATGAATAAATACGTAAATGTTTTATTGACATTGTTTTTTCATTGTGAAAGAATTTTTCCACCCATACCTACTACAACATTCTGTTATCGTTGTTAATTAAAATTTCTTATTTTCATGTCTATGAAACTACTCAATAAGATATGGGTTACCAGGTCTCAGGAATTTCGACTATAGATAGTTTCTATGTATGTACTATACATCTCCTTCTTTTTACAGAAATTTTGTCAGAGGAGGTCAATACGCTTAATAAAAATTCGTTCAAAATTTGATTCCACTCTACTCTCAATCTTATAAAAGTCATTGAAGGTATTCTTATGGTAAAATATTACTGTCCGTGTGGTGGTGGATTAAAAATACGTAGTGTCACCACTCGTAAGAGGTGACTAAGGGAACAATCTATTCAGGCAAATATCACTACAAAGAGAGGGAAAACTTGAAACAAACCCTGTTCCTACCCATCCAGCCAGCGAAGTAAAGTAGACCAAAACGTTCTTGATAAGGAGAGACGTATGCCCAGCAGTGGACTGTTAAAGGCTGTTGATGATGATGATAATAGAAATATTAAAAAATCTAGTAGATACACATATGCGATACAATCAAACCACAAATTTGAGATTGAGAAAAAAATTGGACTGAAACTTGAAGATTTTGTTTTCGATAATTGGCTTTCTGTGATGGAGGCTTAACATTATACTCAACAAATCGGATACTTCAACTACGTCTCAACTAAACCCTTTGGGAATGTATATATGTCTTAAAATAGGCTTTAAACTCGTATTTTGGAATTTTAATTAAAATATTTTAGATTTACAATCAGATACTTTTTGTCATTGTTCTAAAACTCACAAGCATTCCACTTAAGATAATTAAATTAATCCATCAAACATTCTTTGTATGAGAATCATTCTATTAATTTTGCTTTAACACTGCGCAAGTCTAACTTCGTGAAGATATTTTCACAGTTGAATAATTTAACGCTCAATGCGCAGTAGTTTTGTTGTTACAATTACTCGTGTAATGTCATAATATAAACTCTTGTTATTTGTCCTTTACTTGCATTATCCTTTACCACATTCCTCTCACCTTATCTATTTTTCTTACCTTGAGTTACTTTTTTACCACTCGACTCCGTAAGGTTGACATATAATTTTCGGGTTTGATTCTTAAATTATCAAAAACATGAATCCAGAAGTAAAGAACATATTCATTTAAATATTTATCTCTTACAGTATGTTATGAATGCCATATCTTTTTTAAATAAATTTGAATTAGCAAAGGAAACATCTATTATCTAGCACGTGGACTCTATAACTCATGTATGCGAAGTTATTGCGACTCAATGTTTTATGTATCCGTGTTTCAATATCAATAAATACTATTTGAAATTCTTTGACAACATATATTTCTTATTTAAACTAGCTCTGACAACTTAAATGTTAAAGTCAACTGTATTTTTTTTTACGTAAAACTAATGAGACCATCAACAAATCAGCCAATAGGATCCGAGTATCAATTAAGATACTTTAAAACGGGTAAAGCTTATTTCTTTTGGGGTACGCAGACGAGACGAGTTTTGTGAATCAATGAGTGTTAGTGAAAATAAAAAGAAAAAAAACTTGATTTATTTTTTACGCTTTATCTAGGCTATGAGGCTACCAACGCTTGACCTCAAGCATATTTAGACCATCACATTCAGAGATACTAAATGTATAGTGTAACTAAGTTTTTAAAGTTTCTAAAAGCCAATATATCAAAAACGAAATACAAAGGCTTTAAATCCTGAATAAGAAAACCTAAATAGAGTTGCCCACGTTTAGTTGTTCGCAATAACACGTGATAATATATACTGTGTATTGTATTTCAAAATCGATTAGTTGATTAGATTTGATTAAGTATCGATTTGTGAATACATTATGTTATTTAATTAAATATCTTCATCTTCGTTATATAACAATAACGTTAGAATAACGACTTTTTGCATGTCGTTGTAGTCATAAAACGCAACGCGTCGTTTTCAAGTTACATACTTATTAATTTCTTATCGTAATAGGCCGCCATAGTATGGGTCACCATACTGCATTGTCAGCATTCGCAATGAGTATGGTGACTACAACTTTTGGATTCTATTCATCCTTTTCATCAAGCAGAGTACAGTCACTTTGGCAGGCTATTAAAATAAAAAAATAATAATAAATATTAACAGTTATATTTACGTGTGTATTTCTAGTATGTCTGACTAATTATAGACCCAATGACTCAAAAAGGTTCTCCTTGACCAAAGAGTTAGACGTCCTGCGTAGAAACTGTTATCGAGTGACTTGGGTTGCCGTAGCTATCAAAACGCAATGCGGAATTTTTGGCTCAAGTCCTTACCTTCACGCTCCTATTTTTAGTAGAGAGACTTTTCTTTTTTTTAATAAAACTTCCGCATTGAGAATATATCCTGTGTATATGAAACGATTGTTTTTAGGTTTTTGTTGCACAGCGGGACTTACTAGCGATAAAATTATTTTTATCAAGTCCCGCTGTGTAACAAAGCTATGTGTATATATGAAACGAGCACAAAGAATACCCTGAAGAACAATTTGTGGATCATAGGCAAGACCATAGTCGCTTATCATTAGGTAGCCCAGTCGCTTTTTTGCCTCTTATACCATAAAGATACGTTTAAACTGAAAGTATGTTTCTACATAAAAAGGTTTAATTCAAAATCACTGGAACACTTACCTTGTTAACATAGACAACCACTCCTAAGACAATCTCTCAACGGTTCATCATCATCATCATCAACAGCCTTTTGCAGTCCACTGCTGCAAGGAGGTTTTGGCCTACTATGTCACACTGGCCAGACGGGTTGGAATAGGATTTGTTTCAAGTTTTCCTTCTCTTTGTAATGATATTTTCCTGAATAGTTTCTTTCTTTAGTCGCCTTTTACGACAACCACGGGATGAATAGGGGTGATATTACTATGTATTCTTAATCCATCACCACACGGAATAGGTTAGTCCACTATAATTTATTCAAATAAAGAAACACGTATCAGACTACAAACCTCTCGATACCTCGGAAGCAGTAATTACGAGTATAACGCATTCACTATAACACTAGCTTTTATCCATATGAGCTTTTAAGAATTAAACTTTAATAGTCAATAAATTATAGTGAATATTTTTAATCCAGATGTAGATTTAATAATAAATAACCCACACAGATTTTCATTATCAATTTCCTGTTAGTAATTGAATACGACCAGAGAATTTAAGCCACAAATCATACAGATCACAGTGTAGATTCAAAGGTGTACCAACCGATAATAACTAAATACTTATGTTTTGTATCCCCGAAATGATATAATAAGAAACGCTCACATATTGCTTCTACTTCCGTAATATAAACACAAACATAATTTCCTAATAAATATACTCATTAAATCTAAAACACATGAGCGTTAACCAAACCCACAAGCACTGGAGTAACAGTCAAATACACAACAGTAAGCCCGGCTAACCAAATAATCTTTTTAATCTTGTAAGCTAAGTAAAACACATATGTATCCTAAATTCTGAAAAAATATTAGTACCTTTTTTTCCCTTTCTTTTTTTTGGCAACGGCCGCACTAGGAATAAATCCTGTGTCGCAGGTGACTTTACAAACATACAAGAAACTGACACAAAGAACACCCAAACTCAGAACAACAGTTTGTAGATCACATGTGGGGTTTGAGCTCACAACAATCAACGAAATGGCGAGTGGCGTGGCGACATTTAAACCACTAAGCCCACCGTGGAGTCAAGTTATTCTGGCAATCATAAACGTTTCTGAATTCAATTTCACTTTGTGGCCAAAACATGAGTGTTAGTACAGATGTTAATAACTTATACGAAAATAGGGCATTGAACCTTCACCGAACACATTGTCGACGCGAATAGAAAGGAAACTTGTGTCACAAAGTTGAGGTCTACAGAAGCCTCTTAAATTTTTGGCCAGGCTTTTGTAAACAAATGTTCTTTTATTTGTCAGTTTACCTTTTCTGTATTTCCTTTTCTTATATGAGTAAATAAGCTTTTGAAGGTAAATGGCAGTAAAACAGAATTGGCTTCAACAAGTACTCGCTGATTGAGAATAGTGTTTAATAAAATTAATGTTTTCGTAGCGATAGAAATTAATCTTTAGAATTAAGGATTTTGTTCAGAAAATAAATTGTATAGAAAAGCAATGACAAGACCAACACTGACTCAAGACGAGTAAAATGGGTGTGGTGAGTGTATATGTCTGTCTGTGACATCGTAGCTCGAGAATAAATGGACCAATTGTAATGTGTTTTTGTTTGAAAACTGACGTATTCGAGACAGTTCTTAGCTATTAGCTTCCTAGCTTATGAAAATCATCAGCTTAGTTCTTAGTTGATTAAGAGAGTTCATAAGTTTACACAGCTCTGGTTTGAAACTTGATGTATTGTTAGTTTAACGGTGTATTTCGGTGCTATGGACTACTCACCAAATCCCTTTACCAAACTGTTTGACCAGTGAGGTATATTAGGCTAAAAGGAAAGGCCTATATCCAGTAAATGGGTTACGAAAAGCTGTTGGTGGTAATACTGTTGAAATAGTAATATATGTTGATTACGGCACCTTGATTAAAATAAAACGAAACAATGTCATTAAATGTTGTAACTTTCGTGTAACTAATGATTTTCTTATCATTAATTTACATAATTTTCAAGTTATTGAGAAATTTGCATTATAAACAATTCTGGGCCGCCGCTTAACATTGCTAAGTGTTACTAAAAAGATATTCAGCAATAAATTGTGGAAGATGAGTCTAACCTTCTTGCATTTAAATTAAGAATTTTTAATTCTTGAATTGGTTTAGTTTTGTTTTTCTATATAGTAACATACGCTGTATGCAGTTGCTTCGAGTACTAACAGATCCGTAAGGACTGTTAGACTGAAGGAACAGCCTAACAGTTCGTGTGGTGACGAATTAAGAATACATAGTGCTACCACTCCTATTCATCCTGAAGGTGAAGCAAAAGGCGACTAAGGGAACCAAATATGCAGGACCACATCATTACTAAGAGAAGGAAAACTTGAAACAAACCCTATTCCAAGCCGTCTGGCCAGCGTGGTATAGTAGGCCAAAACATCCTGGCTAAGGAGAGGCCTATGTCTAGCAGTGGACTGTAAAAGGCTGTTGATGAAGGCCTTCAAACTTACAGAAATAGGATCTGAAAAGAATGAAGCTTCTGTTACAGGTTATAAATGGTAGGGGGGCAGAGTTGCCACCAAGAACTTAAGGCCCCAAGCTACTCTCACCTGTCAGTAGTACAGCACTGATCGACAGACGAGGCTCTGCTAAACAAAACATCTCAATTAGTGGCAATAGACTAATCACCTATTACGTGGGACCACAACACTGGCGAAAAACGGGCGCTTAATATGCCTCTGCCTGCCCCTCTGGGGAAACAGGTGTGATTTTACAAATGTATGTAGTTGTAGGTTATAAGGGACGGTTCTCACTTGTAGGTTATAGGAGACGGTGCCATGCTTACCTATATATACCCTACATCTAAATAATAGGAGCTTATTGTAAATGTATAACATCTCATCACACCAACAACCTTCAACAGTACACATTTTTGTAGTAAATATATGTTGTATGTGTAGCCCATTGATGCAGGGGTGACAGTCATCGTGGTAACTGTGTAAACCTCTTACTGTCACGATGACTATCATGCCCTTTACGTCCCCAAGCGGAGTGTGAAGAAGCATCGTACAAGGCCACCATAGTGTGGGTCACCATACTGCATTGTCTACATTTGAGATGAGTATGGTGATCACAACTCTTGGATTCTATTCATGCTTTCCATAAGACGGAGTAGAGTCACTTTGGCAGGCCTGTAATATAAAAAAAAAAATGTTTTCCGTGAACTAATTTAAAATTTTTGAAATGAAAACAAATAGTTCATTATTATAATATTTATGTTTTATGTGCTATAATGTAAATATTATGTACTGAAATTAACAAGATCACGTAACAGGTTCATAAATTCTAATTGCCTGACTGAAACGTAAGAAGAACAAACCTTTACGAAATTAATTCCGCTATAACATAGGTAAATACAGAAAATGAAATACCTGATTAAGTTTGCATGTGCCAGATATTCTGTTATATATGTTATCAATCGTCGATATATGTATAACTTATTATTGTACGATTCATTTGTCTCTTGTACATTTATAAATTAGTATTGTTTCAAAATATTTTTATTAGTTTCAATTTACTCAGTAATAGTACATTAAAACTATAAGTACCTACTTCATACAATCTTTGCATAATGATAATGATGTTGTACTCCTAGATAATTTCGGTCACGGCAGCCACTCTCCACGGAGACCAGCTACCTACGCAGGAGACATTACGAGTAAAAGGCACAAGTATGTGCGCAAACACAGGTGCTCTCTCTGTTCATTCACTCTTGTATTCCAATGGGATGGTTATCTGATAAGACCGTGGAGAGATCAAGCATGGAACTGATGGTTTTATGTACTCTCCGAGGCATGAGGGTTAAGAGCCAAACTTTGAAACTTCCGGCTGCTTTTAACCATTTATTTAACTAGAAAATTCAATTACACTTTTGACTGGTCTCAGAAAACGAACTCGAGTCCCCTTGATCAGTCATAAATCACTGAACGCGAGTATTTTAAAGTCAATAAAGATGGCAGATTTTAATTCAACGCACATTAATATGAAAAGTAATATGATTCTTCGACATTATCATAAGATTGGATGAGGTAAAAAAGATAAGAGTATTGCAAAACAATATACGAGTAAGTATTCACATCACATATCAAGAGTCTACTTCTGGACATAGGTCATCCTTAGAAAGAAGGTTTTGGTCTACGACACCACGCGCTGGCCAGACGGGTTGGTAAAAGACTTGTTTCACGTTTTCCTTCTCTTTGCAGTCCTGTTGGTCTGCGTAGTTTAAATCTTACCTCTTCGACACCCGTTTGATATATGCGGTTGGTGACATTCCGTATCCTTGTAACAAATTTAGAAGGGTATCAAAGCATTTCTGATCGAGGCAAGCAAAACATTCTCAGATCTAAGTGGCACAGGGAAGCAAACGAGTAAACACGTTATGTAATGATAAGTGATAACCTTCACCTATGAACACTTACAACTTGAGAGTAATTACTAATTTACCTTTTTTTTTATTATAATCCAGGAGCGGTGGTCACCGTACTCACTGCGAATGAAGACAGTGCAGTATGACGATCCAAGCTATGGCGGCCTAGGAACTTTCAAACCTTCAGTCTGAGTCCATCTAAGTATACCAAAGTAATATATCAGAATTATCATGACCCAAACATTGTAGACTCGCACCATGTTATCCCCTAAAAGACTAAAGCTAATGGTAAGTTTGCTTACCTATAAATACCTGTAACTTGAGAGTCAAAAGCGAGTTACCACCTTTGCTCCTCCCACAAGTTCAGTGAGAGGAAAGGTTTGAACTATGGTAACCTCAGTTACTCAGTAAATCACTCACTCTAGTCCAGATGGCTAAAATCTGCTGAGGTAAGATTCTCCCACTGTAACGGGGTACTTTCCTGTTTGGAGTATTATCGCACAATAATACGTAAATGTTACAGTAGTGACGTCAAATCCAGTGACTAGGAGGGTATTTTGTTTTTAATTTTAACTGGAATTTTGTAAAAACCCCATTTGTAAAATTAAATGACGTGAACTACACGGCGGTAATTGTATCATCTATTCATTTTTTAATTTAGTAACCCTCGGGTGTCTTCAAAGAATTTTGTACAATTTAACTAAAATTTCTAAGGTGACTGTTTAAAAGAGAAGTGTACCTAATGTTTGTGTAAAATTTAACGACCATAAATCTAAAACACTTTTCGCTGAACATTATAAGGATTTCTCAACGTATCAACAGCCTTTTAGAGTCCACTGTTGGACATAAACCTCTCCTTAGCAAGGAGGTTTTAGCCTACTGTACCATGCTGGCCAGACGGATTTTCCTTCCATTTGTTTTGATATTTTCCTGAATATTTTGTTGCCTTAGACGCCTTTTACGACCCCCACGGTATGGGGGTGGTAACACTACGTATTCTTAATCCGTCACCACATGATTTTAGCTCTTACACTAAATAAATCAATGGCAAAGATGTTGGTCCCATAGAACGTAATGATCATCCTACGTTGACTCACTAAGTAGGAAACTTTAACACGTGTTTGGTGTGATGTCATCACGTCGCGTCGCTCGTGCGCTTGAGTGCACAGATCCCCCGAAACATATGCATAATGTTATGTATGTAATGCTGTCTGCTAGAAATAGCTCGTTTTTTACAAAACATTCTTAAACTCTGATTGTCATAATAGGAAAAAATAAGAGGTTACTTTGTAAACGGTATTCTATGATGAGTGATTCGTAAGCTAACTGCTGTTACCGTTCATTTACGCTTGAAAGGGAAGGCCTTGAGCTTAGATCCTAACACGCTTGACCTATTACCAACATTCCCAGAGAAACCTTCGAATGCAATTTCACTTTCTTTTTATAATTTGTGCCTTCTCAACCATTAAGAGTCGGAAGTGCCACTTTTTCAAGCTTTTCCCTAGAATCACGGGAAGAGAAGGATTTCGGCTCCAGTAACGTCATTCACTCACTGAAAATCAATAAAAGGAATGCTTCAAACCGATATCGGGCCCTATGGCCCGATACCGGTTAGAAGCATATCGGTTAGAAGCATTCATTCATCGGATATTTACTCTGGTTGAGCCAGCTCCAAATTTAATAACAGCAGATCCCAGAACACTTCAATTCCAGGCGCAGAATTGCACAACCTTGTGGTTTTAGTTGGTCTGATTCCGACACACCATCGCGTCACAAACCCCGGTGAGGTGAGGTTCATGGGGGTTACCATATGTAAAAAAACTATCCCAATTTGAAAAAGCATGATTTTTCCACGTTTTCATTAAAAGTTAAAAAGTTTGTTTATAATATACTTCTCATGATTTATTCGAGTATATAGAGGTGAGTATGTATGTGTAAATATTTAACATAATATAGAAACGACTCTAATTGTCTTACACAATAAGTTAAAATATTAAATAAGGAATTATAGAATCAATGTCGATGTTAAAGCAGCAAAGTGCTAGTATCTGTATTCTCTTCACCTGTTATAACACAAAGTAATCCACCTACTACGTACCTACTAAGTAGTACCTACAGATATCTACTTTAGTTAAGTAGGGACGTCTGATTTAGCTGAAAATTGAGGTGAGGCTGAGGAGGTAGCTTAGAACCAGGAAACGGACATAAGAGACTTTGTATCCCGTTAAGATGGGTTTAAATAAACAATAAAAATGTTCATTTATTGACTATAAGGCTGAACACAGTTCGCGGGGTAAGCTAGTATTAAATAAAAAAATCTCGCCAAAACATCCTTGCTATGGCCTATATTATATTATATATATTTTATTTTTTTAAGACAACGCCCGCACTAGGAATAAATCCTGTGTCGCGGGGGACTTTACAAACATACAAGAAATGGACACAAAGAACACCCAGACTCAGAACAACAATTTATGGATCACACAAAGTGTTGTCCCATGTGGGATTTGAACCCACAACACTCAGGTCAGTAGAGAGCGGCGTGGCGACCGCGTAAACCACTAGGCCAACCGTGCAGTCATACATACATATATACATATATAGAGGGCTATAGAGGCTTATGTTTACCAGTGGACTGTTAGAGGCTGTTATTGTTGATGATATCTTCAATTAAAAAGGTATGTTTAACTATATATACAATAAATCAGAGCTAAGAAAGAAATATCAACACATAAATAAAAAATATTTTGTAGAATATCTACCCAGTAAGTATACTATGAGATCGTTCGTTGGAGAATCGCCGATATTCGACTAAGATATATTTCTGATACCAGTTAATGTAGACTATTACTCTAGTAGATTTGAAGTGTTCATAAAATAGGATTAACTTTTACTGTTTTTTTTATATAAGAGACCGACCAAAGTGACTCTATTCTGCCTGATGGAAAGCATGAATAGAATCCAAGAGCGGTGGTCGCCGCACTCACTGCAAACGAAGACAGTGCAGTATGGCGACCCACGCTATGGCGGCCTAGTGAGATGCTTTTTCACGCCCCGCTTAAAGGACCCGGGATCGTAGAGGGAGGGAAAAAAGTGCGCTGGTAATGAATTCCAGGCTTTAACCGATTTGCACAGGAAGGAAGAGCCGAACCGTACTGCTTGTCATGTGTTGCTATTATTATTATTAACTAGTTGACCACCGTAAATTCATCTGCGTCTTAATTTTGTTTTCGCGTAACCTTCTTTTGTTGAAAATAAAAGTAACTTAAGTTACTCCTTATAACATCAGCTAGTGCTTTGCCAATGAAAGTCCCGTCACAATCGGTTCAGCCGTTTGAGAGATTAACGGGAATAAACAAGAGTTTTGTTCGATGCAACTTGTAACATTTAATGAGTGTATTTTACGAAATATTTTATTTTGCCTTCCTTATATGTTTTCAAATTAGTGATGGTCATCCTTGAATGGTTTTATTGTTAAAGTTTTGAAATTAATAGGGAATTTGCCTTCCTCAATGGCTAATTAGTGATCATTTCCGTCATGTTACCGTCATATCTGAATAATTATTTGTTTATACAAATGACAATATATACAAATTATACTCGTATGGCATAGTTGCTTATCAAATAATATCATCATCATCATCATCATCATATCAGCCAAAATACGTCCACCGCTAGACATAGGCCTTCCCCAAGGTTCTCCACAACAACCGGTCCCGTGTCGCCCGCATCCAGCAGCTTCTCGCGATCTTCACCAGATCGTCAGACCACCTTGTGGGGGTCCTACCAACACTGTATTGTCCAGTACGCGGTCGCCACTCCAGAACTTTACGGCCCCATCGAGATAAATATACAATGAATACACTTAGTACTCTTCTGGAACGGATGGCTTTAGTTCAAATTTTATATTGATCAAAGTAATAGGCAATTATAAACATTAAAATATCAAAGGACAATTTGTAAACAATGAACAAAATATCAAATCTTTGAATTATTTGCTACTGTTACATAAAGTAATCTGAAATAGTTTCAATTTTAAAAAGTAATTAGATACTTAATAATTAAAATGAGTAATAATTCAAAATGAGAAGAAAGTTTAGAAATAAATTATTTCACTAAAACATTCATCATTATCATCAACAGCCTTAAACAGTCCACTGCTGGACATAGGCCTCTCCTTTAGCAAGAACGTTTTGGCCTACTATATCACGCTGGCCAGACGAGTTGGTATAGGATTTATTTTAAGTTAAATGGTTGTACACCTTTTCCCACACTGGGCAAAGCACATATCCCGGTGATGGCCTTCTTGGTCAGTGATGATGGTAGCAACGAGGATAATTTTAAGTCCGTCAGGAAATCAGAGATAGGAGTAGCTGTTCTGTGAATCCCTTCCAAGAACACTGCCCCCGGACTAGACGGGATACCTGCTCGAGCCCTCAACCATTTGCCAGACCTCCTCAGAGAGGTGTCTGCCGCTTGCTTAGCGTCCGGAAGCTTCCCTGAGAGCAAGATGAGCGGGTAGCTGGTCCCGCTAAGGAAGTCTGGACGAAAACCTTTTGTATTATGGGCCTCGTCGTGGTCCAGCCCCCGGTGTATCCATTGTGAGTAATGTGGGCCTCGTAACAGTTCAGTTTCAAATAAAGTGTTCTTTTCCAGATGAAGTATCTGGATTTGATCCTTGACAGGGTGGTATTTCGACGAGCACTTGCAACAGCTTGTTCCAAAGCTGGTTGGCGTTGCTTCTGCCCTTACCTAGACACTAGAGAGGATCTGGATGTCGTAATAACAGCTTTTCCCGAATCCCTCCTATCTCAAGAGTAAAATAGGATAAAAATGTGGTTTTAGTCAGTCTGACTCCGAGACATCGTGCCGCCGCAAACTCCGGTGGGGTGACGGTCCCAAGGAGTTTCCATTCCAGTTTCCATAGGTTAAAAAATTGTTTTAATTTTCCGTCTGCTTGAAGTGATGTTGTACCGGATAATTTATCCCTTAGTGGCATTTTACGATACCCATGTGATGAGTATGGACGGTGATACTCCATATTTTTAATCCGTCATCACACTAAAATATTAAATACACAGGAAAAATTGATAACTAAGACAAAACTAGATGATTAACACTGTTAGCAGCATAGCACCACACTATCATAGGGCCGTCATGCCACAGTGGTTTGTGGTGAAACAGTGACTGTATCTGAACAAAACTGACTAAAACCACACTTTGTGTGATACTACACCTGAACTGAGAATGATTCAGGTAGAACTGTTGTTTAAACATCCCGATTCAACCAACCAGTCGCCAAACCCAACCACTGAAATTATTGTGATTTTAACCCTGATTTCAAAATGTTAATTGTACGTCAAATCTATACGTATAAAATAACTTGCCTTGATCTCCTGGTTAACCCACGTAGAGCCTCAACATTTGTGGTTACAAACTTGTCAATTTCTTCCCAGGGTAGTAAAATAAGTGATGAACAAAACAAGTGAACCCAAAATAAAATATAACCACAAGAGCAAAGTTGCGGACAACAGCTATTTCCAAGTAAATAATGATATACAAAAATTCGTTTATTTTGCATTAAACCAGTGAACAGAATTATTAAATTGCACTATTAAATTATATGACAAATGTCATTCGAATTTTAAATTATATAATTAAATTATATTATGTAATATAATTACATAATGTTATATAATATATAGTTATAATTTATAATTATAAAATTTATAAAGAGCTTGAAAATATTTGACAAAAATATTTGATCAATTTATTTAACTGAGATTTTATAGTTTAGAGCGCACAACTCTCAAAAAAAGTAAATTATAAGAAAAATTTTACGTAGAAAAAGTAATAGAAGAGGTAAATTGTCTGCTATCCAGATGATAAAATACAGTGAGAATAAATTATATTAATTTACACGCTAAGTATGAAGTCTAAAGCCTTATTTAAAATGCTAAACCAACTTTTATACTTTACACATTATCCTGAAAAGCAATAAAAATAAACATTCACTTGCCAGTTACTGTACTTGGATTTTCCCCAATTACAAACACTTTAATGTCACTGAACCCCATCGAAGCCTGAATGTCCTATAAAATAAACCAAATATTGAAGTCCCAGTATAACTAGACCCCTCACCTGAATAAGTGTTTACGAAAACGTAGACAGAATATTTTAAATTGAAAGGTCAAGGTATTCTAGTCGGTAGTTGCCCGCCGCTTGCGCAATTCGCACACCGCAATGTTTAGTTGTGCGATCACTGTCGTGCAAGTTAAACGTGGTGTGGCACTAAGAAGTGGTGAATAACTTACGCAATTGTTTCGAGAGTGATGCATGTGAAGGGTTAAGTGAAGGGATCCTGACTCAAACGATATTTAAAAGGTACGCTTAGTGATTTTAACAATACCTTAAAGGCTCTGTAATTTTTATGTTTATTATTAATTAAAAATTGTGGGCTCCTTTGTTGGGGTTGTTTACAAATAACCAACTAATTAGTAGTGCGAAAAAATAGCCTGTTAATGACGGTTGAGTGTTGCATAAACATTAAAGACATTGATTTCGTTTGCACTTGAAATGATGTTTGTTATTTTTTTAAATAGGTTTTTGCGTTTGCGCATAACGTAACTATCTGTTTCTTACTGAAAAATGCAGTTTCAATAATTCTTTATACTTTAACATATCTTTTATCACATATTTTATTTATATTTTAAAGTACCTTTTATTTTATTTATATCTCATGAAAGTCAGTATTTGGCTTAAAACTTGTCGACCCATTTTAATAATAAAGAAGGTTTTTGATCGTATTTTTACACTGTGGCATTTTTTATTAGCCGATCACACAATATTTTAAATCCCTAAATTACAATGTTTTCAAACAGTTTGTAAAAACTTAGTTTAAAAAAAAAACATAATCTTATGTTTAACAAGGTTTAATTGTTGACATACCTACCTACTGTTTGAATATAAATAAATATGTATGTGTGTGTATGGGTATACACGTGTGTGTGTATACACATATGTGTGAATGCTAGTTATTTACTACTTTTTACACCATTAATTATTATATTTTTTTTGTTAATTTTTTTTCTTTATCTACGCTGTTCGTGTTTAATTACTTTTAAACTAGCTGCTGTAACTCGCATTAATAAAAAATATAGTGTTTTGTGTGAAAATTAAAATAAATTGAAGTAAATGATACATCCGTAAACCCTTTCCAACGTAAAATAGGAAAAGAAAAATGGATAATCTTTGTTAAACTACTGCCCAAAATATAATGTCATCTTATCAGGGTTTATAGGTGTGTCAATGGCACGTAATCCGTTCTTTGAAGAATTAATGAAAACTAAAATTCAAAGTATTGTATACTAAAAAATATCAAACACAGAAATTTTAAATATTTTGGATGTCTAATTCTAGATTCTTCTAATTCTCTGTTTAACACGTAAAAAATATTAGTTTGTAAATAACTGTACATAAAACGTTCTTGACTGACAGTGACAAATTACAGGTCAAAAACTATGAAATATGACTAATTATACCTAGACAATGTTAATTACATCTATATTTTTTCCGTAGGGAAAAACATCAATCTAAATGACCTGATATTAAAATGTTATTACCGCTGCGAAATGCACATAAACAAACATTATATCTAGGTTCAGGTTATTGTATAACATTTGAATTAATACAAATAAAGAATAGAATAGTTGATGCATATATTCCTGTGGTGACTTACATACTCATCAAACTACGGAGTAATGACTAATCCTATATCGCGATATAGAAATTCTCACATACTCACTTCACGTGTTTCCCTCCCACCGCGACCCCGGGTCCTTTAAACGGGGCGTGAAAAAGCATCTCGCTATGCCGCTATAACGTGGGTCGCCATACCGCACTGTTTTCATTTGCAGTGAATGCGGCGACCACCACTCTTGGATTCTATTCATACTTTCCATCAGGCAGAATAGAGTCACTTTGGTAGGTTGATATAAAAAAAAACTTGCGTCGATTAACATATAGACAACTTCTCATAATCAACCGTTAGGCCGTGACCCGCCAGGCATGATCACCTCACTTGATCGGAGCATCCTCCTTTTATGTCGAAGTGATATGATACCCGTTGCTCTGCAAGCCTAAGGGCTTCTCTAATCATAGAACAGTGATACAGGAATACTGAGAAACCACCGTATCGGACCTGCTTATGCAAACTATATCTACGAATAAGTCAATTTTGAGCTGATGTTGTCTCAATCCTGCTTCTCATCAGAGATTTGCTGTATCCCTTATTTCAAATTTACCTTACCCTTTTTTGTTACCTTAACTTATAACATTTAATTTTGTTTTGTATGCGCTTGTACCGTGTATGTCCGTGTGGTGACGGATTAAGAATATATAGTGTTACTACCCCTATTCGTCCCATGGGTGTCGCAAAAGGCGACTAAAGAACCAAGCATACAAGACAACATCATTAAACAGAGAAGGAAAACTTGAAAAAACCCTATTCCGACCCATCTGTCTAGCGTAGAATAGTAGACCAAAACCTCCTTGCTAAGGAGAGGGCTATGTCTAGTAATGGACTGTAAAAGGCTGTTGATGATGCGCTTGTACAATATTAAAATACTAAAAATAACACAGTTTCTAAAAAATCGAGATGTGTAAAATGAAATTTATCAAAAATTCCACATGTTAGCCTCGGGTGCAGCTGAGAAATATACCATGAATGTGAAGAGGGATAAGAAGTTCACGCACGCGGCAGCCTGATCCCAAACCAGACAGAACCTGTGCCATAGTAAACAAACGGCTGATAAATATTCTTTAAAATTGCCAAATACATGCAAATTGTAGTTAAATATTGAGAATAAATTCATATTTATTGCAATTAAGTTAAATCACGACGTTGACTAATACAATTATTTTTTTTCAATAACTTCAATATATAAGCTATGCAATGAACACATATTAAACTTAAATATTTGTTTTCGAGATAAAATAAA
Organism: Hypercompe scribonia; assembly: GCA_949316085.1. Classification (NCBI taxonomy): domain Eukaryota; kingdom Metazoa; phylum Arthropoda; class Insecta; order Lepidoptera; family Erebidae; genus Hypercompe; species Hypercompe scribonia. Next base: position 22,812,774 of record OX438970.1, read on the forward strand.
GTGTCAATAAATAAATAAATATTTCGGACATTTGACACACAACGTCATCTAGTTTCAAACTAAGCAGAGCTGCTATGAAAACTAGACTGACTGACAGAATACTTATATACTTTTTTTTTTAGATACACACGTATTATACATAGAAAATATCCAAACTTCGAAAAAATATTTGCAGATCACACAAACGTTTGGTCAGATCACACAAACAGCAGTCGCATTCACTACCGCTGCGTCACCGAGACAGTTTCCAATTTACATAATAACTAGAAATTACTATCTTGGTGGGATATTCCGTTTACCTTTAACTGGTAACCAAGACAGTTGTGTACTTATAATTAATATAAACCATGAGGTCAAACGTTTGGTAAATAATTAGAAGATATAATATGTAGTCCATCGCCATTAAAAAATTCTCAAACTGGTTATCAAAGACAATTAGTATTTTAACTTACTATTGTCGACAACAAAGGCAGCTGAATATTACGAGATCAAATTTTGCAATTGGCTAATTCTTGCAATTTCAATTTGGTTTTTGTTGTCATTTTAACGTACGTGTGTGCGCGGGTACAAACGTGAATATGTGCATGTTGTTATATTTGTGTACATATATGTAAGTTCTGCATAAGGCTATCGAAACAGGTGAAATATCTGAGAGCTCAATAACACACACAAGTTATTGACAGAGATTTTCACAGTTATTTTGGCAGAATATGATTTAGTAAATGTTTGAGAATTAGTGTGCGTATGTGCACGTATGCGCACGTGCGTGTATTTATGTGTTCGTATGTGTACTAGTTCTGTGTAATGCTAGGTGCAATATATGCAGACTTAATATTACACAAGTTAATAACAGGTAACCAGAAATTTTCCATCTAGCATTATAAAGTCAATATGAAAATTTAACATATTTTTATTTTGCATTGTTTACCAATAGCTTGTAATTAATAGCCTGTGTATGTTATTCAATGATATACATTACATATATTTCTAGATCATCATCATCATCATCAACAGCCTTTTACAGTCCACTGCTAGACATAGGCGTCTCCTTAGCAAGGAGGTTTTGGCCTACTATACCACACTGGCCAGACGGGTTGGAATAGGGTTTGTTTCAAGTTTTCCTTCTCTTTTTAATGATGTTGTCTTGCATACTTGGTTCCCTTAGTCGCTTTTTACGACATCCACGGAATGAATAGGGGTGGTAACACTATGTATTCTTAATCCGTCACCATACGGACAACATAACATATAGTAATACATAGCCTTTTAGTTAGTTTAGTGACACTGTGGTGTTATAAGTGAAACAGGATGGTTTTGATAATACTATTTCTTTTATTCCAAGTTTTATAATAACATTTTATTTTTGTGAATCCCCTTTTTCCCCTAAAGGTCAATACTAGCCCCAATTGTGTTAAATGTAATCTTATTTATTTTAATTTCTTTGCTGGTTTTGTTAAACATAGACGACGACTGTCGTGATGGTTTGAACGTTCACCTCGACGCTTCTTAATGCGCTAAGTGTTATGGGACAGTTTCATATTGGAGAACACATTGTATGATCCATAAATTGTTGTTCTGAATCTAGGTGTCTTTGTTTTCGCTTCATGTTTACTTGTAAAGTCTCCGCGAGAGTATTTATTCCTAGTACAGGAGTTGTTTTTTCTTTCAAAGAATAAAGATGCTACAGTAACCTATTCCACGTTCATATCTATACAATTATCTTTTATCCGTTGATTCCGTGAGGTCATAAAAATGTGTTAAGGGAACAAAATACGCAGGACAATATCATTGCAAAGAGAAGGAACATTTGAAACAGACCCTATACCAATTTATCAGGCCAGCGTGGTATAGTAACTTCAGCCCCCTTTCTAAGAAAAGGTGATACAACGTCGAATAGCGATACAAGTGTAGCCCGGAGTCATGTGTTATTTCTGCTGCATATTTAACTAAGGCATAAAAGTCATGCGAATGATTTTGTAATTAAAATTGAGCAGTAGTGGAATTTTATACAGAGTTAAGTTAGTTAGTTATTATTAGTAAGTTAATTATTATTTATTAACAATGTCAAGGCATTGGAATCCCCTTCATTTGAACTAAACTTATTCAGGTATAGACAAGCTCTGTTATAAATTATTTTGTATATGAGCAATGTATTACTGGTAGTAATTTATTATAACTTAATCTTGAGAATACTCTGAAATATGAAACAACCATTAAACAGTTTATATAACTTTTTGATATCTATGAAGTTTTAAATTTTGTTTAACTTTCGTGAGACTTTATGTTATGAACGTTTCCAAACAATTTACTAATAATAAGTGTACATATTTTTTTTAAACAACATATTGCCAAGAATATCTACTAACAAAGACTCATGTTAGCTTTCATCCAGAAAAAAGTATTATAATACTTCAAAAACCTTTACGGGCAAACACTAGCACCATAAATGTAAAATTATTTAGTAATCAAACAAATTATTTAGTAAACTACACGCTTGGCCTAGTGGTTTAAGCAGTCGCCACGCCACTCTCTACTGCGCTGAGTGTTGTGTGTTCAAATCCCACATGGGACAACACTTTGTGTGATCCATAAATTGTTATTCTGAGTTTGGGTGTTCTTTGTGTCCGTTTCTTGTATGTTTGTAAAGTCTCCCGCGACACAGGATTTATTCCTAATGCGGGCGTTGTGTTTTATTAAAAAAAAACAAACTCATTACACAGATACACTATTTTGTCCACTTAATCAACCTTTAGGAACTTATTTTAAGATGGAGATACCACATATCTGTCACAAATCCTCGATTTGATACCCATACTACAAAAAATGATAAGTATTAATGTATTTATTTAATTAAGTGTTAAGCATATATCATAAAGTAGTTGATGCTTAGACCGAGACCAGAAAACAGTTATACATCTCAAAATACAATGTCCAATGGTCAAAAAATCTTAAACTGACATGTTTAATTAACAATTGGTTACCTCAGCGATCAAATTATTTGAAACATAATCAGTAGAATTGGATTAATTGTTACCTATTATGCAAGATGATTCATAGTCGTATAATATTATTTTCAAGTAATAAATAGATATTAATAAGTGCACATACACACATACACCATCATCATCAGCCTATCGCAGTCCACTGCTGGACATAGCCTTCTACCATAACACATCAATTTGATCCATTTTGAGTTTCTTGCATCAATCACCTGTCAGCTATCGTGCGTAAAACGTTACATTATTATCACGTAACACTCAACTAATATGTTTAAGAATTGTATGAATTACACATTTCTTTAATGATATTTGGGTTGCTGATTGATATTACTCTTATATAAAGTATAAGGTTACGAATTCGATGAAAAATAACAAAAAATTTGCTTAACCCTGTATAGTATAAGGCCGTGGATCAATCCGGTGCGTCTGGCCTACATATGCACCTTCCAAGGAGCGCTGTAGCTACACGTTGAACTCGGGTTATTTATCATTTCACCGGTCTATGCAGTGGCTACTAGAACGAGGACATCAACTCACTTATGAACTGATATACATTATAGCACATTAACATATTTAATTCAAAATTAGACTAGCTCCACGCTTTTAAGGAAAGGTCGTAATTCTCGATCTTGTTGATCAATTATGTCTCATTTGCTAATCAAATTGATGAATAACCTTCACTGGTATAGCTACAAGTGGGTGAATTAATGCTATATCTGTTATTTGCTATGTAGATTGGATGAATCTTGTAAAAAGTCCAATTAAAAGATACTCATAACTAGTAGGCGTACACAGAGGATCTGATATACGTTTAGAAATACTTGTGTCACGAAATCATTGTTAAGCAACATTTTGATTGCGTTTGACTCCCCACTCTTACTACTGAGGGCAGACACTTTACAGACAGCAACATGACTATACGTTTTCCTAGCCGATTACAGTCACAAAGGTGACCAACCACCTACACAGGGAGATATTAAAGTTCACAAGTGAATACGCAAACACAGGTGACATCTGTTCCCTTCACTCTAACAATCCGATAGGACGGCTATTTGATACCACCGGGGAGAGGTCAGGCGCAGGCCCGACAATTTTACGTGCTTTCCGTAGCACGGAGTTAAGCTCCCAACCCCTAAAGTCTGGACTGTTATTAAACATTTCTAAAATCAGAAAAAATAAATAACACGGCCCGACAAGGGAATCGAACTCGAGGCACCTTGATCGGCAGTCGCTATTGAGTTGCAGGTGTTCATGGACGGTAAACTTACTACCAGGCGAATTGTCTAATTCTTTACTCCCTATTTCATAAAAAATATACCCTTGGTGAAAATAATGTGTGTTTATTTACATATATTTATATAAAATATAAACAAATTAACAATGTTGTACTTAACTGCTGTTTTCTCATAAATCTCTCGTATTGTGATCAGACCGTCGTGTTTACACACAAAAATCAGCGAAGAGATGTCAACGATCTCGCGGTCACTTAGAAGACTCCAAAAGTCGAAATGGTGGTCATTTAGACGATGTAAATTTTAAAAAACAAATTTAAACTCATTAGATTTCTTGTAAATAAACAATTTTTAGAATATATAAATTAGTTTTTTTTATAAACTTTTTCAAACATTAACTAATTCGTGGCCTACCCTACATTAGATTGTACACTTTCACCTAAGCAATATAAATAATGATAGATAGATAAGATAAAAACCTTGAATTAAATGGACAAAAATGACCTGACATCGACACGTGACGCGATCGTCGTTGGTCACGAAACATTAAGCTATTAATGTTAGCTTGTCGGTATATACCAGCATTGACATATTTATTAACTCAATCGGTATAATTAACTGCAATCGTATCGGTTTTTATACCTGTGGATCAACTTATTGCATGCAAGCTTACACATATTTATCTTGCAACAATTGTAACATTGGTGAAAGAAGAAGCCGTAAGTCATTTCTGCGGTTTTTGTCTTGTATTGTACTTGTGGAGGAAGATTCCTCTTAGTTTCCTTAAGGCAGCGAAACGAAAAAAGATACCAATAGCGTCCTACTTTTAAATAAAATGAAGTCAGTGTGTGGTCAATTTATTTTTATTTTATTTGTTTATTTGTTTTATTTTTAGAATTCCTTTAGACACATTAGACGGACCGACGACATAGTCCGAGTCGCGGGGAACCGATGGATGCAGTTGACGTCCAGTCGTACGGCATGGCGTTCTAGGGGGAAGGCCTATGTTCAGTAGTGGACGTTTTCCGGCTGATGATGATGATGATGATGATGAATAACACATTATGTATCCAAATGCCAAACCGATTCATTGCTGTCCTCTGCTAAACGAACGTCTCCTCCAAGGAGCGCCGATTATCCCAGTCTTGGACAGTTCGCATCCGTTCGCTGCCAGCTACTGTCTTCAAATCGTCGGTCCTTCGTGCTGCAGGGCGCCCTATACTACGTTTACCTGATCGCGGTCTCCACTCTAACACATTAGACATGCTCACTTCCACTTCAGCGTACGATTCTGTGCGATAGTGCTTATTCTAGTTTTATATCCAATAGTTTCTTCACGAATTTTATCGAACAGAGAAACATCGCTCGCTGAGCTACTTTAAACTTGTTGACTAACACAATGGTGAGTTTCCACATCTCGGCTCCGTATTTCACTACGGGAATGATTGTTGACGGATGGACGTATTTGTTAAATACCTATGTAAGATGAGACGTAGATTCCTGTACGTCTCCCACTTCCAACTTCTTCTATCGGCCTCTCGGTCGAAGTTATGCCGAATAAGTTGGACAGTTTGGCCAAGATAGATTTGTTATTGCCAAATCTTGCCCAAACATCTGCTTAGAAAAGAGGTTTTGGCATAATACACCACGCTGGCCAGACGTTTTGGTATAGAGTTTGTTTCAAATTTTTTCCTATTTGCAGTGATGTCGTCCTGCGTATTTTTGCTCCCATAGACACCCATGAGATGAATAGTGGAGGTGGTATTCTTAATTTGATACCACTAGGATTAATTAAGTATTTTTTAACGTAAAAAAAAATGACCGAGAATGAATCATGCAGACACATTTATCAGTTCTTATTGTTACTATTTATTACTTTTACATGACTTTATTCTAAACTCAGGTGACAGTCATGTTTTTTTTAGGTATGGTAAATAGTTCGAATATTTCTGATTTTAAAAACATGTGTGTTTGTTTTGAATTAGTCATTCGAATACTGACATAAAGTCTCTACGTAAAAGACTAGAAGAATTGTTATTGGGAAAATAAATTCTCAATAACATTTGTAATAACTTGAAACATATAACAATCGCATGTATGATGTCAAACAAAGTAGATAATGTAACTTAGAAAGATTTAATGAACATATAAGTTGACAGACATTCAACTTGTGTGTAATGTCAATGCTTGATTACCTAAACATTAAAGAACTTAAATATAATAAATGAATGACTCTAATGAACTACTGACCTAAACGATTGAGTACTTAAGCCATGAAAACGAAGTAAACATACTTGCATTCACATTTGAAATCTGCTAGCAAACAGCTAGTGGGTTCACCAAGGTCCTGTTCCACATTTCATTGAAAACTATCTCCTTATTGATGCAGAAACCTAAAACTGCGGTGTGCAAAACGCATAAGCTGAGACTACTGAGAACGGTATAATTATATCTATTTATTTATGTGTACTGGTGACAGGTATTTTAAAATTAGTCTCAGTAGTAAATTTAATCTTAAAACTGCTTGTAAGTAGAGATTTTATTCAACACGGTTCATCAATCCATACTCAAGTGAATGACAGTTTATTACAGAACGATGTTACATATATCCAAATCTTCACTCACGTATAGATTTTGGCTGGTGTGATCTTTGTTTAAGTGAGATAAGCTGAAGCTTTATTTCTTTTCTCAAACTAGGTTGGGGTTTTCAGTCTACTACGATACAGTTCAACTTTGATTTTACACATGGAGCGACTTAGAGCTTCACAACCCATGTACTAGGTGATACTGAAGTTCTGTAGGTAGACTATTGTCGGTTTTTTTAAGCTGCCAAGTACCCGTAGCAATAGGGGATGTGCACGTGACACCAAAATGGACAAAGTATTTTTATGTGTAAGGTTTATTACACCATTCGTGCAATCCATTTACTTACAATGTTAAAACTAACTTCATGAAATTTATTTTCAGTGTTTAACCTTGCTTTTGTTATTTACATCCGAAATTCATTAAAATATTTTAGCCACACCTAAAATATTTTAGAGTTAAGTTCTTTGTTTTCAATATTACTTTAAATAAGATGCAAATGTAAGATAATATTTTTAATGCATCGACTATTTACATATGCAAGTGTCGGCAAAAATTTACGTGTCGTCCCTTACTGTTAGCGTTTCGAGAAGATTTGCGTCATTATTGTTATAATGTTTAAATGGTCTAATCGACGCTTCTTAATGAGTTACGTTGAGAATTCGATCAACAAAAGACAGAGCATTTTGTGTGATCCACAAATTGTTCTACGTCTGGGAGTTCTTTGTGTCCGTTTCGTATTTATTTGTAAAATCCACTACGGCACTGGGAATACTCTATAGGAGTTTATCTTTAAAAAATACTGTCTATAATAGGAGCACATCTCAAAAAGAATCGATGAATTTTTAGGTAGTTTTTTTATGAGTAGAACAAGCATTTAATGTATCAATAAGCTAGAGTAAGAGGGTTTTTGTTTATATGTACATATTTCTAAATTGACATGTAAGAATCTCTAACAATGGAATGGGAAAAATATCGACTCGCACAGCCTTGACTGTGCTATGACTAAGACGATTGATTCGTATCTTAGTTTCCGGGTTTGAGCCCAACCTTAAATAAAAAATGCAAGTGTGTGCAATGTTTTTCAAGTAACTATCTAAGAGGAAACTCCTATGTTCCTCTCTCTTAGTGTTACATTCAGGTTATTCATGTTGTGTTATATTTTATACCAGCTGTGCCCGTGGTGTTATATTCGATCGTTGCTGTAGCTTCGTCATCGACATCGACTAAAAATAATCTATATATATATTTTAGACTATAATCTGTCTCTGTGCTTAATTTCATCCGGAACTGTTCAACCGTTTTGTGAGAAACATTAACAAATATCTATGCATATGTCGTTATTTTAATATTAGTAAGGTATGCCATTATATTTCTTACATAATACTTAACATCTAAATATAATTTTACTTTGTCACATTTGAAGTACTTAAACACTGTACAATATAAACCACAAATTTGTCGTCACGACCGTTTACTGTCATTGCCCAATTGACGTTATCTCGCGATTTCTCTTTGAATGCAGTGTCATGCCTTGATGACGTCATCACCTTTTTTATTGAAGGTCAACTGAGCCTGAATTGTGTTTAAAAGATGATAAAATATAACATTTTTTTTCGGATGCATCACAGATTTACTAGTGAATCTTAATCTGAAAACTTGACTTATGATAGTGTAATTTCATGTAATCATATTGACATAATTAATATTTCGGTTTGAATTCCTTTGTTACATGTAAAAACTCTTTCAGGCCTTTTACGTCGGGGTAATCTATTAGAATGAGACTGCCTAAAACCACACAATATGCTAAGCAACTCTACGCATGAAATAAAAGGGATACGGTAACAGCTGTGAATAAGCCTTACGGACCAGTTTGATTTCATATATGGCATATCCTTTATTTCGTATTTTTGGTAATTTGAAATCTTTTGTCTGTGGTCAATGCTTTTTTTGCGAAATTGCCCAAATACATTAAAATTTTAATTTATTTTACTATTTCAAAGAAAAAAATAACATATTTTCAAACAAGTAGTTATAAAAATTAAATTAATATTCTAAAAATATCAACGCCGTTTTGCTCAAAACGTATTATTAGTATATGTTTGGGTCAGTACGTGTATTTATATACCTATCTCATTCCAATGCATATTCTTGTATATACATAATAAATTGAACCCAATAGTCCAACCGATGCAATCAAATTCTCTAATGCCACTTGGAATAATGTCTTTCATAATCGAAATCAAAGACTGTAAATTCGAATGATCAATATTCTGTCGAAATTTATATGAAACAGTAATCTAATCTTAAACTAGATTACAGTATGATCTACCACTGTGCACTTTTAATTGTAGAAACAATACATTTATCAATGAACCACAACCATATGACTAGGTATAAACAAATGATGATCGAACTATAAAAAAAATCCTAGATTACTAAACTTCTTTAAATGAAATTTCAATTTTAACAAATATCAACAAATATTAACACGTAGGAGTTAGAATATTAAGGTGGTAAGTGAATTGGTTTTGATTTACATTATAATATAGATAATAAGTTAAATTTGCATTTACTAAATTTATGAGCATCGGAATCCACACATACTATTTAACAATATAAAATATAGAATTATACTAAATCTTTATGAATTCTAATTCTACTTTTTTTTACACTGATGTCCCGGCGCTCATGACTGAATCAAATAGTTTTTACTTGAATGTGGAGAGTATAATAACGTATTGATTAGTAAGAATAAGAATTAATTTCCATTTCGTCACACTCAAGGTTTTTAATCTACATGAGTTTTATGTTCCAGAGTAACATTTTGTGAATAATTCAATTTCAGGTTGGCCGATTACAACATAAGACAAGCAGGCATTGTGTTAAAATCATTTAGCAATAAGAACAATAAGGCAGTTATTGTCTTACATAGTACAACGGCTCTGACTAGGCCCACACTACGTGCATAATTTTTGTAAGCCTTAAGAAACCTACCTATACCAGGCTTACATAGTCTATGCTTTAAATTAGTTTATCAAATTTTATTAGAATTTGCAATTCACATTACTATTTAAATATTCCGATACCACAATTTTCAACCAAAATTAGAATGGACTACAATTTTCAAAAACTCAAGTAACCTCAAAAAGTTCTTAGTGATGATTAGTTTCGATCAAACAAGTCGTAGCCTTGCAACGTGTTCCTTTCACAATTATAAACGCGTGGGAAAAACTGCTTAGTATTGAGACTCACAAAAGTTTTCTAAACATCTGTAAATTACATATTAATGGTATTATACACTACACCTATATCTCTTATGAATCATTACTCTCGTTCTCACTTAACTTAAGAGCCAAGCCTTTGTCGGTGGAGCAATCGCCACTCTTCACTGTCCTCTGCGATCTGTTTAACCCCCTGATAGGCTACGACTTTCACTTTCTCCTGTCTTCATCTCCTCTCCTCTCTCCTTCACTTACCGTAAGATTAACATACATACAGTAAGTGAAGGGGGATCATTACTACTTAACCAATTTATATAATCACGCCTAAATGCTCGAAGAGATAAGCAGAGGCGCGTGTTACCGCAATTTAAACCATGAAATTTCAGTACCGTTTGTGTAAATATAGAGGTAAGCTATTGCTGTGAAATACCCGGCAACTTTAAGGGTTAAATGTTAACATCGAAACTTAGGGTAGCTAGGGACGAAATTTAGTATATGAGAGACATTATGAAAAGTTTAAAAGTAATATTCTTGTCATCTTAACATAAATAATATCACAGCCGAAAGTTAGTAGTTCTTTATACCAAAACTGTTCTAGAATTTCTAAGCAGCGTGTGACATAATAATTATCGCAACAATGTGTGCGAGTACATTGTTATGTGGGGAAATCACACCAATGACAAGTGGGTCCGGTGTTGCATAGCGCTAAATTATATTATGTACATTAGATATGGGCCGTTGCAAAAACTTGAGACATTTTACTCAGTGATGCAACAGCTTGTGAATCGTATATTTTTGTTACTGTGATGATAGTGTAGTGTTTGAGTGGTTACTCCGCCGTTTACTGCACTGAGCTTGGTGAGTTTGATCCCCACATGAGACTGTGTGATCCACAAATTATTGCTGTGAGTCTGGGTATTTTTTATGTCCGTTTGAGGTTTGTTTATAAAGTTCCCCGTGGTACAGGACTCGTGCGGGAATAGGTTTTTTAAAAAAATTAAAGTATTTGAGACAATGCTGACATAATGTTTAATTTTAGGCAAAAAAAATTTCAAATAAAAATTACCCAATTTTTTGGATCCCTATTACAAATTAGAGGCTAAAGTTACACAAAATTATACAAAGATGTTTAAAAGGATAGCGAACAAAATAAACACTCATTTTCTTTAATTTACGTTTGTAAGCTTAATTAACGTCAAATTAATATTCTGCTTACAGTATTTTATCAAAACTTAATGTCTAATTTTCAGTGTACATGTAAAATTAATATAAAGTGGATTTTTCTGTTCTCAAACATTTCTGGTTAAAGAATTTACTTTTCCACATAGCACAACGTTTTTACCGAAATGAGAAAACATTTTCGTTTTCCCGTTTGTCAGGTCAAATCAATACTCATACTCTAACGCATTCCTTAAATTTTCATTGTCGTCACCAAAGGGAATGAAATTGGATTTGCTAGCAATGAGTTCATATTTTTTTTTCTTTTCTTTCCGTCATTCGCAAAATACAGCAGCTTTCAAAAGTATCCATCACGATATAGTTACATTTTCCGGACTTTTTGTATTCTAAAATTGAACTAAGGTTGTCGATCACTGTGTTGTTCCGTATATTGTAGATATTCTTGTATTTTGTATTATTTGTATATACATTATTTCACTAGGAGATCTAGTTTCAACACAAAATAGGCTGCTACAAATAGCGTGACATCATGGTCTCACAGAAAATTGTTGTTAAACGGCTCATTCAACTAATTCTACGAGGAGGGGGAGCCAGAAGAGACAAAGGTTGACAACGTTCCTGTGACTTGGTTTGTACTAGCAACTAACCAGCGAATGAGACGGCGTTTGGCCTCCTATACCATAAATAAATATAAGTTACTATCTGCTCATACTTACCATTGTTACAGTACTGTTCTCCCACATTAGAATAAATCCTGTGTAGCGGGGACTTTATAAACATACTACACACAGAACTCCCAGACTCCGAGCAACAATTTGTGGATGTTACAAAGTGTTGTATCACATGGGGGTTTGAACCCACAATACTAGAACTGCAATAGGAACCGACGTAGCGACTGCTGAAACCTCTGACTTAACCGTGCGAGTACTGTGTTCTCTATTTGAGGGTTAAGCGGTGGCTCTTTTTCAAAGAGTGAAGCGTTATTTTTCACTAAACATCCAGTGAAAAAGAGTGATGAAATGTAAATATATACCAAGATCTTATTTACATGCTGTTATTCACTGTAAGATGCTAAAATTAACACATAACTCAGTCTGTTTGAACTATACCATTAGAAACGTGAAAAATATTTACTCGACGTTTGTCATTCACACATTAGAGAATTTTGTTATGAAGATAATATGAATTGAGTTTTACTCTTTTAGTGTGTTTTTTTTATATTTACATTAGAATTTGCCTACAGGCGTTTGTGTAGTTAAACAACAAAGATCGAAATTCACAAATATGTTGCAATCTTTTGAGTCTCTTCTCTTGAATCATGGGGCTCAAGTGCCGATACACATATTCACCTGGTGAAAAGTAAAGAAAGGTTTGTTTAACACTTTGGTTTAAAGACATAGTGTCGCTGCGATCGAGTCCATTTGTGCCTAAGTATGCTTCTCTAACAGCAAAATGTAAAGGTGCATAAAAAATATTTTCGTCTACTACTTCTACCTCTTATAGATGTTTACTTTTGTGCATTTTGTTGTAGATTATCCTTCTCGTGTACTATGTCTTAGGCAATAAACACTACCACGTAATATATACATACCTAAGACGTACCTGCCGTATTCATATCTTTGAATAGACTGGTAAGTCGAACTAGTTCCTATCCCCGTGTTCAAAGTCTGATTCAGCGTATGTCTATGGATCGTGATGCTCAAAGGTGGTTCTGTACCAAACGTAATTACATTTCTTTGTGAGTCACTACATGCTTTAGTAGATGACATCATTCGATAGGGGCGAATAATAAAGTTTAAAATTATATTTTCATTTTGCTCATCGCGTCTAACTTCTACCTTGTTCAGATTCTAACAAAATAAAAAGAATTACATTACGTGTTCTCATTATTTAAGTATATAGGGATTGGAAGCTCGGTATTATAGGTCAACTTCATCTAAATAAAAACACGCCTTCACGTAAACCGGTGTTCAGCAATTTTCTCATTGCGTATCACTATTGATTAAGGTTACTAGTTACTCCCCCTTTCTTTTAATTTAGTAAAAAGTAATCTAAGTCTTTCAATGTATTTATTATTCATAAGTTGTACATGTTTTTCGGTAACAGCACTCATTTGTCATCAGCTGATCCGTCACCCCATTTGCCTCCGCTATCATAATAAGCACAATAAGTTTTCCTTTGAGCATTGTGTCTATTTGTCAGAGGGGTATTGTTTACTTCAGTTACTGAATAAATCTCAAACATTTACAAACAATAAATGTTTACGTAAACTATTAATATTATATAATATTTTATGAATAAAGGTATTTTTTAAGTTTACTAATATTGTTATTTTATTATTATAATTTATCATAACAACATAAAGGACTACGTTGTTGAATTTTTAAAACATTCCTAAATAATTATTTATCCGTTAAAAAAGTTCATACAACTCTCTTTCCTGAGAAAAACACCCATTATAATTTAACAACACATTGTGATCATAGATTGAGACCAAGTATTAATCTTTGATTAATAAAGTTTAAGTTCAATAGTCTATGTACGATCAAAATGTTTCTGAATATTTAAATGCTTGGATAGATCACACATAAAATAGAATTCAATTTCTATAGAATACAAAAACAGTTACATCGCAACAATGAGTAGTCTTATCGCTGTCAGTAAACTTCTAATTAGCCCTCCAGTTAAGTTTAATCCTTGAGATCGGCGTGGATTCATATCGGTAGTCTAATGGTTGAGATTTGAATAGTATCTGCTTAACTAAAAGTTCAAACTCAGTTATTAGCCCCCTTGTTGCACGAAGATTAAAAATATAAATGAAAATATCTAGACACATTTCACACACAGTCGTCTTATTTTAAGTTAGATTCTTTGCTCTGGGAACCAGATTTCTGTTAATCATACTCGAATGTATTTCTAAATAAGTAGACGTTATAGATAAATTACACCAAGAGAGATTTGTTTTCTTTTTTTAAAAGACAACGCCCGAGTTATAAATATATCCTGTATCGTGTGGGACTTTACAAATATACAACAAACGGTGATAAAGAACACCCAGACTCAGACCAACAATTTGTGGATCACACAAAGTTTCGACCTGCGTGGAGTTCCCCTCAACACTCAGCGCACTAGAGAGTAGCGTGGTGACCGCTTAAACCACTTTAAACCACTATGTCATCCATGTAGCCAATATATAAATCATCATCTCTTCATCTCTGCCAAAAGACGTCTACTGCTGGACATAGGCCTCCCTCAAGCCGTGTGGTGCTTCCTCCTCCCGTGGATGTCGTAAAAGTCGACTAAAGAATAATACACTAGAAGTTGGGCAGCAGCATCCTACTGAGTCTCACTGCGATCGCCAACCCACATGCCAAGCGTAGCGAATATGGCAAAACCCCCAAAAAATATAAATGATTGTGCTAAATTTAACAGTTCCTTTTGGGTTCAAATCGAATCAACGACCTTTGGATTAACTATCACGATCGTTGAATAATCGCCACATATTGGTCAAAGAAGTTAGCAAGTATTTTTCATTATCTCATTACGTTAGTCGATTACTTATTTGAACTAGCAGAAAGGAGGTTGACGAACGCAGCGGTTGGCTGCTCTTTATCAAAGTCCTGGTGATGGTAGAATGCAAGAGAGGCGATATGAATAGTCCAGCAGTGGACAAATGAATGACGAAATGATGAATACCACTACTTTTCATTCAAACTCGCTTCACAGTATATGATCAAAATAGCATTTCGATGTGTAGTTACATTACGGAAATTAGCTAATTCAACCTACAATAGCCGAGGCCGGCCAGTTTTTCGCGATTGGCATACGTACTCGTAAGATGTATGAATCATACACTGCATTGCCTTCCATTCTCGTAGATAAATAGTTAATCATCTATATATAGCTCTACATACGAATTAGTACCTGTAAAAAACATATAATGTTGGTATTATTAATCTTAAAAAATAAAATTTTTTGTTACGCACTCTGTTCTTTGAAATTACTCGTAATTAGAATTGGAATCGTTGTGTAAATATTCGTACTCGTTTATGTGAACTTTTCAATGTATGTACTTACTACTTTTAACCATATACCCTCACGCTATAACCCTTAAAAGCAGAGCAGTACTCACAGACGTGAGAAACGACTAGTCACAATAAAAGGCTAATATTCGGAAGTGGGTGTTTGTATGTTTGTTACTGCGTCATGCTCAAACAGGTCAACCAATTTTAAAAATGTTATGAAGGAGACCACACTTGATTAATACATACATAAGCTATATTCCTATATTAAATAAAATTATATTAAAAATATATTAAGTTAATTAGATAATTATTCACGTCCTCATGCTATAAGTGTCCCCGAGGAGCTACGGGATCATGAAACAAAGTCGAACCATACCTACACACCTTCGCATTATTGGCTACTGGCTCATGTATGTACATATATGTTTTATAAGACCTCCTATAGCATATTGCAATTGTGAGCAATATATTATTGCAACGCATCAATTCAACAGTAGTAATGGTCGTGCTCCAATTTGTATGAAAATTATATATAATTAGTGGCTGTATCGCAACTGAATCGTCACAGACGTGTTACAAAATGACACTTCAGTTTTAACTACACTAGAGAGCAATGATCCAGGTCAGATATTAGTTTGTTAGGTAGTAAAACCACGATGATTTCAGCACGAGTGGGCCGGCTCGACCGGGGCAGTACTACCCTCCCACAGAAGACCAACCTAAAGCGCCAGGATCCGTATTATCGTGTTTCGTTGGTGAGTGTGATACCGGAGGCCTATTGATGCAGGGATGACAGTTATCCTTTTAACTGTGTAAGCCTTATACTGTCACGATGACTGTCATACCTTTGACGTCCCCAAGCGGGGTGTGAAGAAACATCTCACAAGGCAGCCATAGTGTGGGTCACCGTACTATATTATCTGCATTTGCGATGAGTATGGTGATCACAACTCTTGGATTCTATTCATGGAAAGCATGAATAGAACCCAAGAGTCAGGCAGAGTAGAGTCACTTTGGCAGGCTCTTAATAGAAAAAAAAATGATGCGAAGTCATTTGGTAATCTGAAATTCGAGTCAAATAAATATACGTAAAATTTTCAGATGTTAAAAATGTTAGTTTAGAGAAATATATTGTGTTTAATACTTAATTTAATACTCCTAAGTATGTAAGCACCATATAAATATCTCAAAAAATTGCTAAGAATGAGTAATAAAATAGCATTTTTTCGGTAATCATCTTTACTGGCCATCACATTAACCTGTAATATACTATCTTCTGTTTTTAGTTTTAGTTTAGAATTAAAATTCAATTAAACACTACAGTGACTCATTTCCAATTGTGTGATAAAACTTATTATAATGTAAGTATCTTAATAATTTACTAACGTATTTTAAAAGTTGTAAAATAATTGTACCTGGTTTTTAAACAATGGCTCAGTCTGCAGGGCATTTTTACTGAGAAAACAAATGAATTTAGAATGTCGTAGATTCATCATTGTTTCATCGTAGATTCGTCATCATTTCATCATCATTTGTTTAATCTTTATGTCATCTCTATTCCACTTTTTATTTATATATCGTTAGGTAACATACGAGTACTGCATCAAAATGAATATTTGGAGCGATTTCTAAGTATGATAGTAAGGATAACAACCAGAGGTATATAATTTTTCAGTATTTATTTTAATGTATTTTTAAGTGACCTCGAATCGCAGGTTTATGTTTTTTACTGTTACTCGGCAATACCACCTACCACCACTAGGAAATACCAAAATATACCTAGCAATAATAAAATCACTGACACAAATACACGACTGTACACCCCTTCCAATCGCTCGCACACTTCAGCCTGCCCACGCCGCTGTGCTGCATCTGTCTGAATAATTATGTTGTATCTATTGTAATGTTAATTTCCATTGGCTGAAACCAACTAAATAAATAACAATAATTATAGACAGAAGGTTCAGTAATCATTTTAAGTTTATTTCTTGTTGTAGAATATTTTCAGCTTGTAGTCGGCTTCTCTTTGCTATTTTTTGTTTGAGATGTTTTACTGAACTGTCGGACGTGTGGTGGTTTTTATAGACGTTGCTACTACTCATTTCTTTGCTACTTATTTATAATAAATTATAATATATAAAAAAGCAATAATGAAAATAATTTTAAGTAAAAACACTGTTTTTAGACAACTTCAATTTTGATGAAATTTTAGTACTATTTAAATTTATTTATTTAACATATGTATTCAAATACGAAATTCCCAGGCATCATTACGTAAAACGGATTAAGTACAATAGGCTATTCTTCCTGTGAAATTTTTAAGCGATGCAAAGCTGTGTGTAGTAATTGAAGGAAATGTATACTACATATATATGTGCTAGATGTAGGTATATATACATAATGTATACTGCTCCGACTATACCTACTGCTGAACTATAATTATAGCAACTAAATACGAACACACATTTATACATGCTTTCTGATGACTCCATTGACAAGTCTCCACAAAGTTTCCGAGCTGTAGTCTTAAAATCAAATCTACGATGTACTATTTCTGCATTCTGTCAAAACTATTCTGATTTACAGTAATATAGGTAAGGACTAAGTGCAATTTTGCGCACCACAAACACGTTTGGGGGAGGGTTTCGTTACGTCGCGCTTCATCAGAGTTCGATAAGGTGAAGGACTTGTTCATGTGCTAATCACTCTTGACAATGAATGTCACTTCTAAACGGTCATTTACTAGTGACCCAGATCATTGCTCTTAAGTATAATTACTTCAGCATATAAGCATCTATCACGTCTTTACTCGCATTGATGATAATGACACCTGTGTGCAAAAAAGCCTGTATACTACGCAACAGGATATTCTTATTGTGTTCAACTTCTTATTTGTTTTGCTTACGTTTAATGTTTGAAGTTTTTTGTTGATGTGAGATGCAAAAACATAATATAACTGACTTTGAAAAGGCTCTCAATTCGACTTTGAATTTTTTGTTTAAGTGTGAGTCGATAACTTCGTCTTATTAAATAGATTTTATAAAGAAAATAATTGACTTCATTGTATTCAAAGTTACACTCATTGAAGATTGTTCTAATAAAATGAAAATGAAACTAGCAACTATAGAATAAATGATTAGAAATCGGTATTGTACATAGAACTAAAATCTATTTTTAAGCTTAAATTTAAACCAAATCATCATAACTAATGAGAGCCTATTAAAATAGACTAATTAATTAATCGAAGAACTGTAAGTGAATGAAAAATTAAAATGAAAAATTATTTTTGTAATTGTCCGTCAAGAACAGGGCGCGATCGTAATTAATTGAATTTCAGATCATTATGTAGTACTGAGGCTGGCCTTGTTCTGATAACAGTCGTGATTTTTTATAATAAGATTTTAATTTTACATCCAGAATTTGACCACCAATTTATTTACTATTCCATGTTGTAAAGTTTGAAAATAAGGAACTTTCATTCACAGTTACTTATTTTACTCCCTATATTAGTGAAATTGCCAAAAATCGGACTCAATGACTTAAAGCACTCTCTCCCAGTCGACCTTCAGGTGATGTTCAAATAAAATGCGGTTATTATCATCAACAGCTTCCAACAGCCCACCGCTGGAGGTCATTATATTATATGTTTCATAGTACACAATGATGTGGTAAGTCAGTGTTTTAGTTTAGTTTAATTTAAGTTTTGTTAAAAGACAACGCCTGCACTATGAATAAATTCTGTGTCACGACGGACTTTACAAACATACAAGAAACGGACACAAAGAATACCCAGACTCAGAACAACAATTTGTGGATCACACAAAGTGTTGTCCCATGGCGGGTTTGAACCCACAAGACTTGGCGCAGTAGAGAGCGGTGTTGTGATCGCTTAAATCTCTAGACCGACCGTGCAGTCGCAATATATGTTAAACATGATGATAATGTTCTCAGGCGGCCAGTCTCAAGCGATAAGCGCAGGATCAAAACCTTACTTTACGAAGGCTAAGAGCCTAATTTCCAAACTCTAGACTGGTATTAAGCATTTCTATAATCAGAAAAACTCAATACTTTTTAGCTCGACCCAGAAATCGAACTCGACACGCCTTGATCGACAGCCACAAATACTAACCGCTAGACCAGGCAGTCCAAATGTTCGTACTAATGATGGATAATGTAACTTCTCTCACAATATTTCTACATCACCCTAAAGTTGACTGGAAGAGAATGCTTTGGTCATTAAGACCACCGATGTGCAAAGTTCATAAAGTCTGAAATAAATAAATGTTACAGAATCACAAGTCCTAAAGGTATTATAGTTCGTGAAGCGTGTTCGTATATAGAATATATAAATTCATTAAACATTCTAGATTTCTCTTTCCGTACCGTATATGCTACATCTATAGGTTCAAAGGAACTTCCGAGGGCACCCAAATGATGGAATGACTTCCTAGTCACGGTTTTTCCTTTAACAAAAAGAAGGTGTTCAATGCCCTTTACTATAAATGGTTTGTATAAGATCGTTTAAGTAGCCGTACTAGGCTGACATTACTATTGAAAATGTTACGTGAAATACGGTGCACAAATGGGTCACCTTGATGCCACATGCCACTGACACTTTTTTGTTAAAATCGTCAATCAGTATACAATTTTAATTAAAAAAAAGTCTTACCAATTTCTTCAGGATATGTTTTAACATATTTACACGTGTTTAGGACTCCTCAAGTTAAAGATTACAACATTTTCTTTCAAGCAGCCCCAAATAGAGCAATCAGGACATTAATATCAGTGAACCTAGTAGTTTGATGCAAAATACATCCTAACGTACCAAATACTTAAGGTCAAGCAAGAAAGGAATTATCCTAAGAGACTCGTTTAAAATTATAGCATTAATATTATTACAAGTATCATTTTATATCACAATTAATGCGATGATAAAAAGCATAAAGCTTTGGGAACATCCTTTCTCTGTACTCTCTGCCCACGTACTCCCTGCTGGTAAAACTATTAGACTTCTAATTACATCCAAATCATTGCGAAACTTATTTATACTAATCTTATAAAGTCATAAATCTTCAACTTGTTATAACATTCCACGAACAATTTAACTTGATATTAATTTAACTTATCATATTATGAAGTTACGCTAATTAACACTACTAGCGTAATTTATTCTAAAATCATCATTGTGATGTGCATTTAAAAATATTTTAAGCAATACACTTTGCTTTTGACCGAGTGAATAAACGGAAGATACCAAAGACTAACCTTTCCACTAGCAGCACTCCAAAGATATTTGTTACCTAATCTCACGCTAGATTGGTTGAACAGACCGAAATAAGACTTTGGACAATGACACATACAGTGAAATAGAAGGGATGTGTCTATTCCCACAGGATCGGTCACGATTAGGTATAGTGTCCATTCAAAGAAAATCTGAAATTACACGGTCCGTGTCCTGCAACAATTTTACCAATATATGTAATTATAATGAATTTCAAATATAACTAACTTATAATATTTCAAAGGATTTACAAAATAATTAATATTGAAGAGAAATTGCCGTGTGTGGTGTTCATGTCTGTCATAAAATGTCTGTCTTTCTTTCGATCAGACAAAATAGCTTTACAAAGAAAATATCGACAGTAGCAACCACCACACTAGTTTAGCATGTTTACTAGGGATTTATCCAATTCTATTATTGGTTTATTTACGTAAAAACCTGAATTATAATCAAAGTTCAAGAAGGATCTAGCAAACAGGCAACCTTATGTTACTATTTCTTATGTATTACTAAATACATATAAATTATGATTCAGACTTCCCCATTGCTCTAGCTGCTAGCCGATCGAGAAATCTTGGATTTGACTTCCGGGTCGGTCCAAAAATTGGTATTGAATTTACCTGACTATAGAAATGTTTAATGACAGCCCAGAGTTTGGAAAGGTGAGTCTTGACCTTTGGGGAGCACGATAAGCCGTCCGTTCTGTGCCTGGTTTCTGCTTGATCGTGTCGGACAGCTGTCCCATCGGGTTGTAAAGTAAGGGAACAGAGAGTGCACTTGTGTTTGCACATACGCTAGGTTCTATAATATCTCCTGTGTAGTTGTCTGAGACTGGCCATCGTAACCGAATTCCGCGAGGAGTACGTCATCATTATTAGATCATCCAGACACAGAATCAGAAAATTATTTCCCCTGAATATCGGAATGAAATGAAAGAAACGACTTCTCTCCGATACAATGCTGTCGTGCTACTTACAAATTTAATTAATATGTAAAGCAGATGGTGGATTAAGCAATTTTAAAATACAATGAACTTCACTAAAACTTAATCGTAACATGAGCTTAAAAATTCAACGTGACAGAAACATGGAAGATTAATTATTTTCAATTAAAATTGTGTGTAGCTTTAAGTTCAAATTATTTATCTAAATTTAGTGTATCTAATCTAACACTTATCGTTTTCAATTTGATTTCATGTATTCAATTGCGACCTAAAAACTATTACGAAAATTTAAAATACAAAAATTCATTTATACAAAATTTAAAATAAATCCCAAAAAAATTGATACAAATATAAATTATACAATGTTAATATAATTAAAATGTACAATGAATTCTTTTTAAAATATAAATATTACGTCAAAACTAAAAAAAAACAACAAACATAGTTCTTAATTAGTAATTTTCGTTTCTATGCATGCTTTTTATTACTTGATCGTAATTCAAGTTTTTGTCTAAGTATTCTTTAGAGGAGTAATAGCGGTTGGTTATAAGCACATCTAAAAATATCTCTCGAAAAAACTTGCATTTATCTTATCTTTAACATAGCTTGTTATAAATGTTAATTATCATTTTTACAAACTAAAAAAAAGTAGTCAATTATGGCTTATTTCTGTCTATTATTCTCTGAGTATGATTAGAGTAGAATAAAAGAAACATGTCCAATTTAAAACCAGAAAGGAGGAAAAGTTAATGTGTTTAATAACGTAAATGCTGGATTTACGTCCCATTGATGGTGACAGTTAGCGTTGTAACTGTGTAAGCCTTACACTGCCACGATGACTGTCATGCCTTTTACGTCCGCAAGCGGAGTGTGAAAAAGCATCTCACTAGGCTGCCATAGTGTGGGTCACCATACTGCATTGTCTGCATTTGCAATGAGTATGGTGACCACAACTCTTGGATTCTATTCATGGTTTCTCTCAGGCAGAGTAGGGTCACTTTGGCAGGTTCTTAATTTAGAAAAAAAATTTACAATTGACTAATTTGTGTAATCTGAACACAACGAACGGGAACGAGAATGTAAATAATATGAGCCTTAAGAGTATATTTGTTGTTGTCTAAAGATAGTAATGTTATGAGAAATTGCCGACAGTCGTCAATATCTAAACACTAGCCTGCTCAGTTATTTCTTGGAACGTCCAGGACATAATGTTTTAATATACTCTTCTAAACTTTAAACATTTAAAATACATTTATAGGATGTTAATTACATAACAATAAGTATGAAGGTTTATAAAGTTCTGCTCTTACTATTCGCCCCTGTTTGATACCAAGCGTGGTATCGTTGGACTGGGTGTGTGACACTAGTAGGGATTTAAATAAAACCACTGTGCACTGGACTTTGGATTCGTAGGACTCCACGGTTTTATTGGCTGTCGCCTTGTACTAAACTCCAGTTTTGTTCTCGTCGTACGAAATGCTTGTAGGCCTTATAAACTAACGCATGTAACACAACGATAGCGCTATCTAAGTTTGTAACAGCTCCCTCTAAGGAACGTAACAGTAACTAATATTTTGGTTTCGACTTTGATCACACTATGCTGTTATTGGTCTCGAACAACCCTTTTACTGATGATCTCTTTTCATCACCAGTTTCTGTAGTGGCCATCAACACCGTGTATAAATTAGTTAACAAAGGCTCTTTAGCTGAGTCGGCTCGTCTTGTTAGTGGACATTTTTTTGTATTGAATTTATAATACACAACTTAGTAGACTACACGGTTGGCCTAGTGGTTTAAGCGGTCACCAGCTGCTCACTACATTGCTGAGTGTTATGGGTTTAAACCCCACATGAGACAATACTTTGTGTGATCCACAAATTATTGTTCTGAGTCTGCGTGTTCTTTGTGTTTGTTTCTTGTATGTTTGTAAAGTCTCCCACGACACAGAATTTTTTCATAGTTCGGGCGTTCTCTTTTAAAAAAAGTGGATATAATAAGTTTGTTAAAAACTGATATATAGATTTATTGTTATTTTTAGTTCCTTAGTACAAGCGGAGTTAATAAATAATAAAATTATATTATCGGCAAAAAGGAAACCACTGTTAAGGTATTTTTATTCTATCAATCGTTTATAACACATTTAGTTAACTTGTGTTTTGTTTTCTACAAGTATAATGATTATAATGTGACCACCCGTTACATATTGTGTATTGTATTGAATACCGATGCCGATATCATCACGCTATGTCATATCCGGGTCGACACGTGCCTTGTGTCCGTTATACAGTGCAGTGCAGTTCCGGTTATTTGTTATACAATTGAATCGTAACAATTGTTATCTAGACGACGGCTAATTGTGGATGCTTAAAGTGATGCAAGATTAATAACTATACGTATTTTTTTACATAAATGGAAAAAATTTAAAACCTACTGACAACAGAAGAACGAGAACGAAATGATTGGCCACTTAACAAGACACGGCAGTTTCTTTAGAAGTATACTGGAAGAAAAATAGAACGCAAAAGAAAACGAGAAATGCCTAGAACAACGTATATACAGCAAATAAAGGAGAAAGTGGGAGTCGTGGGCTATAAGATGTCAAACGAATTGTAGAAAATAAAAAGAAGTTGCAATTATTCCATCAGCAAGGACCTTAAATAGAGAGAGAATGTTTATATACACATATGTATGTATATATTTTTGCGTTTCGTTGTTGTGATCAAATACTTAGACTTGCCTTTAGGGTTAGTGGTTTTTGATCCTATCTATTGTATGCGAGCAGCACAGGACTGGTTGTTGTGGAGAATTTTGCGGAAGACCTATGTCCAGCAACGGACGTGTTTTGGCTAAAGTGATGATGATGATCCTGACTGACAAATCTCCTAGGTTATTCAATAACTTGTGACTTTTGAGTTACAGGTATCTTTGGATTGTGGTTTATATACACTATAAAAATGAAAAGTATATAACCTCAGTATTGCTCATTCATAATTATGTAAAATAATGAAACATCATCCGTAATATTCATGCATTCACTTTGAATTAACGTTAAGTCTCGAAAATCAAAAGTAAATTCTGTTGCACCGTGTTGGAATTATTTATATAATAATTATAATAAAATAACAGCTTTTTAACTTATCTTTTTTGAACGTGGATTACTTTAATTTAGATAAAGGATGCAGTTAGAAAAAAATATAATTTGAATGAGGTAGGGTATGGGAAACATTAAGCGGTCGCCATGCTAACACAACGAAATTATGTTTGTTTTCAGATCTACATAAAAACGTAGGATCAAACAACTTAACAACAACAAAAAACAACACTTAAAGAGTAGATCCAATTCATATTATCTTCAATGCAAAATTCTGTAATGTCAAGGTATGAATGACAGTGGCGAAGTGAACATTTTTCATGTCTCTAATGTTATATGTAGGTCAAACAGACTAAGTTAGGTGTCAATTACAGCACCTTACAGTGAATAACAGCATGATCAAGACCTTGGCAAATGTTTACATATAGTTTACACACTTTTATATTTCGTTGCTGTTTTTCACTGTATAAAGAGCCTGATCGGTTAACATGAAAAAGGACGCTTTATTTTTTGGAAAACAGCCACTGCTAGAGCTATAAATAGAGGATGCAGTCTCTATAAGAATAGTGTAATAAATTCTCCATGTGAGTGTTTTGGGTTCAAACCTCACAGGGGACAATATTTTGGTACACCAAATAAAATCTGGCTCGATCGGAGTAATACCACATTCTGACAGAAAACAGACGTAAAACAATTTTTTTATTATTATACTTTCCACCGACTGACTGAGGTTACCAGAAACCTCCTTCCTCTGACTTCAGGAGCAGGGACACCTAGGACAGCAGCGCACTTATGATCCTCAAGTCAGATCAGATGACCTGTCACTTGCAATCTTACACCATAAAGGATAAAAAGGCAACTGATTTTAAAAATCAGCAACAATACCTTTGTTTGTTACACAATGAAATGTTTGCTAGCTGTACACGCATGAATAGCAAAGACTTAATACAATTTTCCTTTCAAATTTACATTACAAAATAAAACCGTATCTATTTTGTAAGAAATACACTTGTATTTGCACAGTACCAATTGCGCTAATTATCACTTCAAAAGAAGTTGGAATAAATGCGACTGCAAAACTGCTACATTCAGCGCTGCTTTGAAATGTACATAAATAAGTTAATTACATACATCTTTCAACGACGTATACTAATTAGTCGCTTTATATAAAGCTTTATTTAAAATCCTTATATGGTATGACAGACCATACATTACTGTATTATTTTTAACGCTCACAAGATATTTTGTAATCCGTATTTACCAAGAACTCAAATTTTACTTGAAAAATTAAGAACACAAAAAATATCACCAATGAACAGTATCTACAAGGCAATTAGGAATATTTTATTCGTATAATCTTCTAATTACAAGATAGCCCGTTTTCTAAATTGGCTATTTTGTCTGAGCAGCCTTTTTTAGCTCTCAACTTAGAAAATTTGTTTTACAAAATCATAAACATAAATTGAAATCTGTTTTTGTAAGAATTCTGTTTCCAATAAACATAAAATAGAAAACAAGCTAGTAGTGAAATTCAGGTCAGATCAGAAGACGGGTCTTTTTATCTAACCTAACAGTAAAAACTTTTGTAAGTATGTAGTATTTAATATTTAACAGGACAACAAGATCTTTCAATCCTTGAAAAAGAAGCCCTACTGTACGAAATTAGAATGGCATCTCTGAAACTCTGTTTATTTTTAGTGAATACAATCCCATGGAGTATCAAAATCTAATTTAACTTCGGTGCTTTATGCCCTATAAGATGTTAGCAAACGTTCTAATATCTCTTTTAAATTAACATCATACTTAATGGCATCATCTACAAATACAGTGTAACCATTTCTAATGTAAATAAGACATAAAGAATTTAATTTTACACTTAATTACAATGTCATCCGTGTATTCTTTGTAAGTGTAAAATTAAATACCTTACAACTTCACAATAACATGCTATTTAAACGTTAAAGTAATTAGATTTAATTAAATTTGACACCTCAGTCAAGCACCCTTAAGTTTAATTTTGAATTCTGTGTAGAGGAAGTAAACCTTTGATGTTAACAGAGTAGAAAATTGATAGGAGTGGATAGATAAGTGAGATTATTAGTACATTAATAGGCAGATATTCAAGGAAATATTTAGCGTGTTGTAATTTTGTACAAAAGGAACTGGTGTTACAAATAGAGCAATTTGTGAGGGTGTTTGTATCAGTTACGACGTTTTCTGCTTAGGTGACAAACAGCTAGATGGATTTGAATATTTTTTATTTAAAATGGCTGTATATAGTCTATTTGAACGGAATTTTTATTAATATAAACTTTAGATAATCCTGATTTATATTTCTCTCCAATACACAATATGACAAAACATATAATCAAAACATGTTTCAACACTCATATTTATTTTCTAGTTATTCATGTATTATATTCATCACATGAACATTTTATTATAGCTATAAATATACTACTGGACCCTGACTACGTGCTACACATATTAAGTAGTTAATAAATCGTATTTGTTTGCGTGATTAAACATATTGAAAAGGAACTGATTCTCAACACACAGTTGACGATAGTTTGGGAATCAGAGCTTGAACTTTAATTGTATCCATCCTTTGGCTCAATAAAGAAGTTCAGTCAATGAAGTCAATGTTCAGTAAAAACAAATCTATGTTTAAGTTTAAATGTTTCTAAATCTCTCAGCGAGTTAGTAGCCTGGATAAAATGTAAATAATACATTTTACGCCTTTTGCAGTCGAGTATATGATACTACACCTAATGTTACTTCTACTTAAGATAAGATTGAATACAACCGCACAAGTTTAAGCTGATCGAGTTGTATGGTACTTACAGTTCGCTAACTCCATGGGCTCAACTTTGAGAAAACAGCAAACTTAACCAATCTGGTCCCAATAAACGCTTGAACTGTACCAAACACCAATTCAATGTTTCCAGTAGTAAAGTAATATTCCTTTATTTCGAGATGAACGCCAATCCCGAACGTTTAGCTTCACGAGGCCACATAGTTTATAAATTAGCATTGTGGTATCAATATTATGCATTTTACAAAAATTACAAAAAGTTCTAAAGAACTTGAACTCTATTAAATAGAGTATATTTATTTCCTTCGCTATATTATTAAATTTTAAGGAAGCAATAATAAGAGGTTCGTGGTTCACTGGTAACCGCGTAGGTGCCAAAGTTAAGTGATCCTAGCTGGGTTAGTCTATGATGAGTGCACATTCTTAACATATTGAGATCCTCGGAAAGGAGATACAGTAGTTACAGCTGGTAATTAAAGCCCTTAAAAGTCTGACTTTGGTCTTTCTAGACAGTTTCGTTATACTTGAATCGTGGTTGTTTGATAACAGGCACCTTGTGCAAAATCCAAAATTCAGCTGTATCCAAATAGACTAAAGCCGACCGTACATGATTTAAAAAAAAAACCTGAAGGAACAAGGAACCAGGGAACAACATCAATATTGTTTTCAACAATGCATTTATTTAAAAATATAAAATAATAACATGCTTCCTCAGCGTACCTCAAGGACGTTTGCTGGGCCCATTGTCGTGCTGTAAACAAAATTTGTATGCCGACCCCAATTGCATGTATTTTCCAGGAAGGTTGTAAAGTTTAATCTGAACGTGATTGATACTATTGGTTCATGTGATCTGAATAATAGTGTTTGTAAAGTATTTTATTGCCAATATTTCTATTACAGTAGTAGTTTATTGTTTCGTGTTTCAAACACTGATCACGTTTTAGGAAAATCTTTATTTTGTTTGTTACAATATTTTAAAATTAAATCCAAGCGTTATAGTAAGATTAAAAATCATGATGAATAAATAAATTAAGAATGTTTATAGAGAATATTTAAAGTTTGTTAAAAATGAAAAATTTTATTTCAGTCTTACACGCAACATGTTCGCCCTGAGATCGCTGTTTAGGCATTTTACAGTTTACGGCAAATGATACATTGTAATTACTTTATCTATTAATAACGTTAAAATAAAATGAACCACGAATATATCTGTCTATACGTGATATATATGTATATGTATACTTTCACTTCTATAAGACACACTCGGTATTCTTTGTATAACAGTATAATAGGAAAACCATTTTTAATATTATTTTTAAATTAATGTCGTATAAATTTGCTAAATGTAGCACCGTTTCCTTCTGTTATGTTAAATAAAACTTCCAAGAGTTTCTTTTTATTTATTTCTCTTTCTAAACAAATACGAATGCAATGTAAGTACACATATGTATGTATTAGAAGGGCAGAAAGTATGTTTAATAATAGTACAAATTAAATTATTATTATTATCTAGCACTCAAAGCGGTTGCAGTCTGACTACCAAACAATCCGAACACAAAGAAATACCCACAACTATCATCTATCTAGCACGAATTCAATAAAACATTTCTGTTTCTTAGTTATTTCCTGTTTCGTGTCCTTCGGATATTGCGTCACGAAACACGTAGTAGTAGGTTTTGTTTTCGACCTTGGAACTTTAATAGGGAAATACGAAAATAGATATTTTTATGGGCAATACATTATTTTATATGAGAACGTGTTAACATGTTGACATTAAATAATAAATGGATGACAGATACTGTTTATATTTATATAAAATAGACTCTATTGGTTATCCAGAGTCAACAATTTTACTTTTATTTATTAAATGATTGATAGCCATTAATTGTCGATAGGGGAAGTTTCGTTTCGATATTGTTTTCAATTCGTATCGATGAAAACATTAAATTTCACACTAAACATACGTTGTTTGTACAAGAATATGTCATTTTTTATGTGCGTAAGTGCTGATAAATTTCATCTAGACACAACAAGTAAACTACGATACAACAAATAACTTGGTAGTGAACGGCACCTGCGGCGCGATGGACCGACGACTCGAAGAAGGTGGCTGGCAGCGCGTGGATGTGAATTGCCCAAGACCGGGATGGTTGATGCGCCTTGTGGAAGACCTTCGTTTAGTAGTGGACGGCAATAGGTTATTTTAATTATTTAACAACAAATAATGACAAAACCACAAAACACGATCGTAATTATAACACAATATTTGTCCTGGGTGAGAATAAAACTCAAGACCTTCAGTGCAGCCATCAAATCACTAACCAAAAGTGCAACAGCACCTTCCAAACCAGAATCATTCAAAAACTTCACATCATATTTGTTCTTAATGTAATATTCATTTTATTATCTTTCCGTGAATCTTCGATAAAGTTCATAGAAGAGCTTTGAACGTCTAGACAACCGGAACTGCAACGCTCATACTTTAGAAAGGTAAAAACCGTTAGATAGCGCTTATGTGCAAAGATACTGTTATATGTTCTGATGCGGTTTATTTATTGCTAAAAGCACCAAAGTTAGACTAAGAGTATCAGGGTCAAACACAAAATTAGCTTCTACACTAGGAACATATTCTGTGCCGCGAAGAATTTTTCAAACAAACATGAAACGGACACAAAGAACACCCAGACTAAGAACAACAATTTGTGGATCATATAAAATTTCACGTTTACTCATGTGGTGTTTGAACCCACAACACTCAACGTAGTCGGCAATAACGAAGTGAATACTTAAACTACGACACCCTCCATGTAGTGTATCATTTGAATAGTTACTTAGAAATATATTCAAATTGTGATTGAATAAATATTCAGTTGGATCACATTCTATTTTAATGAGTAAATTTGAATAAATGAAGTTTTTTTTTTAACTGGTTTGCGAACATTTATACTTTATTAGTTAAATATATCTTATGAACCTTAATACACTTTTCACTTTTAAATAGTAATTGTAATTTTCCTATTACACCGCCGGACACACACATACACACCTTATAAAACTAGATTTAGACTTTCCATTTTAAACAGTTTCTAAAAAAATATCTCAAAAATTTATTCGAACAACAAGTGTTGTGAACTTTAACGGGATATATTTAAAAACATCAAATTTCGTCAAACAATTACCATAATTTATTTCAACATTGCCAAATATTCGAGACTAGAGTTGTCACAACTAATACTTTATAAGGAATATTGCTTCGAATTAGCACCTTCAAACAAATAAAGTTGTTAGCGAATTTCATTAGAAACTGCATTAGCAAAAGCAATCGTATACATTTTACGATTATTCAAATCTTTCGCCATGAACAATAAAATTCACTTTACTATCTGAAAACTTAAAAGCTTTTAGATGTAATTAACTAGTAACATTAAAATCTAGTAATTGTAAGAAAGTAGGTTGAGAATATTAACAGAAAATCATATATATATAAATACACTGAAAACAGTCATCTATTTTGTTTTAGCTAGTGATTGCCTCGGTGGCGCAGCGGTAGTGAATGCGACTGCTATGCTCGAGGTCTCGGGTTCGATTCCCGAGTCAGACCAAATGTTTGTGTGATCTTGCAAATATTTGTTTCGAAGTTTGGGTGTTTTCTATGTATAGTATGTATGTATTTACAAAAAAAAAGTATATAAGTATTCTATCAGTCAGTCTAGTTATCATAGCACAAGCTCTGCTTAGTTTGAAACTAGAAGATGTTGGTGTTATACATCCGAAATATTTATTTATTTATAGTCTGTAATCAATGCCTTACGTTCATATTCTTTCTCATTTATATTTTCTACCCACATACAATTGCGTCTCTTATCCACAAAAAGAATAAACAGAGACGTATTGCCGTCAACCAGGCAATTTAATTTCTTGTCAAACATTCGTAGATACATATAACACATCCCACACAGAAACACTACAAAAATTTTGGTTTTTATCTTACTTATTTGTTACTGTATAATTTCTTACTAAACTTTCATAGACAAAATACTAAATTACTTTCTAAATGTGCCAAAATTATATAATTTTATTTGTTAGAGGAAGGCGTCGATGTCTATCATATAGTTTATACTAGCACAGACATCGACCTGAACTCTTATCTTCAAGACATCATGTGCAAATAAATTTCATACCATTAGCATAGATTTAAAGATAGAAATATTGTATTTCTAATTTAGGATAGTAAAGAAGTACTATTATTATTAATTATTATCCATATTGTAAAGAAATTACCCCATTAAGTGGATATATCTTTATTTTTCTTTTATATCTATCGAATTTACATCTTTTATTCTTATTTATTAATCGCTATCCGAACAAGTGCCTCTGCCGCTTGAGTCTGTGTCTGCTTCTTCATCCACCTCCATCTTAAGAGCCATGTCTCCGACGCTCTTGATGCACCGGATTGTGTATTTATTGAAGTCACAACTGTAAATTAAATAGCATATTAAAACAGTAGAATATTTACGTTAAAGATTTGATTGCACAGTAGGCCTAGTGGTTTAAGCGGTCGCCACGCTGCTCTCTACTGTGTTAAGTGGGTTCAAATCCCACATGGGACAATACTTAGTGTGATCCAAGAGTTATTGTGCTGAGTCTGGGTGTGGTTTGTGTCCGTTTCTTGTATGTTTGTAAAGTCCACCGTGACACAGGACTTATGCCTAATGTGGGCGTTGTCTTTTTAAAATTAAAAAAAAATAGCGCAATTTTTATTAAAATAGTTTTATTTTGAAAATGATCGCGCGTTGAGGTATCACTCATAATGTCTGAGTAAGCGTTTAGAATCGCTAATCACTAGACCGACAAGGCAGAACACAAATATATTTAGTCTTAATTAAATAAACATTTTTAAACAAAACTATTTTAATTATAATTATTTATAATGTGTCGGTATTTATTTTGTGTTGTATAGTAATAGCCATTTAATTCTCGAAATAAAGATCATTGCAACACCGTTTCCGTAAAGTTTAGTTATTTTATTTAATATTGCAAGTGTATTTTTTTAATTTCAATCATATATTCTTATTTCTATTATATTTATAAATGTTACATATTTATTTTCTAAGCAAAATATTATTCTCTTTCATGTTAGTTCAATCATTTTACATTAGAAAACACTTTTAGAGAATTTCGATCAACTGAAACCTATATATACAGCAGTTTCAAATTTAATAAATCTAATTTTTTCAATAGTAACTCTACTTTTTTTTCAAAGAGCATGCCAAATTGACTCTACTCTGCCTAATGCATGAATCCAATTTGAGTTAAAAAAAGCATTCTACATCTGACACCATTACATTCAAAAGTTCTTAAAGCATAATCATGCTGTTCTGTATCACAACCGCACAAGTGAATGACAATCGGCAAAAGTATAATCGAATGACTTCAGATCTTCACAAGAAGGTTGGAGGTCACGACTTGGATGTTATACAATGGAACAAAGCGTTGTCAAAACTGGTTCACAATTGAAAGGCAGATTAGAAAAACACGGCTCAGCTCCAAAAAATATCGAATTGTTTCAGAAATCTGACACACAACGCCATCTAGTGCCAAACTGAGCGTAACTACTGTGGGTACTAGACAACTAACATAAATATACATATACATAGAAAACACCCAAACTTTGATACCAGTATTTAACACAATTGATCCGACCCGGGAATCAAACCTGAAACCTTAAACACAACGGTTACATACGCTACAGCCGCACCACCGACGTAGTCAAGAATCGTCAGCTTGTTGCGAATTGTTGTCGAGACAGGTTCACAATTGAACTGTAGATTCCAAAAACTCACTACTCCACTAAAATAAAAAAAAGTTTAAAAACTAAAACACAAGCTAACAAAAGCCTGTTACAAACAAACATATACGCTTACCTTAGTGAGAAAGAAAGAAAGAAAATACATTTACGAGCCATAACACAAAGAAAAATAAAAATATCTACCACAGACAAGAACAGAAAAAAAAACTACATTAAACAACATATGTTAACACACGTAAATAAATTAGATATGTATATGTATAGCATCCTACAAATATCATAAATGTCAAAGTTTCTATGGATGTTTGTTACTCTTTCACGAAAAAACTACTAGACAGATTTGGATGACACATTACAGTAATATAGGTTATACATCGGAATAGCATATAGGCTACAATTTGTAACGACTTTGTGTAATTTTGGTCGTAATGTAACGATACATCTCAATTAGGTAGACAAAATCTATAATAATAAAAGTGTATTAAAAAGAAATCAAATTCTTATATCTATCTATCATTTCAGTTACATACGCTTACCTTAGTGAGAAAGAAAGAAAGAAAATACATTTACGAGCCATAACACAAAGAAAAATAAAAATATCTACCACAGACAAGAACAGAAAAAAAAACTACATTAAACAACATATGTTAACACACGTAAATAAATTAGATATGTATATGTATAGCATCCTACAAATATCATAAATGTCAAAGTTTCTATGGATGTTTGTTACTCTTTCACGAAAAAACTACTAGACAGATTTGGATGACACATTACAGTAATATAGGTTATACATCGGAATAGCATATAGGCTACAATTTGTAACGACTTTGTGTAATTTTGGTCGTAATGTAACGATACATCTCAATTAGGTAGACAAAATCTGGCCTCTGAGAGTTATCTTGACGTACGCTGCCTAGACAATAGAAGTTACACAAAGATGATGTACCGTAGGATTGTTTGTATAGAAAAGAAATATATATTTATTTAAAATGATCTGTTACAAATCTTAATATGGTTGATTAAAATTCACGCGTGCGAAACCGCTGGCAAAAGCTAGTATAGAGTAATTTCTACACATTTATTTCTATCAAATATATATTTTTAAGACTTCAAATAAGCAATTTCCGATTTTAAGTAATTAAATATATAACAAAAAACTCGGATAAAACAGATAATGGTCGGTTTTTGGTATTTAAACAACGAATAAATCTGAAAACCTAAGAAAACTATTAAAATATTGAACAATTCGCTCATCAACACCATCAATAATGGTTATATTGGTCACGGGTTGAGTAAGTTATTGATGAACACCCTCTTTCGTTGACTCCGTGAACTAAAAAGTTCATCTACCCACACTGTTTCAAAATCTGATATATTTGCATCACCGTGCACCGAGAGTGCGCGTGTTGCGCGGTACGTCGTGCTGCCACCCTGGCCTATTTCTGCTAGGGTGACAGATGACCTCACCTGTCAGCCCCAGGCTTGCGCTTATGGAGGAAAGAAATCGTTCTGTGACTAACAGTATCCCTTATTCTGTAAGAAAACCACCTTAAGTCTGGTTAAAAGTTAGTTAATTCTAATAAATAAATATGATTCAATTACTTATTGACCTTCGAATAATTTAACATTGGCATGCGATACTCAGAAATGGTACATTACAAATTAAAGATAAACATTTGTGAATTAACATACAGAATACGTTTCTTTATTCATTTTTAGTTTTTTCTTTTCATTATAACAAATTAATGAATGAATGGGTTTTCTCATTTGAGTGATAAAATTAGTAAGTTTTATTAACATTGTATGGAAATTTTGTAACATAAAACATTATACTGCGGGATTGCAAATCCAAAGCATATCTACTTAAGCATATTCATCATTATCATCATATCAGCTAGTAGACGTCCACAGCTGGACATAGGCCTCCCCAAGGCTCTCCACAACAGCCGGTCCCGTGCCTTCCGCATCCAGCAGCTTCTCGTGACCTTCCTCGGACCACCTTGCGGCATATTGGTATATTATAAAACAGTTTTGTGAAAAGACGCAGAAGTTCATAATAAAAATTCGGGAAAATAACCGCTATTTAATTCGATTGATAAAAGCAAGTGATCCTAAAGTTAGTCATAGAGTGTATTTGACGTCTACACGTCATATAGGGTTCGCTTGTGTTTAATGAGAATTTTAGAGGTAATAATGCTGACGACACAAATCTTTAAGAGCTATAATTACATCCTAAATCAATGAACAATAAGACATTAATACATGACTGGTAGAACCGCTAGAAGATTAAGACGTCACTGTAATCTAAGCTATAATTTATAGCCACATTTTGAATATACTGAGCTGTTTCAGGCAATCAGTATATTCGTAACTTTAATTTCTTAGCATCAAGGTCGTTCATAGTCTTGAAACAATTAAAAAGCTACCATAATTTACATAATAAAAGTATACTTGTTAAAAAAAAAGATTTAAAATCAGCATACGCAACAGCGATACCAGCAACACATATATTTCCTTGTAATGTATATTATGATTCCTTGCAATAGATTGTTTTTTTTTCCTTAATTCATAACAGGCGTTAGCTGTTATTAAAAGGTTGGAATTGCCTGACAATGACAGTGTAAGTTATACAATATCTCAAGGATAACTGTCTTGAAATCCCTGACGCGCTGGCAACGCTATCATCATCATCATCAACGACAGTCTAGTGGCGATATATTGCAGCTGTTACCCACAATTCTGGTGACAAATGAACGTTATCATTCAAATAAATGATGTTTCATTATTAAACGGATCACTAGATTTACTAAATAAAAAATAATTAAACGCCATTCAAACTATACACTTTAAATTTCAAAAATTCAAATTCACACATTTAAATTTCATACACCAATCAAATGTCAGCCAGGTAATTTTAAAAGATTTTTGTATCTAGTCATGGAACGTTTATTATATTGAATATTCTTATGTCTATAAAAATTTTAACATCATTCGCTTTGTGTGTAGTGCAGACCTGATTCAACAATTGACACCAGTTGTACTTTAAAGAATATTAGAAGAGGATTTAATCTATCCGTCACGTAACAAGAGTTGTGTAAAAAAGTTCTATACACAATGATGCTTCTGAGTTATTTGTGATGACTCATTCGTACTCTGAGTCAAGTTAAAACAGTGGAGGTTTTTAACAACACATCGCCATTTCATAGACACTTAGTACACCTACACTATTAGTTAGTGTACCAGTTAGTACACTAAAATATTGCTTGTTAAGTACTTCAACCATTTCAACCTTTTTTATAGTTCACTACTCAGACGCTACGAGAAACCTTGAAATGGTATTAGGTCGGATTGTTTACATTTGCAACAGTTGTACGTGCACCGTCAGGTTGATATTTCATTCAGTTGGTAGTGCAGTGAAATTCTCTTTCGTACAACGGCTTTGATATTTACACTATGTAGATGTTACGACGCTTTCTACTGTACTTAGTGTTGATGGTTCGAATCCCACATTTTATGATATATATATGTTCTTTTCATGGTGGTGTTCTTTTCATCTATTTCATGGTTTTTACAATCTCCAGCGATACAGGATATATTCTTAATATGGGCATTGTCTTTCTGTGTGCCAGCAGTCACCAGTATCATTTTAGAACGTACGAGGTGCATGTAGGTTTGAATTTATATAAACTAGCTGACCCAGCGAACTTCGTACCGCCCTAGCGTAGCGTACCTTATTGATTATAAAAATAGTTTAATTGATAGTAAATATCATTTTTCTCCGTAAGAACCTTCTCCTAATAATAACGAATACAACAAAAATAGAATTAGTGAAATCGGTCCAGCCATTCACGCGTGATGCCGTGACCAAGAAAAACGGGTTTCATTTTTATATATATAATATAACATATTTAAATATAATTATAAATATAATATAATACTACTGGCTTTTGCCTGCGTCTTCGTTCGCGTGAATTTTGGTCTGCCACGTTAAATTTCACCATGTGTATAAAATTTTATGATGATCGTTTTTGAAACGGTAACAAACAAACTAACATTCCCATTTATAATATTAGTACGATTGCACTTCGTTTGTTGTAAAACTGGCACGTAAAGAATGAAATTATAGGTGATACGAAATAAAATAGCTTGATCAAAATTATTTCGTCGATTTCGTAGTCATCTGTCATTGAGATCAAGCTTTATTTTAAGGCTTGAAATATATTTTTTTACTTATATGAGTACGTATTCTATTTTCGCCATAAAAGTATACATACATACACATAGACATACAATGTTTTCTAACAAAATATTTTTTTAAATTTGAATATATTATATCTTCGTCATAAACGGGAAGATCCTGGAAAGACTTATATAATTCAGGATTTAACAATCGTTTGAACTCTAAAAATTTTCATGTTATTTGGGTGTGCTGCTGGAATCAGTTGTCTGCACCAGTCTTGCTTACTCCATTAAGTTTTCATAACTATCAATATATTAACTATCTGGTATACATCGCATAGCAATTTTGTCTAATTGTATCATTATGTATTAGAATTTCTCCTTCAATATTTTTGAAGGTGTTATAAAAAAATCTGAATCGTGCATTGTAAATTTTCTTGTCGATGAGCGTATATTTAATATTACAATTTCCCAACACCAATTATTACATCGCAGTCTGCTAGGTATGATCGTCTCATGTGGTCGGAATTTTTTTTTTTATATGTTAGATATAACACACGTCCTTGTAATTTAGATTTATATTTTTGTATATTTAGATATATGTATATTTAGATAATATAAATGGAAAGCATGTAAACTTATTCCGAATGTAGATAAGGCCGTATGGTGATCCACACTTAGGCGGCATAGCAAGATGCTCTTCACGCCTTGATTCGCTTCGTAAAAGGTATTACAGTCATCGTGGCATTGTATTGCACACACTTACCACGACAATTGTCACCCTTGCATCAATGGGTCTCCGATCTCGCACTCACCAATGAAACTCGACAACACGGATGCTGTCGCTTTAGGTGGATCTTCTATGGGAGGGTAGAAATCAGCGTGGCTCTACTACCATAATTAAACACATGGATCGGTGTACTGCGTTTCATTACGTATCATGTCTGAGTATTATAACCAGGCAAAAGGAGCAATACACCAGTTCCGCGTTCAATGTTCGAAGAATAATACCTGTTGGATAAAAAACATCATTCAAATATATTTATGTGTTTACTATCTGTAACTGTTGCTTGTAATATTGCAATGTTATATCTTGGAAGATTTTTGTTCTATTTCATTTATTTTACTCAATATTAAGGCTATCACTTGTTGAAAAAGAAGACGAATGAATACGTTAGTTAGACTGTACTTTTACTTACGAATCTAACTCTATTTATGGTAAAGTCACTGTAGTCAAAAGTGTTACTAGGGTTGAGTATTTGATACTGTATCCAATACTAAGCACTTTATTGAATAATACGCATGTAAAAAATGTTATAGACTCATCTATAGACTGATCCTGTATAACGCAATGAAAGTTTTCATGCTAATTAATTGTATTATACTTGTAATCTTAACAATGTAACAAAATTTTAACAATAAAAAAACCGACTTCAAACAGAAAATATTCTAAAACAAAAAATACACTGAAAATTAAAAAAAAATACATCAGTGTCTACAATACATCAGTGTCTATTAGATTACTGTTATTTTTGGTGTATTATTGCTAGGTATATTGTCGTACTGTACTGTCTGAAATATAAATGTTTTCCCTGAAGTTAATTTTGCTAGCTCATCCTGTTAAGCGTGTTGGAATTGCTAACTTTTAGCTGCCGTTTCGTAAAAAATATAGTAATTTGTCGCCATGTAATAAATCATCTCATCATTAGATTACAAATTAAAATAAAAACTGTTTAACATAAAACTTACTACGCCTATAAATATCTATAACTGGTTAACTTTGTGCATTGAAGTTGGCAGCTCTTGGCCTTTCCTTAAGCAGAAACTTTGACCTTATCCATTCCGTCGTATGAATAATAATGTAAGTTACTTACTCGTCGTGTTTTAACACCTTCAGGTACCAAACCAGATGTTATCGAAAGAAATTATTTTAGCGTCTTATAGGAGATACCTTTCCTATAACGACTGTGTTTTATTAATAATTCCTGAAGGACAGACAAAGAGTTGATATTCATGGTCATTTAACTGTTTTACTAATAATACAAAGAGGTGGTCCGGGTTCTGGGTTCATCGAAAAATGACCGCTATCTTTATTTGAATTTAATAAAATTTTACATATGTAATTAATGTTTTGAACAAATTTGCGGACTGAATACTTTTAAAATTAACTTAATAAAGCTATCAATTTTTAGGCTAATTTTTTTTTCGACATAGGATGAAAGTTTGTCAGAAATGTTTCTATATTCCTAATAGTTTTCTTTCTAAAGCATACTATAGTGATTTAAAATAGTTAGTTATAATGTGACCAGTACACTGATAAAACGTATTAATAACATAACATATGGCAAGTTTTCATCCACGAACGGGCAGGCTCATCCGGGCCACCATTACCCACAGAAAATCAACCTAAAGCGACAGCATCCGTGCTGTCGTACTTCGTTGGTGAGTGCTAAACCAGAGCCCTGTCAATATAGAGATGTTATCGTGGTAAGTGTTAGGGACTTACACTTCCATGATGACTCTCATGCCTTTTACATCCCAAACGAAACGTGAAAAAGCATCTTACTAGGCCACCATAGCGTGGGTGACCCTACTACATTGTCAACATTTGCAATGAGTATAGTGAACACAACTCTAGGTTTCTATTTATACTTTCCGTCAGGCAGAGTAGAGTCACTTTGGTAGGCTCTTAAAATAAAAAACAGTCGTAAAAAACAGTTAACAGTCGATTCCTGCAATTCAACAGCTAAATAACAAGTCATATTATGCTTAAAAGTCTGCCAGTGACATTGTACTTGTACTTACTTAAGGTAAAAATACAAAAAAAAACAAGTTACCTTTGCCATGAAGGTTTTTATGCGTATTGACGAGGTTTTTATTTACCTTGATACCTTTAGAGGGTTCTCAAGTAACTTGCAGTGCAAAATCCGTAAAGCAGATTGTGGTACAAATAAAATAATGTTTCTTGTTTTTTTTTTTAAATTAATTCGCTTGTTTTATTTTCAATATAGTTAATATTATTTAAAACATATCACAAATGTGTTTGAAAATGAAACTTTTTATATCTGAAAAACGGATATGAAAGTCTTAAATATTTGGCTCGCAATAACTGTTGTGTTTCTCTTCTAATATCCTTCCGTCTTGGTGTTTCTTAATTATGACTTTAAAGTTGGTGAACACTACTCTTAGATTCTGTGCATGCTTCCATCAGGTAGAGGTTGGTCACTTTGGCAGGCAATTTAAATAATAATAATAATGATCCCAAACTAGCAGAGTACGTTTTATCGATTTTTTTTGACAGTTTTGTTAATCATTCCTTATCGATATACTTAAGTACTATGTGTCACAAAAGAGCGTGTTAAGAAAAAAAATCATTTTGATCAACTTTTAATTTAAAGAAATAAGAAGAAGAGGGCACTTATAAGATATATGCTGAGGATTAATTTGGACTTCTGGGTGTCCGTGGAATGTCGCCTCGTCTGGAAATCAGCTTTCCCGGAAACATCCGCAATCAACATTGGACGTGTAACAAGTGGCTCCATCTTGTTGAAATCATGTGTTACGATTATAGCCGGCAAATTGCAGTACCATCGCATCGGATGCAAGAACTCTCGTAGCATGTTTGCGCGGGATGTTAGATTCAAATGTTAACGAGTTCTTGGCTCACCCTGTATACAGATTACTGGTAGTAATTACTTTACTTAATTGAAATAATCATAAAAAAACGTATTAAAGTTTACAATTATCGTTTTTATTCGTTTAGTATTTCAATGTCATTATCATCAACCGCCTTTTAAAGTCCGCTGCCGGCCATAGGCCTCTTCTTCGCAAGGAGGTTTGAGCCTACTATACCACGCTGGCCAGACGGGTTGGAATAGTGGTTTGTTTCAAGTTTTCCTTCTCTTTGTAATGATGTTGTTTTCCATACTTTGTTCCCTTAATCACCTTTTACGACACCCACGGGATGAATAGGAGTGGTAACACTATGTATTCTTAATCTGTCACCACACGGTCATTTACTGTAATTAGATTCTTTTGGTCGCAAATCACACATCAATTTTTAAACACGATGTGCATGGCGATAACAACTCGTTTACTTCATTTAATTTAATTAGTTTCAATATATTAAAAGTCGCGAAAGCATAAAGGATAATGGTTGTAATATATGAGACTTTTGAACCACCTACCGTATGGTAGGGATTACTTTTGTTTATATTTAGTTGGTAATATCATCGACAAAAACATTTTAAATGACCAGATTTTTAGAACTTTGCGTTAAAAAGTTATTTACATTTTGAAGTTTGAAGTTAACAGCAAATGCAATGGTGCTTTGCTGCTAAATACGCTAATAAGCTTATTGATAAATATGAATTTATGTCGCTTAATTTATAATAATTTAAAAATATTTTCGGACATCTGACAAAACGCCATCTAGTTGTCAAACTAAGCAGATTTTAAGCATGACATGTTTAGAAAACGTAATAATACGTTATGTTTTAATAGTTGTAAAAACTTTTTGAGGTGAATTTAAATTATTTTAACAAATCTAAAAATATGATAATTACATGAAAATAATGAAGACGATTCACTTTGGAAACAGTAAAAGTCTCATAACTATCCATTACATATTATTAGCGGAACAAGTCCTGCCATTTTCTTTTGTTCATCAAACAAAACAAATTCAATAATTTTTGTTAACGCCCAATATGTAAAGAAATTGTGGTAAGCTAAAAATCTGTTTTAATACAAAGTGAGAATTCCAAACAACATTTCTGGTTGGGTTATTGAACTTAATTTTCTCTTTTATTACTTATTTTAACATAATATTGTTTTGTTCAATACAATATACACTTCAAAGTCATGAATAAAACTATACTAAATGAGTTAACAAACCATGCATGACCAGACAATGATGGGTTAGCCACATAACAAGAGTAGCAAATGCTAGGGACCCTACGCATTAAGGGACCGTCGTAGGCAAAGCTATGATAACACCGGGAGTATGAGTGGTGCGTACATATAGTGGCTTACAAACACCTATGAAGCAAGTAAACAAGTGAGCAGAATGCATTCCGTGTGTTGATCTCTCATGAAATTTGGTTGCTAAGTATACTGCAGACTTCTATACAAAAACATCAATATTCTTTGATTTCATTGTAAAATAATACCGGCCCTGTGCTCATACTACGAAAGCAAGTTAAGAAAGTACCTCAATAATTACTGATTCAGAAATTGTGAAAAAAAAAATTTAGGTGATCATCCCGAACTGGTGTTATGAAGGCGCTTTGATGTGGTTTTACTCCTATCAAGAAAGTTTTGGCAAACATTTCCAATAATGGGAATCAAAAAGTAGAGTGACGTTATCAAGTGTGAAGACTAGCTTCAAGGATGAGTAAATTGGAAATGGAAATAATGTCAATATTGAGTTCTAGATTGTTTGACAATCGGCTGATCAAGATCTTAATACTGGATACAATACATACAAACCTTTTACGAATTGTAAAACCTTTATGAAAACCCAAGATCTGACTGGCTATAAGACATGTTAGCAAGAAACTGCGAGATGAAAGAAGTGAAGTACAAATTGCCTTTTACAACTACGTCGGCGGCGCAGCGGTATTGAATGTGACTACTGTGCTTGAGGTCTCGGTTTCGATTCCCGGGTCGGATCAAATGTTTGTACGATCTGCAAATATTTGCTTCGAAGTTTGGGTGTTTTCTATGCATAATATGTAAGTGTTTACAAAAAAAAGTATATAAGTGTTCTATCAGTCAGTCTAGTTACCATAGCACAAGCTCTGCTTAGTTTGAAACTAGATGACGTTGTGTGTCAAATGTCCGAAATATTTATTTATTGTTTATTATAAATTACTATCATTGTAATGATTAAATTACACTCGATGACTATATTGAAAATTAAATACCTGGGCAACCCGATATGAAATTTTTATTGTTTTTTTTTTTATTACCATTGACAATGTGACCGCTAATTTGGATAAATTTATGAAAGCACATCATAAAATTGATATTATTTGGGAATGTCTCGAGAGCTAAAATCTCTTTCACCAGAATAGATTTCGAAACGTTCTGCAATCGTCGTAATTGCTTTCGCGGATTATTGGGAGAATAGCCTTGGCATTAAATTAGAACAGTTCGTTGCATTCC
Source organism: Hypercompe scribonia (assembly GCA_949316085.1). NCBI lineage: Eukaryota > Metazoa > Arthropoda > Insecta > Lepidoptera > Erebidae > Hypercompe > Hypercompe scribonia. The sequence goes on from OX438970.1 coordinate 22,856,302, forward strand.
TCAGTTCTGATGTAGCTAGTATTACTGAGACTAAGAAACAGAAGGCTTTGGAATTGCAGGTTCTGAGCTTCTACTAATTACCACTTTTGCTGAATTTTTTTTTACATACTTCTTTCATGGAAATTGTCGTGTGCATTCATTTGTGTCTCATAGTCTCCGATTAAAGTGACAGACGTGTTAAAATGAGTTGAGGAATACTATAAACTAAAAACATAAATGTTGATTAAGATTAACGAAGAAAAGTCGACATAACCGGAGTTATCTATAAATTGTCTCAAATTAAAATGAGAAAACATTGTTTGTAATACTTTTTTAAAACCCTAAAACAATCCAAGGGCCTCTTAATACAATTTGCTCCAGGCCCCGCGTTGTCTTAATCCAGCACTAGGTTAGACAGAATATATACCTATCTAATTATATATTTACCGAAATTTACATACATTGCTAACGAGTATAATTTGAGTGCATAGCGGTTATTTTGAAATCGACTGGCTCCAAATCAACTTTCAAAAACAAAATGTATGCAATGTAGGTTTCATGATAAGGCACTCCCAGCATAATGTTTGGCCGCACCATATCTCGTAAAAAACGGTATTTCGAATGGAAAACAAGACAGCACAATATTTTATTACACAGCCATAAATATCTCGACCGTCGTCAAATTGTGTTGCAGTATTTAAAGCAAGTAGGTATCACAAATTTGAAAAAACCCGTATTAGTAATAATTCACATATTGATTTCTGACCAGACATGTGTCTAACACACTAACACTTGTATAATATATGATAGTGTAATCAGACTAGTGTGATACTTACTTTCGATAAACTTATAAATTTACATAACAGATGAATTATATCCAGACCCGATCTGGATGGAAATACTCATCATAGAATTATTTTTTCTGAAGTAAGAATTTAACTTTTGAATTTCGACACGATAATTAGGATCATTTACTTACTTGTACGAACTATAACATTAATTTGGACATCTTATTAACTAGAGCATTAACTTGTAGTAATATACAAGTTTGACACCTGTCACTATCGGATGAATTGAAAGCGGTTCGGTGAGCAAGGTTTGCGACCAAAGTAAAAAAAACTTTGTATTAAAAAAGTATTTATATAAGCCGGTGTCATTACAATACTCCACTATTAACATTTCCCTAGATAGTAGAGCCACGCTGATTTCAGTACGAGCGGGCCGGCTCGACCAGGACCGTACCCTCCCACAGACGACCAACCTAAAGCGCCAGCATCCGCGTTATCGTGTTTCGTTGGTGAGTGTGAGACTGGAGGCCCATTGATGCAGGGGTGACAGTTATTGTGGTAACTGTGTAAGCCTTACACTGTCACGGTGACTGTCATGCCTTTTACGTCCCCAAGTAGAGTGTGAAAAAGCATCTCACAAGGCCGCCATAGTGTAGGTCACCATACCGCATTGTCTGCATTTGCAATAAGTATGGTGACCACAACTCTTGGATTCTATTCATGCTTACCATCAGACAGAGTAGAGTCACTTTGGCAGGCTCTTAATATAGAAAAAAAAAATGCCATACTACATTACACTATTAGCATACCATAGTATACACTAACGTGCATGTATCTATGGTAACATGCGTACAATCCTCTTAATACATGCAAAATTTACCTTTAAGAAATTGTTTCACTATACCTATTTTCCTCTTTATGGATCATTTTAATCTGTATATTACTTGATCAATAAATGGTTGATGAACGAGTCAAGTCACAGATGCACATAAAAGTTGTGCGAAAAATATCTAGCTCGCATTGTAGGTTTCTCGATGCCGACCTACTAAACTACACATTTTCAACGTATAATCAATTGTAGTTTTTTGGCAACAGAAAGCTTCTTTACTATGAAACTGCTGCGTTCAGTACTTATTGTAACAATTTTGGCACAGATTTATTGGAGAAATATAGGCCAACTATGTACCCTCCTCCTTGGGTGACCGCAGACCCACCCAATCTATGCTTTGCTAAAGGTATTATAAGATTATCATACTAGTAATATGGCTAAGAGTTTTGTTCCATATCTAGTCACATATATGTGTTTTAATTACAAGTAACAATAAATTGAGTAAACAGTCAATTAGTGTGTAGCAGTTGATAGTTTAGTTTAGATGTAAGTAAATAAACATATCTATTACAAATTATCATAAAATTAATTAAAGATGATAATAACTTACAACCTACAAACGTAAGAGGCTTAAGATTTCAACACTACAAAGGAGTACTCCGAAGAACTGCTATTATGTACATACTAATTAAAATATTACTAATTTCAAGTTAAGGTGAAATTATAATTTCAGTTTTAGCATTCATTCCAACGCTCGCACTAGGAATAAATTCTGTGTCGCGTTGACTTTAAAAACATACAAGAAACGGACACAAAGAACACCCAGACTCTGAACAATAATTTGTGGATCACACATAGTGTTGTCATAGCACTTAGCGCAGTAGAGAGCGGCGTGGTGACCGCTTAAACCACTAGGCCTACTAGTCATTCTACAGAACAACCTAGTACTTAGATTGTTGAGATCTGATGGCAGTCACTCCACATAAAAATTGAAGCTCAATCATATTGTGGTTGATTTAAAGCCAACACCAACGTAACTTAAAAAGAGATTAAAAAAAAAACATCTAATGACATTGCGTTATCTACTCGTAAATTGTTTTACAAGTGAAACCGAAGGTAAAGTAAAGTAGATACTACCAAACATTTTAAATTTGTCATTGTATCAAATAAAAAACATTAACAACATCATTAAATTCACAAACTGTTTTTGTTTATAAAAAAAACAACAGAAAGATACATAGGGACTGGTTAAGTCTACAGGTACTTAGAATAGTAACCAAACAGCTATCTACTTAGGTTACACAGATCTTTTTCAAGGTTTTTGAGACAATTACGTGCATGCTAAACGCTAGTAACAAATGCAACTGTGTCAACGGCCTTCTGACACCGATTACGACATCACCAACCACTATAAATACATATTCATAATACTATAACAGTCTCGTTTGGAGTACCAATTTTACATTTATATACATGACAACCACATGTGGTAAGATTTAATTTAACGCCATCTACCGAAGATTAGCTAAATTTGATTATAATCACCGAATCTGCACTGCGCAATGAAAATAATTGCGTTTATTTATCCGTAATTTCGATCGATTTCTTCTAAGCCGGTCTATATTAGCTCAGCTACAACCTCTAGAAGTAATTAGTCTTAAATATTCTGATTTGAATTCAAATAATCATTTCTTAGATACATATTAACTGCCTCGGTAGCGCATCGGTAGTGAATGCGACTGTTGTGCTTGAAGTTTCGAGTTCGATTCCCAGGTTGGACTAAATGTTTGTATGATCTGCAAATATTTGTTTCGATGTTTGGGTGTTTTCTACGTATAATATGTATGTATTAACACAAAAAAGTATATAAGTATTCTATCAGTCAGTCTAGTTGTCATAGCACAAGATCTGTTTAGTTTGAAACTAAATGTCGTTGTGTGTCAAATGTCCGAAATATTTATTATTTATATATCAGCAGTTGGAGTTCCTTGGGGGAAACCTTCGTCCAGCAGTGGACGGCGATAGGTTGATTGATGATTAGTACAGTCGAGGACGTCAATTAGTTGCCATAGTATATTTACACCGATGATGGTCAATGACATCATTGCTATACACGGTTGACTTTGAGTCGGTCATGATGACTTTTTTAACATATATTAATAACAATCTATCAAAAGACAATTTTGTATTGTGTTTGCATGCACTCCTGAATAGGTCAGGCAGAAATAACATAGCGCTATTTGCAATAATCCCGATAGACAGCTCTTCCAAGCTCATTACAATTTTTATTCACATTTGCAGTTGTGCTTTTAGAGTGACTTATTTTATATTTTATACTACTAACTATCTGATATCCTTCTTGACTTTACAGGAACCTCATTAACTTTTCTACCTTAATTACTAAATAACCAGCTTTTCTTTTTCATTCTTTCCATAGATTTCTCTAAGTTAAAGTATATGTGAACAAAAATAAATTCCATGCAACAGCCATAAGTAACGTCGACTCAATTTGTATATCGACGTTCGCGGTAGATGTATTTTGTAATGATTTATTAGCAAAGTATTAGTGGGAGTTACAACTAACTATTTACTAATTATTGCAGCTAAAATTAATAATTTAATCAATTGTTAATCTCTGATGAAAGAAAAAATATGATTGCTTAACAATTTAATCGATTTCGTAGTATACACATGAATAAACATATGCATAAATTTCGACAGCATGTCCTTTGAAAACAGCATATAATTTGTGTAACAAATCAAAGTGTTATCATCTATTTTAAAAAATTCTACATCACTACCAAAAATTTACATTAGAAATTGAACAACTGTTTACTTACAACGATAAATTATTACAACATTGTAGTTTCAAATACAACCTATTCCCAGTTTGCCAAACAATGAGTCGACAAAAACATACCATCCGAAGTTCGTGATTTTTATTCCCATGGTATGAAATTCCGATTCCCAATTATTCAGTTGTCTGGTTTTTGCTAAAAAATATAATGAGGGCCCGTTTCCAAATATTTATGCCGGCAAAAAGCTGAGCTCATTTATCATACCGCCTATGTAATTTGTTGAAGGTAAAGACACTGGATGTGGCTTTGTGCTTACAAGAGACAATTATACCTATAAAACATGTGTCAGCATCAGATTTTTCAATGTACATTATTAAGGACACCGTCTTTAAATACAAGTTTTTTTGTCTGCTAATATATTCATCCAAATGAACATATAATACTTTCACAGATATTTTTATGTTACTAAGACGGAAAACTAAAATAAGTTTCATGGAAAATGTTGAGTACAGTAGGTACCTAATTTTTAGATGTTTTTAATTACGTGGCCAATCTAAACGGTGTTTATCTCCAACATGACTCGGTGTCGTTAAAGGGGGGGTGTGAAAAAACATCTCACTAGGCCACCATAGTGTTAGTTGCTGAATTGTATTATCTGCATTCGCAATGTGTATGGCGGTCACCACTCTTGGATTCAACTCATACTTTCAGGTAGACTCAGAATAAAAAAATAATAATAAAAAAGAGGCATAAAGGTAGTATTGTAATTTATTACCTATGATTACCTAAAGACTTTTACACTTATGATTCTTGAGGTGACATATTTATTCATTAATAAGCCCACACTTTTATCATATAACTTATTAATAAAAAAATTTCAATTGAATGTAATGAATCACATATAATAAATACGTAACAGGCACAAAAGACAATACGCTTCCGAATCCTGCTTCATTCTATTTCCTCTTTGTAACAAGAAAATAAAATGAAAACCTCAAGTAATTTCACACACAAATAGCCAATAGCTCAAAACGAAAAGTCATTTCCTTAAAGCAAATTAAGCAGCCAATAAAACTGCGGTATTTGTAGTTAAGTATAGTAATACGATAACACTTCCAGCCACCGCAAATCGTGGTAATACTGTACCGCGTCCCAGTTAAGGGCAAGTTTGTACTGGTTATACATACGGTGTGAAATTACCGGTGTCTGCTGCGGCCGAAATCAACTGAGACGAAAGTTTTGACGTGAAAACGCGTTTTTTTACATCGACTTGAGTGTAATTATGTAGCTATATATGTGTAAATTTTGTAAAACCATGTCAATCCATTTATTAAATTTATCAATTTTGTAAAATTACTCATTTTTACCGGCAGTTCTGCCTACGTGTATGCACTTATAGCCTAACCTATGTTACTTGCTGATAATGTAGCTATCATTAGTTAAAGAATTTTTAAAAATTGGTTTAGTGTTTTAGGCGTGAAAGCGTAACAAACAGACTAACAAGCTTAAATTCACATTTATGATATTAATTAAGATTAACAGCATTCTAGAAACTATTGTTGGCGATGTGGTAATTCTGACAGTGTACATTGGTATATTAGAAGTAATATAAAGAAATAGTATATGGTTTAAAAACACATGTTTGATTGTTGAAGGCAGCTGTTTTCATGGCATATTAGCAATTAATTCCTTTCAAAGAATTTACTTTGTTACAATTAATAAACATTGTGCTTTCATATATTTATATTACGCGATATATGCTACTACTAGGAGAAAAATAGCTTATGTGTCGATCCAGTGTGTCTACTACCTCCGTAGTACATTTAATCAAAATTGGTCCAACTGTTCCCAGAGGTAAAAATATTCACGCTCACAAACTTTCAAGTTCATAATATCACTGTGACATCTACCTATTAAAGATGTAAAAAAAATACTTTTAAATGTGAGCAAAACATTTCGTATATGACTGGTATAGAATTATGCAACTTATCCGCAATACTGCACTTTTGATTTTTTAAGACATTGAGATCAGTTATCAATAGTTTATTTAAGTTAAATCGACAGTTAAGTTTTTCATATGAGAGACGACCTAAGACGAGACGAGAGACCCTAAAAACAATATTTGATTTATTATTTGACATCTACATGCGTTCAATTCAGTGTGAAACGTGTAAGAATATGTATGTCTATTTGACTTCATAAAAGGTTATTAATGAGTTGTACCTTCTGAGTTAGCACTTCCCTTACAAATACACGTCTCTTAAAAATATATTTTTATTCCCAATAAAATTTTATACCGTTTTAGATAGCTGACATAAATTTTTTTGTTACAGAAAGCTTTCAAGATGGAAGAAAAAAAAGGAAGTATTGTTCTGGAAAATTTTAATTCAACGTGAGTACTTCAGTTGGATATTAATCTTGAGATTCAAAGCGTTGAAAATGTGCTTAACAATATGGAAAATGATTTTTTCATTACATATTTTCATTAAATTAATAATAGTAAAATGTATTTCAGTTCAAAATAAAAAATGTAGATTGTTATAAGCACTACAGTGTTTAACTATCCTAAACAAAATCTGTATTTCGGATCAGCAGGTTAAGTTGTCATTATGTGATATTGATATACCTTGCAATTGTGTTAAAGTGTGTGTGTGTGTGCCCAGGTTTGTTGTGTATCTACGTGTGTGTGCGTGTGTGTGTGTGTGTTTGTGTGTATGTGTATAAAGATTTATTTTAAAATAACACAAACATAAGTTTGTGTTATTTTAAAATAAATCCGACAATTAATTTACACATGACCACAAAAGTAATATTGTAAACAAAAGAAACACTTCTCAACTAAGTTTAGCACTTGGAATTCAAATTAACTGTTTTGTAGACCTCTGGATTCTTAGGTTTTCTAACAAAAGAGGGTAAGACTAGATACTCAGGTTACACAAAACCAAATAAGAATGACACTTTTCTTTGTCTGACCTTGACACTGTTTCGTTCATGATTAAGTTTCGAACTTCGGCAAAATATTTGAAGATTAGTATTACAACTAGTCCATGATATTTGTTGATATGATGTTGTAGGTATATAAATGGATTGTAGATATACAGAGAGTGCATGAAATAACTTGAGAAATTTATGACAACTCGACTTTAAACGAACTTTCTAAACAATTTTACATTATATATCTTCTAAACATATTTACATAGATGTCTATTTTACGAATTTGTCATAAAAACTGAGCACACTCAAAAATTGAAAACTATTTTATGATTTAATTTTTAATGTTACTGATAATTTTCAGCGCTAATCTGACTGGGAATCCAGGCTTTCAATCTACACTGAGCTTGGGATCAAAAGAAGTGATTAATGAAAAAGCCTACGATCCCTTTGAACACAGAAATGTGGAACACCCCAATTCGTAAGTAGCAAAACTAACGTCGCTAACTTTTAACGACTTTTATTTGTTTGCAACATAAAAAAGTAAATTCTAACTATTGTAACTCCTTTTTATGTGACACACTTTAAGTATATCTTGAACTCTTGTGCCCTAGATGGCTTAAGTTCGCGATTGAAACCCACCGGGTCCAAACGTGAACTGTAACCGAGTTCTAAATTTGTTATTCCGTTTTTTAGATAAATACTTTTTACTGTGTTTGAATGTGCCTCCCGATAGTTTTCATCCATGATTGGGTCCGATAGATGATGCCACAATCGGCCAAATGTTAGTATTGTTTTCTTAATATTGGAGTTTATTGCACGATTGAAACAAAAAATCCATTATAAAACAGATTCTCGAAAGTATCCCCAAATATGTCGCGTGATCTTAAGTTAAGCTCAGTTTATGTGATCCTGAAATTAAGCTTAAGCTTAAATTGTAGAACACGAATAAATATTATAAGATGATTCGTCTGTTGGTTCACTTACTCTGTTATAAAAGATACTTAATTTTATTTTTGCATTATTATTCTACGTATTAATAATGGAAAAAACACAACCATACAGGAACATTTGTTTATTTTTACAAATGTAAAACTGACTCAAACTGATTCTGAGCGTAGTGTTCGACTCGAATTCACTTAATTGTTTTTCTTACACATCATCATTAATTTACCTGGCAAGTTACATCTTATTGTTTTGCTGTTGTAATTTGTATTTTTTATTTTATGAGTACACTGACTTCTTGTTATCTTTTTCGATCACCTCAATATCTAGCTTGAAAATTAACTTTTTCGAGTAAACATTTACTTAAATTCTACTCCAAGCTGGAATCTACATCCAGGTCAAATTCTATTAAAACTTTTTTAGTCATTCTGTCATGATTGAGTTATTAAAACTTCAAAATTCGTAGGAAAATAATAGTAATATAATCAAGCTCTAACATAATAAAAAAATAATGAAAAAAAAAACATATTATGTGTTACAAATAAAACCGTATTACAAGCATTCTAATAAAATAAAGATAATATCGTAATATAGCCTATTATTGTTATTGGCTTTCCGAAAAAGATCAGAAGGATCACATATATTGGCTACTTTTACTGACTATAATAAAATTTGACTGCAAAAAAAACGTTCAAATATTGAGCGTATATAAGTTGGACCACGAATTAGTTAACGTTTAGTAAATAGTATAAAAAAACCATTTAATGTATTAGGAAACTTGTTTATTTACAAGAAATTTAAATGGTTAGAATTTGTCTTTTGAAAATTTCAACGTCTGAATGGCCACCGTTTCGACGTTTGCATTCTTCTAATCGAGCACTGAAATTTTCGAATACTCGTCACCAAAGAAATCGTGAGATCGCCAACATCTCTTTGTTATTTTTTTCTTTTAGTTGACCTAGTGTATTTGGTTTAGTGATGTAGACGTGATTATTCATATAACCTCATATAAAGAAGTTTGATGGGGATAGATCAGGACTTCTGGGTGGCCATGGAATGCTACCTCGTCTGGAAATCAGCTTTGCCGGAAACATATCTTTGACCACTGGTAGGGACTAATTGGTTATGTAACAAGTGGCCATCTATTGAGACCATGTATTACGATTGTAGCCAGCAAATTTCAGTAGCATCTTTCCCAGGAACTCCCGTAACATGTTTGCGTGGGATGTTAGATTCAAATGTTATCGAATTCTTAGCCCACCTTACCAGTTTGTTACTTATCGCGTTTTGGGTTATAAGTAACAAATTTTATCACATTTTGTTTTTCATTGCACGTATTTCTGATCAGACGTAGACTATGTTAGAAGTTTCAATTATTTTTTTCAGATAGACTACTATCTGTTATTATTTCAAAACTGTCTGCGTGAATGACATATTAGTTTGAGCGGTCACCTCGACGCTTTCTACTGAGTGTTGTAGATTTACACATTTGGTGTTTTGGATTCGATGACACAGTAGGCAACACTTTGTATGATTCACAAATTGTTGTTCTGAGTCTCGGTGTTCTTTGTGTTCATTTCATGTTCATTTCTAAAGTCTCCCGCGACGCCGGCAAGTCTAGTGCACAAGTCTTTTTCAAACAAACAAATGCTAATATAACATTCGATTTGTATGCTTAAAAGAGCTTACAACAAAAACTATTCAAGAATTATCAAATTGACAAAAACAATTTTCAATTTTCAGAACTATGGGATCCTTGGTACACCTTCTTAAATCTTCATTAGGATCAGGGATTCTAGCAATGCCTGCTGCGTTTAAAAACGCTGGATTAGCAGTCGGTTCACTGGGGACGATAATTCTTGGATTTATTTGTACACACTGTATTTATATATTGGTAAGTAAATATTTTTTAATATACACTTTATAACCCTATCTGCATCAAAAAACATGTATGTATTTATTTCAGCTGTCTAGTGCCTATTAGTAAAAGCCCTATTTCTTTTAGGACTAGATGTTTGTACATACTATTATTCTTATCCTTGTATCTTATGATGATAAGTAAAGCAATAATTTGGAAATTTTCTACATTATAACGTAGTGAAGTAATACACATCTACAGTTTATGTGTGATAAAAATCAATTTATATCCAATATCCGCTACATAAACTTGCATTTCAAAATTTAGTCATTAAAAATTACTTAAATTTTACTCAATAGAATAAAACAAACACAATGAAATGGAAAATCCACTTAGAAAAATAATCAAAATATTTTTATTTCTAAACAATTCGAAAACAATTAACGCTTTGTTAAATATTTAAAATAGTAAATCACTTGTTATACTAGCTTTTCTGTTTACTTGTCTCATGAGATGTGACATTATTGGTAGGATGATATTACGGAAAGATCTTGCACAAACATGCAAGTGGGCAGGCGCTAGGAGGGATTTGGATGACGTAATAGCAGCTGTTCCCGGATCCCTCCTATGTCAGGCGCAGAGTGGCACACCGTGTGGTTTTAGTCGGTCCGATTCCGACACACCACCCCGCCGTAAACCCCGGTGGGGTGACGGCTCGAGGGGGTTTCCACACGTTAAAAAAATAAAAGAGGTACTATGAATGGTTACTTTAAATAAGTAATATTTTAATAAAAATATGCAAATTTCTTAAAGCTTAATGCGATATCTAGTATTTTGACATTTTAAAACTAAAAAGCAATGCATCATCATTATCACATTTAAGTGTCTACTGCTGGATATAGATCTCTCCTTAGAAAGGAGGTTTCGTGCTGCTACAGCACACTGGCCACACGGGTTGGTATGTTTTTTTTTCTTCTCTTAAACAGACAGTGCCTGCATTAGGAATAAATCCTATATCACTTGGCATTTACAAACACACAAGAAACGGACAAAAAGAACACCCAGACTCAGAACAACAATTTGTGGATCACACAAAGTGTTGTCCTATGTGTGATTTGAACCTACAACACTCAGCGAAGTGTAGAGCGGCGTGGCGACCGCTTAAACCACTAAACCAACCGTGCAGTCAGTTTAGTTTGCCTTCTCCCTGCAGTGATGTTGTCTTGCGTAATTTCCTCCTTTCGTCGCCTCCTACGACACCCACGTGTAAAATAAGGGGGGTGATGCTTTGTGTTCTTAATACGTCATATATGATCATCAATCATTCATCGCATAAGACATTTATTAGATCACAAATTTATTTTTAAATATTTAAGTCATATTAAACTTAGCGTTAAGTATTCTTATTATCTGAAAATTTAAGTATTAAGTAATTATTCTCGAAATATATTCGTAGAAATTTGTCTTCACGGTCATTTTTTTCGTACGCTAATTGATGTTTGCAAAAGTTTCTTAATGTTTGATATATTTTTTCTTTATAAGACTTGACATGTCTTTTTGACGAAACAAAAATGAGTGAAAACATTTCAAAATGTATATTTTTGTTGGTTATTCCACTGACAGTTTTTGGTCACATATAAAATTGCACAACACACATATAAATTTTTAATCGAAAATAAACTTACTACCTATAGAAATAGTGCACATATCCTTTTAAAACTACATCAACAAGTAAATAACACTACCAGTCATTATACTCACTCCATACGATCACTAAGGCATTTATATATTAAGGAAACTTGCTGCAAGGCCAAATCTGTGACATAGCTGATTCTGCATCGAGCCAAACAGATTACATATATTAATCTATCAATCGTGACTGTTGATTTACAATCTTACAAAACACTGTGTTTACGCTGTTTATTAAAATATTCTTGGCAGATGATAAAATAATATACAGATATATTGCACTTTGTAAAGAGATTTACTATTGTTTCATTAGTGAGACAATTATATGGTTGCCTTACAAGTGAAGTCGGTGACTAAGTACTAATTACAAATATCCACTATTAGTTTACATTTCTTCTTATCTATCCGTGTGGTGATGAATTAAGAATATAGAGTCTCACCATTCCTATTCATCCTGTGTGTTAAGTGATAAAGCGCTGCAAACACAATGAAAACTTGTCACCCACTCTATACCAACTCATGCAGTATAGAAGGCTATAATCTCATTTCGAATAAGAGGCCTATGTCCAACAGTGGACTACCAAGGGTGTTTGATGAAAATGATTCATCTTTTATAACTTTTCACGTTCCCAATCACTGACTGGATACATAGTTCTTAGTTACCTAGGAAATCTTATTAATAGTCTTCTTCTTGATTTATTAGCGTATAGTGTTAAGTTATAAAATAATTTAAAACAATAAAAACAAAAAATAAAAGAACTGTACTGTTTGCTTATTTCGCATTTGTTGACTCACTTCATCGCAAAACTAGCAGGAATCTACACCGCAAAGCAACGAGTACATAAGACTAAATTTATCTCCTACTAAGTTAAAGAAGTCTCATGAGATTTCCCGAAAATCTTGTAATAATCCTACTGACTTGACATTCATCCGGAAATAAAAAGTAGTGATGATCACAGTTATCGCGGCACTATATTGCACACACTTACCACAACTATCATCCCTGCATCAACGGGTAGATTTGGTAGCTATAAGTTGCAAATAGCCAAAACGCCAACCTGACATTTTCTCTTCAGCATTTCCAGAAGCCAATAATTCGGTAGAACTAATGGAGCTTACAGTTTGTTGTATAGCAAGGCTAAAAGCACCTTTGCCATCACATTTATATTTAACACGATACTCCAATAAATTTTGGATGAAATACAAATAAACCCAGTAAAACTAAAAGTATAAGAATTCAAAAAACATTCCTTTCTTGGCAAAGTGGAAAATGAGGTTTTTGAACTATAATTGTTCGTAGTAACAGTAAATATATGTATTGAAAGAATGTTAAACCGTAATTATTTACATTGGTCGTTAAATAACTTGGAGGCAAATAAATCTTTTACAGACATTTTTACATATCGGAACAATGAAATCAAACCAAGTATTGTCAAAATCAGTTGGCAAATACCTAAGATGTCGCGTAATACAAACACAATGAAATTGAAATTCTTATTCAGCTTGTATTCGGTTAAATATAGAAGCAAGAGGGTATCAACCATAAATTAGGTTTTTGTTGACAAAATGTAAATACACCTAACTATGGTATATCTGCGTTTCTTTCTATAATTATGTAAATGATTTAAATGAAACATACTGACAAATACTATCGTTTTATCTTTACAGTCACATTGAGTTTAAAGTGATAATAAATTATTAAGTAATGTAAGAATGTAAATAAAGTCTTGATCTAACTAAAAGTCTTAAGTAACACTAAATTCAAGTTAAACGAACGAATAGATAGATCAACATGATGAAATTATAAATGATTGTTGTTAGAACTCTAAAATTAACAAAATACTATTCTATAGTGTTTATATTTCATAAATAAATCCGAAACTTTATTGAAGATTAACATTTTATCTCTAATGGGTAATTCAAATATTGTATTATTAACGAAACTAATATTATCAATAAATGATAAACTAACTCAGCGAATTTGTAGATTAAACAGAATTATTACTGAAACTAATAACCTAATATGAAAAAATATTTTCACCATAAGAGAGCCATACAGCTAGAGAAGTAACTCGGCTCAATAGAATTGATACCTTACAATTTTTTTTTTTTTTTTAGCATAGACAACACCCGCATTAAAAATCTTTCCATATCGTGAGTAACTTTACAAACTTTCATGAAATGGACACAAAGAACACCCAGACTCAGAAGAACAATTTGTCTCATGTAGGGTTTGAATCCACAACACTCAGCACAGTTTCATTTTCACGTCGAAACTGCGAGCACACTTTAGCACGTCACATGACAAGCAATTTTACATTCTAGATATTAAGAGTACCCTTCATCAACAGACTGCTTGATAAATTATCCACGGGTTAGTAAAACCTTACTAAACTTTTAAATTTTTCTATTCAGGTGAAAACGTCACAAGAAGTTTGCGTGGAAGCTAAGAAGCCTTCCATGGGTTTTGCAGAAACTTGTGGTGCTGTATTTGAATATGGACCTAAAAGGTTAAGACCGTGGGCAAATTTTGCAAGGTAATTGTTTTATAATATTATTTCAAAATTAATAAGTATACAGATAAACTTCAAGAGAAAAACACCTACATATTTTCGTAGTAAAGTACAAAAACGTGTTTATAATACTAATACAGGTGTAGCGTTCATGTGGCAACACTGTTTTTGACGACGCCACTTTTTATACACAGAGTTGGGTACACAAAAATGTTAAGTGGACTCTCTGATTAACAAAGCGACTCAAAGCGTGTAATGCAAGCTCTTGGAGACAAATACTGTGAATATTGATATCTCCTATTAATTTGACCATTCAAGTGGTAGATGCATCAAATAAAAATTTATTGTGGAGTACCCAAACCATAGTAACTCCCAAACAGGTTTCCTTTTTTATGATAAATGTTTTTTTTGCAACTTTTCATGTCATTTTATTTATTTAAATACATGCTTAAGGTGTAGGTATACCTATAATTTAGTATTTATTGAATATAGGTAAATTATAATGAATCATCATCATCAACAGTCTTTTATAGTCCACTGCTGGACATAGGCCTCTGCTTAGAAAGGAGATTTTGGCCTACTACACCACATTGATCAGACGGGTTGGTATGAGGTACTATGATGGTGCCCACGGTAGCGGGTAGGCGCTAGGAGGGATCTAGATGGCGTAATAGCAACTGTTCCCGGATCCCTCCTATATCAAGTGCAGAGTGGCCCACCGTGTAGTTTTAGTCGGTCCGATTCCGACACACCACCTGTCATAAGCCCCGGTGGGGTGACGGCCCGAGGGTGTTTCCACACGTTAAAAAAATAAAAGAGGTACTATGAATGGTTACTTTAAAAAAGTAATAAATGCAACAAAAATGATTTAATTTATCTGATGAACTTTCAGTGGTTTTTTTAAATAATACTGTATTTTTATATTTTGATTTTAATTTCAATTTAATAATCTGAATGTAATACTATTATATATTTACAGAACATGCGTAGACTATACAATGACATGCACTTACTTGGCAACACTTTGTGTGTATGTGGTGTTTATTGCCGCCAATTTGGAAGAGGTAAATATATACTTTTAATTCAGTGAGTTTTGAATTCTATGCTTAAGTTTTCTTCTAAAAAGGCTTAAGAAAAAAAACTTCTGTAACTATGATAGTCGAAAGTTTATGAATTTTTTTTTGTTCACTCTGTTACTAGTGGTATTTATATAAATATGTTCAGTTAGCTCTTATAGAGCCTCAAACTAACTGCATTTAAATTTATTTTAAATTTACAATTACTTTTGTAAATTAGACCTTAACCCTACTTTATTTGTATTACACTCATCCTAACCTACCCTACCACACCTTAACCTACTCTACAAAACAATTATTCTATCACAGTGTCCATTTTTCAGGCACTTACAGATTATACACATGGATATGACGTGTCCCGTGGAGTATATTGTGCGCTAACATTAGTGCCATTAGTGTAACCTACCTTACAAAACAATTATTCTATCACAGTTTCCACTTTTCAGGCACTTAAAGAATATACACATGGCTACGACCTGTCACGTGGAGTATACTGTGCGCTAACATTAGTGCCATTAGTGTTAATGTGCCAAATCAGGAACTTAAAGTGGCTGGTTCCATTCTCAGCGATAGCCAATATATGCCTCGTGGTATGCTTTGCTATCACGTTGTACTATATCTTCAGTGATTTGCCGGCTCCTCAGGAAAGAGAGATTGCCGCTAAAGTTACTCAGTGGCCGATATTTATTAGGTGAGTACTTTATACGAACGGATTAAGAAACTTGTATTTTACAATCAGAACTGATCCTTAGTACCTTAAGATACTGGGTCCATATCGTGTTCAGAAGCTTTGAAACTAGTAAAATCACACGTTATGTGGTTATATTCATTTTATATTTTTCAAAAATACCTTCACAGATAAATAAATTTAAAAATAAAAATGAACATAGAGCAGCGAAAACCACAATACGGTTTAGAACTGGGAAGATACCCTTGATAACGAAAGATATTTTAAATTAGAGCCGGACTTAGTACCCTTAATTAAAATAGGGCTTTGAAGATGATGTCAAAAGCTGAATATTTAAAGTTTTTTATGGTAAATTTTAATACCTGGATAATGTATTTTTAATGTGTTTGGCATCAGCTGTTAAATACGCTAAGAGTTATGATCTAATACTCAATTTCATCAGTTTAAGTATTTATTGAAAGTTGTTTCTAAATATAAATATTTGGTCGTAAATGTTTGAAGTTAATTTTAAGATGGATAGTCTGCTATCGTTTTTGGTATATAGTTATTTTTTTATGTATAACACTATGTGGGCTGAGGTCAATTAACATATTTCAAATTTATCATTGACAATATAAAGTTTAATTTTTTTTTTTTTTTGTAGTGTTAGCTTACTTTTTCAAATTTGCATGGACTCAAATGAGTAGTTCCTATAATAATAATAAAATTCAAATCAGTTTATAACTGACGAAGTTTTCTGTTCACTAACTTACTCAGTGAACAAAAAAATACAACTTTGAGAACCTTCTTAAGAAAAACTAGCAGTTCTTTTTCTACTAATTAATAAATGCGATTAGATTTCATCCTGTCACAAATAGAGACACGTCAAAGAGATTAAGAACGCATTGTTGTTCATAGACATTTATAATTAATCTTATAGATCAAATAGAGTTTTGGCATATAACTTTTCCAAACGCAATTCAATCTAACTGAAATGTTTGATTTGTTTGAAAATTTTATATTCAATTAAGAGAATAAGTGAATATTGACGTGTAACTTGCATCGGTGAATGATTAAAGTTTTTCAATAAATTGGAAAAGTTTGAGGTTTGTGCAATGCTTCAATAATTTCATAATTATAATAATGATTGCCTAAAATACGCAGTGGTAGTGTATGTGACTGCTGTGCATGGGGCAAGACCCCATGCACAGCAGTTTCGATTACCGCGTGGGAACAAATGTTATACAACGTATATACGGACAAAAAAAAGTATATAAGTATTCTATCAGTCGGTCTAGTTATCATGGTAAAAGCTCTGCTTAGTTTGAAACTCAATGGCGTTGCGTCCAATGTACGAAATATTTATTTATTATTATTTATTTATTTCATGTAATATTTACATGCAACTCTGTCAGTAGTGTTGTACAAAACTCTAATAATTATTGTCTCGACAATTAATGTTTATATATTTTCTATCATTTTATTTTCTGAGAGTAATTACTGATTCTGTTTATTTGTTTCCAGTACTGTCATATTCGCCATGGAAGGCATTGGCGTGGTGATGCCAGTTGAAAACGAAATGGCCAAACCTCAGAAGTTCCTTGGCTGCCCTGGAGTTCTAAATGTTGCTATGACAATAGTTATTATAATTTATGGTGTGGTGGGCTTCTTTGGCTACATGAAGTTTGGAGACAACGTCAAAACAAGTGTCACCTTAAATCTTCCTGAGAAAGATATGTAAGTGTTAAGATTATTACATTGCAATTATTTCTATTATATTAATTATTTATATGTAGATTTTATTATATTGTAATTAATTTCAATAGTATCTTGTCCAGTTTCGACAATTTCAACAAATATTCTCGCTCTGTAAATTCCATCCTTGAAGGGATCTTCAAGATCTCTTCAGGGATGTTCACTACATCCTGTTATATCAGTAAAAGACAACAATCTCGGCCAGAAACTAGTTGAGTTCCTCAAAAAAAGACACTAAAGCAAAACCGTATTTAGCAGAATTCACTAAAGTCTCAATTCAATTATTTTGTTATCGAACAGATAATTCTTATATCTTACTAATATTAAAAATGTGAAAATAATACGAATGTTATTTTCTGCTACAAGTTTCGTGCCAGACAGTTAAAAAACCCAAGCCTTCATAAATAATTAAATGATATAATACTGACCGTTGAGCGTTGAGTGAAATGAAACTGATAAAGAATTCTTTCAAATTCAACTGAATTAGTCATGCACACAATATTTCGAACTGTCGAACAGCATAAAGGAAGACGTGTATCGTCTGCGCTAATATCTCATTATGTTATTTTGATTGATTGATTCCAAAAGCTTCTTTTTATCGACATACAAGTGAGTGAAGCCACGCAGTAGCAGTTTATATAGTTTAAATTTATTTTATTGAATTACATTGCATAAATTGTTCTACTGCTGCTGCTAATACATATCAATAACCTTTATATAATCCTATAAAAATAAAACTAAAATTTTACGGTTATAGTTAAAACAATAGTGTCCAATAAAAAATATAACGATGACACTGTGACACCTGTGCTGTCTATTAGATATTTCATTTCTCCTAAACAGCCACACATTCAAACGAAATCCCAAGAGAATTGAATTGCTAATAAACTATTACTTACAGTTCTATCTACCAAAATGGTCATTATTCCACCACTACGTCTAAGTTTCGTGGTGCAAAATATGTACAAATATATACAAATGTGTTTACATGTTAACTTGTTTCATACATGTCTTAAAAACTCAAAAAATTCTGCGCAAGACAACATAATGTTGAAATAAAACACGCTACAATTCTTTAAGCTTTTCACTATACATAATTTATTTTCCTTTTCACTTCAGCTTAGCTCAAGCTGCCAAAATCCTTATGGCACTAGCAATCCTGTTCACCTACAGTCTACAGTTTTATGTTCCAATGGAGATGATATGGCGACGAGTGAACATGAAGATTTCAGTAAGATACCAGAACATCGCACAGATTTTAATTAGAAGTGCCATTGTTGTTGGATCGGGTAAGATTTGTTTAAATCTAGTCACATTAAATCTTTAAATATAGTTTTGGAAACGGCAAAACTTTTACTAGAACCAGTTACAAATAAACAATCAAATAGGTGAAGCTAATAAAAGCGTGTTAAAACAGTCAAATATATAGCACTTAAAAATACAAAAATAATGTCTACGTGAAAGTAGCTACATGTCTAATCTTCCGAAGTCCATTCCTAATATTTAACCCATTATTTTATGTAATCAACAAAAAACCTTTGTGATTCTTACGATTCTATATATAAATCTTAATATATATAAATCTCGTGTCACAATGTTTGTCCTCAATGGACTCCTAAACCACTTAACCGATTATAATAAAATTCGCACACCATGTGCAGTTCGATCCAACTTGAGAGATAGGATAGTTTAAATCTCAAATTATAGTCGCAATTTTAATTAAACAAAAACTTTAGCCACAGCAACGCGTGGCCGGGTCAGCTAGTTCTCTATATATAAACATTTTGTTGACACAGATCCCTAGGATATTTTTTATGAGTTTTACTTTGTGTCACCAATTTCTCTACTCTTCCTGTCTATATTATGCTGCATAATATTATAAGATATCAATACGTTTGCGTTATCCATTCAAATTACTCCAAGTATAATTTTTTAAAAGATAGTTTATTTATTATTATTTTTTATTTTGATAGCCTGCCAAAGTGACTCTACTCTGCTTGATGGAAAGCATGAATAGAATCCAAAAGTTGTAGTCACCATACTCATTGCGAATGTTAACAATGCAGTGTGGTGGCCCACATTATGGCGTCCTATTTTTACGCCTCACTTGGGGACATAAAAGACATGACAGTCATCGTAGCATTGTATTGCATACATTTACCACGACAACTGTCACCCCTGGATCAATGGGAATCCGGTCTCGCACTCACCAACTTATTTGGTATTTCTTGATGAACGTAAATATGAACTATTTTTATTCTAATAACGTTTGGTTTACATTTTTCTCAACAGTGGCCCTTGCCGCAGCGTATCCTGACTTGGAATTGTTCGTCAGTCTCTGCGGTGCCATCTTCCTCTCAAGTCTTGGTCTACTAACTCCGGCCATTGTTGACACTGTCCACAAATGGGAAAAAGGCCTCGGTCCATTCAACTACATTCTTTTTAAAAATATATTAATCGGAACAATTTCCTTATTAGCTCTCTTTGCCGGCTGTTATGTATCTATAAGTGATATGATTACAAAATTAAATAACCCTGAGGCTGCTTATGAAACAATGGCAAATGTGACAAACATTTCTTCCAATATGACATTTCCAGTTTAAGTTCTCACCGAATAGAAATTGAGCCATGACACTACGGCCAGAAGTGATTCACAGTCTGAACAAACTATTCAGTTCAAATCTGAAATATTGAGCCTTAAAATAATGAACATTGTACTTTTATTAGTTTATTGTATAAAGTCTTATGGACTATAAACTCGCTAATTAGGTTGTGATTTATAATTACGAAAAGATTTATAAGAAATTCGACTTGGATCACTGAAATACATTTATAAGAATTAAGTTAAAAATCGAATCTAATTGTATTTTATAAGTTTTATCATTTTGACTTTGTTATAATAAATCGTCTTGCCTATTCTGTTATGACAATATTCACTTAAACTGCCTGCATAATATTTTCAGTTATTTATTTATTTATTTATTCAGTTTGTTATTTTATTATTTATCCTAATGAGTTTTCTTTTCCAATAGAATAAATATTATCTTTAGCATATTCTTTTGTTAATTTTAAATTTGAATATGTGTTCTAACTACTATCAAGTTTATTTATACGAAAGTCAAATTTGATTCATATTTTATAGTGCGAGAGTTAAATTAATAATTTCTTTTCACCAGTATTAAAATGTTTATTTTTAAAATTAGCTTAGAACGAATCAGTGCTCTATTATATTAATTTGGGAAGAAAAAAAATTGAAAGCGAATAATGTAACTTCAAGGTTTGAATTTATTATAAGATTTGAAGGTCGCTTTCTCGAAGTTTCGATCGGACACTAAGACGATCAGGCTCATTAAATTTACAAATTGGAATTAGACTATTGTAAAGTCCAAATTTCAATAGAGCTTAGATTTTCTTTTGATTAATAAGATGAATTTTGCAAAAAAATTACTTAGAGTTTGATTGACTTATTATTATAATTTTTCCTTTATCATCTTAGACGATACCGATAATATTTTTTAAGTGTATATGTATAATGTATTTTTAACTTTTATGTATATATTGATTACATCACAGTGATGCTACATAATATTGTGTAGTTACCAATAGGTTACAATAGATTAAGAAATTGTTAAAAATGCCATATTTGGTTTTATTTATGACTACCTGAATGATGAGAGTTTCTGAACTAAATTAAGTATTATTTCTGTGTTTCATGTACGCTTGAATAGCTATATTGAGATTATATAAAATAATGACAAAAATATTTTTAGAATAAAAACCTTTCCTGAGTGATTTATTAGAAAATTTAAGTTTTATATGTTCTGTGTTGTCTCGTTTCAATGTAAGCCCAACTATTTTGATTCACTATCCCCTGTCGGACTCAAAAAATAACCAAGTTTTTATAACAGTCATGAAATCAGTTATGAAGATTTTTATTTTGTTCTCATATTATAACAGTTAAATGAATTAATTCCAAATTTATTTTAATGTATCATAAATACAGACTTCCCCGTAGATAAATAACGAACAGAGAAAAACACTTAAGTGTAGGCCACAGTGATGTATAATCTATCATTGTCAATGAAGTGATTAATATAAATTGAGTACAATTATATACACATAATACATGTGTATATAAAGTTAGTGTTAAAAAGTAAACAATGTGATATTTATAATTTTAACAATCTAGTTTTAAGTTCCTTTTGAGATAAGATATTGAAATAAACGATAACAGATTTATTTTCTTGTTTTATTATCCTTTGAGATATTTTATTTATTTATTTGAGTTTTTATCGAACAGTCAGTGACCCTCACTGCCAGGTGGTGATCATAGATTCGATTTACACCAGAAAAATACCCGATCACTACAAAAATTCGTTTTGTGGCTGGTTTTAAATGTATTTTTGTATGTATTTAATAGTTTACAAATACACTGACGGCTCATAACCGTATCAATATCAAGACGTTGAAATAAATATTTTAACTCATAGTTTGGTTCGTTAACTTCGTATCAGTGTCACATCTTGAAGTGTA
This sequence comes from Hypercompe scribonia, assembly GCA_949316085.1. Lineage (NCBI taxonomy): Eukaryota > Metazoa > Arthropoda > Insecta > Lepidoptera > Erebidae > Hypercompe > Hypercompe scribonia. Next base: position 22,878,663 of record OX438970.1, read on the forward strand.
TATTTGTCCATATATTAAATTGTTGTTGATGGACTAGCCATCCATTAAATTGTTTATAACGAAAACTATAAATGTAACAAAAATTAGTTTTTGTTAGTTTATTATACATTGTTTTTTACAACAAAAAAAGCTAAAACAGATTTTTATTACTTATTATTATAATTTTTTTAAAGAATATTAAATTTCTAGCATGCTTTAAATTTAAATTTATAGCAATTGTTCGTTGATCCAAACCCTACCCGCACCAATGCGTGCGCACCATAACTTGAGCGAGTTGTTTGTACGAAATATCCATATTTATTGCAATGAAACTTTTTGTTGAGTTTTAAAAACTATTAATCAATACTATTGGTAACATAGTTTAACATAGTTTAAATCGAATAAACAAAAAGCTAAAATAAGTGGTTTCAAATTTTATTCTAATGAGACACGAGTTTGAGACTGGATAAGTTTTATTTTCTCAGTTATAATTTTTATCTTTTATTGCAGTTTTTTTATTTTGTTTTTCTTTTATGATTAACGGATAGTCTTGGCATTAGATTTGCTTTAACCTAAAAATTTGTATGCTTATCAAAAATATAAATTCGAAAACAATTCTGAACTTTGATACAGTTTATGAGTCTGTCAATATATATTTATACTTTCATTACTACGTACGTACGTAGTTGAGAATTAATTCAGAAGAGAAAAGATTTTAACAAAACAAAATCAAGTAAATTTTCACCCTGTACAATTATTAATGTATCTACAAAAGGCGTATAAGACAATTAATTTACTGTAATTATGAATTAATAAACACAAATTCTAACGTAACTTCGATTAGGACATTAAAAAAAAATAAAAATAAAGAAATTAAAATAATCAATTACTCTTTTAAATATTCATTGTGTAGTTACATAAAAACAATCGATTCTTAGAATGTCATAAGTATGGTATTTCTTTTGAAAATCATCTTTTAACTGTTTTACAAATATCTATCTAGACCGGAGGCCCATTGATGAAGGGTGACAGTTATCGTGGTAATTGTGTAAGTCTTACACTGTCACGATGACTGTTATGCCTTTTACGTCCCCAAGCGGGGTGTGAAAAAGCATCTCACTAGGCTACCATATTATGGGTCACCATACTGCATTGTCTCCATCTGCAATGAGCATGGTGAGCACAACTCTTGGATTCTATTCATGCTTTCCATTAGGCAGAGTAGAGTCACTTTGGCAGGCTATTAATATAATAAAAAATCTTATTTAACTATTTGATTCAATGTCTATAACAGAACCAGCATGCCAGCACATTCTTTCTTCATCTACTATGTTTTTTCATGTTTTTTGATATTTGTACAATTTTATGACCTCTAAGTGTGTAAAATGATATAATGGGATAAATACCTCGTCTCACAAACGAAGACTCACGGCAATAAATGGAACTATTGTGACAAGTCAACCATGTTTATAATTATATTTTACTCATTTGTGGTATTTACGATGCCTTAAGTTGTAATAGACTATTTATATTTCTGTACTTATCACGGTGAAAGTGTTTTTTCAATATTTAACTATGGAAAATAATAAAGTGCCTGCTGTGTTTGGAAACTGAAGTTCATCAGTGGTTGCATAAAATGGCATATATTTTACAGCAACCTGGGTAAAATCCGTTTGTTTAAACTAATTTAAAAAAAATTAAAGACCTGAAAACTATTTTACAAAAGTTTTTTCAACACGTGATTCTTGAAGACTGGTTAGTTCAGTGCAACATTTAAAATATTATGAATAATAGTCGAATACGTGGTAACCACAATTATAGGACCAATCACTGACCACAATTATGTTATTAAAATATAACTAGTATAGCTTTTAAATTAAAGAATCTCTTTCCCCTTAGACTTTGATCGACCTTTTACATAAACACGTAAGAACGAATTGTTTAATTTTATATTCTACCAGGAATCTACCTGCTTATCAGGGATTTATGGGGAAGTTAATACTGAAGACATTCTATCACATGACCGCAGCGCCACGACTCGGGTACTTCTTACTTGAGATCGAGTATAGTACTCACTGTCATCAACCTGAGATGTAAATAATATAACAATACCAGGAACCGTTTTAAGTCAAAGTCAGTTCTTTTTAAAAGCCGACTTAAAGTAATTTTGTGTATTGCTAGTACCATATTCAAAGGCGCATGTAACAATTCAATTCGATTCTTTATTGTTATCTATATGTATTGTTGTTGTTACATAATAAACCCCGTGCCCTGATGGATCAAGAATACAGAACATCACCACTCATACTCTTCCCATGGGTGTTGTAAGAGGTGACTAAGGGAACAAAACATGCAAGACAACGTCACTGTAAAGAAAAGAAAAATTTTAAACAAACCTTATATGAACCCATCTGGCCAGTGGTGTAGTAAACCAAAACCTTGCTAAGGAGAAACCTACATATGTCCAGTATTTGACTCTTCAAGGATGTTGATGGTGATGACGATGTTGAAAAATAATAAAATAAAAAATAGTAATTTCTTTACAGCCGTGAGGCTATTACAAATGTCAAAATTTTGGATAAAAATTTAGATACATACATGTATTAAAAAAACAGACCACCATAAAGAGAAGAAAAAATTGGAATAAACCCTATACCAATCCGTCTGGCCAGTGTGCAGTAGGCTAAAACCTCCTTGCCGAGAAGTCTATGTCCAGGATGGGGTTGGTTAAAAGCTGTTGAGGATGATGAAATAATAATCATATCGAGATCAAATATGAATTCTGTCGGACACAGCGAGGTAGATGGAAGAGAAAAATGAGAGATCTACGTACGTTATTTGTAAAATGATAAACATTAATCATACATAAAAAAGCAATAAAAAAATCGAAAAAACCGAAATGTTATTAAGTGAAATTTTGCATAAATTATTATAATATTACCTTTATGATGAATAATCATATTAACATATTTTGCTGTTCTGCATATACCTAACTTTATAATGATACTAAAATTAATAATCTATAATAAATATAAGACACACAAACTTCTTTTCTTTATTTTGTAAATTTATGCGCAAATATACGAGTACATGCATCGGCAAACTTAAGACATTATCTGCCAGCCAATCGATTGTGCGATGCAGAGACAGGATGAATTAAGTGCACTTGAGGGGATTCAATAAACAAATGAGAAACTTTTCATAAAATATTAATTATTTGATTTTTGAAAAGACAAGCATACACCGTAATACATACGTACACACATGTACATACAAACACACACATGTAAGTATAGATAACATATAAAGATTGTAAAGTATGTATATATATAGCATATACAGCTGCATATATGTAATATATTATAAAACTGAAGAGTTTGTTTGTTAGTTTGGTTGAACGTGCTAATCTCGAGAACTACTGGCCCGATTCAAAATGTTGTTTTGCTGCTAGTTAGCCCAGTTATCAAGGAAGACTATAGGCTATATGTTCACAAGAAGCCGAGTAACAATAAAAATATTGTAAAAACGTGCTAACCTCTTGAGAGCTTCCATTGCGTACTCTGCGTAAACTGCAAATTTTTACAATAATAACATATGAAAGAATTGCTTCCCTTTAAAAACTAAAAAAAAATCGAAACAGTATATGTCTACCTGTTAAGGTTGACTCGTTATAATCTTCTTTATGATAAATATATTTGTACATAGTGTATAACATCACGCTACGAGCAATAGGGAGTCGAAGACGAGGTTGCGCAGGTCAGCTATGAAGATATAAAAATGTGGCTATAACCACAGAATTCGTTGATTCTGCCAATGTAGATACCAATCACTCAGTGAAAGTTCCTTAACTGTCATCTTAAAAGAGTTGTGGCTTCTTGCTATTGTGATATCGAGAGAAGGTGCGTTACTAAGAGGATAGGCTGAATAATTTGTGCCGTTATACACGTAAAATAATTATTTTCTTAAGTTACTACATATAATATATAGAGTAGTAGTAACAAAATTTTAATCCGTTTCTAATCTAATTTAAAAATATTGAGTAAATTAAATCCCTATTTAATAATTTAGTATTATGTATTACTATCACTTTATATAATTCATTAACCTACTTGAATTGCTCAGTCTTATCTACGTTTAATACACCAGAAACTTTCTTCTAATCATGTTTTTTTTTAAAAAAGACAACGTCTGCAATAGGAATAAATCCTGTATCGCGAGGAACTCTACAAACACACAAGAAGCGAACACAAAGAACACCCAGACTCAGAAGAACAATTTATGGATCACACAAAGTGATGTCCCATGTGGGGTTTGAAGGTTTAAATCCACAACACTCACCGCAGTAGAGAGCGGCGTGGCGTTAAGCCACTTGGCCAACCGCGCAGCAATGTTTTCTCTCCATCCCATGGTTGCCAGTAAGAGATTGCTTCTGAGCGATAAAGTCTCTACTTGTACCCACATATCTAGTTTTAGTTGCCTTTTGTGTTATTTGGTATACAGTAAAGCTATTATTATGATTTAGAGGAAGATGTTATACCTCCCAAACTGTTTACCAATGCATTGGAAGACGTCTTCAAAACGCTCGATTGGAACGGACGGGGAATCAATACCAATGGCCGATGTCTCTCACATCTGCGGTTTGCAGACGACATAGTCATCTTGGCGGAATCTCTGCATCATCTGGAAGAAATGCTGAACAGTCTGGATGATTCTTCAAAATGAGTGGGACTAAGGGTGGACATCGAAAAACGAAAATAATGCATAATAGGCATGTGTCTCCGAGTCCCGTAACCGTAAATCATGCTGTTATCGGGATTCTGCAAGAATATATTTACCGTGGGCAAGTATAAATTACTCATATCATATTTACGTTTTAGATCGTCTGAGGATGTCAATTGTGAAGGCTTGCAACCACAAATCAAGAATTTATTTAGTACCCAAAACCTATTGTATCAATTTAATGCCTTTTGCCTTTAACATCTTTTTTACAGAACTCCAAACTGTATTTTTTTTTATTTTGTTTGTTTATTAAGGTTCGCTAACAACTGTTTACATCAATTCCTTAAACTAACACACGTTCGTATCATAAAAAACAATGAAACAGCTACTTATAGACAAACACCACTTATGTTATAAAAATGGATTAAATTGAAAAATTAAAGCAAAAAAATTCACATATACCGCGCACACACTCCCATCCCTCACACACGCTAACACAAGTAGAGTTTTAATACATTTTATACATTTTACAATTATTGCGTCTTACTTATAGTTAACCACTAAGAACGAACTGTTTCTTCCGGATGGTATCAAAATGCAAATCAATGAGATCGCTGTAGTGATTTACCATTTTATATATTCTTGCGTAGGGAGAATTGGCACCAAAAACTGTTCTTAGAGGGGGGCAAAGTGACATCTATGACATATGATGTGACAGTAATGACAAGAGCACCTCCGCTCCTAACAATTAACAAATTGTGACCAGAATTATTTATAAACTTTGTAATAATGGGTTTACCGTTTGTAAGCGAAACGAGCGGAAGCAGGAAATTCAATCGTTTAATAATAAGGCCTAATCTATCCTTTAGCAGGACATATATAGTATGACTAAGTCTCTTGCAATCAGTTCTCATAAGGCAAAGAACTTACACTATTTAAATTCCATATACTTACATCAAAATCTTCACTGTTGGATTTCCTAACGAGCATCTTATACGTTTTCCTTACGTCAATAAATCCAAATAAATAAAATAAATATTTCGGACATTTGACACACAACGTTATCTAGTTTCAAACTAACAGAGCTTGTGCTATAACTAGACTGACTGATAGAATACTTATATACTTTTCTATACATAGAAAACACACAAAAAAAGGCAAACGGCTTCCTTCTTTCGTTCCTATGAATTCCTAAGAACACCTAGTTGACGCTGGACTTCAAAAGAAACCAGCCATACCATTTACATTGACGTCAATTAAAACTGACATCATACCAGTTACATCTCACCAGTTATAAAGGCGAAAGTTTATTTAGATGTTTGTTACTCTTTCACAGATCTAAATAAAGTTTAGTGTAGAAAGCTATACTTAATATTATAAAACTGAAGCATCTGTTTGTTTAGTTGAAGCACTAATGTCAGAAATGGTTGGTCCAATTTCAAAAAATATTTTACAATTAGATAAGCAAGTTATCGAGATACGTTATAAGCTATATATGATTACGCTACCAATAAAAAAAGGGAAATATCAATGAGAAACAAAAAATTAGAACTTATGAGAGTTTCTATTGCATGCGCTGCATATGTGGTTAAAGTTTTGTCGAAAGAATGTACGGATGAGTATTATTTTACGAATTTTCTATTTCAAAATTTATTACAAAATTAACTACTGCATATGTATGCTATACCTATGTAGGTCTATCTTTAAAGATCAGCTCACTAAAGACGTTTTTATGCTAAACAAATTTGTCCACGCTGTATAATATCACCCTACTGCCAATAAGAGGCGCAGACGAGGTGGTGCAGACTAACTAGTCGATCATAATAGTCTGAAATAGCTGATAGATTACTTTTTATCCTGAAAAAAATAGTATTCAAATGGGATGAGCAAGGTGTGGCGACTTCCACATTACAGCACAAAGAAAGATTTACAGCAGCGCCATCTAGCGAAGATGCATCGAACTGCGAAGTGTGAGCAAAGCGTATGAATGTAATGAGCTACGATGCAACCACTAATCCTGTATCGCGATACAGAGATTCGTGTGGTAATAAGCGTATATACAACATCCCAACATCAACGGTCGGGCCGTGACCCGCCAGGCATGATCACCTCGCCTGGTCGGAGGATCCTCCCTTTGTGTCGGAGGGACATATGACACACATCCCTCCACGTTGATCATCCCTATTTTTCATGTTCAGTAATCGTAATACCATTCTGTCATATTATGGAAGTTGCAACAAACAAAATTATGTAACTACAACAAATCATTTTGTACGTCTATGTTAACACGTTACGAAACATGCATACATTACATAATAACATACAAATTTGAGCTTAAATTACATGTGTATGTATTTAATAGTACACATCCAGTCAGTAGTTAACGAATACATTGTATTACGCAAAATGCAATCAAGAAACCTTGTAAACAGATTCAATGGGTAGCCGTTGAATCTGAAGTGTTCTTTATTGTGTCAGACATATGGGTATAAATGGCATCACACATTCGGAGAACATAGTCGACATATACAAATTTATAAATAGCACGTATTAAAAATCAGCCTTCGCTTTTGGTGCACGTGTGCGTGATTTACTTATTAAACAAAAGATTTTTTTGTAGCTTAATGAAAGAAAACACAGATACTCACACTTGAATTATCTTATTATTATCCCAAGGAGGAACACTTAAAAACTCATTAGATAGATTTAAAAATAAAAATTATTTAAAAATAGAATAGGCTTTATGATGGTGACCAATGTAACGGAGATGACAATGGCCAATGGCATGTCTGATAACATGAAATAATCTTATTATTATAGTATAGTATTAAAAAAACACTGAATAAATCTTTCTATCTCGAAGCGATAAATAGAAGCATTTTAATTATTTTTAAGCACTAAATAAGTTCCATAAAAAGCCTCTTGACTTACAAGATAATATATGATTAATGTGAGTATCAGCAACATTCAATAATGATGGTTATATTACATTTTAAATTGCTGAAATTGCAAATATTTGAACATCTTTATCGAAACAACACGGATGTATTTCATTAGTTTGGGTTGCCAACTGCCCTGAGTCATCAATCTGTCAAAACAATATCTAACAGCAATTAGATTAAAATAACTGTGGCGTAAATATTAATGGATACGAAACAAAGGTGGTTCATAACCAATTACGATTCACATTTAGACGCAGGTGAACAGTCGACGTACCTTCTCGCCTTTTAAGTTATATTGTAACAAATTAAACATACTTAGTATTCTCTATTGATTGCTGTCTTCAGTAACTGCTTTTCGAGGTTTGTTTTACATTTTTTGTGCGGTGACAGATTGTGAATATAGAGTGTGGCCACTCAAACTTATCTTATGGGTATCGTAAAAGGATACTAAAGTAATAAACTGCGGAAGACAAAATCACTGCAAAAGGAAGTTAAATTTGAAACAGACCCTATACCAATCCTCCAAATGTAGGATTTTGAACATTACGTTTGTCTTTGAAACTCCTCCATTGAACAGAAATGACAAAAAGGGAGACATATAGCGTTTAAACTTTATTTGGAGTCAGCATAATGTATCATTGTCATCATGATCTATCATTAGCGAACCACATTCTTCTGAGACCAGTGGCACCGTGAAACTATTGTAGTTACAGAAGGTCATAGAAATTATGAAAGATTCTCTTCTTTTGTTATTTTTTACCGTGAGAGTGAAGCTACCGGTATCCGAAATCCTCCCCACCCCGATTCCGAGAATACTCGGGTGCCAAACAGCGACTACGACTTATGTCTCTTCAATCAACCCATCACCATCCACTGCTGAACGAAGGTCTCCCAAGGAACGCCAACGATCCCGGTCATTCGCATCCATCCGCTGCCAGCCACCTTCTTCAAGTTGTAAGTCTCTTAATTTGTATCTGTTAATAGATCTGTTTTGACGAAACATCTGGTAACCATTTATTTTTTCTCTATACCATAATAAAAAGAATTTGAGCAATAAATTCAGCAGGAAACTTATCTAATCATTAAACTGACCAGTGACCATTACGGAAAAGTACGAACTCTGTAACCTTAAACTGATAAATATACGAGTACAACAGTTAATTTAAAAAAATCTATGGTCATTCCAAAAATAAATTGTACAGTTACCTTGATCATAAATTGATATTACGAAACCATGGTTTAATAATGAATAGTTGTGTCAAAATCATTTAGTATGGCTTGAAAGGGATTATTATGGTGTTAGTATAAAGTCCCAGAGTAACCAAATGTTGACAAAGAGTAATACTGTAAAACATATTGAAGGTTAATTATTACCGATGTATACAAATATGTATCATATTTGCTTTTGGAAATCATTTGGATAGTCAACATATGAAAAACTAATAAAAGAGAAACGATAATCTCATTTTGATTCTAAATTGGACAGAATTTATACTATCGTAGCTAGACTACTGTTTACGTAGTAACATATTTCTTCACATCATCACATCAACATACGTATTTACATAAATGTTTTTCCAGTTTTCAAAATTTGAATAAACAATAACTCAACATCAAAGAGTAACATAAACCCCGACGTTCTACGGTTCAGTTCTTCTGATTTTATTAAAAGCGATCCTTTAAGTCAGAAAAGGAGAAAATTAACATTACAAAGGCATGTACTTAGTACCTATTGTAAGCGCGTTAATTCCTACAAACATAATTATACATGCTTAGTTACAGAACTATTACATTCTATAATATTCAAGTCTTCAAAAAATAGATAAATTTAGTGAAACTCAAAAGAAAATAGAGTAAAATAGATTCATAATTCAAAATATGTTTGCCAAACATATCAAAATCACTGTGTTATTTTCGTTCAGGTAAGTCATAATAAGTTTTTTCTTAAGCACAAAAATTCATTTAAAACGGCGATACGGTTCATAATTCTTTTTTTAAAGCACTCTTAAAACAAGTGGCCATAACAGTTCTATGGCTGGTTGACTAACATATAAACGCAAGGCCAACAGCCATCACCTAACGAAGGCCAAACATTGAAAGGGAACGCCGATTACAACGTGCAGGTACTTCGACTGCATGCGCAATAAATTGTTTACAGTTCGTAATGTGGAATGTCAACTGTTGTAGTTTAAATTAGTTTTATAAGTGAAATATATTACACAGCCTCTTACACAATACGTCTGATGTTGTGAAAGAGCTGAGGAAATAAGATTAGTTTTGATAAGTGAAATATCATCCAACAAATATATAGTCTATGACTCTACTCTACCTGATGGAAGACATGAATAGAATCTAAGAGTTGTCACCATACTCATTGCGAATGCAGACAATACAGTATGGTGACCCACACTATGGCAGCCTTGTGAGATGCTTTTCACGCTCCGCTTGGGGAAGTAAAAAGCTGGCAGTCATCGTAGCGGTGTAAGGCTCATACTCTTATCATGATAAATGTCACCTCTGCATCAATGGGACTAAAATCAGTCTACCCAGTAAGGGGCGGACTGTCTCTTTTATAATCTCTTTTATTTTTAATGTGTATCGATTACGAAATTATTTTAATGTTGTAATAAATGAATTACTCTTTACGAGTATACTTATGGACTGCACTTATTTTTTCATTTTAGTTTACTTTCATTTGTTACTTCTCTTTCAGTATACAGACACTCTGAATATATTTAAAGCTATGAAGATTAGAACATAATACCAATCATCTAGTCAAATAATTGCGATCTATTCAATCCATCTGTTCCAATAACTTAACGGAATTTATTTCAGCAATCAACCTTCCAAATCACTTTCCCGAATTATTCGTGAGAGTAAACTCGTTCAGAACAACTAGTACATTACCGTGTCGGAGACTGTGTTGAGATATTTCGTCTTGATTGTCCAATCGAGACAAAATATGCTTGTATTTGGTAGATGAATTAAAATATTTCCACAGTCATCAAAGGGATAAAACTATTTTCAATCTTATGATTAAAAATTACATAAAATCCAGTTTCGTCAATAACTTAACTCCAATGGTCCATTGCTGAATATAGGTCTCAGAAAGGAGGCTTATCCAAGTAAGTATTTTTCTCAGTAGTAGTTAAACATATAATATCTACCAGACAATCCTGTGTTTACAGACAGTTTAAAGTAGCTCAGCGTGCGATGGAGCGTGCGATGCTGGGCGTTTCTCTGGCTGATAAAATTCGTAACAAGGCTGTTCGACAGAGAACTGGAGTAACTGACATCACACGGAGAATTAGTATGCTGAAGTGGAAGTGGGCCGGCCATGTCTCCAGATGAACCGATGGTCGCTGGAGCCAAAGTGTACTAGAATGGAAATCACAATTGGGCAAACGTAGTGTAGGGCGCCCTGCGTTGCGATGGACCTACGACTTGAACAAGGTGGCTGGCAGCGGATAGATGCGAATTGCTCAAGAATGGAATGGTTGGTGCTCCTTGGGGGAGACTTTCGTTCGATGATAGGTGGATTTCAGTTGTGTGTGAAGTGTCTTATGTTATAACTAATATAAAGACACTTGCTGACCTACGCAACCTCGTCTGCGTTTCCTATTGCCCGTAGTGTGATGTTATACAATCTGAACTAATTTGTATTCTAAGCCAATCTTAAACGATAAACTTATATGTACTATCGCTGACTTTTTTTAAAACTTTTAAAGGGGTATAATTCTTTTGTACATTATTTTTGTAAAACTCTAACCATTTACATAGCCTGCAAAAGGAATAACTAGAAGCTTTTAAAACGAATCATTTCCACCCAATTTTTTTTCAACATTTTTCATTGATTTATACACTATAGCTTTTCCCGATATGTGGGCTGTCTAACACTGAAAAATTTTTACCAACCGCACCAGCAGTTAAGAGATTAGAGAGAGACAACAAAACAAAATTAAGTAACTTTATAATATTTCTATTTAATCGTATATGATTCCTAAATGTCTTCAAAGTTTCACTGTTACTATTAAATACCTATACTAATACAATTAATTCGAAAGTTTGTGAGGATGAACGTTTGGATGTCCACACATCCACAAAGAATAAGAAACATCCATACGTTTGTTACTCTTTGTGGAGGGACGGGTGTCATGTCCGTCAGGCACAAAGAAAGGATCCTCTGACCAGGCAGTGTTCATCCCTGGCGAGCCGCGGCCCTACGGTTGATGTTGGGTTATAGTATATATACTAATCGAAACGAGAATCTCTATTTCACGATACAGGATTATAGGATTATAGGAAATAGTTGCTTTGTAGTAGCTTATACGCCGTAGTTCGATGTATCTTCGCTAGATGGCTCTGTAGTATATTTTTCTGTTTGCGCTGCATCTGGAAGTTACCACACTCTTCCACACAAAAACTGCTGAGCGGATTTAGATGAAAGCTTACAGGCTACTATTTATCACAACAATCTATCTACATGCGGATGCAGCCCAAGGCAAATTCTCGAAATGAAATGACGATAGGTTTGGTGTTAGTTGTTAATTCATATGTTTTTTATGCATCATTATGTTCAAATAAGTGATGTTATTTTACAGACATTTAGCAGTTAGACTACTATCTAGAGTTTTAATATTCGCCGTGGAATAAGTTAACTTTGTACAAAAGAATACCAAGGTATGCATACAATTACGTAATAATTATTCAGTACTAGATTATTATACCAATGTAGGTCATGAGTAGTGCAGTTGATTGCCTAGATGCCTTTGTTATGCATAGTAGAATGAAACAATTCGTGATAACCATTCATACTTATTAAAAATCATCATTTTTACTTCCATATCCTGAAGAAGGAGTGTTTTTTGATAAAAAACTCCTTTAGATCCACCACTGATCGGATAATCCCCAAATACCCACCTGATTTTTTTATCTTCTTCTCAGTTTAATTTGCAATAGGTTTTGGTTGGTTTTATGTGGCCACGTCTCCTCAGGAACTTCCTTTCAAATGGAATAAATTTTGACGAAGAAAACCAGTTGGAAGAGTGTGCTATGTAAAGGATAGTAAGTTTCGGAATGGTAACAGAAATGAGATTGTAGAAATATCCGAATATCCATTGTATAATTTCAGAAGCCGCTTAGATAGTTTAAATTCTAGTATTCGTGGGAGATTCATAATTGTGGCACACTTATTCATGTATTTTTTAAATTTATTCACAATTATAAGCATTGGTAGACTTAATGCCTAAAGCATTGTTTGTTAGTTCATCAATTGGGCAATGCAGAAAAAGGATGAGGTGCACTTTCGCGAAACAAAAAATGACAGAGATCTCATGTAGTCAAAATTGTTACTTTAACTTTTACTTTGGAATTGTTTAATAATAATAACATAGTAAAAACATTCTCACATATCTTACAGAGGGCAATCTGATCCCATACTATCCAAAGCCTATGCTATGGTAAACAGACTGCAGATAAATGCCTTTCGTGTTCCTAAATACATATATGTTATAAATCAATAAATTATACTCAGACACAATAAATCATTGTGTTCACCACATAATGGGTGGGAATCAAACTCACGACCTTGGCTTAGCAGACATGATCACTATTCACCAACAGGCTCGTCAAGTATATACATTATATTATTGTAAGTAATAATAAAATTAGGCCTGGGCCATAAAATTAACCCGGTTTGACAAGATTGACGCCTCGGCCTCACGGAAATCCGGCGTCGAGCACTTCATTGGAGGTTTTTATAGAGCGAATAAGATTACTGGAGCCCAAAAGTCATTTGATCTGATTTTAGAGAATAGGATATATATTAAAAGTACCTGACAAACAAAAATTTTCTTTATTTTGTGCATTAATTCTCTTCTTTCTAGTCCTTATAATTCTCAAGATTATTTTAAGGTCGGCTACTAGTTCAACTTATTTTACCTGCGTATCAGACGTTTCATGAAGGGACTGGTATTCAATCTCCGCAACCTTGAGAGTGAACTGAAGTTGAAGGTCAGACTAGTTGTTACTATATTTAAGTGCACTAACTTCTCAATAACGATTACCATAGATGTTCATGACAGCAAGGACCGACAGTTTAATGTGCTCGCCGAGGCGCAAGCGCGAATCACCACCACTCTTTCATAATCCAGACTGTTATTAAGAATTTCGTCCAACCCGGGCAACGAACCTGAAACCCCTTTTTGGCAGTCACTTACGGAAATCGCTAGGCCAACGAGGCAGTGTTTGTACAACAATGTCATACGAAAAAGCTCATGTTTTGCTGATCATTTTCCTCATCAATAACATTCTATTTTGCACCAATATTACGAAATGTTTACCCAACTTCGACTACGATAACAACACCACAATATCAACAACAAAAGTCACCTGAGCCTTGCATTCGTTAATTAAAATGAATGACTTTGGGATTTATCCTCTTGAATCACCCTGATGTTCAAAACCTCTGCTCCTCGAGAGGAAACCGCAACATCTTGTTTGCCATGACATTCGCGTGACAAAGGTTAATCAGGTGTGAGTAAGTGAAGGCTGAAGGTCTTCCGTGACCTATGCTTGCTACCAAAAACAACCATGGTTAAATAATAAGGAAAATTAAATAAGGATGACATTGAAATGTATACGCTTGATAGTATAACAAACAGAAATTTAGAAACGGCGATTTAGAAATTGAGGAAACTGACACTTGTCTTGGTAGTCGCCTAAGATAAAGCTATGTAATGTAAGGAAGTTTTAAAATGTGATTTTTAGGATATCAAGAAAAGGAATAAATAATTAATCCATATTTTTTTATTTATTTTTTTTATTACATATTTCGGACATCGTCTAGTTTGAAACTAAGCAAAGCTTGATGCATGCATGCAGCATGATAACTAGACTGACTGATAAAATACTTATATACTTTTTTTGTAAATACATACATATTATACATAGAAAATACACAAACTTCGATACAAATATTTGGTCCGACCCGGGAATCGAACCCGAAACCTCAAGCATAGCAATCACATTCATTACCGCTGTACCACCGAGGCAGCTAAATTTGTTACATTACACTTTTTTTGCTACTACCGACTTATTTTTGCTGTAAAATACTTCGGTAACCGTACCGTAAAGTTTTATGAGAATGGTGATATTAAGTCGATTTTTCGGAAAAAAAAGGCCAAAAATCTACGGGAATCGACTCCATATGTGTAAAAGTATGATCGATATGTACGTCAGACTAGCCACATTTTTAGGAATGATTTAACACTGGCGCTTCGATAGAACATTCACCTGTTATAGTTATATGGCTCACAGCTTCAATTCCTACTGAGAGCAAATATGTGTTTGCGTGAATCTATTTCTAGTAGTCTACGATTATGTAGTTATTTTTTTAACTCTTAATACGTTATATTCTTTTCGGTTATATATAGTACCTTATAAAATAAATCCAGAACAAACTGATGACGGAAAAAAAACCGACTCCTTAAAAATATACAGGTGAGTACTACAAATTTACAAAACAAGTGATTTGAATTGTTATAAATTTCATACAACCAGTTTCACACTTAAAATCAGAGTGAATCTAACGATACTTGCCAAACCAAAATCTAAGAAGTTTATGATACAGAGAGTGCCGAAAAAATATCATACAAGACATAACATGCCCTCGAAAAACATATTTTTTTGCAACACAAAGCTACTACTAGCAACAACTTAAAAAAAAAATTACAAAAATACACTAACTGTGTTTACAAGACTTGTTATCAACGCAAAAAAAAAAATTAAAAGTCGAAATTTATTTTTCTTTTTTCTCTTTTAAAAAAAGACAACACGCGCTCCAGCGACGTATCCCGTATCACGGAGGTCTTTACAAACATATATGAAACCTACACAAAGAACAGTCTTACATTAATATTATTCTTTCAATTTTTAATTGTTTGATTCCAAAGTTCCACCATGTGTCATGTACAGTTCGTTCTTACTGAAAATGTACCTGGGTTATTTACATAAAAGGTACATTACATGAATGAATATTAAATATGAATAACATAATTGTAAATATCTAATAAGTAAATATTTGTGGTTTGGGTCCATTACTTCGCTGTAATAAATTACTGGAAACGAAAACGCACGATTGAGGAAATACTTGAAGAAACTGATTAAATATTGCTCCTCATCAATAATGTAATATTGTCAGACCTTTTGTGCACGAATTCCATTTATATGTATGGATAGTTTACGAGCTTTTGCCCGTAACTTAGCCTGCGTGAAATCAACGTCAGATATCGTAAATAACAATGAATCATGATATTGTACCTCTGTTTAAAGATAGTTTTGATATTTTTTTATTGCTGAAAATTCACCATAAATTTCAAAACGTTCCTATCCTCTATCGGCTTTATCATGAAGAGTGTTCTGACGAACTCTTCCAACTGATCCCATCCTCTCCGTTACAGGACATCTACAGGACAACTCGTGCTGGCCTTGAAAGTCACCGTTTCAGAAAGGTAGACATACGCTCCCGAACTAAACGGTTCGGCTCTTCCTTCCTGTACAAATCAGTTAAAGCCTGGAATTTATTACCAGCGCACGTGTTTCCCTCCCACTACGGTCCCGGGTCCTTTAAGCGGGACGTCAAAAAGCATGTTAGTAGTCCGCCATAGCGTAGGTCGCCATACTGCACTGTCTCCATTCGCAGTGTGTACGGCGACCACCGCTCTTCGATTCTATTCATGCTTTCCATCAGGCAGAATAGAGTCACTTTGGTAGGTTGCCATAAAAAAAAATATATCAAAATTCATATTAATTTTCAATACAAATTTTGTACCCTTAGAGGTAGTATTTAAAAAAAAATCTAAGAGGACATGTATGTTCTTTCTATTTGGACATTTGTGCAAAAGACAAATGATTTCGGCTGTACGTTGATCGGTTAGTCAACTTTAGACCAACAAATGTTACACATATTTTTTATAAATTCAAATTGTAGTTTGAAATCATCATCATCTAATTATTGACAATCACAGCTAACATGAATGGAACTTGCACCATTTAATTTCAAAAAGTTAAGACAAAAATTTGTAAAAAAAAATATATAGGTAAAAAACTGCAAAAACAAAGATATTTTACATTAAAAAATGACAACATACCACAAACAATAGCTTCTTTTTTTATAGATATAAATATTGCATGCGGTTATAAACTTTTTCGAACTACTATTAATTCCAATTATTAATGCCATACTCGTACTTGACACATCGAAGAAATTTTTTTTCGAGAGAACATAATGTATTTATATTTCTTAGTCATACTCTATGGTCTGAACAACTTAATGCATTTTTAATGTGGTTAGATTCATCTTAATTGAGAGAGTAACATTGGATATACGAATATTACAAAACTAAACGTCTATTTGTACATTTCAAGTAGGTACCTGTAAATTTTCGCGAAGTTGCATTTTATGTCAATAATTACCTTGTTATTTATTTATATTCCAGGACATTAATTAATTGATTAGAACCCTCAAGATGCAGGCTTTATCAGTTGTTGAAACTGCCTGCCTGTCTATGTAATATAATAATATAATAATAATAGAATATAATAATATGTAACACTCACGTCTAAATCACACACAGACCTGGAGCCAAAAGAATAGACAGAGGCGTCTTAAACACACACATTTTGTCACCTTTTTTTTCTATACGGTAATCCCCACGGATACCATCGACAGGTGGTTATATCGGACTCGAAGCGATCAAAGACCACACAACATCTCAGGTACCAGTAGCCGGGGAACCAGGTGCACCCTAGGAGTTTCCTTACTGGTAAGGAAATCCCTGGAACCATGTGCCTCGGACCACTTATGACTTGTAGATATCCCTCCTTCGTGTGCGTACCCTGATATTCCCTTTTTTCCTGACCCTAAAAGGGCGAGTGCAGTCCGTAGAGCTCGCATTGCCACCACAGCCCACTTCTGCTGCGGTGACATGACCTCACCTGCCACGCCCTGGGCTACATTTTATCGCCTAAATTTATTATCCCACTAACATTATAGGGAATAGGCCTAAAATCCATTCGAATTTACTATTTTATGGAGATTCAGAAGCTTGGAGTATATGAAGATTCTACTAAAATCGAACTAAAATCGCCCTACTCAGCTAATAATCTTGACGGGAACACATACTTCTAAATAAACATACTGAATACACACACACATATCTATATATATATATAGTAGATTATTAGGTAGTAGAGCCACACTGATTTCAGCATGAACGGGTCGGCTCGACCGGGGCAGTACTACCCTCCCACAGAAGACCAACCTAAAGTGACAGCACCCGTGATGTCGTGTTTCGTTGGTGAGTGCGAGGCCGTAGGCCCAATGATGCAAGGATGACGGTTATCGTGGTGATAGTGTGAACCTTACACTGCCACACATGCCTTTTACGTCCCCAAGCGGGGCGTAAAAAAGCATCTCACTGGACCGTCCTAGTGTGTGTCACCATACTACATTGTCTGCATTTTCAATGGGTATGGACACACAACTCTTGGATTCTATACATGCATTCCATCAGGCAGAGTAGAGTCACTTTGGCAGGCTCTTAATATAAAAAAAAGTGTGCGTGTACTAGCGTACACTCGTAAGAAGTGAAACTTCTTTATGACGTTATTTTTCAAAAACATAATTTAAACCCATCCGAAGTCGATGCAATCGCCACCTGGATTTCAAAAATGTAACTACTCAAAACGAGCCGCAAAATACATTGGAGACATTTACCAATCCCTACTCCGCTGGAGAAAGTATACTTCGAATCACGCGTGGTAGGGATAAGAAAAAGATGGCGCGTAACGAAAAAATGTGACGCGTAACGAAAAAATGTTACACTAAATTTTTTTCCAACCCCGATAAAGAAGTTTCACTTCAAAAAAAAGTTGAGGAGAAATTATATATATGTCAAATGTTTATCCAAACAAATTAAACTTAAATATCTGCAAATAGCATCAGATATTTAAATAAATCCTCGTGTCAGGGTTACCGCTTGAACTAACTTTTTTATAGACTGTAGTAATCATTGCAGTTGCCTTGGCAGTCAATATTACTCTTAGAAGTATAATTAACAATTGCACTGCACGCAAGACCGCTACTACGACACTCTTTAGAGTTTAGTTTGCTCATGATCGTCTACCATAGTGAGCTTACTACCGACCTCAGATAAAGACTTACATACCGAGCGTTCATCTCATAGTTCACTAAAAGTCGTGCGAAATTTTCGCTTGATTTGGTGGTAGGAGAGTTTGTAATTCGAGGTCGCCAGTCAATAATTTTCTTCTGTAATGATTGTGTTTTTTCTAGGTTATATTCGCTGACCATTGATAATTAATTAATGTAACCAACTGGGTTTTTTCATTTCTTGCAGATTCTTTACGTTGTGTTATAAGACTGAGAAGTATATTTGTAGTGAATGGTCTCTCTTCATCTTTTACATGAAAGCCAGTCTGAGAATTCAATACCAATGTTGTTAACAGTAGATCTTCGAGTTCTTTTAGTTCTGATGGCCTAGCCCAGATTAAAGTGTTTCGTCTGAGGAGGCGGAGTATCAAGAGGCGGCGCGCCTGGCCCCCAAAGGTGTCTCTCTGATAGTCGGGCGCATTGAGATGCTGAGTTTATGAGTGGTCCTGGATAAGACAGAGGCCTTATTATTTCAGCATCTGCGTCGTGGTCCGTCCCGCTGCGCTTCAATCATAGCCTATTTGGTTCCCGTACCGGTTCAGGCCCAGGTGAAACTCGAACGTCAGAGTTGGTGAGCGCTGGGAGGGATCCGGATGGCTTAATAACAGAAGTTTCTGAATTTCTCCCATTCCAGGAACAGGGTGGCACACCACATGATTTTAGTCGGTCCGATTACGACACACCACCCGCCGCACATCCCAGTAGGGCGAAAGCCCGAGTGGATTTCCACACGTTAAAAAGAAAAGAAAAAAAAGATTAAAATATTTCGCATCGAATCTCTTTCTGCCATTGCTAACGCCTCTATTCTCTTCTATATTATTTATTTGTTGCGACCACGTGACTTTACGTTGAAATGACGTCATCTTTATCATTTGATAAGTTTGTATTAACGTCTACGATTGCAGAATCTTAACGAAGCGAGAGCTTCTCCCCTCATTCTACTTTTATGATATTGAAAAATTGAGTAAAATATATTATTTCAATGATTCTGTAAAATGACGTCCAGTTTGAGAGCACCCAGGTTAATTAAAAATAAATCATTACTTCATCAATCTAAGTTTCTTTTTTAAATGATTAATGCCTTGAAAATTATGGTACATTTTTATATATATTTTAGTATACGAGTATATACGTATGAGTATCCGTCATATTGCAAATACGAGTATACACTAAGTCTAAACTATTAATCAGTCAAAAGTATTTTAAACTGTTAATATCTACCAAAAGTACTTTTGTTCTCAAAATCATACTTTAATATTCTCACACAACCCAAATAATCTCCTAAAATAAAGGGGATCTGGTTTTGACGTACGCTGCAGCAGCTAACTCGTCTTCGCGCGTTACTGGACTCTGTTCTAACCTAATCCTTAGATGAAATAAAAAACTTGCGAACAAAAGTTGAGGTTATAACCACACCTTATTACATAAATACACAATTATAAGCACACATATACAACAATCATGTCAAAATTTGGCTTCTAAAAATATCGAATTTGGATGTAATAAGCTGTAAAAACCAAACTACACCAGATAAATAGATCACATTTCATACGGAACTTTTTTTTTTACTTACATTCTACCAAAGTGACTCTATTCTGCCTGATAGAAAGCATGAATAGAATCCAAGAGCGGTGGTCGCCATACTCACTGCGAATGACTACAGTGTAATATGGTGACCCACGCTTTGGCGGCCTAATGAGATGCTCTTTCACTCCCCGCTTAAAGGGTCCGGGATCGCAGTGGGAGAGAAACACGTGCGCTGGTAATGAATTCCAGGCTTTAACTGATTTGCACATGAAGGAACAGCCGAACCGTTTAGTTCGGGAGCGTATGTCTACCATTCTGAAACGGTGACATCCAAGGCCAGCACAAATTGTCTTGTAAAGGAACGGTAAATATAGAATCCAATATGTTCAGTAAAATAAAATTGTGGTTAATAAAATAACACAGTAAACTGGTTGACGACTAAATACGATAAACGTATATAAAGTCCTACCCGTTGAGACACTTCCATGCATGCGCTGCATGGGAGAATTGCGCACCTTAGTAAGACCTAGAAAAAAGTCAATGAGAACATATTCGTATCTGTTAAGGATATCGTATAGTAAGCATATTTCAATCTGAAAATAGTAATTTGAATATTTTTTTGTGAGTGATAGATAAGATATACTATAAAATTTGCTCCTTACACTATTACGAAACTCCAAATAGTTTTAAAGAAAAACGTATTTAGTTGTTGACGTATCACACCGGCTATAAATGATTGTATTGATTTGTATTTTATTTATCCCTTGAAATTAACTATCAGTAGATAAATAAGCATATACCTTGGTCATTTAATGTAGATCAAAACTGTCCTTTACTGTTTTTCATTTTAATAAATAGTTTATTTATTTTATTTATTTATTTATAACTTTATGCACAAATACCTGCATCGGCGGACTTAATGTCTAAGGCCTTTTCTGCCAGTCAACCGATTGGGTGATGCAGAGAAAATATAAGATAGGTGCACTTAAGGATAAGAAGTAATTGCCAGATGATTTAGTATATATAGACCAGATAGACCATAAATAAGTAAATATACTTACATAAACACATAAATATATAACACATACATATATAATACACATACACACAACTCATATACAGACGTGCATACATATTACCACTATAAGATATAATAATACCAGGTGCTGAACTAAGACTTCGCCATTTCAGCCAGCAAAAGCTTCTTCACCCGAACCCTAAACGAAAATTTTAAAATATATACTTTATATCATGGATACAAAGATATTTTATAACTGGCAGCAAAATAGTCAAACCTATCTAGTATAAATTTTAACCCGAGCAAACTATCCGGATCTACTATTATTAGCTTATAAAGGTCTTTCTGACCGGACATGGGCTATGTAGATTCCCAATTTAACGCTCAGCGAAGCGAGAGCGGGTCGCTAGTAACATATATTGTGTATATAATTATATTAGACGTAGCTAACTAGATTTTTATACACTCTTTAATCGGTAGGTAGGTATCTAGTTTTCAATATTAGGTATTATATGAGCACATATTCTGAAGCAGGTCACGGTTAGTAATTACCGACCACATTTATATGTATATTTGGGATGTTTACGCTAACAATAAAAAATTGCATAAATGTATATTAAGGTGAGTAACCTGCTAAAGTTGTTTAAAATTGTAAACAGGATACTATTTTTTCATATTTTGTTCTAACCTACGCATCTTGACAAAAAAATCCGGATATCATTCTACTTACATACACAAACATACATACTACTAACAAATTTCGATCCACAAAACACCTTAAAAAGGAATAATTCTTCATTTTGTGGACATAACTTTAGAATATTAGACACACTGAATATTTGTTTGAATTGAAATTCTGCTAGTTAACACTTTGTGTGCGTTACTTTGTTATCAACATGTACAAATTCTGCACGCAAGAATATTGAAGTAACTATCAAATGGCAGGCATAATATATCAAGATTTTATTTTATGACTTTCGCCGAATAGATATTGTACAGGGTGGGCCACGAATTAGTTAACATTTGAAAAATTGTATAAAAAAATCATTTGATATATTATAAAAATTGTTTATTTACACAAAAAGCTAATTAATTGCCATTTATTTTTTAAATTGCATCGTCTAAATATCGTTCGATGTTTGCATTCTTGTAAGCGAACACCGAAATTTTCGAATACTTGTCGGCAAAGAGAACATTTTATTTGATTTGAGACCTAATCTCAATCAAAACTCAGTGATGAACAAAATGATTCAGTAGATACCTATTATCTAAAATAAAAGTAAAAAGAACTGTCGCCCAATGCTTGGTAAGAATACTTTTGACTGTTTAAGAGTTCTGATTGTTGTGTTGTATGATATACACCGTAACGATGACACTGAAAAACTTAAGTATTAGTAATAAGAAATTAAATTAAATGTATAATATGTCAGAGATAACATACTGCGACAAATCTATAAGTAAATATGACGTGTACAATTTTCATGAGGCGATTCAATTAAATATGTAAATAATCACATGCGTCAAACACGGTAAAATATGTACTAATGTAATAAATCTTAAGGGGTTTGTGTTTGTTTGTTATAAAGCGTTTATCTTTAAAACTGATAGTCAGATATGTATCATTCTTTTTGTATTATTTAAGAACATGCTTAGTAACAGTGCCCATAAGCGTAAATAAACTGCGAAAAAGCTAATGAGATTTTCTTTTGAAGTAAGACAAACAAGAAGACGAAATATGTAATGGTAAGTGAAAACTAACGTCCATTTGCAACATGAGAGTCACAAATTGAGTTCCCATTCAAACCGAACTGGTGTCGGTGTTTGCAGTGAAAAACAACAATAAAAATGCATAACCAGTTTTCTACGAGGGTATCACTCCAATCGAGGCAGCCATAGTCAACTCCCCTGTAAAATACATTAGTAATATTAAACGAGACTTCATTTTTTTTAAACTTTTCAAAGAATTTCACCAGTCTTCCTTCCTGTGCAAATCAGTTCAACCTGGAATTCATTACCAGCGCACGTGTTTCGCTCCCACTACGATCCCGAGTCCTTTAAGCGGGGCGTGAAAAAGCATCTCATTAGGCCGCCATAGCGTGGATCGCCACAGTGCATTGTCTTTATTCGCAGTGTGTACGGCGACCACCGCTCTTGGATTCATGCTTTCCATCAGGTAGAATAGAGGCACTTTGACAGGCCTTCAAATAAAAAAAAAACAGCTTCTTTTAGAAAAACAATCCTCGCATTACAAATATACCCTACATTGCTGGCGACTTTACAAATATATATGAAATAAACATAAATGAAACTTATTCACAGAACATTAATTTGTAGATCACAGCAAGTGTCCCGTGTGCGGGTTGCTTCCACAATGCTCAGCGAAGCAGGAAGCGCCGAAGTGACCACTTAAATTAAACTAATACACCAACCGTAAAAGCAGTCAGTTATGGAATTGAATCCCGGTCTACAGACCCACTTATACAAAACCGTCTATTACATATAATAAGTTTCGAATCGTAAGTATATAATTTCCTCAATAACACTTGATTGTTGCATAATTAAAAGTATCAGGACTAATTAGATATGTAAAACAGTGATCGAATAAAAAATAAAATGCTTGTAGACGTGACGCGAGGTTGTGTTGTGTCAATGACATGAAAACGAAATCAACCTTGCCTCTTATAAATGAACAATACTTTCGTAATAATAATGTATGTATGTGTTATAGATGCGTTATTACAATTTATTATATCATTGACTACCTCGTTGGTCTAGCGGTTAGAGTATGCGACTTTCGATTCGATCTCGGGTTCCATTGTAGGTCGGATCAACGAGTTTTATTGCGTTTTTCTATTTCCAAAAATACATAATGACAGCCCAGAGTTTGGAAATTGGAGTCTTAAGTTCGTGCCTCTTAGACCACGTAAAGCCGTCAACCCTGCGCTTGATATCTCCCCGGTCTTCAATCGGATTGTGAGAGTGATGGTACAGAGAGTGTACCTGTGTTTGCACATACACTTGTACACTATACCATCTCCTGTGTAGTTGGTTGACTTCCATTGAAATTGGTCGCCAGACTAAAACATCGGTCAGGAGTACATCAACATCAATATTATCATACATGTAAATGTAATGCTAGTTGAACATCGTTACAATCTGCCAGCTCTTTTCCCGAAAATTTGACATGTTTACAATGTTTCACATAGTTAAAAGGTTTTGACGAATTCCCTTTTTTTTAGCACCCGTCAAAGTGTAAAAACTTTTCCTGATGGAAAGCAGAAAAAAATCCAAGAGTTGTGGTGACTATACTCATTGCGAATGCAGACAATGTAATATAGTGATCAACACTTTGGTGACTTAATGAGATACTTCTTCACGTCCCGCTCGATGACGTAAAAGGCATGACGTCATCGTGACAATTGTGGCAGTGTAAGGCTCACACTTTTTACGATAGTTTGCACCCTGTCATCAATGAACCTGCGGTCCCACACTCATTTTCTTTACGGTCCTCTATTAACCTATCACCAATTTACCTTTACTTTGAACATGTGGAATCCCCGCGACCCGTGACAGCAACAGGATTTACAGCAGGGTGGTCTGTCGGAATCGGACCGACTAACACCACATGGTTTGCCACTCTGCGCTTGAGATAGGAGGGATCTGGAACAGCTGCTGTTACGACATCCAGGTCAACCAACCTAGGTAATGTAACCTTTTCATGTATAACAAAGAAGGAAAGTAAGTGTAGCAGAAGGCATTTGTTCTGGAATTCTTGAAAGAAGGTCCAATCTTCTTGATTGCATGGCGTCTTAGACAACCTGTTTACATGTTTGCCTCCTAAAAATATATACATAATTACATACATCCTTTCTTATAATATCCTTAAAGGAAATCCTCGTTCTTAATATAGATTGATAAAACGAGTCAAACGGACATATCTAACACTTCACAAAACTGACAATGACAATTTCAATTATTGCGGTTTTTGTATCAGTTACAATTCTGGTAATTCATAATTAATTTCCTCAATAGAAATGGTTTTTAATTCCTCTTTTATACATTATCAGTAATTATTTAATCAATACATACTATGTCGACATATCTTAATATATATTCTTATGTACGTGTATTTGTCAGCCTCCTAAACGGCTGGATCGATTGGGATTAAATATTTGTGTGTGTATTTCAGTAGGTTATTGGAAAATTTGAAAATACAATTAGGCTTTGCTATGTTATCGTCAACTAAAAAACACAACATTTATTCATTCTAAGGCGGTGCAAAGTTCCTCAGGTCTTATTACTATAGTTACAATACGGTTTTAGTGTCAGAATTATACAATTTATGTTTGAGGACGATATTGATGATGATGGACACAATCAAATTATTTTAAACAAAACAATGGAAGAAAATTTACTCATCAATAGTTTACTGTTGTGATTAAAACAAAGAGTTTGTGAATTATAATAAAATATTAAAACAGTGACAGGTCAAAAACAGCACAGATCCGAAAAGATTTGATTATCTTCGTAGAACTTTAAAAAATAATAATATAATTACTAAAGCTAACAACAAATTTTATTTACTCACTTTAGAACCAAAAAAGTACCGCACAAATTTAATGTATCTATCTTGAGCATGAACCCTCAAATACTTTCGGTGTAGTAAGCTATTTTCAAATTCAGCATCTATTTGAGTTTTTTTTAATTTACCATATTTTGTAAATCATCATTATCATCATCATCTCAGCCAAAAAACGTCCACTGCTGGACATAAGCCTTTTTTTTTAACGTGTGGAAACCCCCTCAGGCCGTCACCCACCGGAGTTTACGCCGGGGTGGTGTGACAGAATTGGACCGACTAAAACAACACGGTGTGCCACCCTGCGCCTGACATAGGAGAGATCCGGGAACAGCTGTTATTACGACATCTAGATCCCTCCTAGCGCCATAAGCCAACAGCCACTTACATGCCGCCCGCATCCAGCAGCTTCCCACGACCTTCACCAGGTCGTCGGACCACCTTGCCCACAAGGTTTGCCAATGCTGCGTTTCCCAGTACGCGGTCAACTCTCCAGAACTTTATGGCCCCATCGGCCATAAAGTATAAAGTTTCTAAATTTCAAACGCCATTTCTAAATGCCTGAACAGATTTAGATAAATGAGATATTCCTAGAATGATTCTATTATTCACCACAATACTAAAGGAAACCTTCAAAGTTTCCAGTTGTCGTTTTTTTTGTTTTCTTAAGGTAGGCTATAGCCTATATACTTTTATCACACGACGTTTGTTCTCTCAGATATTACGATCAACATGTAAAAATAATACAACTATAATTTTAAACTGGAGAAGGCCTGTGCTTTTTTAGTAGACCAGTTACATAACAGATTGTTCCTAATCTAGAGACGTTAAACACTGCTTACGAGTAGCCATCAGCCATAAAAATAAAAAAAGAAATCATATGTACGGAAGTTTTAACGTTGGCAATCACATAACAAATGTTATCTACGTGCAAATTAACTGTTCTTGCGTCAACTGCCAACATTTCACTAAAAGTGGTTTGTGGTTTGTTTTGCATCACTTGCAGCCGAGTTTACAAAATATTTGGTTAAAGTGTTAGGCTCGGTGTTTGCTATGCAGATGATAAATGAGTGAAATTGTTTTTGATGTATACTAAGTAAACACTGAACTTAGTTGAGGAGAAAATAATTACTTTGTATTTTAGTATTAGTATACAAAATTATATGCTTTCTTCTGCGACTCAAGCAAAAAACAACTTACCAATTGATGTTATTACTCTTGGATTGTCAATAATTATCTTAAAATGTGATAATCCGAGAAAAAATCGCAAATCTGCTTTATTAACACTTTTTATTGTTTTTAGAGTGGTTTTTTTCTCAACCTATTAAAGTGACTCTATTCAGCCTGATGGAAAGCATATGGAATCTAAGAGCGTTAGTCGCTATACTCACTGTGCGCCAGTGTAATATGTCGACCCACGCTATGGCGGCCTATGGCGGCTTTTTCAATAAAAGTGGTCCACTAAATTAACCACTTGTGACAAAGTCGAAGAGGTCAACATCATGAGCTTCGTAACCTGGTTTTTGGATGGTCTCTTAATTGTAGAATATGTTTACATTTATTTAGATTTCATATTAAAACAAAAACAATATGCCCACAAAATGAATATTGCAGTAAAGAGATCAGTTTCTGCCAATACGCGACCACTAGGTAAGTTAACCTAGAGATCACACACTAACTTATGTCTATGTATTTCATTTTCCATTAGGCAAATTTAGTGATGTAGTTCAGTAATTACTTTTTAATTCAATCGGATTTTCTCAAGGTAAAAGTCTCTTTCAAATTTGAATAATATATTTCCCCTTCAAGATGGAAAATTTATCACGTTACACGTGTGTGTATTCTCCCACTTAATGAGCTGTTACATAATGTATGTGTAAAATATTTGACCCCCTTCTATTATAAAGCTCACGTGACTACAAGAGTTTTAATTTAAAATATTAATTAAACGAGTATATTTATCTTTTGTATCTTTATCTTTGTTTGAATAAACATTAAATAGAGCATATCTTTAAATTAGTATTTATTAAAATTAATTATTTAAAATTAAATTAGTATTTTTTTTAACCGGAAATGCTCCATTTATCGAACACAATTATTGCGGTCGTAGTTGCATCCCCAATTCACATATCCTTTGCTTTTACATCCGTTGAAAAAAAAATCTGATTGGATGCCCTTTCCAAAATCCTTGTGCGTTGTACAACATGAGGTGTATTTGTACCGCTGTTGTTGGATGATATTGCAGCTTAATGTTTAATTTATGTACGCTGCGTTTGCACGTGTAGCGAGAGCGGACACTCGCGAAAACTGAAGTGACATTTGTATTTTTTTTCAATATTTATTTTTGTGACTGTGTTTTTTTTTATTTTTGTGACAGAAGTGCCTGTTTTTATTCTTTTGTAAGTTATTTTTAATTTATTATTTCTTCTATTCGTGATTTATTTTGGCATACGCGTGTTTATATTTGACAGGTTTTCATTTATTTTTTGATAAGTCTTTAACTTTAAAGAATAAATGATATTTTATACATACGATTACATAATATTTACTATCAATTTGATTCAATAAAACCATAAACATTCGAGAAGCTGAATCTAATTGAAATCATTTTCATTCAAAAATGAATTGCAGTTTCAGTTTTTAATCATCAGATAACATTTTATTATTTACGATTTTCAAGTTTTGTTCACTTTGATAGTAGGCATTTTTTATTGGAAATAGAAATATAGAACTTCTATAAGTGGTTATATTGATTTGTAAAAATGTTATAGTGGTACTGGAATTAAGACATCGTGGTTCGTTATTTTTATTGGAGATCGAATTTTTACTTTATGTTGTCTAATTTTCCAATTCTTTTAATTTTATAGAATGTATATATATATATATATATAAAAGTATATAAAAATATATATATAAAAATACTCGCTTTGTTTCGTACTAGCTCATCTGAAAACCACTATATACAGTAAAATACTGATTCTGGTGTTGCAATTTGCACTTATTAGATAATTAAATAAAAAATATTGCCTACAAATATAAACATAAAAAAAAATTATACACTGCAGCTAGGCCAAGTTTCTATTTATGAATAATTGATGATTACGTTAATTCGTAAATAAATACATAAACCGTGACCTTCTGAGTGACAGAGGTAGCCTCTCGCCGGAGCTCTACCCATGTTCCAAACCGAAAGCGATAAAGGTTTGGGAAAGGACTTACGTTCTTGGGATCAAACGATACGACGGTTAGAGGGCGCTGAACTAACATTATACGCGTTTTTGTGATTTTTAACCTCAAGGTTTCCTCTGGAACCTTCTTGTGTCTCGTCGTTGCAACAGAAACGAATCAATGGTGATAATTCCTGTTGTAGAATAAAGGTGAAATTAATTTTATACACGTTTGTACATACAAGAGTGCTTAAATTTATGTCCAAATAATAATTATAATAACTTTAAACATCTCACACATGGTCTTCTGATACCAAACTAGATAGAGCCTATGACACGGTAACCAGACTCTTGATAAACATACATATTATTGACTATTAAACTCAGATACAGAACAAATTGTCGTGCTCATCACATAGTTATTTGTCTTGGGTGAAGAACTGAACCCACGACCAAACACACTGAACACTAGACTGACAGGCCCAAGGCCTTATCGCTAAAACGCAATTTCTTACAGGCAATTTTTAGAGAGACGTATCTATTTCTTTTTTTTCCCCTTTTAAACTACGTCTAAAGCTATTTTCAAAAATCATCGCGATTCACTGATTTGGAACCACCGGAGCAAACTGTGTTACAGAACGGATTAGGTGCCATAGGCCTCATCCACACAATGTAGTGGACTGAAGAAAGAGCAGTGTAATCAGCCCCTGTGTATATCATTCGTGGACTGCGAGAAGGCTTTGACTCGATTGAGATCTAGTCTGTTCTACACAGACCAGATCTCAATCGAATCAAAACATTGCCAAGTGGACTAGCGATACATCTAAGTGATGAGATTACATAGTTATTAGTTCAAGTTAATTGGTAGTAATAGCCTTCGAAACGATGCCATTCTATATTACTGAAGACTGTTTTTTCACGTATCTATTATCTCTATAGAATCAATTGGAACAAAGATTTAAAACAATCTTTGTAGTTTAGATGTTGTCAATTGGAACGAATAACAAATGTACTATTGATACTATATAATCGATCAAAACAATGATGTGTTTTAAATAGGAAATATGAACTGTAAGCTAATAGCTAAGACTGTTAAAAGAGCTGCAATTTATTCGAAACTTATCAACATTCGAAAAATAAGTTGAAAAGTTACATTACTTTGACGATGTGTCTATATTTAAAGATATTTGGTATAAAATTATAAAAAATAAACCCCCTCGTTTTGCATGATTTAGCAATTATGAAATGAAACGTAACATTTTGATAATTTCACATCGGCTTTGCTCTGGATGTATACCACTCAACATCTTTGCTTTTTTACTGAAAAAAACCAACTCACCTACCTAATTACAGAATTTGTAAAAATGTCGAATATGTCCATTATTGTTTAGTGGAGTGTGTCAAGAACGAAACTGAAAGATATAGAATAATTAGGGTATTAAACATAAATTAGTTAGATCTAGGTGTATTTAATAGCATTTTATCAAGGCCTACGTCACGTGAGGTGCAAATACCGTATACCTACACTCGTTAACATACTAATATATTGTCGGTGTTTTTACGAGTGTATAATAGTTTAAAATCGTTATTAATTCAATAGATAACAGCGTTAGTATAAAAATTTTGTTTCCGTGTTTATGGCTGTTGTTAAAAGTTTATAAATTTAATTCAGGAATAAACTAGTATGAATTCTGTTAATAAGATTCTTAGAAAAATAATAAAGAATAAGAAAAAACTAAGACTGTCCAACTTTTAAACACACATACATAAAACCACACTTGGTTTCCCAGAGGGATAGTTCAAGCCATGTTAAACGTCCACTTTTCGCTAGTGTTTTAGTCCCACGTAATAGATGACGAGGCTTTTGTCTCTAATCGGGATGTTTGGTTTACAAGAGCCTCTACCACCGATCAGCTGGCGCACCACCGGTATATAAGATTTAGGGTGATGATGGTGGACAACTTTAACATAATTACTAGAAAAAAATGTTTTGAACACAGAAAAAAGATATGGGCTTATATATTATTTACAAGAACAAACAGAGAGCAAACAATCTGGGATTCATAATATAATACGCTTGAAATTCTGGCAATCTTATATTACTGAAATAAATTGGATTTAATAGACAACTAAACAGAGTTTTAATGAATGAAATAAAACCTCTTAATTGATTTACATCTCAAACATATCTTTACAAAATTAGGCCAAGTTAATTCTTATAAACTTTAACACAATTTATTTCACGTAACTACGAGTGCTTGTTGAGATTTCTTGTCGCTTTTAAGCTTATTAACAAAAGTTATTTCAGTGAGTAATATATAATACGTTGTTTTGCTATTAATGAAATCTTTTACTGCTATGGACCGAAAGACATTTGAAATGTGAGCTAAGATACTCCAAATATCTCATTGAAATTCTAATTTACAATATAAATAAGTTGCTCAGATGAAAGAAAAAAACATACCTACTTCAAATTAAGTACTTCTCAATCAGAAGTACTCTGTGCTAACATCCAATATTTTTTACCATTTGATATGAATTAGATTCTTTATGTCAAATAACAATCTCTAGGTAGTAGAGCCACGCTGATTTCAGCACGAACGGGCTGGCTCGACCGGGGTAGTACTACCCTTCCACAGAAGACCAACCTAAAGCGCCAGCATCCGTGTTGTCGTGTTTCGTTGGTGAATGTGAGACCGGAGGCCCATCGATGCAGGGGTGATAGTTATCGTGGTAACTGTGTAAGCCTTACACTGTCACAATGACTGTCATGCCTTTTACGTCCCCAAGCGGAGTGTGAAAAAGCATCTCACAAGGCCGCCATAGTGTGCGTCACCATACTGCGTTGTCAGCATTTGCAATGAGTATGGTGACCGTTGTGGTCTTGGACTCTATTCATGCTTTCCATCAGGCAGAGTAGAGTCATTTTGGCAGGCTCTTAAGATATACAAAAAAAAAAACAAAATAAAAGAGTACCTGGAAACCGAAAGTAATTTTTTTGAAAATATGAATAAAACAAGGTTTTCTAAATATAAAACCCAGGTAGATCGATTTATTGGCAACTAAATTGCATGAAAATCGCTGGAGCCGTTTCCGAAATTCCGATTATATATATACAAGAGTTGCTCGTTTAAAAATATTAGATATACAATGAATGTAGTACCCAAGTGAGTATTTATATAGAATATTGTATTAATTTTATATACATGTATGTTTATGTATTGTGTATGTACTGTTTATATAAAATAATATTTTATTAGTAATGTATGTCAACTTCATTATTTTACCTTTGCACCTACCGCATCATGTTTCTACATCACCTAAAGGTTGACTGGGAGAGAATGCCCCATGGCATTAAGTCCGCCTTTGCACAACATGTGCTTTGAGTATAAATAAATAAATAAATATTTTTTACCCGACTACGATGAAGCGAAGGATAATGATTTTCACAGTCTATATATGTTGTACCTTCTACCGTTCTGGCATATCGTTTATGAAAACTTTATATGACGGAATTTAAACTTTAGATTCTAACATCGAAACATTAATTCGAGAGAATCATCACACGTTTGATATCAACAAAAAGGTCAGAGCGAGCAAATTACAAATATGTTTATATATCACACTGCTTAAGGCAAAGTATATGTTTGAAACTGGGTGGAACAGTTCGTGCGGTCCAGTCATTTCAGTCATTCACTCGACTAAATAAATAACTAAACAACATTACGATTAGATTATGAAGATAATATATTTGTTATATAATAATAAACTAGCTCCTATTTCTGCCTATTTTTGCCGCGATCTTTACCCTTTCTCAGAACGCTATGTTGTAAATAATGCACGGCTAGTGTATAAAAGAAAAGTTTGAAATAAAAAAAAATAAGTTTAAATCTTTAACCAGGGTACGTAAAAAGGGGATCGAATAATAAGAAACAAGAAAATAATTCAGATAGAAATCCATTCATATGATGATTATGTGGAAGTCACGAATACCTTCATTTAAAAACATGATTGGTATACAGCGCCCACGGCTCTACCTTAACTACTTTTGTACGTATACATTTATAGATTTCTATTTCATTTTTTTCTTTTTTTTATCTTTTTTACGTACTAAGTCAGATCATAGTTTTTAACTTAATTTTTATATTCTTATACACAGAAAAAGATTATTCTGTTTTATTAAGGACTTAAGACGCAACTGATTGAAAATTTGATCAACCGCTCGTATGACAGCTCGTATAACTTTTTTATATTCAGCTACTTTTCTTCCCAATGAAAGCACCCTATATCTCTCACATGTTTGTTAAAAATATGACGATTCGTTGAACAATACGAAATCGATATAATACGAACGAGCAATTATTAATTTTGACATTTAGAATACGCAACGCGTGGGAGAGTCACGCTTCCGCACCAATAGACCGGCTCAGCCAGAGTCAAACATGGTCTCGCAGAAATCTCTTTTTAAAAAATATGTATTTATTCTAACTGAAAGGCCAAATAATATAATGAAATAAAATACCATAAACAATCATAATGCCCTGTACAACACCAGCAAATGTGTCTATCTTAACATTTTACTGCAGTCTGACTCTAGAATTAAACCGCGCGCCCAATGTGGGCGGCTTGTCTGTCTGTGTGTGCTGTATTTATAAGTATATTGAGTCAAGCGATTCTTATGTTACTTTTCACAAAGTGAGTGAGGTTATCAAAATCGAAGCCCTGATTCTTGAGGAAGGGAACGTAATGGGTAGTCACTCACTTGTTTCTCTGGAGTAGCACGAGTTCCACAGGCAGCGATTATCACTTGCTATTCGGTGAGCAATCTATTCATTGACCTCCGTATGCCATTCAAATACACATAAGTATAAAATATCACTAAAATAGCCTCTGGGTTCGATCAAGTATAGCATCAGAGTGGTTACCTGGGAGAGATCGCTGACTGCGGTAAGGTTACCCATTGTACCACTATTTCTTTATATTTATGTTCTACTTTGTCTATTTGTTAATTATGGTGTGTATAAAGAGAACTTATCTATCTTTAACTAAGCATACAAACTAAAAAAAAGGAGTTAGTAAAGAACAAACCAGAAAAATTCACATTCTTGAAAATTAAAAAAAAAACCATCCCTATTTAACACAATGTATATATAAAAACCTAAAGTAAATAAAGTAAATGTTCTGTCAATCATAGTCATGGTACAAGCTCTGCTTAATTTGAAGCTAGATGGCGTTGTGTATCAGTTGTCTGATTATTCTTTTGTTATTGATTTATTTATTATGTATACATTAAAGAAAATGTAACATTAACAGACCTTAAGACAGTAGTTTCGTAATAACAGTTTCTTGTGCTTAAATATATTGATATATATCAAGTAATCCGTCACTAACAAACAAATACATATACATTAAAAACAATGTATAATTGTTTAATACTTAATTACTATTAGTAAAAGTCACAATATGGAAATTGAATGACGTAGCATGTTCAAGAAATGATATGCCAAGGTCTGATAGATTTGATGGTTAGGGCAGCGGCACGGAACAGCGACGTGACGTGAGTAGGCAAGCTATACACACACACAGCCATTGTATTCGGTATTGATACATTTCAGTTAATTTAACTGCAAAACCGTACACGCCGTCCAGTAAAACCTGCTGTCTTTTCTTTGTTTTAACGTATGGAAACCCCCTCGGACCGTCACCCCACCGGAGTTTACAGCAGATGCTATGTCGGCATCGGACCACGACCTGCTGTCTGTCTCAACCTTAAAGCCCAATAAACGTACGGATCGGACACGTGTCGGATCAAGGAGTACGGCGAAGCTAGTTTCTTGTAATTATTTTGAAAATAAAACACTGAAAGAGTGCACGGGTGCATTATAGCACTCACACTGGTTCATATGCCGGCCATGCATGACACGTGTCGTGTGTTTGTTTTGTTCATATTTACAATTATAATTCTGTCTTGTTAATGACCTCGTAAAAATCTGAGTTCGTAAACATAGTTGTTATTTTATTTATTAGACCACGAAAGACGAGTTTACTATTACAATAGAAATACAAAGGCACAGATCTTAGGACTGACACCTGCCTACCTAGGCACGACATGGTCTAACAAAACTACAATAGCAACTAAATAAAAAATAAACAATGTGAATTTAAAATTGTGTAGATTTATTTATGTTTACATATATGATCTGAACCTGTGATACAGGAATCGTAACAACAAAATACCAAAGGCGGCACAGACGCGTGGCCTTGCCGCCGCAATATACTTCTTCTAGTGTCTTATTATTACGATTTCTTAAACGATAATGTATCTGAATTAATTAGTTTTATATTTGAGTCACGAGTATAAATTTAGTATCGATTAGCATATAGCTATAGTACAGTGAAAAGGCACCAAAAAATGTAGTGTTTAACCAAGAACTTTTCTGGAGAAGATCCAACGGGAGGCACAAGTTGCTAGCTCAAGCGGTCACAACACGCGTCCGCTTTACGTCTCGTAATAAATGGCGCGTCCTACGCGAATGAAACTCGCTAAACCTGCACCTGCGTCTCGTGTCTCGCGTTTTAAGGAAGTTAATTGAACAAGGTCCCACGTGTAATACGATGAGGTAGTCTGTTTTATATTACCAGTTGTCAATGGCAACGGAAATGTGTTTAATTTAAGATTTTTTTTCTGAAGCGTTAGTAAAAACAAAATTGATGTCTGATTAGATTTGATTAGAATTCAAAGTTCTATTATAGTTATATTAAAATGTACAAATAATTACTATCGGTATTCGGTACATCTCAGTTAGTCTAATCAAGAAGATCATGAAATATTTTTAATATACCATGGGAATAGAATATTAACTAGCCTAGAAACACGATGTGTTCTTAACTGTAAATCGCAGATTTACGGTACTTCGCATTTATCTGTTAAAGTTATTGTATTTACATGCTTATCGCTCCAAACGGTTATTCTATTGACATATATATATAGCTACTAAAAAAAAGAGTTAAATAACAATTGAAAACTAGTCAATTGACTCGCTTGATATTCTAATGGTTAACAATCCTGTCTGCTAAGACAAGGATCGTGTGTCAAACTCACACCCAAAAAAAATATTGAGTGATGGACAATCATTTGATCAGTGTTTGGATATAATTTATGTATAATATCTATATAATCGTAACAGGCGACTAAGGGAGCGGGCACGCAGGACAAAATCCTTACAGAGGTATGGTAAACTTGATACAAACCCTATACCAATCCGTTAGGCCAGCGGTGGACCATTAAAAGTTGTTGTTATGATGTGATGTGATGTGTATAGTAGTTATATTGTGAAACATTTGGTTGACAATAGGCTTCACCCCATCACCTAACTAGGACTTAAATTATAGTAGGTAGAATATATCCGCTTAATACGTCTCTATCTACCCTTCCGAGGATAAACATATGTTCGTGTGCGTTGAAAGATACTGTAAAAGAGGACCGTAAATTAGTACCGTTTAACCGTAGAGGTGTGTGTCCATAGACAGTAAAAATATAGGGATGGGAGCGCTCTCTCTAGTGAAGTGGCGCTGCGACGGATTATGATTATAACTTTAGCCATATATTACAGATAATAAATTATGAATAAATTACTTCTTATGTTCGTTCCTCAACTGTCAATATAGTGTCAGTATACGACACATTTTGTAATCTGCCAACAAGCATATATGAAAATGTTAAGTATACAGTTGAAACATCGTAGAGTCTTTGCGTCATAAAACTGTAGTGATCCTCTCAAATAAATCAGTTTTAACAAGATCTGATGGATCCAGTATAAATATTAACAAAAAGGTTACAGTACGTCAATATATACATGTATAACGTCATATTGAATAGATAAAAATCAATTTAGTTTTTTTGTTACTCTTATTAATGAGTTGTGTAAATAATGATTCATTTCAGTAATGATAGAAGAACAAAAACAGTATTTACATATCTACATCCGAACAGTTCGCTTCGAAACGGTATCATATTTTTCTTGCAGAGTATTGCTTACAGTACTTTCATGGTACACGGCAAACGAAAAAATCCTACCCTCAATAATCAGGGGGAGATGGTTATTGAGTTTTATTGACTTCGCTTATTCAGTTAAAGGCAATCAAAAAATTTCTTGACACCAATTTTATATGAAGTCGTGGAATCATTCAGTTTGACTTCAACTTGCTCAATTAAACAATAGATTTACTTTATCAACCACTCTTCACAGGATTTTATCTTTACAATTATTTACACAAATTGTTATTGAAATTAGTGTGACGCGACGCCCTCCAATGACAATAGCAATGACGTCAGATCTCACAGTTTTTGCCAATATGGGCCTCTAAATTTTGCTCAATCACCAATAACTGACAAGCACCTATCGAGTCTCACATATTGTAAGTTCCCGTAGTTTTAACTACCCTTTAGGACGAGAAACGACTTGATCTAAACATTTTTTAAGGTATTTTATTTTCCATGTATTTTAAATATTTTTACATTTATTACTATATTATACATTTTACATATTTTTTAAAATGATAAGGATAATTTAGCCTTGATATTTCTAAACTCTAGTATCCCACTATAAGACCTCTTTGCTAAACCACAGACGGACGCTAGACGGTTGTTGAAACTACAAAGGTTTCTTGTCAGCACTATGGAACCTTAAAAGTATTAATAAGTCACCTTGTGCCAAAATTGCACTCTGTAGTCAATAGTGGATAACGAACAAAATACAATGAATTATTTTTCACAATTTTATCGGTGTGTACAACTGTTTTAAGCAAGGTCAATACACTACTTTGTTTATAGATTAAATAAAATATTTCTCTTATAAGTTGAAGGTAATTTTAGAATGGATTCTATTATTTTTAAATTGCTCCATAAAGAATAAAGTTATATGGTATGATAATAACGGTATCTTAACAGCGACTTCACTACCTAAGAACTCTATCCACGTATACCATTACACTCCCATCTCTCATCATCACCGATGAACGTTACGTTTCATTCCCACTTAAATCTCACTGCTAATAGAGTGAAAATACTGATTTGTATCATGCGACTGCTAAGAAACTACCAGTCGAGAAACCTTAAAAACAGTCAAGTTCGCGTTATGTTTTCTTTTTATGTAGTTGTAATGAAATAGGCGCTTGTTTTCCATCTCACCTGATGGAAAGTGTTGATGAGGACGAAGGTGGTACACGCTCATCTAGAAGAAACCTGTTCACTCTACCTTAAAGGCTCCAGAGTTCAACGTATCAAGAAAAATAAACTACTTTAATTAGAAGGTATTGGATAGGAATGTGGAGCTTAGCGGTCAGGACTACAATAGCCAGACTAGAAAGGATTCAACGAGCGTTACTAAAGGTGATGTTAAGGAAACCATACCGTTAGTCCACCTGTACACCGAAGTAAAGGTACTGTGGGGTAATTATTCTCTCCCATACCTTATCACATAGAAAATAATCAGAAACTTTCCACTATATGACGATATTAAGTTTAAACCACCTTTAACACACCTCTGATATTCATTAAAACTTCATTTGCAAAAAAAATCGCATTATACAGCCTACTAGACACATATTTAACTGAGACGTATTTTAGTTGACATGATGATGATGATGATGATGATGATGATGATGATGATGATGATGATGATGATACACATATAATATTTTTATTTATTTATATAATAACATGGCACACCAATACAGTATAAAAATATTGTGGTGCTGGAGGGGATAATAACTGGATACGGACCCATTGTGGCGGGATAGTTATTATCTAATTTTACATTGTCTTCATTTTTAATTTCTCTTTTTTTATTTAATTTTTATGTATTGGGGTTATTTTTTATATCTTATTCCACTGTAGCAATTTGTTGATTTTGTACGAGCTCAATTTACAAGTTTAGTTTGGGTGCCACCGACAAATATTGTAATATTATTATACATGAATAAATTACCAATAATAAAATAATTATTTATTAACATTTCCTTATACTAAATATAGCTAGTGCTCACGCTTAATCGAATTTGACAAAATAAAAAACTAGCATCACATCACATGACATCAACAGCGTTTAATTGTCCACTGCTGGACATAGGCCTCTCCTAAGGAGGTTTTGGCCTACTCTGCTGTAGTTTGGTGTAGCATTTGTTCGCTCATTACTGTGCTGGGTGTTGTGAGTTCAAATCGCACATGGGCCAAACCTTTGTGTGATCCATAAATTGTTGTTCTGCGGCTGGGTGTTCTTAGTGTCCGTTTTTTTGTATGTTTGTAAAGTCCCCCGCGACACAGGACTTATTCCTAGTGCGGCTGTTGGTTTTTTTAAGAAAAAGAAAAAATACCTTCGGCCTCAGATGTCCTATTCTAAACCAATAATATTGCCTAAAAGTGACTAAGTTTTCTTCTAATAATAAAGTTGTCAACCAGGTTAGACCTTGCACACAAGTTTGAACATCTACAATGTAAATTCTTGCTGATTGGTAATAAATGCACTGTGATTTATTAACCTTGTCACTGTGAGCTGCCATTTTGCAAATTATTTGACCTCTAAAGTGTATCAATGCTTGTTGACACACCAGCTGTGATGATTTACTTCCTGTTGTCTTTTATTGAATGTTTTTCTGACATATTTGTATTAATTCAAAAAATATAACAGACTATTTAGGTGTCTTGCTTGTGCATCATCATCATCATCATCATCGTCATCACTATCACTATCATCACTATCATCATCATCATCATCATAACTGTCATCGTCATCATCATCATCATCATCAAAAACCTTAAATGTTAGATATAGGCCTTAAATGTTGGTATTTAGAAAGCCAAATAGGTTAGTTAAGTTTGTGTCCAGATTCTATCCCTCCAGTGCTCTTGCCCTGCACAGTCATCTATTATATTATTCACGGAGTAAATAGAGGTCACAGATACACTTCATATTCTTAAATCGTCACCACACGGAATATTATTTGTCTTCAATATCATACCATACCCCCATAAATGAAACCGGATAGATCTGCACTTCTGGGTGGCCATGGAATGTTGACCACTGGCAGGGGTTCATTAGATGTATGAAAAGTGGCTCTGTCTAGTTGAAGTCACGATTTAGCCCGTAAATTCCACTAGTATCGGTCCCAAGAACTCTCTCTGCGCGGGATGTCAGATTCAAATGTTAACAAGTTTTTGGCTCACCTGAATATGCGTCGGAGTGTAAGAATAAAGAAAACGTCAAAGAAATAGCTTGAGTGACCCTGCAATTCTAGTACCATGAAGATGAGCTATGATTTCTATTGTCAATGACGTTTGACAGTAAAGATTTCAAAAATCTTCAAACGACACATCTCGATTTTTGAATTCTTAAAATTTTTGTAATTTGAGTACAGTCCAAGAAAATAAGAATGATAAAATAATCAAAATTGACATAATTTGCTATGAAAATACTGTTTATTATAACAGTTACACAAGCGCTTGTGTATGTATGACGTTATGTTGTAAACGTATGTATGTAATTTACTTGTCTCTAAAAGTCATGTAAAATTTAAAAAGCAAAAAAGTCACTACGAACAGAATGAATTATAACTGTGTGAGAGCACACCTGAAGGACAGTGTCATAATTAATATTCGTTCCAATTTTAATTCTGATCTACTCTCGATGTCAGAATCGTCACAAAATGTATTTTTGTAATAAAATGCTATTAAGACTAACTACCAGAATACGAATTTAACCTTCTGTCAGAGTACAGTACAAAAATTTACTTCTGGACTGACAATTGATGCAGGGGTGATAACTATCATGGTAACTGTGTAAGCCTTACACTGTCACGATGACTGTCATGCCTTTTACGTCCCTAAGCGGGGTGTGAAAAAGCATCTTACAAGGCTGCCATAGTGTGTGTTATCACACTGCATTGTCTGCATTTGCAATGAGTACGGTAACCACAACTCTTGGATTCTATTCATGCTTTCCATCAGGCAGAGTAGAGTCACTTTGGCAGGCTCTTAATATAGAAAAAAAAATACGACCGGAGCGGTACCACGAAAACCAGTTTTAGTAATTCCTCTGTTACTTTAAACCTAGGGTTTGCAGGTTTCCATAGGTAGCGGTAATTGCTAATCTTCGGATAACCTGCTCTCTCAACCTTTAC